>CM042848.1:12491315-15095065 GCA_023653725.1 Bungarus multicinctus | reverse complement strand
AGGCAGAGTATTTCTAGGTTGTCTAAGTCTAAAATTTCAAGTCTGGTGGTATAAGGTATTCTGCTACGAGTAGGGTGGAGAACTCTTCTTGTGAAATATTTCTGGACTTTCTCAACTGTACTAATATCAGATATGTAATGCGGGTTCCAGACTGATGAGCTGTATTCAAGTATTGGTCTAGCAAATGTTTTGTAAGCTCTAGTTAGATTTGTCCTTAATTTGGAAAGACTTTGTATATCGAGCCTCTCTTAATCACCTTGTGCATACTATAATAGCCCTGAAGCCTTTTTGGAGCATCTTCAGGGATGCCACAGCAAGGCGAAGCTGTGGGAATGGGAGAGGGGAGCTAGAGATAGCTGGGGATGTGTAGCCAAAATACAATTCTTTCTCCTGGGAACCAAGGATGTCTTCATCAGGTGCTGGGATTCAAACCAGTTGGATTTGGGACTGTGATCCAGTTGGACCATGTAATGTATGTGTGGCCTGAGGGCATGGGCTTTGGGTTTCAGTTTGGTTGGGTCCTTCAGAGTTGGCTTTTCACCAGATGTGCCAATATGGCATTCCTAATAAATTCATACTTTGAGGAAATTCCAGGCCTCAGATTGCTGATTGCATTGGGCTTGTTACTTGGAACCCTGACACACTATTTTGGAATGAGGAATAGGTAGAAATGAGTCATTGAGGACCTTTGAATCACTGAACATCCAGTGTGACCACCAATTGGAAACCATTGGAGAGGTAAAAAAAAACAGAATAGACACAGATGTGAAATTGGGCTTTACAAAATAATGCCTTGAGAATGATCTGAACACAGAGAAACACCATCATAAAACAGATAGAAATCAAAAGACAAAAATCAAACTTTGTCTCAGAGATGACTTCAGTTTGTAAAACCTTTCCTCTGATATTGCCAGAAGGGTTATCTGGCAGGACAACTCATTGGGGACAAATATTAACTCTCTTTATTAAACAGCCATCTTGATTCACTTTGTTCTAGACTAGAGCAGGAGTGTCAAACTCAATTTCATTGACGGCCACATCAGGGTTATGTGGGGTGGGGGGGAGTGGGCATGGCTGGGATGGGCATGGCCAGCTCAATGTCCTGCAGCCCATGTGTGGCCCTCCTGAGCTCCATTTTCATTGCCAGGGCAGCCTCATGGACCAGATCTAAGCACCCAGTGGGCCAGATCTGCCCCGAGCCTTGAGTTTGACACCCCTGTTCTAGAGACTTAGGACAAGTTTTCCATAGGCATATAACAGTAACTCCTTGACATTATTTTTTTTTTCTATGGCACCATCCTTTATAAGATATCTGGGCTTTGGCTAGCTTTTTGGAGGAAAGAGATAAAAAGACTTCATTGCAATGCCCACTTTCCAAACATTTTTCACAGATAAGAACTTGCTAAAATAGTTTTTTTTTTTTCCCCCTAGATCAACCTTGGAAAAATACTTCTGGAGTGTTTTAGAGTCCACCACTAAAGGAAAGTACTCATTCATTCAATATTTTAAATACATTTTCTGAATATGTAAGCAGCAGGTTGAGTGATTCTTTGGATCCAATTTTTAAAAAAGTATGCAGGAAAACAAATGTAGCCCTAATCTAACTTTTTAATGCAGCCACCTGCTTTCTCAGGTTCATAACATAAGAAGAACATAGCTTCATAGTTGTGGGAAAGCACCTTGGCTTCTGTCAAGAGTAGTAGACAGTGAAGTGTTTATTGTTTGCATTGCAAAGTAACTTTTTGGAATAAACTCCAAAACTCTGTCCAGTTCTAAGAAGCAAGTTTAAGCTTTATGAGACTGTAATATTAACTATGTTTATCTGATCATAGCCTCCCCCTGAATGCAATTGGACTTATTTTTAAGAATATAGTTATCAAAATGTACATTTCCCCTTATGTTTGTTGGTTGGTTGTTAATGGAGGACATGAACAGCGAAGCTTCATGTCTGAGGTGTTTAAAAAATTAAATCTGTCAGGTTTTTTTTAAATATATTGAAAGTTTTAAAAGAAAGAGTAATAATTAATCAAACTAAAATAGTATAAGAAGGAAACAAAAAAAAAACCTAAAGTTCAAAAAATATATTAATAAAAAAGGAGGAAAAGATATAAGTGGCTTCTGTTTTTTTTACAGCAGCTATAAGCACAATTGTAGTTTTAGCCCTTTCTTTAAAGTTACACCATGACTCTCTTTTTTCTATAATCTATCCTACCTCATTGTCAAAACCATGGATTATAACTTACATTTTTCTGTTTTACCTAAAAAAGCCCATAAAGGGTTTCCATCCAGCAATAAATGAGGACATTATTTTGTCTCTAATCAAACAGGTCAGTCTGACAATTGGTTCTGTAGTTGATGTCCTCATTTCTTCCTGCCAGAAACTGCAAGTTTACCCACCTTTACCTTTTGAGGACAGGGCAGAATTGCTCCTTTGAGATTAACAGCAATACCTGGATTTATTTACCAATAAACAAGATGAATATACAAGGTTACACTCAGAGAAAAACCACTTTTGTCAAGAAGCAAATTTATGACATTGTAAACAACTGTACATTAGTTGTTTGTTATTGCTTTCTTCCCAGATGGTTATTTTGATTTTTCAATCTAGTCAGCCATTCTGATGTTATTCCCAAATGGACTTCTCTACAGATCCTAAACAAGCCAGATGCTGCCAAAGCTAGGCAAAATATCCAGGCACTGCCATGTATTTGACATCTGGGAAAGATGAGAGCTGGGGAATCAGGAGGAAATAGTTTGTTAAAAAGGGAGATGGCCTGCATATAAAACGGAGTAAAATTAGTTTGATTCCATCATCTTTTCCCATTTTTCCACTCTTATCCACTTTCATATTCCCAGAAAGAGATTTCAATTTACTTCCTGGAAACTGGAGAAAAAGCTTAAGAGGTCCTAATGGTCTGTTGCAATGATTTTCTATCCTTTACTTGGAAAGAGGAAAGCAGGCCACCTGGAAGACAAGTAGTCAGGCAATAGGATTCTGTAATGATGTACCTTGTTATTCAGAAACAAGCTTTGCAGATCCATGTCTGGGTGTAAAAAAATTTGAACAATGCTTATGTAGTAAGATGACATACAGGTGTCTGTTAGTGGGAGGATTTATTGAATTTTGACATGCCATGTGGGAAAGGATGAATTGAATTTTCTATTTTGGTCTCTTTTTCTTCCCAAGGTCATCCCTTGCTGTGCCTTTCACTTGTCAGTTTGCACTGATATTCATAATCCAAGCAATTCTTTCTCTGTCAAAAATGCAAAAGAAACAAGTCACTTCTGAATCAGCAATAACAGATGAGGCTCATAACTCAGTACCAGGAAAGAAAATGTCTGTGCAAAATGCAAAATTGGGTTTGATTTTGTTTGTTGGTGTGTCTGGGTATCAGGCAATGAAATAAGCAAAATCTTCTCCTCTCTTTACTCTTTCTAGATTAAAAAAACAGCATTTTATTTTTCCACTTGAAGAAACACAAACATATTTTTCAGAGACAGCATTTATTACTTTACACAATTTGGATCAGGGCAAGTGACAAGAAGTTATTTCAGAATATCCTCTTTTTTTCCTCCCAAATTCCCGCTACTGATGTTTGATTTCCCTCTCAGTGTTTGATTTGGGAATTTATTCCCTCAATCTGTTCACATTCATTATCATTTTAGTGAGTCATTCATTATTAAGTCCTGTAAGAAGGGTTTTGTTCAGGGCTACTATGTAGGATGAGGGAAAAATACAATTCTAGCCAACTTTTGGAGGCAATAAATGAGATTCAGAGAAGCAGACTTCATGCCACTAATGGAGACTTTCTCTCAGTAGCTCCTTTCTTCCCCTACCATAGCTGCTGTAAAGGCACCTATGAGAATAATGCTAAATCATCAAATACTGACTTTCCACAAACAGGTGAGTGTTTATCAGCAAATTCAATTCAGCTCTTTGCTGATCCTTCAAATCTCCTTAAATGGGTTAAAAATCCGAGATTCCAATTTGGATAGGCTCTAGTTTTCATTAGGAACCAAGGTTTTTCTGTATAGATTGAGCTAAGGAATCATGGAGTTTGAATATCAAACAGCTGTGCCAATATCACCAAGGGCACACAAATCTGATTTTATGCTGCTATAACTTTATGCCAGTCAAACAAGGAGAAACTTGTATTTTAGCATTGACAAAAAAAAAAAAAAAAGGTCCTTAAGAGGAATAATAGTACTTTGCAAACAGCTCATGTGTAAATCTAGAAAGATCAAGCCAATCCAGAAAAGGGATATGTGAAGAAGCAAATGTCTTTGTCCCTTTTACTGGTGGACTTCAAAAATGGTCTCAAAGGCAAAAGAGTAAGAATTGCTTTTGGATTCTTGATAAGCATGAACAAATAGATTCTTTCCCTTTGACTTAATTCAATTTTTTAAAAAATCAATTTTCCCAGTAATTGTCAGCTATCTTAGTAACCGGAGAAATGGTTCCATCAAAACTTCTCATCAATGAAACCTTCCTACCGGACATTCAAAGTTTACGAATGAAATCGTGCCTAAAATATATCTGTTGCAAATATTTTGTAGTAGAGCTTTATGTCTTCCCTTACATCAGATTAAATGATTGCTTAAATGTAACCGGCTATGTCTAATCTACAAAGTGGATGTTTGAGGTAGACAATATTGACAAATTCCACATCTGGTGCTATGGGAGATCTAAGCAAGAGATATAGGAAGACTTCAATCTGGAGAAAATAAGACTGAGAGGAGTCATTATAGCTGTTTTCTGGTATATATAAGAGGAAGCTAAAGGGAAAATGGTGAAGAACTATTTTCCATGGCCAAAAAAACAGTACTGGAAAATGGGAGAGTCACCTCTCATGTGCAGAGTTGGACTAGATCAGGGCTGTCAAACCTGTGGTCCATGGATTGGATGCGTCATGTGGTGGCCACATCCACAGACATTGAATGCTAGAAGGTAGATTGGATCTCTTGGAAATGGAAATGAGCTTCTGCAAATGGTGAACTAGTTCGGTGGACTTTTAGAATCGGATTGTTCATCATCACTATAATGTTATGTCCCTTTGTATTGTAGATGCTTTATTAAAACAGTTTTATAGCGGAGATGTTATTGCCTTTTATCTGCTAGGACCTGGAATGATTCAGCAGCATGCAACTATCATAAATAAATAAATTAGTAGATGGAAAGGGACTTCTGTGGCTCTTTAAAGTTGCTCCATTTAAAAAAGTGTGTATTGACATGGGAAGAAAATTGTCTTGTTGGAATTTTCCCAATGAAAATACTAGCTTTAAAACATAGGTTGGATGCTGGCCATGCCCATGGCCAATTTAGCAAAGGGGGAAAAAGTCCCGATACATCATGTGATGCTGATATGACGACATGAGTTTGACACAGTGGTGGTGTCAGATCCGTGTATCTGTCATTTCTTCAATGGAAGAAGAAAAGGAGAGAGACTGATAAAGAAATCCTTCTTGATGTAACCTGAATATATTTAATCTTACATGGAATTTGTATAACCTACCCATGATACAATGGAGAGATGAAACCCAGATGGCTGGAACCGATCACCTCTGGGAGAGACAGCCAGGAGATGAAGAGACCATAAAAATTCCACAGTGAGATGTGTCCCGGGAAACTCTGAAAAAGATAGTTCTAAAAAGGGGATGGAGGGAATTAACATGTTGGCTCTTTGTTTTACTAAATACACTTGAAGATAAGGGGAGGGGATTTAAACTCCCTTATCTACCTCTGCATGCCCGAGAGACCTTAGACGCTGCTTTTAACCCCTACATGAATTGTCTCATCTCAATAAAGGATTCTTTTTGATACATTTTGATACGTTTTCAGAAGTCATTCCAGTTGATTGAATGGGAAAGGTTCTGTAGCTTGACAGGTGGGATTCTACTGGTTCGGAACAGTTCGAGTGAACCGGATGTTAAAATTACAGCTGGTTCGCCAAACTGGTATTTCAACTGACCAACTGGCCTTCTAGAAGTCCAGAAATGGCTCTGTTTCTGGCTTATGGAAGGCCTCCAGAGCCCGGGGAAGGCCATTTTCATCATCCCAGAGGACTCTGGACTCTTGGGAGGGTGAAAAACAGCCTTCTTGGAAAAACTGGAAGTGGTAAAATGGGCCTATTTCTGGCTTCTGGTGGGCATTCAGAGGCTGGGGGAGGCTGTTTTTGCCCTGCCAGAAGCCCCGGGAAGGCCTCTGGACCCTTGGGAGGGTGAAAACAGCCTTCCCCGGGCTCTGGAAGCCCACTGGAAGTTGGAAACAGGAAGTTCCTGTAGGCCCTGTCCACCATGGCCACACTCACCCAGCAATCAGGCAGCAAAATTGTTGCTGGGATTTTGTAATCACACCTCTGGTTTGACACCCCTGCTTTAGAAGAACACTTTACTCTAGAGTCTCACCAGTAACATGTAGCACCTTCTAGGATTATCCCATTACTGTTGTTCTGATGTTGTAGCAAATCCCTGGTGTGCAAATGGCAATAGAAGGAAAGAGAGGGTTAATCTCTTGACATTCGTGTTGCTCTAACTTTTCAATAGCAGTCATTTAGATGATGTAAGATGCATTTAAAGAAACTTGGCACTAAATGCAAGAACTCATTTTGTTTTCATCTAGTTTATTGGCTTTCAAACAAGTCCAAGTCATAAATAAATTCTATTTTTGAAAGCACTAATTAAGCCTCTCTCTCCAACTCTATTTAACAAGAAACTTGAACCTAAAGAATATAGCTATGTCAGTTAGGCCATTATACCGAGGGACAGTATGCTAAAATTTTTGTAATGATGCTTAATGAAGACATGTCTTCTGACAGGTTATCAACAGTGCTGTAGACTGCTGCATGCATCTGCTGTCAAGATGATATGGTACAGTTTTGTAACATGAAAGAGAGTGGGTGTAAATGAGCAAAGGTGGCTCTTTAGCAGAAAATTACTTGTCTTATCAAACTAACATGATTATGAAAATGATCTTAATCTATTTGGAATTCAATGGGGAAATAAGAAGTCTTGAAGAATTCTTCATTATGTTTCCTATCTGGAAATAATTTATTTTCAATGATGGTGAATACTTTCTCCTATTTTACATAGTACAGTCACATAATGAAAATAGTATGTAGACACACATGTGACTGCACATATAGATGAACAGATACATAAAACATTTATGGACACTTATATGCTTGAGCAAAATTTATCCACACATTACATAACAGAATAATCTAATTTAGACTGTAAGCATGTTCTACGTGGACTCAAACAATTTCTAATCAAAGGTTCAATGACATCTTATTGAAAAGAATCTTCACACCTTTAATCTAATTACAAGATGCTATTTGAGCTTACATATCAATCATGTTTTTCTTGTGCTTGTGTCAGAAGAACACAAGCTAAGCTGTTAACTTGAATCTTAGTTTGGGGTACAATGGCCCATTCAATGGAATATGCTAGTCTCCTCCATTTCCCCCAAATACTATGGTTAATTTAAGATCCTTAAATATATATAATGGTTCTCTCTCTCTCTCTTCTCCCCCCCCTCCCCCCGCCTTCCCCCCTCCACTGCTCTGACTTTTACAAGACCCATTATGTCACATTAATAGTAAAGGGAAAGGGTGAAACATTGCAAATCTCCCTTTTGAATGGGCATGCAACATTCATGCATAGTAAGCAAGTAGGCCTTACATAGCTATGCTCCATCTACTCTCTTGCTATCTACTATCTTGTCAATTTGGAGCCCTCTCCTTGGATGCTCTGCTCACATAATATATTTCAATTCTACTTCTCAACTTGCATGAAATCAAATATCTACAAGAATGTCAATAACTGACTTGCCAATTGCTCGGTTGCTTGGGGGGGATATTTGATTTCTATGATGAATAAAATAAATAAAATATATATGCACAAAACATGAACATTCTTCCAAGTACCCATTCTTAATAGAACTTTTAAGAGAAAGGAGAATGAATCATTCTTTTTTGTTGATGGCTGCTGTCTATAAATAGAACTGTGAAATACTGTAATGGTTTGGGCAACAAATCCAGCAATCTGCTTGCATGATACATCTTCTGGCTTCTGACATTACTGGGTGACCTGAGGATCATATCGCCCTGAATTGTAAACCAAAGATGCCGCACCAGCAGCTGTTGATTTTCATGGCCACACTCAAGCTCTCTTTTTTTTTGTAAATGACCAAAGTTCATTGGCTGTATTTTCTTCAGGCTGCAAGTTATTATACTCTCTCATGAGCCAAAGACCTTTTTGACTACTCCTGAGGTGAGGAGTATTTCTTGACAGAAGACAAGAAGAAAAAAATTAATTGTACAGACAAAGGTTAAGTACTTGCACAAAAAGTCTGTTGATCATTGACACCTAGAAAAAAAGAAGATATACAACGGTGAATGCAGAGATTTTCTCAGTCAAGGGCTAGACATGAACTTTGGTGATTTGCCTGGTTTTGCCCCAGACAGAATAGAGCAAGGAAAATACAGAACACAGAAGAACACAGTTGGAAGGGACCTCAGAGGTCATCTAGTCCAAGTCCCTGCTCAAGCAAGATATCCTACATCATTTCAGACAAGTGGCTTCCAGTCTCTTCTTAAAAGCACCCAGTGATAAAGCACCCAGGACCTCTGAAGGCAAGCTGTTCTACTCGTTTATTATTCTCACAGTTTTATTATTATTCTTTTATTATTCTCACAAAAATAAAATGTAAAAGAAACAATAGGACAGCTTATGCACGCCCCCTTAAGTAAGTAAGTGAACATATGAAGAAGAAATAAGATTTTGCTGCTATCTCTGTTCTTAGGTACTTTCCTTGGATCTTTGAGATCACTTCTCATTAGAGGAGGCAAAATAGTCAGATAAGGAGAACAATGAACACATGTGTAGTCTCTCTGGACTTTGTTATTCCTTGAAGATGTTTTGCTTTCAAGGAAAAACAAAGACCAGGGGCCTTTGGGACACTTTTGGAGGAGAATTTATTTATTTTTATTTGTCAATTGCTTACAAGATAATAGGTATAAGTAAAAACATAGTTATGAATACATGGATACATATAAGAAAAATAAAAAATATAAAAGAAACAATAGGACAGGGACGGTAGGCACATTGGTACGCTTATGCACGCCCCCTACAGACCTCTTAGGAAAGGAGTGAGGTCAATAGTAGACAGTCTAAGGTTAAAGTTTTTGGCGTTTGGGGAAGAAACCACAGAGTCAGGTAGAGTATTCCAGACATTGACCATTCTGTTGCTGAAGTCGTATTTCCTGCAATCAAGTTTGGTGCGATTAACCTTGAGTTTGTATCTATTGTTTGCTCTTATGTTGTTATGGTTGAAGCTGAAGTATTCATTGACAGGTAGGACATTGCAATGTATGATTTTATATACTATACTTAGATCGGACCGAAGGCGGCGTAGTTCTAGGTTTTCTAGGTCTAGAATTTCGAGTCTGGTGGCATAAGGTATTCTGCAACGAGTAGAGGAGTGAAGAACTCTTCTTGTAAAATATTTCTGGACTTTCTCAACTGTGCTAATATCAGATACGTAATGTGGGTTCCAAACTGATGAGCTGTATTCGAGTATTGGTCTAAGAAATGTTTTGTATGCTCTAGTTATTAGTGTAATATTACTGTCAGGAAATTAGTTCTAGGTTGCTTCTCTCCTTCATTAATTTCCATCCATTGTTTCTTGTCTTGCCTTCTGGTGCTTTGGAAAATAGACTGACCTCCTCTTCTTTCTGGCAGTCTTTCAAATATTGAAACACTGCTATCAAGTCAACCGTAGACCTTCTTTTCTCTAGACTAGCCATACCCAATTCCTGCAACCATTTTTCATCATTAGCAGGGCTTTTCAAACTTTACAGCTTTAAGATTTGTGGGCATCAACTCCCAGAATTCCTCCTCGAGTCATATTAAGCTCAGGAATCCTGTGAGTTGAAGTCCACAAGTCTTAAACTTGCCAAATTTGAAGACCTTTGATCTTTAGACTCCAAGCCCTTAATCGTCTTAGTTGATATTCTCTGCATTTCTTTCCAAAGTCTCATTAATTTTGATTTATTCTATCTTGATTGGATTAAATCAAAATAATTAATTGATGTTTCTGTTATTTACTGGTGATTGCCACCTATCGTACAAAATCGCAATTCAGGAGCAAGATATTTAAGAGTCTGTGAAATATATTTAAGACTTTGAAAAGTTACACATTGCCCTATGATCTTAAATTATACGTGCTTTGAGTTGACAGCATATTTTCAGCGATGTGCTCTGTAACAGAACAACACAAGTACGATCATTTAATGCTCTGCTGCAATCTCATACATAATCTCAAAATAGGCAGAGTAAAAAATAAAAGGTACTGAATAAGGGCAATAAAAATATTCCAAATGAGAAACATATTGATTCAAAAGCAGACATGGATAAATGCTATGTACAAAAATAACAGTTAAAAAAAAACCCACAATGATTTTAATTCCCTCTACTTGTGAAGTTCATTCTTCCAAATATGAGACAGCAATACTGAGATATTGTGACTTGTCTATTGGATGGTTGGATTAACTTTATTAAACTGGAGGTTCAGTTCTAAATAGATGGAATACTTTGATACTGTATTTACTACTAAGGAGTTAACATTGATATTGGGTATCAAAGGAACATAGAGCCTAGAATAATAAGGTTGGAAGGGACTTTGAAGGTCTTGTAGTTAAACCTCTGCTAGGCATATATACAATTGCATATCTTCTTTTTTCCAAATGTCAACATTAACAGACTTTTTGTGCAAGTGCTTAACCTTTGTCTGTACAATTAATTTTTTTCTTGTCTTCTGTCAAGAAATATTCCTCACCTCAGTACTCCTCACCTCTTGTCTTCTGTCAAGAAATACTCCTCACCTCACCTCATGAGAGGAGTATAATAACTTGCATCCTGAAGAAAATACAACCAATGAATTTTGGTCAGGTAAAAAAGAAGCTTGACTGTATGGCCATGAAAATCAACAACCACTGATGTGGCATTTGTGGTATACAATTCAGGGCAATATGATCCTCAGATCACCCAGTAATGTCAGAAGCCAGAAGATGTATCATGCAAGCAGATTGCTGGATTTGTTGCCCAAACCATTACAGTATTTCACACTTCTATTTATAGACAGCAGCCATCAACAAAAAGAATGACTCGTTCTCCTTTCTCTTAATAGTACACACACTTAACAGTATATAGTATATAGGTGTGTGTCAAATCTAGACTATGCTACAGTATGGATTTAGCACCTTACTGCGACCCTTTAAAACAGCATATTTTCTTAGAATTGCATAATGGCTTTCCGCAACTACAACAGATCCCAAAAACAATGTGATTGCTTTAAAGAGATAAGAAATAAACGTAAAAGACTGCTTACTCTTACAAGTACACAATTAAAAGAAGCAATGCTTTGGAATGAAATCCAAAATAATTGTCTGGAAAGTTATCTTTTACAAGAAGTTGACTTACTTTACTTTAGAAATTAATTTATTTTGTTTGGGCCTAATAAATTAATTTATTGTCATTGTTAGAGGAACCATCCTTGATTCCTGCTTTTGTAAGGAAGAGAGATCATAGTCTGAGCTAAACCTAGATATATTTCTAGATACAATGCATAGACCATTAATTCAGTATTTATGAATCCTCTGCTCACAGTGAATGAAAAGTGTAAGGAAAAAATGAAGCAGGGAATTAAAGTGTTCTTAGAATAACTCTGCAGCTGTTCAAGATTCACATTTTCTAATTTTGAATTTTCCAAAGTTTTAAATGGGGAGCTGAAAAAAGACTTGTATTCATATTTTCTCAGTGATAATTAAGCTCATCTAAACTCTGTGAAAGTGGTTGTTTTAGCAAATTATATTTTCTTACACAAGCTATCTGATACCCAGTGGTATTCCCCTCCCCCTCCAGTTTGAAAAGAAGGCATCTGCTTTCACTTTTCAGCAGATTTTCCTGAAATTGATATTTGGTCAAAAGGGAAGAGCTAAAGAGCCACACTTTGGAAAATGAAGGGAACAATAATGTAGATATCCACAATTAACAAAGCCCATGAAATGAATTTGTATGTGTTTTAGTTATTATATCCAGTGTGGGCAATTCCTGCTGAAATCCACAAAAACCCAACCATTTTTGAGATATCTCCCTAGCTTATTTTTCCTCTCCCTTGAAGTTATAAATAAAACCCATTTTCCTTCTGGATAGGATAAACATGAAGTGGCCTTTTTAATAGAAGCAATTTATTCTTTATAGGATATCAGTGATCAAATCCTTACTTGTTTCCATCAGCTTCTCCTGATTATAAAAAGGACATGTTTTCTCTCATTTGATTGCATTTGTTTGACATTTCAAATGGAGAAAAGGCATGGTTAACCTTGCTTTTTATTCATTTTGTTCCAGTTCCTATAATTGGCTTGCCTTAAAAAAATAAAATGAATATATGTATGGCATATAGAAGTACCATAAGTTCTTGGTCAATGGTTATTGATTAGTCTATAAACTGGATATGTCCCATTGAATTGGTTATCCTGTGAACATGGCTATCTAAGGACCTTATTTTATTCCATTACCAGATAGTTGACTGATTATTTCATATGGTGTTTCAATAACACTCTATTCCAAATTGACTGAATGATTTACAAAACATATAATGGTGAAAAATATCAAAATTGCAGGAGTGCCTTCAAGGTGTGATCTCAAAAATCAAGATGGTGTCAGTGATGATGTGAACAAAGTTCTGTATGTTTTTTAAATATAGAAGTAGATGGGGTTTTCATCCCATTGTCATGACTACCATCTTGATTTTTTTTTTGACTACTTCCAATGTATACTCCTGAAGCAGTAGCACTAACCAGCAGAGAGAGATCATTAAAAACAATCCCTAACATTCTCCAACTGTTTACTTCTGGAGCCAAATGTTTATCTAAAGCTGGTTCTCATCTTACAATTGATCACTTAGAGATCATTCAAAGTTATGAAGGACCTCCCCTCCTCCCCAGTCCAAAAGCCAGTTATGGCCTTTCAAAGTTAAAGCCGCTATCACCTTCTCCTTATCCATTGAGTTCCATCGGGAGCTCACATTAGGGAAGGAGAGCAGGTTCCTTTGCTCCTTATGGCTCTATCCTGGAAATGGGTGCCATTTTTGGAGCAGCTGGACTAGCCTGCCTTCTTTCCTCAATGTGAACTCAGAAGCTCAGAAGGGCATAATAGATGATGGGGATGGGGAGGAAAGTTTGGGACCCAGTGGGATCAGAAGTAGGTCCAAGACTGCAGGAGCCCAGTGAGGGAGGAAGCATGCCCAAGGGGCAGGAAGTGGAGCATGGGAACCTCAAGCTGAGGGAGGCCTTGAGCAGGAGTCCTGGGCCCATGGCCTGCACTAAGTCCCCCAAGGCCAGGGGTGTGCTGCTGGGAGTTTTCAGGGGTACAGGAGAGCCCCTAGCTAAGATTCTGTGCAGTTCAAATCCCACTCCTGACTGGCCATGCCCACCCCACCCTGTCCCTCCCAGGAGTCCTCACATGGCTCATTTTGGATGTAGGTCAGTGCAGGCCATGCAAGAGGCTCGGGGAGGGTGAAAAGCAGGTCTCCCTGAAGTTCAGAAAAGCCAGAAATGTGCCTGTTTCCATCTTTCAGAGAGCTTCTGGAGCCCGGGGAGGCCATTTTCGCCCTTCTGAAGACTCAAGGAAAGTCTCCGGAGCCTGGGAAGGACAAAAAGCCCCCCCATGGTTCAGGAGGCTGACTAGGCTATGCCCACGATGACCATGCCTACTCAGCAAACAGGCAGAGAACCCATTGCTAAAATTTTTGAAGCCCGCCCCTGCCCGAGGCCCTCTATGTTCTGCTTAACACCCCATGTAGTTGCTTAATAATTACATCAGGACAGCAGGGGTGGTTGTTCTTAAACAAGGCAATTACATGGTTGGCTCATTTCATGACTTTCAAGACTTCCAAACAAAATGGGCAGCCTCCATTATAGTTGTATCTTGAGAACTACCTCTAATCTAGGAGAAAATCTTCAATTCACCTCCTTTTTCCCAGTAAATGCCTCCGCTTCCAGGTCTTTGTGCCTACTATAAATCAAGGAAAAGTCTACAGAACATTTATAAACTGTGTACAAAGAAATCCATAGTGTAATAAAATAAAATAAAATTGACGGCACAAGAACACAAGGAAACACACATCACCCATAGGGAAAGCTTCGGAGAAAATCTTCATGCTTAGTACATTAATCGATTTTTATAACAGCTTTGTATCCACTTTTGCTGTGATACGGTGCCAGAGAAGAGACTCTGGTACTCCTGTATGGCATCACCAGTTATCTTAATATTTATGAAGGATAATCAGGTCATTTTCTCTACCCTGAAACATCTGGCGCCATGTTTATCAGAGTATGCTGGTTACTCCCTATTCTCCAAAGCTTTTCTCACTTTGTATTCTGAAGAATGGGATGCACCTGCTTAATAACTATAGCTTGAAAGCTTGTGTCATGAACAGATTTAAATTTAAAGGATACACTTTTTTATTGAGCTCTTTGATGTGAATAGTTTCAATGCAATTCTGTTTGAGGGATTATAATCAGAGGTGGTATTCCACAAGTTCTGATCGGTTCTGAAGAACCGGTAGTGGAAATTTTGAGTAGTTCAGAGAACCGACAAATACCAGCCCTGACTGGAGATTTTACAGTATCTTCCCCTGCCACACCCACCAAGCCACGCCCACAGAACTGGTAATAAAAATATTTGAATCCCACCACTGATTACAGTGTACTACTCATTGCAGAGAACTATGTACCACTGGAAAAAAAACAAAGAGGACAGAAATGTACCTAGAATGCAATTCTTTCCCTTGTTTTAATTTAAACTTTTCATGTTCCTAATTGATGCAATACAAGTAAACATTTGGCATAATTTTTCTGATGTTGAGAAATAATGGACTCTCCATGCCTTTTCTGCAATGCAATTTCCCCACTGGAATATGTAAATTCAACTCATTAAGTAATTGTATAAGAAAGACATGAAGTCCTATCAACATATCAAATCTTAGGAAGGAAGTTTTCTTCAAAGATTCCTTTCTAAATGCATGAATTAGTCTCTAGCACCTTTCTGTTTCTGATGCCTCCATAGAATTATCTTCATATTAACCGATCTTTATTCTCTGTAACATTTCATAAAACCACAGAGAAAAGGAATGGGGAGTTTATTGGACAGACTCACAGAGCAGAAATTGTCCATTATTTTTAATGGCCAAGGACCACATTTAATATTTTGAGAAAGGGCAAAAAGTAGGATGGGGCAGGTTTTAGAAGTAGTTTGGAAGGGTTCTTTCTTTTTTGGTTGTGATATGCCTACTTTAGGACTTATATATAGTTTTCCCGGGTTTCAAGGAGATACTTTTAGCAATCACAATCACGGGGCTTTGAAATATATAAAAATGGGATTCAGGGAACCATTTGTAGACTTAAAATAGACTTTAGAATTTATGTCTGGCACTGATGATGAGTTGGATGGCAATTAATCATGTGAAATTAAATCTGGAGAAGATAAAAGTCTTGTGAGGGCTAGAACTGATCTATACACACACAGACACACATATATGTATATACTGTATACAATATGTATATACTATATACTATATAATGTATATCTGTCTGGTGGGGCTACACATCTAGAAGTGGAAATATTCCTGAACAAAAATTTTATTACTTGATATTCTATTGGTTAATATGGCATGCAAAATATTCTTTTATTTCCAATGAATATATAAAATATGATAATTCTTAAGGCGCACTAATCTAATCATTACAATCTATCACTTCCATATGGATTCTTAGAAATCATGCTGGGGCAAAATGGATTCCAAAAGTATTTGTCTTCTTTTTCTATGGAAATAATTTTTTTCCAGATTTTTGCAAGGGCAAGAACATTTTGGGGGGAAAAAAATCAGTTTTGCTTCCTATCTACCTTTATTTTTAAAAAAATCCCAGGGAGATGAGAGGGGTACATCAAACATACTAAAACAATGACAACTCTGTCAATACTAGGTTGGGTGTAGCTGAAAACAGCATGTCTGTATAGGAAGAAGTCTGTTGCTACATCTAGAATTGCTTTAGCTCATTTCCATTTTGATGACTTACACTATCTTCAGCAGGTAATCTACTATAGGTGTATCACAATAACAGTAATGAAGACAAGGTTTACATATTCAACAAAGTCTGGGTATTAATCATTAGTAGAGAAATGACCTTAATGAAATCTGATTCCATTCAGGACAAAGTCATGCATAGGGAATCTTAATCTTGTCCACATTAACTTGATGGTCCATTAATTAATTGTTAAAACTCTACATTTCTGGACCATGCTAAGGTCCAAAGAACCTTATGCTTAATTTTTTGATAAATGGGCTGAAAGAGAAGTTCTTAATCAAGATCAAAGAATTTGCCAGCTAGGTCGACCAAAATATGTTTGGAAATTCAGCCTGATTGATTGCTCTAAATGCATAGCTTTTACTTTGGCAACTTTTTGGAAAATGGTTTGGAAGTCCAGGTTTTAAATTATCTTCCCCTTCCAATTTATAGCATGGTATGCTTATATAGGAAAAGTCCCATATAGTATTCTTCACAGATTAAGTTAAAGAAGTTTAATAGTGTAGAAAGGAGTTTGATATAGGGAAAAAAAAAAACTTCCAGTGGGAAATTAGATCTAGAGATCCTTTGGGCTGAAGATGTTTTTTTAAAAAAGGTCTTAAATTCTTGCTGAAATCTCTTCAGGAGATTTAAAGCCTTCCTTATTTTGCTATTGTGTCTACTTTTAGCTTCAATATGTTTGTTTTCAGCTTTCAGTTAGCGATTCATTTGTTTCATATGGTTGGCCTTGGTTAGAAGGCAAAATAAACCACAGTCTTTATTGAGATTGTGATTAGTCTTCTTCCTGCATTTTCCTCTCCTCTTCTTTCTTTACCCCCACCATCTGTTCTTCTTGCTTGGTTTTAGTATGAAGACATGGTATATTCTCTCTCTCTCTCTCTCTCTCCCTCTCTCCCTCCCCCCATAGGTTCATAGAGATAAATTAGCAGAACATGCTTTTATGTTTCCTCTCTTCATTGGTTCCTATAGTATTGTACTGCAAATGGCAGTTAGACTAACATATGTATTCAAAAAGATATTCAAAAAGATCTTGACTATGTATCAGAATGGTCAATCAAATGACAACTTCAAATCTCAACAAATAAATGTCCTACATATTGTCAAAAATGTCCTACATATTGTCAAAAAAAAAATCAGAAAATAAAATACAAGATGAATAGTCAAGACCTTGTTGATGATCCAAGCTCTGTCAAGGACCTGGAATACTCATCTCAAATGTTCTAAGTGCTAGAGCGCACTGTAACTACATAGCCAAAAAGGCATTAAGAGTTAACCTAATCCTACGTGGCTTTTTCTCTGGTAATATCACACTACTAACTAGAGCATACAAAACATTTGCTAAACCAATACTCGAATACAGTTCATCAGTCTGGAACCCACACTACGTATCTGATATTTGCACAGTTGAGAAAGTCCAGAAATATTTCACAAGAAGAGTTCTTCACTCCTCTACTCGTTGCAGAATACCTTATGCCACCAGACTCGAAATTCTAGACCTAGAAAACCTAGAACTATGCCGCCTTAGGTCCGATCTAAGTATAGTATATAAAATCATACATTGCAATGTCCTACCTGTCAATGAATACTTCAGCTTCAACCATAACAACATAAGAGAAAACAATAGATACAAACTCAAGGTTAACCGCACCAAACTTGATTGCAGGAAATATGACTTCAGCAACAGAATAGTCAATGTCTGGAATACTCTACCTGACTCTGTGGTTTCTTCCCCAAACCCCAAAAACTTTAACCTTAGACTATCTACTATTGACCTCACCTCTTTCCTAAGAGGTCTGTAGGGGGCGTGTATAAGTGCACCAATGTGCCTACCGTCCCTGTCCTATTGTTTCTTTTATTTTTCTTATATGTATCCATGTATTCATAACTATGTTTTTACTTATACCTATTATCTTTTAAGCAATTGACAAATCAAATTAAATTAAAACAATAAATAAATGTAGGCGATGTTGAAAAATATTCACTAATAATCATAATTTCCGTAGATATAAGATCAAAATAGCACAGGTTGTGCTTTTGATGATTTCTGGTTGAGGTGGGATGGAGCTAGTGCATCCACCTTTCTGCTAATTCACTTCTTGCCTCTTCCAATACCATTAATCATTAACCATCCTTCTAGACTGGCTTCAGAGTTGGGAGTCAGCAGCATTATATTTGTTGGTTTTGTTCCTTTCTCCAAAACTGGTTCCAGTTCATGTTGATTGGGAGTGAAAATTCCCACTCTTGGTGCCTTCTATGTGAACTGCTACAGGACTCAATACTTTCTCCTCTCCTTTTTAACATATTTACAGAATTAGTGGCTGAGATCATCCATGTATATCTCAACCTCTGGTGAGCTAATTGAGGTAATTGATATGGTTTCTCAGTGCCTGAAACCTATGAGGGGCCTGGATAGGGGACAGCAGGCTTTAAGTGAACCCTGTCTTTGGGTTTAAGCGCTTAAGGGTACCTTTGGGTTATATAGGGATTTACCATCTTTGTGCTGAATAGGATTGTCCTGTTACTGATCTGGTATGCAACTTAGGGTTCTTTTGTATTCATGATTCCTGCTCAAAGAACAGGTGGCTAGGAGGGTCTTTTCATAGCTTTCTGTTTTGTGCCAGTTTTTTTAAATTTTATTTATTTATTTTGATTTGTCAGTTGCTTACAAGATAATAGGTATAAGCATATATGTAGTTATGGATACATGAAATGGGCACATATCAGAAGAATAAAAGAAACAATAGGACAGGGACGGTAGGCACGTTGGTGCACTTATGCATGCCCCCTATATTCCTGAACTCGAGGCTCTATATCAATCACTCAGCGCCTAATTACTTCCTAAATGGACTACTGTAATGTTGCTGTATAGGGGCTAACATGGAAGATAGCAGTCTTCCAAGAAGTGGGGATGAACCTATTATCTGAAACACCCGAGGGCAAGGGAAGAAGTAAAGGTTGGAAACTTATCAAGGAGAAATCCAACCTAGAACCAAGGACAAGTTTTTTGACAGTGAGAACAATCAACTAATGGCTCAGTTTGACTTCAGAAGCTTCATCACTGGAAGCTTTCAAGAAGAGACTGGACTAGAAGATTTCTATATTCTTTTCAATTCTGATAACTCTGCATTATGAAGAGTAGCTTCAGTTGATACTTCATTTACATTTTATTTTATTTACGTGTCACCTTTAGATACCACCCATCTCCCTCAGACAGTGACTTTGGGCTCAATTTTTAAGAAGATAATTGTGATAAGCAAATAAAAAGTCTTTGATATGCTTTCTTGGAAGAATTTTTGAAAAAAAAAGGTCACTGATTTATTATAGATTGCCTTAAATTTTGACATCTATAATGCATACAATGATACGTCTATAATACCTGACATTAAATGTGCATGTGTGTATGTGAGCATAAGCAAACACTTTTTATTAAAAAATATAAACAGGAAAATAAAAGCTAATATAAACTAATAAAAAGAAAAAAAGAAAAAGTCAAAGTCAAAGAAAAAGAAAAAAGTGCAAGAAAAAGAATAAAAATAGGGAAAAGAAAGAAAAGAAAAAGTAATAAAATATGAACTGGCTTCCAATATTCCTCCTTACTTTCTATTAGTGAAATTTCTGGATTCAGCAACAGGTGCAATTCTGCCCAAGATGGCTGTAGCCTTAGGTTTCCATTAGGAACTAAAGCTTTAGCAGAATAGTCCAAGACAACTATGGGAAAATTTCCCAATATCCTGTGGAAATCTCCATGTTTTCATTTACGTTGGTCAATGGGGATGGGTCAAATAAATCTGTCCTGTCTTGAGGGGTTTTAAAAGACCTATCATCTTTCCCTGCTCCCCATTTAAATATGTAATAAAATACAGTATAATCCTTGCCTGAAAAATCTCTCTCTCTCCATCAAACTACAATCTAAACAAATACAATTATTTTTTAAGCCTCATAGTCTAGCCTAGAGCTTTGGAAATTTATGGTGATTTCCTATCCATGTGCTAACCAAATTTAACTCTGCTTATTCTATAAACAGCCAAGGGCAGATAGACCTAATGAGACAGGTCTAACCATGCACTAGGCTGATTGTGCCATTGTTTGAGCAAAACAGATATTTAGATGGCGTATGAGATCTAAGCCCATGAAATGCCATTAATCTCAATAGCTTCAGTTTCCTACATTCAGAAATGAACACCGTTATGGAAACCAATTAACTTTTTCAAGTATGAATTCCAATGTAATGCTTTGAAGGAAAGGTAATTCATTAACGTACATATTCGTTGTAAGTCTTCCAAAGCAAGCAGTTGTAGTGACAGACATATTGCAGCTGTCATCTGCAGATACAATTACATTACATATTGAATATATTTAAAGCTTCACTGGGCAATCCTGTTAAGCAGATTAATTTTCAGCAGAAATACGCACCAGTTCTTGGATTGTGCATATATATGTGTATCTATGTTTATTCAGTTACAGTATGTGTATGTGGGTATGTATATAATTATACACAAACATGCATACACATAAACACAGTCTGAGCAGAAAACCAATTTTGTCTCAATCAAGAACATTTTAAAGTAGGCTACATAAAATAACTTGCTACATCCATCTGGAATATGACTATGTTAATAGATGGTTTAGCCAATCTAAGGCAGTATCCTTTTTGTCTTGATGTTGTTTTAATAAAATTATTGTGTAATCACATTATTAAGCTTCTTGCAAAAGAAAACCATGGCATGTAAATAAATAATACAATTATATAGCCCCATCTTAGGCCAGCAATATATTTTTCATGGTGGCCAACCTGACGTTTCTGCTCACATGCAGAGGATGGAGATATATCCCTCTTTTTCTATTGTTCCTCTGCAATTAGAATTTGAAGGAAAACTCATAGATCACTCTTCTACTTCAAACACCTACTGTCTACGTACAGTATTTTGTCAAAGGCTTTTTCAGCATTCAATGAAAGGATTACAGATTGGTCACCAATTCCTTATTTATACCAGATGTTTCCCTTTAGTTGCTTGTTTTCAAAAATTAAAAAAAGTCTCCAACATTCTAGATTTTTCTTTTTTGTAAACGCATTCAGTTTGCCATTCAAATTTATTATTAGATGGAGTGATACTTGTTCCAACACAGAGCTGTCTTCTGTTGTTCCATCTGCATCAGTTTTTAAAATATAATTTTATTAAATTTATAAAGAAAAATAAGAGAACAAAAAAGAATAAAATATTTAGTTTTAATCTAACAATGTGATATGGAAATGTTAAACAGCTATTTGTGCAAGATTAAACATGCATAAATAAGCTGTTTAATGTTTGATTCTAACTTCTAATTGATTTTAAGCACTAATATCAAATTAAGCAACCATTGTGAATGATGATGAAAGATGTACTTAGGATTTCTATGTTTTTCCTTGAAAATCTTAGTCTTATAATTATGACCATTAGTTTGCTCTACAGAGGTAAGTAAAAGAAAATTGAAGTAGAAGATACAATACAAATGATAAAACTTGCACATGGGACTAGACAAGTCAAAACAAAGTTGGTGAATTTATTTATGGGCAAGACATAGTTAATGCTTCACTGTTAATGCTTGCTTTAGGCCTACCAACTGGATTACTAAGTCAAACTTTAAAGAATCTGGTTGACTTGCTTTATAAACAGTTGGAAAGCTATATTCTTCTGAAACCTAGGACATTCATAATGCTCTATGAAAATGTCACATTGTGAAAAAGGAGGCATTCTTTAAAAATAAAAGACACCTGTCACAATCAGCCTAGTGTTTCTGCAGCCCTGCACAATAGCAGACATCTGCATAAACAACAGCCTTTATTCTAATTATTATTTTTAATGCAGCAGCTTTTATGTCCCACTTCTTTTGAGGGTGGCTGGGAACTTGTAGCTTATTTTTAGTTGACAGTGGAATCATTTGTCTACCTTGTGCTCTGCAGAGGATGCTATTTTGCAGCCATCTGGTGAGGTTGCAATTTATTTGCTCACCTTGGGATACTGCTTGCTTAACCTAAGTGGGAAGCCACCTGTCCTGAATCATTGACTAATTGGGTCTGTCCTGCTTGCCTTCCTCTCCTCTTCAGCTGCTAACCTATGCACCAAAACCAACTGATTTGAATGTCCCAGGGTCAAGTTTGCATAAATATCCCTATAATAAAAAGTACCTATAATGAAAAAGCTTTTCAATAAGACTCTTTCTGGATCTGGACGCACTTCGCACAGTCACCTCTGCCCTCGTCATCTCCCGCTTGGACTACTGTAATGCTCTCTACATGGGGCTCCCCTTGAAAACTCTCCGAAGGTTACAGTTAGTTCAGAATGCAGCCGCGCGGATGATGATGGGCGCCCCTCGGGACGCCCACATAACACCTCTTCTCCGCTGGCTGCACTGGCTTCCTGTGGCCTTCCGGATTCATTTCAAGGTGGTACTAACAGTTTTCAAAGTGCTCCATGGCTCGGGACCTGGATACTTACGGGATCGCCTGCTGCCACCAACAACCTCCCGCTGCCCAGTACGCTCCCACAGAGTCGCCATGCTCGGGGTACCACCACTGGATCACTGTCGACTAGCGGCCCCGAGACTACGTGCTTTCTTTGTGGGAGCCCCATCCCTCTGGAATTGTCTCCCCCCGGAGATACGAGCCATGTCAGACATCCTAACCTTCCGGCGCACAGTTAAGACTTTGCTCTTCAAACAAGCCGGTCTAGCCAAATAAAATCATTGGGGTTTATATTTTAAAATTTAATAAGGATGATTCTTAGCCATCTTAGATTATTTATTTGATTTTCACTTCTGTTATCTGTATTATCTTGTTTGTTGGATGTACACCGCCTCGAGTCCCTTTTTGGGAGAGGGAGCGGTATAGAAGTACGAATAAATAAATAAAGAAAGAAAGAAAGAACATTTGTAGTTCAAGGTTGAAATGAGGGATCCTTGGTGTTCTCTGAGCTTGGTTGTTTTCCTATAGAGTTTCATTACTCAACTGAAACACCCAACTAAAATACTACAGCAACCCTGAGCAGCACAAACAGATTATCTATACATCTTCCAGCAAAATGGATATACACACAACTTCATTAAAAAGTCCCTGATCACTCAACCCAATAGGGCACAACCAATGCAAGCTGCAAAAAGGATAACATTGTCATATATCAAAAGCATCTCAGAAATCACCATGGACTATTACAATCACATGGCATCACCATGGCATACAAACCAATTAAAACCCTCAAAAACACCCTAAATCAGGGATCTTCAAACTTGGCAAATTTAAGGCTTGTAGACTTCAACTCCCAGAATTCCTGAGCTAACATGACTGGAGGAAGAATTCTGGGAGTTGAAGTCCACAAGTCTTAAAGCTGTCAAGTTTGAAGACCCCTGTCCTAAATGAACCAAAAGACCACGCAGCCCACAAAGGGGAAAAAACCCAAGCATTATCTACAACATAGAATCTAAAACTGCAACAGCCACTATGTGAAACAAACAGGCAGAAGACTAGAAGAATGCATCCATGAACAACTAGTAGTCAAAAGATGTAGTGAAAGCTCCTTAATTGTACAACACAAAGACAGACCTAATCATTTCAACTGGGAAACTGTGACCATCCTAGTCCAGGATTCCTGGATGCCTGGCAAACTGACAATTTAACCATCAATAGGCACACAGATATAAACAATGTCTACATATTGTGCAAAAGGATAATTAAAAGACAAAAAGGGAACAAAAAGATTAAAACACTTCCCCACCAGCAATCAACACCCAGGTAAGCATAGATTAACATCAAGATTAACATCAGGACAACAATCAAGATACCTAAGATCAAGTCTTTCTCCAGTCATGGAAGATTTCTGGATGTCTTTGGACAGCTGTCTCTCTCTCTAGCTCAATCCACCTCTCAGCATTGCTGTTTTGCAGTGGAATAATAAGAATTCAAATTATGAGCCCTTGACAAAAGGTGGTATATAAATTTAAGAAAGTAAAGAGAAAAGAAAGAGGTGGATGTTCTCATTATAATAGCAATGAGCACTGGATTCCCCAAAAGGGCAGCAGAAAATGATGCCAGCTGCCTTGTGTGTTCAAACATATGAAAAGTTATGTTTATGAATATTTCTCAATATGTATGAACTTTAGCCATGGGAAAGAAGCAAAATTAGTTTGATGGATCAACCTTACTTAAATGGTTTTAGAACTATGAAGGATTTCTAACTCATCTGTAGCATTTTAGAAGCAAGACAACGTGACTTATACTCCAAAATCAGTGACAAACTACAAATGGCAAGTATAACAGTAGGGTCTCCATTTATTGAAACAATAGTACTCTTACTTAGTCTCTAGATAGTTTTGAGAGGCAAACTACAATGGTTTTCCTGCATAGCATTAAGAAATAAGTGAACCCACCAATCAATATGGAACGTGGCTTTGATTTATTATTTCATTTAAGCAAGCACTAATAGATTTAAAAGCCAGCATCAATTTTCACTGGATACCTTTCTAACATGACCAAAGGAATATGCATTTTGGTGCATGTATATATAAAACAGTTGCATAATTATTCCTAAATGTAATGCTGAATTAATCAAAAGTGAGACAAATTGGTGTCTTCAAGACAGGTTTATTCCTGGGATTAATTTAGGATGGAGGGTGAAATCAATTAAAGACCTTTAATTGCATTGGGCTTTAATTTCCCTTCAATTATATAACATGAAAGCCTTCACAACTAAGCCTTAAATGTATGTATGTGTTTGATTTTTAAAATATGTATGCTGTGTAAATAAAAACAGTATATTAGCAACAAATGCTAAGAAAATTTTTCAGTAAGGGATTGGGAGGAAGGTTACTGTTTGTAGTATTAAAAGAATTGTTGTGCTGATGTGGTTAAAAAACTCCGCTTTCCTTCTGAATAAAATAATAAAATGAATTATTTCTAGCTACTTTCTTGAGTGAGCAGGGGGAATTTAATTGCATCATGTTTAGGAATTGATATAAATATTTCCTTGTACTGAATTATTTTATTCAGACTTGCTGTAACACAAGAATAACAACACAGGATTATACTTGGTTAATTATACTTAGATGGAAGAGCATTTTTAAAAAAGTATAATTTAGACTATGGAGATCAATCATTAAAGTCATGGTTGTCCCAAAGATGCTTTTTCATGGAAGAAGTAGAAACCAAAGCCCTAACCTCCTTCACAGAACCACCCACTGGTATAGGTATATGGATGATTAAAATACAGGAAGTTTAAACCTTCACAAAACACATCAACTCTGTTGGACAGATACCTTAAGTTCACATGGGAAGATGTTAAAGAAAATAGTCTGGCTTTCCTGGACTGTGCAGTTCACATTAAGAAAGACAGAAGCTTCAACACTGAAGTTTACAGAAAACCCGTACACAGAGAACAATATTTACATTTTGATTCTTACCATCCATTGGATCACAAACTGGGAGTAATCAGAACCCTATATTACCGAGCTAATGGTTTGCCTACCAGCAAAGAGGAAAAAGAACAAAAACATATCAAGAACTTGTGGCTTTCCTAAGTAGACCTTCATCAAATCTATAAAAAGGTTCAGCAGGAGCATCTTCATAACAGACAAAGAAGAGAAGAACAAAAGGAATAATATTGTCATTGCAGGAATATCTGAAAATCTCAGGATAATTTTCAACCAACACAACATAAGTGCATACTTTAAACTCAAGAATATATTAGCTTGTCGACCTCAAGGACAAACACTCAGACATAAATTAAGCAATGTGATATATTCTGTGAATTGCAGTGAGATGGGCAGATCTGTACATTGGGGAAACAAAACAACCACTTCACAAGCACATGACACAACACAGGAGAACAAACCCAGAACAGGATTCACATTCATATGCATCTGAAAGATAACGATCACTCTTTGGAAGACAGCAAACTTCAGATTATGGATGGAAAGGACCACTATGTTAAAGTTAAACAGCCCTCCCTCAACAGAGGAGGAGTGATGCACCACCTATTTCCTGTTTACAATGCAATCCTTTTAGCAGCCCCAAGAAAGTTCCATACCCATTTGTGCTATTTAGTAATACTATTACTAAATTTGCAGATGATACAACAGTGGTGGGATTCATCTACGGGGGGATGAGTCTGCCTACTGAGATAAGGTGGACCAATTGCTTTCATGATGTGGAGACAATAGCTTGGTCCTCAACACCAATAAGATCAAGGAGCTTATAGTGGATTATAGAAGGAACAGATCAGATATCTGTTGATCTTGCTTATCAATGGAGACCAAGTGGAGGAAGTGGCCAGTTTTAAGTTTCTGGGTATTACCATAAAAGAGAATCTGACCTGGGGTGCTCACATTGCAGCACTGGTCAAAAGGACCCTGTCATGCCCCTGGTGGAGACTGACTCTGAGGAAGAGGAGGAACAGCCAACAGGGAGTGGAAGTGTGGTTCCAGAGGTGGTGGAGGAGGCTGGGGAAGGGAAGAGACCAGCTGAGCAATCAGAGGAGGATCCAGGCTCATCCCTTATCCATCCTAGGACACGCAGGGAGAAGAACATCAAGAAAAAGCAAGGTCTACTTGGGAGCAGAGGGCCATGATCTTCCTCATGGGTTGCAGCTGTGAGCTCGGTATAAGAGTTTGAAACTGCGTGTTCATAGACACTGAAGTCAAATTAGTGTATTCCTTGGATGAGCTTTATCTTTCTTGGCGTTCTTCCCATGGACTCTCCCTGGTTATCTTCCTGGAATGTGTGATTAATTATCTTGGTTTGCCTTGGAACTCTCATCAATATGGTTTGTTTCTGATTTCCTTTTGCTTCATTATCTACTTTTGGAATTTAAACTGTGACTAATAAAACAGCGAAGTTAAGGGATTGCAAGACCTTGATTCATGTTTTAGTTTTTGTTTATTTTTGAGACACTACGGGTTATCACAGACCCAGCAGAGATTATACTACCTGAGACTTCTCAGAAAACAACTACTGAATGAAAAACTGCTGGTGACCTTCTACCACTGCACCATAGAGAGTTTCTTAACTTACTGAACCTCTGTATGGTTTGCCAATTGCACAGTGGCAGATAGGAAAGCACTCCAGAGGGTTAACGTCATTGCCCAGAAAATCATTTTATTATTATTTATTACATTTATATACCACCCCCTCTCCCAATGGGACTCGGGGCAGTGTACAGCCAGACTAAAAAACACAACAACAGTTCAACAATTAAAAACAATTAAAAGGATTATATCTTATAGCTGCGAAATAATAAAGACGAATAAATTAAAAAGAGATTAAAACCCGATAAAACCAATTTAAAAACCGAAAAAATCCTAGGCCAGACCGGCCTAGGAATAAATGTGTTTTCAACGCATGTCGGAAGGTCAAATGGTCAGGGATGGTCCTCATCTCCGAGGGCAATTCATTCCATTGATTGCCCACTCCCCTCTTTGGAAGAGCTTTATAGCTCCCACTGCCTTAAGAAAGTTCAAAACATTCTCAAAGATCCATCTCATCCTGGACACCCTTTTTTTGAACTATTAACATCTGGCAGACGGTACAGGATAATAAAAACAAGGACCAATAGGCTAAAAAACAGCTTTTACTGTATAGTGCAATATTAATACAATATCAGGGGTTTTCAATTCAATGTATAGAATGTGAAAGATGTGTGTTTGTGTTTATTTTCAGTCATAATGTACACTGAAGATATTTAATTTCATTGTACAAGGTGCAATGACAGTAAAGTAAACTAAAACTAAAACTCTGATTCTGGTGACTCTGAAGATATTGATAAACCCCTAAGTGGACACAACAATTCTCAAAGACACTCTCAGAGTGCTAACAACCAGTTGACTGCAAATAATATAAATCCTTCTATTTCTTATCAGTCATTTAGAACTGAAAAAGCTTCTTGGGCGAGAAGTGAAACATTTTCAAGATAAAAACCCAAGAAAATCTAGTTGCTTTTTGAAAAAGCAACTTTAGTATAAACTAAATTGGACTTTTAAAATAATCTGAAGAATTGTGTCCCAAACTAGTTATGATTTGGGGAAATTACATAGATATGTCATTTTCAGGAATATACTGTATATTATGTGGCAACAAATTCCAGTCCCAACTTCAGTGATTTCAAAATACTTAAATAGAGTCACCCTTCAACTCTTACCTAAATGGGACACTTTCCAGGTTATATCAGGAAGTTGAACCAATACTCAATAAATTGGTAAGAGGATCTACTTTTATACTTTTGCCCAAATCCCACCATATGCAGTTTTCTATAGTGTCACTGAAAAAAAGCAGTCCCTGTGGATTTTATTCTGCTAGTTATTTCCATCTATGGGGGTGGTGCTCATCTTTGTTTCAAGACCATTGAGCCAGCGCTGTCCAAAGACATTTCTGCAGTCATGTGGCCAGCATGATGTCAAAAAGCGCTGTTACCTTCCCACCAAAGTGGTACCTATTTATCTACTTGCATTTGCATGGTTACAAACTGCTATGTTGGCAGAACTGGGACAAGAATGGGAGCTCATCCTGTTGCATGGTGCTTGGGTCTCCAACTGGGGTTGCCCGCTTTCCAGCCGACAACCCAAAATCTTAACCGCACCCACCAAAGTCACTGAAAGATTATCTCAATTCAAATGAGATTTTACCTTTACTATTATATTTTGGAAAATACCTAGAGATTATTGGAGTTAACTTTCAGACTCAGATAAGGCTTTTAGTAAGTGAATATTTAGCCTTTTATTTCCATTTTATTTTATTTATTTAACACATTTACATAGCAGCCCATCTTACATCAAAGTTTGGGCAGTTCCCAATGAACAATTAAAACATCAGTAATAAAAGAGTATAATAAAACAAAATGTTCAAAATTTATATTTATGTAGTTACATTACCAAGCACATCTAAATTATATTAAAGTAACCAAAATATCTTTACAATCCCCAGGCATGTCACAACTTTTGAGCACTCCTAATGTTTGGAAATTGAAAGTTGAAAAAATTGACATGCATATGACACTGTATATATTAAAACCATGATCATTAAATATTGGATTTAAAAGATTTGGTAGATCTATTTGTGTGGAAGTTTCTAGGGTATATTTTTTGTAGAATCTGCCATTGTTATAATTTCTTCCTTCCTTCCTTCCTTCCTTCCTTCCTTCCTTCCTTCCTTCCTTCCTTCCTTCCTTCCTTCCTTCCTTCCTTCCTTCCTTCCTTCCTTCTTTCCTTCCTGGGACAAATTGGTTCTCAGTACAAGGCTATTAGATGAGATTTCAAAATGAGCAATAGACATGGAATATCACCAGAATTATTTTTATAATCCAACAATGCATCAGAAAATACACTGGTGCAGTTGAAATCTGAAATGAAAATGTTATTCTGTTCCAGTTTATCCCCAACTTCTTCTACAATGAGCTCCCATCCATATCCTTTGGGCAATGTATAAATAAATCTATCCCTGACAAATGGAAGAGAAGATACAGAGAGGAGAGGAGAGAGAGAGAAGCACAATGCACATGATTAACTGTGGCAGACGTGCATGATTAACTCCATCAGAAATAACGGCATGCATGACTGGTTGCTATAAATGCAGTGCACATTTTGCCAACACATTTACTTTCCTGTGATGATAAATGATATTCCCTCTTTGTTTACTATACATTTTCCTACTAATGTGTTAACATGGATGCATTGAAAAAAATTAATTACATTTTGGCAGGCCATCAAACAGAACAGCTATAGCATCATGGTGTTCTGAATGCTCACAAGAAGACCGAAAAGACAGCTGACAAAGATTTTCTCTATTCCTTTTATATCCTTAAAGTATTTATTTGTTTAATGTGTTTTTAAAATATAACTATTTGTTCAAATTCAATTTAATCTGCTTATATCTCAAATACACATATTTTGAATGCAAAAAAGGAGAAGGGGAAAAAGAAACCAGCAATTCCCAAAACATATAAGAGAGAGATCAAGTCTGATTGACAGATGATTGAGTGGTTTGCTACAGTGACTTTAGCTTGTTCCTGACACCACATTAGGGGTATGAGTATGGATTTTAATTCACTGGAGGTAGGACAATTTCAAGGCAAGACTTTATTCCAATTTGAAGTCCTTTACAATGTCCCACATTTGATACAGTATATAGTTTGGGTATATGGCATGCTGGAAGGGAAAAGTATAGCACTGTGGACAGAAAAGAATTTCTCTGTCTGTCTCTGTCTCTCCTCTCTCTCCCTCTCTCTCTCTCCCCCTCCCTCCTTCCCTCTCTTCTATCTCTCTCCCTCTCCCTCTGCCCATAAAAAAGGTAAAGGAGTCCCTGCAGATTGAAGATTTTTTTTAAAAAAATCATCTACTGGTTGCATTCAACATTAAATCAGAAAATAAAATGCAGGCTGAATAGTCAAGACCTTGTTGAGGATCCAAACTCTGTCAAGGACCTTGGAGTGCTCATCTCAAATGATCTAAGTGCTAGAGCCCACTGTAATTACATAGCCAAAAAAGCATTAAGAGTTGTTAACCTAATCTTATGTAGCTTTTTCTCTGGTAATATTACACTAATAACTAGAGCATACAAAACATTTGCTAGACCAATACTCAAATACAGCTCATCGGTCTAGAACCCACATTATGTATCTGATATTAACACAGTTGAGAAAGTCAAGAAATATTTCACAAGAAGAGTTTTCCACTCCTCTACTCGTTACAGAATACCTTATGCCACCAGATTCGAAATTCTAGACCTAGAAAATCTAGAACTACACCGCCTTAGGTCCAATCTAAGTATAGTATATAAAATCATACATTGCAATGTCCTACCTGTCAATGAATACTTCAGCTTCAACCATAACAATACAAGAGCACACAATAGATACAAACTCAAGGTAAACCGCACCAAACTCGATTGCAGGAAATACGACTTCAGCAATAGAGTGGCCAATGTCTGGAATATTCTACCTGACTCTGTGGTTTCTTCCCCAAACCCAAAAACTTTAATCTTAGACTGTCTACTATTGAACTTACCCCGTTGCTAAGAGATCTGTAGGGGGCATGCATAAGCGCATTAACGTGCCTACCATCCCTGTCCTATTGTTTCTTTTCTTTTTTTTATTTTTCTTATATGTAGCCATGTACTCATAACTATGTTTTTATTTAAACCTATTATCTTGTAAGCAATTGACAAAAATGAGTAAATAAAATAAATAAATCCCTCAAACTGAGCTAGACTCCAATTATGTCAATGTTGTTTTTTGGCAACAAGATGAAAGCATTATGCCAGAGTTTTGTTGTCAGATGTTTTCTTGACTTTACATTCTAGTTTAGAGCTCTGGGATTTCCTATCTCTTCCATCCATTGCCCAGATCTGACTTTGCTTAGCTTTTTATCTTCTGCTCAAGTGCAGAATCATTGTCTAAAATGGTAGAATATTTTAATACAATTAGAGTCCCTATTGGGATTAAAATTCTGCCTGAAGACCTGGGTCTGAGATTTACTTCACCGGTAATTACAATCTTGAGACTGAGTCATCTTTTCAAATTAGAATGTTGAAGTGCACTTTCCATACCTTTGAATTGACTCAGTTTATATACAAGTACTTCTACGTATAGAGTAAAACCATCAACTTACAAATTGATTTGGAAATCTTAATGACCTAATTGAACAATTTGATTTGGGTATCCAAAGAAAGCTGGACCATTTTAAAAAGATAAATAATCAAATGAGATATTTCTTTTCCAAATAGGTTTAGAACAGCGGTCTCCAAACTTGGCAATTTTAAGATTTGTGGACTTGCGGGAGTTGAAGTCCACAAGTCTTAAAGTTGCTAAATTCAGGGACCCCTGGTTTAGAATATAGAATAACAGGATTGGAAGGGAGATTGAAGGTCTTTTGGTTCAACACCCTGCCAAAAGCAGGAGATCCTATATAATTTTGGACAAATGGCTGTTCATTGTCTTCCTGAAAACCTCCAGTGATGGAGCCCCCACAGTTTCTGGAGGCAAGTCATTATACTAATTAAGTATTCTCACTGCCAGGAAATTTCCCTTAATGGTAGGTTGGATCTCTCTTTAATAATCTTCTACCTGTTACTCCTTATCTTGTCCCATGGTGCTTTGGAGAATAGGGTGAATCCCTCTGCTCTGTGACAGACTCTCAAATATTGGCTATCATGTCATTCCAGTCCTTCTTTTTGTTAGATTAAGCATCTTTGCTCCCTCAATCATTCATTGTGTTGCTTAGCCATCAGAACCCTTTCCATTCTTGTTGCTTTTCTCTGCACTCTTTCTAGAGTTTCAACATCTTTTTTATATTGTAGCGACTAGAACTAGTTGCAGTATTCAACTGTGGTTGTATTAGTGCAGAATAAAGCAGCATTATTTCACATGACCTTGATACTATCTCTCTATTGATGCAACCTAGAAAGGCATTGGCTTTTTTGGCACCTGCAGCTTATAATTACCATATTTTTCAGAGTATAACATGCTCCAAAGCATAAGACACATCTAGCTTTTGGGGAAGAAAACAAGAAAAAAAATCTGCCTCTGACTTCCACAAATTTGCCTCCTTACGGCAAACACCAAACAGCAACAACCTGATTCAGGTTCTGTGCAGCCTAATTAGCACAAGCAGCTGATTGTTGGTTCTATCAGCCTCCCAACGACCAGCTGTTTCAGGCTTCCGGGATTGCCATAGCCTATTGCTGCCTCCACGCACCCCATTTTCAGCCTGCACATCCCATTTTCAGTCTCTGCGTGCCCCATTTTTTGGCTTCCATATGACTCATTTTTGGCCTGTTCCAGGAGGTGGGGATCAGAACAGGCAGAAAATGGGGCCACGGGGGCCATAAACGGGGTGCGCAGAGGCAAAAAAAAAGGGATGCGGAAGCTGAAAATGGGATGTGCAGAGGTGGCAATAGGCAGTGGAAATCCCTGCAGCCTGAAACAGCTAATTGTTGGAAGGCCAATCCAACCGACAATTAGCTGCTTGTGCTAATCAGGCTGCGCTGAAGTTGAAACTGGCTGTTTCCTATTCGTTGCAAGGAGACAAATTGCTGGAAGGTAGAGGCTGAAGGGTGAGGGCCAATGGGTGGGTGGGGCTTTGGCAACATTCGCTGTATAAGACGCACAAACATTTCCACGCACTTTTGGGGGTGGAGAAAGTGTGTCTTACCTTCTGAAAAATACAGTAAGTGGTTGGCCATTAGGACAACCTAGATTCCTCTCATGGTGATTACTGTTGAGCCAGGTACCTCCTATTCTATATCTGTGCATTTGGTTTTTCTTGCCTAAGCTCAAGGCCTTATTTTTCTTACCACTGAATTGCATTTTGTTGGTATTCAGTTCTGTCAAGATTTTCTCAAGTCTGTATCTTGAGTCTATCTTATAAAGTATTGGCTATTCCCTCCAGCTTGGTATGGTCTGCAAATTTGATTTCCCCTTCTATCCTCTCATCTATTTTTATTTGATTTTGTCAATTGCTTACAAGATAATAGTTATAAATAGATTAAAAACATAGTTATGAATACATGGATACATGTAAGAAAAAAATAATAATAATACTTTATTTGCGATCACAGACCAAAACACAAGTACAACAAAAGAAGAACACGGGAAAATTAATCATGAACAATTGGTCACCAAAAACTTGACTCAGGGGAATTACAGCGTTCTCCTCTGATGGTTACAGCTCTTAAAAAATTTTGGAAACCTGAAAAGTAATGTATGAAATAAAAAAAAATAAAAAAGAAATGATAGGACAGGGATGGTAGGCATGTTGGTGCACTTATGCACGCCCCCTACAGACCTCTTAGGAAAGGGGTGAGGTCAATAGTAGAGAGTCTAAGGTTAAAGTTTTTGGGGTTTGGGGAAGAAATCACAGAGTCAGGTAGAATATTCCAGACATTGGCCACTCTGTTGCTGAAGTCGTATTTCCTGCAATCAAGTTTGGTGCGATTAACCTGGAGTTTGTATCTATTGTTTGCTCTTGTGTTGTTATGGTTGAAGCTGAAGTATTCATTGACAGGTAGGACATTGCAATGTATGATTTTATATACTATACTTAGATCGGACCGAAGATGGCGTAGTTCTAGGTTTTCTAGGTCTAGAATTTTGAGTCTGGTGGCATAAGGTATTCTGCAACGAATAGAGGAGTGGAAAACTCTTGTGATATATTTCTGGACTTTCTAAATCATATATGGATATTTTAAAGAGAATTGGGTCTAAGAAACTTGAGGTACCTGATTGCATGCTTTAGGTATAGTTCCATTGAACTACACTGAGTGTGGCTGGTCAGCCAATTACAAGTAGTGATGTTGTATATCCCACATTTTTCTATCTTAGCAAGGAATAAGCTGTGATCTGCTTTGTAAATTGCCTTACTGAAGTCTAAGTAAAAAGTGTCCACAGTATTTCCCTGATCCATCAATTTACTCACTTTGACATATACAGCAATAAGGTTTGTCTGACATGAACTGTTTTAACAAATCTATGTCAGCTTCTAGTAATTACTTTGCTCATTTCTAAGTGCTCACAAACCTGCTGCTTGATTATCTTTTCCTGGATTTTCCTGGGTATTGATATCAGTTGATTAGTCTGTAGTTTCCTGATTCCACATTTTTTCCTTTTTGCAAAATTGGAACCAATTAGTACTTTCCCAATCCTCTGACATTTCCCCCTGCATAACTGATATTTGTATTAATTCTCCATCTCTTCCCTGACCCATCCAATTTAACCCTCTCCCTGTACCCCCTCCCAAATACATACGTATTATACTATACATAGATGAACTAGAGGATGAGGCAGAGAGAAGTGCTGGCATGACCTTTGTTTATAAGGGCAATATCCTCTAGGGATGCATAACGTTTTGAATGCAACCTGGACATCGATAGTTCAGTGCGTGTTTGCTGGATGAGAATTATATACATTGTAGTCAGCGGTGGGATTCAAATTTTTTTACTACCGGTTCTGTGGGTGTGGTTTGATGTCAGTGGTGGGATTCATTTTTTTTTATTACCGGTTCTGTGGGCGTGGCTTGATGGGCATGGCAGAGGAAGGATACTGTAAAATCTCCAGTCAGAGGTGGTATTTGCTGGTTGTCCGAACTACTCAAAATTTCTGCTACTGGTTCTCCAGAACTGGTCAGAACATGCTGAACACCACCTCTGATTGCAGTGCCTCTCTTCTGAAGGACAGAAGCTTTGCTTCACTTTTGCCAACTTATAAGCAAAACTTATCACAAAGTGCCTCTGAAGCTAATTTACAGCTTTAAACCCTCATCTGAGGAGAGAGCTTAAGAGAGGTATTGAGAAACGAAGACTTCATTCTAGAATAGTTTGAAATCCTTTGGAGTGGAGCTATATTTTATGTACATGATTCTGTTTCAGAAACGATCATTTTGGTTTGGCTGGAAAAGCATTTCTCAATGCAATTATGACACCCTGGGGATTGTGTATACAAAAAGTATCATTCTATCTATCATCTATGAAATGAGTTCTGCCTTTTTTTTTTAAAAAAAGAAAATACCGGAGTGGCTTTTCTTGGAGTTGCAGTTTCAGATACACCAACTCTGCACGTTTTATCCTATTGACCCTGAAGGGCATTAGAAGTAGAGATAGCAAATAAGGGATATTCTTTTTTTACTTCACTCTGTTCTGCTTTACCTGACTGAGATAATGATACTTTATCCTTGCCCCTTCAGCCTGTTTCCTACAGTAAGAATAGACAACATTTTTTTCTATTTTCACCCTTTATGGGGACCAAACCTCAGAGACGATACGAATGCAACTTTCTTAATACACTTGATTTGTCTTTCAGACTGAAAACCTCTTTTAGACATTCTTAATAAGCCTGATGTATTCATCTTTTCACTATCAGTTAAACATAGCTGATGAATTGAATGAATTGGAGGATCCTAACCAGAATTCTCTCAAGATCTTCCCTTCAGATTTCCTCCCTTCATTTTCTTGTTATTCTGAATTAATTTTTCACTGTACCCTTTTTAGATGTAGGATAGCTGTTGGAGAGGCAGCTGTTTGCTGGAGTGTTTGCCATCTGTGACAAAAACAAATCCAGAAATGTTGAAGGGGAATGGTCAAGGTTAAAAATGACAACTTCCATTCCTTTTGGTTTGGGTATAAAGATAACCTACCCACCAGAGCCAGCCTTTCCAAACAGGACGATTCTGATTGCATTTACTTTTAGTCATTTATACTATCTTCTTTCTCATCCCCTCCCCCTCCAACAAGATTGATAAAAGTAAGGCTACACAAAGAAAAATGCCTTCTAGTTTCTAAATACACAGGCAATTTAAGCCCAGCAAACTAGCAATTCATTTGTAAAGTTATATTAGTAGATTACAGCTCCCTTCCCTGGACAAATCCCAAGACACATGTACAAAATTGTAGAAAACTATTCTATTTCATTAGAAAACACTGAAAGCAAAGAAAAAAATACAGCTGAACACTGGGCTTTAAGAGAAAGGAGTGGTTTGAAACAATAGGTAGAAAGATAAGAACCTTAGATGGGTTCATTTTAAAAAAAAATCATTTTAAATGAACCCTGAGGAAAAATATTTGTGCAATCAAGCAAGTGAATCTCAGAGCACATCCAGCATAAAAAAATACATACATACACATACACACACACACACACACACACACACATAACTATTCTCAGAAATCTGTATATGATTGAATCTCTCCTGTGACATGGAAGACTCTTACTACAGAACTTGAAGTGGGCTTTGCCTTCCTTCCCATCAGTTGCTCTCACTCTTGGGAAGATTCCAAAGAAAATTTCTAGCTAGCTTCTTTAATTTATTTATGGTACCTGAAGCAAAGCGAAACTGTGTTTGCACAGGGATTTTCCCAAATGTCTCTCCTGAGTTTCCTTGAAAAAAGGGGGAAGTCATTAAGTTACAATCACTTATGTTGGTATTCTGCTCTAATGGAGATTTGGGGAGCTTTCCATATTCAAGGTACCTGTTATGGTTTGGTGGTACCCCCTAGAAAATAAAACCTGGATCCTTTTGGTTCAGTACATATGCAAACAGCAGCCAATCATTTAATGAACTTCGAGCAATGACAAAGCTGTGATTTACAAAGAGGTTCAAACTACTGCCGAAGCTGAAGAAACACCACCTTGCCAACTTAACAGGGGTCACAAGGAACACCAAGGAAGTCATTTATTTTTTTGCAATTCATTAAAGAAAGACTACAATCATCTTCCTAATTAATTTCCTTACTTAGGATGGCAAGGTTTCTCCCAACTATTTGTCACATTTACTGTCCTCTGTTTAAAATCAATACATACTTTGCATTTAGGGAGAGTATTCATTACATTGTGAGAGGACACCTTTTGTGAATAAAACATGGCTTCACTTTCTAAGAGTAGACAAAAATCAAGGATTTAGTAATGACAAAGATGCATTATCTGGCTTCTCCCATCACTTTCTTTTAGAACAAACCAGAGCTATTTATGAAGCGAGTAGCTTAGTCACAGGAAAGCTGAAAGCAGGAGAGTTTGACCTCATTGTATTAGGATGCATAATACTGGCTCTATTACTGGGAGAAATTGTTCACAGTTGTAATGTAATATTGTTCCTCCACAGAAGAGTGAATAGCCATTTTCTAGAAATAATGAGGAGACAGAATTGTGGGAGAGTCCTTGAGAAATTTGGTAAAAAGCATGTTAAAGCTTTCAAGGCCTGAAATTCCTTGCTTCTTTGAACATAGGCCCTCTTCAGGCATATCCATGTTTAGAGCCTTCATATGCAGACATGTAAATTGATTATGTGCCATCAAGTCATCTTTGACTTTTAGCAACAACATAGTTTTTCTCCATAAAAATCTATTCCTAATTCTCCCAATCAGGTACTCACCACCACTGTAATGGATTCCATCCACCTTGCTTCCTGATCAATATTGTCTTCTCTATCCTTCCAATTTTCACAGCATTAGAGTTTTTCCAGATAGTTATAACTTCTTATAGGGTATATGAACTGAGATAATTTGAGCCCTGTCATTTATGACTTTTGTGGGAGAACTCTGAATTTATTAACTCAATGACACATTGGTTTGTTTTCTTTACTGCCCATGATATTCTCCAACATCAGTAGTTTTCTCCAAACATTAAAGTTTAAAAGTTCCACCCCTTCCCCACAAAAAAATTTGGTATTAGCTGAATGTTAATTTTTTAAATTCTGTGTATCATTGCATGTATTTTGACACAGAGACTTTTAAAAGCTTTTTTACAAGTCTATCTTGCGTGATAAAATATCACGCAAGATTTGGGGAATTTGTTCCCCAAATTTCTAGCATAAATTAGAAACACCTTTATACATCATAGATATTTTTTCTGATGTCACATGCCAATGATATACCATTTTGCAAAAATTCGCTTTTAAGTTATAATATATTATAAATTTCAGGCGTTTCAGACACATCTCCCCCCATTGGTCCATCTGTGTATTATAACTTAAATTCTTGGTCCCACACTTTTTAACTTGTTCTTCCAGTACCTTGCATGATTCTGATCTTTGTAGTTATAAAGACATTTGAATGTCTTTTTCAAACTCTTTATAGCTGTTCTATGATAGTCTGTGGTATATGACTGCTTGATTTTTTGCTGTTGATAGTTAATCCTGAAAGGCAGAAACTATCCACTACTTCAGAATTATTTTTTTTGTAATTTTAAAGCTGGTTGTTCTACCTGATGCCAATAATTTAGCTGTTAGTTTAGCTGTTAGCTTTTGGTTTAGATGCATACATAGCTGGGTCGTAATTTCTTGAAAATAATTATATACAATTGTAAGTCCTTTAAAATGTTCACAGCATGTATCTGTCTTTCTCCCAGTTATTCAATTTGCTTAATCTCCTATTTATTCAAGGGGACATGTCTTGGTCTACTATTTCACCATCAGAAACAATTCTAGAAAAACTACCAGATTATTATAACCTGATATGGAAATATAAGTAATATTTTTTTAAAAATATTAAAAAATATTTTATATTTTTAAAATATAAAAAAGTATTATTAGTGGTAGGCAAAAATCTATACTGGAAATATCAAAATCAAATGTTTATTGTAGTCAAATATCACCATACTGAACATGTCTATTTAAATAAATTTGGAAGACAGACATAAGCATTGCATGCAAACAGGGTTCATATTTCCACTTTTGAAAGCTTACATCTGGGTAACAAATACAGAAACATTTAGGAAATTACTTACTCCAATTTAAGCTCAACTGACATTCTAACTAGATCATCATGTGATTTTATTTTATTTTATTAAACAACAAAATAATCCATACCCAATCAAGAGTTTGAACTGGATCAGCTTTTACTGAATCGCTGAATCAAATCTTTGTATGTCCCTACAAATATCATTCATGTTCCTATAATCTCCTTCTATACATATATAATTTATACTTGCATTGTGACTGGATTAAAAAAAATTGCAATTCAATTAATAATTTATAAAATAATTGAGAGTTCAAAAGATAAAACACAATTTTTAAAATCTTTTTTGAGCATAGGAAAAGAACAGAAAAAGAGTCTGAATGTTAAAGACGAAACAGCATGAAACACATTGATTTTTGCTAGTATTTGGAAACCTGAATCCTCTTGAATCCTTATGCAAGTGTTCATAAAATTTCAAATTTGACTAGTTTTACTATTATCCAAATGTTGAATGCACACCTTGTCTTGTAATCCGCAATTTAGTTTCCAAGAGAACATCAATTAGTGAAAAGTATTTCCTCAGGTTTTCTGTAAAACCCGTTAATTCTGTTAATATTTGCAGTAGATAGTAGATCTTGAATCCTTATCAATAGAAGCCAAAGAGAAAACAATCCTTATCTTCTTCCAAGAGCAACTAAGACTAAGACAACTAAGACACGTAGAAAAATGATCAACTTTCTCTTTGTTTTCCTAAGCAGCTTTACAATTGCTGGAATTCTTTTTTTTTAATTTATTTTTTAATTTTAATTATGAGAATACAATATAATACATCCAACTTAGCCTTGTTATACATATATACATTTTACTTCATCATTTATAATCTCCTTACTTAATATATTAATTACTAATTAATCTAATCATAGTTACTAATATTTCAATCTTGTCTTCTGCTATATAACCATTGATAAAATTTATTCCATGTTTTATAATATTTAGATTCTCCTTTGTCTTTTATTTCTAAAGCTAACTTATTTCTTATTATTTCTGTTTCTGGAGGTATGATTTCATTTTCCCAATATTGTGCATATATTATTCTAGCCGCCGTCAATACATGTACTATTTAGATACATTATTTCCTTCTTAATTTTTTCTGATATTATTCCTAGGAAAAAAAAATCCAGTTTAAATGAAAATACACTCTCCCACCATTTGTTCTATCCATGTTTGAATCAGTCTCCAATATTTTTTGTGGGAGATTTTAATGCCCTATCAGATAATTACAAGAGTGAAAAGAAAAAAGAAAAGGATCTAGAAGAATATTGCCCAGAACATTTTTTTCAAACGACAGAAGACAATTGGTGGAAGACAATTGGTGGAGACAATTGGTGGAATTCTTAATGTCATGACAAGTTTGAGTTCACACATGATATTGATAAAACAAACAACTTAATGGGGAAGCAAAGAAGCCAAAGCCACAGTTAAACAAAGGCAATGAAATAAAAGTGATTAGTGTGAATGGGCTTTGGCACAAAAAAAAATAATGTATCATAGTGTAAAGGTTGATTGAAGTTGTCCACTGCCACCAGTTCAATCCTGACTAGCTTAAGGTTGCCACAGTCTTCCACCTTTCTGAGATTGGTTAAAATAAGGACCCAGATTGTTGGGAACAATAGGCTGACTGTAAACTGTTTAGAGAGTGGTTTCAAGCATCGTGAAGTGCCATTGCTATTGCTATATTTTGTTTCCAGATCAAGTTTTAAGACTATCTTTTTAAATTTTTTTCTTTTTTTGTGTTTGTTTCTGTGTATGCATGTGTATTTGTGTTTAAAACCAGCATCTTTTTGAGTGATTTTCATTCATGCAACATTTTTTAAACAACCACAAGCAACAATCCATCACATTTCTCATCTAGCAAAAGCACAGGTGGCTGTCCATTCTAGAGGCGTTAACGTTAGTGAGCTTTACATGAAACTGCATGATTGATTAAAAATGGTAATCACATGTTACTGCTTGTAATTGTGATTAATATTAGTTTACTGTTTCCGAGCAGAAATGCTCTTCTTCTCTTTCTCCTCTTCCATTTTGGGTTACTCTCTAAGACTTTTTTTTACAGACTGAATGAAGGGCAAAGAACTGGATCACTGATATAAAAATTTAGAGAGATTTTAAAGGTCTAAATGAACAATTCTATATTAATTGTAAAATGTGATTAGCGTATCTAGAGCTGTTTATTTTAAGCAGCTTAGGATGGAAGACAGTTGCTATTATTCCACTGATAAGTCTGTAGCCATTTTAACGTTGGCAATAGTTTTTTTTACAGAAAAGTGACAGCTAATAATTTTCTTTGTGATATCTTTTCATACTATTTTTAATTTCTTTTGGCACACTTAGATTTTCCAGTACTGCTCAGCAACAGCTTCAAAATGTAAGGAAAGAGTTTCGTTTCCCTTTTTTATACTTTTCAAATTAAGAACATTTTACAACAGATGGAGGAATAAACTCCTTCTGACCAAAATAGGCCACTTTCTGGCTTCAAGTGTTTGCAAGAGCAAAGCTTCCACAGGGACATATTTATCTTGTTATGGTTGACGTAGCTCATTTGCACTTTTTCAGAGAAACACAGTAGGACTCTGGTTTGGTGGCAGCCGGTGCAGACGGCAGTGGAATCGGACAGTGGGAAGGAATAAGGACCAGTCAGGGAGTCTGGACAGGACTCGGACAAGGGTCCTGCGTCTAATGCAGAGATGTGGCCAGAACCATCTGGGAGTGGGGTGTTGCCTTTGGAGCCTTCGGAGTCTGGCAGCAGCAAGGAAGAGGATCAAAGGAGCCTGTCCCCAGTGCGTGTATGCACATAGCTGCTATAAGGTGAGAGCAGCTGAAACAAAAGGGGCGACTCAGGAGTAAGGCTGGGAGGTGATTGCTCCTCCCATAAGGAATAAAAGTCAGGCCAAGATGATGAAACCTTTGCAGGAAGCAAAGTAGTTTGATCAGTTTTTCTTGTACTTCGGTTGGTTTCTTTTCTAGTTAATTTGATATTTCTGTTTTTGGCAGCACTTCACAGAACTGAAAGGTGTATGCTTATCTTGGGGGACTATTTGAGGTTAATTCTGCCTGGGAATGAAGATAATTCATTGTGTTGCAATAAAATAGGTTTTGTTTTTAAAACAAGTTTGTGCATAATTATAGTTTACGAAGCCTGGATCAGAACAGAATCAGGATGCATGAGGGCAGAAGTGGTATGCTGCCAGTTCACACTGGTTCTAGTGATCTGGTAGTGTTGGCCCCGCCCAGACAACCCTGCCCTTTCCTGTCCTATATTTCCTTTGTTTGTAGCTCAGCTGATAGGCACGGCAGAGCAGATTGCCACACCTCAGCTGTTTTATTCACCAGAATTGAAGGTAAGGTAAACTTTCATGCTTAAAATTCCCCTTTTTAGAATGCTTCATGTGCTCGCGAAGTGCATGCCCACAGAACGGTAGTAAAATATTTTGAATTCCACCACTGCATGAGAGGAATAAGACAGAACTGATTAAGGGTTCAATGGGACCTCAAAGAATGTAGTCCTGTGCAGTTTTAATTTTACTTAGAATAGACCAATTGAAATTAATGAGATTAACTTAAATCTCATTAATTTCACTGGTTTTTCCCTAAGTAGGTTTGGATTTAGTTCAGATCATCTGAGGAATCAAGTCATGGCCTGGGTTGAAACCTGTCAGCCCAGTAGGTAGACCAGACCAGGAAATTAACTAGGCTGGTTTCATAGTTGCAAATACCATCCTCACAATGATTACATTAATTCATGTTTGCTTAGATGCCAGTGGAATATTTGAGGAATTGCAGGTCAGAATCATGATGTTGGATTTGGAGGCTCTTTTGCAGGTTTTTGTCTTGCTCTTTGGAACTAAATAAATAAATCCAGAAAATAAATCCACACCATCTTATCCATGACAGTCTTTCCATGATTCCATTAATCTTTCTATTCTTTAGAATAAACACAGTTCCTTTTAACCATTCTTCACAAAAATTAGCTCTTGCTATTTTCATTGTTCTTTTTCCTCCCATACTTTTCAGTGTGATTCTGATGGGCAACCACATGACACAATATTCCAGGTGCAGCTGTCGTGCCCCTTTCAGAATCTGATTCTGAGAGGGAGGCTGAGCAGCTGACAGGGAGTGGGAATGTGGTTCCAATGGCTGTGGAAGAAACTGGGGAAGGCACAGTCCAGCTGGGCAGAGCAGGGGAGAGGTAGAGCAAGGCAGAGGGAATTCAGAGGAAGATCCAGGCCCACCCCCTCTTCATCCTAGGGCACATAGGGAGGAATGGAGAAGGGAGCAACATGAGGTGCATGGCTTACGGGGGAGGAAAAGGCCCTGATTCCCTTCATTAGCTGCAGCTGGGAACACAGTGTTTAAAAGGGAAATTTGCGCACAGCAACTTGTTGGAAGCAAATTGTGTATTATCTTGTTTTGTTGAGGCTTATCTGGGTTCCTGACATTTTCCCAACTGTGTGTGTGTTTTGTTGGCTTTTGAAGTCTGCAATTCCTTATCCTGCCCTGTCCAGTTCATTGCTGCAACATGGTTTGTGTGGATTTTTAATTACAATTCATATGTACTTTGTTTTCAGACTGAATCTCCTCCACTTGAAGACTGTTCTTGGGAGAGTTTTTTCTCTAGCCGAAGGAAACTGGACATTGGGGCAAAGTTGGAGGTATTAAAGGGACTTTTCTTACTTATGTGACTGTGTTGCCTTTGTGCCATGTCCCGGGTCATCACAGTAGCATGAAACAGAACCATCTCCTCCCCAATAAATGAATTGAGATGATCTACAATAACAGACACTTTGGAAGTCTAGTTATGCTTCTTACTCATCCTTATACTCCAATGAATTAGAGAAGCATTTACTTCAGTTGCTTCCAAATCTTATTTGTTTCTCAGAGCTTAAAAATTCTTCAGTCTTTTTTTGTGCATTTCCTGCTTATTTCCACTAAGATCAACTTCCTTATTCTTTGCAAAACCGTGGCAGGCTTCACCTGGCCCACAGGGCCACTAAGTTTCCATTCTTAAAAATAAAGTAAGACATATTCTGAAAAAACTCCTTGTTCTTAAAAAGATGTTCAATAAAACCCTTTCTATTTGTACTGATCATAGGCTCCCTATAGACTTAAACTCTACTCTAGACCTTGACAGTTGTCTCTCCTATGCTGTAACTGTTAGTGACCTAATATCTTGCTGGCTAAAAGTGTCTGGGAGAATTCTTTTTTCTAATGTCAGAATTGATCTCTGTTAAAGCTATGGTGTAAAGCATGCCATTTCAGTGACAGGATTTTTAATACCCAATGGCTGTTGCCATGCATTTATGTGCTCTTTTGTGTGCATTTTTCTCCAGCACTTTCCTCAGTATCATATCGATTGTAATGTGAATCTAATTTACAAGTGTATTTTATTTTATATCATAGATAAGATACATTCGGAGGAGCAAACCTTTCCAATTATCTCTTTTATCTGGTACATGCAATGCACAAAGAATGCATTCAAGCATTCTCCTGTTATACAAAGCAGAGCTGTCTGTGTTTATGAAACCCATATTTTTCAATATACGATGCCTTCTGCTTTGCCAATCTTCTCGGTTTTATCTCGGCCACCAATCCCAGAACATCCAATTTCACATAGATAAATCACACAAAGTTGTCAGAAGCTGTTGATGGATGCAATCAGCACCAGTAGACTAGAGCCTTACTTTTTGAGGCTGATAATAATTAGGAAGGAAAAGTTTTGACCAATTACATCTAGTGATGATGTTTCCTGGTGATAATATGAGTTTTTAGAGGAGATAGTTACATGCCTTGCTGGTATGGGATTTTGAAGTTGTTTGATAGTAACTTGGAAGGAGGCAGAGGCTCTAGAAAGGGGGCAGTTAAAAATAAACAAAAACTAATAACTATTATTAAAATATATTAAAGAAGAAAATATCTTCCCAGCCTGCACACTAAAATATAAATTATTAATTAGTTATAAGTACTGCTTTTTGTGGCTAGTTAATGTATAGTGAACTGCAGAGATTGCTTTTCAATACTTGTTTTGCCTCTTCTCTCTGCTTGATCCATTTTGTGCTTTGAGCTAAGAAACAAAAAAAATTCTGTTCTCCTCTTTTGTCATTTGTATCAAGATTTGTAAATCTCTATTTTCAATTTGTGAACCTTTACTTATGATCAAACATCACCCTTAGCAATATTTAAAAAAGAGAAATAATTTAAAAGAAAAAAGAGACAAAATTCAAATTATCAGTACTTTTCTACAAATATTCTTGTAAATAATTTGAAACAGAACAAGATTTTTGTTTTTAATTTGTTTTAATTAGAATTCCTCAATACAATAAATACATAGAAATATTAAAGAAAAAGAAAGGAAAGAGAAGATAGAAAAGAAGGAGGAAAGAAGTATCCAAGATGGATCCTTGTTTACTAATTTTTGAGTGAAGGTAGGAGTAGATAGTTGTCCATCGACCCCAATGCATTGTGATCTCATGATGAAGCATTCTTTTAGCCCATCCCTCTGCCTAGGCAGGAAACCCTATACCTCTTCAGACAAATGGTTATCCAATCTCTTCTTAAAAACTTCCAGTGTTGGAGCATTCACAACTTCTGGACATAAATTGTTCCACTGATTAATTGTTACAACTGTCAGGAAATTTCACCTTAGTTTTAAGTTGCTTCTCTCCTTGATTGGGTTCCACACACTGCTTCTTGTCCTGCCCTCAGATGTTTGGAGAACAGCTTGACTCCCTCTTCTTTGTGGCAGCCCCTGAGATATTGGAACATGGCTATCATGTATCCCCTAGTTCTTCTTTTCATTAAACTAGACATACCAGTTCCTGCAATGTTCTTCATAATTTGATAATTTATTTGTTCTCTTAGTTGTCCATGATATATTCAGAAGTGTTAATACTCTTTCTATCCTTGGAAGCTGGGATGACCCTGGGTGACTGTGCAAGAATTATAATTTCTTGGGGCATTTTTTTGTTCGTTGCTCTCCTAAACATCCTTCTGCATATTAAGACAGTGCAGCAGGACTTAGTCAGTGGGTGAGCTCCACATCTCTGCTAAAACCTCAGAGAGCTGATGTCAGTTTAGGCAAATAATACATTAATATATAGAGACATAATGTAACTGTATATAAATGTTCCTTTATTCAATAGAAAATAATTACATATTCCTTTGTTCAATAGAAAAGAAAAAGACAAGCTAACATTTGAGGAAGAAAAAACTGGAAAAGCAACTGACAGCATGCAGTGCTTTAAATTCAATTCAAAGAGTACTTTAGAGCAGTGTTTTTCAACCTTGGTGGTTTGAAGATCTGTGGACTTCAACTCCCAGAATTCCTCAGCCAGCTGGCTGAGGAATTCTGGGAGTTGAAGTCCACACATCTTCAAAGCACCAAGGTTGAAAAACACTGCTTTAGAGCATACAGGAATACAAACATGTTACAATTCTGTACCTGTAATTCTTAAATTCTTTAATCTACCATCTTTTCCCAGGATCAATCTGGCAGCTTTCTGCACTTGCCATGAAATCTCAGAACACGATTGCTTTAATAATTAAAGACAAATGCTGCATTTGTGCTCTGCTTTACTCACAAGCCCGTATTTAGAATGTTTACACAATTGTACAAATTCCCCTATGTAAAATACCTGTGTGCTTCTTTTTCAGCTACACATTTCCTGGATTGATTTTTTTTCCCTGTTCCAATCTCTTTTAGCTATTGCTTGTTTCCAGGCAATCAAGAAACAATTCCGGTCTTTATGGTTATCTCATGTTATAAAAAGGATGCTACCTGTAATCATTGTTTTATTTTGTTGAGCAAGTAAGAGATTTTCATGAAGCTTCTTATTGGGACAAGAGGAATCACTCCAGGAATGAGGCAAAGCTTTATGGCAAGAATGCACAAAGCTTGGATTTAGTAGATTTATTTCTTCTTCTCCAAATGGACACCGATGTCTATAGCTTCAGAGTAGTTTTGTTTTGTTTCTCCAAAAATTCTCACTCCAAATTAAAACAATTATTCTGATTTGATATACAAAGATATTAGCTTTTGAGAATTTCCTTTCCTTTCCTTCCCTTCCTTTCCCTTCCCTCTCTTCCCCTCTCCTTCCCTTCTTGAAGAAGCTTAATCTTTGGAGTTTTATTCCAAGATATCTCCCTCATTTCTGTCTTTCTAGAACTCCAGCTATTTTACTTTAACAGATAGTTGCTTCACACCTGGAAATAAAGAAGACAGACAACTACTTGACACTAAATAAACTGTGGGTACAGCTTTATTAACTTGACAATCAAAAGTGGTTCTTTAATGGAAGATTTGTCACTATTCACTAAATGAAGTCTGGAATCCAGATACTCTGCTCCCTAAATCACAACAGCTTTAAAGTCTCTGTATGGATAAGATTAATTATATTTAGAAAATGTTTCTTTCTTTATTCTTCCCAAACCCTACAATCTTTCCTAATACTTCTAAAATTGAGCCATTAATAAATCTAGTTTATGTTTCCCATACTACCCCATTGATCCAGTCTAAATGGAGGATATTACAACTAACAGCAATCAATGTTGGCAAATCAGTATAGAATAGATGGGGAAAACCATCACTGTTTATTTTAAGAAATACATTACTTCTTGATGATGTTAGGAAACTATTAAATACCTGGCTGTTCTCCCAGCTCTGGTGCAGTGAAGATTAAGCTCTTGCTGTATGGATTTATTTTGGTTATATGTAGTTTCTACAGCCAGTCATGATTTCGTCCCCCGACTCAAACCTTTTGTATGTATATGTTTACATTTAGTGGTAAACCATCCAAACATTCGTAGACATAGCAATCTACAAATTCTTAAAAAAGAAATAAATGAAGAGTAAAAGAGCTACTGGGGAAAAATTGAACTGGAAAAGCCAAATGAGCTAGAAGCTGGCCTTAAATATATCTTCAGAGGCTCTACTCTACTTTGTCAGCAAACATTGAATGACAATGACTTTCCGGCATTATAAACATATTTCCCAATCCTCTCTGGAGATAATAGATTTTTGAACCAGACATCTTTTCCATGTTATGTCCCCTCCTCTCTGAATCTTAAAAGCAAGTATGATGAAGATGAATTTTAATATACACCATGTTAAGAGTTACATACCTAACAGGTATAATCCAATGGCAATATTTACAGTTATAACATTTGTTAACAACATTGTTTGGATCAGCATCTTTTTCAAGACACCTGAGACACTAGAACAGCAAATTAATTTTTTTTAACTAAAAGAAAACCCTTTACTATTAGTTTTTATAGGTATTTGTTACCAATAAATGACTTGATAAGCAGATGCTAAGAAAAAGTGGAATAAAGAATTAGAGGTTCCTATATTACCTAGACAATGAGAGTATCAATGAATCTCAAATTATGATTTATACGACCAAAAAGTAATATTTAGATTACATTAGAGCCCATTATGGTTACATAAAAAACGATTGTCTGAACATTTTGTTGGAGGGGAATAAAGAAGTTCCTCTTTAAAACATATATTTTTTTACAATGTCCTATGCTTAGCAAGTTTGGGGAGAAAATAGTGGGCTATATAAATATGATTGTGTGACATATGCTAAAATTTTCAGAGGATAATATTCTCTTGAATTATATTCCTAGTACATGGATTTTGACACCTGGGCAATGTAAATGGATTTTCCATGCTCTTGTTATGGCTAAAAGATATGATATTGCAGCAACGAAAAGATAAATATATGGCGACTTTGAATATAGTAGCTGATTCAATATATTTTTAGTTAACATTCACATCTGCATTGACTTAATGTATAAATTTGGCTACAAAATTAGTGAAGCAAACATCAGTTGATGCAACCTGCAACATGAAGATTTGGCTAATCCTAAAATCATGAACATGAAGATTTGGCTGATCCTAAAATCAGATTTTTATGACTGCTACAAGAAATTTTTGAAGATCCTGGCAATCTTTTTTTTCCCTAAAAGGAGGCTGGTATTACACATTTTAAAAGTATTCTTAGACTCTTATCTGCCCTATGTATCATCTGTCCCCATAGGAAGTGTTCTACACTTTCTGAAATACCGAATTAACTACAGTATTGTTTGCTAATGCTTTTGAGAAGGAAATCACCATAGTATAATATGCATAGAAAAAAGGTTGAAATTATTAGTTCAGCTTCAACTGCAAAAATACATGGGCAAACAATAGATACAAACTCAAAGTAAACCGCTTCAAACTTAATTGCAGAAAATACAACTTCAGCAACAGAGTGGTCAACGCCTGGAACTCACTACCTGACTCTGTTGTTACATCCTCAAACCCCCAAAACTTTAACCTTAAACTGTCTATTGTGGACCTCACTCCATTCCTAAGAGGTATGTAAGGGGATGTGCATAAGCACACCAGGGTACCTATTGTCCCTGTCCTACTGTTCTCATTTATTCATTCATATATATATATATTCGTAGATTTTCACGGGTATAGGTAGGCAGGTCTTGGCATGTTCGGGTCTTTTCCCATGTAAGATTGAGAGTATCCTGACGACATTTCAATGAGGTCCCACTCACCATCTTCAGGCTGGTGCTTTCCGCTTCGTATATATATTTATACCTGTTTATACTTATATGTTATGTTCATACTTATACTTGTTTTCTCATACATGCTTGACAAGCAAAATAAATAAATAAACTATGATTGTAGTTCACAGAGCTTGCTTTAATTGCTAAAGAAAGCCACCCTAATAGAAATGCAATGCTTATCTAGCATTCTTAACAAGAATTCCATACATCTTATTGATGATCTGTCATATAATGAAAAGTCTAAACTCAATTCAGTTGCCTTGCATGTTTATTCATGAAAGTTTGTCTTATTCATTTACTTTATTATTGGTATCCATAAGGGGGAGGGAAGGGGGGATATTTGTTATATATCTGTTATAACTCTGAAATCCACCTTGTGCATAATTTAATGCTAATTTTCTGAAACACAGCCTTTTCATGGAAATATAAAGATATCCAGCTATAAAATTAATTGGAGAATGTTTCAGTTTCTAGGGGAATTTTTTTTTTTTTTTTGCAGGAAGGAAAAAAAAGGTATAGAGGCTAATGGCCACTTCATATAATGAAGCTTTGCCATGAATTCTACTTATTGATCAATATGATCACAAGCCAGAATGGTTTTTATGTGCTGATTATTCTGAACATAGAATAAAGAGAGTTTCAATTTTTCCTAACTGGTAGCCGCAATTTACTTTCCCAACTCCTTACAGGATTGGAGCGTGCATTGTGTTAATTTAGTAATGCCACCTACTGTAAAAGGAAAAGTAGTCTCCTTCTGTCACTTATTTTATCAATTGTGGGGGTAGGTTTTGTTTATTTACATATTTTATTTGTTAAATTTAGGTACCACCCATCTCATTCACAGAGTTCAAAGTTGAAATGGAATTGACTCCCATTTTTAACGGGATATGATAAAAAAATCACATCAGATTAGCCATTTTACATCCAGATCATTGGTAGGATTCATTTGTTTTTACTACCAGTTCTGTGGGCGTGGTTTGGTGGGCGTGGCAGGGGAAGGATACTGTAAAATCTCCAGTCAGAGGTGGGATTTGCCGGTTCTCTACTCAAAATTTTTACTACCGGTTCTCCAGAACTGGTCAGAACCTGCTGAAGATCACCTCTGATCCAGATGTTAGGGTCACGGGCAGAGTGCTGGGATACTGAATGTGGCCCCTGCAAGCAAATTTATATCCCTAACAGCACTGTAGCCATGAGTTGAAATGCCAACTAATTGTTTCACTCCTTCCCCAAAAAATAAATTTAAAATCATGTAATTAAAATGACATGTTGCCGACAACAATATTGGGCTTTATTTGGGAAGAGTAACTGATGAGGAACAAAGACAAAAGGCCAGGAAAACAATTAAGATATGTCTTGCAATAACAACTGGCTAAAGGATGGCAGGCATATTTTGTTATGCCCATATTTTATAATTGGTGTTGCTGTCCTTTGTGGCAGCCTTTTTTAAAGTTGGACTGATGTTTTGTAAGAGCAACCGTGAGGTCTACAAATTAAAAAAGGTGCAAGTGGCAAAATTGGGAGCATGACATCTAAAAAAATGCATTCTCTTTTAAGACCACAGAGCCAAAAATCTTAAATTTCCCAATTGTCTTGATAGAAGGGAATGAATACAATGGAGCAGAGGTACATGACAACTGAAGCTTTAGCTGACTACATGAGGGACAGTCCTCAATTTTTTTATTTTAACTGGAATGTGATAATGATACTTTTCTTTCCCTATTCTTTTACTCTCTTGTTACATGTCTAAGTGAATGAATTTCTGCCAGTCCAATTCTTGGGCTCTTTTGACTCTGGAGAACAGAGAGACTTCTAGAAACTGTTGACATTTGCTGTTCTCAGATGTTTGATTCTACTGTACAGATGTTGCTTATTAAAAGTTTATGTTGTTTTGAAAGAGAGTTCTACTGTCTTCCTTTCCCAAATGTGATGAAATAAAACACAGCTTGCTGCTTAGGCAGCCAGGTAAACTATAATAAAGTCCAAAGATGGACTTCTGAGTCCCTCCCTTACTACTGTATTTTATTATCCCTTCCCCAGATCCTAAAACACCCTATTTAGTGCTTAATTATTCAGATGCCAAATTCAGTATAGTCACTAATGTGCAGCCTTGGTTCCAGGAGGTCTCAACAATCTTTTACTTTTTATAAAGGCTACCAGCATAGAATAACATCACAGGTCTGATATGTACGTGTTGTTCTCCATAGAACGCTAAATTTTGCATACTGTTAATAAACGGAAGCAAAGCTAAGATCAGATTGTCAACAAATGCAGCCAAGGACAGCTTAATACATATTTTTCTCCACTTGTGCTTGCATTACAACTCCTTAATAAATATTTTCAACTTTCTATTGTCCAGCTGTCTTTGCAGAAGAAAAAAGTACCATCTCCCTTTTCTGATGCAAAAGACCAAGAAGGATATATATTTTTTTAAAGGCGGTAGTTTCTTTCCCATACTCTTGTCTGGGTAAATGGAATTATTAGCAGTGGATTAATGTATATCATTTATAAATGCTTGCTTCTTTTACTGTCACTTAGTAATATGCAATTGTTATGCACTGAATTAAACATTATTGCATAGTTTCATTCATTTGAAAATGTTAGGTCTTTTAATTAATGTGAATTAGAGCCCAATTAGATTTTCATATAATCTGTTTTTGCTATGCAGTTTAAGTATGTTTCATTCTTTACAAAATTAGTATTAATTATTTGGAGGGGGGAAAAGCTATGCTGGTGATCATTTTATACAAGCATGTTTTAATATTTTTCTATCATTCCATATAATCTTGATTTCTTTAAAGAAAACTATGCTGTTATCCATTCACACATATTGACCCCTTCTTTATGGATACACTTGCTATAAAATGTTTTTGATTCTTAATAAGTTATAGCAGCTTCAGTGTAGATTTACAGGTGACTGTAAACCAGATTCAAAGTATGAATCTTTACATGGAGTAAAAATTTAAATTTCAGTCTTTGGTCCCAATTTAGTGTTTTTACTGCAGTTTTGATAATTTTGTCAGTTTTGGTTAGAGTGTTTTAAATGTTCAGTAATATATCTACAAGTATACAAATGGTTGTATATGGTTTTCTCATAGAAAGATGGAGTATAAATGCACAAAATAATCCTGTATATGTTTATACAGAACCAAACTTGGAAATACATACATACATACATACATACATACATACATACATACATGTAAAGATTCCCTCCCTGCACATATGTGTTAGTTGTTCCTGACTCTATTTCTAAGCCGAAGATGTCTCTGTGGTCATGTGGCTGGCATGACTTAAGGTGCACAGAATGCTGTTACCTTCCTACAAAGTGGTCCCTATTTTTTCTACTTGCATTTTTACATACTTTCAAACTGCTAGGTTGGAAGAAGCTGAGACAAGTAATGGGAGCTCACTCTGTTACGTGGTGCTAGGGATTTGAACTGCCGAACTGCCGACCTTTCTGATAGACAAGCTCAGCACCTCAGCCACTGAGCCATCACATCCCTGTTGTGGTTCGCTGGCAGCAATCAGGAGGACATTCCCGAGAAGCCTGCCCTGGGTGCGAGTGAGAGCAGGATGATTCATGGAAGAGCAGCACAGGTGACTCGGGAGTAAGAATGCTAATTAATGGCCTCTCCCTCTAAGGAATATAAGCCTGGTTTCAAATGGCTTTTGCCTTTGCAAAAGGCAAAAGTTCAGAGGACTTAGTGTGATGATTACAGACTCTGATTTATTGGACTAATTGGCTGCAAGCCATCTGTTATCTACAAAGAGGGTTATTTGTGGAATAAAGCCATGAACATTTCAGTTTTGGAGTTTATCTGTATTTACTTTCGAAAACTTCAGCTGGGTCAGAACAATCCCATACATACATACATCATACATATATACATACATATTTCTAGAAGTCACATTAAACTCAGGAGAGAATGGATATGTACGGGAAAGAGATTTATATGAGACAGTGTAATTCCTTTCAAGGGTCTTTTTTTTTTAGTTTTCTATCTTCAATCAATGAAAGATTGACCATAGATGAAACATGAGTAGATCCCCATTGTGACCATTTATTAAAGTCTTCGGGGTCACCTAAGAGACTTCATTCTTCTTGTCGATACTTTATTTTGCACACTGTAATTATAGAGGAAGAAAGACATCTTACAGTGTGATCCAGCTACAATATGACTGGTAAAAACTAGAAAAGGAAATGTGCCAGTAGACCTGAGTGTATAAATTCTTCTTCAAGTTATCATTTTCTCAGCTGATTTTTCCAAATACTATGAGATAGATAGATAGATAGATTGATAGATAGATAGATAGATAGATAGATAGATAGATAGATAGATAGATAGATAGATAGATAGATGATAGATAGATATAGATATAGATTGTCTGGGTATATTCATAAACTGGAATAGAGTTTAGTAATAAGGTCAGCCAATGAGAGCTGAATTGAGGACTGAAACTTAAAGAGAGAATCTGGGCATGGTTTATTTCTGTTCTGTGCTCAGCTCTAAAGAGAAAGAGAAACTAACTTACTTGCTTGCCTGCTGAACTAAAGTGAAATTGATGTCTGTTTCTGAGCTCTTGAGTTGCTGCTCTGCTCTGAACCTGTAACATGTCTGTTTCTGTTTGAGTTTGCTCCATGTTGGAGAAATCTAGAACTGGTATTTTAAAATTTACTTTATCTGTTTATAAAGAAGTTAAATGAAGTCTCAGCCACCTGTGTTTACTTTTCGGGCGCTGAATTTATGCTGCAATACTCTGAACATATATAGATATAGATAAACATACATACACACACACTTTTCCAAATACCATCTCTCTCACACACACACATGCACACACACACACACACACATACCCACACACCCCCAAACACCCACACACCATGCTTTTCCTGGTGCATTCTTCACCTGTGTAATTGAGTCTATCCACCTTGCTGCAGGCCATCCTCCTCTTTTTGCTTCACTATGCCCAGTCTTTGGCAGAGAACTAGAATAACATGTCTGAAGTAGAATATCAGATAATCCTCAACTTACAACAATTCATTTAGTGACTGATCAAAGTTACAGCAGCACTAAAAAATGACTTATGACCTTTTTTCACACTTACAACCTGTTTTCACACTTACAGCCACTGAAGCATCTCGATAGCCACACAATCCAAATTCAGATGCTTGGCAACTGACTCATATTTATGACGGTTCCAGTGTCTGGGGTCATATGATCACCTTTTGCGACTTTCTGATAAGCAAAGTCAACAAGGGAGGCAGATTCATTTAACAAACATATTACTAACTTAACAACAGCAGTGATCCACTTAACAACTGTGGCAATAAAGGTCATAAAATGGGACAAAACTCACTTAACAAATGTCTCACTTAGCAACAGAAATGTAGGGCTCAATTGTGGCTATAAATCAAAGACTACCCATAATTTGAGCCTGGCCATTTTTACCGTGAGTGAAAATTCTGAGTTGATTCATCTATTGTTTTCTTGGCTCTCCAGAGTATTCCCATTAGTCTTCTCCAACAACAAACTTCAAAGGCATCAATACCCTTCTTATCCTGCTTCTTCAAAGTCTAATTTTCACTTCTATAGAGTACTACTGCTATTTACATGCAATTTTAAATATGCCTTTTTTCTATGTGCTATTTATATTGTTTATGGGTAAGACAAAGAAAATATTTGCATTTCTTCAAAATCCAGCTACAGCAAAATACTCCCAGTGTAACATAGAATTAACTGTAAAATGTAAAATAAAGCAAATGCATTCATCTGCCCCTACTCCCTCCCCACTGATAGGACTGACAGTCCTTCTGCGAAATGTATGTACGTATGTATGTATGTGTGTGTCAAATCAACCTTGATGATGCAAACAAAATCAGACTCAAAATTACCAACATCCTCTGCACTAGAAAACCACCCAAAAGCAACTTATCCAAAGAAGAACAAACTGCACTACTTAACCTGAAAAGAGACACCAGCATAATAATCCTACCAGCAGACAAGGGCAACGCGACAGTGGTTATGAACACATCCGACTACCAAACCAAGTTAACCAACCTACTCCAAGACCCCACATATAAACTCCTAAACACAGACCCCACCACCTACCTAGAAAAAACCACCAGATCCAAAATAAAAGCCTCCCCCATCAGTGAAGAAATCCAGCAAAGAATCATACCCAGAGAGAAATCATCCAGATGCCCTAAGCTTTATGGTCTCCCCAAAGAAGGAACCCCACTTAGACCAATAGTCAGCTCCATAGGCTCACCTCTACAAAACCTAGCCAAATTTCTCGCCAAACAATTACAGCCCTATGCAGAATCCATCAACTCACATATAAGAAACTCATTCCAGTTCATCGAGATCATAAAGAAACAAAACTTACAACCCAGTGACCTATTAGTGAGCTTCGATGTCATATCCCTCTTCACCCAAGTGCCTATAAAAGAAGCCTTGACAGCCATCCAAAATAAATACAACCCCCCCCCCCAAGCACATCCTAGATCTGACCAATCACTGCCTATCCAATACATGCTTCACCTACAATGGACAAAAATACAAACAAATAGAAGGAGCATCCATGGGATCACCCCTCTCACCTGTCATCGCAAACCTCTACATGGAACACTTTGAAACACAAGCTCTAGAAAAATATGATCACAAACCTAAAATCTGGCTCAGATACGTAGATGACACCTTCATAATCTGGCCACACGGGAAAGAAAAACTGAACAACTTCCTCACACACCTCAACAGCCTACACCCCAAAATACAATTCACCATGGAAACAGAAGCTAACAATCAACTTCCCTTCCTAGATGTCTTAGTATACAAAAAATCCAATGGCTCCCTAGGACACACCATCTACCAGAAGAAAACACATACAAACCGCTATCTACACGCACTCTCACACCACCACCCAGCACAGATCAATTCCATAGCCGAGACACTCATCTCCAGAACAAAATGCTTAGCCGACGAACAACACCTAAAAACCGAACTACACACTCTCACTAACGTACTAACAGCCAATGGATTCCAAAGAAAGAAGATTACTCACCTAATCCAAAAAGAAACCCCAACCAAAATCCAAGACAGAGAACAAGAAAACGGCATAGCCCTCCTCCCACATATAAAAGGCACTACAGAGAAAATTAGCAAGATCCTCCAAAAACACAGCATTAAAACAGCATTCTACACAAACGGAAAAATATCCACCATCCTAAGAAACCCTAAAGACAAAATTGAGTTAGAAAACCAAGGAGTATAAGAAATCCTGTGCACCTCCTGCCCCACCACATACATCGGACAAACTAACAGAAAAATAAGTGCACGCATTGAAGAACACAAGAACTCAATCAAAAAAGAAGAACCGACCTCTTCCCTGGTCCAACACCTCAAACCCACAGGACATAAGATTGACTTTAAAAATACCAGAACTATTGCCAAAACCGAACACTTCAACAACAGAATAATCAGAGAAGCCATAGAGATAGAAAAACGCCCACACAGCATGAATAAACGAGATACCTCCCACCTACCAGCCATTTGGAAACCCACCCTCATTAACAAACGAGTACCTAACATGAAGAAGGACACCAGACCCACACCCACGAGGGCCACACAAGAAGCTGCCACCACACTTCCACGTAGAAAGCAGACTCACACTCACACAGAAGATGAGACACGACCATGGACCAGAAGCCGTACCGCAGCTGCATCACTACTTGCTTCAACCCCCCCCAACCTATACATGAAGCGAACTGACACCCACCATGAAGATGTGGCATGACCACGAACGCGAAGCCAAACAGCAGGATCACAGATCACCAGCTCAAATCCCCCAGCAACTAAGACTAACCTGAGTACAACCAAACCCCAACCGGAACAGAACACACCCCCAGCCAATCAGAACACAGCCAACCCCTCCAACCAATCAGAACACAGCCAAACCCCCAACCAATAAGAACACACCCCCAGCCAATCAGAACACAGCCAAGCCCCCACCTAATCAAGTGACACCCCCACTAGCAGTTAAAAGGAAGAAGCAGCTGCAAGCTCACATTACTCTGAGAAGCAGAGGGCCGAAGACACAAGCCTGAAGATGATGAATGAGACTTCATCGAAACGTTGCCTAGATACTTCCAATTCTACATGGGAGAAAACCCGAAGAACCAAAGATCCACATACAAATACCCGCGAAAACCTCTGAAAACAAATATATATATATATATATCATGTTGAATTAATATACTGGAAGATGGAAGAACCTGGGAAGCTGTGGAAAAACTGGAGAAGAACAAATCAGGTCAAAGAATTGTCCTCGTACAAAGAGGAAAAGTGTTTGGGATTATCTAGACTTTCAAATACTCCATAGAATATATTACTTCACTGAGGAAACTACTGGTTTTAAATGTGTTTGGGTTGAATCATGTAGATCAGGGGTGTCAAACTCGATTTCATTGAGGATCACATCAGGGTTGTGTTTGACCCTGGGATGCCAGGATGGGCGTACCCAAGGTGGGCATGGCCATCACTCATGTTGGTGCCTGTGGTAGCCTGAGCGTTCTGCCAGTGAAAATGGGTTCCCAAGCTCCGTTTTCGGTTGCAACAGCCTCCTGTAGCCCCCTGCTAGTGAAAACAGAGCTCAGGGGGCCGCATGAGGCCCTCCCAAGCTACATTTTCACTGGCAGAGGCACCATGGGCTGGTCCTTTGCTGTTCCCAGGGTGGTCCAGCGGGCCAGATCTAAGCACCCCATAGGCTGGATTTGGTCCACGTGCCTTGAGTTTGACACTCCTGATGTAGATGGAATAATAACATTCTACTATTGTACTATAGCCTAAATTTTCTGGAAGTATGCACAATAAAGAATAAAGAAAAGCAGCGTTTGGGGCATTTCAAACATTCTTTACTGCATAAGCTTTTGTGAATCACAATCAATATCATTCTGAAGACTGAAATAGCTATCAGTGATTTGTTCTGTGTAACTAATTTAACAAGCCAACAAGAGTGGAAGGAGAGGTTGGTGAACAGGAGAAGACCTGTGGAATTTTTTTTTATGCATATGGTCACATCTTTACAAATATCTCAGATACTGAAAGGAGGCACTTTACAAAGGGAACTGCAAAGATCAGAACAGTTTATTCTAACATGTATTTCTATAACAGAACCAACCTGGAAACTCTAATTTCTGGAGAACTACTCCTTACTTCTTAAATCGTATTTTGATCTGTGCTGAACAAAATAAGGCTTTAAAAAATGAAGCAAAACTGATGCATGCTTCCACTCGTTGCAGAATACCTTATGCCACCAGACTTGAAATTCTAGACTTAGAAAATCTAGAACTATGCCGCCTTCGGTCCAATCTAAGTATAGTATATAAAATCATACATTGCAATGTCATACCTGTCAATGAATACTTCAGTTTCAACTATAACAACACAAGAGCACACAATATATACAAACTCAAGGTTAATCTCACCAAACTTGATTGTAGGAAATACGACTTCAGCAACAGAGTGGTCAATGTCTGGAATACTCTACCTGACTCTGTGGTTTCTTCTCTAAACCCCAAAAACTTTAACCTTAGACTTTTTTATTTTTTATTTTTATTTTGGTTTATCAATTGCTTACAAGATAATAGGTATAAGTATAACATAGTTATGAATACATGAATACATATAAGAAAAATAAAATGTAAAAGAAACAATAGGAGAGGGACGGTAGGCACGTTGGTGCGCTTATGCACGCCCCCTACAGACCTCTTAGGAAAGGGGTGAGGTCAATAGTAGACAATCTAAGGTTAAAGTTTTTGGGGTTTGGGGAAGAAACCACAGAGTCAGGCAGAGTATTCCAGACATTGATCACTTTCTACTATTGACCTCACCCCTTTCCTAAGAGGTCTGTAGGGGGCATGCATAAATGCACCAATGTGCCTACTGTCCCTGTCCTATTGTTTCTTTTATTTTTCATATATGTATCCATGTATTCATAACTATGTTTTTACTTATACCTATTATCCTGTAAGCAATTGACAAACCAAATAAAATAAATAAAAAATAAATGCCAAAAAAAATCATGTTGCAATTCAGATAGTGAGATTTTTAAAGTGACATTTTCTACACCAATTCAAAGTCAGGCTAGACTTTTTGGGTGTTCAGATAATTCTTTTTCCATTACAGATGTTGCAGAATTAGGAGGGGTTTGAAACAATTATAATGGAAGTTGCATTCATTCGTAGCTTGACTATTGAATCTCTATATTGATTAAGATGTACTAGCAATCTTTTTCAATACATAAGGTGAAGATGCATGCTTACATGAACAGTTTTGATGGGAGAAAGCATCCGATTCCTATATCTATTACAATTATCTCCCACTCATTTCCACATCCGTTACAAGACCAGACATTATATTTCCATTTAGACTTTAATTAGTGTTTTCATGTATTAAAATCACTTCATCTGCATTATCATGTTATAATTCTAACCATAAGAAATGTTATTACATTTGCTATTACTGTCAAGTTCTGTGAAGCTGACAAACGGAGGAAACAGGAGGCAGTTGGATTTCTGGAAATATCTTTGTTGCAAATAGGATAACATCCATAATCTTTGGAAATCTTTGAAAATAGCCAGATGTGCTTCTACCTAGGATAATTAAGGAGAAGTTCCTGTAAACTTCCCTTTCCTCTGGTTCAGGTGTCTCTTTTGAAATGGATCTCCTTCCCTTACTATGTTCCCAGGGCACTGCAGAAATTCCACCAGAAATGTTTGGGAAGGGAGACTAATGGATAAGCAATTAGAAAAAACTTAAGCAATTTTGTTTTTATATATAACAACTACAGCAAGACTACTATAGGCTCAAAAGTAGAAAGATACGATACCACCCATAATGGAAACATGGTTGGTAAAGATGATCGTGAATTTCTGGAATTGCTAAATTAACTTCTTTGAAGAAGAAAACCAATACATTTATGGTGACTATGAATCCCATATACAGTGGAACCTTAGGTCACAAATGTTTCTGACCACAACCAAATCGGGTGCCGACCAAAAAAATCCACAAAATGCTCGACTCTGGTCGTGAATAAATCCTCGGGTGGAGATCAAACACAGCCACAGCGATTTCCCCCTTCTGCCCCATTTTTTTTTCATACGTGCATGCACTGTCAGTCTTGCTCTGGTCACGATTGTGACCTTTTGGTTGTGACCAAAGTCCTGGAATGGATTATGGTTGTGACCCAAGGTTCTATTGTAATGTTTTCCACAAAACAAAACAAAAAATGCAATGATGACATAGTTTTGATTATTGGGGGGGGAAAAATGAGATAGAAGAGTGAGCTTTTTTTTATAATCATAGAATAAGGGATAATTTCATAATTGTACTACAGTTTCTGCAAAGGAAATAGGAAAACTTCTGTGATGACCCAGAATATATCAGAAATATACCAAAATCCAAAACGTAACTAAAAGTCCTTTAGGGCCTTCAACTTGGCTTCCCTGTTAAATTGTTCACAGTGGAGGAGTAAACTAGGTTCAAAATAACATTTCAAAGGCAAGAAACACAATTCACAGTCAAAGGGCCGATAAAGAAGTAGAAACCAAAAACAAACCGTATTAAATCAAGTTCCTCAACAGACTAGGATAAATAATTGCCAGCTCCAGAAAGATAACCAGGAACAGTCCATTGGAAGAACACCAACCAACCTTCATTCAAACTAAAACACTTAATTGTCTCCAGCATCTGTTAGCAGGCAGGGTGACACTCTTATGCAAATCTCCCACCTGCAACCCATGAAGAGGATCATGGCCCTCTCCTTCTGAGTAGACCACGTTTTACCCTGATCCTCTCCTCCCTGCGGGCCCTAGGATGGATAGGGGATGGGCCTGGGTCCTCCTCTGACTGCCCAGCCGGCCTCTGCCCTTCCTCAGGCTCCTCCACCACCTCCGGAGCCACACTTCCACTCCCTGTTGGCTGTTCTTCCTCTACCTCAGAGTCAGTCTCCACCTTCGTTTTTATTCTTTCTTACTGCACTTTTTCTTATCGCTTTTGCTTTTTATTTCTTTGTGTTAATGTTTATGGTTTTTCTGTGAAACTTTTCATAAACACTTAAAAAAAAAGAATGCTAAATGTAGGATTGATAGGAGGATCTGAAAGAAAATGGGTCAAACGGGTGACTAGAAAGGGTGACTAGAACCATATTACTGAAACCCTACTCCTTTGGAGGAGCATCAGATGATCACACAAAGAAGTTGGATGTCAGCATTGCCATTACAGTTGCCTTACTTGCATTTTTTATGTTTTTCCCCTGGCAAGGCTAAACAAGTATTTTAAAATAAAATACTTTTATATTATGTATAAAATACTTTTTTACATAAATAAAAAGGTGAACACAAGTATCTTTCCTACCTGGTACCTTAGCAATTATTGTGTACCAATTATTCAATTTCATATTATTCATATAGGCATAGCAAAACTGTACAAAGTAGATGAAATCATATTAGAGTATTGGAATATTACATCATTAGCTTTTACAAATTACTTCAAATTATAGAACCTCTGTTCTAGAATTGTGTAAAATTGTGTATTTGCCTAAGTATTTATGTATTAGCCATTTCTACCTCCCCGCCCCTCTCATCTATCTCTATTCCATATTCACTGTCATGGAAATATTTAAAAAAAAAAAAACCAAAACAGTGAAAAGAAGCAGCTGTAAATATTTAAAAACTAATTAGCTGCTGACAATAAAATTCAGTTTAAAAAACTTGGCTTAGAGTTTGAATCTATGAAAAATTCACTAACTGAAAACAAATTTATCTTGCTTGATCAGTAAGATGCTTATATTACAACCTGAAATTAAACTTCCAGCATGAAATTGCACAACCAGTTAAGCTAATTCTATTTTATTGTAAGGACACCATCAAAACCAAGACTCAGTAATTGTAATGACCTGGGGTATGGCACAAAGGCAACGCAGTCAGAGAATAAGAATGAGTTCCTTTATTAGCTCCAACTTTGCCCCCAATGATCCGATTACCTTCTGGTCTGGAGAAAAACTCTCCCATGAACCTGCACCAGTCTTTGGCTGCAGATATTCTAGTCCAAACATTATAAACTGAAAACTTTAAACTATAAATTCAACAAAGCAAGGTAAGGTAATTAAATTAAATCCTGCAGAGCAAGATACGGAGTTCCAGAAATGAAGTAACAAGGCAATAAATCAAACCAGTTGGGAGGATGCCAGAACTCAGATAACCGCAGCCAAACACAAGATAAACTCATGTTTGTTCCCGACAAATGCCCCTCCCAATTGGTTCTCCTTTAAACTCCCTTCCCAGTTGTGCCTTGTGAAGGAAATCAGGGTCCTTTCCTCCCTCATAAGCCATACAACCCACATTGCTCTCTTCTTCGTTCTTTCTTGTGTGCTCTAAGATGAAGATGGTTTGGGCCTTGGTCTTCCTCTGAATTCCCTCTCCCTTGTTCTACCTCTTTCCTGCTCTGCCCAGTCTGATTTTGCCCTTCCCCAGTTTCTTCCACGGCCAACAGAGCCACACTCCCACTCCCTGTCAGCTGTTGGTCTTCCTCCTCGGATTCAGACTCCAATGGGGGCATGACAGTAATAGTATATGCAAAACATCTTTGGAGATGAGGTATAGAGATAATGATAGGGAACAAATCAGATAAGAGAGGGTGTGGTCCATAGCTAGATAACAGCAGAGCAAGAAGCTCATATGGGAGCTTCCCTAGCTTATTGGGTTATAAAGGAAACAGTGGGATATTTGTATTTTGCAATATTCTTGCAATATTCTTTAATGTAGCCTTACAATAAGGTAGAATTACCTCATCTGGTGGTGTTTCCTGTTTAGTCTACTCAGGAAAGCTGACCCTGAGTAGACATGAAGATAGCTTGGTGACTTTGGTGCAGTTCCTGTCTCCCAGTTCTAGGAAGAAGACAAGAGCAAACTACTTCTGTGATGACCCGGAGTGTAACACAAACATAACAAAATCCAAAACGTAAATAAATGTCCTGTAATGCCTCCAACTTGGCCCCACTGTTCAATAATTCTCAGTTGGAGATAAACATTCAAAAATAGTCTTTAAAAGAAAGCAATACAGTCTGAACTTAATGAGCAGATAGAGGTGAACTAAAAAACCCAAAACAAACTACAATGAAGGAAATCTCTGGACACCTGCAAAACTGGATAGAAGCATTCCTGTCAAACAGACAATAAATGGTCAAAATTGGGTCTATCCTATCAAAGTCTGTACTTGTCAACAGTGGTGTCCCCCAAGGCAGTGTTCAAGGACCAACTCTCTTCATACTCTACATAAATGACCTCTGTGATCATATTAAGAGCAACTGCATTCTCTTCGCTGATGATATAGAGCTATTCAACACCACCAACAATACTGCTACTCTCCAAAAAAACCTTGACTATGTATCAGAATGGTCAATCAAATGGCAACTTCAAATCTCAACAAATAAATGCTCTGTCTTACATATTGGCAAAAACAAATCAGAAAATAAAATACAAGATGAATAGTCAAGACCTTGTTGATGATCCAAACTCTGTCAAGGACCTTGGAGTACTCATCTCTAATGATCTAAGTGCTAGAGCCCACTGTAACTACATAGCCAAAAAGGCATTAAGAGTTGTTAACCTAATCCTACAAAGCTTTTTCTCTGGTAATATCACACTACTAACTAGAGCATACAAAACATTAGCTAGACCAATACTTGAATACAGCTCATCAGTCTGGAACCCACATTACGTATCTGATATTAACACAGTTGAGAAAGTCCAGAAATATTTCACAAGAAGAGTTCTCTACTCCTTTATTCATTGCAGAATACTTTATGCCACCAGACTTGAAATTTTAGACCTAGACAACCTAGAACTATGCTGCCTTCGATCCAATCTAAGTATAGTACATAAAATAATATATTGCAATGTCCTACCTGTCAATGAATACTTCAGCTTCAACCATAACAATACAAGAGCACACAATAGATACAAACTCAAGGTAAACCACACCAAACTTGATTTCAGGAAATACAACTTCAGTGGTCAATGTTTGGAATACTCTACCTGACTCTGTGGTTTCTTCCCCAAACCCCAAAAACTTTAACCTTAGACTGTCTACTATTGACCTCACCTCCTTCCTAAGAGGTCTGTAGGGAGCATGCATAAGCGCACCAACGTACCTACCATCCCTGTCCTATTGTTTTTTTTTCCTTATATGCATCCATTTCATGTATTCATAACTATGTTTATACTTATACCTGTTATCTTATAATTGCTTGACAAAAGAAAATAAATTAAAAAAATATAAATAAAATAAATAAATAAAAATTCCACAATGGAGCAGGATAAGTAATTACCAACTTCAAGGAGATAACAAGGCACAGTCTGTTGGAAGGATGCCAATCAAGATAACTTCAACCCAAAATAAAACACTCTTTGCTTATGGCAATGCTGTGTTTTAACCGTCTCTCTTATATGCTATTCTCCCCAACTGCAACCAATGAGGGGGATCATGGCTGCTTCCTCTCTCATAAACCAAGTTGTTTCCTTCTCTGTTCTTCCCTGCGTGTCCTAGGATGAAGAGGGGATGGGCCTGGTTCTTCCTCTGCCTGCCCAGCCGGCCTCTGCCCTTCCCCAGCCTCCTCCACAACCTCTGGAGCCACACCTCCACTCCTTGTTGGCTGTTCCTCCTCTCCCTCAGAGTCTGATTCTAACAAGGGCAGGGCAATTTCTAACAATGTTCCTGAGAAAAGTGCAGGCATTTATCTAGGCAGTTGTTACCATGCCACTTCAAAGTGCTTCCAGCTAGCGTTTCTCCTTGAAACAAGTATTTAGAAATTATCTTACCCCTTTCTCTTGCTGAATTAAATGGTCATGTGATCACACGCATCGCATAGCAACACACATCTTTTTTGTGTTTCTTTCTTGTCCTCATAGTCGTATGAAACCTGTAACACACATTATGCAAAAGTATTTCTCCCATAACAAACACCTTTGTATTCTATTTACCTTCTTTAGCATATAATGGGCAGAGCAAGATCTCATTCTCCTTGAATTATTTTGTCACTTTTAATAGATTAAAGAGATAAGATTGGACATATAAGGAGGACAAAGAAAACACACTTTGTATTATATTATTAGAAATAGGAGAAGGAACAGGCAGTTCCTTCCACTTGAACACCATAGGTATTGACAAATTTGCCATCAGTCAATTGCAGAAGGCAGCTTTACTTGGAACAGTTTCCATCCTGCGGTGATACCTGTAACACCATCAAACATCCAGATTTGCATATCCCAGGCGCCTATGGTACTACCTTGCTTGCCTTTGCCATTGCCATTCTATTTCTATTTGTAGGTCTTTGTGTTTTGTTATCTTCTCCAGTTCTTTCTCCTTAATTCTGCTGTTTCCAGGCGCTGCCACATCCACTATCCAGACCCTTTTTGTCTTTCTTATCAACAACTGTTAAATCTGGGGTGTTATGTGGCAGGTGCCTTTCTGTCTGGATTCTGAAGTCCCAGAGCAATTTAATTTTTTCGCTTTCTATGACTTTTTTTATTTTATGGTCCCATCAGTTCTTGCTTAAAGGCAAATGATATTTCTTGCAAATCATCCAATGCACCATTGTTGCTACTTTGTCATGCCGCTGCTTGTGGTCAGTTTGTGTAATCTGCTTGCATAGGCGGAAAGAATAGTAATAAGCGGCATAATCATAATATTATTATTATTATAATCATCAACTTCTTTGCATAGGTGACACTTACTGTCTGTTCCTGTCTTCTCAATTTTGGCTTTGTATACATTTGTCAATGTAGAAATTATTATTATTATTATTATTATTATTATTATTATCATCATCATCATCATCATCATCATCATCATCATCATCACTATCATCATCATCATCATCATCATCATCATTATTATTATTATTATTATCATCATCATCATCATCATCACTATCATCATCATCATCATCATCATCATCATTATTATTATTATTATCATCATCATCATCATCATCATCATCACTATCATCATCATCATCATCATCGTCATCATCATCATTATTATTATCATCATCATCATCATCATCATCATCACTATCATCATCATCATCATCATCATTATTATTATTATTATCATCATCATCATCATCACTATCATCATCATCATCATCATCATCATTATTATTATCATCATCATCATCATCACCATCATTATTATTATTATTATCATCATCATCACTATCATCATCATCATCATCATCATCATCATCATCATCATTATTATTATTATTATTATTATTATTATTATTATTATTATTATTATTATTATTTTCTTTCCCTCAAATGCATAAAGCTCCTGATCATTTCTCAGGCTTGGTCTTGCACAGCCAGAATTAATCCCTCCGTCTCTTCCTTTAACTTTCCTGTTCTTAGCCATTTCCAGGTCCCGGCTATTTTTTTTTTTAATGTACTGGCCATGTAGTGCTTTGTTTTCCCATGCCTCCATTCTGTTCTTCATTTGGTCTTTCTTGTAGGCCAGTTTGGTCTCTCTGGTAGTCAGCAAGCTTTCCTGGCATATTAATCTTCTTCATTGTCCTTCAGATATTCTTGCAAAGCCTTTTTTTCTTCTTCAACTATCTGATGTACTTGCAACATTCCACACCCACCTATTTGCCTTGGTAGGTAGAGTCTGTCAATGTTACTGCGAGGATGATTGATGATGGTGATGAGGATGATTCTTTCTTTCTCTCAAACGCATAAAGCTCCTGATAATTTCTTAGTCTTCCTTAAATATCTTTTTTTTCCCATTTTCCTTTAAAGATGAGATTCCAATCCTATCTCATCCATTACATTAGAACTAGACTTCTGATCAGAGTTTATATAATTAAGCAGAACCAAGTATGCTTCATTCATTAATATGTCTTGACCACATTACAATTCCTGGCTCTGTGAAAATAACAAAAATCCTTGCATATCCTCTGCGGTTAATGTATATTCCTAGCTTTTAGGGCAAAAAATGATGCTACAAAAGTAATATGTTTCCAGCATTTACAAATGATTTCATGGGTTGGAACTCTTTGCTGGCCCAAAGCAAGATAATGAATCAAGCTGCAGGAGAACATTGCATTTTATTTACTCAGCCCAGCATGGGATTTTTTCTGATTACATATCTTACAGGTAGAGAAATGATTCTCAGTCACAAATACTTGCACATTGATTGTGCACAACTCATTTCTTTTCCAATGTGCACATCAGTGTAACCTTTGCTACCATGTATGGATCATGCTGCCATTACCAGCTACTTTATAACAAACATTGCACAGCCTTTCTTTCAGTTTACCTGAATGTATTCTGTATCTTGGTAAGAAAAAGCAAGGATAAGATGCTAAGCGACAGTTGGTTTTTACTCTTCAGAAAACAAAAACACCAAATCTGTCAACTTATAAATATGTATCAGTTTCTCCAGCGCTCATAAGTGATGCTATGATCAAAAACACCTTCCCTGTGTGAACTTATTGCTGCATGTGTTAGTACACAAAATGTTTATCTGCATGGATTATCATCTCCTATTAAAGCTAATGAAGGGTTGTGTACATCACTCTAGGCATCTTCTTAATGAAGCGTTTGTGCTTTTCTGTAGTGCATGGCATCAAAAAGCAGACTTAGTCTGGCGTAATTTCCTCACAAAGAAAAGAAACTTTCCAAATAGACAGAGGTTTTTAATGAGCTGTGTAAAACATGAGGTGATCTGAAGTTCCCCTCTGGCAAGCGAAAGTCTGGAGCTCAATAAATATCAGCACAAGATATAAAAGCATCAACTCTGGCATGTTACCTTCCTTGTAGCTTTATTTATTTATTTGTTATTGACAGGTAAAGTGGCTGTCATTTTCTCTGGTGCTCATTATACCAACTGAGAAGAACAATACACCAGCATTCAACTTGGCATCAGTAGGCTAAAATCATGCCCTACATTATGCCATTTTGCCACTGTAGCCCATCCTAGTGTACTTTGTGATATAATTTAATTTAAAAAAATTGGAAGTGCCTGTAAGTTGAGGAACTAGAGGTCAAATTTACAAAAAAGCAGCCAGGTAATCACCTGCTTTTTTGAGAAAACCAATTATATCTGAAACCCAAAGAAAACATCTTGAAAACTCAAAAATCTTCACATATTATAAGGTTTAATATAGATCTTGCCCAGCTATGTACTTCAATATCTACACCAAATATAATCAGAAAATGTGGAAATGTATCATTTTTAGCAACGGAATAAAAATCAAACCTTCAATTCATACATCCAAACTGAGATATGAGCCACAAGTCTCATAAAATTAATAAACTATTCTAAGGTTGGACAAATGGAAGGAAATGATGAAAGCAACCTTGCTTTCAATGCCATTTAGTCACCTTGAAATAATTAGCTGTTGAGGAAGTGGATCGATCAAACAAATGCCGATTCAAATAATTGATTCAATTGTATTTTGGAGACTTGAGTTAATGTGTTAAAACATGTGTTGTGTTGATAGAATATCTAGTTTTGACTTGATCTCTTTCCAGCTATCTACAAAGAATAGGTTCTGCGTCTTGCCTTTCCTAGATCAATCACTCCCAGATTATCTCTGTATCATGGACCAATCAAAGAGTCCTTCCTGCCTTCAACTGTCCTTCCAATTCTGATTCCAATAACCAGCCACTCTGGAGAGGAATAATTATTCCAATGTTCTGTAAGTCTTGTTCATACTGAAGACCAAAAGGCAGCTTCACCTTTAATTCAAGAAAATAATATGTTCATTAAGGTTAAGGGTTCATTTGGCAGGAAGAACCTTTAGCTGCATTGCAAAGTAGTTCAGAAACATTGCTGAATTTTGATAAGGAGAGCATTGCTAAAAAAAATATAACTACAGGGAGGTAAAAATCCTTACAGACCATGAGTATTTAGCAGCCTGGCTTAAAGTAGTCAAGAGATATAATTCTGCTTACCTGTCACAGTTATATAGTCAACAATAATACAAGATATTTGTGTATGTTTAAACCAATCCAACATTAAAATACGGTTATGGAGACAAGTTTCAGAAACATACTATTTCTTCCAGTGGACTCACTAAAAGTTATAGAAGTGTCATCATATCCAATAACTAAGAATAACCATAATGTTAAACCCAGGAGGTTTAATTCATTGCCAAATACTCTGTAATATGAATCTCATAGACTTTAATACATAGTTCACATAGGAAGATGAGTGGCATATAAATCTGATCAAATAAATAAAAAAATAATGATATTATGAGTTAGACAAAAAGCTAAGAAAGACAGAAACAAGATAAGGAAAGATGGCATTGTATACCTAACCAAAATCTTGCCACTAAGCCACTAGAGGACTCTGTGTGAGCCAACAGATTGTACTAGTGTGGTATGAGAATGGCAGCAGATGTAAATGATGATAAAACAAGATGGTTTGGCAGAAGCACCACCACTGATTATGCATGAATTAAAGGGTTGACATGTTTGATCAAAGAGAGAGCATGAGCAAAGGCAATTCATGTGAGCCGAGGTGGACAGCAGTTGCTGCCACCCTGAATTTTGGAAGGCCAAAATGCAATGGCTGGCAGCAAAGTTTGCTTTCACTCTGGAGAGTTTCACACTGATTTAATTTTACAAGAAGAGCTTAAATGAGTTGGACCCAAACAAAGACTAGAGAGAGAGAAAAGAAGGAATAATAATAATAAAAACAATGGAGCTTCAGGATTGTAGTCGCACTAAATTGGTACAAAAGCACTCAGAGGCAAAATTGCTCAACCACATTGTCTAGAAATCTCAGTCATTTCAACCAATCTTTCCGCTGGCAAAAAGAAGTTGGCATACTGCTGAGAGAACGTGAATACTGCTATCTTCTTCAGAACTCTACAGGGGGATGTACAATATCTATAGTTAACAATAATAGACCAAACATAAACTACATGCAAAAGAGAGAAAAAAACCCTATAGATTGGTTTGGATCTTTTAGAAAGAGTTGTTTCCAGTTACACTTGAAACCTGAAGACTGTGAGTTTTAATCTTCTAGCACAAAGCCAACTACAGATGGCCTTGGGCTGGTTTTTCTCTCTCAGCTCCAGGAAGGCACCAATGGCAAACCACTTCCAAAATCTTGCCAAGAAAGCTGAATTGAGGGCACACAGAGACAGAAATTATGCCATACATTTTGTGCAAGATTTTTTAGTCAGATACATTTGAATTTAGAATTTGAATTCTTGTATTGGCCAAATGTGATTGGACACATCAGGAATTTGTCTTGGTGCAAATGCTCTCAGTATACATAAAAGAAAAGATACAATTGTCAAGAGTCATAAGGCACAACACTTAATAAAGTCATAGGGTACAATAAGCAATCCAATCATACTAGGAAACAGTCAATATAAATGATAAGGATACAAACGACAAAGTTACAGTCATACAGTCACAAGTGGGAGGGGATGGGTGATAAGGAGTAATGAGAAAATTAATAGTTTTAGTAGTGCAGACTTTGTAAATAGTTAGACAGTGTTGAGGAATTATTTGTTTAGCAGAGTGATGGCGTTCGGGAAAAAATGTTCTTGTGTCTAGTTGTTCTGGTGTGCAGTGCTCCATAGCATCGTCTTGAGGGAAGGAGTTGAAACAGTTTATGTCTGGGATGTGAGAGGTCTGTAAATATGTTCACAGCCCTCTTTTTGATTCGTGCAGAATACAGGTCCTCGACTGAAGGCAGGTGGGTAGTAATTGTTTTTTCTGCAGTCCTAATTATCCTCTGAAGTCTGTGTCTATCCTGTTGGTTTGCAGAATCAAACCAGACAGTTATAGAGGTGCAGATGACGGTCTCAATAGTTCCACAGTAGAACTGGATCAGCAGCTCCTTGGGCAGTTTGAGCTTTCTGAAAGAGCATTCTTTGTTGTGCTTTTTTGATGACGTTTTTGATGTTAGATCATGTGATATAATAGAACCTAGAAATGTGAAGTTCTCTATTGTTGGTACTGTATTATCTAGTCTTGTAAGAGGTTATTGTATGGGAGGATTTCTTCTACATATGGCATCCTATTCTTATTTTAGTCCACCCCGATTTTCTGTGAAGTAAATTGGGCTGAAAGAGACTGGCCCAAAACTACTCCATCAATCTCTATAGCATTTCATGGATTATCTGGATTTCTCTGGTATTACTCTGGCAGCTTATCTACAGTAGCATTATGGTACCCCAAACAGTTTCTAACTGTAATGGAATATGGGAAAGAGTTTGGGAGACTGGGAGAAGATATCTTACTGTGGAACTATCAGATAACAGACAGCATAGCCTGCAGCTGGGTAGTGGGCAGGGAAGAACACAGAAGGGTTCTCCTTCCGTACATCTTCAGCCTGTAAAACAGGTGGCGGGACAATTGCACTTTTTGACTGACTTCCAAGATTAATATTAGCCTTACTTTTTTATTTATTTAGCAAATGGTGATATTGCATTAGCAGGAGACTACTACATTAATACAGAATAGTAGTTTGGCTGCCTTAGACTGCTAGAATTCTTTTGAAGATGCACCACAGGGGATGAGCTAGCTCTGCACTAGAAAGAAAAAAGAGCAACTTTTCCACAGCATCATGCAGGACCTTCTCTCTCCACTGAAGTCCCTCTCAAATGGGCATCACATCCAGGAAGGACCAGACTCAGCAAGGATCTGACTGTCTACATGAAGTGCCAATCCCTCTTCCCACTGAAATGGTACTTATTTAACTACTTGCATGCAACATGTTTTCGAATTGCTTGATGGGCAGAAGCCAAGACAAGTGATGCGAGTTCACTCCACCATATGGTGCTAGGACTCAAACCGCTGGAGCAAAGACGATCTTTGGCATCATTAAGCCACTGTGCCCTCTTATCAGTCTTACTAAATAGACCAAATAGGAAACATGGCCAAATAAGCTGATTCTACTTTATAATGATAAATTAAGCGAATCTTGCAAGTCAAATATCTTTTGTGAAACTTATTTAAATCAAATTAACCGAACAGAGTTTTTGCACAGCCATAAACAAAGGGCTGGAGTTTCTGCATGCTTGGATTAAATGAGGATACTATTTGTAAAGTTGTTGCTATTTTGACATTTATGTATTTATCAAAGCAGAACACCTGCTTGGAGAGGATCGAGCTAAAGTTCAACGCTTTTATCTTAAAAGCATATAATTAATTTTACAGCAAGATTTTAAAGATAATACTTCATTGTTATATTTTGCATGAGTTCTAGATGAACAGAAGCAATACCAAGAGCTAGTACAAAAGCAGATGAGAGAGAGAATGTGTTCTGCTTTATCCCAATGTGCTTCCGACACTTACAACTTTACAATCTGTAACTATCTAACACAATGACAAGGCATCTGACTATGACTGAAAACTTTTGCATGGATGTCAAAATAGAAATAAATGGCTTGGGGATCATTTAAAGGGATCATTTTATAAAAGGTATTCGGAAACATCCAATATGTATTACAAAAAGCCATGAATCCAATAGAAAAAATTAAAATTATTTGATATTGTCAAAAAGCAAAATTATGAAATAATGGTAAAAATGGACTGGGGGGTGGCGGGGAAGGATCTTTCTGTTTTTCTAAGAAAAAGGAGAACTTGATTATTTATTATTCACTGCATGTCTTGCATGACTTCACTTTGCATAATAGGCAAAGTTATTTTGGTAGATTCTACAAAAAAGGCAGATCTCTTTGTCCTTACTGAATCAAGCTTATTCCAATAGCACCTCTGCTATAACACAACTGGTGTCTGCTCTATCACATTTCCGTCAAGGGTGGTTTGGTTTCCTAAGAGTTGAAGCATAATATCTTTCAATCGTTTTATGGATGATAAATTTCTACACATTCAGGTGTGTCGTTTTAAATGTTTTTGCAAATAATGGGGAAAGTATGCTTGTTTCCCATCTGATAAATCTCTTTCTGTATCTCTCAGTCAGTGGCACACCTTTACTGTAGTGGTCTTTCTAAAGAAACAGCCAACATTTATTTGTGACAATTCTTAGCAAATATCCAGGTAAAGCAAAAACTATTATATCAACTTTTATCCTTGTTCCCTATAAGATGACAAAAATTGTTCATGGCGCAATGGCTATTAGGAAATAAAAGGTATCTTAAGTGATATAAAAGTAGATATATATTAACTTGACTTTTTTCTCCACAATTTTAGTGAATGTTATGCATTCTTCTACACCTTTGATTTTGACCGATATTTAAAAAAACCCACCAAATCTATATCTTACCATTAGTTTATTAAAATTATACTCTAGATTACTTAATCAGACTATTTCATTTGTTTCATTTTTTGTTTTCTCAAATCTCTTTTCATTAGGGCTGCTTTTTAAACTACTTTTTGGCAGCAATTTAGTGAATTGTAATTCAATGAGGCTTTTTTTTACTATCTATGTAATATTCTATTTATTTATTTATTATTTTATTTTATTTGTCAGTTGCTTACAAGATAATAGGTATAAGTAAAAACATAGTTGTGAATACATGGATACATATAAGAAAAATAAAAGAAACAATAGGACAGGGACGGTAGGCACGTTGGTGCGGTTATGCACGCCCCCTACAGACCTCTTAGGAAAGGGGTGAGGTCGATAGTAGACAGTCTAAGGTTAAAGTTTTTGGGGTTTGGGGAAGAAACCACAGAGTCAGGTAGAGTATTCCAGACATTGACCACTGAAGTCGTATTTCCTGAAATCAAGTTTGGTGCGATTAACCTGGAGTTTGTATCTATTGTTTGCTCTTGTGTTGTTATGATTGAAGCTGAAGTATTCATTGACAGGTAGGACATTGCAATGTATGATTTTATATACTATACTTAGATTGAACCGAAGGCGGTGTAGTTCAAGGTTTTCTAGGTCTAGAATTTCGAGTCTGGTGGCATAAGGTATTCTGCAACAAGTATTGGAGTGAAGAACTCTTCTTGTAAAATATTTCTGGACTTTCTCAACTGTGTTAATATCAGATACGTAATGTGGGTTCCAGACTGATGAGCTGTATTCGAGTATTGGTCTAGCAAATATTTTGTATGCTGTAGTTATTAGTGTAATATTACCAGAGAAAAAGCTACGTAAGATTAAGTTAACAACTCTTAACGCCTTTTTGGCTATGTAGTTATAGTGGGCTCTAGCACTTAGATCATTTGAGATGAGTACTCCAAGATCCTTTTCAGAGTTTGGGTCATCAACAAGATCTTGACTATTCAGCCTGTATTTTATTTTCTGATTTTTTTTGCCAATATGTAGGACAGAGCATTTATTTGTTGAGATCTGAAGTTGCCATTTGTTTGACCATTCTGATACGTAGTGAAGGTCTTTTTGAAGGGTAGCGGTATTTTCTGTGGTGTTGAATAGTTTAACATCATCAGCGAAGAGAACGCAGTTGCTCTTGATATGATCACAGAGGTCATTTATGTAGAGTATGAAAAGAATTGGTCCTAGAACAATGCCTTGGGGGACACCACTGTTGACAGGTATAGAATTGGATAGGACTCTCCCAATTTTGACCATTTGTTGTCTGTTTGACAGGAATGCTTCTATCCAGTTATGCAGGTGTCCAGAGATACCATAAGATTTTAGTTTTAGGAGTTGTTTGTCATGTACCACTGAATCAAAAGCTTTGCAGAAGTCTAAGTAGATTGCATCTATTGCTTTGCCCTGATCGAGTTGTGTTGTCCGTATGTTTTTGCAATGTAAGAGTTTCAGATTATATGATAGTTTTTTTCTAAAACCAAATTGTTTATTAGAGAGTAGGTTGTTTGTTTCTAAGTAGAGGATGATGGATTGGTTGATAATTGATTCCATGATTTTACAGGTGACGCAACATAAAGAGATTGGTCTGTAATTTTCAACTAGGCTGGTGTCTCCCTTTTTGAAGATGGGGATGACCATGGCTTGTGGCGCCTGATGGATCCTGAATGGTTCCAGATGGAGCTTGGGCCATTACCTGAAACTCTGGCTCATAACTCAGCCACAGATTTGGTAGCCGCCTGGGATAGGCTGGCTGCCGAGGCTCTGGACCGAGTTGTGCCTTTGCGACCTCTGACCCGGCAGAGATCTCACTCGGCTCTGTGGTTTACGGAGGAGCTGAGGGAGATGGAATGCCGGAAAAGAGGTCTGGAGGGTGTCTGGAGGGCCAGTCGTGCCGAGTCCGACCGAACACAGGTTAGGTCCTATATTAGGACCTACCTAGTGGCGATAGAGGCGGCGAAGCATTCTCACTTCTCCGCCCTTATTGCATCGGCAGAAAATCGACCTGCCGCCCTGTTTAGAGTAACCCACTCCCTACTTGGGCCGGAAGCATGGGAGGATCTCTTGCAGGGAAGGGCGGAGGAGTTTTCTCGATTTCTGCATGATAAAATCGCTCAGATTCGGGCCGGGCTGGACTCTAGTTGGGAGGTCCAGGGGAGGTGACCGTGGCGAGTCTTGAGATGGTTATCTGGGATGAGTTCGACCCTGTGATCGCCGAGGGTATAGACAGGTTGCTGGGGCGGCTGAATGCCACCACATGTTTATTGGATCCTTGCCCCTCCTGGCTGGTTTCTACCGCCAGAGAGGTGACGTGGAGTTGGCTTCAGGGAATTGTTAACGCCTCTTTGATGGAGGGCTCGCTGCCCACTGCCTTGAAAACGGCAGTGGTGCGACTCCTCCTTAAGAAGCCCTCCCTGGACCCAACCCTTTTGAACAACTATCGTCCTTTCTCCAACCTTCCCTTTGTGGCGAAGGTTGTTGAGAGTGTGGTGGCAGGTCAGCTTCCCCAGTACCTGGATGAAGATACATACCTGGATCCCTTCCAATCGGGCTTCAGGCCCAGACATAGTACTGAAACGGCATTGGTCGCGTTGGTTGATGATCTCTGGAGGGCCCGTGACAGGGGTTATTCCTCTGTCCTGGTCCTATTAGACCTATCAGCGGCTTTTGATACTATTGACCATAGTATCCTATTGCGACGGTTGGGGGGGTTGGGGGTTGGGGGCACCGTGTTGCAGTGGTTCGCCTCCTTCCTCTCCGACCATTTGCAATTTGTGTTGGCGGGGGGGAAGAGGTCCACCTCTAGGCCCCTCGATTGTGGGGTGCCTCAAGGGTCGGTCCTCTCTCCTCTCTTGTTCAACATTTATGTGAAGCCGCTGGGGCAGATCATCCGTGGCTTTGGGGTGAAGTGTCATCTGTACGCTGATGATACTCAGCTGTACATCTCCATCCCAAGCCACCCTAACAATGCCATGGAGGTCATGTCCCGTTGTCTGGAGGCCGTGCGGAACTGGATGGGCAGGAACAGCCTCCGACTCAACCCTTTCAAGACTGAGTGGCTGTGGTTTCCAGCGTCCCAATATAGCCAGGTAGTTCCTTCGCTGGCTATTGGGGGTGAGATTTCGCCCCCTTCAGAGAGGGCTCGCAATCTGGGTGTCCTCCTGGATATATGGCTGTCCTTGGAGATCACATTACAGCCGTCTCCAGGGGGGAGTTTTATCAGGTCCGCCTGATCCGCCAGATGCGGCCCTTTCTGGATCGGGATGCCTTAGGCACGGTCACTCATGCCCTGGTCACCTCCCGACTGGACTACTGTAACGCCCTCTACATGGGGCTCCCGAATGGGAGCATCCGGAGGCTTCAACTGGTACAGAGTGCGGCCGCGCAGGTGGTTATGGGGGCGTCAAGGTTCTCTCATGTGACGCCCCTCCTGTGCGAGCTGCATTGGTTGCCAGTGGCCTCTCGGGTGCGCTTTAAAATTTTAGTGTTAACTTTTAAAGCGCTCATGGCATCGGACCAGGATATTTACAAGACCGCATTCTGCCATTTTTCTCTCACGGTCCAGTGCGCTCCCACAGGGAGGGTCTCTTGCGGGTCCTGTCGGCATCTATGTGCCGTCTGGTGACCCCAAGGAATAGGACCTTCTCTGTGGGGGCGTCTGCCCTCTGGAATGGGTTGCCTCCGGAGTTACGTACAGCCACGGACCTGGGGACCTTCAGGCGTGCCTTGAAAACCTGGCTCTTTGACCAGGCTGGCTTGGGCTGATTTTAGATTTAGGTATTTTAATTTTTATATCAAATTTTAGGGTTTAAGGGAGGGGTTTTAATTGTTTTCAGCCAGGGTCTTTATTTTAATTTAGTTTTAACTTTTATATATTTAATGTTTTTAATTGTATGGCTGTGCATCGCTTCGAGTCCTTCGGGAGAGGAGCGGTATATAAATGATGATGATGATGATGATGATTATTATTATTATTATTATTATTATTATTGTGACCATAGTTTTGGCAAGGAGCTGGTCCTGAAAGATTTTTCAAAGATTATGCTTAGAGGTCCTGCTATGGCAGTGGATAGCTTTTTTAAGAAGTAGGCACATATTCCATCCGGTCCAATAGATAGAGATGGTTTTAGATTGCATAGTGCTTTTTCAACATTGTCTTCTGTAAAATCGATATGTATTAGATCATTGTAGTTGTCTGTGGTTAGACTAGGAAATACTGGGCATGATCCATTGCTGTTTAAAAATACTGAGCCAAAGAATGTGTTAAAGAGGTTGGCTTTAATAGTGTTGTCATTGCAGTCTTTACCATTAGGTCCTTTCAGGGGTGGGATGGACCTTGAGTCTTTTAGTTTGTTGTTTACAAAATTGAAGAAAGCGCGGGTGGAATTGGTGCGTAGAAGGTTTTCCTCTTGTTTAGTGTGATAATTGGTACATTCAGTCTTTATCTGGTGGCATAAATTTTTGTATCGGCTTTTGAAGTTGACAACATGACCAGATTTGTTTTTCCGCCAAAGTGATTTCTTTTTGGATTGAAGCTTCCTTATTGTTTTGGGTAATTTGTTTTTTCTGGTTTTGGGAGTTGTTAATGGTATATGTAGTTTGATGACTCTTTTGACTTCGGTCCAGAGAATAGAAATTTCCAATCAAGGGATGAGAGATCATTGTTTATAAGATCATAGTTGCCTTTTTTGAAGTTATAATTGGGGATTCTGTCGTTTTGATGATTTTTGTGTGGACGTATGTTGAGACAAAAGTCAATCATGTTGTGGTCACTGTTGGAAAACGGTTCTTTCTTAGCATTATAAAGTTTTAACTTTTCTGCAAGTAATTTCCTGACCTAAATATTGATAACAGTGATGATGACTGGTAGGTACTGAATATTTCCTTGCATAGCCAAGCCCTTGAAAAATGTCTTAGTGGAGATAGATTGTACCACTTTTTATCTCTGCCTTGAATATAAAGGTATCCAGAACTTTCTTTCTTTCTTTCTTTCTTTCTTTCTTTCTTTCTTTCTTTCTTTCTTTCTTTCTTTCTTTCTTTCTTTCTTTCTTTCTTTCTTTCTTTCTTTCTTTCTTTCTTTCTTTCTTTCTTTCTTTCTTTCTTTCTTTCTTTCTTTCTTTCCTTCCTTCCTTCCTTCCTTCCTTCCTTCCTTCCTTCCTTCCTTCCTTCCTTCCTTCCTACCATTCATTATACTTGCAGCTGGATTACAAGAGAAAGCAGTAGCAACAACAGCAAACCTTAGTGTAGGTCGGCCAATGGGAGAATAAGAGGACAAGTCATTCCAAAGACCATTTCTCCGCATGAAATCATTCAGATCACACTGACTTGATGAACTGACATGTTTGGTCAAGGTGAAAAACACTTGCAACTTCAGGCAAGCCAAGAAGGCAAGCTACATTTCCATGCAGGTGTTGGCAGCGATTGCATGCGGCAATATCATTCCTCATTCCCGGTGCCCTTGCCTTCACTCCTCAACAACGATAGAGAAAATAAAAGTCAACTTAGAGATGACCCAATGTCAGCAACAGCAAAATGAACTTTCCAAATGAAAGTGGAACCTGCTCACTTCCTATAAAATCCCTTGCATTAAAGTGCAACTAATATAATCAAATCACTGGAGGTTTTCAAAAATAGACTGGACAACCATTTGACCAGGATGATATAAGGACTCCTGCCTTCAGCAGGGAGTTGGACTAAAAGCTTCCAAGGTACTTTCCAGCTCTATGATTCTGTGGTTCTATATACAGTACAAATGTATGAAGCTAGTAATGTCTCAATTTAGACAGTAATTGCAGATCTATTCATTATTTTACACAACAGAACACAAGACTGTGTAGTACCAAGGGTCTTCAAGCTTGAAAATTTTAAGACTTGTGGACTTCAACCTCCAGAATTCATGAGCTAACATGACTAGAGGAGGAATTCTGGGAATTGAAGTCCACAAGTCTTGCAGCTGTGAAGTTTGAAGACCCCTGAAGTAAGGGAATGAAACAATAGAGCAAATAAACGTTAAGTGGTTATTTTATTATTTGTTTAAAAACCCTGGGTTGTACTTTTTTTTAATGAACCACACTTTTTTTTCTTAAACAGCTGTTGGTTATTGACATATTTGAGATCCTTGTAGACCAAGGGTCTTCAAGCTTGGAAAGTTTAAGACTTGTGGATTTCAACTCCCAGAATTCCTGAGCTAACATGACTGGATAGAGGAGGAGGAGGAGGAATTCTGGGAGTTGAAGTCCACAAGTCTTAAAGCTGTCAAGTTTGAAGACCCCTGGCATAATAGATATTATTATTTTCTTGCTGAAGGTAACATGTATTCATTTATGAATATAAATCTCCATTCACTACACTGGTTAAATTGATGGATTGGGTTAGGTTCAAGTACATCTTCAGGCATGCTTTTGGTATAGTCACTTGTTTTAAAAGAAATAGATCTATAAATCTATATTTCTATAGATTTCTATCACTATTTCTATTTTTAGGGGAAATAGGAGGACAGAGGGCTAAAGACTGTCTTGAGTATCTGAAGAAAAACAAAATGGAGAGAGAAAGAGGCAGAGGGAGAGTTTAGGAGACACGTTTTTCATAATGTAGGAGGAAGGCTAAGGGGAACTTGCAGCCCTCAGCTTTGTTTTATGGAACCACTATTTTCACTTCAATAGCACTCTAAGAAAGCAAATAATTCTAACCGGTGGACAGAAAATGGACTGTTCCTTGGCAGTCTCATTTGAGGAGAAAAGCATGCCAGTCTGGAAAGGGAGATATATAACCTCAACTATATTTAATTTTGGCTCTACCTATTACTTGGCTTGCAGTTCAGCTCAAAAGAACATAGCTCTTTACAATGATAAGACTGTGATGAGAATCACTTAGGTCTATGCAGAGATAAGTAAGAAAGAAGTTTTGTGATGTGATTTTTTTTCCCTCTTTCTTGTTTAACGGAATAGTTTCAGTGATTCATCACAATATAGATTTAAAACCTACCTTGGAAGTGATGGGGATCACTATTTCAATTTTAATTTGTCTCTGGCTGCCCTTCTAGGGAAGATAGCAAACTGAAGATAGCTTCATGGAAAGTGGAGCTGACATTTGCAGCCAAAAATAGGGAGCTGATAAGTAGATCGAGTAGATGGTTCCCCTCAGTCCTCTCTGGATAAAGAGAGGAAGTGAGATCTTTCAAGCTGTTATCCTTTACGGTTGCTACTCATGAGGAAACTGAATGCTAGTCTCTGGAGGTGGGAGAAACAGGAGCTGAGGGAACGTGCCATAATTGCTTCAGCTGCAAATGGGGCCTTTTTAAAGGACATTAAGTTCACCCATTCCTTGCTAGCCACCTTCTGAAATTGCCCATTAACTGCTTCAAAGAAGTTAGACACTTGCAAAGAAAGACAAGACTGTAAATACCAGAGGAGTGCTTTCAATCCTTAATATAAGAAAATATGAAGCTGTATCTTTATAATTTTAGACATAGACATAGAATAACAGAGTTGGAAGGGACCTTGTAGGTCATCTAGTCCAACCCCCTGTTCTAGCAGGAGAATCTATTCCAAATATTAGCTTCTAACTGGAATTGAACTCACAGCCTCCTGATTGTAAGGTGAGAACTCTACCTCTAGCCCACTTCACTGGACCAGCAAGATAATATTTGGACTATAAAAAATTTTGAACAAATGAAGAGCTCAGAAAAGCTCTTTTCTGGATATTAGCTCTTTGAAATTCATCTTAATAAATAAATGCATATTTATGGTAAATATTGTTTTTCATATTGGAGACATAACAGGACAAGTAATTTATAATCACATTCAGAGATATATTTGAAGAATTGCACTGGGATCCCCATCAGGGACTGTACTGGGAATCAGTTATGTCAGCTGTATTGTGTCTTCTTGACACCAGCCTGTTTCCAGAAGACGATGATGCCTCCGAAAAAAATATATAGAACAAAATCTACCTGAGAATAACAGGGGCAAGAATGTGAATTTGTAATCAAATCTAAAAAAAATAATAATTGGATGAGGCTTTCAAAATTAAGAAGGAAATCAGAATGACAATCTCAGAGAATAATTGGAAGAATTTATTTTTAAAAGTGGCTGTTTAATGTAGTGAAGAAATTTGTGACAAGGACCAATAACTATCTGAATGGTTTAAAGAGCAAGATTGATGTTTTTGTAAAATGAAGGAACAAAAAGTTGGTTTATTTGATTTGCATTAAAATGGGACAGGTTGATATTTCAAATGGTTCCTTTTGGATTTATTGATATATGGACTGGAAAGATACATATTAGACTGGCATTTAAGTTATTTCCTCTATAATTATTTTAAACGATTTGACAACATGTAAACTGGTTCAGTTTTTAACTTACCTTTTGTTAACTTAAGAAGTTTTATTTAAAGCAAACAACTATAGGCATTTATAATAGAAAAATGTTGTATATTGAGTTTGTTTTAGTTAACATAGCATTTAAGCTTTTTTCCTCTCTACAATTAATCTAAAAGTAACGGATATTTGTCAGCTTGGTATTTTTTTTTAAAAAAAAGAAATGGTCCCTCTTTGTCATGTTATTTTAATTTTTTGTTTATATTACGATACTAGGGCAATATAATGCCTTTTTAATATGGTTTTGTTTGCAGCTAAGAATTGAATGTTGAATTTTGCATATGTTAATTAATGTTATATCTTTAGGGTTCTGTTTGGGCTTTTTGCTGACACCTGGCTGGAAGAAGATATTGCTTATTGGATTTGCCTATGCTTAAGAGATGAGTTATAGAATGAAGAATTTTATATCTGTTAATTAAAAGGAGGTGAAGAGATTATGAAATTGTTTATACTTGTGATAAGGGTGGGAGGTTGCTTCCTTAGGGTTTTTTTTTCTTTTTCTTTAATGTTTTCTTTTTGCTCGTTTTTATTTTCTAGTTTACATTATCTTTTATTTTATAAAGCTAAAACTTTAAATAAAAATCATTACAAAAATCAAACTGTCTTTTTTTTCTTTTTAAATAATTATATCTTTGAGCTGCAAGAACCTATTTTATTTAGCTACTCAATTCTGTCTGTAATTCATGCATTCTGGAAGTGTTTTATTCTCCATCCCTGCCCAGCTGTATTAAGGTCAATAACACTACCTAGATACATACAAAAGACACTGTGTTGCTTTTAAAAAATAATACATATTTATAAAGGTTTTTTTATGCCCTTAGGCTTCTCGATGTCTTCTTTGTCTTTTATACAATCTCAGTATTTCCATCCATTGGGTCTTCTTTATATATTTATTTATTTTTCCACTTCACTAACTTTGCTTCCAAAGCTCTCATTACATTGGTGACCTTCAATGACGGCTTTTGCCTTGGGTTTTCTGGATAATTAAATTGGCCAGGGATATTGTTTGGCATAGTTAAGTAATGGCATGCAATTTAGCAGTAGTTTGTGTCCACTTCAACATTTTATTTTTAAAATATGGATACAATGGAATCAGGGAAGACTAGATATATCATAGTTACATACAATGAGGCAATCTAAGCGTGAATGTTCAGGTGAATGTCTTCTAAGACTTGCTGATCTCAGAGCCATCTCAACCAACATAGTATATTCTGAGGGATATTTCAGACTGTAATTAAACTGTATTTGATTTAGACAAAGTTATACCTGGAACTCTGAGAGAGTTTGAGAAATCTTCTAAAGTATTCGGTTGCATATTGCTGCATATAAGCTGTCTTATTTGAGCTCTGCTCATTTTATTCTCCTTATGAGTAGGACCTCTGCTTATGTCAAAATAGGACCATGCACCTTGGTATTTCAGTTGTCTTCACCTTGGTCACAATTCTATATCTTATAGATCAGGAATGCTCCCAAGATAGCCTAGCCTCTCTTGAGACTCTCCAAAAGAGTGATGAATTTCAATTGTTAATGTGACAATAGGAAAAAAAAAACACCAAGAATTTTACAACCCTGTCTGGAGGAGATCATCAGCATACTTTGAATAGATGGAAAGTTTTTTTTAAAAAAATCACAGTAAGGAGCAGTGGAAAATTATTCTCATATAGTATCAGCAAAATAAAATTTATCTTTTAAAAATGTTTTTCAACTCTTGTAAGGGAAAAATAGCATTGCTCAAAATCTGTTTCTCTCAGATAGTTAATTAATAAAAACTATTTAATTGGCTTCTTTTAAAAATAATTCAAAACATCTCAAAAGTAGTAGCAACAACAACAACAACAACCCAGGATGCTGACAGCAACCTGTTAACTTGTAAAACATTTCCATGCCTGTATCTAAGAAAGGGGGGGGGGACCTGAAGGAGTATATAGCAAATGAATTCAGAAGCACACTCCAACTTTATCTCAAAAAGATTGTAGCTAAATTACTGGAGCTTTTGCCCCCAAAATTCTTTAACTGGAGAATGTGATTAATGAAACCTGGTCCTGAACATGCTTAATTGGAGAATCTGATTTATGACACACCCAGGAGGATGGGGAAACAGGGTCACAGGTAACTGTAAATTACATACACTAGAGTTGGCTTCATATAGGTCATGCCAATATGTTGCTCCTAATAAATTCTTTGAAGTTTTTTTAAGGTTGGCTCGAGGCTCATAATTTAATTAGGGCTATCGCTGGAATCTTGACACAACCCATATCAACCATCAGTGCCAGTCAATTATATTTGTGATACATTTTTAAATGTTCAGTTGACTAAGTTTGTATTTAATGAATAAAAGAAACAACAACAACAATAATAATTTATTCATAATTGTGGAGGAGGGGATTGTGACGTTATGATTAACAACTATGCTGGTAGCAGTGTATTGCCTATCAGACATAACCTAGTGGAGGAACCAGATTAAATGTATCCATCAACACTTTTTATATGGTGACCAAACTGAAACGGAATTCTACTAATGGATCAGACATTGATGGAGTCAACAAAAACCACATCAGATGTGAGAAATCCTTGGCATCTGTTGGCAAGTGGGGACAGGAATCAGAAGATATGGCTGGGCAACTAGGATTCTTCCAGTAATTACTGGAAGAACAACCACCACAGATCAAACAATTATATACTGTATTGGAAAATCACACCAAACAATGGTATACTGTGTCAGAAAATCACATCCTGCTATTATAATTTAGAACCAAGAAAGTGGGGGTAATTAAAGCAAATGTTGGAACATTATCCAGACTCAACTATCACATTTGATGATCCAACTACGGATGAACTATGATTAACAGATCAAATGAGATTCATTACCAGAAATAAAATATTCAGGGATAACTGAAATAGGTTCAGAAAAATTGTGAAAATGGAAGACAAGTAAACAACAGCAGAACAATAGAAGAAACATAGATAACAACAATTTCAAATATGGAAGTCAAAGCTGATATAAACTACAGAAATGACAACTTAGAATAAATAATAACAAGAGAGCCAACAGAGGTCATCATTGAAATAATCTATGAGCTGAACTCCCACCTAGAAATATTTTTTTAAAAAAATTACGGTATGTACAGAATAGCAGAAAGTCAAAGACAGCCAGCATTCAAAATAGTGTCCCCATCCAAGACCTGCCACGTATAATAAATGATGTGAATAAGGCACTTACAAGGATTAAAATAAAACCTATTGAACAGATCAATCAACTTACCTATATTACAACACTGGTGGTTACAGAAGAACTGGGAATCAAAATAAAATCACATACAATCTTAAAGTAGAAGTTCTGGCTGGAGGCCAAGATTTAAAAACAACAACAACAACAATGACAACAACAACAACTACCACCACCACCACCACCACCAGATACAAGTAATTTAAAAATCATGAAAATGGAAAAAAAAATTGAACAATGCAAGAATCAAGACAAACCTAATTAAAAGTATACATTGGCCTAGCACCAGAAAAATTAAAGATGCTTTGGAAACCATAAAGCAACAAAGAACAGCAAAAGTGGGCGAAATTGAAGGCTTTGAGGCACAAATCATCCAATTTAAGCAAAATCAGCTATTTTTCAATCAGACTAGAGATGACTCTATCTAAACATAAATGTAAATTTTGAAATGGAAAATGAAACAAAAAATAATAATCTAATTTTGGAAAGATCTACAGGAAACTAAAAATTCCACAATGAAAATGCTGGATTTGAAGATAAATTTAATAAAAATCAAATGGAAATATTAATTATAACAACAGAAATGGTTAAAAATGATAAAAAATGATTAAAACTGGACACCTCCTGGAAATGATCAATTGCATGGCTTTTGGCTCAGAGATCTGACTAGCTTACATCCTATTACAGTTAAAAAGCTTAACGAAAAATTGCATAAGGGAAACCAGTAAGAGGCAAAACATATCTGATTCAAAAAGACCCAGTGAACAGGACATGTGCAGGAAATGATAGGATGATGTCTATAATTTTTAAATTACTCACTGCCATAATAGCGGATGATATGCAAGATTATTTAGAAAAAAATAAAATCCTTCCAGTAGAACAGAAAGGACATAAAAAAAAGGTGCAAAACATAAACTGTTTATCAACAAGGGTTAATAAGATGGTTTTCCAGAATTGAAAAAGGTGTAAAACCAATTTATATGTCATCTGGATAGCTTATAAAAAGGCATTTGATTCATTAATGTGTAACAGGATAATCTAATGTTTGGAAACAATTGGTGTTAGTAAAAATGTTTATGGAAAAAATAATAATGATGATAAACTAAAAGAGAGAGTTGGTGGTTGGAAATAAAAACTATGGGCAATATTAGAAGAGGCAGCTTCCAGGATGACTCATTATCACCTTACTATTTGTCATTGCTATGATCCACTATCAATAATTTGGAATAAAATAAATCTTGGCTACCAAACGGCAAAATGTGCTACCCAAATCTTACAGTTGCTTTATATGGATGATTTGAAAATTTATGGAAAATCAGAAAACTAAATCCAGTAATTGATAAATGCCGTAAGATTTTGTAGCGCAGATATAGCAAAATAATTTAACTCAGAGTAATGTGCTACTGTAGCAATAGATCGGGGCAAAATCTTGAACAATAATGGAATTGAAATGTCAAAAAGCCAAACTATCAGAGCCATCAGGTTTGATAACATCAAGTGTGGTCAGAATATGTTTAGTAAAGAATATATTCAAAAAGTAAGAAAATTGCTAAAGTCAAAATTGAATGGTAGAAAAGCCAGCAAAGCCATCAATCCTTTGTCATATCTGTGATACAATACATGCTGAAATGATTAACTGAACATAAATTGAAGTGGACAGTTTGAAAGCTAATGATTATTCACTACACATTACTTCCTCATAGTCATATTAATAGATTATGTATTGGATAAACATTTCTCTAGGATAGTATAAGGTCTGCTTGAGCAAGAGGACCTTTAAGTCCCTTCTAATCTTGTTATTCTATGTTCTCCTTGCCTCACAGAAAGGAGACAGGGGTTTACTTCAAGTCAAACAATAATATATAAAAACAGGATGCATTGGCTGATTACATAAAAGATAATAAGAATAAGCATTGATGCAAATTAAAATAAAATGGAACTTACTAAGTGTCCAGGAAACAAAAATTGAATATCAGAATAATGTAATAAAAACATGAACAGAATGCTGGCAAGGAAAATAATTAACATGGTGAATTTCTACAAAATGCTCAAGGAAAAGTGGATAAAGATAACACTTGGTAATGACCTACATTAGGAACATTTAACAAAAAGGAACTGAAGGCATGATTTTGGCTGCACAAGAGCAAGCTGTTCAGTCAAATGCAATCAAGGCCAGAGTTTTTTTAAAAAATCATCAAATGACTAAAGTGCAGGTTGTACAAAGAAACAGAAGAAACAATATATCACATTATCAGTTCATGAAAAATGATTGCACAGACTGATTATGAACATTGATATATATTCACCACAATGATTCACTAGAACATCTATACAAATTATCAGGTACCAATGATGAAAAATTGGTGGGAAATGTATAGTTGAAAAAGTAGTCAAAACTGACCCGGTTAAAATATTGAAACTGAAGGCTTCATTTTGGATGCCAAAGAACAAGCCCACAGACCAATTCCATGATAGCAAAAATTTGATATGTCAGTAACAACAGCAAATGCTGCTTATGCAATGAGAAAGATGAAATACTGGACCATCTTATCAGTGGCTGCAGCAAAACCTCACAAACTGATTATCTACAACGGCATGATTGAATTGCTAAAATCATACATTGGAAGCTTTGCCAGAAGTTTCAGTTCAAATGCATCAAAAATTACTGAATTTGACAAAGTTCTTGAAAATGAACAGGTCAAGATTTTGTGGGACTTTCAAATCCAAATAGAAAGACACATCTGATATCACTATTATGGAAAAGAAAAAATCTGGTTTATTGAAATTGCAATACTAGTTGATGCACTAATTGAAGAGAAACAATTAGAAAAAAATAATGAAATGCTGCAATCTGCCAATTTGAAGTTGAATGATTGTGGAAAAAGAAATCAGTGGTTGTATCAATAGTAATAGGAACCCTTGGAAAAATACCCAATATTCTGAATAAGCCAGCTTACTCGGAATCACCTATGTACTCAGAAGTTACCTTAACAGCTGTTAGGTCTTTGGCTAGGATTCAAACTGTTAAGTTTTTACCAGTCCCAGACTGTGAATAGAATTGAAGATTAAATCAATAATTATGATGATAATGTGAAAACAATTGTCAAAAATGATATAATGAAGATCTTGTGGAACTTTTGAATACAGATGGATTACCATTTGGAACTCAACATTCCAGATATTATGGTTGTCGAGGGCCAAAGCATACAATTTATTGATACCTCTGTACCAGGAGACACCAGAGTCAAAGAAAAAGAACTGGAAAAAAAATCATGAAATATCACCACCTGGCCATCAAAACTACACAGTTATGGATGAAACATGTAACAGTGATACCCATTGTCATTGGGGCACTTGGTACCATGTCCAAGAATTTTAGAAAATACATCAAGAAATTGCAGCTTCCTGCAATAACACTAGCAGAACTTTAAAAAAACTGCTCGGAAAATCGTATATTTTAAGAAAATACTTGGTTGATACCTAGGATACTGGCAGCAACCCGTATCAAACATTACCACCAGTTACTGGAATTTGTGGTAGTTTTTTAAAAGTTCAGTTGACTGAGATTCATAATAATAATGATGATGATGATGATGATGATGATGATGATGATGATGATGATGATGATGTCCCCTCTTGGGCAGCTTTACTTGGAACTGTTTCCATCCTGTGACAATATCTGTAACACCGACAAACATCCAGATTGGCCTATCGTAGGTCCTTGGTAAGGACTCAATAGGTAGACAAAAATGCCAAACCCTCTGATCGTCTGGCTGACTGTGCCATGATGGATAATAATAATAAGAACAACAACAAGAACAACAGAATAATAATAATAACAACAACAACAAGAACAACAGAATAAAAAGATAAGAATATAGTGTTAATTTTAAACCAATTTTCATGAATATACATTTTAAATATTTAAACACAAACTTCTTGATGTGACGTTGGCTGATGGTCAAGAAACGTTTGCCATTGAGTCACAGTATATAATCCCTAGAGATGTTGGTGGGGCTATAAAACAAACAAAACAAACAATTTTTGCTCAGCTGAATTAAAATGTTATCGGATGAGATTTATTTATTTCTTTGTTTATTTCAATTTATCCCTTAGCACTCATGATTCTTGCCTCTTTTGATTTCTGTGAATAGCTTTCATATAACTGTTGATTGCCTGAGGCATATCTAGCTGGAGTCCTGGCTGTAGAAATAGTCATAGTGAACTTAGCCAATTCATCTCCTTTACTAGAGAGAACAGCTGATAGCTCTGAATAGCTCGCTTTGACAATGGCTAAAGAATGGCCAGAGATTATTCCCTTTTGGCTGAGGACGCTATCATCAAACTATGTGTAGGAAGAAACTGCTGTTTGAAGAAAGCCTGGCTAAGTTGGCCCTGGAAACATTTCAGGATCTTGGCTGTTCCCCTAGAAATATGGCATGGGAACACTGAATGTTCAGCCATCTGTTGGATTGTTTAATGTGTTAGCTCCCCCAGTGTTCAGCCTACATATTTATAAATAAATACAAATATTACAAAAGACCATAAGTCTCTTGCAGTGCCTCCCCCGTCCAAGAAACTAAAACCAGTTTCAGGTTCTGGAACATGTTATTGCCCAGAGGATTGTGAATATGCTTAACAACATTTTAGAGTGCATCATGCAGACAGCTTGCTATAGAAAAGAACTCCCACATGAAAACGATTCCAATAGGCTGATCTGTTAAGAAAGCTCTATTTCTCCAGTTCCATATCATGCTGAAATGTTATTAGATGAACTTAATGAAACTTTCATAGCTTTGGGAAGGTTTATAAGAAAGGTTCATCCAGAAGGTATATTTAGATGGGGATATAAGTGCATTTATTTGCCTTGTGCATTCTGAGTATGTCAGTGCATTGTATATAACATCTTTATGCAGGTGGGATACAGGTAAATGTTGTTTCTGGCTTAGATATTTTAGCTTGTGTAGAATGGCTTAAGAATGCAGTATCTGGTATCACTGGTAACAAACCTTTTACCCCTGGAGTTTGGAGTTGTGAACTTGGGGTGAGAATGGATCTGGGAGTCACAAAAGTAGATCTGGGAGTTAACAGATAACAGATAATCAGAGTTGAAAGGGACCTTGTAGGTCTTCTCGTCCAACCCCTGTCCAAGCAGGAGACACTACACCATTTCTGACAGATGGGAGTCCAATCTCTTCTTGAAAGTCTCAAGTGGTGGCTCTCCCACAACTTCTGAGAGCAAGCTGTTCCATTGGTTGATTGTTCTCACTGTCAGAAAGTTTCTCCTTATTTCCAGGTTAAATCTCTCCTTGCTCAGTTTCCATCCATTATTCCTTGTCTGGCCTACAGGAGCTTTAGAAAATAGCTTGACTCCTTCCTCTCTGTGGCAGCTCCTCAAATATTGGAAGACTGCTATCATGTCTCCCCTGGTCCTTCTCTTCACTAGACTAGCTAAGCCCAGTTCCTGTAATCATTCTTCATATGTTTTAATCTCCAGTCCCCTAATCATCCTGATTGCTCTTCTCTGTACTTTTTCTAGAGCCTCAACATCTTTTTTATAGTGTAGTGACCAAAACTGGATGCAGTACTCTGTGTGGTCTTACTAAGGCTTTATAGAGTAGTATTAGTACCTCATTTGATTTTGATTGTATCCCTCTGTTAATGCAATTTAGGATTGCATTAGCTTTTTGGCTGCTGCTACCCACTGTTGGCTCATATTTAGCTGGTTGTCCACTAAGACTCCAAGATTCCTTTCACTGCTATTGAGCCTGATTTCATCCAGCCTATATATGTTCTTTTGGTTTTTCTTGCCTAAGTGTAGGACTTTACTTTTCTCTACATTGAATTTCATTTTGTTAAATATGGCCACATGGGCTTCCTAGTTCACAACTAAATCCCCATATTTGCATATTGTAGATACTTATTTTGTAGATATTTATTATTCTTTTTCAGTTTCAAGGACAGATATCAATTAAGGAAACGCTCCTTAAGGAAACTAGGACTATTAAATTAGTCTTACACATTTTGTATGGTTATTCTCTATTTTTTTTCAATACACATAATCCTAGAAAAGTGTGAGCAGTCATATTGCAGAGATGCCTCCCCAGCTATTGCTGAACTGAATTCCAACTCATCATATTGATAAGTGTTTTGGAATTGGAATTGCACAGCATCTATTACAGGGGACCACAAATCCTGGGCCACAGACCCAAGACTGGACCAAGTCTTACCGGGCCATTTGAACAGTGGAATAGCACGCACATGCATGTACACAGCACAACTTGTACAAAAGCAGCAAGCTGGTGCACATACATATGCACACACAGCTCAATTTGTGCAAGTCAAGTTGTGCATGCATGCACGTGTGCACCAGCCCACCAGTTGTGCCAGTTGAGATGTGTGTGTATTTGTGCATGCATGACCCATTGTTCATGCAGCCCAGTTCCCCCCCACCCCCATGCTGGGTTGCCAAGCTGCAAAGTTTCGGGACCACCGATCTAGAAATAACAGTTTCTCACATTTCTATGGTACACATCTCAACTGGTTTGTGCTTCAACAGTAGACTACCAGGCCATATCAGACTTTAAAAAAAAAAAACTTCCTACAGTAGAAGACAAATACACTTTTGCTAGCATTGCAAATGATAATTTCAAGGATTTCATGAAATTAGCAGATTTTGGACTTGACTCAAAATAAAGTCTTAAACTCAATCAGACACGTTTCTCGGTATCTGAAAATACCCAAACATAGGTATGTTTTCCTAGGGTATGAATGACAGAACCTATAAAAAGCCAGTTCTCTGAAAAGGTGGTCAGCTGTCAATTTTGCTAGAGAAATAGTTTGGTTACCTCAGATTTAATCGCAGCAATGCTTCTCCCTTTGTTTCACGCCTGTCTAGAGCAAACTAACTAAGCTTTAAATAACTTTAAGAATGGACCAGACCAAAGTTCTCAACCCTGGCAGCTTGAAGAAGTCAAGTTGGCAAACATCCCAGAATTTATGCTGGCTGACTGGGGAATTGTGATGGAATGTGCACCTGCAGCTCAGAGAAAGATTTTGCCAGCTTAGAGCTATCTCAGAAATGGACCCCGATTAAGAGACTGAGTGGTCCTGAGCTGGATGAGGGAGCAGGGTAGCCACACCCTAAAATCTCTTAGGAGACATCCTATAGTTTAGATAGAAAGCTATAGCTTTATATTGGCAGTATTCTATTAGGTGTAAGTAAATAAAGAATTGGGCTTGATTGGATTTCACAGTCTCTGAGTTTGGGCATGACAGGAATGCTGTCGTGCTGGCGGGAGAATTCTGAGAGTTGAAGTCCAGACATCTTCAAATCACCAAGCTTGAGAATCCTGGTTGGACTAGACTAGCCTCATAATGCTGTTGAGCCTTGAGCATTATAGAGTATCTGATGGCAGGCTGATAACTCTTAACTACTCAAAACTATGGATCTTTGAATGAAGGAGTGATTTGTATTTCCTTGAAAATAAAAAGGCAGGGCAGAAAGAAGCAGGGAAGAAAAGTTTCTGCTAACCAGAAGACCTCAATGCCTGGTGAGAATGAAACAAACAAAAGCAAAAAGAAGAAAAATGCTAAGAATATTTTGTGATATATGCACAAGTATGCACATATTCACCTAGCTGAAGTGAAAGCATTTAGTTGGTCAAGGTTCATCTAAAAAAAAAAGTGAATTTGACTACTTGTGTCGAGAACGTCAGAAAATCCTGGGGTTATACACTAGACTAGATTACAACCCCTTCCTCCAAAGCCCCCCCCCCCCCCAAGATGAAGTAGTGACTATGTCCATATAATTGCAAAGCAATTCATATGAATTTGTCAATGTTATCTGCAGAGCAACAAGACGGAGGTATAGTGTTGCCAGCTCTTATACCAACATTTAAGAAACTACATTGGGCCCTAAACACTGCCAGTCTGAACTTAGATCAGAGATGAAAATCTTTTGAATGTCAGTTGCTCTATTTGGTGGGATATCATCCTCAACTTTCTATGTTGCATGGCTTGATACAAATTTGATAACTAAATAAGTTAAAAAGTGTGGGCATCCAAAGGACAACTTCTAGAAAGAAGATGAAATTATTTATATTTCTGCATTCCTGATAAAAGATTTATTTGCTTCAATTGCTCACAAGCCAGAATATCCTAAATAGCTGGGTAGAGGGAGATTGGCAGACTGAAATATATGCCCTTCACAAAAGTTCAAACTTTCATTCTATGATTTTTGTACCTTGGGATACAAGAGTACCATTTTATTATGGTAAAACCCACCCTGTTTTCGCTGCATATAATAAATGTCAATGCCTTTTCATAATTGCTGTTCTCGGCTATGCAAAAGTTTAATAATGTTTACTTTTCTTACAGCTTAATCATGGGGTTATCACTGTATCCCATCAACTGGAAGTAATGCTTGCACAATACTTCATCTGCATTCTGATTCCTCTACCAATATGCACTTGCCATCTGGGTCAAAAATTCTGGTCTATAAAGTTTATTTATTTCAGCATATAGTTGGCCAGAACAAAGGTAACCCAATCTCTTCAGGGAGGCCTGTTTTTTGCCCTCCCAGAGCCTCCATGCGAACTCTATACTTACTTGCATCCAAAATGGGCCGCATGGAGACTCCTGGGAGGGGCGGGGTGGGGTGGACAGGGCCAGCCAGTCGGTTCAACTACCGGTTTGGCAAACCAAACATCCGGTTTGCCTGAATTGGCTGGAATCAGCTGAATCCCACCCCTGGATATATGTATATCTAAAGTTTTATCTTAAAAAAATCTCTAATAGTAAATACTAGTAGTATAGTATAGTATAGTATAGTATAGTATAGTATAGTATAGTGTAGTAATAGTAAATTTCACAAGGAGAGTTCTCCACTCCTCTACTTGTTGCAGAATACTTTATGCCATCAGTCTCAAAATTCTAGACCTAGAAAACCTTGAACTACACCACCTTCGGTCCGATCTAAGTATAGTATATAAAATCATATATTGCAATGTCCTACCTGTCAATGAATACTTCAGCTTCAACCATAACAACACAAGAGCAAACAATAGATACAAACTCAAGGTTAATCGCACCAAACTTGATTGCAGGAAATACGACTTCAGCAACAGAGTGGTCAATGTCTGGAATACTCTACCTGACTCTGTGGTTTCTTCCCCAAACCCCAAAAACTTTAACCTTAGACTGTCTACTATTGACCTCATCCCCTTCCTAAGAGGCCTGTAGGGGGGCATGCCTAAGTGCACCAGCATGCTACTGTCCCTGTCCTATTGTTTCTTTTATTTTTCTTATATGTATCCATTTCATATATTCCTAACTATGTTTATACTTATACCTGTTATCTAATAATCGCTTGACAAAATAATAAAATAAGGTAGGTAGGTAGGTCAAGGTCTGGAATATTCTACCTGACTCTGTGGTTTCTTCCTCAAATCCCAAAATCTTTAATCTTAGACTGTGTATTGACCTCACCCCTTTTCGTAAGAGGTTTGTAGGGGCAGTACATAAGCGCACCAACGTGCCTACCTTCCCTATCCTATTGTTTCTTTAGAGAAGGTTGGCAATAGATTATTTTTGTTAGTATAGAATAGAGCTGGAAGGGTGTGGCAATTAAATGGTTAACCCGGCAAATCATGAGACATGGAAACAGGGTATTTCCTCGGGATGAAATGCCCCGAACCGAAGTCCAAAGCACTCTTTTATTTAGAAAAAGCAAGGTTACAGAATTCTCAGCCAAGCAATAATAACACAAAGTCAGTTCATTAAAATCAGTTCATTCCGTTACCTCATGGATCCAGATAAGACCACATTCCTGACTCTCTTTGAAGCATCTCCCCTGTTCCAGCAGCCTACTGATAATAACTTTCACCAATTAAGCATGAGTTGAATATAAGTTGAATATGTCATAACACATTGAGCATCATTAATCAGAACAATTAATCCCACAGAAGGGACCTTGGAGGTCTTCTATTCCAGCCCCCTGCTGAAGCAGGAGAACCTATACAATCTCAGACAAGTGACTGTCCAGTCTCTTCTTAAAAACCTCCAATGATGGAGCACCCAAGATTTCTGAAGGCAAGCCATTCCACTGATTAATTGTCCTCACTGTTAGGAAGTTTCTCCTTATTTCCAGGTTGCTTCTCTCTTTGATCAGTTTCCAACCATTATTTCTTGTCCTGCCCTCTGGTGCTTTGGAGAATAATTTGACCCCCTCTTTTTTGTGGCAGCCCCTCAAATACTGAAATACTGATATCATGTCACCCTTAATTCTTCTTTTCTTTAGATTAGCCAGACCCAACATCTGCAGCTGTTCTTCATATGTTTTAATCTCCAGGCCTTTGATCATCTTAATTGCTCTTCTCTGAACTTTTTCCAAAGTCTCAACATCTTTTTTGGAGTATGGTGACCAAAACTGGTAGCAGTATTCCAGGTGTGGCCTTGCTGGGGTTTTTTGTAAAGTGGCACTAATACTTCATGTGATTTTGATTTTATGCCTCTGTTTATACAACCCCAGATTGTATTAACTGTTTTGGCTGCTGCTGCACATTGCTGGCTTATATTCAAGTGATCATCCACTAGGACTCCAAGGTCGCTCACATAATTACTGTTTTATTTATTGATTTTATTTTAGTTGGCATTTCAAGATTCATAGAGTAAATGAACAAAGATTGCCTCAGGTTTTTAATTTACCTTAATAATTTATGTCACATTTTAAGAACGTTTATCAGATGCAGCTCTCATTTCCCTAATCTACAGGTAAAACAAACTTGGGGCAGGCAGATTAAATTATTTTTCTAGGAAAAGAGGTCAAGTGAATTGAAATAATTTTATCAGCATCAACCAGCACCATCCTTTGGACATTTGTTTATGATTTATCCCAGAGGGGGGAAAAAACCAATGGCTAGGATTCAATTTTGCACTATCCTAAAACTCTAGAATTTTTATGGAGGAGCTCAAAGAAGTCATGATAGATCTATGAATCATCGATGATCTTAAGGACTCTATAGAATGGAAGTTCTGGAAATGTCTAAATTGATAGGCTGGACCCAAAGTCAGCTGCCATTAACTTCCAGAAGTTTGATGTCAACCAATAAAATACCTGATTAAAAGTTTCACCACTTGGAGTGGATGTGGGGTTTCATTTCTAGAAAATGGCTAGGTCAGGAGCAAGAAAGATAATGGCATTATCATTAGATATATAAGGTCTCAATCAGAACTAATTCTTTATCTCACAGTGGTTTACGGCATGATTCTTGATTGATGAGGATCTCCTTGAAAGGAAGTAAATATGCAACAGATTGTTAAGTAAGATTAAAATAGAAGAAGAATGCAAGAAGCAGTTGTAAAATAATAATAATGTTCCTTTGTAAGAATTTGGTGGAAAAACCTTTCCTCAGCCTCTCCATTTCTCCTTTTTATTTGTGGGCAAAATTCAGACAGGTTGTCAACTAGGCTTTTGTAAAAAGGAGTTACATTTTCAATCCAAATGTTTAAACTGAATGATAAGAAGTGTAGACTTTGTTTAAATATGTATAACAAAGGGGGGCAAATTACCAGGATATTATGTTTGTTAAATCTACTAGGAAGACACTTAAGAAAATAAAATCATTAGGAAATCAACAATGATTATTTGGAAATGCAGATTATTTTTCCTAGTTGCATGTTGTTTCTCTCTTTAGTACATTATTTCCTCTGTCTAAGATAGTATATCTTCAAGGGAGACAACTGGAGCAAAATCCAGTATTGGAGTAACATAAACACCTAATTTAAAGTAATATGTGTATCTAAAAATATTCTTACTCAGCCACAGAATACACTATTTTGTCTTATGTTATCATGGTTATTTATCACATAAAGGAAACACGTTTTCTTAAATCAATGACAGCACAGAAGACCTTACTGCACGTGAACTAATAGAAGTCGAATGATATCACACAATATTAAATATTAGTTACTGAAGCTATTTTTGAAAAAAGGTCATATTATAGGCCTCTGGAGTCAACATGAGCTCTAGATACATATTCTAACTGGGATTTCGATTGTAATTGCATCTATTCACACAATAAGGTTAAAAGAGCAACGGTCTATTATTTTCAGCTTCTCATTCTGATTATCTTACTTCTCATTAGCCTTCAGTTTTGAGTGGAAATAATTCATCATTTATTTGACTAAATATATAACAATTTCATACATCAGATAGTAGGCAGCTCACAAACTTTACTCAGTTTTAAAAGTAAAAGAAATTAGAATAACGCTTAGCGTACTTCAGTGGTCTTGCAGATATTATGAAAGAGTTGCTTTCTCAAAGAAGGAACTGTGATCAAAGTTCATAGATTAACAGAGTTGGAAGGGACCTTGGAGGTCATCTAGTCCAATCTCCTGCTCGAGCAGGAGTCTATTTCCAATATTAGCCTCTACCTAGGATTGAACTCACTTTGTATTAATGTTTAGGTGACAGAAGCACCAGATAAGTTATCTTAATAAATATTTGGACCTTCAAGGATGATCTTTTTAAGATGATCTGTAAGACAGAGTGATAGTTATAGACTACACAATGAGACAAGAGTAGATCAGGATTTAACTGGTTTCTTTGCCAAAGTTATTCTTGTTTCTTGGTCTCAGTGTTTTCATATAAGTAAAAGTATATATACATATACATACATACATATGTTTTTTTAATGTTTTCGTGGGTATTTATATGTACAGTATTTAGGTTTCTTCGGGTATTTTCCCATGTCTTAATATTTGTGCTTTTATTATAGCGACATTTCAGCAGAATCTCATCTGCCATCCTCAGGCTTGTGTATTGGGGTTTTTTTTAATCTTGTGTGTCAGGCTTGGCAGCCATTTTTTGTTTGAATTTGGTGCTGGCTTTTTGCTTTATTTGAATGTTTTTTTCCTCATCCTGATTGGCTGGGAGTCTAGGTCTGTTTTTATTAGTCTTCGAGTTGCTGTGTTCTTGATTGGTTGGCAACATTGTGTTTTGTGCATTGGAGTTTCTTAGTGCAGCTTGGTTTCTTGTGAATGGCCGATAATTATTTATTAGGAAGCTAGGTTTTATTTGGGTAGCTGGCTGGGGCGTGTTTGGGCTGGAGGTATTGGAGGGGTCTGTTTGTGTCCAGATGTTTGCCTGGATTGTGGTATAGAGATTTTTTTGTTGGTGAGTGCAGGCTTCCAGATGATTGATAGTCTGGTGGAATCATCTCTTCTATTCATACTATTAGGTCTTTTATCAATTTCTATGGCTTCTCTGATGATTCTGTAGCCGGGGTTTTCTATAGTAGCCAGGGTTTTGGTTCCATTGAAGTCGATGCTATGACCTGTGGCCTTCATATGTTGAACTAATGAGAAAGTGTGTTCCAGCTTTTTTATTGCATTCTTGTGTTCTTCAAGGCGGATACTTACCCTTCTGTTGGTTTGTCCTATGTATGTGGCAGGACATGATGCACAGGGTACTTCATATATGCCTTGATTTTCTAGGTCAATTTTATCTTTGGGGTTTCTTAGGATGGCTGCTATTTTTTTTGTTCATTTTGAAGGCAGACTTGATACTTAAGAATCCTTGGCCTATAATAACTCAGATATACATATTTATTTATAAATAATTAATCTGATGTGTACAGTGGCATTTATGAGGTGGGATGTTTCAAAAATTCAAGTTGGCAGTGCTATCAAAACCGCTATATTTACTTTTTTTTTTGACACCCCTGTTGGATGTCCCTGGAAATGCAGCATGTATTCAGCCTTTTTAAAATATTCCAAATTCGACTATGTGGCTTCATCATTTTCCAGCAAAGTGCAGCAAAAGAAATCATACAAATGTGTAATCTCTACAGTCTAATTTTATCATGTTTTGTTACAAAGGTATAACTATAACATACTGGAATTGATCAGATGAGCCTTTTTTTCTATCTACTATATAGCAGAACAACAGACAACAGTGGAAATTTTATTCCAAAAACAGATTTACAAAGAAATCATTGCAACATCTATGCCTGCGGCTAAAAATTCACAAACTGCTGACGATGTCACTGTCCTTGTTTATATTAAACTTACCCAGAAGATATTCTTTTGCTCCACAAATTCCATTGTTTGAGGCATTGAAAGGAACTTTAAAAACATTACTTACCTAAATTTTATTCTACATATTTGAGTTTTGAATACTTTTTGAATGAGATTAATGGCATGGAAAAGTATGTGAGTTCTGAGCGCAGCAAAACTAAAAGAAAAAATTATAAGTTTACAGAACAGCTTGCTGTTTGGTATGGAGGAAACAGAGGGTGATACTGAAAAATAGAAACTTTTATAGTTAGAAGGTCATGACCTGCGAGTTGGGTGGCATGGATATTTGTGACATGATAAAGACAAGGTTAATGTGTATTTTAAAAGTCATTATATGACATGTGCCATATATCTATTCCATATTTCTATTCCATATCTATTTGGACACATATAAATGCAGGTTGTTCCTAGAACACATTTATGGCTCTGAACATAAGAATCATTCTATAGAGAGAAATAATAGGCAAACACCAATAGCTAATGGATCATGAAATACTAGAATTCTGTCAAGGTGAATGTAAAATAAAATCATTAGAAGAACTGGTAGCAGAGGGGCATAATTGGGCATAGTTCTCTCAATTGCACTTAACAGAAAGATTTAAAATAGATAAAAGAATGTATGGTTTTGCACGTTGCAAGACTCATTTTGCAACAGAACTGTGTACAAATGATGAACATGTAATTGCTCAAACTTAGAATAGAATAGAATAGAATAGAATAGAATAGAATACTTTATTGGCCAAGTCTGATTGGACACACAAGGAATTTGTCTTGGTGTAAATACTCTCAGTATACATAAAGAAGGAACATTCGTTAAGAATCAAGAATCATAATGTACAACACTTAATGATAGTCATAGGGTACAATCAACATCAAATCATACTAGGAAACAGAGGATACAAGCAACAAAGTTACAGTCACAAGTGGGAGGGGATGGGTGATAAGGAGTGATGAGAAGATTAACAGTAATAGTAGTGTACACTTTGTAAATAGTTGAACAGTGTTGAGGGAATTATTTGTTTAGCAGAGTGATGGCTTTCGGGAAAAAACTGTTCTTGTGTCTAGTTGTTCTGCTGTGCAGTGCTCTATAGCGTCGTTTTGAGGGAAGGAGTTGAAACAGTTTATGTCCAGGATGTGAGGGGTCTGTAAATATTTTCACAGCCCACTTTTTGACTCGTGCAGTATACAGGTCCTCGATTGAAGGCAGGTGGGTGGTAATTGTTTTTTCTGCAGTCCTAATTATCCTCTGAAGTCTGTGTCTGTCCTGTTGGGTTATAGAACCAAACCAGACAGTTAAACAATTCAATTGAAATTTGAAACAGATATAGAACAAGTTAAGGAATATATGATAAAGTGGGTTAAATTTTAGGTTATAATATGCGTACAGAATAATGGGAAAATATGTAGTTTCCTATTGAAAAGACTGAAATTTACACTGTGTCAAAACCTTAAAGGCAGTGTTTATAAAATCATGTTCCATTGATATAGGACGCCAGAAAAATTATCTAGAATGTATAAGACCATTTCAAATTTATGCTGGAAATGTGAATAGGAAGAAGGGTATTTTACCAAGCTTAGTGGACAAAAAAGCTAGAAAATTGGAAGTTCAAATACAATGATTCAGAAGATTCTAAAGATTAAAATTAAATGGAAACCAGATTTTTTTTTCCTTTTGGGATTGATCTATAAGGAATTCAGTGAGACCAATTAATCAGTGGAATAGCTTGCCTCCAGAAGTTTTAGGTGCTCCATCATTGAAGGTTTTTAAGAAAAGTTTGGACAATTATTTTTCTGGAATGATATAGCAATAGCAATTAGACTTATAAACCGCCTTGGTTACAAGTCCCATTCTGCTCCATAATGCCCTCTATCCTTCTGAGGTTAGTAAAATGTGGACCTAGATTGTTTGGGGGCAATATGCTTATGCAGTAAAGCACTGTAGAATGGTATATAAGTCTAAATGCTAATGCTTTTGGTATATAAAGAAAATACAAAAAATAGAGATAATCAAAGATGAAAGCAAAGACCACAGATATTGTTCAAATCTCATTGCAGATGGATTTTGTGTTAATTTCCAAGCTGAAATTATTTCCAGTTCCAGTTTCAAATTTAACAAATTCTTCTTTCTTTGGGGAAAAAAAAAAGCAAAGTGGTGATATGCAAAACACTAGAAGTGAAAACAAAATGCTCTAAATAAGAAATATGAAGCTTAGAAAATAGAGAAAACTCTCAGAATTTGCTTTTCGCAGCTGAATTCCTAACTTTATGGAACATTGTTTGAAAAACTATAAAACAAGTACATGCACCAGGGGGTTTGCCTTCCTAGTGATTGTATCTTTTCATTTTAGAATTATTTACTTATTTAAACCTTTGCTCTTTAGATCTGCTTGACATCTAGAAATGGCAAAAAACCAATATACACTGGCTTTTGTCAGATATCTCCCTCATGTGAAGCAATGCAGACACAGCATATAAAACCTGATCCCATGGAAATCTTCTGACAAGCCTCGTGCATCCTTCAAAAAGGCTGAAATTAGTGTCTCCATGGAATTCCATATGGAATTATCAGCCTGATGGGTGGAACCTTGGCACTTGTATTATTATTTTTTATACTAAATGAAATATGAAACACACACACACACACAGAATCAACTGTAAAATTGTAAAACTGTAAAAGCTTTATTTATTTATTTTATTTAATTTATATACCGCCCCCTCTCCCAAATTGGAAATTGGGGCGGTGTACAGCCCAAATAAAATGATACTGTTACAAATAGAAAATTTAAAATAGATTTAAAAAGATTAAACTGATGGCTGAAGTTAAAACTACCATAGAACTATAAAAGCAGGGTAAAAGTTAAAAAAATTAAAAACCATTCTAATGACCCCACTTGATGACAATTATCACATGTTCTTGAAATTAAAGGCATAAAATGAGGCTAGTAAACTTGTACTCTGGTTATCTCCAATTCTGTTTGTTTTCTCATCATATGATAGAATGAATGAATGAATGAATGAATGAATGAATGAATTCCTTTTTGGCCAAGTGTGATTAGACACGCAAGGAATTTGTCTCGGTGTGTAGGGAGAGATTACAATAAGATTACATTATGCAATGTAGAATAGAGCATTTTAAATATTTGTGGATTAATTGTTTTACAATCAACATAGAAGTTCCTATGTATTTTATTCCACTAGTCATTGCTGACTATAGGGGCAGTGCTCATCTACATTTCAAGACCATTGAGCAAGCGCTGTCCAAAGACATTTTTGAGCCATATGGCCAGCATGGCATCATGAAGGCTGTTACTTTCCCACTGAAGTGGTACCTATTTATCTACTCATATTTGCATGCTTTCAAACTGCTAGGTTGGCAGAAGCTGGGGCAAGGATAGAGGTCACCCCATCATGTGGTACTTCGATTTTGAACCTGCTTTCAAGCTGACAAGCCCAGCATCTTAATCGCTGAACCACTGCACTGCTCTATAATCGATATACTGTTGATCATATATATGATGAATTGGAAACATAATATTTCTTTTTTTTTCTTGTTACAATCCTTTGAACCCTTACTTCAGGGCGGGGTCAGGGTGACTGAGTAGAGCTGAGAGTTAACTGGCCAGATGCCCTTATTGACACCTAAGCAAAGTTCGTAATAGAAATTCTCTTTGTGCCCTGATAAAAAAACATCTGCCACTGGCTGGAATTGAACTCCCAACTTTCTACATAGGTTCTTCATCTCTAGGCAACAACGCCACTCCTTTCTTGGTGTAATTTATTTAAATCCAAAAGCTACACGCTTAGTAATTTTTAATTATTCTTCCCATTGTTGCTTGGGGCAATTTAATATGTATCCATTTCAGGGGCATGTAATCTATTAAATTCATATTTAATAGAAACCAAATATTTATATCATTCAGGAAATGAATAAGGTAGGATGCATAAAGAGTTAAAAGGTTTTTTTAAAAAAATCCTTTATTAAAAGTGAATGTTTCAATTATTCCTTCTTCCTATGAGAAATATGTATAATAATATGGTCCCTAATAAATACTTTTGCTGTATTAAGACAGTGATGAAATTGACTTCTTATTATAGTGAAAAAGATCTATTCTTATTCCATCTGCTTAATCAAATCATTATCATCCAACAAAATACACTGAAAAGACATAGTAAAATATATGTAAATTATTGTCGAATGAGACTATAAAAATTTCACAGTACCACAGGTCTGAGATAGTTACAGCATCTATCTTGCTTCCATTAATTTTAGGAATATGATATTAGGATATAATATTAGCTGAAATGATTTTTATCTCTCTTCTAGATGGAAAGGTGTACAGAATGCCGGAAATTCACATTTGGCGTCCTGTAGATTTTTCCGTTAAAGAGATTTAACTTTTGTCTTTCATTGTTATATTCCTTTAGGGGGAAAAGAAATACAGGTTTCTTTCTTTTTACAAGTTTGTACAGTATATGAAACAACCACCTCAAATTGGATTTTGCTATACAGAAAAATTAAAGACTATTATATGCCTTCTACCTGGAGAAACCCGGACAAAGCAGTTTACATGCAAATGCTGGAACTACGAATTTATTTTGAAATCTAATGGTAGACTTTCAAAACATGATGGTTATTGACTTTGCTAACAAATCATTTTCCCCATGGCAGAGGGAACATGCTTGCAATCCAAAGAGGGTAACTCAGTTTGTGCTTGCCTAAAGTAGCCATCATTGAATACAGTTTGTGCTTGCCTAGAAGTAGACTTCACTGAATTCAGTAGGACCTGTTCATGAATAAATTTAAGTTTTATGTAATTTGACTTGAGAGGTCTTGGGACAATCATTATCTGCTCCTTGCACTTCTTTGCTTGGTTTTTAGCCAGATAAATGCTGCACCACAGCAATGTCCTTGGGGAGAAAATGTGCTAGTAATCAAGTCCAAAATCTGAGGCTAATGTGCTCTACTACTGTAATTCTTTCAGTGACCTATTTTTTATTTAAAAGAATCATGTTTGTATATTTTTGGATGATTTGAAAAAGAAACATGTGTTATACTGGTATAGGTCCTTGGTGTTCTTCTCTAGCATTTCTACACTCTAAGAGATTTATTAGTGCATAGGGAAAAATGAATATAGAAAAAGAAAATATGTATGTTGAGTCAGCAGGAGACAAATAGATAAGAAATCGCATTAAGCTAAAACATTAAGAACAGCGGTAGAGATGCGCTGCTGAATTTATTTCCAAGACAAGAAGCTTAGAAGATAAATACTGTATATTCAATTGTATCTCAGGTAAGCTGGTACCATGAGAAGCCAAATTCTAAATTCAAAGAAACGAAGTATTTTGAATCTATTTATATACCACTAAAACTATTGTTATGACCTTTAACTGGGTGAAACAATGCATCATGGTCAGTCAATTTTTGATCCAAAGTATGTCAAATGGGATAACTTACACAATGACTCCAAAATTTGAAATTGATGACTCCTGAAATTTGTGGAAGTTATGGCTTCCCTACTGCTGCTATACTGCTACACTTCTTGGCCCTTGGGCTAAGATTAAAAGTAATATCTGCTAGGCTAAGGGTCTTCAAACTTGTCAAGTTTAAGACTTTTGGGCTTCAATTTCCAGAATTCCTGAGCTAACATGACTGGAGGAGGAATTCTGGGAGCTGAAGTCCACAAGTCTTAAAGCTGTCAAGTTTGAAGACCCCTGTTCTAAGCTATTGATGAGACCACATGATTTTTGTTTTCAATGTTCTATGACAGTTTCCTAGGCAGTCATCCAAGCTACCACTCCTTCCATCACCCAGCAGCAACCATTATCTAGTTTCTGGGAAGGAGGGGGGAGGGGGGGAAGGAGGGAAGGAGGGAGGAAAGGAAGGAAGGAAGGATTTCTAATTATCTTTTCCAGATTCCCTCAAGGAAACTCAGATGGAAAGCCAGCAGGAAGTCTGAAGTTGCTCCTGCTCCCGCTGCTTTTTTGCCTGCCCTTGGTCATTCTGTTTCTCTGTTTAGGTAAGGAACTATCTCTGAAACCATGATCCAATGGCCACTGTCTAGTTTTCTAGTGGAATACCAATAATGAGCTAAGCCACTATCCTTTAACCTAAAGGGCTCTCTACCAATTGTACAAACTTCCAGAGGGAAAAATAATAGAAGCAGAAGCTCAGGGAATGAATGAGTAGTTCTGCATAGATGATAGAACAACTGTAAGTGAGAAGAACCATCACATTACATATTGATCTATGGATAAGATTGTATATATTGATAACAATAAAAGGACAAGAAAAACTGAACTATGCCAGATTCCATGCTAGCAAAAAAACCATACATCTTTGGCTTCATATTTCAATTTTTAGAAATGGAGATCTTGAACTATGAAAAAACAACAAAAAACGCTGGCAGAACAAGAAGGGCGGAACAACGAAGAAGCCATCTTTAATGACCAAGCAATTTTAAGCGGGGTAAAAAAGGGAAAGAGTGAAAGGGAGTTAAAAACTTTAGCATTGAAGCAACAACCAAAAAAAAAGAGTAATTTGAAAAGTAATCATAATATCATGAAGAAGCAAAAGGGAGGATCACAGAAGGGAGAATCAGATACAAAAGGGAATAAAAAGGGGAGGGAGAAGAAGAGAGGGAAGAGGGTAAGAAAAAGAAGCTATAAAGGACAGAAACAAGATATAGAGGTACAGGAAAAGCGTACAAGACTTAAAGGTATAAACCTATTTAAAAGACACAGAGACAATGGTTAAAATTTAACTTAAGGAGAGGATTCTGCAAGGGTGCATGGGATAGCATTAGTATATTAGAAATAGAAAAAGGTTAGAAAATATGTTAGATAACTAAAGTGATAGAAACAAATTTCTATTGATGTGTAGTGGAATATTTGTTTGTTAAGAGAATAAGGGTCTCAAAAAGAAAGTTTAAAAAAACTGAAAAGAAACATGGAAGATTTTTATCAGTTGACAAGATGAACTTGAATAAGAATAATAACTTCATTGACTACTGTTAATAACTGTTGTTTGGTTTTTTTATTTAAAGATAGTAATAAGTAAAATATGAAATATAGATGATTAAAGTGAAAGACAACTGATATCACTAGGTAATGTTTGTTAAAAGAAATAGAAATGTAAAAGATTGATATTAATATTAATGGCAGAGCTGTACTTGAATAGAATAATTATTCCATTTACTATTGTTATACATATATATACACAGATATGTATACATATATACTTTTTTCTTTTAAGAATTTAAGAATTTTAAAGAATTTCTTTTAAGAATGTATTTTTAAGGGAATGTACCAAGCAGAATTCGATTGAAAATAGGTATTTGTTATAAAATAGAGGTTAGAAAATGAATGTTATAACTGTAAAGGTGTAACTTAAAATTTTAAACAAGATTTGAAAAAAGATACAAAGGTGATATACTCCAGTCTAGTAATTACAGGGGAAAATTTGTTTTATGAGAAAAGATAAAATGACATTCTAAACAGGACAGATGAAAACATAAAAACATTGATTAGAAAGATTTTAAAAAGATATGCAATTGAATCAAGAAAGGAATGAGATAATTTAAAATAAGGCTATAGGAAATAAAGAAAGGGAAAAGCTATTGAAAAAAATTGCAAAAATAGTTATAAGATACGGATTAGAATGTATAAGATAAATATGTATTGAGCTTATGTCTGTATGGAGAAGTGATAACCCGGGGGCACGCTGTTCTCAAAAGAAAGATATTTTATTTGTATCTGTTTGTGAAAACTTAAATAAAACTTTTATTAAAATCAAAACCTAGTTGCTGGGAAGGGAGGGGGGAGGGGGGGAAGGAGGGAGGGAGGGAGGAAAGGAAGGAAGGATTTCTAATTATCTTTTCCAGATTCCCTCAAGGAAACTCAGATGGAAAGCCAGCAGGAAGTCTGAAGTTGCTCCTGCTTTTTTGCCTGCCCTTGGTCATTCTGTTTCTCTGTTTAGGTAAGGAACTATCTCTGAAACCATGATCCAATGGTCACTGTCTAGTTTTCTAGCGGAATACTAATAATGAGCTAAGCCACTATCCTTTAACCTAAAGGGCTCTCTACCAATTGTACAAACTTCCAGAGGGAAAAATAATAGAGGCAGAAGCTCAGGGAATGAATGAGTAGTTCTGCACAGATGGTAGAACTAAGTGAGAAGAATCATCACATTGCATATTGATCTATGGATAAAATTGTATATATTGATAACAATAAAAGGACAGGAAAAACTGAACTATCCCAGATTCCATGCCAGCAAAAAAAACATACATCTTCTCCTGTTAACTATGATGCTATATAAAAATGCAATTCTGTATGCCATCTGGAAAAGTTGCCCCTCTAATTTCAACCTAATCCTTAAGCTTCACCATTTCACAGTTCTACAACAGGATAACTTAGTCTGAACAGATTCTCCCCCATAATCTCTTGAAATAGTAGACTTATCCAGCATAGGTGAGAGTTAAATGATTATGACAGATTACTATGAAGTTGTTTAAGATGAAGACCCTCTTAACAAGGGTCGCTTGAACATCATGTCGCGGCCGTCTCCAGGGGGGCATTTCATCAGATCCGTCGGATCTACCGGTTGCGGCCCTTTCTGGATCGGGACGCCCTGCGCACGGTCACTCAGGCCCTTGTCACCTCTCGCCTGGACTATTGTAATGCCCTCTACATGGGGCTCCCTGCGGGGAGCACCCGGAGACTCCAACTGGTGCAAAATGCGGCTGCGCGGGTGATCATGGGGGCGTCGCGTAGCGCCCACATGACGCCTCTCCTGCGCGAGCTGCATTGGTTGCCGGTGGCTCTCTGGGTTCGCTTCAAGGTTCTAGTTTTGACCTTTAGGGCGATCCATGGTACTGGGCCAGGTTATCTGCAGGACCGCATCCTACCGGTGATCTCCAGCAGGCCGGTGCGTTCACACAGGGAGGGCCTTCTCCGGGTCCCGTCGGCCGCCATGTGTCGCCTGGCGGCCCCGAGGGGTAGGGCCTTCTCTGTGGCGGCCCCTGCCCTCTGGAATACTCTGCCGCCGGAACTGCGTACCGGCACGGACCTGAGGGCCTTCAGGCGCGCGCTGAAGACCTGGCTTTTTGAGCAGGCCGGCCTGGGCTGAGATGGTTTTAATTTGTCTCCATTTGTTCTGTAATTTTAACTTGGGGTTTTAAGGGTGTGGGGTGGGTTTTTCTTATTCGGCCAATATTTAATTTAATTCCTTTTAACTTTTGTATTACTGTTGGGGTCTAGATTGGCTGTACACCGCCCTGAGTCCCTAGGGAGAAGGGCGGTATAGAAATTTTATAAATAAATAAATAAATAAACAAATGGATGGCGCCAATGTATAATAACACATTTTTCTAGGACCAGAAGTGTCAAGGATGAACACTATTTTAAGCCATAGAAGCTGATTGGGTGACTTTGGGCCAGTAATACATTTTAGCCTAAGCTCCCTACAGAGTTATTGCTGTGTAGAAAACCCAGAGAAGTAAAAGCTGTATACACCACTTTGATCTCCCATTTATTTAACAAATAAATAATTCATTCTGTGCTATCAACATGGCTCGGTGCACAATATTTGACATCCAGACATTTAAAAGCAAAATATTCTGCAGGAAAGATGTGTCTCTTTCTTTTGTTTTCTCATACATGCCATGTCTAAGCTCAAGGGTTTTTTTTTTAGACTATTATATTCAGAAAACTGTGAATTTGGTGGAAACACTATACAAATAATATTACACTTTTCTGTTTCTGAATTCAGAGAAGAATACCATGAGGTCTCTCTGACTGCATTTGTTATACAAATTATTTATCATTTAATATGGAAATGCTAAAGTATATATTTTTTTTCAATCCCATAACTGGTTTCTAAAATACAGAATTTAAACTAACTGCACTATGATCACATACATAACAGATCAATATTACACTCCTGAATTTGGTGATATAAGATTAAAAATTAATCAAGCCTAAAAAAATTCTGTACCCCACTTGAATGAAATATATATTCTCTTTTAGTCAGATACATCAAATGTCCAGGTCCCTTAAATTCAATTCTTCCATATATATATATGTATTCCTGTGAAAGATTGAGAGTATCTTGGCGATTTTTCAATGAGACCCCACTCATCATCTTCAGGCTGGTGCTTTCCGCTTCATGCTTGTACGAGCAAAGAATGCATAAAAGAACTGCAGAATATATATATATATATATATATATATATATATATATATATATATATATATATATATATTTCTCATGTGTGTGTGTTTGTGTGTGTGTTGTTAATATATTTCTATTAATCAAATATTTCATTGACATCTCCTTCTATAAATGCACTCATTCAAGTGCTGAAAACATTCATAAGACAATAGAAAATACTAAAAGTTTGGTCCGTAAACATTAACCATAGTTATTGTAATCTCTGTTGTTTTAACACATAAAATAAATGCCCATTTTCTTGTATATCAATTGGGAATCTTTTTTTGAATTAAAATGGCCACATTATTAGCTTTGGTCAAAGTTCATGTCATATAAACCTGTTCCAGTGTCCTACATAATCCTTCATTAATAAAAACATTGTCTTTTTTCATTAATAGAGATAAGCAATGTATGCCCTTAATAATTTTAAATAGGCTAAAATGATGAGGTCTTTTACATTAAGACTGACTAACCTCATCCATAAATATTTTTTTAAATCTCTTTTTTAAAGAGCTCTCTTAAAGAGTCTAACTCTTCCTTAAACTGAATATAAGACAACAAATGTGTTATAGGACAAATTAACTGTATAGGATTATTTGACGGCCAAAGTCCTAGCAGGATTTTGTCACACACATTGCTTGGAGCATGAAGTTTCTGGAAGAACTTTCTTTTTCATGTTTCCCAAAAATTTTCAATAGGATAGTGTTTCTCAACCTTGGCAACTTTAAGATATGTGGACTTTGAATCCCAAAACTCAACATGCTGGCTGGTGAATTCTGGAAGTTGAAGCCTACACATCTTAAGATTGCCAAAATTGAGAAATACTGATCTAGGCAATAGATGCTTCAGTCTGAAAATCTGTTGGCTCTGCAACCAAACAAGACAGACACAGACTTCAACAGATAATTAGAACTGCAGAAAAAACAATTGCTACCAACCTGCCTTCCATTGAGGACCTATATATTGCACGAGACAAAAAGAGGAGTGTGAAAATATCTACAGACCCTCATTTCCTAGACATAAATCGTTTTAGCTTCTACCCTTAAAATGATGCTATAGGGCACTGAACACCAGAACTAGACACAAGGACGCCGTCATGTGCTAAACATCTAATTCCCACAATATTGTCAAACTATGTACTAAGACTGTATTACTATTATTTTTCTCATCCTTCCTATTACCTATCTCCTCCTTATGACTATAACCTTGTTGCTTGTATCTCTATGATTTATATTGTTTTGTTTTCTAGTATGATTTGACTGCTTATTTAGTAACCTATGACTATCAGTAAGTGTTGTATCTTATGATTCTTGATGAATGTATTTTTTTTCTTTTTATATACACTGAGAACATCTGCACCAAAGACAAATTCCTTGCATGTGCAATCACACTTGGCCATAAAGAATTCTATTCTATTCTATTCTATTCTATTCTATTCTATTCACTTCCTTAATGAGTTTGAGGCAGGTACTACATAATTGTGGACTCAAATATCCACAATTATTAACCGGTCTGGTAATGTACTGTGGGGAATTAAAGATGGCTGAAATGGATTGCAATAGAAGTACAATTTGCATTGGAGAGAGTTGAAATGATGAAGATCTATCTTTCTGGATTGTATTTTTTCATCTTTTCTCTAGGCTTCTGTCTATCGTTCTCTTAACTAGGACTATCAAATCCAAGCAGCTAAATCCAGACAGTGGAGAGAATTTGCTCCACCTTGTGGTTGCAATAGTCACTTACATTTTCACACGATCTGGTTCTAGATTTTAGAAGAGCAGTTTGAGTCTAAGTAGCATGATATGGTATTTTATCATGTAATATAGCAGTAAAAGAAAAAAACTACACTGTGATGCTGCCTGGATCTCTTGCATTTGACCTGCTAAGAAGTGGATAGCAAACTGAACCCAAGGACTATTACATAATTGAAGTATGTCAAGGAGCACATTTACTTGTAAGTAGAAAAGCGGGATGAAGATACTTTGAATAAATTAAATCAGTACTGTAGCATTCACTGGTACTGAGGCTCAAGGCAGCAAGTAATAATAACAACAAAGATAAAGCTGAATTATTGTTAAACATAAGGCAATTAAAACAAGTAAAATTCATTCAGTAAAAAGAAACATAAAGAACCTACCCAACAACAGACACATGCTTGAATAATAATGTCTCTGCTAATCAATTATAATGTATTCCAACTGACAATGGCAAGCCTAAGAGGTCTCTCAAATCATAAAAGCCACAAGGCTCTATAGGAGAATGTCATTGTATCACATCGTGTGGTTCCAAATCAAAATGGATTTCTGGATCATAGGCAGCACTTTGAATTTCATCTGGAAACAGACTGATAGTGAAAATCTTTTAACAAGAGAGTTGTCTGTAGTGTAAAAACTGTCTGTTAATGGTTGGACTACGCAAAGCTTTCAAGGAGCACTTTGATTTGATGAAATTTTGATCAAAGCTTATTTTTGAGCCAAAGTGATAAATTGAAGCTGCACTTCCCTTCAAAGGACTAGGTCAGACAGAACTGCTCTTTTCATTCTGGATGCTCAAATATGTTTAACGTTCATATGCCATCCATGCCGAGGTCTTTTCCATCCAATCTAGACAGCTGGCTCTATTTTGCCACAATTTTGAATGCAAAAGCAAAGCAGTTTCATTGTCTATGTTAAGGCACCACACCCCAGCAAATTGGATTACTATGCTGGTTCAGACCAAGGTGACAATTCAGGGCTGAATGCTATTCCTAGTAAAGGAGAATATTTGTAGCTCGGGGTTGACATGAGGGATCCTTGGTGCTCTCTGAGCTTGCTTAAACAAACTAGATAACATCATCAGTGCTCAGCACTGATAATGTTACCTAGTTTGATAACGAAATGTCTGCAAGAAAACAAGCAAGCTCTGAGAGACTCTCCAGAATACTTTTATATCACACAGTCATCATTTAATAGCAGAAACACAGCATTTTTGCTGAGTTAAGTTTCCAAACACTGCTTAAGGCAATTTTATATATAGCACATTAAATTACTGCACATGCAATGTAACTGAGATATGAGATAGATATTCTACTAAACAGTAGAAGTAATTATCATTTATTATTTTTAGTAAATCTAGTGACTGCGACGCTCAGGCAGCAGACTGACAGAGATATATATGTATCTGTAGACTTTACTTGATAAAAGTTGTAATACCAGGCCAACCTATCTCTTCTCAGTGGGTAATCTAGGTCCCCAAACAAACAAGGGAAGAGTCCAGCAAACATTGAGTTTCTAATCTCTCAAGTTGGAACAGAAAGAGATTCCAGATGGGAAATCAAGAGAGCTGCTGTTACTTATTGAGTGACAGAGTCAAGAAAGTGAAGAGAGTGAAGAAAGAAGCATTGTCTACTCTCCTGTCACATTACCTTCCAGACAAAGTCATCTTTTAAGACTGGGAAATAGCTGAGAGAAGGACCACATAGAAGTGCTTCCCCAACCACCAATGCAGAATCTCTCATGTGGAAAAGAAACGGAGAAGAAGGCAGGAAAATAGTAATGTTGACATTGGAAAAAGAGAAGAAATGACTAGCAAGCAGACATGGAATTGAACTGCCGTGACTTACTAAAAAGATGCAGGTTCTAGGCTGATTCAAGAATCATAAAGAGGATGATGCACTATGGAATCTGCTTACATAGTATAGAAATACAGGTGTAAGAGAGATGTTATGATTTTACCTTATGGTTTTTCCCAGTGGGCAGAGGATCCAAGGATGCTCGTTGCAACTATTTTCAATTGCAAAATAAAATACACCTCAAATAACACAAATAATACGAATTCAAATTAACCAACACAACCCAGAAAGCCAATCCAAATGAGCAAAAATGAGCAAGAAAGATACAATTGCCTAAGGATAATTAGAGACCAGATTGATGATGCCATAATGACAAATGGATTCCTCGTTTTAAATTCTGTCTGCAAAGTAATTAGTAATGTCATTGATATCATTTACTAGCTCTTCCTTCAACTTCATCATCAGGCTAGGCTGCTCATTGTTCACCTCCCAGCCATTCCTTTTATTTTTTCAGTCATGGATTCTTGAACCTCAATAAAATGTGTTTTAGTGCTACCCAAGGAACAGGAAAATCTGTCAACCATGCAGAGATGGTCTTTGACTAAAGGTCAAACAAACTTTTTATTGTAAATTGCATTGGCATATTTTTATGCAGCCATTTAAAATGATAGTCTAGTACTACAGATTTCACTGGAGCAGGTTTCCAAAACTGGATCTCAAACTATAATCAAATGAATGTGTGGTTGCACTCAAAACCTGCCAGGATGATAGATTACCGAGTAACGACTTGGGTGGAGTAATGTGTCCAAGCTTTATTGTTCCCCCTTCAGCATGACAGCACAGAACTCTAGGAGGAAATAGAAGAAATGCATTCTTCCATTTGCCTTTTTTTCTCCCCTTGAGTTCAGGAAAAGCTTTTCAGAAAAGCAAGGCAAGATGTCTGCAGATTTCTTTCTTGCTTTCAAAAGAAGCACCTCTGGTGATGTGGATTTTTTGTGGGGGTGGCGGGGTTGGGTGGGCAAATTTCTCATCTTACAACGTGATTATGAATTCTGTTGCTCTCCACTGTTTATGGATTGAGCAGGAACAAAATAACGGGGGACATATTTTTTATAATTTTTCCTCTTTCTGCGTTAAATACATTTGGGGTATATTTGTACTTGCAGACTGCGTTAAATACATTTGGGGTATATTTGTACTTGCAGACTGCACCACTTCTTTTCATTTAGTGAGGTTTTCTAAATAAAAAAAACAAGTTTACTACCTTTTTGAGTAGTAGAATTTTGAATACAAAATAAAAAACTAACTATAATTAATAATTAGAATGGCTGTTTTTGGCCACTAGCACATATGATGTTTTTAAAAAGTAGGGAAAAATATTTGTTTCTTGTATTTTTTTCTCATCCTGCATATTGTTAGTTAAATGAGTCTCTGTGTTTAAGATACGAAGGGAATTTTCCTTTTTCTCTTATGTTAATGTAGCTTAGGCAGAAACACAGTCTCTTAGCCTAACCATTAATAAATCAAATTTGCAAAAGAATGAATATGTGTTCGCTTTCAATATAAATGAATATCTGTTAGCATTCACTGATAGTTGGGATAAATCCATATTGTGTATCCAAAACAATTACATTGCAAATTATTCTTATTTGATATTCTTTATGTCCAGTAGCACATCTTCTAACAAAGGCTCCTGCTGAATTTACTTCTCCAATATTTTTTTTTTCAAATGGATGATTTGTATATTTCTTTGAGTTACAATCACCACCCAATCTATTCTAAACAGAGCCACATACTTTCAAAACTGAAATCATTATCTATAAATTGTGTTGGTCCTAATTTCCATTGATCTGTACTTTTTTCCATTTTTTGGAAAGGTGTGGTATAATACACAATCTGCTTCCACTAAGTATTACATTTGGAAATTGATGCCCATAAGGAAAAAAAAAACTTGTTTTAAAAAGTGAATAGTGAGGTTATTGTTTTTAACAATATCTTAAAGGCTTCCCACCTGGACTTTGGGATAGAGTTAAATGTGTGAAAACAGACTCAGCTCTTTCCCTCAGTTGTGCTGTTCATCAGTGGTTGAAGGTTGATGAAATGTTAGTGAATTCCTGATTGGTTTAAAGAGAGAAAAGTGAAGGAATATATCATTTGAAAAGCAACAGGCAGTTCTGTTAGAGAACTTGAAATTCTAGACCTAGAAAAACTAGAACTACGCCGCCTTCGGTCTGGTCTAAGTATAGTATATAAAACCATACATTGCAATGTCCTACCTGTCAATGAATACTTCAGCTTCAACCATAACAACACAAGAGCAAACAATAGATACAAATTCAAGGTTAATCACACCAAACTTGATTGCAGGAAATATGACTTCAGCAACAGAGTGATCAATGTCTGGAATACTCTACCTGACTCTGTGGTTTCTTCCCCAAACCCCAAAAACTTTAACCTTAGACCGTCTCCTATTGACCTCACCCCTTTCCTAAGAGGTCTGTAGGGGGCATGCATAAGCGCACCAATGTGCCTACCGTCCCTGTCCTATTGTTTCTTTTATTTTTCTTAAATGTATCCATGTATTCACAACTATGTTTTTACTTATACCTATTATCTTGTAAGCAATTGACAAATAAAATAAAATAATAAATAAATAAATAGAATATTACATAGATAGTAAAAAAAAGCCTCATTGAATTACAATTCACTAAATTGCTGCCAAAAAGTAGTTTAAAAAGCAGCCCTAATGAAAAGAGATTTGATCCAAACTAAACAGATGTTGTCCCCGATACAAGTAAAGTATAGCTTGTGTTGCTACTTCAGAAAATGGAAATGAACTGTAGCATATTACCCCAGGGTAATTTGCATGTTTCAGCTGAACAAGCCTTAAGAATGCTAATTTCAACTGATATCTTACAGTTTTATTTCATCATAGGCAGTGAAGCAAATACCTAGGGATAAGGTTGAAACCTGTTTTAGAAATAGGCTGAGCTATGGAATGGGATGGTGTTCTGGATTTTTTTTAATAGAGGGAATTTCATTTAGCTGTATGACCATCACCAATGCTTTACCTACTATCAATCTGCATTATATTTAACACTATTAAAAACTAATAGTACAGATTACTACCCAATGGCCTTTTGCAAGGAAGAAAGAAGAGAAGGAGGAGAAGAATGACAGAGCAAACATATGACCAAGGGGAAAAAAAACCTTTGCAATAGTTTAGGCTGCAAACAGATGTTTATTTAGTCAATCTCTATTTAGAAAAAGTGTGCAGAATTAATGGGGTGTATTTAAGATGATTCAGGAAAGCCATGGGGTTTTCATTATCAATTTCATTAGAGCTCAGGTGGCACGTTGAAGCCATCATCTCTACAACATGGTTGTGCATTGGGGAATGTTTCTCAGCTGCTGCAAATTTTCCATAATTAAATCAAACAATTTTTTTTTTAGACTTGACTAACATTCTAGGAAAAAAAAAACTTTAATTCAGGACATTGTTCTTGTGATTGTGTTAACTTGCCCCTTGTCCTTTCCAGGTGTAGTATCCACATTCTGCAAAGCCCACCTAAAAAATGCTCTTTTGATATTAAGCTAGTAAAAGGAGAGCTACTTGAAAAGAAAAAGAGGAACTGCCATGAAGGTTCTTAATGGTGATAGAAGACCACAAAGATCATCCTAAATAAATCTTTCTGCTAATAAACTCCCCATAATGCAACTTTGCACTATATGCTTATGTAAGTCATATATGTTGGTTTAATTGATGGTTCCATATTTGTATTGTTTTGGTAATTCCTTTGCAAGGTTAGACTAGAGAAAAATGATTTATCCTGAAATAGATTCTGATATGCTGCAAATGGTGTCTGTGACATTACCTATTACAGCACCTTATTACATTAATGTAATGCAGGCGTGTCAAACTCACGTCATCACAGCATCGTCACATGATATATTGTGGCTTTTCCCCCTTCACTAAACTGGATGGGGGCGGGGCCAGCACGTGACTCATCCAGCCTGAGGCCCGTGAGTTTGACAGCCCTGATCTAATGAATTAAGGGAGATATGACATCAGTGTTCCAATATCTAAGACTCTGCCACATTAAGAGGGGGTCAATCTATTCCCCAAAGCACCTGAATGCAGGACAAGAAGCAGTGGATGTAAAGTAATCAAGGAGGGAACCAATCTAGAACTAAGGAGAAATTTCCTAACAGTGAGGACAATTAACCAATGGAACAACTTGCCTTCAGAAGTTATGGCTGCTCCATCATGAGAGGTTTTTAAGAAGAGGTTTCCTGCTTGAACAGGGGGTTGGACTAGATGACCTCCAAGATCCCTTCCACCTCTGCTATTGTGCTATTCTGTTAATTCTTTGTTATGGATTTCCTTCTTTACTTTCAACCAATCATTTTTTCTTTTCAATAACCATCCTCTCATGGGCAGCTTATGTGTACTGTTTATGTGTTATGAGATGAGAGGGCCAGAGAGAGATTTTTTCCAATATTTTTATTAAATTTTAGCAAGTTGCTTTCCGTAGCTGTGAATATAATCACAGTACAGGATTTAAGCTAATTACATGACCAATAATTTGTGATACAGCGTTTAGCAGTTGTTGCCAATCTATTTGCATGTATTGACTCCCCTACCATATAGGATTAATGTCTGGTTTCAACATTTTACAATGAAAAATGATTAACTGAAAACATCCTCTTGAGTCTTGGTAGAGTTAAATACCATCTAAGCATCAATTTATGTTGTATATCTTATACAGAACAACGGATGGCATACGCTTCATGGATTAACATTTTTCCCATTCTTTAAAATCCTTGTTCCACAATCCATTATATATAGCCATATTATTATTACTGAGCATGCAAATCGCATTAATGCTACAGACTCCCTTTAAGCTCTTCACCTGAGCGTATTACCTTAATATTTTCAGGTTTCCTAAGCTGTTGGACCACTTAAGTTACTGATTAAGAACTTCTTACCTAGAGATTCTGAAAGGAAGGATGACATCCCAGATTTAATTTTAACTAAGAGTAAAATTACTGTATGTCTGCTGGATGTTTAAACAATTGTTTCAATGTCCCACAGTATATTGTATTATAGGAAGTTAGCACCTATCACTCTCCTAGAAAATTGAAATAGCCTAGGAAATATTAAAAAGGCAGAATATTTCCCCTAAAAAGAGTTGAAACTCAAGAAGCAGAATCTCTCTCCCACCTTTGTTAATGGGTGGGCCATTAAGGTCTGGGCCAGAATACTTTACATAAGAAGGAACTCCAGGTAAAGCTATAGAAATTGCCAAAAGCCCTTTTAAGGGCATAATCACCCAGCAAGGCTAGACCAAATCTGGAACTCAGGACAGCCTACAGAGTTGCCCCTGGGAGTCTGACAACCAATTAGAATACAAGCTCCAATTCAAATCCCAACAGAGGGTATAAAACCCAGCACTCTCAGTATCCCAGTCCTTTTTTCTTGACCTTCTCACCTTGAGTATGTGATCAGACTTCTCTGGAGCTCCATGCCATGTGGCCCTGTACACCATTAAACTTTCCAAGCAGCCTCCATGCTTCCAGTGTCTTTTTCCCCACTTGGAACTGAACCCAGAAGGATATTTCTTTCAACAGTATAGAAAGGGAAAAACTGTGTCTATAATTCTACATGATTTGTAGAAAAAGGACAGAAAAGCTGTTTCATTAATAGGGCTCTGCAAAAGAAAATTCTTTGATGAAGATTTGTGCAAAGCACATCTCCAGATCTTCTTGGTGAAGTAATGGGATGTCTTAGGACTTAAAAACATAATCCTCTCAAGATGCTCCATTAGTTTCAGAGGCAGGAAAAGGCAAAGCATCTAATGAACATCAATTTTATCATCTTGGTTCCTTTATGAAGATTATCATATCATTTCTGTGGTCTGAAGCACTTTGTGAAGACAAAGCACAACAACTGTCCACACCTCACCTCTATGAATTAGTTGTGTCTGGAAAGTGTTCAATGAAACGGAATCTCATAGATACTAATTAAATATCCCCAATATTCTGGGTGGCAAAATTACACTAATTACGTTAATTGTAACTGTACTTGGGCGAAAAAGGTTTCACCTGCACATCCACATTCACAATATCTTCACAGAGATACCAAAGCATTATATCATGGCTAGGAGTTCATCCTTGTTCTTGAGATTCCCTGCAAACATGTAAAAAAATTAAAGAGATCTGACACAAGAGGTCTCTTGTTGGTAGACTCTCCTAGGACAATTGACTAGCTGACAAATTCAGTGGTTTGGAACATGGAGCAGAGAGATACTCAATAGAGATGACTTTTAGTCATATACCTCCCCCCATTTTAGACCCCTTGAAACAGCAATAAAATAATTTTTGATAAATAGGCTTAAAAAGAACCAAGATCTCAGTTTTCAGCATAGCTGAGGAGGCCCAATCTTGTTCAGAAATATCTGCTTAAGAGAAAATATTCTTAATACTTTCAAACAGCAATGAGTGTGTGTATTTGTTAGATTTTGATCATCCATTTCCTTATTATGTTGTTATTAAATGTCATATTTGCTTTTTTTCCACAACAGTTAATTCTACATTCTTCACCACACATAAATTGGTTCTGAGGAAATGTCTAGTATGAATGCTGTTGTCTTGAGATAAATGGTGCTATCTAAGACATTCTGTTATATGATTTGAAAGACAAAATGTATCTTCTTCCATCATCTTAGACTGCATACAATCGACAGCTAGAATGTGAGTTCTCACTGCGGCCAACTCACCACAGCCAATTCATGGACAACTCCCCCTGAACAACTTGCGGTGGGACAATTTAACAATGCTATTTAATTATTTAAAATAAATAAAAATATTTTTGCCCTTCATATTTCATTCTGTCCCTACTTTTGCATCCTTTCTTTAATGATTCTTTTTGACCATTTCTTTGATATTAGTATAACTCTTGTCCCACAGCAATGATGGGCCATGGTTAGTTGGTCATGGCAAGTTGGTCGTGGCGAATTGTCTTTTATTTTCTTCATTTTTTTTATTAAGTTATAAAATAAGAAACAAAATACAAAAGAAAATAGGACAGTGAGGGGAAAGTGGAGAAAGGGAAGTGAGGAAGGCTGGGAAATCTCAACACCTGCCCCTGGACCCCAATTGTGATCCCAGAGATACCAAAACCCTCAAGGGCGGATGAACCATTCCCAGTCTCATTTTCAGATTTGGTGAGTTTGTTGATCTTAAATAATAACCTAAGATGCCAGTACCACAATTCCCTTATATTAAAACAACGGCGCAACTGCATCTAGAACATTGTGTCCAGTTCTGGTTACCTCAAAAAGTATATGGTAATTTTAGAGAAGATTCAAAGGAGGATAACTAAGATGATCCAAGGGGCTCAGAACAGCTTTCTTTTGAGAAAAAGTTATGGCATTTGGAGCTTCGTAATCTAGAAAGGAAGTGGGTGAAGGGAGATATGAGGGGGATATGAGGGGTTCAAAATTATGCTTAAGAAATACTATTTAGACAACACATAATTAAACCTTGGAATTCATTTCTGCAAACTAGCTGACTGACTGGCCTCAAAAAAGGGTTGGACAAATCTACGGAAGACATGAGGATCAATTTGTCTTGATGGCAGTGTGACTGTCTCTGGAGATCATTTTATTTTTGTTTATTTATTTATTTGATTTGTCAATCGCTTACAAGATAAAGTATAAGGATAAACATAGTTATGAATACATGAAATGAATACATATTCTGACGATCATCTGATGGGACATTTAGTGGGCTTCTTTGTGTTGTTGGCTGGCCACTTTCAGGACAGGCTACTGGACTAGAAGGGCCAAGGGTCCTATCCAGCACGGTACTGCTTGTTTTTGTATAAGCCTTGCTGAAGATTTTACTTCTTAAAAATCACAACCCTAAAAATAGGTTAACTTGGACAGTGGAAGGGGGAGTGTTAAGAGGTGGCATATCTCTTAAAACCTTCAAAATTGAAGAAAGGTTTCAAACTTTCAAGAACAGTTGAGTGGTATGTCATGACATTGCTAGTCTTGTCCCTGTAGCTTAGACAGGTCAGAAACAAACCAGAATGAAGCTCTCTGGATGAAAAAGTGTAGCCTATCAAGATTTTTAAAAATCCTATCATGATTAAATATCTGTCCAGTTCTAAAATGACAGAGAGAGAGAGACAGAGAGAGAGAGAGACAGAAAGAGAGAGAAAGATATGCAAAATTTCAATCCAAGTCTTTTCATGTGGACTGTGGATTGGAAATGCAGAGTTTGTATTAAAGTTTAGTTTAGTTTAGTTTATTGTCATTGCACCTCGTACAATGAAATTAAACACCAATTTTCAGTGCACATCATGACCATGACCATGAAAATAAACACAAACACACATCCTTCACCTTTCACACATTGAACCGGCACCACACCAACACTGCACTATACAGCAGAATTCAAAAGAGCTAATGCCCTGAGATAGAAGCTGTTTTTCAGCCTATTTGTCCTTGTTTTTATTATCCTTTACCATCTGCCAGATGGTAATAGTTCAAAAAAAGGGTGCCCAGGATGAGATGGATCTTTGAGAACGTTTTGAACTTTCTTAAGGCAGCAGGAGGTATAAAGCTCTTCCAAGGAGGGGAGAGGGCAACCAATGATCTTCTGGACAATGATATTAACCCTCTGGAGTGCTTTCCTATCTGCCACTGTGCAATTGGCAAACCATACAGAGGTGCAGTATGCTAAAATGCTCTCTATGGTGCAGCGGTAGAAGGTCACCAGTTGAGGATCAGTAGTTGTATCCTTGTGTGCACATGTATAAACTGGATAAGCAGGCTAAAATACTAGCATGATATCACAAACAGCTGCTAGGGATGACACAGAATTGCTTCCTTAGTATCTTTTTTCTTCTTCTTTCCCATTACTTTTATTTCACCTTGGAGGAGGTCTGTCTATATGGTCAACACTAACTGGATGGCAGATCAATCAATCAAACAAGTAAATGTACAAGCAGGTTTTTCTTTCTGTGAAATAACAATGTCCTATAAGACTTACAAAAACAAAATAAATCAATGCTTTGTTCTCATGATAATAGGAGACTTGATAACAGTTTGATCATATTTCCAGAGAAAGCCGTTTCTTTTTGGCCTATAAGTGAAGACTTAATTTTAGATCACAAAGGATGAAATATGGAGAATTCAGTCTTCCCTGATGAACGTTGTGCTAAAAATATCACTGCATTTCTTAGATGGATTCCTTGGCCAGAAGCAAGAAATGATAAGACCAAAAGTTTGCTGAGGTTATAACACTCAGGGCCATGATTGGTAACAATTTTTATGAATGTGTATATATGCAGCAAGGGGAACATTCTTTGATTTCATCCAACATTAATAAACACCTGCCCAGGTAACATTTTCCAATTGTCAGATCTTTCAAATATGCTAGATCATGTTCTTAGAAATTTTTTCAAAGCAATATAGTCACTGCTATTATCTGCATAATCTGCTTCCTTCACATTTTCTCATGATTAACCATTTCCTCCACACTTGCACATTGTCATATGAAAAAGAGAAACAGGGAATCAATTGAAAACTGAATGCTTTCTCATCAATCTTCATTGACTACGTCAGCTTGCAGTCTGCATGCTATACACATGGACAAGAAACAGCTGTTTCTTAGGCATGATAGACTGTATGGTAAATGTATTTTTAGTGCACCTGATCTATGGTAACTTCATTGATTTTACAAAGCTATTCTGAACTTTTTTTTAAAAAAAAGTCACTGTCCTCTTTGGAATACATGTCACCATTACAACAGGTCCTTATGTCATTCCCATCTAATTTCTATGTTCAGGTGATTATAAGACTCGAGTACTTCTCATCAATGATGAAAAAAAAAACAGTGCAGATTGGAAAAATGTAGAAATGTAACTGAGTTGAAATCAGAAAGGGAGAAAAGGGGAAGGAAGAACTTGAATATTTCCATAAGAGAAATACTATTTAGGTTTTCCTTTTTCAATTATAGTCAGTCAGACCTTTATTTCTAGAAGTTTATATTTGTTTATTAAATTTATATTCTGAGCATCTCACCTGGAGGTGGTGCTAGACAGCTTCAACCAAGTAAAAGCAACAGGATAAAACATTAAAATAATGAATGTTAATATTACTGTTAACTTCTTTAGGGAAATCTTAGAAACACGAGAGTATTTTTGCTTGATCAAATGAATATCTCTGTAGTCTATTCTCCTATTAACAGTGATGGTCATCCAGATTTTTCTGGAATGTCCATAATGGCAGCAAAAGATACATAACACACATTTTTGATGTATCACAACAACTGGTAACCAATGGTATTGATTCTTTTTCTTTTCATAAGATGCTATTCATCTCATTCTTGTCTCCCTCTATCTTTACCAATTTCAAATTATAAATGTCCAAGCTTTGTTTGCAAGTCTTTGCAGTTTTCCAAGAATTTGAGTCAATAGCAAAGGAGTAACACCAGCAACAAAAGCTTAGCAAAAGAGCTGGAGTGACAATTTGGGTGATGCCTTAATTAGGGGGTTGGATATGCCCCATAAATATATAGCACTTAGGCTAAGCACGTATATTATTCACATTTTGTGATGGCCCAGCTAAAGCTGTAATTAAGTTTGAGAGTGCACTGTGAGGGAGATTAATGTGTTGTGTGTTGTGTGCCATCTTATCTGTTCGAGGCAGGAGGAAGTTCTTTGAGGGAAAAAAATGTAGCATCTGTCACCACAAGAAGCATTTCACTATGTACGGGCTTACTTACAAGGCAATAGCACAATGAAATGAAAGTGGAAAGAGGAGATTCACAAGCAGTAGATTTACAAATAGATTTGCAAGACATGACATGAGAATGATTTTCAAATGCTTTGGGCTAATAGAACTGTCTTCAGGTTGTAATACAATAACTTTCACGCTAAGCATAATTGAAAAATAACTTGGAAAAGACTGTACCTAAATATATAGACACTGCAATTTAAACATATTACCATTTAAAAACAAATGGAACATTTTAAGACTAATTTTGCTTGGATGCACACGTCGAAATAGTATAAAATATTATGAAATAAAGAAAAATACAGATTTTTTAAAATCCAGCTTATAACGTAATTTACTTTTAAGTGGGTATCCTTAAAGTTATGCTCTGTGTGTGACACAACCAGCTACTTCTTATCATACATGACTGTGTCTTTGAATTATATACCAAATTTTTGGAATTTATTATTATAGGAAGAACTATGGAATAAACCAAGCATGGTGTGTAGGGTATGTGTGGTCTTTTATAATGGAAAAACAATGCCAGATTTACAATCTTTCATTGTTGACCCAGGTTCACTTTTTGCTAATAAACTGGTGCTTTATTGATATAAAAGGAAGACTAATCAATATAATTTTGCATGATCAAGAATTAATGCTTGTTTAAAAATTGAGCTATCTTCTCCAATATATGCAATTAATCTCTTTTTCCCCCCTTTTTTCTCTTCCCCCCCTTTTTTTTAAAAAAAAGCCTGAAAGCAATCCTATAAGTGAGAAACAATAATCCTCTACATAGTTTGATGTAAACATCAGCATTTCTTCATCAAGATGATTTGTAATACAAGATATGTATTTTACAACAGGCATGTTTAAGACATATATTTAAGAAGTGTGAATCCTGGAGTGGAGTTGTCACTCTCAAAGAACACCATTCTGAGGAAAAAAGAAGAGTGCAAAGCAAAATGATAAACAGGTGATGTTTGCAAATATCATTCATTGTAGCCATGGCAAACTTTGGAATAATGGCAGCAGTGATTTCTATGAGCCTGGATTTGTTGTTCTGCATCCTCTTTTGAAATCCTTAAAAATCTCTCCCCCTACCCCCCAGCAGAGTGTTATCAAAGTCTCTCCCAAATCAGGTAATGTATCTGTAATTTCAAAGACTGCCATCCCCTTGCCATATTTTTTTTTAACTAAAAGCTTTCAAATGCTTGAGAGCATATTTATGTCAAAAAGCTGGGAGCATAAAATTAATTGGACAGACACAGTATCTGCATTGAGAATGGCATTCTGTCTCTTAAGCCAGACTGTCGGTTTATTCCTTAGTCACAACAACTGGCAGTTTATTTGATTACATTTAAATTGCTCTTTCATCTGCATCTTCAATAAAGGCAGGGTGAATCTTAATGCAGGGAATGCTTCCTTCCTTTTTAAAACTTCTGCTCCTTGTCATATTTAATCTAGAACATAAACCAGGCCTACAAAACATGTAGCATCAGTAACATGTAATTGTCCACAGCAGGATGAATGAGCATGGGGGAAATGAATGACATGGAGGGATAAAGGTGGAAAAATGATAAAATCATTTTGTGTAGCATCAGGTGTCAGGGTACAAGTACGTAATAGCAGCTATGTGTGGTAATGTTAGTATACAGACACAACATGGTGGCATCATTTGGATTTATGGTGGATGTTCCTGAGTAGAATATATGACATGCAAATTCTATAGTTTTTTAGTGGAAAGCTTGACTGGAACTCAAAAATGAGATCTTGGTAGTATTCATCCCAATATTTACAGAATTAAGTTATGAGTGTAAGGATAGAATAAATTTAGATTGTATACACTCTTGGGTCTTCACTCTTGAGTTTATGATCAAAAACATGGAAGCTTCCCTTTACAACTTGTAACTACAGATATTAAGGAAAGTGTATCCATTAACTTCATCAAAATCAAAGCTTCAGTTTAAAACCTCATTAGGTTCTGATCAGATATTTCACCAAACAGCCCTAAGCAGTAATAAAAAATCATGGGGTATCTCTTCTATATAATTTTCTTTTCCTTCTCTATTACATTTTCTGGAATATTGAAGTGATCACTTCTTTATAAACTCATTAACACTGTTCAGAAAAATATGCCTCTGAAAATGAAAGTTTCATAGTATGCAGAGAGCTGACATTTAAGAAACTATTCATGCAACTGTATGACAACATTGGCAATGCAAATGAACACAGCTGACACTAGAAAGTCTCAAAGTACTTAATTACCTATTGCAGTTGGAAAGGGAATTTAAGCAATTAAATGTTTGGCTCTTTACGCTGTGACATACTTTTTTCTATCACTGGAAATGGGAGATGTCTGAATATGCATTTGCAAGAGTGAAAACCAAACTCCATGTCCAAAAATTCAGATTTCAACAAAATAGAATATTAATGGAGAAGAATAAACAACACAATGAAAAAAAGATGTAGTTCCTAGAACGACTCTACCATTTTCTCCTAAGGCCCATGACTCTAAATCTAGAATTGCTTTCCTCTTAGTCAACATTTATAAAGAGGGTGTAATTTTTTTTAAAAAAAATAAAAGACTATTAGAATGTTATCTTATTCATGGAGAATTGAACAAGCATTATGATAGATTACTAAAACCGATGTCTTTGATAGAAGTGTGCTTTGAACAAGGTTTGATCAAATTTGCTGTGGACATGTTTGTGACAGAACTTTGGATAAAATAAATTTGATCCTTCAGAAGGATTAAGATATAACTCTGAATCAGCATAAAGTCAAATCAAATCCAGGACATGATGGTAAATCAAGTCCATTTGAGATAAAGGGAAAATAGAATTCTTTATTGGCCAAATGAGATTTGTCTTGGTGCATATGTTTTCAGTGTACGTAAAAGAAAAGATATATTTGAGGTGGAATATAAACAAAGAGTCAAGAATCATAGAGTACAACACTTAATAATACTCATAGGGTACAATAAGCAATCAAATTATACTAGAAAATAGTCCATATTAATCGTAAGGATAAAGTGACAAAGTTACAGTCATACAGTCACAAGTGGGAGGGGATGGGTGATAAGGAGTGATGAAAAGATTAACAGTAATAGTAGTCCAAACTTTGTAATAGTTGAACAGTGTTGAGGGAATGATTTGTTTAGCAGAGTTGATGGCATTCGGGAAAAAACTGTCCTTGTGTCTAGTTGTTCTGTGGTGCAGTGCTCTATAGTGTCGTTTTGAGGGTAGGAGTTGAAACACTTTATGTCCGGGAGGTGAGGGGTCTGTAAATATTTTCACAGCCCTCTTTTTGATTCATGCAGTATACAGGTCCCCGATGGAAGGGAGGTTGGTAGTAATTGTTTTTTCTGCAGTCCTAATTATCCTCTGAAGTCTGTGTCTGTCCTATTAGGTTTCAGAACCAAACCAGACAGTTATAGAGGTACAGATGATAGACTCAGTAGTTCCTCTGTAGAACTGTATCAGCAGCTCCTTGGGCAGTTTGAGTTTTCTGAGTTGGTGCAGAAAGATCATTCTTTGTTGTGCTTTTTTGATGACATTTTTGATGTTAGGTGTCCATTTTAGGTCTTGTGATATGATAGAACCTAGAAATTTGAAGGTCTCTACTGTTGATACTGTGTTGTCTAGTATTGTAAGAGGTGGTAGTATGGGAGGGTTTCTCCTAAAGTCTATCACCATTTCTACGGTTTTGAGTGTGTTCAGTTCAAATTGTTCCAGTTACATCACAAGGTAAGTTGTACAACTTTCCATATGTATGTGAATTCGTCATTGTCTTGAATGAGACAAATCACAACAAAACAGATGCATTAAAGTTGTAATCCAGCACTACTATGATCTTTTGCCCATCATTGTGGAGTAATTTTATGAGATTTTAAGAACTGTTCACTAACTGATATATGTGGAGAACACTCATTAAAGTTAATGGAATTTTCAATTGAAAAGAATAATCCCTTTAATGACATAACAAGATAGTCCCAGTTTTCAGATTACTAAATCATTAAAAGGACAAAGTGAGACATGAAAATTATAGTCTTAATAAAATCTAGCAGGCAGCTATATATTGATTTCCTTTTCTTTTCCTATTTCTCAGAAATCTTTGATGGCTTTTGGCCTGGAGGCTAAGGAAGTTCATCAGTACCACCATTAGACAGAAATGTTGTTGAAACTTCAATTACTTGGAAACATGGAACTTATTCCCAATTTTTTTCGGAAGTGTTTATTCCCACTTTTATTGAAAAGAGTGTGATCTAATAAATTCCCTGATTGTTTTTCCTTAAAAGAAGATTACCTTTGATGTTTAATATACAAATTGGCAACTTCAGTATAAATCTTTTAATTCCAAAAGGCTCTCTCTCTCTCTATATATATATACCGTGTTTCTCACAGACTGAGCCCCAAAAAAACGGCTAGGCCATCTTTTCGGGGGTGAATTAATTTCTCCCCCCCCCATCAGCAGGTTGGCGGCACGACAACAGCAGCAGCGCATGCGGGAACGTGGAAGCGTTTCTGCCGCTGCTCCGAGTGGCGGCAGAAACGCTTCCACGTTTCCACCAGCGCTGCTGCTGTTCTTGTGCTGGCAGAAACGTGGAAAGCATTTCTGCCGCCGCTTGGGTGTGTGTGGAGCTGCACACACCCGAGCGGCAGCAGAAACACTTCCGCTGGCATGGAAAGCGTTTCTGCTGCCGCTCGGGCACACACCCAAGCGGCGGCAGAAACACTTCCATGTTTCCGCTGGCGCTGCTGCTGTTCTCGTGCCGGCAGGAACTGTGGAAGCCATGGAGGCAGCTCCCCCACCCGAGAAGCAGCAGAAGCGCTTCTACACTTCCTGCTGGCGCAAGAAAAGCGGCAGTGCCACACAGGGCACTGTTAAAGGCAAGTTTCCTTCCTCCTCCCCCCCACATGTTTTAACCCCCGCCCTCCTCCCCCAGCATGTTTTAAACTAGGCCTAAATTTGGGGGGAGGGGCTTAATTTTATTTCATGTCTAGAAAACATGCTGGGTCTTCCTATTGGTGGAGGCCATATTGTTGGAGAAACACGGTAATATAAATGGAATATGTGCCTACTTCTTTAAAAAGCTATCCACAGCCATAGCAGAACCTCTAAGCATAATCTTTGAAAAATCTTTCAGGACCAGCTCCTTGCCTAACCTATGGTCACAAGCCACGGTCATCCCCATCTTCAAAAAGGAGACACCAGCCTAGTTGAAAATTACAGACCAATCTCCTTATGCTGCATCACCTGTAAATTCATTGTATCAATTATTAACCAATCCATTATCCTCCACTTAGAGACAAACAACCTACTCTCTAATAAACAATTTGGTTTCAGAAAAAAACTATCCCGTAATCTGCAACTCTTATACTGCAAAAATATATGGACTACACAACTCCATCAGGGCAAAACAATAGACGCAATCTACATAGACTTCTGCAAAGCCTTTGATTCAGTGGTACACGACAAACTACTCCTAAAACTAAAATCTTACAGTCTCTCTGGACACCTGCATAACTAGATAGAAGCATTCCTATCAAACAGATAACAAATGGCCAAAGTTGGGAGCGTCCTATCAAATTCTGTACCTGTCAACAGTGGTGTCCCCCAAGGCAGTGTTCTAGGACCAACCCTCTTCATACTCTAAATAAATGACCTCTGTGATCATATTAAGAGCAACTGTGTTCTCTTTGCCGATGATGTAAAGCTGTTCAATACCACAAACAATACTGCTACCCTTCAAAAAGACCTTGACTATGTATCAGAATGGTCAAACAAATGGCAACTTCAAATCTCAACAAATGAATGCTCTGTCTTACATACTGGCAAAAAATATCAGAAAATAAAATACAAGCTGAATAGTCAAGACCTTGTTGATGATTCCAGGGATCTTGGAATACTCATCTCTAACGATCTAAGTGCTAGAGCCCACTGTAACTACATAGCCGAAAAAGCATTAAGAATTGTTAACCTAATCCTACGTAACTTTTTCTCTGGTAATATTACACTACTAACTAGAGCATACAAAACATTTGCTAGACCAATACTCGAATACAGTTCATCAGTCTGGAACTCACATTACGTATCTGATATTAGCACTGTTGAGAAAGTCCAGAAATATTTGACAAGAAGAGTTCTCCATTCCTCTACTCATTGTAGAATACCTTATGCCACCAGACTTGAAATTCTAGACCTAGAAAACCTTGAATTATGCCATCTTCAGTCTGATCTAAGTATGATATATAAAATCATACATTGCAATGACTTACCTGTCAATGAATACTTCAGCTTCAACCATAACAACACAAGAGCACACAATAGATACAAACTCAAGGTTAACCGCACCAAACATGATTGCAAAAAATATGACTTCAGCAACAGAGTGGTCAATGTCTGTAATACCCTACCTGACTCTGTGGTTTCTTCCCCAAAAACTTTAACCTTAGACTGTCTACTATTGACCTCACCCCTTTCCTAAGAGGTCTGTAGGGGGCGTGCATAAGCGCACCAATATGCCTACCATCCCTGTCCTATTGTTTCTTTTATTTTTCTTATATGTACCCATTTCATGTATTCATAACTATGTATATACTTATACCTATTATCTTGTAAGCGATTGACAAATCAAAATAAATAAAAATAAATAAATAAAGATCCATTTAATAATGTTTTGACTGGATTTAATTAGAGGCTTGATCAATATATGAGCCAAATTATTAAAACTAGATGCAATTACTCATGTTAAATTTATCAATAAAGAAAAAAAAGCAGTGTAATTACTAATTAGCAAAATTCTAGATCTCCTTTTGGTACTGAAATTGTCTGATTTAGGAGCTATCATTCTTTTTTCGTCTAGATGGGAAATCAAGAAACATCTACTTACAAACCCACACTGGACTAATGTAGTAGTTTATCATCTGTAATCTTTCATGAAAAGGCTTTCATTTCAGGGTAATAGTAACAATTACAATAATTAACCAGGTGGTAGTGTTTCTTTAATTGGGTATTTTAAATTCTATACATCATCCAGGATATTTTTGGAGTTGGACAGTTTCAAAATCCAAAAATTAAATTAAGCCTGATATCTTATCATACCAAACTGGCTTTTTAAGACCATTAGTGTTATTGTTTTTTGTAAATATGGATGATGAAAGAGACATGTAATTACAGCAATCTGCCATAGTAACCTGCAAATGTAAATAGGCTTCAGCCTTATTAAATAAAAATAAAGATGTTGTGTTATCATTTCTATATAATAGGGGCATTTCACAAAAAGGTGGAATATAAACAAACTAAAGATGGGAAAATATGCCAGGTTTTAGTGATACAATGCTCCTCACCCTGTTGAAACCAAATATTCACAAAGCCTACATACATCTTTTATACAGTCTATTCAGACACAATTACACCTGTATCCTAATTCATTTCCAGAGTACACTACCGCATTAGACTCATTGTTATTTGCTTTACCACAATTCTCAAAGAAATAGAATACAGTCTCATACCAGGAGAGGCCTTTCTTAAATATCTAGTGTAATATTGATTTCTTAGTTGAGAAAGGGTTAAAAATAACTTTCCTTTTAATACAGTTTTTCAGGAACTAGGGAAAATAAGTCTTTCTTAGCCATTTCCACACAACTATCTGAAAAGAATCTTCATGGGTACAGTTTAATGCAAAAAGATTTATTTCGAAATGCAGAGCCATTGCAATAAGAAATACTTTCTTACTTGCACTGAACTTTCCCTATGTATATATGTATAAAAGGCTCTTCTGTATATAGTTTATTGCCAGAAGTGTCTGCAGGGGGTGAAAAGGTCAAGATGGCAGCAACAATCTGGTGACCAAAGCAACATTTCTTTCTACCTGCACTATAATGCATATTTAAAAGGCCATGGCTTCAATTTCTTGGTTGTGGATTCCCCCTTGACATTGTTTTGACCTTCATCAGATTATTGCTAAAAGAAATTTACATAACTCATCATGTCAGAGGGAAATCTATAACATATAAATAAACCAGTAGGTGGAGTTACTAAGTGTGATTCAACCTCAGATATGTGTGAACTTAATAGTGTGGTTATTTATTTATTTAGTCAAATACTCTGGCTTGTTTGCATTCTCTTCTTGAAGCCCATTGCCCTTCAAGTAAGACCTATTTATAATATTAAAAAAATCACATTTCTCTTTTCTTTGGCTGAGAAAAGTATGCCCAGATCCTTGTTAATCTATTTTCACCAGTAACCAATGTAACACCTTTGTCATTGATTAAGGGCTATTTCATCTTTTGTTCTTGAAAAAGAAAAGATATGAAAAATGTTGGTTAGTTGAGAATGAATAGATTCTAAATTCATAGATCAATAAATAGAAGGAGATCCATCATGTACCACATTAGCACACTTTTGCTTAGGCTTTTTTTAAAAAAAATATGTGTGCAAAGAACTTTGTTTTTATATTCCAGAAATCCAAACTGTGCACTTTTAGTTCACTCAGAATATATTATGAAAATAGGATTAATTATGTAATTTGACCCTAATGAATCAGCCATGCTTGATTTATTGGGTCCAATCTCAATTTACTAATAACAGAAGTGATAATCATCTCTTGGGAACAGTGTTATCCTGGCTTAATTTTGAAGCTCACAGCAAATAGTAGATGAAAAAGTAGATGAAAGACAGGGCAAATTTGGGCCAGATTGTCCAGTAACTGACCTTAAACAGGGTGTCCATTATTCACCTCTTTCCAAGGGATACCAACCCACCATCTATTGTATGATAAGGTGATTAATGCCTAGAACAGACTTTAGAATAGTGCATGAATTCTTTTAATTATAATTATTTAATTATAATTTAAACACAATGGATATATATGTGTGTGTGTGTGTGTGTGTGTGTGTATATTTGTTTTCGGAGGTTTTCGCAGGTATTTGTATGTGGATCTTTGGTTCTTCAGGTTTTCTCCCACATAGCATTGGAAGTATCTAGGCGACGTTTCAATGAAGTCTCATTCATCATCTTCAGGCTTGTGTCTTCGGCCTTGTGCTTCTCAGAGTAATGTGAGCTTACAGCTGCTTCTTCCTTTTAACTGCTACTGGGGGTGTGACTTGATTGGGTGGGGGCTTGGCTGTGTTCTGATTGGGTGGGGGGGTGCTCTGTTCCGGTGGGGGTTTGGTTGTACTCAGGTTAGTCTTAGTTGCTGGGGGATTTGAGCTGGTGAGCTGTGATCCTGTTGTTTGGCTTTGCGTTCGTGGTCATGCCACATCTTCATGGTGGGTGTCAGTTCCCTTCATGTATGGGTTGGGGGGGTTTGAAGCAGGTAGTGATGCAGCTGTGGTACGGCTTCTGGTCCGTGGTCGTGTTTCATCTTCTGTGTGGGTGTGAGTCTGCTTTCTACGTGGAAGTGTGGTGGTAGTTTCTTGTGTGGCCCTCGTGGGTGTGGATCTGGTGTCCTTCTTCATGTTAGGTATTCGTTTGTTAATGAAGGCGGGTTTCCAAATGGCTGGTAGGTGGGAGGTGTCATCTCGTTTATTCATGCTGTGTGGGCGTTTTTCTATTTCTATGGCTTCTCTGATTATTCTGTTGTTGAAGTGTTCAGTTTTGGCGATAGTTCTGGTATTTTTAAAGTCAATCTTGTGTCCTGTGGCTTTGAGGTGTTGGACCAGGGAAGAGGTCAGTTCTTCTTTTTTGATTGAGTTCTTGTGTTCTTCAATGCGTGCACTTATTCTTCTGTTAGTTTGTCCGATGTATGTGGTGGGACAGGAGGTGGGATTTCATATACTCCTTGGTTTTCTAACTCAGTTTTGTCTTTAGGGTTTCTTAGGATGGTGGATATTTTTCCATTCGTGCAGAATGCTGTTTTAATGTTGTGTTTTTGGAGCATCTTGCTGATTTTTTCTGTAGTGCCTTTTATATATGGGAGGAGGGCTTTGCCATTTTTTTGTTCTCTGTCTTGGAATTTGGTTGGGGTTTCTTTTTGGATTAGGTGAGTAATCTTCTTTCTTTGGAATCCATTGGCTGTTAGTACGTTAGTGAGAGTGTGTAGTTCGGTTTTTAGGTGTTGTTCATCAGCTAAGCATTTTGTTCTGGAGATGAGTGTCTCAGCTACGGAATTGATCTGTGCTGGATGGCGGTGTGAGAGTGCGTGTAGATAGTGGTTTGTATGTGTTTTCTTCTGGTAGATGGTGTGTCCTAGAGAGCCATTGGATTTTTTGTATACTAAGACATCTAGGAAGGGAAGTTGATTGTTAGCTTCTGTTTCCATGGTGGATTGTATTTTGGGGTGTAGGCTGTTGAGGTGTGTGAGGAAGTTGTTCAGTTTTTCTTTCCCGTGTGGCCAGATTATGAGGGTGTCATCTACGTATCTGAACCAGAGTTTGGGTTTGTGATCATATTTTTCTAGAGCTTGTGTTTCAAAATGTTCCATGTAGAGATTTGCAATGACAGGTGAGAGGGGTGATCCCATGGGTGCTCATTCTATTTGTTTGTATTTTTATCCATTGTAGGTGAAGTATGTATTGGATAGGCAGTGGTTGGTCAGATCTAGGATGTGCTTGGGGGGATTGTATTTATTTTGGATGGCTGTCAAGGCTTCTTTTATAGGTACTTGGGTGAAGAGGGATATGACATCGAAGCTCACTAATAGGTCGCTGGGTTATAAGTTTTGTTTCTTTATGATCTTGATGAACTGGAATGAGTTTCTTACATGTGAGTTGATGGATTCTGCATATGGCTGTAGTTGCTTGGCGAGAAATTTGGCTAGGTTTTGTAGAGGTGAGCCTATGGAGCTGACTATTGGTCTAAGTGGGGTTCCTTCTTTGGGGAGACCATAAAGCTTAGGGCATCTGGATGATTTCTCTCTGGGTATGATTCTTTGCTGGATTTCTTCGCTGATGGGGGAGGCTTTTATTTTGGATCTGGTGGTTTTTTCTAGGTAGGTGGTGGGGTCTGTGTTTAGGGGTTTGTATGTGAAGCACAAGCCCAAAGACACAAGCCTGAAGATGATGAATGAGACTTCATCGAAACGTCGCCTAGATACTTCCAATGCTATGCGGGGGAAAATCTGAAGAACCAAAGATCCACACACACACATATATAGATATAGATATAGATAGATAGATAGATAGATAGATAGATAGATAGATAGATAGATAGATAGATAGATAGATAGATAGATAGATAGATAGATACACACACACACACACACACACACACACACACACACACATATATATATATATATATATAGAGAGAGAGAGAGAGAGGAGAGATTTTCATTTAAAGTTAAATAGGGGCAAGTTAAAAATCCAACAGATCAGAAATATAAAACATTTACCTGTCTACACTGTGTTACATTATTCTATGTCATTCTCCATGCTTCTGCCCTTTCTGCTTTGAAGAAAGGACCTGCTTCAAGCATTTGTGGCAGTATTCAAATTGAGAAGTCTGAGACATCACTTTGAAGGATAGCTCTTCCATATGTTCACAAGTTTGGTGGAGCCAAAAAAATAAATAAATAAATCACATCATCTGAATTTTGGGGTCATCTAGATTTTGTTGAAAATGTTATATTTGCTGACATCTTTCATAAAGGTATATTTTAGAGAGAGGGCTGTTTTTGCAAAAGTAGCTTCTATCGAACCAAATGTAAACTTCAGAAGTTCAACAGGAGCTAAGAAGCATGTGAGGGAGGATGGAAATGCTAGTTTTGAACCCTTGAGATTTATATTTCAGTGGACCCTGTATTTATTAAACAGGACTCCACTGGCCATATTTAAAAAAATATAAGGCACAGGATAAGAAAAAGGAAGAGACGCTATGACAAGTACAATTTTCACATTTCTTTCCTCTGGCAATTGAAAGCTTCTGATGTATCAGATACTGTGAATCTTTCTCCTTCTGGAAGCTTCTGGATTTTACAAGCAGGTTTTAACACCTTTATTCTTTACCAGAGTTTGGCTCTCTAACCAAATGGGTTTTAGTTCCATTGATGCCTAGTTGTGCTGCAAAGAAAATGGCCCCCACAGAGCTATTTCCTTTTAATACGGCTTGGGAAAATAAAATTATATCGTAAGAAGATATAATTGGGAGGGAACTCCATTTGAAAAAAAGTGGGGGTGGAAATAAATACATTATAGAATCATAGAAACATAGGGCTGGAAGGGATCTCAGAGGTTTTCTAGTCCAACCCTCAGCTCAAGGAAGGAGCATTATATCATCCCAGTTAACCCACAATTCTGGGAGTCCAGCTACTCCATTGATTAATTGTTTGCACAGTCAGGAAATTTCTCCTTATTTTAGGTTGGGCATTTTCTTTTTACAGGAAAAATAGTATTGTCAGATGCAATACCAATTCACTTGGAGTAAACCCCCTCCCTTTGAAAAATGGATTTATGAATGGGCAAATCTACCTTCCTTTCTTTTTTTCTCTTTCTTTCTTTTTACTTTCTTTCTTTCTCCCTCTCTCTCTTTCTTTCTTCCCTTCTTCCTTCCTTCCTTCCTTCCTTCCTTCCTTCCTTCCTTCCTCTTCTTTCCTTCCTTCTTCATCTGTGTCCTTGTCCTCCTTCTTCTCCCTCTTCCTCTTTTTCTTTCTCTCCAGTAATGCATGGAAATGTGTTAATGCTGTTTTTCCAAGATTTTGAGATACATCTGTATAATTTCACAAAGCAATTATCTGCAGTAATTAATTTTATTCATTCTATGACTCCGAAACAGTCAATATGAATCGTTAACAATGAAACACCTTTGAAGAAGAAAGGTTTACACTATTTTCCTTGAAGTCTCCAGCATAGTTGTTTCTGAAGCATTCAGGAAAATCTCACATAGACATTAACATACTTACTTATGGAAAACATTATGAAATGACAAAATTCGACAAAATTCATATTTCAAACCAAGATGACAAACTTTGGTAACATCATTAGCTGAGCAGTTCCTTAGTGGATCAATGTGGGTTTTTTTGCTATTGTTTGTTTCCAATATATTTATCCTGTGAACCATTTTATCTGCATTCTGTAAAACTCTGGGGCAGCTTCTCCACTATATATCCAAAGGATACACACACACACACACACACACACACACACACACACACACACACACATACACACACACATACACACCCCTTTGGATAATTCGACTGACAGTTGCATGAACTTATCTTTATCTTACATAGCAGGCAAACATTAAGCTCCCGAAAGCGGATACCTCAATACAAAAGAAAACTGACTTTGAATTCAGTATCAGGAATTGCTTCCAGCATCCCACTATGTGTTTCCTTGGTTTATACTTCCTTTATTTGAGGTCTCTGCTTCTCTCACACATTCATTCCTTGCTTTTGATTTCTGCTGGCTCCCTGTCATGACATTGCTCCTCTAGTAATACCTACAAGCCTTTTTTCTAAAGCACATTTCCTTTTTTTCTTTATCCTGTGAAAGACGTGTCATCTTTCTGAGATATTCACCCTGCTAGTAATCCACTCTGGAGTACATGAAATTTTCCGTACGGAGACAGAAGTCTAACATGTATGGCCATTTTCCCCTTTGCAGGTGGATTGATGTAGCAAGTGAAATATAAATGATTTTTCTTTGCTTTTTTTCTACAACACAGGCTCAAACTAGACATAAGTGTGGTTAACTTTTTTTTTTTTTTTTACTATCAGTCTATAGCAGTTCTGGATTAGTAAGTAGTTTCAAAATGGAAGTTTAAATATAAGAAAAAGAGTGGAGGAAAATCCTTCCTGCTTTAACCATTTCTTTCAGATTTGATCTCTTCTTCAGTCACTTTCCTACAAAGGGGGAAAAGGTCACGTGGGTATTAATATATTTTTTTCCCTGGAAATGGAAAAGAAACTAGGCGGTGATGAATGTGTGTGCTTTTGAACTCAACTTTTATCAACAAAGTTATAAGTGAAGAAGATGTCACTGAGGTCAGGAGTGAACATGACATAAGTCATAGCATTATCTTTAAAAAGTCAGAAGATGCATGTTGGAAAGAAAGCATTTCTATTCTTTGCTTCAGCAAAATCTTTCTCTCTCTCTCTCTCCCTCCCTCCCTCCCTCCCTCTCTCTCTCTCCCTCTCCCTCCCTCTCCCTTTCCCTTCCTCTCTCTCCCTTTCCCTCCCTCTCCTTCCCTCCCTCCCTCCCTCCCCCCCCACTATCTACCACTCTGGGTCATATTCATGTTATTAACAATGACAGATCTAATATTGAGCCATTGATGTTTGAAATAGAATATAGTAACCAACAATACATTGGTATTGCATAGATACAACAACCCTAACCCTAACCTTATCCATTAATGATTAGATTTCTGATTTGGAAGAGGTGGGAACTTACCTCTGTTGGTCTTTTTGTAGCCCTTTCCATAACGCCCAGACACACCTGGGTTGTTGTTTTTGTTTTTTTTGGTGTGTGTGTGATTTCTTCTTATCCAGTTCCCTTGTTCCCCCAGTTCACCTCAGTTTTTCTTCCTTTTTCATTGCACGATCCATTATGCCAAAATGATGCGATGACCTCATGACACAAACAGCCCCTTTTCCTACTTGTGTCATGAAGTTGCACACACTATACAGGAGTATAGTTGGAGATTAGTTGCAATGCCTATTTCATATCATGATATCCTTCAGTGTGACTAGCGCTTTTTAATGCCATTTTCTTCTTCTTTTTTTGTTGATTCTACTGGAACAAAAGAGTGGAGTTTATTCATTCATTTGTTTGTTTGTTCATTTCATTGCTCTCTAAGTTTGTATGTATATGAATATTTCTGCATGTGAGAATTTTTTTTTCTGAGACAGAATGCGTGTTAAATGTAGACAGAAGATCTGCATACAGTCAATGAATTTTATAAATGGTATACCTAATTTTACAAGTAATTAAATCACTGTTATTGCATAATCGTCATCATCGTCATCATCATCATCATCATCATCATCATCGTCATCATCATTATTATTACTATTATTATATCTTTAGTGAGATTCACAGCCTTTGGGGCTGGTTCAGAAGTAGTATGTAGCAGGTTCTGACCAGTTCTGGAGAACCGGTAGCGGAAATTTTGAGCATTTCAGAGAACCAGCAAATACCACCCCTGACTGGAGATTTTACAGTATCCTACCCCTGCCATGCCTACCAAAACACGCCCACAGAACCGGTAGTAAAAAAAAATTGAATCCCACCACTGGACTAGTTGGTAGCTCAACAGCTCAAGTCCTAGCCAAGGACCTAGGAACTGTTCAGGTAGCGTTGGAGGATATAAGCTGTTCCAAGTAGGGTGGTTTTTTGTATAATCAGGGTATTCAAGTCTGATAAATTCAGGATTTCCAAATAGCAAAGAAGCCCTTTAGGTATTGCTCCAAGGGCTCCAATAAAAATTGGGAGAACATACAATTTCTTTTTCCAAAGTCGCTCAACTTCAATTTGTAAGTCCCGATACTTTGTGATTTTTTTTCTTGCTGCGTGCCTACAATTTGTGCATTACCAGGTATTGCAATGTCAATGAATTGAACACTTTTCTTCTCAACTATTGTTATGTCAGGCGTGTTGTGGGCAAAATGCCTGCCAGTCTGAATTCTGAAGTCCCACAAGATCTTGACTTTTTCATTTTCCAGAACCTTCTCAACCTGATGTTCCCAGTAGTTGTTACTATATTCAAATTCAAATTTTTGGCATAGTTTCCAGTGAAAGATTTTAGTAACTTGGTTATGGCATTCTAAGTAGTCAGTTTGTGAAATTTTGCTTCATCCACTGATTAAATGGTCAACTGTTTCATTATTATTATTATTCACAAGAAACAACAGTGTACACAGCAAACGAGATAACTATGCTGGGTTTTGTATCACAAATCACTAGTCGAACACTTCCCAAGTGTTTAGGATTGTGTGATGTATTGGTGGATTATGCGAGCAGATCCCAATAAGGTGGCCTTCTGCAGCTGAACAATGGTGATCTTGTCAGCATCAATAGTTTTCAAGTGCTTACCTAGTTTTTTGGCATAGCACCCAGTGTGCCGAGTACCATTGAAACTACCTGCACTGGTTTATGCCAGAGTCTCTGCAGTTCGATTCTCAAGTCCTGATATCTGGTGATTTTTTGAAGTTGTTTCTCGTCGATTCTGCTGTCACCAGGAATGGCAATGTCAACGATCCATACTCTTTTCTTCTCCACAATCGTGATATCCAGGATGTTGTGTTCCAAAACTTTATTAGCCTGTATTTGGAAGTCCCACAGTAGTTTTGCATCTTTTGGGATCTGGTTTCATAAATGGACAACTGTTAGTTAATTATGTGGAAACATGGGATTCCTACTGTTCTATTTTAGGTTAGTCCTAAATTCAGTGCCAGATACAACACACACTTATACATACATAGATGTATATACATTTTATATACATAAATGTATATAAAAACAACATGAAGTCATTAAAACCTTTTACCAATATATAATTCTGTTATTGAACTGCTCTTACCAGTAGGATTTTTAGCTACAGTTTCAGGAAATATCTGTTTTCTTATGTCTTAAAGTTCTTCATCCAATTTTTTTTTTGCAAAGTATGCCATTGTTTTTCTCCCTATCCTCCACCAGATTATTCTTATTTATTACAACAAAATAACACTATAGATTAGATAACATTTAACCCATCCCAATAAATGAGAAAGTTCTCTGCTTAAATCTTGCTCATTTGGACAATTTTCATAATGGCAAATATTCTTATACTCTCGCAGAGCAAATACAAAAAGCTTTTTAGTACAGTAGAAATGCGCACTAATTCAAGTCAGTACAAAAGCTTTTCATTTAGCCTGATTATGTGTGTGAGAGATTGAATTATTGTGAGATTGAATGCATTAAACTCAAGTACTTTTTCTTTTTTTTAGTGTTGAGCTCAAACAATTTCTCAAGTCTCCATAAAGGTATTTTCTTGAGGATTTTTTTAAAGGCAATTGAAATGAAGGAAAGAAAAACTTTGTCTAGCTTTCCAATGACAAGAAAAGTGGTAAGTATTCAAACAAGTTGCTCGAAATATACCAAACTACACATTTTTCATGAGAGATCAAGATAATGTGGACAAAAGTGTCTCTTTATTTCACTGAACTATTTGTAGAATCTTCGAGGAATAACATTAAGGATAATAGCAATATCTTCTCGGTTGCGGTAAATATCCTTTTCTCCCTTACCTCTTTCCCTCATTTTTAAAAGGTTTTGTGCTTCCAGCCAATTGTTTGAAAAGAGAGAAGAAAAAGATTTTACTCTAATGATTAAAAATAAACTTCAGTAAACCTCTATCTTGTACAACACTGAGTATTTAACAATGATAAACTAAGATATTTGCAGAATTATGTCCTGTTTTAGATTAGCTTCAGCAAATGATACTAGAGGTGAATTATTATCATGGTTTCTATGTAAATGAGATTAAGAGCAAGAACACCTTTTGTGAGATAGATCAAAAAGTCAAGAGATGGGATCCTTGGTGCTCTCTAAGCATGGTTGTTTTCCTGCAGATGTTTCATTATCCAACTGTCCAATTCTTATACCCATATATCATATAGGGAAGACTATAATAATTGTTCTAACTAGCCTGCTCTTTGTATTTCTATGAATTCCTCTGCTTTTATAGACCTTATTCATATTAAGCATTGCAGTACAATCTAATGTGTTTATCTTGTATTTGATTTCAGTAGAACCATTGTAAACAATTTTGGATGCAAGGAAAGTAAATTCTCGAACTAACTCTATTTCCTCCTTATGATTTTAAACATCTCATATCCATCTGCAGTTGTTGTCGTTATCTTTGTTTTCTTGATGTTAAGATTCAATCCTATTTTTTTTTACTTTTATCCTTGATTTTCTAAGATATTTGTTCCAAATCTTCCTAATTTTGTGCCAATAGTGTGAATCATTTGCATATTCAAAATAATGGAAAGAAACTGTACTTGACGAATAGCATGGAAGCTCCTTGCCTATAAAGTTACCAAGAGTAGGATTCGACTAAATTGTTAAAACAACAACAAAAATTATTATTGCCAGGGAATGAAAAACCAATATTGGCCTAAAACCAAAGATCAATTCTATGAACAGATCTAAGGTTGGACAGGTAAAAATCTGAAGTTAGGTTTCTGTACCATAACATCCACAAAGATTTATTAAGCCTCAATAAAGGTGGTTAGGAGTACTTGATGAGCATTATCACACCAGTGGAAATTTGCATCAGATTTTCTTCTATTTATCCCCATACAGAGGTATCTGTACAGTGGTGAAGGTTAAGTGATGAAATGTGTAATACGGGATACAAATAAGAAAAAGCTGGGTTTGAAAGTGGCATCACAATTTGATGTACCATCACTTCATCAATGATGTTTCATCATTTTATTGCATTTAGTATTTAATATTTATTTGATTTGTCAATTGCTTACAAGATACAGGTATAAGAATAAATATAGTTTTGAATACATATAAGTATTTTATTTTTCTTATAAGAAAAATAAAAAGAAAAAATAGGACAGGGACGGTAGGCATGATTGGTGCGCTTATGCACGCCCCCTACAGGCCTCTTAGGAAAGGGGTGAGGTCAATAATAGACAGTCTAAGGTTAAAGTTTTTGGGGTTTGAGAAAGAAACCAGAGTCAGGTAGAGTATTCCAAACATTAACCACTCTGTTGCTGAAGTCATATTTTCTGCACTCAAGTTTGGTGCGGTTAACCTTGAATTTGTATCTATTGTGTGCTCTTGTATTGTTATGATTGAAGATGAAGTATTCATTTGCAGGTAGGACACTGCAATGTATGATTTTATATACTATATTTAGATCCGACTGGAGGCGGCATAGTTCTAGGTTTTCTAGGTCTAGAGTTTCAAGTCTGATGGCATAAGGTATTCTGCAATGAGTAGAGGAGAGGAGAACTCTTCTTGTGAAATATTTCTGGACTTTTTCAATTGTGTTAATATCAAATACATGATATGGGTTCCAGACTGATGAGCTGTATTGAAATATAGGTCTAGGAAATATTTTGTATGCTCTAGTTAGTAGTGTGATATTATCAGAGAAGAAGCTACATAGGATTAGATTAACAACTCTTAATGCCTTTTTGGCTATGTAGTTACAGTGGGCTCTAACACTTAGATCATTTGAGATGAGTACTCCAAGGTCCTTGACAAAGTTTGGATCCTCAACAGGTCTTGACTATTTAGTTTGTATTTTATTTTCTGATTTTTTTTGCCAATATGTAAGACAGAGCATTTATTTGTTGAGATTTGAAGTTGCCATTTGATTGACCATTCTGATTCATAGTCAATGTCTTTTTTGGGGGTAATAGTATTGTCTGTGGTGTTGAATAGCTTTGTTATTACAGAATTGTTATTATAGAATTGTTACAGTGGTTAGTGTATAAGGGCTCTTATCTCACCAATCTGGTTCAGGGATGTCCAACCTTGGCAACTTTAAGATTTGTGGAATTCAACTCTCAGAATTTCCCAGCCGATTTAAGTCCACAAGTCTTAAAGTTGCCAAGGTTAGACATCCTTGATTGACTCATGAATCAAGATGTTCCTCCTCGCAGAATAATAAATACACCTTTTAATGTTTGTCTCAGAATTCATTGTTGGCCTTCCCAGATAAACCAGAAAGTGAACACTAGATGAGCTTTATTGTTACATCTACATTTCCCTATTTCTTTTTCTTCGTTTTTCTTCACTATCCCTATACAGTATAAGGATGTCTCTGCACATATTCTGCTAATCTGATTGCATTTGCCCTCAAATTGCTTAATTTTAAGGCATGGGGGTTCAGCTTATTTTGGGCTGATGGCCACATTTGGAATTTTTAAATGGCATGCCAAGCTCTGTTTTCTGAACAGATGTGGGCATGGCATGGAAAGGTTGCTTAATTTTAACCCACATTACAATGTAATTAAATCTGAATGCTGTTAATATGATTACTCTCTAGCCTTCTATTTAATAACTCTTCTCTTTTAAAAATGACAATGTGATAGCATTATTTTCAAAGTGTTAGTAGGCACACCAAATAGTTAAGGAAACAGTTCTGTGGTCTCAAAGTTTAAATCTGTTGTAAACCATAACCCACGGAATTGTTCCTACCTACCTTATTCTTAAGACCATTTGCCTTTTCACACCATATATCCCATGAACAACAGGAAATTTGATTAAAAATAAAAAAATAAAACATTTTTTCTATGTATAAGGAGTCTCTAATGATACAGATTATAATAATTACAGTATTATCAAACTGGTCCACATCCAGTTATGCTGCTGGGGAGAATTTATTTCAGTAATATTTGTGTATTTCATGTGCAGAAATACTTTCATGCGCATTTTATGTGATCTCAAAAGATGAATTGATTGATTTGAGTTAAGAATTATTTACATTTTCATTCAGGAGACGAAAGAGACACATGTATTTCACCTTGCCACAATGTCTACTCTCGGTCTTATTTCCCCAACCTCTATCCAATGAGGCAGAAGATCCAGAGAAAGTATCTTCACCCATCATGCAGTGGTCCAGGTGGAACCAAAAGGTTTGGTTTCTTCCATAATTTAGCAAAGAGGACAAAACCTTTTGCACAACTATATAGCTCAGCGGCTAAGACACTGAGCTTGTTGATCAGAAAGATCGGCAGTTAACAATTCGAATCCCTAGCACTGTGTAACGGAGTGAGCTCCCATTATTTGTCCCAGCTTCTGCCAACCTAGCAGTTTGAAAGTATGTAAAAATGCAAGTAGAAAATTAGGGACCACTTTGGTGGGAAGGTAACAATGTTCTGTGCACCTTCAGTGTTTAGTCATGCCGGCCACATGACCATGGAGATGTCTTTGGACAGCGTGGCTCTTCGGCTTTGTAACGGACATGATCACAGCCCTCTAGAGCTGGAAACAACTAGCACGTATTTATTTATTTATTTATTTGATTTTATTTATTAGATTAGATCACGTATGTGTGAGGGAATCCTTTACCTTAATAGCTCGGGGATGTCAAACTCGATTTCACCGAGGACCACAACAGGATTGTGTTGGACTTCAGGGGGCCAGGGTGGTTGTGGCCAGGGTGGATTCCCAAGCTCCATTTCTGGCTGTGACGACCTCCTATAACCCTCTGCCAATGAAAATGGAGCTCAGGAGGGCTGCATATGGTGCTCCCAAACTTCATTTTTGGTGGCAGAAGTACTGCAGGCCAGTCCCTCACTGTTTCCAGGGTGGCCCTACAGGCCAGATCTAAGCACCTCATGCGCCAGATCCGGTCCATGGACTTTGAGTTTGACACCCCTGGTATAGCTAGTCAACAAAATTCTCCTACTCTCCTACTCTTTTTAACCAACTTAAGACAGAATATGCTTCAGAAAAAAAGTAAAAACTTTCTAAGACATTTTCATGGTTGAGGTGTGGTGCTCTTCCATTTTTTTTAATATAATGGGTGGCCCAGGTGGGTGTGAATATCCTGCCTTATATTTCACCAGTGAGTTGCCCTGTCTCTGATCTCTGTTTTCTATGGTTTTTCTTAGCATTTGTCCTGCTTAGCTGCAGGCATTGCCTATGTTCTACTCTACCTGCCCAGTTCTCACAGCAAAGTTTATCAGTGCATGATACAAGATATTTTTTTGTTTTGTTTTCAGATGACTTGTGAAAGAGTCTGATGCTGATTTGAGCTGAGAGGGAGTTGACTAGCCTGAGGTAACCCAGCTGCCTTCTCTCCCTAAGGGAAGTCTCAGCCTGGGTTCCCCAACATTAATCCAGCACATTATCCACTACACCGTGGCATAATGGTTTTTCTTTTTTGTTCTGTGGGGTTTTTTTTTCTTTCACTTGTGGTGTCACTTATACTGGGGGAAACCTTGTTCTTGTGAATCTCAAGTAAATTTGGTCACTTACTTTTTTCTGCCCAATAATTGTTGAAGCACTTTGAAATGCCACTTTTGCCTAACTGTAGCTCTGTGTCTGTGACCAGTTTTCTAGTGTATCAGAGTTATTTTAGAAATGTTCTGCTCTAATCTCCCAAAGTAGTTCTTCAAGTTTTGTTACTTTGGTAAACAATTTTGAGACATGAGTGTATTTAAAAGGTAACACTACCTCATCATTGATTACATTGTTGTTATTGCTACTTACACACTGATAGTTCTGACTGTATTTGCACTTTATCAGATGCATCTCAAGGATTTAGGATAGTTAAATATATTTATCATTGTAATATATGCTTGTTCCAAATACTGTAATGCTTTGTAACTGATGTGTTGCAGTTCCATCCATACCTGTTGTATTTTTCCAGATCTTTTATATGGTTCCAAGTGCACAAACCAACATTGGCACTTTATGTTTTAGTCTTTCTTTGAAGGCTATATTTCCCTATTTTGCTTTTTCTTTAATTGATCCTTCTATCTCCAGCTACTGTAATATCAATTATTCATACTTCTTTCTTTTGTAACTCTAGGCATGTCTAACTTATTATGGGCTAAAATTTTACTTCATTGTATTTGGAAGCCCATAACTCTTCATCTTTGATCACCTTTTCAATATTGTGATTCCAAAATTCTTCTCTTAAGAATCCAATGAATCAAAGTGGCCATTATTGTATCTTTTTGTACATTCCAGTTTGGTGATTAAGATGCTGGTCTATAAACTAAGAAACCATGAGTTCTAGTCCCACTTTAGGCATAAGTTGACTACCTTCGGTCAGTCACTCTTTCTCAGTGCAACTCACTTCTCAGGATTGCTATTGTAGGGAAAAATAGGAGGTGGAAGGTGTATTAAGTATGTTCCCTGCCTTAAGTTATTTATAAAAAAAATAATAAAGGAAGGATACACAATCTAAAAACAAATAAAATAATATAATAAAGCAAAACAAAATCTCTTTATGCAGCCATTGATATTCATCAACATCCTCCTATTCTTCGCATATCTGATATTTGTTCTCATGGTGAGCTTTTTCAATTTTAGCTTTCATTACCTTTGTCTGTAACAACTGCTTTTGAACTACTGAAATGAACCCTTCCATTTCTGTTGTAAATGTAATTTTCTTAACCATTGACAGGTTTTCATTATTTCAGCATGCTTTGAATTTTGTTAATGTATTGACCATGTGGCTTCTTCTGCCAGCTTTGCCTTATCATCATCAGTTACTTATCCTTATATACTTCATTTATTTCATTGCTTTTTAATATATCGTCCTTTATTAGTTCATTTAGAATATCTTCTTGACTACACTTAGCATATTCGGCCAGAGCTTCTTTCTTTTCAGACCTGCAGTATTCCATGTCCACCTTCACTATGAGTTGTTGTTGATATTGTTGTTATTATTCCAAATCGAGTCATTGCAATATGAGTTTCTCTTGTAAGAAAGTAATGGATTAATATCTACCATGTTGATCCAGTATGAATTGATAGATAATTTTCAACTTCCCACTCTAGGGCTGAAAGAGAATGAATGATTGTCCAAAGTCACACAGCTGACTTCCATGACTAAAAAAGAATTGCATCTCTTCACTCTTTGTCTAGCACTGTAACCACTATACCACATTTCTGGTCACCTACCTACCTACCTACCTACCTACCTACCTATTCTTTTTAGTTTAGAGAAGTTTTGATCTCTGGGGAGAAAATGATGATTTGTGATTTGTAAGACAACATGGGATGGGACAATGGATAACTATTTGAGGAATAATTGGACTTTATAAATCCAATATTTTGTAAAGAAACGTTTTATAAATACAATATCTTCTTTCACAGAGCCAGATAACTAAGTAGCTGAAATGTCAATGATGTTTTTAATCTACACGTAACGTAAGTATTCTACTTGGTCCACCACTCCTTGATATTAATGTATTTATTACACATTCAGAGATGTCTTCCACAAAGAATCAAAGGGCAATTAATCTTCCACCTAATCAGGACAGACTAGTAAGGTCATGAATAACTGAGCTAAGCATTAAAATTTCATGCCGAGGATAGTTCTTGATTGTGAGCATGTGGAGGAAACCCAGAGGACATAATATCCATAATATGTCAACCATGTCAAAAAGATTTTTTTTCAAAGTAAAACATAAGGGAATCTGTAGATGGTTGCAGTCAAGTAAAAGTCACCCAGGTTGAAATTGTTATGACAATTGTACTTGCAAACCTCTTTTCCTCTAGATACTGTCAGTGTTTCATTTGATAAAAAACATTTGAGTGACACTGTCATTTTTCCATCCTTCGGGTTCTGCCATCTGGTTCTTATTCATTCCATGACCAGAAATAAACAAAAAGATAGAATCTCAAAATGCTGCTAATAAATTATTTTGCAAAGCAGAGGATAAGGCACAATTCAGCATTCCTAAATCCTCTTCTTCTATCAATATTAAATGTATATGCAAATAAATGTCAAACACTATAATTCTAATTTTATCCAAGAGTACCCTAATAAATTAAAAATCCCAGTGTGATCAATTCATACTTTTTTTTTTACAATAGCAATATCAATTTGTGGTGAAATAGGAATATCAAGCATGCTCAGAATATGAATTCATATCTGTGCTTTATTATCCAGCATGTGACACAGACTCCTTAAACTGGACTTGATGCCTCCAGGCTGCCTCACATTTGACAATAAATGATTGGCAGAGAAGGTTCCTTTCCTTTCCAACTGGAAACATTCTCTCCAAGCTCATACTGAATGTTATTTTACCTTTGAATCAACATAGTTGGACTTGGGAAGGTCTGTTTACTATACAATAAACCATAATCCAAAATTGTAATATATAATATACATAATTCTGAGGGAATCAAATTTATTTCTTTCCTTCCTTCCTTCCTTCCTTCCTTCCTTCCTTCCTTCCTTCCTTCCTTCCTTCCTTCCTTCCTTCCTTCCTTCCTTCCTTCCTTCCTTCCTTCCTTCCTTCCTTCCTTCCTTCCTTCCTTCCTTCTTTCCTTCCTTCCTTCTATATTTAGATTTCAGGAAGCTATGAAATAAGTAGAAACAAAACCTTTTTTTAACCTTTGATGTAACTGCAAATGTCTTTATTTGAAAGATTTCCTTTAAGATTCTAAGATCTATTGGTGGCATAGAACATTAGCCCCGTTCTTGAAAGTCTCTCATTTTATAAGTCTTTCAGGCATTTAAAAGATTCAAACATCTTTCTTTTGTGTCCACAGCACAAAGCTTTCTCTTTGGCCATGTTTCACTAGGGACCCAAACAACCTCTTGATGTTCATTTTCACTATTTCACTATTGTTGTTCTCTTCTTGGGAACACTGAAAGGGTAAATCCTTGGGGACCTTTTTTAGACCTGGTGACTGTCATTTTTCTCTTTTCAAAGACAGTTGTTAACTGGACAGCTAATGGGTTGTTGCCTTTTGAAATAGGCACAGCATAATGGAATATTTAAGGTTACTTGCATTACCCTCGAGTGGTTTACATTTTTCCTCCTCTCTTTTTCTTTTAATGAAACAGGAGGCTATGTTATTAGCAAATGTTGTCAAACTCTAAAGAAACAATTGTATAAAAAGATTTTTTTGAATAGCCTGCTGAAGCTGCAAATTAAATAGAAAAGAAAGAAAAAGCTGAACTCTTGAGAATGAATGACTGCAGTTCCAGGAGTCTTAGTGACTCCTTAGTGACTCCTGTAAAAAGATGGCTTTAGGTGAAGAAAATTTAGCCCACTTTCAAGTTTGTGTTTGAGAAATGCCTGTGATAGATTCTACAACACCAGCCAACCTATTTTCCAATCAGGAAACACATTCAGGAAAGCATCTGCTTACCACAGTGGGAAACAATTTCAGTGTTCCTGGGCAGTGTGTATCTAACCAGAGTAAGGATTTGTGAATCAGTGCCTTGTAACTTTAATAGAAATAGAGTTTAGCATAGGAAATACAAGAAGATGGGCAGTGGATATCCATTTGGTGGTCAAGGTAGGCAAAGGCAGGGGTGGGATTCTACCAGTTCTCACCTATTCGCTAGAACCGGTTGTTAACATTCTAAGCAGTTCAGAAAACTGGTTGTTAGAAGAAATTACTGGCCTAATCCTGTAAGGAAGGCAGGAAGGAAACATTCTGGTCTTGCTTACAGAAACTGCCTCTCCGTTAACCCTTATTACATTCTTGACAGGACTAGACTTCCTGTCTCAGGAATGTCTCTGGAGTTTTTTTCCGTCTTTTGCTGGTACTTTGCTTGTGTGGAGGGACCATTCAAAGTTACAATGGCACCGAAAAATGTGACTTATGACCATTTTTCACACTTACGACTGTTGCAGCATCCCCAGAGTCACGAGAGGCCAGGCGAGGAGATGCGTGCCTCGATGTGAGTGATATTGAGTTGGCCACACCCAGCCTATCACAAGATCACCAAGCCACATCCACCTAGTCACATGATCACCAAGCCATGCCCACCACCTAAGAACCGGTTGTTAAAAAATTTGAATCCTATCCCTGGGCAAAGGAGTTGGGAAAGGAGGGTTTGAGATGAGCGGCATGCAGATTTGATAATTAAACAAATAAACATGGTGGCACGAGCCCTTACCCCCCTTTCTCAAGATGTTGCATACATATAAGTTTTCTGGAAAACTGATGTTCTGACAAAGTTATTGGATTCTGCAAAAGCTTTTGGATAGGTGAATGTCTAGCAACTACCTAACTATGTCTTTTCAGGTAAGAGTCAAGAGGGCCAGTGCCTACAAAAACAAAGGAAAGAAGCACCCAGAGATTAATGTTACACAGAAAAAAATCAGGTCAAATAACATATGAAAAGGGAATAGGGAAAAGTTCTATTTTATCTATTTTATCTGGACCTCACTGCATGTCATATTCAGTAGGATGTTATATGTTGTCTATCAGAATAACAAAGGTGAGGTTTTCTAGTCCAACCTGCTGCTGAAGTAGGAAACCCTACATCATTTCAGACAAATGGTTGTCCAATCCCAGGGCAATGGAACACTTCCAACCATTTGGAATAAAAGCATCAAGAATCATGCAATAGAGTTGCTTATATTTAGCCTTGGTTCAACTGTTTTGGGAAACATCCATTTGTTTTTCACTGCTGTGACTTGTAACTTTCCCTCTTCACAGTGGTCAAAACATCTAAAGGTAATTCCACCATCAAAACAAAGAAGAAGAATTTTTCATACAGCCTAGAATTAACTTGTGGAAATTGCTGGAATAAAAAGTTATGACAGTTAGTGATTTGGAATAGGGAAATTAAACCAACCCCTAAGGAACATTTTAACCCTGATTGTTCAGTTAGATGATTTGGTGCATTATCTGGTAACTTTCCTCAGTAAAAAGATAGAAACAGTATATCGAAAGAAACACTAAAATAGGTAAGTTTTATTTAAGAAATAATATTGGGATAGGAACATCTGAGTTAGGTAAGTTTCCTATAGTTATCTTCCATTATGGAGGGATAATCAGTCTGGTGAGAACTGAATTGTAAAAGAGAAAAGGACTGAAGCTAGAAAGTAAGAAAATTATCAAGGCTTCGGGACATCAATCTAATAGGAGGCTATTTAGAAAAGGAAAATAGATGTATCCAATTTGGTTTTATTTCATTATTTTAATTTATATGGTTGCCCATCTCAAATTCAGGACTCGGATACCTGACAACATTTTAAAACTAGGCAAACAATATAAAACAGCATAAATACAATAAACAGCTAAGGTTAAAAAAAAACACATCACCACAAATTAACAAAACTATTGCATGGGATCTGCCATATATCTGGAATCCCAAGCCTGATGATAGAAGCACATCTTAAAGGTCTTACTAAATCAGCCATAAATACAGAGGTCCCTGTAAACTATCTCCACATCTAATTGAACTCCATATTCAGTTCAATATGTAGTGAAATGCAAGAAGCTAGGGAATGCAAAGCTAAAGTCTGCCAAATTTAGATTTTGTTAAATTAATGGTTGTACAAGAGCTTTCCTATTTTTGATGTTATTTTGCATTATTTGCTTCCAAATAATAAGTAGTAGGACACTTCCGCTGAATTGTGGGAACCTCCAATGTATTTTACTCTGTGAGACCCATAACTGGGATCCTTAAATCTTGCCTGGATGACACCAATGATTCTAACCATGGACATGTTGAGCAAACAACTTATGTTTGAAGTATGAAGGTGGTATTCCACATGGTACTGTATGTGAGGGTTATAGTCAAAAATCTATTTTCTATCAAGTTCTGGGATAGATTTGAATTTTTTAGGGATATAATATGGGGCTTAATTTTTGCAAGGCTTTTGCTCCTAGAAGAACTTCCCTTAAAATGAAAAAGGGCTCAAGATGTTTGGTTTTGCTCATACCGGGACCTGAAAAAACAGATGTTCCATATATGTGTCTTATGTTAATAAGTTATGACAGTTTTTAAGTCCTGAGAACTAAATTGAACCTCATGCTGAAAATGTGTGTAGTTTTAAACCTTAGATGTTGAAGCTAGAGAGAGAAAAAAATACTCTCAGTCCTGCTTATGGACTTACGGTTGTAGAAAATCCATGTGCATAAACATTGTAGAAATCAGAAAGAATGTATACGTTAGTTTGCTCCTTGGTTTAATTCTGTCGGGTGCTTCTTAAATTCCTATGATATACTTGATAACCAAATCAATGTACTGTAGACAATTCAGCCTTGAAGGTTTCTCAACAGGGCAGCTGTGCAATTAATTAAGCTAGTTGCTTTGTTCGTTATGCAACCAATGTACAGTTTGCTATGATTCTATAGATACCATAAAAAGCAATTGATTGGGCACAGCCATGCTGATGGTATAGTGCCTCTATCAAAAAAGAGAGAAGTACCCTACAAAATTAAAGTTTCAGATAACTCTGTTCCAGTATAAGATACTTTCTAAAAAGAAGTGGATAACTCTAGCTTGGATTATGAGCTGACTTCCATTAAATAAAAAGTCTAAACAGCTTATCTGAAATGCTTTTTTTCCCCCTGGAAATTGGAAGATTCTTTATTTCTTTTCACTAATAAATTATATACACAGTTTCCAAGGAGGGAATAATATGCCATCTAGTTTAAGATTATCAAAGGAGCATAATATTTTTAATATGAATTTTACACATCAAAGCTTGCTTTGGGAGGCAAGAAAAAAAAGAGTCTAGCTAATGTCAATCATTAGATTTTTCTAAGGATCATTTCCTTTGACACTGTGATCAAAAGTAAGATAGGAAATGTCATTTCATTTAGAAGGAAATTAATTTAGAGAGCACAATCTCCAGTGTCTTTTACTTAAAGCTGAAATTAGAAAAGACAAATCTTAAAGTATGAGAAGCGTCGATGCTTTTGTCAGATGCATTTCAGAATATGAATAAGGATGTGAACCTGATTGTTTCTGTAAGTCACTGGCACTCTTTTTCTTTTAGTTAAAAATTCATTTAAATCATTTATATAGCTGCCCATCTTCTAATCAAGTCTGGGAGGATTTGAAGAACACATTAACACTAATGTCTACCTTTTCATCCCTTGAGTATTTTTATAGGTAAGTTTTATTAAGTAAGTTTCATTGAAGAAGAAAGTTCTATTGAGATTTCACATCTTCTCTGCAAACATATAAGAATCAGAGTATCCGAAGAGTCTTAGGTCCCCATTAGGATTAGTCTGCTCCTCTTACATCAGAAGATCCCATCTGCTAAAGAGGAGGGCAAGAAGACCTCATCTCCATGCTGTCCACCTCTTAGTTTTGGTTTTTACATAGATTTATTTTTTTTAATTTGTACAGTGGAATATTTGAACGTATTTTTATTACTTTTGTGATTTGTTTTTATAATCTGTAAGCCATCCAGAGTCACCTTATAGGGGCTATGGGGGGGCATAAACATTTAAGAAATAACAATAGCACTTATACCCTTCACAGTGTTTTTACAACCCTCTCTTAAGCGGTTTACAGAGTCAGCCTCCTTGCCCCCAACAATCTGGGTCCTCATTTTACAAACCTCAGGAGGTTGGAAGGCTGAGTCAAACTTGAGCCTGGTGAGATTCGATTTGCCAAATTGCAGGCAGCTGGCTATCAGCAGAAGTAGCCTGGAGTACAGCATTCTAACCACTGCGGTTCTTATTAATAAATAAAATTAAATAAATTTTCTCTGCACAGATTCTATTTTATTTGTTTATTTATTTATTTGTTTATTTGTTTGTCAAAAGCTTACAATATAATAGAAATAAGAATAAACATAAGTTTAAATATAAGAAATAGGAACTAATAATTGGGGACAATAGGACAGGGACGATGGTGCCCTTATACATGCCCCTTAAAGACCTCTTAGAAATGGGGTGAGGTCAATAGAGGTTAGTTTGAGGGTAATGGAGTGGGGGTTTGAGCAGGTGACAACAGAATCAGGTAGTGAGTTCCAGACATTGACCACTCTGTTGCTGAAATCGTACTTCCTGAAATCAGGTTTGGATGAGGCCACCATAACATGTGGAAGAAAACTACCATTAACAGCCTTCTAATGGTCTAATATGGTCTCATCTCTATCACTCAGTTGTACTATTGTCCACCTTTTACCTCTTGCTTAAATAGCTTTCTCCTCTTCTTGATTTGTGATCCAGGCTTCAAAACTGGTCCTTTCCCAAAGAAAAGGAAATCTAGTACTACAGAAATACAGATTGTGCATTGCTTTTTACAAGAGCTAACAGAAGGACTCAGAAGACATACAATGAAATATTTTTCAAGTAAACAACAAGTGGTAGAGGAAAAAGAAGACATCATTGAAGTTGTTCCTTTCCTTTTTTTTTGGGGGGGGGGGGAACTTCCTAAATGTCTAAGACATTGTCTTTTAAAGGACAAAAGCTTAGTTAATACATTATTTTTGTGAATGGCTACATATTAAGAGAAGTGTATTATCTCTCTCAGGATTACAAAAGTATGAGTTCAGTAACAGTGGGAAGAGATCTCCATGTCTTGTTTAGAGGGTTTTTAGAGCATTCTTTTAGTGAGAGAAGTGGTTGGCCCAATCCAGCCAAGCTATTAAGGTGAGACATGGGATACTTCTTTATGCTTATATGCACCCTCCTACATGTACAGAACAATTAGTGTGAAAGACAGTCTATGTGCACAAAAATTTATAGTTTATAGACTTTTCCCCAATTTTCCTGTTTTGTTTTGACTTTTTTCTTTTCTATTTTTTTTTTGCATATGCTTTTGCATATGATTAATATAGAATCATCCACATGCTATTGTAAGGAAAATATTTACACTAATGGGTCTTTGCTGTCTATACCAGATATACTACTTAACATGCTAAACCAACATGTGAATACCTGCCTAAAATTTGTATGAGAGCACAGCTCTGTTTTCACAGCATCTTCAGAAAAGCTTTCTTAATCTACTGGAGAAGATTACCTGGGAACAACAGAGAGGAGGATTACTGAAAACTACAATGAAGGATTCCAAAAGTGAGAGCTCAGGAAGACTTTCATATCTAAGCACTGAAATATCACTGGAATTCTCACATCTCAGTATTGGCTTCTATGCTAAATACATTCATTGATTTGGTCTTTAGGAAATGCTTGCAACAAACATATTATTCTTTTGAAAGAATCATGTTACTATCATAATCTGAATTGGTTGGGCAGATGTTTTCAATTTCAATATACATTTCTCTACAAGGAAAATTAAATCATCAATATATCATCTTCAGGTTTCAAAGGATTAACAGAGTATATTATCTAAACTTTAAAATGATCAGAATATTATATGTACTAAGGAATAGCAGGACTGATATCATTTGTATTCAGCTAAATCTGGTCATCAGGTTGGGGAATTAAAAAAAATTAGTCAAAATCTCAGATGGTTTACAACTAATTAAGAATTAAATAGAGTTTTTAAGAAGGTTTGAAGAGTAATTTATAGTACGCAGAGAAAGATTAATCAACTGAGACAGTTGATTAGGAATCCTGGGGATAAAAGGTCATGAGAAAATGCATTAATTCAATTGAGTTGATTTTTAATGAGGATTAAAATGTGTCCTCATACAGGCTGTAAAATATTGTACGGGTTTCAAGAGTATAAACTATACCATCATTTATACTTACGCAGTTCAAGACTTGTTCATATGCTTACTTGATGAAGGAATGTACAGACATATTAACCATCTCTTGTACTCCATTCCAGCAATAAAGAGTGGTTCAGTAATTGTAATCTGAAAGGTCAATAATTTGTAGATCACAAATATTCATGGCCAGATCAGAACAATCATAATCCTCACCAATATTTCATACCAAACCGTCTATTGTTTTTCTTCTGGGAAAGTCAGCAGAAAGATGAGGAATATGATTAGGAGATTATTAGGAGAAAGGCTGAAACAATGTCCTTAGTCAAGATTGCTATTTTCATCTGCTAGTGGTAGTTGAAATCATTGATCTGTTCAGGGATACTTAAGAGGAAAACAACAAGGTTGTTCTTGCCTCTTTCTTCTTGGTGATTTATTCAACTCCATTATGAGGAAGGAAGGATAATTAATATGCACAACTATGTGTAGCCTTTGGATTCTTGATTCACAAATCAGCAGCCAGAACCTGAAAAGCTTGCTTACCTTAAACAAGTGATAGAAATTACTCAAAATGTTGACTTCAACACTGGAAAGACGAAAGTAGTCTGCATTGAATACTAGAAAGACCAAATGAAAAATAGAAAAGAAACATGGCAAGGCAAAGCATTACATGGTCAGTACATTAAAAAAAAAACAAGCAAAGCAGATAACAACAATACCTGGCAATGACTCAAAACAGGAAAATTGAAGAAAGAGTGAGAGTCTAATTCTGGCTGCACAAAACCAAACCTTAAGAATAAATGCATACAAAGCCAAAACTGAGAAGACAGGAACAGACAGCAAGTGCTGTCTCTGAAAAGAAGCTGAAGAAACAGTGACCACTTGGTTTACTGCTACAAGAGAATCCCACAGACTAACTACAAATAATAACACACAATCTAGCAACAATGGTGCATTAGAATAATGGTGCATTAGAAGATCTGCAAGGAATACCATTGGCCTGCAAGCAATACCTGGTGGGACCACAGAAAATGGCAAACTAATAGAAAATGAAGAAGCTAAAGTACTCTGAGACTTTAGAATTCAAACAGACAAATACCTGCCATATAACACTCTTAATAACTGTCAATAAGAAACATACAAAAAAAAATCTGGATAGCAGACATACATGCCTGGAGACAGCAGAATGGAAGAGAAAGAATTGTAGAAAGTCACAAAATATAAAAACCTGCAAATACAAATAGGATAGCCATAGAAAAAGAAAGCAATGATAATACCAATACTAATATTAATATTTGATGCAACCCCAAACTATCATTGGAACATCATTGATAAAATCACTATCAGTCAGTTGCCAAAGACAGATTAGGTAGGAAAATAGTTTGGTGCAATAATTCATTTATCAGAGGAAAAAGAAAATAAGACAATAAAACATCATATCTAATTAAAAATACTAATAACAATAACAAAAGAACCAACATCAGTTGCATGTATTAATTGGTCAACAACAAGACTGGATTAGTAAAGAATACATCCAAAAGGTGAGAAAAGCACTAAAGACAAAATTGAATACTGGATACACCATCAAAGCCATCAATACCTTTTCCCACTTTGATATAATATACTGCCGTAATGACTAACTGAATTCTGCAATTTGGATTGATAAACAAGAAAACTGATGATTATTCACTATGCATAACATCCGCACAGTGATATTGACAGATTGTTCCAGGCCTTTAGAAATGAAGACAGAGGCTTATTTCAGATAAAATGAAGTGTTGTAGAAGAAAGCAGTTTGTTTGGCTAAAAAACAGCTAGGAACAAGCATTGAAATAACTTAAATATTAGAATTTTGTAAAAGTACAGAAAATGAAAAGTGAATATCAAAATAATGCAATGAAAATATGAACAAAATGCTGGTGAGGAAAAGCATTATTACATGGTTAATTTCTACAAAAGATCAAGGGAAAGATGGATAAAAATAAAACTTGGCAACTGCTTAGAACTGGAACATTAGAAAGAAACTGGAGGCTTGATTTTGGTTGCTCAAGAGCAAGCTATTCAAATTAAATCCACTCAAGGAAAAAATAATCAAAATGATTCAAAGTGCAGATTGTTCAGAGAAGCAGAAAAAAACAATAGATCATATTGTCAGCTTGGGCCAGAAGATCACAGTGATTATAAACAATGACATAACATATTGCCAAAAGTATTTACTGAAACATGTGCAAAAAATAGCATGTACCAATCATGAAAAATTGGTGAGCTGAAAAAGTAGTTAAAAGGATTAAAATATTGTGGGATTACCGAATACAGAATTATCACATTTGGCTCATAAGGTATAACCAGGGGTGAGATTCAAATTTTTAACAACCGGTTCTGTGGGCATGGCTTAGGTGATGGGCATGGCTTGGTGGTCATGTGACTGGGTGGATATGTCTTGGTGGTCATGTTATTGGCTGGGTGTGGTCAACTCAATATCACTCACATCGAGGCACACATCTCCTCGCCTGGTCTCTCATGACTGTGGGGATGCTGCAACAGTCATAAGTGTGAAAAACGGTCATGTCACTTTTTTCAGTGCCATTGTAGTTTTGAATGGCCACTCCACACAAGCAAAATACCAGCAAAGGAGGGAACAAAATTCCAGAGACATTCCTGAGACAGAAAGTCTAGTCCTGCCAAGAATGTAATAAGGGTTAACGGAGATGCAGTTTCTGTAAACAACACCAGAATGTTTCCTTCCTGCCTTCCTTACAGGATTAGGCCAGTAATTTCTTCTAACAACCGGTTCTCCAGACTGCTTAGAATGTTAACAACCGGTTCTACCAAATATGTGCGAACTGGTAGAATCCCACCCCTAGATATAACTGTGATTAAAAAGAAGAAAATGTGGAAAATTGATGTAGCAATTCCTGGGAATACTAGAGGACAAAGAATTGGAGATCAGAAAGGATCAAGATCTGAAAATCAAAATTGAAAAAATGTGGCATAAACTGGCCATGATGGTTCTAGTGGGTTATTGGCACATGAGGTGACATCTAAAAAAATCTTGGACAGGTACTTAGAATATCTGTGCATTGCCAAAATTTCCATCTGTCAATTGCAAAAGGCTGTACTGCTGGGACCCACACATATGCTATGCTAATATAGTCTGACATTCTGGGTTCTCGGGAAGAACTTGATGCCTATGAAGGCCAACAACAACAGCTAGAGAACTGGCAGTTATGACTTCACATTGTTGTGAACAGGTAATAATATGCCAAATCTAGCCTAAACATCTGCAGACTGTGTGACCAACCATAACGATATTGTGCTATCAACCATACACTTTTATTTTCAGGCTTAGATCAGAGAAAGAAATGATTTTTCTCCTCAGTGTTTCTGTTGTTTTTCTGCCTGGTTCTGGGCCTTTAAATCTCTCTCTTTTTGAACTGCAGTCTATGACATTATTCTCTTCTTCAGAGTCAGTTAGTTAGTGTTCAGTGTTTAATGCAAATAAGCCCAGGCAGTCAACACTGATACATTTTTGAGGATGTATGTCTAAGAGGAACACATGGACCATGGCAATAGTTCTAATTGTTATATAGCTTCTCATGGACTGAGATTTCATTGGTCTCCTGAAGCAGAATTACATACACTTTGTCCCATTGTCCCTCCTTGAATGATATGTTTGATTAACAAATGTTTTCCTTATACAATTAATGTTGCCTCTCAGCCACGGGTTTTTCCCTGCTATAATTACAACATTTCCACTGGAGAGCAATAAAAGCATCAAATACAACAAGCTAGCAAAGGTTAATGCAAATCACATAATGCACATATTGCAAATTTGCTGTGACCAGTAAGTTTTCTTTGAATTTGGTTATGAAAGTTTGCATTATGTGATAACACCTCTGTTTTTGTGCCACAATTTGCAATGAATTAAAAAATAATATTTATACATTTACAATTGTTTAGATTTTTATTCTGGCCAGTATTTTCCTACAGTCCCTTCCTATTTTGTTACTTCCTCCCTTTGCCTGCCAATTCTTAACACAAACTCTGGGTTTTTCAATTACCTTTATATTACCTACTTGGAAGCATACTTGTAAATGTATATTTTAACTGTGCAATTTGTTTTGACAGCATGATTTGTAGAGCTGCAGCAAGCTGTTCACCAGAGATTTGAAATCTGGTGAACAAACTTCTTAACCTAGCAAGCCTTAATTCACCAACACACTGCCGTTCATTCATTAAGTCTGTGATGAAATGCAAATCAGAAAGGGGGTGCAAAGAAGACAATGCAGAAATGCAAAGCTATTTTAAACTTGAGAGTTAAGTGGAGTCACACAAAATCTGGATGAGTCAGTAAAAATGGCTGGAAGGTAAATCCAGTAAAAAAAAACAACTGGATTTATAACAGGCAGAATAGTAATAAAGGAGTGTGGATCTTACCCATTAAAAAATAATCATCAAAATAAATCATAAGCCAGACCAATAAGATCTCGAAGTACATGTCCCAAGGGCCCTGAAGACTGGAAGCTGCCGGGACACAAGTTTGCACTGGAGAGTGAAAGTGGTGAGTAGCGTGTAACCACATAAAAGACTTTGAAATATTCTTTTTGACAACCCCGAAAAATGGAAAAAAAGAGCCCTCGTTTGGAAGAGTGGTAGCGGCAAATGAGAGATAAGAGGAAAATATAAGGTAAAGAAAAACTGGAAATAAAAGAGTTATTTGTGATTAGAGACTAAATTTGGAACAACATACAGAATTGGATATTAATTAGGCATTGGATAAAATCCTGGACTTATTTGGAATTGGTTAAATTTGTGTTTGATTTAGATCTTCCCCATTTTCTCTATGTTTCTCAAGAAACACTTCAAAAGTATCTTGTGTTTCAAGATTGGCACAAAGTTTGGTGAATTCTGCAATTTGGACAGAAACTTCTTTGCTTCTACTTCTGGAAGAACTTCTGGATTAATCATCTAAGAATTCCCCAAGTGGACAAACTAGGTGTTCAACCTGACTGGAGGCAATTAGTTAAAATAGTTTTTTGTAAGATAAAGTCTATGGAGATTCTTCTCCATAGACATTATCTAATCATTCATGTCATAGTTGTCCCAAAGGTGCTTTTTCAAAAGGCAACTGGACTTTGTTATTCCTTGAAGATGTTTTGCTCTCAAGGAAAAACAAAGACCACCTTGGGGGCACTTTTGGAGGAGAGTTGTTTGAAAATGAAGTCTGCCAGGGAGATTCCAAACACTTCACCTCTCTAATTTAAAACACATAGTTTTCCCAAATAAATGTTACTTAGGTGGTTTATATTTTATTTTATTTTTTATTTAAAAATGCTATTTTGTATGAACTCTTCCAGATAAAGATACAATATATTAATGAATGTTGTGCTGTCCAGCCAGTGTATGGGAATTGGATAGTTAGCAATTGTGAGCTGTCCCCTTAAGGGAATGCATCATGGTAAATGTAGTTAAGGTATCCTGAGAAATGTAGTCCATGCCAGGTGACCACATTACTGATTGGTCACCTGGCATGGACTACATTTCCCAGGATACCTTAACTACATTTACCATGATGCATTCCCTTAAGGGGACAGCTCACAATTGCTAACTATCCAATTCCCATACACTGGCTGCTTTTCTCATGAGCTATGGCCTCCCTTAGTAGATCAATTCCCTTTGTGTTAAGAGAGAGAGAGAGAGAGACAGACAGACAGACAAGAGATCCTATGAGGCAGGGGTGGGATTAAATTTTTTTACAGCCAGTTCTGTGGGTGTGGCTTAGTTGGTGGGCGTGGCTTGGTGGTCGTGTTATTGACTGAGTGTGGCCAACTCAATATCACTCACATTGAGGCACGCATCTCCGCGCCTAGCCTCTCATGACTGTGGGGATGTTGCAATAGTTGTAAGTGTGAAAAATGGTCATAAGTCACTTTTTTCAGTGCCATTGTAACTTTGAATGGTCACTCCACACAAGCAAAGTACCAGCAAAGGAGGGGAAAAAAACTCCAGAGAAGTTCCTGAGACAGGAAGTCTAGTCCTGCCAAGAATGTAATAAGGGTTAACGGAGAGGCAGTTTCTGTAAGCAACACCAGAATGTTTCCTTCCTGCCTTCCTTACAGGATTAGGCCAGTAATTTCTTCTAACAACTGGTTCTCCGAACTGCTTAGAATGTTAACAACCGGTTCTAGCGAATAGGTGCGAACTGGTAGAATCCCATCCCTGCTATGAGGTAGTTTTAAGAGGCCTTTCCTTTGCTAGTGGCATTTCATTCTTTCCAGCAGTGCAATTTAGTTTGCTGACAAGGACTTGAAAAGAGCTGCAAACAAAAGTAGCCAAAGATCTGTGACTTTGCCAAAGTTTCATACATCAATATCCATCTACATGTTTCCCCATAAGGCTTCCATTGACAACAACAAGCATCAGTTTAGTAGCAACATCTGTTCCTTCTGCTGAACAGTCAGGGACTGACTCTCCTCTTTGCAACAAGCCTTTTTTTTAAATATATCCTGGACATGTTCCAAATATCTTTGCTTTTGGATACTTTTTGTTCCCAAAGGAAAATATTACTTGCTGCATCCAAATTCCTATTTTTGACCCTAAGGATTCTCTAGTATAACAATAATTCCCATTTCTGACATTTCTGCTTCTCAACCGCTGGTGAGAAAACTGACATGATTTATTTCCTGTGTTCCAGGGCTACTCAAAATGTATATTATGGAAAAGCTTTTACTCCCTTACAAGTTCCCTGAATTTATAAATTGTTCTTCTGGAATACATTGCTGTAAAAAAAAAATCTAACCTGGTCTGCAGGAGAGATCTCAGAAAGGGGCAACACTGAACATAAAAAGAAGATATGGAAAAAGGTAAGGTTTCCAGCAAGGCTGCTCAGACAGCATAATCAGGAAGACCAACTTGAGAGGTGATAAATCTAGGTTTATTAAAGATAAAAAAAGAGAGAAAGAAAATATTATATTAAACTTGTAATTTTCAATTTATTACAAAAAAAAATATTGACATCATTTCTTTCCAAATGCTAATTGTCACAGATATTTCCTGTAATTATATGTTTGCATACCTTTGTTTTCTTTTTCTCTCTTATCTAAAATAGGTTTTGAGAAAAGGGCAAAACCAAATGCAAAGAAATGAAAAAACCCATGTATTAACTCCTGCCTTCTGCTCTGCATATTAATCCAGGACATAATAATCAAACCAATCTATTTTGAGAAGCAGACTAATAATAGTAATACTTATAAAAGGCCACAGTCCATGCCTACACTACATGAATACATTGCAACATCCTAAGATCTTGGGAAGAATTAAAGAACTGGCAGCTGTAACACTATACATCATCAACAGCATCCATCTTCCTTGACCATATTGTCTGGGCAATTCTCAGAAATTCTAGCCCTAGATCTAGCTTTACTTTCCACAAATGTTTGGAAGCCAACTAACCTTATCCAACAGGGATAAGGGGATGGGAGTGAAAGAATGGAAACAGAACAATTAATGTCTTGAGTAATTTAATCAGATATCTTCCATCTGACTCCTATGGTACCTATTAGATTGAGCCACAGAGTTAAAATTAAAAATGCTTGGGTAAAAAGAGGAAGATTATTAGGTGGGGGGGAGGAAAAACAGAATTCATTGCTAGCATGAAACAAATCCATAAAGGGAGCCACACTTAAAACAAAGATTACATGGGAGCAAATTTCCTAGGAGTAGGACAGTGGTGGGATTCAAAAAATTTTTTCTACTGGTTCTGTTGGCATGGCTTGGTGGGTGTGGTGTGGCTTGGTGGGTGTGGCAGGCAAAGGATACTGTAAAATCTCCATTCTCTCCCCACTCCTGGGGGAAGGTTACTGCAAAATCCTATTCCCTCCCTATCCCACTAACCTGCTTTCCAGCTCCATTCTCCTGTGCAGGGCAACATAAGAAGACCCAGCCAATCAGCTTGGACTCAGGAGGCAGAGAGTAGATGGGGGCAGGGCCAGTCAGTATTTGGTATTTGCCGGTTCTCCAAACTACTCAAAATTTCCACTATTCGGTTCTCCAGAACTGATCAGAACTTGTTGAATACCACCTCTAGAGTAGGGCTGATCCCTAAATAAAATTTACATGTGAGACCCATTGGGACATGAAGAAAATGAAGATGAAGCAACAAAAGCAACGCCTGGAATTCCAGATGACAATGGTAAAAAGTGAATCTGACCAAGCAAGGGTAGAGGTCATTTTTGAGCCCATAAACAACTTGTCTTTACTCTTTGGTCAGGTTGCCATCTAATGGTAATTTTTTAAGATCACCCTTTTGTTATCAAAGAAACCTGGATGGGAAGATCCACCAGATGGACTTGTTAATAAACTGACTTTTACTTTTCTGAAGAAATTGCTCCCAAAATCTTGAGACTTCATGGGTGGAATTTGATGTAGCCTCTACAGCATGCTTTACAATAATACCTGTCATTTTTTTGGGGGGGGCATATGGATTCTGAAGAAGAATGTGGCTTCTTTCCACTTACAAATATAAGCTAAGACTATAGACTCATCCAATTGTGTGTGTGTGTGTTGAGATTCTGTTTCACTTCCCTTACAACTGATGGGCAAATTTATAGAATCTTAAAAGGAAGGAACTGCTTTAATTTTTAATCCCTTTATTCCTAAAACAGAAAGGGCATTTTTCATCCAAGAGATTGCTCTTTGGATTTAACTATAAATGTACCCAATGTATTACTCCAGGAAATCATGGAAACAGGTGCTAGCAATCTCTCTGATGTTATTTCAGCTGCTTAAGAATGCTATTATAATCTCCCTCAGTTTTCTCTTCTGAAGGCAAGACGACCTCAGCAACTTCGACACCCCTTCACAAAATCTTGAGCAATTCCATATAGACAAACTGAAGTTCTATCTTCCTGTTTTTGAACCAACAGTAAACAAAGGACTGAAATATCAACAGTGAGCTGTAGAGTAGATCAAAGATAATTGATACTCTGATTACAATCTTTATTCAATTCATTTAATCACACCGATTGTACATATGATTGTACAAATATCCAAATGAACTGTATAACTGATCAGGTCCAATTTTATTTGCTATGAAACTTTTAACAAACAAAACAACCAGTAGGATTCTCATGCTTTTGGATGATCTCTGTCTTGGGCACACAGAGAGGATAAAACCTCTCTGACATTTCTGAGAGTTCTATAAAAATGATTGAGATATTATTGTCTCAGTTTTCTTTTCGCTGAAGCACTTTTCAACACAGCCGGACTGTGAAAGAATGATCAATACAACATGGGTTTACTACATTCTTCAAACCTACACTAAATTCCTGTTTAAAAAAAGACATTAGTAGTATACTATCCTGTAATATATACTGATGAATCACATTTGACAGATGCAAGTTGCCAAAGAGAATTGAATGGTATAACTATGTCCAAAAAGCGACTTCTCCATTCCCCAAAACAGGCAATTCATGGGTAACACAAACTGCTGTGAGATAATAAGCCACTTATGGTGTGCACAGTTCCATTCTTCATCAGCTGACTACTTTCCACACCATCCAGCATCCAGGAAATGAAACAAATGACTGGCTTTGACTACTGTTACCACAGATGCTAGGAGAGTGTTGCGCACAGATCATAATAAACTCTGTCACATCAGCCTGAGATGAAAGATAGAACTATAAAAAAAGAAAGTCTATGATGTTGCCAGCAGCAGCCTCATCCCAGCTTCTCTTTTCTGTGTTGATGACTTATTGAAAACCTAGCAACCACATCTCCATTAAAGCCCAAGCAGTGGGAAACAAAAGGAATTTTCAAAACAACAGAGAACCTGTATTCGATTACTTTAGAGTTGTTATCCCCTTAATTATTATGCTGAGGGACAGATAACTATTCCTACCATTCTTCAGAAAGCAAAGAAAATAAAAATAAGAATTTGGGCTAGGTAATTAAATATGAAAGAACCTCTTTTTCTTCCATGTACAGATATTTTGTGGAATACTGTATGGAAAATGTAAATAATACAGTTGTACAGTGCTGTTCAGAATAATTTCACAATAAGCAATTAGACACAAGTATTTGTATGCAGTCATTGAGTTTTGGTATAGATGGATGGATGGATGGATGGATGGATGGATGGATGGATGGATGGATGGATGGATAGATAGATAGATAGATAGATAGATAGATAGATAGATAGATAGATAGATAGATAGATAGATAGATAGATAGATAGATAGATAGATAGATAGATAGATGAACACTAAGAAACCAGAAGTCTGTGAGTTCTAGTTCTGTCTTAGGACTTTGGACCAGTCACTATATCTTAGCCCTTGGAAGGAGGCAATGACAAATCACTTCTGAAAATCTTGCACACAAAACTTCAGGGACTAGTTCAGACAGTCACCAGGAGTTAAGACTGATTTAAAGGTACCAAAAAACCAACAACCAAAACCAAAAAAACCAGCAACTAGAACCTGATGGGTATTTAAAGAAACACCTCCAAAACATACTTTTCTGCACATTTCTACTGGTTTCAGCAGCTATTTTGTACATTATCTTAACAAACAAATTGAGGCTATGAAAATTGAATCTGCTTATTTGAGTCTTATTATGGGGTTTCTCTCAAAAAATGCTTTCCTGGGAGCCAATTTTTTTAGGAACAATGTTCCTCTTCCAAACCCTTGTCAGGTTGGTTAGATGTTAATTTTTGAAAGCGTATTATGTTGAATAACGGACCACTGGATATATTTACCTTTTTATTGTTTCTATGAAGCACCATTTCTTTTTCTTAAGTCTCGCTTAAAAATGTGTGCCATATTTTCTCCAAATAATTCAATTGCCTTTCCATAAATTTTAGCTTTACCATACTGAAAAGGTGGGTAGACTAATAGATGGTAACTTCACCCAGGTTAAGAAGTGAGCTGGCTCAGTGGGAATTCAATTTCATGTCTCCTTGACCTTTGCAAATCACTCAGTCCACTTCACATGTTCTGATGAACCTGGAAGCTAAAAATATCACTTCTAGGGCAGCAGCATCAAGGGCATAAAATGAACTGGAATCTTATTATATTACAGAATTTCCCAAGCCATTTGTTTTGTAACCTTCCAAAGTTAAAGTGAAATATGATTATATACAGTACAGCAAGATCCTGAGTGGTACAGAGATTAAGATGCTGGAGTAATAGTAGGGAGACTTAGGTTCTAGTCCTCCCTTAAGCAGGGGGCCAAAGTGATGACCTTAGACCTCTTTCTTTTAATACAAGTCAGCATTAGACTCTGAAACAAGCCAGCTTTTTAAAATGCACACAAACACCTCATCACATCATGCATCAATTAAGCTTTGATGTAAGAACTAGCAGTGCAAAAGTCAGTGCATATACTGTGGCCCATGTGGGATAATCACTTAAAAAAAAAACCAACAGCAACAATACACACACTACAGATGGAAATATAATATCCACATTTTGGACAGAGACATCATACAGGAAAAAAAATGGGCCCACATGTATTTTTGCTTTCAGGAGCTGAATTTGATCCACGATGAAAACTTCAGTCATAGTAAGAGCAGGCACCATGGGACAAAGGAGGAGACCAAATGATGTAAGAAGCAACTATACTAATCTAGAAAAGCCACTTGTTGAGTTTACGTAAAATAGCATTGAAGGAAGCTTCAGATCCCTAGGATACTATTCACAATTTATTCCATGGTGGAATCTATTCCATTATGGCAATGTTACACAAAGTGCAGAAAAGAAATAAGAAATATTCCTAAATAGAACTACTAAGGCAAGAAATGAAGGGATGAGGAAAGAAAGAGAAAAAGGAATATAAGTAAATCTATTATATATAAACCATATTTCTATTTTGACCAATCACTCTTTCTTGTATGTCTTCATACAATGCCTTTGGTCCTTTAAGCTTCTCAGTTTTCAAAAATTCCATCAACTCCATTTAACTGCAACTTTCTGGAACTTCTCATTGCTCATAATCTAGACAATCTTCTTTCATTTGTTTTCCCATTTAATAATCGCTCATACTTTATATGATTTCAGTGGACTTCTTTTATTGTGTTTACTCACTTTTGCATTAGATTTATATTCTTTTAGTAACACTCTTTCTTGACTCATCTATTTTTGTGTATAGTCCAAGATTCTTAAATGCCTATTTTCCACTGCCTTCAACTTATGTTTCTATTTCCCTAACCTTCCCAATGACCACATAACAAAGTGGAACAAGCACAGTTTCATACAGAGCTAGTTTAATGTCTTTAAAAATATTCATTACTGGCAACAGATTTCTCTCCATAACATCCACTATTCTTTTATCAGTATTTGCACATTTGAATTGTTTTTCTGTCCATGTTTTGTAAGTAGTAATTTAGTAAATTTTATCAAGGTATCCATCCATCCAAATTCATACTAGACGTTTGATCTAGTTTTCACTATTTATGTATAACATACATTCATAAATTCAATTTGCTTATCAAATGGATTTCACATCCATCCTTGTATTACATCACACAATCTAACTAATATTTGCTGAAAATCACTTGAGTTTTACAAAACGTCATTTTCATATCCCCAACCAATACACCTTTAATGTCAATACAAGAACTCCTTACATAGATTATAAAATCAAGAGGACATCACACAAATTTGCATTACTAACTGGTCAGTATTGAACCCCTCCTTAAACTTTCCATTTCTTCTGACTGCATTATTTGTATCTGTCATATTCAACCAAGATTCAGTCCCATATTTGTGCAAAGTATTTATAATTCAAGTCTAATCATTTTATCATCCCTGGGATTTTATTCTGTTGCCATCAACAGTGAGTCTCCAAGAGGCTGGAGAAAGTGAATTTTGCCCTTCTTTTTCATAAGCCAGGTTGAAATAGTATTTTATTTAACAGTTCTTCAGCATGACCTTGAAATTGTTGAACTAATGGTAATGCCTTACAGCATTTCTTTTCACAGTTTTTGTCTCATTTAATTAGCTGTAGAATCATCAAAGTCTTGACCTGTTAATGACTGAATAAGTGATTAAGCCATACATTTTCTTTATTGATTTGAATAATATATTCTAAAAGCAGTTCTATAGGTTCCCAAAGGAGAGTCCCATTTTTTTTATCCTGCACTCTGGATACTTTGGAAAAGTGTTTTTCAAGCTTGGCAACTTTAAAATAGACTAGGGAATTCTAGAATTTGAAGTTCACATGTCTTAAAATTGCCAGCTTGAGAAATACTGTTTTATAATGTCTTTGAGCTGCATTCTGAGCTTGCTCTATTATTTTAAGTTGATAAAGGACACTCTTCATTTTATTACATTTCTTTCCAATCCTCAACAGTTGTCTGCTTGCCTTATCTTAAAGGATGGAAAAATCCTATGAAAATCTTCTTATATTTAATGTAGACTGGTGCCTCAGAGCACTTGAAAAAAGTCAGGAACTCAAAAAAAAAAACAAAAAAAAAACCCACCCTCTTAGCCATTTAAATAAATGTAAAAAAATGTCACCCATGAAAATTTTGCCAAATGTCCTCTTTGGAAAAATAACAAGCAAAAGCAACATTTCTCTGTAAAATTGAAGAAGAATGATGGGTATAAAAATGAAGAATAAAGTTCTGGCATGATTTTAATGTCTAATAATAAGACAAGTTCTATAAACTGTTCTTCAGAGCTATTAAAAGGATTGGTATTTCCTGCAGGGAATAGGAGATACCCTAATTGTTTCTCAGCCTTCGCTGTTACTATTTGGACTGAAGTATCTCCAGAATTGATGAACTAGGTCTCTCACATTTCCATGAAATTAACTTTGCTATCTGAGAATTGAAGAACATCTGGATATTAGTTAGATATTAGAACTAGTTTCCTACTGCACAATGTTTACTGCAGGGGTCTTCAAACTTGACAGCTTTAAGACTTGTGGACTTCAACTCCCAGAATTCCTCCTCCAGTCATGTTAGTTCAGGAATTCTGGGAGTTGAAGTCCACAAGTCTTAAACTTGCCAAGTTTGAAGACCCTTGGCTTACTGGGCTAAGCATTAAATTTATTATCTCCCACTTATAGTCACCAATAATTTGGAACAAGAAGGAAGAAATCTGATAATATGATGTTTATTTATAGATAGACATTGAATCTTCACAGGCAGCAGAAAAAATAACTCCCTTTTGGTCTAAAATCCTGACATATCCCTCATCAATAATATTTTTACTGCCTTACATTGAATGTCTTCATTCATCGGAAAGATTGTTTATTTTTTATCGAATGTATGTATCGCCTATGTCATAAATGATCCTTTTTCTTCTTGGCTGGAATATTAATATGATTAGTTTAATTTGAATGTATTAAAGGCAGAAAATAACAAGGCAACAAAACTGACACTTAGTGAGATAAAAGTGATTTGAAATGAGGATTATGAACTTAGTCAACTAAAGATTTATTACCCCAGTCTATGATGTCCCATGGTCATTGCCCTAATAAGTTATCAGAGCTACTGAAATATCAATTTGGCACATGGATTCACATGGTTGCTTGCATTTCTTTCCCAAACTTATTACTTAACTCTTCTGTCATTAGGAAATTAAATCAATGGTTCTTGCAGAAACGAGAAAGTTAGGAGCCTAGGAGTATTTAAACTGCCTCATTCATTATTACCCAAGAAAAGTATTCCAAAGCGTGTGAGTCTTTTTTAAATGGACTATTTATTTGAACATTTCTTTCTCTTCCTTTCCCCACTCCTAAGTCTTGCCAACATAGGGAGGAAATATGATGCTGAACAACTTTTCATAGGGCATGGGAATTGATTTTCTTGAGAAAAAGTACACTTGTTGATGCTTAATTAACTGTAAAGAATAACCTACAGATTTTTCTTATTTCCAACATGGATGGCAGAGACCCTACAGTGCTTCATTTCTATCTTGGTAAATACTTATGACCTATGATACACTTATTTTCAATGCTATTAAATATGAAAACATGTTTCTATTGTTGGCTAATGAGCATATCTGTGAGGCAATACCTAAATAAATAAATAAATAAATAAACAAACCTAGTAGGCAGTCATTAAAGGCTCTTCTCGAAACAGTAAATTTGAACTAACTTACATTCCCTTTTCTCCTTTTCTCAAGCACACACATACACACATAGATGCAAACATACACATATGCACACACACACACACACACATATATACAGAGAGAGTGCTGACACAACACTAAGAAAATGGTATTGTTTTTTCATGTTTTCTAAAAATCGTGCTGCAAAAGAAAGAACATTTTAGAAAATTTACATTAGAGTTTAGTTTAGTTTACTTTATTTTATTTTACTTTACTTTATTGTCATTGCACCTCATACAACATCAGAATCAAACACCATCTTCAGTGCACATCGTGACCATGAAAATAAACACAAACACACATTCTTCACACTCCACACATTGAACTGAAAACCCCAGACACTGCACCAATACTGCACTATACAGCAGAATTCAAAAGAGCTACTGTCCTGGGATAGAAGCTGTTTTTCAGCCTATTTGTTCCTGTTTTTATTATCCTGTACCATCTGCCAGATGGTAATAGTTAAAAAAAAGGGGATTCTCAGGATGAGATGGATCTTTGAGAATGTTTTGTACTTTCTTAAGGCAGCAGGAGCTATAAAGCTCTTCCAAAGAGGGGAGAAGGCAACCAATGATCTTCTGGGCAATGACATTAACCCTCTGGAGTGCTTTCCTATCTGCCAATGTGCAATTGGCAAACCATACAGAGGTGCAGTAAGTTAAAATACTCTCTATGGTGCAGCGGTAGAAGATCACCAGCAGTTTTTCATTCAATTGTGGTTTTCTGAGAAGTCTCAGGTAGCATAATCTCTGCTTTTGACCAGTGCTGCAATGTCAGGTCCTATTTTATGGTAACACCCAGAAACTTAAAACTGGCCACTTGCTCCACTCAGTCTCCATTGATAAGCAAGGGTTGGAAGTCTGATCTGTTCCTTCTATAGTCCACTATAAGCTCCTTGGTCTTATTGGTGTTGAGGACCAAGTTATTGTCTCTACACCACAAAAGCAACCGGTCCACCTCATCTCGGTAGGCAGACTCATCACCCCCAGAGATGAGTCCCAGCACTGTTGTATCATCTGCAAATTTAGTAATAGTATTATTAGCATGAGCGGGAATGCAGTCATGTACAAAAAGAGTATAGAGTAAGGGACTCAGCACGCAACTCTGTGGTGTATCAGTGTTAAGAGACAGAGCCTTGGAAAAATGCCTAAGAACCTCTTACGTTTCTTCTGTTATGAGGCTCCTTTCAATTAACTGATTAGCTAACTGATTGACCAACTAACTAATATCTATATATTTATGCATGTATGTATGTATGCATATGATCTCCTGCTTGAGCAGTGGGCCGGACTAGAAGATCTCTAAGGTCTCTTCCAGCTCTATTCTAATCCATTAACTAATGAATAATACCATTAACTCAGAGATATTTCTAACTGATATACTGGCCTTGTTGCTATCACAAATTCTTCAATTTTATTTCTTTGTATATGTTACTTGTTAGAACAAAAATACTACTAATAATAAGAGATATATAGAAACAGTTACCTTCTTAATACTTAAGAGCAGAATTGAATTATTTTAATTATATAAATTAAAATGTGTTGTACATTGGCTTCATTATATGCATAGACTGTCAAGCTTTCCTCTCAATATCAAATCTGTATTCATAAACTTGCCACTCAGACAGATGGAGGTTTTCCCTGATGTTGGCCTCCATTTACCCCCATCCCATCCTTGCACTTACACTTCTCAAATCTGTCTCTCCTCAATCTCTCCAGAATATAAACTGGAAGAAGATGACCTGCATTACTATGCTTTGATTGACATTTCCATTATTCAATCATCTCACAAGTAAAAAATTAGATGAGAGACAATTTTGGACATTAGCAAGTGTATGGGTAACAATAATTATACGTGTCATGATATTTAACAGAAACAAAAGCGATATTCTTTACTTTGTGTGTCTTCAATTCGGTCTGAACTTGTACGGACTACTTGTGCTAAGAAAGAAGAATTGGTTCAAAGTCACCCAACTTATTTTGTGCCTAAGAACCCCTGGTTTCTAGCCTGGTGCATTTATACAGAAACGATTGTATTATATCACTTAGAAAACAAAGAAATAAAAAGAAATTTTAGATAGGGAATGGGTGATATCTGGTTTACTGAAAAAATTATGTGTGATGCGGCCGCAATATAATGTCCAAATCATGAGAAATAATACCATCATGGTATTCTGCATTGTTACAATTCCATCTCAAAGATTATGTCCAGTTCTGACACTACACTTTTCCATAGAGAATGGAACAGCTTCAAAGAAGAGCAACAAATATAGCAATGGCACTGAGACTTATACCACTTCCCAATGCTTTACAGCCCTCTCTTAATGGTTTACAGAGTCAGCATATTGCCCCAAACAACCTGTGTTCTCATTTTACCGACCTCAGAAGGATGGAAGGCTGAGTCAATATTTCTACATATTGCAGCGTTATTTTTAAAATACGTGAAAAGAAAAAGAATAATGACTTGAAGACGATCTAAATAGTTAATCATGAATAGCAGAGAAAGAATAATGCCTGTTCTCTCTGACTACAAAGTAAAATCACAAAATAATAGATTAAATTAAAGGTAGGCAAAGTCTGATCAAATGTTGTCTGGTGGGGAAGTATTAGCAGTAAGAGCAATTTGACAGTATAATTAATTACCAGAAGGATGGTGGGCTGCCCAACTCTTGAAGCTGACAACTATCCATCTAAGATACTTTATTATGTAAGTGTCTATATAATAGTAACATTTTGATAGAAGTTTGAAAAGCATATGATCATCTTTCCCCTCCTTTTAACAGCCTTCTGATATAGAATCAGAAAAACCCTACTCTCCATTCATACAATACAATGTTTCCTTAAAGACAATAGAATTCTGGCAGGCAGGAAACTAAGCACAAGAATCAACCTACTGTATATTTGAAAAAAATGGAAATTTTGCATCTAGGTCTATGTTTTCTTGAGCTATTGGGGTCAATCAGGAAGAGCCATGTAGTGGGAAAAAAATTTTTCCCTGATAAAGGAGATAACTAGGAGAATATTTCCTCTACCCTAAAAAGCCACGTTTCCTATTTTTTTCTTTCACTGGCCATAAAAACATATATTACATCCATATCTCCTGTTCCCAGTCATAAAATCATACATCAAGCTTGCATTTCCTTCATAAAGGGTTCAGAAATCCTATAAAAATCTTACTGATAGGTCTGTCTCTAGCCAGCTGCCGCCCCCAGAGCAAACCTTGTATTGTTTTTGGACCAAATAAAGAAACCTCTTTTTTATCAACTCACTTCCATATTTTGATTGCTTCCCAGCTCAGAAGAAAGATACCCAGGGAAATTCTCCCAACAATATAACATAATACATTTTAAAAAAGAGGTAATATAGAGAAAAAGTAAGAATTGCAAGGAAAAAATGGGGAAAAGAAAATGTAAAAAAATACAATAAAGAGAGAAAAGAAATATATAAATAAGTGATTTCCAACTTTCATCAGAAGTATAAACAAATTTGGTTACTCTTCACTTCTGGTAAGGTTACAAATATTTATCTCTTCACTCTAAATCCCATCTCTTATCTATGAACAAATCCATGAAGCATAATATTATCAGTCCTGATGTCAGCAAAAAGTTGATAAAGCCAGAAGTAACAATGCATCTTGTTTTAACCTTGATTAAATAAGCAAACATTATATTTTTTTTTCATTTCATTTCTAGTGGTTTTAATTTTTAGTCCATTCAAATGTTGTTGTAAGATTTGATTTATCTTCATTTCTTCTTTGTCCCATTGAACAGAAGTCTTCAAGGCTTTAACAAGCCACATTCATAAATCCAGTTGAAAAAATAATTATCCAGCTCTATCCGTTGGGTTGTCATTCATATTTCCTTGATAAGTTTTAAAAACTCATCCAAATTCTTTTGTAGATCCAGTGAAGCACCTTTTTCTAACTAATTTTCTTGGCCTGCCAATTGTAAATTCACTTCCAATACCACCTCTATTTTGTCAAATAAAATTTGTTCGCCCTATGATATTTCTTCAAGCTTTAATTTGGATTTTTGTGCTGAATAGAGGATTGGACTCAGTGACCCAGATTGCTCCTTCCAACCGAAGGATTCTGTGACCATAATTGCTGATTTTTAAATCATACATTATTATTATAATATTCATTAGGGTTGTGTTAATGGTCAGTTTAAATATGAATTAAGCTGTATTCCCAGAAGCTTAGAGGAAGGAGTCCAATGATTAAAAAAAAAAGTTTGGGACTAAATTTGTTTATTGCCAGAGAAGAAAACTCATGGATAAGCAATAGAAAAATCAAATAAAAATGTTACACTTAATTTAAAACTCCCTGTAGTACATCAAACAGATGAACAGAAATAACAATTGGTAACTCAAGTGCAATATTGAGGTTTTTGACAGAGGTGGTATTCAGCAGGTTCTGACCAGTTCTGGAGAACTAGAATCGGAAATTTTGAGTAGTTCAGAGAACTGGTAAATACCACCTCTGACTGGCCCTGCCCCCATCTATTCTCTGGCTCCCATTGAGTCCCAGCTGATCGGCTGGGTCTTCTTTTGTTGCCCTGCACATGAGAATGGAGCTGGAAAGCAGGTTAGTGGGGTGGGGAGGGAATGGGGATTTTGTAGTATCCTCCCCTCCCATGCTCACCAAGCCACGCCCACTGAGCCACACCCACAGAACCGGTAGTAAACATTTTTTAATCCCACCACTGCTTTTTGACAAACTTTTTGACAATTGCAAGATTGAAAGGGCTTTTCAGATAATCTATTCATGTCACTTTGTCTAGTGAAGATATACTAAGATCTAGCAATCAAAGGCATTTTTGAGGGAGATGCCAATGATGCCCATGGTATCAGCTTGACATATTTAAATGGTGCAGGGCTTTGATTATTTTATTTATTTATTTATTTATTTATTTATTTATTTATTTATTTATTTATTTATTTATTTATTTATTTATTTAATTGATTTTCTATACTGCCCCCTCTCCCGGCAGGACTCGGGGCGATGTACAGCCGAATAAAAATATAGACATAAATACAATATTTAAAATAGAATTAAAAGAATTAAATAATTGGCTGAAAAATTAAAACTATCAAAGGTTAAAAACTAAAAAAACATTTAAAATCAATTAAAACCCTACAAATAACTCTAGGCCAGACCGGCTTGATGGAATAAGTGGGTCTTCAGCGCGTGCCGGAAGGTTAATAGGTCAGGGATGGTCCTCATCTCCGGGGGTAATTTGTTCCAGAGGGATGGTGCTCCCAGAGAGAAGGCCCGCACCCTCGGGGTCACCAGAAATCCAGCCGGCAGCACCCCAAGGAGGGCCCCCCTATGGGAGCGCACTGGCCGATGGGAGGCCAATGGTGGCAGTAGGCGGTCCTGTAAGTACCCAGGTCCCAAGCCATGGAGCGCTTTAAAGATGACCACTAACACCTTGAATTGCACCCGGAAGGCCACCGGGAGCCAGTGCAGCTCACGCAAAAGTGGCATAACATGGGAGCTCTGAGAAGCCCCCAAAGACACCCGCGCGGCCGAACTCTGCACCAACTGGAGCCTCCAGATACCCTTCAAGGGGAGACCCATGTAGAGAGCATTGCAATAGTCTAGGCAGGAGATGACGAAGGCAGATGTGACCGTGCGCAGCGCATCCCAATCCAGAAAGGACCACAACTGGTAGATCCTATGGACCTGAAAAAAAGCCACCCTGGCAACGGCCGCTATATGATCTTCTAACAACAACTGTGCATCCAGGAGGACACCCAGATTGCGAGCCCTCTCCATGGGGGCAAGAATTTCCTCCCCCACGGCCAGCGATGGAGTTAGCTGGCTGTATCGGTGAGCCGGAAAGCACAGTCACTCGGTCTTGGCTGGGTTGAGCCGAAGCCTGTTTTGCCCCATCCAACCCCACACAGCCTCCAGGCACGGGGTCATCACTTCCACAGCTTCGTCGGGATGGCCTGGGGTAGAAATATACAGCTGAGTATCATCAGCATATTGATGAAACTCTACCTGAAAGCCACGGATGATCTCACCAGTGGCTTCACATAAATGTTGAACAGCAAGGGCGAGACCACCGACCCCTGAGGTACCCCACAAGTCAGGGGCCACGGGGCCAATCTGTGCCCCCCTGCCAACACAAATTGTGAATGGTCGGAGAGGAAGGAGGAGAACCACCATAACACAGTGCTCCAACCCACAAACCCCGCCCCCCCCGCCATCGCAATAGGATACTGTGGTCAACAGTATCAAAAGCCGCCGAGAGATCTAACAGGATCAGGACAGAGGAATAACCTCTGTCACGGGTCCTCCAGAGATCATCCACCAACGCGACCAATGCTGTCTCCGTGCTGTACCTGGGCCTGAAGCCTGATTGGCGTGGATCCAGATAGACAGCTTCATCCAGGTGCCGAGGGAGCTGTCGTGCCATCACACTTTCAACAGCCTTCGCCATGAAGCGAAGGTTGGAGACCGGATGATAATTAGATAACAGAGTTGGGTCCAGGGACAGTTTCTTGAGGAGGGGTCTCACTACCGCCACTATGTCATCCTAGGTGGTTTCTTGCCTCTCTGGATACCCATGCTTAGACTGGATTGGTATTAAAACTTTGCCAATTTGTTTCCTCCTCATTTAATACATCTCTGTTAACATCATATCCAGGCTGTTGAAGAGTTGATGAAATGGATGCACAGTATAAATTTGCTTTGAAGGGCTAGGAAATGTTCAGTAACTGATAAAGATGATAGCCTTCAATGTTTATGTCAAAGCTGAAGAGAAAGAAACTCCCATAGTGTGAGTGGAGTCTGATGTGTAACCTCATACTTTACAATAGCGGAATGTTCAATCCAAATTACATATGGGTCTGGTATTTGGCTCATAGATGCCAAAACCAATAATATATTTGATTACTTTTTCTCAACGCTACCCTCAAAAACTTGGGATAAACAAGGATTGTTTATTTTACATCTTCCTTTTTTTTTTTGCATGGCCAGTGCTTTCATGGATACTCAAATCCTCATTCCTTTTGGAAATCTAATGCCAGGGAAAAAAATCCATTCCTTAGCTTAGATCTACTTCTAAATAAATGTGCACAGAGGTATCTCCCCATTGCCCTTTCTTACTATTAGGAAGGGATTTTGCAAGCTATTTGGGACTAACAATTACTGCAAATTGCAGGTTAAATTATTTTTATAGTCCACTAAAAAAGAATCAGGACACATTGTAATCACAAAAAGAGGGAGACTAAAGAAACAGTAATGAAAGTATAATTCAAAGTACCTGCTAATTTCCTAGTGTTTTATAGTATATTAATATGCACTGCCAAATCCTTGATTTGTGTGTCTGGCTTCAAGCAGAATAGTGAAAAGTACATATCTGTGGAATTCACGAAACATCAATTTAATCCCTGGCAAGAAATAAACATTTTTAATGAGATTTTCCTCCTGGTTGTGGGAAATCTGTGCTCCTTAACTAACAACAAATTTGGTAAAACCACCTTTCCACACCTCTCTGTCTTTCCATCTATGTTTAATCTACAATCTTTGCATCTGTACAAGAGGTAAACTCATTAGCCACCTGCTAATTTACTCCTAAGCACTTAAAACTAAGAAATGAAAAGCTGCCATTTGCTTTCCGCTCGAAAGAAGCAAATGAAGAAAAGAACAGAACAGAAACAAATGTTTTCTCAATCCAGTGCACTTGTTCTGAAAAATCTCAGTGCATCATCCACTCCCAATGCAGCAAAAGAGAGTTCTGTAGTGTCAAAAATATTTTTCTGAAAGGATGGATTTGGGAATGCATGACCTGGATTGGACCAATGTCAAAGCATTGGTACAATCCAGATCATTATATACATCATCTAGGATTGTGTTGGAAATATAGATGGTAGCTACCTCTCAGTCTTTCTGCAGGTTGAAAGTAGAGTACTGGTAGACTAAAAAGAATAAATTGTTTCCTCCAAATTCAGATTAGCCTTCTGGAAGACCTCAAGATCTGGCTTTGCCATCTGGCCTGGAGATCAGAGAACAGTGTGGAGCCACTCAACATCAAAGGCCCGTACTGTTCTTGAATGATTGTGGTCTCCTGGTGACTATAACCATATGGTTTTTAATTGTTTTAATGCTTTTTAATATGTGCATTGTTTGTATGGCTGCTTTGTTTGTTTGTTTGTTTTTAAATGTTGGTATTGTTTATGTTTTTAATTGTAAGACACACAGAATCATGTATGTGAGATGGACAGCACTGATTAATGAATGGATGGATATCAATTGCTCCTATTAAGAAAAGACTGTAACCATTAAAATACATCCCACCCATTCTTCTCATCCTAGTCTATAACCTGAGGAAAAAGCCAGATCCACAGGACTTTTTGGGAAGACAGTAGCATCACGGCTGTCTGGATCTTGGGAACAAGGAATGCTATTACACAGGACAGGTGCTATAACAAGGAAGGTCTCTTGGTTCCATAAGGCTATATTGCCTAATACAGTAGATGGACCAAAAGCATGCTGACCTTGTTAGATCTTATTGGATGGATATAAACAATGAAACAATGACTCCTCTTTACTTTCATCTTTCCCCCTGTTCATACTTTTCCAAAAGCCCTTCTTTCTCTTTCTAATAGGAACAACTGCAGAAAGATGCAATCCTAGATAGGATTGTCCATATTCCTATTTAGGATAATAGCCTTGTAATGATGGTAAGAATTTGATTATTCTCTTATATTTTGCCAGTCTCATTAATCATCCTTTAAATAATGCCATGTATCATATTTTCCTGTCAGGCAACTCTTTTTTTTTTTCTTTTGCAAACTGACCAAGCAATTCATTTTAATGACTTCTTGTTAGGAATGTGCCACTCAATCTTAATAGTTTAAATTTAAGCAGGTTTTGCAAATGGGTAGGTTTGCAGATTATACCAAAGAAATCTATCATATGATGCAATGGTATGAATAATTATTTTAGCTGTGGATAAAACTATTTTTTATGACTTATCAGAACCCTGACATAAATGAAGCCGCTGCATTAAAAGTGAAGTTTAAAATCCAAGTGTAAATGTTTCATTCATCCATTCCATTCCATTCATAAGATGATATTTCAGGAATTGGCTTTTGAAGTCCATTATGTGCTGAGTCTTTCTGAAATAATACACAGATTGAAACTAATTTTTGTAGATCTTCTTTTGAAACTCTGTTCTTCATCCTCAACGAATAAGAATTAAAAAGGTATTTCAATTCCACATATGTCTCTGTTCACAATGAAGAACAAACGCAGAATGAAAGAAGCAGAATTTAAATGTTGTCACTGTGGTGATGATGCAATATTGGTTGGTTAGACAATGGTTGCCTCACCAACTGAATATTCTCAAAAAAACAACAACAACATGGTGAACACAAGTAGGAAACTTGTAGTAACATAAGATGTGAGACTAAAATGCTTCATTCACATCTCACACTTATATACAAATACCAGATACAGACATATTTCGGTCTTTTGTATTTCCATAATCCCTCTTTGAAGTAACAAGATCCATATCACCTTCTAATGGAACTCTAGTGGAATTCTACCAGTTCGCACCTATTCGCTAGAACCGGTTGTTAACATTCTAAGCAGTTTGGAGCACCAGTTGTTAGAAGAAATTACTGGCCTAATCCTGTAAGGAAGGCAGGAAGGAAACATTCTGGTGTTGCTTACAAAAACTGCCTCTCCCTTAACCCTTATTACATTCTTGGCAGGACTAGACTTCTTGTCTCTGGAACTTCTCTGGAGTTTTCTTTCCCTCTTTTGCTGGTTCTTTGCTTGTGTGGAGTGACCATTCAAAGTTACAATGGCACTGAAAAAAGTGACTTATGACCATTTTTCACACTTACAACTGTTGCAGTTTCCCCACAGTCATGAGAGGCCAGACGAGAGATGCGTGCCTCGATGTGAGTGATATTGAGTTGGCCACGCCCAGCCAATAACATGACCACCAAGCCACACCCACAAACTAAGCCACACCCACAGAACCAGTTGTTAAAAAAAATTGAATCCCACCCTTAATCCTTCCCCTAGGAGTGGGGAGGGAATGGAGGTTTTACAATATCCTTCCCTGTTACACTCACCAAGCCACACCATGCCCACCAAGCCATGCCACAGAACCAGTAATAAAAAACATGAATCCCACCACTGCCTTCCTCATACTGATTGCAATTGTTCATACATCAGAAATTGGCATAGTCTCACTCTCAGAAGTATAGAAGAATACTTCACCATTAAAAATGTTTGAGTAAGATTTACTTGCTGGTAGGTGTAATTTTGAAAATAATATGGGATGGTGTCACTATCATATTCACTTCAGACAAGTCTTGGGCTATACCTATTCTCCTCCTGTCATGTAAATCTCTGTTAGCCAATCATAATTATATTATTCCTTCCATGATAGTTATCCTCTAGAGTGATTCTTGCTTAAATTATCATATAACTTACTGTTATAGTAAGTTACTGTCAGGGGTACAGAGTCAAAAAGATCAAGATGGTGCCCATGACGTATGATCCTTATTTTCTCTTTGTCTCTGCCTCTCTGTCTCTCCCTGTCTGTCTCTGTCTCTGTCTCTCTGTCTCTCTCTCACACACACATACACACACACACACACAAAGAGGAACTTAATGTATTAAACTGGTCTATGCAGCTCTATCAATCTGAGTAGCTCTAGAAAATCTATGAAAGGCTACCACATGGAAAATCATGTTCATTTATTTTCAATAGCATTTGAAGGTAGGACAAGAAACAATGGATGGAAACTTGTCAGAAGGTAATCCAACCTATAAATAAGAGGAATTTCCTGACAGTGAGAACTATTAAGCTGTGGAACAACTTGCCTCCCAGAGTTATATGTGCTCCATTGTTGGAGTCTTTCAAGAAAAGATTTGAGCAAGATGGTATGAGGACCTGCCTTGGACAGCAAGTTTAACTAGGAAATCTCAAAAATCCCTTCTAAGCCTTATGATTCTATGGTCTATCAATCTGACTTGTACTATTTGAATTTTAAGCTGAGTTACAATTCTGTGACTTTAAAAACCCTCTGAGACATTTTTCAACTTTTTTTCTTAGCTGAGTTCAAAAGCTACATATCTATTGATACCCAGAACTTTGGAATCAATGAGTTCCTCTGTTCTGAGAGGAAATCATTAGTATTTCATAAAAAAATAAAAGTGCAAAAAAGAGCATCAGACATGACTTCACTCCTTATAGATTTTTAAAGAGTTCTCACATTGCCAAAAACTACAGAGAAGCAGAAGGTGGATGCAAGTTGAGCTGTAACTGCCAGAACTGAAGACATTTAGAAATAACCTTGTCCTTCTTATAGCTCAGAACTCCAGGGTAGAATGAAACTGCTCTACACTAAGTGTTTATCACCTAGAAACAACCCCAATGAGGGAGAATAAACCCACTAAACTATGGAGTACGACATCTGGGTGGAAAGAAACTTGGAAAGAAAAATTTATTTGGGATTCTTTGCCTCAGGACCTTATAACTAATGTGTTATTCAGTTCAAGCAGATCATAATATAAGCCAGTACAAGTCTCATTCCACCCACTGGTGTTGTATTTATTCCAGTTCTTTCCCAATGTTCACAGAAGCAGACCGATTTACAAATCTTTCAACGAGAGAACTCAGCTGCTACAAGAGGCAGGCTGTCTATGGCAGCTGGAGAACATGACAGTAAGTCTGGTCAAGGGAGTAACACAAATCACCCTTGCTCTGCATGGTTTGCATATAAAAAGAGGGAATCTACACTGAAATATGTAGAGGTGTTTGGCTGGTATGTTTAATCTGCAGATACATTCTGGCTACATCATGCACACAAAAAACAATCTCTTTGCCATAATGTTCTGGGTTTCTCTTCTGTGGAAGCAGCTCTAGCCATAAAAAGGAAAGGCTCTTCATTGTGAACATCTAGAAAGCTCTAAAAGCCTGTGATGAAGTAGGTGAGGTAGTAGATAGGATGAAATAAAAGTGCTGCCATTACTCCAGTACTACTATATGTTAGCATTAAAATGATTCAGGGATATAATAGTCATGATGAATACTTATATGCATACATGCATTCTTATTCATATGTGTGAGTATGTACTGTATGCATGTGCATATTCTCTTTGTGTGTATATATGTGTTTATATGTATGCTTTGTTGGATAATATTGTTTAATTGGGAACTGCTCAATGAAAAGGGCATAAAAGCTTACTTCTTGCTTCAATTGTCATATTATCTGAGGAACCCGTGCCCACCTCACCCACACTGGCAGAAGCAGAGGTAGTATTCAGCAGGTTCTAACCAGTTCTGGAGAACCGGTAGTAGAAATTTTGAGTAGTTTGGAGAACCGGTGACAGCCTGCCACCAGGAGTGGGAAGGGAATGGAGATTTTGCAGTATCCTTCCCTTGCCACACCCACCAAGCCATGTCACACCCACCAAGCCATTCCACATCCACCAAGCCATGCCCACAGAACTGGTAGTAAAAAAATTTGAATCCCACCACTGGGCAGAAGGGACTCCAGCCAGTAGGATCCAGGAGAAGAGCCATTTTTGCTGGCTCTTGTTCTCTGAAACATGGTCTTCCCCAAAGTGAGAACTGCATCCATTCTTTTGGCCTTCTGAAAGGGCTTGAAAACCTGACTTTGCCCTTTGTGCTAAGAAGGGACCCATGTTTATTTGATCCCTTTCCTTTCCATCTATGACCATTTTTAATCAATTTCAATGTTAATATTTATTATTTAATGTTTTTACTTAGATAGCCAGTCATTAAGTGAGATGGGCAGCTCTAGAAATTGAATGAATGAATGAATGAATGAAAATTGAATGAATGAATCAATGAAATGTAGGTTCAATGCCCAAAACAAAGATACAGAGTGCATTGGAACGTCCCTCCCTCCCTGTCTCCTTTGGTTTGACTTTCAAACTTGATCAGCTATTTGTAACATAAAAGCTTTTAATCAATCAATCAATACATAAAACAAACCCTTAGACATTTAGCAAAAGCAGATCTGCCATTTCTATATTCTTGAAAAATTGAGAAGGGGGCCTTTTACAATAATTGTACAGAGGAAAAGAAGATCTGAAAATAAAAGTTAGCTATCACTGGTATAGTCTCTCTCCCTAATACTTTTTCTTTTTTCAGTATTTCAGGAACATGTTTCCCTTGTTACGGGAATATTTTCTGAATATTCTCTTCAAGGCCTTTTCCATGGCTCCCTACTATAATAGTCATTCACATATGGGGGTGAGGCGGAGACGAATGGAGGCATAGAAGTCTGCTCGTAATTCTTCTTGCCTCTTCTTGCTGTTGGTGCGACCCTTCGGGGTGCACGAATCCAGAAGAGAAACGTGCCGATGTGGGAAAACTCGAGCTGTGGTGAGGCGAAGGCAACTCCCATTACAGCGAAGAGAAATCCCTCAGAGCCCGACAAGCAAGAGACTGCTGTTTCTTTAATGGCAGTCCTGAAGTCCGGTCTGCCACAGACGAAAGGAAGCAAGTGAGAGACATTTTGTGGTGATTAATGGTGAAAGGTGCAGGTGAGAGAAAGTCTTTTTTGAATACTGTGGATCCACAGGAAAATTGTTGAAAGAATTTGATTGGAGCCCTAAAAGGAAGCGGCTAAGGAGCGGAGGCAAGGCAGACGAAAGTGAAAGGGCTGGATAGAGAGAAACAAGGACAGCAACAAAAGTAGCATAGAAGACGGGGAGGTTGATGAGATTTGCTACACTGTCATTAGTGGAAAGGAATGGAGCTGCTGAAAGGTCTGGGGGATTTGGATTATTTTGTTTTGGAAAGACTGCATTAAATTTGATGAGAAGATCAGTATAAGTGAAATAAATGGAGATAACGTGGAGCAAAAGAAGATACTTTTTGGAAGTTTTTGGAAAAGTCTTTGACTGTTGATTCAAGCATGTATTGATCTAACTGACTAGTTTACTTTAACTGAAGAAACATAGAACTATAGAAAAACTGAACTTAAGATTTCCTTAAGAAAAGACAATAAAAGAATTGGATACAATTGAGTGAGCTGAGACTCTGAGAGGACATTGCTATTACTCAGCAATTTTCTATTTCTAGGCATCTGGATCTGCAAACGTGTAATCCCAGTGACTGAAGGTGGAACAGCTATTTTATGACTCTTTTCCTTTTTTCTCTCTTTCTATGTTATTTATCTCTCTTTGGTGCTTTGATTAGCTACTGTTCCTCTCTCAATTTTTTTTTTTTATTTCCATATAGTATTATGCAAGTAGATATATATGAGGTAGAGGGAAACTGTTTATCGCTATTGTGATACAATTAGTTTGATTTAACTGACTTATTAGTAATATTGATAATTACATTCTTATCATATATATAGAAAAGTTATTAAGAGATAGATAGACAAATTCATTAATTACTGTATTGATTAATTTAGTTTATTGGTTATTTTTATGATATATTATTTAATAGTGAATGTTAATCTGGGACAATATAATTAATATAATACAAAAACAAAAACAAATTTTAGGAGAAATGACCTCCATAACTTCTACAACACTCAAAGCTGGAAAGAAGACTACATTAACAACTCCGACAGCAACACCCTCACCAATGTCACAGAAGACAATTGAGGAGTCTTTAACATTGGAAAAACAGTCTTCTATTACAAACGCTAATATTCATTTGACACTGCTCACCCTACAAGATTCTATGTCAAAGTTACAAGAAATAATGCTTAAAAATCATACAGAGACGAGAGCAGATTCAAATGAATTGAAAGAACAAATGGGGAATCTAAAAGTAGAAATGAAAATGGACATTTCTAAATTAGATGAAAAAATTGGAACATTACAGCGAGAGTTGGAGAAAAACGAAGGAATAATAAAAGAAGTAGAGAAGAGGACAGAAAAAACTGAAAAGAAATTGGAAAGAGTCGATGAACACTTAAAGAATATTAGTAAGGAAACGGAAGATTCCCTGGTGTTTTTAGAGATGGATAAGGCCGCAACGTACCTAAGATTCCAAAATATAGTGGAATCAAAAGAAGAAGACTTAGAACAGGTGATGGCGGAAATCTTGGCGGAGATATTGGAGAGAGACAAAGATGAGATTTTGAAAGAATTAGAGGAAGTCTACAGAGTAAGTACTAATTACGCAAGATGACATAAGTGCCCAAGAGAAGTACATGTACGTTTTACAAGAAGAAAGGTTCGGGGCATTATATATAAAATATCGAGAGATGAAACAATCAAATATAAGGATAAAGAAATCCTAGTTCTTAAACAAATTCCAAGAAGGGTTAGAGAAGCAAGACGAGACTATAAATCTCTGACAGCCCAATTGAACCGAAAAGGTATTATATTTAAATGGCTTGTCCCGAAAGGGATGTTAATCACTTGGGGGAAAGAAAAATTAAAGTAGACTCTTTCGAAAAAGCCCAAGATTTCTATGAAAGACTGGTAAGCTCCGAAGAGCAGACCAGCAAAGATGAATTAGAATCAGAATCTCAAGAAGACCAAGAATATCAAAAGAAGGGACAGAAGATTGCAGAAAACCTGAAAAATAGCCAACAACAAGAAAAAGGAAAAGAAGGAAATAAAGTACAATATCAATCACAAGTAGAATTTGGAGTAACTACAAGGCAAAGAGCAAGAAATAATTAAACCCAAACCTTCAAGAAGAACAAGATTAATTAAAATAAAGAAGAAAAATAAGAAGTAAGAAAAATCATTCAATAACAATATAATAAACATAGAGTGCTAGAGAGAAAGTAATTAAGAGATAAAGATATAGACAAATTAGAACTATGGAAAAAGAGGTGAAACTCCTATCTATTAATATAAATGGTTTAAACTCAAAAATAAAAAGACAAAGGATTCTGGCAAAGTTGATAAAACAAAATGTAGATATTGTTTGTTTACAGGAAACATACATTTTGAAAGCACAGGAAAATTATTTAGTTTGCTCAAATTAGGGACAGGGTTCACAGCTTCCGCAGATAATGAAAAAAAGAATGGAATAGCAGTGTATATTAAAGAAGAGATAAAAGCAACATTATTAGGGAAGAGTTCTGGCAATAGAAATATAGATAAATTTGAAAAAAATTTTACTGGTAGTAATTTACGCTCCTAATGTTAACCAAAAAGAATTTTATAAAGCTTTATATGCTAAAATTATTGAATTGGAAAGGAAAAATATTTGTATTATTGGGGATTTCAATGCTGTAACAGATTATCAAAAATATTATAATGGGGGAAATAAGAAGAGAAGGGAAAAAAGGAAGAGAGAATTACCTAAAATTTGCGTAGAAATGATTAAGGAATTAAATTTAATAGATGTATGGAGGAAACTAAACCCAGATAAAAAACAATTTACTTTTTATTCAAACTCCCACCATTCATGGTCGCACATTGATATGGCATGGATGAGTAATACAAAATGTGACAGAAGTAGAAATGATATTGAACACTTGGGCAGACCATAATCCTCTTAAAATTAATTGGTAGGGTAAGAAAAAACCAAGGAGAAGGCGGACTTTAAACTCTCAACTGTTAAAAGATGAGGAATTTATAAAGAAACTTAAGAAAGAATTAAAATTCTATCTTAAAGAAAATAATAATTCAGATACAACTATTCAAAATTTATGGGATGCGATGAAGGCCGTTATAAGGGTAATTATAATATCTTATACCGTTCAAAAAAATAAAGAAAAACACGCTCAGCATCACAACCTATACAAAACAATTAAGAAATTAGAAACTGAATTACAGGAGGTACCACAAAAGACTAAAATCCAAGAACAATTGATTTATTATAAACATAAACTCAATTTAATGGAACAGGAAGAATTGATTAGAAATTTGAAAATAACTAAGCAAATAGAATTTGAACATGCAAACAAGCCTGACAGATGGCTCTCCTATAAGCTCAAAAAAGAGAAAGAGAAAAGAATTATTTACCAATTACAAGATGAAAGCGGAAATTATCAGCATACAATAGAGAAGAAAAAAGAGATTGTACACAAATATTTTGATAAGCTGTATAAAAAGGAGAGAGTAGATGAAGATCAGATAAAGAAATATTTAAGGGAAAAAAGTACTCATGAAATTAAGGATGGGATGAAAGAACTGTTGACAAAGATATATCTGTGACAGAATTAAAACAAGCAATTAGAATCCAGAAAAGTAACAAAACTCTAGGCCCTGATGGCTTCTCAGCAGAATTTTATAAAGTAACAGAAGAACAGGTAGGACCAATAATGGTGGATTTATTTAATGAGATAATAACATCTGCTAAAATGCCAGATACATGGAAGGAATCATTAATTTTGCTAATCCCGAACGGGGACTCAGATCCCAGGATGATACAAAATTATAACCAATCTCTTTATTGAATGTTGATTATAAAATATTTACTACTATTATTGCTACCAGATTAAAAATAATCTTGAATGAGTACATACACCCAGATCAAAATGGATTTCTCCCAAATAGACAAATTAGAAACAACTTAAGAATAATAATGGATGTTTTGGAATATAATGAAGCTCATCTGGGGGAACAGGTAGCTCTTGTATTTTTGGACGCTCAAAAAGCTTTTGATAATCTCAATTGGCAATTTATGATTCAACAAATTTACGATATGAATTTTGGCACTAAATTTGAGAATATTATAACGGCAATTTACTCAGTACAAAAAGCAAATATAATAATAAATGGAGAGAATACTCAAACTATAAATATAGAAAAAGGAGTACGACAAGGTTGTCCATTGTCCCCTCTCCTCTTCATATTATCATTAGAAATATTATTAGAAAGAGTGAGGCAAAATTCTGAAATAAAAGGATTAAAAATAAAAAATGAAGAATATAAATTGCAAGCTTTTGCAGACGATATGGCCTTTATTATGGAAGATCCAATAGAAAAAGGACCAATATTAATTAAGGAACTAGAAAGATATGGAGCAGTAGCGGGATTAAAAATTAATAGACAGAAAACGAAACTCTTAGTAAAAAATCTAACAGATCGACAAATAATAGAATTAGAAAGGGTGCTGGGACTTCAAACAACAAGGAAAATTAAATATTTGGGAATATGGCTGATAGCACACTACAAGACAATAAAGGAAAACAATTATAATAAGCTATTGCAACAAACACAAAAAGATTTAGAACTTTGGACGAAAATGCAATTGTCATTATTAGGAAGAATAGCAGCCATAAAGATGTTTGTATTACCAAAATTTCTTTATTTATTCCAAACCATCCCAGTTAAATTAGATAAGACCTTTTTTGATAATCTCAATAGAATGACATTAAAATTCATCTGACAGGGTAAGAAACCCAGAATAAAAATGAAATGGTTACAAGATATGAAGAGCAGAGGTGGTTTTGGATCACCAAATTGGGAATTATACTATAGGGCAGCAGCATTAGTTTGGCTAAAAGACTGGATTAATTTAAAGAATAAAAGAATATTAGTTATATGACCTTCAAAGGGGATGGCATGCATTTCTTTGGGAAATAGGACCTACAAAACAAAAATATTTTTATAGACATTTGATCAGAGATTTGCTGATATACAATTGGATCAAGGTTAAAAATAAACATTATATAAAAATCCCAATTTGGCTATCTATAATGGAAGCGATGATTCACCCAAATAACCTAGATCTGAATAAAATGTTAAAATATAAAGATCTATTGGATATAAATGGAAATTTAAAAACAAAACAAGAGCTCCAAGAACATGGGCTGCTAATAGATTGGTGGGCTTATCTTCAAATACAAAGCTGATACAATAAGGATATAAAAGACTATGGAATATATTTGAAACCACAACAACTAGATAAAATCTTATTAAATTAAAAAAATATTACTAAAATTTATAAGTATCTTTTAGAAGTAGAACTGGAAGAAGAAGTAGTGAAAGGATGTATGATTGCCTGGGCTCAAAACATTGGACATAATATAAAGTTAGCAGATTGGGAGACTATATGGAATAGAAATCATAAATTAACAAAATCAGTAACATACAAAGAAAATGCATATAAAATGTTTTACAGGTGGCACTTACCCCCTTCGAGATTAGCGAAAATGTACCCTAAACTGAATCCCACATGTTGGAAATGTGGGAAAAAAAGAGGGAACATATTATCATATGTGGTGGTCTTGCCCAGAGGCTCAAAAATATTGGCTAAAAATCCAAAAATGGCTACAGGAAATTACCAATGAACAATTAGATTTACAACCAGAGCTCTTCCTATTGGGGATCTTTTAAAAAAAATATGTAAAGACTACAAAATACTTATTATTACATATATTGACTGCGGCCAGGATTGCTTTTGCTCAGTGTTGGAAACAGTCATTCACACCTGTAGAAGAACTGGTTATACAAAAAGTTATGAATTGTGCTGAAATGGATAAATTAACATTGAGTTTAAAAGATAAGGAATCTTCAATATTTTATAAGGTATGGGAACAATGGTACAATTGGATAGATCGGAGACAGACTAAGGATAGATGATTATTAAACATAGAACATAGATAGAATAAGAATATAGTTATGTATACATTATCATTATCACACAAATGACTGCTATATAATAATGCACCACAAACAGTTGTTATTGAGTTATATACTTTTAAATTTTTTTTTCTTTTCTTTTTGTAATAAAATTCAATAAAGTTTTCTTAAAAAAAAAAGTCATTCACATATGCAATAACATAAGTTAACACGGTGACTGAGTAAAGTTTTTAAGATCATATAGCAGCTTGTTGAAAGTTAAAAAGAAACTTTCCACTTCACCTAAGGATCTTTAAAAGCTGAATAAAATTGGTTTTGTATGTTAATGAAGTAGAAAAAGGAATTGTTATAGTGCAATTAATAAACAAGTTTCAGAAGATATATAAATTGTACCATAATTTATATATCATCATAATAATATATTACAGCAGTGGAAATCCAGGCAAAGAATTCTGCTTTCATTCAGTTTTAATCTGACTCCCATTCCTTTGTTCCATTTCAGTCTGTAAATTTAATGGCAAGCTCCCAATGACCACCTAAGTAGCTCTCCTGATCTTTCAGTGTGCTACTCTTGACTGCCTACTTTATCCTTTGTTCAGCTCCATTTCCTTTGTTTAGCTCCATTTCCAAGAAGAAAGGTGTTTCAGTTGTAATTTCCCCATCCTACATCTCAAGCTCAAGGAGAAAAACCTATTGAAAGGCATGCCTTTTCATCATCTTGTCTGCAATCTCATTTACCATTTTTTTCCAGCAAGTATAAATCAAAAAAAAAAGAAAAAAGAAAGAAAGAGAAACATTGGCTTTTCATGAGCATTAATTCTTCTCTTGGTTTTCTTCAGTTATTTAAAAAAAATGTGGAAGGTTGAACAGTGTCCTTGACATTAGCTTTCTCACCATGTGGAAAGGCAATGGCATTCAGCATTTTCAATCATCCCTGGAAGAATGCTGACAAGCCAATTGCCAATTCAGCTTTTCTTTGTGCACCTCTATTGTGAGGAAAGAAAGAAAGAGAGAGAGAGAGAGAGAGAGAGAGAGATGTGGTTTCAATTTATAATGCATCTTTGTTTTCAAAGGAGCTTTAATTTGAGATACACTTACAGTAGGTGTCTTCTTCTGTGAAATACTGTTATTCTGTGAATGGCTAGGTGGTATAAATTTCCTCTATCTCTATTTTAATGACAAACTCAAGCTTCTTTTTTATTTTTTCCTTGCTAATGTTCTTTTGTTTGACAAGTACAATTGCAACTGAACTGTGAATTTGAAAGAGAAAGAGAGAGAGAACAATATTTATAATAGTATATCCTTTTATAATAGGCCATTCTTTTGTACTGAGTCGAAGAATGAGGTAGATTATGTCATTTAGTCCAAATTGCTTTTAAAGATTAAAAAAAATAGACCAACAACTACATTGCAGTGGAGTTGAGTAAGGTAAGTGTGGAAAAGAATTCCTTAGTTTTAGTAAAGGAATACTAAGAGAATGAAATAAAATATGGGGGAGGAGAGTCATCACTTCCTAAACTGTGCCAGCAAATCCTAAATAGAGCAACATTTTCCTTCATTTAAAAAAAAAAATCATTCTGTTGTTGTCTCAAAAGTGCTTCAGGAAAGAATGCAAAGTGCACAATAATGTCTACACAATGAGAGGGCTGGTATAAATATAGTTCTTATTTCTAAGTGGAAAAATAACTGCTACTGATGGAGAATCGTGGATCTTCTTGTAGTAGCTTACTCAATGGTCCACTCTCTCTTCAGCTTCTTTTCAGAGGCAGCATTTTGCTCTCTGTTCCTTTCTTTTCAATTCTGGTTTTGTATGCATTTATTTTTAAAGTTTGATCTTGTGCAGCCAGAATTAACCTCTCTGTCTCTTTTTTTCAATTTTCCTGCTCTTAGTCATCTTAGTTACCCATTTTTCCTGCGTGTGTGTGTATGTGTGTCAGTGGTGGGATTCAATTTTTTTTACTACCGGTTCTGTGAGTGTGGCTTAGTGGGCATGGCAGGAGAAGGATACTGTAAAATCTCCAGTCAGAGGTGGTATTTGCCGGTTCTCTGAACTACTCAAAATTTCTGCTACCAGTTCTCCAGAACTGGTCAGAACCTGCTGAATACCACCTCTGAATATTGTGTTTGTGTGTGTGTGTGTGCATACTGGCCATGTGGGATAAACCAGAAAATAATCACTATCCAATAACTTAATTCTACTTTATTGTAAAACTACATTGAGAGAGTTTATCAAGTCTGAAAGTACAATCTTTTCACCCTTCCCGGCTCCATCTGCTCCAGTCTCTTTTATAGCCCAATAAATTTGGAGGGTCTCTGCTAAGCCTTTTGCCCTGTCCATTATCCAGTTGCAGACTCTGCTGTCATTTATCTGACCATCCCCTTGACAGCTGTCTGGTCTTCCAAGGCAGAGATGGTATTCAGCAGGTTCTGACCAGTTCTGGAAAACCGGTAATGGAAATTTTGAGTAGTTTGGAGCCCCGGCAAATACCACCTCTGACAGGCCCCGTCGCCCCGTCCCCATTTATTCTCTGCCTCTCGAGTCCCAGCTGATCGGCTGGGTCTTCTTTTGTTGTCCTGCACAGGAGAATGGAGCTGGAAAGCAGGTTAGTAGGGTGGGGAGGGAATGGGATTTTCCAGTATCCTTTCCCTGGAGTGGGGTGGGAATGGAGATTTTAAAGTATCCTTCGCCTCCCATGCCCACCAAGCCATGCCGTGCCACAACCACCAAGCCACAACACACCCACCAAGCCATGCCACAGAACAGGTAGTAATTTTTTTTTGAATCCCACCACTGTCACAGTCCCAAATCTTTATTGAAATTGGTTGGGATCATCCCCATCTTTTTCCATCCAAAGTGCTCTTTCTTAGCTCGTGCTTCACTTTTATCTGTACAGAGGACAAAACACTACCAAATAAAATCAGTGGTCTGCAACCACAAACTCTTTTTTATTTTCTAAGAAATATGAATATAGTGAGCCTATGATGAGTCTCAGAGATCCTTTTTTGAAGTTCAGATCATCCTAGAACATAACATTTTTCACTTTTCAGTTTACAGTCATAATACATCTGAGACTTTTCTTTCAGCTAACCAACCAGTATCATCTGTATTTTGTATTTCAGACTATTAGCATTTTGAGTTCCACTTTTGATTCTAGCTGCCATATCTTTCAATCTTGCCATTCTTTTATCTTTTATTTATATATATAAAAGCGAAAGACCACTTATGCATCATCACAAAATCTCCAGAACCATAAAGCCTACAAATTTGAAATTTGGCACGTGTTCCTCTTGGCTCCTAGGTGCTCACTAAAAAAGGATTTTTCAAAATGACTATCAGAGCATTAGTATTAGTATCCCCCACTTTGAAAAGAAATTTCTTCCAAATGCAAAACACAAGCAAAGAGAGGAGTTTCAGTTTTAGTTTCACAGCGCCAAACAGCTTGACTACAGAACAGTTGAGCTAAGCCACGCCCTGGCTCCTTGCTGTCTCCTTCTTGCTCACACAGCAAATACTGTTTCAGTTTCCAAACAGTCCTTAACTCTCTCATACACACTGACAGGAGTCTGGCAGATTTATTTTATTTATTTATTTATTTATTTATTAAATAATTTTATATACCGCCCTTCTCCTGAAGGACTCAGAGCGGTGAACAGCCAACTAAAATACATATAAATTACAGATATAAATACGATTAAAAAAGAATTAAATTATGGGCTGCCAAATTAAAAATTTAAAACCCCCGATTAAAATAAGCTAAAACTTTCATACCCCAACCAATCAAATCTAAAACCCCTTATTTAAAATCCCATTTGAAGTCAGCTCAGGCCGGCCTGCTCAAAGAACCAGGTTTTCAGGTCATGTCTGAACGCCCTCAGGTCAGTGGTTGTTCGTAGCCCCGGGGGCAGCCAGTTCCAAAGGGCGGGTTCCCCCACAGAGAAGGCCCTATTCCTCGGGGTCACCAGGCGGCACATAGCTGCCATCGGGACCCGAAGGAGACCCTCTCTGTGGGAGCGCACCGATCGGTGGGAGACTACTGGCAGAATGCGGTCTTGTAAGTATCCTGGTCCGATGCCATGGAGAGCTTTAAAGGCCAAAACCAATACTTTAAAGCGAACCCGGAAGGCCACCAGCAACCAATGCAGCTCGCGCAGGAGAGGCATCACATGGGAGTACCTCGATGCCCCCATAACCACCCGTGAGGCCGCATTTTGTACCAGTTGGAGCCTCCGGATGCTCCCCGCAGGGAGCCCCATGGAGAGGGCATTACAGTAGTCCAGATGGGAGGTGACCAGGGCATGGATGATCGTGCGTAAGGCGTCCCAATCAAGAAAGGGCCACATCTGGCGTATCAGGTGACCTGATAAAAAGCTCCCCTGGAGACGGTCGTGATGTGATCTTCCAAAGACAGCCGTACATTCAGGAAGACACCAAGATTGCGAGCCCTTTCTGTGGGGGTCAAGATCTTATCCCCAATAGCCAGCGACGGAGTCAGCTGACTATATTGGGCCACCGGAAACCACAGCCACTCAGTCTTGAAAGGGTTGAGTTGAAGCCTGTTCCCGCCCATCCAGTTCCGCACAGCCTCCAGGCAACGGGCCATGACCTCCACAGCATCATTGGGGTGGTTTGGGGTGGAGAGGTAGAGCTGAGTGTCGTCAGCATAGAGATGACATTTCACCCCAAAACCACGGATGATCTCTCCCAGCGGCTTCACATAAATGTTGAACAAAAGAGGGGAGAGGACCGACCCCTGAGGCACCCCACAAATCAGGGGCCTAGGGGTGGACCTCTTCCCCCCATCAACACAAATTGCGAGCGGTCCGAGAGGAAGAACCACCGCAAAACGGTGCCCCCAATTCCCAACCCCTCCAACCACCGCAATAGGATACTATGGTCGATAGTATCAAAAGCCGCTGATAGATCTAATAGGACCAGGACAGAGGAATAATCTCTGTCACGGGCCCTCCAGAGATCATCAACCAATGCGACCAATGCTGTTTCGGTACTGTACCCGGGCCTGAAGCCCGATTGGAACGGATCTAAGTAGAATGCTTCCTCCAGGTACTGAGGGAGCTGATGCGCCACCACACTCTCCACAACCTTCACCAGAAACGGAAGGTTGGAGACAGGACGATAGTTATTTAAAAGAGCCAGATCCAGGGAAGGCTTCTTGAGGAGGGGTCACACCACCGCCGTTTTCAGGGTGGTAGGAAGAGCCCCCTCCATCAACGAAGCATTGACAATCCCCTGGAGCCAGCCTCGTGTCACCTCCCTGGAGGTAGAAACCAACCAGGAAGGGCACGGGTCCAGTAAACATGTGGTGGCATTCAGCCTCCCCAGTAATCTGTCCACACCCTCGGCGGTCACAGGATCAAACTCCTCCCAGATAACCGTCTCAAGACCTGCCCCGGTCACCTCCCCCGGGACCACCCAACTGGAGTCCAGCCCATCCCGAATCTGAGCGATTTTATCATGCAGAAATCGGGAAACCTCTTCTGCCCTACTCTGCAAGAGGTCCTCCCGCGCTCTCAGCTCAAGCAGAGAGCGGGTAACTCTAAACAGAGTGGCAGGCCGATTTTCTGCCGATGCAATAAGGGTGGAGAAATGTGAATGTTTCGCCGCCTCTATCGCTACTAGGTAGGTCCTAATATAGGACCTCACCTGTGTCCGGTCAGACTTCGGCACGACTGGTCCTCCAGATGCCCTCCAGACATCTTTTCTGGCACTTCATCCCCCTCAGCTCCTCCGTGAACCACAGAGCCAAATGGGATCTGTGCCGGGTCAGAGGTCGCAAAGGCACAACTCGGTCCAGAACCTCAGCGGCCAACCTATCCCAGGTGGCCACCAAGTCTGTGGCCGAGTTATGAGCCAGAGTTTCAGGGAATAGCACAAGCTCCGTCTGGAACCATTCAGGATCCATCAGGCACCTGGGGCGGAACCATCTCCTCGGTTCTGCCTCCCTGCGATGGGGGGTGGCAGCAGAGAAGTCAAGTCTAAGAAGCGAATGATTGGACCATGACAAGGGCTTTATAACTAGATCCCCAGAACAATCATTCAACCACTGATCAGAGGCAAAAATCAGATCCAGTGTGTGTCCCCCCGTGTGAGTGGGGCCAGAAACTAATTGGGTCAGATCCATGGCCGTCATGGAAGCCAGGAACTCCCGAGCCACCCCAGAGGTTTCCCCGAGCGAAGGCAGGTTGAAATCACCCATGACTAAAAGCCTAGGGGACTCAACCGCCAGCCCGGCTATCACCTCGAGGAGCCCGGGCAGGGCCGATGACATGTGGCAGGGAGCCAGGTACGTTATCAAAAGGCCCATCTGAACCCCCTGCCCCCACTTCACAGAGAGAGACTCACAACCAGCCCTCTGAGGAACAGTGGCCTCCCTAGGACAAAGAATTTCTCTAATAATCGCCGCCACCCCACCACCCCTTCCCTGAGACCTTGGTCGATGGAATGCTTGGAAACCTGGTGGGCACATCTCCACCAGAGGAACACCACCATCTGGGCCCAACCAGGTTTCGGTGACGCCAGCCAGGTCCACCAGGCCCTCCTTCTGAATAAGGTCGTAAATCAGGGGGGCCTTGTTAACAACGGACCTGGCATTGCACAACATCAACCGGGTACTCAGGGCCTGAGACTCTGCACAACCAGGCCTGCCAGACGGGTTGGGAGGGTCGGAGCACGCTACCGCTTGGAGACAGCGGGTACGCGATCCCCTAACCTGATATGGCCCTCTACCCCCATCATATCTGCCCCTCCCACTTATGGTGCCAATGGAACCCATCCCCTGCTGTCCAAATTGTGATCGCCCCCACAACTCATGACCATCTGGGCCCTCCCAGACATGCACTCCAGCCTGGCTGACTCCAAACCCCCCCCAGGTTATCCCCCAAACCCGGTCCGGGTATCCTCCCTAACCCCAATAAATCACTATCCCCCAACCGTCTCTGAGTCACCCTCCCCAACCTCAACAAAACCCCAAATAAAAATTTAAAAAGTTTAACCCCCCCCCTACAACTCCTTTTCTGATGGCCATGCCACCTCTTTGGATCCCAGGAACCGTCCTTGAGGTAGGCTGTTGATAGACCAGAGGGCCACTTCAGGGAGTGGAAGACCCCCCCAGAGCCCGTAAATCTGCCGAAGAATAGCTAATTGGTCTTTTAGCCACCGTCACCGCTGGATCAAGGACCACCGTCTTCATGCCACGAGCCAACCCCGGACCAGACCCCCACCGACTCCGCCGTCATCGGGGTCGCACAGCAACCGTCGGCGACATCATCGGGGCTGCTGTCTTCGTCCCTGGGGCCATCTTCGTCAAGACCACCGGCATCGTTCGGGCAGGCCAGCACCGCTTTTGCCACTGCCATTGGCGCCCTTGATGCCGTCATCCACTCCATCGTCCACGTCACCTCCGAGATCGCAGAGGTCTCCCAGTCGATGCAGACGCTGTCTCCACGGCTGCCAGTGGGGCTGCCATGCCAGAGGGGCCGTCACCCTCCACGACAAGGTGGCCACCACCTACAACAGCCGCGGAGATCAGAACAAGATTGTCCAAGTCCTTGGAGCAGCAGATGGAAGCAGGACAGTTGGAAACAAAGCACGAGGCTGCAGCAGAACTATCAGCCACAGGGTGACCGACTGTGGGGCGCCCATGGTAGCCACGGCAGCAGCAACGCCACCACCATCCGTGGCCGCCTCGGCACCACCCGCCGCCTGTGGCCATCACAACACCCTCCGCTGTGGCTGCGATGGTTAAAAGCTGGCAGTCCAGACCATTGTCCACAAGGCCCTTGTCCAGAAGGTGAGCATGGCAATCGCGGCGCTCACAGGAAACCCGCTTGCGTCGGTGCCGCCTCTGCCCCCCACGGCCACCATGGCGCCACCCACCACCACTGGATGCCACGACGCCACCCCTAGCCACGGTAGCGCCAGATGAAATGGGGTCCGGATTCGCGGCGGGGCCTCCAGCCACAAAACAACCGCGATGAGGCCTCCGCCCCCTCCCGCGGCCGCCGCGACAGCGCCCACTGTCACTGTCCACGGTAGCCGCAGCGGCCGTGACAGGACCATCTCTGAGGCAGCCGGCACCAAGGCAGGGGACCTCTGAAGATCCCCCAACCATGGGGCAGTCCCAGGAGTTCTGGCCGTCGCGGCAGCCGCCTCCGCTGCGGCCACCATCGCAACAGCCGTAGCCGCTACGAGACTGCCACCGCCTCCCAAAGGAACCGCCCGGGCGACCTCCTGGTTGCTCGTCCGTCACCCCGGACATCCCCAAACCCCTCGGTACCTCTACCATGCATGGGGACCGAGGGGGGAGGCAGGCTCAGCCGGCAGAAGCGAGCGCTTGGCGGAGCTCCCCCCAAACGGAGCTTCCGGTCGCCATCTTCTTGCCCATGCCAGATGAATACCAATGGATGCTGGTAGGCAGAGGCAGAATTTTTTTCCCTTATTTTCCTCCCAAAAAACTAAGCATAAACATAGTTTCATAGTGATGAATGGGTATCGAGTTAGCATCATACAAATTAAATATATATAGTATGGGAACATATATCCTTGTTTCACTTTTTTCCTTGTTTTTCACAACTCATAAATTCTATTGGAAGTACAATCCTTAGAGTAGCTTCCTTTTAATCACAAAGATCCCTCAAAAAGGCAGGTGTTCTGAAACATTCATTTATCTTAAATTAATATGCTCCACATTCTGATAAGATCTATAGAGTTAAAGGCATTGCTGTAGTTAATTAAGCAAAAGTAAATCTTCTGTTCTCTTGCTAGTGCCAGTATCCATCCTATATTAGCAGTGTAATTTTATATCCTTCGCCCTGTATAAAACCTTCACTTAGGTTTTTTTCCCTATTTTATGAGTCTAGTCTTCTGAGTAAAATCTCAGGGAAATGTGTGCTTGTATGAAGAAGTCGTGTTTTGATGTGGAAACTTATGCATTCCCTTTCTTTGACATAGCTATACAAAGATTAATTCCTAAAAACACAATGAATTTATCGGTTCCTAAAACCATAGTTATATTCCATATTCGTTGCTACATTACTGTTAGCACTCCTTTTAAGCAACTCTCCAGCTGATTTTGTACCTAATAGTTAGTCTACCTCCCAACAAACTTTTAGTAAAGTAATTCTGTAGTCTATTTCTGCATACAGTGGAACCTCTGGTCATGACCCTAATCCGTTCCGTACCTTTGGTCACAACCCGATTTGGTCATGACCGGAAGCGAAACTGACTGCACATGGGCCTACAATTCTGTGCATGTGTGGAAGGAGAAATCAGGCCAGGAGGGGAAATCGGTGCAGCTGTGTTTAATCACCACCTGAGTATTTGTTTGTGACCAGATGCCAACATTTTTCAAAATTTTTGGTTGTCACCTGATTTGGTCACGATCAGAAGCGTTTGTGACCAGAGGGTCCACTGTATATCATTTTGTTATTCTATGTTTCCATTTGCAAAGTGTAGTCTTACCGTATCCAGTGATCTGTTTCTATGAGGTCTCTTCCATGATTGCTCTTCCCTGCATATTTTTTGGTTTAACTATACAGATCTCTGATTTCTGTAGACATGTTTTCTCTCAACTATCTGTCCACTACATCTATGTCTGTATTATTTATTGCCTTTTTTCACTTCCTTGACTCAGGTATTTTTTTTTCCTTATCCTTTCTTATTTGACATAGGCATTGTGCATTCAGTTGTCATTCATCCTTCTCACTGCCTAAATCTTTCATCTTCTGTGTTTCTTTGGCTATCATGATAGCTTATTCTAAAAGCTACAGTACTTGGAATTTTGTCTTTTTGAAGTGTTATTGATTTAAAATCTGTTGATTTTGTAATTTGTTGAACTGCCTATTTTCTGTAATTCTTACATTTAATCCAAATATATATATATATACAGTCTATATCTGAAAGGGCCCTTTCTTCATTTCCAATTCTACCTGAAAATGTTCAACACCGTTCTAGGATGTCGAATGTGTTCTGACCTGGCCTCATCATCTGATACCTAAAGCTCAGAACCTGGATCCTGTCCATACAATTTACATCAGACCCAGCCCAAGAATGACATAGAACCACCCAGGCAAAGTTCAGTTCTTTATTTGCTCATCCCAATAGACAGAATTTTGACAGACTACATCTATCCTACTTTCATCTTAATGGATGTAGCTTGAAAGATTGTAGACAGTGACTATCATAACTTTCTTCCTTTGTCTTCTAGCCAGTTCCAAACCGTATTGTCTCTTGTCCTATCCCATTCCTTGGAATGTTGTCCATACTTCCCGTGGAACTGCCCCTTCACTGTAGTCCATTACATCATCTCTCCCTCCATAGTATCATCCCTTACATTTTCAGAGCAAAAATATAGAATGGTCTTTTTTTTTTTTTTCAGTCTGGATTTTGGAGTTTTTTTTCTAGTCTAGTTTACCTCATACTTGAAGAACCCATCTATCATTGATGAGTATTCTTGTTCTCTCCTCTGCTTTTTGCTTCCTTTGCCATCCAACCACTCCACAGTGATAATACCTTAAGAGGAGAAACACTTGTTTATTACTTGTAAATAGTAGCCTTTTTATCATTCTAATCTAATCAGCTTTCTCATACAACTTCATTGAAGCCCTATCAAGCAAGAGCTTCATACAGTATCCATATATTTTCTGTTCTTTTGTTAAGCAAGCACAGTTGATTTCTTTTGTGCCTGGAAATAGTACAGTTTTGTATCTAAACCTATCACTATTCTAGGGAACCAAATATTCTGCTTTTGCTGTGTTTCTTTCCCAACACACACACACACACCTCGAGTGGTTCTTCCTTTTCTCTTAAGTAGGTGAGTTTCCAGCTTGATATTCACGATGCTTATCTAGACAGTCAGCATTTTCTTTGAACTCTCAAAAGAGCATTAAGGAAGGAATGCTAATATCAGTGTCTCACCTATTTCTTTTTCTTGTTACCTCAAATCTTCTGAAATTCATATTTCTCTACCCTTTCTCTCTGAAATGGAATTTTTTTGGGGAAAATTTGATCTCACCTTAACTGTTTCCTTGGTATAAGAGTATATGCTTCCTAGGCTAAATTATTCTGGTAATGCATGGTTATAGTTATTCCCTATATTTGATTGTTTTATCTAAAGAGTCTAACCATCACTCTAGTCCTTTTCTCTGGTGGGATAAAGTCTCTATAATAATCTCAATTGGCTTCCATAGAATTCTCCCCTGGACCACTCCTCTTTTAAAAAGGTTACTTTTTCAATCTTTTCCTTTATTAAAGGCATGTGCCCCAAACAAGCTTAGTAACATACTGTACATTTACTTTACTTGTAGGTCTAGACTGGAAAATAATAACAATGTGCAAACAAACTTAATTTGCTTGAAATATTATCCTAATTTGGGTAATTTCCTGTGCAGTGTTAAAACTCAGTGGAATTTTAGCAGGTAATATTCCACTTGTGATTTCATACTTATTGATTTATCTGTCCGTTCCAGCATTTTCTGTTCTTACACATTATGATTATACCTTACCTGAGATCTGTTGGGGTTTTTCTTTTCAAATTTCCTCTTGTAAACCTGGATAAGATAATATAATTTTAATTTGGTCTTCTTTGGTTTGATAGGTAGATATATTTAAATATTATTGTGTAATTTCTTTTATAATGTAGGTTATGCAAAATGTCATCATAAGTTTCTTTATTTGGATGAAATCTGCAGAATAAAATACATATGAGCAAATTCTGTACATACCAGTCATTTATGGTGGACTATAATTCTGTACATGATGAATTATAATGACTATAAAGTTTAATATAGAAATATTGACAATTGCATTTCAAGCCATAGTGTCCAGTTTTCCTTCAGCATAAACTAGAATCTCCAGTTGTGGTTGTGAATGTTCTATCTTAGAGTTTACAAAAATTGTATAAACTATATATGATATTTCTGCTCCAAATTGTCTCCCAGATGTAATCATTCTTCTGCATATATATATATATATATATATATATATATATATATATATATATATATATATATATATATATATATATATATATATATATATATGTATGTATACACACACACACACACACACACATATGCAGTAAAGATATGTGTACAGAAGGATCTTGTTATTTCATAGAAATCTAAAATATTCTAGCTTTTTTAAAGTTTTCCTGTCTGTACAACCACCTCTCCTGTCTCCCTGGATATTTTGCTCTCCCTACTTACCTCTCCAAATATCTGTCCATCCATCCATCTATCCATCCATCCATTCATCCACCCACCCACCCACCCATCCATTTTGTTTGGGAATTCAGTCAAGACCTGGAGAAATGGCTTCAACCTAGGCATAACCACATTAATGTTACTATACTGCTATTGGGGAAAAATCATGTGAAGAATGTATCTTATCTTTGAGAATAACACTTTTTAAAGGGTTTAGACTGTTTAAAATACCTGTATATACAGTACACTGAGTGGCTCTGAGTCTTTGGTTCTGGGGAATTATCACTTTTAGCAATGCATGGAGTGTCACTATCTCACACAGATCCAAATAATTTGGGGTCTTTCTAGACTCATGACTCTTTTTGCACAGCTTTGTGTTATACACCAAATGAAGTCTTTCCCGGATCATGAGGATAATCTACTCATGGTCACCTCATGGTATGATAGGCAGCAAACAAATTTAATAGGTAGACAGACAGACAGACAGATGATAGATATGTCAGCTCCAGAATTAATTACTGTAATGTGGTGAGGCTACCCTTGAAGAATATCTGGAAGCTTTAGCCGGAGGAGACTGCAGCCACAGGTACACATAAAACTCTATTCTGTAAGTTGCAATTCAGGGATGACCATGGCGGATCTGAAGGAGGCATTGTGAGAGACATGGAAAGTGCTGATCTATTAGAATGACCAAGGGTTGGACATGATTGAATGGCTGATGATGACAATGATGCAATCCAGGGTTCTATTTTTTTTAAAGTCCTAGATGGCATGAAGGACCACTTCCTCCTGATTACATCTACCCACCCCTCCAAGTCCAGCAGAAGGGATATGCTGTGGGTCCCATCAAATCAGTTCCATCTGAAAGGACCCAGATAGAATTCTTCATTGTGGCCCGTGCCCTCTGGAACATTATTCCCACTAATGTGAGATTAGTCCATCTTTATAAGCCTTCTGGAAGGCCCTTAAAAATGTTTTTTTTCATCAACTTTGAGGAATTCATGGGGAACCTGCAAAATGGCTTGTAGTAAGCAAGTTATTATTGTTCTTCTGCAATCTTGGGCTGTTGTTTTTAATTTATGTTTTAGATTATTATTGTAGTTTTACTTGCGGTTACATTTATATGTCACCCAGAGTCACATTTTCATGATATGGGCAGTTATATAAATATAATAATTAACTAGACATACTATGCTCCATTTTCTTGTTAGTTTCTGTTTCTGGGACATGTTTTATATCTTGTGCAAATGGTTCATATTTTTTAATATTCTCTGAAGAGAAAGAGAAGGTGGTTCTTATTTCATCTTTCATTAAAGATGAAAATGTTCATCTTTATCTCGGTAACATTTTCTTTTAATACTTTATTATTTTTTTCCCTCTTGGGCTCATCTAATCAATCAACTTTGCTTTCTTGTCATTGATATGTTGGCTGCCTCCAAATTCCAGAACTCACTGCCCATAATATACCGTGGCAAAACATTTGGCAAAACAGGTGCCTAACTTTCATTCACAAAAGCATATTTCGTAACAAATCTGTAATTCATTCCATGTCAATCCAATATCCTGTTTACCTTGGATTTGCAGATAAGGATGGGAAAAGAAAACAGAAGAGCTGTTAAAGGAATGTGCATCAGAAGGGTCTGAGGATATAAAAACTGAATGCAGGAGCACAAATATGTCAATTCTGTTTCTGTTTATTTATTTTGTACCCCACTTTTTACTTCAGCAAGTATTGGCAAGATAGTTAACCCAAAATTTTAAAAATAAAATCCCAAATTTTGAAACAAAGGTCTTAGAAACCTGGAAGTGCATGGGATCTTAGTTGCCATCTTGTCGTTTTCCCAAATCAGGGAAATATTCAACTGAGCATGTCTTTCAGATGATCATCCAGCATTTGTTTGAAGATCTCTAGTGAAGTGTCCCAACATTTCAGGTGGCAGCCTGTTCCATTGGCTGATAGACTGCAGTTAGGAAGCTCCTTATCATATCTAGATTGAAATTATTTCTTTGGTTTTGAGAAAACTGGTTTGAATCCGGACCTCCAGCCAAATAGAAAATTAAGATCATTCATTTATCTGTGTAATTATCATCAGCTGTGGAAGAAGATGACCATATCTTCTCCATTCTTTGGAATAAATTACAATCTCTTCTAGTTAAATATAACCAGATTGCAATTTAAAAATAAAATAAATAATTAAAAACTGGGGGAAGAGATCAATCTTCACATAGTTTCTAAATGATAAGACAATGTGGGTGAAATGCAGTTCTTGAGGGACTGCATAATTTAGCGTCCAGAAAAATAAATCTCTCTCATGTATTTGATTGTTGGCAACAGTTATAAGAAGTGATTGTTCCAACAATGTGCTTCCTATTGCTCAGTTATTTTTGGTAATTCCATAGTAGAAGACTTAGTGCAATGCTGATGGGAGAAGACTGGGAATAGTTTACCTAATTCAATCCTTAGATTGCCTTTTGAGTTTTATATTCACATTGATGCGAATAAGATGTTAGATACCAGTATGCAGTTCTGAAAGCTGAATAATTATTTGACAAAAGGTCGATTGAAAATGTTATGATGCAGATATATGAGCAGTCTCTCAACATAGCTGTCAAACTCTTGGCCCGTAAGCTGGATGCGTCTTGTGCTGGCCACGCCCACATCTGGTTTAGAAAAGGGGGAAAAATCCTGATATGTCATGTGACAATACCGTGACAACTTGAGTTTGAAACCCCTGTAGACAGGGGTGGGATTCTACCAGTTCGCACCTATTTGCTGGAACTGGTTGTTAACATTCTAAGCAATTCGGAGAACCAGTTGTTAGAAGAAATTGCTGGCCTAATCCTGCAAGGAAGGCAGGAAGGAAACATTCTGGTGTTGCTTACATTCTTGGCAGGACTAGACTTCCTGTCTCTGGAACTTCTCTGGAATTTTTTTCCCCGCCTTTGCTGCTACTTTGCTTGTGTGGAGTGACTATTCAAAGTTACAATGGTATTGAAAAAAGTGACATGACCATTTTTCACACTTATGACTGTTGCAGCATCCCCACAGTCATGAGAGGCCAGGCGAGGATATGCATGCCTCGATGTGAGTGATATTGAGTTGGCCACACCCAGCCAGTCACATGACCACCAAGCCACATCCACCCAGTCACATGACCACCAAGCCACACCTACCAACTAAGCCATGCCCACAGAACTGGTTGTTAAAAAATTTGAATCCCACCCCTGCCTGTAGACTCAACATATAGTTGTTCTTTTTAAAGAATAATGACACAAGTGTGCAAATAAGATGGGGTTTAACCCAGTGGTGGGATTTTACCAGTTTCCCTATCAGTTCGGTGATCACACACTTCACACGTATGCACCTGTGAACATCTAATACAGAGGTGGGATTCTACCGGTTCTGCCTGGTTCTAAAGAACCAGTAGCTCTGAAGAGCATCAGACACCGAACTGGTTCTGTGTTTGCTACTGTTTGGCCCGCCCGGGTTTTTACCTGTCCTTTATTTCCTGCTTTTTCAACCTCAGCTGCTTTGCGTGGCACAGCTGAGGTTGAAAAAGTAGGAAAAAAGAGGCTATTCAAATGCTGCGCACCTGCGTGCAAGGCTTTTCAGCCGTCCGGGCTGCACAGCTAATGTTTTTTTTTACACGCGCATGCAGCAGCTGAGGCTTTGCCACGCCAATCAGCTGAGAGGACAAAGAACAGAAAAGCACAGGGGTGGGGGGGAGGGCCAATCCTGCAATTTTTCTTCTATCTCCTCTCTGATGATTGTCGGAAGCTTTTTTTTAACTACCGGTTTGGCTGAACTGGTAGCAATTTTTGTTACCGGTTCGGGGGAACCGGGCTAAACCACTGGTTCAACCCTTTTTGCTCTGAAGGGTGCTTCCAATCAAAATATCCCTACTGGGCTAGAAATGGACTCCTTTGAAAAATGAAAGGATATGAATTCATGCTTGAGCAGGTAAACTAGCTTACAAAAGACTGAACTGAGCTTCTTGGTGCTTCAAAGATGTAAGCCTTTGCATGCAACGATGTGTTTGGTATCTCCATTTTGAACTATGTAATTCCGCAGAGAGAGCCTCTATTTGGATCTCTGAAATCTTAGCCATATATTGTTAATAGTCAATGGAGATGTAGTTTTAAATGACTCAGAACAGAAAATGTCAAATCCACAATGCAGCCAGTGCCAAGAAAGAACCTGAAAAGCTGCAGTATTGTCACCAACAATAGAGTATCAATGCTTCCAGCCTATTATAAAAAATGTTGGCCGCCTCTTCTCAGAAGATTAAAAAAAATTTCAACAGTAATCCAGGTCTTGTCTGACATGACATTTTGGAAGCAAAAGCTCAGAAACTTTTGTGCTTAGCCATAATAGGATAACATGGTACAGTAGTTACAGTAATTGCCCATCTCTCCCTATTGCTTGGTCCTTTCTTTCTCCTATCCCCAGTCCCATTTCCAAATAAAACATGGTAACTGAAGTGCTTTTATTTTCACAGATATTAATGTATGCATGTTCAGAAAGCAGAGAAACTGAATTGCTGCCCACACCAATGAGGTACTTAAAATAATACATTGTTTTACTGATGGTGAGGGCATACAGTATATAGTCTTGTTTGACTGATCAGATTCTTCCAGGCTGTTACTTTAATGGCTCTGCTGTGCAGTGAGAACTGCTAGAAATGTGATTCCTTGGGACTCTCTCTTCTTGGAGACATTTACAGCTTTTGCACAGAAAAGCTGCTAAAATTAGTCCATTCTTTTTCTTTTCTTTCTTTTTTTCTCACTTTACTCCTGCAATTCCTAGAGTGTTGGGTGGGGAAAAACATTTCTTGGTTTAATTTGGAATTGTTAATTGGGTGCAAATTGTCCAAAGTGGCAGTATTGTCTCATAGTTTTGCAAACCATTTGTAATAAATTTACGAATTAGAGAGGCTTTAAAATGATTAGAGGCTGCTCGGAGACTAGTAAGACATGGCCTTCTTGTCTTTGGGCTGGAAATGATAGCACAGAGTTTAAGAGAAGGAAGCTTACAGCAGAGTTTCTGTAGCTTTCAGATTGCTTTTCATTATCTTTTAATCTCTACAATATGGACTAGGCTTCTCTGATGCTTGCTGTTGGCAGCATAATTTGTAGTGTGGCACTTTATCGTATACAACCTTGGACATATTGCAAAAAATGCTGTGCCTAAGTAAGGGGCAACTTGAGCAATAATTTTGTAACTAGTAAACTCATGTAGTTGATATTTTTTTCCTTGGTCACTTCCAACTGTTTGTGAATTGATAGACAGCATTTTGCAATAACTATCTGAATGATCAATGATTTTATCTAATCAGCTTACCTTCTAAGAACATGATCTAAGATCGTAGAACTATGAATATTACTTGCCAGAAAGAAGGGGTCTTAATAGCTTTTGTTCTTGCATCTTTTCTTAATTAGGTCCATAGGGATTACCACATTCCTTTTCATCTCTCTGCAGTTCTACTATTTAGTAGAACAGTCACTTTCTATTTCTAAGTTTCTACATTGGTTTTTAAGACTAAAAAGCAAATCACGCTTGCAGCAGTAATTCTGTCAGATATTTTATTCCTAACTGCATATGTGATAACAATGGACAAGGCTCTTGGTAACCTGTTACATTTAAGTGTCCAGAACTTTGCAATAAAGTGCACATTATGTTTCACAAAATGTGAGATGAACCAAAATTAAAGATTTAAGGAACCAGCTGTATTTCAAAGCTGTATCCAAACAGATTGCATGGGTAATGGGACATCAGCCATTTATCCAAATGGTCTATGGTCTATTATTGAAATGCTAACTTATGCCCAACAAATCAACAAAAGTTATACATCCATTGAAATAATTTCAACAGATTTCAAAGTAGTTTTATGTCTTCAAGGTAATTTTATTAATTAAGCATTCTTCAGAAATACTTACTAGCTCTAATTTAGCATTCTTCAGAAATACTTACTAGCTCTAAGCATATCTAAAATCTCTTTGTGCATCACAATGTTTCTTAGGCATGGAAATTGCCTAAATAGTGAATACAGCACTGGTTATATATTACAATTTTCCAAATCCTGATCCATTGCCAGCAGAGCATAAATCACTTGATAATTGAACGAGAAAATGAGTCATAGGTTGGCTTTCATCTATATCTGCATATACTTTGCTATTTGAATTGAAAGCCTATCTTAACAATTTTATTGGTCCAGTGACATTTTGTTTGATATTAAACTGATCAGCGATATGATTATGGTTGATTGCACAGTCAGCCAGGAGTTTAGATTGAATTTGGTGTTTGTTCCCCTCATTGAATCCTTCCAAGATCCTGGGATAGATAGATATAGATAGTGTTAAAGGTATTGCCACACAATCTAAGCCTTTCTTACTAAAATTGTCTTACCAAATGACTGATGGTGATTTTGTCATTGCCAAAGATGTTTTAGTGGTGCTTCAGATATTTGAGATTGTATCTAAGCCTCTTATTACTGTTGGTACTATCTTTGCTTTTGTTTGACACAGTTCAACTTCTATTTGCAGGTTTTTATATTTTGTGATTTTTCTCCAGTTCTTTCTGGAGACATTCTTATCAATAATTGTTAAGTCTGGGATGTTGTATGGCAGATGCTTGTTTGTTTGAATTATGAAAGTCCTGTAATACTTGGTTTGCTCTTTTTCTATTGCTTTGTCTATTTCATCAATTCATGTTTGAAGGCAAGTGGTATTTTTTGAAGATATTCCAATGTACTTCTTGATGAATGTATCTTTTCCTTTATGTACACTGAGAGCACATGCACCAAGACCACATGAGATTGGACATTGTATGTCCAATCTCATGTGGCCAATAAAGAATTCTATTCTATTCTATTTCTATTTTGCCATGCAATTGTTCATATAATCGATATGTACAATTTTCTTGCAGAAGTTAACTGTTTCTTCAGCTTCTTTGAAATATTGTTTGCTGTTTTTTCAATTCTGATTTTATATGGTTTGTTCACAAGGCTTGATCTTGTACAGCCAGAATTAGCCACTCTGTCTCTTTCTTCAACTATCCTGCTTTTCAACATTGCCAGGTCATATTGTTTGCTTTACCTGTTAATTTTATTTTAATGTATGGTCTATGTAATACTTTGTCTTTTAAACATCTCTTTTTTATTCTTTATTTGGTCTTGATTATAAGTCAGTTTAGTCTCTTTGGTATTCAATGACTTTTCAGGTTGTACTAGTTTCTTTAGTGCATCTTCTTCACTGTCCTTCAAATATTCTTCCGATGCCCTTTTTTTCTTATTCAGCTGTTGGGTGGATGGGTGGGTGGATGTGGAATTGCAAAATTTCATACCCACCTATGCTCTTTGGTAAATAGACTCTGTCAATATTGCTGCATGGATGAAGAGCATGGTTTATTGTCATTATGTTTCTGGCCTTCCTGTCTGAGGCATCTATTTCATCTTGACTCCAATTCACTATTCAAGCTGTATATCTAATGAATGGAACTGCCCAAGTATTAATTGCTTTGTTATTCCACCATTGAGTGTGGACCTTAAGATCTTCTTCACTGTTCTGATCTGTTCAGTACTAACTTTGTCTTCAGTATGCTTTTTATCATCAGCTTGAAGAATGCCAGTTATTTCTAATGTTAATCTTCATCCAGACTCTTGATGTTATTTTCTCAGGACACCTTCAGTTTTTATTATTTTCCCCCTTTTGATGGTGAGTGTGACACTTTTGTCCAGTCCAAACTCCATTGTAATAACTTGGCTGTATATTCTGATGGTGTTCAGCAGTAATTCCACTTCCAAGGAGGTTTTTCCATACAATTTTAGATCTTACATGTAAAGAAGATGGAATAGATTGATACATATTTTGAAGTTTGATAGTCATGGCTTTACTTTTTCAGTCATGCTGGCAGAGGAATCAGTGCAATGACAAACAGTAGTGGTGATAGTGAGTCTCTTTGAAAGATTCCTCTCATGATGTTAATCTTTTATTGTGCCATTGATTGTTGCATAAAGCTTCTGATGTTCCTACTTTGTCATTTCTAGGCATTTTTATTATCCAGTCTTGTGACAGAGAGTCAAAGGCCTTCTTTCAATCCATCAATTTCAATTACACATGGACAACCAAGCAGAGAGAACCTGGAAATGCCTAAGAAATCATGAGGTAAATCAGTGCTTGAAGAAGTGATGTTGATGTACTTTATACACCAGCCATCCTCAATCTTTCTAGCTCTGTGCATCACTGGTAGTAGTGGGAGTGGTGGGGGGGGGGAGAGGGTGGTTTTGCGTGATCATTCACCACTTGCACAAATAGAGCCTTGTGCGTTCATGTGCTCACTAACTGTGTGTGTGGTCTGGTTTCCAATAGGCCATGGACTGGTACTGGGTTCAGATTGGGGGTTGGAGACCCCTGTTATACACCAGACCTAGGAATGTTTTATGTTGTACTTACTGATCACATTTATGGAAATGACAAATGAATAAACATGCACTGCAGTGTTGTGATGCAAGTATAAAACTTGCATCAGATTTGATTGTTTGCCATCCAGAGTTTGAGATAAGATGGGAGGCTTTATAAATGTTTTAAATAAATAAAATTAAAGACATCATGAGATCATATATCCTTTTCATCCTTTTGGTGTCATCATGGTTAGGAACAGATACCAATCACCCACACTGCAATATTTATTAAGTAGCCCTAATGCACATGTTCTGAGGCTGTAGAGATTCTCAGTCATTTGTTCCAAAGGTGCTTTTTCAGGAAGCAACTGGACTTTCTTGTTTTTTTTTTTTAATACATTTCACTTCTCATCTAAGAAGCTTCTTTAGCTCTGACAGAATAGTGGGAAATGGAAGGATTTATATTCCTTGCAGACAGCTCGTCATGTGCACCTTTTTAGAAGGACATTGAAGCACTTGAAGGTTTATTTGTGACCTCAAGATCAACTGAGTAAGTGCTCCTGGTTTCTGTAGTCTGCAGTTCTTCCTCTGGAGATCCATTCCTACTCCCACACCATTCAAAGGATGCTCATCCCAAATTATATAGCTAAAAGTCTGCAGAGATTCTCAGTCATCCAGGTCCTGGTTGTCCCAAAGGTGCTTTTTCAGGAGGCAACTGGATTTTCTTTTGAAAACGCTACGCTTCTCATCCAAGAACTTCTTCAGTTCTGACAGGCAAGGAATATAAACCCTTCCATTCCCCACTATTCTTTCAGAGTGGAAAACACTTCTTTGGATGAGAAGCAAAGCAACAAGAAAGTCCAGTTGCCTCCAAAAAAGCACCTTTGGGACATACACGCTCTGCATTAATTCTAGATAACTTCAGGGTACTGAGAAAAAGGTCAGCGAAGATCCATGTGAAACCTTGAAGGAAAGATGGGGGAAAAACATAACCAAGAAACAAATCTAAGGGAACACTTTTCAATGATGGTACACAACACCAAACTACTGTAAATGGATCAGCTCTTTAACTCAGAATATCAGTAAGTAGCCCTGATCTCTCCCCTCCCCTCCAATTCACTTACCGGATAATCTATTCCTCAGAGTTGTGAGAAAAGGCAAGGCGGCTACATGAAAAATAATTGTATGTGGGCCGAACTGGCAGCTGCAGTCCCCTTGCAAGTGAGATGAAACAAGGACTGGAAAGAAGCCTTACACTAAGTGAGATCAAGCAGTTTAAGAGCAAAATAAAAGAGAGGAAATAACATTCTGAACGGCCTCAGAAGAATGTGAATGCTTAGAAAGTTATTCCTACTTCTATCTCTTTCTTCAGCTGTGGGAAATGTGCCACTTGCAAAGTAGACATGAAAATCAATGATTATTTGCCCTCCAGCTATAAAGCTACATGTTTTTATATTTCCTCCTTCCACTTTTAATTGGAAATTGGAAAATTCTGCATTGCGGGCAGGGGTGGGATCTGACAGGGTTAACTACCGGTTCGATGATTTACAAAGTTCATTGATTTACGATGTGCTTCCCTGCACACTGCCGGCACGCGCATGTAAATCGTCATCAGCACGCTGCGTGCAGAGAAGCAGCCTTTCAAAAAGCCCTTTTTTCCTGCTTTTTAAACTGCAGCTGTGTCTTGCACAGCAGCTGAAGTTGAAAAAATCAGGAAATAAAGGTCAGGTAAGAGCCCAGGTGGGCATGTGGACAAAAACATCAGCAGACATAGAACCGGTTCTATGTCTGCTGCTCTTCAGAGCTATTAGTTCTACAGAGGTGGACAGAACCAGTAGAAACCCACCCCTGATTGCAGGGCGATGTTAATGGTTTGTTTTCAGCATTATTCACCTGTTCAGAAGTTAAGCGAGATAATAAAATCATACAGAATCTTTCACGACCCAAATACTTTAAAGAAAATTGTTCTTATAAAAACAATCATAGATTCACTCCTTTGTATATGTGTTTGACATTAATGAATTCTAAAAGGCCCAAGGTTTAATCTGCAGTGAGTGGACTGCCATCTTGCTTTTTTTTTTTAAATTTTTCTTCCCTGTACTTCCAAACCAATCTTAGTAGCTGCAGTCATGATTGCATTTGTTAAAAAAAAAAAATCCTCAAGGAAAAAATGAAAGGAAAATAAAAATGATAATAAGTTTGGTTTCTGGGAGAATTGCCAAAATGGTCAGTCACAAAACAGCTATCTATGCTCTTTTGTCTGATAATATGTAAATTTTGATAAAGAGCTATGGAAAAGATACAACTGAACTCAAGCATCTTTTTCTGTATGTCTTCCTTATTTTTCTAATACATTTTTTTCAAAATGTCCAGGAATGTGTTAGATTATTTTGTCCTATTTTTAGGAGCAGCATAAATCAAACCTGCCATGAATATTAATATTTTGCTATGCGTAGTTATAAGCCATTGGATATATTTTATTTTATTTATTTATTTAGCATACGGCAAATACATGAGCTTATAGTGGTTCAAATATTAATGTCCAGTCCACCCAGTCATTCAAGGACAGGGTGGTCTATGTTGAAAAAAATCAGACATTGGGCTCTTGATGGACATTCAACACAATGTGATAGATATTTTGTCAAGGAGTACCACAGTCACACTGAGAGTAGAGACAAGACAATGAGTCCTGGCAGACACCATGTTGGGTGTGGATCCTGTTCAGAGTTGACCAATGTTGGTGAGGAACGTTAGAACCTGGCACCTTTTGTGTTGGGTCAACTATGTAACTGCCTATATCTGGGCATTCAGCAGCCCATTTGGCTTTTCACTGTGTGTTGATGTCAAAGTTGTTAGACAGCTGTTGAGCGAGTGCCAGAGAGGGCTTCCTGGATTTAAGCTTGCCAAGTGATAGATGAGGAAGATATTTTAGTTATACTTATTTTGGTTAATGCTTTTAGACATGCTTATTTTAGTTAATGTTTATCCCTATGGGGAATCTATCCTCTTGGTTTTTTTTTTAAATGCTATATTTATTTTTTGCTTTATCTTGATTCTTTTTTCATTTTCCTGCTGTACCTCCATAAGGTATTGTCTTGTCTATGTTATATATATATATATATATATATATATATATATATATATATATATATATATATATATATATATATAATATTTGTTTTTGTAGATTTTCATGGGTACAGGATTACACGGGAAAAGACCCGAACAAGCCAAGACTTGCATATATATGTCTGTCTGTCTGTCTGTCTGTCTGTCTATCTATCTATCTATCTATCTATCTATCTATCTATCTATCTATCTATCTATCTATCTATCTATCTATCTATCTATCTATCTATCTATCATCTATCTACCTACCTACCAACATATCTCTATCTATCTATCTATCTATCTATCTATCTATCTATCTATCTATCTATCTATCTATCTATCTCTATCTCTCGATCTATCTATTTCCAAATTGTTACTAGAAGACCTCATGCTTATGGATATGAAAGCACCAGGAATCAAATTTAATCAAAACAAAACTTTATATCACAGTGTATTTACCTGGCCATGTTATCAAAGCAATAAGCAATAATATTACCTGATACTTTGCATATTTGAAATGTTCACAAAATGTATATAAAATATATTTTCATCCTTTTGGATAAAGGCAAGGATAGCCTGGAAAGCAAATAAATTGATTATAGATTTTTTTTAAAAAAAAAATCAGAGTTCTCTCTAGATATATAAATGATGAGGTTCATACATTATGATACATTATGACACTATCTAGCTCTATTGAGAAATCAATTAGGATATAGATTTATTCTTGTATTTGTCAGGATTCTGGCAGTTACTCCAATTAGATCATGAACCTTGAACCACACTCCCAAAACTATAAAGGATTTATTAGAAGTTAACATTCCAGCATTAGCCTGGGCATACCAACTCTGAGATACGTAATTCACTGTCACCCTTGATCCTGCTTTCCCCCCCACCCCTCTGGGTGTATCATCCAATGAAACATGTCCATAGCCAAGAGTCATCAATCATGCTCTCCAATTAGATTTTTGCGTGGTAGAAGCTTCAATCATCTAATCAGTCTTTGAAGAAAATATGAATGGAATGTACTTTCAATTCCACACTGCTGCCTGCTGTTTGAAACTCCCCCCTTCTTTCTGTTGACAACTATAAAACGTGTATACAAAATGTTTTATGAGTTGACAGTACTTAGATTATGAGAAATCATAATCTAAAATTATGAAAGGTTTAACAGAATAAAAGAGCTTGAAGGGATCTTGGAGGTCTTCTAGTCCAACACCCTGCTCAAGCAAGATACCATTCCAAACAAGTGGCTGTCCAGGTTCTTCTTAAAAGCCTCCAGTAATGGAGAACGCACAACTTCTGCAGACAAGCCATTCCGCTGGTTAATTGTTTTCACGGTAAGGAGGTGGAGGAAAAGAGAATAAGAGGTCAACTAGAAATAGTGGATTTATAATAATGATGGGTACACCATTGGAAGATTTGACTGGACAGTTTAGGGAAAGATCATACTGGAGAATGTCTATCTCAGTAGTCAATTTGAGTTGACATTGACTTGATGGCACTTTAAAAAAAATCCTAACATAAGAAAAATGTGTTAAAAAAAACTAGTCTTTCCTTAGAACTTAGTCAATAATTTATTTCAGCAATAAGGTCTGCCCCCACCATAAAATAAAATGTTGGCAAATAGAAAGAAAAGAGCTGAAGGGTGTAATAAAAAGCTCAAGTTAGGCACTTGTGCAGTGGTCTAATCTTTTAAACAAATAGTCTGGTTCTAGTAAAGCATGTAAATATCGACATTGCAATAGGAAAATAAATTGTGGTAGGACAAAGCTTAGTAATTATGATCAGATAGGTCCTACTGAGGAATGTTGTTTTAGAGTATTGTCAGTTGTTGTTTTTTTGGAAACTGGTTTTTATTGTTTTTCTTATGTTTTCATTAATGTTAGTGTGAACTGCTCAAATTATGGCACACAGGATGAGTGGCGAAGGAAGGAAGAAGGAAGGAAGGAAGGAAGGAAGGAAGGAAGGAAGGAAGGAAGGAAGGAAGGAAGGAAGGAAGGAAGGAAGGAAGGAAGGAGGAAGCTTCATCACTGGAAGCTTTCAAGAAGAGACTGGACTGCCATCTGTCAGAAATGGGGACTCCTGCTTAGGGGTAGTTGGACTAGATGACCTACAAAGTCCCTTCCAACTCTATCTGTTAAAGACTAAGAAGTGACTTGAAGGAAGAATAATACTCAATTATTTTTATATCACAACATAAACTATTCAGAAAATTCTTTGGGATAAAACATTTTGGAACAGAGGGCAAATAAACACATTGTAGCTAAAATCCAGTGCAATTTTTGATTAGACGGATTTTTTTGCAGAAATAAGATTTTCTTTTTTAAAAAATACCTTGTAACTATTTTATCTCTATTATACCATGCAGCATATAGTACTGATCTTAGATTTATACATGTTCTTACGAACAAGTCATGGAACGTTAATGTCTTTGTGATTATTGCTAATTGTTAATGGCAAATATATTAAATCTGTGCTCTGTGAATCAATAGAGCATGAAAACAAAAGGGTAATTAGAAATCTATAAATTGGAATATAAAACGGTATGAGTTTTCTTTTCCTATAAGAACACCAGCTTTTTCTGGAAATTTATTGGGTCAGTATTTTCATAGGTGAGGGAATCTGCGCTAAAACGATATTTAACTGTTAAATCAATGGTATCTGCTGTTTTAATCTTGGAGTCAGATACTATAGAAAAAGGTTAATGTTATCTGTGCACTGAACTTGGTCTTTAAACAATTTGTCAATATAAAGAAGAAATTCCACCAGGGTCTATGCCTTTAAGCAGACCTGAAATCTCATAAAAGTCTCCAGTGCTCAGGGTACTATTTGACTGTATACTATACTGAATCAAGCTTCTTAACCTTGCTATCAAATTAAATATCTTGTAACACCCAAAGTCTCTCTGGTTCCTTAGTTACTCCCAACTGGCTTTTTATCACTGTGAAAGTTCATGTTATATGGTGAGCCATAAAACTAATATCACAGCAGCTAGATAATTGCACACTCATTCCCCACACAGAATGTCCAGTTGGCTTCCACCACTGTGTCTAAACCAAGGTGAATATACATACATACTCCAAAGTACAACTTTACAAAGTGGTAAAATTGGCAATGGTATAAAAGGTCAAGATAAAAATGTAACTTTCCTTATATATCTTTTTCTGACCTGTTTAGCAAGCCTCTTTTTCATGAGAATTCTACTGAGCAGCATTAAAAAGAATAAATAAAGAAAAAGCTGCACTGGAAGCAATTGAGAATGGGAATTGTTTTCATATATGTAAGCTGCTTGTGTTGTTGTTTTCCTGAGGCTGCCAGGAGTAGAATAACAATGTCTGCATCTTGAGTCAATACAAAAAGATTAATGGACTATATATGAATTATCAAGACCCTGATTAAAAATCATTTGGGAAGGCAGGTTGATGCTATATCATCTGTCAGAGTGGCCTGTTGTCATTTAACAAAAGTTAAAAGGTTCTTGACCTTTGCAAGTTAAAGAGTGAATTGGACAATCATTTGAACAGCTAACGTGGGATCAGTTTTCCTCCCACCTCCATTATTTCTCACTTAGTCCTTTTGTACAATTTCTAATGTGTTGTTTTTCTCTAGTGCTTGGGAAGAAAAGAAGGAACATTCAACACAGTGCTTTGCTGTCAGCATTGCATTTTATTTATTTTCTGAAAAATTTTTCATATTATGACCTTTTTTAAAAAAATAATGATTTTGATCTACCAAAGAAAAAGAATATTAACCCAGAACTAAATGAAAACAAAAAAGTAAGAGGAAGGAAGGAAGGAAGGAAGGAAGGAAGGAAAGGAGGGAGGGAGGGAGGGAGGGAGGGAGGGAGGGAAGGAAGGAAGGAAGGAAGGAAGGAAGGAAGGAAGGAAGGAAGGAAGGAAGGAAGGAAAGGAGGGAGGGAGGGAAGGAGGGAGGGAGGGGAGGGGAGAGGGGGAGGGGGAGGGAGGGAAGGAAGGAAGGAAGGACGGGAGCTTCATCCATGGAGCTCAATTCTTAAACACAATACAATTCCTTGACCACAAGGAATGGTATTGATCAGACCTTTGACGTTGTCAGTAAAAGGTCAATTCATACATAGAAAGTGTGGAGACATCAGTCTACATTTTTAAATTAAATAGTCTAGAACCTTTCCTTTGGAAAAAATCTTCTTCCACATTACGATTTCTCCCTTACTGTGTAATATTGTCAAGTACTAACTTCATGTTTAAGGTTTCTTTATTTCATAAACTAGTTACCTGCACCAGTGGTGGATTCTAATTTTTTTATTACCGGTTCTGTGGGAGTAGCTTGGTGGGCGTGGCAGGGGAAGGATACTGTAAAATATCCATTCCCTCCCCATTCCTGGAAGAAGGTTACTGCAAGATCCCACTCTCTCCCCACCCCACTAACCTGCTTTCCAGGTCCGTTCTTCTATGCAGGGCAACAAAAGAAGACCCAGCCAATCAGCTGGGACTCCAGAGGAAGAGTATAGATGGGGGCAGGGCCAGTCAGAGGTGGTATTTGCCGGTTCTCCGAACTATTCAAAATTTCCGCTACCGATTTTCCAGAACTGGTCAGAATCTGCTGAATACCATTTTTATTGGACTTTGATTGAATGACTTTCATCTTGGTCATTTGTGAGCAATCTTGATTAAAATAAGAGGACACAAAATTCCACCACCAGTCCTGAATTAACCCACCGCAGGGAGGCGGAACCGTGTAGATGGTTCCGCCCCAAGCGCCTGATGGACCCTGAGCGATTCCAGAGGGAGCTTGGGCCATTTCCCAAGACTCTGGCTCATAACTCGCCTGAAGACTTGGTAGCCACCTGGGATAGGCTGGCTGCCGAGGCTCTGGACCGAGTTGTGCCTTTGCAACCTCTGACCTGGCACAGATCCCATCCAGCTCCGTGGTTTACGGAGGAGCTGTGGGAGATGAAATGCCGGAAAAGACGTCTGGAGAGTGTTTGGAGGGCTAGCTGCGCCGAGTCCGACCGAACACAGGTGAGGTCCTATATTAGGACCTACCTTGTGGCGATAGAGGCGGCGAAGCATTCGCATTTCTCCGCCCTTATTGCGTTGGCAAAAAATCGGCCTGCCACTCTGTTTAGAGTGACCCGCTCCCTGCTTGAGCCAAGAGTACGGGAGGACCTCTTGCAGGGCAGGGCAGAGGACTTTTGCTGATTTCTGCACGACAAAATCGCTCAGATTCGGGGCGGGCTGGACTCCAATTGGGTGGTCCCGGGGGAGGTGTCCGGGGCAGGTCTTGAGACTATTATCTGGGAAGAGTTTGACCCTGTGACTGCTGAAGGTGTGGACAGGTTGCTGGGGGGGCTGAATACCACCACATGTTTGTTGGACCCGTGTCCCTCCTGGTTGGTTTTGACTGCCAGGGAGGTGACATGAGGCTGGCTCCAGGGGATTATCAACGCTTCGTTGAGAGAGGGGTCGCTCCCTACTGCCCTGAAAACAGCGATGGTGCGGCCCCTCCTCAAGAAGCCTGCCCTGGACCTGGCTGTTTTAAATAACTATCGTCCAGTCTCCAACCTTCCTTTTCTAGCGAAGGTTGTGGAGAGTGTGGTGGCACGTCAGCTCCCTCAGTACCTGGAGGAAGCGACTTACCTCGATCCATTCCAATCGGGCTTCAGGCCCGGGCATAGTACCGAAACAGCATTGGTCGCATTAGTTGATGATCTCTGGAGGGCCCGTGACAGGGAGTATTCCTCTGTCCTGGTCCTGTTAGATCTCTCAGCGGCTTTTGATACTATCGACCATAGTATCTTATTGCGGTGCTTGGAGGGGTTGGGGATTGGGGGAACTGTCCTGAGATGGTTCTCCTCCTTCCTCTCCAACCGCTCACGATTTTTGTGACGCGGGGGGGGGGAGAGGTCCACCTTAGGCCCCTCATTTGTGGGGTGCCTCAGGGGTCAGTCCTCTCCCCTCTTTTGTTCAACATTTATGTGAAGCCGCTGGGGGAGATCATCCGTGGTTTTGGGGTGTGGTGTCATCTGTATGCGGATGATACCCAGCTTTACATCTCCACCCCAAGCCACCCCAATGATGCTGTGGAGGCTATGTCCCAGTGCCTGGAGGCCGTGCGGATTTGGATGGGTGGGAACAGGCTCCGGCTCAACCCTTCCAAGACTGAGTGGCTGTGGTTTTCGGTGCGCCGATATAGTCAGCTGACTCCGTCGCTGGCTATTGGGGGAGAGATCTTACCCCCCACAGAGAGGGCTCGCAATTTGGGTGTCCTCCTGGATGCACGGCTGTCTTTAGAAGACCATATTACGGCCATCTCCAGGGGGGCTTTTTATCAGGTTCGCCTGATTTACCAGTTGCGGCCCTTTCTGGATTGGGACGCCTTACGTACGGTCACTCACACCCTTGTCACCTCTCACCTGGATTACTGTAATGGTCTCTACATGGGGCTCCCTCGGGGAGCACCCAGAGACTCCAACTGGTACAAAATGGGGCCGTGCGGGTGGTTATGGGGGTGTCACAAAGCTCCCATGTGATGCCTCTCCTGCGCGAGCTGCATTGGTTGCCGATGGTTTTCCGGGTTTGCTTTAAGGTTCTGGTTTTGACCTTTAAAGCGATCCATGGCATTGGACCAGGTTATCTGCAGGACCGCGTTCTGCCGGTAACCTCCCACCGACTTGTGCGTTCCCACAGGGAGGGCCTTCTTCGGGTGCCATCAGCTTCTATGTGTCGTCTGGCAGCCCCTAGGAGTAGGGCCTTCTCTGTGGGGGGCCCCGCCCACTGGAATGGTCTGCCTCCAGAAATACGTACTAATATGGATCTGAGAGCTTTCAGACGTGCATTAAAAACCTGGCTCTTCGAGCAGGCCGGCATAGGCTGACATGGGATTTTTAATTTAGTATTTGCGTTTTAATCGGGTTTTTAAAATTTGGGTTTTAATTAACTTATTGGGGGAGGGTATAATTTTAGACAGCCTAAATTATTTAATTTATTTTTAACTTTTGTATATTGTAATGGGGTCTTATGGTCAGGCTGTGCACCGCCCTGAGTCCTTCGGGAGAAGGGCGGTATATAAATAACAAAATAAATAAATAAACCTATATTGCTGTCATCCACCCCCAATCTCTCAAAAGCAACTTACATTTGTCCTTATTTTCAACAATATTTTAATGAATCAGCTTCTGTGATGGGATGGAGAAAATTGCTAGGAGGCAGGGGATGGACTCCTGCTAATTGAATAATTAACTTTCCACAAGTTCTGCTAAAAACAAAGGAAAAGACCAAATTTCAGATGCAGTACAGCAGAGTCAGCAATAAATTGGCTCAATTCCCAGAAATAGCTGAAGTTGTAGATCTGACAACTGCAGGCTTTGAAATATCCACAATGGAGTAACAGATAGTGAAGATTGCAGAATTAGCAGAGATGGCAAAATTGACTTGTCTCATTAGGGAAAGGACAATAACCTAATTTATTAGCCACTGGAAATCCCTTCTGGACTTTTTGCTGAAGAGAAGAAAAAAAATGAACCAGTGATTTACTGTATGAATTTGACGATTAGGCGTAGACTATAGAAAGAAGGAAATTACGTTCAAAATTATGAGAGAGAGGGCAAAATATAAATGCATTTATAATGACTATTAAGAAGTTCAGAAGCTTCTTTTTTATAATATATTCTTTTGCTTTCTTCCTTTTTTGTTAATGTTTTCCTTCATTTCCATATTTTGTTTCTTATCTATTTACTATTTTTATTTATTTATTCTCTAAAATTTGCACACACACACACACATGTATGAATCACTTCTACTGCCAAAAGCAACTTGGAATGGAGAGACTTAAGATGAGGTCTTCCCTATGGAACAAATGTACTCTATTACTGAATTATGTTTTTTATTTTGCAATCTTAAAGGTAGGATCTAAATTATTAAGTAATTAAAATAAATCCATATATAATGAAGATAATTGAAGTTCTTGGTGGGGGTCAGAGAGGACCTGTTCCAATTCATCTTTAAATAATTGTGGTATTATTATTGTTACAGTACTATTTGGTTTCCAAGTCAGCCCTATTCTGAAGAAAAGCAATGGCATTTTTTTGTTGTTGTAAATAATCTAGCAAGGTAAATCAGTTACTCTTGAACAGCTGGTACTTACAAGAATATGGACTTTGCTGTTCTTTAATCTGAGAAGTTCCAGAAATCTAACTATATGAAACTTAGTCACTGTGGTCAATATATGTTTTCAGAATTAAATGTTGACTCGTGGCAGAATTCTGATGGAGAGGAAAGCTGACAAGGGAAAAGATAAGGATTTGCCTCTCCTCTCTCTGCAAGAAAGCAGAACTCTTGAAACAGGCATTATTTCAAAAGGAAACTTCTATTGAGAGAAAGTGATAGCAAGTAAAGCAAGGCAGGATCTGAAGTTCCAGCTCAGAACCATTAGGTTAAACATTGCAGAAACCCCTCCACCAGGGGTGGGATTCTACCAGTTCACATCTATTCGCTAGAACCGGTTGTTAACATTCTAAGCAGTTTGGAGAACCGGTTGTTAGAAGAAATTACTGGCCTAATCCTGTAAGGAAGGCAGGAAGGAAACATTCTGGTGTTGCTTACAGAAATTGCCTCTTGTTAACCCTTATTACATTCTTGGCAGGACTAGACTTCCTGTCTCAGGAACGTCTCTGGAGGTTTTTTCCTCCTTTGCTGGTACTTTGCTTGTGTGGAGGGACCATTCAAAGTTACGATGGCACTGAAAAAAGTGACTTATGACCATTTTTCACACTTATGACTTTTGCAGCATCCCCACAGTCATGAGAGGCCAGGAGAGGAGATGCGTGCCTCGATGTGAGTGATATTGAGTTGGCCATGCCCAGTCAGTCACATGACCACCAAGCCACACCCTCCACCATAGCCACACCCACAGAACCAGTTGTTAAAAAATTTGAATCCCACCCCTGCCCTCCCCTATGTCTAGTCCCAGGCAAGCCAATCAACAGGTGCGTAGTTGTTGTGAGAACTCAAGCTGAGAAGGTAATAAGAAGCTGTTCTCAGGTGCTGCTCTGCTGGTTCCTTCGGAATTGAGACAAAGCAGATGGCCCCTGCCAATCCCTTCCTCTCCCTTCAGGAAATCCAGAAATAGGAAAGAGGTTGTAAAGGAGCATCCAGGATCCCCTCCCACCAGAATGGCAGCATCTCGATAAGGATCTAAGGCACCTGACATGAGGACGGTTTGTACAAAAGAATGCATTCTCCAAAATTATTTTCTCTTCTCAAATAAAGACATGCTCCAAGATTAGCACAAGTAATGAGAAGAATTTACATGACATGTACAACTATGGAATTCCCATACCCAGAAAAAAAACACTAAGCAGTCTTTTCCACCTATTTCCTTTACCCTTGGCTAAATATTAGCAAGCTAATATTAAAACCAGCCAACGAGAGTTGCATGACAGTGAGATGGGCAGTGAATAGACTTACTAAACAAATAAATAAAGTGGATATTCAAGGAGGAACAAACCTTTTACTTTAATGAATCCAATTTCAAAGTATTCCACGCTACCAATAATTACAAGATTTCCATTTGAATAAGGTTATAGTTTTATTAAAATTTGGTTCAACCTTTCCTAGATGTTGCTTACTTTAATCGAAAAGTGGTGCTACCATTCCAGAGACCCTATTACATCCATTTTTTGTTCTACTCTCAAAATGCCAAAATGCAATGTGTTTCATTGTTAAAATATAGTAATCCAAAATGACCTTTAATATTTAATGCTTGCAGTGTTTGCTCCAGCTCTTGAGACACACACCAATAACATTGGTGCATCAGGCAATAAACAAAAGCACAACCACTTTAGAATATTATGAAATGTTGTGTGTTTAATACCTTATTGATCCATTTCTCACAGAGAAAAATCAAAGCAAATAGTAGGAGCCAGAAGTGTTACTTCACAACACACAAACACACAAACACACACTTGCAAGCATTGTATAAATGTGCTGCCTTCTTTTTTGCCATTAATAGCATGAAGTATATATTTGTGCTTGAGCTTCTAAACACATACACATACCCACATGGATACATACTTCAGAAAAAAAGGTTTAAATACCTTAGAAAAAAGCAAATAATTATAAGAACCGGAGTGAAAGGGTAAGACTTACACAGAGAGAGACACACACAAAAGAAAACATATATGAATGTCAGGCCCCAAGTTCTAAGAACAAGATGAGGAGTTACTTCTGAGTAGTTTCTTTTATTGTTCATCTGTAGAAAAAATCTTGCTAGACTAAAGCAACTATAGATATATGCTGAGAACTGCTAGGGAGGAAGTATTTTAACACTCTTCCTGTTGACCAAACTTTCCAAGCTCTGTTCCCAAGATGGAGCAGAATATAGTATAGTGTAGTGTAGCATAATGTAGCATAGCATAGCATAACACTGTGTTGTACTATGCTATGCTATACTATAGTAGCACAGCATATAGTGTGTATGTGTGTGTGTGTTTGTGTGTGTGCGTGCGTGCATATGTGCACAGTTTTTCTTGTAAGGCAAAATAAAAACAAAATATATGTTAAAAAATGAGTGAATTGGGTGAGCCAAAAATAGGCTTTGTTGAAAGTTATTCTTTAAAAGAATTGTAATACCAAAGCAATTTTATTAAAATGCACTTCAGTCTGAGGGCTTTTCCTTCTGACTCACCCACTGCAGTTGGAGAAGGTGAGATGCCTTGATGATGTCACCATCAGGTTGTCACTATCTCTGTATGAAGTCAGGCTTTAACTATGTTGCCCTGCTGTGCTTCAGAAGTGTTTCCCACAGACCTGGCATTGTGGTTTCATTGCACTTTTTAATTTAACCTATTGAATCCCATCACTGACTAACACTACCTTTAATGTAAGGTTATAGTGGCAGAATCTTGCAAGTCTGAACTCATTTCACCTTGCCTTTATTTTTACTTTCCAGAAAACTAGGGAGCGTCTCTTCTGAATCAAAGCAGGCAGGCAGATTGAGTTGCTCACAGAATCACAGATTCATTCAGAGATCTATCTATCTGCCATTGACTAGCTCAGTCTGTCACATAAAATTTGCTTGCATGCAAACTCACAAAATTAACTCACAACACACCATGCATGTAAATATTGAATTTTTTATTTTTAAAAAAGAGCAACTTTTACCCAAAATCAGGCAAAGCAGGCAGATTGAGTTGCTCACAGAATCATTCAGTGATCTATCTGCCATCAGGTAGCTCAGTCTCTCAAATTTGCTTTCCGTGAGTCTACATTGAATTTGCTTGCAAGCAAACCTTCAGTCCTAAGGGAGGTTCGGCTGTGCTGAGCCAAAGATCTAAAGACTAGCTAGAAAGCAAGAAATCCAACCATTTCCTTCTTTTTAGCTAATCTAAATCTCCCAGCACAGAGAACAGATGATGGCTGGAAAAAGGAAAAATAGCAATTTAGTAGTTTACCGTGTAAGGAGTGAGTGGGCATGGAAGGTTCCCACGGGCCATGTGGGTGGCACAGCCTTGTGTTTCTGCCCAGCCTGGATTAATTGCTTTAGGGGGTGTGCTCTGGGGGTGAGATTTCTTTGCGGCCCACCAAAATTTTCTCACAGCCCACCAGTGGGCTGCGGACCACCAGTTGGTGACCTCTGGACTAGATGAACTGATAACTTGTGACGAGAGCCAGCGGAATAGCTAAATTCTGATTTAATTTAGTGATTTGTTACAATATATGTGAACTCTGAATTTATACACACATAAAGGCATTGAAATATGTTGTCCGTGAATGTGTAGAATTCAGATTAGATCCAAGATATGCTAGTGTTGCCTGTATTGCTTCATCATATTGTCTACAAGTCTATTACTTCTACAATTTTTTATAAATATAGGAGAAACTATATATTTGTTCACTTGAGAGTTTCCCTCACTTTGACTAATTAATCCAACACAAATACTGCATAATTTTAACTATAATCCATAGTACTTTTAAAGGAAACTATTCCAGATCTATCTATCTATCTATCTATCTATCTATCTATCTATCTATCTATCTATCTATCTATCTATCTATCTATCTATCTATCTATCTACCTACCTACCTACCTACCTACCTACCAACATATCTCTATCTATCTATCTATCTATCTATCTATCTATCTATCTATCTATCTATCTATCTATCTATCCATCTATCCATCCATCCATCCATCCACCCACCCACCCACCCACCCACCTATCTATCTATCTATCTATCTATCTATCTATCTATCTATCTATCTATCTATCTATCTATCTATCTATCTATCTATCTATCTATTTATCTATAGTTTATGTGTATGTTATTCTCTCCTTTATATACATTCCCCCACCCACATATATGTAATATTCTTTTTGGGTAGCTTTCACAAGAATTATTTTTGGGTACACATCTTTTATCCCAAACACATACCCCTTGTACAAAATGTTTTGTTATGAAAGTCTGGCACTGTTAGATTCTGTGAATTATTGCTTATGCGTGTCACTGCAAAGCGTGAATTGGTGGATCATATCATTTTCATTCTAAAAAATAAATCCATAGCAATTTTTTTTTACAGGTATAGCAAGCATTCTAAAAAAAAACCAAAAACGATAACCGTCTCATAGTATTGTAGAACAGGAAGACAAACATCCATGGCCCATACTGACCAGAATTCAGTATCAGCGCTGAATGAAAGAAGGAACATAAATCCAAAGAATGATTCATATGTTCTTCCATTTCTGCAGCTTCTAAAGGTCACTTGAAATATCAGTAGCATTTTAAGTTGGAACCACTATTGATGTATTCGCTCTGTCCATGCCTGTGGTTTGTATATTTTACTTTTAAAAATGTTTATTTATTTTTTTTAATAATGATGGTTTTATATTTTTATAAAGATTGTATTTATATCAGTGTTATTTTGACTTGATTCTTGCATGTTACCCAGAGTCACTTTTTTTTCTGAACTGGGCAGCAATATATATTTAAGCAAACATACATACATACCAACAAACAAGCAAATAGTTTTCTTAGAAGGCCAGGTGTTGCTCATTACATTTTACAGGTACATATTTATTTTAATATTTTTAGTATTTATTTGATTTGTCAATCGCTTACAAGATACAGGTATAAGAATAAATATAGTTTTGAATACATGAGATACTTATAAGAAAAATAAAAAGAAACAATAGGACAGGGACGGTAGGCATGATTGGCGCACTTATGCACACCCCTTATATATACTGTATATACCAAGGATTTCTCTTGCTTATTCAAGACAATATTTATTCCACTGATTGTAATGAGTGGTAATTATATGGAAGAACAGAATGGCAATGATTTTAAGGAAAGTTGACTGGGCACAGAGGTATGGTGTAGGTAGACTTGGATCCCAGTGGATCATCTCTGTTTGTTAAACAGATGGTGAAAGTGCTGTCGAAAATGGCACAGTGATCAAGAGCAGAAGGGAACGGTGGGATCAGTTCCCATTTTACAATCCTGCCTGCAATTCATTCTGCAGAGGCTTGGTTGGCTTAAGGTAGCAAGGTGAGCAGCCTGCATGTTGGAAGTTTGATTTATCTGACATTCCCAGTCAATGATTGTGAAAAGAATTCATTATTTGTTGAAGCTAAGAAAACTGGTGGCAACCAAAAACTAAATAACAAATGAGAAATCAAAACAAAAATAAATTCAGAGAGGAAATAGAACATAGAATATTGAATATAAAATAACATGGTGAGAAAGGACTTTCAAGGTCTTCTAATCCAACATCCTTCTGGAGCAGGAGACTGTATAATGTTCCAGACAAATGGATCTCTTCCTGAAAACTTCCAATAATGGATCACCATCACAATGTCTGGAGGCAAGTTGTTCAGCTCATTATTTCTTCTCACTTTCAGGAAATGTCTTCTTAATTCTAGATCAGATCTTTTTTTAATGATCTTCCACCCATTACTTCTTGTCTTGCCCTCAGGTACTTTGGAGAAAAGGCTAAGCCCTTCAAATACTGGAAGACAGTATCCTGTCACTCCCTATTTCTTCTCTTCAACAAGCTAGACTTGTCTAGTTCCCTCAGCTGTTCATCATATAATTTGGCCTCCAGTTCCTTAGTCAAATTTGTTGCTCTACTCTGCACTCTTTCAAGGGCCTGAGCATCTTTTCTGTGTCATTGCAACCTAAACTGAATGCAATATACCATTAGTGCAGTACAGAGTGGTACTATCCCTCACGGTGTCAGCTTGATGCTATCTCTCTATTGATGCATTCTAGGATTGCATTGACTTTTTCGGCAGCTGCAGCACACTGCTGGCTCATATTTAAGTGGTGGTCCATGAAAAACCTAGATTTCTCTCATAATTATTACAACTGAGCCAAATCTGCCTATTGCATTTGATTTTCTCTGTCTGGATGAAGGAGTTTACTTGTCTCTCCACTGAACTGCACTTTGTTGAATAGGTCTCAGTATTCAAGTCGATAAAGATCTTTCTGCATCTTAAGCTTATACTCCAAAGTGTTGGGAATTCTATCCAACTTGGTATTGTCTATAAATTTGATGAGTTCCGCTTCTGTACCTTTGTCTAAATCATTTACGGAGATGTTGAAAAGTCTTCTCCCATCCAAATACTGATAAGGTTTGACTCCATTTAGCAAGCTCAGTTAGGTGATACACCTTCTATGAAACTGTTAAGTGTGGGGGAACAACTTTTATTTTACCTTAAATGTAGACATTCTAGCTGGGCAGTTGAAACGCAAGGAATTCTCTCCTCCTTACCAGTCAGAAGCAACTTCCATTCTTCAACCTTAAAACATGCTGAATTAAATAATCCAGTATATCATAAGGCCTTCTCATATAAAAATAGCATCAAGACTAGCCTCGTGACAGTACATCCTGGTCAATTATTTGTATTTTTATGTGCATTGAGAATAACGAGAATGGTAGATATATCATATCAGGAATTCCACTGACCTACTGATATGAAAGCAGCATGGAATCATGGATACAGCAGGGAGGGTTAGCATTCAGTGACAAAAGTAACAGGAAGATTGGGACAAAAAAATTCAACTCCTTCCCTAAGCCCTAAACCAAAGTGTTCTCTTATGCCCTTCTATTTTTGCTACCAGAGCAAAGCCTTTCTATTTTGGAAACTTGTCTTGTTTGTTTCATAATGTCCAAATTAAATGTAATGTGAATCACATCAATTCAATTAATAGCTGCATTTTTGTTATGCAAATAGTAGCTTTGGGAAAGCCAGAACAATCTTGGGATTGAGCCCTCTGGAAGGCAATTTCTCCTTCCATCATTTTTTGTGTGTTAAATTTTGTTTTATTTTGTCTGTTTGTGAAGTCACTATTTGCATCTCAGAGAAGTCCCACTGCTGTCAGTGGAAGATTGCCTTCAATTTCAAATAGCAACAGTGGAAAAGGGATTTTTGTTTAGTCCATGGCATTGGGTAGAAAAAAAAAAAAACCTTATCTCTTCCTTCTTCAAGGGCCAAATGCAATACAAGATTCTCCTTAGCTAAAACACTCATATTTAATTACACCTGTGCAATTATTGTCACTTTTAGTTTAGCCCACAGGAACCATTTAAAGAAACATGATACAGCATATACCTAAAACAAATAAAGATGCAAGGCAAGCATTTCCTGTTTGGGTATCGTTATCTGGAAATAAAAAGTGTTCTTCCTTTCTTTCTTTCTTTCTTTCTTTCTTTCTTTCTTTCTTTCTTTCTTTCTTTCTTTCTTTCTTTCTTTCTTTCTTTCTTTCTTTCTTTCTTAAGCCATGTTTTGGTTGTTACTTGCTTATAAAAGTCATTTCTCTTCCAGGTGGCATGTAAAAACCATATACCCTAACCATATACCATTTGCCTAGGAATTCATGCTAGAAAGACAAATGAAAGGTGGAAATGAAATTAAAAAAGGGATTGCATGGACCACTGAATCCCAGGTCAAGTATAGAGTACATTTCAAAGTCACAGTGTTAACCTTCTTGAGGTTCTGAAATCTGAACTGTACATTCAGAAGTTAACTGAGCTTAAATTTGTTCTCAGAAAGTAAAACGAGTGGAAAAAATAGTTTACCGTATTCTAAGCAGTACCATCTGTTTAGTTTCATGAATGGGATATTATCATAGATGTCAGCAAATTAGCAGATGTACTTAACACTAGATAAGTATCTCTATTGTCAGAAAGAATTACTAGCTACAGACAGTTTCAGCAAGAGTGAGAGTAATTTAGCCAGTGGGTACCTAGAATAAAAGCCTATCAATTGAAAGGCTGTTGAAGTCTTTCTCTATCAGCACTTCATACAGATAATTATGGAAACAATGGTTTTAATATAATACTGTAATATGATTGAAATGTTCCTTTTCATGGTAGCTACATATCTGGGACTGTTTACATGTAGAACATTTTTTAAAAATGTCATTACATTGATATTCTGATTTTCCTCCAAAATATTAAGGTAATTCTTTTGTTATATCCCTTTACTTTTCACTCACTCAACCCCCATTCATATGTAATAGGCTAAGTGCCTTATCCCTATATAATCGAAGATGTCTGATTGTAGGCTGCACCCCATGCTTCTCCAGTCATACTTCAGGACTGATTTTTATACCACTGGCTTTCAATATATGCATGGTAAAATCCTCTGGGCATTCAGTGTGATTTCATCCATTGTGTACCAGATTCTGATTGAATACAACCAAGGTGTAAATCTTGTCTTGACTATGAAGCTCACTAGTGGCCTTGGACCAGTTCAGTAGCCCTACAACTGCTTTGACAATAGAAGAAAGTTGTAAAGATTATATGGAAGGGAAATTGTGTGTTATCCAAATGTCCTTGGAGAAATGATAGCTATAGAGTCTTTCCCTTGGCATCAGAGCTTTCATTCCAAATGTTTCTGTAGAAGAATCTTATGGTATATGATTTCTTTCCTTTATATTATTAAAATAGTGTAAATGTTTTAGAAGAAAATATTCATAGCTCAGGATTGCGTTGTGATGCTCTCTGAGTTCTTGCAGACATTTCATTACCAAACTAGGTAACATTATCATTACTAAAATGGAGTGTGATTTGTTCTCTTTTGACAGTGGCTTGTCCTGCCAGTGTTGGTTGAGTGGTCTTGATGGTTCCTTTATAAGGCAGTTGTAATATTTTGGTTGTTTATCTGCATTGGTAGTTCTTTGATTGGGGTATTGTTTACTTCTTGATTATTGGTCTAGTGTTAACCTTGGTGTTAATCTCTGTTCATCTGAGTGTTGATTGCTGGTGAGGCCTTTTGATCTTTTTGTTTCCATTTTGGCTTTTTGATTTTCTCTTTTGAATGATATTTAAATGTTGTTTATCTCTATGTGCTTCTTGATGGCTGATTTGAGTGTTTTTTTTAATCTTTGCTGTATTTTCTTTATCTTTGCTGAAACTGGAAACTACTGCAGCTCAACTTTTCTTGGTAGCTTCTTCATCCTTACAGACGCTCACACATATGTGTGTTTTCCTGACTACACATTCTGAGATACCTGAAAAAGAAGTAGTATAGGCAATCTTGCATAAGCTGGAATGATATCCAGCTATTGGAATTCAAAGCCAACCACAACAGATGTTTCTTCTCAATGTGGTTCTTCATTTGGAAAGAGAGTGACAGCTGCATTTCCTCATTTTCTTTTATCTCAGCTATGAGTGTTGCTGAAAGGTTACCAAACAGAATCCCTCTCTTTTTTGTAAGGCGACTATCACCAGCCATCAGCTATACACACATACGTAGGCGCACATAAATTCTCAGGACACAATCTAGCTGATGATTAAGATTACTGCACTGAGCTGTGATAAAAGCCAGTGGACCAATAACACTCTAGAGCATGCTGGATAGACAAATGCAGCTTTGTCTCAGTGATGAATTTGGCCCAGCGTTTCTGATTGTTATTTGCTTAAATGTTTACTGACTGCTCTGGCATACAAATGGTCCCACTAGAAAACAGGTTGGACACCAGCTGCGTTTTGCATGTACTTTCAAAGACAGAAGAACAGACCCTGTCCAAAATGTTTGGCAGTTGCACTAGGACAAGCATTGTGATTTAACAGAGTAACATTTTAGCATATACATTTGATTTTCTTCCTCTTTTTTTTTTTTTTTAAGAGAAAAATCTTCTCCCCTGCCATAATTACACTGCATTCGCTCTTCTACAGCAATTACAAACTGAAGAAATACCTGAGTGCATAATTCATTGCTTGCTGTTGGTAACAACAGATGTGATTATTAAACACCTTCTACATAAAATATCCACAAGGTGCTTCAAATACACTGCCGGTAATTTTAATTTAAAGTATTGTCAGGTGATGAGGAATGTGTTTTAGTTCAAATGAAATTCTGGAATAACCAATACCCAAATCAACACTTCATTCCTGGCATTAGGATTTATTACAGAACAGTGAGATTCAAAGCCTTTCATATATTCAGCCACAAACTATTTTAAGACATTTTAATTTATTGGGGAAGCCTTCACCGATTGCACAGAAACAAAATACCTCCAATTTACACTGATTATTAGGAAAACCACCTCTGAGAGTTTGTATTTATTGTCTTTCACATAGTTAGATTTCTAGAGGTGTGATTGGCTTTCAAAATGAGGCATATCCACAACCAATTCATAAAAGAAGATTAATGGATACCAAGTCTACTGGTATTTATATGAGAACCTCATGTGCAGAGGCAAGCTGCTGCTATAGACAATATTAAATGTTAGGCAGTAAGAGTGGGAAATAGTATAGTCTTCATGTCCAGTTTGTGGCACTTCCTAAGCCACTGGGGGAAAAATATGTTGCATAATTAATATTATTTTACCAACTGCAATCATAGACTCCTTTAGAATGCAATTTAGGCCAGTGGTATTAAAAGACTATTATGATTATTTTAGGACAGCAAGAAAAATGCATGTCCATAGGCCAGAGATACAGAAAGAGGCATACTTGAAATGTTGGAATTGTTAGGAATCTGTCCAACAATTAGTTGGGTTGGCAATATACTGTATAAACCAACATTGTATGTTTGTAGCTTTAAGACAAGATCACTGTATTGGTTGATTGCATTGCGAATTGCCATAAGAGGGAGCTAGAGATCATAGCTCGCTCTTTCTCTCTGACATTCTGTCTCTCTGACATTCTCTCTCTGGCATTCTGTTGCTGCTGTGTTGATACTTTGATATTTTTGTTTGCTGTAAATGAGAAAGGCAACCGGTAAGAAGACTTTGTAGTTGGATATTCTTTGGACTGTAAAACATGTATGATCTAGACTGTTTATTGGACTGTGCTATTTCTTAAAGTAAACTTTTACCCAATTTAGTATATCTGTGTGTGGCTGAATAATTATTCATAACTACTCTCATAAACGTTTCCATGTGCAGATTCTTGTTACTCAAGGGTTATTCTGTACATATCATAAAAGGAATCTCTGTAGCATCTGGAAGACAAAAGATGCCAGCCTCTAATCTAGGAATTGACTATCCAGCAAGATCTTAAGAATTTCAAATTTCCCACTCCTTGTAAGGGCAGCAAAATAATGAAAGGATGGTCTAAACGGGAAAATATAATTCAGAAGGAGAAAGGAATTGTCAAAACCTGAAGGTGATAGCATCAGATTTCAATAGTTTCACTGGCATTCTTGTCATCCCACACCTACCACTAAAAACCCATTTCTTTTATTATTCATTTCATTTGTAGTCAGAAGAAAAGATCCATCAGGGATAGTATAAAATCTATTATTACCTTCTGTCCTAAAATGCTGTCAGCTGAAGATAATATTGCAAAATTTGTTTTATCTAAGCCAAAATAGCCCATTTTGTTCTCTAATAATAATGCAAGCCAAGACATTATGCAGGGAAAATGGGTAACAGTTTTTTTTTTTTCAGGTTTTATAGCAGCCCTTTTAAAATACAGAAGCTCGAGGCTTTCTCTAACCCTAATACGATGAATGACTTTAAAATGTAAGGTGCTTGCATTTATGTTATTGTGCAATAGTTTTCACTCTGGATTAAGTACAATGCATACAATAGAATCATCATTAAAGAATTCATCTTGAATGACTATTCATTAAATATACTCTCCCAAATGTACTATTTAGAAGAATAACAACTGGCTCTGCTTAGGTGAATAGGGGTATTTTATTTAAAGTAGTGGTGGGATTCAAATAATTTAACAACCGGTTCTCTGCCCTAATGATTTCTTCTAACAATCAGTTCACCAAACTGCTTAGAAAGTTAACAACCGGTTCTCCCGAAGTTGTACGAACTGGCTGAATCCCACCACTGATCCAAAGTAAGCATATTCTATAATCTCATTCAATATTTTTGAATGTAGATTCATATTTCCTGGACTACCCCTTAACACTGAATACACATTCACACACACACACACACACACACACACACACACACACACACACACACACACACACACACACACACACACATGATTGGAGAGACCGCCTGCCATAATCAAAGGCTACATTTGATACTCCAGAAATATGCAAACTTCTGGATCATTACAGGATGACAGAAATCACAAAATTGGATGGTAATTTAGAGGTCTTTGAGTGCAACTTCCTGCTCAACCAGGAGTCCCTATACCATTTCAGACAAATGGCTGTCCAGTTTCTTCTTAAAAGTCTCCAGTGATGGAGCAACACAACTTCTGAAAGCAAAGCATTCCACTGTTTAATTGTTTTTACTGTTAGGAAATTTCTCCTTAGTTCTAGGTTGCTTCTCTCTTTGATCCATGGTTTCTTCTTGCCTTTTGGTGCTTTGGTAAATAAGCTGACTCTCTCTTCTTTGTAGTGTCTCTCAAATATTAGAACACTGCTATCATATCATCCTCAGTCCTTCTTTTCATTAGACTAGACTAGACATGCCCATAATTTTTAAAACCGTTCTTCATATGTTTTAGCCTCCGGCCCTTAAAAATCTTTATTACTCTTCTCTGCACTCTTTCCAAAGTCTCAACATCTTTTTTTAATACTGTGGTGACCAAAAGTTTCACCTAGTCCATATCTGTACACTTGATTTTTCTTGCTTAATTATTGAACCTTACTCTTCCGTCCATTGAATTTTAGTTTGTTAGATAAATAATCAAGTCTGTTGAGATCCTTTTGCATCTTAAGCTTATCTTCTGGAATGTTGGCTACTCCTGTTAGCTTAATGTCATTTGCAACTTGATGAGTTCCCCTTCCATATCCTCATCTCAGTCATTTATGAAGCTGTTGAAGATTACTGGGCCTAAGACCAAACCTTCGGATACGTCACTGCTTACTTCTCTCCATATAGATGTAATTCCATTAAGGACTAGACTTTGAGTGCTGTTTGTTAGCAAGTTACAAATCCATTTGTCTAACCCATATTTTATAGCTTACTAAGAAGTAGGTTGTGGTCTACTTTGACAAATGTCTTACTGAAGTCCAAGTATACTATGTCGATAGCATTTTAGTGGTTTACTAATTTAGTCAAAGAATGAAATAAGATTTATTTGGCATGACCTGTTTTTGACAAACCCATTTTGGCTTCTGGTTACACCTTTCCTTGCTTCTAAATGTTCATAGATTTGTTGCTTGATTATCTTTTCTAGGATCTTCTAAGATACCGATGTTAGGCTGATTGCTCTGAAATTTCCTGGATCTGATTTTTTCCTCTTTTGAAGATGGGAAACATACCCATTCTTTTTTTAGTTTTCTGGTAATTCTCTGGTGTGCTAAGAACTTTGAAAGATATGGTTCAATATTTCCATAATCACATCTGTAGTTCCTTCAAAACTCTGGAATGTAATCCAAATTTTTTACAACCAGTTCTGTGGGCATGGCTTGGTGGGCATGGCAGGGCAAGGATATACTGCAAAATCTCCACTTCCACACCATTGCATAGTGGAAGGATACGGTAAAATCCTCATTCCCTCCCCACTTCACTAACCTGCTTTCCAACTCTATTCTCCTGTGCAGGGCAACAAAAGAAGACCCACGATCAGCTGGGACTCAGGAGGCAGAGAATAGATGGGACCGGGGCCAGTCAGAGATGGTATTTGCCGGTTCTCCGAACTACTCCACATTTCTGCTACTGGTTCTCCAGAATTGAATACCACCTGTGATGTAATCCCTCAGGTCCTGTTGATTTGAACTCTGCTAAAGCAGACAGTTGCCAACATCAGTGGTTTCTGTATCACTCTGTAGCTGTATGAGAATCATCTGGATTTTTTCAGCATAGACCTGGTAATTTGGGATATCTAGTCTGGAGCTAGACTAGATTTCACCTCATTCCAGGTACTGCAACACGATTTAGAAAAATAAAGCTATGTTTTCTTTGGAAGAATTTTTTTCCTGTCATTAAGATATCAATATCTTTGCTGATGGTAATGGATACTATACCAATACCAAAGATCCATTTCTCTTGTGTTATACAATTAAGTAAAGAGTAGAGCTTAGTCACTGCAATAAAATGAGATCCCTGTTTATTTCTTCTTGAACAATCAACTAGCTAGAATTTATAAGATCTTTACAAAGCACACAGATATGGGTGTCAGTTTTAGCCTCCAGTTCTCTAGAAAGATCTGAGGCAAATTAGTTATTTGCACAAGAAAAAAGGATGGGCTGATATTTCTCTGAGAAAGCCCCATGTTGTACCTCTACCCACTAATTACATCTTGTGATTTCAGCAATAGCCCAAACTAGATTTGTAACCTTAGTCTTATTTAAGCGTGACTTTTCCAGTGATGGTAGCAACCCACTGGTTCAAGCACTTCAGCAATGTTTTCAAGCCAATAGTAATCTTCACGCATACCAGTTTGATTGATATTCCTGACCTATCCAAACTTACTATCTCTGATCAACCTTCTGTGTTGCCCATACAGTATGGAAAAATCATATTCACTCATCCCAAAGGTTGGAGTCTGGCCATGAAGCTGTCATGCATTGAAAACGGACTTGTTTGACCACTAAATTCAGTGATCAATCCCCCACCACTCTATCCTTCCTTCCATCCCCACCAGGGCTTCTTATATCAACAAATAATCAGATGTGTAATAATAGCTGTACTGTCACCTTTTACTATGGGTGGAGTCAGAGCTTTTCAGAGAACTTTGAATTAGGGAAGGAGAGTCATATCCAACCTGCCACATCTTTCCTGAATAAAAAAATATATTTCAAAATTACTCATTTCTCCACACTCCTTCTCCCTATCCCACACACTCTCTCTTACACACAGTAAGCATACTTTCAACAATCTCCCAAGGCTAATCACACCATAACATTTCCCAATGGATAAAGCTAGACTGAAGTATGTAATTAAGTAATGTATACAAAATGCTCAACTTTGCATTTTTAATTCCAACAACTAGATTGGGATTTTCTAGTCCCAGATTCTTCTTATTGCTTTACTCTAGCATTTTGGGAGAAATTCCCTAGACATGGCTATTGCTGAACTTCTTTTTTAAGGTGATATGGCATTAGTTATATATGAAGATCGGATCTTTGCCATATGCAGAAAGATAGATTGCAGAATCTATTCTCCCTCCCTCCCTCCCTCCCTCCCTCCCTCCTTCCCTTCCTTCCTTCCTTTAATGCAAGCCCAGAAGGAGAAATGCTAATGTTAATGTGACCTTACAGCTTTGAACTTTCCCTTTTTCGGTATTTTTAACAAACAGTGAGAAGAATGGAGAACCCATAAGCATAATAATGAGGAACAATGTATTGATTTACACGCTATGATGGTGGAATTGCCTGGGACAACTGATACAAATAAAATGATTGCAAGAGTGCTACTTACCAGCTACTAAACTGGCTGGAAACAAACGAGCTTTAAAAACTGATGCAGACAGTTATGAGCAAACTTATGAATAAAATGAATGATTGAAAAATCCAATCTAATCCAATTCAAGCACTTGTATACCATTCTTCAGGGAAAGTCCCTGAAGAGACAAGACCAAAAATAAAGAAACTACCAGCAGAAAAAATAATTATTTCAATCTAAACATAATAGTTTCAGTCAAACTCAAGCTGCCAGATATATAAGTAAGCTCTGGCGTCTTAGCATTCCAGGATTTTCAGCCATAGAAAAGCTTATTAAAGTGGTAATCAAAGGCACAACTCCTTACCAGAACCCCACCCCCCCAAACCACTCTGAATTACTTCCTACTACACATGACAAGAAATCTATAGAACAATGTTTAAAGGTCCTCTGTGTCCTTCTTTGAAAATAGCCACCTTACTTCTAAGTAAATATGCATAAGAATAGAAAGAATAACAGTTGGAAGGGACCTTAGAAGTCTTCTAGTCCAACCCCTTGCTGAGATAGGAAACCCTACACCATTTCAGACAAATTGTTATCCAACATCTTTTTAAAAGTTCCAGTGTTGGAGCATTCACAATTTCTGGAGGCAAGTTGTTCCACTGATTAATTACTCTGTCAGGAATTTTCTCCTTAGTTCTAAGTTGCTTCTCTCCTTGATTAGTTTCCACCCATTGCTTCTTGTCCTGCAAGAAATACGAATTTATCTGTATTCTTTTTGCCACATTCATAGTCTTTTTAAAGCTTTAGTTCATTTTATATTGTTTCTCCATCCAAATGTTAAAGCTTGTTAAAGTTTGCATGACAAATCGATTGTCTTTTCCTCTGTATGTTTCTGTGCATAAATATTTTTAGTGAGTTTATACAGTATCTTTCCTAAAACTACATGAACATTTTTGGCAGCATTTTCTCCCAATACATGCTTTTTAAAGTGTAATTTTGTTTAAAATATTAACACATATGTAATTTTTTTCCAGCAGAGAAAGTGTTGTAGAATTTTATGAACTGCAAAAAATAGGATAGTTTGCAGATTCTAGTTAGTGCAAAATCTTTAGACAGTGCAAATTAATTTAATTGGATTTAATGTGATCAAAAATATGTCTTCCCTCCCCTGCTTAAAAAGTAGAAAGGTATTGAGCTAAATGTAAAGGACTGAAGACCCAGTTTTAAGTGGATCTATTAAGATGGCTTTCCCAAGTATAAAAATAGATGAGTTTCTATCAAACCTGGATCAAGGGAGGCAAGCAGATGTTTATCATTTGAGGAAAATGTTCTTAAACATTGATTTGAAATCTTTCTTTTCCCATGAAATCATAAAAGTCTGGAAATAGGGTAGAAAATACTCCAGACCTGATGATTTAATAGTCTTTCCCTCATCACTGTACATTGTCAAGTGAAAATCATTGGATGATAAATACTGATAATAATCTTTAAAGTGCCAGTGTATGTTTGGCAATCCCATCTGGTCAGGTTGGGGAAAATCCAGTTGCTATCTCCTGTATTCACAAGATTCATGACATGTGGGTCTTCTCAGTGGCAGACAGTATAGACCAGGGGTGTCAAATTTGATTTCATTGAGGGCCGCATCAGGGTTGTCTTTGACCTCGGAGAGCCAGGGAGGGGAAAGGCTGGGGGTGGAGGTGGCCATTGTGGGCATGACCAGCTTGACATCACTCATGTCAGGGGCACCTGTGGTGACCAAGTGCTAAGGCAGAACTTCCTTAAGACCCTCTCTTGCTCTCATTATAGTCTCCTTCCTTCCTTCCTTCCTTCCTTCCTTCCTTCCTTCCTTCCTTCCTTCCTTCCTTCCCTTCTTCTTCCTTCCCTCTTCATTCTCCTTTCTTCTTCCTTTCCCTCTTTCTTTATTTTTCCTTCCTTGCTATCTTCCCATCTTCCCTTCTTTTTCTTTGTCTTTCCTCTTTCCCTTTCTCCTTTTCTGTCCCTTCTGGCATGCTCAAATGCAAAAGGGGAAACGTTTTTCCTTTTTAGTCTGTTTTGATAGCACTCTGCCAGTCAAAAATGGAGCTTGGCCAGGCTGTGCTGGCAGACGCACCACAGGCGAGTTCTTTTTTGTTTCCAGGCTGGCCCCACGAGCCAAAGCAAAACACCCCACGGGCTTTGAGTTTTGCACCCTTGATATAGGCCCTCTACAGGGGACGAAAAAGAAAATAAATAAATAAACAGCCACATGATTGATCCCCCACCCTTTTTACACGGGGTTTCAATTACATAATTTTTGCTCCTCTTTGATTTTTTTTTCCTTCTGCTGCAGAATTCCCTGGTCTTCTCCAAATAATACGAATGACCCCTGTGCAACTGCAATTTCAAAAAAAAAAAATTGTGTTCCACCTTGCAGCTGGTTATCCTCTTCTCTTTCTTTTCAGATTTCTGAGCATTATGGCTTTTTCTAGAGAGCTGGGCCTTTGCTTTATATGTTCAAAAGATGATAATTTGAGCCTGGCCATTTGTACCTCAAGTGAGAATAAATCAAGAGTTGATTTATTCAACAATCCAATTGTTGTTGTTTTTTTGGCTTTTCTCAGGAGTCTTTTCCAACATCAAAGTTCAAAAGCATCAATACTCTTATTCTGGTTCTTCAAATTCAACTTTGACTTCCAAAGACTGTCACAGTGAATATAATTACTTGTAGGTATTCTGATCTTCATAGATAGAGACATATCACAATATCTGAATATCTTTTCCATGGCTTTTATAACTATTCTATCAAGTGCTAGACTGAGGGTTTTTTTTTTTTTTTCTTAACAGATTGTTCCTCTGAGGGATGTGGCCAAAAGACAAAAACTATCCATCAATTCAATATCTTCATTGGTGATTCTAAGGTAGATCTACCTGCTGTCAGTTTGATCTTCTTTATATTTCATTTTAATCCTATCTTTTCACTTTGTTCCTTAACTTTTATTACTAGAGTCTGCAGAGCCTTCACATTTTTGGCTATCAGGGCATAGCACAGGTTCTTGAGGTTTCTTCCCCCAATTTTAAAACCACATTCATCTTCTTCCAACCCAGCTTCCTTTAATATAGCTTCCATATTAGAACTCTAAAAAAATAACCTGGGGTGCCTAAGGACAGTAGCTTGCTCAGTCTTGGTTTAATCCAGTGGTGGGATTCAAATTCTTTTACTACCGGTTTTGTGAGTATGGCTTGGTGGCATGGCATAGCTTGGTGGGCATGGCTTGGTAGGTGTGGCTTGGTGGGCATGGCAGGGGAAGATTACTGTAAAATCTCCATTCCTATCCCATTCCAGGGGAAGGTTACTGCAAAATCCCATTCCCTCCCCACCCCACTAACCTGCTTTCCAGCTCTGTTCTCCAGTGCAGGGCAAGCAAAGAAGACCCGGCCAATCATCTGGGACTCTGGAGGAAAAGAATAGATGGGGGCAGGGCCAATCAGAGGTAGTATTTTCTGGTTCGCTGAACTACTCAAAAATTTTGCTACTGGTTCTCCAGAACTGGTCAGAACCTGCTGAATACCACCTCTGGTTTAATCCCAGTCTAACAATAGAACTGAAAATGAATACCAGACTAAAAGTTTTATGACCGGTCTCAACATTCAGACATGCAATTTTCCTAGCCTGGGAAATCTGTCTCATTTCACGGAGTAGAAAAATGTCCCTTTAATTTCCAGAAAGCTGTGTGGCTATTATTCTGCACCTAGCAATGTAAATATATAAATATATAAATTTTTGCACAATTTCTTAAAATTCTAAATAGGCTCAAAGGAAGCTTTTTGATGGTTAAGGCAGTTTTTACGCAGAACTCAGCACCAATAAAATATTCTAAAACTTTCTAACAAACCTATGCATGGTGATTCTACCAAAGCAGTGAAGGCTGAAGGCCAACTTTCACATTAAGAGATCTATTCTAAGCCTAGATGTTAAAGGACCTAGATGTTAAAGGAAAAGAGGAAAAGAAAAGCAGAAACAATGACCCCGCAATGCCAGGAGCAAGACTGAAGGCACTTGCAATTTGCTGTAAAGAATGTTAATGAAATATCTGCAAGTCCTTGGGTGCATACTGATTAAGACTTTTGCTCTTTTCTATATTTATTTAGTAATCAAGTTAAAACAGATTGTGGTCAGCAAGATACCCCTAGAGAAATGCAATGTCATTTTTATCCAATTTCTATGGAGCTGGACATGAATTTCTGCTGACATTTCTGCCTCTTGTCAAGCATTTAACTATTCTCTACTCTAGTAATTGGACTGTACCCGGCACTGCACAATTAGCAATGGAAACTTGACAAAGATAAATCAGAAAGCCATATCTCAAAAAATAAAGCCAGTGTGGGGCACACTATTTGTTTCTCCTACCTAGGGCTCCTTCTGGAGTATGAATCATAATGAATATCTTTCAGTTTCTAATTTTTCTAAATTTTAATTGATTTTCTCTTCTTCATCATATTTTCAAATTGAACACAAATTGTGTTGCATGACTACTGTGCCTAATAATTCCATTTTGCTAGGGTACAGAACTTTTTCAAGTACTTTCTCCTATTTTTGCTTATATTTATAAATCATGGTCGTAAGACCTATCAGGTCCTGGGTCTGGATAAATCATAAAGATCCTTGCATACATGCTTTCTCAATTTAGCCCATGGTATCAAAGAAGCACCAGATTTTCAAGGCTTACCTAAAAAAGAACAGGGTGATGGAATCAGAGTCTTCCATTGGATGATGTTCCAGAAAATAGATAGTGTGCTAAAGAAGTTTTGGTGATGCAGTCAGATAGCATTGCTTAACCAATGGGATTTTGATCAATGGGAATAGGATACAAACTCTATCTGAACAGATAGGATGGAGAGAAGCTGTGGATGAGAGATGTTTCCCCAAGACTGATAAATGGCACTTTTATATGACAAAGCTCCATACATTTATATGCAATTTATATAAGGAATTCTGGAGTTTCATCTATGTCCCCTGCCCTTAGACTGCAATTATTCTTTTTAGACCTGTGAGTGCTACTGGCCTGGTTATAGAATACACAGCACACTTGCAGAATATTTCTTCTCTTGAATTATTCAGCCACAATTTGCATCTAAATAATAAGATTTTCTGAAGTATGAAATGCTAGCTTTTTGTTATTTCAAAGTTTATAATAAAACTATAACTTCAAGTAATAGAAATTAATTTATCCAAGTTCAATAAAGTAGGTAGATATTAATAAGAGAAATGCTAATGAAAGTGATGTCTCTACAGGATTTGAACCTGTACCATTTCATAATCTGTTCAATGAACCTATTCATAAATTACCCTGGGCCATCAGTATGATGTAGTCAAGTGTTGCCTTAGCCAACTGAGGACACATTCACAGTCCCAGGAATGCCATAAAAATATATTGAATTGGAAAAGTAATTAAAAACTTTACATGACTATGAGATGCAGACAAAGTACAGCTCATAACTAGATCTTTACATTTCTGAAGTTCACACAAATATAATGTATACCTGCTCAAGCTTTGCTATTTTAAAAAGGAGCTTTAGAGACATGCATTGCTGATTATATACATTTCCTATCTCAGAATTCCATCTGAATGATTACCTAGGCCCAGTAATCATTTAGAAATCTTTCTAACAGTTATCATTTTGGGGTTTTCCCCATCCAAGTGCTGTTTAAAGCAGAAAATAACTGCTCTCCATTTTAAACTAGAATCAGCATGCAAATAATTTAATAATCTCATAATAATCTCAACTATGTGCAGCTCTGCAAAATCCTATTTACAGTAGATTATGAAAATGACATATGCACGGTATCTAATGAATAATTTGTATAGATTTTTCTTAAGAAAAAATGCTAGGTTTCTATTGCTTGTCCTTAAAAGTAGGACTTGCAACCAATGTACAATCTGAAAAGTTTTGTTGTTGTAATTAATTGAGAAAAGAGAAGACAATTAGGTATACAAAAAGACCTGTTGTCAACTTGGAAAAGGATCAGGTCTTCTGCAGCCATCTTCCTGTTTCTCAGCTTGCCCCAAAGGGAAGGAGGTCTGGAATGTCAGACCACACAACAATAGATCATCCCATGGGAACCAAGGTCATCTCAACAGGTGCTGGCCAGGGACTATGAGGAGTTGCCAAAGAGACACTAGAATACCTAATTAGACAATGTGTTCTATGATAATAAGGGAGGGAGTTATCTATTCTTTAATTATATTGAAACCATGGGAATAATTAGATCTGGTTTAATGTCAAGGTTCGAACTAATAAACCCAACCAATTCACCCTCTGAGACTTGCGACTTTCTTAAAGAACTGTTTTCATCCATTCCAAAATGATGTACTCAATAAAACAGTTCTTTGAGAAAGTCGCAAGTCTCAGAGGGCTGAATTGGTTGGGTTTATGAGTCGGAACCTTGATACCTTTACAAACACAGTTTAGAATAAATCCTTTAAAAAGTGCATTCTTGAATAAATGTTCTCAATGTGGCCTGTAAATCACTATTACTATTTGTTTTGACTTCTTTTTCCTTCCTGCAACTTGTATCTTTCCCTCTGTTTTTTTTTTCTTTTCTAATTAACTAGTCCTAAAAAAACATCTAAGTTGAATTGGTTCATTTTTGAAGAAATACCAGGAAAAGAATATTTCTAATTTTTAAGAGCAGAGCAAAAACAAAATAAACTCTAAAGAAAAAAAACTAAATAAAAATATAAAAATCTGTTAACTCTGTGAAAGACATGCCATTGTGGATGAGTTTAAAAATAGGAGTCAAGTTAATCCAGTCAGATTCTAATAGGTTACCATACGATTCCCACCATTGGTTGTCCAGTCTCAAAATTATCCTTTGCCTTGCCTCATAGTCTGAGTTCAGGAAGATTTTTTTTTTCTTGCTAGCATTTTTCTCACAAGAGCAAAATCTGCTTTCCCTCCTCCCCCCTATAAACCAAATGTTGATCCATTGGTTGCAACAAAAATTAACCTACTAGCTTCTTATCTGAATCAGATGTTGTGGGATGCAAAAGAGTGACTGGTCCAAAGTCACCCAGATGGACTTCACACCTAAGACAGAACTAAGGAATTCACAATCTTCTGGTATCTAGCCTTAGAAACTAGGCCAGGGGTCAGCAATCTGTGGCTCTGGAGCCACATGTGGCTTTTTCATCCCTCTGCTGTGGTTCCCTGTTGCTGGTCAGACAGAAGGTGAAGCGAGTATCAGGTGCTTATCCCGCTGTGCCACAATTTTGAGAGGAGCTTACGGTTGTGAGGGGAAGCATAGCATGCCAAGAGGAGACTATATGGCAAGGGGTGGGTTTCCTGGTAGACTCCACAATAGATAGGGCTTTTGGTTAGGACAGGTAGAGGAAAAAGGATTCTGCGCTACAAGGAGACTCTATTGGAGACTCCAATCAGCTCCAGAATTGAATAGGGGGTTTCCGGTTAGGACCTTTGTGGCTCTTTGAATGTTTAAGGTTGCCGATGCATGAACTAAACCAAAGTAGCTCTCAAGTTCAGGAAGAGAACATGGTGACATAATAGGTTGAGCATCTAAGTCTCTTTTCTATTTTAGTTGAAGAGTCAAGGTAGCTTCACCATCAGACTCAATGGCACTGCAATGGTCCAAGCGCTGCACAGCAGGATAAGCACCTGATACTCGCCTCACCTTCTGTCTATCTAACAGTTTGAAACATGTTCTATGCAAATAGATAGATAGGTATCACTTTGGTGGGGAGACAAGCTGGTGCTCTTTGCAGTCAGGTGAATTTCTGACGACTCTGAACCTTCCCGGTTGAACTGTACATCTGTGTGGAAGGAAGGTAAGTTTGCAGGCAGTCAGGAAAGCCCAAATCATTGCCTAGCCCAGAGCTTCTGGTGGGGTGGATGAGGCTGCAGTGTATGCCTCGCTTGAAGTTCCCACCCCTTTCCTTTCCCCAAAAGAGGGAGGGGAGGAAGTCCTGCCCACAACCCCTTTGTTGGAACTGGAAGCCTTGCCTGCTGGCTTTTCCGGGCAACGTGGGACCGGGCATGAATGGAAAATTGTACCCAGTCTCTGGGACTCTGGGAGGCTGGCTAGGAAGAACCTTCATCACGAGTGATGCTGCTGGGCGAGTACTTTGTTGGAAAAATGTCTGTCTCTCTCTCTCTGTGTTTTCTTGTTTGTTTGTGTTTGTTTCAAGTAGGTCTCCTAGCTTTAGAAGGAGAGAGGCAAGGAGGAAGGGAAGGGATAGAGAGAGAGAGAGAGAAAGAGAGGGAAAGAGAAAGAGAGAGAGAGAAAGAGAGGTGGAAGAGAGAAAGAGAAAGAGAGAGGGGGAAGAGAGAAAAAGAGAGAGAGAAGAGACAAGAAAGAAAAGAATGAGAAAGGGAAAGAAAGAAAAAGGGAGAGAAAAAGGAAGAGAGAGGGAGAGAAAGGAATAGACAAAGAAAGGGGGTTGAAGGAAGGGATAGACAAAGAGAAAGGGAGAAGGGGCAAGGGAGAGGGAGACGGAATGAGGAGAAAGTGAATGGAGGAAGGGAGGGAGGGAGAGAGAGAGAAAAAAAAAGGAGAGGAAGGAAGGACACAAACCCTGGCTTCAGAAGACTCTTTGAAACAGCACAGCAATCTAGGGCTGGCTGGAAGGGATCTCAGAGGTCATCTTCTAGTCAACCCCCCTTTTCCAGCAGAAGATCCTTATAGAATCATAGAATGCAGGGTTAGAAGGGAGTGAATGAGTGAGTGAGTGTGTGTGTGTGTGTGTGTGTGTGTGTGTGTGTGCATGGCTGTCAAAACTCCAAAAACAAATCAAGGAGCTCTGGGGAGGTCAGTCATAAATTAGAACATTTGCTAAGCAACCAGCCATTAAGCGAGGACTACTTGAATTTGGTTTGCCAGTCACCTGGCTATCTGGCCATGCCCACCAGTCGCATGACTACCAAGCCACACCCACAAATTAGGCCATGCCCACATAACCGGTTGTTAAGAAATTTGAATTCCACCCCTGATGCAGCTGCCAAATTTCCTTGTTTTTGGGAAGTGGAAGAGAACTGGGACTATAAAGCTCCATCTAATGAAAACAGCTGAATATCTGTCAGGTTATATCAGCAACACATAAAAACTATCACTAAGCCCTAAAATTAATGAAACACCTTTTTTTAAAAAAAGAGATAAACAAATTCTCCCCAACTTAGAAGAAAATGGAAATTTCAGTCAGACAATTGATATGATTACCCAATTCTAATTCCGTACAACTCCCAGGTTCCAAATATTTATTTAGCCATAGTTAAGACAAACAACATGTTGGCTTTCAGTTTCACTTTGATCTACCTCCTTTACGCAAAATGACATTTCTGTTGCCTAAAATTAGGATCTATTTCAGGGTGGGATTCTACAGATTCACACCTATTCACTAGAACCGGTTGTTAACATTCTAAGCAGTTCGGAGAACTGGTTGTTAGAAGAAATTACTGGCCTAATCCTGTAAGGAAGGCAGGAAGGAAACATTCTGGTCTTGCTTACAGAAACTGCCTCTCCGTTAACCCTTATTACATCCGTGGCAGGACTAGACCTCCTGTCTCTGGAACTTCTCTGGAGTTTTTTTTTTTCCTCCTTTGCTGGTACTTTGCTTGTGTGGAGTGACCATTAAAAGTTACAATGGCACTGAAAAAGTGACTTATGACCGTTGTTCACATTTACAACTGTTGCAGCATCCCCACAGTCATGAGAGGCCAGGCAAGGAGATGCGTGCTTCGATGTGAGTGATATTGAGTTGGCCATACCCAGCCAATAACATGACCACCAAGCCACATCCACCAACTAAGCCACACCCATAGAACTGGTTGTTAAAAAATTTGAATCCCACCCATGATCTATTTTCATCTAAAACTTGAACATGCAACATCACTTTTGCTTCCTCTTTGATGTCACCTTTATGCACAATAACCTTGAATGGAAATTCTTGTACCGTTAGCTAAAATAAAGCAGAAGGCTGTAATTCCATGCAGTTATTCTTTCTCTACAGTGTATTTCATATTATTAAAATAATTCATAGAAGGATATATGGCCATATATCTATATGTCTGTATAGTTATACACATGCACATCACATTATTGTTACTATCTTTTGTTCTGCATTCAAAAAGAATTGGAGAACTGCCGTTAGACTTAAATTTATATTCAATGAAGACTACATGTATTTCTTGGATTTTACCATATTTTAATAGTAAAGAACAGAAACAGAACATAATAACTCTCAGCATCTTTTGGTGCAATATTGTATCAACGGACCAATTTTGAAATGGAGCGCTCAAAATTTTCACAATCCCTTGTTGAAAATCTTTATGCGATCTTTACAAGAACTATGAATCATAGATCAGTTTTTTTTTCGTGATTCAAACTTAGTATCTTTGGTTTTGTTGGTTTTAACTATTATGATCAATGGATAGTTGAATGGATATATGTCAGTTCCTATCCTAAATATTGGGGTGCAAGAAGATTGTCTAAGCATAGACTGCTCTATATTTGTACTATGCTTGTACAGACAACATATCAAATTATTCAGTTTTTTGTATGAACGAAAGTATGAAATAAACATGTCAACTCTATTTTAGAAGCAAGGTACAAGAGTGGCTTACTAAAGTATTTTGATGACTGGACAACAGTCTTCCCTCTCAAACCTGAGTATAAACCACACTTGGGAAATCCAACAACATGGAAAGTCCAAGATCTGCATATTATTAATGTGAAAGTTCAGACCTACGGCACATTAATATTGTGTTCTACATATATGGATTAGGTACTTACAAAACCAATATTTATATGATGTTGATTTAGATATTGCAAGATACTTAGAATAGGGTAGAGCTGTAAAGAATCTTGGAGGTCTAGTCCAATGCTCTGCTCAAGCAGGAGACCCTATACAATTTTGGACAAATGGCTGTCCAGTTTCTTCTTAAAAACCTCCAGTGATGGAGCAACCACAACTTCTGAAGACAAGCTGTTCCACTGGTTAATTGTTCTCATTGTTAGGAATTTTCTCCTTAATTCCAGGCTGCTTCTCTCTTTGATCAGTTTCCATCCATCGTTTCTTGTCCTGCCCTCTGATGTTTTTGTAAATAATTTGCCCCTCCTCCCTCTTCTTTGTGGCAGCCTCTGAAATACTGGAACACTGCTATCATGTTCCCGCTACTCCTTCTTTTCTTTAGACTAGCTAAACCCAAACCCTACAACCAGTCTTCATATGTTTTAGTCTCCAGGGCTTTAATCATCTTAATTGCTCTTCTTTGCACTTTTTACAAAGTCTCGGCATCTTTTGTTGTAGAGTGGTGATCAAAACTGGATGCCACTTTTGCATTCCAGATGTAATTTGCCAAGCTTTTATAAAGAGGTACTAATACTTCACATGATTCAGATTCTGCGCTCTGATTGATGAAGTTGATGAAGACAAATACACTTTATTTGTTTATCAACAAAAAGATGTAAGACATTTAATAAAAGGAAGAAAGGGAGGGAGGGAGGCAGGAAGGAAGGCAGGAAAGAAGGCAGGAAGTCAGGAAGGCAGAAGGCAGGAGACATTAGGCTTCAAAATATGGCAAGAGTATTATTGGCTATTTCATTAGACAAAATACATAGGTGCAAAACGATCAACCATTTGTTCCCTGTACCACATCATAGTGTCTTCAAATCCATTTAAGTGAACCCTTCTCTGCCTGTAAGTGTCACTCTTAAAAATCTCCAATGATTAAACCTGATTCTAGAAAGCACCCATCCATGTGACATTTGAAACTGCTGCAGTTGTCTAAAAGTGCAACTAATGTCATTTCAAGGTCTAGCTGCTTTACCTTATTACAGTCACAAATCATGCCACTGGATGTTTTAAGGATGAAATAGTCTAAAAAACTTTGATTGGGCTAGCTTTTCAGTCAGAATTAAATAGTTAAACAATGATTGATTGGAATAAAATTAGTTAAGCCAATGTTAAATACGCTTAAAAAGTGAGAGTATTGTGAAAAATGAGAACCACCCCCCCCATTATTTTTCTGTGTGCTTTCAAAGATCGAGCTAAAACAACCTTTTGTGTTAATAGTTGGAAATGTTGCCAACCCCTTCATGAAATCTTGGAATTAAATGACATGTCAGAGCCAAATGCTCAAAACAATTGGTATTCATAGGGTGAGTTTTTTTTTGCTTTCTGCTTTGTTTTGGAATCCAACATTAACTTTGCCACAAATGCCACAAATAAAAATAATTAGTATGTAAATTCTCTATATAAGAATTTTCACAATCTCAGGGAAAAGTAAAAGATAAGGATGGATATACAGTACATAGAGACATAATAGAGCCTATGCACTTCCAATTTTTGCAGTTGATAACTAATTATATTTTCAAAAGAATTTTAAGTACTAAAAACTGGAAAACCAGACTAATTCCAGTAATTCAAGCAAAAATTTCTGCAGAATTTTAAGAAATGCAAATCTAGATTAGCACAGAACATATACCAAAACAGAGTAATCACAGTAGCTCTGTGTATATTATGAACATGTGGCTATATGCTATACGTTAACATAGTTACAATATGTACTGCTGCCATTTCCATATAATCCACATAACTGTATGTGGTTTTCTTTGCAAGTCAGGCTAATATATAATGGGATGACATCAAGGCATGGAAATGTTCTACTATATTAATGAGGATGGTTAGCTTGACATGAAGCATCTATACCATATTTAATTATAATATGTTTTTTTACCAGGATGTTGGTTATATGCATATGTTGGTTATATGGGATGTCCAAATCTTGCTGAATTATATAGGCTTGGCCTTTAAAATTTTAATTAAATAGGCTTGGAGCTTTCTCTGGACATTAAGAACTAAAGCTTTTCCAGTAACACTGTGTAAATTTTTCAGTAGTAAATTTGATCCAGAGGATATTCAGATGAGTCAGATTGTGAAGTCACATCAGTTGCCTTTCAAGTTGCTTCAGGAGATTCATAGATGATTTAAAGATTGGATGAAGTTGGTGGCATTGCAAGCTCAAGCAAGGCTGGAGCTTTTTTTTCAGTTATGGAGAGGAGGAGGAAATGGAATTGAATATGATGTTTGGTTCTCTTCTAATGACATAATGATGGACAATGACTTTTACCACCTCCACAAACCCTATCACTATGTTTAGAGATTCTCATATTATTTAGATCTCACTGTAGAATTTGTTTTAGAACACAGGTGTCAAACTCGCCTCGTCACATTGTCACCATGTGATGTTTCGTGACATTTTCCTCATTTCCGGAACTGGGGTGGGTGTGGCATGGCCTGCCATGTGACACATCTGCCCTGCAGGCTACCGGTTTGACACCCTGTTTTAGAAGGTTCACTTGATGGGAAGGAGAGATTCAAATTTATTGTTCAAAATTCCACTTTTGCTTTTCTTGTTCAAAATCCCACTTTCCTCCCAATTCTATTTTTCATTATTTTTGCCAGTCCTTCTGTTTGTCTCATGTGTAGCACAGTTGCAATTAGCCCAATTCAATTCATTCATTTCTCCTGTTTTCTCTTTCCTTTTTCATTCATTCTCCTATCCCTGAAAGGAATCCATTCCTTATTTTCTTTCTGCTACTGTCTGATTTTTCCTGCACTATGTGAATGAGACTGGGATAAAATGCTTGCTTTTGAAGTGTTCTTATATACTTGAATATATATTTATTATCATTTATTATATGTGCAGCAGTAATAACATGAGCAGAGTATGCATATTGCTAGAAAAGCAACACATCATTTTCATGTTAATGGTTTGCTAACAAACCTACTAATCCAGAAAAGGAAATGTTCTTTCAACTTTAAAATGAATGGCCTTTTAAAGAATTTTAGAACAAAAATCAAGTAAAACATTTTTATGCATTGGTTCAGCATATTTTTTTAAATGTGCTTTTTAGGGACAATCTAGAAACTGAATTGCTGTCATTTAAAAGAGATATAGGGGATTATCTCCAGACTGCATGATGGTGAAAATCATGAAGATATTATGTTGAAATTTTGCAGTGTTAATATCTTTAATATCTATTATTTCTATTTTATTTTCTTTCTTTTAATTTGGCCCAAAATGAGCCTCCTGCAAGTGTTTTGATGTTTCCCTAATATACTCTACAGTCAAAAATCTTCTATCAGGGCAAACAGCATGAAGTAAATCTTTTGCTTTCGATTATTAAATTATGTTATTTTCAAATTTCAAATTTCAAATCTTTGAATTTGAGTTTAAATTAGATCTTGGCTCATTTGCAAACCCTCTAAACCTTGTTCCCTTAAATAGTCCTGTTGAACAGCAAAGATAAATTTAATACACAACAGAACAGAATTTTAAAAAACAGGGAATGGATATACTACATATAATGTTTGATATCAAGGATCTTATGTCCCTGGGCTGGCGTACTAGCAACCAAGCACAGCTCCTGTGATCTATATGTCATTTTGAACAATTGACAAAGTATTTAGATGAAAAAATGTTCAGACGAAGGTCAGATGTGTCCATATTCAGGATTCTCCTTGACAGAAGTTTCAGTCAAGCCATCATTCTCTGTCTTAAAAATTTCACACATCTCTTTGAACTACAAGCAGCAAGAGGATACTGATATTTTAAGCACTATTAATAGCTTGCCATTTTAATTACTTGCAATACGTCATTAGGATTCTAGATTGACTACAACCAACTGCCTGGCATTGCCCACACTGCCTCCATCATTGTGTGAGCCCATCATCAGTTCGGGGGGAAAACAAGATTTTCCTTCTGAGGATACTTTGCCCCAGTGTTCGGATGTGAATCCAAGAAAATAAAAGAAGCACAGATGTCATTTTTGTTATGATAGTAGAGATGGCATGGTTTACTTTACATTCCCTACCAAGCAAACCTTTTTCAGATAACACCTGTGAAGAAAATAAGTTTTCACTAGTCCAGAATGAGGAAGTAGTTTGTCATCTTGAATTGATCCTCATACCTCATCTTCTAATCCCAGGAATGTTTTGCAGTGGCACACATATCTGTTATGAACTTTTATCTGGTCATTTGACACCTTCAAATCTGTGGCCACATCTCACTTGACCTTTAGTCAGTAGGGTTATTATTGTTGCTAGCTGCACTGGGAATAGGAAACCTTAAGTGTAATTGCAAGGAGGCATCACTGACAGTCTGTATCTTGTTTTGTAACTCATACTCAATACACTGCAGTTGTGCTTCAGGTATTTTAATATAACATGTTTCCTAGGCTTCCTGTGTTTTAATTTGAATAACATCTTGAAGCTATAAATCCTCAGAAATATAACAGGCTAAAATTTGATCAAACAGTGGCATCCAGTGGGGAATGTAAAAGCATATTTTGCACAAGATGTTGTTACGGTTTATCTTTTGGCTCCTTTTATTTTAACAAACTGCTAACATAGGTGCATTAATAGCAATCCAGAATGGCAGGCACAGGAGTATACATTTAGTTTACAGATTATCATACAGAGCTGGTCTTTATGTAAAATTTTAAGATCTGTGGCAGCTCCTTCACTTCCCCCTATCACTGGTGTGTGGGTTTTTTTTTTTTTTAAGTTGGCTTGGTTTCATTTCACGATTGTGCTTTTTGATTCATTATCAGGTTCTGACAGGGATTTCTTCTCCTGCTGTTTCCTCTGAACAAAAAGGGAAAGAGACAAGACAAGGTTGCTATGTGTATGGTAGAACTGCATAATTTAGGTATTAAAAGCAAGCACATTGTGTCTATGTGAAGCCTATGCGTAAGACCAAACTGTCTGGGTTTTTTTTTTCTCTCTTCAGTAGATTTTTCTTCATAGATATACAGTGAAAGGCAGTTCATGAAGAAATAAATGTGTGTGTATATTTGTGAAAGAAAGCTATTACTTTTACATTTGAGTTGTTTTTTTCTGCAAGCAACTAGCTAACTAAGACTAGAGAAAGGATTATGTATTAGATATTGGTTTGATATCAGCTCTCTGCTTATTCACTTCCATATGTCTGTAGATCAGCTTGGTCTATTTTAAGGGACATTATGGTGAAATCTGACTTCCACTTCCACTAAATCTGTCTTCTATCTTCACTGCAAAGATTCTTTTCATTCATTCTCTCATTTGGAATGTTTAAAAAATGTTGGGTGTATTTTGAGCATTCTTAGAAGGCTTGGATCTGTCTCCCTTCCTTTGTGTCATATATCTCCATTGTTCTGCAACTACTCTAGAAAAATACCATTAAATGACTTTCTAACTTTGTCTTTTCCTGGGGTTTAGTTGCAAATTGGGAAGCCAGAAAGCTCAAATGTCCGAAAGAAATAGTTTCATAGTAAAAGGCAGGACATGATTGCAATACATTTTCAGACAAGAAGAAAAAGGAGGAGGAGGACTCAAGAATTAATAGATACTTAATGAATTTGAATTAAACAGAAAAGTAAATGACCAAAATGAAAGATGTGCATTGAGATTGTGTGATATACAGAAAATGAATTAAGATCTAAAGCCCAAAGCAAATATATCACAGAAGAGTTAGTAGGTTGCCAGGAAAAAAACAAAACAAAATGTTGATGAGTTCAAAAGTTTCAAAGGAAAGCTTTTGTTTTCCTCCAGGTATAAGTAACAGCACCAACAATGGTTATCAGCTTTTTTCAGCTCATAGAAGAGTTACACAAGAAAGTACAGAACAAAAAAGTTAGAGAAAGAGGAAAAAAATTAGTTTGCATTGTAGGTGAATTATTTAATAATCTTAGCAATATGTCCTGGATTTGCAAATGACAAAATACTGTCCCCATGCTAAAATTCAAAGGAGCAACTAATTATAATAAAGCTCATTATGATTTTTTCTCTCTGTTATAAGTAAAATTTGGATATTATACTTGAGAAACTACAGAACCAGACTGTAGCCATTTTGTGTCCGTAGCCTGACCTTTTAAAAGGACAGAAAAGTTGAGAAATATGTTTTTGTGAAACAAATATGTTGGATTGCGAAGTTTGTCTTTGGCATAGGTTAGAGGACATTTGTGCTAGGGCACTCTGACATTATAAATGTCACCTTAAGGAATATTAATGTTTCCTTATAATTTTTCTGGAATGTGAAAAACAGGAAATCTGAAAATATTGGAAAGTTGTATAACGTTCATATATGGAAAAAGGAAGTATTATGTAACTATGTGATTTGATAAACCTATATAAGCTGTATTCACTGAAAGGAGAGCGTCTCCTTCCTCTTAGAAAATGTTTCTTTTCTAGAGTGAACTGAGTCCAATACTGCAGTATTTTCCCTAATAAAGCATCCTATAACTCAGATTATCAAAAGTCTGTTGTTTTCATTTTTGAATTCTTATAACAATTTTGGCGAGGGCCAGCCGGAGTTAGACGTTTTTTTCTTCCTTTGGACGGATACTTTTTCAGGACTGCAATGGCGCCTCTCCGCTGGATTTGTGGAGGCAGTTACTGGGTCTTCCGCCCAAGGGAGGGGAAATCGCTCTTAGAACCTTGACTGGTAATCTGGTTGTAGATGCTTGGAACGGCCGAAGTTTGGTGCACCAGGGTCCTCAGGTGAGCTGAATTTTAATTAGTAACTTTTCAAATTGTGTTGCAACATTTCCTGAATTGGAATGGGATTGTTCAGATGGGTTTGCAAATGATTTCTGTTTGATGTGTGTATGCGAGTTTAAACTGATTTTTTTTTCTTTCTTGTCTCTTTTCTCCCTGTCATATTTTGTGTTAAGGGGGGTTATAATGAGAACAGAATGTTTCTAAAGTTTCAGAGTTCTCTTTTGGAGAGCTGGTTCAGCTTTTGGCTGCTGGTATTGAAGTATTATTCCCTTGATACAGATTATACTTTGTGTGGCTGAAATATGTTTGAAACAGTTTAAAACTTTAGAGTGTATACTGAAATGTGTATTGGTTTGAATGCCTTAAAAGCTGTGTTAAATGGTTAACTGTTGACTCTTTGTATTGTCTCTTTTAATGCTGTGTTGAAGAGTTAAAAAGATTATGCCCAGGTGATTTATGTAGATCTGTGATAGTGTGTGGAAGGGTCTCTTTTCTCTTCTTAGTGAGAGGTTTCCTTAAGGAATATGTGAGCCAACTTTGCGAGAGAGAGTTGTGAAGATTTTATGTTTGGAATAGTTATAAAATTTACAGCAAAGAATTTTTATTGGTAGTGTGAAATGCCTAATAGTCTTACAGATGTGTTATTTACTTCCTCCGTTTTGAGGAATTATAAGTTGTCAATGCTGAGATTGAAAAGTGTTCCGGTAAGGAGTTTGTTCCTGGATTAAGCATTTATACTTTTGTGGAGTAGCAGCATATTTTGGATTATTTGTTTACTTCAGAAGGGATATAGATACTCTACTCTACTAGTATAGCCTATTGCAGGAAATACCTGGTGATATACTGGCTGGAATAGTCAGGGCAGTTTAGTATAAGGTATTAACAACTGATGTGCCAAGAGGACAGAATCTGGTTAGAGTTTTTTCTTAGATGGGTCAATTTAGAGATGAATTGTCAGCTGAATTCTTGAATAGAATTAGAGTTACTTTGAATAAGTGTTTATTTTTTTTCTTCAGAGAGACACCAGAATACTAAGTGTTAATGAAATTGTAGTTTGTGACAGAGGCCACGGAAGGTTTTTTTTTTTAAGTTGTGATGAAATGAAATCTTGTCAGTGAAATATGTTTTCTGTGTTCGAAGTTGTTATGAAGCAAGAGAGAGAGAGCAGAGATAAGTCAGATGGATTTGGACTTGTAATAGTTAATAATATCACAAGCTTGGATCTTCATATTGATATTTATCTACTGGGAGTAGATGGAAGCATCCAGAGATGGGGAGAGAATAGAATTTCTTTCCTGGAACAGAAATAGCTGCTGAAAAAAAAAGTAAGCAGTGTTTTGCTTGTGGCATTTTTTGAGAAATTTGCCCGGACAAGCGGAGAAATGCAGCAGAGGCTGTATACCCTAATTGGAGATTAGGGGGGTCAAAGGCTTTTAACACTTGCATCTCATCAGATGTAAAGGTGAGATTTGAGGAAACAGTTGTGGTTTCCTGATAGATATGTAGCCAGAATTTTCTTTTGGCCAGGTATGATGTATCTAGTGTTAAGGGAGAGCCTTTTGATGTTTCTATTGTTCAAGATGTGTCTCTAAAAGGAGGACACTCTGAGATAACATTGGATGCTATGTGTATACCTGAAGCAGGTATGGACCTTTTAGGATGAGATGCTTTGTCCTTATTAGGTTGTGCTTATCTTTCTGAAGATAAGTGTACTGTTCAGTTATTGACTGATGAACAGGAGAGATTTATAGATCCTATTGTGTGGGAAGTAAAAAGAGGTGTTTTGACTATTACACTTGTGATATTAGTGATATATTGAGCCAGTGAGGCGGAAGCAATGTGATATTTCCCTGGAAGGGAGATGTGGCTTGTAGCTAGTGATAGAGTTCCTGTTAGGGGATGGGCTAATTGAGCCTGTGATGTTTCCGTACAATATATTCATATTGCCTGTAGAGAAACCTGATGGTTTCTGATGTCTAGTGGTTGGTTTCATATAATTACTTGGTGATTATTATGCCAGAATCCCTATACGGTGTTAGGGAATTCCATATGAATACAGGTGTTTTAGTGTGATAGATTTGTAAGACGCTTGGACTTGCCCAGTAGTGGGAGCTGATCCAGATACACATTGAACTTGACAGTATCGATGGTGTGTTTTACCGAGAGGGGTTCTTAGAAAGCCTTAGTTTGTTTGGACAAGCTTAGAGCAGGTCCTTGGGGGTTTTCAACTGCCTGTGAGTATAAAGGTGTTACAATATGTAAATGATCTGTTGGTCTTAGGTGAGAAGAAGAGAGATGTTGAGAAAGATGTGTAAATGCTTTGTTAGAGTTCTTAGGACAATAGGGCCTAAGAGTTTTAAGGAAGGAATTGCAATCTGTGGAATCTGATTTAGGACATTTTATTAGGTATAGAGAATCAATCCAGAGAGAGGATTGAGAGGATAGTTAGATAAACTATGCTGAGAACTAAGAGAGCTCTTGTGTTGACTTTTTGTCTGAGTGTAAGGAAGCCTTTCCATTTGTGGAAGAGGTATAGCTGAAGGTATAGCTGAAAGTATAGCTGAAGGTGTTTGTTCTAGCACAAGTGTGAGCTGGGAAGCAGAAACTTATAGTTCTGTTGTTGGTTGACAATTGATGGATTTAATAGTGCTTTAGTAGCTTTAGTGTTTTAATGCAGGAGGCATATGTGGCGTACATATGTTAGATTTTTAAAGCAATTTTATTGTTACGGAGAATTTTTTTCAACTGACAGGAATTTAAATTCAGTTGAATTCCTTTTGAGAGAGAGACAGGAATGGAAGATATAGGACTATACATGATTGTATTGGAGTTCTAGATTTACTGACAAAAGTGAGAGAGGATTTGGAAGATGCCCAATAGAGGGAGGTATTAATTTGTTTATTGATTGATCTTCTTGAAGTAAAGAATGCTTATCTGTTGAGTATTTTGCTTAAGTGTGTGAAGTGTTTGCTTTGGTGCAAGCTTTGAAGCTTCTAGAAAATGCAGTGGGTATGCAGTGGCTGAAATTATTGGCTAAGAGAAGTTTTCCAAAATGAGATTTTGGGAAATAGATTAGCAGATGAGGCTTATGTATATATATATATAGATGCATGTATGAGAGAAATACTGATGATGTTTTTAGTTCCTATTTTGGAATGGGACGTAAAACCAGGTTTCCTTGATGAAGAAGAGAAACAGATGAAGTTAGAGATGTGGAGTATAGAGATTACATATAGTTAATAAGCCTATTATGAGGGACATAATAGAGAAGGTACATGAGGGTACTTATTAGGAAACACAAGTATTTGTGGCTTGTGTGAAGAGAGGATATATTTGTAGAAGTATGTACACGATAGTTATGCAAGTGAGTAGAATATATATATATATATATATATATATATATATATATATATATGTGTGGATCTTTGGTTCCTCGGGTTTTCTCCCGCTAGTATATATATATATATATATATATATATATATATATATATATATATATATATATATATATATATATATGTGTGTGTGTGTGTGTGTGTGTGTGTGTGTGTGTGTGTGTGTGTAAGGTTTTTAAGCTGATAATTTTAAATAATAAATAAGGGAGACTAGTATAGATCTATTTCGAGCTAGTTAGCTCTCTTCAGCTAGCCATACCCTTACTGGGATTCGAATCCCAGTAAGGTTATGGCTAGCTGAAGAGAGCTAACTAGCTCGAAATAGATCTATACTAGTCTCCCTTATTTATTATTTAAAATTATCAGCTTAAAAATCTTACACACATGTAAAGAAAAGACAACAAAACAAATAGCTTTCTGTCGGTATGGTCTCTGGTGATGAGCTGAAAGACAGAAAAGAAAGCAGTATGCTTTCTCCCTTAATTGGGGCTTAACAGGGTGTTGTAATACAAAGTATATATATATATATATATATATAAATCTCCGAAAACATATATATATATATATATTGTGTGAATGCATATAATCCTGATAGGAGGAAGAGATTTGGCTATTTGGCTATTTTAAAGAATGTGAGTTGCTTGTACTACAATGTCAGCAGTGAGTACTTTGAAATATCTGTTGGTGATTGTTGATCATTTGAATGGCTGGAAGCTGTTCTGTGTGCGAGAGTGAATGCACAAATAACTGTGAAGTTAATATTGGAACAGAAATATAGACAGACAGACAGACAGACAGACAGACAGACAGACAGACAGACAGACAGATAGATAGATATGATATGCATTGATAGTGCATTTATAATGATAGAGGTACACATTTTATTTTTTATGTGATAAAAAAGGGTATAGGAAATAATTGGAAATAGATTGGCAATAGACTTATTGGGTTTTTTCCTCAGGTGAAGAATGAGAACTATAAAACAATACCTTAAAGAAATTAATGTTAGCAGTTTAATTACCCTGGATGAAATGTTTACCTCTAGCTCTACTGTGAGTGTGTACTTGTTTGAAAAAAAGATGTTGAAATTTCACTGTATGAAATGATGTGTGGCATACCTTATACTGGAAGTATGGGTATGTCTAGAAATTGTACCTGAAGATATTTTATTTTGTTTAAAAAATATATACAGGGACTGTCCCAGTGTTTTTCTCTTTTAAGGTCTAGAGGACTTTTGGCGCAAACACCACCGTTTGAATTCCGAGTGCATGATTTTAACGGGAAGGACCGTTACAAGTACTGTTGACTACTGAGTCTGCTGTACGGAAATGTGAGTGAGGGTGGACACATCATTCGTGTCTACAGGGATTTGTAGATCCGGTTCCTGTTTCCAGTGGAAGCAAGCTTCGGAAAGACTGTACTTTTTATTTTCTATTTCTTTTAGATAGTGGGGATAGATAATTACATGTCTAGTTTAGCTTAGGTTTGTGGAACTTTGAGATGTATTGTTGATTATTTGGTTGAATGTAATACATTTTTCTTTGTATTGTTTAGTATTTTAAGACATGAAATAATAGACTGTTGTACACAGGTATTATATCTTCTGTGTGCGGAAGAAGATAAAGAAGTGGATGTAAGTCCCCAAAGACCGGTTGTAAGTTTTGAAGTGTAAAACTACATATGTTAAGGTGGGTGGGGGCCTAGTCCATTTGTGAATATGATGTGGATAGTGATTATTGCCTTATGTGGGGTAGGTATGGAGGCTTCTGAGATATTGCCTGGTTATTCATTAACGTGGCAACGGTTTTGTTTCCAAACTGAACCCGACAGTACTGAATACGAAGGGCAGATATCACTGACATTGATGAAATCTATGGCTGAGGTTGGAATCTGTATAAGATCCACCTTAGATGATGGTTCATATTTGAGAAATATCTAGCATGTAACTGCACATATGACATATGACATGAGGACTTGTCTAAGAGGATGAAACAACTATATGATCGTTGTTTGGACCTGTATGGCAATTATTCTCCTTCCTATATGAGACTTAGAGCTCTGGAAGAAATGTTATTTATGCCATTCATTGAATTAAGAAGTACTCTAATGAAGTTGATGTTTTTGTGTGACAGTTTAGTTAGTGCAAAATGTCTATTTACCTGGAAAAGTAGATGTACAGTTAGATGTTTAGAGGTACCAAGAATTCTACAGAGAAGTGTAAGATACTGAAAGGAACAGAGCCTAATGTGAGAAGTGAAAATGTTGTTCTGGAATTAATGAGAGTAGCTTTGAATAGTTTTTCTTTTTGTGTGAAAGGAAAGACTACAGTTACAGACATCATGTCTATTTGTTTTATAAAAGTTCCAGTGTCAAAAGAATTTTTATGGTAGAGTTTGTCCTGATTATATTTTTTATATTTGTAAAAGGTGATACTTTGTTTGGATTTCCTGTGAGGCCAACAAATGGACTAATCAGGAAAGCTGACAATTTTTCAGCTTATGATTGTATTAAGGATAAACATGCAGATGACAAAACAATTTATACTTATTTACCTACTGAAGAAGTTTTTTTTTTTTATTGAATGGAGGTTGAAGACGTAGGTGGGATGACACATGTGTTGTATTTACCTAGAGGTTGGTTAATATTTTGTAGAGCATATGTATATGCATTGATACTAATTAATACAATGAGTGTGCAATTGGTCGTTTAATGACTGTTATGGCAATTGCCCATACTAAGAATGAACATGTGAAGAAATATAGAGGACAATGTTAGTGTTTAGTGATACTTCTTTTACAGACTGTAATGATATGTAAGTTGTGTTTCTGCTGTTGTAAGATTAAGAAACCTGAGGAAAAACGCAAGATATATAGTCAACAAGAAGTTAGGCTTATGTTAAGAGATCTTGATGATAATTCTCAAGTATAAATTGGTAACAGAAAGGGAGGAGTTGTTATAAGTAAAATTTGGATATTATACTTGAGAAACTACAGAACCAGACTGTAGCCATTTTGTGTCCGTAGCCTGACCTTTTAAAAGGACAGAAAAGTTAAGAAATATGTTTTTGTGAAACAAATATGTTGGATTGCGAAGTTTGTCTTTGGCATAGGTTAGAGGACATTTGTGCTAGGGCACTCTGACATTATAAATGTCACCTTAAGGAATATTAATGTTTCCTTATAATTTTTCTGGAATGTGAAAAACAGGAAATCTGAAAATATTGGAAGTTTTCCATGGAAGGTTGTATAACGTTCATATATGGAAAAAGGAAGTATTATGTAACTATGTGATTTGATAAACCTATATAAGCTGTATTCACTGAAAGGAGAGTGTCTCCTTCCTCTTAGAAACTGTTTCTTTTCTAGAGTGAACTGAGTCCAATACTGCAGTATTTTCCCTAATAAAGCATCCTATAACTCAGATTATCAAAAGTCTGTTGTTTTCATTTTTGAATTCTTATAACACTCTCCCTCCCCCTCTCTCTCTCTTGCAGCTGGAAGAATAGCAATCAATTCACAAAATGGTGTTCACAGTTGAATTTAAATAGTGAATTGCAAGGTGCAATTGGGAAGTGTCACCATTATTGATAGTCTTCTCTACCTAAGTGAGAGTTACCCTGAATTTTAATTAGCAAAATATTCTTTCTCTTTCCTCTGGATAAAATGCTGAAGAATGACACATGTGTCAAAACAGTTTTATAAGCATAAAGAATGTGCCAATGTTTTGTAAAATAGCATGTTTTAGATAGTTTTCTGATGGTAAAGAAATACATTATTAGAATTGAACACAAATACTCTTTCAAAATTTTCTGCTAAATTTGCCATCAAAGATATTGAATGGTGTACAGTATTTCTTTTTTCTTTCCAAAAGAGGAAATCATGCAACAATTTCTCAAGGGAAACATTTCTTTTTAGTAGTGTCGGTCAAATGGCTTGTACAAGAAAGCCTAGGGAGAGGAATTCCTTCATTATAATGGCATGTATTTGATGTAAAGCAGCTCAGGAGACTAAAGACTGATCAAGAAACAATTTTACTGTGGAAAATAAACTTTTAAATCAATGCTTTAGCAATTGTATACTTTAGTTAAAAGACCACATAATTCTATTTATTATATTTCTCTGGATTTCTCTTCTACTCTAAAAAAAAAAAAGCATTTTTCAATATAAAATTGAATGAGTACTTCCAGGACAAAAATGCTGGAGAATTTAGAATTTGTTTCTTTGTTTTAAATAATTTCTTGCTGTACATTCTCAAAAAGCTTATGTAGCTCTTTATTTTGGTTTTGCTTACAAAAGTTTCATTGCTTATGGTTGTGCTTCTTTATTCAGGCTTGACAGCATTCAAATAAAACAGCATTATAAGAAGCTCACATCAGGATACCATGGTTATCCCATAACTTAATCATAGTCATAAATAAGTACATACATTTATTTGCAACCCATGTTTCCTTTTTTTTTTTTGGGGGGGGGGGTGGAACCTATGGTGACAATAGTATTCCTTTTTCCAATTTTATCATTACAATACATCTGTATGATAATTTGGGCTAAGAAATTGAGATTGACACAAATATATGCAGAAAGATTCTATAGAAAGACCCAATTCTATTTAGTCTCAGCTATTATATCATGCTGGCTTCTATATTTACAGTATTCATTCATTCATTTATTCATTCATTCATTCATTCATTCATTCAATCAATCAATCAATCACTCCATCAGAATAGAGCAGGAAGGAATCTTGGAGATCTTCTAGTCAAACTTCTGATTAAAGAGAAGATCCTATACAGTTTGAGACAAGTGGCTGTCCACTCTCTTCTTAAAAACTTTCAGTGATGAAGCACCCACAACTTCTGGTGGTAAGCTGTTCCACTGGTTAATTGTTCTCATTGTTATGAAATTTCTCCTTTATTCCAGGTTGCTTCATTCCTTGATTAGTTTCCATCCATTGGTTCTTGTCTTGCCTTCTGGTGCTTTGCAAAATAAATTGCCCCCTCAAATACTGGAATACTGCTATCATGTCACCCCAATCCTTCTTTTTTCTAGTCCTGCAACTGTTCTTCATAGATCTTAGTCTCCAGGCCTTTAATCAACCTAGTTGCTCTTCTCTTCATTTTTTCCAAAGTCTTTTTTTTATAATATGGTGACCAAAACTGGACGTAGTATTCCAGGTATGGTTTTACTAAGGTTTTATATAAAGCGGTACTAATACTTCATGTGATTTTGATTCTCTGCCTGGATGTGTTCAGAAGGTTGATGAACAGTTTCTGCACCAAAGATAGATACAAGCTACTGTAGCACAAAATCTTATAAATTGATGGCAATTATTTGGTTGTTTTAATAACTTTACGAATAATTTAGCTTGATCTCTGAGATTCAACTCTGGAATATTCTCTCAAGAGATGGGATGAAAACTGACTCTCTTTTTAGTTACAGTGCCAAATGGATTTGTGAAAACATTGAAACTATTGCTATTCAAACCCATTTTAATGGGTTCTTGGTTGTGACATTTCATGCCTAACATGATCACAATTTTTTGAGGCTGTTTCATTATTTTGTCTATATGTGGGTGTCATTACATATATGTTGATTTACATACATTTTACATAGGTAAAGGTAAAGGTTCCCCTCACACATAAGTGCTAGTTGTTTCCAGCTCTAGCGGGTGGTGCTTATCTCTGTTACAAAGCCAAAGAGCCAGCACTGTCCAAAGATGGCTCCATGGTCACGTGGCTAGCATGACTAAATGGCAAAGGCACACGGAATCCTGTACCTTCCCACCAAAGTAGTCCTATTTTTCTACTTGCATTTTTACATGCTTTCAAACTGCTTAGGTTGGCAGAAGCTGGGACAAGTAACAGGAGCTCACTCCGTTACGTGGTGCTAGGGATTCAAACCACTGAAATGGTGACTTTTCTGATCGACAAGCACAGCCTCTTAGCCACTGAGCCACCATGTCTTTACATTTTACACAATCTGAAATAAAATTGTTTGGATTCTTGGATGCAGAGTGATTCAAAATAAATCTGTAAATAACCCATTCCTTTTCAGACAATGCAGTGCTTTACCAAGACTTGTGATAAAGAGGAGAGCCCTGCTTGCATTCAATGAAATGCAAATAAAACCTTTTTCAGAAAGTGTCAGAGGATGAGAACAAGTCGGGAAAAATGTAGGGAGTTGCCATGGCTTCTTTACCCTTCAGTTTGCATCCCAAATGTAAATGTATGGCTGAAGATGGCTTGCAATCCTGAATTAATTCTTTTAATTTAGAAGGTCGTTTAGGACAGTTCCAATGCCATTCTATGTAAAATATATTTTTTATCTATTTATTGATTGCATGCATTTATTTCTTGCCCTTCAGTCTGGAAAAGTCCCAAGCTACTTACAAAATAATTAAAACAAGACAGTCCCTGCCCTTTGACTTACAATCTCAAAGGAGGAGGGCAGGGAGAAGAATAATTACTTAACCCGAACAGTGTTTTCATCAAGACTGTGTTGTGGAAAAGAGTGCTTTAATAGCAAAATATGCATTATATGGATTAATTAATTGGTCGATGTTACAGAGTGCATTGCATATGCATACATAAAAAATAAAATTAGAAAAAGTTTCTAAGGAAAAAAGGAGTTGTGGAGAATTGTTGCTAGCAATTAACTCAGATTTCTAAAATCTTATAATCCTGCTATGTAGAAAACAGAAACCAAGTCTACCCTATAGACAATAGAATGCATTTCTCTTCTATATTTTCAGAAAGGATAGCTTCTTCACTGCCTTTCGGGATTCAATTTAACACCTTCCCTATACAGACATCTATTTTTTTTCTTAGAGAGGACTAAATTAATAGCAGGAGGGAAAGCTGAAAAAAATCTAAGAAAAGAACTGTGGAATTGATGCAGTGAATGCACACACACACACACACACACACACACACACGCATGCACGCACACACACAAGCAAAATTAATTTTCCATCAATTAAAAAAGGGGAAATGGGAATCCAGTCAGTTATTGACTCTTCAGTCTATTGAATATTATCAGTAAGCTTTATACCAAACATTTATTTTGGAACTCAGTGAACTGGGATAGAAGCAGAAAAGATATCTAAAAGATTAGATGCATAATAGCTAGCTCTCCAAGGGTGTGTAATTCTGCAACATTAAGCTGGAAAAGGAAAAGTTTTAAACATTGAGTTCAAAACTAAAAGAGCTCCTTATGCTGCCTTCGTATATTTTTAATTGATTTGATTCCACCAGAGATAGGTGTTTGCTGGTAGTAATAGCATGATAATTGCCACCACACAGGATAGATGGTTATTCATTATCAAAATTTTATTTGCAGTTCAAGGTAGGAGGCAAATAAATAAATAAGACAAGAATTGAACAGGCTTTAGATTGCAAATATTTCTGAGTAGTTTTCCCAATGATGGAAGTGACCATAAGCCTTAATACCCGAATATATTTTACACTATATGTGTTCTATAATTAAATTATTTATAACTAAGATAGTTGTTCAGCAGTATGCAGGCAATATAGTTAGATAAGACTACTTAAATGATGCAATCAAATTTTCTTAGTCCTATTTCCTTAGCCTCCAGTAGGTATTGAATGGGCTACTATATTTAGAGTTAATAGGATTAAACTGAGGCAAGAATATGGGATGATTTATTTTAAAAAATATATTTCTCCTCAGCAAGTTTCACTGTCTAATTCTATGGAATAGTTTCATACCTGATTAGACAAGACTTTGGGCTGATAAACTTAAAATGTATGAGTTTACAGCCCCCTTCCTTTTTTTTTTTTTTTTTGTATTCTGTGCTAAACTGAATTTTACAAAGCAGACACAGAACACAGAGAGCTTTAACTTTTACACTTGATTATTATAGCTTTGGTTTTAATCTTGGAGATGTTGCTTTAATAAAATGGTTGAATCTTTGCTTAGGGTTTTAAGATGACTGAAAAAAAGGTTTCCACTGCTGTATAATGTCTTGCAAACAAATCTCCTTTTCATGACCCCATAATCCCTTGTGAGGTAGAATCTGGGAAACTGAAAGGAGCTGAGTGTTTACTGGCTGGACAACGCAGAGTTATATTCAGCAGGTATATTCTCATTGTGCCCAGAGAGAGAAAAATCTGCCTTTACCTAGGATTGAATTCATAACCTTGTGATTGTGAGGCGAGAGTTCAACCTCTAGCCCACTACACCACTCATGGACCTGCAGACAAATGCAACTGCTTTAATATCACAGGTGCTGCATTCTATCCCTAGCTGTTTCAAAGCATATCTTCCAAAATGAATCTGAGCATTGTCTATTCTCACTTAGTTACATATTGTAAATGCCCATCCTTTGAGTAGGACGGGCATTTACAATACATTTTGTCCACAAACTATTTTTATGAGTGCGTAAGAATGAACCAAGGGACACGGTAGCTCAGTTGCTAAGACACTGAGCTTGTGGATCAGAAAGGTCCAGTTTGGCGGTTCAAATCCCTAGCACCGCATAACGGAGTGAGCTCCCGTTACTTGTCACAGCTTCTTCCAACCTAGCATTTTGAAAGCATGTATAAATGTAAGTAGAAAAATAGGGGCCACTTTGGTGGGAAAATAGCAGTGTTCCGGCATTTAGTCATGCCAGTGACATGACCACGGAGATGTCTTCAGACAGTGCTGGCTCTTTGCCGCCCCCTAGAGCCAGAAATGACTAGCACGTTTGTGCAAGGGAAACCTTTAAGAATGACAAATGAATTTTTATGTTGGCATTATTGAAACTTATTTTCCCTGTTTGGGGGAAGTACTGGCAAGTTTGATTTTTTTTTTAGTGTGACTGTCTAGATCAAATATTGATTGAAGGTTGGCCAGGAAGTTTGATACTGTACTTTTGAGAATCCCTGCCTTGTGACCAGATAAAAATAGGAGTTCACCTATGATGTTCAACAGGAAGGAGAGACCACGAAGAGAGGAGAGTGACCAGAAATCCTGTGTATTCTGAAATCCTGTGCTTAGCTAAGATAGATGAAAAGTTTATGTTCTGAATAGTTGTTTATAAAAAGAATGTATCCTAAGAACTGCTGACTTCCTATTGTGATTGAATAACTGATTCCTGCTCAGTAAACAGAGACTATAGGAAGAATATAAAGCAGTCAGGTTTCAGGGACCAAACTAGTGAATAAGATCTAACCCTACGTAGCTTTTTCTCTGGTAATATCACACTACTAACTAAAGCATACAAAACATTTGCTAGACCAATACTTGAATAGCGCTCATCAGTCTGGAACCCACATTACGTATCTGATATTAGCACAGTTGAGAAAGTCCAGAAATATCTGGAGTTTAGATCAAACATGTGACAAAACTATTTCCAAGACTTACCAAATCTACTGCCAGTTTGACCTCATAGCTGGGTGGAAGGGGCGAGAGGTCAAATAATATTGCCTGGAATGGTTGCATAGACCTCAAAGCTCTCTATCCAGTAGGCCAAGAATGTAGGCTGCTGAGGTTATATTCTCAACCACTCTGGATAATATTGATAGAAAATATAAACGCACACACACTGTGTGTCAGTAAAAGCGACAAGCTCGTTTTCTTAAACCATGGTTTAAGAAACCAAATCATTGGACTTTATTTTATTTATTTTTTTCATTTCATTTTCAGATTGATATTGTTTTATTTTGGAATTATGAACAGAGATGTTCAGGATGGGTGGCTATAAGTGTTTTAAACAAATACATAAATGTAACTGATGCTTGCACTATTTAGAATTCTATTCGACAGGATGCTAAAAACTGCATCCTCAGTCTAAAAAGTTCTACTAGAACATCAAAAATTGTCAGTCCTTCAAAATAGACTAGATGAGGACACTAGAATACTACTACTGCTCTGAACATATCTTATTGACTTGGGACAAAGAAACTCCAGAGTCAAGTAGCTGCCCTATCTTCGTTGCTTTATAATTCCCAGTACCTTGTAAAATAGGATGAGGAAAGGATGTCCAATATAGCAACTGGTGTTTTTTATTTGGAGGGGATATAACTGTGGCTTCGTTGCATCTGCTAAATTTGGTTGGTCCTGTAGGTTTCTATGAACATATGTCTTAAACTTCAGACTAACCTACTGGAGCTTCAAATTTCAGCCTATCACTGCCAGATCCTCCTATAGTCTTTCTTCTGTCAATAAAGCTGAACCTATGAATTCCAGTGGCCCATGATAACCCTCCTCCACCCTCACCAGCTGGATAGAAGCAGCTCATGGTAAGTAAGATTACCCTAACAGAATATTGTGAAACTAAATGTGCTTTACCCTACCATTCTTTGAAAACTAGGGAGAGTGAGGTTGACTCACTTGCTCAAATTATATTTCTATCCAGGACTCAGATTTTTTTTTTATATATTTCTGACCATTGTCTTGGTTTTGACTCTACCTCTTGTTCCTCGGGGTTGTACCTACTGCCCGTTGAAAAACTGGTACTCATTGCAACTGAAACAGTAGGTACCACAGCATTTTGATGGTTGTTGCAGCTTTAACTCACAACGAAGAACTCTAAATCACAAACAGCAACTCACATAGATGTCACTGAGGCAATTCTTCTAATAACAATTCCAATCACACATGTGTGCATGTAAGGGCCATACACAAGTCCTCTTGGGTACTATGAAATAATGCAAACAAGCTCACATCTCTAGCCTTTTAGATTCTTTAAATATGATATTGAAACCATATCATTTCACTCAGCCAATATTGCCACTCCCAAATGTCCCATTTCAGGCATGAGATTTCTCTCATTAGCCAGGATTCATTTCTCCTAAATAATGTTAAATAAAAGATGAAACAAAGTTTTAAATCCAAAACACTTAATTTTCCTGTTTTAATGAGGAAGTGACCTCTTGTGCTCTTCCTCACTGCAGAATAATGACTATCTGGTATTATTAACACTTCCAGAAATAAATGTTCTAGTTTGGGAGGAGAATTAAGAAGCAAGGTTGATTGAGTGGCTATGGGCACATTTCATATCATCAATTTCATCTGACATTTTTCTCCCATTAGACTATGTTCTAGGGAGTTGATTCTTAAATAGTTTTTATTATAGTCTTTGGTCTCTTTATCTGCATTGGGTAGAGGCTGCAAGGGGAAAAAAACACATCACTTGGATCAAGAAAATATTACTTAGATCAAGAAAATAAAAGCCATATTTTATAGAAACATCAAATTATGTATGATTAAGGGTCACTTGGCAAAATGGACAAAGGATCTATGGATATCATGTGGGTCAACTCCTTAATAAAAGGGAACCAATTTGGTTTAGGCTAGAAAGAGAAGTCTGTGAATTTAAACCCTGCCTTGACCAGGAAAACTGGCTGAGTCACCTTGAGCCAATCATTCACTCTCAATCCAAACCATGTCACAGGGTCGTTGTGGAAAAAATAGGAATAGGAAGGTGTGTTGGATATATTTGCTGCCTGGAGTTATTTGTAAAAACAATAAGAGCAGAGTACAAATAACTAAATAAAAAGAGTTAATTCTTTTCCTACACTCACATGAGAGCTACACACACACAAACAAACAATCACACAGACATACAGAGAAGGTTTCCATGTAAGTCCAGGTAAAGAAGCAAATCTTTAAAAAGCATGTGTGTATATATGCATGTGCTTGTACTGAATTCTCTATGTGAGAATTGCATAGAATTGTATAGTGCCCGACTGTAAATTGTATAATGCAGAATTTTAAATTATATAGGATTTCCATAGTACAGCAATAACATGGTATCAGCCAAAACATTTGAGGATGAAAGGATTAATAGTTCTGGACTGTACAAATCCAAATAACCAATGTTTTCTTCTATCTAGTGGTCATCTGGAGATTTGCAATCCAGATGTGGTAGTTCTAAACAGAATGCGTACAAAATATATGCATTCTAAATTCTGAGTTCAAGGTTAATGCTTAAACTTGTGAACTGAGGCTTTGAAAAATCTGGAGCTATAAAGTCTGTATCCCTACAGATTTTTCTCTCAATGTTCATTTTCTCTCTCTCTCCTTCTCTTTTTCTCTCTACTTTTGAAGTCAGTGGAAAACTGTGTGGGAATCCACTATCCTTAAATGATTATTCAAATCAGATTTTTATTAGATTGTATTGAATAGGAAACATTGATTGATCTGATTCTTTCAAATACTGAATCATATTTTAGATGGTCCCCTACACATATCCTTTCATTCCCACAAAAACTCTGCTTATTTCCAGGGTTGGGATTCTACCAGTTCGTACCTATTTGCTAGAACAGTTGTTAACATTCTAAGCAGTTCATAGAACCAGTTGTTAGAAGAAATTACTGGCCTAATCCTGGAAGGAAGGCAGGAAGGAAACATTCTGGTGCTGCTTACAGAAACTGCCTCTCCGTTAACCCTTATTACATTCTTGGCAGGACTAGACTTCCTGTCTCTGGAACGTCTCTGGAGTTTTTTTCCCCTCCTTTGCTGGTACTTTGCTTGTGTGGAGGGACCATTCAAAGTTACAATGGCATTGAAAAAAGCCATTTTGGGCTTTATGACCATTTTTCACACTTACGACTGATGCAGCATCCCCACAGTCATGAGAGGCCAAGCGAGGAGATGCGTGCCTCGATGTGAGTGACATTGAGTTGGCCACACCCAGCCAATAACATGACCACCAAGCCATGCCCTCCACCTAAGCCACGCCCACGGAACCAGTTGTTCAAAATTTTGAATCTCACCCTGCTTATTTCCACTAAAATTGCTTGAGAAAAATAACGTCTTGTTCTCTCCATCATGTAAGAAATTGGGGAAAAGTTTTTTTTTAAAAAAAAAAAGCAGAGAAAGAAAAGGCAAAGGGCCTTATCCATGCCTAAGATAATTTCTTCTTTGAAAAGTGTGGAAGAAAGAAATATTGGAAGACAAGTTAAGTTGGGAGATCCACACAAGGAATTATTTACAAACAAATAATTGAAAATGCTAAAATAAATGCAAAAGAATAAGTATTATTATATCTTTGTCCTTGAAACCCAGTGGAGTTTACTTCTGAGGAACACTTGTGGATGCATGTTGGAAAAAAGGTACAGTCCATCATTCCTTCTGCAGATCCCTTTCCCCGCCATTAGATGCAGCCATTTATTTAATTATTTATCCTATCTATGTACCATCACAATATATTAAAAAAAACAACAACCTCCAACTGTCAGTGGAATATAAAATAAGCCCTCATAGAAATTTGATGATGCAACTATAAATCAAAAGAAGAGAACAATATCCTTTTGCTCCTTTTGGAGTTGGAAGAATACTAGCAAAGAGAAAACAAGGCTAATCTCCACAGGAAGGCTGTTCTGCAGCAGAAAACCAACAGTTCCTTGTCTTGGCCTCCTACAGCAGCATCTTCTGGTTAGATCTAATCGGTTGGGGTTGCAGCTGGCTGTAAAAACTGGTCCTGAAAAAATATGGATGCTGAACCCAACTAGTATCCCAAACTGGACCTGGAACCAATGTAGATACCAATAAATATATGTTACTTGCTTCCAATGTCAGGAATTTAAAAGTTTGTGGCCTTTGCAAATTGAACCAACTGGTGTTACTGAATATCCAAGTGGAATACCTTATAGTAGTCTAGATGGTGATGGGTTGATGAATTATTGTTATCTCCTGTTCCAGGTAAGATTACAACTGGCCCATAAGTCAGAACTGCATGTAGCCCATCTATCCACAGCTTCCACCTACTGATCCAGCAGGAGCCATAAGCCCAGAAGAAACCCCAAGTCATTAATATGCTCCCTTATTAGATTGCAACTCTGATGGCAACAGAAGACTGATGGCAATAAGACTGCTTCTTACAATGCCCTCCAGTCAGGGGCCACCAAAGTGACTTTCATCACCAGTGTGGATTGGACCTGCTTAGTAAAATTACTGCAAGAAAGTATCAAAATTCACGAAGAGCTCTCAGCAGACCTGGTGTATTCATTTCTGAAAAACTGGAGTGAAGTTTTAAGAGGAAAGAGATTCATTAAGTTCTCTCCCCAAATTCAAGTCTTCTCAGTAGCACCATAACTAAAAAAAACCTTATCCTTACAATAATCTCTTTAGTGGTTGTCAGGCTCTTTAGAGGTTGTCAAGATAAATTAATTATCATTTCTGAATATTTATTACAGTGATTACAATTGATCAGAGGAGTAGTGAAAACACAAAAAAACTAAGACCCCAGATTCCTCATCTTTATCTATATGACAAGTACATGATTAAACAGATACCTGAACTATAAATTGAAAATAGTTAATGCTCATACATGAATAAAGGTGAAACTTTTATTCCAGATAAATCATCTGTTTTTATTTATTTATTTATGTACCTGTTAGAAAACAAGACACATAAATTTGGGGTGTAATTTTATGTTATAATATATTATTCTGCATTTTTGCAGTATGTTGCATATAAGAGGGATAATAAATATTTTAAATCAGAAGAAAGACATTTTGAGTAAATAATATTAAGTAGGACATCTTTATGTGTAATTTTCAGTAAACAATGCATTTTTATTTGCATAATTATTCAATGCATTTGTCATGCAAAATTCACATTAGAGAACTGCATCACAAGTATATTTTTCTTTAATTTCAAATGCTGTTAGACGTGTACATTGCAAGCTTCTGACGTGTACATGTCAGGATTAGAATGAGGAACATACACTACAGTGAAACCTCAATGGAATGAACAGTTTGATCAGTGGGGATGTTTTTATATACAACTGTTGATTAAACCTGAATTTACATCATGACATTAATTTTCTTCAATTCTCTAAAGAAACACAGATAGAAATCCATAGTATACAATTAGCTCCTTTTCTTTAAACCAAAATAACGAACTAGCCAATATATGATGTAATATGTTACAGAATAGAATCAAGGGTGAAGAATTGTAGCCTTATATATTGTTCAGCTACAATGCTTCACATCTGTCAACACTCGAGTTGTTGATTGAAGTAGCTTAAAACAGAATTCCAAGAACATCTGGAGGGCAACATGTTCTGTATTCCCTGCTTGATAATTTTTTTATGATCTTTAGATATTCTTATAAATAGAACTTTTCTCCTTTCTATATATTATAAGGTTGCAGAAAAACAGGCCACCCTAAATGGCATGAGGGGGAACTGTCTCAGACAACCAGTTACAAATGAGACATAGGTTCCCACTCAGGTGTAAAAATTACTTCACGTATGCAACACAAATTTTCAGAGGGGTAATGAACTACTTTTCCATATGGCTAAGCAATAGAACTTGTCATGTTGAATGATTTAAGTAATCCTGAAGTAGACAATAAGGTAAAGATGTACACAAAGAACATTAGGGTTAGAATGCAGTATAAGATTGATCACATTTGTCTGGCATGGAGTATAAGAGATGGCATTTTGATGGGGGCTGAATATTCTTGGAGCATTTAAATTAAATATTCAGTAGTGAAATAATTCTTGCAAGCAGCAACCAAACCCATAACCATGCAAAGAGTTTAAAAACGCTCACAGAAGCGGAATCAAAATTGGACACTTCTGGAATGGATGAAACATATTTTCTCTTAGGATGGAAGCCTTCCATTCAAGATGCCTGCAGCAAGTCATAATTTTGTTATAGTGATGTGGTGTCTATGTTGATGTCACAGTGCAAGTTTTGCTGCTGAGATGGTTGCACGAGACATTGTGACACAAGTCAGAAGGGGCAAAGTTTGGGTTGAAATGCTCTAATGTGTTTCGTTATTTTCATCCCTCCTGTGTTGCCTGCAGATGCTAATGCCTGTATTAGTGGAATTAGAATAGAATAGAATAGAATAGAATAGAATAGAATAGAATAGAATAGAATAGAATAGAATAGAATAGAATAGAATAGAATAGAAGAACTTTATTGTCATTGTACAAGTACAACGAAACTGTGGATGGACCCCAGCAATTGTTGCAATACAATAAACCAAAGCACTTAAAGATGAAAATAAGAAAAATAGAGTACCCACTGTTACTGATAGAACTTTATCCTGCTTCTCAAAATCCATCTCTAGTAATGTTGTATCAGGTCATTATGCATACAAATGAAGAATATTGTGCTTATTCCCACATGTTTCTTACTAATTTCCCAAAGTTTATTTATGTTCCTCTCTCATGCTTTTTTCTTTGATTTTTCTTTTTTGGTTCAAATTAGACTGCCCACATTAGCACAAAACATTCAACCTGGGAACTGCACAAATTTGTGTATTTTAAAAGGGATTAAAGACTATCTACTTAATTCCATCTGACATAATTCTTTGTTCTCAACTTTGCTATGAACAGACAGGGAAAAAAAGGGATCAGACAGAGCAGTGGACTGCCAAAAGTACTTTATAATGCAGAATAAAGATTAATCCCTTTCTATGGATTAGGTAGAACAGTAAGTACTCTAGGAAATACAGAGATATAAATTGGAAAAGTGGGAAAAAGGGTTATCTATTCTCAAGCAAATCACTTTTATCTTCAGACAGAGCAACTATAAATCAAATGATATTAATCTTGAGAAAAAAAATAATGTTTAATGTTTACATTAAAACAATGACAAGAATTCTACAAACTGAGAACTGGGTTTCAGCTAAGGAATTCTGCAAATGTCTCGCACATTCAACAATTAAAAAATGAAAAGCAATGAGTCATATATTAAAAACATTCATATTTATTTATTTATTTCCTCACTTAGTTTTACAATGTTGATGACTCCCACTTGCCAAGTGGAAAATTAAAAAGAAATAACTTTCTTTCATGTAAGAAAGACTTTACTGCCCAATAAATTGAATAATAATTAAGAACTTGATGGCAAATATGTCAGCCTTGGAAGCCATATTTTACTTGGAAGCTTCGAGGCTGCCACATTTAATGCCTGGGAATTTGGGAGGGGGGATTTCATAGAGAGGTGGAAGATTAGACTCAACAACATTTTTTTCTCAGAAAGTCAAGGACATGTTGGAGGGATGTCTCCAGTTGGGACAAAGATTTGATTGGGCCATATGATGGACTGATGGGTGCAGGGGATGGATCATTGTTTTCTCTTTGGGGAAAGGAAAACCTTTGTTTTCCCAGATGTACCAATATGACAACTCTAATAAAATGGAACTTTGAGGAAATGCTTGTCTCGGAGTTTATTGGGTTGGAGTTTGTTAGTTGGAACGTTGACATTAACTCAAATCTCTGACATGGTTAACTGTCTGATGTATTGGTTAACTGACTGATATATTTCTTTTAGAAATGAAATACAGTGAACACTTCCTACTCCCCTGATGTTACTCTTGCAACAGCGTTCTGGGATGGATTGATCTGAGAGAGAAAAAACATGGTCCAATACATTATTTGGTTTAATGATGAACATTATGAAGATGTTCAATGGTGAAGATGGATTAGAAGAGATAGAGCATGACTGTAGTCCATGCTCAGCCATAGTAGCTCATTGAGTACCTTTGATTCAATCGTATTATGCCAGTCCAACTGTACCTCTTGGGGTTCTTACTGTGTGGAAAATTTGGAGAGACTTCCTGATGAGAAGGAAGGATACATTTTAAATAAATACATAAATAATATTTTGGTTGTTTGGATTTGGCTTTACTCCTTGATATATGTTTTAAAATCTTATTAACTTCCCAAAGCAAAACTGTTCAGATACTTCACCATATTTTTTTTCCTAGATTTGTTATTGTTATTTCTTCTTTCCCTTAATGAAACAAAAACTATGTTGTAGCTAAATAATTATTACTGGTTTTTAAATACTCAAAAGTTATTCTTTTTTAAAAAAAATCCCTAAACTTTCTGATATAAAATAAAAATGTATTTTCTAATGAAAATACACCTCAGTAACATTTAGAAAATTAATTAGATAATGAAAAATGTATGATATGATTTCAGCTAAATTAATTTAAGATACTGAGGATTATTTTTCAAAGAAAGAATTTTTGCACATAAGATAACATATTAATGTTTGCAAACCTTTAAAATTCAATGAGTTTGTGACTTTTTGCTTTCCCCAGTCATGTTGTTACTCATCTCCATGGTACCAAGTACTGTAAAACCTTTAAATATATCTAGACAGAAATATCTCTATGAAGGACAGACAGACACACAGAAGATTAATTTGGAGGTAATTAAATACAAAAACTTAGGAAGGAAAATTAAGCAATTCATCTCAATAAATTGCTAATCCATGCATTCACATATATTTAAAGATTAATATGTAAACAGGGTGATAATTTAACTCAGATTTCATAAAACTCTACAGATTCACATGGTTTGTACAGGGCTGAAGTTTATTATTTTCAGTTTTTAAGCAGCTTCATAAACTAACATAATATTATCTCTCTATGCCTCATCTATGACATGGTTGTAATATAATTTCATTATACATATCAAAGTCATAGCATGCATGCTATTATTACTATAATTTTATTTTATTTGAAATCAAACTAAGATACAAAAAAAATTAGTATGCAGTATTCACTTTTAACAAAGGGGGAAAAAGAAGTTATTGCTAAAAAGGATACTAAAATTACTAAATAGTTAGAATGTCTATTTTTCTGCAGCATATTTTTTTAAAAAGATAATCCAACCATTGTCAGACAACACATATGAAAAAGTTATTGCTATGAAACATTGTTCTTACTATACCTGTGAAAAATGAGAAACATAAGTAACGCATTTATAACGTATTTATCCTATCAATGACCTATGGCAATATTATTGGAATATTAAGTAATGATTATATAAATCATGAAAACAAAGTTGTTTTGTACTCTGGAATGACAGAGGTTCTCCTTTTTCAGCAGGTGGTTAGACTGGATCCTTTCCAATTTGTTATTCTATTCTGTTCTGTTCTATTTTGAAATCTTTGGAGAAACATAATAAAACAAGCCACAGTTATATTCTTAGGTGTAGTGAAGGTCAAATTGACAAATTGAATTAGGTTTTCTTGTTCAAGATTTTGGAAGATATGATTTTGGAGAGATCTCCATTTCTTCCCCAAACCCCAAAAACTTTAACCTTAGACTATCTACTATTGACTTCACCCCTTTCCTAAGATGTCTGTAGAGGGCGTGCATAAGCGCACCAACATGCCTACCGACCCTGTCCTATTGTTTCTTTTATATTTTATTTTTCTTATATGTATCCATGTATTCATAACTATGTTTTACTTATACCTATTATCTTGTAAACAATTGACAAATAAATAAATAAATAAAATAAAAAAACTAGATAAATTTACACTTCATAGAAAGCACAAATCATTGTGAATGGAAACATAACAGAACACTGTGAGATACAAAGAGGAACACCAATGGAAGAGAATATTAAGATGTAGGAAGTTAACACCCACCCCTCTCCTAGAAAAATTGAAATAGCCTAGGAAATATTTAAAAGGCAGAATATTATATCTCCCTGGATGAGAAAAGGAGAAACATGTTTTAAAGACAAAGCAGCTTCCTGCAGCTCCCTGCCCTCCCCTTTTCAGCTCCAGGGTGATGGGATTAAGGATGGCCCTCAGGAAATGATAGGATTACCCATCTCACCACATGTTCTGGGAAGATTGCATTAGCCAGCACTCAGGTGAAGCCATGTGGTCCAGACCAAGCCTACAAAGTTAAGACCCCTGCCCCTGGGAGTCTGACAGCCAATGGGATTCATTTCTTACACAGGAACAGGAAACACTAAGGTGGGCCCCAACAGAGGTTATATAAGGGTCTCTCAGCATCTGGACTTCCCTTCCTTTTTTCTTCACCTTGAAGTATGTGATCAGACTTCTCTGGAACTCCAGGCCATGTGGAAGCTTCTGTCCACCATTAAACCTTCCAAGCAGCCTCCATGTTTCCAGTGTCTTTTTCCCCACTTGGAACTGAACCCAGAAGGATATTTCTTTCAACAAGTGCATTGATAACTCAGGATGATAGGATTGTGGGAGTAAAGATTAAAAACAAATATAAAGGATAGAGAGTCTCCTGCATGAGCAAGTGGTTAGACTGGATCTTTTCCAACTCTGTTATTCTATTTTGTTCTGTTTTGAAATCTTCAGAGAAACATAATAAATAAAGGTTTTTGCAGAATACTTGATGCTGGTTCTAGAAGATCCTTTAAAGGAAATTGAAATATTAATGATAAAATTAAAACAATTTGGTGCATTAGCAGATTTCAAGATGTATACATAGAAATTGAAGATATAAATAAATATTAAAACAGAAGTGAATAAAATGGGGCATACATTTGAAAAGGAAGTAAAATATCTATTTATCATTATGACAAAGATGTACCATATGTTATTTTAAAACACTCCTGGTATGTTGAGATATGGAATTCACAGCTAAAGATTGTTCAGAGTATTGCAGCATAAATTCAGTGCTAGAAAAGTAAACACAGATGACTGAGGCTTCATTTAACTTCTTTATAAACACATGAAGTAAATTTTACAATACCAGTTGTAGATTTCTCCAACATGGAGCAACAGAAACAGAAGCAGACATGTTACAGGTTCAGAGCAGAACTCTAGTTTTCAGCAAGCAAGTTAGTTTCTCTTTCACTTTAGAGCTGAGCACAGAACAGCGATAAACCATGCCCAGATTCTCTTTTTAAGTTTCAGTCCTCAGCTCAGCTCAGCTCTCATTGGCTGACTTCATTACTAAGTTCTATTTCAGTTCATGAATATACTCTGACAAAGATTATTCAGGGAATGCTTCCATATGATAATGTCTTAGGAAACAATAGAATGTAGAACAGGGGTGTAAAATTTGCATCGTCATGGCGGCGTCATGTGATATTAACAGGACTTTTTCCCCCTCTGCTAACTGGGTGGGGGTAGGGCCAGCACATGATGCATCCAGCTCACGGGCCATGAGTTTGACACCCCTGATGTAGAATATAGAACAATATAAAATATAAATTTAAATTCCCTTAACATAATTAAATGCTTGGTTCTTCCATTTATTCAATATCATTTAGGTTAAAAGTAGCCTTTTCTTCCCACATGTTTGTTTATTTCCAGTGCAATGACATGTGTTCAATTCTATTGGATCAGGGGTTTCCAACTATGGCAACTTTAAGACTTCTGGGAGTTCAAGTCCACAAATCCATAATTTGCCAAGCTTGGGGACCCCTGGATGTTTCAATATGTTTATTGGAACTTACTATCTGGGAAATAGATTGCAGAATTAACCTGTCAGAATAAAATCTCAATGCTATTAATTCAGTCTATATTTAATTTCATTATGATTATTCTTGCTCCAGTAAATGCCCTTTAGCACCTTTTGTGATAATGAGCAGAATCATTTGGTATTCATAGTGATGCTTTACATCATAAATTCCTTCAAAACCAAAACCAATAATAATACTCTATTTAAATTATTACCTTAGAATACATGTTGTGCTTCACCCAAATAATTAAAATAGAGAATTTACTTGTGTTCAAGCAATGAAAATGAATACTTAAGTAAACCAATCCTTTTGATGAATACTTAAGTAAACCAATCCTTTTGATGTGAACACTTTTGTAGAGATGCATGACCTCAGGTGTTCTTTTAAATTTATCTGTCACATTAAGCAACGTTCATTAGTTCTTTGCACTTTCAATATATATATTTACAATTAGGCCAGCAACATGCCCATAAAATTCTAGGGCTTTGATAGGATGATTCTACCTGCCTTCTTAAGGTTTTGGACTTCTCCAGCATTTTCTTAATATACTAGGAGATTTTGAAGGGCTTCTAATGTCTTCAGTGGTTAGAGTGCAGGACTGCAAGCTACTTCTGCTGCCTGCAGGCTGTCTGCAGTTTGGCAGTTAACAGATAACAGATTTATCAGAGTTGGAAAGGGACCTTGTAGGTCATCTAGTCCAAACCCCAGCCCAAGCGGGAGACCCTACACCATTTCTGACAAATGGTAGTCCAATCTCTTCTTGAAAGTCTCAAGTGATGACAAGTGATGACAGTTCAAATCTCACCAGGCTCATGATTAACCCATCCTTCTGAGATGGGTAAAATGAGGACTCAGATTGCATGTGAGGGGTAATATGTCTGTAAAATTGCTTAGAGAGAGCTGTAAAGCACTGTAAAGTGGTATATAAGTCTAAGTGCTATTGCTTTTATATTGCTACACATCTGTGATAAAGTCAGTTCTTTTGCTTCTAGATAAAATTAGATGGGATTCTGTCATATCATAATTCTTTTCATCCGTGACATGACCAGTCACTGGCATTCCATTTCTTAAAACATTCTTTAAATTGTAATTACTGAAAGCTATCATCTCCATTGGAAATCAGTGGCAGTAGCAAAATGAGTCACAAAGGACAAGTGCCTCATTCAAACAAAACAGTGGCAAGGTAGTAAAAATCGCAAAATGAATTAAACTAATGATCCCAATGTGGATCAGTGTGCATATCTACTTGAAGAAGTGCAGTCCTGAAATGTATGGGTACAGTAACACTAATGCTTGACTTTTGTGTGACTTGGTCCATTTAGTTTTCACAGTTTGCTACTTCAGGAAAAAAAATGTATAGCTTAGCAAAAGTCTATAATTTGTATTTTAAAGGTACAATATTTGACAGCTTTTCTGAAGTCTTGACCCAAGTTGGTAGAGATAGAAAGATAACCAATGATAGATAGATAGATATAGTTGTTAGATAGATAGATAACTTGTATTTTAAAGGTAAAATATTTGACAGTTTTTCTGAAGTCTTGACCCAAGTTGGTGGGGGTAGAAAGATAACCAATGATAGATAACTAGATAGCTAGATATAATTGTTAGATAGATAGATAACTTGTATTTTAAAGGTACAATATTTGACAGTTTTTCTGAAGTCTTGACCCAAGTTGGTAGAGATAGAAAGATAACCAATGATAGCTAGATAGCTAGATATAGTTGTTAGATAGATAGATGGACAGACAGACAGACCGACAGACTGAACGACTGACCAACCAACCAACCAGAGGTGGTATTCATCAGATTGCGACCAGTTCTGGAGAACCGATAGTGGAAATTTTAAGTAGTTGAGTAAATTTGAAACCCATCACTGAGATAGACAGACAGAAAGTAAGACAGACAGACAGACAAATAGACAGATAAAAGAGGGATGATAGATAGAAGTAAATCTTTTTCTTAAAAGAAATAGCTACAGAGGATGATCATCTTTCAACCAGTGGAAAGATATTTTTTGATTTGCAAAATACTTTCAAAATGATAGATCATATACTATTTTATATTCTGAATTTTTAATTGTTTAACTTTTTTAAAAAAATAATTGTTTTTAATTTTAATTTGTGCTTATTTTAATGTTTCATTTACTGTATTTAAACACCTCCCTCAAGAAACATAAATACAAGTTTATTAAAATAAGGATTGTTTGTTTGAATGAGAGCATGTGTTTATTTGAGTTGATGTGTTACATTATTTTCTGTTATAAAGATCCTCAAAGGATGCTTTAAAAATGTCTGTATTGCAGCCTGATTGATAGTTGCTTGTACATCCAGAATATTAAACCTGACAGAAGTGAACATTTGGCAGTTCCTTTGTTTATATCTTTACCTCACACCTTATCTGTAAAGTGATCACCACAGAAGGAAGACATGCCAGATAATGCAGTTCAGTCTGTTCGTGATAATATGAACTAAAGATATTGCATTGGCAAATTTGGTTCCACTGGTCAAACTGGTGCAGCTGTCTTCAGGGACATCTAAGGAAGCAGTAAACAAAATCATGACATCTGTTTGAAGTCCCACCTTGTTGTACATGCATCTGATCACATCCCAAGAGCAAAGGGGCAGGACCAGAGGTGGTATTCAGCAGGTTCTGACCAGATCTGGAGAACCAGTAGCGGAAATTTTGAGTAGTTCAGAGAACCAGCAAATACCACCTCTGACTGGAGATTTTACAGTATGTTTCCCCTGCCACGACTACCAAGCCACAACCACAGAACTGGTAGTAAAAAAATTTGAATCCCACCACTGGGCAGGATTTCAACTGCACAATTGTGACCACCATCTCTACCTTATGATTCCTTCTTCTAAACACACCTGCGTTAAATCCACACACACACTCTTGCAATTTGGATGTCCCTGAAGTGTCTATGTTTAACCGTTCATTTTCTCTTCCCAGCAAAAAAATGTGTGTTGTAGAATAAATGCTTAGCATTACATAGTGTCCATTGGGCGGACCAACTTATCATTTGTTAGCAAACACAATTGTAATTGCTTGAAGCCACCTTGTTTTAGAGAACATAATCCATTAGAGCTTCACGTATATTAAATGCTGAGTGGAAGTCAGCAAAGCTTGACCAAAAGTCTGCTACTATAATAGGATTTTAATCTCTTATTATCCCTGTGAGAGTTGACTTGGAGCAGTGGTTATGCTAGGCCAGCTGGGTGACCTTAGGCCAGTCACTGTCTTTCAACCCAAAGAATAAGGAGAAGGCAAACAATTTCCAAAATGTTTCCAAGACAACTGCAGGGACATATCCAGATAGTGGGAGCTGTCTCTGATTCACCCAAAATAAATATTCCTTGCAGCTTCATCCTTGGACTGAAGAACTTCAGATCAATTTTTCAAGGCACATGGTAGATACAGATTAACAGAGTTGGAATTTGGAAGGGACCTTGAAGGTCATCTAGTCCAACCCCCCTGCCCAAGCAGACAATGTACCTTAATGAAGTGTGTGGGGAAACAAAGCATATCCTAAATTCCTAGTTTCTTATCCATCCTTAGAATCTGCTGATAGTAATGAAGCACAAAATTAGATTTCCTCCTACATCTGTGTATCCTCATAACGTAAAAACAATGGTCAGCTTTGCCACTGTGGAACTTACAAATAATCTTTAGTGTAGAGAGAAAAGCCACCTTTCATCACAAACATTCAAATTCTCATAACCAGATCAAAATGTTTAATTCTGTGTTCATAAAGTACACATTTTTCTTATGAAGTCTTTACTGTGTAAATTTGCCAGTCTATTGCAATAAATAAAGACTTCATGAGGAAAAAGATATATTAATATATTGTACTTCGAATTCTAGAAATTTTCAGTTAAAATAATACATTGTCTTCATATCATTTTTTCCCCAATCAATATGATTTAGTTGTCATGATTACCTTGTGATTTACCCAAAATATATTGACTTTTTTGGGGGGCCTAGGCAGTGAATGGTTATTACTATTTACATGCTTTATTTCCTTTTGCATACATATAATTTGGTTCTGCTCTATTAAATCATGAAGAAACTTTAGAATTAAAAGATTGCAAATCTGTGCTTGGTGTACTCTGAAACTCAGGTCACAGTGTATCCTAGGGAGACACAAAGGAACAGATGCTGGAGTAAGCAGGAAAAGAAGATCATCCATCTTACTGGACATATCATTTCTAAAGTCTCATTTGAAGAATAGTTATAAGGCAGGGAAATGATTGGAGCAAATGGTATCTTGAAGAGGGAGGTTATTTTTCCATGTAACAGTTAAGACAAAAAAGCATCATTCAAAAATACAATTGACTACTTCTTCTTCCCTATCTGTAAGGTTTATAGGAAAGACGGTGAGATAATAATTAAAACTACCGTATTTTCCGGCGTATAAGACGACGTTTGAAACGAAAAAAAGACAACCGAAAATCAGGGGTCGTCTTATACGCTGGAAAATACGGTACTTCAGAGCCCAAAAGGAGTAATTGTAATTATAAAGCAGCTTTTTTCTGCTGCTCCTGGCAGATTTCACGCCTCCTTTCGTCTCTTGTGGAATAGTTTCATTGCCTTTCCTGAGCGACAAGAAGTTAGCAACTTGGACCGCTTCGGGCGGAATTTTCTCTTATGCAACGCTTATGTAAAAATGTTAAGAAAAAGTTCTCCAGAACTGTTGATCAGCCCTTTCAATTCCACCCCCCTTTAAAATAAGTGTTTTTGCAATTCCACATTTAAAACTCTTTTCGGGGCGGGGGGGCGGTATGTATGTGCAATAAACGCTGAGGGCGAGGCTAAAGTACAATACTGTGGTGAGCAGAATGAAGTTGTGAATGAAGCTCGAGTTGTTGTGCCACGTGATTGAAGGACACTTTGAATGGCGCTCTCTTTTTCTTTGTTAGACTTACTGTTTACGCAGTTCTTCGTCGCCAATATATGCTTAGAAATTACTAAATGTTTAATGGATAGGACTTTGTGTAATTTATTTTTTTATCTTGTTTTCTGATGAGTGAAATCAAAGGCTGACTTCAGTTCTTTATCAGAATGGGATGCAGCTTTCTGCTGATTAGGTTAATGCACCATGGATATTCAGTAAACTTTAAGGAGAATTTAAAAAAATATGTCATTAATAGAAAGTTGTAGAGTTCATTTATAATGCTGACTGTATTGAATTGAATAAAAATGTATTTGCCTACACACTTAAGGAGAAGCATCTTAGTTTACAAATCCTTGCAGCTTAATTTTGAATACCCGTATTTTCCGGCATATAAGACGACTTTTGAAACGAAAAAAAGTCAACCGAAAATCGGGGGTCGTCTTATACGCCCGGTCGTCTTATACGCCGGAAAATACAGTATGTATTATAATCAGTGGGATTCTACCAGTTTGTACTTATTCACTAGAACTGGTTGTTAACGTTCTAAGCAGTTCGGAGAACCGGTTGTTAGAAGAAATTACTGGCCTAATCCTGGAAGGAAGGCAGGAAGGAAACATTCTGGTATTGCTTGCAGAAACTGCCTCTCCGTTAACCCTTATTACATTCTTGGCAGGACTAGACTTCCTGTCTCTGGAACGTCTCTGGAGTTTTTTCCCCTCCTTTGCTGGTACTTTGCTTGTCTGGAGTGACCATTCAAAGTTACAATGGCACTGAAAAAAGTGACTTATGACCGTTTTTCACACTTATGACTGTTGAGCATCCCCACAGTCATGAGAGGCCAGGCGAGGAGATGCATGCCTCAATGTGAGTGATATTGAGTTGGCTATGCCCAGCCAATAACATGACCACCAAGCCACGTCCACCAACTAAGCCACACCCACAGAACGGTTATTAAAAAATTTGAATCCCACCCCTGATTATAATGTCTGGGATGCCTGGTATGACTGGTTTAAGAATAAAAAAGAAATCAAAATGGCAATTAGGTAAAGAATCAGAAACTATGTAAATACTTATATCTATATTCATATCTATCTATATTTATTTATATATTAAGTTGAAATTGTATAATGAAAGAAATATGTATATAGAAAGATGATAAGGAAAGATGTCTTGACATTGATATAATGATGTATACAGTTTTATTTTATGTTTTTAAATTTTGAAAACTAAATAAAATTTACTAAATTTTAAAAAATAATAATAATTCAAACTAGGTGTATAACATCAATCCGTAAAATATACAACTGAATACCATTTTTAAAAAAAACGCATACCCTATATCCATGAGGGTGAACCTATGGCATGTGTGCTGGAAGCGGCATGCAGAGCCATTTCTGCCGGCACACAAGCCATTGCCCCAGATCAGGTGTAATGCGCATGTGTACACATCTCCCACCAGCCAGCTGATTGTCGGGTATTTGCTGTGCATGCACAGGATGTGTGTAGAAGAAGAGCGCGAATGTGCAGGGGTACACAGCACACGGGAGGTTGCACACGCATGTGTAGGGGGATGGGCATATCGCACACACAGTGTGCATGTGCACTTTCAGGACACGAGGACAAAAAGCTTAGCCATCATTGCCCCATATTAAAAGAATGACGATGGATGAATGAATGAATGAATGAGAAAGAGAAATTTCTGTGATACTAATGCAATTTTTGCCCATAGACTATGTATGCACTATTGCTCGATATCTCTAAATTAAAGTTATTAGCTAAGCTCCACGCTAGATAGGATGAGATCACACCAGGGGTGGGATTCAAAATTTTTAACAACCAGTTCTGTGGGCGTGGCTTAGATGGTGGGCATGGCTTGGTGGTCATGTGACTGGGTAGGCGTGGCTTGGTGGTCATGTTATTGGCTGGGTGTGGCCAACTCAATATCACTCACATCGAGGCACGCATCTCCTCTCCTGGCCTCTCATGACTGTGGGGATGTTGCATCAGTTGTAAATGTGAAAAATGGTAATAAGTCACTTTTTTCAGTGCCATTGTAACTTTGAATGGTCACTCCACACAAGTAAAGTACAGCAAAGGAGGAAAAAACTCCAGAGAAGTTCCTGAGACAGGAAGTCTAGTCCTGCCAAGAATGCAATAAGGGTTAATGGAGAGGCAGTTTCTGTAAGCAACACCAGAATGTTTTCTTCTTGCCTTCCTTACAGGATTAGGCCAGTAATTTCTTCTAACAACAGGTTCTCCGAACTGCTTAGAATGTTAACAACCGGTTCTAGCGAATAGGTGCAAACTGGTAGAATCCCACCCCTGGATCACCCTAATCTATTCTATGTTGGTTTAATAGTTAATGGCAGCTTTTCAACATTTGTAAGCCATCCAGGAATTACGTGTAAATTTGTGGCTGTAGAAATTGAAATTATAAATGAATGAGTGATACATAAATGGGGGAAGCAGAGGTGATATTCAGTAGGTTCTGACAGTTCTGGAGAACCAGTAGTGGAAATTTTGAATAGTTCGGAGAACTGGCAAATACCACCTCTGACTGGCTCCGCCCCTATTGTCTGCCTCCTGTGTCCCAGCTGATTGGCTGGGTCTTTTTTTGTTCCCCTGCACAGGAGAACAGAGCTGGAAAGCAGGTTAGTGTGATGAGGAAGGAATGAGTATTTTACAGTAAGCTTCCCCCAGGAGTGGAATGGGAATGGAGATTTTACAGTATTCTTCTCCTGCCACACCCACCAAACCATGCCCACAGAATCAATAGTAAAAAAATTTGAATTCCACCACTGGGGGGAAGAAACATTTTTATTGGAACAATGACAAGGAGCATGAAAGTTTGACATTAATAATGTACAGTATTTGGCATTGTATCAGGATAATTTGCTGTCAAAGAGATTACTAAGAGAGATGTAGCACAGTCAACCATTTCAGTAATTCTTGGCATTATTCAGATATTTCTTTTAATTAGATCATCAGATCGTTTTATTTCATTTTTAGTATTTTTGAAACTATTCCCCAATTTTTAAATTTCTATTTGAATTGATCAGTTTAACATTAAATAGCATGGTTTCAATGGTGAATATCTATTTAACTGCACAATGGAATTTAAGTTTTAATAAGTAAATAAATCAACCTACTTTGATTTCATTTTATTTATCAAACTTCCCAGAGACTTGATTTTATAAACTTGATTATATATGAGGGTAGAGGTTCATTCTCCGAACATTTCATTATCAGGCTAGGTAACACTGGTTGTGTATAAATGTTTACTCATACTAGACATGTGGAACCATGATCCAAGTTCATTTCTTTTGTACATGTGTGCCATCTTGAAAATGTTGACATACCCTGTCAAAATTGAGTCATAAGGGGGATCCAGCTTGGCCAATGGCATTTTTTGGCAGAAAATTGCCAAAGTATCACAAATTGCAATCAAGTAACTGTGGGACATTGCAACCTGTTGTAAAGGCCAGCCAGTTGCCAAATGTCCAAATTACAATCATGTTGTAATTTGGGCTGAGTGATGATTGTACATTTACATGTAGGTTGTAACTGACTTATTTAGAAATAGTCATTAACTGGAGTCATTATTAAGCAAGTGGGCGTAACTCAAGGTCTACAAGTGCATTAAAGATGTGTTAATGGAGGGTAAATATTTGTATGTATTTTTCTTCCTAGGGTAGAAGGAAGTTGTCTAAAATTCAGGAACAGCTTTATATTGAGAAAATATAAAAGCAGTTTATTGCTTTTGGTTATCCATACAGATGGCATTGGGTAGAAATTCAGAGCAACACACACACACACACACACACACACATCTCAATAGTTAATTTAGATGAGTTTTTTTATGTTTAATGGAAAGAAGGATAAACAGCAAAACAAGAAAATACTAAAAGGTTATCAGACTATACTTCATTATGTCAGCTATACAAAGTAAAGACTCCGTATTAATTTTGTGGCTGATAATTTCTATCACACATGAGGAGAATTAATAATATGGATATGAAGAAAAACAATTTATTAATGTTAATAACTCCTCCAATAAAATTTTCAGAGAATATATGGTGATAAATTGAATAATTATGAGTATAATTATGACTAACTAGGACTATAATTGCATACTAATGTAATAATGATGACACAAAATGTAGATCATGAATTTTAACTGCTCAGTTATTTCAAATTTCTAAAAGGACAGATCATTTTTCTCCAAAAATGAAAATAGAAATAGCCTTGTTTCTTTCTTTTTTAGAAAACAAAACTGAATAGTATATGCTTTTACTTAGAAAAAACTCCTTTTTTGTATCTTAAAATCAGTGTCATTAGTGTGATACTATGATATCATATTATGATAATTAGAAATCCTAAGCTATTCTAAAATCAAGAAGATGTTCACTGGTGTACACCTCATAGCAGAATGAATCTATTAATTTTTTTGTCAAGCATCCCATATGCCGTTGTGAAACTCCAGATCTCTACTAATGGCTTTGTACATTCTGTATCTCTTTGCTACTGTCTAGTAGCCATCTCTATTTTTCCCCCAGTATAGCTACAATTGATTTTCAACTTACAACCACAATGTAGTTTTCCTGTTACAATCATAATTAGTGATGGTTGTAAAGCAAGTCACCCACATGACCAATCCAATTTGATGACCTTTTTTTGTGGAAGTTGTTAAGTGAAAAACTTAAGTGTTCATTAAATGAACCAATTCTCCACTATGGGCCAGTCTTGCCAAAAACTGGAACTAAATGCCAGTTTTCAGGAAAATGTCACAAAGTGTGGTCACGGGATCGCAAGGCATTGTAAATGGACATAAATGTGAGTGAGTTGCTGAGTTGCCCAAAATGCAGTCATGTTACCTGGGGGAGGGAGCTGGAAAGCAGGTTAGGGGTGGGGAGGGAATGAGATTTTGCAGTAACCTTCCCCCTAGAGTGAGGTGGGAATGGAAATTATACAGTATCCTTCCCCTGCCACACCCACCAAGCCACACCCACGGAACCGGTAGTAAAAAAATTTGAATCCTACCACTGAATAATATATAATAATAAAATTTGCATTCCTTGATAGTTCAATGTACCTTTAGGCATGGATGAAAAATATTGTATCTCTGAGTATTTGCTGACAAGTTTGTAAACCTTGACCATGCTGGTCCATCACAATGCACAACATTAAAAATCAAGTCTTATACAGAAATTTCTCAAGATTTAAGAAAACAGAACTGTTTTACTTTCTTTTCAGTTAGATAGCAAATGCTCTGGGTAATGAGTAATATATATGTGTTTAATGCCGTCTGCACTATTTTATGAACTTCAGGCTACTTACTGTTTGGATTTTCCAATGTGGGCATTGTAGAATCTCTTAAATTTATGAGAATAAAAGCCCATACCATGATTTAACTTTTCAATCGCACTTTTATAAAAGTGAAGTGATACACTATTATTCATATTTTTACAATTTTTATAAAACCACTTTTAGCTAAGGAGATTGGTAGAAAGCTCAAATTGATTAGGATTGGTGTACCTGGGAAACAAAAATAAGTGGGAGAATGAGAATGGGAAGGAGAAGGAATTATAAAGAATTACGTAGGATCATACGGCTGAAAGGGATCTTTGAGGTCTTTTAGTCCAGCTATCTGCCCAAGGCAGAAGACCTTATGCCATCCTGGATAAATGGTTGTTCAATATTTTCTTGAATATTTATTTATTTATTTATTTATTTATTTACATTGTCAATTGCTTACAAGATAAATAGGTATAGGTAAAAATATAGTTATGAATACATGGCTACATATAAGAAAAATAAAATATATATATAAAAGAAACAATAGGACAGGACAGTAGGCACGTTGGTGTGCTTATGCACCCACAACTCCTGGAGACAAGCTTCTCCATTCATTAATTGTTCTCACTGTTAGAAAATTTCTCCTCAGTTTCAGATTGAATCTTTCTTTCATGAGCTTCCATCCATTGCTTCTTGTCGTATTTTCAGATGCTTCAGAGAATAACTTCCTCCAAAGACCCTTCTTCTCTGCATTAGTCCCAATTGTATGGGCCTTCCCATCCCCGATTTTGACCTGGGATGTCGGGAATACGACCGGCTGATCGTCAAATGACTGGGCCGATTACCTTCACGTCGGCAGACTTATGGGCCCTCAGAAGTGTTCCCCTTTCTCTGAGGTGGCCCTCTGGCCTTTCTATGGCATACCTTGATGATGGATCCTACTGGGATCCCGAGAGGTGGCACAGCCAAGGGAAGCATGTTAAAAATTATTCCCAATTGTATTCTTTTATCTCTAAATTTTTAGTGGGGTTAGGAAGGGTGAACAGGCTGGGTTTGGGGGACAATCTGTCTGAGACGAGGGCCAGACCGGGGGTCAGGCATGACCGGGAGGTTTTGGGGGCAGGGATGGTTGGATCGAGGATGGGGGTTTCTTTTCAGGAGGAGGAGGGGATGGCTATCTGCACTGTCAACGGGAGAGGCAGGTATGACGTTGACAGGGGGCCATATTATGTTTTGGGAGCCCACGCCCGCTGTTTACGTACGGTGGCATGCTCCGACCCCCAGGCCATCTCCCGTTCCCTGGGTTGTCCGAATGATCCTTCGGCTGATGTTATGCAACACCAGGTCCGTAGTTAATAAAGCCCTCCTCATTTATGATTTGATTATGGAGGGGGGGCAGACCTGGCAGATGTTAGCAAAACCTGGTTGGGCCCGGAGGGATGTGTCCCCCTGGTGGAGATGTGCCCACCGGGTTTCGGGTTTTTCATCAGCCAAGGGCCCAGGGGAGGGGTGGGGGGGTTGCAGTGGTTATTAGGAAAGATCTATGTCCTAGGGAATCCACTGTTCCTCAGACGACAGGATGTGAATCCGTTTTTGTGAAATGTGATTCCGGGGTTCAGATGGGCCTATTGATCACATACCTGGCTCCCTGCTATGTGACATCAGCCCTGCCTGAGCTCCTGGAGGTCATAGCTGGCTTGGCGGTTGAGACCCCCAGGCTTATGGTCATGGGGGATTTCAACCTGCCTTCGGCTGACGGGGCCTCGGGGATTGCTCAGGAGTTCTTGGCTTCCATGACAGCTTTGGGCCTGACCCAATTAATTAGGGACCCCACTCACACTGGGGGTCACATCTTGGATCTGGTTTTTGTCTCTGGACAGTGGCAGGATGATCTAGGTATAGGGGACGTTGTTGTAGAGCCCCTGTCATGGTCTGATCATTTGCTCCTTAGGCTGGACTTCCATGCCTCCTCATCGCAGGGAGGCAGAGCCGATATGATGGTTCCGCCCCAGGTGCCTGATGGACCCGGATAGGTTCCTGATGAAGCTTGGGCCGTTTCCCAGTATTCACACACACGACTCGGTTGAGGACTTGGTGGCCACCTGGGATAGGGTGGCAGCTTGGGCCCTTGACCGGGTCATGCCCTTGCAGCCTCTGAACTGATGCCGATCCCAATTGGCTCCTTGGTTTTCTGAGGAGCTGAGGGAGATGAAGCACCGGAAAAGACGTCTAGAGAGTGGTTGGAGGACCACCAGCTCTGGATCTGACCGAACACTATTGCGGTCCCATATTAGGGCCTATAAGTGGTGATAGGGACGGCGAAGCGCTCTCACTTTTCTGCCTTTATTGCATCCACAGGAAATCGCCCAGCCGCCCTTTTTAGGGTGACCCGCTCCCTTCTAGAAGTGGGAGTGCGGGAGGATCCTCTACAGGAGCGGGCGGAGGATTTTTTGAATTTTCTGCAGGACAAAATCGCTCAGATCTGGGATGGGTTGGACTCTGACTGGGAAACTCTGGATGGGGGGGGGCGGAGGCGGAGTTCGGTGAGGTTATTTGGGGGAAGTTTGATCCTGTGACCCTTGAAGACATGGACAGGATGCTGGGTGAGATAAATGCCACCACATGTTTACTGGATCCGTGTCCCTCCTGGCTGGTATTGGCCACTTGGGAGGTGACACGAGGTTGGTTCCAGGTATTATTAACGCTTCCTTGAGTGAGGGGTTTTTACCTGCCGCCTTGAAAGAGGCGGTAGTGAGACCCCTCCTCAAGAAACTGTCTCTGGACCCAACTTTATTATCTAACTATTGTCCGGTCTCCAACCTTTGCTTTATGGCAAAGGCTGTTGAGAGTATGGTGGCATGACAGCTCCCCCAGCACCTGGATGAAGTTGTCTATTTAGATCCACACCAATCAGGCTTCAGGCCCGGGTACAGCACAGAAACGGTGTTGGTCATGTTGGTGGATGATCTCTGGAGGGCCCGTGACAGGGGTTATTCCTCTGTCCTGGTCCTGTTAGATCTCTTGGTGGCTTTTGATACTATCGACCACCGTATCCTATTGCGGCGGCTGGAGGAGTTGGGAGTGGGAGGCACGGTGTTATGGTGGTTCGCCTTCTTCCTCTCCGACCATTCGCAATTTGTGTTGGCAGGGGGCAGAGGTCGGCCCCAAGGCTCCTGACTTGTGTGGTACCCCAGGGGTCGGGGCTCTCACCCCTCCTGTTCAACATTTATGTGAAGCTGCTGGGTGAGGTCATCCATGGCTTTGGGGTACAATTTCATCAGTACGCTGATGATACTCAGCTGTACATCTCTACCCCAGGCCACCCCGATGAAGCTGTGGAAGTGATGACCCGGTGCCTGGAGGCTGTGCGGGGTTGGATGGGGCGGAACAGGCTTTAGCTTAACCCGGCCAAGACCCAGTGGCTGTGATTTCCGGCACCCCAATACAGCCAGCTAACTCCATCGCTGGCCGTGGGGGGGGAATTCTTGCCCCCACAGAGAGGGCGCGCAATCTGGGTGTCCTCCTGGATGTACAGCTGTCATTAGAAGACCACATAGCAGCCGTCGCCAGGGGGGCTTTTTGTCAGGTCCATAGGATATACCGTTGCGGCCCTTTCTGGATTGGGATGCGCTTCGCACGGTCACATCCGCCCTCGTCATCTCCCGCCTAGACTATGCCAATGCTCTCTACATGGGGCTCCCCTTGAAGAGCACCCAGTTGGTGCAAAATGCAGTCGCACGGGTAGTTTTGGAGGCTTCTCGGAGCTCCCATGTTACCCCACTTTTGCGCGAGCTGCATTGGCTCTCGGTGGTCTTCCAGGTGCGATTCAAGGTTTTAGTTATCATCTTTAAAGCGCTCCATGGGTTGGGACCTGGGTACTTATGAGACCGCCTACTGCCACTGCCACCATCGGTGTCCCGTCAGCCAGTGTGCCCCCATAGGGTGGGCCTCCTTGGGATGCCGCTGGCTGGATGGCTGGTGACCCTGAGGGTATGGGCCTTCTCTCTGGGAGCACCTTCCCTCTGGAACGAATTACTTCCGGAGATGAGGACCATCCTTGACCTTTTGACCTTCCGGCGCCTTTTGAAAACCCATTTATTTCACCAAGCTGGTCTGGCCTAGAGTTCTGTGCAGGGTTTTTAATTGGTTTTAATTGGTTTTTAATTTTATAACTTTTAACCTTGATTGTTTTTATCTATTAGTTATTTATCAGCCATCTAATTTAATCTTTTTAAATTGCTTTTAAATATTGTATTGTATTTTCTATTCCATTTTATTCGGCTATACACCACCCTGAGTCCCATCGGGAGAGGGGGCAGTATAAAAGACTAAATAAATAAATAAAAATAAATAAAATAAATAAGTACTGGAAGACTGCTATCATGTTACCCTCTTATCCTTTTCTGTATTAGGCTAAACACAGGGGTGGGCTTCAAAAATTTCAGCAATGGGTTCTCTGCCCGGTTGCTGGGTGGATGTGGCCATGGTGGGCGTAGCCTAATCAGCCTCCTGCATCACAACAGGGGGCCATTTTTGCCTTCCCCAGACTCTGGAGGCTTTCCTTGAGCCTCTGGGAGGGCGAAAATTGCCTCCCCTGAGCTCTGGAGGCCCTCTCTATTGTGGCAAACAGAACTGGGTGTGGTATTCCAAGTGTGGACCTGCTAATGCAATATCAGGTTATGGGAAGCCCCCTCCCCCCCGTTCTGAAGGATGAAATATTTTGAGGAATATTAAAAAGGCAAGATATTATATTTCCCTGAAGGAGAAACGGAGAAACATGGCTTTAGAAGCAGGAAGCAGCCCCCAAGGTCTTTTTTAATAACTCCCAAGCAGAAACTGAGGAGGCCAGCTTTTAGAAATACAGATCCATTTAGAAAGACTGGGTCAAGACAGAAACTCAGATTAGCAACAAACAAAAGATTGACAAAATTAGCTCAGACAAACACCTAGGATTTGCATTTTCCCCTTTGCCTATATAACCCCTATACATGACCCCAAAGGAATCTGGCAACAGCCAATAGAGTATGAAATGAGATGTTCTTGCACAGGAATAGGAAGCTCAAATACAAAGCCCAAAAGAAGGTATCAAACCCACCCACTCTCACTTCCATTTTGTCAGTTGCCTAGAATCACATGTGCTTGGCAGTTCTGCTTCATCAATAAATGGACCCTCCTTCCAATCAGCCTCCAGCCTCCATTTTATTTCCAGTCCCTTCCTCCCAGTTTGGAACTGAACCAGATGGATATTTGGAATGGACCCTCCTTCCAATCAGCCTCCAGCCTCCATTTTATTTCCAGTGCTATCATTTCTCATGAACTTGATTCTGTACCATTGTTGATGCAGCCTAGAATTCATTGGACATTTTAACCACTTCAATACACTCCTGGCACATACTTAAGTGATGGTCCACTAAGACACCTAGATCCCTTTCACAAGTTACTAATTTGAGACACATATCTTCTATTCTATATCTTTTTTCCCCAATTTTTTTTAATTTCAATCTGCATATGCACAATACATCAACAGTGTGGCATCAATATATCATACATTTTAGTATAGGCAACATTAATAATATGAATCATATCTCTCAATGCATATATTTCACATTAATTCATAATCCTTTAATGCTTATTTTCAACCTTTCAAAACTCTCTCCAAATGTCTATACCATATCGGTTAAACATATCTAGTCATTCCATTATTCAATTTTCTCCCTGCTTTTATTTTATTTTTTTTAAATAAAAAATTCTTATTTGGCAAGCAATGTGATTCCAGGTTTCACATCTCAATACAAACATGACCATAGTTACCTGTTCATTATATTTGTTTAGTTTCATATTGCATCATCCTTATTGTTAAATATTAAGCTTATCTTATCCAATTCCAATTCATGTTATATTAATACATTCTCATATCTTATTTTACAATGTTATCTAAATTCTCATCTCATTTCTGTTGTCATTTCTCATATTACTTTTTTTCTGTCACATTTATCATTTTATCAATCCTTATCTGTAAATATAATTGTCCCTTCTGGTTAGTAATTCGAGCTAACCACCTTCATTCTACCTTAATATCAATCTCCCTATCTAGTATATAACATAAATATACATATATATTTTTTTCTCAGATACTGTATTATATTTTCTCAAACACCTTATGAATCATCTATACATTACAAAATACTATATATATTCTTATACATCACAACATATTACCTTGTGGGATCTCCTTCCTTATCCTTTTATTTCTCACTCATTATCTCTCTCTCTTTGGACAATGTACTTTCTTTTCATCCTTGTTTGTTTCTTATTCCTCTTTGTTTTCTGGTCCTTTCTCTTAATTCCTTTTTTTCCCATTCTTATTCCCCTCCATTTCTCATTCCAGTTATTAAACTTTTCTCTCTCCCTCTTTTGATTTTTCTTTTGCCCTTCTTTTTTCTGCTTTTTCCCTCTCCCTTTATCCATTTTCCGAACCATTCTCCCTTTTATCATCCCATCAGACCACAAATTTTTAATTCTAATTCCTTTCCCCCTCTACTTAAATAATTGTTGTTCGTTTTGTCCTTCAGTGTTGGCTTCTTCTTTATAGAACTCCTCCCCCTCTGGTTTATTTTGTTCTTGTGTATGCTGAGTCACCATTTCTAATTTCTGTAGTATATAATTGCACATTTCAAGTTTAATTTTTATCATGTCCCTTATATCTTGCAAATCCAATCTTGACTCTTATAAGTCCAATCTTATATCAACAAATAGTTTCTCCATTATATCTTCTTTTTTTTCTTTTCTTTCCTCTTCCTTAATAGTTAAAATCCTCTTCTTTAATAGATATATTCAATCCCAGAGTCCAGTATATTATTTCAGCCAATATCTTTTGAATTTATTTTCAACAATCCATACTCTTGAGTCTTTGTTCGGATGGTTCTATAACAATAATAAAAAAAAAATATTTTCTTTTAAGTTCCAAAATCCAAACTCTTGAGAAGATCACTTTTTAAAATGTTTTCCGGTATCAACAGGTGGCACTCTTGAGTCTTTTTACCTTTAACTTTCTTTATTGAATATAATACTTTTATTAAGTTCGTTAATTTCAATCATTAGCTATTGTTTCTTTTCTTTTCTTTTCAACACACTCAATTTCAGCATTTAATTATGCCCTTTAAGTGCTCATAATTCAATAGTTATCCAGTTTAATTTCTAAACCTTTGTTGTGTTAAAGTATTTTCCTTTAAATTTTCTCCTCCAAATTAATCCAATCCAAGTTTTATAAGATCCAATTTTTTTCTCACTTTTTCTGGTCGCCACTTCCACACACTTTCCTCCAAGATAGTCCTTTATTGAAATACCGAGGTACCTCAAAAGCGATGTCCTTTGCCTGGTTCACACTCTGCTTGCTACTTCTCTGCTCCAGCACAAAACTCAGTTTCCCAGAGTATTCTTTGTCTTCATGGTGGCCATTTTAGGACCACCGCTACAGCTTGCCTTTGGGAGGGATTTTCCTGTCAGGGAGTGGACCCTCCAGGTTATTTCCCCCTTCTTCACCACCCCACCAGGGTGGTTCCGGTTCCGATCGGGACCCTCCAGCAAGTGAGCTCGGGCAAAACCATGCATGATCGCGGATTCCGTTCTGACTCCGATGGTGAACAAACTGGAAGTCTCCTATTCTATATCTGTGCATTTAGTTTTTCCTGCCTAAATATAGGACCTTACTTTTATCACCAGTCTAAGGTTAAAGTTTTTGGGGTTTGGGGAAGAAACCACAGAGTCAGATAGAGTATTCCAGACATTGACCACTCTGTTGCTGAAGTCTTATTTCCTGCAATCAAGTTTGGTGCGATTAACCTTGAGTTTGTATCTGTTGTTTGCTCTTGTGTTGTTATGGTTGAAGCTGAAGTATTCATTGACAGGTAGAACATTGCAATGTATGATTTTATATACTATACTTAGATCAGACTGAAGGCGGCATAGTTCTAGGTTTTCTAGAAGTTTGAGTCTGGTGGCATAAGGTATTCTGCAACAAGTATAAGAGTGAAGAACTCTTCTTGTAAAATATTTCTGGACTTTCTCAACTGTGTTAATATCAGATACGTAATGTGGGTTCCAGACTGATAAGCTGTATTCGAGTATTGAATGCTCTAGTTATTAGTGTAATATTACCAGAGAAAAAAGCTACGTAAGATTAGGTTAATAACTTTTAACGTCTTTTTGGCTATGTAGTTACAGTGGGCTCTAGCACTAAGGTCTTGTTAAATCTTGTTAAATAGGGGCCAATGCTCAAATCAAATAAAGTCTTGAGCATTTCTTTGCTATATGAACATTTTCTGTAGTTTAATTGTTTTTAAATGATGAAGATCATCTTTTCCTCCTCCTTCTCTTCCTCCATGCCCAGTCAAACTATATGAGAGACATGTAGTTTTTAACATCTGTATTACTGAGTAGGCAGATCTGGATGTGAACTGCGATACATAAATTAACCAAGGGTAGCCATATCTGTAAGACTTTGCTGAGTAGCCGTTCCAGAATAAAGGATTAATATATGGAAAACTGAGATTTACAGATACAGCTGGGAGAAAATCGACACACATGGCCCTTGTAGATACAATTATAAAAATAAATATAGTTGTAGATATACAGCTTCAAAAAGTGGAAGAAATTTTATGACTGGACAATCTCAGAAAGCCAAAACTATAATCAGATCTGATTTGCACTTTCTTTGGACTTGTCAGGAGATATAATATTATGAGCTAGATTGGGAAGTTAAAAAAAAACTTTCTGCTAGAAGGCAATTGCAACCACTTCTATATTTTTACCAAGAAAACTACATAGACATATCCAAATTCAGAATAGAAGGAATTTCTTTTAATTTCCAGTTATTTTTACTCACATGTATGAATAAATACCATTAATACCATAACCAGAATGTCTAAAAAGCAATAAGAAACATGTGCATATATTATTATTTTTTAAATGTTACATTAAAAAATAGCCGAATTTCCATTATGTGAAAATATTCCAGTGTTAGTTTCATTGTCTGACCTGGAAATATTCTTGTAGAGTAAGTATCAAATATGGATATTTGATAAGTCTCCAAGGAAGAAGTTCCAGCTTTGTTTTTTTTTAAAAAAAAAGATGCAGGTGAATAAATCCTGCAGTCATTGAAGCAGGCAGGTGGTTTTCTATCTTTGTATTTTAATTTTTTGATTTCTCCTTTCTGCTTTTCCACATCTTTCTGTCATGTTTATTAACATTTGCCTCTTGTATATTATATAGGTACCATCATTATTTAAAATAAAAATGGCTAAAAATTATCACCACAACTCACCTAATTATGAAATCACACTTGTTGTGGAAAGGAAACCAATATGGTGCTTATTAAATAAATTTAAAACAATATAATGTTGGTTTCAGTATCCAGTCATGCTTCATATACATCAATTTGTGTTTAATATAGTATACTTCTGGTCCATATTAGTTTTAGCATCCTGGAGTCCTCCAGATATGTTGCCGTTGAACATTCAAACTGGAGAAATGGCCTATGACCCTCAGATTATCCATTAGTAATCCATCTAATTGCTTATTAAAAATGAAAATACATATGCTTCAGGTTTTTCAAAATTCTTTTCTCCAGAGCTTTTCTCAAAGAACTGAAACTATTTATGTAGTCTTTCTCCTTGTAAATATCAAGGAGATGTCCTTTTCAATCCTTCTCTGTCCTTCTTTCATTCAAATAACATTTTGTAATGTTTTCCAAATTGCTTCCATTATTAAAGTTTTACTCTTGGAATAGCAATAAATTAAGTATTCTGCTGTGAGTTGCCTGCCATCTCTCATAATAATGAGGTCCTTTTTTAAATCCATTTTCTTAGCCAATAAGAATTAATCAGAAGCCCTGATTAATGTCTATCTTCAGCTTTATTTTAAGACTGTAAGAGTACTATCACTTCTTCTAAAATAAGACTTCATTTCTAGAGACAGCAGGTTGTAATTGGAGTTTAATACAAACTCAAAACATTTAATATTACTGAACTTCAGCATTGTTCTTGGAAGATATACACAAGGGCATAAGTGAAATAGAGACAATCAATCAAAGTTTACAAGAAGCATACAAGGGTTTTAGCAAACTGTTTGGAAGCAATATATCCAATTATGGTTGGTGCGCATAGTACATATATTATGCAGATTTGAAACTTTACAGCAACCCAGGATTTTTGTTAGGAGACAGACTATGCAAGCATGATAGCCTTATCTTAATTGCAGTTGTCAGCTATCAATATCTGATTTATTATTTGTGTATAGCAAAACTTCCATTAAGAGAAGAAATAATAGCTTTGTCTTCTCTTTGGTATGGGATGATACAGCATTATATTTATTTATTTATTAATTGCATTTATATACCGCCCTTCTCCCAAGGGACTCATTATAGGCTGCCTAATGCATAGTTTCTCATCTCGTAATTTGAAATCATAGCATAAAAGAAGAAATTAATCAGGCTTATGATCTATCAGTCCATTACAATATTTTAATCTATTATAGAGGGTTTTTTTGGAACAGGAATAACAAAATAGTGCATTGTTTTGCATGGAAAAAAACCAATATTTACTCCTTTAAGAATGTTTGGAGGAAACAGGTTTTCTCTGAAGATTATTGTTCTGCAGACAGACTAATGGTAGAGCACTCTTAAGGTTCATATTTACTGTAGTTAGGGCTTTCTATTTTTTGAGTTGTGATTATAAAAAAATTGTCAGGTTGCTGTTCAAAAATTTTGCTTAAGGTTTGTTTTTTTAGACAGAAGCTTGAAGTTTGCTTAGTGTTCGGTTCTAGACAAACAATTATTTTCATCTTTTATCAACACTAATGTTTTTCTTACTGAAAATGTCATATTTATCTGCTCTTTGGTTATGACAGGAAGCTTCCTGTGTTCCTGAACCTTTTTCAACCAAACCAGATTCAGGCGATCATGAAAAAAAAAAGTCAGCTAAACACTAATGATGACTCCGCTTCCAAAAGCTGTTTCCTGCAGGCAATTCTGAACTTAAGTATGCAGAATGAAAATCTTTCAGGTCTGCAACTACAGCAGAGAGAGAGCATTAAGTTTTGGGCAGTAGAGGTTCATAGGAGAAAGAGACAATCGTGAGTGGAGGTCAGAGGTAGTATTCAGCAGGTTCTGACCAGTTCTGGAGAACTGGTAGTGGAAATTTTGAGTAGTTCAGAGAACCGGCAAATACCACCTCTGGCGATTTTACACTATCCTTCCCCTGCCACTCCCACCAAGCCACACCCATAGAACCAGTAGTAAATTGTTTTGAATCCGACCACTGGTAGAGGTGACATGGAATCATGCTATAGAAAGCTGTGATAATTGACAAAACCATTCCTAAATTGTTACTACTTGAAAGGGATGTGTCTGAATACCTACTGATTGTATCCAGTCTTAGTTACTATATGATTGACTAACCAATCTTAACAGATTATTGAATGCTACAGATGTGATATATTCGACTTCACGAAAAACAATTGAGAAAGTATTCAATGACATTCTGATTAAATAGCCAGTTGGGTATGGCTGAATGGCATGACAAATGAACAGCTGGCTTGAAAAATATGCTCAAAGAAAGGTTATCCATGGTTTTAGTTCCTTCTAAAACTAACTGCAATATAGAATCTTGCCAAAAGTGTTGATTCTTGGCTCAACATTTTCACTGATAACTTTAAAGAGGAGAGATAATTTGTATTAACTTTGCAGATGATGTAGAATTAAGTGAAATAATTAATTCCTTAGAAAGTTCAAAACAGTATCGATATATTGAGGAAATAATATGAGAATAACAGAAGGAAATTTAACAAATGTGTATTTATTTACCTGATGTACATGATAGGGGAATATTTTTCATGCTAATGGGAATTGTGGAAAAAATGCAACTGTGGAATACAACTGTGGGATGAGACTATTAAAAAATGGCAAATGAAATTTCAAGTGGAATTTTAAAAATGCAATTCCAGATTTTAGAACTTAATGACTCCATTTTATTTAAAGTTACAAATACAGACACAGGGAGCATTTGGAATTGCTCCAGAGGTAGTATTCAGCAGGTTCTCACCAGTTCTGGAGAATGGTAATGGAAATTTTGAGTAGTTCAGAATACCACCTCTGACTGGCCCTGCCCCCATCTATTCTCTGCCTCCTGAGTCCCAGCTGATCTGCTGGGTCTTCTTTTGTTGCCTTGCACAGGAGAACGGAGCTGAAAAGCAGGTTAGTAGGGTGGGGATGGAATGGGATTTTGTAGTAACCTTCCCCCAGGAGTGGAGAAGCAATGGAGATTTTACAGTATCCTTCCCCTGCCATGCCCACCAAGCCATGCCCAACAAGCCATGCCACGCCCACCAAGCCACACCCACAGAACCTCTAGTAAAAAAATTTGAATCCCATCACTGGATTGCTCCTATGAATATTATTCTTTCAGTAGAATATTGTTATTATCCCATTATTAGATTTAAGTGGCAGTGGGGGCTCTGCTGACTTTTCTTCTATATGAGAATTCCAAATTTCAGTAACATGGCAATATTATGTTCCATGCCTGGTCGATGGAATGATCAGTCATCTGAAAAAGTGTAAAAAGCCATTGTGATTAAGTATATGCAGAATACTTCCATATACTTTTCATCATACAGTTAGATTGCATGTTTCCTCACCAATAAAGTTTTATTGCTTGACAGGTAGAAAGGTGGAAGCTACCAGAATTGAATACGGAAGATATAAATCAGTACAGCATAAACATAAAGTATATTGAATCTTAATATCTTAAAATCAATATCTCTATTCACTGGAAAGAATTTTCTAAAGTTTTACTTCTCTTTCTCTAGTAAAACTTTGGCATAATTGCAAATGTAATATTGCATCATTATACAGTAGAAATGCATATTATCCCTACTGTGACCAGACTTATTACATTAAATGCAACAAAAGAAGATTGTCCTGATAACACTGGCTATTGAATATGCTTTAGAGTACTTATTCATATAAAAAAGAGAGTAATTGGCTAACCACAGCTCTTGAGTGGCTTACAAAGGTACAATAAAAAAAAAATCTTAACAAGCAAGAAGTATAAAACCATAAAAATTGAAACCATAAAAGTACCTTAACCTTTTAACAAGGCTAGGAAAATAAATAAATTTAACCTTTAAAGCCCTTTGTGGCCTGGGTCTAGGTTATTTGAGAAATTTTATCTTCCAAAGGGGATTGGCCCACCGGCAAAGGAAATATGCTGCAGGCCTCTGCTGGGAATTTTGGCTGGCAGGATCCAGGAGAAGAACTCTGGAATATCTTGAGGAAAGATTGACTACCACGCATCTGACCTTCTGCAAGAACTTGAATTGCCCCGGGTTCCAATAGGAGAGCATCATCCTGGAGGCCCTCCCCTGCTCATCTCCCTCCCTCCCCCCTCCCCATCCTTTAGCTATAGCTGATAATTCATATTTTTTCTAAGTTTTACTCTTATTTATCATCTTCTTTTAACAACTCCATAATTCCTTAGGTGGTGAAATCTGGGCAACTGAATAAGAGCTAGCAGAGTGTTTAATGGCCGGATGCCCTTCCTATCACCAATGTGGAGTTTTGTTCAGCAGATATATTCTCAGTGTGCCCAGAGAGAGAAATATCTGCCCTTTACCTAGGATCGAACTCACAGCCTCCTGGTTGTGAGGCGAGAGCTGCACCTCTAGGCCCCTGCACCACTCTCATTCTTGTTCTTATTTATGGTGGTTTTGCATTGTTTTAATTCTTTTTGGCATTGTAAGCCACACGGAGTCATTTCATGGTGAGACGGGTAGCAAGCAAATTAATTAAATAAATAAATAAAAATAAACAAGATTTTTTTTTTTTTTAGTGTTGAAGTCTTGTGAAATTCTGTGTTCTACACATTTTAACCATCCATTTAATATGTATTAATCACTGAACAAGTAAACAATAAGCTTCTGGCTTTTCCTCTCTCCATACATGATTTATTTATTTATTTATTTATAATACCCACCAAAATAAACTATTTAAAGAATTGTAACTATCACTTAACGGGACTGAAATGTCTTAGAATGTTTGCTTCTTCTCTGTCCAGTTTTTAGCAGATACATTATTTCAAAAATGTTGAACTAAAGATAGACTTCTAATTTCACAAACCACAAATACTTAGAATTCATGAAAGCTCTTTTTATTCCCTCTTCATCATTTTTATTTTATCTTTGCTCTTTGTAGAGTAAAAATTACAACAGGTTTTTCCTTTCTTTCCTGTTTATAGCCACAAACTACCTTTTGGATTTATTTTTTATATTTGATTTGGTTAATCCTACTGACAGGACCGCTGTGAGGATTATTAAGTGCTGGAAGAAGACTAATATGGGCCCACACACATAATTTTTAGTGATTTTTATTGATTTATGTGTCCACACATGGATACATAAATCAATAATGTCATAATTGTACATTTATTAATTACCTTCAAACATACTTGCAATTTGCAATTTACCCTAACCCTAATCCGATTAGGGGACCACATTGCACTCCGAGTTGTAATATTAGGCAATAGCATAAAACAAACCCCAAAGAACTTGGTGAGTAAAATGGAATTAAAAGAACATCATTATGTTAGGTCTTCTTCCCCGAGGCCTGCTCAATTCCCACCTGTATGCAACTTCTCACCTGTTTGCAACTTTCCTCAAAATCTAATGCAAGTCTTCTCACAGTCTAATGCAAGTCTACTGCCCTGAAGTAAGGGCAGTAGCCGCCCTTACTTCAGGGGTGGGTTTATAAGGTGAGAAAAAGGGGACGGAGCAGAGGTAGTATTCAGCAGGTTCTGACCAGTTCTGGAGAACCGGTAGCAGAAATTTTGAGTAGTTCAGAGAACCGGCAAATACCTCTGACTGGAGATTTTACAGTATCCCTTCCCCTGCCATGCCCACCAAGCCACACCCACAGAACTGGTAGTAAAAAAATGTGCATTCCACCACTGGGGCGGAGGCTGTTTGCAGAAAAGCTGTTAGGGAAATGAAAGAATCATGCCGAGAAGCCAAAGCCAACCAGGGGAAGAAAATGTGCTATAGCACAAAGGATAGAGTGTGAAGTATATATCCAATATTGTTTTTCTTTTTAAAGCAAAACAATAAAAATCACTAAAAATTATATGTGTGGGCCCATATTAGTCTTCTTCCAGCACTTAATAATCCTCATGGCAGTTCTGTCAGTAGGATTAACCAGATCAAATATAAAAATAAATCCAAAAGGTCGTTTGTGGCTATAAACAGGAAAGAAAGGAGAAACCTGTTGTAGTTTTTACTCTACAAAGAGCAAAGATAAAAAAAATTTGTATTTTTTTTTTAATTCCCCTTTGAGCTCCATGGGCTTTGGAAAAATGTACTGGCTGCACACACCCCTCCCCTCAGGCCTGCCTACTGATTATGATGAATTAATGTTTGAATTTGTCTTGGGCTTATTTGTTCATTCTAAAAGGTATATAATGTTGACCTATGATTTTATGTTTACATAGAATTGTGAGTTTTATTTCACAGCTTCCTTCAGAAAACTGAAGTCTTGAAAGTCAGATTAGAAAGCCATTCAGCAATCTTATGTTTCTTGATTTGAGTAAACTATTAAATACATCTGAAGATTTCCATGTTTACGAATGAAGGGAAATAGGTCCAAAAGCTTGGAAGAGTACATCTCTGGTCCTGGTGACTGACCCAAATTTGATCCTGATTTCAGTGTTTATTTTCTACTTTGGGATTCTGTGTCAGAAAAGTTTCTGGGTATTTAGTGTTTTTTTTTCTAAATTAGTCAAGAAAAGCCTTGTAGTATTTATTTAACTCTTATTCTTAATTCAAATGTGATGATGGCTTAATACAACACAAAGATATAGAACAAACATTTTTAAAAATCATTTTCAATTATCACTAATAATTAAATCTAATTGCAAATGGAATGGTGATGGATTGGTTGTGATTATATTTTCCATTCATATGAATAGTATCTTCATCAGTTGAAAACTGGACTAACAATGAAAGTGAGCAAAACAGTATATCTAGATGCTCTGAAACAGTGCTTAGATTTTGTAACCCTACCATTCATGCTAAATCCAACAACGTACTTTAATCAAAAATATGGTAATAAATATAGGGTTAATATTTTTTTTTATAACCAGGTATACTTCCTTTCAGCAGAATGCTGCATATAATAATTTGAAGGTCCATTCTAACATATGATTTATAGGAAAGTTTATTGGATTTTATGGGAGTTAAATTCATCTTGAATTGAATAAGGCAAAACACACTGTAAGCCATAACAGTAATAAAGAAGGCATGTTTTAACAATGCAATGTTCTTTGGTCCATGATTGTGCACTACTATAAAGACACTGATAATTGCTCCCATTGAGTTTGGATAAGAACACCAGAATTATGTAATTAGTCTGTCTGTCTGTCTGTCTCTCACCCCTCTCTCTCTGTGGTGTGTATGTGTGTGTGTGTTAGTTATTTAATATGTGTAGATACTTGTAATCCACAATAACCACATCCTTCATTCTGAGACATGGGTTAAATCTCCTGATTATCATGATAAACTCTTGGAAACATTCAGGATCAGAAGTAGTAGAAGAATCTGTTCAAGAGCATTTTACGTAGCCCTACCATAGAATCATATAACCCAGTGCTCCACTTTGTGTTACTTAAAGCTTCACAAAATAAAGCTCCTGTAAAGGAACAACAGATGACCTTTTGAATATCATAGAAATGGCTTGCCCTTTATGTAATACAAATAAAGGGCATCCAAGAAATTTATGGTAGATTAGCAAAATGCATTCCAGTTGGAGTGGGCTTCAAAAATGCTTCAGAAACTCAGCTCAAGAAGCAGATTTATTCTCTGGTTCCTGCCTTGTAGACAACATTAAGTTTCCAATTTATATCTCAAGGTTAAGGCTGTAAGTGTCTAGTTATCACCTGTGAAGAACCCAGGCCATATTTAACTCCCAAAATAGGAATAGAAAATATGAAACGGAGGCTTTTCTACCTCCAAATCTTAGTGGTGAAATTCCTTTCCAAAGTAGGAGTGATTGTCCCAACTCTGATAGTGTTAATATAGAACACATTTTCATTTTGATCTGCTGTTTACTATGACATTTTATCCATTTCTTTTGATTTTACTACTCTATGCTTATTGTTGTTGTAGTTTTAGGTACCCTTATTAAAAGATAAATATTAAAAGAGAAGTATTTAAACAAATAATATTTTCACATGAAATTAACATTTGTCTGGAATTACATGGTCAGTTACCTTGGCCTATTCACTTTGGTAACAATAAAACGCAGTGTAAAAAGGTACCATTAATTTTGCTGAAATTACTTATATAATATTACCTTTGGATAGAAAAGAATAATTTTCGCTAGATAGTGGACATATCTATATATGTTGGATATAATTGTCCTGTGTGAATTGGTAGGTAGATAGGCAGGTAGGTAGACAGAAGCTTGTTGATTTTCCAGTTTAGGATTGAAAAGAAACAATAAGCTCAATACAATATGACCGCCATATCTAAGAGAAGAGTAAAACTTAAGTCTTTCTGTTCCTGTTTCCAGTTTGATGACCGTGCAGCACATTGACTTAGAAGATGAGATGTGGGGGAAGACGAACAGACACTCCCTACACAGACAAAGGGCAGGTGGGGGAGAGAGGGAATTATAATCAAATACGATTCTCAAGTTAAATATAATTCCAGGTGATTTTTATGAACATATGCATGCTACTTTTCTTGGCATGACATGGAGGTGGTTGGTCATTGTCTGCTAGAATTTTTAACAATTTCTTGGTCTTGTAGCTCTTGATTTCCCTATTCATTTTGTGGTTGCAAAGGTTCATTTGGTTCATCAATTACACCCATTCCTGGGAGGCTCCCTGGATAGATACCCACTCCATAGTGACCTATGACTAGACTATTGCCATGTGATCTACATTATGCTGATGTTGTGGCCCCCTCCAGCAGCCAAATCAGATGAGGAGGAGGTGTCAGAATTAGGGTCAGCATCAAGGCAACCTGGGAGCTCTGAAGGGAAAGGGGGAATGGAGTTGTCAGAGAGAGAGAAAGAGAGACAAAGGCAGAGCCTGGGCCATCCATCATCCCTCAGACGGACAGTCAGCAGCTCCCAGGTCTGGAGGTGGCTGATGAGGAAGAGGACGACCAGCTGGGTTCAGTGCCTGATGCATGGATGTGTAAAGGGCAAAGGAGAGGACAGCAGTGGAAATCTGTGGGCTGATCCTTGGGACAGAAGAGCCATCATTGCTAATGAAGCTCCACCCTCTGGGGATAAAAGGCAGGGAATGAATAGGTGTGACAGACTATTCATTTCCCTGCCGGACAGACTTGTGAGAGAGAAACTTTTTGCCCGGGCTCCTAATAAAGGAATCATTGATTTAACTACCGAGGGTTGTTGTGGGTCAGAACAGCTGGCTTGATCACTGAGAAGCTATAGTTCATCCAGAGTACAGCAGCAAGGGCAGTAATGAACATGCACTGATTGCCATGTAGCTTCTGAATTCAGCTCATGATGCTATTTTCCATCTTTTAAGCTCTTCAAAGCGTAGGCCACAATTATTTGAAGGGCAACCTATCTGCTATAGTTCTTGCTTCTTTAGATTAAACAATATCATTGTTTGGGACCTTGGAAAAACACACATTCCCTGCATGGAATCTGCACTCTGAATAGCACCTTCTCAAAAATATATATTACTTCACTCTGATTATGTTTAAAAAGTATGGGTTAAAGTAAACATCAAAGCCTTGTGGAATTTTATCTGATTCAGTGTGCACAAGGTCTTACTGTTTGTATTGTTGTCAGCTACCCAGTGTTTTAAGGAGTTGGGTCACCTCTCATTAATGCATCCATAGCTATTAATGAGGACTAGCTCTGCATAATTTTGAGGTTCAACCAAAGTCAGCTAAATCATCTTGTAATTCTTAAACAGTATGTCTAAAATGAAAACTAAGGAAAAGGCACTTTCCCTTATCATCTAATATTAATAAACATGATGCATCAAAATAATAAGGATGAGATTTACTACTAATCTAGTTCAGAGACTGAATCCAGAATTGTGAAAGTGAGACTTGAACAGTTGCTAAACTAGCAGTTGGCAAGCAAGAACTACCTATAATTGTTAAGCCCTCTGTTATAGTTTGTAAACCTTGTTTATGACTCGGTCTACTATTTGAATCCAGTTAGTTATGGCTTATCAAATCAATCTTGTTGAAGTCAACTATGGCAGAATGCAACATACAGGTAGTCCTTGATGTACGACAATTGAGCTCAAAAGTTCTGTTGCTAACTGAAACATTTGTTAAATGAATTTTGCTCCTTTCTTGCCACAGTTGTTAAGTGAATCACTGCAGTCATTTGGTCAGTAACATGGTTGTTAAGTGATCTGGTTTCCCCATTGACTTTGCTTATCAGAAGGTCACAAAAGGTGATCACATGACCCCAGGATACTGCAAGTGTCATAAATATGAATCAGTGACCAAGCACCCAAATGTTCCTCATGGGGATGCTGCAACAATCAGAAGTGTAAAAATGGTCATAAGTCACTTTTTTCAATGCCATTGTTATTTTGAGCAGTCAGTAAGTGAATTGTTGTAAGTTGAGGAGTACCTGTATTTAACTAATCAATCAGTACATTGCTACCTTGTTTCTGCAATCAATGAAAATGCCCCTATCCAAGATGTTTCCAGCCAGATATGAAAGGGAACATTTAAAGTAATAGATTTAAAATTCCTCTTTTTGCAGAAATCTGACAAACAGAAAACAAAACTAAAATAATGCAGCAGAGGAAGGAAAGAATACCTTATCTGATATAGCATACTTGGCAGCCTATTTCTACAAGTATAAAAGTGCTATTAATTAAAATTAAGGTGTTGAATTGTAGTATAAATTACTTTGTTTACAAAGCAGACATTAAAACGAGAAACCTAAAGAGACAAAGAGTGTCATATATCAACACATTGAACTAGTGTGTTTCTTTCCATTGCAAGTTCCCTAAAGCAAACTCCCTATGATTTTCACAATAAAAGACAATTTGTACTCAGCTGTCACTCATGCTATGAGGTTAACAGAGGAAAACAATAATAACAAAGTTATCGTGTTAAATACAGCCTGCCAATGAAAAAAAAAATAAAGTCTAGATGTCATTAAGGTAACTTGGATAAAGTATATATATATATATATATATATATATATATATATGCTTGGCCTTATTCCAATATGACTTAGTAATGAAATAACTGTTTACAAGGATAGATAGCTAGATAGCTCATTTTAGAGAAGGACTGGTCTAGTCTATGACTAACTGTATCTTTTCTCCTGCCTGCCTGCCTGCCTGCCTGCCTGCCTGCCTGCCTATCTATCTATCTATCTATCTATCTATCTATCTATCTATCTATCTATCTATCTATCTATCTATCTATCTATCTATCTATCTATCTATCTGTTTTACTTTTTATTAAATTTTAGGGTTTTACAGCCAGGGTTTTAGTTTAAGTTAGTTTTAATTTTTCACATATTTATTGTTTTAATTGTACGGCTGTGCACCGCTCCGAGTCCTTCGGGAGAGGAGCAGTATATAAATAAATATTTATTATTATTATTATTATTATTATTATTATTATTATTATTATTATTATTATTATTATTATTATTATTATCTATTTATCTATCCATCCATCCATCCATCCATCCATCAACTATCATTCTGTCTGTCTGTCTATCTATCTATCTATCTATCTATCTATCTATCTATCTATCTATCTATCTATCTCTTTTCTCGCTAGCTTGCTAGCAAACTATCTCTTTTAAATCTCTTTTTATAAGGACATAGGTCTAATCAACCAGTTTATCAATTGCTATACTGGTTAAACAAGGTAGTATTTTAACTGAGATACAAGTATATATCACTCTATATTACATAATCTGGTAATTAGAATTACAGAATCCATCTATCCTTTCTTCTCCAGGCGAAACATCATGGACCATAAATCAGCATTTAGCTTGATCTCTAGAAACAAAGTTAAAGTTTAAAATATTTTTCCATTCTAATCATTCTTCTTAATTGAAATGCTTCATAGTGATATTCAGTGGCAGGTTAAATGTGATGTATGAGGCCATCTGCCTGCAAAAATTTCCATTCAGAAATGGATCGAGCAAGTTGTGTTTTGCTTCATTTCCCATTTATTATTAATATAAATTCAATGGCACAAGCAGAGTCAACAGAAGAACTTCATCTATAAAACTAGCAACTATGTGAAGATATGGCTGGTGTTTTTTGTTTTTTTTTTACGGAAGCTGACATGAAGAAAACTGTTTGAGTTGTTTGCCTTATTCTGCAAATAGAAAACAATTATAAAGTAAATATCTTTTTAAGAAGGAGAATGCAGTATAAACATAATTGGACCATAAATGGAAATGTCTTAGGTCCTGTAAGATGAGTTAAATACCTTAAATTTATCTATTAAATCTCTGGTTTTTAAAGGGAACAAAGCTTCCTTATTCACTAGACTTAGCAATTATTTAGTGGCAGTGTATATTGTACTGTCAGAGCCTTCATATAATTGGTTTGCATCAATAAAGATTTCAGATTGCTGCTAGCTACTCAATCAATTTTTAAAAAAGAGTTAGAGTCCAGGTCCCCAATGTGTCCACCAACTGTTTTTATGCTTGGAATCACAAGATCATTGGTAACTATGTTTGACATTGTGGGAGCCCTGTTATATCCAGTTATCTATTTTGCACTGTTATAGGAATTAGTAGTGAGAATTAAGGAACTTTGAGCTATTAACACGATCACTTAAATGACTTGACAATTCCCATTTTATGCCAGAATATTGGCCTTATATTGTCCTCAGGGAGCGATTTATGTTCTCTTATAAGCATAGTGCTATTTCTTTACTGCCAATACTCAGACCTTCCTACTTTTTATTTATTTTTATTTTTTTATTTATTTTATTTTTATTTACATTTATATGCCGCCCTTCTCCGGAGACTCAGGGCGGCTTACAGTCTTTAGAGCACCATGCTAAGTGCTCGGCAATAGCCTTCATTCCATTGTATATGCCTGCTTATTACTAGGACTTTTTGACCCCCTCAAGCGGCATTTTTTACGAAATCAGCTTATTGTCCCCAACAATCTTGGGTCCTCATTTTACCTACTCCGAGAAGATGGAAGCCTGAGTTAACCTTGAGCCTCGTGGGATTCGAACCTGCACTAATTGCAGGCAATTGAGCTAAGTGCTAAATGTTTAACAGCTGCACAACCAAGGCTCTTATCTTATGCCACTGATCACTGCTGCAGTTTGCTGCTGCATCATTTTCTTCAACTATGAAATTGCTTCAGGCCCAGCCATAGTACTGAAACAGCATTGGTCACATTGGTCGATGATCTCTGGAGGGCCCATGACAGGGGTTTTCCTCTGTCCTGGTCCTATTAGACCTCTCGGCGGCTTTTGATACTATCGACCATAGTATCTTATTGTGGCGGCTGGAGGGTTTAGGGATTGGGGGAACTGTCTTACGATGGTTCTCCTCCTTCCTCTCCAGCCGCTCACAATTTGTGTTGGCGGGGGGGGGGGGGAGAGGTCCACCTCTAGGCCCCTGGTTTGCGGGGTGCCTCAGGGGTCGGTCCTCTCCCCTCTCTTGTTCAACATTTATGTGAAACCGCTGGGCGAGATCATCTGTGGTCTTGGGGTGCGGTGCCATCTGTACGCAGATGACACCCAGTTGTACATCTCCACCCCAGACCACCCCAACGATGCTTTGGAGGCTATGTCCTGGTGCCTGGAGGCCGTGCGGAATTGGATGGGCGGGAACAGGCTCCGACTCAACCCATCCAAGACTGAGTGGCTGTGGTTCCCGGTGCCCCGATATAGCCAGCTGATACCTTCGTTGGCTATTGGGGGAGATATTCTGCCCCCTACAGGGAGGGCTCGCAATCTGGGTATCCTCCTGGATGCACGGCTGTCTCTAGAAGACCATATTGCGGCTGTCTCCAGGGGGGCGTTTTATCAGGTTCGCCTGATTTACCAGTTGCGGCCCTTCCTGGATCGGGACGCCCTGCGCACGGTCACTCATGCCCTTGTCACCTCTCGCCTGGATTACTGTAACGTTCTCTACATGGGGCTCCCTGTGGGGAGCACCCGGAGACTTCAACTGGTGCAAAATGCGGCCGCGCGGGTGATTATGGGGGTGTCGCGTAGCTCCCATGTGACACCTCTCCTGCGCGAGCTGCATTGGTTGCCGGTGGCTTTCAGGTTTTTTTAAGGTTCTAGTTTTGACCTTTAAAGCGATCCATGGCATTGGGCCAGGCTATCTGCAGGACCACGTTCTGCCGGTGATCTCCAACAGACCTGTGCGTTCCCACAGGGAGGGCCTTCTCCAGGTGCCGTCGGCCTCTATGTGTCGTCTGGTGGCCCACAGGAATAGGGCCTTCTCTGTGGGGGCCCCTGCCCTCTGGTATAGTCTGCCACCAGAGATACGTACCAGCACAGACCTGAGAACCTTCAGGCGTGTGTTAAAAACCTGGCTCTTCGAGCAGGCTGGCCTGGGCTGACATGAGATTTTAATCCGTCTCCTTTTTTAATTTGGATTTTAAATTTGGGGTTTTTAATATATCAGGGGGGAGGGTTGATTTCTTAATTCTAACAGCCCAAACTATTTAATCTCATTTTAACTTTTATATATGTATTGGGGTAGATCTGGCTGTGCACCACCCTGAGTCCTTCGGGAGAAGGGCGGTATATAAATGTTAAAATAAATAAATAAATAAACTAGTATAAATAAATTCAGTTTTACTGTCTGTCCACATCTATGATTGGTTGATTACTAATGGTTTAGATCTATTACTTCAAAAGCAAAAATGCTCACAATGTGACTCTTTTGAGCCACATGAACTCATGAGTTACCTTTTCATTAGTACTGGACAAAGTTTTCCAAAAAGAGTAGTTCAGAAAACCTCTGAATGCAAATAAAAAAAAAATGGTGATGGAATTCTCTGAATCTGAGAATGAAAATGTATTTCCTGTATATTAAAGAATATGAACAAATAGACCTTTTTGTGGAATCAAGTAAGTAATTAGTATCCTCCCCATTAAACAAGCACTCATATCAGAAAAGGAGATGGCAATATGAACAGCTTTGTCTTAAATTATGACTGACAACTGAGAGTCAAGGTGTTTGTGCCCAGATTCCAGCATTCTGTTACCTAATCCTTTTGCTGATTGTAATAAATTTACCTACCCTGAATTCTTGGTAATTTTATTTTCTAGATTATGAATAGAGTTGGCTACTTATCTTCAAAGTGTTAAAGCAAAGCTGCCTTAGAAGTTGTCCCTGATTGTCTGCATACTGACTTCCAATGGGATCATCAGTGCAAAAAAGTGATTGTGCAAAGAAAGCTGCAAATAATTTTGAAGCAGCCATCTGAACCTTGCAAAGGTTAATGGAACATTAATGCTTCAAAGAGAAGTGTTTGGTTTACACCACTGCCCTGTGTAAAAAACCTCTTTCAAATGCTTTGTACGGTGTTTCTTTTGTAAATCATTCTAAACATTTTAAATGTATTTTATACTAAATACTTTAGATTGTGGTTATAATTATGAAAGTAATATTCCTTAACTAAATTTGTTAGAAACAAATGCATTTTGCTATAGAAAAAAGTACATGTCAGCCAAACTTATCAATATTTTTTCTCTACTAGTACATCTCTTAGAGTTAAACTGGAATAAATGAAAATAATTTCTTGGAACATACACAAAAATAGCTTCTATAAAGTTAGCAATTTTAGTTTTGTTAAAAACCTTTTCCTCTTTGTCATTAAGGATTTATTTCCCCTTTTATATCAAATGCATTATTTATTATGTCAGAATAAGTTTTGGGAGATGATAAATTGGATTTGCTGTATTTCTTATTTTGCAAATGGCTAATACAGTAAATCAAATAAATAAATAAAATGAAATAACAGAACTCTGGAATTTATGTGTCTGCAAATACTAATTTGTTCTATATTTTCCTTAAAAGACTCACTAGAGTTTCCAACTTATGCTGAAATAGACCAAAATGTCTGATGCATCATTTAACTTTTTAAAAAAATTCTTTATCCTACTGCTGGGAACTCTATCATATTTGACTGCATTTACTTAAAATGAACGAAAGAAATCTCAAGGTACATATATGTAAATAAATATGAAGTACCTTTAGACTTCTGTTATTCCTTCTACAAGATAAATTAACTGCTGCCATGCCAAATCAATTAAATTCAATCTACTATGTTACTCTAGTCTAAGTTGTATATAGTCCATTAAATTGAACAAAAACAAGAACCTTGCCTTTGCTATTGATAGAGCTATTATTTAGATTTAATTCTACATGTGGGTTCCATTTTATAACATATTGAAATGGCATCAAACTGGTCAAAGCTTGAATCCCAAGGCAGAGTGATGTAATTCAGAAGAGAATTCTATTTATCTTGAGAGATAGGGAGAGGAGGAAAGGTTATGCAAAAGTGTGACCCAATTTTATTTCCTATTTGGCATAGGTTGCATATGGCAGTCATGCCCAAATGAAACAAGCAAACCACTCTTTTCTCATTGATATAAATCCCACTGTGGGGAAGACGAGGAAAGAGAATATTGGATTCTGTGACTGATACATCTGTTTCGAATTGGAATATTTCTTACTATCTAATTGGCAATTAGATTTCCTAATATTTAGTCAGATTTTTTTTTCAGTTTTCAATTTTTGTCTCCAAAACAAACGCTTCTAAGTCTACATGTTTGGATAGCAAAATGATCTTTGCTTTACATCCAAATTTGTTAATATTCTGATCCCCGGTTTCGACTCCAGTAGTCACGTCTTCCAAGCCCAGCATTCCTGCTAACGTATTCACTGTAAATGTATTTTTTTCCTCCCAGTCTGAATAGTACAGTAGAGGCAATTAATCCAAAGGACAGCTCTCTCAGAACACCTATTAGTAGCATTTATTAGGACAGTTAAGACTATAACCCAAGAATTCCTCTGAGTATTCTACTTTTCTAAATAAATGGTGGTAACAGTCTGATCTACTTTCTTCATGGGCTTTTCTGGTGCAAAGGAGATGAAACTTGAATGCTTAGTGATTAGAGGGCAGTCAACATCTGTTAATTGTTTCGGTAACTGCTAGTATAGTCAAATGGAGACAATACACATTCTTGACTCACTCCTTTATCTCTTTTGAACCACTGTTTCTCCAGACCGAGTTGTTGCAGTAGCTTACTATATATTGCAGAAATTCCTCAAATAAATATTTAAAAGAGTCCCACATTTCCATCAGCCTTAGTATGGTCGTTTACTTAGTATGCACTATTAAGGGACTACTTATTTTTTAAATTTTTTTAGACAAGATAGAAAACAAGTATATAGCCTTATAAGATAGTTAAGCGGTATCAATATTTTAAAAAGAAGGATAATACTATTTGCAATCTCTTACATTCTTTGAGATAAGCCTTTACCAAACTTCATTTTTAAACTATGCCAATAGCCTATTTAAATGGAAGATACAAAGGATCACCAACCTTATGTTTCTTTTGCATTAGTAACAACTTACAGATGGAAGACTTGACTCATTACTTATTACATTGCATACTTTATCAGGAATCTAGTGCTAGATTCAGAGGTGGACTACTGGGGGTTTGCAGGGGTTTGGGAGAGTCCCTAGCTAAGATTCTGTGCAGTTGGTAGAACCCCCAAATCCCACTCCTGGCTGGCCCCTCCCTGCCCCTCCCCACCCCTCCCACACAGCCCGTTTTGGATGCAAGTAAGTGCAGGGCAGACACGGAGGCTTGGGGAGGGCAAAAAGTGGGCCTTCTAGAAGTTCAGGAAGGCCGGAAATGGGCCCGTTTCCAGCTTCCAGAGAGCCTCCAGAGCAGGGGTGGGATACGACAGGGTTAACTACCAGTTCGGGATTTACGAGTTTCCCTGCATGCTGTGAGCCGCACGCCTGTAACTCATCATTAGCATGCTGTATGCAGAGACACAGCCTTTGAAACAGCCCCGTTTTTCTGCCTTTTTAACTACAGCTGTGCCTCGTTTGGCAACTGAAGTTGAAAAATCAGGAGATAAAGATCAGATAAGAGCCCGGGTGGGCGGGTGGGCAAAAACATCAGCAGATATAGAACCAGTTCTATGTCTGCTGCTCTTCAGAGCTACTGGTTCTACAGAGGTGGACAGAACTGGTAGAAACCCACCCCTGCTCTGGAGCCCAGGGAGACCAGAGTCTCCAGAGTCCAGGGGAAAAAAAAAACCCGTCATGGTGCAGGAGGCCTTGCTAAAAATTTTGAATCCTACCCATAGCTAGGTTCATGATACCCTTGTTAATCCGATTGGATCAGTCTAGTTTAGAAGAAAAAAAGTCTGTTTCCTATTGTCTGATGAAGATGAACATGTAACAAAACAAGTTGCATTGTTTGTTATGGCTGCAAAGAAAATACAAAAGCTCATGCTGACAAACAGTGCTGTTAATATTAAAGGGAATATGTTGAAGTGACATTGATTGCTGTAATATAGGAATTTTGCTAAAACCCATGGTTGCAAATAAATGTTTCAAACAGAAAATGATTTACATCCTGGTGTTATCTGTATACTCAAAGGCTTTATAATAGTCAGTGAAGCAAAAGTAAATTTTCTCTCTTCTATTCCCTTGCCCATTCTTTTTAGCAATCTTGTATTATCCAGTTGATTTGGTACCATCAATCTACTTTTCTAAAACCTGTTTATTTGGCATTTCACTCGCCATGATCTATTCTTGTTCTCTGTGTTCTATTTATATGTATGTATGCTTGTGTGTATATGTGTATGTGTGTGCATTTGTGAATATATAAATAAATTATACACATGAGAAAATAGAACATACACAAATATTTTCCATTTTCCTCTATATTTGTTGGCATAGAACCGTTAACATTTTAATTGCCATTTGTCCTGCAGCTTCAAATTTCAGTGGCTTTTAATTCGTACTTGGTGTTTTCCTGTTTGACCCGCCGGCAGCTGACAGAGCTGACAACAGAGTCAGACAGCAGTTAGGAGGTTGGGAAGGAACCTGGGCCAGGTCTGGAGGCTGAGGAAAATCTGGAGTTGGGCTCTGCATCAGGGGAAGAGATGGGGCCAGGGCAGGCTGGCAGTCAGAAGCTGCTTTCGGGTTCGGACAGCAGTGATGCAAGGGAGCTTATGGAACCGGTTCCCAGGCTATGCATGCACAGAAGACAAAAACAATTGAGAATGCAGGATGGATTCAGGAGTAAGACCACACCTCGGAGATGATTGGCTCCTCCCATAGGACATAAAAGAGAAGAGAATGGGATGTGACCTTTTGCAGGAAGTTCGTTGGGTGAGTTCAAGCTTTGAAAAATGCTGTTTAACTCTGTGTCATGTTTGGCCTGGCCTTGCATCTGACAATTAGTTGTCTAGCCACATTCCAAGTGTCATAAGGTGGGTATTTATAAACATTCCCCTGACAGACTGCTTGTGACACCTGGTCGCTGTGAATGAACGTAATTCACAGCTAAAAGAAAAAGAGGTTTGGTCAGATTTAAGATTGTGTTTTATGCTTTCTAAGGAGGCCTAGGTCAGAACAACATCTAATTTATTGTCATCTCTGTCACCTCCCACTTACTCATAAAGTCACTTCCTAAATGTATGCTTTCTTTCTACAATTTTTTAATCATTTATGATATGTAAAAAAATAACAGTCCCCTTTGTAAAGGGTTTCAACATTGGTTTTTTTATATCCTTTAATCTCAGCTGTCTTTATTATATTTCTTCTGTGATTGATCTTGAATATTCCTACTTTATATATTTTCCTGTAATATCACTGTTCCTAAAACAATATTTCTCGTTTACTATTTCTTGTTATATTCCTTCATTTGCGCACAGCCTTGACTGAGATAGCATTTCTTGTCATTTTTTGGCTTGAGGTTGAAAGTCAGCAATCAGTCATCATATGACAGTCTTGTTCCCAAGTCTTTCATCCCACAACCCACAACTCCGTCACACAACCCACAACACCACACCCAACCCCACCCCATCCAATCCATCATCACTCAAAACTAGGCATGCATGCCCCAAACTACCTCTATCCCAAATACAACTGGTCTTAAATGCAAGCTATTCAATGCAAGAAGCCTTGTAAATAAAATTTTTATTTATTTTTATTATTATTATTTTTTTAATTACATTTATATGCCGCCCTTCTCCGGAGACTCAGGGCGGCTTACAATCTATGGAGCACCATGCAAAGTGCTCAGCAATAGCCTTCATTCCATTATATATGCCTGCTTATTATTACTAGGGCTTTTGGCCTCCCCAAGCGGCATTTTTACAAAGTCAGCTTATTGCCCCCAACAATCTTGGGTCCTCAATTTACCTACCCCGAGAGGATGGAAGGCTGAGTCAACCTTGAGCCTGGTGGGATTCGAGCCTGCACTAATTGCAGGCAGCTTGCACTAAGTGATAGATGATTAACAGCCTGCACCACCAATACCCGAATTTCTCCTCTTACTAAGTACGGCTAAATTCAACATCATATTTGTCTGTGAAACATGGCTCAATGCATCTTTCCCTGACTCCGTTACCATAGTAAGAGACTATCATGTTTACCGATCAGATCATGAAATCCTTAGAGGAGGTGGTGTTGCTATCTTCTATAAAAAGTCCCTACATCTAAAAAGCATCCAAGTTACCCAGGAGCTTGCTATTCCTGAGACCATCGTCTGTGAACTATCCTTAAATATCACATTTCAGTTCTTACTATGTTACAGAGCCCCTGATTATGACATCGAACATGCAAACAAGCTAAATACACTACTAACATGGGCAGCATCCTGCCCACATGCTTTCATTTTTCTTGCTGACTTCAATCTACCTCATATTAACTGGACCCTTAACAAATGCACAACTGAACCCACACATGCAATCTTCTACAATGCAGTAACAAATCTGGGACTAGAACAACTAGTAACCAACAACACTAGACTTAACAACTGCCTCGATCTCATCTTCTGCAATAATTTGAATTCAATTTATGGAATACAAATTAAAGAACCCTTTTCCAACAGTGACCACAACTTGATTGACTTTTGTCTCAATATACGTCCACATAAAAATCATCAAAACGATGGAATCCCCAATTATAACTTCAAAAAAGGCAACTATGATCTTATAAACAATGATCTCTCATCCCTTGATTGGCAATTTCTATTCTCTGGATGCAATACTATAGAAGACCATTACAACATATTTTTACTTGAAGTCAAAAGAGTCATCAAACTACATATACCATTAACAACTCCCAAAACCAGAAAAAACAAATTACCCAAAACAATAAGGAAGCTTCAATCCAAAAAGAAATCACTTTGGCGGAAAAACAAATCTGGTCATGTTACCAACTTCAAAAGCCAATACAAAAATTTATGCCACCAGATAAAAACTGAATGCACCAATTATCACATTAAACAAGAAGAAAACCTTCTACGTACCAATTCCACCCATGCTTTCTACAATTTTATAAACAACAAACTAAAAGACTCAAGGTCCATCCCACCCCTGAAATGACCTAATGGTAAAGAGTGCAATGACGACACTATTAAAGCCAACCTCTTTAACACATTTTTTGGCTCAGTATTTATAAACAGCAATGGATCATGCCCAGTATTTCCTAGTTGAACCACAGACAACTACAATGATCTAATACATATCGATTTTACAGAAGACAATGTTGAAAAGCACTACGCAATCTAAAACCATCTCTATCTATTGGATCGGATGGAATATGTGCCTACTTCTTAAAAAAGCTATCCACTGCCATAGCAGAGCCTCTAAGCATAATCTTTGAAAAATCTTTCAGGACCAGCTCCTTGCCAAAACTATGGTCACAAGCCACGGTCATCCCCATCTTCAAAAAGGGAGACCCCAGCCTAAGTTGAAAATTACAGACCAATCTCTTTATGCTGCATCACCTGTAAAGTCATGGAATCAATTATCAACCAATCCATCATCCTCCACTTAAAAACAAACAACCTACTCTCTAATAAACAATTTGGTTTTAGGAAAAAACTATCATGTAATCTGCAACTCTTACATTGCAAAAACATATGGACTACACAACTCGATCAGGGCAAAGCAATAGACGCAATCTACATAGACCTCTGCAAAGCCTTTGATTCAGTGGTACATGACAAACTACTCTTAAAACTAAAATTTTATGGTATCTCTGGACACCTGCATAACTGGATAGAAGCATTCCTGTCAAACAGACAAGAAATGGTCAAAATTGGAAGAGTCCTATCTATATCTATTCTATATCTGTCAATGGTGGTGTCCCCCAAGGCATTGTTCTAGGACCAACTCTTTTCATACTCTACATAAATGACCTATGTGATCATATCAAGAGCAACTGCGTTCTCTTCGCTGATGATGTAAAGCTATTCAACACCACAGAAAATACCGCTACCCTTCAAAAAGACCTTGACTACCTATCAGAATGGTCAAACAAATGGCAACTTCAGATTTCAACAAATAAATGCTCTGTCCTACATATTGGCAAAAAAAATCAGAAAATAAAATACAGGCTGAATAGTCAAGACCTTGTTGATGACCCAAACTTTGTAAAGGATCTTGGAGTACTCATCTCAAATGACCTAAGTGCTAGAGCCCACTGTAACTACATAGCCAAAAAGGCGCTAAGAGTTGTTAACTTAATCTTGCATAGCTTTTTCTCTGGTAATATTACACTAATAACTAGAGCATACAAAACATTTGCTAGACCAATACTTGAATACAGCTCATCAGTCTGGAACCCACATTACGTATCTGATATTAACACAGTTGAAAAAGTCCAGAAATATTTTACAAGAAGAATTCTTCACTCCTCTACTCGTTGCAGAATACCGTATGCCACCAGACTTGAAATTCTAGACCTAGAAAACCTTGAACTACGCCGCCTTCGGTCCGATCTAAGTATAGTATATAAAATCATACATTGCAATGTCCTACCTGTCAATGAATACTTCAGCTTCAACCATAACAACACAAGAGCAAACAACAGATACAAACTCAAGGTTAATCGCACCAAACTTGATTGCAGGAAATACGACTTCAGCAACAGAGTGGTCAATGTCTGGAATACTCTACCTGACTCTGTGGTTTCTTCCCCAAACCCCAAAAACTTTAACTTTAGACTGTCTACTATTGACCTTACCCCTTTCCTAAGAGGGGGCGTGCATATGCGCACCAACGTGCCTACCATCCCTGCCCTATTGTTTCTTTTGTTTCTTTTTTAACTTCAGTGGTGGGATTCAATTTTTTTTATTACCAGTTCTGTGGGCATGGCTTGGTGGGCATGGTGTGGTTTGGTGGGCATGGCTTGGTGGGTGTGGCAGGGGAAGGTTACTGCAAAATCCCATTCCCTCCTCACCTCACTAATCTGCTTTCCAGCTCTGTTCTCCTGTGCAGGGCAACAACTGGGACTTGGGAGGCAGAGAATAAATTGGGGGCAGGGCCAGTCAGAGGTGGTATTTGCCAGTTCTCCAGATTACTTAAAATTTCTGCTACTGGTTCTCCAGAACTGATCAGAACCTGATGAATACTACCTCTGCACAACTTTCCCTACCTATAATAATAGCTTTTCTTGAATCAACTACTCTTTGAAATTCTATGGAATTGTTTTGCCACTTGATTTTTCTTCAATGTCTTTTATATCTTCTCGTGGTTTCTCAGATTCACTTTTTCATATTAAATATATTAATATTTCTTACACTAATTTTATGTTCCCCTATTTTCTGGCATACTTAATCTCTTTCATATCCAAATTTGTGTATGTGTGCTCATGTGCGTGCGTTCTCAATAATCCATAACATTCTATAATCTGGAGATGGCTACTTGGATTGCTCTGAGGAAGGAATGCAGCAGTTGGATTGTTTAGCTTAGAAAAAATACACTCAAGAAGATATATGATAGAGGTTATAAAATTATGTATGGTAAAGAAAAACTGAACAGTCTTCCCCAACAACTGAATAATCATTCACCACAATATTAAAACTATCTGCCCAGTGAAAATTACTAGTAGAAAAATAAAAGGCAGATAAGAGGAAAAATAGTAGATAATGAGCCCTTGGAATATGCTGCCACAAGATATGGTGTTGGCTTCTAAAATTCCTATATGATGGCTCCATCCATAACTACTATAATTATTCTGGTTATTTACAGTAGGAGTGGAGAGGTATTCTAATGTTCTATGGTGAATCATTCTGTGAGATAGATTACTGGCTACATAGGCCTAGATCTGATCTATCAGAACTATTCTAGCATTCCAATTTTCCATTGATTTATTCTCTGATTTATTGGCTTATAGAGGAGCATGTAATTACAGACATCATTTTAGAATATCATTCCTACTTTATTCTTTCATGTGGTCTTATCTAAGTTTAAATAGCTCACTTTAATTACTAATGTTCAATTATTTCAGAGACATTCAATTTGGTGTACCTGCCTGCAACTTGAATAGTAAACATTCCTAAATTATTCTTTTGAATGTCATAGGCCATATTGAATCTCTCTCTCTCTCTCTCTCTCCCCTTTCCTTTCCTCTCCTCTCCTGTCCCTTTATGCCTAACCTAATATGCTAGCACTCGGCAAATTAGTAAAAAGAATTCTATATTGTGTGACTGAATGCCCCGGAACTTGCTTACTATAAAATACCAATGTCATAACATATTATTAAAGTCACTTTTTAGCACATAGAGCCTGAACATTAGACCTTCTTATTTCTGCTCATCCCCAAAAGTATTTATCAATAGACAGACTCATATTCATGAATGAAACTTCTTTGTCTAACCTCATTGTAGATCCCCTCCTGATTATCCGTACTTCTGCTCATTTAGAAATGGCTTGATATGAATGAGTTGGCTCAGCCTGCAAGAAATCAAACATTTGCTAAACCTAGGTGTTCTTTATTAGGTGTTCTTTCAGAAACTTGACTCATTTGTGCTATGATCCAGACACATTTGTGACACTATGGGTATATGTATGGGCATAAGATGTCAATGTTTCCACTGACAATGTAGTTTGAAACCTACATTCAATTAACTTCCAATCCTGCTGGCTTAAAAATACCGAGCCATGAACCAATTGGTTTCCCATCCAGATGGCTAACAGAAATGTTTTTTTTTTTTTTTAAAAAGAAAACAGGAAGAAGGAAACATGAGAAAACAACGCTTCTCATCTCACACTGCCACCACTCTTAGAATAACAATTACTCCTTTTCCTTTATTCCATAAAAAAAGAAGGAAATTACCTTCAATTCTTCTGATCCTTGCTTTCAGCACATACTGCAGTGTGTGTGTAAAAGTAATTGCTAAGGAGGGTAGTCACCTTTCTTACAGGGGGAAAACAACATTGCTTCTCGTAGTGGAATTATCTGAGCCTGAGAACAAAAATGGACATTTGCAAAGCCACCAGAGTCAATTGACATTCCATTTGTAGCTCTTCAATGTGAAAATTCTTCCCATTTAAAACAATGGTTAGAAAGAGCATTAAATAAATGAGGATCAAGTTCAATGTTCATATTAATTAAAGTACACACATGCTTAGTTTCCAAGATTCTTGGATTTCATAAGAGAGAGGCAGAGAAAAGGGGAAGATTAATTGCAATAATCCAATAGATAGTAGCAAGGAGAAAAATATTTTGCTGTTGTCTTGTGACTAGCCAGATTGTTGCAACTCCAAATAAAGGAAAAAGAGGAATTTTTTTAAAAAAAATCTACTTTGAAAATGTTTCATGCATTCCAATGTCCCTGTGAACTCAGTATAATAAAACGCAAACACATTATTTCCACTACTCTGTTAATATCTACATATTACTGTGGATACATATATCTGCAATATCACAAATCCTATCCCCTTTTCTTGTTTTCATTAATATTCACAGCAGAAGTGTATGATAGATGGCACTTTAAGAACACATTGGGTAATAAAAAAAGACTAAAAAAAATAAAAAAAACATTATCCAAACATTATCCAAAAATTGTTTTTGGTTCTCAATGAATGCAACCAGCAGTTTATCCTCTTCCTTTTCAGTTCTCACATCTGCTAGGCTTTGCCTGAAGCTACACTTATTAAATTTTAAAGTCCCTAGACTACTCAGTGCTGTAACTTGTATATATTTAATGCTTTCAGTATATCATAAATGCACAATCTAATGTATTCATTGTAACATTTTTTTTCTATCTTCTTGCAATTTACAAATCTCATTTCTCTCTTTTTAAAGACACTGAAGAAATTAACAGTATCTTACCATACTGCTTGAGCAGAATATTGTTATCATGAGATCTGGACTTTGGTTTGTGATGAAAAGAAAAAAATTAACTTGGAACTAGAAAGAGAGAGAGAGAATGAGAGAGAATGAGACAGACAGACAGACAGACAGACAGATATTGTATAGTTAAAATTCCTGACTATCCTGTCAAAGCTGAAGAAGCTTCTTGAATGAGATGTGAAACATCTTCAAAAGAAAAAACCAAGAAAGTCCAGTTGCCCCCTGAAAAATCACCTTTGGGACAATCATGATCTGGGATGACTAGGAATCTCCACAGACTTTTAGCTATACAATTTGGAATGAACACCCTTTGAATGGTGTGGGAATAAGGAATGCATTTCCAGAGGAAGAAATCAGACCACAGGAGCCAGGAGTACTACTCAAGTGACTCTGAGACACAGATAAATCTCCAAGTGCTTCAATGACCCTCTAGGAGGATGCAAATGACCAGCCGTCTGAAAGAAATATAAATACTTCCATTACCCATTCTCCTGTCAGAGCTAAAGAAGCTTCTTGGATGAGAAGCAAAACTTCTTCAAAAGAAAAAGCAAGAATGTCTGATTGCCTCCTGAAAAAGCACCTTTCTGAGAACCATGACTTGGATGACTGAGAATCTCCACAGACTTGTAGACTAGCACATTTTCTTATTTCCAGATTAGTATTCAAAATTCATATTATGTTATTAAGGCTAAAATTCAGAATTTGTGGTTGTGGAGCTATAGAAATTACTACTGCTTCCTGACAGGAAATGAAAACATTTCCAACTAGTTACAGCTCCATCTTGCTTAGATAGCAATGAGATGACTGATGAACTCTTCAACCTAAGCCTGACAACTGATATAATCTAACAAAAAGGATTCTCTTCTCTTAGATTGATGATAATTCTCAGTAACATTATCAACATTCTCAACCATATAAGCAAAAAACATTTTTCAGAAATCCTTACATTGCTTAATTTCATTCAATCACTTCCCTTTACCCATTTGACAAAGCCCATAGTCAAGAAATAGAAGAATAATAATAATTCACAGTTCTGATGCACATACTGGTACCATTCCATATTCATTCTCAACTCAATCAATAGTACACAAACACAGAGACTAATATATATTTAATTATTTCTGTTAAGAGCAACATTTAGAATTCTAACAATCTTAAACTCAGAATCTGGGAGGGATGGAAACAGTGCCAAATGCAAGAAAGTTAATTTTTTTTCTGAATAAAAAGAACACTGTATGTACCAAATTCTACAAGAGTTGTGGAAGAATCTGCCATGCTTCTTGTCACATGCTATTGATTACTAATATGGATGAGCAGTTGACTAAATAAGAAATGTTGAAGAGTTTTTTTATTAGAAAATAACCCTATATTTTAATTAGAATATAAGACAGGGGAAAAAAAACAAGATTGTAGCAAAAGATATACCATGATAATATGGTGATCTGTAATGGTTCAATCTACTGTATTCTCTGAAATACATGAAATCAAATGCTGTTTTATTTTATAGTTAGTATCAATTCCTGAAGTTCAGAAGTTTCAGCACTAGAGGTTGTTTTCTCCCTAGCAACTGCTTCATCTAGATTTCTCCAATCGTCATTTTGCCAAAGAAGAGTATTGGCGGATAGGTGGTCTATCTTTTCAATGACAGCTGGATGATGCATGAAGATGCTGTAAATCTCTCCTGCAGAAAAGGTCCAAAGATATCACATTAATTTCTTTCCAATATACACTGTTGTCTTGATCTTTCCTGTCCTCATATGTACCATATTTTGAGCCCTTTGTAATCTTTCAAAGAACAAGAAGTCTGAAGGACAAAATATAATCATGGTAAGATGGATCACATTTAATAGTTTTTGCTGCTTTGCTATATTCTGTTTTTTTTTTTTTTAAATTCATTATTTAGTTGATTCTTTAAAGCAAGGCATGATACTGGAGCTGCTATTGGCTGATTGCAAAGACAGCAATCATTAAAAAAAATTTCCTTACTTAAGTGTATTCTGATGATGAAACTTTTCATAATAAATGCACCATGTTTTCTTTGGATAGCAGTAAGTCACATATCACATATACACATACATTTTTACTTTTTTTGGGGGGGTGGGGAGTTGCAACTATAAGCTCTGCTGAATCTATATTAATAGCAAAAGAAGCTCAGTTTTATCTGGGAAAAGAGATCCATTGTTCTTCCATCAAAAAACATAAATTGATTGTTAATTTCCTTGAAGCCAGCTCAGCAAGGGAAAATGAAACTGCTAAGTGCATTTAGCCAGGACAATGTGATTTACTGAAACATTATTTATTTTAATTTGCTCTCCAATCTCATTTAGAGCATGTACTGCCTGTGGCTGCAGTCAGGGTATCCTAGAATACTCTGAACAAGATTAAATATCAGAATCCTTCTTAGTTCCAACTTATGGCATGGGATATACAAACTCAATACAATTATCGAGTTTAAGCCAACGTGTTAGCTGCTGCAGCTTACAAAGATCAAGTAAATAATGGAGAAAACAAGGTGACCTAGAATTAAAAGACACACAAAGACTGTCAAATTGTTTTTGTCATTGTCTGTGTAATAACCAAGAACTCAGTGAATGAAAAGAAGAGCATCTTTAGGAAACGCAGTACCCCCATTTCTGTCACAGCTTGGAATCTGAAAAAAATACACCCCAGGAAACATCAGAAATTTAAACATTTGGCACATTGCATAGACAGATGATGGTACCATAATTCTTTGAGGTGCAGTTTGGAAATTTAGTCAGACAACTAAAGATCTCCAGTTTCTTTCTATTACCTGGTATTTTAAGACTCCATGTTTCTCTATCCTGTCTTGGGGCAGGTGTAATTTCTGACATTGATACAGTATGTCTTCTCTTCCTCATCTGCATGGCTGCTGGTAACCTTATGTCTGAGCCCATTGACTTCCCTCCCTGATGCATCAATATCATAGACTGTATTTCTGTCAACTGTCTGACAAAAAAATAATAATTTTTAAAAATATTACTAAATACATTTATTGCATGGAATGTATCCCACTTTCTTTATAGGATTTTATGTCCATGATTTTTCTGGATCTCAGAGCACAATTCTATTCTATTTGGAAAATGCTCATTTGCCTCTAGCAGTTGCAAAATCCTTTGATTTTGTAAATGCTGGGTTAAAATGTATTTGTACAGATATTTTAGAATTTGATTGCCTTGTGAAAACACTGGTCATATGAATTCCCATTTATGTACTAGCAGTGGCTTTGATGTTAGTGGGCATATAACTAACCATTCATTTGTCAGAAGGAATTTCATTAAGAGATATCCACACATCTTTCTTCAAAGATTGGATTGGGTTTAATTTAGTTTTATTGTTCCACATATTTATTGTTTTAACTATACGGCTGTGCACCGCTCCGAGTCCTTCGGGAGGGGAGCGGTATATAAATAAATATTTATTATTATTATTATTAAAGCTAATTTAGCTGCAAACATGATCACTCCATTCCAGGAAGAAGATTGTTTGTTGTTGTGTGTCTTTGTGTGTGAAAGAAAGAAAGAAAGAAAGAAAGAAAGAAAGAAAGAAAGAAAGAAAGAAAGAAAGAAAGAAAGAAAGAAAGAAAGAAAGAAAGAAAGAAAGAGAGAGAGAGAGAGAGAGAGAGAAGAGAAAGAATGAAGGAGGTGGAAGAAGGAAGGGAGGGAATGAGGGTGGGTTAGGGCTAGGGCTTGAGCTAGTGCTAGGGTTAAGGTTACATAAATATCATGTACTACTTTTGAAAAACAATACTTTTTTCTTCCCATAGAAAGCAAAGAAGCTCTCATCCTACATTATAGAGAGAGAAGAAAGGAACACTCCTACATTAATAATTAAGCATGTTTTTAAAAATATAATTTGGGCTGCATGAATTGCATTACTCCAGGGACACATTTTGTCATGAATACTTTAAAACATGTATGCCTTGACATACAAAAAGTATCATCCAGATAGTCTGGGGGCAATGCAGAACTTCACATGTGGTCACAAAAAGGGGAACTAAATAAAGAATAGATATCAGTTCAACACTACCTTCTAGTGCAGTCCCAGATGATGAAAGGATAGTAAAAAGATAAAAACGAGATGGCAGCTAGGAATTCCCTTTGTGTTAAAGGATGTCATTTTCATTTCCATGCAATGGAGCAAAGTAACACTTTTTAATTGTTTCTTTTTGTAATAAATAGTTAAAGTGATTGTCATTTTTAAGGCAAGTTTGCACATTTTCCAGGAAGCTGCTCCTTCCATTTGTTTGAAGATTCACACAAATGGAAAACATTCAGTGAAGCATTATCGAAGTACTTCTGGAGATTTTGTAGTGTTTTCTTTCACCCCAATGAACTAAATGTGCATTCTAAGATAATAAGATTTTTTTTAGCTGTAATAGCTACTTCATAACTTCATATTTTCTTCTTCAGTTTGTTTTAGTCATAAAAGCACTGGATCTCTGGTAATATCACACTACTAACTAGAGCATACAAAACATTTGCTAGACCTATACTTAAATACAGCTCATCAGTCTGGAACCCATATCATGTATTTGATAACAATTGAAAAAGTCCAGAAATATTTCACAAGAAGACTTCTCCGCTGCTCTACTCATTGCAGAATACCTTATGCCACCAGACTTGAAATTCTAGATCTAGAAAATCTAGAACTATGCCACCTTCGGTCTGATCTAAGTATAGTATATAAAATTAAACATTGCAATGTCCTACCTGTCAATGAATACTTCAGCTTTAACTACAACAATGCAAGAGCACAAAATAGATACAAATTCAAGGTAAATTGCACCAAACTTAATTTCAGGAAATACGACTTCAGCAACAGAGTGATCAATGTTTGGAATACTCTACCTGACTCTGTGGTTTCTTCCCCAAACCTCAAAACTTTAAACTTAGACTGTCTAGTATTGACCTCACCCCCTTCCTGTAGGGGGCGTACATAAGCACACCAATCGTGCCTACCGTCCCTGTCCTATTGTTTCTTTTTATTTTTCTTATAAGTATCTATCTCATGTATTCAAAACTGTATTTATTCTTATATCTGTATCTTGTAAGCGATTAACAAATCAAATAAATACTGAAAAAAAAAATTACTAAATCTTCTAGTAAAAGAGAGGCATACTAATTTACATAGCTTAAAAGCAGAATTTCATTTGCAAGCATGACGAAAACTTACAAGAAGGAATGTAATAAACACCCATGGGAAACCCTTAATAATGTAATTCTGCCATCTTTCCTTCTTTCTCTTCCTCTCAAATTACTTGGTTTTATTTTACTCACCTTTCCTGTCAGCCCTGGAACCAACCGCCCCCTTCCCCACCCGGCACTTTCAGTGCTGCCACAGCAAAGCGAGTCAAGCTATGAGAACAGGAGTGGGGAGGAAGAGATAGCTAGAGGATTGTAGGCATAATAAAATTCTTTCTTACTGAGAACTTACTGAGTTCTCTTACTGAGAACTGAGAACTTTCCCACCAGGTGCAAGGAGGTGGGATCTACGACCAAGTAATTCTTGGACTGTGGCCTGATTGGACCATGTGGGGGAAACTGGAAAGAAATTCTTCTTTAAACTAGGAGGTGGAGAGGTTTTAGGGTTGGATTTCCCCAGATGTGCCAGTATGACATGCCTAATAAATCTATACTTTGAACCCTGACACTTACCTTGAGAGGGAAGATGTGATCTATGATTTAATTTCTGTGGGTACTTAGATTTCATGAAAAAGTGTATATTATCTCACATTTTATATGTTATCCCACTTTTCATCAGCCATTTTCCAGCTTCTTCTCTCCATAACAGTTACAGTGCATTCATACCCCTTTCACTTTTGTCAATTTTGTTATGCTGCATTCTGATTCTACAGTTGTTGACATTGATTTTTCTTCTTATTAAATGGAATGGAATAGAATAGAAACTATGGAATGGAATGGAATGGAATAGAGTAGGAATAGGAATAGGAATAGGAATAGGAATAGGAATAGGAATAGGAATAGGAATAGAATAGAATAGAATAGAATAGAATAGAATAGAATAGAATAGAATAGAATAGAATAGAAGTTGATGGAGTTGGCAGAAATGGCAAAACTGACTAATCTGGTTAAGGAAAAGAACATAAGTATTTTTGTTTCCACACGGAAACTGCTTCATGTTTGATGTGGAAAAGAATGTAATTTTGACTTTCGGTTTTATAGATTAGATTGATACAGGGGTGGGATTCAAAATTTTTAACAACTGGTTCTGTGGGCGTGGCCAAGTTGGTGGGCATGGCTTGGTGGTCATGTTATTGGCTGGGCATGGCCAACTCAATATCGCTCACATTGAGGCACGCATCTCCTCGCCTGGCCTCTCATGACTGTGGGGATGCCGCAAAAGTCATAAGTATGAAAAATGGTCATGTCACTTTTTTCAGTGCCATTGTAACTTTGAATGGTGATTCCATGCAAGCAAAGTACCAGCAAAGGAGGGGAAAAAAACTCCAGGGAAGTTCCAGAGACAGGAAGCCTAGTCCTGCCAAGAACGTAATAAGGGTTAACGGAGAGGCAGTTTCTGTAAGCAACACCAGAATTTTTCCTTCCTACCTTCCTTACATGGTTAGACCAGTAATTTCTTCTAACAACCAGTTCTCCAACTGCTTAGAATGTTAACAACTGGTTTTAGCAAATAGGTGTGAACTGGTAGAATCCCACCTCTGGATTGATAGATTTTTTTTTAACAGAAATGACTTGTTTTATATTGTTATAGAAAAACAAAAAGCTGTGATTTGATGCTAATGTCTTACAGTGAAACCTCTGGTCATGACCATAATTCATTCCATAACTTTGATCTTCAGGAATTTCTGAGTCAGGGGTTGTGTTTGATTGCCCAAGTATGTGTTCATGACCAGATTCAAAAATTGTGTTAATTTTTTTATTTGAACCCAATTTGGTCGTGGTCAGAAGTGTTCGTGACCAGAGGTTCAACAGTATTTTACTGCAAGAGAGAGAGTCAGAAGTCAATATTTCTTTTTCTTTTCCCTACCTTTAATCACTTCCCTTCCCACTTTCCTTTCCCTCCTCATTGTTCTTTTATTTACTTTTGTATTTTGCATTTTATAATCCTTAAAACCTAATTTAAAATGTTTGAAAAAAAATCTACTAAAATTCAGTGTGCTTATCATTTTTCCTTAAACATACACGCTTTCTGCAGCTATCCCTGTGGCAAATCATTTATATACTATATCTTGTAAATTTGTATTATATTTATGAGCATTTTTAACTGGACTGTTAGATCAGAAAAGATGAAGAAATTAAAAAAAAAAACCTTTGGTTTTCATGATTGTTTTTTCAATTTGTGCATTAAGTTTGAAAATGAGAATTTGATCATTTCACCTGAATAGTTAACCAATGGACTATGTTTCCCAGTGAAATACACAAAATTTTAAGAAATTACTGCTTAGCTCTCTGATCTATTAAACTAATGATTTTACTGCCATGTATTTATTTTATTTTAAAAATAAAATATAGCTCTTGAAAGTTCAATTGAAATCTCTTACTAAATATTGTTTCATGTTTATTGCAATTTATTATTGTGCAAGTAGACAATTTTCACTCTATCCATTTCATTGATACTGAAAAGGGATGCTTTAACTGAATAAACACAAATCAAAACTATTTTTTTTAAGTATGCCAATTTTTCTTTTCTTCCCTTTATGCTTGTTTCTATTAGTAACTAATTTCATCTCTTTTTCTAAAACTTAGTTTTATATCTTGTAGGGTTTTTTAAAGTGCTATTTGTTTTCTACTTTGAAATCATTGGTTCTCCTCTAAATTATCCTGGGAAATTATGAAAATGTGAGGATGTCATGGATACTTATAAGTAAAATGTCTTGAACGGAGAAAAATGACACCATGAAGAATACAGAAGCCAATCTTGGAATAACATAATTGTTCAACACTGAGTTACTGGGCTTAATTAATTCTCCTGCATCATGTGTATTAATTTAGAGGCGAGTATCACAATGCAACCACAATGCAGTGTCATTATAGACTACTTGATGCAGTTCTAGCAGACAGAGGCAATGTAAAATCCAAAGTAGTTGCCAAATGGTACACAGCCAGTGTTGCAGCTTAACACTGACATGGATAAAGCATCCTTAGATGTGATTTACAAATTAATTTTTTACTGCCCCTAAGAACTGATCATTTTGGAGGATTACAACAACCCTACTTCAATTCAATTAAAGCTGGAGAATGAGTATACTCAGTTTCTTTCACCAGCTGAACAGCAAGGCAAGAGTTTCTATTGCTGATAGATGCATATTTTGAACTAGAATATAGGGAAATACTTTGTTATATGTGCCAGGCTATTAAAACTTTTAGATTGGTGCTGGTGATAAGAACTATAGTAATAAAGCTGTCCAATTAGTCTGGGAGAGCCAACAAAGCAAATGTTTATAATAAGATATAGAAGAACTTTTCATCTCCATGCTAACTCAGCATCTTGCAAAATTATTAGTATATGAGTAATCTTTTGCCCTTATACTAGCATAACAACGGTTATATATCCTATCAGTATTCTGTTACAGTATATCCAATAAAAGTGAAACAGTTCTAATATTTTATTTCATAGACCTTCCTAATTATTTCATGTCAAAATGCTTTATCCCTCTGTGACAATTCCTAACTTATAAAAAAAAAATAGAGAAAAATGGCTAGTAGTTGTAAATGCAAATAAATAAATTAGGTGCACAGAAAAATCCAGCATAAATTTTTTTCCCAATAATTATTTTATTTTTATATTTTAAAAAACATCTGTTTTGGTGAACAGTGTGGTTCCAGGTTTTTACATTTCAATACAAACATGACCATAGTTACGTATTAATCTTTTGTCTACAATTTCATATCGTATTATTACTTATTTCATTTTCCTTTAAATATTCTCAAATATTCTTATATTCATTATACTTATTTTATTCAATTCCAATTCATATCATAACTTATTTCATTTTTCTTTAAATATTCTCATATCTTGTTTTACAATATTATCAAATATTCTTATTTCATTTCTATATTTCTTATACATATTTACTTTTATCTGTCACATTTGCAATTTTATCACATACTATTATTCCATTCATTGTTTGATAGGTTTCATCCTAATTCTAATAATCCAAAAGTTGTTCCCTTTAATTGCCAATTTGAGTTTGCCACCCCTTTAACTTATTCACTCCCCCAATTTATTCTCTTTAAATCCTTATAAAGATTTACCATAATTTAGTCATTTTTTAAATTATCACATTCTACATTAATAACAATAATATCCTAATTACTAAATATCATATATATATATATATAAATTTTAGAAACTGATAATAGTCTTTCCATTACAATTCTCATAACTCATTTTAATTTTATTCATTGCTTTATTAAATACCAATTATTACGCTTATAATAAATTCCCATTTCCATATCTATTTCAATTAAATCTATATCTGATTTAACAATAAACTTTAAGAAAAAAATCAGTTCAATTCTTTTCTATTTTTAAATCTATGTTCTTATATAACACCACAAGTTATTTTGCAGAATCCCTTTCCTGTTCTTCTACCCATTGTCTCTCACTCTCCCGACTATAAAATTTCTTTTCATTTTTGTTTGCTTTCTGCTTTCCATCATCTTCTGGTCCTTTCTCTTAGTTCCCTTTTTTCCTTTATTATTTCCCTCCATTTCTTATTCCAATTATTTATTTTATCCACCTCCCTCTATTGAATTTTCCTCTGTAATTCCGTCTTCTGCTGTTTCCTTTTCCTTTGTTTAATTTTCTGAACAATTTCCCCTTTAATTATCACATCAAACCTCAAGTTTTTAGCTTTAATTTTTTTTCCTGTTTTAATGTTCATTGTTCCACTTGTTCTTTAGGGCTATTTAACTCTTCCCCCTCTGGTTCTCTTTGTTCTTCTTCAATCTGTGCCGCCATTTCTAATTTTTGTACTATAATACTGCACATTTCCAAGCTTTCATTCATCATTTCTTTCATATTTTGTAGCTCCAATTTTATTTCCACACATAATTCTCCCATTTTGTACACTTTTTCTTCTTTCCCCCCTTTCTTTAATATTTATGTCCAATCCAATTGTCCAGTAGTTTATTACAACCAGCATCTTTTATATTTAATTTCAACAGTCAGTGTCCATAAATCTTTGTTTCCAGGTTCCTTTTGTTAATTTTTTTTCCAACTTTTTTCCCAAAGTCACCAAATAATCCCAGGGAAATTTCTTCACATATCTGTTTTTCTTTGTAATATTCTAGCATTTAACTTTTCAGGATTTTTATTTTATTATAATGGAATTCCTTTTATTTCCTTTCAAATTCCAATTTTAAAAAGACCAAGCACTTTTCAAAGAGTTACTGAAATTTTTCCTTTACCATTAGGTGGCACTCTCAGTTCTGTTTCCATGTTCCACCCTTTCTTTTCACTTTTTCCTTTTTTAAGCTCTTATTTAATTTCATTAATTCCAATTATTAGTTATTATTTCTTTTTAACCCATTCAATTCCAGCATTTAATTATGCCTGTTTAGTGCCAAAATCCAAATAATTATCCAGTTTAATTTCCAAACCTTTTATAATTCAATATTTTCCTCTGAATTTTTCACCTCCAAATTAATTCTTTTCAAAGTCCAAAGCCAATTTCACAAGTTTCCAATTTTCTTCATTCTCTCTCTGGTCACCGCTTCTACAATCTTTCATAAAAAATTCTTTGTTTCTTTATTCTGCGGTACCTTAATTTCTATGTATTTCACCTGGCTCACACACTGCTCACAGCTTCACCACTTCAGCACAGTCTTAGTTTCCCAGAATGTCTCCCTTCTTTATGGTGGCCATTTTGATCATCGCTGCAATGTGTCTTCGGATGCGGTTTACCTTATCAGATGCAGCTCCCCTTGACCCTCCAGGCAGTCCCCCCTTTCTTCCTCACCTCTCCAGTGGTTCTGATATTGATCAGGACCCTCCAACAAACGAACAAAGGGTAAAACCACACATAATTGCGGATTTCACTCCAATGTGACAGAAGCACAACCAGAAGTTCAAAAATCTGGCATAGATCTTATGTGAGAATAATCAAACAATAGCCACTGCTCTATTTTTTAAAGTATAGCAGGGGCAATGGTTTACCAGTTTATCAAGAAATGTATTTTTTAATGTATAAAAAAGTGCCTGCTTTCAGTGTAAACATTGAAAAGAACTGATATTGCATCACAATTTAAATAATAAGAAATACAAAGCTAGACTGCCTTCTCTTCTCTTCTCTCTAATGTTTATTTATTCATTTATTTATGCCTTCAAATTAGTATTGATTCCTGGAGACTGCCTGGAAAACCCACTACCATTTTCTTGGAAAAGATTTTTCAGAAATGGGTTTCCATTGTGTCATAGGATTGAGAGAAAATGACTGGCTCAGGTTCATTCTGCTACTTTTGTACCTAAGATGGGATTAGAACTCACCTGGTCTCCTGGCTTCTAGCCTAAAGAAGGAGGTTTTATATCAGTATTAACTATGATTTCTAAAATGTCAATGTTTGTAAGTATAAAATTGCTTATATTTCTATCCAAAGCTAAATGTGACATTAATAAACAACATCAAACTATTTATTGTACAATAAAGTTTAAGTTTAATATTTAATACCTAAAGTTCTCCACTGCTTTGTTATTTATTAAAATGAAATAAAACTGTCAGCTGCACAACTAAATAAAAAGGGAAGGGAATTTGATTTCTAACTTCTTCTTTTTGTGGCCCTATTAATTTGTTTATAGTAAGGGAAGAACTTGTTTTGTAACAATGCAAAATTGCTTCCATCATTTTGATAGAAGTACTGGATTGTTTGCCTACCCCTATTGTCTCACGCAATTTCTCAAGTTTTACTAATGAACTTGAACCAAATATAAATGAATCAGAATTGACTCTGGGTCAAATTGTGGAATCATTTGCACAATCCTTATCGGTTGCACAAAGAGAAAATGTTGGGAAAAAAAGTGTTCTCATACCCACTAAATGCCACTGAATCAGAATACCAATATCCTTTTTCATATGATACAGAAACAAATTTGGATTATAACAAAGGAGACACTACACCACACCACAATACAATACAATACAATGCAATACAATACTGATAAAGATGATATAATAGAACTAAAGCAAAGTAAAACAAATCTCTGCTACACAGAAAGTATAACATTGTGATATATAGTTGTCAGATATATCCAAAGCGGATTCAGATGTCCATTTAATATCACACTAAAACCTATAATTTTAGAAGTGCCTTATGCATTGTGTGAAATAAATGAAAATGGCCATCTGGTTTGAAAGTCTACATTTATTTCCCTGCATTTTAGTCTTCCAATTACCATAATCAAAGAATCAAGCAGATTTTCCTTTTTCCTACAGCATATCTTAAAGGGTTTATGGGGGTATGTGAATCTCTCTGACCAAGCTTAAGCATGGTTAAAGAACTGAGCGTTATGTAGAAGTGAAAATCAATACTTGCTCTTATTAACATTGCAATTATTCTTGTAGACAAGAGGAGACTTTGGATTCCAACACCTGTGCACATTTTAATTTATAGTCCTTCCTTAAATCTTAGTCTGCTACATATGTTCTTTTCACAGCTGGGTACATGCAATACATCTGCCAAATCAAGATGCTGCTTAGACTAATATTGGTTTAACAAGGTGCTGAAATGCAGAGGTCTCAAAGGCAACTTTTTTTGTAAATCTTGGGGACACAAAGAAAATGGATCCCTTCCATACTCCCCTCAAAAAAATTAAAATGATTCTGCCATACATAAATGTCCTCAGCAATTAGCAGAACATTTCGATTAATGAAATCTGCAAAGATAAATTAAATGAAGCTGACTCCATTGCATGATTTTTTTTTCTCTCTGTCTTAGTGTTACAGGCAATATGATAGGATAAGATTAATTACCCAATATGGAGAATAAGTGAAGGAATGGTAACATCAATTGCAGTTAAGCAAACATGTCCTGCATTTTGGAACAGGCAAGTTGAAATACCCAATGAAAGAATTATCAAGTACAGAAACAGTTGTTGCATCTCTCAACTTCTCCCAGTTTGATATCAGAGTGGAGAAGATGGCATAAAGCACAGTGCAATGCCAATGACTTCATTGTCCACCAATGTAAAGGGCATAGGGAATTGCCTTGGAGAAAAGGGGGAAGAACTGCTACCAAGGCAACACACAGATAAGTGAGGTTTGAGTCTGGGCCAAGAAAATAAATTGAGAAAACAGCTCCGATAAGCCCTTCCCTAGTTACCAGGAAGATAAATTTTGGAGCACATTCAGACTTCAATATTCCATTGCTATCGCTGCTACAATACAAGTAGTCCTGATCTATTGCCATTGGTTACCTTGTAGAACCGACAACCACAATGTTTTTATAGACAATTCAAATGGAAAAGATGTATTAAAAGATCTTTCTTAAAATCCACTTCCCTGTTCAGATCAAGAATCCAAATTAAATCATTTCTGGGAAATGATTTGCTTGTAAACATCCAGCAAGATACATGTGTGTTGAGAAATATATGTGCATCTCTTTGTGGATAGAAGGATGCCTCTATCTTACTCACTGTACATTGGTATATAGTGAAAATGCCGTACATCAAGACCTTCTCCTTTTAAGGCCAACTTTGTCAGGACTTTTTGCCATGTTGTTTTGGTTAATTTTCCTTCCAAATAAGCCATCAGAGAGTTGTTCATGTCAATGCTACTCCACAGTAGAAAACTGGACTTTCTGGTTTTTTTCTTTTGAAGATGTTTTGCTTCTCACCAAGAAGCTTCTTCAGCTCTGACAGGATAGTGGGGAATGGAAGAGCTGAAGAAATTTCTTGGATGAGAAACAAAACATCTTCAAAAGAAAAAAAAAACTAAAAAGTCCAGTTGCGTCCTGAAAAAGCACCTTTGGGACATCTATGACCTGAATGACTCGGAATCTCTACAGACCATCAGAGGGTTACTTAGTACAGATGTTTTCATTCAAATGAATCAATTTTGAGATCAATTGTCATGAATATTTACGTTGAACCTCAGAGACCATTTCTGAAAAGAAGGTATGCATGGTTTCGCCTCTTGTACACCCCAACAACTTAATTTTGAATAGAAGCAATTTGAATAACTTCCTCAAAGTACCCTAATGCTTCGGCAAGCTATGGAAGGCAGTTTGATTAAAATAGACAGCTCCAAATAGTTTGAGAATAAAATATGATAGCACTTATTAAGATTATCGTTAATGCTTGATTTCCACAAGTGATGTGGAAGGCAGTGTCCTAGGACCAACTGTCTTCATCCTTTACATAAATGACCTCTGTGATCATACTAAGAACAACTGCACTCTCTTTGCTGATGATGTAAAGCTGTTCAATACCACAGACAATACTGCTATCCTTCAAAAAGATCTTGATTGTGTATCAGAATAGTCAAACGAATAGCAACTTCAAATCTCAACAAATAAATGCTCTGTCTTACATATTGGCAAAAAATAAATAAATCAGAAAATAAAATACAAGCTGAATAGTCAAGACCTAGTTGATGATCCAAGCTCTGTAAAGGACCTTGGAATACTCATCTCTAATGATCTAAGTGCTAGAGCCCACTGTAACTACATAGCCAAAAAGGCATTAAGAGTTGTTAACCTAATCCTACATAGCTTTTTCTCTGGTAATATCACACTATTAACTAGAACATACAAAACATTTGCTAGACTAATACTCAAATACAGCTCATCAGTCTGGAACCCGCATTATGTATCTGATATTAACACAGTTGAGAAAGTCCAGAAATATTTCACAAGAAGACTTCTCCACTCCTCTACTCATTATAGAATACCTTATGCCACCAGACTCGAAGTTCTAGACCTAGAAAACCTTGAATTACGCCGTCTTCGGTCTGATCTAAGTATGGTATATAAAATCATACATTGCAATGACTTACCTGTCAATGAATACTTCAGCTTCAACCGTAACAATACAAGAGCACACAATAGATACAAACTCAAGGTTAACTGCACCAAACTTGATTGCAGGAAATACGACTTCAGCAACAGAGTGGTCAATGTCTGCAATACTCTACCTGACTCTGTGGTTTCTTCCCCAAACCCCAAAAACTTTAACCTTAGACTGTCTACTCTTGACCTCACCCCTTTCCTAAGAGGTCTGCAGGGGGAATGCATAAGCGTACCAACTTGCCTACCATCCCTGTCTTATTGTTTCTTTTATTTTTCTTATATGTACCCATTTCATGTATTCCTAACTATGTATATACTTATACCTATTATCTTGTAAGCGATTGACAAATCAAATAAATAAACAAACAAACAAATAAATAAATAAATGTTCATGTCAATGCTACTCCACAGTAGAAAAAGTTCTTTGGAAAGGGGAAAGAAGGCATTGTAGTGCAACTTATCAAACCCACAGAGTACAATAATGGCACTAGGTTGGTATCGGAAATGGAATGAGCCAATAATTACTAAAGGGAATAGGGGGTATTCAGCCTGGAGATAGTGAGATAAAGGGATATCATAATCATAGACAGAAGAAAAAGAGGCCATAAGAGCTCACAGCTGATAATCTACCTTATTTTAAAGTCAACCTCTTTATAAATCATTCAATTATACCAATAAGAATTGAACAAACCCCAGGAGACAAGATGTTAAAAGCAGAATGGATTTTACACAATGCTGTACTGTCATAGTGCAACTCTATGGGGACACCCAGGTTTTCATCTTCAGAGGAAGGAAATTAGGAAATGAAACAAAATAATGAAGAATTAAGAAAGAACGATTTGGGAAACAATAGTTTGCAGCACAGTTTCTATGAGCACAGTTTAAGGATACAGTATAGGGTGTGTGTGTGTGAGAGAGAGAGAGAGGGAGAAAGGGAGAGAGAGATTTCTACATTTGTACTGTAAACGTTTTTCATCCTTTCTTAGTGAGGTAGAGGATTAACAATATAATTATTCTATATTCCTTAGAATACATTAACTTTATATTCTTTTTTAAAAAATGGCTAGATGTGTTTTGTTCAAACCATTATCTTTTTGTAGAGTTTGATGGCAATGGGAAATTTCACAGAACGCAAGACACCTTCTAACCATCTACATCCCTCTTCCCATTGGCAATCTAGAAATATGAACTCCCCTCTCCCTCTATTTCAACTTTCTTGACTTTTGGGAAATGATGCTTCCATTCGAAACCTGGAGATGCAAAGATTGCTTGATTTACCTGAGCATCTTAAAGGATCCTAATAGCAACCAGCAATGCCATTGGACCGGCAAAGCAAGATCGATATTCATGAAAATATGATAAGAAACTGAGCTGCTAATTGCAACCTTCGGAAATCTGAATTAATTTGTTTAGAAAGGGGAGAAATGTCAAAGGAATGTCAAACTCCAAACACACCAAACAGGTAAGGAAAAAAAAGAGCAGTTGATTTATTATGCTTTCTGCATCAGTGACATTTGTCATATGGTCTGAAAGAAAGAATATTTAGCACAGCCTTATTTGCCTACTTAGTTCTATGGAAAATGTCTGCAAGAAAATGAATCTGTCAAGACTGACAATGCAACAGTGCTCTCTTGTGGCCTGAAACAAAGGTACTTTAACCTTTGTAGAAAACGCACATATGTTGTCCAGTGCATAAGTCCTTGAAGACAGATAAGTGACAGAAAGTCTCAACATGTTCTTCAGAGATAAGAAGAAAGGCCATAAACACCTTTCAATCCAGTAAAGCATGTAATGAAGATCTTGGTTTAGCAAAAGTAATGTAAATACATTATTTAAAACCCATGGACACATATACCTATGCATGTGATGTGGATATATCTTAACATTATGTATATTTTCTTCATGTAATTCATATGCGTAATATTGCATTAAAATGTGAAAGAAAGAATTTACATTGGCAGTCTTTTATTTTTGAATGGAGGAGTGGATTTTAAAATGTAAAGGCGATAGAATTGCGATAAAATGCTAGGTTGCAAAAACATAGAATTTAATAATAAACATGGGCAGGCAATTACTAAAAAAAAAAAGCAAGAAAGAAAAGAAATTTGCAAAAATGTTTACTGGTAAATAGTGATTTAATTTGTTTCATATTAATTTATACTATTTACTTTGAAGCTCCTTAAAAAGGAAAAAAAAGAAAGGGAGGTAAAGGAAAATTATTCAATATGTATAACACTATTATTTTTATAAACATATTACATTGTGACAATATAAATGTACAATAGGACAGTTTAGCATTTTAAGAAGTAATATTAGAATCAACTCAGAGGTTGACAGAAACCAACTAAATAATAAGGATTAAAAAGAGCCTTAAATTAATCTGAAACTGTTCATCCTTATAATTGTGGTCAGTACACAATAAATTGTAGTGGTTTAAAATCTTTGTAATTAAAAAAATTGCAAACTTTGTATGTGGCATCTCACTATGAATATATTTCAATAATGAAACAAGACCCTGTAGAGCAGGGGTCGCCAACCGGTGGGACGTGGCCCACTGATGGGCTGTGAGAAAATTTTGGTGGGCCGCAGAAAAATCTCACCCCAAAAGCACCCCCCAAAGCAATTAATCCAGGCTGCACAGAAACACAAGTGCTGCGTCGCCCACATGGCCCGCGGGAATCCTCCCCGCCCATTCACTCCTTACCTGGTAAACTTGCCTGCTAAATTGCTATTTTTCCTTTTTCTGACCATCATCTGTTCTGCTGTGCCGGGAGATTTAGATTAGCTAGGAAGCAGGAAATGGTTGGATTTCTTGCTTTCTAGCTAGTCTTTAGATCTTTGGCTCTGCTTTTAAGTAAAGCCGAACTTCCCTTATGACGGAAGGTTTGCTTGCAAGTAAATTCAGTGCAGACTCACGGCAAACAAATTTGAGAGACTGAGGTAGCCGATGGCAGATAGATAGATAGATAGATAGATAGATAGATAGATAGATAGATAGATAGATAATTGAATGATTCTGTGAGCAACTCAATCTGCCTGCTTTGCCTCTTTTGGGTAAAAGTTGGTCTTTTTTTAAAGTAAAAAATTCAATATTTACATGCATGGTGTGTTGTGAGTTAATTTTGTGAGTTTGCTTGCGAGCAAATTTTATGTGACAGACTGAGCTAGCCAATGGCAGATAGGTAGAGCTCTGAATGAATCTGTGATTCTGTCAGCAACTCAATCTGCCTGCCTGCTTTGCCTGATTTTGGGTAAAAGTTGCTCTTTTTTTAATTAAAAAAATCAATATTTATATAAATATTTATAATATTTACATACAAGCCATGCCCAGCCAGTCACATGACCACCGAGCCACACCCACAAATTAGGCCACACCCACAGAACCAGTTACTGGTCCCTGGGATCTAAAATTATGAGTTTGGTGGTCCCTGAGGTCCAAAAGGTTGGCAACCCCTGCTGTAGAGTACATTTTTAGCTGAAATGAGGATATATTTCTGCTTTCTCTGGAACTCAAATGACATTCACCTTACTGAGAGATGTGAGGGTCAGTTGTTCCGGGGAAAAAATACAGTGCTATAAACAGAAATAGTTTTCCACCAATGGAACAAGAGGGGAGTGATTTTTCCATTTCAGCAACACCTCCCTTGTTAGTTGAAATTTTTAGTTCAGAAAACCGGCAAATACCACCTCTGGCTGGCCCCGCCCTCTGCCCCTACCCTTTATTGTCCTATATTTCTGTTGTGGTTCTATGAGAGCAGGTGCAGACAGCTGAAGGCTCAGATGAGGGGCCTGCGTGTGATGTAGGGATGGAGCCAGGACCATCAGGGAGTGGAATGCTGCCTTTGGAGATTATGGAGGCTGGCAGTACTGATGAAGAGGTCCCCGAGGAGCCTGTGCCCATTGCATATGCGCGCAGGGCTGCTCAAAGTAAAGAGCAGCTGCAGCAGCACGGGAGTAAGGCTGCAAGGTAATGCCCTCTCCCTGAGAAGATAAAAGCCAGCTGAGAAACTGCAGTGCTTTGCACAAGGCAAAGAAGTTTTATACTCGAGCCTGGTGGATGTTAGGAATATCTGAGTGGGTGATTGGAGACTCTTTGTGTTGGAATTATTGCTTAGCAACTTTATTTGTTGATCTTGGCAGCCTTGCAAAACCTTGGCAAGGATCTTTCTTATCGGATTGGTTTGAAGCAGCTTTTTATCAGTGAAGGAACAGGATTCGTAAAGAAACATTAAAATGTTGTGCTGTTACCTTTGTCTCGTGTTTGTTTCCTTGGAACCAGGTTTAGGTCAGAACAATTCCCTTGTTTTTTTAGCTCAATTGATTTGCCTAGCAGAATGGATTGCTGCACCTCAGCTGAGCTAAAAAAACACTCACCTTACTAGCGCTGACACAGAGATTGGCTTTTGAGTGCTGCACGCTCTCTTAGAACCGGTAGGAAAAAATGTGGAATCCCACCAGGGATGGGAGGGATGGGATTCTACCAGTTTGCACCTATTTGCTAGAACCGGTTGTTAACATTCTAAGCAGTTTGGAGAACCGATTGTTAGAAGAAATTACTGGCCTAATCTTGTAAGGAAGGCAGGAAGGAAACATTCTGGTGTTGCTTACAGAAACTGCCTCTCCATTAACCCTTATTACATTCTTGGCAGGACTGGACTTCCTGTCCCAGGAACGTCTCTGGAGTTTTTTTCCCCTCTTTTGCTGGTATTTTGCTTGTGTGGAGGGACCATTCAAAGTTACAATGGCACTGAAAAAAGTGACATGACTGTTTTTCACACTTACGACTGTTGCAGCATCCCCACAGTTATGACAGGCCAGGCGAGGAGATGCGTACCTCGATGTGGGTGATGTTGAGTTGGCCACATCCAGCCAGTCACATGACCACCAAGCCATGACCACCAACTAAGCCACGCCCACAGAACCGGTTGTTAAAATAATTGAATCCCACCACTGCTTGTTATCCTCATAGCCTTGTCTGGAGATTTTCCTTCCTCTTCACAATAGGTTGGAGGGCAGGCAAAAGACCAAATGGCCCAAGATTCCACAGGGAAAATGGAGATGATGTTTTTTGATGGTGCAGAAAAGGAAGGTTCTTTGGATTTTTCTTTGCAATCAGATTTGCAAAGAGAATTGAGCTGAACTCTCTGGGCAACATAAAAGATTCCAGGAGCTTTGATTTAAAGGATCCGTACGTTGTTTAACAGATGATTAATATTGTTAAAAAAAATAAGCAATTCAGCCCTGAATTGCAGTGGAAGTCTAACATTCTTCTCCCTGCAAAACTGAAGAAGCATCTTGGATGAGAAGCAAAACATTTTCAAAGAAAACAAACAAACAAACAAAAGAAAGTTAAGTTGTCTTTTGGAAAAAGCACTTTTGGAACAAATCGTGACCTGCAATCGTGACCTGGATGATTAAGAATCTCCATAGACATCCTCCCTGCAATTTCTAACCCAGACCCAAAATGGCTATTCATAATTTCCCACTTTCTTTTTATGGGATACAGAATTAAAGCTGGCTTCCCTTCCCTTCCCATCCCTCCAGCCTTTGCCTCTAGGAAGAGATTTGCTCAGTCCAAAGCAGGATGGTTTCCATAAATAAACAAGTGGAACTTTATTGCAAAAGTTTGATAAATCCATTGAAAATCTTTGTGAAAACAGGGATATTGAGATCCTTTCATTACAATACATCTAACTGGGGATTAAAATCCATTGGGATCAGTGCAATTTACTTCTACTAAAGCCAGTCTGCATAAATGTGGGTCAGATACATCCCAATGGCATGTCTCATGTAGTTGGCTAGGAGGCTCTGAAAATTGTACAGTAAAGTGGAGGAGAAAGTGACTGACAGAGAGGAATAGGAAGAAGAATGTGTGAAATGCCTATGTCCTTAAGTCCAAATCTCTTATAGGGAAAAAATAAGAGTTTCTGTAGTTTGGCCAATCATTGATGAGTAGGTTGGTGATGTGCAAAGCTAAAATGTATAATCTTCTCCAACTTTCATGGGGTATGGGTTATTTTGGGTGAATTGACCTATGTTTACAGCTAGTAATGGTATGTTAAAGATAAAGGTTCCCCTCGCACATACGTGCTAGTCACTTCCAGCACTAGGGGGCGGTGCTCATCTCCTTTACAAAGCCGAAGAGCCAGCGCTATACGAAGACATCTCTGTGGTCATGTGGCCAGCATGTCTAAATGCCAAAGGAGCACAGAATGCTGTTACCTTCCTACCAAAGTGGTCCCTATTTTTCTACTTGCATTTTTACATACTTTCGAACTGCTAGGTGGGCAGAAACTGGAACAAGTAACGGGAGCTCACTCTGTTACGCGGCACTAGGGATTCGAACCATTGAACTGCCGACCTTTTTGATCGACAAGCTCAGCATCTAGAAGCTGATTTTATTGCAGACTTTAAAGTATTAAATAATATGGGAAGAGAATTGTTCAATATGGGATAAAAAAGCAAAAGCAAAGCAAAAAGTATTTGAGCTAATAGGTGTTACTAAGAAGCTAGAAAGTGCCCTTCATTTCTCCAGTTAAGATGCATACCACCCAAAATGAGCTGATAGAAGAAAACGAATGGGTCTTCAAAGTTGGATTGGCAGCTGAAGGGCAAACTTCTCATTGGTGTAAACTCTTCACTTGTTTCTATTGTGCAAAGGCAGGGATGAGACTGCAGCCTTAGTTTTAATTAAAGTAGATTAATGATGTTGAATATTACAAACGGTAGGCCAGAGTCTCTGAAGCTAGAAAAATGAGGTGTAATTTAAAAGGTCCCTAAGGGAATTCTACTTTGTGGAGGACAGACAAGGAAATGTTAGATTATGTCAAAGATTACATAAAAGGAGGCACTAGCTAGAGGATGTTATTATCATGTATTGGTTTATGGCACCCTAAAGTATGAGCAGAACTTTGCCAAGAGGTTTATAATAATAGGATCTTTATTCAAAATGTTAATCTGATGCTACTATATGCAAAATGAAGGATTACACTGCTAAGTTGCCTTTAAACATGATTGAATTGTCTGTCTAGTTCTTAAAAGCTCTGAATCCAATTCAATTTTAATTTTTCTGTTTCTTCTATTAGTTTGTACATTGCTGACAGTGTGTATGAGTTTTCAATTTTCCTACTCTCACTAATGATGCAAAAGCTCTGGTACAACGTATAACCAAGACCTTAGCCATTGGTTGGAGTTAATACATTAATAAGGCCTTGGATCAGTTCACACCAAAGCTAACTCTCAGTTTTTGGGAAGTTCTGGAAAATAAGTATCATAAGAGATACCCAGAGTAACTTAGAGGAAGACAAGTGCCATATATAATTGCCAAAAGTTGAATCTGCTGTTTAGTCTAAACATCTAGAGAAGTCCTGCTACGACATCTCTGCCCCCTTAAGATGTCTACAATCAAATTTCAAATGATTTCTTAAACTTGTCTCTTAAGTTTAAGTATGCCCTGTTCTTCTTTTGCAATCGGTTTTCTGATCTGGACAAACTCAAGGGTCTGATAACAGATATTTTAATTAAAATCTTTTCCCTTTAATGTGGATTCATTTTATCATTATTGTTTATTAAACTTGTATGCTGCCTGAAATTCAACAACTCTGGTGTTGATCTTTAATATGGTCCACTCATCCTTTAGCAACCATAGCAGTTTAGGGTTCTACTTGCTAATTTCTGAATTTATTCTACTTTTTAAAAAAATCTGGGAAAATATGGAAATAAGGCTTCTGGTTTTGTTTATTTAGACTTTTCCTCCAAAGGCAAATTCTACAACAATCATTCCAGGAATTGCTTTGTTTTCACTTTATGTATTCAGCATTTGAATAGTTCAACTGTATTAAACAGCGGTCATAAATCTGTGCCGTACTTATTACTACATATGTTTTTCCATCTTCTGCCTTTTTCTAAATGCATGAGAAAACAAAAGTTCATATAATTATGGAGAACTAAAGACAAATGATATGTGGCAGCATGGTGTCAGTTTCACACATTTCACAAAAGAGCTGCTCAATACAGTAGCAAATCAAATAAAGTCTCTGTTTTCATATTGTCTTGAAATTGTTTCAGGCTATATTAATGTCTCATGTTGGAAAAGCTGTCAAGAGTTCACACTAGACTTCTAGTGAAACGGATGCTGTCACTCAAACATCTTGCCTGCTGATAATGGAAGAGAGTAATGGGTGTTTGAGAGTTATTTGTTATTGAAGTTCTGTCCAGCCCTCATGTTAATCCACTAAGCTGCTTGAACTTTAGTAACCAGACATAGTCTATGTAATATCCTGATAAAAGGTAGAAACTACAAAATGAATTTATATCTTCTTAGGGAATGACAGTTTTTTTTTTAGTTTAGTTTAGAATTCTTTATTGGCCAAGTGTGATTGGACACAAAAGGAAATTGTCTTGGTGCAAATGCTCTCTCTCAGTGTATATAAAAGAAAAGATACATGATCAGGATCCTTGATTTTCTTACTCTTTTTCTAAATCCTAGTATTATGACTACCACAAATAGTTATAATTAACACACTTGGCTCATTGAATTTAGTATTATTTAATAATAATCCATAAAAAAGATTCCTGTTCTATTCCTTAGTCTAGCAGGACAGCATAGTGGTTGTTGATAAAGACATACTGGATTTGCTTACAAAGGTACTCAGATATAATGCATATTAAAATTAAATACTCTTTATAATCAGTTTGGTCTAAGTGGTTAAAAATACCTGAGACTGGTTTAAAATGAGTTTTAATCTGGGCTTAGGTACAAAGCCAGCTGGGTGACTCTAGATCAGGGGTGTCAAACTTGATTCCATTGAGGGCCTCATCAGGGTTGTGTTTGACTTCAGGGGACTGGGGTGGGCATGGCCAGAGTGGGTGTGGCCAGCTCATTGTCACTCATGTTGGGGGTGCCTGTGTGGCCTGAGGGCTCTGCCAGTGAAAATGGAATCTGAAGCTCCATTCTTGGCTGCAATGTCCTCCTGCAACCCTCTGCCAGTGAAAGCAGAATTTGTGAGGGCAGCATGCGGACCTCCTGAGCTCAATTTTTGCTGGCAGAGGCACCGCAGGCTGGTCCTTCATTGCTTCCAGGGGGGGCCCATGGGGCAGATCTAAGCACCTCAACCCAGTGGTGGGATTCAATTTTTTTTACCATTGGTTCTGTGGGCATGGCTAAGTGGGTGTAGCAGGGGAAGGGTACTGTAAAATCTCTAGTCAGAGGTGGTATTTGCCGGTTCTCCGAACTACTCAAAATTTCCATTACCGGTTCTCCAGAACTGGTCAGAACCTGTTGAATACCGCCTCTGCCTCAGCCCCTTGAGGGCCACATCTAAGCACCATGGGCCTTGAGTTTGACACCCCTGCTCTAGATCAGTCACTTTCTCTTAGCAAACCACTTTTGAAAATTCAAAAGTTCAATGACTTATCCGGATGGTTGCCAGGAATCAAGATTGACCAGAAGGCACTATAATCCTTTCATATTATAATACAGTGTTAATTTCTTTATATTATAATATTAATTATGTACAATAAAATCAATATGATTAGATGCATAGTTCTGCTAAGATTGTGCCCTTTAGGAATAGTTTTCCATTTCCATAATAATCAAAAAGTCACAAATGAGCTCTATAACTTTTCAGATTCACAACAGCCTTAGGCACTAGGCTGTTGAAGAACGGTTACAGGAACTGGGCCTGGCTAGTCTAGTGAAGAGAAGGACATGATAACAGTCTTCCAATATTTGAAGGGCTGCCACAGAGAGGAAGGGGTCAAGCTATTTTCTAAAGCACCTGGAGGCCAGACAAAGAATAATGGATGGAAACTGAACAAGGAGAGATTTAACCTGGATATAAGGAGAAACTTTCTGACAGTGAGAACAATCAACCAATGGAACAGCTTGCCCTCGGAAGTTGTGGGAGAGCCATCACTTGAGACTTTCAAGAAGAGATTGGACTGCCGTTTGTCAGAAATGTTGTAGGGTCTCCCGCTTAAATGGGGGGTTGGACCAGATGACCTACAAGGTCCCTTCCAATTCTGATTATCTGTTAAATCTGTTAAGTACATAGAACTCATGCTACATATTCTTCTTCAAGTCTCTGAAATGTTGAATTGTGCACAAAACCTTTGATTTGGTTTTGGTTATTTTAAAAGAAGTTTTGCTTCATCTCAGAAAAATCTAAAGTGGATCCATTTGGCTTAAATTTATATAATCTGGCCTCTAAATATTCAGCAAATTTAACATGCAGACTCCAGTGAACATAATTTCTTATTATTTAGTAGAGTTAAACAATAAACCAAGGAACATTATGTTCCAAACAATATTGTTCCAAGCAATATTCCATTTTCAATAGCCATGATTATGCCTCTTCCATTAATAATGGAACTTAATTTTCAAGAAATATCTCTAGGGTTGAGCAGATAAGTTTAAATCTATTTTATATCGGTATTGTGGGTTTGTAAAAATATCATTCTATTAATTTTTAAAATGGCTGGAAAATGTGCATTCATAGAGTTCCAAACTGTCCCTAATATATTTTATTAATAAAACATAAAATAATAAATCAGCACATGAAAACACATTTTATCAATGTTTCTACTAATTTTTGCATTATTTTCCCTAATGTATGCACTTCTGTAAGCATTTATTTTTAATATAATATGTTATTTTTGTAATATTCACATTTATATATGTGTTTTCTTTTTTTTTATTAATTTTGTATGAGTGTATAATTAGTCTGCTAGTTAAGCATATTCAGCAAAGTATGTCTTTTAGAGCAAAAAAAATCTACTTGTCTTTTTTGATATCACTTGGAAAGTTAAAGAATTTGACTTTAAACAATTAAGTATATAAACCTAATCATAAGACACAAAATTTCAGCACCTTTAACAGCTCTTTATTGTATTTTATTAACAGTTTATATATTTTCCATTTTAAAATGTTTGATTTCCAAGTATAAGTTATACATACTATTTTAGGGTTATAACAAGTGAATTATTTGAATTATTGCTTATTATTGATTTAGTGTAGGATGAGAACATGACAAAAGAGTAGTAGACATATACACCCAATTAATGTAATTATATAATATATGTAATTATATACAAAACTTCTACTGGAGTACAGCAGGGGCCTCATACTTGGATATCTAATTCAGCTATCCAGTTGATCCAGTTCTGGCATTGCTTCCTGAAGATCTTCTAGGGCAGGGCTATCAAACATCTGGCCCATGGGCCAGATGTGTCATGTGCTGGCCACTCCCACACCTGGTTGAACGAAAGGAAAAAGGGTCCTGATATATCACGTGACACTGCCATGACGACGTAAGTTTGACACCCCTGTTCTAGGGAACTAGAGAATGCACATAGTGAGCATATGTTAATAGGTTGCATATCAGTGTTACAAGGAGAAACTTTTCATTATTTGAATTATTTGAATAAGTTTTCATAGCAAAATAACATTTGCAGCAAAGGATACGCAATTTTAGTTCACAAATCTAGGGATTTCCTTGTTTGAATTAAGTAATAATGAATTGGTCTAGAATTTAAAGAAAGGGTACATAATATTTTACAGTACTAGTACAAGTTATCTATATTTATTGTGCATTTATTTCTAAGAACTATACAGGCAAAACAATAGAGTATCACCGAATAGCAATAGCAGTGGCACCCAGACTTATATACCACTTCACAGTGTTTTCCAGCCTTCTATAAGTGGTTTACAGTCAGGCCCCCAACAATCTGGGTCCTCATAGAATATAAATCAATGTCAACAATATACCAAAGCAATAATCAACTTAATGCATTTTCTATACTGGCTCATCCATAATTGAAACGTATGTTTTAAAGTTTTTTGAACTATAAGCTGCTGACAGAAAAACTTTCAATACTTAGTAGGAAAAAAATCATACAGAGAGCTCAACATTAATAATAATAATAATAATAATAATAATAATAATAATAATAATAATAATAATAATAATAATAATAATAATAATAATAATAATAATAATAATATAATACAATATAATACAATACAATACAATACAATATAATATAATATAATATAATATAATATAATATAATATAATATAATATAATATAATATAATATAATATAATATAATATAATATAATATAATATAATAAGAGCCAAATAATATAATAATATAATAAGAGCCTTGGTGGCACAGTGGTTAGCGTGCAGTACTGCAAGCTACTTCTGCTGCACCCAGCTGCCTGCAATTTGGCAGATCAAATCTCATGAGGCTCAAGGTTGATTCAGCCTTCCATCCTTCTGAAGTGGGTAAAATGCGGAGCCAGATTGTTGGGGGCAATAGGCTGACTCTGTAAACTGTTTAGAGAGGGCTGTGAAGCACTATAAAGCGGTATATAAGTCTAAATGCTATTGCTATTGCTGTTGTTATTATTATTGTTGTTGTTGTTGTTGTGTTATTGTTGTTGTTGTTGCTATTCCAGGAAATAGATTTGATGGAAGTTCATCCTTATATATTGACAAGTGGAAACTTTCTCTAATCAGAACGTTGTGTGAAAACAAATGATCCAAGTTCAATATAATAAAGCTGGCTATCTTATTGCAGATATTCCAGTCTGCCAAGCTGTGAGGCAGGAATGTAGTTTAGCTCCTTTACTGTTTAATATTTATATAAACTCAGTGGTTACTGCTTTTACCAAAAAAAGAATTTCACCCCCGTAAGTCTGTAGATAGACATTTGGCAAATACTGGTGTACGTTAATGATGCAACAAGATAGCCTCAGGAGAAGTTTGTGGGGCTAAGCAGAATTCTGCAACAAGGAAGGGATTACAGTTAATTAGCCCAAAATTAAAATTATGCTATTATCAATAAGACCTAGCTGTCACAAACCCCAATGGCAAATAGAAATTAACAAAATGGAACAAGTTCCAGGTTTTAAATATCTTAGGGTAATGTTTGAAGCCTCTAGAAGTTGGCAGGAACAATCTGGAGTCATTTCTGCCAAAGCTAATAATAGTGCCAAGGCAATCTTAGACTTTTTTCATTGTAAAAGTACCATCAATGAACACTTGCTGCTGTTACGCTAATTCCATATGCTGTACCGTCTATAGATATGTATATTACATGACCTAAAATTCCTGTATGCTGATCAGTCTGATTTTTTTTGTGAGTGCTCTTCCAGATTCCAGGTTCTGTCCTAAATGTTCGAATTTGCATGAAAACAGGAGAGATAACCTTGAATGGGAAAATCGTGCTTGCTATCTCTCTTATCAGCTCAAATTTATACTTTTGATAGCCCATTGCTGTCCCTCCCCAATACTTCTTGACAAATTCATATCAAGATAGAAAGTAAAAGGCTTAGAGAAAATGAAAACCAGAAATATGTCAAAGAGTCTCTGAACTTGGCAAGCTGATCTCTGAGTGGTCCATGTCAGAGGAATCCAAGTAAGCTGGTTTGTGACTGAATATCAGTTCCTGTTCCTGATTGGTCTGTCTCAGCCATACTGTTGATAGATTATTTGCATAGGTAGACTTGAAAATTCAATCGGGAACCAACTTTCTTAGTTTTCTCTGACATGGACCTTCAGAAATAAATGAAGGATAGGAGCTAAATGGGAAAAGATTAAAGGAAGGAAACCACTATTTTAACACAAGGAAAAACTGATTAATCTTGATTACACAATCAAGACAAGTTTACAAGAAAATTACAGTTATTGTTTCTGGTGGTCAGTATACCTGAAAACCTTGTACACGGGGACATGAAATAATTTAACACCCACATCTCTCTGAGAGTTTATGAGAAAGTAGACTTTAGACTGTGTATTATTTTGATAGATTGTATATTTCATAATTCTCCCTGTAACTGCTGAACTCCAGGTTCTGGACAGCTCCTGAAACCTTTACATTGTATAAGACCAACTAAAAGGTAAGGGTCCTAAAGATGGCTTAGACTCCTTAGACTAGTGTCTAGATATCTATGTTTGATTAATCTCAAATAGGAGAAAAACTTCCATCAGAATAGAGCTGGAAGGAAGCTTGGAGGTCTTCTAGTCCAACCTCTTGGTCAAACAAAAGACCCTATACTAGGGGTCTTCAAACTTGACAAACTTGACAGTCCTTGTGGACTTCAACTCCCAGAATTCCTCCTTCAGTCATATTAGCTCAGGAATCCGGGGAGTTGAAGTCCACAGGTCTTAAACTTGCCAAGTTTGAAGATCCTTGCCCTATACCATTTCAGATAGGTGGTTGTCCAGTCTTTTCTTAAAATCCTCCAGTGATGAAGCCCCAACAACCAGTCATGTTAGGTTTGTTTCTTGGTGATCACTATAACAGGAGGTCCCTGCAAATGTGATCCAGAAGGTCAACACTAGCAATTTAAACTGGTAGATTTCTCAAAAATAGCCAATATGATTAAAATAATTAATAATGATTAATTAATTAAAACAAGCATTAAGGTGAATCTGAAGTGGTCCATAATGATCGAACCTACACTATTCCAGACATGAACTAGTAGGAACAATAAAGAAGACTAATCAAACAACTAGAGCAATTATTTATCCAGGAAGCCACCAATGCATTAACTGGCTAGTTAATCATTTTTGAAATAAAATATAAATTAGTCCTTTGGATATTCAAGATAAAAAGTTTTAAAATGGTAAATTCTTACAGTTCTGTTGAAGAAATGCTTCAAGTTCCTCGTTGATCAGGACTTCCAAGTCATGTACTGCAGAACATTTTTGCAACTCACAATTCTGAAAAATAAAAGAAGGAAATAGCATTGTTTTTGTATAATCACTGGTTGGTGAGTTCAACTTGAAGAACAACTTTCTCTTTAAAAACTTTGTGTCATGAGCTTTCAAGTTTTAATACATAAGATAACACAAGCATTTAACCTAGGCTTTACTTCAAATGAAGAAGTTAACACCTGTATTTTTCCTGTGGTGGAAATGAAAAGGGTAAGATGAAAATATATTGGCATCTGGCCTTAACTGCAAAAAGAAATGTGTAACAGTAGGCTTGAGGGGAATGTTTTTCTTTTTCAAAACTTACCAGATGGCAGTTTAGTGTCAATCTATGAAGTTTATCATTTCAAAGGATTTTAGAAATCTACAAAGTCAAATTTTCAAAAGAGGAACAGCATTAGAATTCTTGAACTCATATATAGAATCCAAAGAAAAAATGAAGATTCTATACTAATTTAGAGTTGATCTAATACAGATGGTGAAGTCCACAAGTCTTAAAGTTGCCAAGTTTGAAGACGTCTGATGTAGGTAAATACTATCTATTTCAAAAATGATCTGCTATCTCTTAATGAAGCTGCCTAGAAAAGCTAACAAGAATAATTTTTTAGTACATTAAAGTGTAAGAAAGTTATATTCCACATTATTCTTAGCATGCCTACAAGTGTTACCAATCTATTCTTCCTATTCCCTTGTTACTAGACTGAAGCTTAGCCAAACTAAGATGTCCTATTTCCAATCACACACCTCTGATTGCCACATTGCTCTTTCATTTCAAAAGAACTGCACAGATTTCTAATTGTTTTCTCGATTACTAGTTTTTTCCCAGCAAGTAGTGATTGTACATTATTCTTAATATTGATCTGATTTTCTTCTGATTCTCATACATCACTACATGTATTTTTGCACAAATTAGAAGGGAGTGAAAGGTTGAAGAGATATTCATGCAGATTTTGTGATTATTATTAAATAGATCTGTGTGCATCATAAATATTTATTATATACTACCTTAATTATTTACTTCTTCTGCACTCCAGTTTCTTGCTAGTTTGCATAGATAGATGTTAACATTCAAAACATTTTTATCTTTCATTATTATGCAGACTACACAAAGATTTATTGGTACTTTATACTGACAATATCTTGACAAAGCCTATTTTGCACTTCAAAAATGTGTGAGAGAGATTCAGGGTGGATAAGTTGCAATAAACTATGCCTTAATGTCTTGGTAACAGAGTTATTAACAGTTCTTTATCCTCTTGGAAATAAAAAATGGAGAGCTGTGAGTTTCCATGCCTTATCTCTATTATATCAGCATCAGATCTAAAACATGAGCTTAGCATTCTGGACCTATACCAGCTGAGTGCAAACATTCTGCCTTTTGTTTTTAAAGAGTAAAACTGTTCCTCCTTGACTAGAGAATTTGAACTGAATTAATAATTTTACTTGGATTTAAATTGTTTGTACTTTATATTTTGATAGCCACCAGAGGAAGGCAGGCCAAGGTATATGTATCCATAAAGAAATAAGTTTACTCTTGGTGGAAATAAAATATAGTAGTTTTTTTTTTATGTGGTATCAGGGGAAAGATTGGTCTATGACCAAAGGTGGAAAGAGGAATATATGGAAGAATAGATTTTGAAACTAATGGATGGCAGAACTGACTGCTTTGCTTAGAGACAATAACTTGACTAATTTCTTGTAAGTTGGAGACCACTCTTAGGTTTCTTATAAAACAAGGGTGGGGGAATCAACTTTTGATTTTGAAGATAGGACATTGCATGATATTTTAAAGTCTAGTATTTTTTAAAAAATGTGTAGAGAGGTGGCTGTATTGTTATCATACTAAAATAAAATAAAATATCATACTATTGTTATCATTCTAAAAGAAAATAAAAAGTCATTTTTGTTATGATTTTTTGATGTGTTTTGTTGCTATTGATTTTTTGTTACTCTCTTTCCCTTTTCCCTCATATGTTAGCTTGTATTTTAATGATTGATTTTGAAATTTATTAAAAATATTATACATATGCAAAAAAATAAGATTACTCCAAGCAGAAATGTGTTACTCACTGAATCTATAATTTTAAAGTATAATTCAATTCCTCCCGTTAATATCAAATAACATATCAATTCCCTTGAATATTTGCAGTAACATAGTTTTAGTCCTATGTCAGCTATGAAAGCTGCCTGGATGACTTTGGGCCTATCATTCTACCTCAGACCAACGTACCTGACAGAGTTGTTGTGAGAAAAAAATGGATGAACTATTTATAAAACATGATAAAGGTGGATGGGTGGATGAACAAACAAACGAATGAATGAATTCAGTACAAAACACAATACACTGGTTGGCAAGCAACTTTGAATCAATCATTCTACTTCAGCCCAACCCACCTAATATGATTGTTGTAGGAAAAATTGGAGGAACTATTTATAAAACATTATAAAGGTGAATGAATGAATGAATGAATGAATGAATGAATGAATGAATGAATGAATGAATGAATGAATAAATGAATGAATGAAGTACAAAACACAATACACTGCTTGGCAAGCAACTTTCCCAAAAGAGCATATCAGTTTAACACTGGATTCAGTTCAGAAAGGTGAATCAGGATTTTCCTGAGGTATAACAGCTTTAACAAATAGTAATATGTGACTGATCTTGCTTGGGTTTAAAGCTAACCCAAGTTGGCCCTATCAAATTATCAGGCTATAGGCTAGAAGGAGGAGTCAACAGCATAGGAAAACAACAAAGCAACCTACTTCTTTATATTATTTATAAAACTGCCTGGTGTCCATAAAGCCACCAGGAGTTAAGCTCAGGTGAAAGAGAGAACTAACCACATCTGGGTAGACACCTAGAAGCTAACTACATTTTGGAAGCTAACTACATGCTATATGTTTCTCTTAAGATATTTGATATGTAACCATCTGAGAACTGTGGGAGGATTTAAGTTGTTACATTATTTATTTCAGGTATGATTCCCTTGACTGAAGAATGGTATGTTTCTTTATTTGGGATTGTCATGTTCTTCCATAGAGCATGCAGCTTTGAGAGGAATAAACATGGACTGGTGAGGAAAGAAGGGAGATCATCTGAACCAACTGGCAATTAAGGGTGACAGATGGTCATATTATATCACCCTCACAACAGGAACATTATTTTCAGGCCAAAATGCCAAAGTCTTTTGACCAGAATCAAAGCTAGACCAGAATCAGTGTATTGCCTGGATCAAATAGGACCCTGCTGATTGTGTATTTTATTAGATCAGTTGAATTAGTAACTGCAGTATGACTTGTTATTGTTGCTGTTGTCTGCAATAATGATTTGGCCACACACCAGAAAGAACTTCTTTGTCTAATAAACTGTTGCAACATTGCAAAAACAATATATATACATATTCATATACATATACATATGTATATGTATACATACACACACACACACACACACACACACACACACACATTTCTGTAGTCCTGCTGAAATGATGCATTTTACTTCCATAACAACCTACAAAGCCATGGGGACAATCTACAGTATTTATGTTAATAACATATGCAATTCAGACTTTTTCTACAATAGTCAGCTCATCCAGTCTAAGATCCGGATGAGTGAGTTAATGTATCTATTATAACTGAAGGTTGACTATAAACAACTGTAAAATCTTCATATTTTCATGAAAATATTCTTCAAGAAACATATTGCTGGGAATGGGGTGATATCAGGGGTGGGATTCCAATTTTTTAACAACCTGTTCTGTTGGCATGGCTTAGTTGGTGGGCATGGCTTGGTGGTCATGTTATTGGCTGGGCATGGTGAACTCAATATCACTCACATCAAGGCACTCATCTCCTTGCCTGGCCTCTCATGACTGTGAGGATGCTGCAACAGTCGTAAGTGTGAAAAACGGTCATAAGTCACTTTTTTCAGTGCCATTGTAACTTTGAATGGTCACTCCACACAAGCAAAGTACCAGCAAAGGAGGGGAAAAAACCCCCAGAGATGTTCCTGAGACAGGAAATGTAGTCCTGCCAAGAATGTAATAAGGGTTAACAGAGAGGCAGTTTTTGTAAGCAACACCAGAATGTTTCCTTCCTGCCTTCCTTACAGGATTAGACCAGTAATTTCTTCTAACAACCGGTTCTCCGAACTGCTTAGAATCTTAACAACCAGTTCTACAAATAGGTGCGAAGTGGTAGAATCCCACCCCTGGGTGGCATCATTATAATATACATATCTTCAGATCTATTCAGGAAATGAAGTGAACCTACCAATCAGAAGATGATATTTGGAGGCTGTTTCTATCATGCCACGTCTCAATTTCCTTCTGCTGCAACTGTGAGTTTTATGTACAGTGACACTTCCAGATGATTCAGATTGATGTCTGCTTCTTGAGCAAATTTGAAGCAATGTCCTGTAACATCTGATGTACTGTCTACTATATGTCTTTGTAATAGCATACTTTTACAATTAGCAGTCCATACTAACCATGCTGCTGTTGTCACAAAGAAACAGTAGGCTATCAAGTTATCCACATGTGTGTTTTTAGTTGGTTTTCTTTTTGCCACCCCTTTACACAGTTTATGAGGTATTAAATATTAGACCTGGGGTTAGAGCATCTGATAAAAGCTACTGTTCAGTTCTGACAGATATTAAAATTGAAACCACCTCCATATGAAGTTTGTTTAAACAAATGTCAGCCAGATCTTAAATCTAACAGCAAAGACCTTAATATTCCCAGGGGGCAAATTCAACAATGTATGCCAAAATCCTAGTTAAAGAAAAGGCCTTAAAGAGCAGTATTTGTAGTACCATCTGCTTCAAGTTAATTGTTCTCAAGAGGCTACTCAGTTGCCATTTAATCTCTGCATCCCCTATTAGAAAAGTAAAAGAAACCCAGAGATGTATGAGGAATATCAGCAAAACTCATGCTGTATGAATAGCGGGAGTGACAAAGTCATGTTTTTGCTATCAGACATCTTATTGTTCATCTGAAAGAAATTAAGAGGCTAGCATAGTCTATTCAAATACATTTCCACGGTAGGTTTCTGCTTGATGATTTTCAGAGACTCACTTTTTGATTTGGACACTTTTATCGTGGCATTTTCGATTGTGTTCCCCACATCAGCCAGTATAGTGCAATGGTTAAGATGCTGGACAAGGTCTTTGCCACTGAACGTTGCTGACTCTGTCATTCTGCTAGAGCCCAACCTATCTCACAAGGTCCTTGCAGTCAGGATAAAAGGAAGGGAAAAGTAAGCTGCTTTGTGGTCCTAGAGAGAAAGTGGGGTATGAAAAAGGAAGATGGAAAGAAGTATTTTACAATATATATATATATATATATATATATATATATATATATATATATATATATATACAGCGTGTGCACACATACACACACAGTGTCTACTCAGTGTGTGTGTGTGTGTGTGTGTGTGTGTCCATATGCAAATACCAGTCATGCATCATCACAAAATCGCCAGAACCGTAAAGGCTACAAACTTGAAATTTGGCATGTATGTTCCTCTTGGCTTCTAGGTGTTTACTAAGAAAGGATTTTTTGAAATGATCATCAGAGCATTAGCGTTCTGTATTCTGTACAGTGGTAGATTTTGTCTTCTGTATGGATGCAGATAGATAAACTCAACAAAACATTCATACAAAGTCTTTATTATTGGTTCATCAGGTATCCTCATAACTCACATTTGTGACGAAGTTCTTCTTAATGTCCAATTCTTTGCATATCTGTCTTGTAGATAAAAAGATGGTTATCTCCTTATCCCTTTTCTCCCATCTCGTAGCAGTAGAGATAGAGCAGTTACCACGAGTCCATGAGTTCAGGCAAAACTGAGGAAACCTCCCCCAACCCACTGAGGGTCAATTTAGTGACCAATCAGGATTACAGATATGGTCACGTGACATGGACTACATTTCCCAGGAAACCTTAACTACATTTACCATGATTAAGGGGACAGCTCACAACTGCTCACTAACTATCCAATTCCCATACACTGGTTAGACAGCACAATTAGTATTTCCTATATTATTATTAACATGCTCTGATGCTAAGAAGTTCTACTCCCCCTGCCCACCTGAAAAGAAATCTGTTCCAAAAGCAAAACACAAGCAGAGGAGAGGAGTTTCAATTTTAGTTTCACAGCACCAAGCAGCTTTAGTACAAAACAGTTGAGCTAAGCCATGCCCAGGCTCCTTGCTGTCTTCTTCTTGCTCACACAGCAAGTACTGTTTCAGTTTCCAAACAGCCTTCAAACTCTCTCACACACTGACAGGACACTAGCCAGATGAATACCGATGGATGCTAGTAGGCAGAGGCAGAATTTTCATTTGTCTACTCAATATTTTCACTGGGAAACTGGATATTATAATTTTGATAGAGTATCATCATCTTGTAAGCCAGGGTTGTCAAACTCATGGCCCACAGGCCAGATGCATCACGTGCTGGCCACGCTCACGATATGTCACGTGACGCCACCATGACAATGTGAGTTTGACACCCCTGTTTTAAGTATTCTACATCCTTGAGAATGCAGAGCTTTTAATTTCACTTATTTGTACATGAGATATGGTTTTTAGTCTACATCAAATGTCTTTAGATTTATGGTGCCTTACTCAGATGCTGATGCTGCTATGTGGAACTTCATATAATTGGTCTGCTAATTTTATTGACTTTTCTGGGTCAAAAATAGATAAAAATCTAAGTACCTTCAGATGAATTGGACTGCTGCAGAAATGATTAGAAGGCTATTTAAAATAACATAGATGATCCCGTTTATCAATAATATAATGAAATTTAATATTTAATGATGGAATATTAGCATACAATGATTATATCCCATTATTAAAGAGCCATATTAAATAGTATTTCAGACCTCCCCCAATGATCATCTTCCATGAGATGAATCTAGGACTGAAAAAAAATTAATTGTTAAATTAATAGCCGGTATTATTGCCTGTGTTAGAACTATTCTAAAACTAAGTTCAGAAGCACGACAATTTGATAAGAGCAGTTAGATATTAATATCTTGGTTGCATAAGTTAAACTAATGTCATACGAATGCATGTTTTCCTTTCAGAAAAATATGACAAATAAAAATAATAGACAAATAACTATATATGTAAACCTGCAGGTGGAATTCCACCTTCAGTTTTATTATCCTAGCCCTGAGCAGCAAATTTCTGTAAAAGAAGATTCTTTCTACTTTTGTCCACTTCACTTATGACACCGTTCTTGTGATGCAGTGAATTGCTTCATTCAGCTGAAGGGCCAAGATGTCACCATAAACCGAAAAATATAGCAGCATGGAATTATTATGTGCATATGGACAACCAAGCTATGTTGATGTATGAGAGAATGCTTTTCTTTAATAAAGCTTGTAGAAGGTGCTTCACAGAGCAGTATGGCTCTTTCATTTCTAAGAATGAAAATAAGTGGCCATTGCTTCACTTACTTCTGCTTCACTGCTTCTTCTCAGATTTCTCCGTTACCTGCAAGCAACTAGAAAAGGCTTCTTCATGGACAGTCTTGTATTTTGCAGTTTGAAAGAGATGCTGATAGGAAGTGGGGTGATGCTGTCCTCTACAGCGGTGGTCGCCAACCAATGGTCCGGGGACCACTGGTGGTCGGCAAGAAAATTTTGATAGTCCGGAGAGAAATGTTACCTCCAAAGCACCCTCCCCCCCCCAGCAATTAATCCAGGCTGTATGAGAACACAAGGTTGCAGTGCCCAAATGGCCCACAGGAACACAAGGCTTGTGTCGCTTGCATTGTGAACAACATGAAGTAGTGAGGGGAGGGGGGGAAAGGCGGAGAAGGGGGACTTGCCCAGGGGTGGGATCCAACGGGGTTGACTACCAATTTGGTCATTTACGAGGCTCGGTGATTTACAATGTGCTTTCCTGCACGCTGCCTTTGGCGCGCCTGTAAATCGTCATCAGCACGTTGCGTGCAGAGAAGCAGCCTTTCAAAAAGCCTTCTTTTCCTGCTTTTTTAAACTGCAGTTGTGCTTCGCACGGCAGCTGAAGTTGAAAAAATCAGGAAATAAAGATCAGGTAAGAGCCCGGGTGGGCATGTGGGCAAAAACATCAGCGGACATGGAACTGGTTCTATGTACGCTGCTCTTCAGAGCTACCGGTTCCACAAAGGTGGACAGAACTGGTAGAAACCCACCCCTGAACTTGCCCAACTTGCCCCACGCTCTTCACCTGGCCACCAGGCTGCTTCTTTCTGTTTCTTTCTGCTTCTGCTTTTGGCTGCACGCAAGGAAAGCAGCAAAAGTCTTTCTTTCTCTCCCACCAGAAATGAGTCTTTGGGACCCTGCAAGGCATCCTGCTCCAAGAAGCTGCGCTGGCACGACAAGTCTCACAAAGACTAATTTCTGACGGAGTTTGGGGGAAGAGAAAGAAAGACTTCTGCTGCTTCTGCTGCTTTCCTTGCATGAAACCAAAAGTCTCTCTCTCTCTCTCCCCCTGAGAACGGAGCTGGAGATGGTATCCTGCGATCCCAAATAAAGAATGATCGATCAATAGGAAAACGGGGTGGGGAATTTTCCTGCAGACCTTTTTGGGGATTTTCCCAGGGTCTCTGGTCTGCAGAATTTAAAATTATGAGTTTGGTGGTCCCTGAAATCCAAAAGGTTGGCAACCCCTGCTCTACAGCTTCCTTTAAGCATCTTCCATCAATTGTGAAAGATGAAAGAGATGTACTATTTCTTGTTTCATGTTCATGTTTCACTAATCACTTCCTCAAATTGTGATTCCAAGGCTGCATTGGATGTCCTTCTACTAATCTATTGCTCTATCCATCTATCTGATATGGTACCTCAATTGTCAGAACAATTTTGGATGGCTTCGTGCCCAGCCCAGAAGACACACAGACTTAATCTACCCTTTTGCTGTCCCATTTTCCTCTGATTCCAACACTGCCTGATGACAGTCTCAAGATGTGCAAAATTTGTTATTTATTACCTAAGAGGGAAGTCACTGGACTGCCAATGATTGGGATGTAGACAATAGAGGCAGGACACAGATCAGCAAATTTCATGCTGATGCTGTTTTCTGCAAGCTTAAAGATAAATGGAAAGTACACCAACAAAACAGTTGAAAAAGCCCTTCTTGTTGAATAATAGTAAAGATGCTGGATAGAACTGTTAAAATCCAAGTTAAAGTGTCTTTACAATCATGGGTTATTTTCAGTCAATAATCCTGCTTTGTTCCAACCTAATGGCTTTGGGGATCATTTTATCCCTATGGATGACATGTTATGATCTTAGAGAAAAAAGTATTATAAATTTGACTAATAATGAAAGAAAAAAAAATCAAATTCCTCTCCATTGGCAATATGGAGAACAGCATTAAAGATACTTTTTTTTTTCCCCTTCTTATTTTGTCTGTAGCTTAGTTCACCTTCTACAAATGCTTCCTTTATTTTGCATGGAATGAGGTACTCTATTTCCCCAAAGTTGTTTAACAAAATGTATCTCTGGGTATTTAATATGCCGAATGACTGACAGAATTGTGAAATTTAATTTATTAAGATTGGAACAGAAGACTAGTGTGTAGGAGAGAATGAATAAACATCTTGTGTAGGGATTTGGATTTAAAATGCAAATTGGTAATAAACAGCCAAACAACTTTTATCAAGTATTTCCACCTTTTCCATTCTAGTGCAAGAATATACCAACTACTTCAGTCCAAAAACATACCAACAGAAATAGAAATGAAAGATTGAAATATTATGACCCTCATAAGTTGCTATGTAACTTATAATAATAATATATTTTTTAAAAAATCCAATGTCTTGTTATTAATTATTTCTTTTAAAGGACTTTGAAGTTTTCCTTATCCTGTATATATTTAGCTATACCGCAGCATATATAAAGCTATTATCTTTCTTGTGCTGTGTGCAATTCATTGTTCCAGGCACTTTGTTTTGAATACAGAATTAGCTGAGGGTCTTCTGTAAGACAATTTCTAGTGATTTCTTTCAGTTAAAGGAAAAGTTAAAAAAACACAAATGAAATGCGTGCACGCATGCACACAGAGAGAGAGAGAGGGAGGGAGGGAGGGAGGGAGGGAGGGAGGGAGGGAGAGAGAAGAAAGACCACAGAGTAGTACTTCAGTCTATAGGATCAGATGATGTTTCAATCATATCCTCAATATAGAACACCTCAGCAATTCTAGGAATAGTAGGAGTAATAAGAGTTGTAATTCTATTGGTCTTAGGAAATAAGATATTCCTTAAGGGTTTAACAATCCCCAAAATAAAACTATTCATTTAACCATGAATGGCTGACAATTGTGCTCACCAGAGGTGAAAGGAAACGTTGATTCATCTTGATGTTTATACACAGCCATATGCCTAACATTACTTTCTGAGCAAACCTAACCAAAGATAGCATTCTCATCTGTTTTCATTCTTTGTAGCACTCTAACTTATCAGTTCTAATCACACTTGCCAACTTCCAAGTTCTCCTTCCCATCTTGCTGGTCAGCTAGCTATAATGAACACACATTATTCACATAGAAGACAATTCTAATTACTCTTCTCAATCTACAATATAAACAATCAGCGACACATGATCTGACTACCAAAGGTTTGTACTATGTATTTGTGCTATTGTTCATTCTGGCAGCGAACACTGCATCTATAACGATCAAGTATAGTAGGAAACTTAAATGGTTGTACTGGCACTTTTGTATCATTCTAGTTATTTTCAGGTTTAGAAATATAAAATTTATTGGTCATAATGAGTGAATGTTGAGCTGTTTTATTAAAATAATTTCCATTTGTAAAGTTATTTTAGAGCAGAGGTCTCCAAATGTGGCAGCTTTAAGACTTGTGGACTTCAACTCCCAGAATTCCTCAGCCAGCTGGCTGAGGAATTCTGGGAATTGAAGTCCACAAGTCTTAAAGTTGCAAAGTTTGGGAACCCCTGTTTTAGAGGTTAGGTTCTCCACCCCTCACCTAACTTAAGAGTATGTAGGAGACGATAGACAATGAGGGACAGACAGACAGACAGAGACCGAGTGACAGAGACAGATGGTACATTTTATCATACAAATAGATATAAAAATAAATTGTGATAACAAAAATTGCTGTCTCTTACAGCAAACAATATGAAAGCCAAACTATAATTTATGAGAAATTATGAGAAAATTATACTTATTTTTATTTATTTATTTTGTTTGTCAATTGCTTACAAGATAATAGGTATAAGTAAAAACATAGTTATGAATACATGGATACATATAAGAAAATAAATAAATAAAAGAAACAATAGGACAGGGACGATAGGCACGTTGGTGCGCTTATGCACGCCCCCTACAGACCTCTTAGGAAAGGGGTGAAGTCAATAGTAGACAGTCTAAGGTTAAAGTTTTTGGGGTTTGGGGAAGAAACCACAGAGTCAGGTAGAGTATTCCAGACATTGACCACTCTGTTGCTGAAGTCGTATTTCCTGCAACTAAGTTTGGTGCAGTTAACCTTGAGTTTGTATCTATTGTTTGCTCTTGTGTTGTTATGGTGAAGCTGAAGTATTCATTGACAGGTAGGACACTGTAGGACATTGCAATATATGATTTTATATACCATACTTAGATCAGCCTGAAGACGGTATAATTCAAGGTTTTCTAAGTCTAGAATTTCAAGTCTGGTAGCATAAGGTATTCTGCAATGAGTAGAGGAGTGGAGAACTCTTCTTGTGAAATATTTCTGGACTTTCTCAATTGTTATATTATTTCATATTGTTATATTGTTTGGGGGATGGCTCTCCCATACCCCAAACTTTCATTCTAACACAAACAATCACAATCTTTGTCTCATCGTGAATTTTAACTCTGCTTTTTACTCCTCTTAATTCAGACTAAACTCTTTGTCACTTCCCTCTTATATTGGCAGAAAGTGATACATTAAAATGAATGAATGTATTCAGGTCATTATAAACATGGACACAGAGGTCTTCATCTATTCCTCAAGTTTTAGCCTCATCTAACTCTGGATGGGAAGGGAGGGAGGAAGGAAGGAAATTATACCTACTCAGGAAAACAACTCTTCTCCTTTAGTAAATATGTTCTTTGCAAATGTCTTACTCACATTGCTGTGTGTATAATCTCTCCTTCACATAACATAGGGCCACTTTTCTTAGCTTTTTCCCAGTGGGTGGCTTTATCAAAATTGCAAAAAATACCTTATCCAAATTGCCAAGGATGCCAACTAATCACCTTGGGAAGCCGTCTTCCATCTTAGTAGCAGTATGGATTGCAAGGAGAAATGTTTGTAATCATGATTAGTAGTTATGCCCTTGTTGCTTCTTCTCAAGGCTTCCTTCCTTTTCTTTATTCTGTTCCTGGATTCTTTCCATTTCTGAGCCAATTCTTCCTGCTGCTCCTGCTTCTTCGGATGATCTTCTTTGCCTTCATTCAGTCCTACCACTTTCTCCTTAAATTTAAGGACTGATTCAGCTTTAGCCCTGAAAACTCAATAAAGGTTACAGGAGGAGAAATGCAGTTGTAGTTCTTGTTCCCTAAATCCATTATTTGGATTAATATTGTAATTCAGGGATGTCAAATTCAAGGCCCAGGGGCCAAATGTGGCCCATGGGGTTCTTAGATCTGGCCTGAGCGGCTGCCTTGGAAACAATGACGGACTGGCCTGTGATGCTACTGCCAGCGAAATGGACATATGGCCCTCCCATGCTCCATTTTCACTGGCAGAGGGCTGCAGGGGACTGTGGCAGTCAAAAACAGAGCCCATTTACACTGGCAGAGAGCTCGGCCCACCACAGGCGCTCCCAACAGGAGTAATGTTGAGCTGGCCATGCCCCCCGGCCACATCTCCATGCCCCCTGAGGTCAAACACAACCCTGATGTGGCCCTCAATGAAATCGATTTTGATGCCCCTGTTGTAATCTTTTCCTTGGTTCAAGCAATTTTATTTTTCCACATGGTTGCAGCCAAATGGATTGCATTTTAAAAATTTTTTTTACCTCATCAGAAATTGCCAAAAAAGGTCAACTTTTTTTGTTTTTCTTTTTGAACTGTTTCTGTTGTTGTTGTTGTTGTTATTGCTGCTGCTTCTATGTTTTATAGATCTAGAGATATGAGATTCAATATACGAAGTGTATTGTATATCAAACAAATGGTAACAGGTAGCTAAGATTCAGAATCTGAATTCAAAGACATGAAAAAGTGCCCTCATTCTCATCTTTCCCGTCCACTTCTTTCTCCATCATAAATTAATAATCAGGAAGAGGTTCATGTCATTCATACGTTAGTATGTATGTATACACTGTATGTATAAAATTTCCTTCAATATGTAATAACAATCACAATTTATTTATATTGTTGCCTTTATGTTCAATATATTTCTTTTTACATTGCCATATGATTCCTCATAAATTCATGTTTCTCTGACACTTTTCTGTCTTGTTTCTAGGAAACCATTATGTGCTAATCTGTTGCATGTCTTTGCTAGGTGGGAAAATGAGACTAAAATAAAATGTAAGTTGTTTAAATATGGTACAACAGTCTTAAAAATTAATGGTGTGTACTGAGATGACACATGCTTCTGAGTTGGAATTAATAGATGATATAATTCTAGATTCTAAATTCTGTTTGATTTACTATGGTTTGATTTTTGAGAACTACAGGCTGGAAATCCTTACTATATGGATTTTTCCAGGTTTCATTTTTGCTATCAGTAGTAGCAAACGACATGTGGCCACTTCAATTTCCTGAACTCCTTCCCTCAGTGTAATTATTTTTGTTATTATTTAAGCAATATTCCTAGGTTTGCTATAGTATTGATCTAAAGTATGCAATCTGTAAGCACTGAAGAAATTGATGGAATTTTAAAGGAGTCCTTATGGTTATTCATTTGGGATCTTCTCGGAAGCATGCTGGTAGAGTCAACTGCACAGAAGGAGTAAAAAGAAAAAATCAACGCTATCTCCCCTCCAATGCTTTTGTATTTGGGATTATATTTTATTTTAATTGAATTAGTTTAATTACTTTGTTCTGCCTTGTGTGCTAGGAATAGAATTGTCAGTTTATTTATTTTTTCCCAAATCTGCACCAAATCAAATTCCTTGTGTGTCCAATTACACTTGGCCAATAAAGAATTCTATTCTATTCTGTTCTGTTCTATTCTGTTCTGTTCTGTTCTGTTCCCAAGTCTGCCCCATCATCAAATTTATGAATGTGATCTTTTTTAAGGAAATGAAATTATCATCCACCTCCATTCGTCATGTTCCATGCAGATAATTTATCTTTGCATGGAGAGAAGGATGTTAAAACTGCCTTCCACATCCCTTTTTAAAGGGAAGAGGACTGTCCAAAAAAAAAAAAGAGAGAGGGTGTCAAATATAGTTCAATACAAAGACATTCTAGCATATTCAATAGCTCTGACAAAAGGAGGAAAAGTCTTTTGTGCTGTTGTTCGTCGTTTAATTAGACTGCTGCTAAAAAGGATTTGGAAGAAAATTGCTACCAAACTGACAGCTCACAAAGTTGATTGTAATAAATAAAGAGCCAACAAAATAATTCCACAAAATCAATTTTCATAGAACAATGGATGTCATTGGCCTGGCGAGAAGCAATCCGCATGGGAGGAAACCCTTTTTGGAGCTAATTTGATTCAGGGTCTTTCAACAGCTAAAAAGGTGTAATTCCAAGAAGAAATAAGCTATCCCAAAACAACCATTTGTGTGAAATGGTGTAAGGTTTCCCTGCTTGAGCAGGGGATTGGACTAAAAAAACCTCCAAGGTCCCTTCCAACTTTTGTTATTCTATTATTTTGTTATTCTGTTGTTATTTTGCTATTCTGTTAAAAGAGTTGGAAAAGTAAACGACTAAGGAAAGAATAACTGAGAAAAAGCAAGGCGAAGTTATCCAATTTCCCTCCATCTTGTGTCAGAGAGAGATTGTAAGGATTTTCATAAAGGGATGCAAATAACTATTTTTATGCCAGTCGTATGAGTGGAAGGTGGAACATCAAGCCGGAGTGGTATTTGGGAGGCTGGAAGGAAAATAAGCAGACAAATTGCATACCTAATTCATTTTCTGCCTCTTAAGAGGTGAGTGTTACATGAAGAGGAGAGATTACACACTACCTTTGTTTGAAATATCCCTGTCCATTCCCACTACCTGTCAGTCCTTCAATCTAGATTTGTCTAGGAAATGAATATTATGCAACTTAGTCCATATATTATTGTAAAGTTATAGTAACAGAATCTTGTAAATCTGAATGTGCTTCAGCCCTTAATCTTTGGGATGTGAACTATGGAGAGCTAGAACTCTATTCACAAGAACCGGTTGTTAACATTCTAAGCAGTTCGGAGAACCGGTTGTTAGAAGAAATTACTGGCCTAATCCTGTAAGGAAGGCAGGAAGGAAACATTACAGAAACTGTCTCTCCGTTAACCCTTATTGCGTTCTTAGCAGGACTAGACTTCCTGTCTGTGGAACTGGAGTTTTTTTTTCCTTCTTTGCTGGTACTTTGCTTGTGTGGAGTGACCATTCAAAGTTACAATGGCATTGAAAAAAGTGACTTATGACCATTTTTCACACTTACGACTGTTGCAGCATCCCCACAGTCATGAGAGGCCAGGTGAGGAGATGCATGCCTCAATGTGAATGATATTGAGTTGGCTATGCCCAGCCAATCACATGACCACCAAGCCATGTCCACCCAGTCACATGACCACCAAGCCACGTCCACCAACTAAGCCACACCCACAGAACCCATTGTTAAAAAATTTGAATCCCACCCTGATGGAGAGACTTACAAACTTGACCCAAACTCTCCCCCCCTTTTATCTAACCATTGCCATAGTGGTTCCTCTTCTTCCTGTCCCTCAAGGCCATTCCCTCTTCCCTCCACAACACCTCAGCATTGCTGACAGCTGAGAAGACTTCCATTCCTTCAGTACGATCTCCTATTCTGCCTGTGGGTTTCTTTCTCAACTGAAACATCTGCCATACTTAATAGCCCTTAAAAGATCCTCTCAGGAACCAGAATGGGACACCTCGCCAGAGCCAACTCATCATGGTCAAATCTCCACAGCCAATTTGCTATGGCCAATTCTCCATGGGGCAACTTGTTGCAGGTCAATTCAATAATTCAATTTAATTATTTAAAATAATTACATTTTTAAAAAAAAATCTGTCATTCACATTTCATTTTGTCACTCCTTTGACATCCTTTCTTTAATGATTTTATTCCATTATTTCTTTAATATTAATGTAACTCTTGTTCTGTGGTGAGTTGTCCCATGGTGAGTTGGCTGAGACAAGTTGTAGACCTTTAAAAAACTATAATTTTGTGCACCAACTTTAAGGAAGGTAAAGTAGAGTAGAGTAGAGTAGAGTAGAATAGAATAAATAGAATAGAATAGAGTTGTACAGTTGTGAATAGAATACAGTTGGCCAGTTGGCCACAGTAAATTGGCTGTGGTGAGTTGGCCCTGGAGAGTTGGCTGTGGCAAGTTGTAGACCTTTAAAAACTATAATTTTGGGGCCCGATTTTAAAGAAGGTAGAATAGAATAGAATAGAATAGAATAGAATAGAATAGAATAGAATAGAATAGAATAGAATAGAATAGAATAGAATAGAATAGAATAGAATAAACAGATTTGGAAGGAACCTTGGAGATTTTCTAGTCCAACCACCTGTTCAGGTGATTGGACTAAACCATTTCAGACAAATGGTTCTCCAAAGTCTCCTTAAAAACTTCCAGTGTTGGAGAATTCACAACTTCCAGAGGCAAGTTGTTCCAGGTATTTCAATTGATTTTCTTACAAGGCTAAATATGGGGTGTTTTCCATAAAACAACATCTCATTCCATTACTCCTAACAGGGTTGGTGTCACAGCTATCTAATTTTTTGCCTCCACCTGCCATTTCTGACACTAAAGCCAGATCTGCAAAATCCTCATAATAGAGCTCCTAATTGACAGATTGCTGACTTTTGAGAAATGAATGCTCTTGGAACCTATCCCAGAACGTACAGAACTAAATCTCTAATTTATCTTTCTGAAAATGAAACTCATCCAGCAAGTGGAACGAAGAATTAAATAGCTATAAATAAAAGTTATTATTGTATTTGGCTAACTTCCTGAATAGTGTCAGCACATCTCATTGAAAATGTTACACAACTATATCAGTTAATCATCTGAGCTGCAATTTCACAAGCACCTGTCAGGTATATATTTTATTATTTTAAATTTGAATGTTGTTGTTCTCAGCTAAATGTTATCTCACCACCAGGAGAAGATTTGTAACATGCTACAATTGTTATTCACCAACTGGACATTATTTAAATTAATTCCTGTCCAGAAGATAATTCAAAGAGTTATTGACTTGATTAGAGTTTAGATAATACTGTCTGCACACAATGGGCAAGACAAGATGTTGGTGTGGTATCTTGGTGTTTGCTTAGCTCTTCCTTCTACCCAAATCATCTGCAACAAATAACTTTTAACTATAAGCAAGGAAATTAGAAAATTCAGGACAAGGTTACTTAAAAAAGGGGAAAACAGCATTATTCATATTCATATTTCTAGACGGCTGCAATGTCTTTATGCTCATCTGAATAGTGTTCTTATGAAGCTTCTCTTGTGGGAGGTTGAGTTGCTGCTTTAGTACTGCAGAACGTGATTGGTGTGGATAGTTTTTTGATAGAAGTTTTAAGAAGAGACTAGACAGTGTCTTATCTGAAATGGTATAGATTCTCCTGCTTGAGCAGGAGGCTGGACTAGAAGACCTCCAAGGTCCCTTCCAGCTCTATTCTATTCAACCTGGGTTTTTCTAATTTCTATGACCAGCAGAACACATCCATGAACACCAAGTACCAGTCAGAACACATCAGAGATGGGATTCTACGGGTTCTGTCCACTTCTATAGAACCGGTTTCTCTGAAAAGCAGCAAACAGAGCGCATACATAGAACTGGTTCTATGTCTGCTGCTGTTTTGGCCCACACGCCTGCCTGGGTTCTTACCTGACCTTTATTTCCTGCGTTTTCAACTGCAGTTGCTTTGCGCGACACAGCTGCGTTTGAAAAAGCAGGAAAAAGTGCTTTTTCAACCGCTGCGCACCTGCGCGCAGTGCTGCTTAGCTGTCCAGGCAGCTAGATGACGGCAATATACATGCATGTGTGCGCAAAATGTAAAATCACCAAACTGATAGTTACACCGGTTGGATCCCACCCCTGGAACACATGATGAAAACTCCTTAATTTCACAACTCATTGACAGATGTAACCATAGTTTCAACTGGGAAACTGTGACCATCCTTGACCAAGCCAAGTTCAAAAAAGCTAGAGAATTCCTGGAATTATCTGACAAATCTGACAAATCAGTACTCTGACAAATCGGCCATCAATAGGCACATAGACATAAACAACATCTACATACAGCACAAAAGAGAGAATTAACAAATCGAAAAAGAAACAAAAAGCACCCAGATGAACATAGATTAACACCAAGATTAACATCAGATCACCAATCAAGAAGTATATAATATCCCAATCAAGGAATGGCCAAACTAGCTAAAGTAAATAGGCCAATCAAAAACCACCAAGACCACCCTCAACAACACTGAGAGGGTAAATCCCTAGAATGTAAAATTAGACCAAACCCCACTCCCTACCAGCACTGATGATGTTACATAGTTTGGTAAATAAAATGTCCACAAGAAAACAACCAAGCTCTAAGACCCTGTCATAAAACATAAGCAACATCTGGAAGAAGAAAATCGTTATTCTGGCATCAAACAAACCATATACCAAATTTCAGGAGATCTTTTTTTGTGGATGATATTTCATACAATAATACTAGAATAACAGGATTGGAAAGGACATTGGAAATCCAACACTCTGCTCAGGCAAGAGAAATTATATTATTCTAGACCAGTGGTAGGGAACCTTGGCTCTTTTATCACTGATGGACTTCAACTCTCAGAATTCCTGACTGAGCCATAAAAGTTTCCCCATCCCTGGCCTAGTGGTTTTTCAGTTGTGAGGGAAATCAATTTTTGATTTGAATGGGATTGTTCAATATACAAATGTCCTAATTTTTGACTTGAATGATCAATATTCTTTATATGTCCTACATTTGTATATTAAACAGTCCCATTCAAGTCAAAAATTGATTTTCCTCACAACTGAAAAACCACTAAGCCAGGGATGGGGAAACTTTTATGGCTCACTCAGGAATTCTGGGAGTTGAAGTCCATCAGTGATAAAAGAGCCAAGGTTCCCTACCGCTGTTCTAGACAAATGATTGTCCAATCTTTTTTTGAAAACCTCTAGTAATAACCTCTAACCCACCACAACCTTTGGAGGCAAGCCATTCTATTAGTTAATTGTTCTGCAAATTTGTCCTTAATTTTTTGTTGGATCTCCAATGTTCTTCCACCTCTTACTTCTTATCCTGCCTTGGAGTGCTTTGGAGAATAACTCAACCCTTTATTTTCTATGAGAACCCCTCAGGTACTGGATAATTGCTATCATGTCTAGAGGGACCCCTAGTCCCTCTTTTTGTTAGACTAGACATACCTGGCTCTCTCCACTTTATCATTTTTGTTGCTGCTGTCTGCCTCTTTCTAGGGTCTTACCAACTTTTTTGTATGTGGTGACCAGAACTGATGCAATATTCCAAGTGTGCAATCACTAATACAGTATCATGTGTTCTTGATACTATGCCTTAGTTGATGCAGCCTAGAACTGCATTGGGTTTTGGCAGCTGCAGCTGGTTCATACTTAAGTGGTTGTCCACTAGGACACCTAGATCAGGGGTGGGATTCTACCAGTTTGCACCTATTCACTAGAACCAGTTGTTAACATTCTAAGCAGTTTGAAGAACCGGTTGTTAGAAGAAATTACTGGCCTAATCCTGTAAGGAAGGCAGAAAGGAAACGTTCTGGTTTTGCTTACAGAAACTGCCTCTCTGTTAACCCTTATTACATTCTTGGCAGGACTAGACTTCCTGTCTCAGGAACTTCTCTGGAGTTTTTTTTTCCCCTCCTTTGCTGGTACTTTGCTTGTATGGAGTGACCATTGAAAAAAGTGACTTATGACCATTTATCACACTTACAACTGTTGCAGCATCCCCACAGTCATGAAAGGCCAGGCGAGGATATGCGTGCCTTGATGTGAGTGATGTTGAGTTGGCCACGCCCAGCCAGTCACATGTCCACCCAAGCCATGTCCACCCAGTCACATGACCACCAAGCCACGCCTACCACCTAAGCCACGCCCACAGAACCCGTTGTTAAAAAATTTGAATCCTACCCCTGACCTAGATCTCTCTCACAGTCACTACTGTTGAGACAGGTGCCACCTATTCTAATCTAACAGGTCCAGCAGAAAAGGCCTTCTATCCCAGATATAACTACTTATTGCTTCCAGTGAAAGTATCTAAAGGGGGGTTTGGTGACATCATGATATTTATTTTATTTATTTATTTAAAATAGTTTTATAGCCTTCGATCTTCTGTGGGTGTCTGCCAATCAAAAGTTAAAATGACATATTAAGACTATAAAATTCAACACATTAATAACACACACACACACACACACAGAGGCACTGTCATGGTTCTAATGTATAGTTGTCCAATCTGATTCCAGCATCTGGGGGAAAAAAACAATACTTCAAAGCTTTACAGAAGAGAGGACTTGTTAAACTTAAATAATACGTTTAGGATTTTAGATAGGTAAATATGACCAAAAATGTTTCTCCAGCTAATGATACCCAAGCTGTTTAATGCTTGACAGAGTCAAGTAATATATTAAATTATACCTGACCTGGTAGTCACTATGAATCGACTATCAAATCCTGATTAATAGATTTATTTTAGGCTACGATTTCTTAATCAAAAAGTGCCACAAGCTTGTTGACGATAGCCAGATAGCCTTTCGTCTTATGATAGGTATGTGTGTCAAAACCTTGTCTTTCTGATAAGCCCCCTCCTATCAGAAAGTCCAAGTGCTTTAATTCAGTCACTGACCCCCAAACCAGAAAATGATTTGACATTTTCCCCCAATACTCAAATTTCCTCTTACCTCCTGTCATTTTTGCATTAGGTTCAGTGTTAGTATAATATTGATGCCATCCAGCTGTGGACTTTAGCATATTCCCCTTCTTATTAAGTGAGCATCACCACGATTTTGCAAATCTATCATAGCATTTAATCTTTGGTTGTTTTAAATGGTATGTTTTTTAGGAGGAAGGAGACAGGAAGAGCAAGAGGCTAGCTTGAGAAATAATTGACTCATAAAAAATACAAGCACAAATAATTGAATGTCAGATTTTGACAAATTTTCATTCTGCAAGTCCCCAAATATCAAGCGTAAGTGTTTGTTTCACCCTCTTGTTTGACTTTGGTAGTTAGAGCCACAAACATGAGATTCATTAGGTTACTTCTCCTCTTCACTATTCTGCTCTCCTACTTGTGCTTGACAACTTTGGAAAACAATTTAATAAAGAAGCAATTTTGCTAATCAACTAATTCTCTCAGACTCATCAGCTCTAATTAGAAAGTTACTGTCAAGATACAAAAATAAATCCTTACCTTGACCTTTATATAATTGAAATATAAATAACTTTTTAAAGCTAGTGTTTCAGCAGGATCTTTTGGTATTTTGCTGAGACCTGACGGTGAAACACTGCTTTCTTCTCCCCCTTCTGTGTCCTAATGCACGAAGGTTAGATTTTTAAAGTTTCCCATTTTAAGTTTGCACAATTTGTGTGCCAATCCTGGACCAAGGAGCAGCAACTCACACCTTCTCAACTTGTGAAGGCATTATTGCAATGTATTTCAAATTGAGCTCCAAACTGCAGCTGGTCCATAATGCAAATATCATGAACAATATGGACTGGGTTGAAGTTGTTGTTTTACTGTGCCTTGTATATATTTTGTTTGTTTGTTTTTTTACCCTACTTGATTGTTCTTACTTTTTAAATTGCCAGCTTCCCAGAGTTGTTTGGAGTTGGGCAGCTTCTAAATGTAGTAAAATAAAATGTTTTATACACACTCACACCTACACTGTTCCAATAGCCACTAAGGGACTATACAAGTTCAAAGGGATATAAGTGTGATTAATTTTTTTAAAAAATATTATCCAGAACTAAGATGCAAACATATTACGATGCATATATGTTAAAAGATATGAACATAAGTAAGCCCTACTGAAAGGGACCCCTAGTCTAACAATCTGTTCTGACTGTGGCCAGCCAAGTTCACAGGGAACTCCCCTAGTCTCCCAACAGATGGGTTTCAGATACAGTCATATGGCCATCAAAATTAATAGCCATCAATCCCCATGACTTCCATGAGACGCTCCAACTCTTTTTTGAAGGCAGCCAAGCTGGTAACCAGTAACACCACTTCTCAAAGTAACCAGCTCTAAAGTTTAAGCACTCAAAAGATCCTTAAGAATGATGTAATAACATGGCAAATGTCCCACATATACTGGTCTTTCAAAAATAAGTAATATTACTTTAAAAAATACAAAACAAGAGAGAAAGGAAACACCAAGGTATTGGGAAGAAGAGTGGTCATCTCCACTCTAAGCTGCATATCGGCAACTATCTCAGTGTATGTCTTCTCTTCCCTAGAGCTCTCTTCGTAGAATGTAATATTTTAGGCAGCCTTCTGCGCCGATTGAGAATAGATTTTCACCAAGCATAAATGTAAAGAAAAGAAAGTCATAAATATTCGTTTCACATAAAGAGTCCCTCTTTTTATGGGGCACCAAAATAAATTGTTCCTATGGATCAGAGTTCTCCAACCTTAGCAACTTTAAGAGTTGTGGACTTCAATTCCCAGAATTCCTCAGCTGGCTGAGGAATTCTAGGAGTTGAAGTCCACAAGTCTTAAAGTTGCCAAGGTTGGAGACCCCTGCTCTGGATGGAAGACTCTGCAGAGATTCTGTTGAGTTTTAATCTTGGGTTCATGGTCCAGAGTTGTGGTTGAGATTTGGGCAGCTAGAATGCATTCAGACCGTATTTAGACCCCTCTTAACTTTTGTTAATTTGGTTATGCTTGCAGTCTGATTCTACAGTTATTGCAGTCATTTTTCCCCTCATTAATCTACACTCAGTGCCCCATAATGACAAAGTGAAAGCAGACTTTTAGAAAAGCCTTTAAATTCGTTAAGAAGAAAAAACTGAAATATCACATTGACATAAGTATTCATACCCTTCACTCTCATTACTTTGTTGAAGCGGCAATTGCAGCCTCGAGTCTTTTTGGGTATGACATGACAAGCTTTCCACACCTGGAGGATTTTCTGCCATTCTTCCTTGCAAATCCTCTCAAGCTCAGTCAGGATGGATGGCGACCGTCGGTGGACAGCCATTTTCAGGATATCCCTCCGGAAATGTTCAAAGGGTTCAAGTCAGAGTTCTGGCGGGGCACTCTAGAACATTCTCAGAGTTGTCCCTAAGCCACTCCTGTGTTATCTTGGCTGTGTGCTTAGTATAGGTATCATGTTTGAAAGTGAATCTTCAGCCCAGTCTGAGATCCTGAGTGTTGTGGAACAGTTTTTCATTGTGGATATGTTATTTATTTATTTATTTATTTATTTATTTATTTATTTATTTATTTATTTATTTATTTATTTATTTATTTATTTATTTACTTACTTACTTACTTACTTACATACTTAATTACTTATTTACTTACTTATTATTTATTTATTTATTTATTTATTTGATTTGATTTGTCAATCGCTTACAAGATAATAGGCATAAGTATAAACATGAATAAGAATACAGGAAATAGGCATGAACAAATGGGGACAATAGGACAGGGACGGTAGGCATGATGGTGCACTTAGGCATGCCCCTTACAGACCTCTTAGGAATGAGGTGAGGTCAACAGTGGATAGGTTGAGGTTAAAGGAGTGGGGGTTAGAGGATGTAACAACAGAGTCAGGTAGGGCATTCCAAGCACTGACCACTCTGTTGCTGAAGTCGTACTTTCTGCAATCAAGTTTGGAGCAGTTTACATTGAGTTTGTATCTGTTGTGTGATCTTGTATTGTTGCGGTTGAAGCTGAAGTAGTCATTGACTGGTAGGACAGTGTAGCAGATAATTTTGTGTGCTACGCTTAAGTCCAACCATAGTTCAAGGTTGTCCAAGCCCAAAATTTCAAGCCTGGTGATATAGGGTATTCTGTTGCAAGCAGAGGAGTGTAGTACTCTTCTCGTGAAATACTTCTGGACTCGCTCAATTGTGTTAATGTCCGATATACAGTGTGGATTCCAGACTGATATTCCTTTATCCTTATACTTTTTTCATGTTTCCCTCAGTCCTAAGCAGTCTCCCAGTCCCTGCTGCCCCTACCAGGCTTTACTGTTGGGATAATATTGGGGAAGTGATGAACAGTGCCTGGTTTCCTCCAGACATGATTAGAATTGAGGCCAACCAGTTCAATCTTGATTTTCATCAGATCAGATCATCTTGTTCCTCACAGTCTGAAAGTCTACCAGAAGTTTTTTTTGCAAACTCCAAGTGGCTTTCATGTGGTTTCTACTGAAGAGAGGCTTCTATCTAGCCACTCTGCCATAAAGCCCAGATCAGTGAAGGGCTGCAATTATGGTTGTCCTTATGGAACTCTGTCCCATCTCTATGCAGAATCACTGGAACTCAGTCAGAGTGACCATCAGATTCTTGGTCTCCTCTCTGACTAAAACCCTTCTCCCTGATTGCTCAGTTTTACTGGGTGACCAGCAGGGGTGGGATTCAAATTTTTTAACAACCAGTTCTGTGGGTGTGGCTTAGTTGGTGGGTGTGGCTTGGTGATCATGTGATTGGCTGGGCATGGCCAACTCAACATCACTCACATCACTCTCTCACAATGTTCCCACAACTTTGGTATTTGAAGCAGAACATCCAGATTCAGCCATAGTTTTGCTACATATAGCATTATCTTTGTGAACTCTTTTAAGTTTCCTCTTTCGAGTATGTATGTATGTATGTATGTGTGTATGTATGTATGTATGTATATATGTGTATATATGTATAATTGTGTATGTATATATGCATTGTGTCTGGCCTCTCATGATTGTGGGAATGCTGCAACAGTACTAAGTGTGAAAAATGGTCATAAGTCACTTTTTTCAGTGCCATTGTAACTTTGAATGGTCCCTCCACACAAGCAAATTACCAGCAAAGGAGGGGGAAAAAAACTCCAGAGAAGTTCCAGAGATAGGAAGTCTAGTCCTGCCAAGAATGTTATAAGGGTTAATGGAGAGGCAGTTTCTGTAAGCAACACCAGAATGTTTCCTTCCTGCCTTCCTTACAGGATTAGGCCACTAATTTCTTCTAACAACCGGTTCTCCAAACTGCTTAGAATGTTAACAACCGGTTCTAGCGAATAGGTGCGAACCTGTAGAATCCCACCCCTGGTGACCAGTCCTTGCAAAGTTCTGGTTACGCCAAACATCTCCCATTTGAGAATTATGGAGGCCACTGTGCTCTTAGGAACCTTCAGTGCAGCAGAAATTTCACTGTAGCCTTTCCCAGATCTGTACCTTGCAGTAATTCTGTCTTTGATCTCTGCAGGAAGTTCCTTTGACTTCATGGCTTTTGCTCTGCTACAGTAAGCATTGTCAGCTGTGAGGCCTTCTATAGAGAGGTATGTGCCTTTCCAAAACATATCCAATCAATTGGTAGACTCCAATCAAGATAGAGTAATATGCCAGCAATGATCAAGAGAAATGGGGGGCACCTGACGTAAATTTCAAGTGTTGTTGTAAAGAGTCTGAATACTTATGCCAATGTGATATTTTTTCTCCTTTTAATACATTTACAGGGACATTTCTAAATGTCTGTTTTCACTTTGTCATTATGGGGTACTGAGTGTAGATGAATGAGGGAAAAAATTAAATTCAACAATTGTAGAATCAGGCTGCAGCATAACAAAATTAAAAAAAAAGTGAAGGGGATCCAAATACTTTCTGAATGGACTGTATATAAATTGATATGATCATTTTCATCCTCATCTACATTACCATCATCACATATTAAAAACCTAGCTCAGCCTTAGACTTGACCAGTAATGTGAAGCATCACAGAGAGACCATTGAATTGGATGTTTGAACAGGTATGAAGAACAAACATTTAATAAGGGTTAATAAAAAGGGCAACTTAGTTCTTAGTCTTAGTTTACTTTATTGTCATTGCACCTCATACAATGAAATCAAACACCATCTTCAGTGCACATCATGACCATGAAAATATACACAAACACACATTCTTCACACTCCACATATAGAATTGAAAACCTGCAACACCGTACCAACGCTGCACTGTACAGTAGAATTCAAAAGAGCTACTGCCCTGGGATAGAAGCTGTTTTTCAGCCTATTTGTCCTTGCTTTTATTATTCTGTACCGTCTGCCAGATGGTAATAGTTCAAAAAAAGGGTGCCCAGGATGAGATGGATCTTTGAGAATGTTTTGAACTTTCTTAAGGCAGCGGGAGCTATAAAGCTCTTCCAAAGAGGGGAGAGAGCAACCAATGATCTTCTGGGCAATGACGTTAACCCTCTGGAGTGCTGTCCTATCTGCCACTGTGCAATTGGCAAACCATATAGAGGTGCAGTAAGTTAAGATACTCTCTATGGTGCAGCAGTAGAAGGTCACCAGCAGTTTTTCATTCAATTGTGGTTTTCTGAGAAGTCTCAGTAGTATAATCTCTGCTGGGCCCTTTTGACCAGGGCTGCAATGTGAGCACCCCAGGACAGATCCTCTTTTATTACCATACCCAGAAACTGGCCATTTGCTCCACTCGGTCCCCATTGATAAGCAAGGGCTGGATGTCTGATCTGTTCCTTCTATAGTCCACTATAAGCTCCTTGGTCTTATTGGCACTGAGGACTACGTTGAGGACCAAGTATGAAAGATTTTCATGATCACAGTTTTCAGAAATTCATCTTCCTTGGTCTCCCCTTGCTCAGGATTATTGATGTATCAATTTTTCTGTTGTTGGTCTTGGGATGCATTTATCAATGCCTATAGTACTTAGCCATCTATATAGATTAACCAGTGTTTCCTTACATTAAAAAATAATTTAGTGTATCATTTAAAATCTGATTAAGTAAGGGGGCTCTTGAAATGGAAGAAGCCTCTATTATTCCTTGAACATCACTTTTCTACTACTTAACAACTGCTTACTTCTCTGGAAAGAATTGATAAAACCTTTGATGAATTAGAAAGCTTTCATCACAAGCAGATTAGCTAATATTGATTGCTTTTATCAGATTTTAATTGTTTTTTTTTTACCTTTCCTTTCTCCTTTTTGTATTTCTAGCTTCCTTGAATACCCTCTAGAAAGAAATACAGTGCAATAATGATAACAATAAATTTGTTGCAAAGCCAAAAGATAATTCTCTCTGGACCTCAAGTTGATTTCAGAGAAGCCAAATGTGTGCAGTGCTTTTATGATATGATATGTTTGAGACTAATTAAAGAAATATATCTGTACATCCTTAAAGTCATTTTGTATACGTGCATACTTGTGCTGTCAAAGCTTTGGCTAGAGAAGAAAGCATATGTTAATAATATTTACCTTTATGGAAAGCCAAAGTGAAGTTTGTAGCACATTTAAACCAATGCCTCAGAAATTAAGGCAGGAAAAGAAGAGTAGAAAAGGCAACTAACTTCAGAGAGTCTCTATGAAATATATAGGCATTTTTTTTCTTATTTTTTAAATCTTTTCAACTTTGACTATTTTTTTAAAAAAATAATAATTCAAAGCCTATAAATATAAATGTATAAAAATTTTAAAAATTAAAATTATTTAATGATAAATCTAATACACATCATGTTAAATAAATTTTAAAATGACAAGTAAGAACTAAGTGAGTAAATAAATAGGAATCTAAGAATATAAATCCATGTACTGTTATTTAGGAGTAAACCCACTGAAATGTATTCATTCACAGGATTAGATTGCCAAAGCTCAGTTTTATATGTGTAATTGTTTATTCAATTAAATGCTTTAGATCCTCTAAAAACAAGAGTAAATGGCATGAACAAATTGAAAATCCCAAACACCAGAATAAGCCACAAAGCTGTATAAAGACAATAGAATTAAAGTAAAAACAAATCACAACTAGTTAGTAACAAGAGATAATGATCAATGTGAACTTATCACAATATAAATAATTACATAAAAGATAAACATACCTTATAAGTTCAAAGCATTATTTAGAAGGGAAAATCTTAGTCATATACCTAGTTACATACTGAAAGACAAGGGCAGATGTCCCTTTGAATTTAATTTGAGCTACACTGTATTTGAAAGCAAGTTTGGTCTTATGGTTAAGGCACTGGATCAGAAACCAGAAGGCATGAATTTAAGTTCCACCTTAATTCAAACTGGGTGACTTTGATCCAGGCATTCTCTCTCTCATCCTGTTCTGACCCAAGGAAACAATCACGAAACAGAGGTAACAGAAAAACCTTTTAATGATTCTTTACTAATTCCGTTCCTTCATGGTTAAAAGGCTATTTCAAACTAATTGTCTCTGATATGAATGAGCCTTGCCAAGGTGGTGCAAGGCTGCCAAGAACACATGATAAAATTACTAAGAAGTATTTCAAACACAAAGAGTCTCCAAATACCAACCAAGATATTCCGAACGTTCACAAGGCTTGAGTGCAAAAACTTCTTTGCTTCCTGCGAAGAACTCCAGTTTCTCAGCTGGCTTTTATCTCTTAAGGGAGAGGCCATTACCTTGCAGCCTTACTCCTGAGTCGCCTATGCTGCTGCAGCTGCTCTTTCCTTCCAGTAGCCCAGAGTGCACGCGCACTAGGCACAGGCTCCTCTTCATCACTGCTGCCAGCTTCCACAATCTCCGAAGGCAGCATTCCACTCTCTGATGGTCCTGGCTCCATCCCTGGATCACATATAGGCGCTCTTCTGAGTCCTCGCCCTCCGAGACCTCAGCTGTCCTCACCTGTTGCTGACAAACCACAATATATTCCTGGTAAGAAAACAATGATAAACCACTTCTGAAATCTTGCCAAGAAAATGCAGGAGTTAGTCTATGAAGTCACCAAGAGTCAAAAGTTCTCTATCTATGCAGGTGTGTGTGTGTGTATGCGTATCCTTCTCTCCCCCTCTCTTTCTTTCCCTGTCCCCATCCCTCTCTCTGTGTGTGTGCTTCTCTGCCTCTGTATTTGCTAGATGAATTTTCATGTCCTTTCTTTGAAGGATTCAATGAAATTCATTAAAGGATTCAATTTTTCATTCTCTTTTTCATACACCTACAGAAGTACAATTTTAGAAATCACCATGTTCTGCTTGAAAACTTCTATTAGATTGTTCTATCCTTTTCCATGAGAAGTAGAATATAAAAATCATGTGTCACAGAGATACCAGAATAACTCAAAGGAGATATTCATAGTCAAAGGCAAATGTGTTTCCACATAAAACTAGTTGTCGCTCAGAAGATAACAAGAGTTTATATACTGCATATTTCAGTAAAAAATAATCAAAATCTCTGAATTAGATTAAGGGACTTCTCAGTAGGGGATAACTATGGGAACTACATTGTCTAAGTTTAGGATAAATTTTCACTTTGAGGTGAACAATAAAAAGGATTGTATTTTATGCGATGCAAATAAGCATCTTTACTCAGTTTTAAAATGTTAAGATTGTTAAGGTAAAATGTCGAACTGGTTAAGCATACAAGTCCCATAATGCATCACTGCTTATTCCCCTCCCACCAGTTATCAAGCATGCTCAGTTTTGGCTTTGAACAGACCCTGATTTAACTCCTGGAGGAGTGGTATCTGGGGGAGAGCATGGACGTGAATTGGTTTGCTTTTTCTGTAATAAAAGAATGATTCTGACTGAAAATAGTTTGGAAGTTAATTTTGGCTAAGATCCATTATAAGTTATCAACAAAGATACATACTTCTAAAGATGAAATTAGAATTATTATTTTGGGAAACTAAATCAAAGTAACCAAAGTTCTAGAATAACAAACACATGTGTCCCATGCCTAAATCTTTACTAGATTTAATGTTTTATTCTATCTTACTCTTATTTGTTTGTCTAAGTCAGGCAATAATCAGACTGAATTGAGGAATTCCTTTTTCCATATTAATTTGCTAGGAGACAATATATAATTTCAAACTATATTTATAGTGGATCACTTACCTAGTGTACTATGCTGAGAATACTGTCTATATTTTTTAATCAAGCTTCATAAATCATATCTTTTGAATTATTATTTTTAAATAAAATTTTATTAACTTTATCTGTCATGAGAGTGTTACATCTTCCAAACTGGGAAATAAGTTATAAAGTCAAAAAGAGAGGAGGTAATTCTGTAGCCAATTTTGGAAAAAGCAGATCTCAATATTTAAATATAATGTGAACTTTTTATTTTTCTTCGCTAAACGCTAAAAAGTTGCCATTAAAGCATGCAACAATTGGATCTCAATGATGAACAAAAGTCATTCATTACGTCCTTCAATCTTAGAGATATACGAGAGGGTCTTATCTATGCTTTAATTCACTGTGATTCCATCTTGTAAATACAAAACCCAATGGCAGTGTTTTGCCAACTCCTTGGACAGAGTTGTAGGGTAACCAGATTACTTTTGATGAAATCATGCTTAACACTATTCATCTTCTTTTTGCCAGAGCATAATATAAACTTGCCTTAGCTGAGTAGTTATTGTATAATTGTACGATTTTTCTCCTCTCATAAAATTCTAACAAGACATTCACTCACATTTATTACAAACAAAATGCTTTTTTGCATTTGTCCCAAGGTGGTTTTTCAAAAGGCAACTGGACTTTGTTTTTCCTTGGAGAAATGAAACAACCACTTCACAAATGCATGACATAACATAGAAGAACAAAGCCATCAGGACAAGATTCAGCAGGCCATCTGCATTTGAAAGACAAGTCATTCTTTTGAAGACAGCAAAATTCACATTCTGAATAGAGAGGGCCAATGTTTTGAAAGAGAGGTCAAAGAGGCCATCTAGATTAAGATTGAACAACCCTTTATCAACCTAGGGGGAGTGATATGACACCAACTGTGTTTACAATACAGTCCTTTCAGCAGTTCCAAGAAGGTTCCATACTCATTTGCGCTATTCAGTTGATGCTGAGGGCACAGATGAATCTCCAAGTGGCCTCAATTACTATCTAATGATGAGGTGACTGCAAAGAATAGAAATCCTTCCATCCTCTTTGATTCAGTCAGAACTGAAGAAGCTTCTTGGATGTGAAGTGAAACATCTTTAAGGACAAACAAAGTCTAGTTGTCCTTTTGAAAAAGTATGTTTGAGACAATCATGACTTGGATGTCTGAGAATATCTATAAATATTTTTTGCATGTGATTGTTATGGTACACCCCTGATTGTGTTCAATAGATCCAAACCAGAAATCTGTTGGTGAAAAAAGAAATATTGCTTTCTGACATCACCATAAAGCATGCTGTCTCTTTCTCTGATATAAGATTATAAGAACTTGATCAAAACTTTATGATCAACAGATATAATCTCTATGGCTGATTTTACTCATTTAGATTGACAACTGGATTGTTCTGGATAGAAAAATATATGAAAGGTTTTCTGTTGAACCTCAGCATAACCAATTGATTCTAGCTGAGATCTTTCATTCTCACTCTTAGTTCAGTTCTAACTTGGTGTTGACTAGTCTTAAGTTCCAATTCCTAATTTGTACTCTGGTCCTTCCTAGTAATTGAAAGTCTAATTGTTCCAAGCTTTGAAAAGTTGAGATCAGTAGACAAATCTGATCAGCTTTTCTTTCTACTGCAGGATAGATTTTTATTTGGATATATTCATCCTTTGATTTCAAATGAAAGTAAAGTTAAACAACAACAATTCAGATACCATCAAAAGTTAAGCAAAGTTTTTCTATATCCCTAACGTAGTACATACCGCATGCAAACTTCAATTAAAATAGCAAGCCAAGATTTTCATTACTATTCTGGGCACTCATTTCTCTTTTTATATGAATCATCAGTTGTGTTTCCTAAAAACAAAACATAAAAAACAAATCTGAGAATGTAAATGAACTAGAACAACAAAAGGTATTTAGGGAAATGTGTCAAATATATTAAATAGCATATTAAAACATTATTCCATTTTGTTATTAAATAGAATTATCATACAATCAGCATTCTAATTATAAGAATCAACACTCATTCCATCTTTGTCACTAATCTGCAAATAATTTATATTTAAGCTGGCAGGTTCATTGTCATCATCTAGTAGTTCAGCTATTGCTCTATCTTATGTCACATGACATTTTCTTGGGAGGAATGGCTAGAAATAATATGATAGTAAATATAGCCTATATCAATACAATATAGGCAATGTCAAGTGCTCATAAACTATTTAATAAAGAAATAATCTTTACTTCTGATGAATTTATTTCATATACATATTGTAAGAAAATAAAATAATTTCAGATATTTTTTAATTCAGTTCCATTTTGCTAATAACTCAAATAGATCTCTCATTACTACTAGAAACTATAATAGCTACAACCGCAACAATGGAACATAATATGCTCAAGGAAATCTTTACCTGAACCTCTTTCTACTGGTGTTTCCTCTTAACCTATCACAGCTATTTTTCTTTGGATTTATTTTTAGTTTTGTTCTGTTTGGCATGAGAGCATCTGCAGATGAAGACCAGGCTATCTGCATGAAATGTTTCTTTCAGAGGGCATTATAATTAGCTATTGAATCAATCTTCCCTACATTCAGAAAGGCAACAAAATCCTCACATTCAATACATCCCCTGATAGGCGACACGAATGAAAACCAAGCATAGAACTAATGGTTTGGGAGTATCTGTTGCAAATATATAACTCTCTGTTGGGCTGTTTCCCTCCTACCCCAATATTTAGGAATACTTGAGAGGAAAAAGTGATTAAGTGAATCACTACTCTCTAATAAAGGCTTAGTGCCATTCACCAGTTTGTAAAAACATTCTTTTGGCACTATGGGGAGATTTAGTTTTCTTGTAAAACAACATCTCTCTGTGTGTGTCAAATGTATAATTTGCTCCCACTTCTATTTTTTAAGATTTCTGTATGTTTTTATTTTTTAACATGCTTTACAAGTTTGATATTGATTAGCCACTCGGTTTTTTTTAATGGACTACCAATGCTGGGTCCATAGTAATTATGTTTAAATAGGCAGAAGATAAATGTTCTACATCATTTGCATTTGTGGTTACAGAAGAGATGTTCTGTTTCTGTTTAATCCAAATGTCCCTGTCTTGGTATGGTCTACATGTTCATAGAAAGAATTCCAGGTAAGAGACACTAATTAGAGGCTTGTCTGGTTTAATTAATCTGTAATGATTGTAGGAAGCAAATGAAACAATACATTCCACCCATGAATTTCATTTGCAATGTCACTCAATTGGCTAATCTTTATCACCTAACCAAATGACAGTAAATTAAATGTGGGTTCCTTTTCATTTCAAAGACTAACTAATTGAAGTCCCCACCCTAAATGAATATAATTGCTTGTAAATTAAAGCTAGGCTGTATTTTCATGAATAATTCTTTCATGGAAAAAAGGGGGTTCCTTCATTTCATTTTCCGTAATTGGATTAAATTCACACAGAAGATTTTGATGAGGAAAAGCAGTCCACCATATGTCAGTTTATTATGCTATTAATGGTAGCCTACTTCAGTACAGTACAGGTATTGATAAATCCTTATAAAAGGCTGAGTAAATTATCTCAAATTATGGAGAAAAGTAGGAAAAATATGTACACAGGGGGGAGGGAGAGAGAAAGAGAAAGAGAGAAAGATAACTGCAGATACAAATAAAAGATGTGATTGCCTGTATATACCCCTTATATTTGGTATATTGATTTTTTTTACCAATGTGTAGGACAGAGCATTTGTTGGTCGAGATTTGGAGTTGCCAACTGTTTGACATTCAGACACATAATCAAGGTCACTTTGAAGGATGGTAGCATTGTCGGTGGTGTTGAATAGTTTTATATTATCAGCAAAGAGGATGCAGTTACTTACAAGGTGATCACAAATTGTGGTCATTCATATAGAGTGTTAAAGAGTGTGGGTCCTAGAATGCTCTCTTGGGGGACACCGCTGTTAACTGGTGCAGGATTTGATAAGGCATTTCCTATTTTTACTAATTGTTGCCTGCTTGACAGGAAGGCAGTAATCCACTTATGAAGGGATCCAGAAATACCATAAGATTTTAATTTTAATAGTAGTTTGTCATGTAGTCAAAGGCTTTGCAGAAGCCTATGTAAATCACATCTATTGCTTTGCCCTGGTCAAGTAATATAGTCCATATATTTTTTGCAGTATAGAAGTTGCAAATTGCAGAACAATTTTTTTCTGAAACCAAATTGTTTGCTGGAGAATAGGTTATTTGACTCTAAGTGGAAGGTAATGCATTGATTAATAATTGATTCCATAACTTTGCATGTGACACAACAACATGAGATTGGTTTGTAGTTTTCAACCAGGCAGGGGGTCACCTTTTTTGAAGATATGGATGACCGTTGCTAAAGACCATAGGTTTGGTAATGAACTGGTTCTGAATGATATCTCATATATTATGCTTAGTGGTTCTGCTATGGCAGTGGAGAGCTTTTTTAAGAAGTAAGCCATCAGGGCCAATAGATAAGGATGGCTTTAGGTGATGTAGTACATTTTCTACATTATCTTCAGTAAAGTTAATATCATTGCAGATAGTTCTGGTATGATTAGAAAAAGTGGGGCATGAGCCATTACTGTTTACAAAGACTGAACTGAAGAATGTGTTGAAGAGGTTTGCCTTAACAGCTTTATCGCTATAGACTTTCCCGTTTGATCCTTTTAGGGGTGGGGTGGTTTTTGAGTCTTTAAGTTTGATATTTACAAAGTTATAGAAGGCACAGGTGGATTTTGTGCTTAGAAGGTTTTCCTCTTGCTTGCAGTGGTAATTGGTGCATTCTGTCATTATCTGTTGACATAAGGTGTTGCATCGGTTTTTAAAGTTAGTTACGTATTTAGCTTTGTTTTTATACCGTAAGGATTTTTTTTAGATTAAGTTTTCTTACTATTTTGGGTAAATTGATTTTTTTTGGAGGAGTGGTTATTAATGGAACATGTAGTTTAATGACTCTTTTGAGTTCAAACAAGAAAGCGTTATAATGTTCTTCTGTAGTATTACAGCCAGAGAACAGAATGTGCCAATCAAGAGATGATAAGTCAATGGCTAAGATTTCATAATTGGCTTTTTTAAAATTGTATTTTGGGGATCCATCATTATGATCCTTTTTGAGATGGTGTAAATTTAGACAAAAGTCAATCGTGCTATGGCCACTGTTTGAAAATGGTCCCTGTATTTGTAGGTCATAAATTAATTTTGAGCTGTTGCAGAAAATGAGGTTGAGGCAGTTGTTTAGTCTAGTGTTGTTACATACTAATTGATCCAGTCCCAGTGTATTAATGGCATTATATAGGATTGCATGAATGGGTTCGGATGTACATTCATTTAGTGTCCAATTTATAAGAGGTAAGTTGAAGTCACCAAGAAAAATAAGAGGGTGTGGGTAAGAGGCAGCCCACATCAGTAGTGAAGTTAGCTTGTTTGTATGAATTATATCATAGTCAGGGGGCTTGATAGCATAGTAAAAAGCGGATTGAAGTATTTAAGGACAGTTCACAGATGATGGTCTCAAGAAGAGCAAGCTCTTGTATAATTTGAATCTTTTTTAGATTTAGAGACATTTTATAAAATATAGCAACTCCACCTCCTCTATGGATTTTCTGATCAGACCGATAAACGTGATATTCTCTGACCGTGGTAGTGGAAATGGGGAAAGATGCATTCAACCACATCTCACAGACAAATATAATGTTGAATGTGGCTATGTTTAGTAAAATGAGGAATTCATGCATTTTATTTGCGAGGCTTCTTGTATTGAGTAGTTTGCAGTTAAGATATGAAGTAGTGGTTCTGGAAGAAGGAATGTGCATCCCTAACGTTGGATGTTTGGGTGATGGTTATAGGGATATGGGTTGTGGCTCTTGCTTTTGATACAATCTGCATGGTAGTCAATGTATAGATTAGTACTACCTAATTCATGTAGTCTTTTGAGCTCAGAGCGAAGTTCACAGGATCATATACGTTGTTGTAAAGTTAGATCAGGGCGAGAACGAAGGTTCTTATGGTTGTTGTTGCTCTTTGAGAGTGAATTTATTGAGAAAATGTATTTACATTTGTTTAATTCATTTTTGCAAATGACCCTGCAGAGGTATGGGGCCTTTGAGTCACCTTTGTTTTTGAGTTCTGGACCGATGTGGTAAAAATATCAAGTATTTCATCAGGGGAGATGGTTGATGCTTGACAGTCTCTGATAATGTTGCGGACGTTAGTGATGTCATCATTGTCATTGACCTCTAGACCAAATAAGATGACATTTGGTTGCTTCCATTCATGCTCAACGGCTTCTTTGATGAGTATGGGGATATCAATATTTGTAGGATTTGGTGTTTTTTATGAATTGGGTTTTGGTGTAGTTGTTGGGTAGAGATACGATTTGTAGTTTGATGTTTGTTTTTTTGTGTTGTGTCTTTTTTTTTCAAGGTTCGTTAATCTTGCTTGTATAGTGTCCGGGGATGCTCAATGGTGTCAAGGGATGTTATACGTGTTTCTATGGTATCAACTGTTTTGAACAAGGCAATGTATTTGTCTAGTTTGGGTTTGCACAGTGGGCAAAAATATGGAAAAGCATTGGCAGATGATTTTAGGAATAGAGCCATTTGCTTGGGTAATCCTGAGCAATTATGGTGAGTGTAGTTGTCGCAAAGAGAACATTTGATGTAATCTTCATTTTCCTTTAAAGTTTCTTTACATATAAGGCAAAAGCAAGAGTCTTGTGGTTCTTTAGTAGGGATTTATTTCTTTTTAGGTTGTGGTTTGACATTAGATTGCTTTCCTGGTGTGGTCTGGTGGGTTTGTTGAGATGGTTTGTTGATTGGGTTGTTCAATCAAACAATATCTTGTTTGATTGAACTCTATCAAGGACCTTGGAGTACTCAACTCTAATAAACTAAGTGATAGACCCCACTGTAACTACATAGCCAAAAAGGCATTAAGAGTTGTTAACCTAATCCTATGTAGCTTTTTCTCTGGTAATATCACACTACTAACTAGAGCATACAAAACATTTGCTAGACCAATATTTGTATACAGCTCATCAGTCTGGAACCACATTACGTATCTGAAATTAACACAACTGAGAAAGTCCAGAAATATTTCACAAGAAGACTTCTCCACTCCTCTACTCATTGCAGAATACCTTATGCCACCAGACTTGAAATTCTAGATCTAGAAAATCTAGAACTACACCGCCTCCCGTCCGATCTAAGTATAGTATATAAAATCATACATTGCAATGTCCTACCTGTCAATGAATACTTCAGCTTCAACCATAACAATACAAGAGCACACAATAGATATAAACTCAAGGTAAATTGCACCTAACTTGATTGCAGGAAATACGACTTCAGCAACAGAGTGGTCAATGTCTGGAATACTCTACCTGATTCTGTGGTTTTTTCCCCAAACCCCAAAAACTTTAACCTTAGACTGTCTACTATTGACCTCACCCCTTTCCTAAGAGGATGGCTCCTGGGGGATATATAAAGAGGGCATGTATTAGGCTGAAAATATAGATGAACATCTTTTGGCAGAAGGTTACTCTTCTCTCGCTACTTCAGATCATCAGTTAGCAATCTTAGGGATCAGATCTGTCTTCTCACAGATCTTCTTGTCTTTGGTCAGCGATCTTTATGGCAACATGCTACATTCCTTAAACCAACAGTAAGGTATATGCTATTCTTTCCTGAATCAGATAGCTAAACATAAGACCAAAAAGATCAAAAAATAACAAGGAACTTCAACTATTCTAATATTTCGAAGATAAAAGGTCTGCCTTTCCCCTTCCCTTTTAGCCAGATCATACAGCCACCTCTGATCTGCCTGCAAGTCTCAAAATAAAGATACAAAGAAAACTGTCTTCACAGCATTTGACACTTGGACTGAAATCGATTAAACATGCCTCTTTGGCTCCAGCAAAGAGACAGAATCTCCTCAAGATTAGGGAAATCTTTTCTGCAAAAACTGGACTTCCATGCCAGACCCCCTTCATAAAAAATAAAAATCCACACCTAGGAAGGGTTCTACATATCTGAGATCATCAGCTCACAGAGCAAGAAATGCTCTTTCTTCTAGGACTTCACACATCCTCAGGGCAAGTACATTTTAATTTACATATCTAACATGCTTCACATCAAAGTCCATTACTTCACAATCAAAGCCCATTGTCACTATAAATAACCATCATTTTCAGCTTTCTAACCTCATAACCACCTTTGAAAAGTTAAACCTCCATTTTGTGTTTCTGGTTCTTCACATAAAATCCGGCTTCTTCTTCAAGTAATCATTTTGTGGGTTTTTTTGTTGGGTAACCTAGCTCACAATCAGACTTCTTCTAAACAATTCTAATAGAAATACATCCCAGGTTAAAATGGGTTATCTGATAAATTATGGGTTTGATTCACAGATAATTTTTTCTCTGGCATATGAAGAAGGAACAGGCATTAATATCATGGATGTAATACCGACATGCAAGGAAAAACTGATAAAATGGAAATTTAAAAAAAAATCTCGAGAAAAAGTATTTATTTGTTCTTGGATTCAGGATAGAAAGGGAAGTAAAAATTTTTAAATCTGGAGCTTGGACTTTAGAATAGATGGTTTGCAATTGTATAACTTTGGCCATTATTTTAATACAGAGATTGTCCTGAGTTTGAGAAGTTGGGTCCCCTGAGATAACCCAAAGAAAATCTTCCCAACTCTTTTGCCATTTTCTTTAGACAAGACTGCTGACAAGTTTTCAACCAAAAGATCTCTAAGGTATGCCTTCACTCCTCCCAGGAGAATTCAATAAGAAAAGTATAAAGCCTTGAATTGTAAGCAGCTTTACTACTTACTGTATTAGAGAAAGAACAACTATTCAGTGTCATAGACATACAAAAACAATTTTAAATTGCACTAAAATGTGGAGCTTTTTGAGAGTCCAAGTGAGGGATGGCTTGCTCTGAAAGTAGCTATTCTGCCTTTCTCACATAAATATATACAAAATCAAATACAACAATCTTCTTTCAAAGGCACAGTACATAAATAGACAAACACACACACACACACACACACACCTACAAAATGTCCAAAGCCAAGTAGTGGGTCATACAGCAAACTTCCTTATTCTTCTTTGCTAGGTTGCTTGATGCACCTTCTGAGATGAGTCTTCTCTGATTCAGCCTTTATCTCCTTTTGGTTCTTCATACCTTGATGTTCCTCCAGCAAATTCACTGGGCAATTTCCTTGCTGTGAAGGCTTGCCACCCTCTCTCTCATTGGCTGAGCCTTACCAATCAATATTCTTTGTACACTCACCCCCCCCCCCCCCAAGTTGCTTCTCTTCCCTCTAGCCATAAGGAATGAAATTCTGGGCAGACTGTTGCAGTGAGAAAATTTGTATATCCTTCCTTTTACATTGTAAGGATTTCCTCCCTCCCTCTTTCACTCATTTCTATCTACTTGTTTTTTCTGGAAATTCTTATTCTCTTCAATCATAACTTCCTCCATTTATAGACCTTCATAACGGGGAGCACTTTATGGGAACTGTTCATAATAACAAGAAATGATTTTTTGGGGGGGATAAGGAGAATATACAGGGAATAAGTCTACTGGTTGGAAAATGGAAAGTGTCAACTGCTGATGGAAACAAGGCAGAATAAGTCAGGTTGTAGTTTGCCTCAAATCTCATGTGCTAGTAATATTTTTATTTTCATTGGATAATATTTACCTAATTAAGCATTATATGAAAGAGCAATCTGTTGATAAAACATGAGGGCATATGTGTTGCAGTAAACAAAGAAAACAGGAGCAGATGGATGCCCATGATCACTTGCCAAATAATAACATGTTTGAGTACTTGTAATCATTTGTTGTAATTATTTGGTGAGTTCTTTTTATTCCATTCATTGCCCATTATCATTCACCATTCCTGTTATCAGTTATCAACTTTATTTGATAAAGTTGTTCTGGCAACTACTTGATAAATGACTACTTGGACAAATTAAATATAGAATGGTCATTCGGGTATAACCCAGATGATGCCACTTTAATGATTGATCATTTAACAGACCAATCCTTTCATGAATGTTTAGCTTAATTGGGTATGTAGAGGGCTTTAAAGATTTTTTTCCCCAAAATACATGTCCTCCATACTTCAAATAGTTTTTTTCCTTAACTTTGAAGTACAGAATTGAATATATTCACATCATTCACCTTCAAGATGCCATTCCATATTTCTGTTCTAAAAAGAAAGTAGAATTTTTCATTACTTATTTTTAATATATTTGCCCACATTAACCAATGTTTAGACCTAGACGTTCAATTACATGCATTTTACATTATAACAACATGTTATTAACATACTATATCATTACTATATGTCACCATATTCTATGTGTTCCTGTGTTGTGTATGGATACATTTATTTGTCTGAAATAAGTAATACCCTGAAATTTGGAATAAAATGTTTGTAAGATAGAAATTATTAAAATGCAGAAATGTTCTGAAGCACTTTTGGCACTTCAAGCATCTGACATAAAGTCCTGGAATGGTTTTTCCATTCTTAGATTTATTGAAGAATGCCTTGAATAGAAGTAGCAAAACTGTTTTCCCTTCTGTAACTGGAGCAGGAAGGTTTAATTGTTTCAAACAGAACTTCAAAAAAAATTGAAGAGAAGCAACACTTCAAAGATTTGCAAAGAACTGGCAATTAAATAGGGTAATCTCCTAATGTCAGTCCACTCAGGTAAACCAGACAGGAAATACCACTAGATGAATTAATTCTACTCTATTGTAAAACTATATTAATAGAACCTTTTAAGTCTGAAAGTACAGAATTTTGTACCACCGCCACATTTAACTGATTGATGAAATTGTGGTGGCACAGTAGTTAGAATGCAGTATTGCAGGCTAACTCATTGATCACTACCAGATGTTTGATCCTGACTGGGTTCAAGGTTGACTCAGGCTTCCATTTTTTCTGAGGCTGGTGAAATGAGCACCCAGACTGTTGGGGCTGTATGTTGTCTCTGTAAAGTGCTTAAAGAGTGCTGTAAGGCACTATGATAACAGATAACAGATAATCAGAATTGGAAGGGACCTTGTAGGTCATCTAGTCCAACCACCCACCCAAGCGGGAGACCCTACACCATTTCTGACAAATGGCAGTCTAATCTCTTCTTGAAAGTCTCAAGTGATGGCACTTCCACAACTTCCGAGAGCAAGCTGTTCCACTGGTTGATTGTTCTCACTGTCAGAAACTATGAAGCAGTATACAAGTCTAAGTGCTATTGCTATTGCTAATTAATCCATTAGGATGGGTCCTTCCTAAGTTTCTTTCTCGGAGTATTAAACCACGGGAGGCTCCTGCTTCTCATGTCTGATTCTTTCCTAGGCAGTATCTCCTCTCCTTATATCCCAAGGTCACCCACATATTCCATTACATTGAGTGCATCAGTCAGCCTTACTTGTCAATGAAACAAAAGGGAAGACTTGAGATGATTATTACCTCCTTTCCAACATCATCCTTGACACATTTGTTTAATATTTACATGAAACCATTGGGTCATTCTCTGGTTTGGCTCCAGTATCATTCAGGATTAAATGGCAAAGCAAGATCAAGTGTGATTATTACCAATTTAGTGCTTATAGACTTTGATTCCCATCAGGAGTCTCAAATAATCCCCATCTGTAGTCTCAACTGCAAACCCGTGAGAATATCTCCACTGTCAAATCCAATAAAATGACTCTTACTTGTCAAGTTTTATAAATTTCAGTGACAGTCTAATCCTGTATATTCCCATCTCTTGACTGCTAGCCATGGTATGATTTTCTGAAAACCTTGGCTGTTTATCTAAACTTGACAACAGTTGCTGCCTCACTTATTATCTCACAACTCCTTCTAGTATTCAAGGTGATGAACACAGTAATCCTGTCTTCAGTTTTATTCCCACTATAATAATCCTATAAAGTGAATTGGATTAAAATACTCACAGGTCTAAACTCACCCAATGAGTCTCCACAACCAAAAGTGAATTTGACTTGGCTTCAAGGTTCACATTAATTTATTTCAGCTTGAAAAGATTATGAGTTACAGGAAACCATTCAAGCTGTTGCTCAGTAACTTCACCATGATAGAGAACTGTTAGGAAGGAATCCTTATTACAACTTTTTGAAATTTTTCAAGAAGGTAGATGCAGTCTCTGGCTTCTTCAATCAGATTTCATTTCCAGTTTCAAGAATCTGATACACATTTTCCATTTCTTTAAAGTCTTTAAAAGCTCCATCGAGATCAAAATTTTGTTGAAATCAAAATAGCTCAAGCTGCCTGTAATTCAGCACATAATGTTGAAGATTGGAACAGGATTTATTGCTCAATTTAACAACCAAATACTTAAGAGAGAAGATTCTTCCCTTCAGAGTAAGACATATATTATAGATTTTTACTGTTACATCAGCAGCAACCTTTTAGTTGAAATGAGACATTCTGTTTTTAAACTTGTCCTTGAATGTAAATGTTCAGATATTTCTGTTTAAAATGTGTGGTAAAATGTGTTTCCTTTGTTCCTTGTGTTATAACAGTCATCCATGCAGTGTATAAATTGACATCTTAGCAAAAGAACAGTTAGCTCTGAAATAAATTATTTTTCTAAGGAGAAATAGCAGATCTTGTTACTTAACTTAAAACAGCTGTTTCCATTAAATATTACAAACAAAAAGATATTATTCCTGGAAGAAATGCTGAAAGAGTCATTTCTCTTCCCATCCCATTTTTAAGTCTTTGATGTTCCTAAATGAACTTATAAAGAAAAGTGAAGTTTGAAATAGGGCTCATAATTCATTTTGCCAAGCTGATGAAAAATGTTCTTACAAATGGAAAGAAACAGAAGTAAATGATTACATTTTTGATGGATGGACTGCATTATGTTGTTCAGATACAGTGGTGGTATTAGATAAATCTAAGTGTAATAACGTTTTTTCTTGGATAATTCAATTATGAATGTCATGATTAGAATTACTTGTACAACCAAAAATAACTGTATAGTATATAGTGTATGCATAGAGATTTTAATACTTCAATGGTGTATGCATAGAGATTTTGAACATAAGGTAGCATGTGAATATTTTTATTTTCTGATTGCATTAAATTGTACGTTTTTTATTAGTGTAGAAGGAATAAATGTTCATTTAAAATTAATTTTAAAGCAAGGGCAATATATAAGAAACAAATTCAGGGGGAACTGGAGGGCAGATTTTCTAACACAATTTTCTTTTGCTTGGAGTCACCTGATCTAGTGAAGCTTCAATGGGAGTAAATCTAATATGAGATGAACTCTGGCACTCCAGGAAAAGGAATGCTATGAAATTCTTCAAAACATAATCATGGAATTAAAGTTTTCACAAAGAAAAGTGATGCTTTCATATTACTCAATGGTGAAGTCCCAGGCAGTTTTGAAAGAAAAATCAGGTACTAAATATTGGTCTGATATATGCAGGACCAGAAAAAGAAAATATTCCCATTATGGATTGATTGATTTATGTCTCTTTGTTCTCTTGCTTCTTTATTGAATGTCTAATTTTCAACAACTCCTAAGAATTTCTGGGGTGTTTACAACTTTTTAGAAAGCCTATTATGCCTTTAGGCCAAGTAAGGAACATCAACATCTTCATAAACAATTTAGATGAGGGGATACAAGGGAACTCATCAAATTTGCAGATACCATCAAGCTGTGTGGAATGGTGAACACTTTAGAATATAAACTCAAAATACAGAAGGCTTTTGACAGACATGAACATTGGATCCCACAAAATTGCAATTCAAGTGACAAAAGCAAGGACTTACACTTAGGGAAAAAATAAACAATCATCCAGGAACCGAATAGGTGGTATTTGGCTCAATAGTAGTAACTGTGAGAGGGATTTAGGTGTTCCAGTGGACAAACACAGTGTTTTGCAGTTACCAAAAAAAGCAAATTCAAACCTGCATCCATAAAGAGGTAGCATCAAGATCACATGAAGTGTTGGTACCACTTTATACTGCCCTGGTAAGAGTACACTCGGTATACTGTGTCCAGTTTTTGTCAACACAACACAAGAAAAAAGATCTCGGGCTCCTAGAGACAGCAGAGAAGAGCAGCAAAAATGTTGGAAGTGGGAGGTGGAGGCTAAACCATATAGTGAAAAATTGAGGGAACTAGCTATGTCTAGTCTAACAAAGTAAAAAGACTATGGGTGACATGATAGCAGTCTTCCAATATTTGAGATACTATCACAGAGAAGAAAGGGTTGACCTATTCTCCAAAGCACCTGAGGACAAGATAAAAAAGTAATAAATGGAGTTCCAATCTAGAGATAAGGACAAATTTCCTATCAATAACAACAATTAAATCAGTGAAGACTTGGTCGGTGAGGCAAAGCTGAAACTCCAGGCCTGCCTTGATTGCACTGATTGGAATGTTTTTGAAGATGCCTCTGCAGACCTAGATGAGCCCACAGATACTATAACATCATATGTTAGCTTCTGCGAAGACCTATGTGTACCAACAAGGAACCTGAAAATATATAGCAACAATAAACCTTGGTTCACAGCTAAACTTAAGCAGCTATGTCGTTCCAAAGAGGAAGCTTACAGAGAAGGTGACAGAATGCTATACAACCAGGCCAGAAACATATTAACAAGAGAGATCAGAGCAGCAAAAAGAAGCTACTCTGAAAAGTTAAAGAACCAATTCTCAACAAATGAACCAGCAAACATGTGGAAAACTCTTTAAAAAATCACTGGCTTCAGCAAACCTCCTTCCCAGGCAGAAGGAAATCAACAACTAGCAGATTACCTGAATGTGTTCTACTGCAGGTTTGAAAAGAAACCATAGCCATCTATCTCCACAACACACATCTCAAACATACCAACAATAGACAAGCCTCCTACAACTGGCTCCAATCCATTGGGCTCACAACCTCTGGTGATCACAGAAAAAGAAGTGCAAGATCTATTACACAGACAAAAGCCAGGAAAAGCACCAGGGCCAGACAAGATAACTCCTTCTTGCTTAAAAGTCTGTGCTGAGCAATTGGCCCCCATCTTCACCCGAATCTTCAATAGATCACTAGAGATGTGCTATGTTCCTTCCTGCTTCAAACGTTCTACCATCATCCCAGTGCCAAAGAAGCCCTCCATCAAGGAACTGAATGACTACAGACCAGTTGCTTTAACATCTGTAGTTATGAAAATCTTTGAAAGGCTTGTGCTGTCCCACCTGAAAACCCTCATGGATCCGCTGTTAGATCCCATGCAGTTTGCATACCGAGCAAATAGATCGACAGATGATGCTGTTAACATGGCTCTGCACTACATCCTACAACATCTCGAATCTTCAAATACCTATGCAAGGGTCCTCTTTGTAGACTTCAGTTCAGCATTCAATACCATCATTCCACTCTTCTAAGTAAACTAAACCAACTAGCAGTACCTAAACACACTTGTAAGTGGATCATAAGCTTCCTAACAGACAGGAAGCAGCAGGTGAAGCTAGGCGAAATCACATCTGATATCTGTACAATCAGCACAGGGGCCCCTCAAGGATGTGTGCTATCTCCACTTCTCTTCTCCCTATATACCAATGACTGCATCTCAAATGATCCATCTGTTAAAATACTGAAGTTTGCTGATGACACAACAGTCATTGGTTTCATTCGAGACAACAATGAATCTGCACACAGACAGGAGATTATACAACTTGCCTCGTGGTGTAACCGGAACAATCTGGAACTGAACACACTCAAAACCGTAGAAATGGTGGTAGACTTTAGAATAAACCATCCCATACTACCATCTCTTATAATAGTAGACAACACAGTATCAACAGTAGAGAGCTTCAAATTTCTAGGTTCTACTATATCACATGACCTAAAATGAACACCTAACATCAAAAACGTCATCAAAAAAGCACAACAAAGAATGTTCTTTCTGCACCAACTCAGAAAGCTCAAAGTGCCCAAGAAGCTGCTGATCCAGTTCTACAGAGGAATTATTGAGTCTATCATCTGCACCTCTATAACTGTCTTGTTTGGTTTTGCAACCCAACAGGACAGACACAGACTTCAGAGGATAATTAGGACTGCAGAAAAAACAATTACCACCCACCTGCCTTCAATCGAGGACCTGTATACTGCACGAGTCAAAAAGAGGGCTGTGAAAATATTTACAGACCCCTCACATCCTGGACATAAACTGTTTCAACTCCTTCCCTCAAAACGACGCTACAGAGCACTGCACACCAGAACAACTAGACACAAGAACAGTTTTTTCCCGAAAGCCATCACTCTGCTAAACAAATAATTCCCTCAACACTGTTCAACTATTTACAAAGTGTACACTACTATTACTGTTAATCTTCTCATCACTCCTTATCACCCATCCCCTCCCACTTGTGACTATAACTTTGTTGCTTGTATCCTCTGTTTCCTAGTATGATTTGATATTGATTGTATCATATGACTATCATTAAGTGTTGTACATTATGATTCTTGATTCTTAACAAATGTTCCTTCTTTATGTATACTGAGAGTATTTACACCAAGACAAATTCCTTGTGTGTCCAATCATACTTGGCCAATAAAGTATTCTATTCTGTTCTGTTCTGTTCTGTTCTGTTTTGTTCTATTCTGTTCTATTCTATTCTATTCTATTCTTCTGTGGAACAGCTCACCTCCAGAAATTGGGATGGTGCATCACTGGAGGTTTTTAAGAAAGAAGAGATTAGACATTTATCCAGAATGATATAGGGCCGTGATGGCAAACCTATGGCACACGTGCCCAAGTGGCATGTGAAGCCATATCTCCCGGCACATGCGGCCTTGCATATTTGTCTTCTGGGTTTCTGGTACGCATGTGTGGGCGACAATCAACTGTCCTTCATGCGTGGGGTGGTGCCAAAAACTGGCTGGTGCATGTGCGCCAGCCAGCTAATCATCAGGCGTGCATGTGCGCTAGAACCCGGAAGTTTGGCTTTTCCGGAGTGTGGCCTTGATGAGCGCGTGCACATATGCCATGTTTCCACGTGACTGTTTTGGTACTCGATGCTGAAAAGTTTGTCATCACTGGTATAGGGTCTCCTAATTGAGCAGGAAGTTGGACTACAAGAATCACCAAGTTCTCTTCCAATTTTACTATTCTGTATTCTGCCATTAAGTGTATTCTACACTTGAGTGCAGAAAAGGTGAGGAATATGTTCACATGCATGTCAAATAATTATCACTGACCAGTATAACATAATCATAATAACAGAATTATAGGGCTGGAAGCTACTTTGGAGGTCTTCTAGCCAACCCCTTGCTCAAGGCAAGGCACCTTACATCCTCCTGGTCAAATGGTTTTCCACAGGGATGGTATTCAAATTTTTTAACAACTGGTTCTGTGGGCGTGGTTTAATTGGTGGGTGTGGCTTGGTAGTCATGTGACCAGGTGGATGTGGCTTGGTGGTCATGTTATGGCTGGGCGTGGCCAACTCAATATCACTCACATCGAGGCACGCATCTCCTCGCCTAGCCTCTCATGACTGGGGATGCTGCAACAGTCGTAAGTGTGAAAACCGTCATAAGTCACTTTTTTCAGTGCCATTGTAACTTTGAACGGTCACTCCACACAAGCAAAGTACCAGCAAAGGAGGGGGGAAAACCTCTAGAGAAGTTCCTGAGACAAGAAGTCTAGTCCTGCCAAGAATGCAATAAGGGTTAACCGAGAGGCAGTTTCTGTAAGCAAGACCAGAATGTTTCCTTCCTGCCTTCCTTACAGGATTAGGCCAGTAATTTCTTCTAACAACCGGTTCTCCCAACTGCTTAGAATGTTAACAACCAGTTCTAGTGAATAGGTGCAAACTGGTAGAAGCCCACCCCTGGTTTTCCAGTCTATCTTTGAAAACCTCCGGTGATGAGTGCCTGCAGTTTTATTCCATTGATTAATTGGAATAGAATTGAAATTGCAGCAAATGAATTATCTTTACATTTATGACTCAATTTATTTTCCAGATTTCTGAGACAGAAATTTCTTTAGTGTTTTGGTCCCAGCTAAAATTGAAGCCCCATGCCTTTGTATATGTGGCAACATGTACTGTATAACTAGGCTGCTGGGTTAAAACTCTGGAGAAGTCTCAGAAACATTCAATCCATCACAAATAAATAAGAATAATGATAAGAATAATGACTGTAGAACTAACATGCATATCCCATAAAGGGAAAGATCATAAAAGAGGCATTGCAATATTGCAATACAAACTCCTCTCCTTTTGTACCTATATTCTGTTAATATATGCAATGGGCATCATGAAATCATAATGCATTTTGTCATTCTGATAAAATTATATTATAGATATCTCAGTAAGCTTAAATGAAGTCATGTTAAATAACTGAATACCCCGATCAATATGATGGGGTGGTTCAGGGGTGGGATTCAACCAGTGTTACTACCAGTTTGGTGACTAAATTTTGCTATGTTTTGTTTTGTGTGCTATCCAGCCAGTGTATGGGAATTGGATACTTAGTTAGCAATTGTGAGCTGTCTTCCTTATTGGGAAATGTAGTTAAGGTATCCTGGGAAATGTAGTCCATGTCACGTGACCACATCTGTAATCCTGATTGGTCACTAAATTGACCCTCGATGGGTTGGGGGAGTTTTCTTTACTGTTCTGTATTCTGTACAGTGGTAGATTTGTCTTCTGTACAAATGCAGATAGATAAATTCAACAAGACGTCCATAACAAAGTACTTTTGTTGGTTCATCAGGTATCCTCATAACTCACATTTGTGATGAAGTTCTTCTTTAATGACCAATCCTTTGCATATCTGTCTTGTAGATAAAAAGATGATTATCTTCTATCTTTTTTCCCTCATCTCACAGCGATAGAGGTAGAACAGTTACCATGAGTCCGTGAGTTCAGCCAAGAGTGAGGAAAACTCCCCCAACCCATCGAGGGTCAATTTAGTAACCAATTAGGATTACAGATGTGGTCACGTGACATGGACTACATTTCCTAGGATGCATTCCCTTAAGGGGACAGCTCACAATTGCTACCTAACTATCCAATTCCCATACACTGTCTGGACAGCACACTTTGCGTGCATGCACACCTGGCACATGCGTGTAAAAAGCCTTAAGCTGTGCCGCCCAGACAGCTGAAAAGCTCTGAGCGCGTGTGCGCAGTGTTTGAAAAGCCTCTTTTTTCCTGCTTTTTCAACCTCAACTGTGCCGTGCAAAGCAGCTGAAGTTGAAAAAGCAGGAAATAAAGGACAGGTAAGAGTCCGGGCAGGCGGGTGGGCCAAAGAGCAGCAAGCACAGAAGGAGTTCAGTGTCTGCTGCTCTTCAGAGCTACCGGTTCTATAGAGCCGGGCAGAACCGGTAGCATCCCACCCCTGGCGTGGTTACTTTTTAGGCTTATAGTTTAAACTCACTGCTGCTGCTTAGTACCTTCCTATGTTACTGTAGAGTCTCTGCCTTGAGCCTAATGATATTGAAGCTGAGTTGGTTACTGATTACTGACATCATTGACATCTCTTGCCCCAACAACTCTTGATTTATACACGGTAATGTCTTTTTTCATTTGACTTTAATCAGTTCTGGAGGAAAAGCTTTGGGCAAAATCTTCTCTGAAGTTTAAGAAGCGGGGATAACTTTCATGAACACCATTTTAGGTATTGTCATTTGGGTTATCTATTAATACCAGATAATAGTGTTTAGATGATTTTTACATTCTACCATCCTGCTATCTGAATGCATGCCAAGGAAGAAAAAGGATTAACCTTCAGGAAGTGAGGATGGAGCCATCTGGTAGAATTTTTCTTGGTAGTCCCTAAGTGCTAAGCGCAAAGCTGAAGGAACAAAAGGCAATCCTGTTAAATCTGCCCACTATACATAAGCATAGAAGAAGAGCACATTTCTAACTTGAGATATTACGTGCAGGCATTGAGAAGAAACAGAGCATGCTCGTACGAACTTTTAATAAATCAAAACTGAAAACTAGAACTGGAGGATAGAAAGAAATTACTATCATTTTCTTTCTAGTCCAAATCAATCTATCTATCCTTATTTTGCACTGTTTCTAAGACACACAACTCCCAGTAAAATCTGCACATTTCATTTGAATCCAAATAAAAAATCCAAAAACTTCATGGCAGCCTCTTTCAGCTTGGGCCAAAAACATAATTTTTAAATATTATGCCTTTTGCTTGTTTATAAACAACCAGCTGCATGTACCAGGAAGGGACTGCCATGAAATGATTCCTATACTGTGAAGTCTTGATGTCCTGTCAATATCTTAGGTATGTCAAAAAGATAGGATCTCTCAGTAGACCCTTTTTGATAATCACACTCATTCTGTTCTGACAAGTTATATGGGGCTTGAAAGGTAATGACCAGGACTTGGAACTGGGTCTGGAAGCCTAATGATAACCAGTATAGTAGCTTCAAAATTGTTATGCTGTTTTGCTAGGAATCAACTGTCAACACCCAAGCTGCTGCACTTTTTACCAGCTGTAGTTTCTGGATCATCTCCAAAAACCTCCCAACTGAGTGGTGATTAATATGTGAATTAGTTGCTAGGGTATCCAAGTCCAAGTAGGGCTACAACTGGCACCCATGCACAAAATAGCAACCCCTCCCCTTCCCCTCAACCATAGCTTCCACTTGCTGTTTAAATAAGACCTGCAAGTCTACGAGGATTCCCAATTCATTCTTTCTTTCTTTCATTCTTTTGTTCTTTCTTTCTTTCTTTCATTCATTCATTCATTCATTAATTCAATCATTCATAAAATTTATTGGTCGGCCATCTTACCATCATACAAATATGTATAATCATAAAAATATGTCTCTACACATACAATTAAAACATAAATAATCAAGATCAGCATTACAACCTAAGCACCCATGGGGAGAATGGGGGTGGAGTAGGGGAGATGTGGGCTCTGTTGTTACTCAATCAACCAACTTCCACTGTGCTGTTCTCTCACAAATCATGGTCTGACTCCTTTAAGGAAGCAACCCCAATCTAGTATAACTGTTTATACCAAAGCTATGAGCCAAGAACAATCATACCTAAAATAGGGCTAGAATTTATGGTATCCAGTTTCTAATGCAGTATCTTAACCATGGAACCACAGTGGGTCTTCAAACATGGTGTTTCAGTCATCTTCAAATATACTCCTGAATAAGAACATAGTTTTGCTTTGAAATTATTATTTTTTCTGAAAATGGTAATGCAAAACAGAAGTCAGAAATGCATATGACTAGGGAAGTAGCCTTCCAGGTGCGATTCAAGATATTGGTGACGACTTTTAAAGCGCTCCATGGCTTGGGACCTGGGTACTTACGGGACCGCTTACTGCCGTCATCGATCTCCCATCGCCCAGTGCGCTCCCATAGGGTGGGCCTCCTTGGGGTGCCGCCGGCTGGACGGCTGGCGACCCCGAGGGTACGGGCCTTCTCCTTGGGGGCACCCTCCCTCTGCAATGAGCTGCCCTCAGAGATGAGGACCATCCCTGACCTGTTGGCTTTCCGGCACGCGTTGAAAACATACTTATTTCATCAAGCCGGTCTGGCCTAGGGTTTTATAGGTTTTAATTTGGTTTTAATGGGTTTTAATCTTTTATATTCTTGATTGAATTTTATATGAAGCCACTATATTTAATATTTTTAATTGTTTTTTAAATATTGTATTTATATCGTTTTTTAACTTTGGCTATACACTGCCCCGAGTCCCGGAAGGGAGAGGGGCGGTATAGAAAACTAATAAATGAAATGAAATGAAGTACACATACAAAAAAGCATAGCAAGTGGGAGTGTGTGGAATTCATGACAAAGATGAATAAAGAAGAAGGGAGAGATATGGAGACAGAAAATAGGGACAATTCATTTATTTGATGAGGTTGCCAGCATTTTAAAATTGTGGTGGAAGGAAGGAAGGAAGGAAGGAAGGAAGGAAGGAAGGAAGGAAGGAAGGAAGGAAGGAAGGAAGGAAGGAAGGAGGGAAGGAAGGAAGGAAGGAATGAAGGAATGAATGAATGAATATTGGACATCTTCAGAAAAAAACTAACAAAACTTTGTGTTGATTTTAAAGAAACAAATAATGTAGAAATTACCTGAAATAAAATGTAACAGGGAAAATGGGTAATTAAAGATCCATTGGAGTTGGGCAGCCAATATATTTATCTAAATAAAATAAATAAAACTGAAATCGACAGATTTGCCTATTCCTTGCTACTGTTTTTTTCACTGCCCCTTATTCACTAGGAGAGACATTTTGCAATCCAAATAAATGAACAAACAAGGATCTTGTTTGAGAGTTGCACATGCAAATCATTTTGTAAAGTTATGATATCTGGGTGATGAGACAATTTGTGTTAATTATTTTCTTCTCTTTTCCCCCTCCTTTTCTACAAATATTTACAAAAGCAATAGATTAGGAAATGGGATTGGAGATTCATGTTTTTACAATGGAGTCATAATGTCCTAAGATGTTATGGTACATAACAGTAAAGAATTGGTTTCAGGGGGTTTATATTTGAAAAATAGATATATAGTGAATGCAGGGTAAGGCCCCTACCAATTCGTGCATGTCAGATTTTTGCTGCAACTTGACAATATTCTTCTTGTTGCACAATTGTAGTAAAGATAGGTTGTAAGACCAATGTTTTGCATGCCATATTTAAGAACTGGAAAAGCATACAACCCTTTATAGTAGTTAAGAAGCCATAGTATGGGGGAAAAATAGCAGAGATTTGACTTTTAAAAAGGAGCTGCAATCCTTTAAGAAAATGAGTAATTTATTAAGGAAACATTTTTACCAATATTATGTTCAGAAGGTTTTAACTTAAAGCATAGTTGATTTTTAAAGTTCCTTTATCTTAATATTGTCCTGTCTCCCCTTTATTCTTTTTTTCCCCCTATTATATAGTTTTCTGATTCCTGGACCCCTTTCTTTCCAATTGCAATAAAGATCACCCATCAGGAAACAACTATTATTAAGCCAAGATTCTAACAGATAGGAACAGGTTGCCACCATCGCTGGAGATTTTAAAGAAGAAATTGGACAGCCATTTGTCTGAAATATTATAGGGTCTCCAGTTTGAGCAGGTGGTCCTTTCTGACTCTATTATTCTGTATTCTGTAAATGTATCCAATTTGTAAAGACATGGGTGATAACCTTGAACATTATAACCACTGGGTGCAATTTCCAGTGGACATATATTGTTAAGGACTTATGATTTGCACTTATTGTTCTAAATAAGTATTAAATTCTATGAATTAATAGGATACAAATTTGACAATGTGTCCTTTCAGAGAGGTAGACTGAATTTTTTTCTTTTAATAGTTTTCATTAAATTTATAATATAACATATAAAGAGAATACAAAAGTAAATATTAGGGAAATTAGGGAAGGAAAAAGGGAAGTGGATATTGGGGGAAAGCAAGAGGGGAAAAAAGGCATTGACTTCCGACTCCAATGGTGCAGTAAAATAAGGCATTAACATCTACCTTCCACCTTTTGCTTTTTCATAATAATAGAAACTAGCCATTTCTATAACAACAAATCTATTCTAATTGATAAAACCCAAAATCAAAGTTTCATTTTTTTCCCACCTCAAGCACAAAGTCCAGAAGATTGAAATTTTTCTAATGGCATTCAGTTGATGAATACCTAGTGATTTTAATATTTGGCAGGAAGCAAATATAGGATAAGTTAAAAGGGAGCTGAGACATAGCCATTTTCATTAAATATTTAGTTCTGTGTTTATTTATTTGTTTGTTTCAGAGTTCACTAGTTCTTTGACATGCTACTTCTCTTGGCTTATTATTAGCATGCAAAAATACTAATTCCAAGAGTCACTGGCATACTTCTGCTTTTATACTTATACAGCAAGACATAAACATAATGGCATCACTAAGATAATTTCATGTTGGGATGTTTATCCATCCACCCCCCTCCGTTGCTTCTTTTTTTTTTTTTTGGTTGTTGTTACAGTAATTGCTGCCTAAGCCTCAAAGGCTAAAAATCGTTTTTCATCTCATGCATGAAGAATTTTAGCCTGATTGATGACAGCTACGGAACCTTTCCTTCGTTGCTAAGCTGCACTAATTTGCAAGCTAAAACAATATTAGCAAATTGTTAATGATCCATGAAACTGCTGCAGCAGCCTTAAACGTTATGCTCAGAACTTCCTTATAACTAAAGCTTATCTAAACTCCAACCCTGCACACACACACACACACACACACACAAATGTGATGACATTTTTTTAAAAAAAAATATCAGCCAAAAGGGGAAAACAAGAAGAGGAATCATTCTTAAAGTGATAAACTCAGCTAATATCTCAAAACCAAAAAGATGAGGGGGAAAAATTAGAAGAACCATGTGTGAAATTAACATTTGAAAAACCCAGACTAAATTGTTAGTAGTTCGTATTTTAATTTTCATGTGCTTCTAAATTTGGTGTGGTTATTTCCTGTTCAAGCTAATAGCTGTAATTTGCCTTTATTTCCTGAAACCTTATGTATAAGGCTTAAAACAAGTTCTTAAAACTGCACCTGTGCAATTCCTTTCAAATGCTTTCTCCAAATAGGGTGGGGAGTAATTTCAAGTAATTCCATTTTGTCATGATTCTAGCAATTATGTTGACAGGACAATATGCAGAAGACATCATAAGATGGGGTGGCTTGTCAATCAACAATAAAGCAAGTAAGAAACAGAAAATGATATTTGACTCAGGCTGTCATTCAACAACAACAACAAAACCCCTGACATTTAAGATAAGTAATTCTTGCTCAGGATCTACAGTTTTTCAGACAAGAATTCAACTTAGGTGTCACTTTGCCCCCTTAATGGTCAGTTTTCTGAAAGTTTTTCTTTTATGTTTAGACTGAATAGGTTTTTTGTGGGGTTTTTTTTTTTATGTTGGAAAGACTGAAGAAAACCTATTCTACCTCTGGAAAGTTCATGGAAAGTATTTTTCAGTGCGAGACTTTTTGAAAGTTATAGTACTGCAAGGGTCAGAAAGTTATAATACTGCAACGGTCTAAATCAAAGATGGTAGAGTCAACTAAGGATAATAATTTGAACACCCCCCCCCAAAAAATAAAGTGGAAATATAAATAAAATGTGTATCTTGCACATGAATCGATCCTGCACTTTACTAGGACCCAAAAAAGAAAATCTAACATAGATGTATATTTTTTTATAAAATCTATATGGCTGCCCAAGTTAACGTGACAGAAGTAAACCCCAAATACAAAACCCCATGAACTCCATCCTAGTTAACAGAAATTTAGCTTGTTTTGCTCATTATAGGATGGGCTTCTAGGGAGAAAAAGCTATTTTGATACCATATTGCTTACAAATATTGACTATCTTCCTAATGGGGCAGGTTTTAATTAGTGAAAGGAGTAGTAACCAGATCACCTTTCCATAATTCTTGCCCAAGTCGCATATTGCTCTTTCTTTCTTTCTTTCTTTCTTTCTTTCTTTCTTTCTTTCTTTCTTTCTTTCTTTCTTTCTTTCTTTCTTTCTTTCTTTCTTTCTTTCTTTCTTTCTTTCTTTCTTTCAATCATTCAGTCATTCATATTCATTCATTAGATTTATGTGCCACCCATCTTGTCCAGAAATGACTCTGGGCAACTTACAAACATTAAAACTGGTGAACATTAAAATGACAAATCAATAATTCCTGTGAACCCCAGTATGGTGTTGTGGTTAAGATGCTCAACTAGCAGCAGAGAGACTCTGTTATTAGTCCAATCTCTATCTGAAAGCTTGTTGGGTGATGTTCAGTCCAAAATATTTCACAGAGTCATTGTTGTGATGGTGAAACTCAATTGGAATTCAGTTCTAATACAAAGGTAAAGCTGATTATATTTGCCCAAGATGTTTGACAGGACCATTGACATGATCAGCATGTCATGGAAATACACAGAAGTGAGTTTAGAAAGATTTTTTTTTAATTTTATGTATATTATCAAAGCATTTTATTTTACATTAGCTAAAACAACCTCAGGGTTTTTTATGGACAAAACCAAACAAAACCTGACATTATTTTACCTAATGTAATCCCAATGAAATAACATTTGTAAGTGGCTCAGCCAGTCATCTCTATCATGGAAATATAAGACAGAAAGCTTATATAAAGGGTTATTTTTTTCTAGTTTATGGAATTAAGAATTCTGATCTTTTCATTTTCTGCCCCACAGCCACTGAAGGGCTGAATAGGTAAACTTCCCCAAACCCCAGGTAAAGGAATAACAAGACTGATCTGGCTACTGTCCCTTCCTTCCTTCCTTCCTTCCTTCCTTCCTTCCTTCCTTCCTTCCTTCCTTATTCAGGCATGAGTATTTGTTCAAGAATTAAAGCTCTTTAACTATAAAGTTATAATTCCTTGCTTACACTGGATTTGTCATTGTTTATACACTTATCAAGTTCTTCCCAAGGTGTGGGATAGGGAGATACTGTATTATCGTTGGATGGTGTTAAAAATAATGCAACAGAATATAAGCTGCCTTTTACAATAGACTGATTGTGTTTTGATCAATGCTGAAGATATTCAAGTGGTATTCTATATGTTTTGGGATAATTATTATTATTTTTTGCATCCAAGACACCTATCATTATTAGTACTATCTTTGCTTTGTCTTGCCACAATTGTTCTATTTTGTTTGCGGGTTTGTATATTTTGTAATTTTCTCCAGTTCTTTCTCTTGTGTTCTGTTGTCTCCACATCCATTATCCAGACTTTTGTTGTCTTTTTTATCAACAGTTGTTATGTCTAGCATATGTGGCAAGTGCTTACCTGTTAAAGTCCCAGAGAACTTTAGCACCTTCATTTTCTATTATTTTGTCTATTTTGTGGTCCCATAGAATCTACACAACTTTTTGCTCCTCTGGAAGAGACATAGTATAGAGGTCCAAATCCTAGCATACCTTAGCAATGTATTACTGAATGTTTCTCTCTATTACACTGTCATAGGAAAGCCCTGCTAAAATTTCCATGGTGGTTTGAGTTGCCAGTTTTAAAATGTTGCTATCTTTTTCTTCTCTCTCTACACAGTATGGATCATTATTCATATTATGAAAGAACCCAGGCAAAAGGGGCTGAAACACTTTTTTGAGTCCAAAGCAATAATATTGGGAAGTGGCTCAGCAAGATACATAGATATACAGTAAGAAGGAAGCAGAGGTGCAAAACAGACTTGCCAATTTATGTGATTATACCTCTTGTCAATTTAGGAAAGTTTAGCCTTCCTATGGGGTTAATTTCTTGGTAAGGTCTACCTAGTAGAGCTTATGTCTATAGAAACTCCTAATTGCTGGTTTAAGGTTCTCTGTGTTTATGAATGTGTGCTGTTTTTTTTCTTCTTCCATATTTTCTCTTGTGAATGAAAAATTGTTCCAATACCTGAAAATTTCCAGAATTGAGATCTTACACTTGGAATTGGATGGAATGCCACAAATAAAATAGTTGTTTAAGGTGCTTGCATGGGCAGAAAGATTGTATTTTTAATCTTTATTATATCAAGACACAAAGAACAGAAAAATGTTTATTTACTAACATCGAATTATAAAGCACTAAATAACTAACATGAAATTACATAGAACTAGAATAGAATAGACTGGAACCTTGCAGATATTCTAAGTCCAGCAGGAGAATCTATACTATTTCATATAAGTGACTGTCTAGTCTCTTCTTAAAAACCGCCAGTGATGGAGTGTCCATGATTTCTGAAGGAAAACTGTTATACTGGTTGTCCTCACTGTTAGGAAGTTTCTCCTTAATTCCAGCGTTGCTTCTCTCTTTGATTAGTTTCCAACAATTGTTTCTTGTCCTCTGGTGCTTTGCAGAATAATTTGACCTCCTCTTCTGTGTGGCAGCCCCTCAAATACTGGAATATTACTATCATGTTGTCCCTAATTCTTTTTTTCTTTAGACTAGGCAAACCCAAATCCTGCAGCCATTCTTCATATGTTTTAGTCTCCAGGCCTTTGATTAATCTTTGTTGCTCTTTTCTGAACTTTTTCCAAAGTCTCAACATCCTTTTTGGAGGATGGTGACCAAAAATTGGTTGCAATATTCCAGGTGTGGTTTTACTAGGGTTTTGTAAAGTGGTACTAATATTTCATTGATTCTATGCCTCTGTTTTTCTTACATTAAAATTCATTTTGTTGGATAGGGTCCATTGCTCAAGTTTGTCAAGATCTTTTTGGATCCTGAGCTTGTCTTCAGGGGTGTTGAATGGGAGTTTGAAGAGTAAGTTCTATCTGTTGTTGAAATGTAGCAAATGTTCTTATTTTGCAAGCCTGATCTTGAAATTCACCTCCTTTTCTCATGTGCATTATTTAGCTCAAGTGTAGAAGAGAAGTAGCCAAGCTATTTGTTGTATTTCAAGAGGGTTTTTTGAACGAGCCATGGTGGTGCAGTGGTTAGAATGCAGTACTGCATGCTAACTCACTTCTCATTCCAGGAGTTCAATTCAAGATTGACTCAGCCTTCCATCCTTCTTACATTGGTAAAATGAGGACCTAGATTGTTGGTGGCAATATGCTGACTCTGTAAACTGGTTAGAGAGGGCTGTAAAGTCTATGAAATGGTATGTGTCTAAGTGTTATTGCTATTTTTTGAAGTTGCCAAAATCCAGATCTCTAATCACTATTCAGGGAACAGCAAATGAATGCTTCATGAAGAAATTGGGTTAATATTTATTATAGACAATGCTGCTGATCACAACTTCCTTTTTTGTTTTTAATGAGGTAGATACTCGTTTTATTATTTGGGGGCATTTTTAGAAACTCTTTTTCCAGTATAAATGGTGACATCCTCATATCAAAACTGCACTCCATTAACCAAACCTGGAAATCTGAGATCTAAAACAGTAAGACATAGAGCCCGACATTGCTCTGGTGTACTATTGGCTATTTAGTTGAAATAGAATAAAAGAACACAATTCAAGCTGGTTAAAGGGTTTTTCTTTCTTTCTTTTTTTTATAAGGACAGAGGCCTTGAAAAACTCCAGGAAAAAAAAAAAATCAGTTCTGGGATAACAGATGGCAGACACACAGTTATGTTGTGTGTTATACTGTTTTTTTATTTAAAATTCATTCATTATTTATACATTTGCATATACACATATAAAATGGAAGATTTGAATTGTATGTAGAGTTTACTCTGGTTTGTTCTTGTCTTTTTCTCTTTTGCAATGATCAAATGATCATCCTTTTAGGAAGGTTATGTTTCAGAATTTCTTTTTAGGATCTGATCTTGGGAGAACTGTTTTCAAACAGTGCTTTCTATAATGAAAACAATTCTACCAGTATGGATTTGTTTTTCTGAAGTATTAGGTGAAATTTACAAGAGGAGTTGATAGATTAAGATGCTGAATTTAAGCCTTTTTTCTTTAAACAAAAATACTCTAGGAAATAGATAAAATGAGTTAGCATCTTCAGTAAAAGCCTCTCTTCTCTCTCTTGCTCAGATGAGAAAGAGCATTGATGGAGAAAACATTTTGGAGACTTTTAATCAGGCTGATAGCTTAATTTCTCTGAGAACACAGCCAACAGAGTCTGTCTGATAAACTAGGTTAACATAATCATTGTTGTAGCCAATAGTTCTCACTCCGGTTCGCCATTGAGGCGGGAGCCGGGGCGAGTGCTGATTGGCTGAGCCGCTTGACAGCTCGCTATAAAAAGGGAGCTGTCAAGCGGGCTCAGCTGTTCGCTCCTGTCAGCCGGCAGCCGATACAAGCGGTGGCAAGCCGGATGAGGTTACTAAGTGGCAAAATAAAGTCTGTTAGCCTTAGCTTTGCCTCTGTCTCTGATTCCTTGCGCGCCAAACTCTAAAATCACGAATTAAGGTATGGACTCTATCAGTGACAACCTTATACATGAAGGAACAATGCATTTTTGTTTGACTCTGTTTTTCCTTTCTCTTTTTTGAAAAATTGTCACTGCCTTAGGCAGCTGTGATAATTTAGAGACTATGCAAAAAACTCAAACCAAGAATAAATGAAGAAACCACAAAGAGAGCCTCCATCTTTTTTTTTTTTTTTGGCTGTCATGTTTAGTCACAATAGAATCAATAAATGAACAATAAATTGTGACTTTCAATTCAGAGGAGTCTACAGCAGTACTCAAGAACATCAAAATGGCAGGCATAATTGGATGATTAAAGTCTATCCTTTGTTATGTGTGTGAGAGATATTGAAAAGGGGTTGGGCTTTGATTTTAAGATGACATCAACCATTTTTTACATCACTGAACATCCCTATAATCACTCCCATTTGAACTGACATTTTCTGTTGTTCGACAGTAAGCTGGTTTACAGATTATGCTAAACTAATTCCTTCCAGAACACACACACACACACAATCATATAGCATAATATAATGAGAGCTCTAAGAAGCAGTTTTGTCAGGAAACAGGGTTTAACATGAGGAGGAGAAGGAGGAAGGAGGAGGAGGGAGGAGAAGGAGAAGGAGAAGAAGAGATCATCCCAAGGAATGATGAACCATATACATTTATGCAACTTTCTACTTCTTAGCACTTTGACATGCAACCTTCTCCTTAATACTGATAATATTTCAAGTGCTTGAAGATTCCCAAAGACAGAAATGAATACTTTAGAAATACTTGATTTTTTTCTCAGTCAAGTGATTTGGGTTTTGAAAATTAATTTTTTTTAAAAATGCCAAAGCTTAGATCTTGGTATAAAATAATTTTTATGCATTTCAACTAGGATGTAATTTGATGATGTTTTTCATTCTGATTTATATTCTATCTAATAAGTACCTAATTATATCAGCAGGTTTCTTGCAGGGTTTTGTTCATGGCAAGGAATGATTAAAAATATGTTTCAAAAAGGCCCCTAAGCCTTTTGCCTTTTGCTTTAAAATGCCTAGTTCATATTTTGGGCTTCAAGATCTGCTTTTGGATGCATCCAAATCTGTAAACAAACAAATTGAGTCAAAGGTAAAAAAACATTGTCTTTTTAAAACTTTTGTTCTTTTTTACATATATCTTCCACATTCTGCTAATAACCATCATGAGCAGGCTTTAGACTAAGAAGAGAAATAAAGGAAAATATTATTAAGAGTTAACTCACATTTTGCCTGATGGTAAATGCTTTTTACAAAATATGTCTTATTAAACACAAGAGGTTCCCAAAAGTGAATAGGTTAATATAATAACAAGGTTGTTATGTTTGTGTCAAAAACATCTCCAAGCAACATTTAAAGAATAGGCCAGCATACTTTAAATTTTGGCTAATTTGAATGCTTTAGATATATTAATAGTGTGTGCATAATGTAAATGGAACTATTCAAAGTTTAACTATTCATTAGACTTCATAAAGAGAGCTGAAAATGACCGAGCCTTCCAGAAATAGTTAGAATGATTTCCTGCTAATTTAGTTTTTTTTATTTTAAAGTTTTATTAAATATAATCCTAACCTTGATTTGAATGTAAAGTATATATTATCGAAATAATCTCAAGCAAGTTTGTCAGGCAAAAATAGAGGTAATAATAGCTCAGTTATAAGATTAGATTATTAGATTTCTTAAATGTTATAATCTAATATTTATTTATTATATAAATATTTATTTAGATTTATCCTGAATTTACTCATTTTGAAAAGTTTATAGCCAAAAAATATTGTTTTAAATAATAGAATACAGATGAGATAGGAAAAACAGCAATGATAATGCAATAATACTAAGGGTAAACTGACAAGATCTTCACACAAATATATAATTAAATGGTGGTTTTTTTACAAAGCCTATTGCATTATGAAGCTGATAAACCAAGACAGCTCCCTTGACGTTGTTCTGCTCCACCAGTTAAATATATTATTTTCTTATAACAGAATCATTATTTACACAATAAGATGAAATGACTTATTCAAAGTCAGTTCGTTTTGCTAGGTGATTGTTTCTGTAGCTTGAATGTTAAATGTAAAATTATTTATGACAATGCAGATAAATGAAATTGTGTCAATAATAATAATAAATATGCTAGAGAGGAACAAGGTTACATGCACCATCTCAATGCTAATCACATAAATATTTTAGGTTTCACATTTGTGCCCTAGATATCAATGTGTTCTCCTAATCCATTTAAAAACGTTTATAATGAGTCTTTTAATTCACTGTACCTCTTCACATGTAAAGTTGTGTAATTCTTGTCTGTTGTAATGTAGCTAAATAGAGAACCTATAAACTGTGTTCTGTATGCTATTGGTACCAAACAAAACATAGTCTAACACAGGGGTCGCCAACTTTTTGGACCTCAGGGACCACCAAACTCATAATTTTAAATCCCAGGGACCACTAACCAGTTCTGTGGGCATGGCCTAATTTATGGGTGTGGCTTGGTGGTCATGTGACTGGCTGGGCATGGCTTGTATGTAAATATTATAAATATTTATATAAATATTGAATTGTTTATAAAAAAAGAGCAACTTTTATCCAAAATCAGGCAAAGCAGGAAGGCAGATTGAGTTGCTCACAGAATCACAGATTCATTCAGAGATCTATCTATCTGCCATTGGCAACTCAGTCTGTCACATAAAATTTGCTTGAAAGCAAACTCACAAAATTAATTCACGACATACCATGTATGTAAATATTGAATTTTTTTATTTTAAAAAAGAGCAACTTTTACCCAAAATCAGGCAAAGTGGGCAGGCAGATTGAGTTGCTCACAGAATTATGTAGGGGGCATGCATAAGTGTACATAAGCGCACCAAGGTGCCTACCATCCCTGTCCTATTGTTTCTTTTATTTTTATTTTATTTTTCTTATATGTATCCATGTGTTCATAACTATGTTTTTACTTATGCCTATTATCTTGTAAGCAATTGACAAATTGACAAATAAATAAATTTCATTCAGTGATCTATCTATCTGCCATAGGCTAGCTCAGTCTCTCAAATTTGCTTGCCGTGAGTCTGCGCTGAATAATAGAACCTTCAGTCCTAAGGGAGGTTCGGCTGTACTTAAAAGCATAACCGAAGATCTAAAGACTAGCTAGAAAGCAAAAAATCCAACCATTTCCTGCTTCCTAGATAATCTAAATCTCTTGGCACAGCAGAACAGATGATGGTCGGAAAAAGGAAAAATAGCAATTTTAGCAGGCAAGTTTGCCAGATAAGGAGTGAGTGGGCAGGAAGCATTCCTGCGGGCCATGTGAACGGTGCAACCTTGTGTTTCTGGGCAGCCTGGATTAATTGCTTTGGGGGGGGTGTGCTCTGGGGGTGAGATTTCTCTGCAGCCCACCAAAATTTTCTCACAGCCCACTAGTGGGCTGCGGCCCACCAGTTGGTGACCACTAGTCTAACATGAAGTCCAGTTATTGTACTTACATTGTAACCATGCCTGCATTCCAGGATTTACAGAAAAGTATACACTTCTTCATCAGTGAATGAATTTTTTTTTGATCGTTCAAAAACAATAAGTCTTACTAATATTGTGGGGTTTTGTTTTTGTTTTGTCATTTTAGATTTAGGTTTCCTAAGACTTCCAGATAATATTGAATGAATGGTCTGAGAACAATTACACGTGAGTGTAGATTGCTATAATATTTTTTTTTAATATAGATATATATGTTAATATTGAAAAATATCATCATACAGGAGACTATGCTTTGTGTCACTTGTATCAACTATTAAAAATGTTTCATTATAGGGCTAATAGGAAACTAACCGAACCATTTGTTCATGTTTCTACAGTTGATTAATTCAAGTTCACTCATAACTGAAGATTCAACTTTGTTCTGGTTGAGACTTTTGATAATTGGTCTGGTACACATAATTTCCTAGTTCAGTCCTGCTTCACTGGAGAGAATATAATTATGAAATACATTTATTTATTAAGAGCATTTGCATAGAGAGGTACAATATATTAATAAGTCTAAAAGTCTTGCAACTGAGTATCAATGTCAATTATTATAAAGCATGCATTTCATTCTAAGCCACTGGAGATGTTTGAAGTTTCCATTGAGGATGTCTATGAAACATGAAGCGAAGCACATATATCATGGCCATAGCTTCTGATTTGATCAATAAAAAAATATTGAAAAGAAGTCTTCTTTCCCACTTCTGAGAAATGAAGGGTTGAATGAACACTCTCATTTCGATTCACGCATAGGAAGTATCTTCTATGCAAATGTAACACAAGTAGGTATGTAAATCAGCCTTAGCTTGAGCTTTGTGAAATGGGATCTAATCACTTCCATTACACAAAGCAAAATCTCAGGTGGTGCCATATGTCTGCTTTGCACAGTAACAAAGGACAAAGTAAAAAGAGAATCAGTTTGGTCTAGTGATTAACACAGTATGCTAGAAAAACAGAGACTGTGAGTTCAAGACTTGCCTTAGCCATGAAAGCCAGCTGGGTGACTTTGGGCCAATCCCATTCTCTTTCTACTCAACCCACTTCATGGGATGGTTGTTGTGAGGAAGAAGGGAGAATAGCATGAATGGAGCAAACTAGAAGTTTCGAGCAGCCAAACTTCTACTCTGTAATGACATTGTAGACACCTGACTTTCATGTACCAATGCCATATGATAATTAAATAAACGTTCACAATGCCTTTTATACAGGTGGCAAAATGTTAGTGTCTCATAAATGAAGTCCTTTTCCTTGTCCTCTTCCCTCCTCCTCCTTCTTCAATGTCATTGTGCCAATATGAATGACCCACAGTGGCACAGTGGTTAGAGTGCAGTACTGCAGGCTACTTCTGCTGACTGCCAGCTGCCCGCAATTTGGCAGTTCAAATCTCATCAGGCTCAAGGTTGACTCAGCCTTCCATCCTTCCAAGGTGGCTAAAATGGGGACCCAGATTGTTGGGGGCAATATGCTGACTCTGTAAACCATTTCGAGAGGGCTGGTATACACGAACCATTCCAATCCTTCATTAGCTTGTGGCCAGTATGACATTGCTTTCTGTTTATGAAAAGCAATTAGTTAGGTAATAGTATGGCCTAGTATCAAAAGTCCTGGAGGCCGTGTGGAGTTGGATGGGTCTTAACAGGCTTCATCTCAGCCTGACCAAAACCAAGTGGCTGTGATTTCCTGCGCCCAGATATAGCCAGCTCATTCCATTGCTGGCTGTGGGGGGAGAGATTTTGACCCCCACGGAAAGGGCATACAATCTGGGTGTCCTCCTGGATGTACTGCTGTCGTTAGAAGATCATATTGCGGCCGTCGCCAGGGGGCCTTTTGTCAGGTCCGATGGATCTGCCAGTTGCGGCCCCTTCTGGATCGTGACATTCTTTGCAGGGTCACTTTTGCCCTTGTCATCTCCCGCCTAGACTACTGCAATGCTCTCTACATGGGGCTCCCCTTGAAGAGCATCCGGAGGCTTCAGCTGGTGCAGAGTACGGCCGCGCAGGTGATTTTGGGGGCTCCTCGGAGCTCCCATGTTACACCACTCCTGCGCGAGCTGCACTGGCTTCCGGTAGCCTTCCAGGTGCAATTCAAGGTGTTGGTAGTCACCTTTAAAGCGCTTCATGGCTTGGGACCCAGGTACTTACGGGACCACCTGCTGCCACCATTGGCCTCCCGCCGGCCAGTGCGCTCCCACAGGGTGGGCCTCCTTGGGGTGCCGTTGGCTGGACGACGCCGGCTGGTGGCCCCGAGGGTGCGGGCCTTCTCTGCAGGGGCACCCTCCCTCTGGAACGAATTACCTCCGGAGATGTGAGCCATTACTGACCTGCAAACCTTCCGGAGCGCACTAAAAACCCATCTCTTCCAACAGGCCGGTCTGGCCTAGTACCAATTATTAGAGTTTTGAAATTTTTTAAAAAAATTTCTTGTAATTATAACTTTTCTATCTTGTTTTTACTGTTTTTCTCAGCCATTAATTTAATTCTTTTAAATCTTTCTTAAATTCTATTTATTGTGAGGATTTTTATCTTGGCTGTACACCGCCCCAAGTCCCATTGCGGGAGAGGGGGCGGTATAAAAATTTAATAAAATAAATAAATAAATAATCACTAGGGTTTTAATTTTTGGCATTTTTAACTTTTTTACCTTGTTTTTATAGTGTTATTCCAGTCACTTGTTTAATCTCTTTTTAAATCTCTTTTAAATTTTTTATAAATTGTGTCGTTTTAGCTTGGCTATACAGCGCCCCGAGTCCCATTTTGGGAGAGAGGGCAGTATAAAAATTAATTAAATAAATAAATAGATAAATAATTGCCATCTAGAGCAAAATCCATCGTTTATTTTGACCATATCAGATATACCCAAAAATGAAAGAAATATTGTTAATGTGTATGAAACCAGAATGCAGAATACCAGATTTAAAGGAAGAATGACCTTTTTATAAGAGTACCACCTCTGAATGCTTATGCTATTATTATAAATAGGGAGCATTACTTGAGTCAGCTGAAAAAAATGTAAAAATGATGAAGATGTGTTAATAAAGATTCAGTTACTTTAAAAGTTGTTCAATCTAAGTTTCTAAAAGCCACACTTTTCATCTCTTGCTCAACTTCAGATGCCTTGTTGCATTTATATACTGTGTATATACTTATACCTATTATTTTGTAAGCGATTGACAAATCAAATTAAATAAATAAAAAATAAATAAATTTATCTCGGACCCATCTGAAACAATACCTTTGAGGAGAGTCTTCAGTTCACTTTACTCTCCTGGATAGATTTTCTTCATCCCAGAGGAGGTGAAAAGATTCTGCTCAACGATTCTGTGCATGTTATAGCTTCTTGCTCTTGGCAAAATAATGTCTCATTCTAGATGAAACTAAATTGAAGTTAAATAGGGGATTTGGAGTTTAGATCTACAGGATGATTGGCTCTACAACCTCCATCCCTATTGTGATGCAAATGCAGGTTCTTCTTGGGGGGGTTTTGAGCTTCCTTTTTAATACCCCTCCTTGTTTCACAAAGGAGATTTTTTTTTTAACCTTGGCTCAGATTGGCAAATAGCAATAGCAATAGCACTTAGACTTATGTGCAGGGATGGGCTTCAAAAATTTTAGCAATGGGTTCTCTGCACAGTTTCTGGGTGGGCGTAGCCATGGTGGGTGTCTCCTGCACCATGGGGGCGGGGGGGGATCCCGTGCTGCAGAGGCTTTCCTTGAGCCTCCAAGGAGGGCAAAAATGGACTCCCCGGGCTCTGGAAGTTCTCTGGAAGCTGGAAATAGGCCCATTTCTGGCCTTCCCAAACTTCTAGGAGGCCCGCTTTTCTCCCGCCTCAAGTCCCATGCACGCCCTGCACTTACCTGCATCCAAAACAGTCCACATGGGGACTCCTGGGAGGGGAGGGATGGAGTGGGTGGGGCCAGCCAGGAGTGGGATTTGGGGATTCTCTGAACTGCACAGAATCTTAGCTAGGGGCTCTCCCAAACTCCTGCGAATCCCCAGCAGCCTACCCCTGTTTATATACCACTTCATAGTGCTTTTTACAGCCCTCTTAAGCAGTTTACAAAGTAAGTGTATTGCTCCCAACAGTCTGGGTCCTCATTATGCTACTTTCTCCTACAACAATTGTGTATATTTCTGTTCGGTTCAGGGGACTTAGAATTCATGTATTGTTACAATGCCTGTAGCATCTCAGACTGATAAAGCCAATTATTGGAAATGTTAGCTGTCTTTCTGATAAAGAAATTACAGTATTTACTCTGAAAGACCAAAGGAACAACTATTATACAGATGGCCAAGTTTCCAGCAACAGCTCATCTTGAGGAAGCCAGGTGATCTCTTTTCATTATTAATTTTTTTAAAGTTTTATTCTTCTGTTTTATTGATGTCGGACTGTAAAAAATAAAAAATAAACATGGAGTATGATAGTTATAACTGAGATAGATATGATTGCCTCAATGACCAGAAAACAGAAACAATCATCAGTGACATAATGTGGTACAAACCCAAAGGGAGATTGCAAAAATCAATACTAACTTCTCGCCAGAAGCAAAAACAGACATAAGAGGGCAAATGTCATTGGAAGAGATGGCTGATGCACACATCCACTTCTTTGTATTTCTTTGGGGGGCTGCTCTCTAAGGACTCATTCAGTCTTTACAATACCTTTTGTCTTTCATGTGTTAAAGAAATCTAATATGTGTCCAAAAAAAAACTATGAAGTACTACTATTCTAGTTCCCCAAAAAGGAAAGTTTTATGTGTAATAGTCACTTTTTGCATATGTGGTAAAAAGGCAGGAGATGAGATCAATCTTGATAGGAAATGTAATTTACTACTTCTAGAAAATTAGCTCTGTTCTTGAAATGGGCTGTGATGAACACATATTGCAGACAGAGCTGTATAGCTGTATATCCTTTTATATCTGTTTTAATGATATGGTTTGGGAATGGCATTAGACAAGTGAAGGAACCCATGTACAATGTTCTAGAACTGGTACAGCAAAGCCCTCAAACCTATATTAGAAATAGAGCCTATTCCAGTAGGACTGCCAACCATAATATTTCTATTCTGAAGGTCAAAGTATGCCATCATGGTGTTCTTCTCTAGATGGGGAAATCTCCAACATGACAAAAATTGGAGATCACATTTGCTTTCCCATAACTTTGTTTTGCATTGAAAAGCTGACAGTGAACTCTGATTAGAAACAACTGCAGTTTGGAGCAAGCCCACAAAGTTCTAATTGGCTTTGAAGATTTGGTGTAGTTTAATTGATTCTTTTGAAAATGTTTTGGGTAATTGCAGAAATGCCCACAGCTGAGAGTATTTGGTAAATACTTCTCATTTTGTTTTATTACATTCTTGGTTACTATGTTCAGCACATCATACAAGTCATGCGAGTAAGGAAGCGCTTAAAGGAACATGGCAACTAATTTAAATATTTAATATACTTTTTATTATATACATTATATTAAATATTTAAATTAGTTGTCATGTTCTTTTATGGTGTTTGGTACAGTCTTTTTATTTGTGTATTTATGTCCATGTGTGTGTGTATACATATACATACATACATACATACATACATACATACATACAGAGACAGAGACAGAGACAGAGACAGAGAGACAGACAGAGAAACAGACAGATGGGGGGGAGAGAGAAAATCTATGGATTTAAGAATTCTGTTTAATGGTTTGCATGTTTTAGAGAAAGCAATTTACTATACTAATACAGAACAAAACATTGTTCTAAAATAAGAATTGTTTGATATACCTAGTAATACATTTAAATTTTGCCCCAGAAATTGCCTTATGTACAGACAAATTCCAATATTACTTGGAAATGGGAGGAATAAAGGTATATCTCTTCATGGATTCAACTGTTATCTCTTAAATTGTCTGTCTGTCTGTCTATCTATCTATCTATCTATCTATCTATCTATCTATCTATCTATCTATCTATCTATCTATCTATCTATCTATCTATCTATCTATCTATCTATCTATCTATCTATCCATCCATCCATCCATCCATCCATCCATCCATCCATCCATCCATCCATCCAGCTATCTAGCTATCTATCTAGCTAGCTAGCTAGCTATCTAGCTATCTAGCTATCTACCCACATCATGTCACATATGCCAAATAATACCATCTTGTTTAGTGGTTATGAATGCCTCAATAGAAAGAAATTTGTCCCTTTGGTCTACAATTGCTTGTAGTTATTTGATTTGTATTTTGCTTGAATAAATAAATCTAAACTTACAATAGGATAGATGATTAGCATTTTGTTGATTTATTTGTTAACAATAAATGACCCTGATTATGTTCTTAGTAATCACTTTTCTTCTAATTGGCTTTCTTTCATTAAAACTTTAGCTGTTACTTAGGGAAAGTGGCAAAGGTGTGCAAGTCGTCTTACTCATATAGCAGTACTTTTGTTTATTAGACACTGAAGAGTTTGATTTTTTGAAATGGAAATTTGATTAATCAGTAGAATTAAGGAATGTGACCTCCAGATTAATTACCATCTCCCTTGCTCATGACTGGTAATCAAATAGAATTTGTAACCGTGGCTTAGAATACAAATTATAAAACAGTGGCACAAAGCTTTAAAAAAAAAACAATGACATAAAATGTAGGCCAAATACGCAGACAAAAATATAATGGATATCTGGAAAGGAGAAGTTCTGAAAAAATATATATTAAAATAACTAAAAATAGGTGAACGTTACCAAAACCAAATTAGCAATTCAATAGCCTGATTGAATTAGACTGATCTATAGTTTCCTTAACTCAGGCCTGAAACTTGAGAAAAATTCAGAAATATGGAAAAATTGAGAATCTAGATATTTATCTATAATTCTTATTTATAGGCCCTGAAAGCATATAAAAAATGTCCCAAAGATGTTTTCCTTCAAAAGGCAACTGGACTTTCTAGTTTTGCTAGAAGATATTTTGCTTCTCATCCAAAATGCTTCTTCAGTTCTGACTGAATGGTAGAGAATGGAAGGGTTTATATACCTTGCAGTCAAGCAGCCATTAGCCTTCTTTCTGAGAGCCAATGAGGCCACTTGGAGGTTTATCAATGCCCTCAGAGTCACAGGGTCACATATAAATAATGCTTAAATCCTTTTTGCGTGTAGTAAGTTAAACTATAAAATAGGGCAGTATGAAGTTTTTAACGGAATGCTTCATGCAATAATATTTCCTATGCTTCTGAAGTATAGAGAAGTTGCTTTGCTTTGTGTCACTGGGATCATCTCAATCAGCAGTCCCAGATAGCCCAAAGGACGTATTCACATAGGAAGTCTAACACAAACTCTTTGTCAATGAGAACCACAGCGCCTCATTTCTTTAGCAAAGAGAATTGCATTTGTAGCAGCAAGGCTGAGTCCATAGGTGTTCTGTCCTAGGCTTCCCCCAAAAGCACTAAGCAAAATCTGTGTCCCAGAAAAACCTCTTTTATTAAATGAATGTGAATTTATTGCATTCACATTCAGCCAATGGCCTGGCAAACTGTTGTGTATTGACTGAAGTTTCCACTCAGGTCCATGCTTTGAGCGGGAAGCACGGACCTCTCCCATTGGTTGATGCCGTTTGACAGCCGGCTATAAAAGGCAGCTGTCAAACGGCATCAGCTGTTGCCGCTCCAGCTGGCTGCCGGGTGAGAGCGGCAGTAGCGGTAACCCTTTATTTTTTAAAATAAAGTAAGAGCTGAACCTTTGCCTCGGTGTCTGCCTGAGTGATTACTGCCGCTCTACAACACAAACAGTCTTGCAAAGGTATAATTATTAGCTCAGACCTTATCTGTTTGAGCCCAAAGGCAGATGAAGACTGCCAGCCTGCCCTGGCCCCATCTCTGCCTCTGATGCAGAGCCCTTGTCCAAGTCTTCCTCATCCTCCAGAACTGGCCCAGGTTCCTTCCCAACTTCCTCGCTGTCCGACTCTGCTGCCAGCTCCATCAGCTGCTGGCAGGCCACAACAATAGGGTGAAAGTTTCAACTCAGGTCTTTCTAAAGCCCACTTTGTCTTCACAACTTAATCCTTTGGCACTATAGCACATATCTTCTAGGGCAGCGGTCTCCAATGTTTCTGGCTTTGTGAACTGGTAGGGGGGAAGAAGGGATAATTCCAGGTGAGTGGATGTGTGCATGCATAGCTCCATTTGCACCAGCAGTGAAGATGCGCATCTACCACTTGCACAAATGGAGCTATGCGTGCACACTCACCTACCCACTGCATGCACGTGGTCGGCCACCCACCATTTCCCAGTTCCCTATTTTAGGGCACCTTGTGCTAAACCTAAAGATCTCTCACACCCTGATGCTTTTTTGTGAGTAAAAAGGTAAACCTGAAATGAGTTAATTGCTAGCGAACCACCTTTTGATATCAGTCCTTATTCTCTTGAGGCAGGGGTATCAAACTCGCATCATCGTGACGTTGTTACATGATGTATCATGACTTCACTAAACCGGGCATGGGCGTGGCCAACGTGTGACACATCCAGCCTGTGGACTGCAAATTTGACACCCCTGTCTTAAAGAGATAAGCCTATCTTATAAGGCATAACCAACATTAAACTTTCATGATAAAAAAGAAATAAAATTTTAGAAAAAAAAACTTATTTTCGCTTTCAGCATTAAAAAGCAGATAATCATTATTGGAAAAATAGATTAAGCTATTCCAGTCCAGGGTTCTAGCATCTACACTGAACACAACAACAACAACAACAACAAAATGATCCAACAGAATATAGAGGAGTAAATATGCAGATCACATGATAGTACTGATTTGCTACCAATAAGAAAAAGCATAAATAGCACAGAATCCCTAAAAATTTAGTTCAAGCTGAAAACAAAATGCAATGCTTTTAAATTCTGCAAAGAGATAAAAATATTTTCAATGTATAAAATACAAAATTTAGATCCTATTTGCACACCTAGATAGTAATCTATTTCTATTCAGAGCAGATTTAATAGGCAGAAATAATAACTTTGAGATACAAGAGGAAGAGAGGCAAAAGCAAGAGAACAGTAAGACAAAAGAAGTTTGAATCAAGCCAAATCTGTATTCTGAGTAAGCATCTCAGACAAGACCCTCCCTGGTTTTCATGAAGTTAAAGGGAGGGAGGGAGGAAGCACATCCAGATTTGCAAGAGTCTGTACTATAAGATTTTAATAAAAAATAGTATTTAGTTAGTATGACCTTGGTTTCCTAATCTGGCCTACTTTGAAAGGATGACAACAATGTGTATCCCCTCTGCAAAAGCAATATTAATTAAAAAAAACAGCCATAAAATATAAAAAGAACTACAAAACCAATTCCATAAACTCACATATTAATAGTGTTATAATAAAGAGGCTTAAAATAAAATTTTTTTAAAAATATTTCAATTATGTAAGATACATATACATTTCATTTTGGAAAGAGTTATTCTTTGTGCTCCATTCTTCATTTTGGCATAAGTAAGGTAAAGATAGGAAAGCAGTGGCTAAGATGCTGAGCTTGTCGATCAGAAAGGTCGGCAGTTCAGCGGTTCGAATCCTTAGCACTGCGTAACAGAATGAGCTCCCGTTACTTGTCCCAGCTTCTGCCTACCTAGCAGTTTGAAACCATGTAAAAATGCAAGTAGAAAAATAGGGACCCCTTTGTTGGGCAGGTAACAGCGTTCTGTGTGCCTTCTCGGTGTTTAGTCATGCCAGCCACATGACCACGGAGACGTCTTCAGACAGCGCTGCCTCCTTGGCTTTGTAATGGAGATGAGCACCGGCCCCTAGAGCTGGAAACGACTAGCACGTATGTGCAAGGGGAACCTTTTCCTTTACCTTAAGGTAAAGATGCCATAGTTGGAATCTGTAATGTGAAAGCTCTCATTTTAGCTTTCAGTCCTGGAATAGAGTTGGTGATCTTTCGTTCAAATATTAACCAGGTCCATATACTTGAAATATCTTTCTTTGGCAATAGATTCCTAAGTAACCTGGCTTAATTAAACTATTATGGGGACCAGGGGTGGGATTCTACCGGTTCTGTCCGGTTCTATAAAACTGGATGTTAGGGCTCCCGGTAGTTCGGAGAACGGGTAAAATGGCCCCCTGGCTGGCCCCGCCCCTCTCCGCCCGCTTCTCCGCTCCCTGCCCAGTTAGTTCCTATTCCTCGTGCGCGCTATGCCTGCAGCCTGCTTTTGCCCGCCAGGCCACCATTGCTGCCTGCCTTCCGCTATGGCCCTGCCTTTACTGATCTTCCTGGGTGAGTGAAGCTCTGAAGCCCCAGTTGCCTTCCCCTCTCCCCAGTTGCCTTCCCCCAAGGAACACGTGGAGAGGCTTGTATAGGTTGAATCCTGCTTTTCTCTGTTTGCCCGGCAGCTGTTTCTAATGGGGGGGGGGCTCCCATTAGAAACCCTGCCCAGCCCCTCCCAGAAGTCCCCACAAGGCTCGTCTGGCTACCAGGTAAGTATAGAGTAGCCTCCTGGGAGCTAAAACGGGGAGTTGGGGGGGGGTCCCTGGGAGCATCCAGCCATCCAGTATGCCTGGATTCAGTGTTTAGCCAAAAGAACATTTGGAGCTAATATGCCTGGATTCAGTGTTTAGCCAAAAGAACATTTGGAGCTAATATAGTATTGATTCCTGCCTTGGGAATGTTCTGGATAATCAAAACTATGCAGTCTCCTAAAACTGTTGGAGCCAATCTTCTTCCTTCCTTCCATATCCTCCTCTTCAAAACTAGTAAGTTGCTCTGCTTTTCCATGCCAGGCTTAGCGCGGTAAGTTCAGGGTGGGTTTTGTAGAGAACAGCTTACCTTTAGGTCTCGTTCATTTGCTCAGTTTCAGAGCATACATTACACAATTTCCAAAGCGTAATTCAGACTATTCAGCAGTTTGCCTGGCTGCTGCTTCATTCCTTCTATTGCTGTCACAACATTTATGGAGTGTCCAATGGCCTTTTAAGTTTGACAAGCAATAAACATAGTAAATATTTCTCACAAATATTTTCTCTCTTCCACTTTATGGTTTGTTTAACATACAAAATTATGTGCTGTGTTATGATTCAGGCAGTTTGCAAACTTGTGTTTTTTGTTATTGGAAGGTAACTCTTTAATTTGAAAATGGTGGTAAATTCTTGGTAATAAAATGGCAAGTGGAAAGGCTCAACTTCTACTTGCCATTTAAAAAGGGTTAGAAAGAATGAGAAGGTTAAGCTTTGCTTTGTTCCCAATCTCCTTTTCTTGACTTGGTTTTCATAAAAAGTAGCTTTGGAATTGAAGCCACATGTGTTAAAATAAAATTATTTCTGTATAAGTACAAGTATGAAAAAAGTTTCAAGATTAATTCAAGATGTTTAATGGCTTTAAATATCAGGGTGTTGTATTAAGGTTTAAGTCACAGGTCTTCAAACTTGCCAACTTTTAAGACTTGTGGACTTCAACTCCCAGAATTCACCAGCCAGCTGACTGGAGAATTCTGGGAATTGAAGTCAACAAGTCTTAAAGTTACCAAGTTTGGGGACCCCTGGTTTAAGTAGAAAGAGGTTCCAGCTGAAAATATACCATGAATAGCATAGAGATGCTTTCTTTCTTTCTTTCTTTCTTTCTTTCTTTCTTTCTTTCTTTCTTTCTTTCTTTCTTTCTTTCTTTCTTTCTTTCTTCCTTCCTTCCTTCCTTCCTTCCTTCCTTCCTTCCTTCCTTCCTTCCTTCTTTCTTTCTTTCTTTCTTTCTTTCTTTCTTTCTTTCTTTCTTTCTTTCTTTCTTTCTTTCTCTCTGTCTCTTAAAAGGGAGGAGTGGGAGAAAGAAAGAAAGGGAGGGAAAGGAGAAAGAGGGAAGGGAAAGGAATGTGAATGAGATACGGATGGATGGACAGACCGATGGACAGAGGGAGGGAGGGAGGGAGGGAAAGAAAAAGGAGAGGAAGGAAGGACCACAAACTCTGGCACTAGACACAGCTTCAGAGGTTGCTTTGAAACAGCACAGAAATCTAGGGCTGGAAGGGATCTCAGAGGTCATCTAGTCCAACCCCGCACCAAGAGCATTGTTAAAGTGAATTTCTATCTTTTAACATACCCAGTCATGTGACCAGCAAGCCACACCCAGCCAGTCACATGACCAGTAAGCCACACCCACAAATTAGGCCACACCCACAAACCGGTTGTTAAGAAATTTGAATTCCATCCCTGATAGGTTCCACATATTATCAATATTATCTTGCAATTACATGCATCTATTCTTTATTGTGGAGTCTACTGGACTATCCTCTCTCTATTTAAAAAATATTGCTTAGGGATAGGCATAAACTGAATGGATGAACATTATTTCCCTTTTTACCTTCTTTAAATAACTTGAGAGGTGGCTGTAATAAGTAGATGCATGAGTTTATATTTCACCAGCCTTTCAATGTTTGTAAAATATATTTAATGCTTGCAATTGCAAACATTGTCAATGTTTAATAATATTAATTCTGTTACTGTATAAGCCATTTTGAGAGGATTACATGGAAGATGCTATTATGAAGTAAGCAAGCAAATCGGCTTGATTGTCTGTTTTGCACAGCCATTCCCACCGGTAGTAGGGCAATCCATTCTCTGTCGAAAGGATGGCAGCTTTCTATTTTTGTTGCAAAAAATCTTGTAGCTTGGACAGAACTGAATGTGACAGTTCTGAAATGAAGTCTCTCATGGTAGTCTAAGCAAACGGAATGAATTTGTGCGTGTGCGTTTCCTATTTTCCACTGTGTCTGATTTTTTAAGGTTCACGTCTTCACCTTTCTAAGTTCCATAGGATACTTCCTCCCAGAAAAGAAGGGAGAGAAATGTAAACAAGTATTCACTAGTGATGACAAATTTGAAGAGTAGCTCTGTAAGCACTTGAGTCTTCTCACTGGGGTAGGTTGGGTTCGAAGGTGTGAAAAATCTTTATTCAATCTGACACTTTGTGTACAGCAAATAGAATAAGGCCTTGGAAATATAATAAAACCCATATAGAATTTAGGGAGTTTGGTATTAAAATTACACCATTGTTTTTCATCTTTCATGATCTACAATATATCTGGGAAGGAATATAATATTTTCAAACAGTCATTGAACATTTGGTACAAATGAGTAGAACATTTGGTGATAAATAAATGGATCACATGTGAATATTATTTCAGGTTTTGTTAATTTTGATTCACATCCTTACTTCTGACTATTCTATTCTATGTATTACATATCAGAGCCCAATAGGGGAGAATACAAGGTACAATTTGTTCTGTAATTCTGTTTTCTACTTTAGACCCTTTTTGGCTCAGATCTTATGAACTCATCTCCATGGGAATCCTTGAAATGTCAAAGACAATTAAAGACAGAAAAGTTTTCACAGCAGAAAAAGGGACATGGCTATCTCCTTAAAGGACATGACATATTGACTTAATTTACATATTAAAGGTAAAGGTAAAGATTCATCCACACATGTATGCTAGTTGTTTCTGGTTCTAGGGGCAGTGCTCATCTATGTTTATAAGAGCCAGCGCTGTCTGAAGATATCTTCGGCTGACCTAAATGCTGAAGGTCCATGGAGTGCTATTACCTTCCGACCAAAGTGGTACCTATTTTTCTACTTGCATTTTTTACATGCTTCGAACTGCTAAGTTGGCAGAAGCTGGCATAAGTAATGGGAGCTCACTCTATTATGCGGTGCTAGGGATTCGAACCATTGAACTGCTGACCTTCTGATCGACAAGCTCAGCTTCTTAGCCACCGTGTCCCTATTTACATATTATTCAGGGGTAAAAGACTGGACAGCTGAATAAGCATCCTAAAAGAAAACATTTACAAACTCTTGCACCCCAATCATCATGCATTGTGTATGGACAAAGCTTACCAACATTCATGACTTCATTTGTTAAAAACATGTTTCCAAACTTCACTTAAGTTGATGCTCACTGACTTTCCTTATGCAAATGTCTACATCAACAAATAAATGTTGGAAGATGGGGTTACATCATCAAGTGCTTCATTTTTCCATCTACACATAGCAATTATTTCACATGGATAACAATGCTGAATTTATTACTTACAGCAAAAGCTGAATTTTATGTCATTGTCTTGGAAAACTAAAACACTCTAGAAGCCATAATGTCCTGTTGCCAATCTTGATTGAGCCCAGAAAAAATGAAGTTGGGACAGAGCAAATCACTGCTTGAGTGGAGAACGTAAGAAAAGTCCAAAGGTATAAGTCACCTCCCATTTGAATTATCATAACACAATCTACATGGCCCCCTCCTTGAAGATCATCCCAAAGCTATCACTATAACTGGTCCAGAATACAACTGCATGCAGTTTTGGGAATACTGATGTTTCTGGAGCCAGGCAATATAAGCCAATCTACAAGTCTATGCTATTCATACCCAACCATAACTTTGATGGGCTATACAGTTTTTGGTGACTTGCAGTTCACTCAAGTCATGCCACTGTTGCAGGAGTTTGCATTAGCTTCCACTGATTTCTAGTTGCAATTCAGACTGCTGATTATCACCTTTAAAACTATACATGGCTTTGACTCTCCCTTAGGGTATCTGCCCATCCTACTAAATTGGATAAAGTGGACATGCTTCAAGTTCCCTCCTTTAAATGTTGTCAGCTAATAGGACCTTGAGGGGCATCTTCTCAGTGGTTCCCCAATTGTTTGGAATAATTATTTACCTGACATCTGAGAAATCACTAGTCTTCTAGAGGGATATGAAGACCTAGTTTTTCATCCAGCATTGGCTAGAATAGGAGTTGAGATATGATGATGTTTGCTCCGGTGCCTGAGGTAACATTTGTTTTTAATTATGTTTAAATGGATTGTTGAGTCACCTAGAATGATTATAGGAGTCCTGCAAACAGACAAACACAATTAAATGAGACCAAGCAGTTAAGAAAGCATTCTAAAAGAGGCGATGTCACATCTCTTCCTTGTCAGGCAATCAACCAGATTTCCATTGTCAAATTAATCTTCACAGAAGTAAAACCAATCAGATATGGAACCTTTACATCAAATAGTTAATGTTCCTGAGATACAGCACCTGTCCAGAAGAAAGAAATAAAGTGATTCAAAAATATATTTAAAAAATCCTCCCAGAAAGTTCTCAGCAGTGGTTGGCCTGATTTTTAGTTTTTTGCATTTTTGTGTGAACTACATTTTATATGCTGGATAATAATGATGAGATAAAAGATAAAAGCTTTGGATAGCTTTAGAATTTTGTCCTCTACTAATCAGCATAATCTGAGCAAGAAATGCTATGTGTCATGTCCTTCTGATTAAAGGACTAGTGGACTACTGGTAGGACATTAGAACTAGGGGAGACATGATAGACATGTTCCAATTTTGAGAGGCTCCTATAAAGATGAGGGGGGTCAAAATATTTTTCCAAGGACCAAAAGGCAAGATAAGATACAATGGATGGGAACTAATCAAGAAGAGCAGCATCCTAGAATTAGGGATAAATTTCTTAACAGTGAGAGCAATCCATCAGTGGAATGGCTTGCTTTCAAAAGTGATGGGTACTCCAACACTGGAGACTTTCAAAAAGAGACTGGACAGCCATTTGTCTGAAATGGTATAGGATCCCCTGCTTCAGCAGGGTCTAGAAGACCTCCAAGGCTACTCCCAAGTCAATTGTTCTATGTTCTAAATTTGTCCCTTTTGAGTTTATGAAGAAAAGCAAGTTTTAATTTTGGCTAAAGCACCCTAGTAACAATTTCCCTGTTCAGTCATGCCTGACTCTAGAGCACAGTGCTTATCTCTGTTTCTTGGCTGAGGAAGTCCAAAGACGTTTTCCATGGTCAAGTGCCCAGCATGGCTATAGGCCAAAGTGCACAGAATGCTGTTACCTTCCCACTGCAGTGGTACCTATTAATCTACTCACATTTGCGTGCTTTCAAACTGCTAGGTGGGCAGGAGCTGGAGCAAGGAATGGGAGCTCACCCCACTGCATGGCACTTGGGTTTCTAACCCAAGCTGTCAGCTCCAACTGACAAGCTCAGCATCTTTAACTGCTGAGCCATTGTGTCCCCATACAAAGCACTCTAGTTTTGCAAAAATCTGGAATCCATTCAGTATAGCTCTCAGTCTGAGGACTGAAACAGATACTGATTGTTTTAGATATCTTCTGTCTAGGACTGGTGTTCCATGACCAAGAGATAGAGCTCCACGAATGCCATCTGGATTCTCTGTATCTAATCTAGTAGTATAATTTTTGTTGAACTTCAGCCAAAACACATGCATATCAGCTCAGATTTATCCCCCTGAGTGCTATGACACTTTTAAATAAAATTGCCCTCCTTTGAATTCCTGAGTTCAAAGCAAAGTTGCTCTCATGTTTTTGTTTTCTCTAGCGTGGCTGGAATTTCAATCTCCTTTGGAAGTCAGTAGTGTTTTTCCAATTATTTAGTAGAACTTGTTACAATGGAAAACCTAGAATTTAAAACCTTCCTGTATTGTTTCCACGAGCGACAGAAACTTTTGTGCAGGTAGCCTTCTACTTAACGACCACAACTGAGCCCAAAATTTGTGCTGTTAAATGAGAATTTTTTAAAGTGAGTTTTGCCCCATTTTAAAACTTTTCCTTGCCACATTTGTTGTGTGAATCACTGCAGTTATCAAACTAATAACATGGCTATTAAGTGAATCTGTTTTCCTAATCGACTTTGTTTGTCAGAAGATGATCACATGATACCTGGACACTGCAACCATCATAAATGTGATTCAGTTGTCAAGCAATCAAATGTAAATCATGTGACCATGGGAATGCTACAATGGTCGTAAGTGTGAAAAATTCTTATAAGTCATTTTTTTTTCAGTGATATTTTTTAACTTCGAACAGTCACTGGATGAACTGTCTTAAGTCAAGGACTACCTGTGTTCAAAAGGCTGCTTTTGATCATTCTTAGAGGTGAGAATGGGGCTGTAAATGTTGCTATATGATGTAGCAGAGCAAAATTATCTGGGGCTGTAAGCATCTAGCTCTCCTACTCCTATATAAATTGTGATGGACACCTCATAGCATTGGTTGATATGTAGCAATAATATTTTTTTTAAAATGAGCTGCAGTTCAGGGTTCCTAAATCCACAGAGAGATCTGTCTGTATTCCAGGAAATCCAAGTAGAATTCATTTAAATACTGTGATAGTCAGAATGCCTGGAAAGTTCCAAAGGTATCTTTTTCCTTTAAAATACCAATTTTTGACTCAGAAGGAAACCTTTGAGTATAAGCAAAATTATAGATAATGACACAAAATTATGCAGAATTCCATACAGAATTTTCTGTAAGATTGGAAACTGTGCTAATGCATTATTAGTATTAATGTATAGAATACTGCACATGTACAATATAACACTAACCACTGATGTTAAAATTAGTTTATATGAGGTCTTAATTGTGCAAAAACAGGTGCTTTTATTGTTCATTTTTACATGGTGCCATAGAAGCTGTCATTATTCACAGCTATTCTATTAATCAGGTGAAACAGTGCCTTCCTTTACTTTTGCAAGAATTATAGGAAATTTGCCTGGCTGGAAAGTGGGAACACAATCGTTCTGAAATCTTTTAGATGTTATCCTCTACTTTTTGTTGCTAAGGTAACCACATTTACTTTTCTTCCTCAAAGCAGATCCTCCAATAGCAGACTCTCCAACACAGAATTTAAATCACAGTATTGGACAAAAAGGGCAAGAGAAAAGAGAAATACTGAAAAAAACCCAATATTATTAACATTCATCAATCCTATAAATAATATAGTGTATGTGTATGTGTGTGTGTGTTTGCACACATAAATGCACATGCATATCTGTATTCAGACTTTGATCTTGGGGAGTTTTTTTTCATTAGGATGGCTAATTTTGAAGTGAGAAGACTATCTAGTTGGTGTAAAAATAAAATAGTGCCTTCTGTTGAGGACCTGTATACTGCATGAGCCAGAAAGAGGGCTGTGAAAATATCAACAGACCCCTTGCATCCTGAACATAAACAGTTTCAATTTCTACCCTCAAAACGAAGCTATAGGGCACTGCACATCAGAACAACTAGACACAAGGACAGTTTTTTTTCCCCTATGCCAGGGGTGTCAAATTCAAGCCCGGATCCAGACTATGGGATGTTTATATTTGGCCAGGGATGGGATTCAAAATTTTTAACAACGGTTCTGTGGGCATGGCTTAGTTGGTGGGCATGGTTTGGTGGTCATGTTACTGGCTGGGCATGGCCAACTCAACATCACTCACATCGAGGCACGCATCTCCTTGCCTAGCCTCTCATGACTGTGTGGATGCTGCAAAAATCGTAAGTGTGAAAAATGATCATAAGTCACTTTTTTTCAATAGTCACTCCATACAAGCAAAGTACCAGCAAAGGAGGGGAAAAAAATTCCAAAGAATTTCCCAAGTCCTGCCAAGAATGTAATAAGGGTTAACGGAGAGGCAATTTCTGTAAGAAACACCAGAATGTTTCCTTCCTGCCTTCCTTACAGGATTAGGCCAGTAATTTCTTCTAACAACCGATTCTCCGAACTGCTTAGAATGTTAACAACCAGTTCTAGCAAATAGGTGCGAACTAGTAGAATCCCACCCCTGTATCTGGCCATTGGGACCACCCTGGAAATAGCAAAGGACCATCCTGCAGATGCCTCTGTCAGCAAAAAATGGAGTTTGTGAGGGTTGTATGCTGCTCTCCCAAGCTCCATTTTCACTGGCAGAAGGTTGCAGAAAACCGTCGCAGCTGAAAATGGAGATCAAGAGCCCGTTTTTGCTGGCAGAGTGCTCGGACCACAACAGGAGTCCCCGACATAAGTGACATAGAGTTGGTCACATCCTCCCTGGCCATACCCAACCCCGGGCCCTGAGCAGTGGTGGGATTCAAAATTTTTTACTACCGGTTCTGTGGGTGTGACTTGGTGGGTATGGTGTGGCAGCGATAGGGTACTGTAAAATCTCCATTCCCTCCCCACCCCACTAACCTGTTTTCCAGCTCTGTTCTCCCGTGCAGGGCAACACAAGAAGACCCTTGGCAGGCAGAGAATAGATGGGGGTGGGGCCAGTCAGAGGTGGTATTCCAAACTACTCAAAATTTCCGCTGCCGGTTCTCCGAACTACTCAAAATTTCCACTAACGGTTCTCCAGAACTGATCCGAACCTGCTGAATACAACCTCTGCCCCTGAGGTCAAACCCAACTCTGATGAGGCCCTCAATGAAATCGAGTTTGATCTTGCCCAATGCCATCACTCTGCTAAACAACTAATTCACACAACTCTGTCAACCTATCGAAACAGGCAGAATTACCTTCATTATTCTCATCTTCCTATTACGTATCTGCTTATCTTCTTATGACTATAACTTTGTTGCTTTGTATCTTTACAATTTATATTTCTTTATTTAGTTTCCTAATAGGATTTATGTTGATTGCTTATTTAGTATCCATGACTATCACTAAGTGTTGTATCTAATGTTTTATGATGAATGTATTTGGCAATAACTATGCTAACGATCTATCACTATTGTTGTATGGACACTGAGCGCTTATGCACCAGAGACAAATTCCTCGTGTGTCTAACCTAACTGGCCAATAAAGAATTCTATTCTATATAGTGTAAACATTAAAGCAAGATACAGTTAAATTGGTTAAGGCAGCCGTCGCCAACCTTTTGGGCACCAAGGACTGGTTCCAAGAGGTTTTCTGCAGCTGGGAGGTGGCATGGTTTCACATACTGCCTGCATCCTATGGGTGGGGCTTCACTTGTTTGTATGACCCAGTTTCTGGCATACCATGGCCCAGTGCCATTCACAGATCAGGGGTTGGGTATCTGTGGGCTAAGATATTGTTCTCACAGACGTCCATGAAATGGGCTTAGTCATAAAATATGTCAATTTAATGAAATTAAAGAGTCTTTTTTTTCTATTCTGGAGTGACTCCATTTGATTTTTCCCCCCTGAGTGATTGCCTTTCATAAAATCATGGCTATCAACAACAAAAATATGGTAGATAACTGAAATATTTCCTATGACTTTCTCTTTGAGAATACTTTTAAAATTTGGCCACAAAATTATGCCATGGCATCTTAATCTTTCCTGAAAAGAAAAAAAAAATCCATTTGCATGGTCAGACATACCATATGAGAATCTTAGAGGGTTATTAAATATACTGTATGTAAAATATTTATGTACAAGCTCATCAGTCTGGAACCCACATTACGTATCTGATATTAACACAGTTGAGAAAGTCCAGAAATATTTCACAAGAAGAGTTCTCCACTCCTCTATACTCGTTGCAGAATACCTTATGCCACCAGACTCGAAATTCTAGACCTAGAAAACCTAGAACTACGCCGACTTCAGTCTGATTTAAGTATAGTATATAAAATCATACATTGCAATGTCCTACCTGTCAATGAATACTTCAACTTCAACCATAACAACACAAGAGCAAACAATAGATACAAACTCAAGGTTAACTACACCAAACTTGATTGCAGGAAATACGACTTCAGCAACAGAGTGGTCAATGTCTGGAATACTCTACCTGACTCTGTGGTTTCTTCCCCAAACCCCAAAAACTTTAACCTTAGACTGTCTACTATTGACCTCACCCATTTCCTAAGAAGGGTGTAGGGGGCGTGCATAAGCACACCAATGTGCCTATCGTCCCTGTCCTATTGTTTCTTTTATTTTTCTTATATGTATCCATGTATTCATAACTATGTTTTTACTTATACCTATTATCTTGTAAGCAATTGATGAATAAAAATAAATAAATAAATAAAAAATAAAAGTTTGATACAGTGCTTTGAACAGGAAGAAAAAAGGAGAAGGGTGAAGGAAAGGTTTCCCATTGCTTAATTGTTAAAGCTACCACTAACTTTTGCAAAACTGAAATTTCAAGATTAAATTTGAGGAAAATCCCTGAAAAATTATAGCATCTGGCTTTTGATAATATTACTTTAATTCCAAGTGTTTCAATCTTTGTCTGTTGATTAGGTTTTTCAGATCTTCATTTCATGCAGTTGGGTCCTTCCAGCCTGGAACGTTTATGAAATCAAACTGTTACTTTTTCATTTCACATTGATATTACATCAGCATGCTAGTGCCTTACAGAATTCCAAGTGCTTACATTATAGGGACCTGAACTAGGTCATAATCTGGATGACAGAGGAAAGGATGAGACACCAGACTACTAAAATATAATCAGAGTGAGGAATGTAGTTGAAAATGTGTTATAGATGGAAATTAGGAGCAAAGTCTGATCAAAAAGTTTGGAATTTGGTGATGAAAATCAGTCTTTTTGACAAAGATAAATGAAGAAAACAATTGCTGTTTTTGTTTTTCCTACCCATATTCTTTAGGAGGATCCTAACAATCAGTCTAAGTATTTGCTGTTCAGAAACATGCATGTTTATCAAAATAAAAAACAAAGATAGCCCACCCAGTTTTAGATATGTTCAAGATATGGCTATGACTGTACCATTCTCCTCTTCCTCCTTCTCCTCCTCTTCCTCCTCCTCTTCCCCCTTTCCTTCTCTTTCTTCCTATTCCTATTATTATAAACTTTAATCTGACTTTTTTTTGCAAAGCTAAAGATAAAAAGCACAGACTAAGAAAAAATAACAATATTTTTTAAAAAATCAGATCTATTTTTGTGATACTTTCTTTCCTTGTCTTGAATTTATTTTCTAATTGCTAATCTTAATATTTATACATCTTGTTGAATATTGAGGTTATTGCCATGGTTTAAGCCATTTCATCGATTTTTTAATGGTTTCATAATGTTTTTCTCCCTATAAACCATATTCCAACTATCTAAACTTACTTTACTGTATGATGTGTAGTATGTAAGTTTCTACTTAAATTTGGTTAGATTTTATTTTGGATATAAACTGTCTGCTTCTGCATACTCTCTAACATTGTTTTTTCCAGTCATGTATTTTCAGCTGTTTTCCTTTTTCTATTGTGTTAATTTCTCCTTATAGCAGTTGGTATCTTAGTAAATTCTAAAAATTTCAATTTATAATTTTTGGGATTATATCTAATTGCACTAGTTGTGTTTTTAGTTCAAATTTTATTTTTAGATTTTTTTCAGTGTTTTTATGTTTCTTTCCATGTTTTTTTTTAACATGACTGTCATACATGATAAAATCTTCCTTCTTTGTCATAGCATTTGTAACGATTATTTTTAAACAATTAATCTACCTTAATAATAGTTGATGGAGTTATTTACCACATGTACAATATTTTATACCACTTTTGTCTTGGAGTTTGTATTTCAATTATTTTACTGTGATTATATTTTTAAAAAAGTTTTGTCTATTTTATCATGCAGTTTTTTTATTTGTTACATCTCTGTGCTATTATTTTAATCACAATGTATTTATCTTAATAGATGATGTTGGTTTTGCACAAGTGTTTCAAACTCTGTCATATTTCTCAAGATTCCTCGTTCTTTCTTGAAATCAATTTTTATTTTTCTGCAATTTGTAAACACATCAACCAAGATAAAACTTTTCTTGAAAAGTTCTTGCTTTATCTTTAGTATCTTTGCTGACTCTGGATATACCCATAATGGCATATATAATTAAATCTTTCCTCCTACTGATAACCCCGAAATGAAAGGCAATTGCAAGAATGTGTGTGTATGTGTATAGTTATAGATATGGGCAGGTAGCTAGCTAACTAGATAGATAGATAAAGAGATAGCTAACTAGATAGATAGATAGATAGATAGATAGATAGATAGATAGATAGATAGATAGATAGATAGATAGATAGATAGATAGATAGATAGATAGATAGATAGATAGATAGATAGATAGATAGATAGATAGATAGAGTTACAGAGACAGGATAGAGTAAAAGTGAAGTGTGTAAGTGTGACAATTTGTGATTTGGAGTATTTATAAATAAGAAGACCAGAGGAAGGAGGAGGAGGAGGAGGAGAGGAAGGAGAGAAAGAAGAGTAGTGAAGGAGTGGGAAGGAGGCAAATCTTACCATTTGCCATGACTATTGTATCGAATAGAATATCAAAATAAAAATAATAAAATATATATAATTAAACTCAATATTCCTAGGTATACAAATAGAAAAATATGTCTAATTGGTAGAGTAGATAAGAACTCAAGTTTTCTATAAGAAAAAAATTACCTTGATTAAATGGAGAAGCAGATGGAATTAAACTTTCATAAATCAAAGTGCACTTCACTAACCTATTGAATTGAGGTGGCCTAGTTTTCTCTTGAAAAAGGATGGGTTTCTTTTGTCTGTTGCTTGAAAGTCACAATACATCAAAACATGATGTACCGTAACAACCACACATGCATCTTAAGAGTTGAAAACCACTGAAATAATCAAGTTACTGTCACAGCTGTTACCAATAAGATTAAGGTTTGTGGGTGGGCTGTTTGAAAAGTGGAGTGTTCTAAATTTCTTGCTCATGTTTTAAGATACAATTTGCTTCAAAGGTAGCATGAATACTCTTTGGCAAATAATGGCCTTCGTCTAGCAAGCATATAAGGAGAACTTGTATAAAATGTTTTATCACTGGCATCTCCCCCTCAGCGAGGTTAGCCAGAATGTTTCCCAACATGACAGCAAAATGCTAGAGATGTAATTACAGCCAGGGAACATATTTTCACATGTGGTAGATGTGTCCCCAAGTTCAGAGCTATTGGCTCAAAATTAAATTATGGCTAGAGGAACTAACGAGACAGAAAATTGAATTTAAATCAGAATTATTTTATTAGGCATGCTAGAATCCAATTTTAAACAAAAAAACATCGGTATTTAATACTCCACCTTATAATTGCCACTAGAATTTTCTTCGCCCAAAATTGGAAACAGGCTTCGCCCAAAATCATAAACTGCAATAATCAATAAGGTATTTGAATGTGCCAAAATGGACAGATTGATGATGCTATTGAAAAATAAGAAAGAAGGAGAATATTAAAAGGTATGGTATGTTTGGTACAAATGGCTAGGGAGAAGATGCAAAGGCATCAAATGATAGTATATGAGAAAGTACAAAGTATTATCAGATGTGTGTAAATATATGTATATATGTATAAATATGTTCACAATAAGGAAGAATCTAATATAGATATGAATGATATTAACTAATGTAAACACTGTTACAGTATCGTTGCAAAGTGTGGAAATCTGTTTTTTTTAAAAATTGTTGAAACGTTGAATAAATAAACGTTTAAAAATATATATAGTATATGCAAGGAATTCTACTTTGAACTGTATTAGAGAACAAGAGACCATTAAACCAATAAAGGTGGGTACATTTGTGCAGCAAGATCCCAAGGAGAAATAAACTTTCTTTTCTTTTCTTTTTCTTTTTGTTGCTTTTGCATAGACTATGGTGATTTAATTTTAAGTATTTGCAATGAAGCAGAGGATATTGGATGGCTTAAAGAGCCATCTAATAGATTATTCTTTAATAATCTAAGTTGTCTAAGGTGTCTTGTCAAGTTCTTGGAAAAGTCAGGAGTGATGCAAAATGGATTTAGCCAAATTTGCCATTTGCTTTACATTTAGAAGGTGTCAGTTTAGAGCAAAGAGGTAGTAAAAGATGATTTTAAAAAACAAAGAACTTCTCTTTTAGTAATGATAGAAAACAGATCCTACATGTACATAGAACTTCACTTTGTTCTTCAGATGGAAAAATATTTCAAGCTCTGGCATTTGTACAATGGCGTCAACAAATGCATTTTATTATTTGCTCCAGTCTTGCTGCAGTACCAGAAGAAGTGATGAGTTAGCCAACGCATGATGGATAACTGGTATCAGACCATCTGTACATCGGTGATGTTGTAGCCAATAGCCGTGAAAAGGTAAATAAATGTTATCATGAAACTTGAACTTTGTTCCACATCCCAGTATTGTCTGAAACAATTTGGAAATTTTCACTGCCAATCTTGAAGAGCAATACAGAAATAATTGATTTATGTGTTTGAACAACTTGACACACAACGGACATCTTTCAGTGGTTTACAGTAATGACAGTTAAAATGGTTAATATATTGCAGAGTCTGTTTGGGTGAGGGCATCAAAAGTGGGAAGATGGCAGATGAAGGATCAACGCAATCTCTGTCCCTTATGAATGGCACCTATTCCAATCCACTAGACTCTCTCCATGATTCTCAGTCCACTATCTTATTGATTTTAATCCACATTCCATCCTGAAGTGGCCTGTAAAATTCTGTAGAGAATGTATTTCAAAGAGTTGGACTGGAAAACTTTAATTCTGAGTTATAGTTGCAACAAGTCTTGATGAATTGCTTAAGATAGTCTCAGGAAGCATGAAGGGACCAAAACAAGGGAGCATTCTTTCAAGTTATCTGAGCCTAAGCTCTGTATGGCTTTTGGTAAGGACCAAAACTTTGCATTAGAAACGAATTGGCAGCCAATGCAGTGCTTTAACTGTTTTCATTTCCTCCAAGATCATTCTTCAGGAAAGAACACATATCATTTGTTTTCAACAGTCTAGAAATAACTACTTTTATATGAGTATTTGGCTGATGGAAATCCAAACACATACTCTTTACTCCTTCTAATTTTTAATTGAATCAAGCAATTTTTATTACAGATGCAGAGCAGAATTAATTTTTTTACTGAATTATCAAAATTTAATCAAACAAATATCAATTGTTATAGATTTTGTATGCAAATTTCCTTTTTTGTATCTTAAGTAAACTTTCTGTAGCCTTAAAGTACTTTTTAAGAAGTGCAGCATGCCCAAGGATATGTTTTCACACTAATTTGTATCATGTTTGCTAACCAAAAATGACAAACAACAGTGGGAATCCACCTCTTTGCAAGAATGGTGGAAAACCACTGAGTGTGCAACTAAGAATTCGTGATGAAAAATTGTATTTATATGTAAAAGAATGTTTGTGCTTGACAAAAAGAGAATTAACCTTCTTACCCATTCTATACAGCCATCTTTAAAGAAATTTGTCAAATAGTGTCACAGATTCCCAGTTAAGGAAATGATGTATGGTTGGTTGGACATTCTATCTTCTTCTCAGCAGCTTGCCATGGAGGAGACAGATAGAGTAGATTCATTAGAACAGATGAGTTCTCAGAAGCAATTCCAACTTGTCTTCCTTTTTTTTTAACCAACTTTCAGCACCTTCAATCTGAAACAGAATATAAAACTTGAAGAAAGAGCTTTTAGAGATCTTCAACAAAAAAAAGTATATAGGTTTATTAGCAGGATAGAGATTGAATCATTAACCTAGGCACTCTTAGTAGTCTCCAAATGTCTTACACAACTGAGAACAAGTTGAAGATGTTTTGAAGATGCCTAGTATGAAATTATCTCTTTTTCTCTGTGTGTGTCTCTCTATTCATGTTCTGAAGAAAACATTTTAAAATTGGTGGAGCAGGAAACAGCTTGATTGTATGAAAGATAACTCTAATTCACACTAATCTGAGTATGTGTACATGAATACATATGCACACAAACTCCAAAGCCTTCCTAACACCTGCTCATTTAGCTGGGAACTGAGGATGTTGATTTAGATCCATTAGGAAACATAAAGAAAATTATTGATAATTTGCCACCTGCTTTCTGAGAATCAATATTGTCTTCTGAAACTCCAGGGAGGAGAGCGGGAGAGAGATCACACTTCAGGATCCTTAATGAACTGCAGAACAGTGTCACACTGTGAGCTTTTTGAATATATTGGTGCAACTATTAACAAATAGCATAATCAACCTGAAATTTAATGTGTGTGTTGTGCACTTGGGAAAAATAATGTGTGATAACTGTTTTTCCATCTGTTAGAAATTTAGGATTCTTTTTGTAGCAGTTAGAGTTTTATATATTTAAGTTTGGTGGGAGTGTAATACTGTTTATCTACAAATGCTGTACAAATAAGAATGGAGGTATGTATTAAGCACAGCTGTTTGTCATGCTTAATGTCTACATCCTTGTTTATCCCAGGGATGCAGATTGAAATTAGAAATGATGTGAAGGTTGCTGTATTTCATTTTAGACAGTTGCATTATTTTAGACAGTTGCATTATTTCATTGGCAAATTGCTGGTGTTTTCTACTGAGTTTGATGGAAATTCTTGCAAAGTCTCATATTATAAGGCATACCCATAGAGCACAGTTTTTCAACATTCTTTATTATCTCCATTCTTCTCATTTATAGATTATAGTGAATACACTAGATCAGGGATCTCCAACCTTTTGGACCTTTAAAATTCATAATTTTAAATCCCACGGACCACTAATATGAATCCAGCATGCCATTCGCTGAAGCACCTGGACTCCCACTGACAGGATGGGGTCCTTCAGGCACTTAGCTTGGCTGCCTGTTTCTGCAACCTTAAATACTCAAAGAGTCATTTGGACCCATTTCCCACAGAAAACAAAACACCGGAATCTCTCATCTCTATTTCTATTTCTCTCTCTTTTCCCCCCTCTCTCTCTTTCTCCCTTTCTCTCTCTTTCTCTCCCTCTGTATCTTCTCTCTCTTCACCCTCTCTCTCTTTCTCCCTCTTTCTCTCTCTCTCCCTCTGTGTCTTCTCTCTCTCTTTCCCTCTACCCCTCTCTCTCCCTTTCGCCCTCTTTCTCTCCCTCTGTGTCTTCTCTCCCTTCACCCTCTCTCTCTTTCTCCCTCTCTCTCTCTGTCTCTCTGTGTCAAAGCGAAAAAATTCAGCTTCCATAAATTAGAGGAGGTAGACTGTGTTTTCCTTTTGCCAGCATACTTTTACTTACACATAACTAGGAAAAACAAAAGAAAAACAGTACAATCTAAGAAGTACAGAGAAAGAAAAAGAAAGTAAAGTAAAACTCCTCCCCTGCAAACATGCACAATAAATCAAACAACACAAGACACTCATATCTTAGTTGCTATAGTAAGGTGATAACAATTCTCTGGATGCTTAGCAGACAAATCAAAATAAATGTAGTGACACTCTGTGTCTTGTCTCACTCTCTTCCCCCCTCTTTGTTCCTGGGGGTGGGGGGAAGGAACCTCTGAACTGGGGTTGGGTGGTGGGAATCTGATGTCCAGAGGCCGACAAGCCATGTGCTGAAGACCAGATGGCTAGCGGAGAGGTGGGGCAATCCTGCATTCTCTCTAACAAACCTGTGTCATGGTTGCTGCCTCTGGCCTCCTGCCTCTGCACACTGAGGAGGCCAAGCAGCATCAGGAAGAGCGCGGACCTCCTGAACTTCAGGAAGCAACTGTCATGCCCCTGGTGGAGACTGACTCTGAGGAAGAGGAGGAACATCCAACAGGGAGTGAAAGTGTGGCTCCAGAGGTGGTGGAAGAGGCTGGGGAAGGGCAGAGGCCAGCTGAGCAATCAGAGGAGAATCCAGGCCCATCCCTATCCATCCTAGGGCACGCAGGGAGGAGAGGATCAGGGAAAAGCGTGGTCTACTCAGGAGGAAAGGGCCATGATCCTCCTCATGGGTTGCAGCTGTGAGCTCTGTATAAGAGTCTGCAAATGTGTGTCACAGACACTGAAGTCAATTTAGTGTTCCTTTGAAAGAGGTTTATCTTTGTTAGCGTTCTTTCCATGGACTCTCCTCGGTTATCTTCCTGGAATGTATGATCAATTTTCTTGGCTTGCTTCGGAACTCTCTTCAATGCAGTTTGTTTTTGGTTTACTTTTGCCTCATTATTTACTTTTGTGACTTTAAACTGTGCCTAATAAAACAGTGAAGTTAAGTTGAAGGCATTCCCAGACTTTAATGTATGTTTTGGGTTATTTTGAGAGACTATGGGTCATCACAGCAACTGCCAGCAATGCCCTCAGGTGAAAATGTTTTGAGGGAGACTCAATCCTTCCCCTCAGGAGTTGCAAAGCACTCACTGCCCTCTAGCACTTGCCAATTCCTCCTTCCTGATGAGAATGTGAATGCTTCTGGCAAGGAAGAAGAGGGGAGGAGGCTTGACGGCTGCCAGAGGTGTTGTGAGCACTTTGTGGCTCCTGAGGGGAGGGGTGTGGGAGATTGCACCCTCCCCTCCCCTTGCAGGGCAGGGAACTGATGCTGTGATCTCCCTCCCTGCACACATCAGTTCATCCACCGTCGGTATCACCCCAGGTGCGCTCTGAACCAAAATTTTCTCATGGACCACCAGTGGCCTATGGACAGGGGTGGGATTCAAATTTTTTAACAACCGGTTCTGTGGGCGTGGCTTAGTTGGTGGGCATGGCTTGATGGGCATGTTATTAGCTGGGTGTGGCCAACTCAATATCGCTCACATCGAGGCACGCATCTCCTCGCTTGGCCTTTCATGACTGTGGGGATGCTGCAACAGTCGTAAGTGTGAAAAATGGTCATAAGTCACTCTTTTCAGTGCCATTGTAACTTTGAATGGTCACTCCACACAAGCAAAGTACCAGCAAAGGAGGGGGAAAAAACTCCAGAGACGTTCCTGAATCAGGAAGTCTAGTCCTGCCAAGAATGTAATAAGGGTTAACGGAGAGGCAGTTTCTGTAAGCAACACCAGAATGTTTCCTTCCTGCCTTCCTTACAGGATTAGGCCAGTAATTTCTTCTAACAACCGGTTTTCTGAACTGCTTAGAATGTTAACAACCGGTTCTAGTGAATAGGTGCGAACTAGTGGAATCCCACCCCTGTCTATGGACCACTGGTTGGCGACCTCTGATCTAGGCAATATAGAAACCTCTAATTCTTTATTCCACTTGGTTCATACAATATTTTTAACAAATGTTGTAGCTATAAATATTATCATTAATAGAGAATATTTATCTTTTAAGGTAAGCATAGTGATATAGCTCCAGATCTAAAAACTGAACATTGTTTATTAATTGCTAATTGTATTTTCTGAAAAGATATTCTCAGAATTGAAGGAAACGCCCCCCCCCAGTAATAAACACTGGGGGGGGATATTTTCTATATATAGTATAAAGTTACAATGGCATTGAAGAAAGTGACTTATGACTGTTTTTCACACTTATGACTGTTGTAGCATCCCCATGGTCACAAGAGACCAGAAGAGGAAAAGCGCCCCTCAACATAAATGATGTTGAGTTGGACATGCCTACCCAGTCACATGACACCCACCATGTCTACCCGGCTGGTCATTAGGGCAGAGAATCGGTTGTTAAATTATTTGAATCCCACCACTGGTTGGTGCTCCTCTATGCTCCAAAGGATCTCTCTTTCTCCCTCTCTGTCTCTCCCTCCTTCCCTCCATCCATCCGTCCATCCGTATGTGTGTGTGCGTGTGTGTGTGTGTGTGAGAGAGAGAGAGTCTAAAGATCTGCACATTCCTAGCTATCATCTCTTTGTAGAATTAGTTTCACTTATTGTTTTCCTTCCCTAAAGAAAGGAAGGAGAGGAGGAGATAGAAATAACCTTTTACAGAAATAATAAAAAAAACTGACTGGTGATATCATTTTATTAATTTCTTTTTGATGGTATATTATCTATCAATGCACTCTGAAAAATTAGGGAAAATTGTGAGCGAAGTAGAGGAACTCTTAATTCTGAAAGCAGTGGCAAAGGGAATAACTCCTAGCATCAGATTAAGAATTTGGGATAACACAGACCTCCTGGGAGAAATTTAGAAAAAGAAAAGTGCGGCAGTCAGCACCATACATCCATACTGAATATGTATATTAATATTGTGTGCATTGGGAAATGTGCTTGAAAACATCAGAGAAATTGATGAACATATCAACTGATAATTGGGTACATCTGATTGAAAAGCCAAGCTTTTAAAAAGGTAGGGGGTACATTTTAATAATGTTGCACACATACTTTTAAAAAAACCAAACTACGCAAAAAGCTGAATGCATGGTTTAAATGCTGAAGTAAAATATGAATTTCTTGGGAAAAGAATTACATCAGGGAGAATGGAACAAAGTTATGTTATTTATGGATGTTTACTTCGTTGCTAAACATGTAAAAGAAATCCATCACCCGCTTCTTTTACTGTAAAATACCATAATCTGCAGAAATGGCTGCTGCTGCAGCACAGATGGCAGAAAAGTTTGCAAAAATGAGTGGGCCTTTGGGAAAGTTGCATAAAAATGTATTTATGAAAGCTGAGTAAAAACATACACTGGAGCTAAATCATATTTAAATAAAAAAGGATATTATGGATGATGTTTAAAATATTCTGAATTTGAGAAAATGTTTATTACGGACAGAATTATAGAGACACAAACATTTAACTGGAGAAATAGATTATGGACCAATACATACAACATGCCTATAATGGTAAATATTTATTTTCAAGGTCTCTTATATATAAGTCTTGACGTAGAACATACTGAAGAACATTTGAACATGTATTGCCTAAAGAAGATCTGAGACTATCAACAAATTATGCACTGCAAAATCACATCCCATAATCAAATTTGTTGATTTTTCTCAATTATCTCTCTCATCTTTGTTATTGCCCATAATGTTTGAAAAATAGACTTCAAATTGGGCAGCTGTTCTGAACATGTGGATTTAGAACAAATGGTTCAAGGAAAACAGATGAATCCTATCAATGTGCGAGAGAGAGAGAGGGAGGGAGGGAGATGGATAGATAGGTAGGTAGGTAGGTAGATAGATAGATGATGGATGGATGATATATAGTTTTTTTCTATTTTACTCTCATGTTGCTTGAGAATTTCTTTCACATTTCTTCTGATAGTCCTTTTGAGCTCAGGTTGTTGTTGAAGGTGGTGAAGGGCACAGCTGCTGATTGTGTTGCTTCCAATTATATGTTTTCTATCCTTTTAAAACTTCTGTGGCCTCAGTTTAAGTTCATTGGTAGGGATTCACTTTTCCCATGTGTTTTATTTAAAATATCAGAACCAGGAAAGCTACACACTAGTAGAGATTTGTTTGCATAGAATATTTGCACATATACCTTGACACATTGCTCCTGAATAAAATCAGTAGCTATTTATCCCAGAGAATTTTTCCAGAATGCTTCTTTTAAAATAATTTTTCAAAATCCCTTTTTTAACAGACCAGAATTCTGGGAGTTTAAAAAAATGATCTTCTCTTCGTGTAAGAAAGATTGTTCTTACTTCGATCTACAGTTAATGAGGAAAGTCTTGTCCTTTTCTGCAGAAGAATTTACATTTCTTTGTAACCTGACAGCCTTCACTGATAACAAAGTTAAATTTAACTTCCCCAACAATTGCTATCCTGTGTTACAGTTCTCCAGTTTCATGGCATATTTAAAACATAGTGTGCTTTCTCTTTCACTTTGCAAGTGTTCATGCTTGATTCACCCTTCCAATGTGAATATTTCTAAAATATTTGAGGAAAATTCCTTCAGCTATTTTGGAGCTAGGACAGGATGAATACAAAGAGACATATTTACCCAATGTAATAAAAGCTTACAGCTTGGATTTTCTTTTAAAGACATCAGTTAAAGACAACCAAACTTTGAATATTCCAAACTCATCTTGGGTTACCCTGCAAACCTTGTAAAAGAGGATCTAACCCTATTTTTTCCTTTTCTTTACAAAAATATTTTGACCAAAAAAAAAGAGAAAAATCTCAGTGATTTTTTCCTTTCAAGTGAGTTTGAGAGTAGGATAGAAATGGTTAAGGGTTTGTGAACTTTGATTTATTTATTTATTTGCAGTTTTCATGAAATAGATGTATTGTCTTGTTTAGTTTTCTTGGAAAACAATTCAGGTGACATAAGAGCCTGTCTCGTTTCAAATGTATTTATTTTATTTATTTATTAAATAATTTTATATACCGCCCTTCTCCCGAAGGACTCAGAGCGGTGAACAGCCAACTAAAATATATATAAATTACAAATATAAATACAATTAAAAAAGAATTAAATTATGGGCTGCCAATTAAAAATTTAAAACCCCCGATTAAAATAAGCTAAAACTTTCATACCCCAACCAATCAAATCTAAAACTCCTTATTTAAAATCCCATTTGAAGTCAGCTCAGGCCGGCCTGCTCAAAGAGCCAGGTTTTTAGGTCACGTCTGAACACCCTCAGGTCAGTGGAGTATCTTGACGCCCCCATAACCACCCACGTGACCGCATTTTGTACCAGTTGGAACCTCCGGGTGCTCCCCGCAGGGAGCCCCATGTAGAGGGCATTACAGTAATCCAGGCGGGAGGTGACCAGGGCATGGGTGACCGTGCGTAAGGTGTCCTGATCAAGAAAGGGCCGCATCTGGCGTATCAGGCGAACCTGATAAAAAGCTCCCCTGGAGACGGCCGTAATATGCTCTTCTAATGACAGCCGTACATCCAGGAGGACACCAAGATTGCGAGCCCTTTCTGTGGGGGTCAAGATCTCATCCCCAATAGCCAGCAACGGAGTCAGCTGACTATATCGGGACGCCGGAAACCACAGCCACTCAGTCTTGGAAGGGTTGAATCGAAGCCTGTTCTCGCCCATCCAGTTCCGCACAGCCTCCAGGCAATGGGCCATGACCTCCACAGCATCGTTGGGGTGGTTTGGGGTGGAGATGTAAAGCTGAGTGTCATCAGCATAGAGATGACATTTCACCCCAAAACCACGGATGATCTCTCCCAGCGGTTTCACATAAATGTTGAACAGAAGAGGGGAGAGGACCGACCCCTGAGGCACCCCACAAATGAGGGGCCTAGGGGTGGACCTCTTCCCCCCATCAACACAAATTGCGAGTGGTCCGAGAGGAAGGAGGAGAACCACCGCAAAACGGTGCCCCCAATTCCCAACCCCTCCAACCGCCGCAATATGATACTATGGTCGATAGTATCAAAAGCCGCTGATAGATCTAATAGGACCAGGACAGAGGAATAACCCCTGTCACAGGCCCTCCAGAGATCATCGACCAACGCGACCAATGCTGCTTCGGTACTGTACCCGGGCCTGAAGCCTGATTGGAACGGATCTAAGTAGAATGCTTCTTCCAGGTACTGAGGGAGCTGACACGCCAACACACTCTCAACAACCTTCGCCAGAAAGGGAAAGTTGGAGACAGGACGATAGTTATTTAAAAGAGCCGGATCCAGGGAAGGCTTCTTGAGGAGGGGTCGCACCACCGCCGTTTTCAGGGAGGTAGGAAGAGCCCCCTCCGTCAACGAAGCATTGACAATCCCCTGGAGCCAGCCTCGCGTCACCTCCCTGGAGGTAGAAACCAACCAGGAAGGGCACGGGTCCAGTAAACATGTGTTGGCATTCAGCTTCCCCAGTAATCTGTCCACACCCTCGGCGGTCACAGGATCGAACTCCTCCCAGATAACCATCTCAAGACTTGCCCTGGACACCTCTCCCGGGACCACACAACTGGAGTCCAGCCCATCCCGAATCTGAGTGATTTTATCATGCAGAAATCGGGAAAACTCTTCTGCCCTACCCTGCAAGAGGTCCTCCCGCGCTCTCGGCTCATGCAGAGAGCGGGTTACTCTAAACAGAATGGCAGGCCAATTTTCTGCCGATGCAATAAGGACGGAGAAATGCGAACGTTTCGCCGCCTCTATCGCCACTAGGTAGGTCCTAATATAGGACCTCAGCTGTGTCCGGTCAGACTCGGCACGACTGGTCCTCCAGATGCCCTCCAGACGTCTTTTCCGGCACTTCATCCCCCTCAACTCCTCCGTGAACCACGGAGCCAAATGGGATCTGTGCTGGGTCAGAGGTCGCAAAGGCACAACTCGGTCCAGAGCCTCAGCGGCCAACCTATCCCAGGTGGCCACCAAGTCTGTGGCCGAGTTATGAGCCAGAGTTTTAGGGAATGGCCCAAGCTCCATCTGGAACCGTTCAGGATCCATCAAGCGCCTGGGGCGGAACCATCTCCTCGGTGAGACCTTGGTCAATGGAATGCTTGGAAACCTGGTGGGCACATCTCCACCAGAGGAACACCACCCTCTGGGCCCAACCAGGTTTCGGTGACGCGAGCCAGGTCCATGCCCTCCTCCTGAATAAGGTTGTAAATCAGGGGGGGGCTTATTAACAATGGATCTGGCATTGCACAACATCAACCGGGTACTTAGGGCCTGAGACTCTGCACAACCAGGCCTGCCAGATGGGTCGGGAGGGTCAGAGCGCACTACCGCTTGGAGACAGCGGGTACGCGATCTCCTAACCTGATATGGCCCTCTACCCCCATCATATCTGCCCCTCTCACTTATGGTGCCGATGGAACCCACCCCCTGCTGTCCAAATTCTGATCGCCCCCACAACACACGATCCTCTGGGCCCTCCCAGACGTGCACTCCAGCCTGGCTGACTCCAACCCCCCCCCAGGTTATCCCCAAACCCGGTCCGGGTATCCTCCCTAACCCCAATAACTCCCCATCCCCCAACCCTCTCCTAGTCACCCTCCCCAACCCCGACAAAACTCTAAATAAAAATTTAAAAAGTTTAAACCCCCCCCCCTACAACTCCTTTTCTGATGGCCATGCCACCTCTCCAGATCCCAGGAACTGTCCTTGAGGTAGGCTGTCGATAGACCGGAGGGCCACATCAGGGAGTGGGGGACCCTCCCCAGAGCCCGTAAATCCACCAAAGAATAGCTAATTGGTCTTTTAGCCACCGTCACTGCTGGATCAAGGACCACCGTCTTCATGCCACGAGCCAACCCCGGACTAGACCCCCACCGACTCCGCCATCATTGGGGTCACACAGCCACCATCGGCGATGTCATTGGGGCTGCCGTCTCTGTCCCTGGGGCCATCTTCGTCAAGACCACCGGCGTCGTTCAGGCAGGCCAGAACCACTGTGGCCACTGCCATTGGCGCCCTTGTTTCCGTCGTCCGTTCCGCCATCCATGTCACCTCCGAGACCGCAAAGGTCTCCCAGTCGACGCAGACACTGTCCCCACGGCTGCCGGTGGGTCCGCCATGCCAGAGGGGCCGACACCCTCCACGACAAGGCAGTCACCACCTACAACAGCCGCGGAGACCAGAACAAGATTGTCCAAGTCCTTGGAGCAGCAGATGGAAGCAGGACAGTTGGAAGCAAAGCACGAAGCTGCAGCAGAACTATCAGCCACAGGGTGACCCACTGCGGGGTGCCCATGGTAGCCGCAGTGGCAGCAGCGCTGCCACCACCCGCGGCCGCCTCAGCGCCGCCCGCCGCCCATGGTCATTGCAACACCCTCCGCCACGGCTGCAATGGTTAAAAACTGGCAGTCCATACCCAGATCGCCAGGGTCACTAACATCTGCGGAGCCGTCCCAGAAGGAGTGATGGGCCGTAACCAGACCATTGTCCACAAGGCCCTTGTCCAGAAGGTGAGCGTGGCTATCGCGGCGCTCACAGAAAACCCGCTGGCGTCAGTGCCGCCTCCGCTCCCCACGGCCACCGCGGCACCACCCACCACCACTGGCCGTCACGGCACCACCCCTAGCCACGGTAGAACGAGCTGGAATGGGGTCCGAGTTCACGGCGGGGCCTCCAGCTGCAAAATGATCGCGACGAGACCTCCCCCCCCCCATGGCTGCTGCGACACCGCTCGCTGTCACCGTCCACGCTAGCCGCAGCAGCTGCAACAGGACAACCTCCGAGGCAGCCAGCATCAAGGCAGGGGACCTCTGAAGAGCCCCCGACCATGGGGCAGTCCCAGGAATTCTGGCAGCCGCCAGAATTATTTGAAGTAGACTAAAATTCTGGTAAACATGGATAGTAATGAAATCATGAATTGGATTTCTCTAGAGTAAATCATAATTTTGGAATTATTCTGAAGAAAATCCATCTTTGGCAAAGTAACTTTGCAAAATCTGACTTTCAAAATCATTTTAACATTTTGACATTTTAACTTTCTTCCTCTCTGAAAAAATCAACTCAGGAAATAAATGTTCTAATTGGAAGCAAAACAGATGTATAAACATATTTTTAGATATCTATTAAATAACTGCTGAATTGTTATACTACTGTTGGTTCCTTAATGAAAGCTCAGTGGATTACTGTGGGTTTCTAAAAAGCCTTCCTCTGCAAAATTCAAGGAATATTTGCATTTTTACCTTGTACACATTAATTATAATTTCTTTTTTTAATATAAATGTTATTCCCAATTTTATACCATTGTCTTTTATCCCTTGTTTCTTCACAAGAAAGGGGATGACAATGCTTTGATTTCCATTAAAAGAGAGGGAGAAAAAAAACTCTCACAATGAATACATAAATTTTATGACATTCATTCATGTCAAAAAGATTGAATGGTATCAACTAAGAAATAAAACAGGGAGGCATCTTTGGCTGTGAAAGTAAAATTACTTGAATATATTTTCTATTGTTTTTTAAACTTCTGGTCTAGATTATTTTGGTGGCGATTTTAAATACCTGTAAAAAAAAGTATCTAGTTTTAGAAGTTATCACTAGCTATTGCAGGACATGAAAGTCAACAGCCTTTGAGCTTGCACAAATCCATAGCCTTGGGCTCAGTATGTAGAAGCAAGGGACTTTATTTTTCAGCATTAGTTGATACAGAAGCAATGTATCAAACTCCTTTTGCATTAGCAAACTCTACCAATTAACTAGGTAATGTGTGAAAAAAAGATTGCCTTAAATCTGCGTCCAATCTCCCACCATTCATATCACAGGACTTTGACTTCCATGAACAAGAATTGAATAAGTTTGTTCCTTTATTGTTATTTTTTTATTTTCTTTGAATGATGCATAATTTAGTTTCTCAAAGTGTTTCAGTATATAAATTTATGTGCTCCATCGTGCATAAAACATGCAAGAGAGCACTCTGGGTAAAGGGTTTTGTGTACAAGAAGCTGAGCATCAATGCCAGTTTGGAGGCTGCAGTCAATAGAAAAAGGTAGAGAAGATCTAAATCATGTCTTCTCATGCCTTTTTATGTCAAAAATTATGTTGCACTGTTTCTCATCTATTCATTCTTTCATTTTATACTTCCCTTGCTAAGGAATGATGACTTCCCATAGACAATATAGAGACTATGAATGAATATTGATGTAAAACTAGACACCTTGTTCTTTTATAACCTAAATTTAACAACCTGTTTGGGAGTTTAAGTAAGTTTGCATCATTAAAATGCTGAGGAAGGAATGAAACACAATTCTACAGTAGATATGAAACTGTGAAGCTACTGCTATTGTCCACACCAATTCCGTCTCTGGCCATGTTGACTCTTAAGAGGAAAGGGGTTCAGTTTATTTAATACAAAATGGAATTGTCAGCTTTAAGAAAGTGGCTGAAGTCTGAAAGAAGTTGTTCTGAATATTCAATTTAGATTCCAAATTCATTTGTCTCATTCAGTCAAAATGAGAGCATTGTGTACATAGCTCTAGGTCTATACAAAGCAGAAGTCCACAATGCAAGCACATCTTCATCCAATTTCTATAGAATATTTACAATATTATATAAGGAAATATTTTAAGATCAGTTACCATGCCCAATGCCCATCCAATGACATAATGGATACTCCAGTAAAACAGCCATATATATTGTAATTAGGTAACGAGAACCATAATCAGGTCTTCATTGAAATCTGGCTGATTAAAATCCAATATCTTAATTAATTATTAAGGCTTTCTCCCACAGAGACAGGAAAGCAAAATGTGAAACTCTTATTGATTGGGGCTGGCTATGTACTTTTTGTTTTAGTAGGATTAAATTCATTCCTAATGAAGTTTAATTTGAAACTTTAGGACTATGGAAGAGTATGCATTTTGTGCAAAATTATATTCCCAAATGACAGATTCATCAAATGTTTTATTTTTCACCCTACCATAATCATAGAATTAATCCAATATTTGTAATCACTTACCTGTCAGCCCTAGAAATATGTCAGTTAAGAAGTCAAATCATGCTTGTAATAGCCCAGGATCCTATGTCCACCTTGCCTTTCATCCAGTTTGGAATGTCATGGTGACAAGGCACACTAGATTGTCAAATAGGCATTCCAAAAGTGTCATCCGAGCAAAATCTTATTGAGGAAAATCTCACATTTCTGCTGTTAACTGGTTTTAAAGTTTTTCTTTTAAATCCCTAACTTGTCTCATCAAAATCTCCAACCTTTCCTTAATTTGAATTTTTTTCTGCAAAAAAAGAAAAGAGAAAAACCCTCCTAGTTGGTAAGAAATGGGATATTGAACAAAGATGCTGTCAAGCATTTTAGCAGCTTTTTCATAATGACCATATTTGATGAAATCGTTATTAAAATAATTTCTCATGCCAAGTGCTTCCAACTTTTGAAGCATTAAATTGTCCTCTTAATCAGTAACAGTCTGATTTTACAGCTTGAGCATTTTCAAAATGAGTCTTTCTACTTTCTGCAGTGTGGATTTTGCTACATAAAATTAACGCCCTACTAATCATACCTTGTATGAGACCAAAAGAATTAGTGATAATCAACAGGTAAAACTTACTCCAAATAGACAGTAGCATAAAGATTCACTACATAATTGTTGCTATTGCTCATACTTACTTCTGTAAGCTTCTTATCTGTCTCCTTAGCAGACATTTAATTCTATGTGATCAAAATCCCACCAAGGTCAATTTGATTTTCTTTCTCTCTCATCGACCTCTTCAATTTGCACTCAATATATGTGAGGCTAAGAATACCTGGATAGTATATAACTATGAAAAGACTAAATCACACTTTCTTTTGACTATTTTCGCATAATCCAAGTCTGACATGGACAGCTTCACTAATACTTGAGCAAATATTTATGGAAAGACATACTCCTTTCTAACCTTTTCCCCAAGTGACAGGAGAGTACTTGAAACTTGAATAAAGGCCACAGCTATTAAGTTTTCATGCAATCTATTGAACTTGATCAGATACTTTATGTGCTGGGCAGCCTTGAAAATGTACAGCTTCTTTCTCATGCTGCTGCACAGCTACTCATTTTTGTTAAAGAAAAATAAGTAAACGGCATCTGTTACTGAGGTTTAACTGCCACATCATCAGCCCAAAAGCAATGTAAACAAGTTGACATCATTTGAATAGAGTGCCACGATAAACGATCAAAATCCAAAGGGAAATGTAGCAGTTTTCATAGACACAGAGTCCAGGTTTTATTGTGGAATCCAACTTGCCTTCCAGGGTTTTGAAAAATTAAATGATTATCACTGCATCCATCTAAAAGGAAGCAGATGATGGATAAGTTCCTTCTAGGCATATTGAACATTCATTTTAATAGTGAAGAAGTTCTCGATTATTCATTCCATTGCGGTCCTCAGGGAATCAGCAAAGGAGGGGAAAATGACAAAAATGTGTGACACTGTCATCATGCAACTGTCCAGATTTATGTACTGGTAACTAATCTCACTTACAGTAACAGCTACATGATGACGTCATTATTTGGATGTCATAATTTGAAGCAGTCACCAATATAGCAATAGCACTTAGACTTATATACCACTTTATAGTGCTTTACAGCCCTCTCTAAGTGGTTTACAGAGTCAGCCTATTGCCCCCAACGATTTGGGTCCTCATTTTACCCACCTCAGAAGGATGGAAGCTTGAGCCACCTTGGCTCCGTTTCAGATTCCCCAGCAAACTTTGGTTTCTCAAAATATTTATTTGGGAAAGAAATATCAAAATATATGAAAGATACTAGATTAGAAAAGTATGGAATTGAGAATTCTTGTTATGGAGGAACAGAATAATAGCAACATATTTGCACTTCACCAAAGGTTCCCTGTATCCAAATGGGAGCTCTTTTCTTCTTTTAAGTAGGATTCCACTGGCTCATATCCTTTAATTACATCTCCTACAAATAAAATTAATAAATTCCAGAATTTTTGTATTTTTTAATCCAACTAATGACTCAGTGCTGGAACTGTTTTTCTATACAGTCAAACAATCTGTGGAAAAAAAATGGGATGCTATGCTAGTAAATTATAATACTTACTTCTGAAATAATTTAAAATATGTTTTTGTCAAGCCAAATGTGCTAATGTGCTTTCCTTGGCAATAATTCAAAAGTGAATACTGCTTATCATTTCATAGAGCACTCTCTGGGCAGTTTACAATGTAAACATTATTTGCATATTGCTCCCAACAATATGGGTTCTCATTTTACTGACCGTGGAAGAATGGAGGGCTTATTCCATCTTGACTCATACAAAAGTTACATGGATATTATCAACCAGAAAAATAAATTCAGTGTGTGATAGAGAAATATTAATGAACATTTAACTTATTTAAGAATTATTAATTATATTACTTTGCTTAGAAAATGAGAACTTTCCTTAAGAATGGAGACAAAATTGATGCATTGGATTTTATATGGATATCAGCTTGAAAATGTCGGTAAAATATATGCATATACTAATATCTCCATTTTTATTTTCTTCTGATTTTATTGTGTTTGGTAGCTATCTCTATAATATTTTCAAGAAGGAAAATTGAAATATATATGTGATGATAGCTAGCTAACTAGACAGAGAGACAGACAGACAGACAAATAGCTTTTTAAAAGGGCATGCCAAATTTACGTCAAATTTATTCAATGTTTGCAATGACATTCTCTTCCCATCTTCACCAACATCCAAAACTTTAGCTAAGATGAATATCAGATATGAATTCCAGTAAACATCCCATAAACCTAGACATAAGTTCACCAGCTCAATACTAAGAACATTTTCCTCCAGGAATCAATCCTTCCAATTTAGCTGATACCCACACTAGACCTTTTGCCAAGCTGAAGTGCAGTCATTCCACATTATGCTCAAATATCTAGAAGCAAATCTAGAGCAAAAGAAATGAAGTCTAAATAAAAGACACAAGAAGAAATAAAGGAACCAAATAAAGATTCATAACTGATGGAAACATTTCAAGGAGAAGTTCCTAATGTAACATTACCTGTGGAAGCTACTGTCTGTCAATGATTCACCCCACCCCCTATTTATGTATGTATGTATATACGTTTGGATATATGTATTTGTGTTTGTGTAAATATATGTATCCATCATCAGTATGGATGCTTGGCCACTTCGAAGCTGTTGAATAGATTAGTATCTGGCTGCCAGCTGCAGTGCAAATGTAGTGTGAAAGAATCTGTTAATATAAGAAAGCTTTGCAATGTGAATGACATCATTGCCTGAGGATAGAAAGACAGGGAAAAAAGATTATTCATAGTAGCTACGTTATAAGCTTTTAAGGTCTGGTTACTTTTATAAATCCATCATGCATATCCAATTTTGGGACTTCCTGAATAATATTATTGAATTGCTCATTGGCAATGACTCTAATGCTCAACCCTTTTACTATAGGTGTACTCTAGTGCTGAGTAATAAGGATTTCTCTGACATTTTGACAGTTGAGGCATATATTACCTTTGATCTTTTCCTTCCTTTTAAATTACTGTCTTTCTATATTTAATGTTCCTTCTACTCTCAACTATAGGTATGGATCTACTTATTATTCAGGATTACAGACTTAAGTTGTCATGACTAGGTGTTCAAATAGCATTTCCCCTGCATTTCAACACTATCCAAAAATTCAGAGTATAAATGTATTAGGTCTTGTCATCCCTTCTTTAGAACAAAGACATGGGAATGGCTACTTAAAGAAAACAGAAGAAGAGTAGGGATTTGATGTGGGAATATCAACCACAAACTTCTGCTATCAATGGATGGATTGCTAATTTAAGGATTAGTGGAGTACATGTCAATTTAGCAGTGAAAAAAAAAGGGAGTAAATGTGGGTAATGGAGTACCCACAACTCTGGGAGGCAAGTTGTTCCATTGATCAATAGTTTTCACTGTAAGTTATAACAGTTATAACATTATATTATGTTTTTGTTTGCTTTTTTTTCTTTTTTCTGTTCTATTTTTGCACATTTTAAATGCATTGCTTTTGATAAAAAAATTTAAACCAAATCACACCACACCACTTTCAATTCCTTATAGCAGTATACTTTTCTTCTGAACCTGATAATTTCAAATTTGAAATGGGCAGCATGCAAATCTGTGCAAATTTTCAGTGAGCATTTGAGATAATAGTTTAGTATTCTCTTGTCTGTTTTTAGCTTTAGATTTTGCACCCCAATTGTTCACTAAATGAACTCATTTTAATCAGAATTTTATCATTAATTATCACCCATCCAATCGATATTCATTCTTAATGCTCTAGGGAAAAAAATTCCCCTGAGTGATCTCCACTAAGAAAACAGGAAATTTATTTTCATCAGAGCTCTATGCATCATTAAAAGATAGTTTGTCTTATTACAGCTTGTTATTAATGTTCAGAATCCATTTAATTTCACTTTTAACTGACTGTGGCAATTAGATAATTGATTTAATCTGCAAGCTTTGGTGAATTGCACTGCTCTGAATTAGCGTCAATATAGAATGTGTTACTAACATGCAAACTAAATTTATGAATATCCTGAAAGAAATAATTAATTCAGGTCCTCTCAGGTCTGAGACTCACCCATATAATTCTCCTGGAAGACTATAATGAAATGATTTTTTTAAGAAAAAAGAAAAAAAGAAAAGAAAACAGCACTTTTTGGGATATTAATGGGGTTGGGTAAAATTTGTTATAAGAAAATAATGATGATGATGATGATGATGATGACGACGATGACAACAACAACAACAACAACAACTTACTAGGATCTGCTCGCATAATCCACTGATACATCACATAGTCCTAAACACTTGGGAAGTGTTCGACTAGTGATTTGTGATACAAAACCCAGCATGGTTATCTCGTTTGCTGTGTATACTGTCATTTTTGTGTACAACAGCAACAACAATAACATTAACAATAATAACAATAATGACAATAATAACAATAATAAATCAGCATGGATTTTGGCCTGGACAAATGCGCCACAGTGGCACTGAAGAAAAGGAAGATCATAGAAAATGATGGAATTGAAATGCCCAATGGACAAACCATGAAGTGCCACCAACCTGAAGCCTACAAATACCTGGGCATACTGCAGCTGGACAATATCAAGCATGGGCAAGTGAAAAATGTGGCCAGCAAAGAACACACACAGGGTCAGAAAACTTCTAAAAAGCAAACTGAATGTGCAGTAACACCATCAAGGCTATAAATACCTGGGCCATACCCATCATCAGATATACTGCTGGGATCATAAACTGGACATAGGCAGAACTGGACAGCTTGGATAGGAAAACAAGAAAACTGATGACCATACACTATGCACTGCACCTGTGTAGTGATGTTGACAGGCTATATTTGCCCAGAAAAGCAGGCGGCAGAAGACTTTTGCAAGTGAAGCAGACAGTCGAAGAAGAGAAGCATGCTCTGGCAGTTTGTGTGAAAGACAGTGTTGAACCAAGCTTTGATGGAGATCAACAAGAGGAAGCTGCTCAAAGTGCAGCAAACCAAGAATCAATATAGGAAAACAGCAATGCAAACTCGGGCTGACAGCTGGTGTAACAAAGCACTGCATGGACAGTTCTTTGAAAAGATCCAAGAAAAAGTAGATAAGGAAAAGACCTGGTTATGGCTGACCAACAGAACACTGAAGAAAGAAACAGAAGCCCTGATTTTTGCAGCCCAAGAACAAGCTATCAGAACAAATGTAATCAAAGCCAGAATAGAAAAATCTGCTGATGACCCCAAATGCAGATTCTGCAAAGAAGCGGACGAAACCATTGATCACATACTGAGCTGTTGCAAGACAATCACTCAGACTGACTACAAACAATGTCACAACACAGTCGCTCAGATGGTCCACTGGAACTTGTGTCACAACTACCATCTGCCTGTAGCAAAGAACTGGTGGAATCATAAGCCTGAAAAAGTGGTCGAAAATGAGCATGCAAAACTATTGTGGGACTTCCGAATACGGACTGATAAAGTTTTGGAACACAATACCCTGGATATCATGATTGTGGAGAAGAAAAAAGTGAATCGTCAACATTGCCATACCTGGTGACAGCAGAATCGACGAGAAAAAAAAAGTCACCAGATATCAGGACTTGAGAATCGAACTGCAGAGATTCTGGCATAAACCAGTGCAGGTGGTTCCAGTGGTACTCAGCACACTGGGCGCTGTGCCTAAAGACCTAAGCAAACATTTAAAAACAATTGGCACTGACAAGATCACTATTGGTCAGCTGCAGAAGGCCACCTTATTTGGATCTGCTCGCATAATCCGCCGATACAACACGCAGTCCTAAACACTTGGGAAGTGTTCAACTAGTGATTTGTGATATGAAACCCAGCATGGTTATCTCATCTGCTATGTATACTGTAGTAATACTACTACTACTACTACTACTAATAATAATAATAATGTGTTATCCCAATTGTAATTGGAGCCCTTGGAGCAATACCTAAAGGGCTGCCTCGCTATTTGGAAATCCTGAATTTATCAGACTTGAATACCCTGATTCTACAAAAAAACCACCCTACTTGGAACAGCTTATATCCTCCGACGCTACCTGAATAGTTCCTAGGTCCTTGGTTAGGACTCGAGCTCTTGAGCTACCAACCAGCCCCAAAGGCTGTGAATCTCACATAATAATAATAATAATAATAATAATAATAATAATAATAATAATAATAATAATAATAATAATAATAATAATAACAACAACAACAACAACAACAACAACAACAACAACAACAACAACAACAACAACAACAACAACAACATGAAATCTATCTTGTTTTTTGTAGACTATGAAGACAAAAGGGTGGGCTTTTGCTGACAAAAGTATAAAGTTAGTTTGTATTTTATATGATTTTTTTTATGACAACGCAATTCAGGAATAAATATAAATGATATTTTCATATCATTAAAAGTATAAAATTAGAGAAGTAATATCAAAATCCAGAGTTAGTAAAAAATAGAGCTAAATAGAGTTTAATACAGTATAACTGCATTTTTGATTAAGGTCCCAGCCTTCTGAATGATATGTCCCTTGCTGTCTATTGATTTTCAGAAATTGCTTAAAATCTGATTTTCTTCCCAAGCCTTGTAATAGGATGGCCGGTTGGTTTAGCTATTTTCTTGTGGTTTTTCTGTTATAAGTTCTGATCAATCATCTTTTCCTTTATATATGCTCTTTTAAAATTTTACTTGGCTCTTGATGAATGTATCTTTTCTTTTATGTACACTGAGAACATTTGCACTGACAAATCCCTTGTGTGTCCAATCACACTTGGCTAATAACGAATTCTATTCTATTGTAAGCCATTGAAATTCCAGTGAAATTGAAATATTAAAAAGTTAACTTAAATCAAAGCTGAAGCACAGTATATTCCAATTCTAAAATTATTTCACAATGGGTTATTCCAGTGTTTTGGTTTAGTGTTCAGAGGGGAAAAAAAAACCCTGAGTTTGCAAAATCTTGTGGAAGACCAATGGAATTAGAGATATCCAGATTCCTGCTGTTCAAAAGACAGATGCTGTTACTGAGAAACCCATGTCCTAGCTCCCATTACATGACGATTTTATAGAAGAGACCTGGCAAAGACCCACAATGTTGAATATTGGAAAATGGGGAAAGACAAATGGAAGTAGGTGCTTCTGCAAATAACCCAACATTTTGGTAGCTAACACCTTGAATTGTACCTCGAAAGTTACAAAGAGCCAGTGCAGCTCACAAACAATATCATTACATAAGCATAACTTACTTGTGCACTGTATTCTGTATCACCTGCATCTTTCAAATAGTTCTTTAAGTCAATTTCACTTGCATCACATCACAATAATCCAAATGAGAGGTGATCAAAGCTTGGGTAACCATGAACTGAGATTCTTGATACAGGAATACAATAGTTATATTGGAAATGAAAGATGATATATTCATAAACATTCTTGATGACCACATAACTAAGTGGAAGAACTTCCTATTTCATCCATGACAATTCCTTTCTTTATAATTAATTTCTAAAGTATATTCATCTGAGACTGAGTGAGAAGAGTAAGGGGGGAAATGCAAGCGGTTTCTACCAATGATCCAAACCAATACTACTTTCCCTTAAATATCATCATTAGAGAACCTGTCTATTGATGTCAGAAGATTATTTGGAATTTGGGTAGGATTTTTTTATGGTTGTCCACGAAACTAGGGAGGTCAAATAATAAAATGTGCCTGTTTATCAGGATATTGTAAAACAACCTCCACTCCATATGTGCTTGTGTACAATGTCACAACACAAGAATAAAATAACAGAGGTTGCATTGTGGATGCCTATACTGCCATTTTGGTGTCTTTGTAGCTAGTTGAAGTTATCTTTATCATCCATTTATTGTGGAACTATGTGGTAGAATTATATTTTCTAGAGAGATTCTCTCTCCCCCGTCCCTCCTTCCCTCCCTCTTATCTATAAATTTAGATTTAAATTCTATCGTCCTACTTTTATCAACATATTCTTTCATCCTACTCATAATATATTAGCTCAACAGAATAGACCAATCTCAAAAACCAATGCCTTATAGTCCAGGCTATTTTATTAACACTTGTAGTAAAAGAATCTTGAAACTCTGAATACTTCCCTGGCCCTTATTTTATCTTCATGTGAACTAGAAAGATAAAAAAAATATCTGATTAGTGAACATGGCAGTACTTAGAGACAGAAGAGTGAAAGAAAAATAACTGAAGAAGATAACAAAATGCAAAATACAAATAAAATAAAATAAATAAAAGTAGAATGCTGTGGCAAAAGAAAGTAAAGATAATATCAATAGTAATAGGCACTTTGGGTGCAATCCCAAAAGAACTGGAGCACCACTGAAAGCATCCAAATTGACAAAATCAATTACAAATAGTAGCTTTACTTGAAACAGTTTATAAAACAATACTTTTAATATTATCAAATAACATCTTCCTATCCTTGGGAAGGACTCGATAGGTGAATTAAAATGCCAAACCCTATTTAAACATCTGGCTGAATGTATGGCCAAAAGTAAATTGATTATCAGTAACCATAGCACAGTAGCCACATAGCACAGAAGCCAAAATGATTCACTGAAACATTTGCAAAAATTATCATGGGCCAGTAATGAAAAATTGGTGGGATAATACACAGTGGCTTGGTGGGCATGGTGTGGCTTGGTGGGCATGGCAGGGGAAGGATACTGCAAAATCTCCATTCCCACCCCCAGCCCTCTAACCTGCTTTCCAGCTCCGTTCTCCTGTGTAGGGCAACCAAAGAAGACACAGCCAGTCAGCTGGGACTAGGGAGGCAGAAAATAGATGGAGGTGGGGCCAATCAGAGGTGGTATTTGCCGGTTCTCTGAACTATTCAAAATTTCCGCTACCGGTTCACCAGAACTGGTCATAACCTACTGAATACCATGTCTGGTTCATCTTCTTCTTTGTGGTAGATCCTCTATTATGTCCTCCTAGTCCATTGTTGATTTTCCCCCAATTTTTTTTTTAAAAGGATCACTTTCTATGTGTGTGTGTGTGTGTTTTGTTTTCTGCATTTTTAAATCATTACTTTAAAAGCAATTACAAAAGGAGAATGAATTTTCTGACTCAGAGAACCTGCCTCCTGCAGTTATTCATACTCCATTGCTGGAGGTTTTCAAGCAAATGTTAGTTTGAGGATTCCTCCCCAATCAGAGGCTTCCACGAGAAGACCTCCAAGGTCTTTTCCAATCTATCTTTCAATCATTCTGTTTTTCTATTCTGGTTTTGAAGAACCCACTCAACATTAAGAGGTAATCAAGAATCAGCACCTTACCTAGTTCCCTACACTTCAGTGAAACCCTAAGGAATGGCATCAGTTCACCACAGTATGATTTCCAGATCAGGAAGACAATTATAAAGAGATAAGTGATTTATAAAAAGGACAGCAAGTTGGATGAAAAAAAATCACTAAGACTGTGCAGCACTGAATTTAAAAACAAAATGGTGCATCAGACTATGCAGGTGTCTGAATATAGCAGTAATAATAACTTCTTTCCCAGAAGCAAGCATCTGCAAATAGCAATTGCATAATCCTGGTAAAAAGATGCAGCTACTTTAAATAGTTGCAGGCAAGGTCATTGGTACAGTATATAAACTGAAATTTCAGTCATAATAAAAATGGGATTATTATTCATTTTGAGAGCATTCACCTTTCCCCAAAGGGTGAGATTTAATGATCCAATATCTGAAGAAATCTCTCCAAATATTTTATTCATATTACATACATTCATATCACTAACTGAATGATATATTTTGGTATATACATACCTAAATATTTAGTGAAAGGGATGTGGTGTCTCAGTGGCTAAGATGCTGAGTTTGTCGATCAGAAAGGTTGGCAGTTTGGCAGTTCGAATCCCTAGCACCCTGTAATGGAGTGAGCTCCCATTACTTGTCCTAGTTTGCCAACCTAGCAGTTCGAAAGCATGTAAAAATGCAAGTAGAAAAATAGATACCACTTTTATGGGAAGGTAACAGTGTTCTGTGCACCTTTGGCATTAGTCATGCCAGCCACATGACCACAGAGACATCTTCGGACAGTGCTTTGGTTTTGTAACTGAGACGACCATCGCCCCCTAAAGCCAGAAATAGCACGTATGTGGGAGGGGAATTTTTACCTTTACCTTAAATATTTAGGGGATTTGATATATATGGAAATTAATTCTTAATTTAGGTCTGGATCTCTCCTTGCAAAACATCTACTCATTTAGTTCTTGTTCTACCTTCAGGAGTTCTGAAGGAAAAAAACAGGAAGTGAGGCACTCAAGTTCCCAGGTCCAAACACATATCCCAAGTGTTCAGAAGACCAATCAGGTTTGGGCTCAGAAGGGAAGGTATTTCAACATCTGGAAATGAAATCTATACCAGTAGAAGCTTCTGAAAGCTCCTTAGTGACAGCCCCATGTTGCCTTTTTTTCTTCATTCATTCTGCTTCTTCTTCCATTAAGGCAACCAGAGCTGATTGCAGTATTTCAGGTGATTTCTGATCAAACTTACACTTAGTATGATCTCAACATTATATCTCTATTGATGCAGTCCAATATTTCATTGAGTCTTTGGTCAGCTGCACTGTTGGCTTATGCAATTATGTGTATAAAATATAAAAATGCACACACACACATATTATCTGTGGTACAAAAGGACATCCAGATATTTCTGAAAAGTAGATACTCACAAGCCAAATATAAATTATTTTGTATCTGTACTTTTTTCCTTCTAAATGCAGAGTCCTACATTTCCCACCTTTTAGTTGCATTTTGTTAGAGATCTGACTTTTAAGAAACATTAACTGCTTGGTACTCAATTGTCAGTGACCCCATATTTTCACATTTTAGTAAAATTGCAAAATTAGATATAAGTATGGAAAGAAACCACTTAATATATATGACACTGATGGTAGAGATAGGCTTGTTTTTAGATACAACTGGCTTCTTATAATCCATGAAAAAATAGAAAATACAGTACTTCATTTATGCTCTTTGTCATTTTTTTTTCTAGGGCTATCAGATAAATAAATTTGAGTGACTACTTAATAGCCACAAAGGATCTGAGGAGACTTTTTGGAGCTGAACTAAGGCATAGCTAAGCTATTCATAGGAAGCAGGAGAAAGATCTCTTACTAAAACCTTTAACCAATTAAAATTATACTAATATAACCCTTTGGGCCAAAATCTAAGTCTTACGTTGCACTGAACAATTGCAATAGGCTGACTAATCACTTGTTGGTTAGCATTCAGTTGGACTAACTATCAAGTACGTAAAGCAGCACTAAATTCTTTTGATCTTCAGATTTTGACATTCAGGTTTTGTGGCAGATTGAATTAATACAGGATGGGGACTCTCAGCAGGCACTCTTCCAAGGCAAAAGCTACTTGATTTTGTGGCCAAGTTGGGTGTGGAGTTCTCCATACTTGTGGTCCTAAACAATAATTTGCTTTATCTGGGCTTCAAAGTGGAGATAGCATGGCAATCATGGATTTGATCCAGGTTACTGGTAACTTCTCTTACACTGAGAGATGACTGAATTAATATAAATCCTTCCATTTCCCACCATTCAGTTACAATGGAAGAAGCTTCTTGGATGAGAACCAAAATGTCTTCAAGGAAAAATGAAAAAAAAATCCAGTTGCCTCTTGAAAAAGCACCCTTGGAACTCTCTCTCATTGAGTATCTCAATGTGCCCTGTCTAAAGTCAAAGTAAAGTTGTAGATGTGATGCTGACTTCACACCAAGCCATCAGAAATCACCCATCTACCCATCCCAAAAAGACACAAAGGCCAGAAATTTGGATATATATATAAAATAATTTCAGTATAAAATAGTTACATTTTTTTTGTGTCCCAGATATCATGAGCAGCTAGTAACTTTTAGTATTAAACAGATAAACTTCAAAACAAAACAAAAAAATATTAGCAGTTTTCAGAAGCTTAGCATACAGAAGTTTTATAGCCTGTTCAGTTCAGTTAGAAATTGTATGAATGAAACACAAGTCATTTTAATAAGCTATTGGTCCATGTTATCTAGACAAAGTGATCCCAAGATGAAAAGCAGTTTGTTTGTTTTCTTTTTAACTTTATCGGGGGTGTTTATTTTGTAACTTACAGTTTTTATTATGCCACCAAACATGGCATTCCAAGTGCTTTACATAGTAAAACTAATCAAACCCATAGAAAGTAAAACTAAAATCAAACAGTCTTGACATCAATTCAATAAACAGAAAAAGCTACTTCCAAGATCTGTCATCTCAACTTGAATGCAAAAAGCCACATTATTGGACAGAAACTTTAGTAATGCATCATGCTGAGTGTATGTTGCAACTAAGAAAATTACTTTCCATTCCTCTTTTCTTTTTTAAATGACTGCAAATTCTTGGGTCTTGAGAAAATTAACTGTCTAATCAATACCAACTCTTTAACACAAAACCAAGAAGATGACTCTTTTACACTTCTTATGTAGAGAAAGTTAACACACTGAACCACGACAGAATGAGATTTGTAAGAAAAATGAGGGAGGGAGGAAGGAATGTGTGTGAGAATTTGCTGAAATCCAAATATAATGTAAGAAGCAAAAGCAAAACAACAACAAAAGATTTCTGCAAACTTTATCAAATATTCTCTGAGGAGCAAAGATTGGAATTATCTCAAATTTCATCTGAAATGAAATGTAGCTCTTTGACCTATTCGCGACTGGTATAAGATATAAGCAAACTTTATTTTCTTAAATGACATAAAAGCAATTCCTCTTTTCTTCCATTTGGTTGCAGACAGTTTCATATAGCTACAGTACTTCATATACACTATTTGGGAATTTTAAAACTTTCTCAGACATTGAAGGCCCAGACATATCATCTGCTGATTTAATCACCGTGATAATAATTATTTTAATAAATAAACAAGGTTCTACTATCTCAAAAGAATGAGAATTGTTTCATTCAAACAGGAATGTCTTTTAGCAACATTTATTCTTTCAAAAAAAGGGACATGGTGGCTTATTGGCTAAGAAACTTGTCTATCAGAAAGGTTAGCAGTTCGGCAGTTCGAATCCCCAGTGCAGCATAACAGAGTGAGCTCCCATTACTTGTCCCAGCTTCTGCCAATCTAGAAATTTGAAAGCATGTAAAAAATACAAGTAGAAAAATAGGGACCACTTTGGTGGGAAGGTAACAGCATTCCATGCGCCTTTGATGTTTAGTCATGCCAGCCACATGACCACGTCTTCGGAAAGCAATGGCTCTTCGACTTTGTAACAGAGATAAGCACTGCCATCTAGATCTGGAAATGACTAGCACCTATGTGTGAGGGGAACCGTCACTTTTACCTTATTCTTTCAAATAAACAAATATAAGATTAAATGCACAGACAAATACACAGAGGGGTGGGAGGAAAGGGAGGGAGAAGTGAGAAGTATTGGAACCATTTAAATGAAAGAATAGATTGCATACATTGTATTATAAGCATTTCATTAAGATAGAAAGTTTGTGGTAATTTCAGGATTATCTAGGTTTTGAAGTTTATATAACCATATTGAATATTTCTGTGAAAGCTGCATTCGCAGCTGTGCTTGTCAGCAAATTTCCCATATATCTGTTTTATGCTACTATTTAGGGGTTTTCACATTAAAATATTAATGAGATCAACATGGAAAGGTGCTAAAATGTACCAATTTTTAGACATCATCTTGGCTCCATCAGCATGCTGAACTCTTTTTTTCCCTATTCCCATAAATATTATTCAAGTAATGCCTTTAAAATTAGTTGCATGAAAATACCTTGTGATGCCAAAGGGAATAAACTGTGCTCACATTTCCTTTTAACTCAGGTCTTTGGGATGCTTACACTGTCACTCATTATTTCATTGCATGATTTCTCCTTCTACAAATCTCCATTCTGTATTTGAGATATAATTTCAGCTTAGTTGACACATCCAGAGAGATTGAATAAAAAGCCCATAAAGGAATTATTGAAAGCCTTAAAATAAATGGAAGCCGTTTTTATTTATTTATGTAAAAAGATTTTAACCTATCACGGTCACCATCACTTTCACAAAGCCACAGATTTAGTACAAATATTTTCCATTGCATGAACCTCCACATTAATTCTCAGTTTTTGAATGTTCAAGATTTCTCTGCCCACATTTACAATGACTGATCTTATTAGGGTAAACCAGGGGTGTCAAAGTCACGTTGTCATGGCAGCCTCACGTGACATATCGTAACTTTTTTCCCCTTCACCAAACTGGGCGTGGAAGTGGCCAGCGCATGGTACATCTGGGCCACGGGCCGTGAGTTTGACAGCCCTGGGGTAAACTATTATACCACAGTGATCATATAGACCACATTACTATTTTTTATATAGCTTATTACTTGTTTTTAGAATGAAATGATGATTGTCAGTGGCTCTTTGTTTAAGCTTTAATTTAAGAATTTAAGTTTCAAGGAATTGTTGAATGACATGCTATGAATTACAAACATATGAGGGGTTGTTTTAGTCAAATTTGATATTAATTTTATATCATTTAGTGTCAGGTAAATGCCTGAGCAAATTGTTTGGTGGGAATAGTGGAAAAGCAGTGTCAATGTTAGAATAGAATAGAATAGAATAGAATAGAATAGAATAGAATAGAATAGAATAGAATAGAATTCTTTATTGGCCATGTGTGATTGGACACACAAGGAATTTGTCTTGGTGCAAATGCTTTCAGCGTACATAAAAGAAAAGATACATTTGTCAAGAGTCAAGAATCATCAGGTACCACACTTAGTAATAGTCATAGGGTACAATAAGCAATCAAATCATACTAGGAAACAGTCAATATAAATCGTAAGGATACAAGGGACAAAATTACAGTCATACATCACAGGTGGGAGGGGATGGGTGATAAGGAGTGATGAGAAGATTAATAGTAACAGTAATGAACAGTGTTGTAAATAGTTGGACAGTGTTGAGGGAATTATTTGTTAGCAACGTGATGGTGTTCGGGAAAAAACTGTCTTTGTGTCTAGTTGTTCTGACGTGCAGTGCTCTATAGCAATGTTTTGAGGGAAGGAGTTGAAACAGTTTATGTCCAGGATGTGAGGGGTCTGTAAATATTTTCACAGCCCTCTTTTTGACTGGTGCAGTATACAGGTCCTCAATTGAAGGCAGGTGGGTAGTAATTGTTTTTACTGCAGTCCTAATTATCCTCTGAAGTCTGTGTCTGTCCTGTTGGGTTATAGTTATAGAGGTGCAGATGATAGACTCAATAATTTCTCTGTAGAACTGTATCAGCAGCTCCTTGGGCAGTTTGAACTTTCTGAGTTGGCACACAAAGAACATTCTTTGTTGAGCTTTTTAAATGATGTTTTTTATGTTAGGTGTCCATTATGTGAGACAAATCTACACAGCAGTCATTTTCAGCCCAATCTTTTTAAAATGAGGAGCTCAGAAGTGAAGGGAAACACAAAAGTAACAAATAAGTCACAACAGAGAATTATTTCCTAACCAGAGACAAGTGATTGTACTGGTAGCGTAGTGATTAAAGGGGAAAAATGATAAAGGTTTAAAAATGTGAAAACCTTATATGGATTATATATACTTATCTAGAGATTCATTCATGTGTCTGTAAGAGAGAAAAAAAAGGAGGGAGATCAGGATAGATTTTATACCTTTTAAAATCCCATTATGACATTTCAATTATATCCAAGCCAAATTAGCATCTCTATTAGCATATCATAACTGCTTAATGGTAATTAAAATAAATTTGTATACATCAAAAAATTCAGAATCTCCAAATCTGAATCTCACTAGCAAATGTGCAACATATCTATTACCTATTCTCTATCTATCTATCCATCTATCTATCTATCCATCTAACCATCTATCTATCATCTTTTGTCTACCATCTCTATCTATCATCTATCTATCATCTATCTATCCATCCATCCACCATCCATCTAATCACAAACTGTTCTCTAGTATCAGTATTCAAACCACTATCCCTTCTGATAAGAATATTTTATATTCAGGAAGAATTACTAAAGTGGGTCAAGCATATGATTGCTTGGCATACATCAATCACTATGGAAATACAAAATATGAATTTATCACTCGATAAGCAGCTAAATGTACCATTTCCTTTCTTCACATAATGCCAACTGTACAAACTCATTCATTTTCTTATCATTGCTTGGATAAAATAATCCCATGTATCTGGGAGGCATTTGAGCTAAATTACAAGCACAATGAAGCTCTATAAAAATATTGAGGGAAAAAAACAAATGTAGGAAGCAAAAAGGGGTTAAGTATAGGATTGATTGAAGTCTAAAGGTAATAGCTTGGATTCCAAAGCAAATAAAATGTCTACAGAAGAAAGTTAGCTGTTGCCACCATCACTCTGAACTAGTTTATAATTTCCCCAAAGCATCCTTTAATCACTTTGGACGATGTGGAAGAGAGTACAAGATAGCGATAGATGTAATCTATCTCACACCACAGCTTTCTGTTGTTATGAAAACTGCAGATTCATCTTGTTGATTGAAGTTCACACTGCATAACGAGAAAACAAACCTTCTCAGAGTGCCTTTGGCTCTTCTATCTAGACTGAAAAAAAGGAGACTTCTAGAATAGTAAATACAGTCCATCTTCCCTTAGGCTCCCTGGGAGCATGATATAATATAACATCCACACGTCTATGCTCTGAGACTTTAAGGGAAGATGGATTATATGCACCATTCTGATAGATTCTATGTACCCTTCATGCAACATAGCTAGGTAAGTATCAGGATTTGGATAGCTCCTAAAGCTAATGCACTGTATATACAGTTAATCTAGAATGCAAAAGTACACAAAGTCAATTCCCGGATGATTATTTAAATCCCAGATAATAAAAGCTGGTTACTTATGTTTTATGAATCCAAAATAGGACAAAAATGGTTATACCTCCCGTTGGTGACTACTAAGTGATGACTACTACACTGAGCAATGGTTTAAATGTTTCTGTGTAACTTGGCTGACATCTAACGGTCATCCAGATTTTTTTCCAATCCAGAAGTGGTAATTCTAAAATAATCCAAGAATTTCAGAATTGCCTCTTTCTTAGGAATTATCTCAAAGGAACAGTCACCCTTACAGAATAAAATGGCTTCCTTTGTAATGAGTTTTCAGAAGTCTGTATTCTTCTGGAAGGTCATTAGAAAATTACAGTTTGCCATCTTTGCTCAGAAGTAATTTCTCCATTAACAACTACATTATTGGTTGATTTTTGTGTGTGTGGAGGGGAGTGAATGGGGAGCAAGGGAGGAGAGAGAGGGGAGAGAGAAGGGAGAGAGAGAGAGAGTATGTGTCCAATGCTTCAGTCATTGCCACTGTATCTGAGTTCATCCTCTTACTGCTAATAATCTTCTTCTATTTCTTCTATCAAAGTTCAAAGTTCTTCAATATTCTTCATATCCTGCTTCTTAAAAGTCCAACTTTGTCATCCACAGAGTGTCATAATTGCTTGCATGTTTTTTAACTTTGCAGGTACCAAGACATGCTGACATTTGAAAATCTTTTCCAAGGTCTTCATGGCTGCTCCATCAAGTGCTACTCTGCAGTGTATTTCTTGACTGCTTGTTCCTTTAATTGTTAATGGTTGATCCTAAAAGGCAGAAACCATCCACCACACTGATATCTTCATTCTCAATTCTAAGGCTGGTTGTTCCACCTCTTCTTTATTTTTTTATTTTAGTCCAATTTTTTTCAAATTGCTCCATAATTTTTATTACCAGAGCTTGACTAGGTTTTCCATTTGCAGTTATCAGTGTAATCAGCATAGCATATTACTCATGTTTCTTTTTTCCAATATTAAAACCATATTCATCTTCCAATCCAGCACCCCTTAATAAACATTCTGCATATAAGTTGAATCGATAAAAGAAGAATATGCATCTATGTTACACTCCTTTGCCAACCTGGAGCCAGTCTGTTTCACAATGCTCCATGCTGATCAATATATAAATTTTTAATAAGGACAATAAGGTATTCTGGGATTCCTGTTTTTTTTTTTTTTTTTGAGCTTTGGCTTGACATGAACCATGGCTTCACACAATGAAAGGTCTTTCTTTAATCCATGAAGCACATACTGCCTTCTTTTGATATATTTTGTCTTTCTCAATTATTTAGCATGCATCAATGATACAGTAATGTGCAATATTCCTCAGCTTTAGATGGTTTGGCCATATACACATTTGGCAAACAAATAAGCAAATAGTCTTTCCTTGAACTATTAGGCAGCATTAATATACGGTAGATACTATGATAAAACATTTGGATACTTAGCAAATAACAAGATGTCCACAAAACTTACTAGTTTATGCTAGTTTTTTTTTTTTTAATGAGAAGAGGGAAACCCTACTTTTAAAACAACCCAATATGTAATAGATGAACATTTAAAAAAATAATGTTAAAACTAATTTAAACTTATTCCCCCCTGTAGTTACCAATAATAGTTCTCAGCTTCTTCATTTTGGCATTTTTGACTTGTATCAATTTGCTATTTATTTTTATTTTTTTGCAACTTTAGACTTTTCACATTCTTTCTTCATCTAATTTTATATTCATATTTGCTCCTTGCATATCTCTTTATCTTGATTCTTCTTACATATTACATTTTTTATTGTTACCTAGTCACATTATTACTTCAATACTGTCTACCTTTTAGGTGATCAAAAAGGCAATTCATTTATCCCTTTCTCTTTCTTCTTAGTTGTCAAAATTTAACACTTCACTTTCCTATGAACTCATTTATTCTACTGAAATATCAAATTCATTCAGTCATTTGACCCTCCTGGGCTTATTTCTGATCTTCAGCAGAACAATCTCAAAACCAATGAGACTGTATGGCTGTAAAATAACTAACTCAGAAACTAATTCCCATTTTACAGCCATAACCTGATCATTGCCACTCTCTATCATAAAATGACTTTATAGGACTAATAATCAGCTGGGAAGATCTCCATACATTTCATGTTGCCCCCACGAGACTGAAAAGCACAATGGAATTAAACCAGAGGAAAAAAATGTTCCATGCCAGAAGAAATACAGAGAAATTGAACAGTAAAGGAAAATATTTTCAGCAGTGGTACCTATGGAGTATTCAGTATTAGCCAGTAGCCAAACTGAATAGATCAAGGGTGTCAAACTCAAGGACTGGGGGCCAGATCCTGCAGGGTGATTACAAACAGCAAAAGACTGGCCCACAGTGCCTCTGCCAATGAAAATGGAGCTTGAAAGGGCTCTGTGCAGCCCTCCTGACCCCCATTTTTGCTGGCAGAGGGCGGCAGGAGGTCGTCACCAACCAAAAATAACACTTGGGAGCATATTTTTGCAGGCTGAGTGCTCGGGCCCCCACAAGTGTACCTGATATGAGTACATTGAGCTGGCCATGCTCACCCCAGCCCCCAAGGTAAAACACAACCTTAAATGCAACCTCAATGAAATCGAGTTTGACATCTCTGGAATAGATAGTTCAGTCAAGCTCTTGAGAATCCATTTTTCCCTTTTTCTGCTTTTCTTGGGCTTCTTCTTAAGGGACGTTATGCTGGATCCTGGCATTTAGTCTTTCACTTGCTTTAATTAACCAGAGCACTATATTCTAAAACATGGAGGTCGAAGACTTCTTGTGTTGAAAGGCCAGGGAATAACACGAAGCAATTGTATTTTTAATATATTACAGGAGAAAAAAGCTTTCAGTTTTCTTATCATTAGGATGGGAATAAAGGGAGGAGAGTAAATACTATGGCCTGTCTTCTGTGCTTGGGATGGAGGAAAGAGAGAAGATGGATGAACAGGAGCACATTGACTTTGTTTAATGTGTTTCACTTGTTTGTGAATGCTCAAGAGAAGTACTGCAACTCCACTGCTAATGAATGGGGAGGGGAAACAGATAAAATGGAACCAGTTACTGGAACCAGCTGTTGCCTAATTTATTTGCAAAAAGACATGAGGGTGATAGCTCTCTTCCATTTTTGGTCCCAAGCCATTAGGATTCATTGCTTTTGATTCAGAAGAACTTACCAAGGACAGCCGCTAATAACCTTTTCTTTTTTTTAAATTTGTCTAGTCCTTTTTTATTAACTACGTTTATTGAAACTGCCACTTCTTAAGGCACCTAGAATCGAAGTATTGTTTTGTAAATCCCCCTTTTCGCCATCCTTGTTTAGCCCTTAATCATTGTTATATACAAAGAAAATAAACTCTTGATTTCACGGACCTTACTTTAGCATATTTTGGATTTACCAGATGACATGCTTCTGAAGTGCCTTCACAGTTGGAACTATCCTTGCCTTGGATGTTGCTGATGGTTTCATTAGCTCCAGACGCTTCCCTATCTTCTGGATCAATGGAGCCATGAAGCAGGCTTTCATTCTAGCTCTGTATTATCTGGCTATGATCCTCATTCTCCATCTGAGAAGGAGTCACAGCATCCCTTCAGCCTCCCCTTCCATCCAATAATGTTATTAGATTATCTTCATCCTCTTTGTAGGGCTTCTACTCCCATATTATAAAAAGGGCAAATCTTAGCATTTATTCACCTATGTGTAATCCAAAATGCATTTCCATCAGAAGTGCCATTCTACAAGAGAACTGCATAGGTTCTGCAATGCACTTAATCTCTTAAAGGGTTACATCTCATGGTTAAATAGAGAAAACCACACACACATATATCATTTTTTAAACTCTCGGAGTTTAATATCTATAAAGCACTTCCTCTACTGAAAAAATGGCAGTGTTCCAGATCAGAGTGACAATTAGCAATATGATTCTTGATTATAGCAAATATTCTGTTGGCAGAGAGGAGAATATTGTCTGCAGTTAATAAGTCCAGTGTATTACTATAACAGGATTGGTTTAGAGATCTCAGTGGTGATTTGTGTTGGAAGCTTAATCACATCAAATTACAGACATGATTCAGAAACAAATTGAATCACTGAGCAATAAGGTGGCAGGCAAGGACAAGGTGTCTGCCACAAAAGTGATGCAGAGGTTACTCAACAGTTTCAGCAATCTGCCAACAAGACAGATGCTTCCATGGACAATCTCCTTCCATACAGTATAACATTGGCCTAGTGTAAAATCAAGATTAACTTTATATCTTTCCCCTTCATTTAATTCAGTTTCATGATATACTAGAAGTTATCCTAAGGAGAGGAGAGGAAAGGAGAGGAAAGGAAAGGAAAGGAAAGGAAAGGAAAGGAAAGGAAAGGGAAGGAAAGGAACAAGGAAAGGAAAGGAAAGGAACAAGGAAAGGAAAGGAGAGGAAAGGAAAGGAAAGGAACAAGGAAAGGAAAGGAGAGGAAAGGAAAGGAGAGGAAAGGAAAGGAAAGGAGAAGAAAGGGAAGGAAAGGAACAAGGAAAGGAAAGGAACAAGGAAAGGAAAGGAAAGGAGAGGAAAGGAAAGGAGAGGAGAGGAAAGGAAAGGAAAGAAAGGAGAAGAAAGGAAAGGAAAGGAAAGGAAAGGAGAGGAGAGGAGAGGAGAGGAGAGGAGAGGAGAGGAGAGGAAAGGAAAGGAAAGGAAAGGAAAGGAAAGGAAAGGAAAGGAAAGGAAAGGAAAGGAAAGGAAAGGAAAGGAAAGGAAAGGAAAGGAAAGGAAAGGAAAGGAAAGGAAATTTCACTGTAGTAGGTTCAATTTGAATAGTAAAAGTTTTATTCATACTTTATAAGCCAGGGTCTGACATACAGTATCTGTAAACAGCAAAAATAGCATTGAAGAAAATACTTTAAAAGTTCAGAAACATAAACCTGAATAGAAGGACGGATGAATGGATTGGTAAAAGATAGAAAAGGAGTTGGAATAGATACATGTGGTTTGAGTGTTAGGCTTTTGTTTTCATATTGTAGAGTTAACTTAAAATATTTTTTTTCTAAAGAACCAATTTCAATTCCACATCTCTGCTTATTTATCATGAAGATCTAAAGAAATGGATGGCATACCAAGTACCTTTATCTAGCCCCATTCATCCTTTCCACCCTCCATAATTTTTGGGACATACACCAGCAGCAATCTCTTTGCCTTTTGAATGGAGAGGCTTGCTAGGTGTTTCAGGCAGATATAAAAGGAAGTCCCTAACAGGATTGCATGTTAATATATAGATGTTAGGAAACAGTAATTGCAAGACTTTCTTCTAAAGTTCTTTAGCCCATTCAATAAAGTTTACATTTCAGAGGTAGAATGTTCCATGTGTTTTTATTGCAGTTAATTTCCACATGAAACAATTTTGTGATTTTTTTTTTTTAATAAATCTTAATAGTTTCTAAAATGGTTCTATTGTCTTTACTTGATAATGCTCGTCTGAAATTTTGGAGTACCAAATTCACAGAAGAGAACCATCTAAATGATAACTGTGTTGTGACCCACACATTAGTCTGGATTGTCTGGATTAAAACTAAGAACCAGCAGTTCTAATTTTCTTATAAAGGAAGAAGGTAAACATGATTTCATCTGCATGAAGTTCTCAGTACTTGTTTTAAAGCTCCAAAGTGACAGATGTTCCTCTTTTCTCCTTACGTAAAGGAGCACAATAGTGTATTAATGCTCTTTAATATTTATTAAACTCATGAAACCCTTAATATCCTCAATCACTCCAAAGTAGACCAAGAGCTTTAGCCTTCTTCACATTAGAAATGGCATTATCAGTCATACACCATGCTGCTCTTGAAGCCTGAGACAAATGGAAAAAAAGACTCAATTCTACATTGGTTGCCTGTTATATAATACAGTAATGCCATAAATCTCCATAAATGTTAGAATCATCTTGTAGTTATCTTAAGAACTATTGGAAGCTCTGATAATGTTTGTGGGAAACATCAGTGAGCTTTTGACAGTTGCTGGGTAATATAAAATATATATTTATTTTATAAATGCACACGGCCACCAAACTCTATAATAAACAACCCATGTATGCTTTTATAATTATCAGTATGATTTTGTGGTGTTTATGCTTCTATGTTTCAGAATAAACATGTTTTGCAAGTTGTTCAGAAAACAACATTTTTCTACTAACTGTGTGGACTGAACTCATTAGGGCGCTGCAAATATTTGATGTAGAGATCCAATGCAAAGGTGATGCAATTGACTCTACAAATTGAATTGACTTTTCAAATTGAATAGGAAAGTCAATTTGAATGGTCAGATTGAATTGGACGCCTGCAAATTGATTCGGACAATCTGAATGTTTCTTCACGCAGAAGAAAACTGCTTTTTCAGAACTGCTTTGGAAATCTAATTCAGATTCATGTAATTCAAAATTTGAGTCAATATCCAAATAGTATCAAATGGACTTTTTCAGATTAATTTGTGTCCGTCTGCTGGATCAATTTCCTGAATCAAATCTGTGATTTGAATGAGACTAAACCACACAGACTCTTTCTTATGCTGAAGCCTACTCCCTTTGTCTTGGGAACCAATGTAGCAGAGCGATTAAAATGTTCAACTGGACCTTGGGGAGATCCAGGTTGCAGCTGCCTCTCAGTTTAGGATTTTCACTGAGAACCATTTGGAACAATCACTCTCTTTTATCCCAACCTATTTCTCAAGGTTGCTCTTGTGGTGAAAAATGGCAGGATGGAGAGCTATGCATGTAGTTCAGTTTATTTATGAAAACTTATGAACAGGGGTAGGATTCAATTTTTTTAACAATCGGTTCTGTGGGCATGGCTTAGGTGGTGGGCGTGGCTTGGTGGTCATGTGGCTTGGTGGTGATGTGATTGGCTGGGTGTGGCCAACTCAATATCACTCACATCGAGGCACGCATCTCCTCGACTGGCCTCTCATGACTGTGGGGATGCTGAAATAGTCATAAGTGTGAAAAATGGTCATAAGTCACTTTTTTCAGTGCCATTGTTACTTTGAATGGTCACTCCACACAAGCAAAGTACCAGCAAAGGAGGGAAAGAAACTCTAGAGATGTTCCTGAGACAGGAAGTCTAGTCCTGCCAAGAACGTAATAAGGGTTAATGGAGAGGCAGTTTCTGTAAGCAACACAGAATGTTTCCTTCCTGCCTTCCTTACAGGATTAGGCCAGTAATTTCTTCTAACAACCGGTTCTCCGAACTGCTTAGAATGTTAACAACCGATTCTAGCGAATAGGTGCCAACTGGTAGAAAAAGAGAAGAAATGATAAACAGCAACAACAATGATAAAACTGCTGCTGCTGAATTATATCAAAAGTGAAACTTAATCTAATTTCTCCACTGAGGGAGAAGAAAATGCTTTCCAGGTTCATTACATTGAAGACCCACCTTTTTCAACAGGCCGGTCTGGCCTAGTATCATCAGAATGGTTTTTAACTTTTTTACCCTGTTTTTATAAGTCCTATTGTAGTTTTAACTTCAGCCATTAGTTTAATCTTTTAAAATCTATTTTAAACTTTCTATTTGTAATAGGATTGTTTTATTTGGGCTGTACACTGCCCTGAGACCTAATTTGGGAGAGGGGGCAGTATATAAATTAAATTAAATAAATAAATTACCAAGGCAGAGAGCCGAAAATATTCAGTAGGCAGCCCCATTCCCTCCTCTATTTCTTTGGCTATGGTTTGCAGGGACAAAATATGTCTTTCAGCTCTTTTCTATACATTCATTATGCACTTTGGAATCAGCTTCAAGCTAAGATAAGTTTCAACTAAACCTTAAAGTGGAAGCCAATTTAGATATTTGGATAATTCAGTCCAGCTAATTAACTCAGACCTGCTTTTCAGATCAGCTTATTCAGACTGAATGCTTATGTTTAGGAAGCAAAAAGATAAAAAGATAAGTAGGTCAATGTATTTAGGGTGGCTCTTTCTTTTCTTTAATATCCCTGCTGAACAAGGTGCAGCATGATTACGATTAAATGCAGTTATTCCATTTGGGCCATAATTGACTGATTGAAGCAATCTGTACTTTGATCCTGTCCACTAAGTAATGGACAATCAGAAGCCACCATATTAAAACACTCTGCGTTTCTTCAGTTGAAACATGAGAAATTGTTTAAAGATTCTTTGTGGTAAAAGCAATAAAAACTATGGATTGGATTAAGCAATTAACTGAATTAACAGCATATCTACCAATCTTGGACTATATAATCTCATTGAATGCCACTTACTTTTTACAGATAATGATCCGATGGATAATGTTCAATTTTTTCAATCACATCTGGGATGGATTTTCCATGCCAAGAGGGAAGTTCTTTATACTAGAGGGCATCTTCTGCTTATCAAATCATCTGGGAAGCCGATTGACATTTCTCACAAGACACTTTTGTAAGAAATCTGTCCTTGTGGTTCTGTCTTTTCTTAAAATACTTTTATTAAAATCTGTACCCAATGAAGCAAACTTAAGCTAAAATTTCCAACATGACAGTCATAACAGTAACCAAATGCAAACAATACAAATACAAAGTCCAAATACAAACGTAGAAAGTTGAAAAATAGAAGTAGACAGTATCAAACGTAGATCATGGAATTTAAAAAAAAAATGAATAGCAAGACAGCAAGTCGACTTTTAATTGCATAATCCCAGGAGTATTCCAAAATGGCTACAATTTAAGAGATCTAAATCAATTTAAAATATGTAAACTTCCTCAGGCAGCATCTTAAAGTTGCTGAGGTTGATAAACACCAAGTAAAATAGCTAGAGCAAAGTATCAAAATTGTTCTCTGCACCCACTACCTTAAAAATGTAACGTGTCCAAAATAACAGCTTATATTCTGCATAATCAGGGCTTTGTGGAGACAATTTCCCACTTCAGCTGTTTCTCATTAAGGTAAGAAACAAAATTAGAACTTTTCCAATCAATTTTATTTTGGCTTGCCTTAGTCTCAAGCCAAAGTTGTAGTGTGCAGTATGTATATCCAAACAACATTGTTCCAAGGAACTTTTCTGGTTCTTCCATGGCTGAAATGAAGCACATCCCAAATTAGGGGTTCTGCCTTTATCCCAGAGAATACATGTCACCTGAAACAAGAGTGTGGGGCAATAATCTTCAGCAACAATAACGATGAAGAAGTATTTACTGCCTTTACCACCACAAAGTCTTAAACTGCCTTAGAAGCAATTTAGTCCATGTTTAGCTGTGTTCCTCCTTTGTTAAGCATCAGTGATGCTATAGATGTATCCTTTTTTTGTTTCCTATACCTCAACTCTTCTATTGATGAAGTTCCCAATAAACAAGAGGTCTCATGGACATGATCTGATCCAAGGCCTCAGCCACTTCTTTATTCCAAGCAGCAACCAAAGCTTCATATGGATTCTGCAGCCCACCAATAGGGACAACACTCAACTCTCTTTGAAACCACCCCTGAATACATAAGTTGCCAGGGTTGAACCAATAGTTATTCATTTATTTACAAGATTTATATGCCCCCTATCTTTTACGTAACTCTGAGTTCTCTAGTCTCCCTGCTGTGGATAAGGAGTTAGAGAAACCCATAGAAATCAAGGGATGACCTGATGATAATAAGGGAGACACTAGAAGCTTTCCACTAAAAGATTACATAACTATTGTTCCACAAGAATTTAAAATTTGGGGTGTGGCCACTGTCCTGAGTCAGGTTCTGGATTATCTGGGATAGAACCATAGCTGTCATGGAGGCTATGAATTCCCAAGTCATCTCACATCCCATTCTTAGCAGAGGCAGATTAAAATACTCCAGAAACATAAATCTGATAAATGTCACTTTCAACTCAAAAATGGTATCAAGGAGCTCAGGTAGGGAGTTGCTGTTAAGAGAGTATTTTAACTTACTGCCTCTCTATATAGTTTGCCAATTGCACGGTGGCAGATAGGAAAGCACTCCAGAGGGTTAATGTCATTGCCCAGAAGATCATGGGTTGCCCTCTCCCCTCTTTGGAAGAGCTTTATAGCTCCCACTGCCTTAAAAAAGTTCAAAACATTCTCAAAGATCCATTTCATCCTGGGCACCCTTTTTTTGAACTATTACCATCTGCCAGGATAATATTTATCCCAGGGCAGTACCTTTTTTGAATTCTACTGTATGGTGCAGTCTTGGTGCGGTGTTGTGGGTTTTGTTCAATGTGTGGAGTATGAAGGATGTGTTTATTTTCATGGTCATAATGTGCACTGAAGATTGTGTTTGATTTCATTGTACGAGGTGCAATGACAATAAAGTAAATTTTATTGTCAATGACAATAAAGTAAACTTTGTTCATCAGTGAAACTGGTACAACAGCATCAATCCCAAATGATTCATAGAGCCTAACTTAATTAATAGCATCTCACATCTGGTAACTATGGGCCAATAGTCCTGAAAGTATAAGAGATTCCCCAATGACAACCATTATACTGCCACCCCTGACCATGAGTTTCATCTGATACTACACCTGAAACCCAACTGGAAAAATTGGGCAACCCTGCCTTCAGAACCCACCCAGTGTTAGGTTGGTTTCCCATCAATCATGCATGAAAGCAGTCCATCCCCTGTGTCTCTTGTCATATCTCCCATACCTGATACCACAATGATGCTATATCTGTCCTTTCCAATAACAGCCTCATCTACAAAACCAAGAGCCAGAACTAGAAACTTTCTATGTATTGTCTGGTGTGAAAAATCAGGTCCATTCAGTTGCCAGACTCCACCCCGCACGGGATTATGGGGTGGTTAAAAGAAGGTGATGATTTAGAGTATTCTTTTCAATTCCACTCTCTGGTATATCACTATAATTTCATACCTACTTCTAAAATGGTCTTTCCACAATCCTTTCACCTCAGTGAAAGAATTATATTGTGAAAGTATCAAGTTTGGAATCTAACATAATCTGGATCTAGAGTTTTTCTGGACCCAGTGAGAGTACAGCTGAAAGGAGAAAAGTGACCTAGATGAAAGACCCATCCCCAGATATTTGTTTTGACCAATATTTAAGTTAGCAGAGGCTCATCTTGACCCTAATTTTGGCTTTTCTTCAGATTGTATGTTTTTCTTGTATATGTCAAAAGTCAACTACGCTGTTATGTTAACCCTTAACCCTAACCCTAACCCTTAACCCTAACCCTAACCCTAACCCTTAACCCTAACCCTTAACCCTAACCCTAACCCTAACCCTAACCTTAACCCTAACCTAGCAGATCATTTGGGAAGAAAGCATTGTTACTTTTAATTTAATGCTCATCAAATGCTTAGATAAATCTATGTCAGGGGTGTCAAACTGGCAGCCCATAGGCAGGTTGCATCACATGCAGGCCATGTCTATCCCAGCTCCCGTGAATGGGAAAGACATTGTGAACCATCACATGATGGCAACATGATGTGGCGAGTTTGACATCTGTGATCTATGTAGTAGAAAAGGGGTGGGGGGGGAGGGAAGGCAGCGTGCAAGCTTTTTACTGAATGTTAAAATTTCCCCTGGATTCTATTAAGGAAAATTTAAGTGATTTCTACCTTTCTCCCTCCTTTTTGTTTGAAAATTTCAACAGCTTCAAAAGACATGTTATGATGGAGTTAAGTTAGTTGCAGGGGTGCAATTCAACTGGTGTAACAACAAGTTTAGTGAGCATGTGCTTTGTACGCACACAGGGCATTTGCTACTGACCTTCTCCAGCAATTGTGTGTTAAACAGCTAAAGTGTGGCAATCCACTGTGCCACATGAATCAGCTGAGCTTGAAAAACAGGATATAAAGCACAGCCTAGAGTCTGGGTGGGTGCATGGGCCCAACAGCTGATCATCGGAGCAAACTCAACCAGCTAGCTCCCAGCTGACCCTCGGAGCTACCAGTTCACCTGAAGCAGGCCAAACTGGTAGAATCCCACCCCTGGTTAGTTGCCTTAGCAGAAAATGGGATTGCATGAGTACAAATGAATAAAAGAACGCTACAGTTGTTTATAAGACTGAGCTTCTCCTTTGGTATTTCTATTATTTTTTAAATCACTAAAATGATCACCAGATCTATCCAGGTACAGGTAGTCTTTGAGTTACAACAGTTCATTTAGGGACTGTTCAAAGTTACAGTGGTACCGGAAAAAGTGACTTCTGACCTTTGCAGCCTCTCCATGGTCATGTAATCAAAATTCAAATGCTTGATAATTGGTTCATCTTTATGACCGCTGCTGGGATCTCCTTTTGTGACCTTCTGACAAGCAATGTCAATGGGGAAGTCAGATTCACTTATCAGCCAGCTTACTAACTTATCAACTGCCGTGATTCGCTTAATAACGGAGGCAAGAAAGGTCGTAAAATGGGGCAAAATTCACTCAACAAATGTCTCACTTAACAACAGAAATTTTGTGGATGTATGCAGAGGTGGTATTCAGCAGGTTCTCATCAGTTCTGGAGAACCGGTAGTGGAATTTTTGAGAACCGGCAAATCCCACCTCTGCCAGAATACCTCTCAAATACAGTATCCTTCCCTTGCCACGCCCACCAAGCCATGCCCACAGAACTGGTAGTAAAAAAAATTGAATCTCACCACTAGCTGTACGTCAAGGACTCCCTATAGTTTGATAGTGGGAAAAGCAAAAGGATGACATATCACAAAAAATGAATAAATTTACCTGCCTGATTACGCAGGTAATTTTTAAACCAGAACTTGAAACCTGTTTTTCTGGTATTGCTGATAATCAATAGTATTAAGGGATACCTATCACACTAAAAGATGAATCCAGAAATTCACCAGGTGTAGAGTTATTAAGAGTTGCAGGATTCCCAACTGAGAACAACTGGATTTATCTATGACTGCTCCAGATGAACAATTGTTTAGGGAGTTTAACATGCGTAGGACCTACATTGATCCTGCCCACTGAGCTTCTTTTTTCTTCTCATGAACCTCAATCTACTGACTTGCATGCACTTGGACTTTGTACTTGGACTCAGCCAAGCTTGTTATCACTGTCACTACACCTTTCATTTCAATTCTCCTCTTACCCCATGGCTTATCTCCCTTTAACTTCTGCTCCTTATCTCTGAATCTGAAACAGTATTAATAGACCTGCAAGCAGAAGGTAAGATGAGTAATGAATCCAAATTTTTAAATAAAGCCTAAAAGTAGATGGAAGAACATTGGGAAATACGTAAATGCTCCTTTAATAGTTACATGCCGCTGTTCTTTTGGTCGATACACTGCATGTTTTGCCCTCTCAGGATTCATGTCTGTAGAGATTCTCAGTCATCCAGGCCAAGGTTGTCCCAAAGGCGCTTTTTTTCAGGACGCAACTGGACTTCCTTAGTTTTTTCTTTTGAAGACATTTCACTTGTCATCCAAGAAGCTTCTTCAGCTCTGGCAGGATAGTGGGGAATGGAAGGATTTATATTCCTTTGCAGGCAGTTGGTAATCTGCATCCTTTTAGAGCAGGGATGTCAAACTCATGTTGTCATGGCAGCATCACATGACGTATCGGGACTTTTTTCCCCTTCGCTAAACCAGGCGGGGGCCAGGCCAGCACATGACGCTGGGCTGCGGTCTGTGAGTTTGACACCCCTGTTTTAGAGGGCTGTTGAAGCTCTTGGAGGTTGACCTGTGTCCTCAGGATCACCCAAGTAGAACTCCTGGTTCCTTAATATTCATGCTTTATGTATTCTACTGGCCAGAATACCTCTCAAATTCAAGTTCCTGAAATTTTGTGAGCATGGTATAGAAAATAAGCAGCTATCTACAACAGATAACAGATAATCAGAGTTGGAAGGGACCTTGTAGGTCATCTAGTCCAACCCCCCACCCAAGCGGGAGACCCTACTCCATTTCTGACAAATGGCAGTCCAATCTCTTCTTGAAAGTCTCAAGTGATGGCGCTCCCACAACTTCCGAGGGCAAGCTGTTCCATTGGTTGATTGTTCTCACTGTCAGAAAGTTTCTCCTTATTTCCAGGTTAAATCTCTCCTTCTTCAGTTTCCATCCATTATTCCTTGTCTGGCCTACAGGCGCTTTAGAAAATAGCTTGATCTCTTCCTCCCTGTGGCAGCCCCTCAAATATTGGAAGACCGCTATCATGTCTCCCTTGGTCCTTCTCTTTATTAGACTAGCCAAGCCCAGTTCCTGCAACCGTTCTTTGTATGTTTTAGCCTCCAGTCCCCTAATCATCCTGGTTGCTCTTCTCTGTACTTTTTCTAGAGTCTCACCATCTTTTTTATAATGTGGTGAACAAAACTGGATGCAGAACTCTAGGTGTGGTCTTACTAAGGCTTTATAGAGTGGTATTAGTACTTCCCTTGATCTTGATTGTATCCCTCTGTTAATACAACTTAGGATTGCATTAGTTTTTTTGGCTGCTGCTGCACACTGCTGGCTCATATTTAGCTGGTTGTCCACTAAGACTCCAAGATCCCTCTCACTGTTATTGAGCCTAGTTTCACCCAGTCTATATGTGTACTTTTGGTTTTTCTTGCCTAAGTATAGGACTTTACTTTACTCTACATTGAATTTCAGTTTGTTAGATAGGGCCCAGTGTTCTAGTCTGTCAAGATCCATCTAGATCTTGAGCCTATCTTCTTGGGTGTTATCTATTCCTGCCAGCTTAGTATCATTGGCAAATTTGGTAAGTTCCCCTTCTATTCCCTCATCTAAGTTGTTAATGAAGATATTGAAGAGTACTGGACTAAGATGGAACCTTGTGGCTTACTTCCCTCCATGTAGACTTAGACCCATTAAGGACTACTCGTTGAGTACGGTTTGCCAGTCAGTTGCGAGTCCAAGTTGATTGCGCTGAGCTCACATATCCCCTTTTACAATATTTGGACTAAACAACCTTCTTTGGGGAATGTGTTAAAATTTAAAATTTCAAACCGAGTTCGGTCTCCAACAGAGCCTAGACAGCAATTAAGCACCAGCCCTCACCAGACAATTCTTTCACTTTTGTTGTCACTAAACCTCAAAGATCTTCCTATCAGAATCAAAAAATTTTTTTCAAAAATCTAGCAGTAGGGAGCCAAGGAGCTAATCAGCTTTGACTCGCTACTAGCTGTGACTATCATCTGTGTGAATTAAAATGGAAGCATTTAAAAGAATCTTACAAGTTAAAGAGGCCTAGCCTAAATTGTGTAAAGAGCAATTTGGGATCACAAAAGAAATGAAGGCACAAAAATGTCAGGGAAACATTTGTAATTTAAATCTTTCTTTTCTATTTGTTTGAACTACTCTTTGATGATCCATTCTTCCTTTCCATCTGTCTGATGGGCCCTCTCCATAGCTTAAATAGGCTTCAGGGTTTCTTTCACTTTTAATAATAAGTGCCACTTAATAAGTGCCATCAATATCAGGGATGACATAACTTCAGAGAAAAACAGAATCTAACTTATTTAGAAGATATCACATGCTTTATTCCAAATGTGGTAAAACATCTGTTGATACGTTTGTCAAATATTAGAATATTATGCAATTATTATCAAAAGACAATGCACCACTATTCTGACTTCATGAAAATCTAAACCTGAAATAGTTCAGACGCCATTAAATCACATTACTCCATTTTTGTAATAAAACAAAGTAAGATCATTTATGCCTTGTTCAGTATATAATTATTCAACTTAGAAGCATCAGACTAGAGATGAAAGTTCTGTCGATCTGCAGCAAAGATGAAATAAAATTATGAATGATGGATAGATCGCAAGAAAATCACAAAAGAACAAGGCAAAACTGAACTGAAGCTTAGTATTTATTTATTTATTTATGTCAATTGCTTACAAGATAATAGGTATAAGTAAAAACATAGTTATGAATACATGGATACATATAAGAAAAAAAAAAAAGAAACAATAGGACAGGGACAGTAGGCATGTTGGTGTGCTTATGCACGCCCCCTACAGACCTCTTAGGAAAGGGGTGAGATCAATAGTAGACAATCTAAGATTAAAGTTTTTGCAAAGTCAGATAGAGTATTCCAGACATTGACCACTCTGTTGCTGAAGTCGTATTTCCTGCAATCAAGTTTGGTGCGATTAACCTTGAATTTGTATCTTTTGTTTGCTCTTGTGTTGTTATGATTACACCTAGAGCACAGGTATCAAACTCGATCACGTCACGTGATGTATCACAATGTATCATGATTTTTTTTGCCTTTTCAGAGCCGGAGTGGGTATGGCATGTTGATACACATCCAGCCCATGGGCCACCAGTTTGATACCACTGACCTAGAGTCAGTTCAGTTCTCAGAGTGGCTATCTTATGAAGAACACTCTTGGACCTGCTAAGATTAGATTGGTCCAAGAAAATCCAGAGGATTTAGGATTTAAGAGGTTAGTGATCACAGCCAGTTCTCTCTACATGGAAACAGAAAAGAAGAAAATCAAAGTGTAAATTGGGAACAGGCGGGTTCTAGTCCATCATCAGACATGAAGGTTCACTGGATAACTTTATGTCTATCATTTTAACTATGTCATTCCTTATTAAGTATTAGACTAGAAAAAAGGCGACTGTAGTTCAATGGCTGCTCAGCAAATACTGTAACTATAAATTAGCATTTTCTCAAACCTGCCTATTTCATATTCATCTATGGCAATAAGAAACCAGAAAGAACACAGTACCATCTTTAAAACATTTTATTATAAGTCATAAGCTTTTGCAGGCTGCAACTTAGTTCATTGGATGCATGGGACGGCTTATACATGGATATATTAGGATTTAAATACATTGAAATGAGTCAGTGGAAGCAGATGATGGCTTAATGTGAGACAGATTACCTTATCAATAATTGCAACGATTGTAATGTTTAAAAATACTATCCTGTTTCTTCAGACCTTCTGAGACAACCTGAAACATTTTGATGTCAGTTGTGTGCTGGAAAAGTTTCTTTGTTTGGGGGCTCTTAGAATGAACAGATGGGAGGGCATGATCCAATGGAACAAAATGATAATCTGCAGTCCAGAATCAACCTACCTTGCATGCTGCTTCCAAAGAGAGCCAGTCTTGAGAGGAGTTTCTGAAGTTGACTTGAATCAAGTTACATCATCCAATGTCTTAGGTTTCTGCAATGACTGGTATAAAATCATTCAGTTACCTTCCATGACTGAGGATGAACACAGGTTTATTTGATGAAATGTCTCATCTCACTGGGATTGACCCACCTTACCTGTGCTGACAGAAGAGATATGTAGCAAGTCCCATCAGCCAAGGAATTTTGGTTGGCAGGATCCAGGAGAAGAGCCTACACCATCATTCTGACTTTTTGGAACATCTTGGCCCAAAGAGTGAGATCTACTCCAATTCTTCTGGCCTTGTGAAAGAACTTGAAGACTGCCTCTGTCAGTTGGTCTGGATTCCAATGGGAGAAGGTCATGCTAGAGGTTAATAACAGCTCCCATCACTTCCCCTATTCTTCCTACTCTCTCCCTGCTTCTCCATCTTTAAATTATAGCTGATCATTTGTATTTTTATAGTACTTTATTCTTATTATGTACATGTTTCTGTTTTGCTTTATTCTTTTTAACATTTCAAGCTGTCCAGAGTCACCTCATGGAGAGACGGGTGACAAACAAATTTAAATAAATAAATAAAATATATAAATAAAATAAGCCTAGGTCCTCCCAGTGCCAATCAGGTACCTTAGCCACTACACTTTATGGACACATAATTAGGCTGAGTTGTAGGTTGATTTTACAGGAGATCATAAATCCCAATAAAATAAGTTTTGATTTTCAACTTGAGAAAACTCTGTTGTCATTCCGTAAATATTCTTATGTACACCAAAATTGTTTCTAATAAAACAGCAGCAATAAACTTAGCAACCCCCCCCCCAATTAATCTGAAATTATGAACCTTTCACTCAAATAGCCTAAAAGAGTATGTTTTTGAGTGGTATTTATACAAGACAATAATTACAGCTTTTTTAGCACAGTCTGCTATAGTTTCACTTTTCCACAATCTTTCAGTGCAGCTCAAACATGTAATCAAAATAGGTTCCGTACTGTGTTTTTCTCCACATGTAGTATTTTTAATCACTACTCTGATCACATTTCTTTTTTTGTTCATGATACAATAAATTACAGTGAAATTGATGCAGCAAATCATTTTAGTGAATACCTCCCATATATCTGAAGAGATTTTAGTTCCAACCAATTTTGTAGGTGACAATTTAGTAAATGTCTAAGGCATTAGACCAGATTGATTTTTTTTAATGAAATATATTATTCTTGGTTTAAATATCTTTTTTTTTATTGGTTGATTGTCAGGGGTGGAATTCTACCGGTTCGCACCAGCTGTTAGAAGAAATTACTGGCCTAATCCTGTAAGGAAGGCAGGAAGGAAACATTCTGGTGTTGCTTACAGAAACTGCCTCTCTGTTAGCCCTTATTATATTCTTGGCAGGACTAGATTTCCTGTCTCAGGAACTTCTCTGGAGGATTTTTTCCCCTCCTTTGCTGGTACTTTGCTTGTGTGGAGTGACCATTGAAAAAAGTGACTTATGACCGTTTTTCACACTTATGACTGTTGCAGCATCCCCACAGTCATGAGAGGCCAGGCAAGGAGATGCATGCCTCAATGTGAGTGATATTAAGTTGGCCACACCAGCCAGTCACATGACCACCAAGCCATGCCCACCAACTAAGCCATACCCACAAAACCGATTGTTAAAAAATTTGAATCCCACCCCTGGGTGGGCTGCCTGCAGTTCACAGGGAGAGCCCCTAGCTAAGATTCTGCACAGTTCAGAGAACTCACAAATCCCATTCCTGGCTGGCCACACCCATCCTGTCCTGCCTCTCCCAGGAGTCCCCACATGGCCCGTTTTGGATGCAGGTAAGTGCAGGGCCCACATGGAGACTCAGGGAGGATGAAAAACGGGCCTTTTGGAAGTTCAGGAAGGCTGGAAATGAGCCGATTTCCAGCATCCAGAGAGGCCCTGGAGCCCGGGGAGGGCAAAAATGCCCCCTTGCCATGGTGCAGCAGGTCGACTAGGCTGTGGCCACCATGGCCACGCCCACCCAGCAACCAGGCAGAGAACCCATGGCTAAAATTATTGAAGCCCACCCCTGTTGATAGTGACATTGTTTTGTTTGTACAGATTCATGTATATGGGAAAGTAAGTACGTGTAAACACCAGCTAACTGCACAGCTGCATTCTGTGCCATCTGTGCTATCTTCAAGGATAGCCCCAAGTAGAGTGCTTTGCAATAGTCCAGGTATAAGATGATCAAGGCTTGAGTGACTGAGTGCAGGGGCTCCCCTTCCAGTCATGGCTTTCCTAGCCATGACTGCCACCTACTCTTCAAACAGGAGTCAACTCCCAAGTTGCATACCAAGTCATTGCGGGGCACTGTAAGACTGCACAGGCCAGCCCTCACCTCTGCAGCCAACCCCAAAGGATACCGTAGTCAATATAACCAAGGGCCACTGGGTGGTCAAGGAAAGCAACAGTGGATACTGTTAAATACGCATGACGCTACATTTACATGGACCACGTCATATGCTAAGTGGAGTCTGATGTCAGACTCTACTTATTGGTTTCAGCTACTGGTGGGAATATTGGAGATCCATTGGTGGCTGAAGTACTGAAGTATTTACAAGTATTTACTGAACTATTTACAAAGCCGGCGCTGGCCGCGTTGTTGCTTTTTGAATCTGCTTGTAAATAAAGGGGGGCTTTTTGTCAGGTTTGCCTGATTTACCAGTTGCAACCCTTTCTGGATCGGGGTGCATTGCACACGGTCACATCTGCCCTCATCATCTCCCGCCTAGACTACTGCAATGCTCTCTACATGGGGCTCCCCTTGAAGAGCATCCGGAGGCTTCAGCTGGTCCAGAATGCGGCCGCGCGGGTGATTACACTACTCCTGTGCAAGCTGCACTGGCTTCCGGTGGCCTCCCGGGTGCGATTCATGGTGCTAGTGATTATTTTTAAGGTGCTTCATGGCTTGGGACCCGGGTACTTACGGGACCACCTGCTGCCAACATCAGTCTCCCGTCGACCAGTGCACTCTCACAGGGTGGGCCTCCTCGGGATACCACCAGCTGGGCAATGCCGGCTGGCGGCCCCAAGGGTGCAGGCCTTTTCTGTGGGAGAACCTTCCCTTTGGAACGAACTACCCCTGGAGATGAGGACCATCCCTGACCTCCAGACCTTCCAGTGCATGCTAAAGTCCCATCTGTTTCATCAAGCAGGTCTGGCCTAGGTTTTTACTACTGGAGTTTTAATTGGCTTTTAATTGGCTTTTAATTGGGTTTTACTTTTTAATATGTAGTTTTATTAGCATTTCAGCCATTAATTTAATTCATTTTAGTTCCTTTTTAATATTGTGTATCTGTGTATGTGGTTTTTATCCGGCTGTACACCGCCCCGAGTCCCGATTAGGAGAGAGGGGCAGTATATACATTGAATAAATAAATAAATAAGTTCTATACAACATTGGGTTCACTCCTTCCTCATCTGTGCCCATCTAACAGATACACTCTCACCATAGATGAATACTTTCTCCTTTGGGCATATGATATCATTTTCCTAGTTTTATTTTGCTTACTGTTTTTAATGTTGCATACCATCCAGATTCTTCATGGTATTGGGTGCCATTCTAAATTTGCTGAATGAATGACAATAAAATAAAATAATAAATAAAGTGAAATACTGTAGAAAATAAAATAGAAAATAAAGCGTTTTTACTGACGAGTCAATTTAAAGTACATATCAAATTCCCTTATTCATTTTTTTCCCTTCCCAATTCTGGATTGCCAGAATTGATTTGCAGCAAATGCAGCAATGAAATGGGATATACCACTCAATTTCACCTAGCTTCCTGCCTATAGAATTGTTGTCTTTATGAATTCATGTAACAGTTATTTTGATCTGCACTACTCATGTTATTATTCAAATTCGGAAATTGGTTGGGATCAGATTTTTCATTCCTCTGCAGCTCATAGCATTATTAAAATAAAAAAAAGCACATTCTAAGGAAACTTTCCTATTAAAATATATAGTGAAATGCATATTTAAACATATAATTTCAAATGGTTTTCTCAAATGATAAGTTCCTTCAGAAATCCTTATTGAACTGTAGAAGGAAAGAAGACCCAAAAGTAACATGAACTTTTAAAAAAGAACATATTTCTCTCAGTATTTTAAAGATATTTTAAAAATAACTTCCATTTGCAGTATACTTCTATTCTCACCCCCATTTCATTTTAATTCTAATTTCCATGCCTTTGTTAAAGGAAAAGTTATTCCTTATTACTTTCAAACAGTAAAGCCAGTTACCTTGAGATAAACTTCACGAACTGTTTAGAAAGTCACTAAAACCAGTCCATGAAAGCAAGAACAACCAAGAAAACCTGACATATCGAACACACAAATAATGAGAATCTACAGCTATTTACAACTATTCAACCACCCTCTACCCTGATTCTCCCTAATTTCTGCTCTTGAAATACTGTTGTCCTTAGTCCTGGAGGTCTTCAGATAGGCAATGAAAATCTGGCATATTCTTTAGGCATTTGGATCCAGATGATTTAGAATTCCAACTTGGAAGATTTTTGGATATCCAATCACCGATTAATTGTTAATGTCAGTTTTAAGTTGGCATTCTTTATTTTGTTTTTGACAATGGTGTTGATTAGTTTATTGTCTGTCACACATTTTCAAGTTGGATGGCCACACCAATGCTTTCAATCAATCTACTATCATGAAGCGGGAATTTGTCCATATATTCTCACTAGATCCATTCTAATTGCATAACTAAAAAAGCACACAGTTATTTCAAGCCCTTGAAGGCTTTTTTTTTTTTTTTTTAGTAAATAATGAAAAGGAATGTAATAGATTCTCTTTGGAAGAAAAGACATACAGGTGTCAGAAACTGATATGAAACAATGACTACACTGGACTCTTTTAATGCAGGCAGCTGGCAGTAGCGGTTTAGTCAAATTAATAGCAGAATATGATGGTTCCTGTCATGATAATAAAAGGCTGAAATCTCCTGAATCATAACTCGATGTAAATGCTTGCCTTTCAGAGCCAATGCTGCAAAAAAAAAACAAAAAAAAAAACACAATTGTGCTTTTAGACTCATGTGTGGGACAAGGAGGCTAATAAACAAGCACATTGTTTGTTTGCTTTTTCTTGGGGACTCATTTTGTGGTGTTTTTAAGACACTTTTGTAAAAAATAAATGTAGTTTAAGGCAGCCCATGGGAATGTTTGAAAGAATGGAACTTTTGTGTTTTCCCTTAGTAAATATAAAATACACTACAATCAGGTCTATCCCGCTGTTTGAGACTGAAAAACAAACAAACACTTACATATATATCTTGTTTTTTCCCTTTACAGAATAAACACATAATGCCAAATTATGTGAGGAGAGGAGGACGAGGAGAGAGGGCAGAGGAAAGGGGAGGGGAGGGCAGAAGAGAGGGGAGGGCACAGGAGAAGAGTGGGAAAGGGAGGGCATAGGAGAGAAGAAGAGAAGGGAGGGCACAGGAGAGGGCAGGGCAGGGCAAAGGAGAGGAGAGGAGACATCAGTTCACCAATTAACTGGATAATATCTTACATTTTTATCATTTCATATCATCCTTTCATTATGTCCATGCATTACTTCAAATGTTGCATCTTGAGTATGGGTTACTTAATTACACATAACTCATTGGCAGTGAGTGAACAATTCAATTACCTGCAAAAAGCTACCCTATGGAGGCTCCGGGTTGTCAATCTCTGGTATTTTTTTAAAGAAAAATCTGGATGCATGACTCTCGCGGATGGCTTCATTGATTTCCCTGCACATTGTAGGTGTTGTGAACTCACGCTTCAGATGATCCTTAAGGTGACAACCAACTTTACATTCTGTAATTCTATAAAACAAAATAGCAAGACACAGCCAATATAGCAGGTGCAGAATCTTGGTTAACTTCCAGTTAAATCATCGCTATCACTTTGCCTTGCTTTTTTAAAATACAAAATATACAGTGGGAATTGACTTGTAGGGCTCACAATTAGGTAAAGACAATTCCACAGAAAGCCCTTCTACATGTAAGATTGCAAGATGGTATATTGATTAAAATCCTGGCTTGCAGAGAAAAACAAAGTAAGTTTGAGATAAAAATATATTTTGTGCTTGTAGCATATTGGCCACCTCACTAGGACTTGTATGGTCCTTATCCTTAGTAGATCATGCTTGATGTGGCAGAAGTTGTATTTTACTGAAATGATTACATGAAAGCCTTGATTGAACAAAGCCACATTGGGCAACAGAGGTCAATATGTAGAGTTCCTTGTAGTAAAGAAAAGTAACAGATAGAAAACAAGAGTAAATCTATGGACAGATCTTAATTCTGGTATCCAGCATTGATCTATACCACCATTAACGATTATTTGTTGTTAGTTAGTTGACATAGGGGAATTATAATGGGCCTATGTGTTTATCTCTATGGTTTGTGTGGGAAATTCAAAATTATTTATAGATAATAACTACATCAGTTATTTGGTTTATAACTAAATCAGAACGTTATATGATAACATGCTAAGAATCCTCCTCAATATCTATGGAGAATGGTATGTAAGGGGACATAAAATTTAAGAATTATACAGCGAATGTGGGAAAAGAGTTAGCTAACAGTTAAGAAAGCAGGCTGGATGGCCCAGAACTAAACTCATCTGCAAAAATTCAATCACCCAACTATGATGAAAATCTCTTAATAAAGAAAAACAGTCAATGCAAACTTTGGGGTGTATATTTTCTACACTTATATCCTAGTAATGTCATTTGTATCAGTAGATGCTTGATCCAGACGTCTAATTTGTTCTTTGATTTGGATTTATTTTCTATGCCTTATTTCAAGCCTATCTGAAAATAAATAATGACAGAATCACATAATTACCTCCCAATTATCCAAACCAGCTAAGTTGAGAAGTAATAAGATGCAGTTATTAAGTTCTTCTAGGCAACATACTATATAAAAAATGGGACTTGCCATGGTTTGTAAAGCTCAGATGTTTGGATTGACTTTTTTACTATTGATTTCAAATATTCATTTATTAAGAAAACATAAATAAGTTGCTAGATCCAGCTGAGAACTGGGTTATGTTCTGCGGCACTGGCCTCCACAGAGAAGTCATAACTTTCAAATCTGACTGGGAGTTAATAGAGCTAAGAGCAGTATTAATTCCCTGTGGGTCTTGTCTGTTTGCTGCTGCACAGTCACATCAAATTCTGGCCATTAGCAACTGGGCTTTAACAATGTGGAACAAAAAGGTTCTCTTTTCTCAAGCCCCACATCACAACTGTGAAAATGTGTATTAATGTAGTCCAATGTCAGACAGCGTTTAGAAAAAGCTTCAAGGCATCAACTAACCCCCTATTGGGATAAAACTTTTCCATCAAAGGAAGGAGGGAGAGGAGAATGTTTTCTGTTTTAGGAAAACAAACATATTCTAAAGGCAATGAACTTTAGAAAAGGAGAAGCAGTAATGAAGTGAAAATGTAAGCCACTGATGGGACTGAATAAGATCCCTCGTGTACTTTTGTCTTGGAAGCAAATTTAGACTTATTCAAGGCCAAAGAACTTAGATTGCTTCAAACCCATTTGTGAGCTCTCAAAACTTTTAAAGAAATGATGGATACCCATGTGACAAGCCAAAGAAAATTGGCAGTTTCAATTTGATTATGGAATCTTGACACTATTAAAGGAATAGAATTGAAAAGTTGGCATATATGTATATATAAATATAAATGCAGGCCAGATCATGTTACTCGAGGAACCCAATATTGGATTCATAGATTTTGTTTGTTTTTTGTTTTTTGTGGGAAACAAAGATATGCTTAAAAATTTGAGATTAAAGAGGAAATTGAAAAGAACTGGATAATTGGCTGAAATCTAACCTTCTATCCATTTACTAACAAATAAGTGTTTGATATTTGAAAATGTTTCTAAGTTCTAATGCAAACATCCAAACTAAATTAATAGACAGATAAAAATAGAAATGTAGCTCAAAATAGATTCTGTGTACTTTAAAATTGAGACAAAAAAGGAGGATGTTATATTTTCCAGCAAGGGCAATAAGGAAAAAATAGGAATCACTTTCACTTAGAATTAATGCTTGCTTGTCTTGCTAGAACACATTTTTAAAAAATTTAAATATGAATAAGATGCTCAGGACAGAAATGAAAAAAAATGTCTTTAGTATGAAATATACCTATAATCTTCTCCAATTACCAACAAGATTATAATGTAAACTGTATATATTGTTTTTCTTTACTAAGTTTAAAACACCGAAGAAAATTAAATATGCTTCAAACCAAACAACTTTTCTTTTTTTCTTTGTTTATGTTTAAGGATCAGATTAATTGTTGGATGCTGGTAGTATGAGAAGATGTTGGAACAACTTAATGACTTGCCATGGAATTGTGCTCAGTACCAGAAAAACAAAACCAGGAACCCAATTTGAAATTAATATGTAACCAGAAGCCTGGATCTTAGAAGCCAGACCAGAGTACAGACCAAGATCTAAAGGAGGATAGGAATTTCCCTGAGAAAACCCAGATGAAACTTGATTGAATTGTTATTTTTATTAGGCTGTGGTCTAAGGATTTTTTAAGGGGGGGGGGGTGTTAATCTAAAGAGATCTAGGAAACAACATAGGCTTATTTTCTATTAGATATCTGTTGTTTTAGATGTGTCTCTTTTCTTATCTTCGCTGTAGTACAAGAGATCAACACATTGAACAGGGACAGGGGTATTTCTATGGAAGTATAAAAGAGTGAAGATGGTAGTGCAAGCATGCTATTGAAATCTGTCCATATATACATATACATATACATACACACACATATGGTATTCAGCTTTGTTCAGGTATTTTCCCACGTCTTTATAGTTGTGCTTTTAAAGTTTTAGTGACGTTTCAGCAAAATCTCATCTGCCATCATGTGTGTGTATGTGTGTGTGTGTGTGTGTGTGTGTATTTTCTTATGTTTTCGCAGGTATTTATATGTATGGTATTTAGGTTTTTTTGGGTATTTTCCCATGTAATATTTGTGCTTTTATTATAGCGACGTTTCGGCAGAATCTCATCCGCCATCTTTAGGCTTGCAGATTCTGCCAAAATGTTGCTATAATAAAAGCACAAATATTACATGGGAAAATACCCAAAGAAACCTAAATACCATACATATAAATACCCGCGAAAACATAAGAAAACAGTATATATATGCTTCGTGCTCGCATAAGCATGAAGCCGAAAGCACCAGCCTGAAGATGGTGAGTGGGACCTCGTCAAAACATCACCAAGATACTCTCAATTTTACACGGGAAAAGACCCGAACACGCCAAGATCTACAAATATATATATATGTGTGTGCACGTGTGTGTGTGTGTGTTAGGTTTTTGAGCTGATAAATAATTAAACAAGGGAGACTAGGATAGATCTATTTCGAGCTAGTTAGCTCTCGTCAGCTAGCCATACCCTTACTGAGATTTGAATCAGGGAAGTATTACATGTGAGGCAGTTGTAATTGCTATTAGGCCACTGGTTCTCATCCGGATCAGCAATACAGGGGAATGAGTATATATACTTGTGTTACAACACCCTGGTAAGCCCAATCAAGGGAGGAAGCATACTGCTGTCCTTTTCGAATTTCCCTTTCCTGGTTCGAATCCAGTAAGGGTATGGCTAGTTGACGAGAGCTAAGTAGCTCGAAATAGATCTATCCTAGTCTCCCTTGTTTAATTATTTATCAGTCCAAAAACCAAACACACATATAAATAAAAGACAACGAAACAAATAGCTTTCTGTCTGGATGGTCTCTGATGGTGAGCCAAAAGACAGAAAGGACAGCAGTATGCTTCTTCCCTTGATTGGGGCTTACCAGGGTGTTGTAACACACACACACATATATATACACATACACATTAAAGTTATCTATATATATATATATATATACACACATTTTCCTTTGTTATACATCACGTTTCCATTTCTACAACAACAGTGTGCTGTCTGTATAAAATCTCTTTTGAAGATATAATACACCATAATTATAGCCATTATTCTCATAATATATACAATACATTCCTCACTTCTAGTCGCTCTATACAAGAAATGTCACTTTGACCTTTTGCATCTTTTCTTTCAAAAGTCCTGCATAGGAATCATAGAAAATAGAAACTGTTGAATAGTAAGTTAGCATAATAAGGATAGCATAATCTATGGCTATATTTCTATACTAGATAGTATCAGTTCTTTGGTCTTCATTTTCCCCAACTTTATTTGGATAAATCACAAGTTGAATTTCAGAATTGTTGCAGATAAATATGTACTCAAACATTGAGTGATATATCCTATTTGGGGGGCGGGGTAGAGAGACTTCAGACTCGGCACTTGAAAATTGTCTATAAGGTGATGTAAGTTAAATAACTAAGGAAGATTGACTGCATTTAGATTTGAACCTAAATCTGAACTTCTCCACATATTATAGAGAAAACATTATTGCTATTTTACAAAAAGGAAGGGCTGAAGCAAACTGCCAGTTAGCTTTAATTTGTAGCACAGGATTAAACAAAATGCCAGAGAAAGGTTATACACATTTGCTTTGTTCATTCTAAATTACCTTAAATCAACTATAACTTTATCCTGATTATCAATAGCAGCTGTTATAGCATTGCAAACGAATGAAACTGTATTGTTTTGTGATTGAACGTTGTTGTCCCAAAATGGTTGCAGACTTTGTTTTTTTTTCTTTGTTTATGTTTAAGGATCAGATTAATTGTTGGATGCTGGTAGTATGAGAAGATGTTGGAACAACTTAATGACTTGTCATGGAATTGTGCTCAGTACCAGAAAAACAAAACCAGGAACCCAATTTGAAATTAATATGTAACCAGAAGCCTGGATCTTAGAAGCCAGACCAGAGTACAGACCAAGATCTAAAGGAGGATAGGAATTTCTCTGAGAAAACCCAGATGAAACTTGATTGAATTGTTATTTTTATTAGGCTGTGGTCTAAGGATTTTTTAAGGGGGGGGGGTGTTAATCTAAAGAGATCTAGGAAACAACATGAGCTTATTTTCTATTAGATATCTGTTGTTTTAGATGTGTCTCTTTTCTTATCTTCGCTGTAGTACAAGAGATCAACACATTGAACAGGGACAGGGGTATTTCTATGGAAGTATCTTTTTGCACTTCACTTGATTTCTTCTTATAGAAAAGCTATACAATCAGGAGTTTTTAATAGGTTGAGCTAAATCACCCATTGAATTATTGCAGGATAATCTGACTTTAATCTCATTTAAGATATTTTAGGGTGCATTCATATTATCAACACATATGACTACTTAAAGATTTATCAAAGCCAAGTGTCAACATCAAAGTTCAAGAGTACTCAAGATACAGGATGGCTTTTTTTGAGGAGGGAAGCATTTAATTCACATTTTTGCGATATGATTTCTCAACTTGGCTTTCTAGATAGTTATGCTATTTGAATAGAATAGAATAGAATAGAATAGAATAGAATAGAATAGAATAGAATAGAATAGAATAGAATAGAATAGAATAGAATAGAATACTTTATTGGCCAAGTGTGATTGGACACACAAGGAATTTGTCTTGGTGTAAATACTCTCAGTATACATAAAGAAAGATACATTCGTTAAGACTCAAGAATCATAACGTACAACACTTAATGATAGTTGTAGGGTACAATCAACAATCAAATCACACTAGGAAACAGTCAATATAAATCGTAAGGATACATAAGCAAATGCCCATCTTTTCTATGTGCATTGCAAGCAAGAATATTACCCCAGATTCAATAATAATAATAATAATAATAATAATAATAATAATAGTAATAATAATAATAATTTATTTATATACAGCTCCTCTCCTGAAGGACTCGGAGTGGTGCAAGCCATACAATTAAAACATTAAATATATAAAAGTTAAAACTAAATTAAATTAAAGGCTCTGGCTGAAAACAATTAAAACCCCTCCCTTAAACCCTAAAATTTGATATAAAAATTAAAATACCCAAATCTAAAATCAGCCCAAGCCGGCCTGGTCAAAGAGCCAGGTTTTCAAGGCACGTCTGAAGGTCCACAGGTCTGTGGCTGTACGTAACTCCGGAGGCAACCCATTCCAGAGGGCAGACGCCCCCACAGAGAAGGCCCTATTCCTCAGGGTCACCAGCCGGCACATAGATGCCGACGGGACCCACAAGAGACCCTCCCTGTGGGAGCGCACCGGACAGTGAGAGAAAAATGGCAGAATGCGGTCTTGTAAATATCCTGGTCCGATGCCATGGAACGCTTTAAAAGTTAACACTAAAATCTCAAAGTGCACCCGAGAGGCCACTGGCAACCAATGCAGCTCGCGCAGGAGGGACGTCACATGAGAGAACCTTGACGCCCCCATAACCACCCGTGTGGCCACATTCTGTACCAATTGAAGCCTCCAGATGCTCCCATTCGGGAGCCCCATGTAGAGGGTATTACAGTAGTCCAGTCGGGAGGTGACCAGGGCATGAGTGACCGTGCGTAAGGCATCCCAATCCAGAAAGGGCCGCATCTGATGGATCAGGTGAACCTGATGAAATATCCCCCTGGAGATGGCCATAATGTGGTCTTCCAAAGACAGCCGTACATCCAGGAGGACACCCAGATTGCGAGCCCTCTCTGAAGGGGTCAAAATCTCACCCCCAATAGCCAGCGATGGAACTATCTGGCTATATTGGGACGCCGGAAACCACAGCCACTCAGTCTTGGAAGGGTTGAGTCGGAGCCTGTTCCCGCCCATCCAGTTCCGCACAGCCTCCAGACAATGGGACATGACCTCCATGGCATCGTTGGGGTGGCTTGGGGTAGAGATGTACAGCTGAGTATCAATCAGCGTACAGATGACACTTCACCCCAAAGCCATGGATGATCTCCCCCAGCGGCTTCACATAAATGTTGAACAAGAGAGGAGAGAGGACTGACCCCTGAGGCACCCCACAATCAAGGGGCATAGAGGTGGACCTCTCCCCCCCCCGCCAACACAAATTGCAGATGGTCAGAGAGGAAGGAGGAGAACCACTGCAACACAGTGCCCCCAACCCCCAACCCCCCCAACCATCGCAATAGGATACTATGGTTGATAGTATCAAAAGCCGCTGATAGGTCTAATAGGACCAGGACAGAGGAATAACCCCTGTCACGGGCCCTCCAGAGATCATCAACCAACGCGACCAATGCTGTTTCAGTACTATGTCCGGGCCTGAAGCCCGATTGGAAGGGATCCAGGTACATATCTTCATCCAGGTACTGGGGAAGCTGACCTGCCACCACACTCTCAACAACCTTCGCCATGAAGGGAAGTTTGGAGACAGGACGATAGTTGTTCAAAAGAGTTGGGTCCAGGGAGGGCTTCTTAAGGAGGGGTTGCACCACTGCCGTTTTCAAGGCAGTGGGCAGCGAGCCTTCCATCAAAGAGGCATTAACAATTCCCTGGAGCCAACTCCGCGTCACCTCTCTGGTGGTAGAAACCAGCCAGGAGGGACAAGGGTCCAATAAACATGTGGTGGCATTCAGCCACCCCAGCAACCTGTCTATACCCTCGGCGGTCACAGGGTCGAACTTGTCCCAGATAACCATCTCAAGAGTCACCGCGGTCCCCTCTCCCGGGACCTCCCAACTAGAGTCCAACCCGGCCCAAATCTGAGCGATTTTATCGTGCAGAAATTGAGAAAACTCCTCCGCCCTTCCCTGCAAGAGATCCTCCCGCGCTCCCGGCCCAAGCAGGGAGCGGGTTACTCTAAACAGGGCGGTGGGTCGATATTGAAGAATACAGTAAATTATAGCAAGAAAGAAAAATGAAAAAAAAATGATTTTATTCACTTCACCTTTGTACATAATAATTCCATTTTGTAAGCCGCACCTTATGCTTCAGAAGTCTTCTTGGTTTATTTGTATCCCTATGCAATATATATTGTGCTTTTGGGTCAGTGGTGACTTTTGTTAACTGTCTGGACAAGTCCCAGCAGTTTTCTTGGCAAGGTTTTTTTTTCTCCAGAAATGATTTGCCATTGCCTCCTTCCTAGGGCTGAGAGAGTGGTTGGTCCAAAGATATTGTGAGAAATACACCCCAAAATAACAGTGCCAAAAAGTGTACAACACCAGAAACAACAGAAAACAGTGCCAAGAGATTCAAGCCAGCCCTCCCCGCCTTTAAGAAAGCCAAGAAGCACCAGCTGAAAGAAAATTCAGAGAAGCCTTCTAGGCTGTTACAAAAGCTGACCACTTAAGTAGAGCTATTAAGATAAGGGGAATCAGGCTAAAAAATAACTCACCCTTTAACTCTTTCCTGATAGAATTAACCTGCAGGATAGAAAAGACAAAACATCAGGGACAAGATTAACTCATTAAGGCAGGAAGACAAGATTCAAGGAAATCAGTTCAACCAGAGGCACATGGAACTAACAGAAGCTTCAAAGGGAAATTGCTTATAAAAACCAGCAACTCACAACCCAAAATTTGCTTGCAAGCCACTCCAGCTGTGTCACTTTTTGCTTATTGCCTTTATACATTAAAAGAATTCCACTTTCTGGCAGCTGGCTTCTGCATCCATTTCTTCTCAGTGTCTGTGATATATCCTAGCTGGGAATGAACCAGGGAAATATCCTGTTGGCTTTTTACCTAAGGTGGGACCAGATTCAAGGTCCCCCAGTTTCTAGCCTGGTACTTTTACTATCACGTCAAATTTTCTGTTATCCTATCCAATGCATTTTGGATTTCCTATACTATAAGCATTCTGATACCTGTTATGTATAATAATAATAATAATAATAATAATAATAATAATAATAATAATAATAATAATAATAATAATAATAATAATAATAATAATAATAATAATAATAATAATAATAATAATAATAATAATAATAATAATAATAAGAAGAAGAAGAAGAAGAAGAAGAAGAAGAAGAAGAAGAAGAAGAAGAAGAAGAAGAAGAAGAAGAAGAAGAAAATATACATTTTCTGTGACACTTGTTGAAGGCACTCTGAGAAACTAGAACCACTGTTTTTAACCCAACACATATTTATTGTTGTCCTTTCAGACATGAAACAATCTATTTTATCTTTTTACTTATGAACATAAAGGAAAATCCTTGAGGTCATTGCATATAAGACAAAAAACAATTTTTCCCAATAAAAGCTAATCAGCCTTGATCTCAACTACTATGGTTTGAATAAACAGAAGTGGTTTTTATACTACTTGGCTCCCTAACGCAGGTGCTCTCGCTTAGATTGCCAACCTGTGCATTTCCTTAGAAATAAATTTAATTGGATCAATAGTGTTTACTGTGTAGTAAATAAGTTTGGTTTATTTTTATATTGAACTAAAACAAATGGCATGTAAGGGAAGTAAATTTATCATGGCTACCAAAGCCAACAGAAACTTCACAGTTCCTATAACTGCTTTTGCAAAACAAAACAGTGAGACACAGTTCTAAAGTATCCATTTAACAGGTTGATCATCATGGCAGTTTTATAAGGACTTCCAACATTATAAATCTTGGTCTGATTCTTAGTGACTGTATAAGGAAAAAAGGAAGGCTCAGTGTTAAATATTTAACTTACATGCATTTAAATGCTAATTAATTTATATTTGGCTGTCCGTTGTCCTCAAATGAGAGAGCAAAGTAAAACTGTACTGATAGAATTTAGAACAATTCAGCACTTATGTGAAAGAAAACACAAAACTATGCAGATTCTGCCACCCTTCAGCAGCAATTAACTGAGTTACAATTGTAAACAGTGGTTCTAAAGATCGATATAACAAATAAACATTTTCCCACAGCTAATATTAGATGTATATTATTTTACATTGCTTTCTGGAGATAACTTTTATACTGCTGGTTTTCAATAGTTATTTCATTTCATTCTGATTTGGCTGTGCATAATAAACTAATTATCTGTCTATACTAGGTACATATAACAATAATAATAAAAAAGACTTGGTTTTTCAGTGTGAAATCTGCATCATGAGAGATTGATTATATTCTGTGAAGCACAAGAGGACTATTGCTTAAATGGATTTCATTGAAGTTAATCTTCCTAAAGTGGTTGCTGCTTATTTTTATGCATTCCATGAAAATAGGAAAAAAAATGGCACATCAGGCAACAAACTAGAATAGATTCCCTTAGGTGCTGATTTTTCCTCCTTTAGGTGGGAAATGCTGTTGAACAGAGAGGAATTAAAAATAGCATCCTTCATCGGCAGTCTGATGTGGAGCTATTTATTGCAGAATATTATATCATTTTATCCCACTGTAGATTCCAGCTCAACTTTATGGAAACTGGATCAGAGCAATTAACTTATACAGTAAAATCAGTTGGTTTGGATATACAGTAACCAAGAATACTACAAGCAATTCGTTTGCTCACTCCTGAGTATTATACTGGCTTTTATACAAGCAGAAGTAACGATTCCAGGGTCTTTTCCAAAAATTGGAAAGCTTCAACAGGTTTCTAACTGCAAATTAGATGGATTCCCCCCCCCTCCCCCGGCTCCCCAAAAATAGAGAATAAGACTAATGGGCTGTATTTTGTGCAGGTATGGGTGAATAAGTAGAAACCAACAACATTTACAGGCTTTTGATGTAATATTTCAGTCCATATAGCAGAATAACAGAGTTAGAAGGGATCTTGGAGTCCAACTCTCTGCTGAAGCAGGAGATTCTATATCCTTTCAGATGAATGGCTGTCCAATCTCTCAAAACCTCCAGTGATGGAACACCCACAACTTCTGAAGACAAACAGTTAATGCAGGCAGTGGTTGTCATTGTTCTCACTATCAGGAAATTTCTTCTCATGCCTAGGTTGGTTCTTTTTCTTGATTAGTTTTCATTGTCTGTAGAGTTTCTCAGTCATTCAGATCATGGTTGTTCCAAAGGTGCATTTTCAGGAAGCAACTGGACTTAGTTGTTTATTTATTTATTTATTTTTAAGAATTTTTATTTTTTAGATAAACATACACAAACAAAACATGAAACATAAAACTATCTTCCAGTTACATACATACAGTGTGTGGGTTGGTGACAAGTCTGTTATGCGTCATCTCCATAGTCCTCACTTACAATTTGTATCAATTCTCATATTATCAATCTAGTATATATATTTGTTTTCGAAGATTTTCACACAAGCACAAAGCCGAAAGCACCAGCCTGAAGATGGCGAATGGGACCTTGTTCAAATGTCACCAAGATACTCTCAATCTTACATGGGAAAAGACCTGAAAACGCCAAGACCTGCATACACACACATACACAAACACATTATTATCGTTGTTAATCATTTATTTGACTATAACTGTTATTCCATCATTTTATGTGAGATATTCAAGATTTTAGATTAATTTATATTATAACATTCATTACATCATCCTAAATCCATCCAATAGTAATACATCTTTATGTTATATTCTCTGTAGTTATATTATCGTTATATTGTAAAATTCTCTAACATTTCCATATTTTTTGTCTAACCTTTGATAAAATAAATCCCATATATAAATCCGAGTATTGTTTATTTTCTTGTTCTCTTAATTTCAAATGTCAATTTACTCATTTCAGCACATTCCATTATTTTCTTAATAACTTCCTCCTGCATTGGTATTTTCTCATTTTTCCAACTTTTAGCAAATACATTTCTATTTCGCCTTCTCATCCAAGAAGCTTCTTCAGCTCTGACAGGATGGTGGGCAATGAAAGGATTTATATTCCTTGCAGACAGCTGGTCATTTGCATCCTTTTAGGGGTACTTGAAGCCAGGGGTGGAATTCAACCGAGGTTACTACCAGTTTGGTGACTACATTTTGTGACAGTAAGAGCGCGGGCAGGCAGCTGGGCCAAACGGCAGCAAACACAAAACTGGTTCGATGTCTGCTGTTCTTCAGAGCTACCGGTTTTATAGAGCCGGGCAGAACCAGTAGCATCCCATTGCTTGAAGCACTTGGAGGTTGATCGGTGTCCTCAGGGACACCCTTCAACAACCCTCTAAAAGGATACAAATTACCAGCTGTCTGCAAGGAATATAAATCCTTCCATTTCCCACTATCCAGTCAGAGTTGAAGAAGCTTCTTGGATGAGAAGTGAAATGTCTTCAAAAGAAAAAAAAACAAAGTCCAGCTGCCATCTGAAAAAGTACCTTTGGGATTTCTGTTCATTACTTTTTGCCCTGTTTTGGAGAATAAGTTGCCCCCGTCTTCTTTGTAGCAGCCCCTCAAATATGGAAACACTGCTGTCATGTCAATCTACTCAAGGGGGAGAATCTTTTTTCATGAAAAAGCTAAATTAAATTTTTATTTTTTACAAACTTCTATAAATAAGTCCCTTTTATACAGATGGACATTTGAAACATTAAATATTCATCATACATATTATTTTATACATAATTTTCATATATGTGTTGGTGGGCATTGTTTTATTAATAGTAAATGTCCTTGATACTTTTTTGCAATGTAAATTTCCTGGAAAGAGATTTTTATGTTGTTGTATTTATTTGTTTTTGTTATGAAAGCTTCATTCTTTCTTTGAACCTCTCTCAAGAAAAGAAAATATTTTAGATGTACTGGTTTTTGCTGGCAAAAAAAAAATGCAGATTCTTTCTGTGTTATGAAATAAATATTCATGGAGTTGTGGCTAAAATGATGGTTTCTCTCAGCTGGAGTAGTTAAGGTTTAAGCTACTGTTTAAAAACATGTGTGATTTCCGTGTTTACATATTTCACTGTCGGCTTGTCCTCGCTTCGTTTATTTTTTGTCAATGTTGTTTTTCGTGTTGCTTTTTTTTTTTGCATTGGCTTTTTTCTTCGTGTTCTTTTTGCCTATTTAGTTTTATATATAAAAGGAACAAAAAGGGAATAGTGAAGTCAGTGAAAAAGAAACGTTTTATTCAATGTTGTTGCCCCAGATGCAACAATTTCACTCTATCCCTTATTTAATTTGAGGGATCACAGTTTATGTGAAGTATATATAAATAAGAAGTTGTTCTACAGGCATAATAAACCTTAATTAAGTAATATTCATTATTTTACATGTAATATAGCATTCCAGAGCAGCAAGCTGTTTATATGTAAGTGTGTATGAGTTGATAGAACATTTTATTTATCTTAATAGTTCTGCTACATTTAATAGTTGTATTAAATTTCACTATACTCCAATTACAAATTCTGCCTTGCCTTTCATCTAAAAAACTTCATCTATAATGCGTTTACTATTGCCAGAGCCTTATTGATGCTAATTGTTATTCATACATTGCCATGTGATGGCAGATAGCTTTTTTTTTATGAATACAGTCTGTAGTTTAGGTCACGGAGTACTAATTCTGGAAATCAGTTTTGGGAGAGAGAGATTTCTTAAGCCCTGCTTGGAATGTATAAGCATAGCTGACTTTGAAAACTTAATCACTTTAAACAAAGAGCACTGATCCAGTATGGGGCTCCCTGTGCTTTTCCTATTGACCTCTTTATTGGAAAATGTTATTCTAGCTGCCACCTTTGTAAAATGCATGGTAGTGTACTATAGGACTGTGTAAACAAAGTTAGCTGAAAAGGCAGGGAGAATAATGGAATTATAGCAATAGAAGACTGAATGGGATTAGAAAGAAAGCACACAGAAGGGTAAAAATACCATTTATTTCACCTGGGCAAGGCAAGGAATAATAACAGATTCAGTTTCCTAGAGTTATGTGTATACACATACACACACACACACAGAGACACACACTTATATACACATACATAAAGCAGGATGAATTTACAGTCTCCCAGTTTCTAGCCTGATGCCTTAGCCACTACATCAAACTGGTTCTTCTACCAATATTTAAATAGTTGTATTTACATGTTTTCATTATTTATTTATTGGATTTTTATCCGGCCTTTATTATTATTTTTATAAATAACTCAAAATGGCGAATACATATAATGGGTTGGGCCAGTGGTGGGATTCAAATTTTTTTACTACTGGTTCTGTGAGTGTGGCTTGGTGAGTGTGGCATGGCTTGGTGGGTGTGGCTTGGTGGTGTGGCAGGGGAAGGATACTGTAAAATCTCCATTCCTACCCCATTCTAGGGGGAACATTACCACCGGTTCTCTGAACTTCTCAAAATTTCCACTACCGGTTCACCAGAACTGGTCAGAACTTCTGAATACCACCTCTGGGTTGGGCTGAGAAAGAATAACTAACCCAAAGTCACTTTCATGCCTAGGGCTGGACTAAAACCCAAGGTCTCATGAAAAGCTAGTCTGGCACTACTATACTAAATGGCTTTGTAGTCTGTGTTCTCTGGGCACAGATCCTTCAAGTTTTCCCAAACATCTGGCAACCAGATGTTAACAGATACCAGCAGGCTGGAGTTTCCATGATATGTGTTATATTGTCTTTCAAGAGCTACTGAGTTAGAGTGGAAGCAATCTTTTTTAGAGATAGTGTGATCAGTTTGCAGCTATATTGTTTAAGAAGATGAACTATTCCATTTCTTTATGACAGTTTCTTAAAAATAAATTGTTAGAGATAATTTCTGCATATACATATGCATACCTAATTTGGGCATATCTAAATCCAGAGTATAAATAAGGAAAACTCTTGGATGTATGACAATTTTATAACATCCATAATTGATAATAGGGATTCCAAAAAATTGTGAAGACATAGTGGGTAATATAGGAAGAGAAAGGAATTGTAGAAAGTGATTAAATAGAAAGATCTAGAACAAGGAAGAGTAGTATAGCAGAGATATGCAATTACTGGTATCCTACGGAATGAGAGACTGATCCATCTTAAGGCTATCTAGCAGAAGACAGAATATAATATATATGTCAGCAGAATGATATTTTTAATTTCCATTTTTTTTCTATTTTTTTTATTATCAATTTTTCTTTGTTTTTACAAGAAGGCCTTAGAGCATATTTGGTTTCCACTGTCATTTCCTCTCATTTTTCCTTGTTTTCAGCAGAAATTTCTCATTTTACTAATATTGCTTTTTAGCTTTCAACAGTTTTTTGGGAAGGTATATCTTTAAAAAAAAATACTCAGTGACAATACTAGCATGCTTCAAAGTGTATAACTATGTTTATTTCCTAACGATTTAAAATATGCACTATACACACTTATGTATATGCATGCACAAACATGCATACATACAATTATTCTTTTCAATTTAAAATAAAAAAATCAAAATGTTTCAATACTGAAATAACACTAAAATTGGTATTTAAGTTATTTTTATTCTAAAAGCATATAGAGCAATCAATAAACATTGATATACATAATTCTGAACATATCTTAACAAGTTCTTGAACCTCCCTTGATGGGTAAAAATATTGTCTAAAACATTCATTAAAATTAGATACAAATATACATGCACATTTAGTGTCAATTATATACTACAGCAGCTAATCATTGTACAAAAATCGTTCTCATTGAGAATTATTTAGTGCCTAAACCATGCTGATGATTTCTTAAAATGAGTTCTTTTTGTTTTTTTTCAAAATTTTTTCTTTTCTTTCAATTTTATGAAACAAACAAAACAATGTAAAAGTCTATTGGTTTAATCATAATATTGTCAAAACATTGTAAAGATGTAGGTAATTTATCTGGAATAATTACCTTTTGTTAAATAGTATGTAAAAAACTAACAAAGATACTTACACTCTGGCCTGGAGGTATTTTAAAAAATAAATGAAACATGCTAATAGAGATTTCAAAACAAACTCCTACATTCCAAAACTGATTTTTTTAAAAAGGAATCACAGAGAAGGACTAGACGTTAGGACACTCACTAAGTTAGAAGTATGATGTTGCATATCGTATAGTTTTGTTCTCAGATATTATGGAATCTAATAGTATGTATATATTGGATAGTGCTGATACAGCTCATATGGCCATAATTGAGCCTGCAATTATAATAGTAAGCTGTGGCAGTTATTAAGTGGTCATCCTATGACTGTACTTGATTATATGGCCTTTTCTGTGGTGGTCATTAAATGAATGTTGTGGTCATAAAGTAGATGCCACATTTGTTAAGCAAATCCATTGTTACTATGGGATATTTTTTGCCGGAAATCAGAAGTACATGCTGATTTCTGACATAAATGTTTTAAATTGTTGTCGTGTAACTGTGAAGAACTGCACAAATGCATCAATGCAGGTTGTTTGCTGAGAACTCAAAATGTGACCACTCAACTATGGAAGGAAGAGGCCAACAGAACTTCAATTCCATATTATAAATACTTTTGGGTGGTCTATCATAACTTCAAATAAGCAACTGGTCATAAGTTAAGGACTATATGTTCTAACCGTGAATGCCTAGTTCAGTGTATATTATATACAAACTTCTAAATAGACAAGAAACACTCCTGCACTAACACAGGCAAGACCAAACAATTCCCTTTGGAGTGGAGTTGTGCCAAAGCAATGAGTTACAGTGAAAATCAAACTATTATTTCAATAAATGTAAAGTATGTAGATTTTTGTGTTCTTACTCTTGAGCGAGCAAGCAGGACTGTGATTGGATTGCTATAGATGTGTTTCATTGGACCATTGATGAGTAGCAATAACAGTAGCACTTACACTTCTATACTGCTTCTAAGAGGTTTTACAGAGTCAGCCCAACAATCTGGGTCCTCATTTTACCCATCTCAGAAGGATGGAAGGCTGAGTCAACCTTGAGCCCGGTGAGATTTGATCTGCCAAATTGCAGTCAGCCGGCAGTCAGCAGAAGCAGCCTGCAGTACTGCACTCTAACCACTGCACCACCATGGCTCCTAAGTTTAAAAAGAGAAACAAGTCACTTCATACGTGGAGATCTTCTCCAGCTTGTAGAAACTATTGCTAAATTTAGGGAGGAAGTACAATGGCGGCCAATGAAGCAATACACTTTTATTCTAGGAGCAGATAAACCAGGACCCTTATGCTTTGGGTTCAAGTTAACATAAACTCTAGCTGGATAAGAAATCATCAGGCGTTTGATAAAAAAAGATAAAGATATGCTGAATTTCCTGTAAACAGTATGTGTTGTTAACAAGGGGAAACTGAATTGCCACATCAACTGAAATATTTTCATTGTTACACTAATCATATCTATGTACAAATACGTACCCATTTTTCTGGATATAAATTTTTGTTTGAAATCTGAATCCAAGAAAGTGAGGGAGGGAGAAGAGGGTACAAGACAGAAAGAAAGAGAAACAAACTCCTTGCCTTATATGTCAAAAGTTAAGGAATTATAAGCATCAACTTAATTTAAAATGATATCATTCCTTTGTGCCTCTTTAACACTAGAAGCTAATTAGGTTCTATTAATTAAGAAGATCTTTCATACTTTAATATTTAGATATGCTTTAATGCTATGGAGTTAAATAAATTGACTTCCAAATTTAGGTGCATAAAAGTGTGACACATTAAACCTGTTTTTGACATTTCTAAGGGAGAATAATGAAATCCTTATCAAGCCAATATTCATGCTCATTTAGGGTGCCATAGCTGGAGTCACGAACTGTTCTACGACATCCCACATTTTCCTTCAAGTGTTACAAATATTACATTGGAGATTTTCACAGATTAATTAGCAATAGAAAAGCTTTTATAAATAAAGTCAGTTCAATAAAGACAAGTCCTATTAAAATGCAAACTATCATTCAAGATGATTTTTAAAAATGAAATGAACAGAAATACTGAAGACCGACTACTAAACCTGAATGAACATCTTGAAAAACAATTTGTTGAATATTAATGCTTAGGAAATGTCATTTCTGCTCCAAATGCTACTAGTAATTAAGCTTTGTTTTTGTTTCTGTAAAAGAGAAAAACCTTATGGAAGAAGTAGAATTTTAATAAGCTCAGTTTCACAATTAGAGTTTTAGAAGACAATGCAAATGGTATTGTCATTATATCTTCTAAGGCATGTGGTACTTGATAACATATTATTTTAATAAGTAAATAACAAGTTTCTTTTCTTAAACATCAAGAAATGGAAATTTAACTGAAACCGGATTCTGTTTAAATATGGATAAATATTTATTGATATTATGATATGTCTTTTTAAAAATGTATTTTTATTGTGTATTTTCCTTCATTTTACATCTCAATTTCAATTTTGCAACAATGATATGCTGGTTGTATCAACACCTTTTTAAAATATACATGATGTTATATATCCTAGTTACGACCATTTTCCTCTTTTTCATACAGTATAGTCCATAGAAAAAAGAATAAAAACTTGATATTATACAACATACTTTATATCTATTGTATCCATGATAATAACATACTTCTCTATACATTTATCACTCTATATATTTTGATTTGCAATTATGTACAATCTAGTACCAATATTGCTTATAATACGTATCCTCCTATATAACTTTATATGTATTTGTTTCTAATTTATTGATCCTCTTTCGTCATCCATTTTCTAACCTTTGCATCCATTGTCTAGACTCTAGCCAATTGTGCCATAGTCCCATATTAGGTAATACTCTGTTTCTCTTTTGTCTTTAGTTTCCATCATTAACCTGTCTTTTTTGGCACATTCTAATATTTTCTTTATTACCATTTCCTCTGTGGGTATACTTCTGTTTTTCCAATTTTGTGCGTATGTAATTCTAGCCACTGTTATTACATGTAACATTAAATATTGAATTTTATTAGTATGCCTAATAAAAACAATTCTGGCTTTAGGTCTATTTGTTGTGTTACCATCTCCTCTAAACACTTTTTAAATCTTTGCCATCATATGCCTTACATGCCATAAATCTCCATACAATATGCTTTGGTACCAAAATGCTCACAAATAGCACAGGAAATCTTTCTTTCTTTATCTTTATCTTTATTTAATCTTATATACCGCCCCCACTCCCAGTGGGACTCAGGGCAGTGTACAGCCGATTAAAATACAAATATAAATACAAATACAATGTTTAAAATGAATTTAAAAAGAATTAAATAATTGGCTGGAAAAATTAAAAAAATTATCAAAGGATTAAAAAACTAAAAACCATTAAGGTCAAATTAAAACCCCTACACGTAACTCTAGGCCAGACCGGCTTGATGGAATAAGTAGCGTGCGCCGGAAGGTTAATAGGTCAGGGATGGTCCTCATCTCCGTGGGTAATTCTTTCCAGAGAGAGGGTGCCCTCAGAGAGAAGGCCCGGACCCTCGGGGTCGCCAGCTGTCCAGCCGGCGGCACCCCAAGGAGGCCCGCCCTATGGGAACGGACTGGCCAACAGGAGGCCGACGGTGGCAGTAGGCGGTCCCGTAGGTACCCTGGTCCCAAGCCATGGAGCACTTTAAAGATGACCACTAACACCTTGAATCACACCCGGAAGGTCACCAGGAACCAATGCAGCTCGCGCAGAAGTGGTGTAACATGGGAGCTCCGAGAAGCTCCAAAACCACCTGTGCAGCCACATTCTGTACCAACTGGAGCCTCTGGGTGCTCTTCAAGGGGAGCCCCATGTAGAGAGCATTGGCATAATCTAGGCGGGAGATGACGAGGGCAGATGTGACCGTGCGAAGTGCATCCCGATCCAGAAAGGGCCGCAATTGGTAGATCCTATGGACCTAATAAAAAGCCCCCCTGGCGACGGCTGCTATATGATCTTCTAACGATAGCCGTACATCCAGGAGGACACCCAGATTGCACGCCCTCTCCCTGGGGGCCATAATTTCCCTCCCCCCATGGCCAGCAATGGAGTTAGCTGGCTATATTGGGGTGCCAGAAAGCACAGCCACTTGGTTTTGGCCGGGTTGAGCTGAAACCTGTTCCGCCCCATCCAACCCCGCACAGCCTCCAGGCACCGGGTCATCACTTCCACGGCTTCGTCAAGGTGGCCATTAAAATATTTCCCATCCGAAACCAACAATGGCTTTCAGTTCCTAGCTGAAACCAAAAAACAGAAGAGATGGATTTCAAGCTGTCTGGAAAATGTTTACACATATCTCAAAGTCTTTCTTCAAGGTCACTTACAAAGTGAAAAAAGAGTAGAGCCCTTCTGGTGGGACATATATCTCTGAAGACAACCTTTGGATATCAAAATAGAATTTGGGGGTCTAGAACAGGAGAATTAAGAGAATTGCATTAAGGAAAAACAACAACAAATAGAATCTTATATAATGTTTAGGATTAGGATAGGATAGAATAGGATAGGGTACATGATATGAATAATCAATGGATGGAAAAAGAATTTGTAGTAATTTATCTCATAAAGAGAAGCTCAGAAGAAAAAAAGATTCAGAATGTTTAGAGTCTGCCTTAACAAACTCACTTGTAAAAGAAGGCTGGAGGTTATTATTACAGTTTCCTAAAATTTTTCATGAAACTCCTTATTTGAAATCTGTGCAGTCTTGCTTGCTTTATGATGCCTTGCCTTATGGGACTTAAAACCTGTTTTGGAAGAGGTCCTTTCTATGGTTTTCAGCTTTTTCTTCCAAAACATTTTTTTAAAATTTTATAGTCCAAACTCATTCTTTCCCAAGCAGAAAAGGATATCAGAACTAATCTCTCTTTTCTCTCTCCTCACTTCTTTCCATATTTCAGCATGGAGTATTTAGTACATATTGCAATAAAAAGATATATTCACAAGACAGTGGTAAAATCTATTTCTTAGTGTTTGCTTAGGTCTGGTTTAACAAGTGGTCCAACTAGTTTATCAGCAAAATGTTTCATGTCAGGATGCAATCTTTTCTGATCAGTATGCTATAAGGACAAAATATGAATAATGAATAATGTAAAGAAGAAATAAGAAAACAATTTAATGTTGTAGCTGGCAAGGTAACCATATGTGTTGGCTAGCCATAGAAATTGTTGATAGAAAGATGATAGATAGATAGATAGATAGATAGATAGATAGATAGATAGATAGATAGATAGATAGATAGATAGATAGATAATAAATATACAATATGTAATTTCACATCTACAACACATTTGCTAGATAACAATGAGGAAACTAAATATAAATATTATTCAAGATGTAGTTATCGCTAGTAATATAAGTATTACTAGATAATACATAATACATAATACTTTAGTTAACTAGCTGTTTGGCTAAAAACCAATTTGGCTAAAATCAATTTTTTTATCAGAAATGGACTTAGTAGTTATAAAAATATTAAATAAAAGAAATGTGATGTTGTGAGTAAGAACTTGATCTCTGATCAGGATGACTCAGGGTTCAAGTCCTTCTCTAGCTATGGAAACTCATTGGTTTGGGTTTAATCATTACTTGATAGGTTGCTGTTATGGGGATAAAATTGGGGGTGATCCACATGAAAAGTGTCTTGGGTTCTTGGAGGAATAATGATAGAGATATGCAAGATAGTTAATAAAGTTGATGTCCGGTGCCATGATTGGAGAAAATAAAGGATTCCAAGGCCTTGACCAAAAGGAAAACTAAAAAGGCAGTTTTAATTCTAGTGGCAGCAGATGAGTCTTCATGTCAAAATAACAGAGGGCTGTATAACATTTCCCATACAAGAAAAAGTCTCCCATAATAACTTAAGTATTCTGTTATGGATAGCAATATTTCAGTCCTTTGTGGAAGTTCAAATTTGCATTGCAAAATTTAGAAGTGCCTTGAAGAAACTGTGACAGTTACTAAGTATACATTTATATCTAGATCATACCTATTGCTTTAGGCCTAGATGAAATAATATTCAATAAAATCTACACTTGTCATCACAATTATAACTGTCCCAAGTAACAATAATAGGTTTCTTTTTGGCCAGTTGTATCTCTGTTTACTTAAAAACCTTATGCACTGAGAGGATTAGAGTTGGAAATTTACAGCTATGAAATGGCAGAATCAAGAACCAATCTAAAAGATCTGAAATGACATGTAGAACTCCAAAACAGCTGTATGTTCTGGTGTTTATTAGGAATTGGAATTAAGTAACTCAAATTTGTACCCAACTTCTGGAGCCTATACCTAACAACTACAATTAGGAACAGTGACTTTGTCAATAAATGATATGATTAGTAAGTATTCGCTTTTGGTATTAGAGCTAGGCTTATATATTAAACTAGGAATAAATCAAGCTTGTATAATCACACATTTCTAAATGCTGTTGTCCCGTGGAGTAGGGGAACAGAAAGCACATATACACACAAGAAATTTATTTCTTGGATCCTATGCACAGAGCTGCCAGTGGGAAAATGAATGAAACTTAAGCCATTAATAGAAACTCCAAAGTGTGAAATGTAATTAAAAATAACCAACAGTTACAATTTTGTTTTCCATACAATTTTTCGAGTTATAATTTCTTTACTTAACCCCTAAAATCACTGTTTCCACATGAAACATTTATATAAAATGAGAGATCTTCAATAAGCACTAGATAAGTTGGAAAAAACAGTATTATCATGTCATATCTGGCTCAGGGACACATCCAGTTTTTTTTATCAGAGTTTTCAAAATATTCAATGACTCTTAGTGCTGTAAGTTCCATTAGGCAGATAGATAGGTAAATCCTGATGTTATTTTAACAAGAACCAGTCTACTAGGAACTAAGAGAATCAATAAGAAGCATTAGTTTATTTTTATAAACTGTTTAAGACAATCAAAAGACTTATTTGTTTTCTACAAGGATTCTGGATTAGACTTTCAAAGATTTTGTTTATAATGTTCTATTGACAAAATGATGATTTCTAATTAGACAGTCAATCTAAGACAGAATTCTGCTTTTTCTCTGGAAAATTTGCTTCAGTTTAATTAGCCAAGGAATCAACATGGCTTTGTTTAATTCAATGAGTATGAGAGACACAGGAATGATCATTGTCAGAGTTTTTGTTGCTGCCAGTTCTAACTTCTCCTGATTGGACCATCAGATTAGGAATAAAATGGAAACAATATGGAAACTCACAGCAAAGGTTTGGAAAATACCCAAGCAAAACATAAGGACCAAAACACATACAGCCATAATAAATATTTGAAATACTAAGTTATAAGTGTTAATAGTAAAAGCAATATGTTTACTACCATTCCATTTTACTCAATGCCATCTAGCAGAACTTTTTAAATAATTAAGTATGTATTGTTGAAATACTGTACCTGTTGTGTGCAGAGTGTTGGCCTCAACTAGCGCCCTCCACACAACAGGAAGTATAGACATCGAAATCATCTTAAAATTACGGGGACTCTCCAAACTAGGCCAGTTACCAGCAGCCCAGGAAACACCTGGTACAGAGCCGTTAAGATACTCATACCGCAAAAACCGCTTAAGCAAGTAGAGGTACAACATAACCATATTAGGCTATATGCAATACTGTAACCAATAATAATTCAGCATGCTTTGTTTCCTAATACGCTCTTAATAAAAGAGTGGTTCAGAAACGCTCTGGGCTCACTCACCTCAAGGAAAACCCTGTGTGTTGTCTTTATTCCGCTCCCAAGCGGATCTCATGAGTGGCCCACCCTGTGCGGGACTGCAATCCCGCAATGTATATGTATGTAAAGGCGAAAGATTTATGGGGTTAACGGGGCCCTGGCTAACAGGATCTGCACAAATAAAGGGATAAGGCAAGGGTATATCATGGCCTCATTATTATTTAATTTATACATCAATGACTTGCCAGGGTTAATGAAGGATACCATGGTACATATGCCGATGATCTTAAATACTTACTGTAATAGCTTGCTTTATGCTGATGATATGATTTTATTATCATACACACAAGTAGGATTACGTCGGCTATTAAGAAGATTTAGCTTTTATTGCCAGGATAACTCTCTAATCATTAGTAAATCTAAATAAAAAATAATGGTGTTTGGAAGAGACCATTAGAGACATAGGTGGCAATTGGATGGTGAACCAATTGAACAGATTAATTCCTTTGTATATTTGGGCATAAATTTTTTGAAGACTGGATCTTGGGCCTGCCATCATCAATGGAGTACATTTAGGGCAAAACCCATTAGAATTTATTGCTCAAACTAAAAAACCATAGTTATCCAAGGTCCCTAGTCCCATTAATTAAGGTTCATAAGGCTAAGGTTACCACAATGCTCTTGTATGGAGCAGAAATTTGGGGTCTTTACTCAACCACAGTCCTAGAACAAACACAGTCCCAGCATTTGAGATGTATTTTGGGTGTAGACCCAAGAACATCTGCTGCAGCAGTTAGAGCTGAATTGGGAATTTATACAATTCAGGCATTATCTAAAATTAGAGCTTATAACTACTGGTGCAAAGTTAATGAAATGGAGACTATAGACTACCCAAATTATGCCTACTAGAGCAAATAAAACTACAATCACAAATCTCCTGGATCATTAAACTAACAAATTTTGTAAGAAGCTGTGATCTCCCTATCTCTTGTGTAACAGGAGAACAATAAAAAAAAAAAAGAGTTGCCCAAAGAATTAAGGATATAGATGCACAGACTGATATAGCTATCCTTAGTCAGGTAGGTAACTTGAAATGGTTGAGTAAATACAAATGTACTTTCCAAGTAGATAGCTACTTGAAGTCACAACTCCCAAAACATCTTAGGGAGATATTCACGAGAGTGAGACTTGAACAGGTTGACACAATGGTTAGATACGGGAGATTTCATGCAATACCATACAATGAGCGCCGCTGCATTTGCAGAGTGGCAGAGGTAGAGGACCTGGCTCACATCCTATTTGACTGTTGCCTGTATAAGAGGATGAGAGACAGGTATCTTGGTCTTTATATCAGACGAATGACCCATTGGGATACCCACATCAAAATAACTTACCTTATGTCCGGCCAGAACTTGAAAATAATATTTAAAGTAGCACAATATTTAAACAAAATGATTCGGTTGAGTTCTGCATATGTGGGATTGATTGGGGTAGACTGCAAGGGCAACTCCGAAATATAACATTGTTATATTTTATCTATATCTTAAATTATTGTACATTATTACAATTTTATTTTGGATTGTATTTTATTACTATTTCATCTTAAATCGTATTTTGTCTGGATTCCATTTTAAATTGTATTTTATCAAGTTTCATTTTAAATAGTATTTTATCATACTTCATTTTGAATTGCTTTTATTACATTTTAGTAACAAATCGTTGCTGGAACTTTACACTTTGATATGGCCCAAGGGCTAATCAATAAAGACTTATTTATTATATGTATGTACATATGTAATGTAGGAATAATATAATTAAGATAACATAGAATAACACAACTTAAACATAATAACATAGCAATATAATATACATTATATTATATTTAATTACAATAGAATCATACTTTTGCATGAGAGTTTATTGCAGCCACTTTTCAGTGCAGTATGAATTCAATAGTATGCGAGTTGTGCACAAGTTACCAATCAATTTCTTCTAATAGATCAAATGATTCAAGTTAAGAATAGGGCCAGGATCCTTGGTGGAAAACAGAACTTTAGTGCTATTGTCTAGACTGGGAAGCTTATAGACATATATGGTAATTATGGCACCTTAGTAAAGGATGCTTGAATATAGACATATATAGTAATTATGGCACCTTAGTAAAGGATGCTTGAATATTCCTAAATGTAAAATAAGACTCTTAATATTTCCTGGGGAAAAGGAAAAAAGAAAGCTCAGGAAACTCAATATCCACATGAGCTCTGTGAAATTTTTTGCATCCTCTTCATCTCATCAGCATGTACAGAAAGCAGGTATTGCTGAATAAATGTTCAGAGAATGAGTTAGTTAATGCACATGAGTTTAGAGAATGAAGCAGACCACTGGATAAAAATGTCAGCATATATAAATTTTGCTTCAGATTATAACTGTGTATACGGCATATCCAGGGGTGGGTTTCTACCGGCTCTGTCCACCTCTGTAGAACTGGTAGCTCTGAAGAACAGCAGACATAGAACCGGTTCTATGTCTGCTGATGTTTTTGCCCATCCGCCCACCTGGGCTCTTACCTGATCTTTATTTCCTGCTTTTTCAACTTCAGTTAAAAAAAAGCAGGAAAAAAGGCTGTTTCTTGGCATGCAGCGCTGCTCAGTTGTCCAGGCACCAGGCTGATGACGATTTACAGACAGGCGCGGCAACATGCAGGGAAGCACATAGTAAATAACCGAACCTCGTAAATCACTGAACCCGTAGTTAACCCTGTCAGATCCCACACTGAGTATATCTGGAAATTTACTCAGGCAATGTGTATTATTTATAGCACAATACAAGTAGTCCTTAAGTTATGATCACAATTGATTCCCAAAATTTCTGTTGCTAAGTGAGACAATTGTTAAGTGAGTTTTGCTGCATTTTACAACCTTTGTTGCCACAATTGTTAGGTAAGTAACAGTTGTTAAGTTAGTAACTTGGTTGTTAAGTGAATTTGGCTTCTTGTTGACTTTGTCAGAAGGTTGCAAAAGGTAATCGCATGACCCCAGGACATTGCAACCACCCCAAATATGAATCAATTGCTAAAGCATCTGAATTTTGACCATATGCCCATAGGGAGGCTACACTGGACCTAAGTATGAAAAATGACTATAAATCACTTTTTCCAGATTCTTTGTAACTTTGAATAGTTACTATAATAAGTCAAGGGCTGCCTGAACTACCTGAAATATGTGATATATAAAGTTAATCTGAATCTAAATGGAAGTTTCTGGATGTTCCATACATAAGTGCTTCAGTGTTTCCTAGAGAAGAGACCTGATACAAATATGATATATTAATTTGAAATAGTTTTTTTTTTCCAGCCAAGCTATCTTTTTAGTGAATGCTATTCCTGAATGGTGCAACCACATAGAAAGAGGCAATTAAGTATTTTCAACTGAACCCTATTTTTAGAGCGGTAAAAGTTTGGGCCAGTGCCATTAAGTATTATTTTTATTTATTTATTTATTTATTTATTTATTATTTATTTGATTTGTCAATTGCTTACAAGATAATAGGTGTAAGTATATACATAGTTATGAATACATGAAATGGTCTTCATATAAGAAAAATAAAAGAAACAATAGGACAGGGACGGTAGGCACATTGGGCGCTTATGCATGTCCCCTATAGACGTAAGGGGTGAGATCAATAGTAGACAGTCTAAAGTTAAAGTTTTTGGGGTTTGGGGAAGAAACCACAGAGTCAGGTAGAGTATTCCAGACATTGACCACTCTGTTGCTGAGGTCATATTTCCTGCAATCAAGTTTGGTGCGGTTAACCTTGAGTTTGTATCTATTGTTTGCTCTTGTATTGTTATGGTTGAAGTTAAATTTTTCGTTGACAGGTAGGACAATGTATGATTTTATATACCATACTTAGATCAGACCGAAGACGATGTAATTCAAGGTTTTCTAGGTCTAGAATTTCAAGTCTTGTGGCATAGGATATTCTACAATGAGTATTACCAAACAGATATTCATTCATTGCCAAGAGACTTAACAGACTGTTCCAATTATGCAGAATTTAAAACTAAGAATAGCTCTTGAGCCTCTGTTTCCAATGGTCTAAGTTAAGCATTGTTGTGTTGGCAAGGTAAGCATGAAAGTATAAATGTTCCATTAGCTCAAGGGAAACCAGAGATAAAGCTTTTGGTTGGCTGCATTCAGAGAAAAGAACAAAATGCATGAAACCCAAGTAGCATTAGCTTTGCGAGTCTAATTCTGAGTAGCTGAGAGTACAGTAGAGGAATACATCCCATTAGCTAAAGCTTCTGTCAGCATCATCACATCGTTCAACCTCCCTTTTGTTCTCTATATATGGTTTTAAAATTGCAACATTATATATCGTTTGTAAGAATTCACAAAGCTACAACAAATTTCCACAGTGGCTTGGAGTCTTCCACTGTACACTTCAAATGGTAGCTTTGAAACTAGCTCCCATTTTTGTTGCTAATCTGCTTTAGTGATGTAAATTGATAAGAATTTGCTAGATTGACTCACCCATTCAAAGAATTAGATAAATATCATCTATTAACTTCATACAAATTCAGTTCAATTGCCAATGTTACAATATCACAGCACACATGGGGGCGCAGTGGTTAGAATGCAGTATTGCAGGCTAACTCTGCCCACTGCCAGGAGTTCAATCCTCATTGGCTCAAGGTTGATTCAGCTTTCCATCTTTATGACATGGTAAAATGAGGACCCCAAACTGTTGAAGGCATTATGCTGACATTGTAAACCATCCAGAGGGTACTAAAGAGCACTATAGAGCGATGTGGGAGTGCTATTGCTGTTCACATACTGTCCTTTTGCAAATTATGTCTGTGAATTCAGTTCACTGATGATATTGCCAATACAGAATCATTAAAGACTTGTTTACTGGTAGTGAGCATTTGTTTCCTTTGAAATAAGTTGCTGCTAATGTTATTATTATCATGATTATTTCTAACTTTCCTGAATGAATAATCACAAAACTGAAAAAAGTTGTTGAAAATAATGTGTATATGTGTGTGTGTGTGTGTGTTTGTGTACACACTTTATACACTATAGATATAGATATATAGATATATGTATGGTATTTAGGTTTCTTCGGGTATTTTCCCACGTAATATTTGTGCTTTTATTATAGCGACGTTTTGGCAGAATCTCATCTGCCATCCTCAGGCTTGTGTATTAGGTTCTTTTTAATTTTGTGTGCCAGGTTGGCAGTCGTTTTTTGTTATGTATGTATGTATGTATGTATGTATATATGTATATATACATATATGTGTGTGTGTGTGTGTGTGTGTGTTAGGTTTTTGAGCTGATAAATAATTAAACAAGGAAGACTAGGATAGATCTATTTCAAGCTACTTAGCTCTCGTCAGCTAGCCATACTCTTACTGGGATTCGAACCAGGGAAGTATTACATGTGAGGCAGTTGTAATTGCCATTAGGCCACTTGTAATTGCCATTAGGCCACTGATTCTCATCCAGATCAGCGATAAGGGGAATGAGTATATATACTTGTGTTACAACACCCTGGTAAGCCCCAATCAAGGGAGAAAGTATACTGCTGTCCTTTTCTGTCTTTTGGCTCATCACCAGAGACCATCCAGACAGAAAGCTATTTGTTTTGTTGTCTTTTGTTTATATGTGTGTTAGGTTTTTGAGCTGATAAATAATTAAACAAGGGAGACCAGGATAGATCTATTTCAAGCTACTTAGCTCTCGTCAGCTAGCCATACCCTTACTGGGATTCGAACTGGGATTACATGTGAGGCAGTTGTAATTGCCATTAGGCCACTGGTTCTCATCCAGATCAGCGATACAAAGGAATGAGTATATATACTTGTGTTACAAGTTTCGAATCCCAATAAAACTATATATATAGTTTTGACATACAAAATGATCACCATCTAGAATACATTATGGATATAATGATAATTGGAAATCAAACAGTATTCTTTATAAATGTGCAATGCCCAGGGACAACAGAATTGGGAAGAAAATTTAAAAAAAATATGGATCTCATGATTGAAAAAAAAGTTGAGTATGAAAAAGATATTTCAAATTCATCCCTGTAGCCGCTAGTGCATTAGGTAAATATCAGACAAGTCAAACTTTTTTTTTTCAGTATCATTTCATCAATATCAGCCATGGATTCACACCCACCCACATACAAAAAGTTCCTGGATACGTCTTACTTCTTACAATGTTACTTCGGTAATTCTTAGGTTCCTATTTGGAAGTCAAATTTCCAAATAACATCAAACCTATGCTTTCCTTCCTTTTCCTTTGCCCTTGTTATTCCATGATGAAAAAAATTATAATAGAATAATAAACTGAATATGTAAAATTCAATAGCAGTCATGTAATAAAAAATATTTTCATTCCAAAAATATAAGAAACTTTCTAACATTATAATTCACATTTTGGAAAACATTCATGATGTTTTCCCCACTCCCACTTATGCCTTTGCCTTTGGAATTAAATATAAAATGTTTTAACCAGATTACATTTTAATGAATGTATATGAATAGGATTTGAAAGGCAAATTTTTTTTTGAGACTAAAGAAAGTAGATCCACATTAATGGAATTCATTATGCAAACATTTTTTTTTGCTGATAAAAAAATGCATATTAATCTTCTAATAAATCATATCATTAGTTGCAATAAATAATAATTTAACAGAGCAGGCTATAGAGCCACCAGAAATTCTTTCTGAAATAAAAGAAGTTGGATGATCTGCAGCATGATATTAGATTATGATAAAAGGTAGGGTTGGATGTTGTGATTTACATTAATACTATTGTTCTATTTGAGGGTTGCATATTTAGTTGTAAACTGACAATAGAAATTGAGTTGGGCCAAATGAAGCTATCTACAACTTCAAACAAATTGCATAAAATCTGCTCCGAAAATATGGTACATACAATATGAACAAATGCATATAGGTGAATATGCAAAGAGTGTAATGTGACCTTAAGCCCTTGAATTATGGATTCCTATTGTAAACAATACTTTCTGGGTGAAGATGGGTGTCTGGAAAAATTCGTCCTGCACACTCAAACCTCAGGAAGAAATACTTACATTTAGTAAGTATTTTAGTTCAGGTAGCAAAGTCACTAACTGTAGCCCCATTTCCTTCTATAAATCTCAGTTTATTTTTATGCATTTATTTATTTGATTTGTCAATCGCTTACAAGATAATAGGTATAAGTATAAACATGAGTAAGAATACAGGAAATAGGTACAAATAAATGAGGACAATAGGACAGGGACGAGAGGCATGATGGTGCACTTATGCACGCCCCTTACAGACCTCTTAGGAATGGGGTGAGGTCAATAGTGGATAGTTTAAGGCTAAAGGAGTGGGGTTGGCGTTAGAGGATGTAACAACAGAGTCAGGTAGTGCATTCCAGGCATTGACCACTCTGTTGCTGAAGTCGTACTTTCTGCAATCAAGTTTGGAGCAGTTTACATTGAGTTTGTATCTGTTGTGCGCTCTTGTATTGTTGCGGTTGCTTCTCATAATGCAGTAAAGAGGCACTAATGTAGTAGCAGAGTCACTTCTGCTACCGTCGGTCAAACCTACTGGCAAGATTACCAGACCTCCATTGAATAAATATGGACAACAATTAAAGGTAGTCCTCATTTAGCAAGCACAACTGGAAACTGGAAACTTTGCCATTATTTTTTTTCCTCCCAACCCCTAATTCTAAAATAAGCTGCCAACATTAAAAATAAAAGAGATTAAAAGAAATCCTATGCAAAAAAAAAAAAAGGTTGAATGCAACTGAATCCCTTCTTTTTAAATAAAATGCACCTATAAAGAGGTGGATCTTTATATCCCTGTGATTAGAATAATAGCTTTTTACTCATCCATCTTAGAACCCCTCCTGAAGGTCTTTATCAAATAGCACATCTGACATGCATTTATTTCATCCAAAACATATTCCATTCATTTGCGTTTGCAAATTTAATTGCAATTGTTTAAGGATGATGTTGCAGTTTCCCTGGGATGTATTCATACTTCCCTTTTTCTACCCAATTACAACATTGGAGGGCCATGATGTCTACAACCAAAATATTCAGAGGACGCAGCTGAGCCAAGTCCAAGACCTGAAATACAAGTGGAGTTAAGGAACATTTCGACAGTCAAAGACTTCAATTACCATTTACTGTGAGCTGGGACTGAGTAGGCTACATCATGTCATTAGATACACTAAATTTAGAGAAAAGTTTAGGAATCTTTCTTTTTCAAAACTATGTTATGACTATATATATAGGATTTGTGCTTTATTTTTCCTATTCCTGTATAACAGGGTGCTCACATTGCAGCACTGGTCAAAAACAGAGATTATACTACCTGAGACTTCTCAGAAAACAACAACTGAATGAAAAACTGCTGGTGACCTTCTACTGCTGCACCATAGAGAGTATCTTAATTTACTGCACCTCTATATGGTTTGCCAATTGCACAGTGACAGATAGGAAAGCACTCCAGAGGGTTAATGTCATTGCCCAGAAGATCATGGGTTGCCCTCTCCCCTCTTTGGAAGAGCTTTATAGCTCCCACTGCCTTAAAAAAGTTCAAAACATTCTCAAAGATTCATCTCATCCTGGGAACCCCCTTTTTTTTAACTATTACCATCTGGCAGATGGTACAGAATAATAAAAACAAGGACAAATAGGCTGAAAAACAGCTTCTATCCCAGGGCAGTAGCTCTTTTGAATTCTGCTGTATAGTGCAGTGTTGGTGTGGGGTCGGGGATTTTCGGTTCAATATGTGGAGGGTGAAGAATGATTGTTTGTGTTTATTTTCATGGTCATGATGTGCACTGAAGATGGTGTTTGATTTCTTTGTATGATGTGCAATGACAATAAGGTAAAGTAAAGTAAAGTAAACTAACCACTTTGAGGGAATCCTGATGAGGAAATTCCATGTGCTTCAAAAAACCGCCTCCATGTGGGGCCAAACTTTTTCTATGTGTGAAGTAGAAATAACCATTTTCAATTCTCTTGGAATATAGGGACAGAATGAATATTCCTTTACAGGAAGTCATTGACTTAAAACCACAACTGGAACCAGAATTTTCATTTCTAAGCAAGATGGTTGTTAAGCAAGCCATGCAAGATTTGACTGTTTTGCCATTAAGTTAATTGCTGCACTTGTTAAGTGAATTGCTTAGTCATTAAGCAAATCCAGCTTCCATGATTGAACTTGCTTCTCAGAAGTTGGCTAGCAAGGATGTAAATGTTGATCACATGACTTCAGGATGCAACCATTGTCATAATTACATACAAATACTGGAATCTTGATCACATGATCATGGGCATTATGTAATGGTTGTGAGTGCAAGGGCCAGTTGTAAGTGACTTTTTTCAGTGCTGGTAACTTCAACAGTCATTAAATGAATGGTTGTTAAGTTGGGAACTACCAATATTAATATATAATAGATTTTTATGATAGAAAATCTGTTCAATTTCACTTGGCTTGAAAGTAAGTTTAAGTTGTCTGAAGTTTAAATTACAAGCAAAATTTGCCCTGCAGATTCATAAATTGAGGCAAATAAATCATATTGCCCTGATCAGACATTATCATCTCATAAGTACACTGTTTTTCCTGCACCATTCCATAAAAACTAATTAATATAATTAGCATTGTTACATTCCAGTGACAACTTCCATTATTATTTCAGGTCAAGATATGCAAATGATGGAAAGTAACTTATGTTAATAATATTGTTTCAGGGAGCACTTGTAATTAAACTTAAATCAGTGTCTGAAAGTGTTTAATGTGATTAAAATAATATTTGACCCAGAGTTTCAGTTTACGTAGAGTTCCAGATGAAACCATTTCCTTGAGATTTAATTATGGCAGCATGCATATTCATACCTATCTGCTCAAATATATTCATATCAAACAATCCACTGAGACAATGTGGTATTATCTCCATGATCAGAGGCACTTTTTGTAGTGGCCATTGTAAGAGCAAATTCATAAGACAAAGAACAGCATGAATATAAACAACTCATAAGACCCAGACCAAACAAAGCGTATTCAAGAGCTATGAGTTTAATGAAAAAGAGTTCTCATGTTGCACATATAAAACCTTGCTCTAATGGCTGAGCCAACTTGCAAATTGTCAGGCAGAATGGAAATTATACTCCTCCAGTTACTCAAGCTGTATCACTGGCTGGAAACTCAAGTTCTATATGCAGATTTTCTCAATTCAATTCCCACACAATGACATCCTGAAAGGGCTAATGTTTTGAAGAAAAGAAAAGTTACTTTAGAGAAAATGCCCTGAAGCAGTTTCACTCAACAGAGTTGAAGTCTACCCATCTTCAAACTGCCAAGGTTAAGAAACACTGCCTTAAAACATGGGTTCAGGGTTTTCCTGATACATTATTTAATATCCTGGGATCAGGTGAACAAGATGGCTGATTTCTATTCCTAGGGAATAATTTATCATGCTATGGGAATAAGCAGGACAGGCCAGATGGGCTTTCCATTCCAGTTGAATGGTGCTACAGGTGAATAGGTATCAGACACATAAGGCATTCAGAGCAATTTGGTTTTGTATGATTAGCCAGCAGTAAGCTAAACAGTTATATCTGAGATAGCCTGCCTGGTTCAGTGCTCTTGGTAATATTCCTATCCATACTCGGCGAATAAAATCTGCTTTGGATCACTTCCCTTATTACATTTTTAGCAGACCATATGTCAACTTAAGCATATATAGCATCTGAAATGTGAATGTAACTACTGAACTTGTAAACATAACTATCAGATAGGAAGCGGTGATTGGATGTTGAGCTCTGTTCTTGTTTTTTTTTTAAATAAAAGTTTTATTTAAGTTTTCACAAAACATACAAATACAAATAAAATATCTTTTTTTGAGAACAGCGTGCCTCCGGGTTATCACTTCTCCATACAGACATAAGCTCAATACATATTTATCTTATACATTTTAATCCATATCTTATAACCATTTTCGCAATTTTTTCAATAGCTTTTCCCTTTCTTTACTTCCTTTAGCCTTATTTTAAATTATCATATTCCTTTCTTAATTCAATTACATATCTTTTTCTAATTTTTAATATCTTTCTAATCAATTTTTTTATATGTTTGTCTGTCCTGTTTAGAATTTCATATTATCTTTTCTCATAAAACAAATTTTCCCCTGTAATTACTAGACTGGAGTATAACACCTTTGTATCTTTTTTCAAATCTTGTTTAAAAATTTAAGTTACACTTTTACAGTTATAACATTCATTTTCTAACCTCTATTTTATAACACATACCTATTTTCAATCGAATTCTGCTTGGTACATTCCCTTAAAAATACACACTAAATTCTTAAAAGAAAAAAGCATATATGTATATATATATATCTGTGTATATATATATGTATAACAATAGTAAATGGAATAATTATTCTATTCAAGTACAGCTCTGCCATTAATATTAATATCAATCTTTTACATTTCTATTTCTTTTAACAAACATTACCTAGTAATATCAGTTATCTTTCACTTTAATCATCTATATTTCATATTTTACTTATTACTGTCTTTAAATAAAAAAACCCAAACAATAGTTATTAACAGTAGTCAATAAAGTTATTATTCTTATTCAAGTTCATCTTGTCAACTGATAAAAATCTTCCATGTTTCTTTTCAGTTTTTTAAAACTTTCTTTTTAAATCATTGAGAGCCTTATTCTCTTAACAAACATTCCACTACACATCAATAGGTTTTTTTTCTATCACTTTAATCATGTAACATATTTTCTAACCCTTTTCAATTTCTAATATAACAGTCCTATCCCATGCACCCTTGCAGAATCCTCTCCTTAAGTTAAATTTTAACCATTGTCTCTGTCTTTTAAATAGGTTTATACCTTTAATTCTTGTACACTTTTCCTGTACTTCTATATCTTGTTTCTGTCCTTTGTAGCTTCTTTTCCTTTTCCTCTTTCCTTTCTTCTTCTCCCTCCCCTTTTTATTCCCTTTTCTACCTGATTTTCCCTTCTGTGATCCTCCCTTCTGCTTCTTCCTGATATTATGATTATTTTTCAAATTACTCTTTTTTTGATTGTTGCTTCAATGCTAAAGTTTTTAACTCCCTTTCCCCCCTTTCCCTTTTTTACCCTGCTTAAAATTGCTTGGTCATTAAAGATGGCTTCTTCGTTGTCCCGCCCTTCTTATTCTGCCAGCGTTTCTTGCTGTTTTTCATAGTTCAAGATCTCCATTTCTAAAAATTGAAATATGAAGCCAAAAGATCCTCTTCCCTCTTGTGCTTCTTCTTTGTGTTCTTTGAGTATTATTTTTAACTCTTCAAGGAATGATGCCATTTTAAAAAAATTTAAACAACCCCCAATTGATTTTATTTTGTTTCATTAGGATCCACCATCCAAAGTTCCAGGAATCATCTAATAATTCAAGACTGTTTCTTGCTTCTTTTCTCACTTTCTCTTTCCAGAGGCTTTGTTATCTTATAAAAAGGTTCCAGCTACAATGTATCTTTTGCAAGCCTTGTTAAAATTCCACTATCGATTTTTTTTTTAAGTTCCAGGTGGTCTCCTCCATTTTCCAGATTCCACCCTCTTTTTTCCTTTTTCCCTCCTCCGCTTTCTTTCTTTTTTTAAAGAAAATTTTTAAATTATCCAAGAATCTTTATCCCTTTGACACTTTATTTTCAGCTAGAAATAGCCTATTAATGTCAAAGTGGATTAGTATCAATTTCTTATTCGAATCTCTTCTTCTTAATGTTCCAAGTCAATTAAAACTATCAATAAGAGAGGGAAAAAAAGCCAATTCTTTTTCCTTTCCCTTTCTCTTTTGCTGCTTAAAATCTTTTTTAGGAATAGTATTATTATTTAAAATTCAGGTTCCAGGTACCTTAAATAGATGTTCTCCATTCAACCCGGTCAGTCAAACTTTCTCCTTTAAACTTCCTCCTGCACAATCTTGTCTGGTTGTGTTCTTCTTTGAGGTGGCCATTTCTGACCACCGCTGCAACCGCCTTTGGGAAAGGGAGTAATGGCCAGCCGAGGAGGAGAGATGCAGCTCTCCTCAACCCAACTCCTCAATCCAAACAGGAAGTCCAAGTTTGAGCTCTGTTCTGACTGATATTTTTATTTTCCACCCATCTCCCCCTTCTCCACATTATAATAATGCAATGCAACTGTAACAGATTAGTTATGATGACTGCTTGAGTCTATACAGCCTTAGTAGATCTATTTAGTTGACAAATGTGTCTGCAATTATATGGAGAGCAAATATCAACTATGAGTCATTTCCTCCTTTCCAGTTTGATTGCTCTTGGATTGTTTTGTATCAAGACCCTCCCCTGTTCAAAATGCAAAGATAAGATTAACTTATGATATTATAATATTGTCTCAGTATTCTAGAATCTTGGCATCCTATGTTATGAAAAGAATTTGCTTTCTGCAATTCTTCATCTGCTGATAGCCCTTCTCCCTTTCCTACACACATATTTATCCTTCCTGTCCTCTTAAGGTGAATAATAACACAATATACTGCTAGCTCATCTGCTTTTCAGCTTCTTCTCAATAGCCAAGTGGAAATGAGCAGAGGTGAAATTTGCAAAGGGTCAAGCAAAAACTGTATTCTTTTTGAAGAAAGTAGTGGGGGTGAAGGGATTTTTATTGTTGCAACTTAGGTCAGGGCAGTGATTTTTCACAAGTTGTTCTCAGCATTTCAAGTTGGCAGAAGAAAAGGTCATTTTAGATTGCCTTCAAACTGCTTGAAGCATGACCAGAATGGTTGGTCAGGAAGTTCCTTCTGTGTATGGCAAAGATGCTCTGTCTGCTACCATAAATTTCCTCAGGAGACAGCACAGGAGAATCAAAGGATTTGCCATTAACAGCTTTATCATTAATAGTTTGATGTTGTCCCAAAGGTGTTTTTTCAGGAGGCAATTGGACTTAGTTGTTTTATTTCTTTTGAAGACATTTTGCTTCTCATCCAAGAAGCTTCTTCAGCTTTAACAGGATAGCAGGCAATGGAAGGCTTTATATTCCTTGCAGACAGTTGGTCATTTGCATCCTTTTAGAGCAGGGGTCACCAACCTTTTGGACCTCAGGGACCACCAAACTCATCATTTTAAATCCCAGGGACCACTAACCAGTTCTGTGGGTGTGACCTAATTTGTGGGTGTGGCTTGGTGGTCATGTGACTGGCTGGGCATGGCTTGTATGCAAATATTATAAATATTTATATAAATATTGAATTTTTTTATAAAAAAATAGCAACTTTTACCCAAAATCAGGCAAAGCAGGCAGGCAGATTGAGTTGCTCACAGAATCACAGATTCATTCAGAGATCTATCTATCTGCCATTGGCTAGCTCAGTCTGTCACATAAAATTTCATTGCAAGCAAACTCATAAAATTTGCTAGCAAGCAAACTCACAAAATTAATAAATATTGAATTTTTTATATAAAAAAAGAGCAAAGTTTACTCAAAATCAGGCAAAGCAGGCGGGCAGATTGAGTTGCTCACTTGGAGGTTCATCTGTGTCCTCAAGATCACCTGAGTAGTGCTCTTGGTTCCTGTAGTCTACAATTCTTCCTCTGGAAATCCATTCCTACTCCCACACCATTCAAAGGGTGTTCATCCCAAATCGTATAGCTAAAAGTCTGTAGAGATTCTCAGTCAACCCGGTCATGGTTGTCCCAAAGGTGCTTTTTCAGGAAGGCAACTAGACTTTTTTGTTTTTCTTTTGAACAAGCTTCTTCAGATGAGAAGTGAAACATCTTCAAAAGGAAAAAAAAAAACAAGAAAGCCCAATTGCCTCCTGAAAAAAGCACCTTTGGGACATGACCTGGATAACTGAGAATCTCTATAGACTTTTAGCTTGATGTTGATACAAATAATATGACAAAATAAACTTTATTAATTGAGAAAGAAAGAGCTTGTCAACAGGGCACCCTGATTTGTTTCTTACATGAAAATTATTATTTGCATATAAGCAAATATACAATGTGATAGCAAATATATAGTAAATCACAGTGGTGAAGTTACATAATAGCAAAACTAAAGAATATAACATACATTCTTGGGAAAAAAATCGGAAAAGAACATATCAATCACAATTTCTAATCAATGAATCATAATATTATAAGAACGATGCGTAAAATTTCAGACCATATTAAGTGCTTGTCCTTAAATGATAGGCAAATGAAACAATCCACTGGGAAATCCAGGGTTGCTGTAATTTGCCTTTATAATGCTTTTCTTGAAACTTGCATTACATTTAATATGATATTTCTGTGACAGAATAGTGACAAATTATAGTCAATGTTACTCATCAGGGTCCCACCCTTTTGGTATTCTGTAAAACTAGAAGATCTGATTTTTCAGGCCTTAAATTGACATGGATTGAATTATTGTTGAATTATTATATTTAAGTTTTTGTATAGCATGACTAACAACCATTTGGTTTTGTATTGCATTGGGTTTTTTTAATTGTTCATTATATGTGAGCCACTAGGAATCAGTTTGGAATTGAGCTATGCCTCTGTTCAATTAAATTAATCTATCAAAATAAAATTATTACTGTAAACTCTTACCTTATGGTTTGAAGTTCCAGTGTCATACATTTCCTACCATTGTTATGTGTCTTAATGGGGGGGGGAGGGGGAAACCACACACACAAGGCTGCAAGTTCATCTTTGCCTTTTTTGCTAGCTGAAAAAGTTTTGTCAAATTAGCATCCAATAAACAATTGTTATTAATTGTACATATTAGCCAGTAGATGTTTTGCCATATATGCAGACCCTAAAGTTGTGACTGTTGGAGATATAATATTATGGAACTTAAAACTGATTTTTACCATTGTTATGCTTGCTGTGGCTCCCATTTATGGATACCAGCAGATGTATAAATAGTTTTGATATGATTTTTTTATATTAAATGTACTTACTTCCAATATTTTCCATCAGTAAAACACAATGATGCCATTAAAAAAAGGAGCTACAACTATACTTTGTTAAATTAAAGACAAAATTAGTCTCTTTTTGGTTCAGTAATAAAGTAAAATAAAAATTAAAAGTATTTTACAATGAAATAAAATTATCCTTGCTATTCATTTAAAGTATAAATTGTTACCATCTGCAGATATTTGCATCATTTAGAATACCTTATTACAATAACAGTTCCTTAGAGTAGGCAGTGTTGCTACTAATTTGCAGTAACAGAATTTGGAAGAAAAAAATTGTTTTCAAAATCCAATTAAGCCTGAAGTGCTATTGGATGAAACAAGTGGAACAAATTGAGTCATTTAATATTAGAGTCCAAGATATAGAGTAGTTCTATTCTTCTCCTTTGTTTTTCAAACACATTGTTTGATACATAACTATGGAGTAGAGCCAAGGATACCTTGTCGTATCAACAAAATTCAAAAGAGGTTTTCTCTCCCCTTCTACTGGAAAGGAAAGGTTGGTCACCAACACACAAATTAAAGTCACCAGATTTTTCTATAACAGACTTTTGTCTGTTATAATGCAGGAAGCACATAACACAGGTTTTGGAGACCCTGCATAGATTACCTGGTTTCCCAGTTCAGTTTGAGATACTGGTGTTGACCTAAGTAGCACTTCACAGCTTAGCACCCAGATATCTTCAGGAAGACCTTCTCCAACCAGCCAATAATAGGAAGAAACTATTGCAGATCTCACATTCTGGTAAGTTCAGAGGGCTGAGGAAAGAAGACACAATGGAACTGCCTTCCTACAGAGATCAGGATGTGTCTGATCAAGCTGTTTCAGAAGACCTTCCCCTCAGTGGTGGGATTCAAATTTATTTACTACTGGCTCTGTGGGCATGACTTGGTGGGCGTGGCAGGGAAGGATACTGTCAAATCTCCAGTCAGAGGTGGTATTTGCTGGTTTTCTGAACTACTCAAAATTTCCACTAACGGTTCTCCAGAACTGGTTAGAATCTGCTGAATACCACTTCTGTTTCCCCTGATTTAATTGGATGTGATGTGATGTTGCCACTATTTGATTGTGTCTTCTTTCTGGTAAACGTTGTAATATTTTTATTTTTGTATTGGATGTTATATATTGCATTTTTTCTACATGAGCTGCTGAGAATTTTGATCTGCAGGACAGAAATACATTAAAGAAACAAACAAACAAGGATCGATCAGGTTGTCCCAAATTGAAAACCACTCATAGTGGTTTCCTGAGGGTATAAATGCTGTTATTCCACAGGATAAGATATTTGCCTATATCGCATAATTTCTATGCTACAGAGATGCCTGGAGAATTGGGTTGGACTGTTAACTATTAGAGTAAAATATCTCTTGGAATTTATATATTGTCAGTATTGATTTGTCTCGTACCTTTTCTAAATGCCTCAATGCAATTTTTAGAGATGATCTTAATGCTTGCTCCACTGAAGCCTCTACTGATTTTGCCCTGTGTATGCTTAGGGTTTTATTGCAAATCTTATCAATACATGATGTAACAAGGAATTTTGTTTCTCAGATGATTTATGACAGAACCAGATGTTCATCTGGGCTGAGAGGGAGTAACTAGTCATCCTACTAGCTCCTGTGCTTATGTGAAACAAGACACTGGGTTTCCAGGCTACTGATGTAGCATCTTAACCATGCTACCATATTGCCAGCTACAGTTTTTGGATTAATGTAATGTAATTTTAAATTTGTAATGTATATGTTTAAGATGTATGTATGTGGATAGGGAGTGTGTGTATATACAAGCACACAAAAAAATTGGGCTTTTAATTTTTTTATTTTTATGTGTTGTTCTCTACAGTATATAAAATGGATTGTGAATGGGCAAAAGTTTTTCTGCATATGAATTATCTTCCTCCTGCATGGATCTCAAATTGAATGATATTAATGAAGCATTATATCTACCCTCACTTGTTCCTACTTGTAATAAAAGCAGCACGTAAAATACAAATGAAAAGAAGGCTGTATACAAAGAAAAGGTTTCTGTTGAAAAGGTGGTATTCAGTTTCATTCTTCTTTCTGGCAGATAGTGTGTTTTAATAATGCAGGCAAATGAAACATTAGCTCCAAGAGACTTTGTCTTCCTAGTTATAAAAGACAAATTATATCACTTGATTCTTTTTTCTTCTTCGTCTTCAGCTTTTCCATTTTTATGAAACATAACTTGATGAAGGTATGTAAAGCAGCTCTGGTGGGTAATTCATTTTGTCAAATTATAGCATCTTTGAAACAAGGAACTCAATATTATATTTATCTTTTAAATCTGCAGCAAAGCCTTCCATTCATTAATTGTGTGGTGCTGCCTTTGCTGATAAGATGCATAATGAAGTTAATACACTGATATTCCTTGAGGGAAGATTTGATGAAGACATATTTGTTGCACACACATAGCAATATAGCTTAACCAGTTAAACTGAAATCAACTTATTTTATTCTTTTTAAAATAGGTCACATCTTGCATTCACCATTTTTTGTCAGATATTGCAAGAAACCATTGAAGTCTTACGCTTGTTGTTGCAAGATTTCTGGATTTTGATAAAACAAGATCTTCTAAAATCTCAGAATCAGATTACTAGTCTTGCAAGATTTCAGTTTATGAATTTTTGTAGGGTGGGGATGAAGGCCTCTATGTGGCCTAAAGAGGTTGCCAAACCTTGTAGATTTCTGTCAGATGTAAATTTGTTTTTGTAAATTTGTTTCTTTTTTAAATTAAATTTAAAAACAAAAGACTATTGCGCACCAAAGCTCTACAGTTCAGGAACATTAAGATAACAGAAAATAGAAGTGACATCTTAGTATAATATTCTAGCCTCATTACTGCTGACATCTATGTTTTAATGGTAACTGAAGATTTGTTTTAACTAACTAATGTTTTAAGCCCACTGGCTCTGCAGAGGACTGCAGGTAAATGGATGAGTGAAATAAATCAGTAAATATGATGCCTTTCAGTATGGATCCAGTCAAATATGATTTAGACTTTTTGAAAATATTGTTTTCTAGGAATATAAGCTAAATATTCATTATCAGAATATAGGAAACATTATAAATGTAGTTAATCATACATTTATATCTCTGATAGATTTTTATTTCCTTTATCATACAGATGCTCAAGGAAGTATTCAAGGAAGTAAACTGAGCCTTCTCCCGTTTTTCCTTACAATTGTGTAATACAGACTGGTCCAAAGTCACCCAACTAAATTCTGTAGCAGAGGACTGATTGAACCTGGAGCTTTCCAGTACTATTCCATCACCTTAGGCACTGTGTTAACTTTTCCTCCATCTTGATCAGGAATTGCACCAAGCATAAACTAAAAAAAAAATTATCAGAGTAATTTGGAGAACCTGATGATTGAATCTGACTGTTTTCCCATAAACAGCAATTTACCCAGAGTGTTATTCAACCAATTAATTCCAGCCATTAGACTGTTTGTTTTGCTGAATCCTTGTTATGCTGTAGTGTATTCCATTATTAATCCATTTTAGTTTTCTTTGTAACAAGTATAAGACACAAGGGTTCTGCCACTCTTCCCCACTGTGGGATTGGTCACTTCTGTTGTTATGTTAAATGTGTCATCTGAATGCATAACATCCTTGGTATTTATCAACACACTACATTACATATTTCTTCTAACTGGTAAAATATAGGCAATAGTATTGTGGATTGTACATCAGACTTTACATTAGAGAATCTAGCTTGCATTGAATAAGTATACTTAATGTGAAAGTGGGATTCAGTTGAGTTTGTTGTATATTGTCCAAAATATATAAAATTGATAGGAAGTCTCCTTGCTATTTCAGGGGCTGTTGTATAGGACATTGTACAACTAAGCTGTTAAACTAATTTATGTCTCTATCTTCTTAAAAAAAGTATTATGGGAAGTCTTAATAAAGAGATCTCCAACCCCTGGACCATGGTCTATCAGGAATTGGGCCACACAAATGGCCAGCTGGAATACACATACTCAGCTCAACTTGCCAGTTGGTAGGCACTCATACATATGTGCACCAGCCTACCACTCATGCATTGGCTGCACGTGTGTATGCTGGCCTCATGTGGCTCAGTTCCCCTCTTCCCCCTCCAACTGGTGCTCCAAGCCACAAAGATTGGGGAGCACTGTCTTAATGCACCAAAGCCATGATATGTGGCAGAGATTTATATCGGGTCATTTTGTGGTGGTTGTGGATGCAAATGAATGGAAGAGTCCATGGGTTGGTGATTCTTGCTTGCTGCAGTCCAATAGGTTATGGTAAAAGAAGATCCCAAGATGGCTTACATTAAAATGGCTTAATTGGTCACGTACAGTATAGACATACTTTGTTTCTTAAAATTCAGATATACAAAAAAATAGCAGCTGTAAAAGGAGATATTGCAGAAAAACACTTTTATTTGAAAGTATAAAGTTAACTATATAAATCTGCCTAAGGGATGCATGGATTAAAATATATATATTTTGGGAAAGCTTGGAAAAGAAGATGGTGCTATTTCTGTTCCATAAATGTGTCAAATATGAGATATTAATTATTAAACAATATATCCAATTATGAAAAGTATATAAAAATAATAAATTGAAAATAAGTTTTACCTATCTCCCCCCAAAAGTTTTCCTTTACTGATCTTGACCTCTTAATATTTATAAATCGTATTAATTCTTTGCATAATATTGCATTATTACTAGCTTAGTAATATTTTACTATGTACAGTAGTTTATCATTTATTACTTATTATACTTATTATTTATCCAATTTATATGGCTGTCCACCCATATGAGAAATTTTGGATAGCAACCAGACAAAAAGAATTAGAATAAATCAAAACCCAACTAAAATCTTATCAAGACTCAGTAAACACAAACCATTAAAACCAGAAACCTGCCCATATTGCCTGAAGAAAGATTCAGATCTTCATGGACTTGTGAAAGGCAAATAGTGTAGAAGCTGTCTGGATTTCAGTTGGGATGATTTTTTTTTTACTGTGTTCACAGTATTCACTTTGTGTTTTGATTAAAAGATAATAATTTGCATATAAATACTGTGAGTCTAAGATCTCAGGAGATACTAGTTTCAGAAAGTTTGATAGTGTACTTCAAAAACATCTTAATTATCTTAATTATCCTTTAGCAATTTAGTTTAGTTTAAAGCAGTTATATGAGATTTTTTGATATAATGCAAACAGCAGTTTCAAAATAACAAGAGTTGCCACCCCCTTGGTCAAGCAGGAGACCTATACCATTTCAGACAAGTGGTTGTCCAGTCTCTTCTTAAAAGCCTCCAAAAATCGAGCACCTACAACTTCTGAAGGCAAGCTGTTCCACTGGTTAATTGTTCTCACTGTTAGGAAGTTTCTCTTAATTCCAGGTTGCTTCTCTCCTTGATTAGTTGCCTTGCGTTCTGGTACTTTGGAAAATAAGTTGAACCGTCTTTCTTGTGGCAGCCCTCAAATATTGGAAATATTGTCACTCGTAATTCTTCTTTTCACTAGACTAGATATATCCAATTCCTGCAACTGTTATTCATATGTTTTATTCGGTGCTGGGATTCAATTTTTTTTACTACCAGTTCTGTGGGCATGGCTTGGTAGGTGTGGCAGGGGAAGGATGCTATGAAATCTCCAGTCAGAGGTGGTATTTGCTGGTTCTCTGAACTACTCAAAATTTTTGCTACTGATTCTCCAGAACTGGTCAGAACCTGCTGAATACCACCTCTGCTTCCCCTGATTTAATTGGATATGATATGATGCTGCCACCATTTGATTGTGTCTTCTTTCTGATAAATGCTGTTATATTTTTATTTTTGTGTTGGATGTTATACAGTATATTGCATTTTGCACCTCTAGTTTTAGCTTCCAGTTAAACTTTGTTGCTCTTTTCTGTACTCTTTTCAGAGTCTTTACATCTTTTTTATATAATAACTAAAAGTAGATGCAGTATTCTAAGTGTGGTCTTATTAAGGCTTAATTAATTAATTCTACTAAATATTTTATTTACTAATTTGCTAAAGGTTCATTCATTTATGTATTAATTTATTCATGTATTAAATAATTCATCTCAATTTGGGCTTAGAATAGGTCCTTTAGATGATAAACTAGAGTTTAGGGTCCTTTTTTGATGCCAATTTCAGAATTTCAATAAATGCAGATACCACTTTACAAATGGCACTCCAACAGCACCTGTTTATGTATATTGCAAGCTGAAGAACAACTATGCCTCATTGTCTGACTTTTTCTCTATATCACCAGTCCACCTAAAATGGCACTTGATTAAAAGTTCAAATACTTTTGAAAATGTAGAGCCTCACACATTTTTTTCAGATCATTCTGTTCATAAATTCAAATATGTCACCCAAATTCTGTCAATTAAGATGATCTGTAATAAATGCTTGGCTAGATGGTCTGCAGATCAGTGGGTTTTACTGAGATTGAAGTGGTCTCAATTTCTTGAAATCCATAAATAGTTTCCTTTATTCATCTTCCTTGCTCATTTTTAGAGAAGTGAAGCAAGCATTCTAAATTTAGATATTAAGCCTCTTTGTGCAATCAGTGGATAACATGACTTTCCAGAGGTTCTGTTATTGCCAATAGAAAAAGTATAAAGCACAAAAAAATATCCACATATTTTCTACAGGGAGGTCGACCACGGTTAAGTGAAAAGATTACTGTCAGCTATTCAAGTGCTGTAGCTTGTTCCAAATGCTGAAAATATATAGTGCAGAACAAAAGACAGAATTACCCCCAAAGGAAAGAGATTTAGAAGTCTCTCTCTAGGTCTGGCAAGTGATTCATAGTTTAAATTAAGAACTTCTAGAACTCCACAGGGCGAAGTTACTTTGTGGGCTCTTCCAACTCTCAAAAGTAATTTTTATTTTTGTCCATCTGTACCGAGGAATACAGAATGGATTAATGATTCAAGTAACAAACTCAAATGTATATACAGGTGAAACTTGAAAAATTAGAATATCATGTAAAAGTTCATTTATTTCAGGAATGCAACTTAAAAGGTGAAACTAATATATGAGATAGACTCATTACATGCAAAGCAAGATAGTTTAAGCCGTGATTTGACATAATTGTGATGATTATGGCTTACAGTTCATGAAAATCCCAAATCCACAATCTCAGAAAATTAGAATATTACATGCAATCATAAAACAAGAATTGTACATAGAACAATATTAGACCTCTGAAAAGTATAAGCAGGCCTATGTACACAGTACTTGGTTTGGGCCCCTTTTGCAGCAAGTACTGCCTCAGTGCGGCGTGGCATGGAAGCTATCAACCTGTGGCACTGCTGAGGCGTTATGCCTCAATCTTCTGCATTGTTCAGTCTCATGTCTCTCATCTTTCTCTTGGCAATGCCCCATAGATTCTCTATGGGGTTCAGGTCAGGTGAGTTTGCTGGTCAATCCAGCACAGTAATCCCACGGTCATTGAACCAGGTTTTGGTGCTTTTGGCAGTGTGGGCAGGTGCCAAGTCCTGCTGGAAAATGAGGTCAGCATCCCCATATAGTACATCTGTGGAAGAAAGCATGAAGTGCTCCAAAATCTCCTGGTAGACGGCTGCATTGACCCTGGACTTAATGAAGCACAGTGGACCAACACCAGCAGATGATATGGCTCCCCAAATCAACACAGAGTGTGGAAACTTCACACTGGACTTCAAGCATCTTGCAATGTGTGCCTCTCCATTCTTCCTCTAGACTCTGGGTCCTTGGTTTTCAAATGAGATGCAAAAGTTGCTTTCATCAGAAAAGAGGACTTTGGACCACTGAGCAACAGACCAGTTCTGTTTTTCTTTAGCCCAGGTAAGATGCTTCTGACGTAGTTTGTTGTTCAGGAGCGGCTTAACAAGGGGAATATGACATTTGAGGCCCATGTTCAGGATCCATCTGTTTGTGGTGGCTCTTGATGCACTAACTCCAGCCTCAGTCCACTCCTTGTGAAAGTCCCCAACACGTTTGAATGGCCTTTTCCTGACAATCCTCTCCAGACTGCGGTCATCCCTGCTGCTTGTGCACCTTTTTCTTCCACACTTTTCCCTTCCACATAACTTTCTATTAGTGTGCTTTGATACAGTACTTTGGGAACATCCAACTTCTTTTGCAATTACCTTTTGAGGCTTTCCCTCCTTATGGAGGGTGTCAATGATGGTTTTCTGCACAACTGTCAGTGCAGCAGTCTTTCCCATGATTGTGATTCCTACTGAACCAGACTGAGAGACCATTTAAAGGCCCAGGAACCCTCTGCAGGTGTTATGGCTTAATTAGCTAATTAGAGTGGGACATTTTGAGCCTAGAATATTGAATCTTTTCACAATATTCTAATTTTCTGAGATTGTGGATTTGGGGTTTTCATGAGCTGTAAGCCATAATCATCTCAATTATGACAAACCACGGCTTGAATTATCTTGTTTTGCATGTAATGAGTCTATCTCATATATTAAGTTCACCTTTTAAGTTGCATTACTGAAATAAATGAACTTTTGCACAATATTCTAATTTTTCAAGTTTCACCTGTATATACACATGGATGTAATTAAGTTAAAGGTAGCTGTTAATGAGAAGTCTTCATAATTTCTTTTATTAGACCTTTTAGAAAGAAATACATTCCAAAAGTTAGTGCTCATTGTTTGGGATCAAGCTATATCTTAGGCAGGATATATGGCTACAGATAAAAAAAAGTTTTTCCCATGTTCAGGGAAATCACAGGGTATAGCTGAAACAGTAAAGATGGTAGCCATGGTAGTGCAATTAACCTTCCACCAATTTTTATGTATTCTGTGCATAAAAAACAACTGGGAGACTGTGAATATCCTAAACTAAGCCATGTCTAAGAATGTTAGAGATTGTTGGAAGCCTGGCACTCAGACAAATCAATATCAACAGAAACGTAGAGATAAACTTTAGCTACATACCATTCAAAAGATACAATAAAAAAATGCAAGGAAACAGAAAGAGCAAAACACCTCCCACCAGCAATCAACACCCAGATAAACAGAATGTCAGCCCTGGAGTCATCTTTACTGGGAATCTTCAGGGCTGCCACAGCGGTGGCTGGGCAAGCTGTGGGAATGGGAGGGAGAGTTAGAGATAATGTGGAGTGTGTAATCATAACGACATTCTTTCCCCTGGGAATCAAGGACATCTCGCCAGCACCTGACTGGAAGTTACCCAGAATTGGGATTGGACCATGTGACGCCCATGTGGATTGAGGGAAAGCAACTTTGACTTTACTTTGGGTGGGGAACGTGTGGGGCTTTCAGATTTGGGTTTCCCCCAGATATGCCAATATAACATCTCTAATAAATCTATACTTTGAGGAAGATGACCGCCTTTGAGTTTTGATTCTGTTAGGGGCAGTGGTGGGATTCAAATATTTTTACCACCGGTTCGGTGGGTGTGGCTTGGTGGGCGTGCTTTGTGCTTGTGCACACACTTTGTGTGTGCATGTACACCAAACACACACTTTGCACAGGCACAGAGATGTTCTAACTCAACTCCTGCAAGCCTGCACTCTCCCGATTGCTTCAACAGCTGTCGTGTGGCACTCTGCTATGCCGCATAAAGCAGCTGTGCTTCAAATTCAGAGGATAAAGGTGAGTATGGGAGCTTGGGCAGGCGGGTGGGCCCAACAGCAGAGTGGTAGAGAGAACTGGTTCAGTCTCCGCTGCTTATCGCTGCTACCGGCTGGGCAGAACCGGGCTGAACCGTAGAATACCATCACTGGTTGGGGGTGTTACTTGGAACCCTGACACAAAGATTAACACCAGGAGTAATACCTGACCAACAATCAAGCAGTAAAAACTACCCCAATCAAGGAACCACCAAATCAAACAAACAATTAAACAGTAAACAAAAATCTAATCAAGGAGCTACCAAGAACAACCCCACCAACATTGAGAGGGCAAGGTAACTTGTACATAAACAGAGAGCAATCCACATTCTCTTCTAGCACTGATGATGTCACCTAGTTGGGTAATGAAATACCTGCAAGAAAATAACTAAACTCAGAGAGCATCAAGGACCCTACATAAAAATCAGGTATTACTTCAATAGCACCACTATGTTTGCTATCTTGACTTTTTGAACCATTCCATATGGATGCTCTTCCCATGTTTATTTTCCTATCTTTACTATAATTCTACTACACACAAATTATGTCAGAAAGTGTTGCTCTATATTGCTTGCCCCTCTAGTCTCTATCATTGACTGATGTTTGCAAAATTAAATCAACGTAATAACTAGTGGTCTATTTGTAAGTATTTTGTATGGAAGTGTACCAGTGACCTTATCAATTCTATAATAATTTTTATATATGGGTAAATACATACATGTATGTATTTATCCATATATAAAAATTATGTATCCTTATGCACACACTTTACTATATATACATTAATTTTTAGATTTTTTTTTAGAATTTTTATTTGATTTGTCAATTGCTTACAAGATAATAGGTATAAGTATATACATAGTTATGAATACATGAAATGGGTACATATAAGAAAAAAATAAAAGGAACAATAGGACAGGGACGGTAAGCACGTTGGTACGCTTATGTATGCCCCCTACAGAGCTCTTAGGAAAGGGGTGAAGTCAATAGTAGACAGTCTAAGGTTAAAGTTTTTGGGGTTTGGGGAAGAAACCAGAGTCAGGTAGAGCAGCGGTCGCCAACTGGTGGGCCGTGGCCCACTGGTGGGCTGTGAGAAAATTTTGGTGGGCCACAGAGAAATCTCACCCCCAGAGCACTCCCACAAAGCAATTAACCCAGACTGTGCAGAAACACAAGGCTGTGCCGCCCACATGGCCCACCGGAACCCTCCCCATCCATTCACTCCTTACCCGGTAAACTTGCCTGCTAAATTGCTATTTTTCCTTTTTCCGACCATCAGCTGTTCTTTTGTGATTTAGATTAGCTACGAAGCAGGAAATGGTTGGATTTCTTGCTTTCTAGCTAGTCTTTAGATCTTCAGCTCAGCACAGCCGAACCTCCATTAGGACTGAAGGTTTGCTTGCAAGCAAATTCAGTGCAGACTCATGGCAAGCAAATTTGAGAGACTGAGCTAGCCGATGGTAGATATTTACATGCATGGTGTGTTGTGAGTTAATTTTGTGAGTTTGCTTGCCAGCAAATTTTATAAGTTTGCTTGCACGCAAATTTTATGTGACAGACTGAGCTAGCCAATGGCAGATAGATAGATCTCTGAATGAATCTGTGATTCTGTGAGCAACTTAATCTGCCTGCTTTGCCTGATTTTGGGTAAAAGTTGCTATTTTTTTTATAAAAAATTCAATATTTATATAAATATTTATATTTACATACAAGCCATGCCCAGCCAGTCACATGACCACCAAGCCACACCCACAAATTAGGCCACATCCACAGAACCAGTTAGTGGTCCCTGAGGTCCAAAAGGTTGGCGATCCTTGAGGTAGAGTATTCCAGACATTGACCTCTATGTGGCAGGCAAATCATGACAAAACAGTACGATTGTGTCACACTATTACTTTCTCCTTTAGTACAAAATTGAGGTGTTTGTTGCTGCTTAATAGCAAAGCAAATAAACAAAAACATTTCCTATTTTATTTTTAAGTCTAGAGAAATTTCTCCAGGATGAACCGAGAGGTTAATTTCCAAATAATTGAAGGTTCAGCAATCAATACTGTATACATTTGTTATTACTGAAGAAAAGAGAAATAACTTTCTAATTGAGGTAAGTCAATGCTGCACCTAAAAATGGTCTCTCTTGCAATTTGAACTTTTGACACTCATACTTCAGAATTACTCTGTCTTCAAAATTACAAATACTTCTAATTATACTCTGATATTGAGGTAAGAATACAAATCAAGATGCAACAAACCTTTTGTGTTATGAGATGAGTAGCTTTTTTTCTAACAGAGAATAATGCTAATTCATTATGTGACTTTTTGTTTTCACATGATGCAGAAGTTGGTCACCATGATTTATTCAATTAACAGAAAGTTCTAGTTTATATGATTACAGGTGGCTGTTTTCTGTATATTTATGGTAATTGTTCAAGATTAAACTGAACAATGGGAATTTTTCTGGAATTCTTTTCAACTCCTTGAAAATAATTCTGCTGTAGCTTATGTCATCTGAAAAATAACGTATTTAGAGATGCTGCCCAACTATTATCCCATAGGAATTGAGGGGTGGGTAGATTCTAATGAGTTAGAGTTAGGATTTAGTTATTACTCTATGCCAATTTTTAAGAGAGAAATCTTATGTAGACTAACTCAGGGGTCCCCAACTTCCAGTCCATGGACTGCCTGGAACAGGTCCATACAAGCAAAAGAAGACTTCATCCACACATATGCAGGCAATGCATGAAGCCATGCCCCCCCCTCCTAGTCCACATAAAAACTACTCTTCATGGAATTGGTCTGGGATGCCCAAAAGGTTGGGGGTCGTTGGTCTAATTGTTGCAAACATAAGGGACAGGAAAACTGAGCATGCTACCTTAGAGACAACCAAGCAGTCTGTATCATAAAGCAGAGAAAAAATGAGAAACAGATTTGAATATTGAGTATAGAAATAATCATGTACCAGTTGCTAGAATTCTTTCATTACAACTTCTTTTCTCCAATAAAAACAACTTACCAGAAATTCTTGCATTTTTGTAAATTTGCTTAATTATTTCAAGTCCTAGATATTGGATTAAGCCTAAAACAAAGTGTGTTCTGTTTTAAGAAAGAAAACTCTTTTCAAATTTCTGTTGGCTTGCAAAGAATAAAAAGCCAGTTATTTTGTATATTAGCTATGAAACATTTTTAAAGTCATCATTTTCTCAATCAAAATAAATTGTGTTAAATGCTGTTAACTCAAGCTTTAATTTTAAAAGTTATATCCCAAATCATGGCACCTTGAAGGTATTTCTATTCTCTCTATCTCTTTCACAATGTTTTTATGTTTTTCTTTTATTTTAATGTTGTAAAACATAATACATTCTATTATTTCAATGCAGATTTCAATGCACTAATGCTTTGTAATATGATTAAAAATTATTAACATTCTATTATTTAAAGAGCTTAAAGTAATGAGAATAAGAAGAGAAAAGTAAAAATTCTATCAGTATTAATTGCCATTTAAGATGTCAACATTAGAAGCATAAAATTATTTAAATTTTCATCCAAAGTTGTATTAGATGAAAAACACTATAATTCACATAAAATTATTATTATATGATAAAAGTTTCAGTCTTGAACAAATTACTTAATTGTAAATATCTCCATTGTATTGTTACTTAATGTGTGTATTGATAAAAGGAAATAAAAAAAAAGCAAGATTAATAAAAGCTACATAAATATAAGATTTCTAGGTCAAACCCTATTTAGTTCTGAACATTGGAATTTAGCATCGTATAAATGATATATTAATCTGTACCAATGTGGTATCAGAAGCACTGGGACAAAATTAACATTTTAATATTAATAAAAAGATACAATGTATACCCAGTATGAAGCACACTGAAATGGCATTTGAGAGCAAAATTAGATTTTTCCCTCTTCATTGAAAAACAAATCATAATAGTTGTCACTCATAATGTTTCACAGTGTTTGATTTATGTCTTAAATATAATACTATCTATCCAAATAGTGGTGGAGTTTAAACCTACTTCCAAAACCCCCTCCTTGCTCTCATTTAGTAGTAGTACTTTTGATGCTGAGACCTAATCTTTTCCTGCGTGAGATGACATTAGAATAATGCACCTTTCACTTGGGAAAAAAGTTTGTTCAACTTTCGGAGATTTTATGGCATGGCCACTATTAGAAGGCTTACAAGATTTGGTAAAAATAAAAAAGACCAAAACAGATCAAAATAAATAATGTGTTTTTCTTTCATAGCAGATCAATGTACAATACAAATGTACAATTTGTATTTATCATATCCACTAAATTAATTGTATTGCTTTCCATTGATTTCTTGTTATTGAAATTTTATTGAATAACAGCAGCTATGATTTGCAGACTCTGAACTCAATGCAGAGAGATCCTTAAACTGACACTGCACTCTTGCTATAGATCTAGAACTTTTGTACTGAATAAGGAAATGGGTAATTTGGTAAAAGAATTACCCAGAAACAGTCCTAAAATTATTCAGAAGAAGAACCCACCTCATACAACAGACAGGTAATAAGCGAAGTAGATGAAGATGTTGTAAGAGTAAGTAAAAAAAATGTTAGCTAGCTTTTGGGTTGGATTGTGTATTACCTACAGTCCAAAATATTTTGCAGAAGAAAGTAATCTAGGAAGGAAAGTTTTCTTCAGCTCAGTCTTTGTTAACAGCAATGGCTCATGCCCCACATTTCCTAGTTGTACCACAACTAACTGCAATGATTTACTACTTATTGATATATTTACAAACTTGATTGCAGAAAGTACGACTTCAGCAACAGAGTGGTCAATGCGTGGAATGCACTTCCTTATTCTGTAGTTACATCCTCAAACGCCCACTCCTTTAACCTCAAACTATCACTATTGACTTCACCCCATTCCTAAGAGGTCTGTAAGGGGCATGCATAAGTGTACCATCGTGCCTACCGCCCGTCCTATTGTCTCCATTTAATCGTACCTATTTTCTGTATACTTACTCATGTTTATTCTTATACCTATTATTTTGTAAGCGATTGACAAATCAAAATAAATAAATAAATAAAGTTTTAAAAATGCAAGGCAAGGCAAGGCAAAAAAAAAAAAATGAAGAGAAGGGATCAAATATGACAGTTAAAGAGATTAAGGAAATTAGTTTGGAAAAAGTAACAGAGACACCAGAATGATCCTATCATTAGACAGAACAAAATAGCTGGTACAAAGAGTGGCTTTGGCTAGGAGACAAACTGGAACCAATGTCATATCCTACTCTGTCAAATCCACTACCTGAAGTAGATAATTTATGTGTTGTTCTCTGGAATGCTTTCTTTCAAATTATTAGATTTGGAGGCTGCTATACTTTTCCACAATTCCAGTGGCTTATACTTAAAAATAATAATTTAAAAAAAAATAAAACAAAATACACACATATGTAAATAAAACATATCAAGCAATAAGTCAGGGCTCTACAAACACATTATCTGAAGGCCTGGGGAAATGGTGAGGATTTAGGGGCTTCTGGAACTTCTCTGGGGCTTGTATCATTCCATAGAGCAAGCACAAAGACAGGGAAGGCACCCTTCCTGACTCATGATTTTTTGGATGTGTGTGTGTGTGTGTTTGAAGTGAAGTCAGAATTATTTCCCTAAGCCAACAAATGCCATTCTGGGAAAGTTTGCTAGACCAATACTTGAATACAGCTCATCATGCAGTCTGGAACCCGCATTACGTATCTGATATTAGCACAGTTGAGAAACTCCAGAAATATTTCACAAGAAGACTTCTCCACTCCTTTACTCATTGCAGAATACCTTATGCCACCAGACTCAAAATTCTAGACCTAGAAAACCTAGAACTACGCCACCTTCGGTCCGATCTAAGTATAGTATATAAAATCATACATTGCAATGTCCTACCTGTCAATGAATACTTCAGCTTCAACCACAACAACACAAGAGCAAACAATAGATACAAACTCAAGGTTAATCGCACCAAACTTGATTGCAGGAAATACGACTTCAGCAACAGAGTGGTCAATGTCTACCTGCCTCTGTGGTTTCTTCCCCAAACCCCCAAAACTTTAACCTTAGACTGTCTACTGTTGACCTCACCTCTTTCCTAAGAGGCCTGTAGGGGCGTGCATAAGCACACCAATGTGCCTACCGTCCCTATCCTTTTATTTTTCTTATATGTATCCATGTATTCATAACTATGCTTTTACTTATATCTATTATCTTGTAAGCAATTGACAAACAAATAAATAAATAAATAAAGACAGAAAGAAAGAAAGAAAGAAAGAAAGAAAGAAAGAAAGAAAGAAAGAAAGAAAGAAAGAAAGAAAGAAAGAAAGAAAGAAAGAAAGAAAGAAAGAAAGAAAGAAAGAAAAAGAAAGTTCTCAGAACGGACAAACAAACTTGGAACAGCAGCCCAAGAAAAATCTCAATGCCTTTAATGGATGGAAAGATTTCTAGATTCCCTTCCCACTTCATGTAAAGGACAAATGGACAAAGCAATGTCCACCAACTGAATCTGGCATTCAGCTATCTCAGGTTTGGGAGTAATTCAGATCTGCACGTTGTATAAAATCTCACAATTTTTCCACACTCTCTAGAGAGTATAAACAAAGTTTCTGTGTCTGAGGCCATCAAAAAAACAATCCATCATGAAAGGGTTATCTCATCATTAGTTCAGCTAGGTTTACCTGGCCATAAGGGACCAGTGAAATGTTTCCTTAGCAACATTTTTCTTTCTTGCAGGAATTCAACCCTATTAAAATCCAGTTCTACTTTCCCATACTTCTGGCTAAGTTTCCTAGATAGCTTGTTTGGTGAGAAAATCAAGAAAGTAAATTGATAACTATATATCGTAGCAGATCATTTGCCTGCAAAGAACACTATGAAAACCAATTCATTTTCATTTTAAGTAGCTGTACCGAGACCCAGGATTGCATTGTTAATTCTCTGGGAACAGATTTGTGACTCTTCATTTACTGACATCTTGAATGTAAACTATTTGTCTGAAATATCTTAATGCAGCTTTTCTACAATTTCCATTTCCCTCAGTATTTGCAGGAGGAAAATGAATTCATGGAGTTTCAAACATGAGGAAGAGAAATACTTGGTGTTTCCCATCTCCTTTCACTTTAAATGCCCTTTTCTCAGTTAGATATTTAATTTACCTCTTCTACAAATGTGTTTACTGAGTCGCTTTAGTTTTCTAATGCAAATTTTAAAGGGAGCTTTTTTAAAAAAACATTGTAATTTAAACAAAAGCATCCCATTGGCCAATTCTTTTGTACAATTGTCATGGATAGCAATCAACATAGACTAGCACTTAATCCACTTTTGTTACTCTGGAAATTAAAATTATGTTCTTTCATATCCTCATAGTTTCTTTGATGGCATATTGTACACTAAGGCTTCTGAATTTTGTTTCTTTACAAGAATTGCTTGTAATCGTCTGGTGCTGAGTGTTTTGTTATAAACATGGAATAATGCTTGTTTTGCTTTGCTTTGCTTTGAACTAGGATTTATATTGCAAATGTTATCTGTATTATCCTTCTCCCTCAGTATCATTTGATGCATTAATTTTGTTAATTACAAGGTGGCTGAAGGGATCACGTGGTCATCTTTTGTAACCTTCTGACAAAATCAATGGGGAAGTCAGATTCACTTAACCACCATGTTACTAATTTAACAACTGCAGTGATTCACAACAACCATGGCAAGAAAGCTTTTAAATGGGGCAAAACCCACTTAACAACTGCCTTGCTTAGCAATTGGAAATTTTGGGCTCAATTTTGATTGTAAGTCAAGGACTACCTGTAATCTGTTTGCTCTGAAAATAAGCATGAATTAATTAAATAATTAACAATGAATTGAATAAATAAATAACAGGAATATGTGCATTCCCCAAGGACAAATAATTGAAATAATATGATTCAATGCAGCTAATCCAAGTAGCATTTATATTTGGAGGTTTGATTCAAAGAGATGATTCAACTGAGTTGCCTTTGAATCAGAGAGTTGGAATCAATTTAATAGATCATGAAGTACACCCACTTTGCACACTGCAAGATTCAGTAAAACATCCCTGATACCAATAAGGGTGAATATTCACAGCTCAGGGATTGAAATGAGGGATCCTTGGTGTCCTCAGAGCTTGGTAGTTTTCTTGGAGATATTTTATTACCCAAACTCAGCAACATCACCAGTGCGCATCAACATATGTGAGAAGGATTTGGGTGTAACTCAATAAACATCTGACTATCTTAAGAAATCATTAATAGATCCATCAGGAAAATAAAAGGTAAAAGTGAACTATATTTTTTTTAAGTCAGGTGTTTAGTTTTATGTTTGCATGTTTTTTTTCTTTTGTATATGTGTCGTGTTTTAATGTCCATTTTGTAAAATTTTAATAAATTTGATATACAAGATAGTTATCTGGTACAGAAAGATTTTATCCTTCTCTTCAGCTTGTCCCAGAGGCTATCATAAACCCTCAGGGCTATCTTTCATTTGTCTTTATTTCACTTTCCCTTCATTCTTGCCCAGACATTCTGAATGGGACTCACCTGCTCTAAAATATAAATTTCTGTAGATTCATATATTTTCCTCACATAAAAAGCAATGCTACTTCAATTATGTTGAGCTATTACAATTTTTTTTCCTGTAATGTCATTAATTCCCACGTATATCAGAAATTAATAAATCTATAGAATTGAAACCAGGGGTGGGATTCTACAGGTTCGCACCTATTCGCAAGAACCAGTTGTTAACATTCTAAGCAGTTTGGAGAACTGGTTGTTTGAAGACATTACTGGTCTAATCCTGTAAGGAAGGCAGGAAGAAAACATTCTGGTGTTGCTTACAGAAACTACCTCTCTGTTAACCCTTATTACATTCATGGAAGGACTAGACTTCCTGTCTCTGGAACTTCTCTGGAGTTTTTTCCCCTCCTTTGTTGGTACTTTGCTTGTGTGCTTGTTCAAAGTTATAATGGCACTGAAAAAAGTGACTTATGACCATTTTTCACACTTACGACTGTTGCAGCATCCCCACAGTCATGAGAGGCCAGGCGAGGAGATGCATGCCTTGAAGTGAGTGATATTGAATTGGCCACACCCAGCCAATAACATGACCAGCAAGCCACGCCCACCAACTAAGCCATGCCCACAAAACTGGTTGTTAAAAAATTGAATCCCATTCCTGATTGAAACATCTTGCTAGCCTATCAGTGACATCATAAACTTGGACATCTGAAGAAAACATCTCGTCAGGTCTACTTTGATAGAAGGAGGCACACCCTAGAGCAGGGCTGTCAAACTTTCAGCCCGCGGACCAGATGCATCGCACACTGGCCATACCCAAGCCCAAAGGGGGAAAAAGTCATGAAACATCATGTGACACCGCCATGACGACGTGAATTTGACCCCTGCCCTAGAGTCTTTCAGGATACATCTAGAAAGTTATAGCTTTAGTTTGGCAAGATTCTGCCCATTAGCTGTAAGCAACTAAAGGATTGATCTCAATTGGATCTCACTGTGTCATCTCTGGGCTTGAGTTTGACATCACACAAAGCAGGTTTGATATATCTTAACAGGAAATTGCCTACTACTATCACTTGCTTTTTCTTCCTCGAAGTGATTCCTGGATTTTGCTGGACAGCATAGGTCTTCATGCTCACCAGAATGTTTTCTGAGATTTTGATTGGCAAATCTTGATCAGGTATATTAGTTTTGTGAGTCAGAGCTTGGTAACTGTTGCTAAGTGCCATGGTCTTTGCTTGTCTACATGACCTTCCTGTCACTCATAGTTACATGCTGCCATTCTTCTGCTTCACTTGCTGAGCATCGTTTTATTGCTTTCTTTTTTCTTGTCCTGGAGAAGATCTTATGCCCTTTTCATCTTCCTTCATGAGCTTTTGAGTAATAGCAATTTTCCAAAATACTCTCAACTTTTCTTTTGGAAAAGAAACTTTACACTGTTCTAACATGCCAGAAATATCATTTATCACTTTATCCATGTTCTGTTTTTTTTTCCCCCTATCTATTTAGTTTTCATGAGGGAGGAAAATGTCAGTCATAGTCACTAATATCATGCTGCAACAATTGTTCTTTAATATTGTAAAGATTTTTTACTTTTTATAATATTTCAATAGCTTCTCTATTGCCACAACTAGCATATTTGTTCAGAAGACACATTTCTAAAATACATGCAGGTTATTTCTTCATCTTTAGGAGAATGACTGGGAAAGAGTTCACTCCAGTATATGTTATGGGTTAAGGTCACCTGATGTATTCCAATATTCTATGCCTGGAATTATTTTGATTTGTTAAATTTATGTAGCTGCCCATCATACTTTTGGGAATGAGCAGATTACAAAGTTCAAAACCAAAACAAAAAATACTACAAAAAACATTGAAACATAAAATAATAATTTGATCTCATACAGAAAGAGTAAAATATGCATACTGTAATTGAGATTCTTTAATCTGAGAAACAGAATGATTAGAATATTTATCTATAGAATAGAAAAAAGTAATAAAGGTTTGATTATGAAAAAAAAATGAGAATTACTGAGCATATAAATGTTTTATATATAAAAATTATTTATTTCAGCCTGAAGAATTTTTCAAAAATTGTTCCTTTCTCAAGGACGTTCTATAAACAAAATAATACAGGAAAATTCAGTACTAAATATGCAATAAACTTGCAAAACCTTTGATTTATTCTCAATGTTGTATTCATATTCATTAAAAATATACACTAATAATGTTATATATTATAAGTATAATTTGTTTTTTTAATTGGGAAAACTATCATACTCTTTGATCATTTGTAGACCCATCTTATATACCCATGAATATTATAATCCAGGTCTGTAATTTTTCTCTTCATATATGAATAATAACTGATCAGTGAATTCATTGTTTGTGAAGGCACACTTAAAACACCAGCAAAGTTCAATTAAACAGAATCTTTGAGGAGTCAAGTTGCATATGAATGAAAGTAATATTGTGGAATTATGCCGTCTTTGGTTTGATCTAAGTATGGTATATAAAATCATACATTGCAATTACTTACCTGTCAATGAATACTTCAGCTTCAACCATAACAATACAAGAGCACACAATAGATACAAACTCAAGGTTAACCACACCAAACTTGATTGCAGGAAATACGACTTCAGGAACAGAGTGGTCAGTGTCTGGAATACTCTACCTGACTCTGTGGTTTCTTCCCCAAACCCCAAAAACTTTAACCTTAGACTGTCTACTATTGACCTCACCGCTTTCATAAGAGGCCTCTAGGGGACGTGCATAAGCACACCAACTTGCCTACCGTCCCTGTCCTATTGTTTCTTTTATTTTTCTTATATGTATCCATATATTCATAACTATGTTTACTTATACCTATTATCTTGTAAGCTATTGACAAATCAAATAAATAAATAAAATAAAATATAATTTTGCCATATTAACAGCAGCATTCACAGACTTTTGCATACTTCTTTTTTAAAGGCTGCTCAGTTTTTGCTTCTCACATTTTCACTCTACTCATGTTTTGATGGATCCAAGAAAGTCAAGTCCTATCATTTTAACTCTTTAAACCAGGAGTCTGCAAACTTGGCAACTTTAAGACTTGTGGACTTCATCTCCCAGAATTCCTCAGCCAGCTGGCTGTGGAGTTCTGGGAGTTGAAGTCCACAAGCTTTAAAGTTGCCAAGTTTGGAGACCTCTGCTTTAAACCATTACTTTAACTCCTTAGATTGTCAACTGTATTTTAAAATTCTTTTTATGTTGGCCTCATGAAAATTTTAGTTCTCGCATCAGGGAAGCTTTGCATGAAAGTGAGAAATGTTGGAGAAGCCTTTTCTTTGTATTGCAGAGATCAAAAGGCAGATTCGAAAAGTCAGAGTATGTAGGAGTTCAAAAGCAAGTTCAGTGTTTTAGTCAAAGCTTTTTATAGAGAGGTAAATGATGTTCAGAATCATAATATTTCAAAGATGTTGGCATGATAACTGGTTCAGGAGGGCAGTCAGGCATAGTAAAACAATATTGTACATGAAAGTAATGATTAAAACTGGAATTCATTTGGGAATATGATATTAACAATCATGGCAATGCAATTCCTTGGATTTGATTCTATAAAAATGCTTTGGCATACAGTGAGGGGGAAATGTACAATTTTCTCTCTGCAATTTGTCTCCGAGTCAGGTGGCTTTTCTCATTAGTTTCTAAGCAATAAAGAAAAACACAGCTCCATTAAGAGTTGGTGGATGCTACTTTCATACTTCTTCAGATTTTAAAATATTTTTTTCTTAATCAACTCCAAAGCATTGCGTAGCCCTACTCAAAATAATCTTTCTAACATTTAAGACAGCTTGACTTGAACCTTCAAGACTAAGAGTTTCTGACAGAGTTATTGTTCATCAATGTATTAATGTGCCCTTCAGAGACATCACTACACCTTGTTGTAATGAATTCCTCAGACCAATGCCATATGAAAAGTTTTTATTACAACTTTCATAATCTATCAAGTTTGCTTGCCTTCTAATACACACATGCACATGGTCAGAGGTTGTGCTCAAAAGCTGTATCATTAGGCAACTTAATGTAGATTGATATCTGAGCACAGGTTTAGAGATGAAACATAGTCCAATCAAATGCCAGTTCACAGTCCAGCAATCAAATGCCAAGGACAGGAGTTAAACAATCTGGGTCAAGAGAGACAGAAATGAAAGCAAGAACATAAAAAATGAGCATTTGAAATTGGCAAGTTGTTCCCCCAAAACCCAAGGATGTTTGAGGTCTAAATGCAGGTGTGGCTCAATTATAAGCATTCGTCCAAGTTTGATGCTCTTGCCTCCAATATTTCACTCTTAACATTTATCATTTCATCCCTAACATGACAATTGAAGAGACATTTCAATTATTAGATTATCTAAGATTTCCCAATGTTGGGCAATTATTTTACCTGCTAAAATTAATTAAATAAGTTACTTGTTTTTGAGATATCATCCTTTGAATAAATGCAACAACCCTAAGTCCAGAGAACATTACATTCTTTGCTTGGTAACAACACTTATTTGGACAAAACATAAATATAACTTTATTACATGATCACCACAAATGATTTTTTTAAAAAAAAAAAAAACCTTTGCATATATTCTCTCCAACATTTACAAGAATAGTTAAGGTACTTGTGTGGCAATCTGACTAGAGTCAAATGTCATCAATGTGTAATCTTTCACTGAAGCTGTTGAACTGAAGTGGAGTGAGTCCCCCTTACACTTTCATGTCTGTCATTTTGTCACCTATACAGCTTTACCACAATCAGTATCCCAAACTGTATTTAAACCAAGATCTCCTATTTCTAATTGCAGTTGTGTCATACTCCATGGCGGAGCTTTGGGCCTTGAGGGATGTCCCCCTCTCCCTTAAGTGGCCCTCAAAACTTTCGAAGACGTTCCGCTATGAGGGATCCTGGGATCCGGAGCGATGGTGGGGCCGTGGAAGCCGGAGGAATGGGAGGAAACGCGGGAAACCCGGCATTGGTAATTTTTTAATGGGGTTTTTTAATGGGTTAAAAGGATCCAGGGTGGGCAGGGGAGACAGCCCACATGGAGTTGGGGGCAGCCGGGCCGGCCCGCGCGCCTGGGGGGCCTCGGGGGTTTCCGTGTCGGGGTGGCAGACTGGGGGTGGGCTGCCGGGGGCAAATTTTATCAGCACGGTGACTGGGAGAGGCAGATATGCTGGGGGTAGAGGGCCATATCCAGTAAGGGGATCGCGCTCCCGATGTTTGCAAGCGGTAGCGCGCTCCGACCCTCCATACCCATCCTGCAGCCCTGGTTGTCTGGATTCTCAGGCCCTGAATACCCGGCTGCTGTTGTGCAATGCCAGGTCCGTGGTTAACAAGGCTCCCCTGATCCATGATTTGGTTCAGGAGGAGGCCGCGGACCTGGTAGGTGTTACCGAAACCTGGTTGGGCCCAGAGGGCGGTGTCCCTCTGGTTGAGATGTGCCCACCAGGTTTCCTTGCATTTCACCAGCCTAGGGCTCAGGGAAGGGGTGGAGGGGTGGCGGTGCTTATAAAGGAAGCCCTTTATCCTAGGGAGGCCACTGTCCCTCAGACGGCTGGCTGTGAATCTCTATTTGTGAAGTGGGGGCAAGGGGTTCAGATGGGTCTTTTGATGGCGTACCTGGCTCCCTGCCACGTCTCATCGGCCCTGCCCGGACTCCTCGAGGTGATAGCCAGGCTGGCGGTTGAGACCCCCAGGCTTCTGGTCATGGGGGATTTCAACCTGCCATCGTCCGGTGAAACCTCGGGTTGGTTCGGGAGTTCTTGGCTTCCATGACGGCCATGGACCTGACCCAGTTAGTTTCTGCCCCCACTCACATTGGAGGACACATGCTGGACCTGATTTTTGTCTCTGGGCAGTGGTTGAATGACTGTAATTTTGGGGAGTTAGTTATTATACCCTTGTCATGGACAGATCATTCCCTCCTTAGGTTGGACTTCTGTTCCGCCACCGTAGGGAGGCGGAACCACTTAGATTGTTCTGCCCCAGGCGCCTGATGGACCCGGAGCGGTTCCAGAGGGAGCTTGGGCCGTTTCCTGAGTCTCTGGCTCACAGCTCGTCTGGAGACCTGGTGGCGACCTGGGATGGGTTGGCCGCCGGGGCTCTAGATCGAGTTGTGCCCCTGCGACCTCTGACCCGGCACAGATCCCATGTGGCTCCGTGGTATACAGAGGAGCTACGGGAGATGAAGTGCTGGAAAAGACGTCTAGAGGGCATTTGGAGGGCGAGCCGTTCTGAGTCTGACCGAACACAGGTGAGATCTCATATTAAGACTTACCTTGTGGCGATAGGGGCGGCGAAATCTTCGTATTTCTCCGCCCTTATTGCATCAGCAGAAAATCGGCCTGCCGCCCTGTTTAGAGTGACCCGCTCTCTACTTGAACCGAGAGCGCGGGATGACCTCTTGCAGGGTAGGGCGGAGGAGTTTTCCCGATTTCTGCATGATAAAATCGCTCAGATTCGGGAGGGGCTCGACTCCAATTGGATGGTCCCGGGGGAGGTGTCCGGGGCAGGTCTTGTGAGTGTTATCTGGGGGGAGTTCGACCCTGTGACCGCCGAGGGTGTGGACAGGTTGCTGGGGGGTCTGAATGCCACCACCTGTTTATTGGACCCGTGCCCTTCCTGGCTGGTTTCGGCCGCCAGGGAGACGACACGAGGCTGGCTCCAGGGGATTGTCAACGCTTCCTTGAGAGAGGGGGTGCTCCCTACCGCCCTGAAGGCCCCCTCCTCAAGAAGCCTTCCCTGGACCCAGCTATTTTAAACAACTATCGTCCAGTCTCCAACCTTCCCTTCGTGGCGAAGGTTGTTGAGAGTGTGGTGGCACGTCAGCTCCCCCAGTACCTGGAGGAAGCTACTTACCTCGATCCGTTCCAATCGGGCTTCAGGCCTGGACATAGCACTGAGATGGCATTGGTCGCGTTGGTCGATGATCTCTGGAGGGCTCGTGACAGAGGGTTCTCTGTCCTGGTCCTATTAGATCTCTCGGCGGCTTTCGATACTATCGACCATAGTATCTTGTTGCGACGGTTGGGGGGGTTGGGGATTGGTGGAACCGTCCTTCGATGGTTCTCCTCCTTCCTCTCCGACTGTTCGCAATTCGTGTTGGCGGGGGGGGGAGAGGTCCACCTCTAGGCCCCTGGTTTGTGGGGTGCCTTAGGGGTCGGTCCTCTCTCCCCTCTTGTTCAACATTTACATGAAGCCGCTGGGTGAGATCATCCGTGGTCTTGGAGTGAGGTGTCATCTGTATGCAGATGACACCCAGTTGTACATCTCCACTCCGGACCACCCCAACGATGCTGTGGGGGCTATGTCTAGGTGCCTGGAGGCCGTGCAGGACTGGATGGGCGGGAACAGGCTTCGGCTCAACCCATCCAAGACCGAGTGGCTGTGCTTTCCGGCGCCCCGATATAGCCAGCTGACACCTTCGCTGGCTATCGGGGGGGAAGTTCTGCCCCCCACAGAGAGGTCTCGCAACCTGGGAGTCCTCCTGGATGTACGGCTGTCGCTTGAACATCACATCGCGGCCGTCTCCAGGGGGGCGTTTCATCAGATCCGTCGGATCTACCGATTGCGGCCCTTCCTGGATCGGGACGCCTTGCGCACGGTCACTCAGGCCCTTGTCACCTCTCGCCTGGACTATTGTAATGCCCTCTACATGGGGCTCCCTGCGGGGAGCATCCGGAGACTCCAGCTGGTGCAAAATGCAGCCGCGCGGGTGATCATGGGGGCATCACGTAGCGCCCATGTGACGCCTCTCCTGCGCGAGCTGCATTGGTTGCCGGTGGCTCTCCGGGTTCGCTTTAAGGTTCTAGTTTTGACCTTTAGGGCGACCCATGGCATGGGACCAGGTTACCTTCAGGACCGCATTCTGCCAGCGTTCTCCAACAGGCCAGTGCGTTCCCACAGAGAGGGTCTGCTCCGGGTGCCGTCGGCCGCTATGTGCCGTCTGGCCTTCTCTGTGGGTGCCCCCCCCCTCTGGAATACTCTGCCACCGGAGCTCCGTACCGGCACGGACCTGAGGGCCTTCAGGCGCGCGTTGAAGACCTGGCTCTTTGAGCAGGCCGGCCTTGGCTGAGATGGTTTTAATTTGGTCTCCATTTTATTAATTCTAAATTGGGTTTTAAGGGGGGGGGGTTGTTAGTTTTATCAAGCAGCCGATTGAAATTTAATATTTTTTAACTTTTGTATTCTTTGTGGGGTTTTTAGATGAGCTGTTCACCGCCCTGAGTCCCTCGGGAGAAGGGCGGTATATAAATGGAATAAATAAATAAATAAATATACATTTTTTTAATTGTACATTTGGTTCTTCTAGATAATTATTACATTTTCAAAATTGCTTGTAAGGGCTAATTGCTGAAGTTCTGTATCCTTGGTTTCAGAATTTGTCCCAAACCTATTGGTCAGCCATTTAATGGATTGCTGTATAAATCTATTCTGTGAAGATTACAACATCTCAAAAGTGTCATTTCATTTGATACCTACAGTTCCCTGCTCAACTTTCCAAGATACTAGGGACATGATTGGATGAGGTGTGCTGTAAGATTGTGGCTCTTATCACTTAAGTCTTCCTTCTCCTGCTGTTGCTGATTGCTTGTTAAGCCAGCTTCAGGGGCCTTATTTATGTATTACATTTTTATGCCACCAATCTTCCCTTAATTCTTTTACTGACTGCACCCACTGGATCAGGACTGCCAATTCCTCCAAGTCAGAGAAGAACAAAACAGTCTTCATTTGCGGGTTTGATTGCTTATAACCCAAGCCACAGTGAAGTCAGTTTCCTCTCCCTGTAGCTTTTGATACAAGGGTTGGGCTAGGGAGAAATAGAGTAGGCTACAGATGGACCTCCAGTTGCAACTTCCCCTAGATCCATTTTTCTTCTGAAATCTGCCTTTTGGGAAAGGTCAATATTTTATTTATTTTATTTATTTATTTTGTCAAGAGATTATTAGATAACAGGTATAAGTATAAACATGGTTATAAATACATGAAATAAATATGAATAAGAAAAAAGAAACAATAGGACAGCGATGGTAGGCACGTTGGTGCGCTTATGCACACCCCCTATCACACCAATGAATGAATGAATGCATTCTTTATTGGCCAAGTGTGATTATAAGGAATTTGTTTTGGTGCATATGCTCTCAGTGTACATAAAAAGAAAAGATATATTCATCAAGAATCATGGGGTATAACGCTTAATATAGTCATAGGGTACAAATAGGCAATCAAATCATACTAAGAAACAGTCAATATAAAGCGTAAGGATACAAGCAACACATTTACAGTCATATAGTCATAAGTGGGATGGGATGGGTGATGAGAAGATTAATAGTGATAGTAATTCAGACTTACTAAATAGTTGGACAGTATCTTTTTCCCCTAAAAGGAGAGTCATTAGAAAATACTTTTGAAAATAGTTATAATTGTCATCAAAATACATTCCTGGTGATACATATGCACAACCAATTTAGCAACAATGTAAAAGTAGTTTACTATTGCTTTGTTCCTTGCTCATTTTGGAGTTCTTTATTTGAAACTGAAATTGGAGCAGCAATAATTTATGCATTGCAATTATAATATTAATATGTTGCAAAGTCATACTTTGCAAAATATATTTTAATTGTATTTTAAATATATCTTTTCAATGGAATGTTTGTTTTTAAAACCTGATTGTAAACACATTTGTAACCCCAATACTAGAAGCATAAGTATACTCTCATACTCTCATGGAAACTTAGCAGATATCCTATCAACTTTTATTTTTTCCAGGTGTAGAATGCCTACTCCTAAATGTAGAGAATCAGATCCATCCTTGGAGCAGTGTAGTATTCAGAACAGTATAGTACTGTACTTTTCTTTTTCCCAAGTGTAGAATGTCCTACTCCTAAATGTGGAGAATCAGACCCATTCTCTGGAGCAGTGAGCAGTGCAATTCAAAACAAACTGAGGGCAAGAGGAAACAGTTTAGACCAGCGGTCGCCGACCTGTGGGCCATGAGAAAATTTTGGTGGACTGCAGAGAAATCTCACCCCCAGAGCACCCCCACAAAGCAGGCTGCCCAGAAACACAAGGCTGCACTGTCCACATGGCCCGCAGGAATGTTTCCCGCCCACTCACTCCTTACCGGTAAACTTGTCTGCTAAATTGCTATTTTTCCTTTTTCCAACCATCATCTGTTCTGCTGTGCCAGGAGATTTAGATTAGATAGGAAGCAGGAAATGGTTGGATTTCTTGCTTTCTAGCTAGTCTTTAGATCTTCGGCTCAGCACAGCCGAACCTCCCTTAGGACTGAAGGTTTGCTTGCAAGCAAATTCAGTGCAGACTCACAGCAAGCAATTTTTAGAGACTGAGCTAGCCGATGGCAGATCATTGAATGATTCTGTGAGCAACTCAATGTGCCTGCTTTGCCTGATTTTGGGTAAAAGTTGCTCTTTTTTTAATAAAAAAATTAATATTTACATACATGGTGTTTTGTGAGTTAATTTTGTGAGTTTGCTTGCAAGCAAATTTTATGTCACAGACTGAGCTAGCCAATGGCAGATAGATAGATCTCTGAATGGATCAGTTAGCAACTCAATCTGCCTGCCTGCTTTGCCTGATTTTGGGCAAAAGTTGCTTTTTTAAAATAAAAAATTTAATATTTACATGCATAGTGTGTTGTGGGTTAATTTTGTGAATTTGCTTGTTAGCCAATTTTATGTCACAGACTGAGTTAGTCAATGGCAGATAGATAGATTTCTGATTGAATCTGTGATTCTGTGAGCAACTCAATCTGCCTGCCTGCTTTGCCTGATTTTGGGTAAAAGTTGCTCTTTTTTTTATAAAAAAAATCAATATTTATATAAATATTTATAATATTTACATACAAGCCATGCCCAGCCAGTCACATGACCACCAAGCCACACCCACAAATTAGGCTACACCCACAGAACCAGTTAGTGGTCCCTGGGATCTAAAATTATGAGTTTAGAGGTCCCTGAGTTCCAAAAGGTTGGTGACCCCTGCTTTAGACACTTCCTTAGATTCACAGGAGTAAGGGGTAGAAGTAAAGCACAATCAGACTTGCAAGAGCCTGTTACTGTGGCTAATACAATAAAATAGTTTTAAATTTCCTTTAGAGTTACCTTTTTGGTCTGGTGTTTAAATCAAGAGAACTCTTGCTTGTGGAGAAAAGTATATGTTGAGATATATTTTAAAATTGAAATAGCTCGCTTTCATTCAACTTGAGTTGGTAACAAGGGAAAACCAACCAACCTTTTTTCATGTATTATATTTTAAAAATATAATTCTCTGATAATAACACATTAATGCTAAACATGCCACTTCAAAAAGAATAACTTCAGCACAGAGATGTTCCTTGCTGTGAAATTATTCATTTTGCCCTAGATTTCTTGACTGAATGAATGATGGATTGATTGGGTGATTTCAAGCTCATTCCTCTTTTCTATTTTTAGATTATTATGCACCTTTTTCTACCACACAATTAGACTAGAGCTCCATAGTTCTCCAAGTTTGACAGCAGAAAACAACGGCCTAACTTTAAACATTGCATTTTTACCTGAATCATACACTATTTAGACTCTTTAACAAAACAGAAAACTTAACATTGTACTCTCAAGCCACCACTTTTATGAAAAATATCCTAGAGCAAAATTGTCACTGCCAACTGAGAGTTACTGGAATTTTATGAACCATTTCTGGCACAGCAACCCTTATTGAAATTGGAGCAGCGATAATTTATGCACTGCAATTATAATATTAATATATTGCAAAGTCATACTTTGCAATATATTTTAATTGTATTTTAAATATATATTTTCAATGGAATGCTTGTTTTTAGAACCTGATTATAAATGCATGCGTAACCCAATACTAGAAACATAAATATACTTTCACATTTTAGTTTATTTTAAGTACACAGAATCACACATCTTTATGCTGAAGTTTTTCTTTCTAGCTCAGCAAAATTTTATAATTGTATTTGTATTTGACTAAGAATAGATATATATGATTACGCCACAAAAAGGAGCATATATTGCATAAACAACTTCAGGTTTTGTATGTCTTTCAATAATTTTAATGTGATGGAGTTGCCTGGTTGTTAATCAATCATCCCCAAATTTCCAACATCCTGTCTTAAATAGTTTGCTGAAGTTTCTAGTGCACTAAAGTATTTATTGTTGCTATTTAAAGAATATTTCAGTATTATTTAATAGCTTGAACTGTCTATTAAACAGTATTAAAGTTATTGCAACATTCATATTATCCTGATTTTGTTATGCATCCATGTTGCATTGTTAAAATGATTTTTTTAAAAAAATAAATAAAATAAAACAAACAGTTCATCAGAGGCAGATATAAACATGTCGGAAAATTTGGATGATATTATTCCAAAAATAATATTGGAACATCCCAACACATTGTCATATGTCAATTCAAAAAAGAGGAAATCTTTGAAATGTTCTTATATTTCATATTCATAAGGTTTGGAATTTCCATTTGTGAGGGGTTTTTTATGGATAGCTAGTAAAATTTTCAAACTTTTCTTGAAGATGTTCCAAATTTGCTTGTGGAATATTTTTATTGTTAAAAGAAAACAAAGACATTGTATGCATAGAACTAGTAATGACACTTATTGTGGTATAATATAGTTTGGAAAGATGACCTCTGGAAGGGTTCTGTTAGTAGGAATCAGGAACCGAGTTGAGTTTGAGTGAGCGTTGAATGAATTTTGATCATAGCCTGGAATGACATGTATAGTAACACAGATATTGGATTGGATAGTTCCTAAGTGACCCATCAATTGCATCAATCTCCAAACCAATGCAAGTGCCCCATGGGTTTTATGAAACTTCACAAAATGAAGTAAATCCAATCAAACACGAGAATGAATCAGTTTTAAGGTTTATGCTTAAGATTTTTCACTCTTATAACACCAACAGCTATATACCCAGAAATAAACTGTTCTTTACTTGAGAAGAATGAGCAACAGGCTCAACTGAATGACCACCCTAAAAATATTTTAGGTATTTCAGGGCTGTCAAACTCCTGGCTTGCAGACCAGATGTGTCATGTGCTAGCCACTCAGTTTAACAAAGTGGGGGGAAAGTCCCAATATGTCATGTGATGCCGTCATGACGATGTGAGTTTGATACCCTGAGGTATTTGATAGATAAAATCCCTCAGATACATTCAGAGTTGGGCTGTCATAGGGCAAGTCCTATTGGGGACATGGAAATGAGTCTTGAATAACTACTAGTAGTTACAGTAGTGAGGAGGTTGGGGAGGAACCTGGGCCAATTTTGGAGGCTGAGAAAGGCTCAGACAAGGGATATGCATCAGAGGCAGAGATGGAGCCAGGGCACCTGGCAGTCATCAGTTACCTTTGGGCTCATACATAGCAGTGAGGCTGGGGAGCAGTTGGAACTGGTTCCCAGCCTGCACATGCGCAGAGCTTCTTAAAAAAAGGAGCAAGGCCATAGGTGGACAATGAATGGCCCCTCCCAACAGGATTAAAAGAGGAGCAAAAAGGGAGGGGGCTTTTGCAGGAAACCACTCACTCATTCAGTCATTTGTTCCAGCCTCGTGGAGATTTGTCTGTAAACCCAGCCTTCCCTGCCAACAACGAGTGTGGAACTATTTACCAGGCAATGTTCCAGGATTGATAAAGATCTGAGATAATTAGTCTACCTTCAGGAGACTGTTTGGCTAACTGTGAATGAAATAATTTAACATTATTGTAAATAAACAATATTTTGGGACTCAGAATTGACTGAGTGCTTTTTGGTGAGGCCTAGAATAGAACAAGAGTGAGTAGTGGGCATCTTATAAAGATTATTGGTTTGTTAGACTCTCTACTATTTTTTCAGAATGTTTTTTGTGTATGTCCATGTACATTTTCTCACTTAAAAGACCTCATGGGAAATGCATATCTGTTCATAATAAATTGAGCATAGCAGGGGGGGAAAATCCAGCCTAGGACATGTTCATATTAATTTTCATTTTGAGATAATACATCCATGATAATGAACTGTAATTCACATGGAAGTGTAATGATCAAAATGTGACTATAATAGGTGCATTGATCGTATGAGCCAATCTTGAAAAAGAAACAAAGGGACTTGGTTGAATAGCTGAATTCTACCAATGTTTCTTGAAGGTTAAGCTGACAAATACCCATAAGTTCTCTATCATGAATTCCTTCCATGTTCAATTATGGTTAGTGGTTGTTATATCTTGCCATTTCATTAGCAGTTGTCATTTCCTCTGGGCTTTTGGTTGAATTAATATTGCTGTGATATTTAGGATGTTGTTGTTACAGTATTGGCTTTAGTCCTGTAGTTTTTTGTTTTATTTTTTATAGATTGTAACCTGAACAACGTGGAAAGCAAGGCTTATATAAGACCTAGCTTCTCTGCAGATCAACATGCATGAAATCTGATTAGAAGCTCACAGATAAGATCCTCATTGAAGTTCTAAGTACAGTATAGATAGTGGAAGGAAGTAGTAAAATTTTCTTGACTTTCTGCTGATTTACCTGGGCATATCAATGCATTGAATATGGTGTGGTAGTAGCTCTTTATTTCCTTCTTCTTAGTTGATGTGTCTTCAACTTCTCAGTTTAGCCAACCTCATTACAACACAGTTATAACCAGTATTAATTAGGTCTGACCCTTAGCTTTTTAATTAAACCAAGATCAGCTGTGTATTGAGCCCTGCTAGACTCTTTTATAGAGAGACCATGCTTCCAAAGAACTGGGAATCCTGAGAAAACAGAACTTTTAATTGCTGTTAATCTTTTAAGACTGTTCAGCTGGAAACGCTTACAAATTTTTAGCAAACCTTTGTGCTAAACAAGTAACAAACTCACATGTACTTTCACACTCTAGAACTCATTGGAGCACAGTTTACATGCAGAAACTACTTGTAAACCTAACATGTGTCAGCTGAATATGTTCAAGGAAATAAAGTGTGTTAATATATGTGAAACTAATTTGGAGAGTCAGGGGAACAGACAGAAATACTAACATGGTGAAATGGAGAGCAAGCTCATATTAAAGGGACAGCTACAAGAAGAGATCAGTTTCAAAAGTAAACAGATCTAGGGGAACACAAAATAAAGGCACAAAAGCAACTGAGTTTCAATAATGATCCTGACATTCTTAATTCCTTTAGCTTGATTACTTAGTGTTTGAAAACATCACCTGCTGATTTCCAGGTAAAAGCAACATGTCCAACTTTCTTTGTGCACCTTAGCAGCATTCTTAAAAACCGGCCATTTGAGCAGCACAATGCCCTGGCAAACTAAACTGATTTGAAAAGACTCGAGCAACACAGTGATATTTTCCAATTTTTGCAGGAAACAAAAACTTCTATTTGAGGTTAAAAAACATTAAACTTATACCTCAAGCTGCTGCGTAGCATCAGCAATAATGTTCCAAAATTAAGGTCTATTGAAGCTGTTATTAATGTTTTCTTAGGTTTCTGTTGCTTTGGAAGAGACATTATTCATTTAGATTTTGAGCAAGATGCTGGCTCATTTCAAACCAGGAAGAGTATGAAGATTCAAATATAAAAGAGTAGAATAAAGTGCAATCAATTAGTCAGCCATAGAAACTCACAGGGTGTCTTTGGGATAACAAATTTTCATACTAAGCAGAATCTATCTTGCAGGATTGTTGTTGTGGGGAAAATGTGCACAGCCTTGTATTCCTAACAGATCCTACTAATAAGTCAAAGTAGAACACGGTTTTGAAACCCTGAGAAGGACTGTTTGAAATATCTACAGTGAGAAGAGATTTGATCAGTTTTATTCTATTTAGGAGTATGCATTTGATGAAAACAATTTCCCTTAATGAATTAAGCTATTGACTACTTCTTGAAGGCAAAAATGGATAGCTAACCCCTTTTTCCTATATGAATCAAACAGAAACAATTCCCTCTCCCCCCAAAAAATTGTTTGTCTAATTTACATAGAGGAATAGATGAAAAGGAAGGCTGGCTTTTTATTCTGTTTCAAAATAAATCTATCTCATGCCAGTTTTAACTATACAAAATGCATATTATCACAATTAAAAGGCTTTTTTTTAAAAAAAAAAGTTAAACTAACTTGTGAACTGAGTCAGTCAAGTATTCAGTCTGAAGCTTTCAAATTATTTAATTTTTTTGGCAGCATAAAGTAAAAGGAATGTGTCACAATTAATAAATGCTAATTCCTTGAACTGCTTTTCTATTTCCACCAGTTTTAGATTTTTCTCTCTCATACATAAAACTAATTTCACTTACTATTTGGCTAGGAGAGAGCAGATTGCATGGAGTGGGATGGAACTCATGGGGAGGAATCAATTAATCATCTATGTCTCCATTGATCTTTCCCCTGCTTTTTGATAATATCATAAATGTTAGCTTTGAGGAAAGATTTTGCCTACAAACCCCATTGTTATCAAAGTTATGTTTTTTTTTAAAAAAATCTGTTTTGTTTATATATGATAGTAGTTTGGACATTATCAAATACAGAAGCACTATCTAACTTCAATCTAATACCTCTAACCTTTCCACTTTGGAAGGAGAAATCAGGAGACCAGGCAAGATAGATAGATAGATAGATAGATAGATAGATAGATAGATAGATAGATAGATAGATAGATAGATAGATAGATAGATAGATAGATAGATAGATAAGAGAGAGAGAGAAGAGAGAGAGAGGAGAGGGGGGAGAGAAAGAAGAGATAAGAGAGAGAGGAGGATAGAGAGAGAGAGAGAGAGGAGAGAGGCGGGGAGAGAGAGAGGAGGGGGAGAGAGATAGAGGGGGCAGGGGGGTGGGAGTGATGATCTGGGGCATGACACAGAGATGACACAGGCAGATGGCAGTTCAAACTGCCCCTTTATTGGTCCAAATTTCCCCAAATGCTCCCACATTTCTGTCAAATCCCAGAGCAAAGTTATGACAAATTCCCACACACATTTCAAGCAATCTCTGGTTGCAAATATTTCAGCCCAGCACTGTGTACACCAAGGCTGCAAAGCAATAAATCCAGCAGGGTAAATCAGGGAGTTCAGGAAACAAAGGATCCAGGTAATTCATCCAGAAAAAAGAATGCAAGGAAGTTGCATTCTGGGAAGTTCAAATGTTGGCACTCAACACTTCAGGAGCTCAGTGTTTGTTTCCGACAAATGCCCCTCCCCACAGCATCTCCTTAAGCCTCATCTCCCAGGAATATCTTGTGAAGATAGGCAGAGCACTCTTCTCCCAAGTAGTTTGCTCCGTTCTTGCCTTCTCTCCAAGAAGGTGCCATCAGTACCCTCAGATCAAGAGGGGGTGGTTTTTGCTCATCACCTGAGCTCTGTTTCTCATGTTCATCCTGCCCCTGTTCCTCCCTGTCTACAAGCTGTTCTAAACCTGAAATGCCTTGGCCTATCTGGCCCTGCCCTTCCCCATTTTCCTCCACAGCCAATGAAGCCGCCCCACTCAATCTCTCTAGGTTCAAGTTCCAGCCTCTCTTCCCCCACAGATTCAGGCTCTGAGGGGTGGGGATGACAGACAGATAGATAATAGGCAGGCAGAATTGATGAGCAATGTCCTTCTGAGATCACATTGTTTCTAATCTACAGGGGCTTCAGCATGTTCTATAAATATATCAATATAGAATTGGGCTTTCCAAGTACTGTGTGCAATGTGCAATGGATGCTTACTAAGCAACTGTATCTAGACATTAAACAGCTGTGATTGTTCCTAGTAAAGATAGATGGGTTATATTCAATCCTGCTCTGCTAAACTCTTCATAGGATTGTTGTATTTATATGGGCTCCTTTGAAGATAGGGGTGGGATTCTACCAGTTCACACTTTTTTCCCCAGAACTGGTTGTTAACATTCTAAGCAAGTAAGGAAGGCAGGAAGGAAACATTCTGGTGTTGCTTACAGAAACTGCCTCTCCGTTAACCCTTATTACATTCTTGGCAGGACTAGATTTCCTGTCTCTGGAACTTCTCTGGAGTTTTTTTCCCCTCCTTTGCTAGTACTTTGCTTGTGTGGAGTGACCATTCAAAGTTACAATGGCACTGAAAAAAGTGACTTATGACCATTTTTCACACTTATGACAGTTGCAGCATCCCCACAGTCATGAGAGGCCAGACGAGGAGATGCGTGCCTCAATGTGAGTGATATTGATTGGCCACGCCCAGCCAATAACATGGCCACCAAGCCATGTCCACCCAGTCACATGACCACCAAGCCACACCCACAGAACCGGTTGTTAAAAATTTGAATCCCACCCCTGTTTGAAGACAACTTTGAACTAGGAAAGCAAAACTAGATTATATTCACCAGCTCTTAAAGGGGTACCTTTAAATGTTCAATTTATTATGAGACACTCTGGGCAAGAACCTTAACACATTGTTTATTACTCTAGAATTTATTCCTTCCTACAGGTTGGCCTTTTGCAAAGTACTGAAGATTATATTTTTCCAAATACCTTTTGAGAGTAATATTAGGCCTACAACTTAGATTAAGTCAGGAAACAAGACAGCACAAAGCTGAAGCAATGCTACCTTATTTTTGTAGGACGTAATAACAGAAACTTGAAAGCCTCCAGAGTTCTCTCTGCCACCTCTTATACCAAACAGAATAAAAGTGGGGTTTATTTCTCATGTATTCTACTTTCCCAGCATGAAACAAGTGCTTTTTCTCCCTAAAAAGCTCATCATTCAAAATCCTGAATTCTTGAAAGATAATGTATAACAGATGCAGTTTCCGCCAAAGAGTTACCAAAATTTTTTTTTAATTAGAATCCATTTGGCTCTGGAGATCTGAACGCATTTTAAAGTCAATATATTTCTACCATGGTAGAACTGGACCTCTGCTCCTTTCAGCAGCTCTTTGCAATTACTGAGAGGAATGTATATCCCCTGCTTAGAAAATATATGCCTAAAGAGAAATTAAACATTTCTGCCTTTTCAATGTTCACAAAAGACTTTGCTACTTTCAACTCATTCTGAAATTTAGATTTGTCTCTTGTGTTCCTTTGGATTTTCATTTTTTTTGTGAAGCTTTATGCAACCAGGCCTTTTTCTATTCTGATCCAATCTTCTATTTGAATTATATTTATTTTATCTGCATTGCAATGTAATTTAATTAGGAGGGTTTTTTGGTATGGGTTCACCCATCCAGCTCCCACTATGCCGTCCCAGTAGGTCAGAGATCAGGTTTGTCTCTCAAGATGAAAAATGGCTGTATAAATTTACTTTAAACCATCTGTCTTACCTTGAAGAACTTCAGATCTACTGTATTCTCCAAGTTTCATAATCTAGGAAAGGATATTCCATAGGTAATGGTATACATTTTTTTCTTTACCTAACTGCTACTTATTCTGCAAGGCTTTTTACTGAGTTTATACTCAGCCCCGAGTCCCTTTTTGGGAGAGCCCCGAGTCCCTTTTTGGGAGAGCCCCAAGTCCCTTTTTGGGAGAGGGAGCCGTATAAAAGTTTAATAAATAAATAAATAAATACTGAAAAGCAGTTCCTGGTCTGTTCTGTAGATGGACCTAAGACTCTAAAAGTAGCATATACTAATATAAACCAAGAGTTTATCGCTACTAACTCACACTTGTTTCAAGAAAACAAATCATAAATTGACATTCTCTTCAGAATAACTTTATTCTATCTATCCAACTATCTATCTATCTATCCATTCATATACTGTATCTCTTTGTCTCCTTCTTTCTGAGAAATTGATAATATAATTAGGTTCCTTTAAAACAAAGCTCCTTCTTGAAGCTCCTCGCCTTCCAGAGACTTATATCCAGCTGATCTGGAGAATTTTCATTCAATCTCCAGTTTACCCTTTTTTTAGTATCACCTTAATCCAAGGGTCTTCAAACTTGGCAAGTTTAAGACTTGTGGACTTCAGCTCCCAGAATTCCTGAGCTAACATGACTGGAGGATGAATTCTGAGAGTTGAAGTCCACAAGTCTTAAAGCTGTCAAGTTTGAAGACCCCTGCCTTAATCCAATGCATCTCACCAGGTTACTCTCATGTGGAACAATTTAATTCAGGGATATGTCTGAAGCATCATTGCTTCATTGTTTAAAGCAAAACATCAAGTCAGATTCACCTTGACCAGGCAAGTAATTCCCATTCCTGAAGTTCCTGTCTGTCCAACCAGATCAGTAAGATACACTTTTCCTTGAGATCTAGCAGGTCTCTATTCTTTTAACCTTTTGGAAAGATTAAATTAAGAGATGGCTTTTCCCCCAAGCACTGTGAAGGGTGTGTTGCAAGAGACTACAGAAGGAGGTTTTGGTATGATACCAGGCTATTGTTTTTATTTCTTGGTTTGTAGTTTTATTTGGACATTGTTTTTATATTATGATTGTGAGCAGCTCTGAGTTCTATGCTTTAAAGTGGGTGGCCCTACAAGTATTTAAAATAATTAAAGGCATATAAAATCATACATTGCAATGGTTTACCTGTCAATGAATACTTCAGCTTCAACCATAACAACACAAGAGCACACAATAGATACAAACTCAAGGTTAATTGCACCAAACTTGATTGTAGGAAATACGACTTCAGCAACAGAGTGGTCAATGTCTGGAATACTCTACCTGACTCTGTGGTTTCTTCCCCAAACCCCAAAAACTTTAACCTTAGACTGTCTACTATTGACCTCACCTCTTTCCTAAGAGGTCTGTAGGGGGTGTGCATAAGCGCACCAGCATGCCTACCATCCCCGTCCTATTGTTTCTTTTATTTTTCTTATATGTACCCATTTCGTGTATTCATAACTATGTATATACTTATACATACTATCTTGTAAGCGATTGATAAATCAAATAAATTCTTTAAAAAATCTAAATTCTAAAGGCGAGTGCCTTCTGTAGGTTGTCTTCATATACTCAAAAGATCCCAGAAGCACCTGGCACAAAGTGCTTATCTGCTTTGCATGCTATGTCTCAATGGAGTAATTCCTCTGTAGCACCTTATACCAAAGCATCTCTCTGAAATCTTCCATAGTTCCCATAGGTACATTTCCTGGAAGTCCTAGAAGAAAACAATAATTCAATGCATGAGACATATGTACTAAATCTCCTGTTTGCTAAGCAAAGTGACAAATCAAAACAACTCAGCTCTTTTTGATTCTTCACTGGTTCTCTTCTATGTAGAGTGACTGACTTGTATGAAGCAATGTTACTGTTCAAGGCAGCCAAAACTACATTTAAACCACATGGAAATATAGTAACCAACAGTGTAAAGGTAATTGCTTTGGTTAGAAAAATAGAAGCAGAAGTATGACAGCATTAAGGTCTGTGAACATGGAAAAAATAAAAGCAGTCTGTAAATATTATTTGTAGTTCCTTAAAGCACAGGTATATAAGGCCAGTATTTTCACGTATCTTCAATAACAGACATCCTGTTAAATATATTTCACAAAAGAAAGGCATTCCTGTAATTCTAGATAAAGAAAAAGGTCCCTCCACATACAATTTGTCAAGCCTTAACCGGAATTACATGACACAAAAACTGCTAAACTGAAAAAGAACTCTATACCCTCCAGATTTATTAAAAATTGCAAACTTAATTTTCCATTAGCATTCCCTATTTTGGCAACTTAAAGAGAGAAAAAGTTGATTTCAGCAGAACATCCTGTGGGGAAATTAATTCTTTTTGCTAAAGTATCTTAATAATTACAGTGACATCAAGGTTAATTGCTTAATCTGTATTGCCATAGTGCAGTCTCGTAGAAATCCCCACACAATCTGTTCTATAATTAGTGCCAAAATACCCACATATAGAACAAGCTGTAGCCTAAATAACAGTGCAGGTCAGCTACAATGAATAAGATGGTCTGTGCTTTAGCGCTATATTGTAAATTATTCAGTTTGGAACAAAAGTGATTGTGTTCTTAAAAAAAAAAAGAATCCATTCTAGATACTAAACACTAATTGTAGAATTGTAACTATATTTGTCAGATTTTTTTTTAAACCAAAAGGTGGAGGCCTTTTTATTAATGTCTTTGACTGTAATCTACCAGGCCGATCCAATACGGATTGATTATTTTGGACTTCCCAGTCTATGATTGGTATAGACCAACTGGCTCTATCACCCAGGCAACTTCTAAGCCAACAGAAGACTTGGGTGTGTAGTTCAGCACCTTAGCACTGAAGATAGCCCTGATTGAATAATTGCCCTCTTTAAGTGACCATTCAAAATTATGATAGCATTGAAAAAGTACCGTTATGAACATTTCTTGCATTTATTACCATCACAGCCTCTGTGTTAAATGTTTGGGCGCTTCACAGCCAATGGATATTTATGATTATTGCAGCATTTGCTGGTCCTATGATATATGCATTTCACAACTGGCTTCCAACAAACGAAGTCAATGGAGAAGTCAGCAATAATATCATAAGTTGTGGTCACAGGATATCTCACTTGATGACATGCTGTGATCCATTTAAAAGCAAAAGTCTATAGAGATTCTCAATCATCCAGGTCCTGGTTGTCCCAAAGGTGCTTTTTCAGGAGGCAACTGGACTTGCTTGGTTTTTTTTTTTTTTTAAGATGTTTTGTTTCTCATCCAAGAAGCTTCTTCAGATCTGACAGGATAGTGGGGAATGGAAGGATTTATATTCCTTGCAGACAGCTGGTCATTTGAATCTTTTGAGTGGATTGTTGAAGCACTTGAAGATTTATCTGTGTGCCCAGGGTCACCTCAGTAATGGTCCTGGTTTCTGTAGTCTGCTATTTTTTTTTCCTTATTTTTCTCTTGAAATCCATTCCTACTCCCACACCATTCATAAACCTCCAAGTGCTTCAACAACCCTTTAAAAACAGGGGTCTCCAACTTTGGCAACTTGTGGACTTCAACTTTCTCAGCCAGCTTTGCTCCACAAGTCTTTAAAGTTTCCAAGGTTGGAGAGCCCTGCTCTAAAAGGCTGAAAATCACCAGCTGTCTGCAAGGAATATAAATCATCCCATTCCCCATTATCCTGTCAGAGCTATGTAATTTGGGATGAACACCCTTTGAATGGTGTGGGAGTAGGAATGGATTTCCAGAGAAAAATTACAGATTTGAGGAACCAAGAGAACTACTCAGGTGACCCTGGGAACACTGATAAATCTCCAAGTGCTTCAATGACCCTCTAAAAGGATGCAAATGACCAGCTGTCTGCAAGGAATATAAATCCTTCCATTCCCCACTATCCTGTCAGAGCTGAAGAAGCTTCTTGGTTGAGAAGCAAAACATCTTCAAAGAAAAAACAAGAAAGTCCAGTGACCTCCTTAAAAAGCATCATTGGGACATCTAATGGAAAGTGATGCCATAAGTCCACCTTGTCCATCTTGTTTTGCTTAGCAACTATATTGCTTAACAGAGTTGCCTATCCCAATTGTGATTGCTAAGCAAGAACTACCTGCACACCACATGGATTATCATTGCTATATATTGATATACAAATAAATATATTGATATACAAATAAATATATTGATATACAAATAAATATATATTAATATACATATATATATATGTGTGTGTGTGTGTGTGTGTGTGTGTGTTAGGTTTTTGAGCTGATAAATAATTAAACAAGGGAGACTAGAATAGATCTATTTTGAGCTACTTAGCTCTCGTCAGCTAGCCATACCCTTACTGGGATTTGAACCAGGGAAGTATTATATGTGAGGCAATATATATATATATATATATGGATCTTTGGTTCTTCGGGTTTTCTCCCGCGTAGAATTGGAAATATCTAGGCGACGTTTCGATGAAGTCTCATTCATCATCTTCAGGCTTGTGTCTTCGGCCTTGTGCAGAAGGCCGAAGACACAAGCCTGAAGATGATGAATGAGACTTCATCGAAACGTCGTCTAGATATTTCCAATTCTACGCGGGAGAAAACCCGAAGAACCAAAGATCCACATACAAATACCCGCGAAAACCTCCGAAAACATATATATATATATATATATATATATATATATATATATATATATATATATATATATATATATGTATATATATATATGTCTGTAAATAAAAATAGTGAAAAGAGTTAACTCTTTTTTGCAGAATTGCATCATACAGGCAATTCTGAGGTCAACAGTGATTTTCTTTAAGAAAAACTTAGCTGAAACTATTTGTAAGAAAAGAAACAGGAATGTCTATACAGTGGGTTAGGAACCTGAACACACAACCAGAGAACTAGAAGATAAGGCTCCAATTCAGATGTGATTTAACAAGGTCAAAATTGAAGCCCAGATAAAATAGAGTCCATTATCATGTAGATAAAAATGAGGACACGCACACAAGAAAAACAGAATATGTATATGCAAGAATATGATACTTACAGAAAACTAAAAGTGGTTGTGATTATTTTTGACCAATAGTGTGCATTACACCAAATTATACAAAATGTATTTTGAGTATTCTGTTCATTTAATTTACTGCAGCTGGATAAGTATCTTGCAAGTAGTAGTTATACTCATCTTCTCTGTTCTACTCAAATCTATAAACATTTCCAAACTTCTTCAATATTTACCTTCACCCCTGCTGCCCCCCCGACCAAAAAAGAGCCAGATCCAACATTTCTACACAGGATGTGCCATGTAAGATATGAAAGTATTTATTTATTTATTTTTATTTATTTTTGTCAATTGCTTACAAGATAATAGATAAATAAAAACATAGTTATGAATACATGGATACATATAAGAAAAATAAAAAATAAAAGAAACAATAGGACAGGGATGGTAGGCACATTGGTGCGCTTACGCACGCCCCCTACAGACCTCTTAGGAAAGGGGTGAGGTCAATAGTAGACAGTCTAAGGTTAAAGTTTTTGGGTTTTGGGGAAAAAAACACAGAGTCAGGTAGAGTATTCCAGACATTGACCACTCTGTTGCTGAAGTCGTATTTCCTGCAATCAAGTTTGGTGCGGTTAACCTTGAGTTTGTATCTATTGTGTGTTCTTGTGTTGTTTTGGTTGAAGTTGAAGTATTCACTGACAGGTAGGACATTGCAATCTATGATTTTATATACTATACTTAGATCGGACCGAAGACGGTGTAATTCTAGGTTTTCTAGGTCTAGAAATTTGAGTCTGCAATGAGTAGAGGAGTATTTACATAGAAATACTGACAAAGCTATATCCATATCTAGCAGACAAAATCCATCTTGTCCACCAAAGACTTTCTTTGTTCCCTTCAATTATTCTTTTGAAAGGATTGAACATCAAAAAACATATCCAAGAAGTTAGTGAATTTATTTATTTAACTTATTTTGTTTGTCAAGCATGTATGAGAAAACAAGAATAAGTATGAACATAACATATACACATATAAGTATAAACATGTATAAGTATATACATAATACATGAGTATGAATAAATGGATAAATCAGAACAGTAGAAAAGGGGGAGTAGGCACGCTGCTGTGCTTATGCACGGCCCCAAATTATATATGCTCAGAATAGTAGGAATTATAATTCCTAGTGCACTGAGCAAGCAGGATTAATGGATACTCATTGTTTTTCCAATTCCATTATATATACTGTATATTGAATATACTTATGAAGCGCCTGAATGGTAGAGATGCTAAGACAACTATATCTATAGTGAAAAATCCCTTTAAAAATGGTCTGCACAGTAGCACTAACAGTTTTGAACATATCCTGATGGAAAGCTGCTGTTCCTCCTAATTAGCTTCATTTCCTTGGTTGGAAATAAGTAGCCTCTTTTCAGGTGAAACCACCTACCATTTGCTAAATGCTTTAATTCAGATTCAGACATTAATCTACTGTGATTGTTTGACAATTAATTTGTGGTTATTCATGAAGTGTTGTTACTTTTCTCTTCAGATGCATGGGTAGCAGGAAGAGTAGAGGGAAATATTTTGGCTTCCACTATCTCTCAATAACCCCTGGAAACCTCCTTGATGGAGTTCGTAGTTATATCCAGCTGTTAGAAGATACATCTGTCATTTCTTTTTTAAAATGATGCCTGCAATGGGAAAATCTATTAATTAGTGAGACGGTTCCTGTCCATTATGAAACTTTAAGCCAACCCACAAATCTCAGAGAATCAAAGTGCACAGCTGCCACTTATTAATTTCTCACAAAAAAACTCATAGTTTTTCCACTTGTAGGAGAAGCAACAGATTTTGACAGCCTATTTAGGTTGTAGATTCATAAATATAAAGCATGATTATTATATATTAAAGCATTAAGGTCATGTCTTTCTTCAAAATGTGTTCTTCTTATACTAAAATTTGCCTTCTCTGAAAATAATAGAAAAACGAAGACTTCTGTTTTTCTACCTTGATCTCAGAAGGCTTTAGGATTTTTTGGGAACGCTTTAATGGTATTTATGAGCATACCATACTGTTCTAAAAATGTCAGGGGTAAAATATGTATTTTCTTACCCCCTATCATCACCTTCTAGATCTTTTTATTTCATTTTATTTTCTAATATGAGTTTCTACATAATCTTCTACTTTGGAATACAATTGAAGTTGGGAATTCACTGATTAATAGAAAAATTTGTAGAAGCAATGACATACACAATCGCTTAAAATAAAAATAAGATCAAGATCAACAAATCCCACCGTTGAGAATTTACCAATTTAAAAATAAACATATATATTTCTTAATGAAATAGGGATGGATTAACACACACAGGATAAATTTTCAACATAGCACTCATATAGCCATTATTTTCCTGTGTTATATTCTATAGAATAGCTATCGTAACGAAGTATATCCATTAAAAATAAATTGTAGTCCTATTCATGACTCTCGGAAATAAGTCTCAGTTATTTAAAAGAACTTGTTCTTAAATATGTAGATAAAGGATTGGTTTATAAAATGGAAGAACGAAAGAACAATACAAGAATGGAATATGTAGCAATGACAAAACTGATTGTATATATTCATCACAGAAGTTTTGAGTAAATTCAAGCAGGAATATCTTCTTATATATGAGATATCACAGAGCAAGGCAGGTATAGATAATTTGAATATGAGTTTTAAAATACAGAATAAAGAGTTTGTTTTAAAAAGTAAAATAATTTACATAAATATGAGCAAAGTCGCCAATATTTCAAGAAATTGACAAATACTTGTAGTGAGTAGTGGCAAGGGAAAATGGAAGGAAAGGGGAAAATGAACTATCAAAAGTCCACTATTTAAGATTTTTTTGATCGCTGTCTTACTTTAGTATTTCCCTCCATTTTTCACTATCCTGCTTTTATTATCAAGTTGAAAAATATAAAGTGACCATATGTTTATAATAATGTTTCATGCAGAACTGTGAATAAAAGCTGGCTCTAAATCATTGTCTTCTTTTCAAACTAGGCTTTTAATTAAGGTATTTTGGTAAAAATGACTGTCTGTAATAACTTTAATGAATTCACATTTATGTATAATAATTGCAAATTAGCAAGATGTCTTTAATTCACTCAATAAGCATTAAACATACAGTAATAAGCATTTTTGAACAGATAACAGATAATCAGAGTTGGAAGGGACCTTGTAGGTCATCTAGTCCAACCCCCTGCCCAAACGGGAAACCCTACACCATTTCTGACAAATCTCTTCTTGAGATCTCAAGTGATGGCGCTCCCACAACTTCTGAGGGCAAGCTGTTCCATTGGTTGATTGTTCTCACTGTCAGAAAGTTTCTCCTTATTTCCAGGTTAAATCTCTCCTTGTTCAGTTTCCATCCATTATTCCTTGTCTGGCCTACAGGCACTTTAGAAAATAGCTTGACCCCTTCCTCCCTGTGGCAGCCCCTCAAATATTGGAAGACCGCTATCATGTCTCCCCTGGTCCTTCTCTTTACTAGACTAGCCATGCCCACTTACTGCAACCGTTCATTGTATGTTTTAGCCTCCAGTCCCCTAATCATCCTGGTTGCTCTTCTCTGCACTTTTTCTAGAGTCTCAATATCTTTTTTATGTGGTGACCAAAACTGGATGCAGTACTCTAGGTATGGTCTTACTAAGGCTTTATAGAGTGGTATTAGTACTTCCCTTGATCTTGATTGTATCCCTCTATTAATACAACTTAGGATTGCATTAGCATTTTTGGCTGCTGCTGCACATTGCTGCCTCATATTCCACTGGTTATGCACTAAGACTCCAAGATCCCTCTCACAGTTACTGCTATTGAGCCTGGTTTCACCAAGTCTATATGTGTACTTTTGGTTTTTCTTGCCTAAGTGTAGGACTTTACTTTTCTCTACATTGAATTTCATTTTGTTAGATATGATCCAGTGTTCTAGTCTGTCAAGATCCCTCTGGGTCTTGAGCCTATCTTCTTGGGTGTTAGCTATTCCTGCCAGCTTAGTATCATCTGCAAATTTGGTAAGTTCCCCTTCTATTCCCTCATCTAAGTCGTTAATGAAGATATTGAAGAGTACTGGGCCTAAGACGGCATCTTGTGGCACTCCACTGCTTACTTCCCTCCATGTAGACTTAAACCCATTAAGGACTACTCATTGAGTACTGTTTGCCAGCCAGTTGTGAGTCCATCTAGTGATGGTGCTATCTATTCCACTTTTTTCTAGCTTACTAAGAAGTAGGTTGTGGTCTACTTTGTCGAATGCCTTGCTGAAATCTAAATATATTATGTCCACCATATTTTGCTGGTCTACTAATTTAGTCACTGTGTTGAAGAATAAAATAAGATTGGTTTGGCATGATCTGTTCTTAACAAACCCATGCAAATACTCAAACAAATACTGATATCCAGCAACTTTGTTATAGTGGTTTTAGTCCTGGAATGAAACAGGGAGATATAATTGAAGTTCACATACTACAGCCATTAAACTCACTGATTTCTCATTTTTAATTTATTTGAGTTATTTTAACCAGATGCCACAACTCAAGGCATACAACAGAGTGCAACATAGAAGGGGAGGGGCAAAAAAAAACTTTGCATGAATTTAGTAACTCCTAATCCAAATCTAAGATGGTCACCACTAAACTATCACCTTGAGTTTACAATATGTTGGAATAGGTTTGTTTGAATGAAATGTCCAGGAGAAAGGGGGCTATATGGGGACAGGAAATCTTAAGGCATGGGGCCACAACAGGAAACTCAAGCCTCTTAATTCACCTTCCCCTAATTTCATACATACAACTTGCAGTTATTGGATTGGAAGTTCAAAATAAATGTCTTTATCTTAGCCTAGTATTATGTCATATAGTACTTTCTAAAAACTGACCAACATTTTGAATTAAACCTACTGAACATTTCACCTTAATACAGCATTTCTCAAACTTTGAATTGAGAACCTCAAAGGGTTGTAAAGTGACAGTTTTAAGAAAGTTTTAAGTCACCTTAAAAAACAAAATAAAGTTACCAGGTATGCACCATCAAGCTGGGAGCACTGTCAAAACAAGGTCTCATTTTAACAAAATATTAAAGGGTTTTGATAAAAATGATAAAATATTTGACACTAACTTGACAACTATGACTTGTATGTTGTATCAAAACAATTATGTTAAAATGTGGAATGAAGGTAAAAAAAGATATGTGAAGGTGGAAAAAATTACAACTATCATTGCTGGGGAGAGTTTTGGTGATCAAGATGAATATTTTACCTAGAATGCTATTTTTGTTTCAAACAATATCTGTTTTGATAACTGATGTACTGTTTAAACAATGGCATATGCATATATGTGTGTGTGTGTGTGTGTGTGTGTGTGTGTGTGTGTGTGTGTGTGTGTGTGTGTGTAAGGTTTTTTAAGCTGATAATTTTAAATAATAAATAAGGGAGATTAGTATAGATCTATTTCGAGCTAGTTAGCTCTCTTCAGCTAGCCATACCCTTACTGGGATTCGAACCAGGGAAGTATTACATGTGAGGCAGTTGTAATTGCCACTACACCACTGGCTCTCTCCTTATCAGCAGAGGCAGGGGAATAAGTATATACTTTGTATTACAACACCCTGTTAAGCCCCAATTAAGGGAGGAAGCATACCGCTTTCTTTTCTGTCTTTCGGCTCATCGCCAGAGACCATACCGACAGAAAGCTATTTGTTTCGTTGTCTTTTGTTTTACATGTGTGTAAGGTTTTGAGCTGATAATTTTAAATAATAAATAAGGAAGACTAGGATAGATCTATTTCGAGCTAGTTAGCTCTCTTCAGCTAGCCATACCCTTACTGGGATTCGAACCAGGGAAGTATTACATGTGAGGCAGTTGTAATTGCCACTACACCACCTGGCTCTATCCTCTTCAGCTGAGGCAGGGGAATAAGTATATACTTTGTATTACAACACCCTGTTAAGCCCCAATAGATCTATCCTAGTCTCCCTTATTTATTATTTAAAATTATCAGCTCAAAACCTTACACACACACACATATAATGTTTTTCCAGGTGAGGTCTTGACATATAATAAAAGCAGTGGTGGGATTCAATTTTTTTTACTACTGGTTCTGTGGGCCTGGCTTGGTGGGCTTGGCAGGGGAAGGATATTGTAAAATCTCCAGTCAGAAGTGGTATTTGCCGGTTCTCTGGATTACTCAAAATTTCCACTACCGGTTCTCTAGAACTGGTCAGAATCTGCTGAATACCACCTCTGGATAAAAGGCATATGAGGCATATGATAAAAGACTGCATATGCTGAGAATTAGAAGCTTATTGGAACTAGAATGACATGATATGAGAGACATGATATGCTATTTATGTTATGACAAAGCTAAAGTTAAGATAGATTTTAAAAATAATTTTATCAGATGTGTCAAACTGAGTAGATGGAAAATATATAAACCTAAGTTGTGTTCAAAAATATCTTTATGGCTGTCACCACAAGAAGCATATTACAGAATAGAAATAATAACTAAATATAAATGGTTTAACCTATGTTGATATATTTGAATTCTTCTGGGGAGATCTTAAAATGAAATTGAGAGGTTTTGATATCAAAAGAACACACACACACACACACACACACACACACATATATATAAACAATTTTCCTATGTATAATTACTAGAAAGATTTGAAGTAGATGAAAAAATGTGTTTTGAATATGGTAACATTGAAATCTTTCTAGTAATTATACATAGGAAAATTGTTTATATATATATATGTTCTTTTGATATCAAAACCTCTCAATTTCATTTTAAGATCTCCCCAGAAGAATTCAAATATATCAACATAGGTTAAACCATTTATATTTAGTTATTATTTCTATTCTGTAATATGCTTCTTGTGGTGACAGCCATAAAGATATTTTGGGTTATTGCTAAATGTTATTGCTAAAATTTTCTGAAATTTGAAACAGAAAATGAGCCATTGAAAGAATTTACATGGGCTAAAAATACTAATGTACAAATGGCACATGAAAAAATATGGGACAAAAGGGATGACATTTACATTGCACTATGTTATAGAGAAATATGATGTGTCGTTGGCATTTGTCACCACAAAATTGTGGAAAATGCACAAGGTATATTAAATCTATGTTAGAAATGTGAACAACAGAGGGGACTTTTTACCTTGCTTGGTGGACATGTAAAAAAGCTAAATAATTCAAATAAAGATATCTATTCAGAAGATTCCAAAGATTAATGTGTAATTGAAACCAGAAATATTTCTTTTGTGACCGATGGCTAAACAGCAGAAAAATCCTATGAAATTCATATGATAAGGAAAGCAAAATTTTCATATACACAATGGTGGAAAGATTTGACATTATCAACAATAAAAGAGTGGTTGGTGAAGTTAATGTAGCTGGCTAAGAGGGTGAAAGTAACAATTAGAGAAAAAAACATCAATTCAATTCAATACTGTTTGGAAGCCCGTTCTGAACCTTTTGTATGAAACAGAAACAGAACAGAAAAAAATGAAGTTATAATTTATGGATTTGATAATTAGGAAAAAAATTAGTTAATAGAAAAAAATGTTATAAACTTAAAATAGATGCTCAGTGTAAATTTATAGTTATATTTGTTGTAAAAGAAAATTGGAAGTCATTTCTTTGTTTTTCTTTTTCCCCACACTTTTGACTTTGTTCTAAATCTTTTGCTCTTTATTGTTTCTCTCTTCTATTTCAATTATTACTTATCATTGATTTTTATCTCTTTATTTTGAAATTTTACAAAGCCACTAAAAAAGAACAAGTCAGTTTTCTATCGAGAAGTAGGGTAGCATATTATTTGTGATTTATTCTGTGAACTCAACTATTGTGGTTTGCAAGCCATAGTTTATAACCAAGGGCAACATGTTGACCTAATCATGACTAGAATCATGCAAGTTCATTTGTCATTCTAGAGGGTCACATTAAATGCAACATTTAAATGGGTCAATTTACAGCACAGGGTTGTGGGAAGAAACACAAGTGGAGGGAATATTATGTATATGTTGAATGTAGATAGCTGCCCATCTCACCAACACCTCTGGGTAACATACAACAAAGCTAAAAAAATCAATAAGTTTTAAAAAAAACAATGCATCAATATTAATTATAAAAAAAATTAAAAGTACAAAAAACAGAATAAATAAGGGAAGAAAAGACAAAGAGATGTTAATAATAATGGAGCCAGTGTAGAAGTTCACTCCTCATGTCTCCAGGCCTGCTGGCATAATCAAATGTTAAGGGACCTTTAGAAATTCAGAAGAGAATAGGGTGAGATAAGCTTCCACAACATGAATACCATGTCAGAAAAGGCCTGCTACCTAAGCCCCATCATCTAACTGACAGAAATCTACTAGCATTATAAACAACACAGTAGCTCCTGGATAGAAGATATGAGATATATTCTCAAATAAATTAAATTCACATATACATCCATGCAATCAATCAGATGTCTGAGAACCAACAGTAGAAAATAGCAAATCACAAATCTATTGACTTTGAGGTGGATTAATTGATTGATTGATTACAATTCATCTTTCCCTAAAGTCCCCAGGTGGAAGACTTAAGTCTAGTCTTAAACTTGATCTTTCTGTCCCAGGCTTATCCTCTCTTAGGAACCATTTGTTTCAAAGTAAAAATAATTTCTAGTCCAAAGTATTTTTCTAATTGAACAATTTGGATGAATTTTAGTTATCTTTTGCTTATAAAACCCAGGTTATTAAATGATTTTCGTTCTCCAAATTGTTGCACTTTGTTAGCAATGTTTATATTTCTGCATTTGTGTTCTATAACAAAAGAAAAAAAGTTTACAAATTATTTTTTTTCTATTTAATGGCCATGCTACTGATTTTAATATAACCATTTTGCAGTCTAATAATATTTTCCCATTTCCTTTCCCTCAACTTGTCACCATGGATACTGCTTAGAGCAATTCCACAGATCATATAATCTTGTGAAATTTCAGCTGTGTTTGTGTAACTGCTAAAAAATACCCAGAAGAACAAATAATCCTTCACTGTTATCCCCCCACCTTCTTTTCAGTTTTTGAAAGAAGGGTTGGGTTCAAATCATTTCACTTGCTTGCAAATCACCTTTCTTCATTGTCATTCCGAAAAAATTAAAAATTGAAAACCAGGGGGTAAAAGATTATGTAATGAATAAATAGTAACAATTCTTTTGACTTCAGGCAGACAATTGTAACAAGAAGCCTAAATTAGGATTAGCAGCACATTTTTTTAAAATTGCATAATGAAAGGTAACAATTTTTTTTTAATTACAAAGGTAATAATTTTTTTTCATTACAAAGTATAACTTTTAAAATTTTGATATCCAGCTGTCGGCTCAAGGTAAGCAAGAAGAGTATTTCACACCACATCAATTAAATATAGCAAAATATAATTTCAGTAACACTATAAGACCTGATATCAATTTACTGGAGACTATAACAATTCAACCCGAAGGCATGTGAGATCTACAGTATATTGTTTTAATTATTTGAGATCTGAACTGGGAATGTATTAAATGGATGTGTTCTATGTAAACAGAAAACTATTTTTCTTGATATTTTAAAATTTGCAGGAGGCTAAAAATGAACAATTGATCATCTGAGTCTCATTTACATAGAAAAGAAAATGGTCCTCAAATTAAAATTTTTAAAATTCAATTTGATATGTATCCAAAAAATTAAAGAATTTTTTAAACATATACATAAGAAGCTTTTGTTTTTAAGTAAGAATTAGTCATCAGTTTTCATTTCTCTGTTAAGCAACCTTCTTTGACTACTCATATTTGAGTAGTCCAAGGAAGGACTTGTCATGATGTATTGGCATTTACTTGAAAGTGAGAGTTGCAATTTGCTGGAAAGGTCATTATAGAATAAAAGCCTCCACATACACAAATACCCACCTATGCATATTGTCCTATCTCATAATTAAACTAAATGCCAGCACCTCATTTCTCAACCATGAATAATTTTTATCAAACTCAAAGCTTCTCCTACTGAAAGCCCTACAGCAATAATTTACGAACACAGATGTATAATAATTGAAACTATTTGAAGAAAGCTAATAAAAACAAATTCTAGTGACTGCCAAGTAGAAGATTCAAATGTTATTTATATAAAAAATAAGACTCAATTCTTGAACCTATTCATCTATTCCCACAGGACAAAGAATCTTTTAGCTTTGATAACTAAAGAGCTTGAACAAAAATCATTATATATATTGACTTACATGCACAAAGTTGGAAAGACATACTGATTTCCACAATGGAAGAATGGATGGTAAAGGTGATGGAGTTGGCATACATAGTAAAATTAGCTCTTGTAATTAAAGAAAAGGATTTCACTTGAAAACCATTTCTGGATTTTATACTTGAAACTAAAAAAACACAAAACTTTAATTTTAGCTGCTGATAATTAGATAATTGATAATTATAATGATCTCCTCTGTGTTTTCTCTTTACTTTTCTCATTTTTTGTTTCCATTTGTATTTTATACTGTTATAAGTAAATTTGGATGTTATACTTGAGAAACTACAGAACCAGACTGTAGCCATTTTGTGTTCGTAGGCTGACCTTTTTAAAAGGACAGAAAAGTTGAGAAATATGTTTTTGTAAAATAAACATGTTGTATTGCGAAAGTGTCCTTGGATGAGGTTCTAGAATGTGTAGAGGGCGACTTGACATTATATAGTCATATTAATCAAAAGTATAGCCCTCTGATAATTGCATAACCGGACATCTGGAGATAAATCCGGGAAAAGGATGTTGGTAACAATCCAATGTCAAGTAAGAAGAGGTCAGTGGAAATACCCATAACTTTCCTATGGGATTCTATGCATCTTTGTAACTGAAAAACAACATGTGGTATGTAATTGTTTATATCATTATATTTGGGTATAAATATATGGTCTGTCTGGTAATCGGGGTTCTCCTTTGTCTCATACTATCTTTGGTATGGGTTAAAGGGTGCCGGTACTGCAGTATCTTCAATAAAGCCAGTTACGTGTTTCAGTATTTCAAGTCTGTTCTAATTATTTCTGCTCATACGCATGACAATACTATAATAACTTTAACATTAAAAGCTGACCCTGTCCGTCTGCATGTTCCTGGTGGTCCCAGCAGAAATATGATTTTTGCATACACACGAGTGTGCGAACAACCTGGATCAGACCTCAAAGACATTGCACAAGATTTTCCAAGATTGCTGTTTTAATGACACATGCTTGGCTTATTCTAACGCTCACTAAGGGTTTTCCACAGCCCTATTAAAATAATTGCTAAAGTGGAATTAAAGCTTAAGGCAGTTTGATCAACCCATTAAGAATCTTTTCTAGACACTCATTCTTATTTGCACTGAAGTAAGATGTTTGCTGCTCAGCTTTGATAGGTCACATACCCTTGCCTTTGCTTGCCAAGCTTAATCAATATGAACTACAGGTCTGCACAACAGAACAAATATCTGCTGTTTCATCCCTTCTTGCCAGAAGAACTAGTCTGCTAATTCCAGGTCTCCTCTTTCATCTAGGGCAGACTCTTTCCTCCATTCATAATCATTGCATCACTGCATATGACAGTGACAATTGTGTCATTCCCCTGTCAGAATCTGATTCAGAGGGGCAGGCCAAGCAGCTGACAGGGAGTGGGAGTGTGGCTCCATTGGCTCTGGAAGAAACTGGGGAAGGGCAAAGTCCAGCTGGGCAGAGCAGGGGAGAGGTAGAGCAAGGGAGAGGGAATTTGGAGGAAGACCCAGGCCCACCCCTCTTCATCCTAGGGCACACAGGGAGGAACAGAGAAGGGAGCAACATGAGTTACGTGGCTTACAGGGAGGAAAGGGTCCCGATTCCCTTCATTAGCTGCAGCTGGGAACACAGTGTTTAAAAATGGAAGCTGCACACAGCAAGTTTTTGGGAGAAAATTGGGAATTATCTGGCTTTGTCGAGGCTTATCTGTGTTCCTGGCATCTTCCCAACTGCGTGCGTTGTGCTGTGCTTTCAGGTTTGCAATTCTTTCTCCTGCCTTGTCTAGTTAATTACTGCAGCATGGTTTGTTTGGATTTTTAGTTACAGTTTGTATGTACTTTGTTTTCAGACTGAATTTTCTCCACTTAAAGACGGTTCCTGGGAGAGTTTTTCTCCAGCCGAAGGTAACCTGGACGCTGGGGGCAAAGTTGGAGATAATAAAGGGACTCTTCTTGCTTATTTGACTGTGTTGCCTTTGTGCCACGCCCTGGGTCATCACAATTGTCTCTGGTGACAAGTTCAGAGTGAAACAACATTAATGTAGTTATATGGAACTGATAGGGCAATCTTAGCAAAAATTGATTTTTCTGTCACCTCTTTCAAACCAGCTAATGGCATGTTGTTCTTTTTTTAAAGAGACTTAGCCCTACTTGATATACTTGGCCTCAGGTATTCCACCAGAGTCTTCAAGGAAGTCAGTAGGGAATGAGATGAAAGGATAAGGGCAACACCTATTGGATTAAAATTAATTAAATGGCCAACAGTTCTTCACATCACTCATTGCAGTGATTTATGTGTACTTGCCTCATTCAATCAATACTAAAAATTCATGTGTTCAATATGAAAAAAAGTACAGCATAACTTATCATGGGCCTAGGACATAAGTTAATGAATACTGTCAACATACTACAGCAAAGAATTTTAAATTTTTTTCATGCATGGGTGGCTTTTTTTTTTTTAAATAATTTTAATATTAACATCTACTTGCCATTTTCATAGTCGTAACATATTTTCCCTGGCATTGGTTAAGTTCCAGTTGCAATTACTAGAGCATATTTCTAAGGAAATAGATAGATAGATAGATAGATAGATAGATAGATAGATAGATAGATAGATAGATAGATAGATAGACAGACAGACAGACAGACAGACAGACAGACAGACAGACAGACAGACAGACAGACAGACAGACAGACAGACAGACAGACAGACAGACAGACAGATGCCAAATTTCCAGGAGCTAGAGGAATTTACCAAATTAGTTTGTTTATGAAATTAACAACATTACATGAAAGGCAAATTTTCAGACTTTTTTCTAAGTCTGAATCTGACCATATTACTATTGAGAACATCTGCAAATAGGCTAAGTAATAGATGGTTGGGTGTGCTAAAATGTCCCTATCTTCAGAAAAAAGCAAAACAAAACAAGAAACTAGTATGACATTTATATACAAATATTTGTAATATTCTGGAATAGATGTAAAGCAATCAAAGTTCAGCAAAGCATTTGACAAAGTATCCTGTGACATTCTGATAAGAAAGGTAGTTAAGTGTGGGATAAAATTAATCCTGGGTGTATATATATTTGACCCTAAAATTGTAGCTACTCATCAGCCTGGAATGAGATATTAAGTGAAATGTCAAAGGGTTAGTCAGGGATCTCTAACATTTTATTATGATTTGGTTGCAGAAGTGGAGATAATCAGTGTCTATTGAATTGTATCACAAAATTGCTTTGGATAGCTAATGCTCTAAAAGTCAGAAATAAAACTAAACATGGCATGAATATATTTGGGAAATGGAATGCAAAGAACAGTGAAAATTAATAGAGATAAATGCAAAAGATATCAAATGCTTGGGAATAGGATGACACTGAACTTGAAAACCAGGATATAAAGCACAGCCTAGACCTGGGGTGGGTGGGTGGGCCCAACAGCTGATCGTCAGAGCAAAGTGGTTCACTCACAGCTGATCCTCAGAGCTACTGGTTCACCCAAACCGGGCCAAACTGGTAGAATCCCACCCCTGAGTGCATTACTAGGAATGTTGACATTTAGTCTGCTGTCTGCATGATAAAGGGCAAAGCAGAGAACCATGGATTAAATTAGAGGAAAGCAGAATCTCATTGAACACAAGGGAAAACACCCAAACTGTGAGAAAAAATTAACAATGGAACCAAATCGCAGAGTTATGACGCCTCTTAAATTCTTCACAGAGTCTAGAGAGTTGCTTGCTGCAGTTGTAATTTGGGATTTCTGTACCAAGCAGGCAGGGCTGGGATTCAAATTTTTTAACAACCGGTTCTGTGGGCGTGGCTTAGTTGGTGGGCCTGGCTTGGTGGTCATGTGACTGGTTGGGTATGGCCAACTCAATATCACTCAATCGAGGCACGCATCTCCTCGTCTGGCCTCTCATGACTGTGGGGATGCTGCAACAGTTGTAAGTTTGAAAAATAGTCATAAGTCACTTTTTTCAGTGCCATTCTAACTTTGAATAGTCACTCCACACAAGCAAAATACCAGCAAAGGAGGAAAAAAAACTCCAGAGAAGTTCCTGAGACAGGAAATCTAGTCCTGCCAAGAATGTAATAAGGGTTAACGGAGAGGCACTTTCTATAAGCAACACCAGAATGTTTCTTTCCTGCCTTCCTTACAGGATTAGGCCAGTAATTTCTTCTAACAACTGGTTCTCCAAACTGCTTATTTATTATTATTATTTATTATTTGTTTAAACTTCTATACCGCCCCCTCTCCCAAAAAAGGGACTCGGGGCGGTGTACAGCCTACTAAAACATACGAGATATACAATAAATATAGTTAAAAATAAATTAAATAGTTTAATCCGGCTGTCTAATTCAGATTCAATTTAAAAGTTAAAAACTAAAAACCCCAATTAAAATTTAATTAAAAACCTAAAACACAGTTACTGGGCCAGGCCGGCCTGATTAAAAAATAAAGTTTTCACCGCGCGCCGGAAGGTCAGGATATCCGTCATAGACCGTATCTCCGGGGGAAGATCATTCCATAGGGAGGGAGCCCCCACAGAGAAAGCCCGAACTCTCGGGGCCGTCAGCCGACAACGGTCAGGCGGCGGTACCCCAAGCAGGGCAACCCTGTGGGAGCGTACTGGGCGGCGGGAGGTTGACGATGGCAGCAGGCGGTCCCGTAAGTACCCAGGTCCCGAGCCATGGAGCGCTTTAAATACCATCAGTACCACCTTGAATCGAATCCGGTAGGCCACAGGAAGCCAGTGCAGCCTGCGAAGCAGCGGAGTAACGTGGGAGCTCCGAGGGGCACCCACAAGCACTCGCGCGGCTGCATTCTGGACCAGCTGTAACCTCCGGAGACTCTTCAAGGGGAGCCCCATGTAGAGAGCATTGCAATAATCCAGGCGGGAAATGACGAGGGCGGACGTGACTGTGCGAAGTGCGCCCAGATCCAGAAAGGGCCGCAACTGGTAAATCAGACGTATCTGATAAAAAGCCCCCCTGGCGACGGCTGCAATATGCTCTTCTAAAGACAGCCGCACATCCAGGAGGACACCCAGATTGCGCGCCCTTTCCACGGGGGTCAAAACCTCTCCCCCCACGGCCAGCGAAGGAACCAGCTGGCTGTATCTGGGCGCAGGAAACCACAGCCACTCGGTTTTAGTCGGGTTGAGCCGGAGCCTGTTACGACCCATCCAACTCCGCACGGCCTCCAGGCACCGGGACATCACTTCGACAGCTTCGTTGGGGTGGCCCGGGGTGGAGATGTACAGCTGAGTATCATCAGCGTACTGATGGAACTCCACCCCGAAGCCACGGATGATCTCACCCAGCGGCTTCACATAAATGTTGAACAGCAGGGGCGAGAGCACCGACCCCTGAGGAACCCCACATAGTAGGGGCCTCGGGGCCGACCTCTGCCCCCCTGTCAACACACATTGCGAACGGTCGGAGAGGAAGGAGGTGAACCACCGTAACACGGTGCCCCCCACTCCTAACCCCTCCAACCGCCGCAATAGGATACTGTGGTCGACAGTATCAAAAGCCGCTGAGAGATCTAATAGGACCAGGACAGAGGAACAACCCCTGTCCCGAGCCCTCCAGAGATCATCAACCAACGCGACCAAAGCCGTCTCCGTGCTGTGCCCGGGCCTGAAACCCGATTGGAGGGGGTCAAGATAAGCTTAGAATGTTAACAACCGGTTCTAGCAAATAGGTGCGAACTGGTAGAATCCCATGCCTGCAAGCAGAGAATTGGGACTTTAAAAGTTAAATAGCCCCTTCTTATTAATATACAGCACAATTACTGTAAGAATGGCATTTTAACATTTAAGTGTTATAGAAGCACTTAACTTTGTATATTTTTTTAAAAAAAGAATTATTGTCCTGATTTCAACTTTACATCCCTAGGAACAGCAGTGGAGAAAGAGCACCAAGCCATGGGGCAATCAAATTAGAGAAAAGTTCAGTTTCATGAACTCTGACCTATTCTCAGTTCAAATTCATTATATGCTCTACTATTCTTTACACAAAAAAAAGTTGAGTTGTTATTTCTGGTTTTTTTTAAAAATGAAATTTCAAAGGCAACCTACAACTGATTCGACATATTCTAAATCCAAAACATGTAGATAAATTGACAATTGGCCATATTGACAAATCTAATATTTTTACACCAATTTTCCTCAATCACCTTATACTAAGCACCTAAACTGTCTGAAGGACTCGCTTCTTATTTTCAGCTAGAGCAGCTTAACTGACATATAACAGTGGGACTTCTAATCAAATAGCCACACATAAATATATTGATTTCTAGATTGCAAAGACTTTGTTTGGATTGCAAGAAGTAAACCCTTTGTGTTAAATGAATGCCTCCTCACCTCTCTATTCTTTGAATGACAAATGGTGAGTCTTGTAGAAGCAATCACTGAGAAATTATGCTTCTCGCTAAGTCTCTGATAGAAAATGAAGGCTTCTTTATAATCTTGTCATTAAACATGTCATCACAGTGCCCAAGGAAATGAACAGCTCACAGATGACAGGACACTAGCTAAGGTTTTGCTTCCAAGTCATTGATCTCAAAATGAAATATAGGTTTCAGAGTTTCCTCTAATCAATACTGGAATCACAAAAATGCTATTTGTGATGTACAAAGATTATATTCTATGTTTTCATTTTAGGCTCTCCAAATATATTTTCAGATATTGTTTACTTTTTCTTAATTCTTAATTATAATTTCTTAATTATTCATTTCTGATGCAATGCCTTCTTCTCATCTCATCCTGTCTCTAATTTCAACCAGAGAAGCTAATGCAATGGCCATCTTGCTGCCTAGAAATATGATCCATTGTAACAATTTTATTAACTCCACATTTTATTGATGATTAATACAATATAATGAAAATGTTTTCCTTTTTCATTAACTTTGAAATAAAAGAGAAGATAATGTGATTGAAATATAGTCTTTTTTAAAAAAAAATCAATTTATAATCTGCAAGAATCGTATTGAATTGTTTTATTGGCTATTCAGAGATATCAGAAATTCCACAGATTATTGTCATTCAAAGACATTCTGCCCTCTTGAATCCTTTGCTATCATCTATGTCTCCCATTTTCACTCACCCTATACTTTCAGTCACAATCTAGAGCAGGGGTGTCAAACTTAGTTTAATCACAGCTTTGTCATGTGTTGTATCATGACTTTTTTCCCTTTTTCTAAACCGGGCATGCGCATGGCCAATGCATGACACATCCAGTTTGACAGCCCTGGTCTACAACTCTAGAAAAACACTTCCTCAAAAAAGTGCTTGAATGAGGAGAGATGGATAAATTAACAATAGAGTTAAAAGACAAGCAAGAAATAGGATATTATAAGATTTTGGACATATGGTATGAGTGGCTAGAGGACAAAAGAATATGTATAAAAGTTACTTTAGAGTTGCAGGACATGCATATATAAGGAATTATAAAAAGGTAAATATAAATGTAAAAATATTAGGGAAATATACCAAGAATTGAAATTGAAAATGAAAGTATTATTATGTAAATAGGAAAGAAACAGACTCTGAAGCACTGTCAAAAATGGAAATGTGGTATAAATGTTTGAAAAATGTGTAATAAAGATTATATATATATATATATATATATATATATATATATATATATATATATATATATATTATATATATATGGTATTTAGGTTTCTTCGGGTATTTTCCCATGTCTTAATATTTGTGCTTTTATTATAGAGACATTTTGGCAGAATGTCATCTGCCATCCTCAGGTGTTTGGTTCTGGAGATGAGGATCTTGGCTACGGAGTTGATCTGTGCAGGGTGGTGATGAGATTGTGCATTTAAATAGCGGTTGGTGTGTATCCTTCCAGTGGATGGTATGTCCTAGGGAGCCACTGGGTTTTTTGTAAATTAGGACATCCAGGAAGGGAAGTTGGTTGTTGGCTCCTGTTTCCATGGTGAATTGTATTTTGGGGTGTAGGCTGTTGAGATGTGTGAGGAAGTTGTCCAGTTTTTCTTTCCTATGTGGCCAAATTATGAAAGTGTCATCTACGTATCTAAGCCAGAGTTTGGGTTTGTCTTCAGATTTGTCTAGAGCATTGATTTCAAAGTGTTCCATGTATAGGTTAGTGATGACGGCCACACATGTTCTTAAGAAAAAGCCAGCCAATCTGCAAACATCAACTCCATCAACTAATCAAGAAATGACAACACAGCCAACCTCCCCACCAGTATATATAGGGAGACAACAGCTCATATCATGTTTGCTCGCACAAGCACAAAGCCGAAAGCACCAGCCTGAAGATGGTGAGTGAGATCTCATCAAAACATTGCCAAGATAGTCTCAATCTTGCACGGGAAAAGACCCGGACATGCCAAGACCTGCATACCTGTACCCATGAAAATGTACGAAAACATATATGTGTTTTTGAGAGAGAGAGAGAGAGAGAGAACAGACAGACAGACAGACAGACAGACACACACACACACACACACACACACATTATATATATATTTCCTCAGCCTGATTTTGAGCTTCTGATTTTGTAGAAAGGCCCATATCTCATCTCTACTTTAATGCTTGAACACAACCCAATACCTCATTGGATAATTACAGACACTCCATGGTAAACCTCTCTCTTTGTATATGTTATGTATATGCCATGATCTGGGTCAGTGGTGGGATTCAAATTTTTTTACTACCAGTTCTGTGGGCGTGGCTTGGTGGACGTGGCAGGGGAAGGATACTGTAAAATCTCCAGTCAGAGGTGGTATTTGCCAGTTCTCTGAACTACTCAAAATTTCCACTACCGGTTCTCCAGAACTGGTCAACCCCTGCTGAATACCACCTCTGATCTGGGTTCAAAGTGGAAAAGCTGATTTGGACCATACCTATGCGTAAATGTTATAAGAGTTGGTTCCCTGGCTCATAAAGTTTTATGGATCAGAGAACTGGTTCCCCACAAACAATGAAGAGACCTACCTCCTTGCTGGTTCACAGGAGAGCTATTAGAACTAAAATCAGAAAGGCTCATCCCTAAAGTACATGAAGATATACTGATTCCAAATTTAAAATAGTTGCTGGTATTCCTACAACCCTATTCTATTCATCTCAATATCTTTTGGTAGAGAGAACTCTTAGAATTACACTTGGAAAATAATTATTTTTTTACGTTTGGGGATGTCAAAGAGTCAAACAAGCATCATACTTGTTAATGCCTGTCTAATTTGAACTTAGCCTTATAATATAAAATATAAATGCTATAAATGGTCTGAAATGGGTCTCCTACTTGACCAGACGGTTAAACTAGAAGATCTCCAATGTAGGAATCAAGACTCAGGACCACATGGAGATGAGACAAGCTGCTTTCTTTATTGTCAGGTTGAGAATAAGAAGAGCTGTCTGCTCTCTTGCCAGAGTTCGTTCTATCTCTCTATATCCATGGTAGCATACCAGTGGTTAATTTATACACTATACATCTATTTAGACAACCTTTGTTACTGTCTGCTTAAGCAGTTTATACATTCATTTCCAGTTAGGATTAACTTTTAATTAAGATTAACATAAGCTTCAGTTCCTGCCTTTGTTCCGTCCTATCTGGGTGTTAAGGTCTTGTTTCCTCCAGGTAAACATGCAAATGTTTCCCCCAAGTAAACATGCAAACGTTGCACTTTGCACGGAATGTTCTTTGTCTGAGATTTGCCATCCAAGACAAGAATATCCTGAAAGCACAATGTCTACACTCCAAGGGTCTTCCAACTCTATTATTCTGAGTTCTATCATTCATGATGGTAATTTTTCTCTAGCCCTGCTTACTTACAGTTAAATAGTGTTAGCTATTATTCCCTGTTGATTAGATCATCCAAGTTTTGCTTGAATATTGCATGGTGGGGAAATTGATTTTGAAGGAGACACTCATTGCCTCTAAAGTCATGGTATTTCCATAATCCCATTAAATGGGTACTGGTGGATTCTACAATGGTGTTCAAAGTCAGTTTAGAATCAATGCCCTTATTTACATTGATTGTATTCTTTTAATTCTTGTTTTGTACTTCCAGTCTGCTCCATTGAGTTTATGAATGAAATATAATGCACGAGGAATAAATGAAAATGAAATGAACATGGGAATAACTGTTTGTTTTCAAGCAGTAACATGTACCATGGGGAAAAGCACAAGTTCTATAATTGAACATGTGTTGCATAATGTCCATTTCTACTTCAGTCTGGAAATAATTTCTTTCTGAACTAATCAATCTAGATAACACTGAGTTAACTTTCTGATGTTGCATCTATCTTTTATATTTAGTCTCTGTCTAAACCACAACTCCTGGGACTGCAGATCAGCCTAAACTAAATTTGTCAGTCTCACAGGGTTCTTTTTAATGCATTATTTTATTCTGTGTTTGTGACATATTAGTGTACTTCATAACTTTCTTTAGCATGTATATCTTGTAGCTTACTCTAATAAGTACAGTATTATATGCAACCTTTTGTAAAGGCTTAATTTGTATACAGTGTTCCGTAAAGTATACTAATCCTAAATTATACAACATTTTATACCCTTTGGAAGACAATTTTCCCAAACATATTATTCTTTCAGAATTTTTCTGAAATATGTGCATTTTTTCAGCGAAGTATCACTCAGCAAATAATGGATATTCACAGAATTCGTTTATATTATTTTGCTCTGTATTATGATGAAGCTTGTATAATTTTACTCCCATCGAAATCTGTAGGATCACTTATGGCTAGAAGTTGATAATCTCTAACAAACATCCCAAAGAAATCCATTTGTGAAGTAAAATACATTCTAGAACTCAGATGAACAGCTGAAAATTGGAGCTATGTGCTTTTTAAAAATGTAGAAGTACCTTGTCCCAAATTAAAATTAAAAGATATAATTCTACTCTTAATAAAAGAGTTCACTTAAAATGTATGATGCTACTCATTCATTGCATATCCTACCACCAATGCAGATATTAGATCCAAGAATATATGGTTGTCCTTGTGGCAGTTTAGGAAATATGTAAGTACAAATCATTACACTTATGTATTGTGAATTAATGGATTTCAGACTATACTCTGGAATACTCTGCCACCGGAGCTCCGTACCGGCACGGACCTGAGGACCTTCAGGCGTGCGTTGAAGACCTGGCTCTTTGAGCAGGCCGGCCTTGGCTGAGATGGTTTTAATTTGGTCTCCATTTTATTAATTCTAAATTGGGTTTTAAGGGGTGGGGTGGGGTTTTGTTAGTTTTACCAAGCAGCCAATTGAAATTTAATATTTTTTAACTTTTGTATTCTTTGTGGGGTTTTTAGATGGGCTGTTCACCGCCCTGAGTCCCTCGGGAGAAGGGCGGTATATAAATGGAATAAATAAATAAATAAATAAATAAATAAATAAATAAATAAATAAATAAATAAATAAATAAATAAATAAACATTTAACTATTCTTCTTGTAAATTCAGGTAGTGAACCAAAACATTTCCACTGAGAAAGTTTTCCAATAATTGCTTTTTTTTAAGCAATGTAGGATTTAGAAAGCTTCAAAGAGAGTGTCAACAATTCAAAGAAGGCTCATCTACTTTTAAGGCATTACTATGATTTTTCTTTTCCTGTGTCAGATACTGAGAAAATAATTAAAATTCAGTAACTGCCACTGTCAGTTATAATCAAAGAGTTGGGAAAATACTTGTGGCAGCTGCAGGAGACAATATGACAGGAATATAACTTTCCATCCAATTACGTTCTGGCATTCTGGGAGGACATCAGACCTTTGCTTCAGATTGAATGCTAGCTGTCAGGGCAGGATACTTCAAGCACTATCATCATCCCCTCTGAACAGATTTGTGCAGGTTCACCTCCCATACCTTGCTGACTCCAAATTTATGTAGTCCAATAGAGTTCCTTTCTATGTAGTGATATTGACATTGGGAATAAAATGCTTCTGGGAGAGCAGACAATTCCAGGTTCAAGCACCCTTCCTTTCATGATGTTTTGCAAGTTGAAAACTACAATTGAAATAAAAATAAATGGTTCTTATATTTAAATATCAGGATGACTTTTGCAAAAAGAGTATTGCTTTCTAACCAGAATAAACTTGAAATCCAGAGGGGGAAATCCAGACTAATGCAGCAGAACTATTTCCATTGTTTAAAGTTTTTCAATTTCCATTGTTTAAAGTATAGTTTGTAAAATCATACACTGCAATGTATGAAAGAAAGTAATATTGTGGAATTACGCTGTCTTTGGTCTGATCTAAGTATGGTATATAAAATCATACATTGCAATGACTTACCTGTCAATGAATACTTCAGCTTCAACCATAACAATACAAGAGCAAACAACAGATACAAACTCCAGGTTAATCGCACCAAACTTGATTGCACGAAATACGACTTCAGCAACAGAGTGGTCAATGTCTGGAATACTCTACCTAACTCTATGGTTTCTTCCCCAAACCCCAAAAACTTTAACCTTAGACTGTCTACTATTGACCTCACCCCTTTCCTAAGAGGTCTGTAGGGGGGTGTGCATAAGCGCACCAACGTGCCTACAATCCCTGTCCTATTGTTTCTTTTATTTTTCTTATATGTATCTATGTATTCATAACTATGTTTTTACTTATACCTATTATCTTGTAAGCAATTGACAAATAAATAAATAAGAACACAAGAGTTTAGGTATCAAAATACTGGCAGTTAAATCTTAGACATTCTCGAAGCCTCAGGATATCTGCCTTAAATTTTATATAACCTATAAAAATCTTCATACTTATTGCTTGATAGTGAAGTTTTAATCTGTTCATTTCTCAGAATCACCCTACTGTGATGAGTGGCCATATAAATCAATTAAAATAAAACCATTAATTAACATTCTACATAAAGGCCCTTTGGTTGTAATGTTGCTTGTCTCTATTAAATATTTAAAATATATGAATTACAATTAAGAGAGGCAGAATCTTTGCCCATTTCTGTTACATAATGGTTATCTTATTTATAAACACTACATCTTATGATTTTTTTTTAAAAAAAATCCATATCTCAGTTTCTAGTATTTTAAGTGATAATACTGTAGAGTTTAAAAGTATGGAATTTAAATTTTTCTTTCACATATAATATTAATCAAAAGGAATTCCATCCTGAATTTAGACTGATAAGAAAAAAATTGCTGGCGAATCCTGCAAATCCTGCACAATTATCTTACCTGCATAAGGGAACAAAGAGAAAGAAACAAAGAAGAAGAAGAAGAAGGAGAAGGAGAAGGAGAAGGAGAAGAAGAAGAAGAAGAAGAAGAAGAAGGAGAAGAAGGAGAAGAAGAAGAAGAAGAAGAAGAAGAAGAAGAAGAAGAAGAAGAAGAAGAAGAAGAAGAAGAAGAAGAAGAAGAAGAAGAAGAAGAAGAAGAAGAAGAAGAAGAAGGCCAGTGTGGAATGGAAATGAGGGAACAAAAGTGGCTGAAGATGAATTGAACACTAGAGATAATAGGACAGGGAAGGAAAGAATACCGGAAATCATATTTAGATCTTACATATTTAATCTATACTGAGTTGATACAACATTCATTTTTCTGAAACATTATTATGAAGCATATCATGACAAAGGATATATTGGGGCAGTTATTCTACTGAGAAAAAAAGGTGAAGTGTGGAACAGCTACATATTCCATCTTTTCAAAATCAATAATATGACTTCCTTAGGCAAAATATTAATAGGTTAACCTGTTGGTGGAATAGTAGGAGAGAGAGAAATATTATTTTTCATATTTCAATTCATGGAATAAAATGATGTATCTATTTTCCAATGAACCAAGGATCATCCATGCAGAGATGGGGTTAATTTTTTTTTTAAAAGTCAAAATGATAACTATAGTTGGGCAAAAAGAGCCTCACCACTTTCTTCATATGTTATAGATGCAGTACATGTAAGAATAGTGTGGTTTTTGATCAGGCAATGGCAGCCACTTTCTTGACTTTTTCAATCCTCTCCATGAAAGTGATGCTATATCAGTGAAGCAAAATGTATAGTAACTTTTTTGTAATACTATCCAACTTTGGTGCAGCATTTGTAAACGGAGGTAGTATCTTTATGGTGAGACACACTTGCTACATTCATTTTTAATTTTCCCTGGAACTAATTAATTCTCCATGTTAGCCAACATGTGTGCATGTTGGCTAACACAGAGCTGGGGTGGGATTCTCCCAGTTTGCACCTATTCACTGGAACCAGTTGATAACATTCTAAGCAGTTCGGAGAACCAGTTGTTAGAAGAAATTACTGGCCTAATCCTGTAAGGAAGGCAGGAAGGAAACATTCTGGTGTTGCTTACAGAAACTGCCTCTCCATTAACCCTTATTACATTCTTGGCAGGACTAGACTTCCTGTCTCAGGAACTTCTCTGGAGTTTTTTTTCCCTCCTTTGCTGGTACTTTGCTTGTGTGGAGTGACCATTCAAAGTTACAATGACACTTAAAAAAATGACTTATGACCATTTTTCATACTTATGACTGTTGCAGCATCCCCACAGTCATGAGAGGCCAGACGAAGAGATGCATGCCTCGATGTGAGTGATATTGAGTTGGCCACACCCAGCCAATAACATGAGCACCAAGCCATATCCACCCAGTCACATGACCACCAAACCATGCCCACCATCTAAGCCACACCCACAGAACCGGTCATTCAAATTTTTGAATCCCACCCCTGACACAGAGGATTAATTAGTTTTGGGGAAAATTAAAAGTGAATGCATCAAGTGCCTCTCACCATAAAGTGATCCAGGTTAGAAGAAATATTTTAACCTACTTGCAAGAAGTAGGGTGAAATGGAAAGTTTGCACAGTTCAGGCAAAGTGTGTATATGTGTATTGAAACTGAAAGCAAGATAAGCAGGCCTCTGGAGATTATGGGCTCAATGTTAGCTAGTAATTAAAAGCTACTGGACAACTTCTTCACTAAATGAAATGTGTTAATGCATCAGATTTATGTTTCATAGAAAGGTTTTCCAAATTCCAAAGACAACAAGGATGGATTGGGGTGGGGAAGTGAGAAACGTCTACCTTGAGTCAAGAGTCAAACTGAAATTGGACCAGAGAAAAATAAGATTAGGGAAGATCGTAAATGACGTATCAAATTTAAAGGCCAGCCACCCTGTCATTGTGTGACAGTCTTTTATGAAGAGCATGGTGCGTGACAATTTGTGGACAGCTTAATACACTTCACAGTTCAATAGGTGTCCAGTTCATAAAAAAAGAAATGGAGGTTGCTTGTATCTACCTCTGGCCCAAAAGTGGCAATAATTTCAAACCAAAAGAAAAGCTCAAGATGACCTAAAATGATTTCTATAGTTTATAGAAACCATAAATTCTAGTCCCACTTTAAGCATAGTCCACTGAGTGATCTTTGGGTCAGCCCAGTGGTGGGATTCATTTTTTTTTACTACCAGTTCTGGGGGCGTGGCTTAGTGGGTGTGGCAGGGGAAGGATACTATAAAATCTCCAGTCAGAGGTGGGATTTGCCGGTTCTCTGAACTATTCAAAATTTCCATTACTGGTTCTCCAGAACTGGTCAGACCCTGCTGAATACCACTTCTGGGTCACAGCCAACCACTTCAGAAATCTTGCCAAGAAAACTTAGTCTTGTCCACACTGGCAGGCAGGAAGGCAGGCAGGAAGGCAGGCAGGCAGGCAGGAGATAAATACAACTGGAAAGAGCAAATTAACAAGACAATTAAGGAGAAACAATAAGAAGCCCACTTAATGGCGGAAAAGTAACACTACAAAATACTACAAAAATGATTCAGCATCCCTAAATAATTAAAGGAAAAGTTTATGAGTTAACTTTGAACAAAGTAAAAAAAAACAAAAAACTAAAGCATCTTAGGGATCGATAACTCTGTTGAATGCAATTTTTGCTTATATAGTTTCCGATAGTATAGCTTTTGCCTTGCATTTATATAACTTTTGAATATTTTATGTATATTATCCCATTTATTTGTGCATGTATTTTTTATTAAATGTCAATCTTAATGTATATATTTTTCCTAATGATTTTCCATTTATACCCATTTACACACACATTTTCCTATTTTTGTTAATATTAACATTTTCAATTTCCTTTCTAAACTAATAAACCTGGGGAAACATTTTTACATAATTGATACATTGTTTTATGGTCGTTTTCAACAATATACACTTATGCATGAATTTGGTGTTTGTTGTTCGAAACAGCATAATGCTTTGCATTTCTTAAAAAAAAAAAAAATGCTGAAGTTTGACCAGAATTATTTGGACTGATTTTGACAGCTCAGGACAAATACAATAAATGTAAAGATAATTCATATGATTTGCAAGAACAACAGTTATATTACAATCACTGTCAGTGACTAATTTACCTCCTGGTGAGAGATCCATTATCAATAAACTACACTGTATTCATCTGGGACAAATTTAAACTTGATTGTGAAAAAAGTAATTAAGTAGATCATACTCAGATAAGAATGTAAACCTTCATCATAATATAAGCAATTAAATACTGAATCAGTTTTTATATCCCTTTCATTGAGAGGTCATGACTATTAGACAATTCAGATTTTGCTCATACTCAATCTAACTTTAGAGGAAAATTTAATGAAAAACTGGTAACTAGATTGCTGTGTCACTCAGTTTCAGATGGCTGCTGAATTATAATGATTTCTATCCCTTCTTATCCAAGATGATTATAGTTTCTGTGGTCCTTACTATTGAGGGTATGCCATTCTGGAAGAATATGAAAAAGATTTAAGGCAATAGAAAACATCTAATACATATCTAACAGACTTTGTTAGATGTATATTAAGGAGCGGTTTCAAATGAAAAGCATGATATTGTTTTAAATTAATGGATATTTATGTACAATTCAAATGTGGTTATTTGCACACAATTATGCCATCTTTACACTAATGAAGTATTTTTACAATTTAAAAAATGTTTTTTTAAATGTTTTTATACAGATTACACATATAATCAGAGTTGGAAGGGACCTTGTAGGTCATCTAGTCCAACCCATGCCTAAGCGGGAGACTCTACACCGTTTCTGACAGATGGCAGTCCAATCACTTCTTGAAAGTCTCAAATGATGGTGCTCCCACAACTTCCAAGGGCAAAGTGTTCCGTTGGTTGATTGTTCTCACTGTCAGAAAGTTTCTCCTTATTTCCAGGTTAAATCTCTCCTTGTTCAGTTTCCATCCATTATTCCTTGTCTGGCCTTTGGGTGCTTTAGAAAATAGCTCAACCCCTTTCTCCTCTCTGTGGCAGCCCCTCAAGTATTGGAAGACCGCTATCACGTCTCCCCTGGTTCTTCTCTTTACTAGACTAGCCAAGCCCAGTTCCTGTAAAATTTGTCATAATATAAAATTCAAGTGAAAAAATTATAGGGAAGCGGGTGAGGAAAAGAAGGGAGAAGATCATAATAATTTGGGGGTGAATGAGGGAAGAAAAAAATCATTGACTTCCACATTTTTGTTTGTGCAGTAAAATACAAATTAAGATTGCAACCTCAGCTTTTTACTTTTGCATATCTAGTAAATATTAGATACCAGCCATTCCTGCAACAATAAACTAATCTAATAAACAAAAAACCCATGTCAACTTTTCATGAGCACAAAGTCTAGAAGCATTTTCTTAGTAGAAATAAAACTGGATATATTCATTTCCTTAATTAAAACAGTTATTTTTGTCATCTCTGCTAGCTCCATTCCTTTTTCCACACATGCTTTAGCTTTTCTTTAAAAAAAACCCCTCTTAAATACAAACAAAATAGCTTATTCACAGGGATGGGATTCTACCGGTTCTGTCCACTTCTGTAGAACCGATAGTTCTGAAGAGCAGCAGACAGAGAGCATACCTAGAACCGGTTCTATGTCTGCTGCTGTTTTGGCCCACCCACCCACCTGGGCTCTTACCTGACCTTTATTTCCTGCTTTTTTAACTGCAGCTGCCTTGCGTGCCACAGCTGTGGTTGAAAAAGCAGGGAAAAAGGGCTTTTCCAACTGCTGCGTACTTGCTCAGTTGTCTGGGCAGCTCAGCAGGTTGTAAGTTGCACTCACGTGACTCACGTGACTCACGTGACTCGCGACTTGTGACCGGTAGTTATACCGGTCAGATCCCATCCCTGGTTATTCAGTTCTGCATAGCATTCTCTTAGATGAATACATTTGGCATTCTAGCATTACCACAATATTATTTTCTAACTATATAGTTTTTCTATGATCTCTTTTCTTTGGCCATACTGTTGGAGGCTAATGTCATCTGAGTAGTGCAGTGGGGAGACAGTATGATTTGGAGTTGCTTTGAATAATTAAACCCAGATAATCTTCATTGGAGCCCAAACAACCTGTTGGAAGGAAAACCCATCTGGTTTGGTTCCAAGCTGGGAGAAAAGATGCTGGCAACAACATGAAGTCTAGAGGCTGATTGAAAAGAAGGTCCATTTATTGATGAACAGAAGCACTAGAGTTTGCGGTTCCGGGACAGCTAAACAACCAGTTTGATGAATACATGGATTTTTATTTTTATTTTATTTGGTTTGTCAATTGCTTACAAGATAATAGGTATAAGTAAAAACATAGTTATGAATACATGGATACATATAAAAAAAATAAAAGAAACAATAGGACAGGGACGGTAGGCACGTTGGTGCGCTTATGCACGCCCCCTACAGACTTCTTAGGAAAGGGGTGAGGTCAGTAGTAGACAGTCTAACGTTAAAGTTTTTGGGGTTTGGGGAAGAAACCACAGAGTCAGGTAGAGTTTTCCAGACATTGATCACTGAAGTCATATTTCCTGCAGTCAGGTTTGGTGCGATTAACCTTGAGTTTGTATCTATTGTGTGCTCTTGTGTTGTTATGGTTGAAGCTGAAGTATTCATTGACATGTAGGACATTGCAATGTATGATTTTATATACACTTAGATCGGACCGAAGGTGGCATAGTTCTAGGTTTTCTAGGTCTAGATTTTCAAGTCTGATGGCATAAGGTATTCTTCAATGAGTAGAGAAGTGGAGAACTCTTCTTGTGAAATATTTCTGGACTTTTTCAACTGTGTTAATATCAGATGCGTAATATGGGTTCCAGACTGATGAGCTATATTCGAGTATTCGTCTAGCAAATGTTTTGTATGCTCTAGGGCAGGGGTCGCCAACCTTTTGGATCTCAGGGACCACCAAGCTGATAATTTTAGATCCCAGGGACCACTAACTGGTTTTGTGGGCATGGCCTAATTTATGGGTGTGGCTTGGTGATCATGTGACTGGCTGGGCATGGCTTGTATGTAAATATGATAAATATTTATATAAATATTGAATTTTTTATAAAAAAAGAGCAACTTTTACCCCAAATCAGGCAAAGCAGGCAGGCAGATTGAGTTGCTCACAGAATCACAGATTCATTCAAAAATCTATCTATCTGCCATTGGCTGGCTCAGTCTTTCAAATTTGCTTGCTGTGAGTCTGCACTGAATTTGCTTGCAAGCAAACCTTCAATCCTAAGGGAGGTTTGGCTATGCTTAGCAAGAAAGCAAGAAATCCAACCATTTCCTGCTTCCTAGCTAATCTAAATCTCCCAGAGCAGCAGAATAGATGATGGTTGGAAAAAGGAAAAATAGCAATTTAGCAGACAAGTTTGCCGGGTAAGGAATGAGTGGGCGGGGAAGGTTCCACAGGCCATGTGGGCTGAGTAGCCTTGTGTTTCTGCGCAGCCTGGATTATTTGCATTGGGGGGGGGGGTGCTCTGGGGGTGAGATTTCTCTGCGGCCCACCAAAATTTTCTCACAGCCCATTAGTAGGCCACGGCCCACCGGTTGGCAACCGCTGCTCTAGTTAGTAGTGTAATATTACCAGAGAAAAGGCTATGTAAGATTAGGTTAACAACTCTTAATGCCTTTTTGGCTATGTAGTTACAGATACTGCTAGGGGGCATTGTGCAATACCAGAAAATGCCCTTGGGAGATTGTGCAATGTAGTGAGCTCTGCGTCTTCTGCTAAATGGTAGTGGATTAATCCTGTTGTGTCCTGAAGGATCACATCCTGTTCTTCTTAATCCCATCACCCTGAAGCTGAAGGTCTTTTGTTTTGTAGATAGGCTGGCCCAATCTTTCTTAATGGGCACAAAATATCTGCTGGGAGGGGAGGACTATTAAGAAAGACTGATTATTTCTGTCTTTAAGAGTATATGTTTCCATTTTTCCCTTTGGGGAATTATAATTATTCTGCCTTTTTAATATTTCCCAAAATATTTCTTTTTTTTTTCTTGGGATAAGGCCATGTCTTCCCACAATTAAACACCAAAGAAGGCCATTTCTCTCATTAGGTAACCCAGAAGAAGATCAAGCATTTTCTTCTGTGCAGAAATAATTGAGAAGGAAGATGGGCTCTCTCACCTTACAATGCTTAAGTGAAAAATAGAAGGCTAAAGTCTGCTGAAAAGTGATTTACTTGATTATAAAAAGAGAACAATCTTCTTCTGCCAGTGATAAGAAAGACTGCTGTTCCCTTTGTTGTATGTGGGGCAAGAAAAATGAAAAAAAAAATAGAGGTGTATAAAGATCACATCAACGTGATAAAAGATGGAGATCAAATAAATGTAAGGCAGTTTATCTCATATCGGCATACATTGGAGGTAGTTCTAGATCTTGTCCTTTTTTGTTATTCCTTAAGCCTGAAGACAGTGACTAGTTTTACTTCATCCCTGTGCAGCAGCTATCATGTTTGGTTCAAAGTCTGCAAAGAAATCATACAATTAGAATTAAAACAGCAAATTGAAGTGGGACGAAGGGGGAGCACCTTGGAAATCATTGCACTTTATCTGGATTTTATAAAAAAATCACTCCATGCTACATCATATATCATATACAATATATCATATACGTATACATATACATACAGTATATATAACATTTTCGTAGATTTTCATGGGTATAGATATGCAGGTCTTGGTAGTTTCGGGTCTTTTCCCATGTAAGTCTGAGACTATCTGGGGAACATTTCGATGAGATCTCACTCGCCATCTTCAGGCTGGTGCTTTTGGCTTTGTGCGAGCAAAGTGTGACCTGAGCTGTCTCCCTATATATACTGGTGGGGAGGTTGGCTGTGTTGTCATTTCTTGATTAGTTAATGGACTTGATGTTTACAGATTGGCTGGCTTTTTCTTAAGAACATGTGTGGCTGAAGTATTGGCTGTATGTGTATCCGCCACATTTGTTGTAACGACTTGGTAATGGGCTGTGTGATGACCTTCTGAGTTTTAATCTTCTGACCTCCTGTTTTTATTGTTGTCTACTAACAGGAAGACACTTGGAGTGATATTCTTTCATTTAGTTGTGGACAAAAAGGATTCCTTCTTCCTTCTTCTAACCTACAATATAGCTTTTAAAAAGCAAAAATTGGCTTTAGCATACTTAAAATAGAACAGAATCAGAGATTCAGTAATAGTATCTTAATTTATTGTAACATTTAATCAACCAGGGGTGGGAAACAATGAGAGTGAGTTTTGGTTCCAAATGTTTCTCTTAAAATGCAGGTGATTTAGTAAGGTCTAGACAAGTCTTGAAAAATACATGACATAATTAAACATTTGTCAACCCATTTTGAAGAAATTATTTCCTCAGCCCTGGTGGGTTATATATATTTTAAGCAAGATTTTATTCATTTATTTTATTCTGTCATTTGTGATTTGATAGCTGTTTGGAACCCACTCAAGATAGCAAGTTGTATTTAAAAAACTCTAAAAAAAATCAAAGAAAATGTATTGGAATAAACTATTTATAAAATAGTTTTCATCAAATTATAAGAGCAAAATGGGGGCCAACAATGAGTCTTAGCATAGACTGTTTTAATATTGACCTTTTAAAAATTGCATGACAGCCTAATTTTTTTCTTTAAATAGAAAGAAATAGATGCAGCTGAATCTAGTCAGCATTTCACCCAAAACTGCTATAATAGTTTAGTTGTTTGATAATATTTATGCATGCAGCGAGCCAAGAATCAAATGAATTGTTATCTTGGAAAACAGCCAGACAGTCTGAAGATCTTGGGTTATGTTTAACATTTTTAAGAACTTTAGGAAAACAGGCTAGAAATGAAAGTACAAAAATGTCCTTCCAGGAAGGAAATAGGTCATTTTCAGCAAAGATCTTTCAAAATTCATAGCTTAATACACAATAAATAAAGCACTTTCATCCACACAAATATTTCTCTCGTGGGCATAAATATGATGCAAACAAAACCAGGAGGAGTTATGAAAAAAGTACTAAATAAACAGATAAATTAAAAAAACACCACTGATCAATGTTGTATGAAGCCAAATATGAATTCAAGACAAGTTGAAATTAGTCTTTTTCAGCATTCAGCTACAGAAATTGTCTGATAAACTCATATAAAACAGTTGAATTACAGAACAAGGAATAGGTATTTGGTACATACCCCAAAGCATTGTTTCACCTTGGTTTACCATGGGAATCAGGAATTTAATGTATTTCTATATTAAACTTTTTCATTTTTTATATAAAAAAACCTGCACACACACACACACACACACATATATACTCACACATACACATACACATATACATACATACTGTATATACATACATACATACATTTAAATACCAGCAAGTCTTTGTAATTTGCAGTACTTTTTCTGTTCCTCCTGGAAAAGGACTGGATTGAAGAATATTAGTGTGTGTATTTGTTTTGTGTTGTTGTTTTTTTCTAGTTTCTCATTCTATTATTATGGTTGGAAGTCTGCAAGATGTAATGGGACAGGCCATACTAATATAGTAAAATAAATACAATTTTAAAAAACCCCTGCTAGGCACAGAAATTATCCTGCCTTTTTTCCCACCTGTTCTCATTGAATGTGATAAAACAGAATTTGCTTTAGAAAATAAATTTAGTTCCAAGTTCATCAAGGGCTGCATGTTTCATTGTATTATCATTTTTCCAATAGTCTACAACCTTCTTGGATTCTCTGATTTCTTCTATATATTAAAGTACTTCATTCAATAAGGCATTTTCAGTAACAAGCTAATGGTACCAGCAAATGTCCATTTTTTCCCACACCCTGGAGAAATTTGGACAAATTTATCTCTCAATATTTTGGTGCCCCCTGAAACAAATTCAATATTAACAGAAATATATTTCAGAGCCTTGAATAACCCTATAAAGCAAGTGGCAGAAATAAATCTGCAAATGTGGTAATGCTTAATTGTTAGCATATTTTTTCCCTTTCTGTGGAAATTGAGAATTTGAATGACTACATGCATATTCATTCTTAGAGCAATGGCTTGTACATATGGGAAAAGAACCATACAATTGTCATGCACACAACTTTGACTAAGTATATGCTTTGGGCAAAAGAAATCCTGGCAATTGTCATGATTAAAAAACCTTTAAAAAGAGGGAGATGTGCATGATCTAAAAAAAATCCATACAGGATAGAACAAACACAAACCACCTACCAATATTAGTGTTTGGTTGACTGTGCGACCAACCATAATAACAACACTGATCCCTTGGATAGTCCCATCGATACTTGGGAGTGATATTGGCCACTTTGGGGTCCTCTGATTTAACTGATGTGATCACTCCTTATCACCCATCCCCTCCCACTTGTGATTGTAGGACTGTAACTTTGTCCCTTGTATCCTTACGATTTATATTGACTGTTTCCTAGTATGATTTGATTGTTGATTGTACCCTATGACTGTCATTAAGTGTTGCACGTTATGATTCTTGATTCTTAACGAATGTATCTTTTCTTTATGTATACTGAGTGTATTTACACCAAGACACATGCCTTGTGTATCCAATCACACTTGGTCAATAAAGTATTCTATTCTATTCTATTCTATTTCTGATATTAACTGTGATTGTCCCAAGGGTGCTTTTTCAAAAAGCAACTAGACTTTGCTTTTTCCTAAGAAAAAATGGACTCCCTGGACTTTGTTTTGTGTCCCCAAGCATCTCTTATAACCTGATAGGCTTTGAGGACCACAAGTAAAGGAGGTCCTAAAGTCAACATATGAAGGAGATGTCAAAGCGAAAAAATTCAGCTTTATAAATTAGAGGAAATGAATCGTGTTTTTCTGTTGCCAGCATACTTCATTTACAAATCACTAGGAACGAAAGAAAAAGCAGTACATTCTGAGAAGCAAGCGAAAGAAAAAAAAGAGAAAAAATGAAGGAAAGGAAAGTAAAACTCCTCCCCTGCACACATGCGCAGTAAATCAAACATCACAAGACACTCGTATCTTGTTACTATGGAAACGTGATAACAATTCTGGAAAACTCAGCAGACAAATCCAAAACAACACAGTGACAGGAGAGAACAAAAATCAGAAAGAAAAATGCTCTTATCTCGTTTCCTCAATCCAATTTCTCAGAATTCTCAGAATTTCTCAGAATAAGTGCACAATCGTGCCTATCGTCCCTGTCCTATTGTCCCCAATTATTAGTACCTATTGTATTTATACTTATGTTTATTCTTATTTCTATTATATTGCAAGCATTTGACAAATAAATAATAATAATAATAATAATAATAAAATATTTTATAATAATAAAATAAATTCAAATTTCAGCAGCAAGATGATCTTGTGTGAAAGACCTAATAGCAAGACCAAGGACACTTAGACTTGTATACCATGTCATAGTGCTTTACAGCCCTCTCTAAGCCGTTTGCAGAGTCAGCATAGTGCCCCCAACAATCTGGGTCCTTATTTTACCGACCTCAGAAGGATGGAAGGTTATAGCCTTAGAATGCTATGAAAAGCTACATAGAGAAACCCCGTTTGCAAACAACGTAATTAATATCTCCCATGGAAATACATGGCAATGGATGAGCCTAACAGGACATATCGAGTCTGGTTTCCAGTGAGGCTTAAAAACTGCAGCTGTGTTCATCGCCCTTACTGCAGCATTTGATACCATGTGCAAGAAGGGTCTGCCAGGTTTTGACCTTCCTCGCCAGCATTGGTCAACTCTGAACAGGATCCATGCCCAACATGATGTCTGCCAGGACTCATTGTTGAAGTGGGGTCCTGTCTTTACCCCTCAGTGTGACTGTGGTGCTCCTCGACAAAATATCCACCACATTTTTTCCGAATGTTCATCAAGAATTCACTCTGGCCCAATGTCTGATTTTTTTTTTCAACATAGACCATCCTGTCCTTGAATAGTTGGGTGGACTGGACATTAACATTTGAACCAGAGGTGATATTCAGCAGATTCTGACCAGTTCTGGAGAACCGGTAGCGGAAATTTTGAGTAGTTTGGAGAACCAGCAAATACCATCTCTATTTTCTGCCTCCCATCGAGTCCCAGCTGATCGGCTGGGGTCTTCTTTTGTTGTCCTGCATAGGAGAACGGAGCTGGAAAGCAGGTTACTGGGGTGGAGAGGGAATGGGATTTTGCAATAACCTTCCACTGCCATGCCCATCAAGCTATGCCATACCCACAGAACCTGTAGTAAAAAATTTTGAATCCCACCACTGATTTGAACCACTATAGGTCCATGTATTTGCTATACGCTAAATAAATAAAATATCTGCCATCATTCGTTTGCTCTGCTTGTATGGAATAATTGAATGTTTCTTATTTACTCTAGCAGCAAAAGGATCCTTATGGTTGTGCCACATCCAGTGTGAGTACCTGTCTGATAAATGCTGAATGGGAAGGCATCAGAGCAAAACCAATGAACTGGAAAAGCTCAATCACAGCCTTATCCAGCAGAATAATTCTCAAATCGCTCAGCTTGCATCCCAATTGATAGGAATGATGGCTTTTTGGACTGTACCAGAATTGGCCCTCACAATGACTGCTGAGTCATACCGGATAGACAAGGTTTGATAGATGATATTGAAATGTTATTAAAGACCAGATTTGAAAATATGCTGGCAAGTGATTCAGGACATTTTGAACTTAGTTCCTGTCAGCACCACCAGTATTCATTATACCTGTCAGCGAAATAGATATTGACGATGCTCCTGCTGCCTCACTGACTATTTTATTGTCTTAATTTTTAATTAATGATAAGAATGAAAAAAAAAAAGTTACCTATAATAGGGAATATTACAAAGGCAGGATATTAGACCCATCAATCATGCATCTGTTATTTCATGAATGCAGCCGGTTTTCTAATTTTCCAAAGTTAGATTTGCATTCAGGGGTTCAAATTTAATGAGAAAGGAAATTTCATATTTGAGAGCTTGTCTCATCAATAAATTAGCTCTCTGAAATGCATACACAATGTACCCGAATCCCTTCCTGTTATATATCAGGGAGAAAATGCAGTATGTTAACACCTCTATTATAAATCTAAGGACCTTATTTATGCATTGAGGAGTGGTTCTAAATGGCACATCAGAACGAAAGCCAAATGTAACTATTAAAAACAAGCGTTGCCTTCATCAGTATCCAGCACTGCTATGAAACATTGGTTCATGCCAGCAAATGTTTAATCTCTTCTGCACCCCTGCTGCCATGACATGTGTATATTGTCACACAAGCACATAAGCTGCCAGATGTTGTGTTTGAAGACAAAAAATGGAATATATCACCTCTGAAATGTTTAACACAACTCAAAAAAGCTTAAATGGCTGTAACTAGGGTTGAGCAATGTAACCAAACTAAAGGATCTTTGGGGAACTAGTTGCGGAAATCATTGGGTTACATATCCCAGAATAATGCATGGAACTTTGCTGACTAAGTGGAAATATGCATATAAAAAGGAATGGATATCCATGTTGGAGGATATCATCAGCACTTCTGTGACATGACTTTCTTTTTTGTTTAAAAAAAGATTTACAAATCTCTAATTACATTAACAGTGTTGTGTCTCTGGTAATACGTATATTTACTTTTATCCCTAAACATCAATTCTTATTTCTGTGTTTTACCCATCTATATCACCTATCCCAAACCGAATAATAGTCCGATTCGTCTTTGCCTTTTAATTCCGCTGTGAGTTTATCCATCTCCACACAATCCAGTATTTTCTGTATCAGATTCTCTTCAGAAGGTATCTTTTCCGTTTTCCAGCCCTGTGCGAAAACTATCCTCGCCACTGTTATTATGTGTAGAATGATGTATTGGATATGTTTGCTAAATTTCCCCTTAATTATTCCCAATAAAACATTTCAGGTTTGAATTCTATTTTATGTTCTGTAATTTCTTGTAACCATCTTTGTATCCTCATCCAGTATTTTTTAGCTTCTGGGCATTGCCACTACATGGGGAAAAAGGTTCCCTCTTTTTGTTTACATTTCCAACATTCTGATTTTGTATTAGGATATATTTTGGCTAGTCTTGCTGGGGCTAAATGCCATCTATAGAACATTTTATACTGATTTTCTTTGTATGCTGTTGGCAATAATAATTTGCAATTTTTAATCCATATTCTTTCCCAGTCTTTTAATTTTATATTATGACCTATGTTCCTTTGTCAGGCAATCGTTGGTCCTTCACTATCTCCTCTTCTAATTCCACTTCTCATAAATAACTATACATTATTGTTATGAATTTTTCTTCTTTGCCTGTCAAAATTTGGTCTAATTGTTGTAAATCTTTTTCAATTCCATGTTCTTCTAAATTCTTTCTAAATTTTCTGAATCTGTAAATATGACCACCAGTCTACAATTATATCCTATTCTTTTAGTTCTTCAGTTGTTTTTATATTCCCCTGATTATCTAATAATTCTTTATATCTAATCATTTTCTTTGTATCCCTTGTGTTTGGATATAATATTGCTTCCATAGGTGAGACCCAACTTGTTCATTTCATATACTGTTTTCTTTTTACTTTTTCCCATGTTTGTATTAGTGATTTCCTTATCAGATGTCTGTGAAAGTATGAACGTGTCTTATTTTTTTTATCCCATAGAAAGGCATGCCATCCTGCTTGAAGCTCATGACCTTCGATTGCTAAAATTCTTTTATTTTTTAAATTTTTCCACTCCTTTATCCACATTAGAACTGCCACCTGGTAATACAATTCCCATTTTGGGAGTCCAAGTCCACCTCTACTTCTACTATCTTGTAGCGGACATTACTTTCTTGTGATATATCTTTCTTCACATTAACATCTGTCTGATGGCCTGCAGTCTCTCTAGGAATATACTGTATTATGGGAAAATTCATCATGGTAGAGAAAAATGGATAACCAAGTAAAGTTTAGAATAATGAAAACTTTTATGCAAAAATATAATTGCAGTCTGTTGAGCATTCACTGTTTCAGAGATGCAATTTTCTTCTTCCTTCCTTCCTTCCTTCCTTCCTTCCTTCCTTCCTTCCTTCCTTCCTTCCTTCCTTCCTTCCTTCCTTCCTTCCTCTATAAACATATGAAAGAGACAGAGAACAAACAGAAAGAAAAGTACTGTATGCACTTAAAATAAACAGTCTTGGGAGTCTGTCCTAACTTGCTGGTAAAAATCACGGTGAAATAAACATTTTTTAACAATTTTATAAAAGCCAGGGGGAGGTGGCCAAATTTCTGAATGAAACCATTTCAGAGTACACAGGCCACAACAGAGGGGGTCTCTCCACAGTCCATGGTGGACTGAAGACTATCAGCATTACCAAATCAATAGATACAACTCTGATAAAATGAACCCAATGCTATAACACATTAGGCTGTGTTTTGTGATCATGAGTACTTGAAACTGTAGCCTCCTAGTATTCATGTACTGTTTTGATATACTTTGATTTTAAATAGACAAGGAAACAAGACTACTCCTCCAGGATAATATTCAGCAATATATTTTTTTTATCATAACCTTGGTATAGAATATTGAAAATTGCTTCAAATCATTCTTAGTCATAGATTTTCTCTTTTTGTCTTCTTTCAGTGAGTTCACCATACTGTAGAGTCCAAAGCTAATCCACCCATCTTTTCTGATTAAGGCTTCCGAGACTGTAATTAAGCACACACTTAGATAAAACAGCTCTTGTTTTATTTCAATGCTGGGAATTATCTGCATTCTCAGCCCGCAATGAGTCCCAAACAGTCCGTTGAGATAAGCACCCACCTTTATCTCCTTTGAATTGCTACCAACAACTAAAGTATCAAATTAACTGTAAAAAACCAACTGAAGTACAAAGTCCACATAGAGCTTCAAGGTTTAATCTAAACAAAGCGAACATCTTTGCTTCCTGCAAAGGTTTATCTACCGTTGCATGTCCTTTATACCTTAGGGGAGGGGCAATCACCTCCAAGTCTTACTCCTGAGTCGCCCCTTTTGTTTCAGCTGCTCTTGCCTTCTAGCAGTTCTGTGCACATGTGCACTGGGAATAGGCTCCCCTTGTTCCTCTGCCTCACTGCTGCCATATTCTGGAGGCTCTGGAATACTTCCAGATGGCCCTGGCCCCATCTCTGCATCGGATTCAGGACCCTCGTCCAAGTCCTCCCCAGACTCCTGGACTGGTCCCCGTTCTTTCCCACTGTCCAATTCGCTGCCTTCTGCAGAGGCTTCTGACGAACCACAACACCATCGTCTGCCTGTCTGTCTGTCTATTATCTATCTATCTATGCCATCAAGACCCATTCACCTGATATCTACACTGTTATGGTCCTGTATATTGGTGGGATGCTAACAGCATAACAAGAGGTTCGCTAATCACACTCTTCATACGCACATGTGTGCTTTGCATGCACATGCACTTGAGGCACGCTGCATGCATGCACAGCTTTCAAATTACTTACCTTTGATATTACTTCAGGCTTGGGACCCGGGTACTTACTGGACCGCCTGCTGCCACCATTGGCCTCCCGCCAGCCAGTGCGCTCCCACAGGGTGGGCCTCCTTGGGGTGCTGTCAGCCGGACGATGCCAGCTGGTGGCCCCAAGGGTGAGGACCTTCTCTGCGGGGGCTCCCTCCCTCTAGAATGAATTACCCCCGGAGATGCGGGCCATCACTGACTTGCAGACCTTCTGGCGCGCATTAAAGACCCACCTTTTCCAACAGGCCGGTCTGGCCTAGTATTAATTACTAGGGTTTTAAATTTTGGAAATTTTTAACTTTTTTACCTTTTTTACTCTGCTTTTATAATATCATTCCAGCCACTAGTTTAATTTCTTTTAAATCTCTTTTAAATTTTTTACTATTTATGTCATTTTATCTTGGCTGTACACTGCCCCGAGTCCCTTTTTTGGGAGAGGGGGCGGTATAAAAGTGTAATAATAAAAAAGTAACACAGCTGAGGAGCGGCAATCTGCTCTGCTGTGCAAATCAGCTGAGCAGATATAGGTGAATACAGTGTATGGGCAGGTGGGTGGGCCTACATAATCATCAGAATAAACCTGTTCAGAGCCAGCTGATCGTTGGAGCTAGGATTCACCCGAACTGGTCCAAACTGGGAGAATCCCACCCCTAGTACTAAACAATTTCATTGGTGGGACTCAAAAACATTTACTACCAGTTCTGTGGGTGTGGCTGGTGGGTTGGTGTGATGGACATGGAAGGGGAAGGATACCGCAAAATCTCCATTCCCTCCCCATCCCACTAACCTGCTTTCCAGCTCCGTTCTCCTGTGCAGGGCAACAAAAGAAGACCCAGCTGATCAGCTGGGACTCAATGGGAGGCAGAGTGGGTGGTGGGGCAGTCAGAGATGATATCTGCCAGTTCTCTGGACTACTCAAAATTTCTGCTACCGGCTCTCCAGAACTGGTTAGAACCTTCTGAATACCACCTCTGCATTTCATGTGACCTTATTGTGATAAGCAAAAAACTGGCTGAATCTTCAAGCTATGAGGAAAGTAGAGGACCATATATCAAATGAACACATGGATACCCTAGTATATCCACAAATTCAAAAAATCACCCTTTGGGGTTTTTTCCCCCTTTCCAAGAGAAGAACAAAGCCAAAAAGAACAAATAAATCATAAACTGAACGAAAATGGTTTTGGGGTTTTTTTTTTTTTTAGGAGTGAAGATGAATTATTTCTGAAAAGCTTTAACCTTCAGTCAAGTTTCAGTATTGAGAAGTGCTTGAGGGAGGAAAAACACAATAAATTGAAGAGGAGATTGAACTGATTAGAGGAATGGCAACAGGGAGATCAAGTGTTTGTGTTAATATTATTTGAAAGTGTCTAGTTCTGAACCACCAAACAGTTTAAGATTCCTGACAATTCTTTTTTTTTTTTTTGTGAGCTCAGCATAAATAATCTGCATCTTAATCAAAGGAAAAAAGAAAAAAGAGACGAATAGAGATCCTTAATTCTGTGTACTTTTTACTGAGAATTGGACCAAGAAAGCTTAAAGCCAAGTACGAGTATCCCATTTCAGCAAAATACAATCCGAAGTAAACATATTCCACCTTATTATGATACTCAGTTTGCATGTTCTAATCAGTATTCTGTCATATCCTGAATAATAGATTTATCTTTCCCAGTCTTTGCAGGAAACTGATTGCTAAAGTAAATTGGGAAGTCACTGGGCCTAAATAGAGCGGTGACATCTATTATTGTGGTAAACAGAAAGGGGTAAAATATCCCAAAACAAGATTTTAATCTTATCTGCTTTTGGGAAAAAGGGTATAATTTTTAACTAGGAATGTTCAACAAAATAGAAATATTACCTGTAGTAAGATAAAGTACAAATATTTGAATGAAAGTAATTTTCTAAATTCAGTTTTCTGAATTGGATTATTGTTGTTTTTCTTCAAATCATCAGATTAATTGGATGACTCTGAACCTGATGATCTTTATGCAAGTACAGAAATACTTTTTCTGAGTCATATCAATTTTCTAAATGACCCAATTTATCATCTGATTAGGAAATATGAATTGAATTGAACATATGATGTCACTTTGACTATATTAATCAAGTTGACCTTTCAAGTTGGATCTACTCTAATCTGCACATCTCAAGAACTATAGTAGTGTTGAAAGAAATATCCTGGGCTCAGTTCCAAGTTGGGGAAAAGACACTGGAAACATGGAGGCTATTTGGAAAGATGGTTTAATGGTGGACAGCAGGACCACATGGCTTGGAGCTCCAAAGTGAGAAGGAAGGATCACATGTTTCAAGGTGAGAAGAGAAGGGCAAGAAGGGGAGACCAAGATGCTGAGAGACCTTTATATAACCTCTGTTGGGCCCCACCTTAGTGTTCCCTGTTCCTGTGTAAGAAATGTATCCCATTGGCTGTCAGACTCCCAGGGCGGGGGTCTTAGCGAACTTTGTAGGCTTGGTCTGGACCACATGGCTTCACCTGAGTGTTGGCTGATACAATCTTTCCAAGCCAGGTGGTGAGATGGGTAGACCCTTTATTATGTAGAATATTCTGGCCTAGGCTTTAATGGCCCATTAGCAAAAGTGGGGGGGCTGAGTTTCTGCTTCTCTGAGTTTCTACTTTACTGTTTTTAGGGGAAATATTCTGCCTTTTTAATATTTCCCAGGATATTTCATTTTTCTAGGAGAGGGGTGGATGCTAACTTCCTACAATCCCTCTTTTTTTTTTTCAAAACACTTGAGTGTTTTGACAGAAGTTGAAAAGATGGTCAGATCAGGGAGACTTGATGGGTGCTTTTATTTTTTTCTGATGCAAAGGGAGAGGTATTGAAAAAGAGGCAACAGAAAAGGATTCCTTCAGTGGCTCCCAAAAGCTTTCAACCATGAAGGTCTAGTAGCCTGGGAAAACTTCTGGATTTTTCTTTTAATCCAATTTTTCATGCCAATTAATTTTCAGGTGTTTGATGTACTTTTTTATGAGCTTACAGTCAGGTTGTAAGCACAAACTCCTACATTCTCCACAGCCTTTAAATTACTGGCTGCCCATTTCCAAGGTTATGGTTACTACCTGCCTAGCTCTTAGCTGCCTGGATTTGTGAGGCCAAATTGAGATTAGCCAGTGTACAATCCAGGCTATTTAGTATTTTTAAAGTTATACACAATGAGCCCTGGGACTTCTACTCATGACTCCACCAGTGCAATATATCCTGCTTTACTGGGCAACTGGGCAGCATCATTTGTGAGTCACAGTCAGGACTTGGGGTTTGGAGATCTCTTTTCTGCTATCTCTTCAGGAATTGCCTGAGGGGGATGCCCCTTCCCCTTGCGATTAGCAGGGCAATATGACTGCTTGGGCCTTAGTGCCACAGAGCAGCAAAATAAAAACAAAACAAAAAACATTTTAAAAAAAAGGAAGCTAGGAGCAGTTTTGTGTGGATGTAGGTGAAAGGGATAACCACTGTCTAATTCTGAATGGTGTGTCTCTGTGTATGTGCCTGTGTATGCAGCTAGTTTTACAATACAGATAATAGAAACATGCTGGACAATTTTCCCTCCCATCAGACAGAAGTACAAGGTGTTCAGAACTTCTGGGCCAGCCACTCTCAAATACAATCCTTACATGAGTACATCAAACTGTTTACAATATAAATGATACAAGAAAGAAAACATTACAATGGATTTCACATTACAATGAATTTCTACCCTCCCCCCCTAATCTTTCTGTCTTCTGGGGATTGAAAATAGTCTTTTAGTATCCATCTCAGGGTCCTTTCCTTCATGTCTCCGGGTGGCAGAGGCTTGGTCTGGTGGTATGGGTAGTCAGTCAGGCTGGGAAGATCTGCCCACTCTGGTTTGCTGTAATGACTTTCAGCGGAGGCTAGATCCAAACCCAATTCTTTGGCTCCAATGGATGGAATGTCTCTAGGGAGCAGCATCTGCTTCCACATTTTACAGGACTGAAAGACACAAGAACAAGGGTCCCCTCCCGCCTTCACTGGTAATTTTACCAGGAAAGGCTTTGTAAAAGGATTAGAGATTAGGGGAGGGGGTAGATACCTTGCAGCATGGTTTGAGGAAGAAGAAAAATAACACATCAGTAGTGCAGTTACTAAACAGATAAATCAGTTTCAACAAAATAGTGGCACAGCAGATGAGAAAAGAAAAAACTGGATTCACATACTTCATGAAAAGGATGAACAGGTAAAATCATTTAAACACACAGTAAATGCAAGGATGAAACGTTTCTTGTAAATGAACTTAAAACATTAACTAATAACCTTGGGTTTTTCTTAAAAGCACAGAGAGGAAAGAAAATTGAACTCTGATCCTCATCCAGTCTAGTTGGCCAGACGAGACTGGGAGAAGACAATTTCTCTGTGTTTTTAATTCTTAACAATTTAAAATTCATATTTGAAGGGAGCAGAGATACTTAATAGTTGCAACAGTTACCTCGAGGACACACAAAGACTTAGACACACATACGTGAGCACTCATACACACAAACAAACAAGGACACAGACAGGAAAGCAAAACTCTGAAGTTTACACACACACTGATCATTCCCACAATAAATCTCAGTTAAATTGGGGAAGGCACAAATTTTAAGGAACAAATCACGTGGTTGCATAGAAGACAAAGAAAGAGACACAGAAAGAAAGAAATCCCATGTGATCCTGTTTATATATTGCCCTTTTGTTTCATTTTTCTTTTTCTTTTCTTTTTTCTTTTAAGTACCTTTATTTAGCCACATTGGTCTTCCTGTATCCTTTAGCAAAGCCCATTCTCTACATATACATGTTGGTGGCTTTTTTTTTCCTTTTTTCTCATCCCAGCTAGGGTCGGCATCTGCCGCTCATCCCAAGCCTCCAACAACTCTCCCAGTGGGGTTCCACTCAGGACCCTCGAACTACCACTTCCCATTTTTCCCCTTCCGATATGGGGTTCTCACACTTTGGCTTAGTCAGATCAACAGGCTATCAGTTTGCAGACAGAAAAAGGTGTCTGGGGGAGACTTTGGTTCCCTATTCAAAGTATGTGCACTCCCCTCAGAGGGAACTCTCAGGTCACGGTTTTCGGACTGGGGGCAAAACAACAATCTGTATGAACTTACCTTACCATCCCCCAAAAAGACAGTCAGGGAGGACTTGCTGCCCCCACCAACAAGTACTGGCACTCCTTCATCAGGCCTAGGTTTTCAGATTTGAAAGAGCTCAAATCCGGGAGAACTTGCTGCTCTTTGCTGGCAAGTACTGGCGCTCCTCTTACTTCACAACTACCTAATTATTTCACAATTACCTAAAATCCTGGGGTTTGCTTTTGGGATACACTGGACAAAAACAACAACAACAAAATTTTCTTCCCTCCCTTCAATCATAATCTGCTTGGCTTTTTCTCTTATATACAGAAGGTCCCACACTCTGATGCCCCCCCTGCTTTTCCTCTCCTGATGATTATGGCTCTGTAGAGCTAGCACCAGGTAAGAGGGCAGCTAGAGGCCAAACAAAGAAATGAGATCCAGCTGCTGTTCAAGGGTGAAGCCACTCACTCACACACACTCTTCCTCCTTCTCTGACAAAAGGTCCTGTGCTCTGAAAATATTAAACATAACTTTTTTTTTTTTGAAAATGCAAATAAGTCAGGAGATGAGAAAGGAACTTTACAAAGGAACTTTACTTTTGAATTAATTTCTCTCCCCCCCCCCCCATCAGCAGGTGGGCTGCAAGATTCTAAAACTTTTGGCTATTCAATTGAGTTAATGGCAGAATTTATGGGATAGAAATTATAAATTAGCAATGTCTACTGCATTCAAAGAAAATCTTTATAAAATGTTTTATAGATAGCATTTTCTACCTTTAAGGTTAGCAAAGATGTTTAAGAGTAAATCTGCAGAATGTTGGAAATATCAGATACCTGGTTCATACTATCATATGTGGTGGGCATATCTAAAGGGGGGAAAATATTAAAAAGAAATACATACATGGCTTGAGGGGAAAATGATAAAACAACATATAGATTTGAAACCAGATACATTTTTGTTGGGCATATTACCAGACAGGTATAACAAAGGGAATTTATTTACATGTATTGACTGCAGGGAGAATAGTATTTGCACAACAATGGAAAAGTGAAGAAATCCCAACCGATGAAGAAGATGTGATTAAACTAAGCTAACACTTACAATTAAGGAAAAGGAAAAAACTGAATTTTTTTTTCCCCTTGGGACTCATCAATGGCTAGTGGACAAAAACAGAAAAAAAGGGGAAATATATGAAAGGGTTAGTGATATAAGGAAGATACATTACCTTGGTTAAACAAATAGCATTAATATTATTGTTATAAACAGTAATATAATTGATACAAGCTCTCTTGGTAGAACACACAGAGGAAGAAAGATCTCTTTCTTACACACAGGCATACACACATTTCCCACGTTTTTCCATGCTTTAAAATTAAAATTTAGAGGTACTCACCTTCTTTCCAAGCAGCCTTTGAACTCAACACTCAAAAGCCCTTTAAAACCTTTTTTTCCAAATGGCCAAGGTCCAGGAAAAACTCACCCACAGACTCAATGGGTCTGTTTGCCAGCAAGGGAATCTTACCTGGGCCTGGTCCATTGGTTAGGTTAGCTTGGAGTCCCATCTGCTTGGGTGCCAAATTGTTGAAAGAAATATCCTGGGTTCAGTTCCAAGTGGGGAAAAAGACACTGGAAACATGGAGGCTATTTGGAAAGATGGTTTAATGGTGGACAGCAGGACCACATGGCTTGGAGCTCCAAAGTGAGAAGGAAGGATCACATGTTTCAAGGTGAGAAGAGAAGGTCAAGAAGGGGAGACCAAGATGCTGAGAGATCTTTATATAACCTCTGTTGGGCCCCACCTTAGTGTTTCCTGTTCCTGTGTAAGAAATGTATCCCACTGGCTGAAAGACTCTCAAGGGCGGGGGTCTTAGCTAACTTTGTAGGCTTGGTCTGGACCACATGGCTTCACCTGAGTGTTGGCTGATACAATCTTCCCAGGCCAGGTGGTGAGATGGGTAGACCCTTTATTATGTAGAATACTCTGGCCTAGGCTTTAATGGCCCATTAGCAAAAGTGGGGGGGCTGAGTTTCTGCTTCTCTGAGTTTCTATTTTACTCTTTTTAGGGGAAATATTCTGCCTTTTTAATATTTCCCAGGATATTTCATTTTTCTAAGAGAGGGGCGGGTGCTAACTTCCTACAGTAGCTTGTTTCTTTAATCTGCTGTTTTTAACATTTCCTCCCCTTTTTTTCCTCTGTCAGTTCTAGCTACCAAATTATTGCTGTTACTTTTTTAAAAACTTTCTTTTATATTTTGCTCTGTTATTTTTACTGTTTTATTGGTTGCAATGGTTCAAGTCCATTTTAGGATGTTCACTGTTACAGAAAAAGTTATAATGCTGGTGGTTATCAAAATCTTTTGGTGACCATTTTCAGAATACCACAAATGTCAACTCATAAAACATTTTGTATACACGTTTTACAACAGAAAGAGGGTGGGGAGTTTCAAAGAGCAGGCAACAGTGTGGAATAGAAAGTACATTCCATTCATATTTTCTTCAAAGACTGATTCGATGGCTGAAGCTTCTGCCAGAAAAAATCTGATTGGAGAGCATGATTGATGACTCTTTGTTATGGACGTTTTTCATTGGATGATACACCCAGAGGCGTGGGGTGGGCGGGAAGCAGGATCAAGGGTGAGAGTGAATTACATATCTCAGAGTTGGCTACGTCCAGGTTAGTGCTGGTCATAGAATGTTAACTTCAAATAAATCCTCTTTAGTTTTGGGAGTGTGGCTTGAGGCTCATGATTTAATTGGAGTAATTGCTGGAATCCTGACAAAAGACTGCAGAACTATTTTTTTTTGAAAATCAATAAATCAATATAAAAACAATGAAATAATTAAAAGCAACTTTATTGCTTATAGTCAAAAGAAAGTAGCATATTGCTACCTTGTTTTAGTCACATATCTGATATAAATAGTAAAAACAAAAGAAATATATTGACACCCTTATATTAAATAAGACAAACTGTTGTATACTTCCAAGAAGAGGTAGGTACAATCAAGAAAGTCTGTATAAAAAACAGAAATGGGTTCCACCTAACATTTATTGCTGGAGGTACCTTAAGATAAAATGAGTTTTCTTCTTTGTGAAATGTCTATGGAGATTCTCATTCATCCAAGTCGTGGTTGTTCCAAAGATGCTTTTTGAAAAGCAAATTTGTCATCCAAGGAGCTGCTTCGGTTCTGAATGAATAGTAGCAAATGGAAGGATTTATAGTCCTTTTTTAAAACCTTTTTATTAATTACACATTAAGATATTGGACTCAGTGTGACTATCCTGGCGTCATCTTTGCCATACATGCTAAAGGATACGATACATCTTATATACATTTATACAATTAATTTATCCAGTATGTACAATTATATTGTCTTTTGTGCTATTAGTTTTATATCCAATGTATTGTCTATTATATTCAATTATAATTACATACATAACCTCAAGGATTTCTATTCCTTGAATTCACCTGATTGTTAGCACTCTTTCTGAGAGTTCTTCCATTCTCTATTCAGAACTGAAGAAGCTTCTTGAATGATAAGTGAAATGTCTTCAAGCAAGAACAGAAACAGTACCCTTTTGAAAGAGCACCTTTGGAACTCATTGCAAAGTGTTATACTGCTTTGGTATGATCATATTTGGAATACCATATCCAATTTTGGTTACACCATAATGCAAAAAAGATATCGATACACTCTAGAAAGAGCACAGAGAAGAGCAATAAAGATGACTAGGGGGATGGATGCTAAAGCACATGACAAATGGTTGCAGAAGCTGGGTGTGTCTAGTCTAACAAAGAAAAGGACTGGGGTGACATGACAGCATTCTTTCAATAGGGGCTGTCAGAGAAGTGCTGTCACAGAGAAGAGAGGATTGATCTGTTCTCCAAAGTGGATTGAACAGGACAAGAAGTAATAAATGGAAATCTATCATGGAGAGATCCAACCTAGAACTAAGGAGACATTTCCCGACAGTGAATACTATTAAGTAATCAACATTTTTAAGAAGAGTTTAGACAGTCGTTTGTCCAGAATGGCACAGGGTCCATTCCACAGCAGGGGGTTGGATTAGAACACCCTCACTGTTCTTTCCAAGTCTGTTATTTTATATTCCATATTCTAATAGTAAATGAGGAAGACAGGCCTTTTATTTCTTTGAATACTCAGTTGAGCATTCAGCCATAATACTGTTTTACACAATAAGGTGCATTTGCAAATATGTGCATCACACATTGCCAGGTAATAGTTGTCATTTACAGCTCCAGTAGACAGCACTTCATTATCACCTTTTTAAAAACAAAGAAGTTCACTTCAATGCAGGCTCACATGCTGGGCATAAAGAAATCACACAAGAAACGTTGTTTTTTTAAAGTTGTTTGCACAGAAAACTTTAACTTCTGTTCAAATAAGTGGGTTGTTTATTGAATGGGCAAAAACCTTATATCCACCTATTAGCTTCATCAAGTCTTTGCAGCTGCAGTTTTGTGCAGTTAGTCCACAGTAAATTTAACTCTTTGGTGTGAAATATACATTTGATTTTTTTTTAAAGTATCAAATGTATATATTTGTGGTAGGTGGGAAAGTGGGTGGAAGGAGGGAAATGTCAAAATAAGTGTTGTGCTGTGGCAACACAAGTTTGTTCTCTTTTGTATATGCATTATGACATCATGCATACAATCAAAATGGGCAAACATTGCATCCCATTTTGTCATTTTGATCAAATTGTCAGAATCTGTGGGTGTCGTTGGTGCTACCTTCAACATTTAGGATTAAAATTTCCCATAAATCTTCTTATGTGTCAATGTATCAAGAAATTAACTACATTTTGAGAGAAACTTCTAGGACCTCATTAGATGGTGGCAATTTTCTGAGATTTTATACAAGGACATCACATTTTTACAAGATTTCCCTGAAATTTCTTGAGATGCCCAAAGTCTTAAACAAGATCTTTGAAAACAAGTTCTCTGAAAATGGAGATTGCTAAAAATTCAAGAGATCTTAAACAAGATCTCTTGAATTTTCTTTTAGCAATCCCAGTTATCAGATGACTTGTCAAAATCTCCTAGATTTCACTGAGTGGTTTGGGGAGGGGGGATCATGACAGAAAAAATAGATTACTTGATATTAGTTTAGTTTAGTTTACTTCACTGTCATTGAACCTCATACAACGAAATCAAACACCATCTTCGGTGCACATCATGACCATGAAAATAAACACAAACACACATCCTTCACACTCCACACATTGAACCGAAAACCCGCAACACCGCACCAACACTGCACTATACAGTAGAATTCAAAAGAGCTACTACCCTGGGAGAGAAGCTGTTTTTCAGCCTATTTGTCCTTGTTTTTATTATTCTGTACCGTCTGCCAGATGGTAATAGTTCAAAAAAAGGGTGCCCAGCATGAGATGGATCTTTGAGAATGTTTTGAACTTTCTTAAGGCAGCTGGAGCTATAAAGCTCTTCCAAAGAGAGGAGAGGACAACCAATGATCTTCTGGGCAATGACATTAACCCTCTGGAGTGCTGTCCTATCTGCCACTGTGCAATTGGCAAACCATACAGAGGTGCAATAAATTAAGATACTCTCTATGGTGCAGCGGTAAAAGGTCATCAGCAGTTTTTCATTCAGTTGTTGTTTTCTGAGAAGTCTCAGGTAGTATAATCTCTGCTGGGCCTTTTTGACCAGGGCTGCAATGTGAGCACCCCAGGTCAGGTCCTCTTTTATGGTAACACCCAGAAACTTAAAACTGGCCACTTCCTCCACTCGGTCTCCATTGATAAGCAAGGGCTGGATGTCTGATCTGTTCCTTCTATAATCCACTATAAGCTCCTTAGTCTTATTGGTGTTGAGGATCAAGTTATTGTCACCACACCATGAAAGCAACCGGTCCACCTCATCTCGGTAGGCAGACTCATCCCCTCCCCTGGACATATGTCCCACCAGTGTTGTATCATCTGCAAATTTAGCAATAGTATTACTAGCATGATATTCAAAATTATGAAAAAAAAATCTGTTGATGAAAAAAGGATATTCTTCAGCTAACATTTTACATGTAGGCGTTATGCTGTTGCAAACATACTGTATATGTCTAGATATAATATTTATTTTTTCCTCAGTATTTACATAGAGCTTTATATATACAGTGCACACCAGTCCCAGGTGTGGTAGCAGAGCATGGCATTTACAGTGATTGCTAGAACTCTGTCAGTTCATTTCAATGCTGTCAAAGTCAATTATTTATAGTGAAGATGGCTGAATGCAAGTTGGCCAGAAATAACTGGATCGAACAATAGGAGTATTTGACACTGTCAAACTTGCAGATAGTGAGATCTTGGTACTTAGCTGTAAAATATTTCTCTAATAGGAAGAAACTTAACTTAAGTCAGTCACGAAGATGATTCAAATACTCCATATTGTATTCTATTGCATGCCAGTTAAGATGAGATTAATGGAGCACTGGATTTGCTTCAGTACTTATAAAAAGTCAGCTTTTTCTATATTTTAGTCCTTAGTCCCACCCTTTGTAATCCAACATCATTATGAAATGGTAAAATTTAGGTATGCACAGCAGTCCAAAAAATTATGTACGATGATATGTTGAGGATTATCTAGAAACTTAAACTTTGTTTTTATTTGATTTATTTGATTTGTCAATTGCTTACAAGATAATAGATAGAAGTATAAACATGAGTAAGAATATAGGAAATAGGTACGAATAAATGGAGACAATAGGACAGGGATGGTAGGTACGATGGTGCACTTATGCACACCCCTTGTAGACCTCTTAAGAATGGGGTGAGGTCAATAGTGGATAGCTTGAGGTTAAAGGAGTGGAGGGTAGAGGATATAACAACAGAGTCAGGTAGTACATTCCAGGTATTGACCACTCTGTTGCTGAAGTCATACTTTCTGCAATCAAGTTTGAAGCAGTTTACATTGAGTTTGTATTGTTGTGTGCTCTTATATTGTTGTGGTTGAAGCTGAAGTAGTCATTGACTGGTAGGACATTGTAGCAGATAATTTTGTGTGTTACACTTAAGTCTAACCGTAGATGGTGTAGTTTGTCCAAGATGGTCAGGATTGTCCAAGCTCAAAATCTCAAGCCTGGTGATATAGGATATTCTGTTGTGAGCAGAGGAGTGTAGTACTCTTCTCGTGAAATACTTCTGGACTCGCTTGATTGTATTAATGTCTGATACGCAGATTCCAGATGGATGAGTTGTATTCGAGTATTGGTCTGGCAAAAGTTTTGTATACTCTAGTTAGCAATTCGATATCTCCAGAGGAGAAGCTTCGTAAGATTAGATTTAAAACTCTTAATGCCTTTTTGGCAATGCTATTACAGTAAGCTCTAGCGCTTAGATCATTAGATATGAGTACTCCAAGGTCCTTGACAGAGTGAGGATCATCAACAAGGTCATATCCGCTTAGTTTGTATTTGGTGTACTGATTTTTTTTTTTTTACCAATGTATAGGACAGAGCATTTGTTGGTCTAGATTTGGAGTTGGCAGATGGTTGACCATTCAGACACATAATCAAGGTCACTTTGAAGGATAGTAGCATTGTTCAGAACACAGAATTGAATTTTATGGTTTATGGTTTATTTAATTTATATACCGCTCCCTCTCCCGTGGGACTCGGGGCGGTGTTCAGCCAATTTAAAACAATACAAGAAAATGTAAATTTAAAAACAGATTAAAACAGATTAAATCGATGGCTGAGATTAAAATAATAAAATAATAAAAACAGGGTGCTGTGTATTGACTGAAGTTTCCACTCAGATCCGTGCTTTGAGCAGGAAAGCACAGACCTCTCCCATTGGTTGATGCCGTTTGACAGCCGGCTATAAAAGGCAGCTGTCAAACAGCATCAGCTGTTGCCGCTTCAGCTGGCTGCCGTGTTAGAGCGGCAGTAGCGGTAACCCTTTATTTTTTAAAATAAAGTTAGAGCTGAACCTTTGCCTCAATGTCTGCCTGAGTGATTACCGCCGCTCTACAACACTGGCGACGAGGGTGGGATCCTAAATAAAGGCAAGCCAGGAAAAAGGAAAAAGAGCGAAATCACTAGCTGAGAGCTGAAATCGCTACAGAGTTGCTGTCACTGTTCGCGTGTGGTCTCTAAATCGCCTCAGGAGAAGCAGCACAGCTGACAGAAAGATGACTTCGAATCCTGCATTCCCACCTTTCAGACCGACGGCAGAAACATGGGAATCATACAGGAACCGGTTTGACTGCTTTTTAGATGCTATAGACCTTACTGATATCTCTGACCATAGAAAAAAGTCTTATTTCCTAAGCTTTTGCGGAGCCACGGTATTTGACACCGCAACAGCATTACTGGCCCCACGATCTATTAAGACTATTCCCTGGGAGGAATTACAAGAAATTCTCTCCAACCATTACTCCCCTAAGCCTTCCAGAATTGCCAGACGCCATGCCTTCAGAAGGCGCATTCAGTCAGAGGGAGAAACCATTAGTGACTATATGGCAGCACTAAGAACAGCTGCCTTACATTGTGAATTCAGGGACTACTTAGAAGATATGCTGTTAGATCAGCTGGTCTGTGGAGTTAAAGATCCCAAATTGCAAAGACGACTACTAGCTAAAGGGGATCTAACTTTAAAACAAGCCATAGAAGAATCCCAGGCTGCTGAGCTATCAGCACTCTCAGCAGCTGAAATACAGGGAAATCCAATCAGACTAGTTAACCCAACAGTGCATTTTGATGAAGCCTCCACAAAGGAAGGGTTAGAAGAGGCTATTGAGATAAACCACCTCAGACAGCCCAACCCTAATCAAAGGGAATACAAGCAAGTTACAAATCAACCTCCACGAATACAACCCACCTGCTTAAGCTGTGGGGGCAACCATCTCAGGGCATTCTGCAGATTCAGAAATGCCATATGCTTTAGATGCCAAAAGAAGGGTCATTTGGCAAGAATATGTCAGGTAGGAAAGTCTTTTCACCAGCCTCAAAAGCCTCAAAAAGCCATACAATTTCCAAGACAAATCGAGGATTGTTGCACATGCTACCAAGCTAAGATACCTAAAAGTAGTTCTAATAAAATTAGTGTCACTGTTTCTCTAGAAGGTAAACCATGCAGAATGGAAGTAGACACCAGCTCTGCGCTATCCATCATCTCGTGGGGCACCTTGAAGAAACTACTTCTCAGGGTAACAAGAAAGAAGATTCCAGGCTGCAATCTGACACTACGGGACTACCAAGGCAGAACCATTCCTGTCATCGGAAAAGGTAAGTTTCTAGTTCATTTTCAAGATTTTAAGGGTCACTTGCCTCTAGTGATAGCGCCCTCCCAAGCCTATTAGGATTAGACTGGTTCCCTGCCCTGGGCCTCCATATAGGTGGAATCTATGCCATTGCAAGTTCAGAAGTTGACTCCCTGTTCAGGGAGTATGCTGATGTATTCAGCGAGGCCCTAGGCTGCTACGTGGGAACCCCAATATCCTTCAAGGTGGACCCCCAAGCAGTACCAATCCGTTTAAAACCCCGCAGAGTTCCTTTTGCAATTCGTCCTAAACTTGACAAGGAACTAGACAGATTGATTAAACAGGGCATACTACAACCTACAGATTTTTCAAAATGGGAGACCCCTAAAGTGACGCCTCTAAAGAAGGACGGAAATTTAAGAATCTGCTCTGACTATAAGTCTTCAATAAATAAATATTTACAAGTAAGCGCTTATCCGGTCCCCGTGGTGCAACACCTACTCCATTCCCTTGAGCCTGGCTCCATTTTTGCAAAATTAGATATGTCCCAGGCTTATCAGCAGTTCCCTGTTGATGACGAAACTGCTGAACTGCAAACAATAGTGACACACAGAGGAGCTTTTAAATGTACATGCCTACAATTCAGAGTTAGTGTGGCCCCTGGGATTTTCCAGTCTCTCATGGAAAGAATTCTGCAAGGGTTGCCAGGCGTTGTGCCATACTTCGATGACATCCTTATATCTTCCACCAGCCAAACTCAATTGCTACAGAGGGTCAGAAGTATGCTTGAGCGTTTTAGACAGTCAGGTCTTAAATTGAAAAGAGAGAAGTGCACCATAGCCACTCCACAAGTGGAATTCTTAGGTTACAAAATTGACGCCAAGGGTATTCACCCAACAGAGTCAAAGGTCAAGGCCATTCATGACGCTCCCACTCCTACTAATAAAACAGAGCTCCAAGCTTTCCTGGGACTCCTGAATTTCTATGCTTCGTTCCTGCCCCATAAAGCTTCAATTGCTGAGCCTCTTCATAGGCTCTTAGACAAGAAATCGCCATGGCACTGGGGACCAAGGGAAAGTCTTGCTTTCAAGGAAGTCAAATCACTACTAACGTCCAAAGCTGTATTAATTCAATTCAACAAGGATTTGCCACTAGTTCTAGCAGCAGATGCTTCCTCCTTTGGAATAGGGGCCGTTCTGAGTCACAGACTGCCTAACGGTGCAGAAGCACCTATAGCCTTCTTTTCAAGGACACTGACCTCCACTGAACTCAACTATAGCCAAATTGACAAGGAGGCCTTGGCTGCAATTGCTTCAGTAAAGAAATTCCATGAGTTTCTCTACGGTCATCACTTCGAACTCATAATAGACCACAAGCCACTGTTAGGTATTTTATCCGGCACTAAACAAACTCCCCAGATTTTATCCCCAAGGATGACCAGGTGGACCGTTTTTCTGGCTGCATATTTATACACTCTAGTCCACCGCTCCGGAAAAATCCTTTGCCATGCTGATGCCCTCAGCCATTGCCCCCTGCCTGTTCCAGTCGAAGACCCAGCACCAGCGACAGCCATTTTCCTCATTGAAGAACTCAAGCTGCCGGTCACCGCTTCTGACATCGCTGCCCATTCGGCCAAGGACAAGGTAATTTCCCAAGTCCTTGACTGGATAGGGAGGGGGTGGCCTACAACCCCTTATCCATCAGAATTCCTACCCTACAAGCTATGCCAACAGGAACTTTCCTCATTGCAAGGCTGTTTACTATGGGGAACCAGAGTAGTGATTCCTCCCAAGTTGCAAACCTCAATCTTAAAGGTGCTGCACGAGGGTCACCCAGGGATAGTTAGGATGAAGGCCCTCGCCCGCAGCTACGTATGGTGGCCGGACATGGATGCCCAAATCTCTAGCTGGGTCAATTCTTGTCCGGCATGTCAAGCCACCAGGGCATCCCCACCAGCAGCCACCCCTAGGACCTGGGAGGAGGCAGGAAGCCCATGGTCCAGAATCCATATAGACTTGGCTGGCCCTTTCCACGGGCGCACATTCCTGGTGGTAGTGGATTCATTTTCGAAGTGGGTGGAATTGACCTTAATGCACTCCACGACTACTGAAGCAGTTAACAAGGCACTGACCAGGATGTTTGCCACGCATGGCCTTCCTGATTCCATTGTATCTGACAATGGCCCCCAATTCACCTCTTGTGAATTTGAGATCTTCCTAGCAAACCTGGGCATCAGACACATATTAGTAGCCCCTTTTCATCCTGCAAGTAATGGGCTGGCTGAGAGGGCAGTCAGATCTGCCAAGGAGGTACTACAGAGATTGGGACCCATTAATTATCATTCTAGACTGGCCCAATACCTGTTGAGCCAACATACAACACCTTGTGCCTCCACAAATAGGTCACCAGCTGAAGTGCTAATGGGATGTCGGTTGAGAACCACTCTTGACAGGCTGCACCCAAATTATGCCCCAATGCTTCCCCTTGGGTCTAACAGCCAAGACAGAGGGTTCCTAGTAAATGACAAAGTGTATGTCAGGAACTTTGCTGGGCAACCAATGTGGTTGCCTGGTCGTGTGTTAGCAGTAACTGGTCCCAAGTCGTATAGATTCCAGCTACCAGATGGGCGTGTCTGGCGGCGCCACATGGACCACTTGAGGAGACGTTGGAGCACTGTACCCAGAGGTCATCTAGACGGTCCCGATGCAGAGGTACCACCACCACCACCCGAAGAAACCAGCCTCCAGCCCACCGAGGGTGACAGCCGACCTGGAGAAGAAGCTGACCAAGGTCCTGACCCAGTTCCAGACGTTCCAGCAGCCTCACCTCTGATGGAAGCCATGCAGCAAGCAGAAGGCAACAACCCGGCGCCATTTCCAACTGAACCAAGAAGATCTGGATGACTACGCAGGCGCCCAACATATTTACAGGACTACGCATGCTCCTCACTGGGAGGGAGGAGTGTTGTGTATTGACTGAAGTTTCCACTCAGGTCCGTGCTTTGAGCGGGAAAGCATGGATCTCTCCCATTGGTTGATGTCGTTTGACAGCCGGCTATAAAAGGCATCTGTCAAACAGCATCAGCTGTTGCCACTTCAGCTGGCTGCCGTGTTAGAGCAGCAGTAGCGGTAACCCTTTATTTTTTAAAATAAAGTTAGAGCTGAACCTTTGCCTCGGTGTCTGCCTGAGTGATTAATGCTGCTCTACAACACAGGGGTCTCTAAAATGACAAATTTAAAATCCCACAATGCTATTAGGCCAGACCGGCTCATTGGAAAAGATGAGTCTTCAATGCCCGCCTGAAGGTTCGCAGGTCAGGGATAGTCCGTATCTCCGGGGGCAACTCATTCCAAAGGGAGGGTGCTCCCACAGAGAAGGCCCGTACCCTCGGGGTCGCCAGCTGACATTGTCCAGCTGATGGCACTCCAAGGAGGCCCACCCTGTGAAAGCGCACAGGCCGACGGGAGGCCGATGGTGGCAGAAGGCGGTCCCATAAATACCCGGGTCCCAATCCATGGAGCACTTTATAGACGACCACCAACACTTGTTGTACTACACCAACACCTTGTTATAATAACAGGATGATAAAAGAATAACAGACTTGGAAAGGATCTTGAGGTCTTCTTGTTTAACCCAATCTATAAGCAGGAGATTCTAAACCAGGCTAACCTTTTCGGCATTGAGTGCCCAAAGCTCATGTGCACGCACATCCCCAAAATACAATATGTGTGCGTACCCCATGCATGCGCCCTGCCCCCATACATGCGCCCTTCCCCATGCATGCATATGCCCCCTGCCCCCACACATGCACCTCACCTCTGTGCATATGCCCCACCCCCATATATGCATGCATCCCTGTGCCTATGCTCCACCCCTGTGGTTGCACAGCAGAGACCCGAAAACCAGCTGGCTGGTGGGAGACGTGCATGCATGTGCAGCAGAGCTGACCTGGATGACGGCTCACGTGTCCACATCGAGGGCTCTGCGTGCCATAGGTTTGCCATCATGACTCTATACCATTCTGAACAAATGGCTGTCCAATCTCTTTTTAAATGTTGAGGCTAAGGGAACACCCCCAACTTCTGAAGGCAACCTATTTCACTGATTGATTGTTCTCACTGTTAGGAAGTTTCTCCGTAGTTCTAGATTATTGTGATGACCCATAGTCTTTCAAAATAACCCAAAATCCCAAATATACATTAAAGTCTGGGAATGCCTTCAACTTAACTTCACTGTTTTATTAGGCACAGTTTAAAGTCACAAAAGTAAATAATGAGGCAAAAGGAAACCAAAAACAAACCGCATTGAGGAGAGTTCTGAAGCAAGCCAAGATAATTAATCACACATTCCAGGAAGATAACCAGGGAGAGTCCATGGGAAGAATGCCAACAAAGATAAACCCCTTTCAAAGGAAACACTAAATTTGACTTCAGCAATTCTGACCACGTAATTACACCTATATACATAGCTCCGAGCTGCAAGCCATGAGGAGGATCATGGTAATCTTTTCCCGAGTAGACCTCTCTTTTCCCTGATCCTCTCCTCCCTGCATGCCCTAGGATGGATAGGGGATGGGCCTGGATCCTCCTCTGATTGCTCAGCCAGCCTCTGCTTTTCCCCAACCTCCTCCACCACCTCTGGAGCCACACTCCCACTCCCTGTTGGTTGTTCCTCCTCTTCCTCAGAGTCAGTCTTCACCAGGGGCATGACAGTTATTCTCTCCTTATTAGTTTCATTCATTATTTGTTGATTTGGCCTCTAGTATTTTGGAAAATAGGTTGACCCCGTCATCTTTATGGCAGCCCCTCAAATATTGGAACACTGCTGTCATGTCACCTTAGTCTTCTTTTCACTGGGCTAGCAACCATTCTTCATATGTTTTAGCCCCCAGTTGTAATTATCTTTGCTGCTCTTTTCTGTACTCTTTTCAGAGTCTCTACATTCCCCAATAAATTGGGGAAGTTTTGATTATAAGATTAGCCACAGCTTATCAATTGTATTGGTTCCTGATCTATTTGTAATTTGTTTAAAATGTTATTTTGGCTTTTAAAGCCCTTTTGAACTTGGAGTAACTGAAGGAAAAAGTTCTACTTCATATGCCATTCTGATTCCAATATTAACATCTGAGATGTTTTTGTTTATGAAATATGAAAGGAAAGAAAGATACTTAGGGAAAAAGCTGACTCCATCACCCTGTCATCTCCAAAACTCTCCTGAAGGTGAAAGTGAAAGCATCCTTCCACCTAATTGTTTTTGGGCTAAATTTATACTAGGAATAAGAGCTATGGGTGAATTTTCCCCATGTCTCCACCAAAAATTCATAAAGAAATAAAGATCTTTATAAACACATAAAGTATAAAAAGTTCTCCAGATGTTCTACCAGAATTAAAATTCCATGATTTGATTCCAGAGAATCAAGGATGGTGGGCAACTTTGCTAAGAATGCTTTTGTTTCAAGAGATGCAATCAAGGGTGGGATTCTACCGGTTCGCATCTATTCGCTAGAACCGGTTGTTAACATTCTAAGCAGTTCGGAGAACCGGTTGTTAGAAGAAATTACTGGCCTAATCCTGTAAGGAAGGCAGGAAGGAAACATTCTGGTGTTGCTTACAGAAACTACCTCTCTGTTAACCCTTATTATGTTCTTGGCAGGACTAGACTTCCTGTCTCAGGAACGTCTCTGGAGTTTTTCCCCCCTCCTTTGCTGGTACTTTGCTTGTGTGGAGAGACCATTCAAAGTTACAATGGCACTGAAAAAAGTGACTTATGACCATTTTTCATACTTACGACTGTTGCAGCATCCGCACAGTCATTAGAGGCCAGGAGAGGAGATGCGTGCCTCGATGTGAATGATGTTGAGTTGACCATGCCCAGCCAGTCACATGACCACCAAGCCATGCCCATCCATTAAGCCACGCCCACAGAACCGGTAGTTTAAAAAATTGAATTCCACCCCTGGATGCAATCCATGAATAGCTGCTTCTTCATAACAGAATAACAGAGTTGGAAGGGACCTTGGAGGTTTTCTAGTCCAACCCCCTACAAAATTAGAAACTTTATACCTTTTCAGACAAATGGTTGGCTAATCTCTTTTTTAAAAACTTCCAGTGTTGGGAGCACCCACAACTTCTGGAGGTAATTGTTCTGTTAGGAAATTTCTCCTTAGTTCTAGGTTGCTTCTCTCCTTGATTAGTTTCTATCCATTGCTTCTTGGAGAATAGGTTGACTCCTTCCTTTTTGTGGCAACCCCTTAGATATTGGAACACTGCTATCATGTCATCTCTAGTCCTTTTAAAAAAAATTAAACTAGATGTACCTAATTCCAGAAACCATTCTTTATATATTTTAGCTTCCGGTTTCCTAATTATTTTTGTTGCTCTTTTCTGCACTCTTTCTAGAACCTCAACATCTTTTTTTTATATGGATGATGGATTAAGTACATACAAACCTACCAAAAACCAATATGGGATTCCAGTTAGGATGTTGAACCAGGAGTCGCTAGGTTCTAGTCCATTTTCAGCCAGGGCAACTCAGTAAGTGACACTGGACCAGTTTCTTTTAGCCCAGTACCTCTCATAGGATTGTTGTGTTGGAGAAAAATAGGAAGAGGGAAAACTTATGTGCATTACTTTGCAGTCTGAAAAAAATTTAAAGTTAATAATGTAAGAAGGTAAGGTGTATATCTATTAAATAGTAAATTTAATAAATAATGTCTGAAGCAAAAGCACATGTCAGTCCAGTTTAAGGTAATTTTTTCCTTCTTCCTCTTCTTTACAGTATAGGATCTTCAGCTTTAATTTCTGGCACATGCATGCAGACTCATATATATCATCAGGATGAACATATATATCTATTTTGTGGAAAAATACAGAAAGATGTAAGTGCCTTGAACTCCTAGGCGACCTCAATCTGACAAAATAAATAAATAAATGAAATGTTGAGTTCAAATCTAAGTAGATAAGGATTAGATAAAGCTATATTCTGATGCATCAGGAGTCAGTTTCATGTACTGAATGAAAAGGTTGATAACTTTAGGTGGCATTTTTGCTCCCTGGAAGTGATTTGTGTAACTTCCAAACCAGCTTCTAAAGTGTAATTATTATTCTGAACTCAGCTGTATCTATTTTTGAAGTGGTGGTCCAGAGGACCAAATTTGACAAAGGGTATGTTGGTATATAAAAAGTATACCACAGTTTTATTTAACAATTATATTGGAATTAAATATCAGCAAGATAGAATAATTAGCTCTTTAATTCTGTGGATATATTCATGCCTTTTGAACATTTATATTTTTTGCCGGAACAGGAATACAATTTATATGCCTGTTCTGCGTTGTTGGCACAGTGGTTAGAACTCAACAGCTCTAGGTTGACTCAGCTTTATACCCTTCCAAGGTCAGTAAAATGAGGACCCAGATTGTTGGGGGCAATAGGCTGACTCTGGAAACCATTTAGAGAGGGATGTAAAGCACTATAAAGCAGTATACAAGTCTAAGTACAATTGCTATATACTCCAGATTTGAACCACTGCTGTCTATTTATTGTCATTCACAGTAGGCTTAGTTATCAATGCATTGTTTGTTCCAAAGCAAAAATGTTATATTATGCACCATAGTAGAAATCTAAATCTCTGTTGCATAACCACACTGCAGTTTACTGCACTCTACAGCAATTTGCTTGCCTAGTAACTATGACTGTTTTGCTTTCAGAAATTGTTGAAGAACACTTACCTGCATCTGTGACTGTGTTATCCCCATTCTCGGACCAGTGAATTCTAAATTCTGCAGAGATCCTTCACATTAAATACTAGGCATAATGTGTACCTTATTTGCACAGGGATTCACTGAAGATGTGTAGCAGTCTCAGCAAATATGAACAGAAGCCTAAATATACCCTACTATGCTTGAATAAGTTCTGTATGCACTGATCCAGGCCATCAATTTTAAGAGTGCTGTTGTCATAGTGGAAAAATCTGCAGACATTTTGATGGCATATAGGGGAAAAGCATAGAGAACATCAATTGCATAAAAGATAATGGGACCTCTCTTGTAAATTTAGCAATAGTAATAGCAATTGTGATGGGCAAGAAGCCAACAAAGCTGTTCAGAGAAGATGGTCCAGTATGATGTCACCTACATGGGCAGGAAAAAACAGAGTTGCTTCTATTCCAACCTCAGGCTTCTTGTAAGCAAAGGACTGTCAAATAAAGATAGAGGATGATAGACAAAGCAAGTTAAACTCACTTGCTATGGAAGAAAGCTCTGCATGATAAACTTGCCACTGATTTCAGTAGAAGTTAATGTCAACTCAGTTTGGATTCAATCCAATAAAAATGAAGACATCAGCATCCCATAATACTGAACTTTACTTCACTTTTGCAAAATCTGGTAAGGTCAGCTAGCTACGGCAAACTAGCTGGCTTGTAAAAGTATGCTGTCACATATAGAGAAATAATGGTTTTCCAATAAAATGGTATAATCTTTTGACTTTCACAATGGTTTAATTCAAATTGGGAAATAAGACTGGGAAACTTTGGATTGAGAAATCAAACCTTCCTGCAATGTACACTTTCCATTCAATACTTTACAAAAGACAAAGACAGATTTCACAGAATTCCATATTACTGTAATGTAGCAGAATGGTTTTTCTTTGGGAAATTCATTTTCTCTTATGGTAAAGGAGAATTAATGATTTGTTTAATAGAATAACAGAGTTGGAAGGACCTTGAAGGTCTTCTAGTCCAATCCTCTGCACAAGCAGGAGATACCATTCTGGACAAATGGGCTGTCCAATCTCTTCTTAAAAACTTCCAGTGATGGCACACCAGAGGTGGTATTCAGCAGGTTCTGACCAGTTCTGGAGAACTGGTAGCGGAAATTTTGAGTAGTTCGGAGAACCGGTAGTGGAAATTTTGAGTAGTTCAGAATATCACCTCTGACTGGCCTCACCCCCATCTATTCTCTGCCTCTCGTGTCCCAGCTGATCGGCTGGGTCTTCTTTTGTTTCTCACACAGGAGAATGGAGCTGGAAAGGAGGTTAGTGAGATGGGGAGAGAATGGAGATTTTACAGTATCCTTTTTTTGGAATGGGGTGGGAATGGAGATTTTAAGTATCCTTCCCCTGCCATTCCCACTAAGCCATACCCACAGAACCGGTAGTAAAAATTTTTGAATCCCAGCACTGTGGAGGACCCACAATTTCTGAAGACAATCTGCTCCACTGGTTAATTGTTCTCATTGTCAGGACATTTCTCCTTGGTTCTAGGTTGCTTCTCTTCTTGATTGGTTTCTATCCATCATTTCTTGTCTTGTCTCCTAGTGTTTTGGAAAATGTTTATCTCATCTTTTTTGTGGCAGCCTTCAAATATTGGGAAACTGCCATCATGTTTCCCCTAGTCCTTCTTTTTACTAGACTAGACATAACCAATTCCTGCAACTGTTCTTCATATGTTTTTGCTTTCAGCCCCCGAATAATATTTGTTGCTCTTCTCTGCACTCTTTCCAAAATCTCAACATCTTTTTTATAATGTGGAGACCAAACCTGGATGCGGTATTCCAAGTGTGGTCTTACCCAGGGGTGGGATTCAAATTTTTTAACAACCGTTTCTGTGGGTGTGGCTTAGTTGGTGGGTGTGTCTTGGTGATCATGTGACTGGATGAACGTGACTTCTGGTCATGTTACTGGCTGGGCATGGCCAATTCAACATCACTCACATCGAGGTATGCATCTCCTCATCTTGCCTCTCATGACTGTGCGGATGCTGCAACAGTCATAAGTGTGAAAAATGGTCATAAGTCATTTTTTTCAGTGTCATTGTAACTTTGAATGGTCATTGCACACAAGCAAAGTACCAACAAAGGACGAAAAATAAACTCCAGAGGAGTTCCAGAGACAGGAAGTCTAGTCCTGCCAAGAATGTAATAAGGGTTAACAGAGAGGCAGTTTCTGTAAGCAACACCAGAATGTTTCCTTCCTGCCTTCCTTAGAGGATTAGGTCAGTAATTTCTTCTAACAACCGGTTCTCCGAACTGCTTAGAATGTTAACAACCGGTTCTAGCGAATAGGTGCAAACTGGTAGAATCCCACCCTTGGTCTTACCAAGACATTATAAAATAGTACTAACATTTTATGTGATCTTGATTCTCTCCCTCTGCTAATGCAGCCTAGGATTGCATCAGCTTTTTTTTGGTGACTGCAGCACATATTTAACTGATTGTCCAGTAGGATTTCAAGATCCTTCTCATAGTTACTACTATTAAGCTAGGTTCCACCTATTCTATACCTGTATATTTGGTTTTTCTTGTCTAAAGTGTAAACCTTACTTTTCTTACCAAATGAATTTTATATTTTTAGGGCCCAGTGCTCAAGTCTGTTGAGATCTTGAGTTTATCTTCTGGGGTATTGACTACTCCTACCAGTATGTTTTTGCAGTAGGAAAAAAAAAAAAAAGAATTGTTTCAGAATTATTCCTTTCACTGGAAGGTTTTGTTAAAAAGTCAGATTTGGATGACAAAAGGGGGAATTTAAAAGAGGCATGTAATTTATTTTTCAGCGTTTTAAATGAAACATAGAAGGCTGACATATTTTTCCACATATCAGCTATGAGGGCTATGGAAGTTTTCCCTCTCCCTTCCGCCCCATTTCTAATAGCCCAGATATTTTTGTTACTCAAATACTAGTCTGATTAGCAGATGCACTAAACCTTGTCTGAAAAATTGCTGCTTCAACAGGTATGTCTTCTTCGACTTTTTTTTTTTTCCTTTTCTTTTTTTTCCTCCCTTCTGCTAATCTTGTGAAATAGGGCTCAGGGATTACTCTAAATCTCCGCATGACAAGATGAGAAAAAAAAAAACCCTGCTTTCAATGCCCCAAAGGTAGAACCGCTGATGCAGAAAATCACTAACCTGCCAATTTTTCGATGGTTCTGAAGGTTGGGAAAGAGGAAGAAAATATCCCCACGACACAGAAATGAGGGCTAGGAGCAGGTTATATGCCACAGCTCATTCAGAAGAATATAAAAATGAACCTGTTGGGAAAAAAGAAATGGGAAAGAAAAATGGGATGTTCTTGGCATATTTTTTTTATCTTTTAAAGGAGGAAAAAACAGCAAATGGTGGGAAAATATTCTCATTTATTAAAGAAAAATGATCCTTTCATCAAAAGAGGTTTTTAAGAGAAAGAGTAAGTGTTCACCTGCATTGGAAAAGCTGAATTGCCAAACGTAGTTTTTTTTTCCATAAAAAAAAAAAAAGGACTATAATCTGTAATTACTCTCTTGGGAATAAGCTACGCTAAACTCAATTATTTCTAATAAAACTTTTACAAGGTTTTTTTTTTTTTTTTACTAGGGCTAGCATAGCTGAGGAATCTCTAGACAACGTTTTGGACCTCAGGGACCACCCAACTCATAATTTTAAATCCCAGGGATCACTAACTGGTTCTGTGGGCATGGCCCAATTTGTGGGTGTGGCTTGGTAGTTATATGACTGGCTGGGCATGGCTTGTATGTAAATATTATAAATATTTATATAAATATTGATTTTTTTATAAAAAAAGAGCAACTTTTACCCAAAATCAGCCAAAGCAGGCAGGCAAATTGAGTTGCTCACAGAATCATTCAGTGATCTATCTATCTGCCATCAGCTAGCTCAGTCTGTCACATAAAATTTGCTTGCAAACAGGGAGGTTCGGCTGTTCTTAAAAGCAGAGCTGAAGATCTAAAGACTAGCTAGAAAGCAAGAAATCCAACCATTTTCTGCTTCCTAGCTATTCTAAATCTGGAACAGCAGAGCAGCTAGTGGTCGGAAATAGGAAAAATAGTAATTTAGCAGGCAAGTTTGCAGGGTAGGGAATGAGTGGGCGGGGAGGGTTCCTGCAGGCCATGTGGGCGGCACAGCCTTGTGTTTCTGCACAGCCTGGAATAATAGCTTTGGGGGGGTACTCTGGGGGTGAGATTTCTCTGAAGCCTACCAAAATTTTCTCGTTGCCCACCAATGAACTGTGGCCCACTGGTTGGCAACCGCTGCTCTAGACAACATGTCTTAGAAACCTCAAAAGAAATGTTTTGGCCTCTTTTTTGATTAACAAATTTTATTAAAAGGTCTAAATACAATTCCTCAGATGCACTGTGTGGTCTGTGATCACTCTCCCTGTATTTAATCATCTTACATTTCTGATAATTCAAATATATGGGGCTAGGCTTCCATTTGTTTTTATCTCCAGAAGAACAATTCAGTGAAATAATTGAAGCTAAAAATGGGTGAGTAGCCTATAATCATATGAAAAGAAAAACCTGGGTCCCACTACCAGACTGTAATGCTATTGATGGCGATATTTTTATTATCTGCCTATGGAATAGCAATAGCACTTAGACTTATATACAGCTTCACGGTGCTTTATATCCCTTTCTAAATGGTTTACAGAGTCAGCCTATTGCCCCTAACAATCTGGGGCCTCATTTTACCTACTTCAGAAGGATGGAAGGATGAGTCAACCTTGAGCCTGGTGAAACTTGAACTGCCAAACTGCAGGCGGCCGGAAGTCAGCAGAAGTAGCCTGCAATACTGCATTCTAACCACCGCGCCACCATAGCTCTAACATTTAAAATTACAATTTGGTATCAAGGAAAGAGAAGGCTATGGAGGGTTAACAAGGGTACAGGCCTCCAATTTTGGTCAATAATAACTTAAGTTTATTTGCTTGCTTTTTTGTTTTAGTAAGACAAGAGAAATCCCAGTATCATTTCTCAAAGCACATACCCATGCATGGGCTCTCTCTGAGTTATGTAAGTAAGAAGGAAGGGTGCATAATTAAAAGTCCAGGTACCCACATGTAACTTGTCATTCTGATAGCAGAAATGTTTCCATCAATCCACCTGGGAATTTACAACTTTCTTTGTTTATGCTTCATGCATTCATGTTGTGAAAAATTGAGGTGTTCAGCTCACACTGTTGGCCTTGCAGTCAAAGCAGAAATGAATAACACATTTTTAATGATCTAGTCTCTTCAAATCATGTTGTATTTATTGTTGGGATTCATTCTATATGCTGGTACCTTTGCTCCTCTGAGGTAACACAAGGGTATTATTATTTTTATGGCCACAAAAAGTAGAAATTTTAGTACTTAGAAAAAGCTGCTTTATCATACTGTTTACAACCATTATCATACATATGCACAAATTAATAGTGAACTTTTCATTAATTTCTTTTGCTTCATCGATTACACTTTTTTTAACAAATAAAAAAGTAGTGCATGGAAAATTCTATAGTAGAATTGAGGATTATGTTTTTGTAAACAAAAATGTTAACCAAATGGGCTTCTTTGGGGATTGGACAGATTAAAAGGTCCACAGATTTTCTACCCTCAGAAAGCCTACAAGAGATTTTAAGCAGCTCCTGATGAAATAGGTTCATCAGGGAGAAGGGAATAGGTATGAAACGGGAAAAAAAGGGCCTTGGTGGTGCAGGCTGTTAATCATCTAGCACTTAGTGCAAGCTGCCTGCAATTAGTGCAGGTTCGAATCCCACCAGGCTCAAGGTTGACTCAGCCTTCCATCCTCTCGGGGTAGGTAAATTGAGGACCCAAGATTGTTGGGGGCAATAAGCTGACTTTGTAAAAATGCCGCTTGGGGGGGCCAAAAAGCCCTAGTAGTAAGCAGGCATATACAATGGAATGAAGGCTATTGCTGAGCACTTAGCATGGTGCTCTAAAGACTGTAAGCCGCCCTGAGTCTCCGGAGAAGGGCGGCATATAAATGTAATTTAAAAAAAAAAATTTTGGACTGAAAAAGAAAACTATTCTCTGAGGATTTCAATTTAGTCTAGAAACGCCAGGTCTTTGGTGCCCTTTTAAACCCAGTATGGAGTTCAGGAATGAAAAATCAATGTATCCTATTGACAAGTAGCCTGAGGTCATTAAATGACTTTAACTTATTTACTTGAAACCTGTTCCCACTTTTCAAGGGAATCATTCTTTCTTCAGTCAATGCCAGAAACTTCAGATCTCAAGCAGCCTACTACAAAAATAAATCTTATCCAGACTGGAAATGACCAGAATATCAAGTCTTCTCTGGAAATTATCTAAAAACAAAAGCTTAGCAGCTTCTGGGTTTATTGGAGTGACTCTTTGCAGAATCCTCAACCAGCATGACTATGAAGCATTTGGGAAGTTGGTACCTTTGGATAAGGACAGGGAGGGAGGGAGGGAGAGAGGGAGGGAGGGGGAGAGAGAGAGAGAGAGAGAGAGATCTCAGTGCCACCTCCTGGCTTTGCCAAGGCAAATGGAATACATGGAAACTTTCTCCCGCTGAAGCAAAGGATGTGGTGTATTGTAAGCAGCCTGTACGTAGATCAGTGTCAGATGGATATTTTAGAACTCTGCTCAAAATTGCTTCAACTGATATTCAAAACATTATTATTATTTCCACCATTCCTAAATGCCATACTAGCATTCAAATTATCATTTTTCCCCTTTCTTTTTGTACACACACTTAGTATCTCTCTTTATCTAATCATATTGTCCAGCATGCCTGAATTTTTACTTCAAATATTCACCTATCTGGTCCTTATCAGTAACCCTATTCATAAGAAAGGATTTCATTACAATTTGCATTCACTGCATTCTTTTGTCTGCATTCTCTTGTTCCTTGTCAGAGGCAGCATTGACATTCAGCAAATCAATGTCTCGGTATTCATAAAATAATTTTTATTTCCTTTTTCTTTTCCCTTCCATCCCTTTACAGTCTGCTTACAAAAGTAATACTTTCTCTTACAGCTTTGGTTCCAACTTATTTTCACTGTAGAACTTTGCATTTTGGCACTTTTATTTGTGTTAGTAGCAACACAAACACCCAATTTCTTTATTCTAACTAGTCTACTTTCAGAAAATGGTTACCTTTCTTAAAGGTTTACAAACTTCTTTATACAACACTCATAAAGAGTAAGATTACTAAAGGCTAACAAAATTATGGAAGTTTCAACCTAACAGCCTTTGGCTGAATTAGTTAGCGCTGTTTGTCTAAAAACAAGAAAACTCAAGAGATACTCTCATATTAAGTTAATTTCTTGGTCTTTCAGAAAAAACCAAGCACCTGTTTGGTTTGGACCTCAAGGGCACACAGAACTAAAACATATTCAAAAACTCATCCTTATTTGTGTTAGTTATATATGCTAGGAAGTGGAAATGGTAAGCAGCCATATGTTTATATAAAACCTCTTACCCCAGATTTTGAAATTAGCATATAAAGAAAATGAAAAGCTAACTTTTGCAATAGGGATTCATTCAAGCTGTGATTCAAGTCTTTTGATTACTGCAGCAAGTTCTCTATATTTAATGTTTTGATTAGTAGATAGAGCTAAAATGGAGATGCTTTGATTAGTCCATAGACTCCCTGGAATATCCCATTGGTATTTTGATGTATCACTCCTTCACAAAACATTGAACATATGTAATAAATACTAGATGGACATAGTTATTTTTTAAAAAGTAAACTGAAATACCAAACATCTATTGGGTCCAGTTCTGAATGCTGTAAAGACTGCCAAAGAACTGAAAAGAATAGAGAGGAAAACACAAGGGCTTTGTAGAGTGCTACAAAGAGCAGTTGAAGAAGCTTACTTTTCTTAGCCTAAAAGAAAGAAGACCAAAGGGTGAGATGATGGCACTCTTCCAATACATTTATTTATTTATTATTTATTAATTTAATTTATATACCGCCCCCTTTCCCATTAGGACTCAGGGCGGTGCACAGCCAGATTAAAAACCATACAGAGAGATTTAAAATTAAAAATAGATTAAATAAGAGGCTGATAAATAAAACTAATAAAAACAAGGGAATGTTTAAAAATATCAAATTTAAAACCCCACAATACTGCTATGGAGGATATCACAGAGCAGAAGCAGGGGATATGAATTTGTTTTCAGTAGCACCTAATGTTAAGATGACAATCAATGTGTGGAAGCATCCCTACAACTTTTTGGAGAAATTATAAATCTATTGACTGATAACATAAACCAAAATTTTAACCAGAATGGATGAAAATTGAATTTCGGTTAGCTAATTTTTAACCTAACTTAACAAACTTCCTCTTTCTCCTACAAATGAGCAAGAGCAAATAAGCGAGAGAGATTGTGGTACATTTTCCAAGATACATAGCTTTGAGTTCTTATTCACGGTATTATTATTAGGTTTGCAATTTCAAACAGAGCTGCTTTTCTTTTTCTGATAGGATCCTCATCTTTAAAAATTACATAACTGCAGGTATAAGCACATGATCCTTTCTATGATTAGCCATAGTGGCACAGTGGTTAGAATGCAGGATTGCACACTAATTCTGACTACTGCTAGTAGTTCAATCCTAACTGGCTCTAGGTTGACTCAGCCCTCCATCCTGCTGAGGTTGGTAAAATGAGGAACCAGATTGTTGGAGGACAATATGCTGACTCTGTAAACCACTTACAGAGCGCTGTGAAACTTTGTGAAGTGGTACATAAGTCTAAGTGCTATTGCTATGATTAGAATAGGTGTATGTTTCAAATTTGCCTGTAAGTATACTTTAGTTTAATTTTCTACTTTATATTTTATTGATGCAAAATTTGCAAACTTCTTCACGAACGGAGAGAATTTGAGATGCAAACAATTCATTTTCAGTGGGTAATTAAATCTGAGACATCAGCCTCACCTTTATTTTATAATAATCCATACTCTAAAGAATGAAAAGTAGAGGCAGTGACTTTCCATGAGCAATGAGGAATGAGCAAACAGACTGTTCCTGATAAACAGTAACAGTCACATACACATTCAAAAACCTGGATCATTGCTCCTATCTTTAAATTATTAAGTTTAATTAGATAATTAGAGGGATAATTATTGCTCATTTCATTTTCATAATTATTCGGGTGATTAAAATGTTAGCAATGTGCAGATCATTTGGAGTATTGCCATTTCTCTTTGCCCTAGTAAAGAAAAGTTAACTTGGGGGGAACATAGCTACAAGCACATTTTTAGTAAAGTGGCAAGTTTGTGTGGAGCCTCACACACAGTGCACACATTTTCTGTTAGGGATTTAGCCGAACAGAAAGAACTGCTCAGAGTTTTCCTCTGATGTAAAACAGATGAATGATGTGCTCTTTGATCAGAGTACTGAGTAGTCTGATATTGGTCTTCTGCCCATGCTTGGCCATTAAAGCTCAGCTTTCTGTGTGCTGGTTTTCAATCTATAGGTCTCAATTCCATAATAGCTGTACTCATCAAACCTGCCAGGCTGATTCAGGTAATTTATTTTACTGAACATTGAGTGATGGTGCTGGAATCCATTTCCTTTGCAGTTAGAGTTGAGAGCGAATGTTTTCATTTTCTCCTTTTTGCAAACATTCCAATTTTGATTTTCCATAAATATTCCATAGAAGTGGAAGCCTCTTGTGCATTTCTCTCTTTGTGTCGGGCACATTTTCTTCTCCTGGAAGTAATTTTGGAGGCAGTTTCAGAACAGAGAAGAGACTAGTACATCTATAAGCTGCCCAAAAGTATTCCAGAGTGATAGAGTGATGTTGGTGGGGAAATAGTTTGTTTAAAGGTTCAGAAGGAGGAGGAAGAAATCAAATTCTCTCCTTTAAACAGACACATGCCAAATTAATTCCTTGATTTATTTCTAATGTGTAACTAATTGAAAGCCAGCTTGATGTAGTAGTTAAGACATCAGGCTTAAAATCAGGATACCATGAGAACTTCTAGTGCCATCTTAGGCACAAAGCCAACTGGAAGACCTTGGCCCAGTCACTTCCTCTAGGAAGAAGGCAATGTTAAAATCATTTTTGAGAAACTTTGCCAAGTTACAAGCAGTCTCCAACAATCATTGACAATTGAACGGAGGAAAACCATGTATAACTTATTAGTAATTGATTGTATCCAACCTTAAATTTCCTAGTATGAATACAAAATTCCCTTCTCTTTAATGCAAGCACAGCCCAAATAACACAAAGAACAGCCTTGAATAAGATTAGTCTTTACTTTGAGGTGAATAGGGATTCCCCTGTTTCTACATTTTTGGGTGTGTTGGAGTTACAAGTATCTTGCTGTTTTTATTTGAATTTTTTGATACTGTTCTGCTGTTCCTGTGGCTTCCCCCCTCCTAATGTCAAATATTAAATATATATTTCCATCGTAAAGTGTCGTAAACATTATATTAACCTTGAAGCAACACTAGAGACTGCCTGTTAGCTACTAAGCCAAGTAAAAGGTTTTGCTCATGGCATAATATAAGGATGACAATGATTTGGGATGAGGAACCTAGGCAAATTCTACAATTGGATGATCACTACTACTTCATGCAGTGATGTCTTCCTGTTTGTACCATGATTTTCAGATTGTCATCTTGTAATTCCTTACAATTGAGTCTGCAGAGAGTTGTAAAAAAAACTCTCAAGATGGCAGCCATGACTCAGCAAGTGAATCTCCACCCCTTTTTGTACATGAGCTTCATGTATGGTAAATGTAAAAAAGGAGTGGGGTTTCAATCATAGTCACTATTCTGTCACAGTCACTATTTTGACTGTTTTGACTTCTCTCTGGGGAAATCTCCTTACTGAGTATTCTATGTCAGTGGCCCCCAACCTTTTGGGCACCAGGACTAGTTCTATGGAGAGAGAACCAGCTTCGTAGGCTGCCTGCATCCTGATGGATTGGGCTTTGCTTGTTTGCGCTGACCAGTTTCTGGTGCGCCACGGACCAGAAACTGGCGGTTGGGGACCCCTGTTCTATACAATCACAATTAAATTCTTTTCCAGAGTTGCCAAGATTAAAGCCTTTAGACTTCAGCTGAAGGCTAATCTTTCCCCCTGGCATCTTTCCCCCGTTATAAGAATATATATTTTGCCTAGCATCTAATGGCTAAGTTTTATATTAGAATTCCTTAATTCATTGCCTTTACTTGTATTCATATTTTAATTTTGAATACAACTCTGAGATATTTTACACATGTTTACCACACAATACACAAATGTGTGTAATCATTCATTCCCTCACCATTTACATGAGAAGTATTACAAAAACTAGGAATATGCGATATCTGTTGATTTTCTATTAGAACATCATTTCTAATATATTGATTTTCTATTAGAACTACTAGAATAACATAGAATAACAGAGTTGGAAGGGACCTTGGAAATCATCTAGTCCAACCCGCTGCTTGAACAGGAGAGTCTATACCATTTTAAACAAATGGTTGTCCAGTCTCTTTTTGAAAGCCTCCAATGAGGGAGAATTCACAACTTCTGAAGGCAAACTGATTGACTGTTCTTACTGTTAGGAAATTTATCTTTCCTATCAAACATATTGGTTTATGTCAAGTTATTTTAATGTGCTACATATTTTTAGATATTCTGTTTTATTGTTCACCATTCAGAGTCAACGGGATTGATCAACAATGTAAATACATTAATAGTAATAGTAATTATTATTTTCTTCACAACTATAATTCATTATACTGTAAGTGCTGTTATGGTTATATTATCTTCTTGGCATCAAAGCAAAAAAAAAAGGAACTTATTTCCTTGCTAAATATTTCTAGTAAAGCAATCATGAATTATTAATGGAGAGAAAACTCAATGACATCTTAAATCAAATGATTGAGCATCTGTTTAATTATGAAACAGGAGAAAAGGAAGAGGCATACATGCAAAGAAGTTGAAAGTACTCAAGTGTTCCCTTTTCAGAAAATATGGAAAGGGCAGATGGTGAAATGTAATAGAATTCAACATGGGATGGCATTCTAGAAGTACCTCTGTGGTATTACTTATAGAGCACCATGAATGCATTGAGTGAAGCTTTCAAAAAGGTTATCTTAAAGAGGTTGACAGTCTCAAAGAAGGAGGGAGGAGTATCTCTGTGGTGAAAAGGCAAGCCATTGTTTTCACAAGATTGTGACACTCTCTGGAATTTGTCGTAACAACATCTGGCATTGTGCCTGACTCTCAAACAATCCAGTGCATATGCCTTTGATATTTAAGCCTATAGAACTTTCAGATGACTCAGATAGGACAATATGTATGTCATCATGCTGCTGCTGATCTTGTCCAGTTGCTAGCATAGCAGTCTGATCTAATCTGGGCTCTTTTTTCTTTCAATAATATAAACAAATCTAACCCAACACAGATCTAAGTCACTCATTGACTTTGTAACAAATGTGGAGTTAATTCCATTGACTTTCTATCAAATGGTTTGCTTAGTCTAATGGTCCCATGAGAATTCTGCAATGCTTTGGCATAAACAGAATGCCCTCTTGACGTTAATAAATTAATGAATTGGATAGATTTCCTTTTTTTACCCTATTAAAGCGAAGGCAGTTGTCCTTGACACTATGAAGTTAAAGCTTCTACAGCGATCCAAAAAGAGTGAACTGCAAAGCAAGAACTCTGTGTGTTCTAACAGCGTGTGAACTAACATCAACTGGAAGATAAACTCTGCAGCAAGGGGAGTTCAGACAGATTCTTGACATGTCTAGCTGATAACCTTGTTAACCCAAAAGATAGAGGAAGGAATGAGATGGTTTGCTGTAATGGACTGCACTTAGGTAGCAAAAAAGAAATGCACAGGGACAGAATAGATGATACCTGGCTCAGCAGTAGTAACTGCAGGAGAGTGTTGTGGTCTGCCAGTGGCCAGCAGAGCTGGCAGCAGATTCGGACAGTGAGGAGGTTGAGGAAGAACATGGGCCAGTCCTGAAGTCTGGGGATGGCTTTGACGAGTGCTCTGCATCGGAGACAGAGATGAAGCCATGGCCGTCTGACAGTTATCAGCAGCCTTCAAAGTCAGAGATCAGTGAGGCAGAAGAAGAGCTAGAGCCTGTTCCCAGTGTATGCAGGCACAAAGCTGCCAGAAGAAGGGAACAGCTGAGGAACAAGGATCAACTCGAGAGTAAAGGCTCAGGTGGATGGTGAACGGCCCCTCCCATAGGGAATAAACAAGAGAGGTGTTTGCAGGAGGAAATTAGTTCAATTCATTAGGGTGAAGATGTTTCTGAATTCTTGCCAAGTATTGTTTGCTACAGAGTGGCTTTTGGAAGATATCAGCCCGGCAGATCTCCAAGCCCGATAAAGGTCTATAGTTGTGAAATCTCTTGAAAGACTGTTGGCTGGGAATTTGCTGGAGAAGAATTTACTTTAAAACAGGGGTGGGATTCAACATTTTTAGCAACCGGTTCTGTGGCCGTGGCTTAGGTGATGGCCGTGGCTTGGTGGTCATGTGACTGGGTAGGCATGGCCAATTCAATATCACTCACATCGAGGCACGCATTTCCTCTCCTGGCCTCTCATGACTGTGGGGATGCTGCAATAGTCGTAAGTGTGAAAAATGGTCATAAGTCACTTTTTTCAGTGCCATTGTAACTTTGAATGGTCACTCCACACAAGCAAAGTACCAGCAAAAGAGGGGAAAAAAACTCCAGAGAAGTTCCTGAGACAGAAAGTCTAGTCGTGCCAAGAATGTAATAAGGGTTAACGGAGAGGCAGTTTCTGTAAGCAACATCAGAATGTTTCCTTCCTGCCTTCCTTACAGGATTAGGCCAGTAATTTCTTCTAACAGCCGGTTCTCCGAATTGCTTAGAATGTTAACAACCAGTTCTAGCAAATAGGTGTGAACCTGTAGAATCTCACCCCTGCTTTAAACTAAATAAAAGAGTTTTATCAGGATGAGGAGTCAGCTTCGTGCTTTTAGGAAGCCTAGGTCAGAACAGAGAGATCTAAGTGTCCCAGTAAACTACCATTAGCTGTCTTCTGGCATTTGAAGGGCTCTCATAGAGAAGAGAAGGTTGACTTATTCAAGAAAAGAAAAGAACAATGGGTGGAAGCTCATCAAAAATAGATTCACCTGAAACTATGAAGAAATTTGCTGATGGTGAAAATAAATCAATGGAACAACCTGCCTCCCAGAGTTGTGATTACTCCATCACTGGAGATTTTCAAGAAAAAGATATCCCAATCATTTTTATGAGATGGCATAAAGTCTCGTGCCTTGTGCAGGGCGTTGGACTAGATGTCCTCTAAAGTCCCTTCCATTTTTCTGATTTTATTCTATCCTAAAAGGTAACCTAAACCTTATTGATTTATCGATTTCCCAGAATACATGAGCATCTGTAGATCAGTGGGCAGCTGTAAGGCTATTTGCATCCCTCTCCCCGTTTCAAACAGCCTTCAACCTTAGTACAGAAACGCTCTCAGTCAAGCAATTCTGAACTCATGGAAGTGATCTGTCTTTTGGGTAGCCTTCTATCTGGTAGAAAAGGGGCGCGGTGGCTCAGTGGCTAAAACACTGAGCTTGTCAATCAGAAAGGTGGGCAGTTCAGCGATTCGAATCCTAGCACTGCGTAACGGTGTGAGCTCCCATTATTTGTCCCAGCTTCTGCCAACTTAGCAGTTCAAAAGCATGTAAAAATGCAAGTAGAAAAATGAGGACCACTTTGGTGGGAAGGTAACAGGGTTCCGTGCATCTTTGGTGTTTAGTTATGCAGGCCACATGATCACGGAAACGTCTTCAGACAGTGCTGGCTCTTCAGTTTTATAATGGAGATGAGCACCGTCCCCTAGAGCCAGAAACGACTAGCACATGTGTCCAAGGGGAACCTTTACCTTTATTTATCAGGTAGAAGGGTGTGGGATTTGGGGCACCGCTTCAAAATCACCTATCTTAAACATTGCCTTTTAGAATTAATTCTTCCCTTGATAAGCCTCATGGTAAATAGTTTCCTATCAATTCATGCCATATAGATGCAGTGACATGTTTTCTGATCTTTTCAGAGATACATTCCTTGCAAACCAGGTGAGATATTTATCCACATGATATCTGAAGCTGAAAATGGGATGGAATTCAAATGTCCATTACATGCTGAAATGATTTTATTACCAATGGAGAAAAGTCAAATATACCTATGTACTTAGCTTTTGACTACAAATGGACCTTTTGATTGATAATAGCTGTTCCAGGCTAGCTGGAATAAATGGATTTCTATTTAGTTTAAGACAGTTCTGTATTTTTCACAATGCATTCAGTATACAGGAAAGGAATGACAAGGCTTTGCAATTAGAGGTGCTGCTTTGCTGTTTTCTTTTAAGCAAAAAAACCCCCCTCTTAATCTATAATAGTTGTTTCTTAAAGCTTGAAAAAAATAAAAACACAGCTTATAAATGAATACATTATGTTATCAAGGTACTTATAATAATATACACAGTATTATACTTTTATCTCAGGTACAAAGGATTTCTATCCAGTATACTTAAGAATACTTGTAAGAACCTCAGCTATGTTAATGGTGTTTTCCTAACAGATTATCTGTACAAATATTGCTTGGAACAGAATTTTTGAACATGGGTGTTCAAAAAATATATATTTCTCCTTCACATTATGTGTGTATTAATTATTCATTCACAGAGGAGGGAGGGAGAAATAAATCCACGTTTCTTTTCTATAACTTTTTTTTTTTTCATTTATAATTTGATTGTGATTTTGGTTTGTTTCCTTTCGTTTGAGTGGGGTACCTTCAAATTTGAATTGACTCTTGGTGACTGCCTGGATAAGTGCCTATGGTTTGTTGATTTTAAAATTGGTTTGTCTTTCCCAAATGGCCCAAGTTTACACAGCTGACGTTGTGCCTAGAACTCACACAGAACTCACACAGTCTCCCAGTTTCTAGCTTGGTACTATAACCATTATGTCAGTGATGGCATTCAGATTTTTTTTTTTACTACCGGTTCTGTGGCCGTGGCTTAGTGGGCATGGCAGAGGAAGGATACTGTAAAATCCCATTCCCTTCCCAACCTTACTAACCTGCTTTGCAGGTCTGTTCTCCTGTATAGGGCAACAAAAGAAGACCCAACCGATCATCTGGGACTTGAGAGGCAAATAATAGACGGGGGCAGGGCCAATCAGAGGTGGCATTTGCAGGTTCTCCGACGTACTCAAATTTTCCTCTACCCATTCTCCAGAACTGGTTAGAACCTGCTGAATACCACCTCTGCCTTACATCAAACTGGTTCTCTTGTTTCTCTTTAAAGCTGTATTTTTTATTGTTTTTGATATTCTGTTTGTTTAAAGGCAAAGAAAGAGAATACTTCCCCTCACAAACAAACACACACAGAAGTATGACTGCATCAGAATAATAACAGAATAACAGAGTTGGAAGGTATCTTGTAGGTCATCTAGTCCAACCCCCACCCATCCACCCAAGCAGGACCCTACACAATTTCTGACAGATGGCAGTCCAGTCTCTTCTTGAAAGCTTCCAGTGGTGAAGTATCAGGGTAATGATTTAAGAGCTGACCTGCTACTACGATGCTGTAATGCTGGGAATGAGTCAGCAAGTTTTTGGGGCTGATATCACTTTAAGAGCCTGTAATAAGAAGAGGCCCTATTGGGGTGTAACTCTCACCCCGTATGTACTTCCATGCTGTAATAGCTGATTGCTGTTTGTTTAAGGTCTTACTAAAGTACTTGTATATATTTATTCTTCAGATAAAATCACTATTTAAATACCTCTGTTTACTGTATTTGCTCCTGGGTTGTCTCACATAGTCACCTGTCCACACTCTGACATGAAGCTCCCACAAGTTCTGAAGGCAAGCTGTTCCATTTGTTGATTGTTCTCACTTCAGAAAATTTCTCCTTATTTCTAGGTTGAATCTCTCCTTGGTCCATTATTCCTTGTCAGGTGCTTTGGAAAATAGGTTGACCTCCTCGTCTCTGTGGCATCCCCTCAAATTTTGGAAGACTGCTATCATGTCTCCCCTGGTCCTTCTCTTCACTAGCCACTTAGCCAAGCCCAGTTCCTGTAACTGTTCTTCATATGTTTTAGTCTCCAGTCCCCTGACCATTATTGTTGCTCTTCTCAGTAGTGCTTCTGAAGGTGAATACTATTATATTAATGAGCAGCATTTCCTCTTCTAGTTTAATTACATCAGGGGCAGGCAACCTTTTGATGACCACAGGCTATACTTTTTAAAATATTATTTCTGGTATCCAGGGTCCACAGGAAATGTCACAATAACACCATGCTGTTATGCATTTGGCCACAGCTGATTTGTCAAATTGATTGAGTGGTTTCTAGTTTGAAAGTTTGTTTGTGCACTAAGCTTATTCAAAAGCTGAACTATTTCACAATACTTTTCTTTTCCTCCCAAAATCAGTAAAAAAAAAATTGCCCTATTAAATATAAGTGATTTAGCAGCATATTTCTGAAGTGTTATCCTGTAGAATCTGGAGGTCACAAATGAGATTCCAAGTTTGAATGCAACCTTTGGGTTGATGGCATATTTCAAAGTCTGTGCTATATAGCTCTAATAATAGACTAACAAATTGGAAAGGTTGTTGAAGATCTTCTAGTCCAACTCCCTACTCAATTAGGAAACCCTATACCATTTCAGACAAATGATTGTCCAGTCTCTTCTTAAAAACTTCCAGTGTTGGGAGTACCCACAACTTCTGAAAGGCAAGTCATTCCACTGATTAATTGTTCTGTCAGGAAATAATCTCCTTATTTCTAGATTGCTTCTCTCCTTGATTAATTTCCATCCATTGTTTCTTGTCCTGCCTTTCTGGTGCTTTGGAGAATAGGTTGACCCTCTTCTGTTTGGTTAAATACTTTGGTTTGTATGCTGAAGCCTCTAGTAACAATACAGTTGGATTAAAGAGATATGTTGAGCTCATGTATTTTTAGACATCCATAGAAGAGTGGGAGAATGAGTCCACTGTTTTTCATCTACTACGATTCTTCTATTGTGATTTAGCCTTTTTAAAGGTACTATTGATCATGTTCTCTAGTTTCTGTATAAGATTGGTGTTTACTGGGATGTAGGTTTCTTCATTTTCCAGTAATCCTTTGGCTTTTTGTATGTATAGTGTTCTGTCAGTGGCAATTGTGATTAGGCCTTTGTTAGTCTGCTGGGGTGACGGTAATCATTTGGGCCTTCTTTAGGTTTTTGAGAGCTGTTCCATCCCCTGCTTTAAGTTGCTTCTCTTATATGTTTTTTGGTCTGTGGTAGGATTGTCTGCCTTTTATCCTTTGGTCTTTGTGACATATCCTATGGTTTCATATCTGCTTCTAAGACTGCAAAAATTATACCTGAATACCCATGTATGTCAGAGGTGTCTTACCTTGGCCCCAGAGGTGATATTTATTTTTTACTTATTTATTTATTTGATTTGTCAATCTCTTACAAGATAATAGGTATAAGTATATATATAGTTATGAATACATGAAATGGGTACATATAAGAAAAATAAAAGAAACAATAGGACAGGGATAGTAGGCACATTGATGCGCTTATGAACACCCCCTTTTACCAGTTCTACCAGTTAGCTGGTAGTTCTACCGGTCGCTCCAAAGAGCAGCTGACACTGAACTGGTTCGCTCCGAAGATGTTCTTTTATTTGGTTGGGCCCACCTGCCTGCCCGGGCTCTAGATTATCCTTTATTCCCTTCTAAAGCAACCTTAGTTGCTTTGCATGGCACAGCTGAGTGCCACACACCAACAGGAGATGATTATAGCTCGCAGGAGAAGTTGTTTTACAAGTACTGCGCACACAAAGCACGCGCTCACCGAACCAGTTGTTATGCTGGTAGGATCCCTCCCCTGCTTGGCCTCTTTAAGACTTGTGGATTTTAACTCCAACATGGCTGGCTGGGGAATTCTGGGACTTAACAACCATAAGTCTTAAAGATGCCAAAGTTGGACACCCCTGATCTGTGTTATAATTGAAACCTTTCTGTAGGATATTATGTTCTGTCGTGGGTTCTGTGGGTGTTGTGGCTGACTGGACATGTTCACTATTCTTTTGTGTTCAGCTACTTTTTTGTTTTTTGTTTCTAACTTGAATTTTTTGGTGTGAAGTTTTGGGTGTTTTTGTTTTATTTTTTCAAAAGAAAATGGTTTGGATTCTTCCTCCCCGCTTCCAAAAAACCCTCTGGTTCTTCCATTACTTTTAACTGAGCATAACATTCAATTACCATCAAATATTACTACTTTGTTAAATACTCATAACAATGTAGAATAGATTAATATTTTTGACATAGCTGTTTAACTTTTATGTTTAAATAAATCTATACCTTCATTTCTCTACATGCAATCATCAATTTCAGTTCTCAAAATTCAACCATTTTCATTCATTGTTCCTGTTCCTTCTAGTTTCACTTTACTCATAATAGTCCTGTTTTTTTATTTGTTAACTTGTGTGTGTGTATGTTGTTGTTTTTTACCTTTACTCTTCTTCTGTTCTAAGTCCCAATCTTCCTAATGTCACCAGTTATCACTATACGGATCCAGAAATACAGATCTTCATGGCTTTGGTCAATCAAAGTTTTCAAATAATACTTTTTACTGCAGGAAGGAAAGTATAGAGTATAGACCACTAAATATTCAAGCATCCTTGTTTGGGTATGTGAACATTCCAAGAATAGGAATCAGATCTGAACAATGATGAATATAAAAACGTGCTATAACTGTAACATAAATGAGATGTATTTACAGATAGTAAATTTCAGAGGTAAATGAAGCCTAGCTTCTAGTTAGATGCACCCTGCAGAGAGCAAACTATCTATATCCTGTTACCCCATTATGATGATAGAGCATACCAGGTTGAAGAGTCACTGTCATTCAATTATATTTTCAATATTATCTATGTTAGATATATGCATGACACATATGGCATTATCTGATAACAATAGGAGCATATTGAGGCCAATATTGTACAGGTACAACCAAAATCCAGCTTAAACACAAAGCATACCATGCTAATATATGTAAACCATGTTCTCTAATATACAGATAGTCCTCAATGTATGACCAGAGCTGAAACTGGAATTTCAGTCACAAAGAAATGTGGTTGTTAAACAAGTCATCATATAACTGGGGCTGATTTTACAAGAATTTGATACAAGGTATTTAAGCAAATCCAGCTTCCCCTTTTAACTTAGTTTGCCAAAGGCTGGGTAGGTCATAAATTATCATAACGTGACTGCAAGATGCTACAACTATTTATAAATGCGAGTCAGTTGCCAAATAATCATGTGATCTCAGGTAGGGCTGGGATTCTACCAATTCTATCCAGTTCTATAGAACCCTTTGTTAACTTTCTAAGCAGTTCGGAGAACCGGTAGTTAGAAGCAATCTCCTTTTGTTTTTTTCCACCCTTATTACATTCTTGGTAAACAGCCTAGACTTCCTGTCTCCGGAGCTTGTGAGGCTTGGCCACAGGCGGGATTCAAATTTTTTAACAACCGTTCTGTGGGCGTGGCTTAGTTGGTGGGCATGGCTTGGTGGTCATGTTATTGGCTGGGGGTGGCCAACTCAATATCACTCACATTGAGGCACACATCTCCTAGCCTGGCCTCTCATGATTGTGGGGGTGCTGCAACAGTCGTAAGTGTGAAAAATGGTCATAAGTCACTTTTTTCAGTGCCATTGTAACTTTGAAGGGTCACTCCACACAAGCAAAGTGCCAGCAAAGGAGGGGAAAAAAACTCCAGAGACGTTCCTGAGACAGGAAGTTTAGTCCTGCCAAGAATGTAATAAGAGTTAATGGAGAGGCAGTTTTTGTAAGCAACACCAGAATGTTTCCTCCCTGCCTTTCTTACAGGATTAGGCCAGTAATTTCTTCTAACAACCAGTTCTCCTAAACTGCTTAGAATGTTAACAACTGGTTCTAGCGAATAGGTGCAAACTGGTAGAATCCTACACATGGGCTTGGCTTTCTTAAAGGGGAAGGGTTGTTTTAAGATTTTTACACTGCTGTTGGGAGGAAATACTTCCCTAGACAATCAGCACTTTGAAAAAATAATTGAATAACGAAGCAAAGCTTTTAGTGACAGGGAACCAAGATGAGTGACATTCAGCAAGGTTTCTTGGCTAGCTAGAGGGATTGACATTCAAACTTGAGTTTACATACTTTTTATAAGTTTTGTCTAAAACTGGTTTTTGGTGAAGGTTAATTCTGTGCTTGGTGAAGTTTAATCCTGTGTTTATTTTTATTTTTTTTACAAAAAAATTATTTGGGTTTTCACAAAACATAATACAGTGGTACCTCTACTTACGAAAGCCTCTACCTACGAAAGTTTCAGGTTACGAAACGCGTCTTCGGGAAAATATCGGCTCTACTTACGAATATGTTTCAGGATACGAAAGCCTCTATTGGAAAATGGCGCGTCCGAGCTGCGCTGCCATTGGTTAACTTCCTGGCATGTCTTCCTGGCTAGAAGGGCTCTGTGCGCATGTACCGCGCCACGTTCTCAGTCTCGCGCCAGCAAAGCAGGAAGAACGAAGCAGTACAGTTCGGGGGCTTGGAACGGATTAGGATATTTAAAGGTAAAGTGTGCCTCTACTTACGAAATTTTCAGATTACGAAACGCCTTCCGGAACGAATTAATTTCGTAAATAGAGATGCCACTGTACAAGTAAAATTTCTTTCTTTTTTTTTGAGAATAGCATGGTCCTGGGTTATCACTTCTCCATACTGACACAAATTCAATTTCATATTCATCTTTGTGTTCTATTCCATATCTTTTTACTATTTTAACATTTTCTCAATAATTTTTCTAATCCTGTGTTTATTGATGGGATAATTTTCCCTATTCAGCTTCAACAAGCAACAGCTACTGTTGTGATTTAATTATTTGTACTGTGAATTTTTTCTTGCCTCATGGTTTCTTTTTCTATTTGGGGAAGGGGTCTTCCTTCATTGCTTTAATACTATCTGGCACTGTCCTTTTGAGGTATACTTCCAAGAAGCAGGATGCATGCTTGACATTGATTTTTTTTCTGCCTTTCTGAGGGCATGTGACCTTTCCTTAAATCTGGGTGATTTCCTTAGGATATCTTGTGAAGTGAGTGAAACCAGCTAGTATTTTTAAGTGGTGCAAATGGATCTAAGGATTGCTTTTCCTGGGTCTGCTTTTTCTGGAGAGCTTAAATGACCTCTCTGCTAAAGGGTTTCACTTTATGAGCAAGAGTTGGCTGCTTGATGGTTATCACTGCATTTTAACTATTTTCATTCCTCAAGTTGCTCTGGCACCCTGCCTGATTTGTAACTCTGGCTTGCATGTATTTTTAATCTAATGATTGGTATTTAGGGCAGCTTTTTGCAAGCAAAGAAGCTTTTTGCATTTTTGTACAGGTAATCCTTGACTTACAACAGTTCATTTAGTGACCGTTCAAAGTTACAATGGCACTGAAAAAATGACTTGTGACCATTTTTCACACTTATGACCATTGCAGCATCCCCACTGTCATGAGAGGCCAGGCGATGAGAAGCGCCCCTTGACATGAGTGATGTCGAGTTGGCCATGCCCAACCAGTCACATGACCACCAAGCCACACCCACCAAGTAAGCCACACCAAGTTGTTAAAAAAACTGAATCCCACCCCTGATCTCAGGGATAGTACAACAGTTATAACTTTGAAGGCCAGTCATAGGTCACTTTTTCCAAGTCAGTCATGTTTGAATGATCATTATATGAATGATCATAAGTTGAAGACTACCTACAGAAGCTTCCTTGCAAATTAACCTAGCCACTAATATAGACATACATGTAACTTATTGATACACTCAGGATATTATATCATGAACTGTTTTTAAATAATCTAAATCAGGGCTGTCAAATTCCTGGCCCGTGGAATGGATGCAGCACGCTCTGGCCACACTCACGCCAGCAGTGGGATCGTACCTGTTCCTCTACCAGCTTTTCCACACACCAGCTAAGGCCTGCAGCGCCAATCAGCTGAGAGGATAAAGAAAAGTGCAGAGGCGGGGGGTGGTGGATCCTGCGCTTTTCTCTTCTTTCTCCTCTCAGCTGATTTCAGCCAATCATCAGAGGTTTTTTTTTTTCCTACTGGTCCGAACCAGTAGCATACCATCACTGATCCATGCCCAAGTTAGCGAAAGGGGGAAATGTCTCAATGCGTCATGTGACGCCACTGTGATGACGTGAGTTTGACACCCCTGATCTAAAATGAATTCAATTTTAATGTAGTTCATTTCAGCTGAGCCCTCCAATATTTATCTATTTAGGGAGCGTGGCCCTTCAAAGTCAGATGCAATGTTCAGGCTAGCTAAAATTTTGCACCACAACGATAAGGTATTATATTTGAAAATACTGCATCTACTGGTTTTTCAAAGCACGGGATTCAATTAAAAAGTCAGCCTTACATCTTTCATCTTAAAGCCAGTTTACCCATTTTCATTTTTTTTGTTATACTCCTTTGTGTTACTATCATTATCATTATTATAATCAGGTTTCATTTCCAACATATGTTGTAGCTAACTAATGCATGGCGTAAATGCTAAAAACATACTGCACATTAACCTTAATGACTCCAGTTCTATAGAATTATCAGCTGATCGTATTAGGCAGATGTGGTTCCAAATTCACATCAGTGCAAAGACAACAGGATAACATTATTTTAATGGAATTTTAATTGATGTTTTTTTTATGTAATGGAATTATGCACAGTACCAATGGCAGCATTATGCTCCTGCTAGACAACTCAAGGATATGTGTTAAATTGCTTTTCCAACATCCCACTGCTACCATTGGATAAAAAAAAAAAGGGCATGAAGTACCTATTATAATTCCACATGGACATTTTTCTTCTTTGCCAGCACTTCAGGATAGCATTGATGAAGAGTTGAATCCATTCCAAACCAGCTGGGTTTTTTACAACCTAGACAACTCTATTTGACAGATACTTAACCAGAAGCTGACACCCCAGGCCATTTAGAAAAAAGGGTTGTGAAAAATTACAATACTAGTGAAATGGCATTTTGGAAATAATATACTAGCCATAGATGGAGGGGAAAAATATCAAGGGGAGACATTTATGGTAAACCAACTGGTGTTCTCTAAAACAGATAAGAAATTGATACAATCAATGATGCAGCTGTGTGGCTAGTTTGCCTTGACATGTGGTATGCTATATAATTTGTATCAGTCTCAGAAATATAATTAGGAGAAGACACTATGCATCACTAAAGTTACCCAACAAATATGAGTAGTTTCAACTGCCCATCAAGCAAACAGTTCATCCTATGGACATTATAATAAGCACCAACTGAATAACAGAATAACAGAATTGGAAGAGACCTTGGAAGTCCTAATCCAATCACCTGCTCAAGCAGTGCATCCTATACTATTTCAGACAAATGGTTGTTCAGTCTCTTCTTAAAAGCCACTAGGGATAGGGAACCCATGACTTCTGAAGGCAAGCTGTTCCACTGGTCCATTGTTCTTACTGTTAAGAAATTTCTCTTTAGTTCTGGGTTGCTTCTCCCCTTGTTTAGTTTCCATCAATTGATTTCTTGTCTTGCTTCTGGGACTTCTGGGAAAATAGATTGATCCCATCTTCTTGAAGGGGAATAGGTTTTAGAAAGGGTTTAAAATGACTGATGCTATATTCACAAAAGAGAAGACCTCATTGTTCACATTATAGATAGATTTGGACTTGGTTTCGTTGGATTTGGTTTAGTTGGTTGGTTTAGAATAAAATGAGATTGCTATACAATTATTGCTATATTATACAATGAAATTCAATGGTGAAAAAAGTAAGGTTCTACGTTTAGGCAAGAAAAACAAAATGCACAGATATAGTATATGTGCTTGCTCAATAGTAGTCACTATGAGAGGGATCTTGGAGCCCTAGTGGACAACCATTTAAATATGAGCCAGCAGAGTGCAGCAGTTGCCAAAAAAACCAACACAGTTCTAGGCTGCATAAACAGAGGGATAGAATCAAGATCATGTGAAGTGTTAATATCACTTTATAATGCCTTGGTAAGGCCACACTTGGAATACTGAATCCAGTTTTGGTCGCCACAATATAAAAAAGAGACTCTAGAAAGAGTACAGAGAAGAGTAACAGAGATGATTAGAGGACTGGAGGCTAAAACTTATAAATAACTTTTATAAAAAGGTTAAGAGTTGTTAATCTTACTTAGCTTTTTCTCTGGTAATATTACTAATAACTAGATCGTACAAAACATTTGCTAGACTAATACTCAAATACAGCTCGTCAGTCTGGAACCTACATTACGTATCTGATGTTAACACAGTTGAGAAAGTCCAGAAATATTTTACAAGAGTTCTTCACTCCTCTACTCATTGCAGAATACCTTATGCCACCAGACTTGAAATTCTAGAGCTAGAAAACCTAGAACTACGCTGCCTTCGGTCCGATCTAAGTATGGTATATAAAATCATATATTGCAGTATCCTACCTGTCAATGAATACTTCAGCTTCAACCATAACAACACAAGAGCAAAAAATAGATACAAATTCAAGGTTAATCGCACCAAACTTGATTGCAGGAAATACAACTTCAACAACAGCGTGGTCAATGTCTGGAATACTCTACCTGACTCTGTGGTTTCTTCCCCAAACCCCAAAACTTTAAACTTAGACTGTCTACTATTAACCTCACCCCTTTCCTAAGAGGTCTGTAGGGGGCATGCATAAGCGCACCAACGTGCCTACCCTCCCTGTCCTATTGTTTCTTTTATATTTTATTTTTCTTATATGTATCCATATATTCATAACTATGTTTTACTTATACCTATTATCTTGTAAGCAATTGACAAATAAATAAATAAATAAATAAATAAATAAAAATAAAAATGGTTGCTGGAATTGGGTATGTCTAGGTTAATGAAAAGGACTAGTGATGATATGATAGCAGTATTCCAATATCTCAGGGGTTGCCACAAAAAAGAGGGAATCAAATTATTTTCCAAAACACCTGAGGGTGGGACAAGAAGCAATGGGTGGAACCTAATCAAGGAGAGAAGCAACTTAGAACTAAGGAGAAATTTCCTGACAAAACAATTAACCAGTGGAACAACTTGCCTCCAGAAGTTGTGAATGCTCCAACACTGGAAGTTTTTAAGAAGAGATTGGATAACCATTTGTCTGAAATGGTATAGGGTTTCCTGCCTAAGCAGGGGGTTGGACTAAAAGACCTCCAAGGTCGCTTCCAACTTTGTTATTCTATTCTATATGCATTCATGATAAATATTGGTTGGATTCTATATTTTTATACTGTAAGTAATGTAAGTAAAACTCAAATACTTTGGCCATCGAATAAGAAGGAAAAACTCCCTGGAGAAGACTCTAATGCTGGGAACAATTGAGGGCAAAAGAAGAAGGAGACGACAGAGAATGAGAACAATTGGCATGAGCTTCAATGGACTCTGGGGAATGGTAGAGAACAGGAAGATCTGGAGGAACATTGTCCATGGGATTGTGATGGGCCAGATATGACTTCGTGACTAACAACAATAACAACAATGTAAATAATATTTTTAAAAAACAGTTTCTGAGCAGAAACATCATGGAAAATTAATTTTTCCTAACCTGCAATCTTTTTGGAAACATTTGAAACTCACTGGGAGAACAGGTTGCTGGGCTAGGCTGATACCAAGACTATTACTGACTATGGCGTTAAACTTTAACCTTTATTGGCTCAGATATAAATTCTTTTTAGTTTTCTTTTTCATGCATCTTATGAAAAATTGCAAGCCAAGAGTGGATTCCTCCAATAAAACTAAATGATCCCTAGAAAGAAAGACCTATGTTCAAATGAAATATTCGTTGCTATTTGCTCTTTCTAGTTGACAGGAAAATGGGAAAAACATTTTTTTATAGTCTGAGGCATGCTATAGAGAGATACAGGAATCGCATATACTTCAAAATTTTCTTTCGGACGTTTCATGTAAGCATATTCAAATTACTGCTTATAGTCTGTTCTGAATCTATAGACAGCATGGAAGTAATAAATATCATTTTGAGAACACACATACTCTACAGAGAGGCAGGGTTTTGTGAAAAAAATAGGAGAAAAGAGCATTAGCGGTGTTTACTGCCTTACTTTAAAAAATAATAAAGGTGGGATAAAAAAAATCCAAAAAAAGAACTCTCAGATTTTTTTTCTGGATAATGTGTGAAATACAATTTACACTCATAGTACCACTAATTATTTGGTAATCCTAGACTTACCCTCAACAAATAGGACAATAATCAGGTTCTTTTTCCTCAAGTCCTTCAGGTGCTCTCTTGAATACATACATACTGCCAAGGTTATCTGTACATTATATATACAGAATTGACCTCACAGCAATTCAATCCATAGCTCATATGTTAACTCAATCTATTTCAATATTACCTAAATAGGATTATGTTTGTGGAAATGCCTCAGAAAGCATAAATGAGAATTCTTAATGAATACACATTTGCATCTATAAATCAATGGCATTTTAATTTTCAAGCTTTCTTCATTGTCAGTTTTTAACTATTTTTATTGTGTCATTTGATACAGATTTTTGTTTGTTCAGTAAAGGGACTAGAACAGAGGTGCTATTCAGCAGGTTCTGACCAGTTCTGGAGAACCGGTAGTGGAAATTTTGAGTAGTTCAGGGAACTGGCAAATACCACCTCTGACTGGAGATTTTACAGTATCCTTCCCCTGCCATGACCATCAAACCACAACCATAGAACCGGTAGTAAAAAAAAATTGAATTCCACCACTGGACTAGAATAACCTTCCACAAATTGGTATTCTCAGTGCAATTAAATACAAGTTCTAAAATGCTTTGGGATTACAATTTCTTACACGAATTAAGGGAGTTAATTCAACATGTACGTATGCATGCTTTTGAGTCAACAAAAGTTGTTGGCTACTAACAACTGCTTAGACAAGCTCCTATTCTTTTCTTGGCAAGAGTCTGGAAGTGTTTTGCCTTCTTCCTAGGACTGAAAAAGTGATCCATTCCTTGCCTAAATCAGGACTAGAACTCAAGGTCTCCTGGTTTCTAGGCTGATCAGGGGTGGGATTCAAATTTTTTAACAACCAGTTCTGTGGGCGTGGCTTAGTTGTTGGGTGTAGCTTGGTGGCCATGTGTCTGGCTGGGTGTGGCCAACTCAATATCACTCACATCGAGGCATACATCTCTTTGCCTGGTCTCTCATAACTGTGAGGATGTTGCAACAGTTGGAAGTGTGAAAGATAGTCATAAGTCACTTTTTTCAGTGCCATTGTAACTTTGAATGGCCACTCCACATAAGCAAAGTACCAGCAAAGGAGGGGGAAAAACTCCAGAGAAGTTCCAGAGACAGGAAGTCTAGTCTTGCCAAGAATGTAATAAGGGTTAACGGAGAGGCAGTTTCTGTAAGCAACACCAGAATGTTTCCTTCCTGCCTTCCTTACAGGATTAGGCCAGTATTTTCTTCTAACAACTGGTTCTCTGAACTGCTTAGAATGTTAACAACCGGTCCTAGTGAATAGGTGCGAACTGGTAGAATCCCACCTCTGAGGCTGATGCTTTAACCACTACACCAAAGTAGCAAACCAACATATGCAAGGTATGCTGGGAAAGCTAGTTAAAAAGGTTGATCTATTTCAACACTGTAAGCTGAAACATCAGGTAAGGAAAACTAGGACAACTCTTATTTGTGGCTTGGTATCTGTCCCAAATCAAAAAAGTAAACAAACTGAATCAACCAAGTGGTGAAAACATAGTCTCTGCTCTGCCAAATTATGTTTGCTGTGGAATCTCAGCAGGGCTACTTCCTAAATTAAATTGAAAGTGCACTGAATTCACAAGAAAAACAAATCAATATAACACTGCTTATAAGGACTATAGTTTTGGGGTAAGTCAACAAATCTCCTATTAATTAACCAGTGATTAAAGCCAGCTTGTGAAAATTAATCACAGCCTGGAAAAAGTCATTTGTCCGTGTGTGCTCATTATGACGGTGTTTGCCCTTGAGGCGAGAAAGCAGCAAGTAAATGCCACAAAGCGAACAGTTAAAGTATAGCTACACTGATCTATTTGCCAGTGATTCCAGCTCGTTTCCCTCCTAGCTTATGGCCTTTGACGTGTGTCTGTGTTAAGCCAGGGATATGAAGTAAATAAACTTTCTTAGCCAATCCAGAAGACTGCCACCTCAATCCACCATGCACAACCTTGGTAGCTTCATGAAAGGAATCGTACAAGTGAACCAAGATCAAAGGTGTGACATTGTCAAAGTTAGGACATCTGACCAACATCAAACAAACCTTCGTTTATTTAGAGCAGGGTATTTTGGACAATGTTTGTGTCAGAGGTGGTATTCGGCAGGTTCTGACCAGTTCTGGAGAACCGTTAACGGAACTTTTGAGTAGTTTGGAGAACCGGCAAATACCAGCTCTGACTGGCCCCGCCCCCATCTATTCTCTGCTTCCTGAGTCCCAGCTGATTGGCTGGGTCTTCTTTTGTTGCCCTGCAGAGGAGAACAGAGCTGGAAAGCAGGTTAATGGGGTGGGGAGGAAATGGGATTTTGCAGTAATCGTCCCCTGCCACGCCCAGCAAGCCATGCCCATAGAAACAATAGTAATTTTTTTTTAATCCTACCACTGGTTTGTGTGTAGGTTTGAAGTAATGCAATCTAATAGCAATTGACTAAGATTTACTCATGTAATGTTCACCCATTTGATTCAATTCAATGTCATGAATAAGATATAAATTAAAGACTACACGTCCTTTGCCCACCCCAGCACTGGGTTTGTTTTACCTGGCACAATTTGAGCCAATGATCGGAAGGAAAGAGAAAACTGGAGTTCACTTCTGTGAAGAAATAAAGATGGATGTTTGAGATCCATGTTAAAACCAAGTGAACCTGCTGATATTCAACAACGTGCCTTTATGTTACAAAACCACATATATACACATCAGAATTTTCTGATATTTCATCACTTGTTCCCAATTTATTGAAGACATGTGCAGTTTAGATTCACATCTCAGAATAAGAAATGGGCTGTACTTAATTTGGTAAGTTTTCCAGCTCTGGCAGTGGTTTTTAATCTGCTAAAGATGAACGTTTTACTTTCGGACTTTTGCTCAGATATTCTTCACAACAGGTTGAACAGATTTCCATCAGTAGTGGATTCAAATCTTTTTACTACAGGTTCTGTGGGCATGGCTTGGTGGGCGTGGCGTGGCTTGGTGGGTGTGGCAGGGGAAGGATACTACAAAATCTCCATTACCTCCCCACTCCTGGGGGGAGGTTATTGCAAAATCCCATTTCCTCCACACCTCACTAACCTGCTTTCCAGCTCCGTTCTCCTTTGCAAGGCAACAAAAGAAGACCCAGCCGATCAACTGGGACTCAGGAGGCAGAGAGTAGTTGGGGGTGGGGCCAGTCAGAGGTAATATTTGCCAGTTCTCCAAACTACTCAAAATTTCCGCTACTGGTTCTCCAGAACTGGTCAGAACCTGCTGAAATACCACCTCTGATTTCCATGTTACTTTTCCTTGTTCCAATAATAGGCCCTCTTGCAACATTATTCAGAACAGTTAAAATCCAAATTCAGGCAGCTAAACTGAAGGATTTGTGGTCCGTCTCTTTAACTTCTGGTAAGTGTCAAAGTAGGTGTTAGCTAACTGCTGATCCTAACAACATTAGATTATATTCAAGCAAATGCATTGGCAAAATGATTAAAATAAAATAACTCTGACTAAAGCAAGTTCATGATTTATAAAAGCTCTTAATAGTTAGCTGGTGCAGAGCTTACACATGAAAATATAAAAATGCAGAACAAATGCAATTTGATAGGCATTCATCCTGTTATGAGCATTTCTCAGACTGGGCAATTTTAAGATTTGTGGACTCCAGCTCCCAGAATTCCCTAGCCAGCGTGGCTAACTGGGGAATTCTGGAAGCTGAAGTCCACACATTTTAAAGTTGTTGAAGTTTGAGAAACACTGAGCCAGACCATAGGATTTCTCCAGTCTACCTTTTCTTTATAGGCTATAGAGTTCACCCAGGATAAACTGGTGGCCCTTAAAATAAAAGAGCAAGTTGCTAATGGTTTGAAGATAGCTTTTTATTTAAGGTAAAAACAGAGCAACATGAAAATTTGATTCTACCCATTTCAGGAAAGAAATCAAGTCATCATTATAGCCCCAAAATGTATACTTGCAAAAAGGTTCCCACTTCTGATCATCTGCTGAATTATATGGGGATTCACTGATTTCTAAATATGAAAAATAAATGTGTTAGGTTGAGAAATACACATAAAACCATTTCTGAAAGTGTACTAGCTGAAAACATTATTTTAAAATGCATGTGATTTTATATATGCAGTATATATGCGTGTGTGTGTATTCTATCAATCTTTCTATTGAAGAACATATTTTTTTAACAAAAATACTAAACAATTTTGGGCTTACAAAAGCTTGCTGCAATAGAAATTTGATTTTACTGAAAACATATAATATCCTTCCCTGATAAACTAATTTTCCAAAGTAGGATGTTGTGATTGTGAAGAACTATTCTTTAGAATTTAGAATTTATTTGATTTGTCAATCGCTTACAAGATAATAGGTATAAGTATATACATAGTTATGAATACATGAAATGAGTACATATAAGAAAAATAAAAGAAACAATAGGACAGGGACGATTGGTGCGCTTATGCACGCCCCCTACAGTCCTCTTAGGAAGGGGTGAGGTCAATAGTAGACAGTCTAAGGTTAAAGTTTTTGGGGTTTGGGGAAGAAACCACAGAGTCAGGTAGAGTATTTCAGACATGTACTGTTGGGAAGAAAAATCCATCTGGTTCAGTTCCAAGCTGGGAGAAAAATGTTGGCACGATACGGAGAGAGATTGGAAAGATCGTTTATTGAACGGAACCACAAACACAGTTGTGGGTCAGCTGAACAACTGAGGGAGTGGATGGATCTTTATAGGTTTCTGTGACTTCGAAGTTTGAGCTGTTCCAAGGGTGGTCCAATGAAGAGCCTTGTGTACTTGAAAGGGTGTTGGGCAATTCCTATTTTGGCTTATGGCTTTAGTCCTGAGTTGGATCTTGGGTAAGGGGCTGCTTCTAGTCATACCATTCTGCCTTTGTTAGCTGTCAAACTTTGCTGCAAGCAGTTTCGAAATGTCCTGTCTTGAATGGACTTCTGCAGTATTTGCTTTGCTTATGAATAGAGCTATCTAGATACTTGTCTTCCTCTTTCAATAAGTTCTTTAACTCTTAAATGCTGGCATCTGCTGTAGGATATTAAGAAAAAGTGGAGGCTGCTTTGTGCCTCTAAAAACATGTTTCTCTGTTTCTCCTTTAGGGAAATACAATGTTCTCCCTTTTTAAATATTTCCCAAGATATTTCATTGTTCTAGGAAGGGGTGCTTCCCACAATATGTTAGCCTACGGTATATCTTGAGGTTATTTCAACTGAAAAAAAATGCACGATCTTAAACCCGCGTTTGGGATTTTGGGACTAACTAATCTCTAAACTTCAGCTCATCCCTCTCATTTGACCTCATTAATGACCAATCATCTACTCCACCACAGTTAATATTGGCTTCCAATTAGTGGATTTCCTCGTTACCCTTCCTTTCCTACCTATGCCAAGAGAGCAATTGCCCATCATTTTCCTTTCTCTAGATGGGTTTTACAGAACTCGGATACTTTTTGTAAAAGCATAAGGCTTGTTAGTAAATTGAAACATCGCAATGCACACATTTGCATAAGTAACATGTATCTTATTTATGATTTGCGCTGCCCGCGTGTGTTATTAGGCATTGTTTACAATCATTGTCGTTTTTTAAATATTATTTTAAGGTTTTAATCTTGTGTCAGCTGCCTGGATCATTAATCATTAATCATTATTGCAAAATGAGCAGTCACATAAATCAAAATAAATGCAAAAATAATGCATAAAACAACAAATTTTGTCAAAAGTACTTTTCTTGCATTTTTCCAGGTTCAAACTCCTATGGTGCTGCACATACAAAATATCCATGGTTTTAAATGGGCAGGGTTGCTGTTTTTTTAATAATTACTTTTATTTCTATCTGCTTATCTGAAACAGTTCGGCAGGAGGGCCAGCTCTAATTTTGTCAATAGCACTAAGTTCTTTGAAAAAAAATTTTTTTTACAAAAACCCATCACCATCAAAGAGTTGTTTTATAAACTGTAACTATCCGTGTAAATGAGGCTATATTTATGCAACATGTGTAACTAGGTCAGTTAAAGATCTGCAGGATTATGCGAACACAACCTGTTGAGGGAGATAATGGTTCAGTGAATTAATACTTGGGGTGGTTCCTTTGGAGTGATCTACGTGTATCCTGTTCAGAAGTTCAAGATAAAATAAATGTGGAGAGCAAGGACCAGAAGTTAGCATATTCTATAGGAGCAGAAGCAAATGAACTGGTTGTCATCCATTCTGCCACCCCAAAGTTTCAAAGCAATGCAGGAAAACAAGAATGGAAGTTGTATTTGCTGTAGGTGCAGATGGTTTGAAGCAAGGGTGGGCTGCTGGGGGGTTCGCTAAGATTCTGTGCAATTCAGAGAATCCCCAAATCCTATTCCTGCCTGGCCCCACATTGAAGCGTTGGCTGAAATTGTAGCAGTATCATAATGTGAATACAACCCTATTCACATTAAGTGAGATGGCCAAAATGTTTCTAACTTTTATTTTTTAAACATTTTTTTAAAAAAAGTTTAATCTATCTGTTCAAGTGATTATTTGAGTGTAATTATGGATTGGAAGTATCATTAGCACAATGAATACATTTTAAATTGGACGAAGACCGGAGAATTTCAGTCTCCTGCTGACCATGAATTTTTAGACTATTTCCTTTGGGTCAAACAATATTTTCCAGCTCAGCCTAGAACACAGAGTTAGTATAATATGGAGAAAATGAGAGGAAAGTTCATTTATGATGCTTCAAGCATCTAGGGCAGGGCTGTCAAACTCCCGTCCTGTGGGACAGATGTGTCATGCATGGGCTATGCCCATGCCCGGTTTAGCGAAGCGGGAAAAAGTCCTGATACATCACATTATGCCACTGTGATGATGTGAGTTTGACACCCCTGATCTAGGGGAAAGTCAGGATAAAGTCCAGTGTCATCGTCACTGTGACATAGTTCTATTCTTTATTTATTGATTGGCCCTTGGGCCACATCAAATGCAAAATTCCAGAAACAAATTATTACTAAAATTTGATAAAAGCAATTTAAAATGAAATTGGATAAAATACAATTTAAAATGACATTGGAATAAAATACAGTGAAATGCAAAAAAATACAAAATAAAATGAAATTGGAATAGAATACAATAATTTAAGATAAAGATAAAATATGATAAAATTATACTTCGGGACTATCTGTGCAATCTACCCCAATAAGTCCCACATATGCAGATGTCAACTGAACCATTTTGTTTAAGTACTGTGCTGTGCTAACTGTTATTTTCAGATTCTGACCACACATAAGTTAAGTTGTTTTGATATGGAGATCCCAATGAGTCATTCGTTTGGCATATAGACATATAGGTACAGTGGTGGGATTCACATTTTTTTTACTACCAGTTCTGAGGGCATGGCTTGGTGGGCGTGGCAGGGGAAAGGATACCGTAAAATCTCCAGACAGAGGTGGTGTTTTCCGGTTCTCCAAACTACTCAAAATTTCCACTACCGGTTCTCCAGAACTGGTCAGAACCTACTGAATACCACCTCTGCTGAGGTAACTGTCTGTCACCCTCTTATACAGGCAACAATCAAATAGGGTGTGAGACATTGTAACCAGGAGTGAAATTCAACCACCTCACGCCACCTTGTGCATGGTGGTAGGAAAGATTGGGCAGAGTTCGCCGAAGTGAACAATCGCCCCTGGTTGGCCACACCCATGCCCGCTGGTGGCACCCATGTTGGCAACAGGGGTGATACCGGCGGTGGATGGACTGATGCGCACGGAGAGGGAGAGTAGCACGTGGGAGACTGCATCATTGGAGCTCTTCTCAGATGTTCCCTGGCCTGCGAGGGGAGGGTGTCATCTCCTGCGCTCCCTCTTCAGGAACTGCAAAGCACTTGCCACCCCTCTGGCACCTGGCAAGCCTCGTCCCCACCCCACTTCTCTTCCTCGCCAGGAGCGCTCGCACGCCCAGCAGGAAGGAGGAGACTTGGAGGGTGCCAGAGGGGCGGCAAGCGCTTTACAGCCTGTGACGGGAGCCCAGCTGGCAGTTTCTGCGGCAACTGGGGAGTGCGCCCACTTGGCCCAGCTGATTGAACTGCCAGGAGCTCGGGCAATGGAGAAGGTGCCAGAGGGGCCCCTGCCCATCGTGACTTTCTTCCAGCACCACAACCACCAGGTGCTGGTGCTGTACAAGTGAGGGGAGGCGGGAGAGAGATGGGGGGGAGGCACCGCTTCTCCTCCTCCTGCCAGAGACCCTCCTTACCCCTCCTCCAATCAAGTGGCGGTTGCTGCTTAGGGCAAAATCTTTGCTTCCCCCCCAAAAGAAAGTCTGTGTGTGAGAGAGAGGAAGAGACAGAAATGAGAGATGAGAGAGAGAGAGGAGAGAGAGAGAAAGGAGAAAGAGAGAGATAAGATCAGATGAGATGAGAGATGAGAGGCAACTGACATCAACTTGGCCATGTACACCCACCCAGTCGCATGACCAGGGGTGAAATTCAAATTTTTAACAACCGGTTCTGTGGGCGTGACTTAGTGGGTGGGCATGGCTTGGTGGTCATGTTACTGGATAGGCGTGGCCAACTCAACATCACTCACATCGAGACACGCATTTCCTCACCTGGCCTCTCGTGACTGTGGGGATGCTGCAACAGTCGTAAGTGTGAAAAAGGGTCATAAGTCACTTTTTTCAGTGCCATTGTAACTTTGAATGGTCACTCCACACAAGCAAAATACCAGCTTAGGAGGAAAGAAAAACTCCAGTTCCAGAGACAGGAAGTCTAGTCCTGCCAAGAATGTAATAAGGGTTAACGGAGAAGCAGTTTCTGTAAGCAACACCAGAATGTTTCCTTTCTGCTTTTCTTACAGGATTAGGCCAATAATTTCTTCTAACAACCGGTTCTCCGAACTGCTTAGAATGTTAACAACTGGTTCTAGCGAAGAGGTGCGAACTGGTAGAATCCCACCCCTGCACATGACTACCAAACCACATCCACCAAGCCATGCCCACAGAGCCGGTAGGAAAAACAAATTGTATTTCACCCCTGATTGTAACATAGTATTCCTATAGAAGGAACATTTTCCCACTTAAACAATAGAAATTGCACTATTGTGTGTTTTCTTTTATTACTAATATCCTAGCCTCACATTCTCCATCAAAGCGCCTTTAGCAAGTCACATGGAGTATGGTTTTTGTTCAAGACATTTCTGGCACCCATCACCTTGAGCTAATCAGCTCAATCAAAAGGAAAATTGGGAACTATCATCCAAAACAATGGAAGGGAACCAAACAGCTATTCTTGCTAATCTGGAAGATCATAGAGCCTAAAATCCAACCCATCTGTATGTCATCAAACTGGGGACGCTTGTAGCATTAAAATAACAGACCTTTCCTGTTTTCTCCTCAATGGATAGGAATTATCTGAGCAACAATATAACATTTGGGGGAAACATCCCTCTGTATTTTCCAGTCTTGCCCTGTCATCTTTGATTGATGTGTGTATCTCTAGTGCATTAGTTTGCTCTCTTGCTTTCCTCACCACTTTCTGTCCCATCTGTTACCTATAACAAGGATACTGAACTTGTAATAGGTTTCTTGCACTTCTGAGATTGTTCCTGCCTCAGTAAAATAGCTTTTATTTAATAATAGATAGCCGATTATAGATAATTTAATAAAAGAGCTATCCTAAAGGTGTAAGGGGAAATCTGTGGAACCTAAGGTCTTTTGTAAAGAAGACAGCCATAGGTAGATGGATAGATGAGCATAATCACAGAGTAGCCCTCAAGTCCGCCAGAGAAAGGAGAAGCCAATCACAAAGAACCCCAGGGTTGCCAAATGTCAACTGAGGGAGCCATAGGACTTCTAAATGCCAGGGGTTTAAATCTTCATTTCCATCATTGGCTATTTGTGTCTTTCCTTGAAGAAAAGAGCCGGCGTTTTCACGGTGAAAAGCTGATCCCTGTTATACAGCTATCACTACTGGGGAAACAACAAAGCCAAGTAGGAATGCTTCCTGCAAGCGCAATTTGTAAACAAAATGGTAAAGATATGAAATGTTCACATGTCCGCAGCCCATGGAAGAATATGAAGTGGCAGGAAAGGTTTGATCTCATCTCTGCAATCACAACAGGAGCTTGGAGAAGGTTGATCCGAGTGTCACTAAGTTATGTGGATTTAGCTGTTCTGATGTCATCGAAGTGACATCATAACAACACAACACAATAATAACAACACAAGAGCAAACAATAGATACAAACTCAAGGTTAACCGCACCAAACTTGATTGCAGGAAATACGACTTCAGCAACAGAGTGGTCAATGTCTGGAATACTCTTCTTGATTCTGTGGTTTCTTCCCCAAACCCCCAAAACTTTAACCTTAGACTGTTTACTATTGACCTCACCAGTGGTGGAATTCAATTTTTTTTTTACCAGCGGTTCTGTGGGCGTGGCTTGGTGGGCGTGGCAAAGAAGGATACTGTAAAATCTCCAATTAGAGGTGATATTTGCTGGTTCTCTGAACTACTCAAAATTTCCACTACCGGTTCTCCAGAACTGGTCAGATCCTGCTGAATACCACCTCTGGACCTCACCCCTTTCCTAAGAGATCTGTAGGGGGCGTGCATAAGCGCACCAACGTGCCTACTGTCCCTGTCCTATTGTTTCTTTTATTTTTCTTATATGTATCCATGTATTCATAACTATGTTTTTACTTATACCTATTATCTTGTAAACAATTGACAAAATAAAATAAATAAATAAAAATAAACAAAGTGGTGAGCAACCAAGCTCTAACAGCCATAAATAAGACAGAACTGAAAGTTCAGTATAAATGAGAAACATGAAAGTAATTCAAGTCAAGGCATGGTCCATGGGCTGCATATGACTCTTCAAAGTGTTGTTGTTGTTGTCATCATTGTGATTTTTGGCAAATCCCCCAGAACTTGCATCGATAAATTGTGGTGGCAAATCACTGAGAAAAGAAAGCTCAAATCCCTGTCATTTGCAGCAAATAAATAAATAAAAATAAAATAAAATACGAGAGGCTGCAAACTTCTTTTAGATTGAAAGAAAATGTTTCACCCTCGTTTACAAAAATCCTTCACTGCTAACTTCCCCTTGAATTTTAAACTTGCTCATTTATAAGTAAACAGTCTTCCAATATTAAGACTTCAATGATGCCAATGCCATGCATCATGTGGAGAGATCAGGGAAGGAGAAATGAGACATCCCAACACTTATTCTTATTTGTGGCAAAGGGATTGCATTTATTTAGAGCAATTCCAAATATCCTGCCAAGAAGAGAATTAAGGAAAGTTGTAATCCTTCTTATTCACAAAACAGTCCTATTCACTTTTATTTTGTATTGGCTATCCAAGCTGGGGATTCTGAGATCAGAAAAAGCCATTTTTTTAAGGTTAATAGGTGAGCAGGGAAATGATTTGCATTACCTGTCCAAAATCTTGATTCTTCTTTTTGAGTTAAGAATGTTGCTAATCATAAATGAAATTGCATAGTATTATATATATAACCCTACAATTTAAAAAAAAATAACAGCAAAATCAAATTAATGGTACCTCAAATAGGTGCACTAAACTTAAAATGCAAAGCTCTAGATCAGGGATGTCAAATTTGATTTCACTGAGGAGGCGTGGCCAGGATGGGCATGGCCAGTTTGACGTCACTCATTCAAGCCCCATTTTCAGCCATGACGGACTCCTACAGCCCTCTGCCAGCAAAAATGGAGTTCGGAGGCAGGGCTGTTGCATAGCCCTCCCGAGCTCCATTTTCACTGGCAGAGGCACCGTGGGCCTATCCTTTTGCGGTTTCCAGGACAGCCATGTAGGACAGATCTAAGCACTCCACAGGCTGGATCCAGTCCACGGATCTTGAGCTTGACAACCCTGATCTAGAACGGTGGTGGTATTCAAATCTTTTTCACTACCAATTCTGTGGCCGTGGCTTCTAGTGGGCATGGTGTAGGTTGGTGGGTGTGGCATGGCTTGGTGGGCATGGCAGGGGAAGGATACTGTAAAATCTCCATTCCTCCCCACTCCTGGGGAAAGGTTACTGCAAAATCCCATTCCCTCTCCACCCCACTAACCTGCTTTCCAGCTCCATTCTTCTGTGCAGGGCAACCAAAGAAGACCTAGATGGGACTCGGGAGGCAGAGAATAGATGGAGGCGGGGCTAGTCAGAGGCGGTATTTGCCGGTTCTCCGAACAATTCAAAATTTCCGCTACCGGTTCTCCAGAACTGGTCAGAACCTGCTGAATACCACCTCTGGTATAGATGTATTAATAACATATAATGTAGATAACTGTAGCAAAGATGACAATGAATATAAAATAATATAATAACCTTCCATACCTCAATCACAGAAACTGAAACCCCAGCCTTGGGAATTGGAAAGAAATAAGTCAATCACTAAAAAGAACTTTTAGAAAAAAATACATAGGCCTGAGAAAATTCTAAGGTAATGATTCAGCCTAGCCCTATCTTATTTTGTTTGGTGCAAGAAAGAGATCCTGGTGGGCTTTCAAGATTTTATCATTCTACTCCAAAACAATAAAGAACATTTCTGAAATCCATGCCATGCCTGTTTCTTGACCTTGCCTATCTCAATGGGCTGACAGATCATAATATATTGGTTAATCTCTAGGCTGTCATTTCTTGGTGATCACATAAAGGTGACACAATGCTTTAGCAACACAATTGTTTTCATGCCATTATTATTAATGGCTGTATATTTCCTTTAAGGCATTTTATTGAATGACAGTTTTTCATTTAAGAATCACAAGTACCTGGGAAAGGGGCAAAACGTTTGTCATTCTGCAATCATTAAAATTATATATGGGGAGGGTATAGATTTCTGGCCCACCTTATGAAAGATAATAGATTTCAACTTTAAACTAAAATGGGTTCAAAATGGTTGCGGCCCTGATTCTCTTTATGTGAGAGTTAATAATGGAACAGACCTGGCTACTCTCTTTCAATGTTTCCACTCCCCATTTTTGTATTTCTAAAACACTGATTTCTGGAGGTATCTTTCTTCAATTTTCCCTACTCCTTCCTTCCCTTTGAGTATATCTCAAAGTTAACTCATAAAAGCTCTTTACCTTCTCTTTTAGAAGCTCCATCCCTTGGGTGCTGCAAGTACACCAGCAGATTAAGAGAAGCATTGGTTTTCTCACCTTAGTTTTGATTTGTACATCTTTAAGAGTTAGCCAGACATGAGTAAGAACATGGCCCCCCTTAGAAAACCACAGCTGTTTGCACAAGTCTTTCAACTCCCCCAGTTGATGCCAAATGGAGAAAATATGCAGTGTGACATTACAAAAGAATTGAACTTGAACTGTATTTCCATATTGTTGCAGGATGGGTTGTAAGACAGACCTCTGCTCCAAAACTGGTTTATTGACCTCAAAACAATAATAACTTTGGTCCATCACTCATCTTCTACCCAAATGCTTTGAACCAGCCTTGGAGAGGCTGATTTTTTTTTGATAAGCAAATTAACTATGTAGAAATATAACTATAAAAGTAGAAATTCACCACAATGACTTATGCATAAGGAACTACTTAGAGCTATTGAAACAAGTCCCATCTCTTTCCACATCACTTCTTTGTGAAAATGGCATTTTAAATATGCATCGTGGTTGGAGATTGCATTCCCTACCTGCAAATACATAACTTAATTTTATTGTGCTGTTTAAAGTTGTAAACTTGTCCAAGCTAGATTTAGAAATGTTAAGGGTATAGTTTGGAGTCTCATAAGCAGGCTGTTTGCTAGGGATTCAGAAATAAATTATAATTTTGATTGGATTCTCCATCTTCTCAATCTCAATTTCTGCTATAGTGTATAATGTCTCTAAATAATATTGAATCATATTCAAAGTAATTTGAATAAATAACTGCATCCCATGAAAAGCTCATGAAAAAATTATAGGGTGGGTAAAGGAAATACTGAGAGATAAGGCAAAAATGAGTTTATAAAAGAAGAACCTTTGATGCTTTCCCATTTTTCTCTTCCCACCTCTTTTCCACTTCTTTTTTGGTCTTTGAGGACTCTTTTCCAGGTATCAATTTTGTACAAAATCATTTAATTTTGCTACTTTCCAACTTCTTTGAAGATGGCTTCCAAATATTCATCCCTTCAGTTTAGTGGTTCAACTAGTATGATAACCAAACAAATCAGGAGGCAAAACAATTTTATTTTTATATATTAAAACTCTTATTGCCATGAACTTTACCTAGGTGAAATAGAAAATGGTGCATTATATGCAACAGTTATATATTTTAATATTTTTTAACTTACAGAATGAGTCCAAAACCCAAGACCTATGACTCCCGCAGATATGAAATTTGGGGAAATAGTAGTTGATTCAGTCTGTAGTGGTCACATGAGCTTCATTTTCAATGTTCTGTGACAGTTTCCCAGCCAGTCTTGCAAACCTTTGCTCCCTCCCCTTTCCAGCAGCAGCCATTTATCTACCTGCTGAAAGGGAAAAGACTCCCCAACCATCCTTCCCACCCATGCTATCCCCATACACTTCCTGAGTAGTGCCATCCTCCTGCATTCCTTCCCAGACCTGGACCATCCCCACACACCTTTCCTGATCCATACAGCATGTCTTCCCTATCTTTCCCTGACTTGTGTTGTCCTTTAAATGCTTTTCTGACTCATGCAACACCTATCCAATATGCAGCCCTCTTTGTGCCTTCCCCAGTCCATGTGGCACATCTTGGGCATCTTCATACACTCTTCCTGATTCACATCAGTCAACAGTGTGCTGTCCCTGGCCTGCACCTCTTGCTTACTCAAAAAACCCTCAGGCACCCTCCCAATAAATGCCATCCCCGACTGGTGCAACATTTTTCATGCATCCCTGCAACCCCCATGCATCCTTCTTGTCCTGGACCATATCCCTGTAGGCCCTAGTTAACCCACATGGCACTTCTAATATACATTCATGACCCCACACACTCAACCTGTGCCACCTCACTATCTGACCCAAACAGTATCTCTTGTGCACTCCTCTTGGTATTTTGATGAGCCATAAAGCCCTAACTCTTTGCCTAAGTCTTTGGAAAGCATGATTGAAGCTCCCTTTTCTCCCATTTCTTTACTCCTACCAGGTCCTTTTTCCTTACCAATTCAAAATATACTCTTCCATGAATTTGTCATGTTTTCTCTAGCTTTTCTAACTTGACCATTAATATTTTCTTGTTCTTTTTCTTCTATTTTGATGTTCTTTGTTGTTGTTTTTTATTTTTTTTCTCCAATGGGCATGTCTACAACTCTTTTTACAATAATGTTCTCATTCCCTCTAATTGTATGGCCACTGGCCCCAATTGCTAAAGATCAGTTGAATCCTGCAGTAGGGAAACTGCATTTGAAGAGATGACTACATCTTCTTGATACCCCACTCCCCCTTCCCTAGTTGTGGCCAAGCCTGGCCTTTCAGTTGCCCTTGCCAGTTCCATACGATTTCTGATTACCCTTGCTTCTTAACAGTGGGACCATTGGTCCAGCCCTTGGAGATACTTTTTTGGGGTGTACATGCTTTACATTTCAGACTTAAAAGTTCTGCAGGAACTCTCTCATCATTCAGGGACATCATCATTATTGCCTTCTTTGACTATTTCCAATTTCATTTGAGTCCATCTTTTCCAACTGTTCCATCTTTGTTGTACAACTGTGGTCCTGTTTTATGACTTAGGAGTGGGAGAAGGAACTTTCAAATTGACCCATTGATCAAGCCTGCTGTCTTCTGCCTTCCATCAGTTCTTTTATTCACTCATTCATTCATTCATTCATTCATTCATTCATCCATTCATTCATCCATTTATTTATTTATTTATTTATTTATTTATTATTTATTTATTTATTTATTTATTTGATTTGTCAATCGCTTACAAGATAATAGGTGTAAGTAAAACATAGTTATGAATACATGGATACATATAAGAAAAATAAAAGAAACAATAGGACAGGGACGGTAGGCATGTTGGTGTGCTTATGCACGCCCCCTACAGATGCACGCCCACTACAGACCTCTTAGGAAAAGGGTGAGGTCAATAGTAGATAGTCTAAGGTTAAAGTTTTTGGGGTTTGGGGAAGAAACCACAGAGTCAGGTAGAGTATTCCAGAGATTGACCACTCTGTTGCTGAAGTCGTATTTCCTGCAATCAAGTTTGGTGTGGTTAACCTTGAGTTTGTATCTATTGTTTGCTCTTGTGTTGTTATGGTTGAAGCTGAAGTATTAATTGACAGGTAAGTCATTGCAATGTATGATTTTATATATCATACTTAGATCAGACTGAAGACGGCGTAATTCAAGGTTTTCTAGGTCTAGAATTTCAAATCTGGTGGCATAAGGTATTCTACAACGAGTAGAGGAGTGGAGAACTCTTCTTGTGAAATATTTCTGGACTTTCTCAACTGTGCTAATATCAGATACGTAATGTGGGTTCCAGACTGATTCTTACTCTGATCTTTTTTCTACCAATTCTCCACTCTGCTGCTTATGCCAGCACTGCTCCAATTCTAGTCTGATAGTCAGAATGATAGATTTTCCTTCACGCCATGTTCTAGTAGAAACATTAATTCATGCAGTTGATTATAACAGCTCTTTCCTTCTGGGATGGTCAATCCCCCTCTTAAAAGGCCAACTTCCTTTCCTGACTGGGAGGAGTTCTAACAAGATACAGCTAGAAGAAACAGAAGAGTTGTTCTTGTTTCCTACAGCTTCTTTCAACACTTTCTTCTAGCCTTGAAAAGATATAGGACACAGGAAGTGGAGAGAGAGTCAAGAAGATAGAAGAGGCTAAGTTTGTTTGCTTGTCTATTCTTATCATCATCTTCATAATCAGAGTTGAAAGGGACCTTGGATGTCATCTAATCCAACCCCCTGCTCAAAAGCAGGAGACCCTATATCATTTCAGACAAATGGATGTCCAATTTCTTCTTAAAAAGCCTCCCATGATGGAGCACTCACAACCTCTGAAAGCAAGTTGTTCCACTGGTTAATTGTTCTCACAGTTAGGAAATTTATCCTTAATTCTGCTTCCCTCTGTGATTAGTTTCCATCCATTGTTTCTTGTTTTGCCTTCTGGTGCTTTGGAAAATAAGTTGACCCCCATCTTCTTTGTGGCAGCCCCTCAAATATTGAAATACTGTTACCATGCCACCACTAGTTCATCTCTTCCTTAGACTAGACACTGTTCCTACAACCTTTCTTCATATGTTTTAGTCTCCAGCTCCCTAATCATCTTTGTTGTTCTTCTCTGCACTTTTCCAGAGTCTCAAAGTCTTTTTTATATCATGGTGACCAAAGCTGGATGCAATTTTCCAAGTGTGATCTTCCTATGGCATTATAAAATAGTATTAAAACTTCACATTATCTTGATTCTATCCCTTTGTTGATGTGGCCTAGGTTTTCGTTGGCTGTTTTGACTGCTGCTACACCCTGCTGGCTTATATATAAGTGATTGTCCACTAGAACTCCAAGATCCTATTGTAGTTACTGCTGTTGAGTTATGTATTGAGCCTTTGCAGTCAGATTTGTATTTTTAATTACATCTGGTGATATTACCTGGCCAAACGATACTTTCTCAGGCTGACCTGAGAAAAACTGAAAAAAGATCAGATTCTAATTGTAATGGGATGTGGGACATCAGGAATTTTAGGACTATTGGGGCGTTTAAAAAAAAAGTATTGGAAGAATGCAATTGTAAATTACAGGTGTATTTCTGCCATGTAAACAACATGTTTGCATCTTTAAAATTACTCAGGATTGAACTTATCTCAAGGGAGAATTTATTTATAACATATTTAAAGAATGAAATATATTATGTCAAATTCATACAGCAGAAAAATAAATCCAAACCTGTTGTAAAATAAAGTGAGTATTGGTTATAATAGTCACATTTGTAAAATAACCCAAAATCTCTTAAGTGAAATTAAACAGTCTGATTGAACAGAATTACCTTTGGAGAGTAATCCAAAATTCAAACCCACATCATGTGCAGACAGAATCTGGTGACTAAATCATGATTTCCCTGGCAACAGGAATGCATTCCATCAGCAACTCTTACACCAATGAGTAGTTAATGGGTTTTCATGAAATGGTGCAAAGATGGCCCCAGAGGAGCCTCAATTTGGGATAAGGGTGAAGGTGTTTGCAAGATATGCTTTCTCTATTTCAAACAACATTATGTATGATGAAATAATAAGTGGAGCATAGATGCATTGTGAATGAAGTTTCTTTCTAACTAGGAAACCACAAGATATGATTCAAATGTGGTTCCCAGTGACAAAAGGGCACCACAATGTTTTTAATGGAGAGCAGAGAGAAATATTATTTCCTTAGCCAAAATCTTTACCAAAAGTATTATGTTTATTTTGATGTATGTTGTAATTAAAACTTAACTAAATAGAGCAATAAATAATAAAGTATATAACCCATTATCACATTTATGTTCAAAATGTCACGGCGTAAATTCAGCACCAGCAAAGTAAACACAGATGGCTAAGGCTTCATTTAACTTCTTTCTAAATACATGAAGTAAATTTTACAATATCCTTTGTAGCAGAGGTGGTATTCAGCAGGTTCTGACCAGTTCTGGAGAACCGGTAGTGAAAATTTTGAGTAGTTTGGAGAACTGTCAAATACCACCTCTGACTGGAGATTTTACAGTATCCTTCCCCTGCCATGCCCACCAAGCCACTCCCACAGAACTGGTAGTAAAAAAAAATTGAATACCACCACTGCTTTGTAGATTTCTCCAACATGGAACAAACTCAAACAGAAGCATACATGTTACTGATTCAGAGTAGAACAGCAACTCAGGAGCTCAGAAACTGTCATCAGTTTCACTTTAGTTCAGCAGGCAAGCAAGATACACAGCAGAGGAGAGAAACAGTTTCATTTTCAATAGACAGACTCAGAGCTGAACATAGCTTCCAAGCTGCAGAGCTTAATATAGAGCCACATCTAGGCTACTTCTAGTTTCAGTTTCCAAACAGTCCTCATTGGCTTACTTAGTTGCTATGCACAACATTGGCTGACCTCGTTACCACGCTCTGTTCCAGTTCATGAATATACTCCGACCATTTAGCAATAAAATACTACTTTTAGGATGGCACAAAGAGGGTATCCTCTACAGTGATAAGTTCTTGATGAAATAAATAAATAAATGTCAATTTTCTGAAGTATAGACTAATTTTTACTAACGTTACCAACTTTAAGATGTGTGGAATTCAACTCTGCCATGACTGACTGGGAAATTCTGGATGTTGAAATCTGCAGGTCTTAAAGTTGCAAAGATTGAGGAACACTAAAATAGATAATATGAGAGACCTAACTGGTTAGATTCACCACAATGACATAGTGGGGATATTTCTATATTTGTCAAATATAGAAAAATATGCAGCAGTCCCAGTTTCTGTTTTTAATTGTTGCATATGGGTGCTCTTGATATTTTGGATATGAAATATTTCAGTAAGGACAAATCTCTGAATTGCTCTCTAAATTCATCATCAATGTTTGAAATAAATAGAACTGAGAAGAATCAACTCTCTAGAATGGAGGCAAAAACTTGTTGATTGAGAATTATTTTTTCATAGATATAAACCAAGTCTTCTGTGTACCCTCTTTAGAAAACCTATATTCACTTTTAGCTGATAGCCAAACATTTGATATATTAGTCCAAATAATCAGTAAGTTCCAATTATCACTCTAAAACATATTGTTTCTGACATAGATTACAAAATTCTGTTCTGAAGATTGCTTTAATGAAGAATTTATAATCCCAAAATTCCAGTCCCATTTCTTTATGGGATTATAATTTGATCTTTAAAAGCTTGAGAATTAAATATTACTCTCATAGATGACCATAACCAAAGGACTAATATCCCATGCATTTTATTATTTTCTGCCCATTTTTGTCATCTTCACTTTTGATTTTTCAGAATTAATTATCAATCAATCAATCAACATGTGACTCTTGAGTTTCCTGAGACCTATCTAGGCATAACAAAATAAAATTATGGAATATTTATAGAAAAAAATGCTTTCCTTTGAATAGAAGAAGCAAAGAAACTCAGAACTCTTAATTTCTGAATCAAAGCAGTATGTTTTTTTTTTTTAAAGAGCCAATGTGTAAATTTGTTTCAATGTTGTTGTTTTTTAAGAAAAGGTGGAACTAAGAGTCAGTTGAAATTGTATATTTGGGGATCAATGTAAGGTCAAATACATTTCTTCCAAACAAAGATTTCTATCAATTGTATTGAATGCTTCCCTGGAATAAGTTAAACGAAACAATATGCCCTTTGTGGCATATGGAGATTTATGAAACAAATGCTTTAGAATACAACAGTTATCAGATAACTTCACCCAAGAAACTGTTATTAGTCTGTACCCATTCTCCAATCATTCCTTCCAATCCCCCAAACGGTTGTAAAGAAATTATGTAAAGAGTACAATGAATTTCACAATGACTCTCTGAAAAATGAGAAGAATAGACAAAGTGAGGTGGGAAATGGGCCAGATCAAACTGAGGGTGGTGAAAGGAAAAAAAAATTCTGAAAATCCCTATTCTTGCTCCTGTGATGCAGATTGCAACATACACAACATCAGAGGAGGTATTCAGCAGGTTCTGAGCAGTTCTGGAGAACTGGCAGCGGAAATTTTGAGTAGTTTGGAGAACCAAACCACCTCTGACTGGCCCCGCCCCCTCTATTCTCTGCCTCCTATTGAGTCCCAACTGATCGGCTGGGTTTTCTTTTGTTGCCCTGCACAGGAGAACGGAGCTGGAAAGCAGGTTAGTGGGTGGGGAGGGAATGGAGATTTTGCAATAACTTTTCCCCAGGAGTGGGGTGGGAATGGGGATTTTACAGTATCCTTCCCCTGCCATGGCCACCAAGCCACACCCACAAAACCGGTAGTAAAAAAATCGAATCCCACCACTGCACAACACATCCTATGTTTCTCAGTACCTGTATGTACACAAATAATGAGACAGATAATGAGACATTTGAAGGGAAAACAGAAAAGCATAGACACCAGCAGATGCAATATAATGCTTCATTAACCAGAAGAAAATATTAAGCAGGTAAAGGGGATTAGAAAGAATGATAAATGTGGTGCTTTGCATGCTTTTCCTATCTTGTTCAATTAGAAATAATTATGCATCTTAACCATATCACCATATTTATCAAACCAACTGGTCTATAATTAACAGGCAATGACCTATACATTTTAAAAAGATAAATATAACTATACTTAAATTCCACTCAGGCTGTATGAGCACCTGAATATATTTAGCTTTTACAGAAAATTGACACCCAGTTCATGTTTTATATATTTCATGATATAATGTATGTTCCACAGAGCCTTACCTGTATATAAAATGATAAGAATATCCACTACCTCATTATCTGTAACTGGAGCTGGATGAGTGAAGTGCAAAAGATACATTTATCACCTGAGGCAATTTTTTTATGTGTTAAAGACACAATTAAAATTACATATCCATTATTTCTAAGAAATGCTGGTTATAGTGGTGCTAAAGTTACTGAAACTAATTTTATCCATAGGCAATCTGAAATTTTCTTTTTTTTAATCTTGTATTAACAATTCATACTTTTTATTGGATATTACACTGTAAATAATTCTAAAGTTATTTCTGTGAACTTCCCCTACTTCTTGGACAACACTGGATCAGGAGTATTCCACTCCTGATTTTTAAGCCGGTATGAATAGCACAGAGGATTTCATATCTGAAGTTTTTATCCTTCTTTTCAAGAGATGCAAGCTATGAGTTAAAAAGATAATTCACAGAGTTTTAGTCCCAGTGAAAGCCAAACACAAAGACCAACGAAAAATTTAGTTCCTGATTTATCACTCTGAAAGTCCTGAACAATGGCTAAGCCTTGTTTCCATCAAAAAAAAAAAGAATGGCTAGAGAGAATTAAACCAAATTTATCAGGTTTCTGGTACCATATTATAGTAATCTGACATCTTATTGAAGCCAAAGTATTGACTGTTGCAGCTCCTGGTTGTGTAAAGCCAAGCTGTTATTCATAAGAATTAGGAGAGGATCTAGATGTAATATCATATAAAGAAAGGAATATACATTTCTCAATGCCATCAGATACATCAGATTATAATAATAACACTGACGGTGACCAAAAGAAACTTTTTTAAAAATTCAGGTAGTAATGTTGATTGACATTAGTAAAGGTATATCTATAAATGATGCAATGCCAATTTCTTGTACAGTGTCAGAGGGAACTTTAATAATTATTGATGTCCTGTCAGTAACTTCAGAAAGCAGAATGACTCCTCACTGTCATGCTCTTGGTAGAGTCGGATTCTGAGAGAGAGAAGGAACAGCCGACAGGGAGTGGAAGTGTGGCTCCGGAGGTTGTGGAGGAGGCTGGGGAAGGGCAGAGGCCGGCTGGGCAGTCAGAGGAAGACCCAGGCCCATCCCCAGGGGTGGGATTCAAATTTCTTAACAACCGGTTCTGTGGGTGTGGCCTAATTTGTGGGTGTGGCTTATTGATCATGTGACTGGCTGGGCGTAGCTTGCTGGTCATGTGACTGGGTGGGGTCAAAAGATAGAAATTCACTTTAACAATGCTCTTGGTGCAGGGTTGGACTAGATGACCTCTGAGGTCCCTTCCAGCCCTGGATTTCTGTGCTGTTTCAAAGCAAGCTCTTGAAGCTGCGTCTAGTGCCAGAGTTTGTGGTCCTTCCTTCCTCTCCTTTTTCTTTCCCTCCCTCCCTCCCTCCCTCCCTCCATCCGTATCTCATTCACATTCCTTTCCCTTCCCTCTTTCTCCCTTCCCTCCCTTTCTTTCTTTCTCCCATCCCTCCCTTTTAAGAGAAAGAAAGAAAGAGAGAGAGAGGGAGGGAGGAAGGAAGGAAGGAAGGAAGGAAAGAAAGAAAGAAAGAAAGAAAGAAAGAAAGAAAGAAAGAAAGAAAGAAAGAAAGAAAGAAAGAAAGAAAGAAAGAAAGAAAGAAAGAAAGAAAGAAAGAAAGAAAGAAAGCATCTCTATGCTATTCATGGTATATTTTCAGCTGGAACCTCTTTCTAATTAAACCAGGGGTCCCCAAACTTGGTAACTTTAAGACCTGTGGATTTCAACTCCCAGAATTCTCCAGTCAGCTGACTGGAAAATTCTGGGAGTTGAAGTCCACAAGTCTTAAAGTTGGCAAGTTTGAAAACTCCTGACTTAAACCTTAGTACAACACCCAGATATTTAAAGCCATTAAACATCTTGGATTAATCTTGAAACTTTTTGCATACTTGTACTTATAGAGAAAGAATTTTATTTTAACACATATGGCTTCAATTCCAAAGGTACTTTTTGTGAAAACCAAGACAAGAAAAGGAGATTGGAAACAAAGCAAAGCTTAACCTTCTCATTCTTTCTAACTCTTTCTAAATGGCAAGTAGAAATTGAGCCTTTCTTGCCATTTTATTACCAAGAATTTACCACCATCTTCAAATTAAGGAGTTGCCTTCCAATAACAAAAAACACAAGCTTGCAAACTGCCTGAATCGTAACACAGCACATAATTTTGTATGTTAAACGAACCATAAAGTGGAAGAGGGAAAATATTTGTGAGAAATATTTACTATGTTGCTTGTCAAACTTAAAAGGCCATTGGACACTCCATAAAGGTTGTGACTGCAATAGAAGGAATGAAGCAGCAGCCAGGCAAACTGCTGAATAGTCTGAATTATGCTTCTGAAATTGTGTAATGTATGCTCTGAAATTGAGCAAATGAATGAGACCTAAAGGTAAGCTGTTCTCTACAAAACCCACCCTAAACTTACCACGCTAAGCCTGGCATGGAAAAGCAGAGCAACTTACTAGTTTTGAAGAGGAGGATATGGAAGGAAGGAAGAAGATTGGCTCCTACAGTTTTAGGAGACTGCATAGTTTTGATGACCCAGAACATTCCCAAGGCAGGAATCAATACTATATTAGCTCCAAATGTTCTTTTGGCTAAACACTGAATCCAAGCATACTGGATGGCTGGATGGTCCCAGGAGGCTGCAGGAAGGCCTCCTAGGCCCAAAACAGGGCCTAGCAAGTCTCCCTGGAACCTCTTGGGAGCAAAAACGGGGTGGGGGGCGCCGGACCCCCCCAACTCCCCATTTTAGCTTCCAGGAGGCTACTCTATACTTACCTGGTAGCCAGACGAGCCTCGTGGGGATTTCTGGGAGGGGCTGGGCAGGATTTCTAATGGGATCCCCCCTCCCATTAGAAACAGCTGCCAGACAAACAGAGAAAAGCAGGATCCAACCTATACAAGCCTCTCCACGTGTTCCTCGGGGGAAGGCAAGTGGTAGAGGAAAGGCAACCGGCTGCGGCAGCAAAAGGCAAGTGGGGAAGGGGAAAGGCAACCAGGGCTTCAGAGCTTCACTCACCCAGGAAGATCAGTAAAGGCAGGGCCATAGCAGAAGGCAGGCAGCAATGGCTGGTCTGGCGGGCAAAAGCAGGCTGCAGGCATATCACGCATGAGCATAATGTTGCACCTGTGCAATAGGGACTGACTGGGCAGGGAGCGGAGAAGCAGGCGGAGAGGGGCGGGGCCAGCCAGGGGGCCATTTTACTGATTCTCCGAACTACCGGGAGCCCTAATATCCGGTTTTATAGAACCGGACAGAACCGGTAGAATCCCACCCCGGCCCATCCCCTCTGCATCCTAGGACATGCAGGGAGGAATGGAAAAGGAAACAGCTTGGCTTATGAGAGAGGAAGTGGCCATGATTCTCATTGGTTGCAGCTGGGGAGGCTAGTATATAAGAGAGATGATTACAACATAGCATTGCCAGAAGAAAAGTGTGTTTTATTTTGGGCTGAAGTTATCATGGTTAGCGTCTGTCCAATAGACTGCACCTTGTTATCGCTTTGAATTTGGTAATTACTTATCCTAGTCCGTTGTGGAAATTTTGTATTGTAGTTTGTTTGGTTTTTTATTTCACCTCTATCTGCTCCTTAAATTCAGTCTGTATTGCTTTCTTTTGAAGACTATTTTTGAGTATGTTTTATCTCCAACTGAGAATTATTGAACAGTGGGGCCAAGTTGGAGGTATTAAAGGATATTTATTTATGTTATTTATTTTGTTATGTTTGTGCTACACTCCGGGTCATCACACTCACCTACTTCAAGGAGCAACAGTGCTTCTGATAACCATAACTGTCATTTTAAGAGATTGTTTCATCTTTCCCCTGCTAGCAAATCTGCAGTAGTTGATCCACTTAAATAAGACTATGTTTATTTGATAGCCTATGATAAAGGTGAAAAGACCATCCTTTGAGGGACAAAAAAATTAAAAAAAAAATAAAACCAATCAAAAGCAGCTACAAAGGTAAAACTGCTACACTGTCATGTCCCTGTTGGAATCTGATTTCAAGGGGGAGGCTAAGCAGCTGACAGGGAATGGGAGTGTGGTTCCATTGGCTGTGGAAGAAACTGGGGAATGGCACAATCCAGCTAGGCAGAGCAGGAGAGAGGTAGAGCAAGGCAGAGGGAATTCAGAGGAAGATCCAGGCCCATCCCCCCTTCATCCTAGGGCACGCAGGGAGGAATGGAGAAGGGAGCAACATGAGTTGCATGACTTATGGGGAGGAAAGGGCCCTGATTCCCTTCATTAGCTGCACCTGAGAACACAGTGTTTAAAAATGGAGTTTGTGCACAGCAACTTGTTGGAAGCAAATTGTGAGTTATCTTTTATTGTCAAGGCTTATCTGGGTTCCTGGCGTCTTCCCAACTGGGTGTATTTTGTTGGCCTTTGAAGTTTGCAATTCCTTCTCCTTCCCTGTCCAGTTAATTGCTGCAGCGTGGTTTGAGTGGATTTTTATTTACAGTTTATATGTACTTTGTTTTCGGACTGAATTTCTTCCACTTAAAGACAGTTCTTGGGAGAGTTTTTTTTTTCCAGCCAAAGGTAACTGGACATTGGGGGCAAAGTTGGAGGTATTCAAGGGACTTTTCTTACTTATGTGACTGTATTGCCTTTGTGCCACGCCCCGGGTCATCACACTAAACCATCACATACTACACTTCCAAAGCGCCATAAGTGTTTTAACACTCAATCTTGGCCTATTTCTTAAAAAGATAAGCAGAGTCAGGTTGGGTTACTTAGGATGGGAGACATCAAGAAGACTCTAGGACATGGGTGACAAACTTGCAGCATCACATTGCCGCCGTGTGATTTTTTGTGATGTATTTTTCCCTTTGTGGAACTAGCCTGTGTGTGATGCATCTGGCCCGTGGGCCACCAGTTTGACACCCCTGCTGTAGGACAATTGACTAGACCTGTAAGTTAAAAAGAGCAGCAACAGAAGGAGGAGGAAGGTTATGACAAATCACTTTCCCATTTGTTGATGTGTGTGTGTGTGTGTGTGTGACCAATAATCAAGCTCACTTCAAAAGGGCTTTTATAATTTTTTTAGTAGCATTCCAGAAATAGTTGGAAAAGGAAGCTATTTGCTGCTTCAGCTACTGCTGACAATATCGTGAATGTTTTCAGTATCCCACCCCCATTTATGCCACTTGTGGGAAAACTTTTAAAAGGTTTACGTCAGTTAAGTCAGTTCTCAAGTGAACACAAGAATGATTCAGCCCCCAGAGCCTGAACTAACTGAATATACACAGCTTGCTGTTCTCATAGTGCAATCGCTTAATCCAGGAGAGTGATAATCAGGAAAATCAAACCATTTTGATTGGACACCCAAATATCCCAAAAGAGCTGGGAGGCTGTCACTTTCTGTCACTTTTCCTTACTTCTTGGGAGAAGGATTTTAAAAAATTAAGGTTACCTTATTTTGGTAGGCACCACCTCCTGGCTGGAATTGGAAAAGTTTTCCTACTTCATCCTTTCATTTGTCCTAGAGATGGACAAGTATGTATTTCATTTATTAAATGAAATTCTTAGAACAAATCTATTTTCAGTCTCGGACTTCGTCTTTGTGCCTACAGCAACAAGAGAGAACTAATCTTTTGATCTTCTTCAGATAACATTGTCCTATTGTTTCTTTTATATTTTATTTTCCTTATATGTATCCATGTATTCATAACTATGTTATACTTATACCTATTATCTTGTAAGCAATTGACAAATAAAATAAATAAATAAAATAAATAAACATTTAACTCAGAGCAGTTTGGGGTTAAAATTAACAGTTTAAAACCATTGTGACTGTATTGGGTCCACAGCTAACACTCGACACCTGATTGAAAGAAGACAATTCTACCAATAGTGACTTATTTAGAGATGCCATTGGCAACTTCCTCTGAGTATAGAATGGGTGAATGATCCATTTGTACCAGTGCTTTATGGCCTTATGGTAGAATGCCTCATAAATTAATTTTCTTTAATTAATTGGAGGGAGGGAAGGGCCACAATAATTAATTATATGAGTCATTGAATACTAGGTCATCTCCTTAATGAATGGATTCATTGGGCTCCTGTGATTTTAATTGTTTAATTTATTTCTCAGAGTACGCTAGTATGTCTTTTGTGAAGACACATTTGAAGTGTCCTTCAAATACACTTAGAAAATGACTATTTGAGACTTTCCATTTGCTTTCTGTAACTTTTTTATAGCCTTTTGCTAAATGCATTTCATTTATTAGAAGCTGTATATATCATGCATTACTTTTCCTGTTGACAACATTTTCAAGGGGTCCATAATCTTGAAAAGACCCAAAAAAATCAGTTACGACAGTGCACAATTTTACATCTTGTAGAATTTTATAAAGTATTTCCATTACTGTTCAGAATCTTGGTTATTTGGCTCTCCAAATTCTCAGATCTTGGGTAAAAAGTATTATATCTTTTCTTTTATATATCTTTTCTAAATCATTTTAATGAAAATTGATTCTGTTCTTCTTCCATTTATTTGGTTAAAAAAAGGAAGGCCTAGCACTGCGTAACGGAGTGAGCTCTTATTACTTGTCCCAGCTTCTGTCAACCTAGCAGTTCTAAAGCATGTAAAGTGCAAGTAGAAAAATAGGGACCATTTTGGTGGGAAGGTAACAGCGTTCCATGCACCTTCAGTGTTTAATCATGCTGGCTACATGACCATCGAGACATCGTTGGACAGCGTTGGCTCTTCAGCTTTGTAATGCAGATGAGCACTGCCCCTAGAGATGGAAACGACTAGCATGTATGTGTGAAGGCAACCTTTACTTTTAAGCGATTTATATGAAGATCTTCTTCTTAGGAAAGAAAAATGGTGAACTATGGATGGCTCCATGAAAAGCAGAGCTGATGATCCCAGCAGAATGGAGAGCAGGTGAGTAGACCGGTTCTTTATAATTTTTCTTTGTACAAGGAGAATACTTCTTCTCATGAGGATATGAGATATTGAACTCTGGCAGACTTACAGCTCTGGGAGATAAGGAAATATCCATTCATCCAAACGGTAGTTGGTTCTTTTAAAAGAACATTAAGTTCTCATATTCCTTTCCTAATCACTTTTTTAAAATTGTGTGTTAATTACTTTTCAGAATTAGAAATCTGTAGATGTACAAGTTTTTCGGCATCAGGTGAATTCCCTTCAATTCCAATGAAAGTAGTTTTAAATAGAAGCTTAATGATATTAAAACATTTTGGAATAAACAGCAAAAAGTTGATTAAAATACTTTTATTTTAGAGAGTTACAAATGAACTAAATTAATTATAAAGAATCTTTTGTGCAGAATTTTTTAATCAAAAAGATAAGATTATAATCAATGGAGAACACTCCTCAACTCAACTCATAAAGGCAGAAAAAAGCAAAATATTTTAACAACGGACATTTTGAAGAATATTTATGAACAGCAGATCCAGAAGGTAATTTCGGAGAGTCTGCTTCTCTTTTAAACTATGTTTTAAAGAAGTCCCAGAAAAGGAGCATGTTTTACCTGATATTATTGAGACTGATTTCAAAATTACAGGTTACATGAATATCATAAAAATATGTTTCACTGAACAAAGGAAAGAAACCAGCATAGTAATTTGAAGGAATATACAAATAACAAACAGAGTGAATTGGATAATTTTTCTATATTGGATTTACAAAAGAGATTTGTTAAAGCAAGGGTCTTCAAATTTGGCAAATTTAAGGCTTATAGACTTCAACTCCCAGAATGAGCTAACATGACTGGAGGAGGAATTCTGGGAGTTAAAGTCCACAAGTCTTAAAGCTGTCAAGTTTGAAGAATCCTGTGTTAAAGCTTTGATGAATACGTTGATGTCTATGGTCTGTGTGCACTCACAAGTAACATACCTTCTAACAAACCAGTTCAAAAACAATCCATTGTGGTTAGGACTGTTTGGAAGAATGTTCGCCGTCAATACTCTGACACTGCATATAAAATCCTATATATTTTGCAATATGGTCATCCTTTTCTTTTCTTTCTTAATGTCACCAATTGTTAGATGTTCCTCTGCTGGTTGAGTGCTGCTATCAGTGTCAGAGAGAAAGTTGTTCCTCTTCCTATCAATGATTGCAGGCAAACTCATTTGTGCTAGTTGCTGTAATGATTGCCTTATTCTCAATAACAATATAGCTTTAAAGATAAGCTCTTCTCTTGGGTGGATGCTTTGATTCCATCTCATAAATGAAGCAAAAACTTAGCTTCCATTGCATTCTAAACACAGTTTCTGGAAATTGAAGATGACTTATACATAAATAAAAGCAAGGAAGTGTTTCTTTCTTTAGAAATGTGTATATTCTGTTCAACTAACTACATTAAAAAAAAACAACCCACCCAAATACAGAGAATTGTTAGTTATCTGAATTTGGTCATTGGTTACTCCTGGGTTTTGTACAGCATGCATTCATGAGTCAATGAAGTACAGAAATAGCATGGCCGTGAAAAACCAACAGATACAGCTGGAATAACAATGGCTCTTTGATTTAATGCCAGTTCAATAACTGAAACAAAAGCTATAAGATTTTTAATAACTTGATCCCTGCCCAGCATTGCTGAAAAGACCACACTAAAGAGAAAGAGATATATAGCCCTATTTGATGGAATACTTGACAGTAATTCAGCTGAATCCTGCCTTTATTTTCTAACTATGGAGTGGAAAAAGAAGAAAAGAGCTAAAAAGACAGACAGACAGACAGACAGACAGACAGACAGATAACACAACAGTATTCCACAAAGTAAGTATTGCCACCCAGAAAAGTTCTTTTATAGTTATATTAATTCTTCTCACACAAAGTACATATTGAGTAATTTAACAAAAAGAAATGGAAATTCAAAATCAGAGTATTCCAGTCTCCATAGGCTAAGACTTTAGGATTATTGGCTAAAATGGCTGACATGGAGTAGTATTGCGGAATCAATGCAAAAAAACATTTTTCAATATTAATATCTAACTGGTCTGAGAGGAAAATTCAACTGGATTTAACTGACCATAACTTAGATGGTATTACTTTAGAGCACTGGAGAACATATTAGGCAGGGAAAGAAAGAGATCCAGTAGTGAGATTCAATTTTTTTACTACTGGTTCTGTGGACGTGGCTTGGTGGGAGTGGCAGGGGAAGGATATTGTAAAATCTCCAGTCAAAGATGGTATTTGCTGGTTCTCCGAACTACTCAAAATTTCTGTTACCGGTTCTCCAGAACTGATTCAGAGCCTGCTGAATATCACCTCTAAAGAGATTCCTAAACACAAACACTCCCTCTCCCTCTCTTTCTCTCTCTCTCTTTTTATGTGTTTGTGTGTCTGTGTGTGTTTGTGTGTATGTATGTATGTATGTATGTATGTATGTATGTATGTATGTATGTATGTATGTATTACATGTATTCAGGCTGCTAGTATGGGCCACAATGATCATTTAACATAAGCCCTATTTCCTGATAATTCAAGCAGTAATATATTCAAAAATGCAATTGTAACTCACTCAGCAGGACCAAAGTTTATTCTACTCATTTATATGATTCCTGGTTGTGTGTAGCTTTTTAAAGAAATGATTGAAGACTGGGAAATGGGCCTCTTGTCTATTAATAGGAGTGCTGATTTACCACCTGCCTATCAGGTACTTATGAACCAAGAATGCAACAGCACAAGGAAACAACAACAAATGATTTAATGGCCAGCCATCAACACCCTAATTAACAACTAAAAGCTATACACAACTGGAAACCATATAAATACAATGTATAGAACAGCCCAGTGCATATATTCTGGAAAGAGAGAGAGTTTCCTGAGGAACGGGCTCCAGCATGTATATTTACCTTCATTCGAAATACAACTGTATTTATACCTGGGAGGTTAAAGCTACAATTAATAATAGATTAGTCTAAAAGATGACAACATTTTTCTGAAAAGTATCCATGAGGTGGATAACAATTGTATTTGTGAGGCTCCCTCCCCTTTTTATTTTCTCTACATTTGGAATATACCACAAGATAAAATGTCTGTATTTCTGTGAAAGAAAATAATCAAAATTAAACCATTGTTTGTAGTGTTTGAAGGCAGTGTGGGAAGACCCCCCCCCCTCTCCTAGAAGAATGAAATATTTTGAGAAATATTAAAAAGGCAGAATATTAAATTCCCCTAAAGGAGGAATGGAGAAACATGCTCTTGGGGACAGAAAAAGACAGCCCCTGCCTTTCTTAATAGCCCCCAGCAGATATCTTTTCCCATTAAGAAAGATTGGGCCATCCTATCTATAAAACAAAAGACCTTCAGCTCCAGAATGATGGGATTAAGGCATGACCCCGCAGGACATAATAGAATTAACCCTCTACCATCTAGCAGCAGAGCTCACCACATTGCACAATCTCCTGGGGACATTGCATTATCCTCCAGGCTTCAACCAAACTTAGCTCAGGCAACTACAGAGCCAGCTATGACTGCTACAACAGCCAATAGAATACATAATGTACAGGAACAGAAAGCTCAAGTGCAAAGTCCAAAAGAAGATATAAATATCCCTCATTCTCAACCCCATGTGGTCAGCTGCCCAGAACCTATGTGCTTGGTGATTCTGCTTCACCATTAAACCATTTTTCCAATCAGCCTCCATGTTTCCAGTGTCTTTCTCCCAAATTGGAGCTGAACCAGAGGAATATTTCTCCCAACAGCAGATTTCACACTTAAACCACATACATGCAAGTGTTTGCAAGTGTTTATTTCTTTGATTTATATCTTTCCATTACTATAGCCATCTTTTATGTAAACAAAAAGCTGGTCTTCTGCTCAAATTAATAAGCAGCACACAAGGCAATTGGCCCCCAAATATAAAAGAAATTCTGAGTCCTGGCAGTGGACTTTTTTTCAAAGAAATATGAGAGAAAAAGATGAAAACATTTGTTGCCTGGTGACCAGCACTTGACTTGATGGATTAGTTGTGCAAAGAAAATCCTAATATACAAAGAAAAGAGAATTACATACAAACCTCCTGTATCCTGGGGTAACACTTTAACTTCACTGTCTATAGTTTTGAAAACTTGCACACCAGAATTCTCATCACTCTAAACAATGTCTCACAAAATTATAGAAGAGTGAAAAGAAATGCTAAGAGTTTCTATCAATTAAATGTTTCAGATCCAAAAGCATACCTTTTCTTAATAGAAGTGGCATTTGAACTGCTAACTTAATTCACACATACACACACACACACACACAAATCTATTTTGGAAGTAGAATTCAAGAGTAGCACCACAATCCTGCATGCTACAGTAGAAGTGTTACTAAACTCAGCTGAACTCTCAATTACCTTAAATGTAAAAAGACAACAAGATTTTTTTTATTTTTATTTTATTATTATTTTTTGGTTTGTCAATTGCTTACAAGATAATAGGTATCAGTAAAAACATAGTTATGAATACATGGATACATATAAGAAGAATAAAAGAAACAATAGGACAGGGACGGTAGGCACGTTGATGCGCTTATGCACCCCACCCCCCCTACAGACCTCTTAGGAAAGGGGTGAGGTCAATAGTAGACAGTCTAAGGTTAAAGTTTTTGGGGTTTGGGGAAGAAACCACAGAGTCAGGTAGAGTATTCCAGACATTGACCACTCTGTTGCTGAAGTCGTATTTCCTGCAATCAAGTTTGGTGTGGTTAACCTTGAGTTTGTATCTATTGTTTGCTCTTGTGTTGTTATGGTTGAAGCTGAAGTATTAATTGACAGGTAGGACATTGCAATATATGATTTTATATACTATACTTAGATCGGACCGAAGGTGGTGTAGTTCTAGGTTTTATTCTAGGTTAGATTTAGGAAAGTAATCATGTTATATTCCAATTCTGCAGACATTTACATAATTATGGTCTTTAGGGGCAAGGAGCAAGTGAAGAAGTCTTCATTTCTTCATTACTATACAGCCGATTCCACGATGTAACTTCCTAAGAAGCTGAACTTTAATTTTCATAATCTCTAGTTTATACAGATAACATTCCTAACCATTTGGCTGGAGAAGAGCAGCCTGGTGCTTCTTCTGGGAACTGAACAAATAGATATTTGACCTTTCTGAATAGAACCACATATGGCAAATTGCAGAAAAAGAAGGAACAATTTTTAAAATTGGTCTGACATTTTTAACCCCGCTCAAGCAGAAGTAGTATTCTGCAGGTTCTGACCAGTTCTGGAGAACCGGTAGCGGAAATTTTGAGTAGTTCAGAGAACCGGCAAATACCACCTCTGACTGGCTCCACCTCCATCTATTCTCTGCCTCCTGAGTCCCAGCGGCTCAGCTGGGTCTTCTTTTGTTGCCCTGCACAGGAGAACGGAGCTGGAAAGCAGATTAGTGGGGTGGGGAGGGAATGGAGATTTTGCAGTATCCTTCCCCTGCCACGCCCACCAAGCCACACCATGCCTACCAAGCCACGCCCACAGAACCGACTGTAATTTTTTTTTAATCCTACCACTGTGCTGAAGCAATATTATACCATCGGGGGGGGGGGGGCAGGAATCATTGTAGTGCACTAATATGTGGTTCAAGACCCCTTAAATAGAAGTTAACATTCAACGTTGTCAATCTTAAATTACTCAATAAGAAGAACAGTCCCAGGACAATGCAAATCCCACTCAGGAAATATGGGAAAATATTTCTGAAATATAGTTTAGCTGTGCAAACTTGCACATCGAGATGTAGGTTTAGCTGGTGATTGCCAGTTTGTTCTCAGTAAAATAGACATTTACAAATAATTTACAAATGGTTTTGTTCAAATTGTAATCTTATATAGATCCATTTGGAACCAAGTCAAGAAAGTTGGATAAACTTAGTAGAACACACATAAGCACACACGCGTGCACACATGAATACAAAGTGAATGGCATGAGTTCTAGGGTGCCTGTTCTGAATCAGTTTTAAAACATACACACACTCCTAGCCTCCAAAATTTGCTAGAATTTTCTCTAGTCATTGAGCCATTTCCAAAATATTTTCCATTAATTGATATGGGGGTGGAAGAAAAGTGACATTTTTCTTCTATATCTGATGCAGCTCCACATTTATTCTCTCATATGATTGTTCCACCTTGTGTCCACTTTAATCTAAGCTGCTGAAAAACACATGCAAGCACACTCACTTGTACATATGAAATTACATCTAAAGCTATTTTGAACTTTAAATAAATGCATGTGTTAGTAATTTTCAAAATGCACATTTAAGTCGTAATTATTTACTGGAAAGTATAAAATATGATAGAAATCAAGAGGTGTAAATTGTGTTAGTTCACATTGGAACTAATTTATCCAATTATTCAATATCTTTTTTTTTTATTTAAGGCTATTGTCTATGTTACTAAATAGGCAACATGCACAGTTGACTATTAGCTTGGAAAGGTTGGTCACTTGACTAACGACTATTCAAAATAAAATCACTTACTTTTTTTATTCATGAAGATCAATATGGTGCTTTTACCCAAGCCTCTTATGATAATATTAGAAACGTATTGAATGTTTTGTAATATTGGAAGCTGAATGATTTTTAAAAATCAAATGATAAACAAGTTGCACTGATATCTTTACATGTAGAAAAGGACTTTGACAATTTGAACTTGATTTTTTTTTCTTTAGAGTTGTGGAACTAATTGTTGTTGGAGATAATTCATAGAATGGAATGGAATGGAATGGAATAGAACAGGAGTAGAGTAGAGTAGAGTAGAGGAGAGGAGAGGAGAGGAGAGGAGAGGAGAGGAGAGGAGAGGAGAGGAGAATTCTTTATTTAGCCAAGTGTGATTAGACACAAAAGGAATTTGTCTCCAGTGCATGAGCTCTCAGTGTACATATCAACAATAAAATAATATAGTCATAAGATACCAATAATAAAAGGTAATAGGAATTATGAGAAGGATAATATCAATACAGACCTACTATATGAGTAAATACTCATCACTGCAGTGGTGGGATTCAATTTTTTTTAATACCGGTTCTGTGGGCGTGGCTTAGTGGGAGTGGCAGGGGAAGGAAATCTCCAGTCAGGGGTGGTATTTGCCGGTTCTCCGAACTACTCAAAATTTCCACTACCGCTTCTCCAGAACTGGTCAGAACCTGCTGAATACCACCTCTGCAGCACTGTGAGATTTAGGTGTTTTGCAGAGTGATTGCACAAGGGGAAAAATGTCTTTGCTTTAGTTGTTTTGACATGCAGTGCTCTATTGCAGTATCCTGAGGGGATGAGTTAAAACTATTTATGTTCAGGATGAGACAGTTTGCAGATATTTTCTCAGCCCTCTTTCTGGCTCATGCAGCATACAGATCTTCAATAATGGAAGACAGGCTGGTTGCCATTATTATCCTAACTATTCAAATCTGCAACTTTCCTTTTTAGTGGTTGTACCAAAACCAGACAGTTATAGAAGAACAAATGACAGACTCAATAGTTCCTATGTAGAACTAGATCAATATGTATTTCTCAGAAAGTACAAAAATAGAAACTAAAGAAATCTTGTGATATTCAAAAAGAGCAAGACAAAGGTCTTCACTATTGTTCTTTTCAGTACTTTTCAGGCATAGGTCTGAAAGCTAGTCAAACTGTGGGTAGTTACCTAGTAATTACTCCCAGTGAAATGGTATGTTATATTCCAATGGCCACTCTATTGTTTAATATATTGTAAAATGTGGAGGTCTGTTGCAGCAAATGCAATAGACACTCAGGACTTCTTCATATCTAACAAAGGCATTGTGCAATAGTCACAAAATACTACTTCACACAAAAAATAATTTTAAAAGAATTGGTGAGGAAATGAGGGAGGAAAGATTTTCCCCCCCAGTTTTCAACCTCTGTGATCAAGATAAATATGGGATCCAATTTCAAAAAAACGTTAAAGCTTAGTTCAAGGGGTTTAAAGGGATAAATATACTTAGGTGAAAAACCTGGGGTATGTTCCTTCTCTTTGCAGAAAAAGTCCCAAGGGTAGATATTGTAAACATTGTAGAACAATGTCAGGCAGAGGAACATGAATTATCTTTCATTGCAGAATGCTGAATGCAGCTTAATGGACTCAGCTTATAAAAAAACCCAATTGCAACTAAATGTGAGAAGAGGAAAAAAATAATAAGAACAATTTAACTATAGAATCAATTAACTGAAGAGGTGAAGTATCTTTTGCTGAAGGTATTGAACTGGAGTATAGGCTGTCATTCATCATGGATTTTATTCTGGTTTCTGTACAGAAGAGTGGATTGAATTTGATAGCCTAAATAGTCCCCTTCTCCTTTTTGATGTCATAATTCCGTTAATAGATATGATTATATTGCACATTTGGAAAATAAAGTCTAGGCACAAAGTCAGGCACAATTAAAATAACTCCATAAGGAAAGTGAGCATCCACTGAGTAGCTGTATGTCCTTACAAAGGGTATCTTATGAAGTGCATTTATCACATATCATACTGTAAAGGAAGGTTTTTACTCTTATCAAATAATCATAGAGTGCCCAACACTTCCCTAGTCAAAGTTTAATCAGTAACTGCTGATTAAAGAGGCCACCCTGTGGGTTACATTATTCTCTACTGACACATTTACATGTTGGAAAAAAATTTTTGATCACTTCTATGGAAAGTTCTAACACTTTTCCAGGAAACATAATTTTTTTTCTAGTATAATTGAATTTTTAAATTTTTACTATAGATCAACTGGATTTGTTTCATGTGTGGCACAGTGTACACGGAACATCTGTAAATGGAAGAGGCACTGAAGCAATGATGTTGATTATGGCATGTCTACATATTGTTCTGGATAAGTCTAATGTCTAGAATTAGAATTAATTAATTATAAAGGAATGTAAGACAGCTTCCCTTTTGAAACTATATTAGTGTTTCCTGTTCCACATTAACAATGAAAATAAATTAAAAAGGCATTTACATTGCTCTGTGTTCTGGACTTTTTAGAGATAGTCCTTGATTTACAATCATAGTAGAGCCTGCACATTACAGCTGTAAGTTGTAACAGTTGTAAAATAGATCACCCATGTGACCAACCCAATTTTTTGAACTTTTTTTGTTTTTGTTTTTTTGCAGAAGTTACTTCTGCACTCATTAAGGGAATACCATGGTCATTAAGTGTGCCAATGGTTTGTTATGGAACTGTTTTGCAACAACTGGGAAGTAAATGCTGTTTTTTCTGCAAAAAAATGTTGTAAATAAAAGGTTACATGACTGAAAAGTGGCAGCCAACAGAAATTCAAAACGGGGTCATAATACAGCTGGGAAAGTTCATCATAATTTCAAATAGTTGTTAAGTGACCAGTCATAAGTTGAAGGCTACCTATATGAGGCAACATAACATCTAGGATGATGGTAAGGATGGATTTCATGTACATGACATATCTCAGATTTCCAAAAACTCAAACTATATGGCAATAGCAGCTGTTATTGGAATAAACAGAAAAAAGAAACCTTGGCAATCTTTAAAGATCTTATTAATTGGAATTGCTTTAGCACCTATTCAAGCATTTCAGTAAGCCTTTTAAGTATATGTTAACCTAGAAACCGTAGAATAATTTACAAGCTTCCCAGCACAATAATGTATTACCATCTAACCAGATGTTACAAGGTAGATGCATTAGAGCTTTATAGCAAATTATAGACTTAGGGAAAAATAATAATAAAGAATAGTGCTGAAATGCATATAATTACAGTACTTCATATCCCAGAGAATACTTTGATTCCTGATGCTATCGACCTCCCAATTCTACTTTTGAAATATGCAGATTTATTTATTTATTGTCTACTAAGTACTGTTTCCTTCTGGACATGTATAATCTATGCCCCCATTTCATTGTTTCTACCTCTAAAACCTGTAAACTGCCTAAAGTGTGACTTTTGAATCATATTAAATAAATACATTTTCCGTAAACCACATCAAGATTGAAAAAATGAATGGGAATGAAAAATCGGCTTCAGGTCAGAAATTCCTGGAAAAAGTTGATAAAATGCCAACATTTGAAGCATGGGTGTTAGAAGCCAAGGCTCCCTTAATGGAACCAGCTTTGAGAGGAGAAAAAAATACTCTGAGCAAGAAAAGATTTATGGTTCATATTTCCTGTTTTCCCTCAATCCCATTTAGTTTCATCTCAGAATGGACATCCACCTGGCTTTCAGAGGGGTGAAATCATACAGCAAACCATTATTAAGGTTCAGTTAAGGGGATGAACATTCATTGGGCATCTGAGACCTTTTTAAACAGAGATGGGATTCAAATTTCTTAACAACTGGTTATGTGGGTGTGGCCTAATTTATGGGTGTGGCTTGGTGGTCATGTGACTGACTGGGTGTGGCTTGCTGACTGGATATGGCTTGGTGATCATGTGACTGGCTGGGCGTGGCTTGTATGTAAATATTATAAATGTTTATGTAAATGTTGAATTTTTTTATAAAAAAGAGCAACTTTTACCCAAAATCAGGCAAAGCAGGCAGGCAAATTGAGTTGCTCACAGAATCACAGATTCACTTAGAGATCTATCATTCTGCAATCTGCTACCTGAGTCTGCATTGAAAAATAGAAGCTTCAGTTCTAAGGAAGGTTCAGCTCTGCTTTTAGATTAGCTAGAAAGTAAGAAATCCAATGATTTCCTGCTTTTTAGCTAATCTAAATCTCCTGGCACAGCAGAACAGCTGATGGTCAAGGGGAAAAAAAAGGAAAAATAGCAACTTACCAAACGCAGGGAAGTTTGTTGGTGTGCATATGCCAAGTAAGGGGTGAGTGGGCGCGGTAGACCAGCCAGTGGCACAATTTGCCGGTTCTTCAAACTGGGCATAATCATAACAACCGGTTCTATAGAACCAGACCGACCAGGTAGAATCCCACCCCTGCTTTTAAATCTGGGCAGAGGGTTCAGTTAATTAAATTGAATGATCCGTGAGTGGGAGTTTTGCAAATAGGAAATCTAGTAAGCAAGGTAAAAAGACACTATATTCGGGGAGGGGGGGGAAATCCTTTAAAAAGATAGTTAGACCAGAGTTCCCCATCACTTCAGGGTTGAGGCCATGAGTGAGGGAGATGGGAAAGAGATGGGGAAAGGTTTTGTAGGAGGAGCAGTACTGGAGAAAGAGAAACTCTTTTCAGCATGCAGGGTGCTTTTAGAGTAATTGAAACATTGAAAGATTCTCATGCAATTCATACGTTAAAAACAATAATTTCCATCCCTTTTACTCAAACAATTTAACTGAGTCTGCCATGCTTTTTTTAAATGGGAAACTCATGGAAAAAGTGAAACAAAATAGAACACTGAACTTAACTTCTAAGTAGAGGGTTAAATGGAGATTTATCCTGGCTTGTTCATCTCTATTCTAACTTAACTCTGATCATAATAAATTCATAAAAGTGTTTACCGAACAGCAGAATAACATTTTTAGAAGTACAACACATCGTGTCTTTGATAGACTTTGGAAATGCTGTCATCTAAAGTCACAGTGATAGACTAGAAAAAATGTCAGCTAAAGATGTAGTGACAATATTCAACATGGACTAGGGTGAGTCTGAACACAAAACCTTATGCAGTTATAAAGCTCCCTAGGTAATCCTGAGTTAAGCACTAAGATTATGTGCAGCAAATTAATTACTAGCACATTTATTATGGCATAATCTTCACAGACTACTTTATTTAATTAATAAATTCATTTTTATAGCCGCCCATCTCAAGCAAGTGTCTGTGGGCAGTGAATAATCAATTAAAAACAATTACAGTAGAAAAATAACACACACACACACATACATACACACACACACACACACACACACACACACACACCATGTTTCTCCAAAAAGAAGGCCAGGTCTTATTTTCTTTTGACCCTTCCAAAAACGGCTAGGCCTTCTTTTTGGAGGGTTCTAATTATTGACTCACCTTGTGGCTGTGGCAGCGCCCACCATAGTGCCTGCCCACTTCTTCTGCGGCTGCTTGCCGCCACTCACCCGCATCACCCCGGTCTCCATTTTGCCTTCAGATGCTTACTGGAAGGCATTTGGAGCCAATATCAGAGCTCTGGATTGATCCGGAGCTCTATTATCGGCTGCAGAAGGCTTTCCAGAAGGCATTTGCAGCCGATAATAGAAGAAAGACAATTGGTTTTTAGGTATTGCTAATACCTAAAACATGTGCTAAGTGAGACATTTTCCTCATTATTTTTATACTTTTATTCATTAAATATGACACTCAAGTCAACTGAACACTTAACAATATATCACAAATATTATTGACTGGCACTGATGGTTGATACGGGGCGCTGCCAGCATCCTAGGTATCAACTAAGCATCTTCTTCAAATGTACGATGTTCCGAGTAGTGCAGTTTTTTGCAGTTCTACTGGTGTTATTGCAGGAAGCTGTAATTTCTTGATGTATTTTACAAAATTCTTGGACATGGTGCCAAGTGCCCCAATGACAATGGATATTACTGTCACGTGTTTCATCCATAATCGCGTAGTTTCAATGGCCAGGTCGCGATATTTCATGATTTTTTTTTCCAGTTCTTTTTATTCGACTCTGGTGTCTCCTGGTACAGCGATACCAATAAATTGTACGCTTTGGTTTTCGACAACTGTGATATCTGGCATGTTGGGTTCTAAATGACGGCCCATAGATATTCGAAAGTCCCACAAAATCTTCACCTTCTCATTTTCAACAACTTTTTCCACTTTGTGTTCCCATGACTTTTTGGATACAGGTAATTTGTATTTTTTACATGCTGTCAGATCCGTGTATCTGTCATTTCTTCAGAGGAAGAAGAAAAGGGGGGGGGGAACTGATAAAGAAATCCTTTCTTGATGTAACCTGAATATATCTAACCTTATATCGAATATGCACACCCACACATGATACAATGGGGGGGGAAAGAAGCCAGATGGCCAGAACCTAACACCTCTGAGAGGCACAGCCAGGAGATGAGGGGTCCATAAAACTCCACAGTGAAGTGCTCTGGGAAATCTCCAAAAACAGTCCGTTCTAAAAAGGGGTGGAGGAGGAAGTTAGGTACGTCTTGGGAAAGCTACATGAGAAAAAACCTTCCAAAAAGGGAAGGATCCCCTCCCAGAGGGGCTGGGAGGGGAATTAACATATTGGCTTTTGTTTCCCTAAGTAAACATTGGGATGGGGGGGGGGATTCTAAACTCCCTTATCTATCACTGTATGCCTGAGGGACCTCAGACGCTGCTTTGAATTCCTACTGGACTGTCTCATCTCAATAAAGGATTCCTTTTGATAAGTTCGGTTCTCAGAAGTTCATTCTTATTGTTTGAATGGGAAGAAGTTCCGTAGCCTGACATAAAGCAGCGTCTGCAATAGAGGTCAACCCGGAGAGGAATTTTTTTTTTTAAACAATTCACTCTACCGAGGGGATCCTGCAAGAGAAAAAAAAAAAAATGTCTGAATACAGCAAGGAGCAAGGGGGAGCCGAATGCTGGGGAGAAACGTCAACAGTTACCCAGCCAGATACTGACTCGATGTGCCCCATCGAAGACAGCGAGGCTCCCTGCGAATCCTCCACCAAGCGCCGGTGGTCTATAGGTGTAGGAAAGAGAGACACCTGGAATGGAAGAACCAGGGGAGTAACTCTCACCTGAGGAAATTGCAAACCCGTGTGGAAATTGGAGCTAGAGGCCCTATCGAATCAGGAAGAATGGGATGAGGAGCCACCGGCCGATGACCGAATGAGACGGTACATCAATCGCCTAGTGAGGGAAGCCCTGGTGAACCTCGACATGGGGGATGCACAAAGACGACAACGCAGGAGAGCGAGGGAACCAGAAGGTGAGAGAACCCGAGCCACCACCCCGGATTCAGTGGAGATTGAGCGGGAAGAGGGACAAGCTGAAGAACCAGCAGCCACACCAGGTACCCGACCCTTAAACGCCCCGGATCAGGGAATTAACCCTGGCCAACCCAGAAACATACAATTACAGAGGAAGGTTCCACCCTTGGGGGTAAAATTCAATGGAGACCCCCAGAAATTGGGATTTTTCCTGGCACAAGTGCTCACCTACATGCAAGAATATGGACAGGATTTACCAACCCAAGGGTCCCGGGTGCGAATTGTCACCCTAGCTCTTGAAGGGGCGGCAGCCAGATGGATGGTAACGCTCCACAACGTCAATGCCCCAGAATTAAGAAACTTAGATCGCTTTATGACGGCCTTATGCCACCGTTTCGAGGACCCGCTTGCCGATAGAAAAGCCCGGGACCGCATCAGAGTCGTGAAACAAGGTCGTCGCCCGGTAGCAGAATACACCGAGAATTTCGTGACCTGGCCGGCCGGGTAGATTGGCCAGAGGATATCTTAGTCTGCTGGTTCAAAGATGGACTAAATGATGATCTATACGCTGCCTGGCCCGTGGGGCCCCAAACCTCTTGCATGAATGGTACATGATGGCAGAGGAGGCAGAGATAGACATGACTCGGAACCGGCACCGTGCTGGTAAGTTTTGGAAAAGATCCCCACCCCTGGGGAAACGGGAAGTTTTCAAACCCCAATCCACCATGACTCCAAGAACGCCTGGTTGCTTTAAGTGTGGAAAGGAGGGACACCGTGCAGCAGAATGCCACTCGAAGACTCCTGCCAGAAAGCTAGACCACCCATCAGGGAGGAAACCCACAACATCCAGCCCTCGAGGGAAGGAGACTGGCCTGAGGGGCCGAGTAGATGTGGGATTCCGACCCCCTCCCAAACCTGAGGAAGAATCCCAAATGCTCCGAGGGGACCTGAGCCAATCCGAAAGTGATCCAGAGGATGACCCGCTGGTAAGCAATCCAATTGAACCAATCACCCTACCCCTGAGACTGTTTATCCCCAGCCAAGGGAAGGGGGAGGAAGTTACAGCGTTGCTGGACTCGGGATGCACTCGATGCCTAATCAAACCCTCCCTTGCAGATAAATTGGGAATCCAACTGAAAGAAATGGAAAATCCCATCGCTTTCTGCCAATTAGATGGAACCATAGCAGGGGGGGAGCCAGCCAGGTTTACCACAGAACCATTGAAATTAAGAGTAGGAAAACACAGGGAGATGCTCACATTCATTGTAGCCCCAGGGATGGAAGAGCCACTAGTTCTGGGTCTCACATGGCTTCAGAAATGGAATCCAAAAATAAATTGGAGGACAGGAACCATAAAATTCCAGAGAGATGTAATATTTGCAAAAAGCTCAGAGGAAAGGATAAAGAATGGGGAAGAGAACAGAGAATCAGCCATGACCGGACAGTCTGTGAAACCCATTAACATCCCCCATGAGTACCAGGATCTGGCCCAAGCATTTAGTGAGGAAGCTTGTGATGAACTCCCACCTCATCGAGCCACAGACTGCGCTATCGAAATCCTACCAGGGGCTAAACTCCCAAAACCACAAATGTATTGCATGTCTCCCAGAGAACTGAAAGAACTCAGAGCATTTATCGATAAAAACTTAAAGCGGGGTTTCATCGAACCCGCCAGACCAAAAATAGCGGCCCCAGTGTTATTCCGTGAAAAGAAAGATGGCTCCATGCGTCTTTGTGTAAATTATAAAAAATTGAACTGCATTTGCATAGAAAATATGTATCCACTCCCCCTCATGAAGGACATGTTAGCCCACCTCTCAAAAGGAAATTTTTTTTCAAAGTTAGACCTACGGCAAGCATATTACCGCATCAGAATAAAGGAAGGGGATGAGTGGAAGATAGCTTTTAACACACCATTGGGATGCTACCAATTTAAGGTGCTCCCTTTTGGACTGCAAGGAGCGCCTGCAGTGTTTATGCAATTGATCAATGAAACCCTTCATGAATTTTTATTTAAAGGGTTTTAGTGTATCTTGATGATATTTTAATCTACACGGAAATGATGGAAGAACACATCAAGCTACTCCGTGCAGTCCTCACAAAATTCTTAGACGCTAAACTATATGCAAAACTCTCCAAATGTGAGTTCCACCAAGAGAAAATTGACTATTTGGGGTACAGAATATCCCATGAGGGAATAGAGATGGACCCACAGAAAGTGAAAGCTGTATTGGACTGGGATCCACCCCACACACGCAAACAATTGCAAAGTTTTCTGGGGTTTGCAAATTTTTATCGCCAATTCATTCCAGCTTTTGCAAACATCGCCCTCCCTATCACAAACTTGCTAAAAACGAAGGGGGGGGGGAACCCAAGCTTAGGCAACCCCTCATCTGGACAATGGAATGCCAAGCAGCATTCGAGAAACTCAAACGCCTGTTCGCAGCAGAACCGGTCCTTAAGCACCCAGATCCCGAACAACCTTTTGTCATCCAAGCAGACGCCAGTGATGTTGCAGTTGGGGCAGTCCTCCTCCAAAAGAATGAAAGTGGACAATTACAACCATGTGCTTATACATCTAAGAAACTGACAGAAACCGAGCAAAGATGGGCCGTATGGGAGAAAGAGGCATATGCTGTGCGGTGGGCAATGCTCACATGGAGACATTTCCTGGAAGGAAACCAAATCCCCTTTGAAGTATGGACTGATCACAAAAATCTGGAAGCTCTGAGAAATCCACGGAAACTCTCCGAAAAACAAGCAAGGTGGGCTTGATATTTTGAACGTTTTAATTTCAATCTCAAATATTTTCCTGGGAGAAAGAATTTCTTAGCAGATGCACTGTCCAGGAAACCCCAATACAACAGCAAAAAGATTGAAGTTATAAAACCGATGATCCAACCGACCCAACTAGCAGCCAAGGTAATCACCCGGGCACAAGAGAAAAAAAAATCATCCCTGACTGAAGACACAACGACGTCAATATTTAAGGAGGCACTACTTAAAGATGATTGGTTCCAGGCTAACAGAAACATGTGCTTACTCAAAGATTGACTGGCTTGGGTAGAAAACAAGCTTTATGTCCCTGCAAGCCAGAGAATGGAACTCACGAAACGCTGCCACGACTCCAAAATAGCAGGACACTTTGGTTTTGTAAAAACCCTGCACCTCATCAAAAGACAATTTTGGTGGCCGTCCCTCAAAAAGGACATTGAAAACTATGTTGCGAGTTGCCCCATCTGTGCTGCTGCAAAGAGAAAACAAGGAAAATATCCTGGACTTTTACAAACAGTAGCAGACCCTTCTGCTCCCTGGAAAGAGATCTCTATGGACTTTATAGTGGAACTTCCCGAAAGTGCTGGGAATACTGTCATTTGGGTTGTAACTGATCTTTTTTCCAAACAGGTTCATTTTATTCCATGCCAAAAGATCCCAACTGCCAGATCATTGGCAAAGATGTTCCTAATACACATTTATCGCCTTCATGGAGCCCCCCAACGAATTATCTCAGATAGGGGTGTTCAGTTCACATCCAAATTTTGGCGGGCGTTTTTAAACCTATTAGGCTCCACCCAGGGATTATCGTCTTCGAACCATCCCCATACGGATGGAGCAACAGAGAGAGTGAATTGTGTATTAGAACAATATTTAAGATGTTTTATTAATCACCAGCAGGACAATTGGACTGACCTTCTTCCTTTTGCAGAGGTAGCATACAATAACTCAGTCCATAGTAGCACAGGGTTCACCCCATTCCACGTAGCAACGGGCCAAGAATTCAACCCCATGCCGGAACTACCCACCAAAGAACCTGAAATCCCCTCCCTTAAGGAGTGGATGGATAATTTACAAGCCATGTGGCCAGTGGTAAGATTATCTCTACGGGAAGCTAGAGCAGTTTACAAAACTCAAGCAGACAAAAAACGCTGTGAACCTAAACCTTTCAAGATTGGAGACCGTGTATATTTGTCCACAAAATTCTTAAAATCATTACAACCTTCTAAGAAATTAGGACCAAAATTCATTGGGCCATTCCCCATCTCCAGAATTATCAACCCCGTGACGGTAGAGCTTCATCTTCCAAAAACTCTTAGGCAGATTCATCCAGTATTTCACTGTAGCTTGCTCAAACCGGAGATCACTTCAAACCTCAGACCCCGCCTTCCCACACCCCCAACCCCCATCATGATACATGGGGAACAACATTTTGAAATTAAAGACATCCTTGATTCACGCACTTACCGTGGATCCACACAATATTTAGTAGCTTGGAAACACCTTCCTTCCTCAGAAAATGAGTGGGTAGCCAAAAGACATGTAAAAGCACCCACATTACTATGAAAGTTCCACCTAAAATACCCTGATAAACCGTCCTGAACTGCACATGTAACGCATGATTTTTGTTTTTTCCAGGTAGACCAATCTGTTTTTTAAAGGAGGGCAGGATGTCAGATCCGTGTATCTGTCATTTCTTCAGAGGAAGAAGAAAAGGAGGGGGGGAACTGATAAAGAAATCCTTTCTTGATGTAACCTGAATATATTTAACCTTATATTGAATATGCACACCCACACATGATACAATGGGGGGGAAAGAAGCCAGATGGCCAGAACCTAACACCTCTGAGAGGCACAGCCAGGAGATGAGGGGTCCATAAAACTCCACAGTGAAGTGCTCTGGGAAATCTCCAAAAACAGTCCGTTCTAAAAAGGGGGTGGGGGAGGAAGTTAGGTACGTCTTGGGAAAGCTACATGAGAAAAAACCTTCCAAAAAGGGAAGGATCCCCTCCCAGAGGGGCTGGGAGGGGAATTAACATATTGGCTTTTGTTTCCCTAAGTAAACATTGGGATGGGGGGGGATTCTAAACTCCCTTATCTATCACTGTATGCCTGAGGGACCTCAGACGCTGCTTTGAATTCCTACTGGACTGTCTCATCTCAATAAAGGATTCCTTTTGATAAGTTCGGTTCTCAGAAGTTCATTCTTATTGTTTGAATGGGAAGAAGTTCCGTAGCCTGACACATACTGACCAGTGTATTAATTTAGTAACTCGATCCTGTCTTGCTTTGTAATCAGTTTGCACGATTTTGGTGCACTCACACATTAAATATGAAACAGTTTCAACTTTGCAAAGTCGGCAGTTCGGATTGTTGGATTTATTTATTTATTTTTGTTGTTATTTTGTACTTTCAATTGCTTACATCTAAGGGTGGATACACAAGTATCCACAATTTAAAATTGATTTTTAATTTTAAAAACGATTTAAAATTGATGATGTGGACACAGCTATGCTTCTTGCCTAAATCTAATTGCACTTCCTGTGTGCTAGCCACACAACACAAAATGTGAATTATTTTATTTATAATTTCTTCATGTATTATAGATAAAATGGTAGCTGGTCTATGATGAACATTACTTGGGTAGTAGGTGGTGATTTATGTGGAAAATTGACAGGATCAGCTACTGAGGAAGGCTTCTGATTGCAAGACCCAACTTGCTAGAAAATAAGATCAGCACCTAGGAATGAAATTTAATCCGGAGGCATCATACTTTGAAGAACTATTTCAAAAGCATCATACAAAATTAAAGAAACCTACTTCTGAAGTTCTCAGCAGCCCTATAATAATCTCCCTTGACTTCTGTCCCATCCTGATCCAAAGCATCTTTGATGAAGTGGAAATAAAACAAAAACAAAAAGATTGTGTAGCTAGTTAATGGGGAATCTGTTTAAAGAAGGTTTACTGGGATGGGACAGTCATTTAAAAATAGGTATTTTACTGCAGTATCAAATGTGAAGATAATGGGTATTTTTTTGAAGGGAAGAGCAGACCTACCTGTTCCCTTGTCCCCACGCTTTGGGCTGCTGATTTGATTTCTCAATTAATGTGGTCGCCCCAAACAAAGAACATCACTCATATCCTGTTTAACTATCAACTTTGTTTTTCAGCCAGACTCCAGCATTTAACGTCACTAATTGAAAGGATAGCTCTCTTAGCACTCCATAAATAAGCTATTTTACTTTTTCCAAGATAGTAAAGCAAGGTCTTCAAACTCGGCAAGTTTAAGACTTGTGTACTTCAATTCTGAGAATTCCTGAGCTAACATGACTGGAGGAGGAATTCTAGGAGTTGAAGTCCACAAATTTCAAGCTGTCAAGTTTGAAGACCCCTGTAGTATAAACACAGGAACAGTAAGAAAAACTTTAGCCTAAATCTAAAGCCATTCAATTAAGCACTTCCTGGCTTGATCAGCTAGGGCTCATCTGTTAAGGGCAATGATCTTACCTGATTACAGGTAGTGCTCACTTAGGAACTACAATAAGGAACAGCAACTCAATTGCTAAGTGTTGGAGTCACTAAGTAGAAAATCACATTATCACAACAGACTTAGAACTTCATTTTCCCTTTGGTTGTTAAGTCATGTGGCCAAGACTATTTGGTTGTCAAACATCATGCGGCCAAGACTATTTTACTTTCACATTCTCCATTAACTCTGTTTGTTGCAACCCAGTTATGAAGCACACAGATACTGCAATGGGTCATAAGTGTAAGGATTGGTCTCAAAGCACTTTTTTACACCTTCATAATTTCAAATGGTGTTAAACAAGACAGTCAGTAAATGAAGCTTTTCTGTAGTTCATTAGGAATGTTTTCCACATACCAATATACTATATTATTTTATCTCATTTCATCTGTATTTACTTTACTTTAGTTTATTATGTATTAATTAATATATAATAAACTGAACTAAAGTAAAATAAATACTCTCTACTATGCTAGTAGTAGTTTGAATAGCTGCCACAAAGAAGATCAACCTGTTTTCCAAAGCACCAGAAGGCAAGACAAGAAGCAATGGATGGAAACTAATCAAAGAGAGATCCAAGAATAATTAACCAGTGAGAATAATTAACCAGTGGAGTAGCTTGCTTTCAGAAGTTGTGGTTGTCCCATCATCGGAGGCTTTTAAGAAAGAATGGACAACAACCTGTCTGAGTCTCCTGTTTAACTAGAAGTTGGGGAGTTGAACTAAAAGACCAATGTTCCTTCCAACTATATTATTCTGTTTTCTGCTTACGAAACATAAAAAAATTGAAGGTGTTATGATATGTACAAAATAACCCTTGAGTAACAAGGATATGCACATGGAAATGTTTATGAGAGTAGTTATGAATAATTATTCAGCCACACACAGATACACTAAATTGAGTTAAAGTTTACTTTAAGAAATAGCACAGTCCAAAAAACGGTCCAGGTCATATACATTTAACAGTCCAAAGAATATCCAATTACAAAGTCTTCTTACCAGTTGCCTTTGTCATTTACAGTAAACAAAATATCAAAGCATAAATACAACAGAGATAGCAACAGAATGCCAGAGAGAAAGAATGTCAGAGATACAGAATGTCAGAGAGAGAACAAGCTATGATCTTTCTAGCTCCCTCTTATGGCAACTTGCAATACAATCAACCAATCAGAATATAGCACAAATCAATACAGTGATCTTGTTTTAAATCTACAAACATACATTGTTGGTTTATATATTGCCAACCCAACTAATTGATATACAGATTCCTAACAGAAGGCCTGACAAAGACTAGGAATACAACATTCCTTGTTATGATGTGATTCCATATAATTCTTATGATTTTTATAACAATCATTTTATGCCTGGCTACACCTACTTTTGTATGGTGTCCTGAAAGTCTAGGAGTATCTGCATTACAGAGAAAAATAAACATCATTACTGGAACGTTCCTTAATTTAGCAAGTTTGCCTCCTTGTGTGATGAAATGGTTTTTCAGCAACAGCCTGAAACAAGTTTTGAAATAGTTCTTCTGAAGCCAACAAAATGATGTGCAGAATAAATTTAATAAAGACTAGACTGGTGCCACAAATAATTTGATTTCAGAAATAAACTATTTTGTCAATATTTAAGGCTTTTATAAATAGAATAAGTTAAATGTACTGACAAGATCTTGCAGAATATGAGGCTCAGTATATGAAGTTTTACTGCGGTAATGATAGAAATAAATTATGTGCTTTAATTAAGGATTCTTTTAAAAAACAAATACTATATTAACATCTTTACACCTACATAATTAGTTATTCCATTAATATGTTTGAAAGACACTGAAATTTTATTTGTAAACTCCAGGTGTAATTTTGTCAGACTGAGAGTTGGTTTAATTTACAAATGCTTTGGAGAAAGCTAAGCAGGTTTCCAAAATTATTTCATTTCTAGTTATTCAAATTTTATTTTATTTTGTGGTGCAGTGACTGAAGTACATATGAGGTGTGTTGCTCCCAAACCAAAAACCTAGTTTAATTGGTAAAATTTCCTACACCAGTGGTGGTTGACTTTGTGGGATAAAACTACATCTTAAATCCCATGACTTTTGTTAAACTAGTGCTCCTTCTAAACATCACAGATACAATCAGAACATGTGGTAAAACTGTATAGTAACATAAAGGTAAAGATAAAAAGCCACTACCAAGGCACAGTCGGGTAAAAGAAACCTGAGCCCAGGGCAAGTGTTGAAAGTTAAAACCCACCCCTCTCCTATGGTAGGAAAATGAAAAATTTTAGAATATACTAAAAAGGCAAAATATTTCCCTAAAAAGAAAAGTAGAAACTCAGAGAGGCAGAAACTCAGCCTGCCACCTTTGCTAATGGACCATTACTCTGCCTATTTTACATAACAAACAACTACTCCAGGTAGAGCTATAATAGGAATTGCCCAAAGCCCTTTCATTACATCACCATCTAGCAAGGCTCAACCAAGTCTGGGACTCAGGACACTCTTCAGAGTTGGCCCTGCATGGCCCCATGGGAGTCTGACAACCAATCAGAATTGAAGCTCAAATTCAAATCCCAACAGAGAGCATAAAACCAAGGGACTCTCAGCATTTCTGCCCTTTTTTTTCACCCAGGAGCTCCAAGGCATGCGATCCTGTCCACCATTAAACTATCTTTCCAAGCAGTCACCATCTTTCTTCCCCACTTGGAACTATTTCTTCCAACACAAAGATGTAATGTGAGTAACATCTCAGATAAGCCTATCCCTGGTTCTAACCCAAGATAAAGGGAAATTGAGGGAAGCACATTCACATTTGCAAGCTTTTGTTTTATTACAGTATAGGTTAGCAATAAAAGTAATATCGATCTACATGGCATTGGCTTCCTAGCGTTAGCTACCTTGAAGGAATGACACATACTCTTGCTATGATTGTATTGTCAAGTATCAAGGTAGTGATAAAATGTCTAGGAAATTTGGGGAGGGAAGTGTTTGGATCCAGAGACAACAAGCACATCAGTGAATAAATAAATTTTAAATGTTTAAATTAATTTAATTGGATTTAAACTCCTAATATAAAATGCATACATACCAAGGACTATGATACCCCAAATCTCTTACAAGCTATCAGTAGCTCTTTAATAACAACAGAAATACCCCAAGGAGAGCTGATTTCCACAATAATCAGTGCCAGGTTCACAGTGCTGAAGCTCCCAACAAATAGCACCAATCCTAAAAATTTTATCAAAACCATGACTTGAGACTACAAGACTTGATCTTGACTAAGTGGCATATAACAGTGGAATGGGAATTGAAAGTTTGAGACTTTCACTGATTCGCAGCTACGTGAAGATTTCTCTCCCTGCCTTCTCCTTTATTCAGAAAAAGAGTGAGAAACAAGCTGGTTAGCTCTGAAAGAGCTCTAGACTTTTCTTAATATATAAAGGATAAATAAAAATATGTCCCTAACTGCCTCAATATAACAATGGTTGTCCGCACTGCTGCTACAATGATGTGGTAGGAAAGATTGATATTTTTTATTTGTGTGTGCTTTGTGCCATTTAACTATTCAATAAAAGAATGAGCTATTGAATCAAATATGGATAACACAACTGCCATGGCCTATGTGTAAAAATAAAGCTATATATACATACATATACATATACATATACACAAATACATACATACATACATACATACATACATACATACATACATACATACATACATATGTTACAACCATTCTGAATAATTTTCCCCCCTTTCATTCAATTATGTCTGATTTTTGGAGGCTGCTCAGAGAAGTCCCAGTAATTTGCTTGGCAATGTTTTCAGAACAGAAGTGATTTGCCATTGTCAAATAGTATATTACTATAATAACTGATCAAATGATGGATGTACACATATTTGTGGTCTGATCAAGGTCCAGTATTTAGAAAAATCAGAACTGAAATTCTTGAAAGTAATGAATGTTGATGTTTGGCTAACCGGTTGGAACTCACAATTTGAAACGTTATTCCAACCAGTATCATTTTCACTGCTAAAACATTTCAAGAGAGGATGAACCCTTTCTGAACAGCTTGTATGGTTTAGAATGACTAACTAATTGCCATGTGAAAAATTACTGCATTTCTGATATTCTACCTAATTATCACTTCTGGGCTATTTTCATTAAAATGATTCTCATAATTTATTAAAATAACTTCTCTAATTGCATTCATGCATTAGTAATTACCATTTTTTTTAGGATTTTATTCATTAAATTCGAGCAGTTGAAGGTAATTATGGAAGATGAAAATGGCTATGTGACATAGAGACTGGAACATCTCAGGTGAAAATAAAAACACAGGAAATCTTATGATGGGCTGAACTATTTATATTTATTCTTCAGTTTGTATAAAAAAAACCCTTGTGGTTATAGACATTCTAGATATACCTGGCTCTTTGGCGGCTGTGGTTTACATCAGAAAACCACATTCTTCGCGCATACATCTTTATCCCTCTTCCTTTGAGTTAGATTTTAGCATTCAGAGTATCATCTTCTAATCTAGACCAAATAGTGGATCTACGGTGTGCTCTACAGAAGTCTTTATTTATTGATTTTCTATATTTATAGTCCTCCTTCTTGAAGCAATTTAGAATGAAAAAAGCCATAAAATGCACAATAAAGAATTCATGAAACAAGATAAGGGAATCTTTAATAAAACAAATTCATTTAAAAATGGGAAGAATGAGTGCAGCAAAAATGTTCTTCTAATATTCATTGTGAGAAAGAGTTATTGAAGAAGTGAGATATAATATCTAGTCCCAAATACCAAAGGGGAGAGAATTCCCGAATACCAGGTGCCACCACAAAGGCCTGTTCATAAGCATATAGCAGGATCTCCTTTGATAATATCAGTGACTAACTGAACCAACAATGGAAAATGTTTTTTATAGGAATAAACCACCGTCTTCAACCCATTCCTTCCACACGTCCTATTGTTGAATCTATTATAAGGCTCATCAAGAATTCAGGAAAGAAAACTGGATTAGAACAATGGGGAGATGCTCCCTCATTTTCTCTTGCATCAGAGAAGTTAGAGAATATGTTCATCTGAATTCTTGAAGGTGTAGATTGAAGCTGGTGATGGCCTCATATGCTGACTCCTTTTAGATTGTTACCTCTTCTCCAGGGGTGGGATTCTACCAGTTTGCACCTATTCGCTAGAACCAGTTGTTAACATTCTAAGCAGTTCAGAGAACTGATTGTTAGAAGAAATTACTGGCCTAATCCTGTAAGGAACGCAGGAAGGAAACATTCTGGTGTTGCTTACACAAACTGCCTCTCCATTAACCCTTATTACATTCTGTCGCAGAAACTTCTCTGGAGGTTTTTTTTCCCTTCCTTTGCTGGTACTTTGCTTGTGTGGAGTGACCATTCAAAGTTACAGTGGCACTGAAAAAAATTACTTATGACCATTTTTCACACTTACAACTGTTGCAGCATCCCCACAGTCACGAGAGGCCAGGCGAGGAGATGCGTGCCTCAATGTGAATGATATTGAGTTGGCCACACCCAGCCAATAACATGACCACCAAGCCATACCCACCAACTAAGCCACATCCACAGAACCGGTTGTTAAAAAATTTGAATCCCACCCCTGCTCTTCTCTGTCCAGCTGCTCATTCTGAAAGGATGTTCTACACATATTTATATAAACATATACACTTTCCCCTAAAAAATCATGGGTCTTGCATTATAAGGATTTGAACTGATCTGAAAAATGGTAATTTGACAACTCTTCGTATCTTAGACGTCATTTCTATCATATTATTCTTTGTTTATATGACTCACAGTCCATATTGCAACATAATATAGCACAACATTTCCACAATGGAAATTCTATTTTTCTTATGCTCAGTTGTTCCTACAACTTTTTTAGAGTAAGCTCCAATGCACTAAACCTACAGTATATGTTTAGAAGGTTATATGCAACCATCAGAAGGAAGAGAGTATCAGTTTCTCCAAAAGTTTAATAATGCTGTTCATGTCATAAATGAAATGGGATGGGGTTCATTTATTTATTTACAGAAGTAAAATTGTGTTGACTTTCCTTATTAAATAAAATGGTCATAGAGGTTATAGCTGACAGATGTTTAACAACAACAATAGGTAAATTATTAAAGTGATGTTTGAATGGCGTATGGAATGCTATAGCAATAATTTCTTCAGCCTCTCAAGATACATTGATCATCTTTTCTTTATATTGTTGTAATGAAAGAGCAAACTTGTTTATACTGATTTTTTGTAAGACAAATGTTTTTTTTTTTTTTACTGGTAAGAATCTGCAATGGTAAACAAAGCAGCATTAACTCAGAATGAGTCAATTGCCCAAAATACTTCCCTGTAAGGGTGTATAAGCACATAATGTTTGTGAAAAGTCAAAGTAATGTGACTACTGATAATGACATGTTCTCCTAATTTGCATAATGGCAATTTATTCCTCTTTAGTAAATAGTTCCAATATGCAGCTAAGTTACCCTATCTATCATTTCTTCCTAGTTCAGATCCTTCTAACAGTTATATACTTATGGATGAATAGGATACTACTCTAATCCACAGGTTCTATTATATCATCCATAATGGTGATAATGCTTTTAAAGGGTTCTCAGCTGGTATTGATATCTTTTGCAATAGATCTTGAGCTTTTTGCTCTCTTAACTGGTAAAATCAGTAATAGCTACACTTAGAGTACATACCCATTCTTTTGGGGAAAAGAACTTTATGCAAAGTGCAGTAAAAGGGCATGAAGCTGGGGACGAAAGAGCTTAAACACAGACTATAAATAAAAAGGAAATGAGATCTTACTGAATCCCACTTACACCTATCACACTCATTATATTGTCCACACTTTTCTGTGCTCATAAAACTTCATTGCTTCCAAAGCCCATACATACCTATTTATTTAGTTTTTTGCTCTTAAATTCTTACTTTTAGTGTAGACAATCTCTTTTGGATACCTCACCATAAATCTCTCAGTCTTCCTCTTCCTCTCAAAGCATTTACTCTTCTTTTATACACGTATCTTCTAGTTGATTTGTATTCATTCTCTCTACAAGGCAAGATCTGCTCAATATTAACTTCTCTTCTCTTCTCTTCTCTTCTCTTCTCTTCTCTTCTCTTCTCTTCTCTTCTCTTCTCTTCTCTTCTCTTCTCTTCTCCCCTCCCCTCCCCTCCCCTCCCCTCTCCTCTCCTCTCCTATACTATTCTATTCTATTCTATTAGCACCATTTAGTTTTGATCCTATTTCTTCTAGTTTTACTACTCAGAATTTTAAAGTGACCCAGTTCTGCTGTATTCACTTTACTTTTATGTTTCTCCTGATACCAATTCTACTCTCTATATAACAAATTGATATACATGTTTCTTTCTTTCATTATTGTCATTAATGAACAACTTGCAATCATTCACTCCATTTTCCCTGCTAAATGCAACCATCATGTATTTCACTATTTGAATTAAACTGGGAATTGACTGTTTGATGAATTCATGTTCAGATTCAGATTCTTTACCAAATCATATAGTCTAATGAATGTTGCAAGTCATTTGGGTTCTTAGCCAACAATGCACGATCTACATACAAAAGTATGTTTGTTGGATTTTGACCAATTCCTTTCTTAACTTCATCACATCTATTCTTGCACACATATTCATAGATGTATTAAACAATTTCTGAAGCTGTCCTAATCTTATTCTCTTCTCAATGTTGAAAAGTAAATGAACTGTGTAATTAAATCAAAATTATTTTGGGTCTTGGAGTTCTGGTTCTTGACCACTTTGTCAACCCATTGCCCAACATAGTACTCAAAGGCTTAATGTAGTCTTCAGTAGGCATTACTTGGGTACCACTGCCATAAATGATTTTGCCATATGAAAGCAATGCATATACTAGCTGAACATGGATATTGCAAAATATAGCAGGCTAATTTTTTTTTAAAAAAAGTGTCTGTCATCTTATATCTTAGAGCCAGATGATCTATTTATCAACCTCTTGTTTCATAATCCTTTCTATCATCTTCATTATTTTAATCAGGTTTCAGATCCAACAGACATTAAATCAACTAATGCAAAGGATAACTAGCAAAAACACATTGCACATTAACTATAAAGATTCTGGTTTATAGCATTATCAGCTGATAGTATTAGGCCTGTCTATTACCATGTTCATATCAGTGCAAATGCAGCACAATAACATTATTTAAATGGATTTCAACCATTTAATTATGTAATAGAATTATATAGCTCATAAGGAGAATCTGAGCCAGCCTAATGTTTAATCTACCATTTCCATCTTGCTCTGGATTCCAGACAAAAAGAGGAATAACTCATTCTCTATTTTCTGACTGATCTTCCCGTAATCTTTTCTTCCTTAGGTAGCTGCATAGAAATGATGTAACCATTCTTGATAGGTTTTGATTTCTCAACCCCTATGTACTATGTAAGCAGTTTGCTTGCAATATGCTTCATGATGTCTGCTTTAAAGCATGACCTGTGAAAGGAGATATGGTATTCAAATTTTGGCATGACTAGCTCTTAAAAAGGAAGGAGTGAATTGTATTCTCTTATGTGGGCTACTGTAATATAGCATTGAATATAAATTAAGCAGCCACATTGCACAATTGTTTTGTATGTAGCTTTTAATCAAGTAGGGCACCACAATTTTTTCATGTACTGCTAAGTTAGGTCTCTTCATCTTAAACTTGAACAGTGTGTGTGGATGTGTCTGTGTGTCTGTGTGTACATGCATATGGACAAATTTTAACAACTCTGTATTTATCATTCATGACGTTTATTTTGCTGATTTTGTCCACTTTTCCACTTTATCAAGGGATTTTAAAAATTAAATTGGTATTAGCTTTCCCCCAATTTTGTGCAAAAGTTCTGCAAGTCTGAAAAATATCCCCTCAATTTGCATACCTAGTTATCTATAAAAAATTATAAGCAGAGCAGTCTTGTACAGAACTATGAAATTCTACTCAAGATCTCCCTTGAGGTTAACATGAAGTTATTAACAGGTGCTACTCGTTCATGAGCAATACATAAATATATCAACCAACTGAATATGGATCCAGTCAAAATCAATAAATATTTTAGCATCTTGTGGGTATCATGAATGGCTTTGTTAACGTTATCTGTGTTCTCCAAATGCTGCACAATCTACTAAAATATTATCTCTCAGAATAAAGGAAATGCAAATTGTGTGATATTGTATGTTTTGATAGGTTCCTGCTGATAGTGTACTTTAAAAAAAAAAGACTGATAAAAATCCTTGTCAAAATTTTGCTTACATATAAATGATTGAACTGTGATTCTTAAATTTCTTTCCCAAACATAAATGCACTTTTTGCTAAGAGGAACACTTATTTCTCAAAGATTTTTAACTCTTACAGAAAATCCTCAAACTGTCTCAAAACCTATAGAAAAGGTTTTGAACAGAGTGTATAAGCTTGGGAGATTGTTCATATAGCTTTGGGGTGCAAAGCAAGAGTTGCTTAATAATCTCTTTAGATCTCTTGAGTGTAATTCACTTCTATATTGTTTGTTGTATTCTCCCCAGGTTGAAATTCCTCTTGCAGAAATAAAATAGGATTAATTCTAATACCTGTTTTTTTTTTCCCTGTCACACAGTTGGCAGTATTCAATCAGGGTCAGATATAATTAGGACTGGAGTGGTTTGGTGGAGATGGAGCTCTCACCTCACAATCAGGAGGCTGTGGGTTCGATCCTAGCTAGAGACAGATATTTCTCTCTCTGTGCACAATGAGAATATGTCTGCTAAACAAAACTCCTCATGAAAGGAGGAGAAAGGCATCTGGCCATTAAATATTCAGTGGCCCAGACTCCACTCCGCAAGGAATTTTGGGGTCATTAAAAAATGATGATGAAATATAATTAGGACTGGAGTTGTGGATCATCAGGACATCCCTGGAATGGAGACTCAATCAAGATGGTATGAGATTTTATATATATTTTCTTCCCTTAAATATATGTAGCCATAGAAACCTATGTATGTATATGTGGCAGAGAGTACATATTTTTCTACCCTTCTTTAAGGATAGAAACTCTTCTTTAGTAAGCAACATACATTGGTCAATTCTATGCATCAATTTGCTGATATTCTCTACGTATGTAAGAAGGTTAATTAAGACTGGCTATCACAGTATTAGATTTAGATTAAACATTAGATGTTTAGATATAGTTCTTATATTTGAAAGTATGTTCATGTCAGCGAGGGGTATCAAATTCAATTTCATTGAGGATGGCATCAGGACTGTGGTTGACCTTGAGGGGTTGAGTGGGCATGGCCAACTGGGAGGATGTGACCGACTGGGTAGACGTGGCCAGCTTAACAACATTCACTGGGCATGGTCAACTGGATGGGAATGCCCAACTGGGCGGATGTGGCCAGCTTGACAACACTGCCTAAAGTCCTGGCAGGTTTCCTCTTTGCACTAGGTGGACCAGGCCAAAGCGGCACAGACCGCCCCTTTACATTTTCCAGGATGACTCCACGGTCCTGATCCAATCACATCTGGCCCATGGTCCTTGAGTTTGACATCCCTGGCTATGAGTTTGATCAATGGTATGATGCCAACCAAAGAGCTTGAGCTTACATTTCTGTTTTGATTACAATGTTTTAAAAATGGAATGCATGAGATCCACACAAAGCCGACGATAAAAACAACAGGATTTATTCTTGAAGATTTCCATTTAGGTGGCTGCAGAAGTATATCTGAGTGAAGGTTTAAGAGACATATTCAAGGTTGCTTCTCAAAACAGGGCTTTTAAAAGAAGCAAGTGTTGGTGTTAGGTCTCAAAAAGAAATATGCCAAGAGACAGCAGTGGGATCCTACCTGTTCCACTCCTGGTTTATTTTAATTTTAATTTATTGATTATTTATTTGTCAATTGCTTACAAGATAATAGGTGTAAGTAAAACATAGTTGTGAATACATGGATACATATAAGAAAAATAAAATGTAAAAGAAACAATAGGACAGGCACGTTGGTGCGCTTATGCACGCCCCCTACAAACCTCTTAGGAAAGGGGTGAGTCGATAGTAGACAGTCTAAGTCTTTTGGGGTTTGGGGAAGAAACCATAGAGTCAGGTAGAGTATTCCAGACATTGACCGCTCTGTTGCTGAAGTGGTATTTCCTGCAATCAAGTTTGGTACAATTAACCTTGAGTTTATATCTATTGTTTACTCTTGTGTTGTTATGGTTGAAGCTGAAGTATTGATTGACAGGTAGGATATTGCAATGTATGATTTTATATACCATACTTAGACGTATTATACTTAGATATATCATACTAAGTATTATACTTAGATGATTCAGTGATCAAGCATGCACACCTAACATGTGTGTGCACCTAACGCATACACACGGTTTTCCACACGCCAGCTGAGACCTGCAACGCCAATCAGCTAAGAGGATAAAGAAGAGAAAAGCGCAGAGGCAGGTAGGAGAGCCAATCCTACACTTTTCTCTTCTTTATCCTCTCAGCTGATCATGGGAGGATTTTTTTCCTCCTCTCAGCTGATTGTTGGAGGCCTTTTTTTGCTACTGGTTCAGCCTACCATTGCTGCCAAGAGGTATCATAAGAGTAGCAATCGGAGACTAGTTTGTTGGAAAAGTGGATGCAAACTTTATTAGTTTAGAGCTAGCACTCAGAACAAGATCTCATATGTGGGGAATATCCCAGCTTATTGCATGTGCAAATGTATGTTTATGGTGTTTGAATGAGTATTTTTTTTTTAGTTCAGAAAGTGAGTAACAAAAGTACATTTATTTAAGCGTATTCTGAATCTCTTGATAATTAAGAAAAACACTGAGTGTTATAACAATGGTTGATATGCCTCCAACATATAGCAATAGCACTTATATATCTCTTCATACTGTTTTACAGCCCTCTAGTTATACAGGTAGTCCTTGACTTATGAATACAGTTGAGCCCAACATTTCTGTTGTTAAGTGAAACATTTGTTAAATGAGTTTTGTCCCATTTTACAACTTTTCTAGCCACTGTTGTTCAATGAATAATTGCAGTTGTTAAACTAATAACACAATTGTTAAGTGAATCAATTTTCCCCATTGATTTTGCTTGTTAGAATGTCTCAAAAGAAGATAATGTGGCTCAAGGACACTGCAACCATCATAAATATAAGTCAAGTTAGTGTGGTGCTGTCGTTGGGATGGGGGGGGCGGTGAGAGTTGTGGGGGTGATTTTTTCCCCCAGATTTTGTTCTATTGTACTTTATTTATTTGATTCTTTTTGTTAGTTTTTAATTGTTTTTTTATTTTTATTTTTTGTTTTAAATATGGTTTTACATTGTGTAATCTGCCTTGAGTCGCCATGGGCAAATAGGCGACAATATAAATTAAATAAATAAATAAATCTGAATTTTGATCATGGGGATGTTGTGACAATCGTAAGTATGAAAAACGGTCATATGTCCATTTTTGCAGTGCTGTTGTAACTTCGAATGGTCACTAAATGAACTGTTAACAGATAACAGATAATCAGAGTTGGAAGGGACCTTATAGGTCATCTAGTCCAACCCCCCTGCCCCAGCGGGAAACCCTACACCATTTCTGACAAATGGCAGTCCAATCTCTTCTTGAAAGTTGTAAGTTGAGGACTATCTGGCATGTGTTGAGCCCCTTATAGTAGTCAGGGATAAACCTCTCATTGTTTAGAATGTTGGTTTTGATAGCATTTTTGACTGAGTATCCTTATAACCTGAGAAACCAAACTCTGTTTTGCAATGTTCTGAGGTAACAGAAACATCTAGAAGAATCCAGCTCAGTCTGTGACATATTCTTCTGAAAATAAAATCTACAGCCCATACACATCATTGCTGTTTCAATTTATCCTGTTCTTTAATAAAGTATCAAGATTTACCTTTATGGACTTACTTTATGGACTTACTAAAGAATAGAACAGGGGTGTCAAACTGGATTTCTTCGAGGACCGGATCAGCATTGTAGTGTTCCTCTATGGGCTGCCAGCAATGGTGGGGGGTGGCTGGGGGACATATGCTTCTGCAAAGGGCACGAGGGGGGATCCGTGCACGCCCCCCTGCACCTCATTTTCGCCCTCCATGGCCTCCTGCAGCACTGTTTTCAGCCTGTTTTGGGTCCATTTTTTTGGCTATTTTCAGGCCATTTAAATGTTTTTGGCCCATTTTTCAGCCTGTTTTCAGCCTTGTTTTCGGCCAGCTGATTGCTGTAAGAGATCATGGAGGGGGGGGTACATGAGGAGTGGTGCACCTGGCCTGTTTTAGCTGCCAGAGGCATTGTGGCCAGTCTCTTGTTATTTCCAGGCTGGTCCCAGAGGCCAGATTTAAGTACCTAGCGAGCCAGATCCGGCCTGCAGGCCTTGAGTTTGATATTCCTGGTTTAGAAGCATGTTGAACTATACACATATAGGGTAAAATGTAGTGAGGACAGAAGATATTCTCTTATGATCCTTCTGCTGACATGCTCAAGAGATAGACCAGGTTGAATCTATGGATTTTGAGGTACCATCAGAACTAGTATTGCTAAAATCCTGGGCATTACCAATCATTTATTTATTTATTTATTTATTTATTTATTTATTTATTTATTTATTTATTTATTATATTTATATACTGCCCTTCTCCCGAAGGACTCAGGGCAGTGTACAGCCAACCATAAAACTTTGTTACAATTATAAAAATTAAAAAAGAATTAAATATCTTAGGCTGTCTAAAATTATACCCTCCCCCAATAAATTATTAAAACCCAAATTTTAAAATCCCAATTTAAAACTCAAATACTAAATTACATTAAAAATCCTATATCAGCCTAGGCCAGCCTGCTCGAAGAGCCAGGTTTTTAATGCATGTCTGAAAGCTCTCAGGTCCATGTTATTGCGTAACTCCGGAGGCAGACCATTCCAGAGGGCGGGGGCCCCCACAGAGAAGGTCCTACTTCTAGGAGTCGCCAGACGGCACATAGAAGCCGTCGGCACCCGAAGAAGGCCCTCTCTGTGGAATGCACAGGTCGGTGGGAGATTACCGGCAGAACGCGGTCCTGCAGATAACCTGATCCAATGCCATGGATCGCTTTAAAGGTCAAAACCAGAACCTTAAAGCGAACCTGGAAAACCACCAGCAACCAATGCAGCTCGCGCAGGAGAGGCGTCACAATTGGTAATGATAATGCTAGACGATCTATACCAGTGGTAGTCAACCTAGTCCCTACCACCCACTAGTGGGCATTCCAGCTTTCATGATGGGCGGTAGGGGTTTTGTCCCCTACTTTATAAATCACCATTACTGTGGAACCGGTGGGCAGTTAGAGAAAATTGTACTACTAACAGAGATGCAAAAGTGGGCGGTAGGTATAAAAAGGTTGACTACCCCGATCTATATTGATAATGCTAATGCTATATCAATGATGAGTTGGTATTAGAACTTCCTATATATTTCTTTTTAAGCAGTCCAGTTTGAACAAGAACAGTGTATGTCCCGCACAATATTATGACTGTCTATTCAGATGTATATTATACATTTTATCATATTTAATTTAGCTTACTCTTTGGTAGTTATATTTAGAGTTTCATCATTAGTTGAAAAATTCTTATTCACTTGCATAAGATTTTGGACACAAGATATTGGCATGGAAGCATGTCGAGTTTTAGTTCTCTGTAAGAAACTTACCCTAACTAATCTGCATTGAATTATTATACATCTTCAACTTTATGGGGGTCCTGCTTTAAAGCCAGATTCTTGTGTTCTCCTGCTAGTGATAATGGACTGGAAAGCTATTAGATTCATTGTTTTAGTTGGAAGAGAGAGATTTCTGTTGTAAAACAAATTGATATTTAACCTTTACAGTTATTCAGGGCCCACAAATGCTGACAGTGGCATTTGTACAACATTGGCTTAATTTTAAGCAATCCAACTTTTAATAGCACTATATTGCTGCAAAAAACACTGACCCTTTAAGACCCTAGCAAAAATTACAGCTCCTTTGGGCAATGATGGAAGTTACGAAACCTAGATTTATTTCTATATTTGTTCATTTATATATTATTATTTATTATGCACATTTATGAAGAATAGTATATTTTTTTCTTACCTCAGCAATAGAGAAAAGTTGCTATTTTTTAATGAGAATAAAGTTAATGTCTTAAAATTGTCTTGTACCAGCATGCTCACTAATCCAATAACAATAGTCCTCCCTTACTAACAATAATTAGAGCTGGGTACTACTTCACTAAGAGACATATGACAATGGTCCCAATTGCCATCATTAAGTGAATCCCACGAGTTTGTTAGGCCAACATTATACAATAACCATTTCCAATCACCTATTGATTTCTTTATTGGCCTTGCTGCTTGTTAGAAGCTGGTGTGAAGACTGCAAATGGTGATCATGTGACCACAGAATTCAACATCATAAATGTGAATCAGTTGCTAAGTGCCTGAAATACAATGAGGTAACCATGTGGATGATGCAAGAGCTGCTATGAGGACGCATCATAAATCTCCTTCATTCAATACCATTATAAGTTCAAATAGTTGCTAAAATGGGTAGTCATTAAACTTGGACTACCTGCAAGTTAAAGTAAACCCAGAAAAGTATCATATAATCAATATTTTCTTACTTAAATTATTTGGTATTCAGTTCATATTTTATGTCACATGGGTTCAAATCGAAATGGTCCCAAGTAGACTTGAACAAGTTGCTATAAATACAATCTGTAGTAAAAAAAAAAAAAATTCAAAAGGCAACTGGACTGTTTTTTTCCCCTTGAGGAAAATGCTTGAGACAACCTTTGAGACAACTATGATCTGGATAAATCAGTAGAGTAGAATAAATAGAGTAGAGTATAGTATGAATAGAAGGGACCTTGTAAGTCATCTAGTCCAACCCCCTGCTCAAGCATTTCTGACTGATGGCTGTCCAGTCTCTTCTTGAAAGCCTCAAGTGATGAAACTGCCACAATTACTGAAGGCAAGCTGTCCATTGGTTGGTTGTTCTCACTGTCAGAAAATTTATCCTTATTTCTAGGTTGAATCTCTCTCTGCTCAGTTTCCATCCATTATTCCTTGTCTGGTCTTCAGATGCTTTGGAAAATAGGTTGACCCCCTTCCCCTCCTTTCTATGACTAAGAATCTCTACAGACAATTTGTGGTGATTTTGGCATGAAATGTTATTCTAATTTTTTTTAAAGTGGATTCCTTATTTGTAGTAAAATCTTATAATTGTGCTCAACTTTCTCTGAATGTTTTGTGTTAATTTCAGACTAAACGATGACAAGTACTAAAATAACTTTTTTTTTCTTCTGGCTGCTGCTTGTGCTACAAAGACTTTTTTTTTCTTTTTTGGTGATCTGCCATAAGTCATTCATGATGAAATTCATAGTAAACTTGCAGAGATGAAGAGATTTTGATGGAATGTAGTAGGCTGGATTCCCAGGAAGGAGGAGGGAATAAGAGCCAACTCAGTCTAGATATTATGTGTGAGAAAAAAACAATGAAGTCTAATAGTTATCCTTAATAGTTATCAGAGTGCATTTTAGATGCAGATACTAGAGTGCTTGAATTTGGAAAGATTTTGTCTATACGTATGGAATAATAGAAGAACTCTGCCTGGAAAATTAACCACTTGTATTTGTTAGCTTTTTTAGACCTGTCAAAAATAATATTGATAGATTAAAAAGTCCCTGACTTAACAACAGTTCATTTAGTGACTGTTCAAAGTTACAATAGCATTGAAAAAAGTGACTTGTGTCCATTTTTCACAGTTTGCAGCATGAAGATGTGATCAAAATTCAGATTCTTGGCAACTGGTTCATGCTTATGAAGTTATGTGATCACCTTTTGCAACTTTCTGACAAGCAAAGTGGATGAGGAAGCCAAATTCAATTAGCAACTATGTTACTAACTTATCAAATGCAGTGATTCATTCAAGAAAGATTGTAAAATGGGGCAAAACTCACTTAACAACAAAAATTTTGGACTCCATTGTGATCATGAGTCAAAGACCACCTGTACAGATTCACAATCGTCTTTTCAAAATGTGAAATATATCAAAAGTGAACATGCAGTAGCACCTTTTCTTGTTTTATAAAAGATATTTTTAATATGCAGTACATGCTAGAAGTTAAGACAGGCCACAGTTCATCAAGAATTACTTGTTTATTAGTTGCATGTTTGCGTGATGCTGAGAATTAGACATTTTGGTCAGAGGGCACAGTATCTTATAGATAAATCTCCTGTTGAAGTTGCTTCAAGACATCATGTGCTCTTAACCCTTATTTGTGTGTGACCCCAATTTATTAAATTCATGCAGTTAGAATTCAATACATTATGGTGTATATTCTTGTATCCAATCTCTTTCTGTATTACAACACAGGAAAAAAATTGTATAACATTTTCTAGTTTCTGTTTCAATACACCATTCAGGAGAAAACAACAAAGAAATGACAATCAATGACCTATTATTGTAGAAAAATCATAAAGCTTTGTTCTTTTTTTCAAAAAGTACCTGTAGGTGAAAGTTAACTTGAAAACAGATCAACAAACATTCTGTTATGATCGCAGCCACCATAGCATTTACCTGATTTTTATTCTTTAACTAATTTTCACTTTTAATTTTCAAATTAAAAGGCTTTATTGAAGAGCATTCTTCAATAGGAAACGCTCTTGACGTGGTATCCATTTGTATCAGTTTTTATTTAAATTTTTATCGGAGTTAGGAAGGGAAACCAGGTGGGGGTTGGGGGACAACCTGCCTGAGACAGGGGCCAGACCGAGGGTCGAGCGTGTCCGGGAGGTTTTGCAGTCGGGGGGTCGGATCGAGGATGGGGGGCTATTTCTGGGAGGGAGAGATACAGTTCATCGGCACGGTAAGTGGGACAGGCAGATTTGGCGGACATAGGGGGCCATATCAGGTTCTGGGAGCGCGCCACCGCTGTTTGCGTGAGGTGACGCGCTCCGACCCCCTAGTTATCTCCCGTTCCCCGGGCTGTCCGAGTCTTTGGGCCCTGGGCCTTCAGCTGATGCTGTATAATGCCAGGTCCATAGTTAATAAGCCCCCCTAATTTATGATTTGATCTGTGAGGGAGAAGTGGACCTGGCGGGCATTACTGAAACCTGATTGGGCCAAGAGGGGGGTTTTCCCCTGGTTGAGATGTGCCCACCCAGGTTTCGGGTTTTCCATCCGCCGAGGGCTCAGGGGAGGGGGGTGGTGGCGGTTAAGGAAGATCTGTGTCCTAGGGAATCCACTGTTCCTCAGACAACCGGATGTGAATCCCTTTTTGTGAAGTGTGGCTCCGGGGTTCAGACTGGCCTATTGATCACATACCTGGCTCCCTGCTATATGACATCGGCCCTGCCTGAGCTCCTTGAGGTTATAGCCGGCTTGGTGGTTGAGACCCCCAGGCTTATGGTCATGGGGGATTTCAACCTACCCTCAACTGGCGGGACCTCGGGGATTGTTCAGGAGTTCATGGCTTCCATGACAGCCTTGGGCCTGACCCAATTAATTTGGGACCCCACACACACTGGGGGTCACATCTTGGATCTGGTTTTTGTCTCTGCTCAGTGGCAGGATGATCTGGGTATAGGGGATGTCTCTATAGAGCCCCTGTCATGGTCGGTCATTCGCTCCTTAGGCTGGACTTCCATTCCACACCCCCTCATTGCGGGGAGGTGGGACCGATAAAATGGTTCCGCCCCAGGTGCCAGATGGACCCAGATAGTTCCTGATGGAGCTTGGGCTGTTTCCCGAGACTCGCACACACGACTCGGTGGGGGACTTGGTGGCCACCTGGGATAGGGTGGCTGCCAGGGCCCTTGACCGGGTTGTGCCCTTGCGACCTCTGACCTGGTGCCGATCCCAATTAGCTCCTTGGTTTTCTGAGGAGCTGAGGGAGATGAAGCGCCGGAAAAGACGTCTAGAGAGTGGTTGGAGGACCAGCTGCTCCGGATCTGATCAAACACTTTTACGATCCCATATTAGGGCATATTTAGTGGCGATAAGGGTGGAAAAGCGATCTTACTTTTCCACCCTTATTGTGTCCACAGAAAATTGCCCAGCCACCCTGTTTAGGATGACCCATTCACTTTTGGAGGTGGGAGCGCAGGAGGATCCCTTGCAAGGATGGGCCGAAGATTTTTCTAGATATCTGTAGGACAAAATCACTCAGATCCGGGATGGGCTGGATTCCGACTGGGCATCTCTGGGTGGGAGGGCGGGGGCAGATTCCGGTGAGGTCATTTGGATTGAGTTCGATCCTGTGACCCTGGAAGACATAGACAGGATGCTGGGTGTACTTAATGCCACCACATGTTTATTGGATCCGTGTCCCTCCTGGCTGGTTTTGGCCACTCGGGAGGTGACACGAGGTTGGTTCCAGGGGATTATTAATACATCCTTGAGAGAGGGGCTTTTACCTTCCACCTTGAAAGAGGCAGTGGTGAGGCCCCTCCTCAAGAAACCGTCCCTGGATCCAACATTATTGTCGAGTTACTGTCCAGTCTACAATCTTCGCTTTGTGGTGAAGGTTGTTGAGAATGTGGTGGCACGACAGCTCCCTCAGCACCTGGATGAAACAGTGTATGTAGATCCTCTCCAATCGGGTTTCAAGCCCGGGCACAGCACGGAGACGGCGTTGATCGCATTGATGGATGATCTCTGGAAGACCCGGGACAGGGGTTGTTCTTCTTTCCTGGTCCTGTTAGATTTCTCAGCGGCTTTTGATACTGTCGACCATAGTATCTTATTGCAGTAGTTGGAGGAATTGGGAGTGGGAGGCACCGTGTTATGGTGGTTCTCCTCCTTCCTCTCCAACCGCTCGCAATTTGTGTTGGCAGGGGGGCAGAGGTCAACCCCGAGGCACTTTTTTTGTGGGGTGCCTCAGGGGTCTGTGCTCTCGCCCCTGCTGTTCAACATTTATGTGAAGCCTCTGGGTGAGATCATCCGTGGCTTTAGGGTAGAGTTCCATCAGTACGCTGATGACACTCAGCTGTACATTTCTACCCCAGGCCACCCCGACAAAGCCGTTGAAGTGATGACCCAGTGCCTGGAAGTCGTGCGGAGTTGGATGGGTCTTAACAGGCTTCAGCTCAACCCAACCAAACTGAATGGCTGGGGTTTCCTGTGCCCAGACACAGCCAGCTCACTCCATTGTTGGCTGTGGGGGGAGAAATTTTGACCCCCACGGAGGGGGCGCGCAATCTGGGTGTCCTCCTGGACATACGGCTGTCGTTAGAAGAGCACATAGCGGCCGTCACCAGGGGGGCTTTTTGTCAGGTCCGTCGGATCTACCAGTTGCGGCCCTTTCTGGATTGGGGTGCTTTTCGCACAGTCACCTCTGCTCTCGGCATCTCCCGCTTAGACTATTGTAATGCTCTCTACATGGGGCTCCCCTTGAAGAGCATCTAGAAGCTTCAGCTGGCAGCCGCACGGGTGATCTTGGGGGCTCCTCGGAGCTCCCATGTTACACCGCTCCTGCGCGAGCTGCATTGGCTTCCAATGGCCTTCCAGGTGCGATTCAAGGTGTTGGTGGTCACCTTTAAAGCGCTTCATGGCTTGGGACCCGGGTACTTACGGGACCGCCTGCTGCCACCATCGGCCTCCCGCCGGCCAGTGCGCTCCCACAGGGTGGTCCTCCTTGGGGTGCCGTCAGCCGGACAATGCCAGCTGGCGGCCCCGAGGATGCGGGCCTTCTCTGCGGGGGCTCCCTCCCTCTGGAATGAATTACCCCCGGAGATGCGGGCCATCACTGACTTGCAGACCGTCCGGCGCGCAGAAAGACCCAGTCTGGCCTAGTATTAATTACTAGGGCTTTAAATTTTGGAAATTTTTAACTTTTTTACCCTTTTTACTCTGCTTTTATAATATCATTCCAGCCACTAGTTTAATTTCTTTTAAATCTCTTAAATTTTTTACTATTTATGTCATTTTTATCTTGGCTGTACACCGCCCTGAGTCCCTTTTTTGGGAGAGGGGGTGGTATAAAAGTGTAATAAAATAAAATAAATAAATTAAAATGATTTATTCTGTGACTGAAAAAAAAAGAGATCCAAATAGTATCCCAATTGCATGGAAAAGGGCTAATTTAATGGGTGACAACTATATTCATGGATTTAAAATTATTTTTAGAATCTTATTTAGATTAGTTTTATGAAAGTTATTATATAGGAAAGGAAGAAATTCAATGGTGATAATGAAGAAGTTGATGATGAATCCCATCATTTCAAGGTTTGCCTTCAACCCTACAAAACTATTCAGGGTTGATACTATTATGGTCAACGAGATACTTTATGAATAGTATTCATACATGATAAATAGTATATGCCTTAATAAACATGGTTGTGCCAGATCTTGGTGATTCATCTCTGATATTTGTTTATTCTACACAATGGATATACTGAAATGGTTCAACCCAAAATTGTAGACTATATCCTTGTTGTTGTTAGTTGCAAAGTCATGTCCAACCCATTGTGACCCCATGGACAATGTTCCTTCAGGCCTTCTTGTCCTCTACCATCTTCTGGAGTCCATTTAAGCTCATGGCTACTGCTACAATGAATCCACCCAGCCACCTCATTCTCTCTTGTCCCCTTCTTCTTTTGCCCTCAATCTTTCCCAGCATTAGACTCTTCTCCAGTGAGTCCTTCCTTCTCATTAGGTGGCCAAGTATTTGAGTTTCATCTTCAAGATCTGGCCTTCTAAAGAGCAGTCAGGGTTGATCTCCTCTAGGACTGACCGGTTTTGATTGCCTTACAGTCCAAGGGACTCGCTATATCCTACTTATTGGGTTAATTTTGTTGCCATGTTACAGAAGACACCCATGGAAGTAGACTATTTTCTAGGTAATCTAAAATCCATTTATCTGTATGATTTCTGCCTTTCTTGGCAGCCATAGGAGGTTTGCTGAAGTTTCTGATCATCTCTAGTTTGACCTTTTTCTGCAAAGCAGAAATATAGTGGCGTCTCAGAGCCAGGAGATTTACATTTCAAAATAGCTTCAGGATTGTACTGAAAATATATCTCTCTAGACTAGTTTGTGAGGCCAGTAGGTTGGTCTTAGGGTGTGCAGTTCTAGGCCATAATAAAGAGTGTCATGCCCCTGGTGGAGACTGACTCTGGGGGAGAAGAGGAACAGCCAACAGGGAGTGGAAGTGTGGCTCCGGAGGTTGTGGAGGAGGCTGGGGAAGGGCAGAGATCGGCTGGGCAGTTAGAGGAGGACCCAGGCCCATCGTCTCTACATCCTAGGACATGCAGGGAGGAAAGGATAAAGGAGAGACATGTTCTATGGGGGAGGACAAGGCCTTGATCCTCTTCATGGGCTGCAGCTATGACAACTGAATAGGAGGATGGACATACGTACGGGTCAGTGCTGGAAACAAAGGGTGGAAATATCTCTAGTTTATTGTTCCTCTCTGAGTTTGGCATTCTTCCCAGTGTGTGTTCTGATATCTGTGGACGTCTTCAAACCCTTATCTTGCCTGGTTTGTGTTGGTTTTTTTACTCTTTATAATTTAAACGGCATTTCCTCCTTCTTGTAACTGCTTGTGTGGGAGTTTTTTGTCTCCAGTCAAGGATATTTGGAGCTTGGAAGCAAAGTGAAGGAATAAAAGGGGCTTCACCTGTTTTTTGTGACTGTGTTTATTTTGTATCCCACTCTGGATCATCACAGAGAGATTGAGAAGAGAATGCAGGTGAATACTTCTGGCTTCTTTGTGTCTGCTGTCTCAATGGGTTAATTTTGGTGCCATATGACAGAAGACTCCCATGGAAGTATTGGGGGAGATTTTCAAGGTGAAAAGGACTCTATTGTCGATGACACATAACTTTTCCTCTAATGCTAAGAAAATGTCATTCTCGTTACATTAAAGTTGCTAGATGAGAGCTTGGTAATTGAAAATTCAGTTATAAAAATGTGCTTCCTGTTATACAGCCTCTGAACAAAGCCTCCTTTTAAATTTCATAATATTCCCCTTGACAAAGCATGTTCATCATTTGGGAGTGCTCACAGGTTCAGCTTTGATCAAGTAATAGCCAAGAGCACCTTCATCTAATTAAGGCTGATGTACCAAAAGTACAGCTAATTGTGACTATGGTGACATTGGAATTGAATGACTTGAATGTCTTCTGAATATGATATAGCTGAAGATTTTTAGATACAGTGGTTCATAATGAATCTCTATTGCTGTTTATTGTAATAAATACAATACTTTACTCTGTGTCTGGATTCACTAGCTTCCTATTTATTCTCTAAAATTGGGAAATATTTTTATATTTGTTTGTTTCTTTTTTGTTTTAGGAAGTCAAACCAAAGTAGTTGCAAAGAATGATATAGTCCCTTTAATACTTGTGCCTGTACACATAACTTACATTGCACTACAAATTCTGAAGGGTCCTTTCTTGGATGGCCTTAAATTAGTTAATAAATACAATTTTTGATCCTGGTAGCTTTTTCCTTTTTGATGGCCAATAATTGCAAGGCGTAGTATTTCTTGATGCATCATTTTAATTAAATATTGCTTTAATACTTATTATTAACCAGACATACGAATTACAATGAAACCACTTTATGACAGGGATGGATACATTCTTAAATTCCTAATAGCAATAGCACTTAGACTTATATACTACTTCACAGTTCTTTTATAGCCCATTCTAAGTGGTTTACAGAGTCAACATACTGTCCCCAACAATGTGGGTCCTTATTTTAACCACCTCGGAAGGATGGAAGGCTGAGTCAACCTTGAGCCTGATGAGATTCGATCTACCAAATTGCAGGCCGCCTGCTGTCAGCAGAAGTAGCCTGCAGTACTGCACTCTAGCCACTGTCTCACCGCGGCTCCTAACATCTATCACAAAATGTTTCTTGTCTCCAAAATTACATATAAAATGGCATATCTTTTCAGAAAGAAATACTTGGCACTATATAACTTCAGGGACCATCTAGTCCCATTTTTTTAAAAATGATCTGATCCAACAGATTGGGAATGCTTCCAGTCCCACCAGTCAGAGAATACCAGTTGATGGAGCCTAAGATACATACTTTTCTACTGTAACACCTGCCATACGGAAATTTCTTCCTCCAAAGATATCAAATCTATAGGCCCTATGAAAACTTAGTTCTGTGTCTGGGCCTGGAACTCCAATTGTGGTTCTGTCCAGGGGTGGGATTCAAATTTTTTAACAACTGGTTCTGTGGGTATGGCTTAGGTGGTGGGCGTGGCTTAGTGGTCATGTGACTAGGTGGACATGGCTTGGTCATGTTACTGGCCAAGTCAACATCACTCACATCGAGGCACACATCTCCTCGCCTGGCCTCTCGTGACTGTAGGGATGCTGCAAGAGTCGTAAGTGTAAAAAATGGTCATAAGTCACTTTTTTTAGTGCCATTGTAACTTTGAATGGTCACTCCGCACAAGCAAAGTACCAGCAAAGGAGGGGAAAAAACTCCAGAGACGTTCCAGAGACAGGAAGTCTAGTCCTGCAAAGAACGTAATAAAAGTTAATGGAGAGGCAGTTTCTGTAAACAACAGCAGAATGTTTCCTTTCTGCCTTCCTTACAGGATTAGGCCAGTAATTTCTTCTAACAACCGGTTCTCCGAACTGCTTTGAACGCTAACAACCGGTTCTAGCGAATAGGTGCGAACTGGTAGAATCCCACCCTTGGTTCTGTCTTCTGATTGTGCTAACAACTATCAATTGTGACATCTTCCTTGGCTGCTATATATTTTAATTTGTATATCTATGATGAGAATTTAAAAAAAAAAATATTTTAAGATAGTTAGCCACCAAAGCCTCTTTGCAGAGATGGGCAGCATAGAAAATAAAAAAATAAATAAATATTTTGACAAGTTGTACACAGAAGCTGTCTCTCAAGAATAATTGCATAAACAACATACATTGCAGAATGATGAATATGTCCCCATATATTAAAGAGAGTTTTAAATAACAATTACAGATTTATTTTTGCATTAAAAAGAATCCAACAAGAAAACTTCAGTGAATGATATATTGATGCCATTTGAATTTCAGCTGAATCACAGAATACTACTTGACAAAATATCAAAGATTGTTTGCTTCAAAGAAAGATTTTTTTCTTTCCATCTTTTCTTTGTTGTTCTTTGCCTTTAAACCTACATACTCAATTCTACACATTTTGAAATAGTTTCATTTTTGTATTCTCTGAGTTTTCATATTCAGTGATTTTTATATTCAGTGACACACAGCCATGTTTTGAATTCTGGCACAGATGGATGTCTCCACTAACAGGATAAACATTTGAAGTGGCACTTGCTGAATGACTGACGTTGGTTATATAGTAAGTTTTTATTCTGTCAGACTTTGGCATGTCATTAGTTGTCAGAGTTAATCTACTGCCAGCTATTTGACAGAATTATATTTGGTGTCTGATGCCAGATTTTAAAAAGTATGCCTCTTTAAGGCTGAATTCAAATAACATTTGTTGGGTTGAATAAAATAACTGTTATCACTGGAAAGGTGAAAGGTAAAAGAATTGTCCTAACTGAAGATACACACACACACACACACACACACACACACACATAAAATAACTTACAATTCCTAAGGCTATGTTACCTACACACTACACTATGTGAAATGGAGCCACATGGAATACGCTTTGTGTAGTGGGCAGTAGGAATAAATAATCTTGAAGAACAGAAGAAAGAGTTGCAACCAGGAGAACAATCAGATAAAAGAAATGTTTGTTTGAGATAGAAATGTAATTTGAAAAAGCCTCTCAGACCTGACCTCTCCCACTAGTTTTCACAAAGGTAAAGTTGATTTCCTACTATGGTATGCCATGAAAGCTGGCAATTTGCTTCTCCTTTTTAATATTTCGTTTAAAAAATAAATGTATTTATGAGAGCTTCATTAAAAGATAAACTTGAGACCAACAATTAAATTGTTAAATTGTGGGTGCCTTAGCACTGGAGGCTTTTAAGCAGAGACTGGGTAGCCATTTGTCTCAAATGGTATAGATTCTCCTACTCGAATAGAAGGTTGGACTACAAAACCTCCAAGATCCCTTCCAACACTGTTGTCTATGATACATCCATGTTTTCATTGCAACAAGTATTTCTAATTCCAGTTTATTTGTTCTTTTTAACTTAAAGTCTAGTCTTGAGATTTCTTCATAGTCTCCCATCCAATGACTAATCAGGTCTGATCCTACTCATTGCTTAATCATTTACTACATTTTTGATTCTTAACAGATAATCAGAGTTGGAAAGTAGTTTATAGGTGATCTAGTCCAACCCCCCGCCCAAGCGGGAGACCCTACACCATTTCTGACAAATGGCAGTCCAATCTCTTCTTGAAAGTCTCAAGTGATGGTGCTCCCACATCTTTTGAGGGCAAGCTGTTCTGTTGGTTGATTGTTCTCACTGTCAGAAAGTTTCTCCTTATTTCCAAGTTAAATCACTCCTTGTTCAGTTTCCATCCATTGTTCCCTGTAGATTGACCCCCTTCCTCTCTGTGGCAGCCCCAAAAGTCCTCTTTCAAAAATGTATTATCTAGCCAAAAAAGATAAAAACGAAGGAATTTGCCCCTTGAGATGTAATTAAAAAAAAAAACGTTCCTTTCAACTGTTGAGAATTATATTCTCAGGGCCAGAAGTAGCTTATCTGAACCCAGATTTGAGGTTTGTCTTCTCCAAAGTAGAATTTCCAAGTCCTAAAAAGATCATCTGCAGGATCTTGTCTGAATGATGGAAGTAGTGTTACAGTGTTGCCTTGCAATCTCCAACACTTTTGTTTGGACAAGTGGCATCATAACACATGTGGAAAAGGGACAGGAATTCTGTGGTGATGCATGACCCCACCTTCTTGACTTCCCTACAGATACTGCTGAGTAGCAAACCTAAACGCCTCAAGCAATAATAGTTACATCCAGGGGTGGGATTCAAATTTTTTAACAACTGGTTCTGTGGACGTGGCTTAGTTGGTGGGCATGGTTTGGTGATCATGTGACTGGCTGGGCATGGCCAACTCAATGTCACTCACATTGAGGCACGCATCTCCTCGCCTGGCCTCTCGTGACTGTAGGGATGCTGCAACAGTCATAAGTGTGAAAAATGATAATTCACTTTTTTCAGTGCCATTGTAACTTTGAATGGTCACTCCACACAAGCAAAGTACCAGCAAAGGAGGGGGGAAAAATTCCAGAGAAGTTCCTGAGTTAGGAAGTCTAGTCCTGCAAAGAATGTAATAAGGGTTAACAGAGAGGCAGTTTCTGTAAGCAACACCAGAATGTTTTTTTCCTGCCTTCTTTACAGGATTAGGCCAGTAATTTCTTCTAACAACTGGTTCTCCAAACTTCTTAGAATGTTAACAACCGGTTCTATAGATGCGAACCTGTAGAATTCCACCCCTGGTTATATCTTGATGGATTCACAAATTCGAATTTTGACTATTTTCGTCTACAGTTAAAATGGACCTTGAAGGCTAACCGCAACCTGTTCAAGAAAGTGACCTTGTCTACATTATACCTCTTCTGTTCCTAACTATGAAAGCACTAGATTTATTTTCATACTGACTATTTTTTTTTAGTAAGTCTATGTTAATTTATAGTATATAGATAAATTCATTGCTACATGTTGTGTTCATTTGGGGCTTTGTTTTCTTCATGACAAATAGCAAGCAGCAGGCTTAGAATTTCCATACTAGGAAACAGGCTATAATTCTTAAAGTTTTTGACAAATGTATGTTTCCATCCTTGCAGTGAAAATTGGGAGACTTTTTTGTTTTCAATTTGGAAGGAAGTATGGAAATGTAAATATTTCTTGAATGGCTAGCAAGGGTACATTTTTTTCTGTATGTTCAGGCTATAAAACAAAACAAAAAAATATATTCCCTAACATTTTGCATAGCAGTACTTAATTGGACATTTTAAAAACAGCTTTAGGATATTTTCTGAACAATTGCATAGAAAAAAAAAGGTGTCCCAATATAAGAGATACACATGTCGATATCTTAGCGTTTCCCAATTTGACACTTTCAAAATGTTGTGTTGAAGAGTTGGCTATAATTAAATTAAATTAATGAATCAAGATGAGTTAAATCCACCTTTTCTCCATACACTCTGCTCCACCATCAACATCATCATGTTATTTTATTTTTTTCCTGACAACTTCCTTGTGAATTAGGTTTTACCAGGGAATAGGGACAATTCCAGTTCAGTTGGACTGGGGGAGAGGAACAATTCCTGTAGCTCCCAGTGAGCTGCAGTGGATGAGAGAAGATTGAAAAAAAACTGAAATAACTGATGTAATCTAGAGCTGTGCAGATGCATAAATCTCAGGATCAAACTATCAAAATCTTGAATAGAAATAATTTTTAAAAAGAATCAGGAAAGGTGAGAAACATTAATTGAAACGACATCTGACACATATAAACAGAAGCAATAGTCACAATTTTTAGCTGGTACTTAAAAACTGTTCTTTTTGTATATGTGGTTTAAAACACATATACGTTGGTTGATGATCTCTGGAGGGCTCGGGACAGAGGTTGTTCCTCTGTCCTGGTCCTGTTAGATCTCTCGGCGGCTTTTGATACTGTCGACCACAGTATCTTATTGCAGCGGTTGGAGGGGTTGGGGGTTGGAGGCACCGTGTTGCGGTGGTTCTCCTCCTTCCTCTCCGACCGCTCGCAATTTGTGTTGATGGGGGGGCAGAGATCGTCCCCAAGGCCCCTGCTTTGTGGGGTGCCTCAGGGGTCGGTGCTCTCGCCCCTGCTGTTCAACATTTATGTAAAGCCGCTGGGTGAGATCATCTGTGGCTTTGGGGTGGAGTTCCATCAGTACGCTGATGATACTCAGCTGTACATCTCCACCCCGGGCCACCCCAACGAAGCCGTCGAAGTGATGACCCGGTGCCTGGAGGCCGTGCGGGGTTGGATGGGTCGTAACAGGCTTCGTCTCAACCCGGCCAAAACCGAGTGGCTGTGGTTTCCTGCGCCCAGATACAGCCAGCTTATTCCTTCGCTGGCCGTGGGGGGAGAGGTTTTGACCCCCGTGGAAAGGGCACGCAACTTGGGTGTCCTCCTGGATGTGCGGCTGTCTTTTGAAGAACATATTGCAGCCGTCACCAGGGGGGCTTTTTATCAGATTCGTCTGATTTACCAGTTGCGGCCCTTTCTGGATCTGGGCGCACATCGCACAGTCACTTCTGCCCTCGTTATCTCCCGCTTGGATTATTGCAATGCTCTCTACATGGGGCTCCCCTTGAAGAGTCTCCGGAGGCTGCAGTTAGTTCAGAATGCAGCCGCGCGGGTGATCGTGGGCGCCCCTCGGGGCGCACACGTAACACCACTTCTCTGCAGGCTGCACTGGCTTCCTGTGGCCTTCCGGATTCGATTCAAGGTGGTACTGACGGTATTTAAAGTGCTCCATGGCTCGGGACCTGGGTACTTACGGGACCGCCTGCTGCCATCAACAACCTCCCGCCGCCCAGTACGCTCCCACAGGGTCGCCCTACTTGGGGTACCGCCACCTGATCTCTGTCGGCTGGCAGCCCCGAGGGTGCGTGCTTTCTCTGTGGGAGCGCCCTCCCTGTGGAATGATCTCCCCCCAGAGATACGAGCCATGACAGATATCCTCTCCTTCCGGCGCGCAGTTAAGACCCTATTTTTTAAACAGGCTGGCCTGGCCCAGTGAGGGTTTAAGGGGTTTTAAGTTAATAGGGTTTTTAAAATTTTAACTTCATTTTTAAACTTTTGGGATGCAGCTATATTCATGTTTAATTCGGTTTTAAACTCTATTTAATTTTGTATTCTTGTATTTTAAGTATTTATTAGGCTGTACACCGCCCCGAGTCCCTTTTCGGAGAGGGAGCGGTATAGAAATACGATCAATAAATAAATAAAACCTATTTTTTTCTTTTGCATTCATTAATTCTGCATGCCTTATCAATCAAATTATACGTACTTACCATTTAAAGGGCTACTTCGATAATCTCTAATTTCGTGTTGTACAAGAGCCCTCTGCGTGTACTTGTGTGATATTTTTTAATGCCAGAATCCACAGTCATTAAGTTCAACACGATGAAGCACAGCTTTAGGAGTTACCAGTGGTCTATTGTGCACAAACTCCTGAAAGTAATCTGCAATGAATCAGTCCTGTTTTATTGCACATGGTAAAGTGTTTAACATTTCACCAAGTGCATTGCAATTTCAGATCAAATACAAATATAATCACTTTGATTTAATATCTTTTCTTCAAACTGCAGGTTTTCAGAGCTGACAAAATGTCATTAGAGTACTAATAATGCTCAGGATTACAAGTTTGTCAGATCATTTCCCCCTGTCTACAGGTCTATGAACAAATTAAATAAGTGTTCTATTATAGGCTTGCCATCAGAGGTAGTTTTATAGGGTTTTTAAATATGTAAATCAGAACATATAAATGTAGATATCAAGAAAGGAGAAAAGCCTGTACTCATGAGAATTTTTAAAGGTTTATGAATGAACATTTGCTCTTATTTACATAAAACCATTACCTGGATTCCATTTATAAATGTGTTCATGAAATGTATACCTTGATGTTCATGTTTTAAAGCTCGATACAGGGTACATGAGATTTTTTTAAAATACTTTTTCTGCTTATGAGGAAATTAGAATTGGAATGATAGACTGAAACTACATAAAGATTTACTTTATGGGGGAATATGTCATGATGTGCACTGAATATGGTGTTTGATTTCGTTGTACGAGGTGCAGTGACAATAAACTAAACTAAACTAAAACTGAATGGCTAACAATCTTGCTTTAAGTACCCTGCTCTGACCATTATACCAAACCAGCATATTCTCACAAAACACAAGTAATGGGGGCACCTTTTTATTGTTGCAAAAAGCCTAATCCTGAAAAATATCATCAAAGTTAGTCAGCCAAGGAGAGGATTTCTTGACCCAGAGTTCAAATAAATATAAATGTTAAAAGTGCTGTATCCAACTTGCCTTCCAGAGGCAGCATATTTTTCTTGTTAGCAGAAAAATAGCTTCACAACCTTGATATCCCAAGCCTACAGATCTTTACTGAAATAATCTGCTTAGAGAAAGAGACCTTAATTTAGTTATAAAAAAGGGAGGGGAGAATATATATAATGCGTAGAGCCATTTGCTAACAGGAGAAATTAGTTAATTACTTAAGAAAGCATACATGAAATAAATAGATTCTTGCTTCTGGTTGCTAAGAGATACTTATGAGAAGAAAAAAAAATCTTAAATTAGAAATTTGGTAGGATGCAAATCTGGCATTACTGTTCCAATATTCACTTTGCCAATCTCCTTAAAACCTGTACTGATAGGATAGGAGAAAATAAATAAATAAATAAATGTGTGTGCTAATTTGAGATCCGGCCTCCCATCAAAAAGCAGATTGGTTATATTACATACACCATTTTGACTGGTCATGTATCATTTTAGAGGCACTGATCTAAAATATTTTTTTAAAAAAGAAGTCTCCTTTGAATTAAGTTCAGTTCTTGGTGATGTACTGTAAATGGACAATTCAGATGTTTTATTTTGTTATCCTAGCAAAAGTATTAGACTTAGAGTCATTTTGTTTTAAATATCAATCTACCCCTGGGATTGCAGATGATCTCATATTCTGGTAAAAATGAGATCTTTCCCTCATTAACTTGTGAGCCCAAATGAGGTCAGCCACTTGCTGAGATTAAAACAATTACATGGGCACAATTATTTTTTATTTTAATCTGATTTCAGATCAGATTTAGATCCCAGTGGTGGGATTCAACATTTTTTAATACCGGTTCTGCGGACATGGCTTGGTGGGTGTGGCTTGGTGGGCATGGCATGGGAAGGATACTGCAAAATCCCATTCCCTCCCCATCCCACTAACCTGCTTTCCAGCTCTGTTCTCCTGTGCAGGGCAACAAAAGAAGACCCAGCCGATCAGCTGGGACTCGGGAGGCAGAGAAGAGATGGGGGCCAATTCATCCTCCAGTCATGTTAGCTCAGGAATTCTGGGAGTTGAAGTCCACAAGTCTCAAACTTGCCAAGTTTGAAGACCCTTGGTCTAGAGGGGGCTTCTTTCATGTCCCTGTTAAGTTGTCCACCAAAGTGGTACCATTTTATCTACTCATGGTCTGCCACTTTCAAACTGCTGGGTTGGCAGGAGCTCACCCCAGTCTTGAACACAAGCCTGCCAATTGTCAGCCTGGTGTCTTAACCCCATGAACCATCATAATGGACCAATATGTATTTTACGTGCAACAGAGCTGCCCATGTTCTGAATGGTGCTTTATATCCAAGCCCTGAAATATTTAGAAAGACAATCTGTTTATCTAAACACACACACACACACAAATTTCAGTCTCTATGATGCCCATAGTCTATATTCTCCCTGCCTCTATCTAACTGATTGTAATGTATGTCACATTGTGCACTTCGGTCTATGATGAAAGATTTTCAAAAATATGAATGCATGGAAATGCAAACAGAGAAATAAAGCAAATAAGAATGTTCTTTATTGCTTCCACAATGACAGCTATTTTCCAGAAATGATGCTTATTCCTTCAGATTTATATAACATGGAAAATGTGTAAAACAACAATCTTCTGTCTGAATACTAAGCTGATCTTGGAGCGTTGTAAATGTAACACAGTTAGTGTAAATATGGCTCTGTCTTATTTAAAAATAGACAAACAGCATGGTTTAGCCACCTAGAGCTTATATAGAGAAAATACCATTCTTCACTGTTATACGCTGATGTTCCTAGATGAATCGAAATTCACTAGAGAAAGAAGGCAAATTAATATAATCAGAAACTTTAACATCCTCTCTTTTTTTAGCTGTCCTTTGCATTATGATAATTAGTAAGTATACTGATAAGTAGCAATTCTTTAATGCTGAGGGGTGTCTCAGAGTACCAAAAAGATACTGGGGAGATTACTAAGCTATTCTATTTGCATAGTTAATGAGGAAGGGAATTTAATTTTGATGCTACAGAACTGACAGACACTCGTTTTCAAATATCTTTCATATATAGCAAGGTAAATGTCAAGCTGTACTTTACTCTAAAACGTGCCTTACTCTTTAGAATTAGATTCCTAGAGGAGGACAGAGGGCCACAAAACCGGAAGAGATGTTGGCAATGAACGTTTACTCTTTTTCAATTAATTCCTGGATGCTTAATGACTATAAAAGTAACATCTTCCTTGAGACAAGTTTAACTCTTGTTGATTATGGACACAACCAGCAGTTTTCTAAGCAATAGTATGTAATAGTTTGCAATTGCCTTCTTCTCTGGGTTGTTTGACTTCTCAATCTAGCTCGTGTCCCTACTATTCAGCTTCTAACTGGACCTCTTTTTGATTAGCCTTTTTAGCCCAGAAAGGGTCATATAGAGGTGCAAGTCACTGATATTTCAATGGTTATGTCTGTCTTTCAGTTCCATATCATTTACAAATGATAAAAAAGAAACAAATGTTCTGGGACAAAGTTTCAGTCTTTCTACAGGATGTGCTTTCCCCAGGGGTCATGATCAATGAACATTTTATTCTTAGTTTTACATGTTCTGCCCTACATCCTTAGCTGCAACACATCACATTCCAGGATGTGCTTAAAGTCAAATTGTTACCATTGCATAACTTGCTCTTTTTTGTTATTTTCTACCTGATCTCATCTCCAATCATTTTTCCTATCAGCAATTTTTGTTACTACCAATTTATATGCTAACCTCTGATCCATTCCTCGGTTAATCACTTCTCTTCTCATGCATTATTCTCATGATTGTGGGCGCCCCTCGAAGCGCACACGTAACACCACTTCTCCGCAGGCTGCACTGGCTTCCTGTGGCCTACCGGATTCGATTCAAGGTGGTACTGATGGTATTTAAAGTGCTCCATGGCTCGGGACCTGGGTACTTACGGGACCGCCTGCTGCCATCAACAACCTCCCGCCGCCCAGTACGCTCCCACAGGGTGGCCCTACTTGGGGTGCCGCCGCCTGACCGTTGTCGGCTGGTGGCCCCGAGAGTTCGGGCTTTCTCTGTGGGAGCTCCCTCCCTATGGAATGATCTCCCCCCGGAGATACGGGCTATGACGGACATTCTGACCTTCCGGCGCGCAGTAAAAACCCTGCTTTTTGAACAGGCCGGCCTGGCCCAGTAACTATGTTTTTTGGTTTTAATCAATTAAATTAGGGTTTTATTAGTTTTAAATTTTTAACTTAAATTTTAATAGACAGCCGATTTGGTTATTTAATTTATTTTTAATAGTATTTATTACATTTTTATTGTATGTTTTAGTGGGCTGTTCACCGCCCCGAGTCCCTTTTTTGGGAGAGGGAGCGGTATAAAAGTATGATTAATAAATAAATAAATAAATAAATTTCCATTTTAAATGACATATTCACAACCTGTTCTCTTCAATGCTTTTTCCTGTCTCTCTGCCACTTTCTAACTTTCATTTGCTTGCTGAGATCATTCTCTAAAAAACGCCATCTTAATGTCATCTATATGCACATACTTGGATTTACTAAATATTTGGAATGGTTCTATCTTTCTGTTGTGACTTCTCTGATACATCAAGGATATACAAGAATCTGTAAATGTTTATTAATAACCTGGTGGTTGAGTCAGAAATTGTCATGCCAGTGAAATTGTTATCCATTCCTACTAGTTTCCCCAAATCAGAAATCCAACCTTTACTCTATCTAATATGATAATGACAACTGTGACATTAATGGCTCTCCAATCTTCCCAGTTGTTCTTGAAGGTGCTATAGAATAGATCAGGGGTCTCCAACTTTGGTTGGCTGGGGAATTCTGGGATTTGAACAAAGTTTCCAAGGTTGGAGATCCCTGCTGTAGATAGAACCTAAGATCTTTTTCATGTAGAATTGTAGTCTTGCTATTGAGCTCCTATTTCTTATTCTTATTTTTAAAAATTTAATTAAAAAGGGGAGTGTTGAAGTAACACAACAACATAAATTGCTGAGTTTTACTTGAATGTTATCTGAATGACAGTGATTGATCTTATTCAACTTTTCTGTTCATATTGAATCATCAATTAATTTAGATCAATTTGATTTGATTGGACTACCAAGCTAATAATCAGATCAGGTTTATACAATTTAGAAAATCAATTTTGAAGGTTGAGACACCAATTTTATTCAATGATTTGATCGAAATCATAAATCTTGTTTTACCCTTAAGTGCAAAATACACACTGAGTTTGGAAAGTCGACAACTGTAAGACAGTCAACTTCATTTTCAACTAAAAATTCAAATTAAAACTTCACAGATCCCTAACAGATATGCAATGTCATATAAAGATTCAGAACCCATGTCATGGAACATGGTTTTTTTTAGATTATTTTCTCAAGTTTATATTAGAACTGTATACACACATGCACACAGAAACATCCCAGCAGGAATGATAAACTCTTTACAGAGTAGTGAACAACAGGATTATAATATCTCCTAGACTCTCTAACAAGTTCTAGAGACTAAGAGACAAATCTTGGAGATGGAGTCAAGAGAGGAATCAGTCTGGAGTCATTACATTCCCACAAGCAATCCAAGTCTAGACTCCACTCCTTAACTTTTAGCCAGCACCAATTTAGTGCTGACTGCGAGTTGATTAGATTCTTGGTATAAGCATGAACAATAACTAGAATTTAATGTGTGGTCCTGATTCTTTGTGCTTAACATAGGTTTGTGGAATAAATATATCACAATGATAATCCCTTACAAAATTCCCATAAACTTAAATCTGAATTTTGTTTCACTTCAATTATACTGATTTGGAAAATAGATAAACAAGTTGAGAATGAAAACTTTCAGTGCCTCTAAGAAGCAGGAGAAATTGTTAGTCTGGTGGTTTGTGATAAATATAGAACAAAAGAAACTTCTAATCTGATAAATTACATCTTTGAATGAAGACCATATCTAGACTTCCCCAGAAGATTCTGTGTCATTCTGGATTAAATAGATAAATGATAATTCTGAAAATTTTCTCTGAAATTATTTTAGCATGGTTTTAGCAGATTCATCTTAAGATACAGTAATCATATATTTGGGGTTTATTTTAAAATCAATCCAATCCACTGGGTTGTGAAAAATCAAATCTGCAAAATGCCTGATGAGATTCCAACTTTATACAAAGAAACAAATCCTTGTGTGTCTAACCACATTTGGACAATAAAGAATGTTCTATTCTGTTCCATTCTGTTCCGTTCTGTTCCGTTCCGTTCCATTCCATTCCATCTGACTGTGAATGTGAAAGCCTGTATTTGATCTAGTAGTGACATGGCATAATATCAAGAAAGCAGGAATAATTTGTCAGAAGGTCTAAGAGCTTGGAGAGAAACAGATCTAGTTATTACCTCAAACGATTCTTCTTAATTGCTCATCATAATTGTGAGACTGATTGTAATTTATATGGATGAAAGCACTCGGACAAATGATTGGATAACTTCTTGAATATGCATTGATTGTGTGATCATCTGGATAATTTTCTTTCAAAATGTGTTTGTGTTAGAACAGAAAAGAGCTACAGGAACTCTGAAGCCCCTTGGCTGAGGAAGCCTCATTTTGATTTTACGTTGTCATCAAGCATTACAAAATAAATGATAGAAAATATCACTGTGGTGAAGATGTTGAGCTCAAGTACAAGAAATCAAAAGCTTCCTATTTACAGCACTATGCTATCCTTTTCTGAAATAACAGCATCCCATATTTTTAATAGTTTTGCAGAAAGGAAAAATATGGATCATCAGAAGAATGCAAGAAGTGCCTCTTTGGATACATCAAATATACCGATTTCTGTTCCCAAGTAGATAATTATAAGAATAGTATCCTAATAGTAATAGGATATTTAGCATGCATTGCTAAACTAATTCTGGGAAGCACATGAACTCTGATAATAGACATATCATGAAGCTTTTGTGATAAGTACTACAGGTTGTCCTCAACTGATTAAGGTAATTGAGCCTGGAATTACTGTTGTAAGATGTGGTAGTCATTAAGCATGTCCCCATATATACTAAGCACTGCCCAAATATATTATGAACTATAGTGGTGCAGTGGTTAGTATGCAGTATTGTAGACTAATTCTGCCGGCTGCCGGCAGTTCAATTCTCACTGACTCAAGGTTGACTTACTCTTCCATCTTTATGAGATCGGTAAAATGAGGACCCACTGTTAATATGCTGACTCTTTAAACCGCTTAGAGAGGGCTGCAAAGCACTGTGAAGAGGTATATAAGTTTAAGTGCTATTGCTATATAACCATCTCTGATTTTACTACCTTTTTTCAGCAGTCATTAAGCAAGAACCACTGTTGTTAAGTGAATGCTATGGTTGTTAAGCAAACGCGGAGTTTTTAAGGGAACATGGCGGTTGGTTAGCGAACCGATTTTCTTCAATAAACTTTTAATTTTTTTGCTGGAAATTGATAGTAAATGTCAGAAGCAGACTCAAAATATTGAAAACCACAGTCATGTTACCTTGAGGTAAGATGGGCAGCCTATACACTTTATAAATAAATAAATAAATGTGCTCATGGGATGCTACAAACAGCTGTAAATGTGAACCATTTACCAAGCACTGAAGGGCAGTCGCATGACCCTCCCTCCCTCTCTCTCTCACTCTCTGTCTGTCTCTGCACAGCCATAGAAACTCCAGAACTAGGTTATACAAAACTCAAAGGAGGTCTGTCATAACTTTGAATGGTTACTAAAGAACTGGTTGTTAAGCGAAAACTATCTGTAATCCATAATAGCATTAGGCTCCATTACTTTTTTCTGATTCTTGTTTAAAAGTATCCAAATTCAACTCCAAATTCTTTGACTTTTGCTGGTGAACCAACAGTTTTATGTGAAATAAAACCTTAATTTCACTCTCTTCTCCTCTTTACAATAAAGGTTTAGGGACATCTATTGCATTCTCTCTTGTCTTTTCTTTCTTTCTTTCTTTCTTTCTTTCTTTCTTTCTTTCTTTCTTTCTTTCTTTCTTTCTTTCTTTCTTTCTTTTCTTTCTTTCTTTCTTTCTTCCTTTCTTTCCAAATTAAAGAGCTCCAAATGCTGAAATATTTCATTATGGAAAATGATTTCTAACGCTTGGTCATTTGGTTCCTTTATGTATATTTTCCAGCTCTATAACATACTTTTGCAGGTACAGCAACTACAACTGCATGGAATGATCCAAAGCTGGTTCCCCTAACAATTTTTTGTAAAAAAATATATATGAAATTAGCAGTTTTATTTTCAAACCTTTTCCTAATTATCTCTAAAGTTATAAAATTATCTCCAAAACCTGATAACTATATGTAAGCCAGTATTTGATTCAGATATTGTTCAGAGTATTGTAGCATAAATTCAGCGCTAGAAAAGTAAACACAGATGACTGAGACTTCATTTAACTTCTTTATAAACATATAAAGTAAATTTTTACAATACTGGTTGTAGGTTTCTCCAACATAGAGAAATTCACACAGAAGCAGAAATGTTACAGGTTCAGAGCAGAACAGCAACTCAACTTTTCAGAAACAGACATCAGTTTCACTTTAGTTCAGCAGGCAAGCAGAGGAGAGAAGCAGAGTCATTTTCAATAGACAGACTCAGAGCTTAACATAGTTTCAGAGCTGCAGAGCTTAATATAGAGCCACTTCTAATCTAGGCTACTTCTAGTTTCAGTTTCCAAACAGTCCTCATTGGCTGACTTAGTTGCTATGCCTATTCTTTGGCTGACTTTATTACCATGATCTATTCCAGTTCATGAATATACTCAGACAAATATTTCCAACCAGGCAGAGCCAGTGTGCCTAGTGCAATAATTAAGATTGTTCTGTTAAGGCCAGTGATGGGATTCAAATTTGTTTACTACTGGTTCTGTGGGCATGGTTTGGTGGGCATGGCAGGGAAAGGATACTATAAAATCTCCAGTCAGAGGTGGTATTTGCCGATTTTCCAAACTACTCAAAATTTCCGCTATCGGTTCTCCAGAACTGTTCAGAACCTGCTCAGTACCACATCTGGTTAAGGGCAGGAAAAAACAGTTTTAAGTCCATGCGGCCACTGAGTAAGTTTGCACCAATCATCCATTCAATCTTTATCCAACCTGTCTCATAGTGTTCTTGCTGAGATAAAATGGGAGGAAATACTCAGGGATGGGATTCTACCAGTTCTCACCTATTCGCTAGAACCGGTTGTTAATTTTCTAAGCAGTTTGGAGAACCGGTTGTTGAAAGAAATCTCCTTTTGTTTTTTTCCACCCTTATTACATTCTTGGCAGTATGCCTAGACTTACTGTCTCCAAAGGAGTTTTCTTTTCTTTGCTGGTACTTTCTTAAAGGGGAATGGTTGTTTTAAGCTTTTTACATTGCTGTTGGGAGGAAATACTCCCCTGTTGGAGTTAGCACTTTGAAGAAATAATTGAATAATGAAGCAGAGCTGCCAGAAAGAAGCTTTTAATGACAAGGAACCAAGATGAGTGACATTCAACAAGGGTTCTTGGCTAGCTAAAAAGATTGACATTCAAACATGAGTTTACATACCCTTTTTGAGTTTTGGTCTAAAACTGGTGACCATTCAAAGTTACAATGGCACTGAAAAAAGTGACTTATGACCGTTTTTTACACTTACGACTGTTGCAGCATCTCCGATGTTATGAGAGGCCAGGCAAGGAGAAGCGCCCCTTGATGTGAGTGATGTCAATTTGGCCACACCCACCCAGTCACATTACCACCAAGCCATGCCCACTAACTAAACCACACCCACAGAACTGGTTGTTAAAAAAATTGAATCCCACCCTTGGAAATACTGCTGTGTACATTATTTAGATCTATGAAAGAGAAACAAAATATAAATCAATAAATAACTACCACCAATCCTTTTCCTGATCATTCATTGTGAGATTTATAATGTGTTTGCTTAGGATTCCCCCTCCCCCCCCCAAAAAAAGCAATTATCATCAGCATTAAATTCTACTTTTCTGCCCAGAATTTTACCTGTACTGAACAGATACAGTGAAGAAGATTCATAATATACTTAATACAGAACTACCAAACCAAATGCTTCAAATCAGAAAAGCACCCATGCATCTCATTTTTTTTTTTAACAAAAAGCTCAAGAATGGCCATGTGAGTTACTGTATGTTGTTAAGGTTTTGCCCACTGTGATGTTTTCCTGGGCAACAACATGTAATTTTTTTTTTTTGTCTGCTAATATAAAATGGGAAAAAATAAAGCTCAGAACACATTGGTACCTTTGATTATCTGAGATCAGAAGAAGGAACTGTTGTGATACAGCACCATCTTCAGGAATATAACTATAGTATAATACTTGATCAAAGCACTGCTGGAAATACCTATGCATTCTCTTCTCTTCTCCCCTTTTTCTTTACTCTTCTCTTCCTTTCATTTCCCTTTTCTTTAAAATATACTCCCTAAAGCAAAAATAGGATCCACATATAGAATGAAGTTGAAACAGTGGAGTCATAATAGCAATAGCAATTATGTGCATAATTGGAGCTATTAGATTATTTATAGCTACATGATACAGAGGCTTTCCAGAACAAAAGAAATGTTAGGATAAGCAATAATGCCTTCATAAACTGCAATAGCTAAATATATTTACACATTATGTAAGAAAAAGAGGATATATCTTACACTTGTTTTTTTTTCTTTCATGTTTAAAGATAAGCAATATTTCAAACATTTGTAAAAATAGATAGTCATTATCAAAACACACATGTGAAAATATGGCACAAGGAAAAGGAATTGCTTTGATATGCAACTGAAGATTTTGCATTATTATTATTATTTTTGCCTACTACTAAATCTTCAATGTGCAGATAATAATAATAATAATAATAATAATAATAATAATAATAATAATAATAATAATAATAATAATAAATATTTATTTATATATCGCTCCTCTCCCGAAGGACTTGGAGCGATGCACAGCCAAGCAATTAAAAAAATAAATATGTGAAAAATTAAAACTAAATTAAATTAAAACCCTGGCTGTAATCAGTTAAGACCCTTCCCTAAAACCCTAAAATTTAATAAAAAGTAAAACACCCAAATCTAAAATCAGCCCAAGCCAGCCTGGTCAAAGAGCCAGGTTTTCAAGGCACGCCTGAAGGTCCCTAGGTCCATGGCTATACGTAACTCTGGGGGCAACCCATTCCAGAGGGTGGACACCCCCACTGAGAAGGCCTATTTCTTGGGGTCACCATCCGGTACATAGATGCCAACGGGACCTGCAGGAGACCCTCCCTGTGGGAGCGCACCGGATGGTGAGAGGAAAATGGCAGAATGCGGTCTTGTAAATATCCTGGTCCGATGCCATGGAGCGCTTTAAAAGTTAACACTAAAATCTTAAAGCGCACCTGAGAGGCCACTGGCAACCAATGCAGCTCCGCAGGAGGGGAAGCCTCCGCAGGAGGGGAAGCCTCTGGATGCTCCCATTCGGGAGCCCCATGTAGAGGGCGTTACAGTAGTCCAGTCGGGAGGTGACCAGGGCATGAGTGACCGTGCGTAAGGCATCCCGATCCAGAAAGGGCCGCATCTGGCGGATCAGGCGAACCTGATGAAACGCCCCCCTGGAGATGGCTGTAATGTGGTCTTCCAAAGACAGCCGTACATCCAGGAGGACACCCAGATTGCGAGCCCTCTCTGAAGGGGGCAAAATCTCACTCCCAATAGCCAGCGATGGAACTATCTTGCTATATCGGGATGCCGGAAACCACAGCCACTCAGTCTTGGAAGGGTTGAGTCGGAGCCTGTTCCCGCCCATCCAGTTCCGCACGGCCTCCAGACAACGGGACATGACCTCCATGGCATCGTTGGGGTGGCTTGGGGTGGAGATATACAACTGAGTATCATCAGCGTACAGATGACACTTCACCCCAAAACCACGGATGATCTCCCCCAGTGGCTTCACATAAACGTTGAACAGGAGAGGAGAGAGGACCGACCCCTGAGGCACCCTGCAATCGAGGGGCCTAGAGGTGGATCTCTCCCCCCCGCCAACACAAATTGCAGACGGTCGGAGTGGAAGGAGGTGAACCACTGCAACACGGTGCCCCCAACCCCCCCAACCGCTGCAATAGGATACTATGGTCGATAGTATCAAAAGTTGCTGGTAGGTCTAATAGGACCAGGACAGAGGAATAACCCCTGTCACGGGCCCTCCAGAGATCATCAACCAATGCGACCAATGCCGTTTCAGTACTATGTCCGGGCCTGAAGCCCGATTGGAAGGGATCCAGGTACATATTCTCATCCAGGTACTGGGGAAACTGACCTGCCACCACACTCTCAACAACCTTCGCCACGAAGGGAAGGTTGGAGACAGGACGATAGTTGTTCAAGAGAGTTGGGTCCAGGGAGGGTTTCTTAAGGAGGGGTCGCACCACCGCTGTTTTCAAGGCAGTGGGCAGCGAGCCCTCCATCAAAGAAGTGTTAACAATTCCCTGGAGCCAACTCCGTGTCACCTCTCTGGTGGTAGAGACCAACCAGGAGGGGCAAGGGTCCAATAAACATGTGGTGGCATTCGGCCGCCCCAGCAACCTGTCTATACCCTCGGCGGTCACAAGGTTGAACTCGTCCCAGATAACCGTCTCAAGACTCACCGCGGTCACCTCCCCCGGGACCTCCCAACTAGAGTCCAACCCGGCCCGAATCTGAGCGATTTTATCGTGCAGAAATCGAGAAAACTCCTTCCTTCCCTGCAAGAGATCCTCCCTTGCTCCCGGCCCAAGTAGGGAGTGGGTCACTCTAAACAGGACGGCGGGTCAATTTTCTGCAGATGCAATAAGAGCGGAGAAGTGAGAACGCTTTGCCGCCTCTATTGCCACTAGGTAGGTCCTAATATAGGACCTAACCTGTGTTCGGTCGGACTCGGCACGACCGGCCCTCCAGATGCCCTCCAGACGTCTTTTCCGGCATTTCATCTCCCTCAGCTCCTCCATAAACCACGGAGCCGAGCGAGATCTCTGCGGGTTAGAGGTCGCAAAGGCACAACTCGGTCCAGAGCCTCAGCAGCCAGCCTATCTCAGGCGGCTACCAAGTCTGTGGCCGAGTTATGAGCCAGAGTTTCAGGTAATGGCCCAAGCTCTGTCTGGAACCGTTCAGGATCCATCAGGCATCTGGGGCGGAACCATCTCCTCGGCTCCACCTCCCTGTGGTGCGGATTGGTGGTACAGAAGTCTAGTCTAAGGAGAGAATGATCAGACCATGACAAAGGTTTGACAACTATATCCCCTAACCGATCATTCAACCACTATCCAGAGACGAAAATCAGGTCCAGCGTGTGTCCTCCCGTGTGAGTGGGTCCAGAAACTAATTGGGTCAGGTCCAAGGCCGTCATGGAGGCCAAGAACTCTCGGGCCACCCCAGAGGATTCACTGAGCGAAGGCAGGTTGAAGTCACCCATAAGTAGCAGTCTGGGTGTCTCCACAACCAGCTCGGCTATTACCCCGAGGAGCCCGGGCAGGACCGATGATACGTAGCAGGGAGCCAGGTACGTTATCAAGAAACCCATCTGCCCACCCTGACTCCACTTCACAAAGAGGGACTCACAGCCAGCCATCTGAGGTACAGTGGCCTCCCTGGGACATAGATCCTCCCTAATAATTACCGCCACTCCACCACCCCTACCCTGAGCCCTTGGCCGATGAAATGCCTGGAAACCTGGTGGGTTAGAAGAAGAAGGCTACTGCTGAACTATATGGGTTCATATAGTTGAGGCTGAGTTCAATTTGTCCTGTGCTTGGAATTGGTGGTTTGAGTATTTCAAACATGGTATAAAACATTTTTGTCCTAAACATTAGAAAGAACATCAGTGTTTTGTCTGAGCTCAGGACAAAAGTGCTTTCTTTGGTCCTATGTTTTGTGCATTTCAAATACTGTAAACGGCTTGTTTTCTAAAACTTTGGCAAATACTTTGGCAATTGCCAGTATCAACAGGTAACCATTCCAACTCTTGGCTGGGACTGGATAAGGTGAAGGTTTGATGAGACAGAGTACATAAGACGGCCCATTTGAAATTCTGCTACTGCTTTGATGGGTCATTTAGTTTGCTCCTGGTGACCAGAGATGAGAAGGCTGAGTTTCATTCTGCAGAATGAGTGATTGCCCCAGGTACTCTCTCTAATCTTACTCTTCCCCTAATTCATAGTAACACTATCCCACGGAGAAAGGAAAAAGAAAGGCAATCTCTGTTCCTCTCTTGTTTTCATTCACCCTTCTTATACTGAAGTCCTTTATCTCCCCTAAAAATATTCCTGCCAAAAAAGGCTAGTTATTGATTTGGAGGAAAAATATTATTCTAATTAGACTTTGAAACATAATAATGGCACTGGAGGCAAAACAATTAGTTTCATTTAAAACTAGGTAAAGGTAAATGTTCTCCTCGCACATAGCTGCTAGTTGTTTCTGGATCTAGGAGGTGATGCTCATTTCCATTATAAAGCTGAGGAGCCAGCGCTGTCCAAAGATGTCTTTGTGGTCATGTGGCCGGCATGACTAAACATTGAAGATGCACGGAACGCTGTTAGCCTCCCACCAAAGTGATCCCTATTTTTCTGCTTGCATTTTGACATGCTTTCGAACTGCTAGGTTGGCAGCATTTAAAACTAATCTTCGCCTAAAGGTTACAAATCTCCTTGTTGGCCTTTTAGCTAATGTTAATTCTCTCCACATCTCACACCCTGCCCTCCCAAAAAAAAACACACCACCAGAAACCAATCTTGTTGAGAAGATACAGCAGACCTCCAGAGGAGGCAAAGTGCTAAGAGTGTTTTTTTTTTAAATTATTTATTTATTTTAAATGTTATTGGCCACCAATATTACCATAGGGTTGAGCATCAGGTAGTTATCCCAGAATGCCAATCGTAGCCCTCCCTTTCTGCTTATTATGAATTGATCCCAAGATGCAAGCTCTGCCCTTGTCTGCTTGTATTGCTCTGTGTATCTAATCTGTAAGGAGTAGAAATTGTATTGAGAAGGTGCAGTATTGTCATGCTTCCTGCCCCACCCCTGTGGTAACAATCAGAGTTATAAAAGTTAGAGTTATCAGGGGTGAAATTCAATTTTTTTCCCTACTGGGTCTGTGGGCATGGCTTGATGGGGTTCAGCCTCTCAAAGGAAGAAGGCAGGTGGGCGTGGTGGGGCCAACCGATTCAAATCGTCCCTACCACCTCTCTGAACTGATTCAAATAATTCCTTACTCCTCTCCCAAGATGGTGCGAGGTGGTTGAATTTCACCCCTGAATTAAATAGCCTGAGCAACATCATCTATTTTCACCTATTATTAAGGTTAATTGTGTAAATACATACTGAACATAATAGCAGAGTTGGACTAGTGTACTTCCTACACAAGCAAGAGAATAGAATAGATAGAATACTTTATTGGCCATGTGTGATTGGACACACAAGGAATTTGTCTTGGTGTAAATACTCTCAGTATACATAAAGAAGGAACATTAGTTAAGAATCAAGAATCATAATGTACAACACTTAATGATAGTCATAGGGTACAATCAACATCAAATCATATAAACCTATACCATTCCAAATAAGTGTCTGTCCAGTCTCTTCTTAAAAGTCTCAACTGATTGAGCACCCACAAATTTGAAGACAAGCTGTTCTAACGGTTAATTGTTCTCACTTTCAGGAAATTTCTTCTTAGTTCCAGGTTGTTTCTCTCTTTGATTAGTTTCCATCTATTGCTACTTGTCTTGGCTTCTGATGCTTTGGAAAATAGGTTGGCCCCCACTTCTTTGTGGCAGCCCCTCAAATATTGGAATCAGGTCATCCCAATCCTTCTTTCTACTAGACCAGACATACCAAATTCCTGCAACCATTTTTCATAAGTTTTAGAAGAGGTATTTTTCTTCTTCATACAGGAACAAACTGTATGGTGAAATCTGGAAAAAAAATAGATGTTAGGAGAAAGTGAACTGGATAATCATACATATTTTATTAAAAACCCAGGACCATAGCTATGAACTATTTATTTTAAAACAAAGCTGAGGTGTGTGTCTTTTACATGGTGCTCATGTCACTGGATTACTTGTTAATGACTTAAACTAATAATAGTTGTTTTCTTCGCTACCTATTAATGCTGCCTTTTTGCTATATATAAAGGAGAATAACTTAATTCAAAAAAAAAGTACTATTGTGATTTTCTGTAGAAAATGAAAATATGGACATCTTTTAAAAAAAGTAGTATATAATGCAGTCACAGTACCACAAGTAGCCCCACTTTTCAATGTTCTTATCACTGCCACATTATATAATAATGACAACGTTCAATAATGTACACCTATATTTCCCGAGTACTGAACCAGAGAGGAAAGGTGGGATATAATCAATATAAATAAATAAATAAATAAAGCCTGACAATTTTGGAAAAGAAGTACAGGGGTTTGGGAGTCTATTTTTTTCCACCCACCTCCATTTAAGTTTTATCTTTTTTTTTGAGGGGGTATATTTTGGGGGGTGGGGGTGGGGAGGTAGTATTTTCGCTACATCAAACCTCTTTTGTGGCATGGCATTTAGGAAAGATAAACAATAATAATGTTACCTCAGATTGTTTAACTGCAGATAAACTAATATTTGTACGCTAATATTGCATTTACCTCCCTTGTGAACTTGTCAATTTGTATATGCTCTTTTGGGGAGGTTGGGAATGAACATGGATAAACAAATCTGTAAAGATTGGCAGAATGTCAGGGACAAAAATCGCCTTTTGTAACCATCCTTTTTCCCACCTATCAGCTCTGAAAACATAAGGGATAACTAATTTAAAAATGAGTGAGATTAGATTGTGATTATAATTAACTTTTGATGGGCTGTTTAGGAATGGTTTCCATTAACTCTCCTTTTAATTGCTGTAAAAGTTCTGGAAAGGTTGGTTATCCAGCCATCCTGATTCATAGTGATGAAGTTGAGATAGTTTCAGTGGTAGGATTCAAAACTTTTTACTACCAGTTCTGTGGGCATGGCTTGGTGGGTGTGGCCATGTGAGTGGGTGGGCTTGGCTCCTTTTTTATTTATTTTTTTTGCTTTTTTTTTTTGCTTTTTTGCAGCCACCCCCACCTGTTTTTCGGGCCTTTTGGACCTCAGGTAAGCCACCGGGGGGAGGCAGGCATTTTTGCTCCAAAAAGGCTGCCCTGGGGCTCAGGAAGAAAAAAATGGAGCCTGGAGGGGGCGCGCAACACCCCCTCGCTCTGTTTTGGGGCCTTCTGGACGAAGCAGTAAGACAGCTAGGAGAATCCTGGCACAACTGATCATGTGAACAGCTGATTGTCGGGAAGGAAAAAAAAGAAATACCTTAAAGGGCGAGCATCAGGTGGACGGGATGAACGAGCATTGGGTTGATGGGGCAAGCGAGCCAGCAGCAACCAGGCGACCGGGTCAGGGGCATGGCCAGCCAGAACTTACTACCAGTTTAGTGACCTACGCCAAGTCCTTGCTACTGGTTCGCCCGAACCAGTGCAAACCGGCTGAACACCACTGCTAGATAGTTTGCCAACCCAGATCCTTTGTTTAAACTGTCTTGGTTCTTTCTCTCATGATACACTTATTCTGGTGTTTTATACAACTGAATCTGCAGTTTAATACATGGGACGTGAAGTGGTGATTCTGATTTGTTGCTCAACCTTCTAGTTGATGTGGGCTCCAATGAAGAGCCATCTTTTTCAGGGATAAGAAGAGAATGTGCACAATGGTAAAGTAATCCTATGGGGGGACTGCATTGCAACGAACCCCAAGACATGTATCTGAGCTTTTAGATACCCTGTATGGAGTATGTATGTACTGTATGTCTAGAGTTTTGATCTAATTAAAGGGAAAACAAAGCCTATTTCAAAGTAGCTTTGTTTAATAATTTGTTCCGATTGAACATTTCTCTTGTGCTTACTATTGCTATTTATATTTCTGGCTTGTGAACAGCCTCTGAGAACACCAACCATCTGTTGGCTTAGTCATAAACAGAACTCTTTCTGGCAATCAACATCATGGATAGCACAATACACTACCAGCAGACACCAAGAAAAATACCCCACACAAATGATAGATTATCCTGCTAGACTTTGTGTGCATGTATCTATGTTTAAGGGATGCGGTGGCTCATTAGCTAAGTTGCTGAGCTTATTGATCAGAAAGGGCAGCAGTTCGGTGGTTCGAATCCCTAGCGCCGCGTAACAGAGAGAGCAACCGTTAATTGTCCCAGCTTCTGTCAACCTAGCAGTTTGAAAGCATATAAAAATGCAAGTAGAAAAATAGGGACCACTTTGGTGGGAAGGTAACAGCGTACTGTGCATTTAGTCATGCTGTCCATATGAACATGGAGACGTCTTCGGACAGCGCTGTCTCTTCGACTTTGTAATGGAGATGAGCACTGCATCCTAGAGCCGAAAATGACTAGCATGTATGTGCAAAGGGAACCTTTACCTTCATCTATGTTTGTGCATTTATTGGTAATGCTCACAGACATTCAGGCTGTATTTCCATCCTCCCCACCCACCCAAAAAATTCAAATTGTTCTAAACCTGAGCTCATGCGTCAAGCCAGTTTTCTTAGGCAATGTGGTACAGAACAGAAAACTAGGGAAATGTCATTAATGTGGTGCATTGTACTACACTCTGTGTGCATGCATGCTTTGATCAAAGGATGATTTCTGAGTAAGATTTCTGGAAAATAAAAGTTCTCAGTCCTTTAAGCTGCAAAAATGATCTGTATCTGGCAAATATTTTTGTGTCTATTTGAGCCACGCTGGTTAGAGAAGAAAAGGCATACCCACACTGCATACCAATCAAAGTAATGATCCTCAGGAGGATTTGAAGAAAGGGTCAACAAAAGAGACTGAATAGGAATCCAGACCAGTCACCTTTGATGATGTAAAGGTGAAGTAGACCAAGGCAATACACACTTGCACCTGAGTGTACTGATTATTTATTTTCTTTCTTAGCCTTTTGAAAAAAGTTTGCCAGCGATTAGTACAATGAATTTATATATTATAATTATATTTTATTTACAAACACACACACACATATATAATTGTATTATAATTATAATGAATGAATGTAATATTTATGAATCTAGCACCAAAACAATGGCTGTTTTTAACAGGACTAAGACTTCAAGAGGTTCTTCACACAGCTTTTGGGCCAAGTGAAGGTCTTGATCTCAAAACTGTGAGGGAGCATATCCTCGAGGACAGGAGTCAAACTCACAGTGTCATGGCAGCATCACATGACATATCAGGACTTTCCCCCCCTTTATTAAACCAGGTGTGGGAGTGGCCAGCGTGTAATGCATCCGGCCCACTCTACAACAGAATTATCCAACTTTGGCAACTTTAAGACCTGTTGGCTGGAGCAGTGGTCGCCAACCAGTGGGCCAGGGACCACTGGTGGTCCACGAGAAAAATTTGGTGGTCTGCAGAAAAATTTCACCCCCAAAGCACCTCCCCAAAGCAATTAATCCAGGCTGCGCAGGAACACAAGGCTGTGCTGCCCACATGGCCCACAAGAACACAAGGTTTGCATCACTTGCATTGCGAACAACATGAGGTAGTGAGGGGGAAAGGGCGGGGGGGACTTGCCCCACGAGCCTGGCCTGGCCACCGGGCTGCTTCTTTCCGCTTCTTTCTTCTTCTGCTTTTGGCTGCACACAAGGAAAGCAGCAAAAGTCTTTCTTTCTCTTCCCCCAAACTCTATCAGGAATGTGTCTTTGAGTCCCTGCAAGGCATCCTGCTCCAAGAGACTGCACCAGCAAAGACTCATTTCTGGTGGGAGTTTGGGGAGAAAAAGAAAGACTTTTGCTGCTTCTGCTGCTTTCCTTGCAGGAAGCCAAAAGTCTCTCTCTCCCCAATCCTCCGAGAACGGAGCTGGAGACGGTAAAGAATGATCGATCGGTAGGAAAATGGGGTGGGGAATTTTTCTGCAGACTTTTTTTGGGATTTTCCCAGGGTCTCTGCAGACAAACACCCTGGGAAAATCCCCAAAAAAGTCTGCAGAAAATCCCCCACCCTGTTTTCCTACTGATGGATCATTCTTTATTTGGGATTGCAGAATATCATCTCTCTCTCCCCACCATCCCCGAGAACAGAGCTGAAAAGCAGGTTAGGAATGTGGCTGCCTTGGAGGGGGAGGTTGTGTGTGAGGACCTCTGTGTGTCTTTGTGTGTGTGTGTGTGTGTGTGTTTGTTTGTGTGTGCGTGAAAGAGAGAGAGAGAAAGAGAAATGAACACTATCACCAACCTTCTGAGGTTAAATTAGATCTCTCTCTCTTTCTCCCTTTCTCTCCCACCAACATCAGCAAACAGTCAAAATTCATATTAGTGGTCCTCAGGATTTAAAATGATGAATTTGATGGTCCCTGAGGTCCAAAAGATTGGTGAACACTGGGCTGGAGAATTCTGGGAATTGAAGTCTACAAGTCTTAAAGTTGACAAGGTTGGTCAGCCCTGCTCTAGGGAGTTTAATATATTTGAATGCCCTTTCATTCTTCTGCATGCAGATGAGATGCTTTACTACTGCTTGATCAGATGATGTTTAAAGCAACCATGCTCAGCCTCCTTTAGGGTGGAGCTTTCTTGACATTTTGAGGAGGAACATCTTGTTGTGCCATTTATCTGATGTTTCCCCATTTCAATGCCTAGCACTAACTTCATTTGTAAACCCCTCTCTTTACAAACAATTAAAGGCACTTACTATTTAAGATGTTCTTGTCCTATGCTTATGCTGGGTTAACTCTTAGTTTGCTCAAAAATATTTTGTCTAGATTGAGGCAAACAATGGCTATTTGGAAGTTGATGTGTCTATTTCAGGTGAGTGGGGAAATTAGAAATAAAGGGGAGAATAGGAAGCTTGGATAGAAAAACAATATTTTTTAAAAAACCCGCTTCTGCTGGGTTGTAAACCAGCCACTTTCCCTTACTATAACAAAAGAACTGTAAAACAGTCACAAGGAAAGGGAGATGTAAAATGTATTAGAACTGATGGTAAGCGCTGGCCCAGTGTTGTTCTTAATCTGAACTCTGGAGGAAAAAAAGAGATAAACATGATCCTGTTTGATCCCATGATTTTAAGTTTTATTACCATATCCAGGACAGCTATTTTCTTGCCCAAGGAGCTGCTGATACAGTTCTACAGAGGAATTATTGAGTCTGTCATCAGCACTTCTATAACTGTCTGGTTTGGCTCTGAAACCCAACAGGACAGACACAGACTTCAGAGGATAATTAGGACTGCAGAAAAAACAATTACTACCCACCTGCCTTCAATCTGTATACTGCACGAGTCAAACAGAGGGCTGTGAAAATATCTACAGAGCCCTCACATCTCAGACATAAACTGTTTCAACCTGTTCCCTCAAGACAACGCTATAAAGCACTGCACACCAGAACAACTAGACACAAGAACAGTTTTTCCCCGAAAGCCATCACTCTGCTAAACAAATAATTCCCTCAACACTGTTCAACTATTACAAAGTCTTCACTACTTATTACTGCTAATCTTCTCATCACTCCTTATCACCCATCCCCTCCCACTTGTGATTGTAGGACTGTAACTTTGTTGCTTGTATCCTTATGATTTATATTAACTGTTTCCTAGTATGATTTGATTGTTGATTGTACCCTATGATTATCATTAAGTGTTGTATGTTATGATTCTTGACTCTTAACGAGCGTATCTTTCTTTTATGTATACTGAGAGTATTTACACCAAGACAAATTCCTTGTGTGTCTAATCACACTTGGCCAATAAAGTATTCTATTCTATTCTATTCTATTCTATTCTATTCTATTCTATTCTATTCTATTCTATTCTATTCTATTCTATTCTATTCTATTCTATTCTACTCTACTCTACTCTACTCTACTCTACTCTACTCTATTCTATTGTGTAGACAAGTCACTTGTGAAGGAAATTAAATCATACCTGCCTTTTGTATGCTAGAAGAAAATAATTGATAAAGAATAAGATGAGAGAAAATGAGATAAAAGACTGGAAATTAATTCAGATTAAATGAAAAGGGTTCAGATAGTTTGGGGAGTCACTAATTTTCAATTGATGGTCACCAAGTTTCTAACTGAAGATATTTCTGCTACATTTGCAGACATACAGACCTCAATATGGGATTGAAACAAATGTAGAGTAAGATCTCAATGTTATGGCTAGCGGCACTGTCAGTGGGTGAGAGGAGCTGTTCTATTATTAAGATGACATAGATCAGCCCCTTTCAGGCCAGTGTGATATCCCATCTGCCCATCACAAGTTAATTTCTAATTTGAACAAAGGGATTCATTCAGATAGTCTTTCAGATAGTCTATCTCTGGTTGGCTGCTGATTGTGTGTAAATTACTGATCTATTCTTCAAAGGTAGAAATCGTTAAAACCAGTCTGAGATTTTCTGGGCAAGGACTCAAAATGCCCACACCAAGCTTTCCTGCTGCTGTTTTGTGGCCTTTAGGAATGGATCTGGGAGATATTCCATTCATTCAATACTTTGTATAGTTCTACTGCTGGGAAACCTTTTTCAAATGAGACTTTTGTTGCTATAGAACAGGTCCAATAAGCCTGACAATAATATATTTCTAGTTCTACTTTGTAGCTGCAAAAACTATGGGATTGCAAACAGTTATCTGCATCTGATTTCCTATTGTTCAGTATTATTTAATCTAGCTTTTTTCCCCCTTGGCCACACTAAAAATCAAGATGTATTATAGTTAGTTCTTTGTTATTTGTGGTAGCTTCCATTTTGCTAAACTTGTGCATTGTAACTTATGCATTACTTGACGCTATAATTTGAGGAACTGGACGCTGATCCAGATTTAGTAATATTTAGAGCAAACCCAAATATTATAATATTGTAACAATTTCAGATGTGACTAAGATTGGACTCAATCCCACATTTTGTGTTTTTATTATACAACTATGAAAACAGGAAGAAAAAAGATATACAAAATAAGGTTTTCAAATTGAAAATCCAACAGGTATGTACCAAATATATACAACGATTATGACAAAATGTACATATCTTGTGCTAGACATGTTGCTGAACAATATTTTTAATTTCTCCACAAATTATAAAGAAAACAGTACTTAGTCCAAAACACCTGTAAGGAATCTGACAGAAACTTTAAAACGAGGGTAGCTACTTTCCACTTTCTCAGCTTTTAGAGTTCTGTTGTTCCTTAGGGTTTTTCTCCCATTGTGGTAAACTCATATTAAAAGAAAGATGAAAATTAAGATGATAATTTGTTGCCCTAGGTCAGGGCTATCAAACTCCCAGCCCTCGGGCTGGATGAGTCATGCACTGCCCATGCCTGGTTTAACTAAGGGGGGGGAGTCCTGATACATCACATGCAGCTGCCATGACAACGTGAGTTTGACACCCCTGTCCTAGGTGGCAGTTCTGATAAATGGTTGAAAATCACTGGAAACTAGCCACTATCACCTTTACTAAAATAAGGAATGAGATTAAAACGGAGTTCATGGGAGAATAGCACAACAGAATTCACTGCTCCCTAAGAATAATAGTAATGCTCATCTCACCTTTGCCAAAAAGCACCTGGATTATTCTCCTGATGTTTAGAAAGACTATTCCATGGACAGATGGAATCAAATTGGATGCTTTCAGACTACATAACTATTAATACATATGGGAAAAATGAAACACTGCATTCCACATTAAGAGCCTTCTACACTGCATGAAGTTGATAACATGTTGGTTCAGACTGGCTTGCTTCTTCAGGATCTGCATGGCTTGCCACCACCAAAGTAAATAGAAATGGTTTTATGTAACAGTGAAAACCATAAGAGAATATTAGGTCTTGTAACCATTACCTAAACTAAAGCTCTAGTGGGTCAAGAAGCAAGTATTTTGGATCATCTCCAAAATTCAATCAAGTCAACAAAAAATGATGAAGAACAAATCAACAGAATGGCTGCAGTAAGTCAAAGCTCAAATTAAACTTCACAGAAATATGGCAGGATTTGCAATGAGTAGTTTACACTACAAAACCTTCAAGTGTTACTGAGTTGGAAGACTTTTTCATGGAGGAATGGTCTAAATTCTTACATAATGAGTGAAAGGCTGATCGGTAATTACAAGAAGCATTTGCTTGATGTTACCACAGCTAACAGTGATGTAACTTGTTACTGAAACTAGGGGCTAATAATTCACACACATTGGCCCACCACTACATGTTGGATGACTTTATGGATGATTTCCCCTCCCCCCAAAAGTATTAAATTTCAGTAAAAATATAAAACAACAACAAAGAATAAACTAGAAAGGGAAGAATCAGGGAGGGAAAGATGCCAAAAAAGTAATTTCTGAATTTTTTTTGATGCAGTTACAAACATGAAATACATAACTTTCACTCTAAAAATCATGAAAGTAGTTTCTACAATCAAACAGATCTAATAGTCAAATCCCCAAATTAAACTTTCATTTCTTTTAGTTTCAAGCAAAAAATCAAAAAGTGGTGGTACCTAGAAGCAAAGCTAGACAAGACCTTTTTTTATGAAAGTGATTAAACAAGTAATTTGGAGTTATTTACTCATGCAGACTCACTTTATATACAGTATCAGTATGGTGCACATGAATCTCTGATAATATTTGATGACAAAAGTATAGAAAGATTAAGAAAATCTGGAAAGTTGCTATGGGGGAATTAAGCAATTCCATATGTAAAATCTGATGCAATCTCAACCTTGTGGCAGTTTATTCTTTATGTTGAGAGGTGATGAATCAGATAAAGATCATTTTGGTATTTGTTTGGACACAGGTTTTCCAATTGCAAGATATACATTTTTTATCTTTTTTTTTTTGCAGAATTGGGCAATTGTTATTAAGCAGGAATATACTCTGTATTAAATACAGATACATACATAATCAATTTTGTGTTTTCAAATATTTGCCCTTTTTCCAATTTTGCAATCTGTTTTACAAGAGAGAAGTATGGTCTTTGTAATAATTAGGAAATACACTGAGTAGATCAGCAATGGTTTGTTGTTGTGTAACTGAATGCCAGCAGTGAATAATGGGGGCTGGCATCTTTACTTTTCAAGCTGGTAGATTGAAGCCCCAAATGTATGCTTCTGTCATTAGGAATGTGCCGAGGCAGGACATTCAGCCATGATGTAGGAAGTTGGAAATTAATTTACATAAACATTTCAAAATACAGTCAAATTATAAACAAGAATAATGGTAGAATTATGTCTTCGGTTTATAGCATGCTTTAAACCAGTGATGGGATTCAATTTTTTTTACTACCGGTTCTGTGGGCATGGCTTGTTTGGTGGCGTGGCTTGGTAGTCATGTGACTGGGTGGGCATGGCCAACTGGGCAAGGTGGTGCGGCACCTTGCTGCAAGTGACGTTGAGTTGGCCACGCCCACTCAGTCACATGACCGATGCTGCAGAGACAGCGTGATTTCCTACATACCTTCCCCCTCTCCTCTTCCACCCTTGGGCTGACCAAAAAAAAGCCCAACTAAAGATCACGACTGCCTGCCGAGTCTGCCTGCTGAATGGATTTTGTTTTGGGGTGATTTTTGTTTTGTTTCTTGCCAGAAGTCCCTTGGAGATAAATTTGTACCGCCAAATCTTATTGCATCTCATTGTTGCAGTGCTGCCTGTTGCTGCTGTGGCAGCCTGGCTGCTCAAGTAAAGAACTGCACTGACTCAGGGCAACTGTGAGGAGCAAGAGGGGAAGCCAAGGCGTTTGCCTCATAGCAGTGAACTTTGCTCTCTCTCACTCCGGTTAGGCTCTCCCGGTGTGCACAAGGAGCGTGAAGGAAGACTTCTCATGAATTCAGGGGCTACACCTGTCCCAATGATGAATTGGCAGCGATTTAACGAAATGTCTTCCAACTCTTAAAGATCGACTTTAAGAGTGCCTCCATGGAAGAAGCCAAAAACTAGAGCAAAAGTAGCGTCGGCGGGGGCAATAGGGTCATGTGATTTCTTTCAGGAAGACAATTTATCTTGTATACCATGAGAAAAATAAAGGGAATGATCAATCATAATTGGTTGGAATGTGAAATACCAACTGTCAGTTCAATTCAAAAGTTGAGAGCTGATTTTCTTCATCCTCCCAGTTCAGTTGGAATGAGTTCACATGATCAGAACACTGTTTTAGTGAAAACTGGGCACGTTGGGGCAAATATGTCCATTGAAATCACCACAGTAATTTGAAAGCATCCAATCTGGCCTGCAGAATTCCAGTTCAATTGAAAGAAACAGTCAAATCATCAGTCTGAAATCACTATTAGGACAGAAATATCTGATATTGAGTTGATTCTTTATGACATCTAACAAGAAGTATAGTGTAATCAACTTTTGAAAAGACCCTGGGGAAATTATTCTAGGAAATTTAAACACTTTAAACTGAATTTGAGGGGAAAAAAAGAAAATGTATAGCATCCCCTGAATATGAATAAATTAATTTTTAGTTGCCACTGTAACTCAGTCAGTAACTCAACCACAAATTGCTTTCCTATTTATATCAACTTCTTAAATATGAAATTGAAAATTCCTTATGAACTTTCATGTCTTGCTCATTTAAATACACCAAAAGTATCATATTAATCATTAAAACTTTGAAATAATGCAAGAATATGAATAGTATCACTACAGGGCCTGCAACAGAACTGTGCAAAATATTTGAAAGAGATACTATGAAAAAAGTCTTCGCACGATTAAAGGACTTCTAATTTAAATGATCTCCAAACTTGGCAACTTTAAGACTTGTGGACTTCAACTCCCGGAATTCCCCAGCCAATTCTATAATTCTAGGTGAACATGAACATCACTGAAACCACAAGGGATGATACAACTAAAGTCTATACTCTCATAGAGGGATTGCTAAAGAGAGCTTGAAAGCAGCTACATGAGTTTTTTTACAAAAGAAGCAACTGTTTTAATGCTTTGAAGACTGGCTTTGTTTCTTTCATTTCTCTGTGCATTTTGCCAAGTGAGTAAAATAAGGCAAGATGGAAATCAACATAAATCATATCTTTATTACAACCATACTGTAGATCTGCATAAGGACTTTGAGATATGGTCAATTTAAAAGGATGGAAAAGACATCAGAATCTTTGAAAAATATGAAAATATATGTGTTAAAACAGAATGTGTCTCTATGTGTGTCTTTGTGTGTTTAAACAAGAGTCTTCAAACTTGGCAAGTTTAAAACTTGTGGACTTCAACTCGCAGAATTCCTGAGCTAATATGATTGGAGGAGGGGTTCTGGGAGTTGAAGTCCATAAGTCTTAAAGCTATCAAGTTTGAAGACCCCTGGTCTAAAAGAATTTATTTATTTATTTATTTATTTATTTATTTATTTATTTATTTATTTATTTATTTTAACATTTATATACCGCCCTTCTCCCAAAGGACTCAGGGCGGTGCACAGCCAAATCTACCCCAATACATATACAAAAGTTAAAATGAAATTAAATAGTGGGCTGTTAAAATTAAGAAATCGACCCTCCCCCCTAATATATTAAAAACCCCAAATTTAAAATCCAAATTAAAAGGAGACAATTAAAATCTCATGTCAGCCCAGGCCAGCCTGCTCGAAGAGCCAGGTTTTTAACACACGCCTGAAGGTCCTCAGGTCCGTGCTGGTATGTATCTCAGGTGGCAGACTATTCCAGAGGGCAGGGACCCCCACAGAGAAGGCCCTGTTCCTGGGGGCCGCCAGACGACACATAGAGGCCGACGGCACCCGGAGAAGGCCCTCCCTGTGGGAACGCACAGGTCTGTTGGAGATCACCGGCAGAACGCGGTCCTGCAGGTAGCTGGCCCAATGCCATGGATCGCTTTAAAGGTCAAAACTAGAACCTTAAAGCGAACCCAGAAAGCCACCGGCAACCAATGCAGCTCGCGCAGGAGAGGCATCACATGGGAGCTACGCGACGCCCCCATAATCACCCGCGCGGCCAAGGATCATTAGGTGGGTGTATGGGATCATAAAGATTAATATATGCAGGATTACATCTATCAGATTAGACAGCACTTTAGAATGGTGAAGTAGATCAGGAGTCCCCAACCCCTAGGCCACAACCGTATAATGGGCTGTGTGGCCCATTTGGAATGGGGCTGCAGAAGCAGTGGGCAAACACTTGCAGATCCATTTGTGTGATCAGCAGGCCTGTGTACCTGCTGCTTGTGCAAATGGAACTGTGCATGCATTTACACGCTGCTCACACTGGACCATCCTTCCCCCCACCCCCCACTGGTCCCCAAAGTCAGAAAAGTTGGGAAATGCTGAACTAGATGAAAATTATGACTGGTCTATGATATAGGTCATCATCCAACAAATTTTAAGCACTGCTGCACACAACCTGATAACACTAGAAATTGTAATAGGATTTGATATCTGAGAGCAGCAGGGAGGTGTAGAATTGGGCTGTGCACCTTGAATAGCTATGCAGAAATGGTGAGATAAGGCTGGTATGAATGTCTCTGTAATACAGGTGCTGCAGAAGCACATGATGTGTTGTTTTTGTGTGTCCAAAGTCATAGGGACATTGTTTCTCTAGCTGGGGAATCTTGCTATATTGGGCTTCAAAGACAGCTAAGGGAAGGGTGTGACACTGTGCCAGAATAAAGGCTCTTCAGTACTTCAAGTTTGGTTAACTATAATAAAAGGGAGGGAAAGTTAACTAAACAAAAGGGAAGGAATTGTTGGATTCACTGCTAGTTGTTGGATTCACTGGTAATAAAAATTGGGGTCTTGGCTAGATCCATTTGGCATTCAGTCTCTGCTACATCTCATTTAATGAGTATTTTGGTCCAATCATAGCCCATAATGAAGACCTGGGGACAGGGGTGGGATTCTACCAGTTCTGTCCACCTCTGTAGAACCGGTTGCTCTGAAGAGCAGCAGACAGAGAGCATACATAGAACCAGTTCTATGTCTGCTGCTGCTTTGGCCCGCCTACCCACCCGGGCTCTTACCCGACCTTTATTTCCTGCTTTTTCAACCACAGCTGCTTTGTGCGACACAGCTGCGGTTGAAAAAGCAGGGAAAAAAGGGCTTTTCCAACCGTTGCGCACCTGTGCGCAGCGCTGGTCAGCTGTCCAGGCATCTAGCTGACGACGATATACATGCTTGCACAGTGTAAAATCACCAAACCGGTAGTCTGCACCTCTATAACTGTCTGGCTTGGTTCGGCAACCCAACAGGACAGACACAGACTTCAGAGGATAATTAGGACTGTAGAAAAAAACAATTACTACCCACTTGTCTTCAATCGAGGACCTGTATACTGCATGAGTCAAAAAGAGGGCTGTGAAAATATTTACAGATTCCTCACATCCTGGACATAAACTGTTTCAACTCCTTCCCTCAAGATGACACTATAGCACAGCAGAACAACTAGATACACGAACAGTTTTTTTCCCAAAAGCCATCACTCTGCTAAACAAATAATTCCCTCAACACCGTTCAACTACTGCAAAGTCTGCACTACTATTACTGCTAATCTTCTCATCACTCCCATCCCCTCCCACTTGTGATTGTAGGACTGTAACTTTGTCCCTGGTATCCTTACAATTTATATTGACTGTTTCCTAGTATGTTTTGATCGTTGATTGTACCCTATGACTATCATTAAGTGTTGCACGTTATGATTCTTGATTCTTAACGAATGTATCTTTTCTTTATGTATACTGAGAGTATTTACAGCAAGACAAATTCCTTGTGTGTCCATTCACAATTGGCCAATAAAGTATTCTTAATTTTCTTAATTTTTTCAGTGGTTGGATCCCACCCTTGCCTGAAGACCTTTTCAGCATGTTTTGGGAACTGAAAATTTATTTTATGGAGATTGCCCATCCTAAAATTGATACAGAAATTGATTAAGAGTGTTGATAATATGCAGCCTAGCTTGGTACCTTCTTAGTCTCATTGGCACAGGTGAGATGGTCCTAGAGTATTATATCTTACTCTGAGTGAGGTCCCTTTATGTACCATTTTGGCTGACTGGTTTATAAGATCATCCCACTATCCATTAGGAGCCTCTGTATATCTAACTATGATGTTGATTTTTATTACTGATTTTATGGAAGCCCATAAAACCCTAGGTGGATTTTCATGCATATGTATTTTGCCAAGTGAATAAAATGAGGCAAAATGGAAATGAAACAGTCTAACTATCCATTAAGAGACTCTCCAAATCTGATCATCAGGTAGGCTATTTCTAGAGATTGCATGGAAGTCTATTCTTAAACCTGTGTGGATGTCAGATAACAGATAATCAGAGTTGGAAGGGATCTTGTAGGTCATCTAGTCCAACCCCCCCAACCCCACACCATTTCTGACATATGGCAGTCCAATCTCTTCTTGAAAGTCTCAAGTGATGGCGCTCCCACAAATTCCAAGGGCAAGCTGTTCCATCGGTTGATTGTTCTCACTGTCAGAAAATTTCTCCTTATTTCCAGATTAAATCTCTCCTTGTTCAGTTTCCATCCATTATTCCTTGTCTGGCCTACAGGCACTTCAGAAAATAGCTTGACCCCCTTCCTCTCTGTGGCAGCCCCTCAAATATTGGGAGACTATCATGTCTCCCCTGGTCCTTCTCTTCCCTAGACTAGCCAAGCCCAGTTCCTGCAACCGTTCGTTGTATAATTTAGCCTCCAGTCCCCTCATCATCCTGGTTGCTCTTCTCTGTACTTTTTCTAGAATCTCAACATCTTTTTTATAATGTGGTGAACAAAACTGGGTGCAGTACTCTAGGTGTGGTCTTACTAAGACTTTATAGAGTGGTATTAGTACTTCCCTTAATCTTGATTGTATCCCTCTGTGAATACAACTTGTCCATCCAAATGGAACTTCAGCATGCATTTTTTGAGTGAGTAAAATGAGGCAGAATGGAAATATACTATAAGTCTTTAATAGTCTCTCCAAGTATTATCTTGATACTGATTTTTCCACTGATTTCAATGAGCTCTAACCCTAGGTGGTTTTCTATCCCATTTTCCCACAAGAGGAGGAAAAAGGAGTGGAATGGAAATGAAAGTGGCCCAGTAGGCATTAAAAGCTTCTCTGAATCTAACCATCAATTTAGTTTTTCCTCACATGTTCCATGGGAGTCTAAATCTAGATGGATTTCTATCTTAATGGAAACCAATGGGATTTCCTCATGCATTTTGCCTAGGAAGTAAAATGAGGAAGAAATTTGGATGAACTGACAGTGAAATGGATATAGAGGACTATATCCACTAAGAGGGTCTCTGGATCTAATCATTAGGTTGGGTTTTGTCATTCATTTTATGGGAGCCCATCACTAATACAAATATTTGCCTATGCGTTTTGCTTAAATGCATGAAATGAAGTGTAAAGAAATACCAGGTGCCCAATATTAGCTAAAAGCATATCAGAATCTTACTCAATGTTGGTTTGTCTCACTGATTTCATGGGACTCTAACCTTCACCATAGGTGGATTTCCATCTCAATAGGATTTATCCATATATTTTTCCTAGAGATGAATGAGGCAGAATGAAAATGAAGGTGACTCAATATGCATTAAGAACCTCTCCAAATATATCTATCATGTTAGTTTTATTCACTGATTCCATGGAACCTAAACCTAACCCTAGCTGAGTTTCCAGTAGAAGGTGTTAAAAGATGCTTATCAAAATGTAGACTTAGGCCTACTTGATACAGAACTGAAAGTTATTTTAATTTAGATAAAAGACTGTGACTGTGAGAATTAGAGGGTTATTGGAACTGAAAGGGCATGATTTCAGATCTGGGTGGCACTGCTATCTACAGTATGACTAAGTTAAGTTTACTGTAGATCTCAGAAATATTTTTTGTTAGACATAATTGTCAGCTTCAAAATGAGCCTATGCTATCGCAGCCATCTTTTTGTTTGTCAGCTTGTCACAAAATATGGGGTCGCGGGGGAGGGAAAGGTTTGGAATGCTAGTCCAGACAACATCAAGAAATCATACCATGGAAACCAAAGTCTGGCAAGGACTTGAGGGAGTTTCCACAGAGATATCAGAATACCTAATTGGCCAATGTGACCTGGACAAAGGAGGGGAGGAAAGAATTCATTCTTTAATTAGGCAAAAACCATGGGAACTAGCTGAAATTTGTTTTGCTTCATGCATGCCGAAATGGTGTACACGATAAAGTTATGCTTAAAGACAGGGGTGAGATCTGGCAGGATTAACTACCAGTTCGGTCACTTATGAGGTTCGGTGATTTACGATGTGCTTCCCTGCACGCTGCAGGCGCGCATATGTTAATTGTCATCAGCATGCTGCGTGCAGAGAAGCAGCCTTTCAAAAAGCCCTCTTTTCCTGCTTTTCTAACTTCAGCTGTGCCTCGCATGGCAGCTGAAGTTGAAAAAAATCAGGAAATAAAGGTCAGGTAAGAGCCCAGGTGGGTGGGTGGGTGAGCAAAAACATCAGCAGACATAGAACCGGTTCTATGTCTGCTGCTCTTCAGAGCTACCGGTTCTACAGAGGTGGACAGAACCGGTAGAAACCCACCCCTGCTTAAAGAGCTCTGATCATCTCGACTCACTGGCTTGGTTGGGTTCATCAGTCGGAACCTTGACAAGAATTCTCTGAACTTGGATACCTTTAAGAAGAAGAAATATAATTCCAGGAAATGTTTTGGCTTAAAAAATATAGAATCCATATATAGGCAATTCTGTAAATTGCCTTGTTTGGGAAGAAGGAACAAATGATGAAACAAAATGTTGCAATCCATATGAAATGGCAGGGCATGCGTGTCATGACATACAAAATCATTCAAAATAGTAATTGAAATAAATGCATGTGATGGTATCCAATGTTAAGCATTTGTAAATTTCCTTAGTTCAGTAGGAGTTAAACATGTCTTTAACTTTCTTCCATTAAATTTAATGGTTCCAATAGTTTGAACCCTCTTTTGTTTTGTTTTTATTTTTTATTTAAAAATGTTTGTTAGTAATTTGAAATAGTTCTTTAAAGCATGCTTGGGGTGAGTTATCACCACGAGTGAGCTTTGCTTGTGATTTTCTTCTTCTTCTTAAAAAACCCTGACAATAAGATTGAAACTGAAATGTCTCATAGGTTAGTAACTATATCAACAAGTCTATATCACATTCATCTATATTTAATATGTCATGAATCCCCCTTGCTACCTGGCTATGATACCAGTAATACCAGATACAAATTTTCATCCTGCAGAAAAACTGAGAGAAAAAAGGTATCAAAGCTATCATTTAACGGGAAAAGTCTGAAATCTTCGCTGTCAACCAACTTTAAAAAAATTGTTTCATTGAGTTATGCAACCATTTTGATTGATATGGTCAATGAAAGTATCTAGTTTTGAAGGAGCTGATTGGATTTCAGTCTGTAGTCATAGAAACAGAAATAAATTGGAATGGGAAAAACACCACTGTAGAAATGCATGTAAATTGCCAAGGTCAGGAAGAGCACTAACCATGAAATGTAACCAACTCTCTGAAACATTTATATTTTAATTACAATTCTTTAGGAATCAAAATTTTTATGCATAGATAAATCTCCAGTAACCATTTCAGTAGTGTTCTGTAAAAGTGGATTGGAAAGCAAGATATTTTTCTATTATATATGTTACATGGTCTATGTTCCAGAAAAAAGACAATCTATTGCTTTCCAAATGTTTTGAACTACAACTGTCATTATCTCTGGAATGAGGCTGCTGGCCAAATCAAAACTGATCCAAAATCAATCCAAATTACAGTCCCAAAGATCTGGAAGACACTGCAAATGCTCATTTAAGCGGTCTAAGTATGAAAATTGAAAGCACACAATTGCTCTTTAAAAATTCAGATGCCACTCAAACTGTTTGTTTTTCAGATTGGCTGACCTTTACGGTGCAAGGATAAAACAGAATAAATGGATCTATTCTATTGTATCTTTTGCAGAAGTTCAAGAGATATGATACCTCTCAATTGCTGGAGCCTTAGATGGTTTGAAACCTAAACAGTACATGAAAGAAGTTTTCTTTCAAAGCCAGAACAAAACTATCCATCTAGAACAGTGTATGTCAATCTTGCAACTTTAAAATGAGTGGATGAACTCCCAGAATTCTCCAGCCAGCATGGTTGAAGTCCACGCACCTTCAAGTTGCCAAGATTGAGAAATACAGATCTAAAACAGTATGTTGTGATGTTCCAATTGCCTGATTTTTATGGAACAGAACAGAATGGAAACATATTCCATATTCCAGAAAAAACGCTAGCAATGGACAACAACCATGTCTGGAATGCGATTTTTGTTTGTCCATTTCCTGTGTGACAAAGCATGCACATATTATTCTCCTCAGCAAAAAGTCAATTTAAACAATTTGGTTTAAAAATGTAGTAATATTATTGTAAGTTGTTTGATGAGTTGAAATGTCAAGGTGCCTTAAACTATTGCCAGTGATGGGATTCAATTTTTTTTACTACCAGTTCTGTGGGCATGGCTTGGTGGGCATGGCAGGGGAAGGATACTACACAATCCCCATTCCCTTCCCACTCCTGGGGGAAGATTACTACACAATCCCCATTCCCTCTACATCCTACTAATCTACTTTCCAGCTCTATTCTCCTGTGTAGGGCAACAAAAGAAGACCCAGCCGATCAGCTGGGACTCGGGAGGCAGAGAATAGATGTGGGCAGGGCCAGTCAGAGGTGGTATTTGCTGGTTCTCCAAACTACTCAAAATTTCTGCTACCGGTTCTCCAGAACTGGTCAGAACCTGCTGAATACCACCTCTGCCCATTGCCCAAGAGTTGCAAGAGCTTTTAACTGCAAGGCATACCTTGAGTTTGTGGCAGAATTTGGATGCATATATAATTAACAGCACAGTTCCTAAACTTATGATCACAATCAGGAGAAGACTTTCCATTGTTAAGCCAGGTGATTGTTTAATGAATATAACCCAATTTTACAGTCCTTTTGCTAAGCAAATAACTGCAATTGTTAAGGGAATCATGTACTAATTAAGTGAATCTGGCTTCCTCTATTGATTTTAGTTGTTGGAAGTCAAGTAGGCAGAAGCAAATGATGATCACATGATCCCGGGATGCTGCAACCTTTATAAATACATGCTGGTTGCCAAGTGACTCAATTTTGATCATTTGGGGATAGTGTGATGGTTGTAATCAGGATCCCTGATCATAAGGCTCTTTTTTTAGTGCCATTGTAGCTTTGAACTCTGGCTAAACAAACAGTTGTGAGTTGAGGACTAAAATACGCTACCATAGAGTATTTTTCTATCCCATTTCATTCAATGACTGTTCTGCAAGGGGACAAATGGAAGTTCCAACTATTTGTATTTGTGCCGTGATATTGCAGGCATATACAACATGTGAAAGGCAAAAATCTTTGGATACTGTGAAAGCTTTGGGTAGGATGGCATTACAGGATTAATGCATACATGTAGACAAGATCAAATGTTAATATAGGCTTTTCCTAACACCAACCAAACTTGATAATATCACATCTACCAAGAATTTGAATTTAGCCATGTCAGTTGTTTGACAAATCAGTGAGGACTTCCATCAGAAAGGTTTCCATCTTTCAATAGGAGAGAAAAGGAAGTTCCATTACCTTTAGAACTTCATTTGTTACATTTATTTCAGATGGCCTGCACTGTCTCAAGAGTCTATGAATGACAGATCAGATAATAGTTACGTATTATTCTCACATACAGGATGCTTTCTGCTGTATGGAAATTAACAAGGCATAACACACTGGGAGATAGGATTTTTGCTTTATTTTTATTGCATTTATTTTATTACACCAAGCCTACAATTTTGTACAAATAATTATCACAGGGGAGACGAGGAAGATCTTCTTGATTTGACATGCTGCTTGAGTTAGATAAGTGCAAATTCATTTCTGAAGGAAAAAAAAAAGACACATAGCTGTTATTCTCCATTGCAAAGATGAACTCATTCCTTGGGAACCCCTTATATTATAACAAAATGCTCTGCTGATCAGTAACAAATTGATAAGGTGCTTTTTCTTTGAATTACTCTCTGTGGCTTTTGTAATCTTACAAAATGAAATGGCAAGAATCAGAACAAGTAGAGAGGAACATTACCTGAGGCTTCGATTTAATCAATAAGAAAAAGAAACAGATCTTATTTTGCAGTCAGATCTGGGCTTGAGAGTGAGGCAAGAGTTCAGCACTTGCTTTGAAACAAAATGAGAGCAAGCCCATACAGTGTATCAACGTATGTAACTTACTAAGATCTCTCTCCCTCTCTCTCTCCCCCTCTCTCTTACTCTCTCTCCCGCTCTCTCTCCTTCCCAAAACTTTTCTCATTTTATTATTTTCCCATTAAGTGTTGCGTGGTGTCATAAATGTTGTATAAATGCTGTTTTCAGTGCTCCATCCTACCAGGCACTCTTTCAAAAAACCGGAGTCTTGCCATTTTTGACAAAAAGGATATTAGTAAGGATAATTGGTTACTTTATGCAATATTTAAAGGAAGTTTTAAAGACTTTTAAGAATTGGTTTAATTACACAAGTTTAAAGATGATGTTTTAAAGACAACACTTCGTGTTTTACTTTTTCCGGGATATAGACAACCATTTTTTGAAATAATCATCAGTTGTAAGAGACTTTTTAATGGATCTCTTTAATGTACCAAAATTTTTTTTGCAAAAGAAGAAGCAACAAAGAGAAAAACCTCTTCATTTAGAATGTTAAAATCATCACATTTGATTTGGATAAAATAATACACGCATAGGCACATATACAAAGGAATTAAAATAATTGCATTAAACCACAAAAGTAATACTTTATTGGCCAAGTGTGATTGGACACACAAGGAATTTGTCTTGGTGTAGATACTCTCAGTATACATACAGAAAAGGTACATTCGTTAGAGATCAAGAATCATAATGATAGTCATAGGGTACAGTCAACAATCAAATCATAGTAGGAAACAGTCAATATAAATCATAAGGATACAAGCAACAAAGTTACAGTTCTACAATCACAGGTGGGAGGGGATGGATGATAAGGAGTGATGAGAAGATTAACAGTAATAGTAGTGTACACTTTGTAAATAGTTGAACAGTGTTGAGGGAATTATTTGTTTAGCAGAGTGATGGCTTTTGGGAAAAAACGGTTCTTGTGTCTAGTTGTTCTGGTGTGCAGTGCTTTATAGTGTCGTCTTGAGAGAAGGAGTTGAAACAGTTTATGTCCAGGATGTGAAGGGTCTGTAAATATTTTCAAATATTTTCACTCTTTTTGACTCATGCAGCATACAGGTCCTCAGTTGAAGGCAGGTGGGTAGTAATTGTTTTTTCTGCAGTCCTAATTACCCTCTGAACTCTGTGTCTGTCCTGTTGGCAGAGGTGGCATTCAGCAGGTTCTGACCAGTTCTGGAGAACCGGTAGTGAAAATTTTGAGAACTGGCAAATACCACCTCTGACTGGAGATTTTACAGTATCCTTCCCCTGCCACGCCCACCAAGCCACGCCCACAGAACCGGTAGTAAAAAAAAAATTGAATCCCATCACTGCCTGTTGGGTTGCAGAACCAAACCAGATAGTTATAGAGGTGCAGATGACAGACTCAGTAATTCCTCTGTAGAACTGAATCAGCAGCTCCTTGGGCAGTTTGAGCTTTCTGAGTTGGCGAAGAAAGAACATTCTTTTTTGTGCTTTTTTGATGATGTTTTTGATGTTAGGTGTTCATTTTAGGTCATGTGATATAGTAGAACCTAGAAATTTGAAGGTCTCTACTGTTGATATTGTGTTGTCTAGCATTGTAAGAGGCAGTAGTATGGGAGGGTTTCTTCTAAAGTCTACCACCATTTCTATGGTTTTGAGTGAGTTCAGTTTCAGATTGTTCTGGTTACACCACGAGGCAAGTTGTATAACCTCTTGTCTGTATGCAGATTCATCATTGTCTCAAATGATTTCAAGCCCATGATCTAATCTGCCCAAGATGTTGCTATAAATGCAGAACTTGACAAGAGATCTAGAAGGAACACTTGGATTTTTGTTCCTTTAACCAATAAAGGAAGTTAGACAATCAACTCTGGGAAATTAGAAGGATCCAAAAAGATGGAAAGAAAACATGAGAATTAGCAAATTTAACTTCATTCTCTTAGAAGACTATAGTTGGACAAATTTTAAAAAATATGGGCATCACTGATTATAGTTTAATTTAGAATTTTTTTAAAAAATACAGAAAGTCCTCACTTAGCAACTGCCTTATTTAGTGACTATTCACAGTTACAACTATGATGAAAAAATAACTTGGTGACCAAGCCTTGCATTTATGGGTTGTACAAGTCTGTAAAGCAAAGGAAAGCTAAAGTAATATGGTTGTGGTTTCACTTAGCAGCTGCTGCACTTAATGACCAAGTTGCCAGTCCCAGTTGTGGTCCCTAAATAAGGATTATCTGTTCATTCCAGTAATGTGTGTTTTTTATTGTTTTAGTGGTGAACATGATTAGCAGATTTTATCTATGATACTTTTTTCTATGAATATCTAATCTATAATTAGCCTCTTTTATTTCTCTTTAAAAGGAAGAAAAATGGGTGATGAGGTTATTTTTTGTTTTCCCAATTCAGATCTACATGTATACTGGTATCATAAGAAAGGGAAAAAGAAATGAAAACAAATAGCAGCTCAACTTCTCTCCCAAGACATTTGGTAAATTTTTGCAAGGACAGTGAAGTAGCTAGAAAAGATTAGAGCAGCTATCCACTTATCTCAGTTATAGGCTCTGCAGTCCCGGTTGAGATTCAGAAGGAACTAAAAAGCTTATCCATCTATTTTTATATTGCAATTGTTAATAGAGATAGTCAATGTACATTAAGTCAATTCTGTTGAATTTTCTACGTCCTTTGAGCTGTTTCATTCTTATTCATTTCTTTTATCAGATATAAAGGCGATCACATTATGGCAAAATTTTAGAACAGTTTCTAATATCAGGGATGGGATAACAATGACTCACACTTCATCATGAGATGCACATTGTCTTTTAATTTTTTAAAAGTTAAATAAATTATTTATTTTTCAATGCCATTGACACAAAGAGACTTCCAGCAACTAAGAAGGTTTTAACAAATTAACAGAGTTGGAAGGGACCTTGTAGGTCATCTAGTCCAATACTCCATGCAAGCAGGAGACTACACCATTTTGGGCAGATGGCAGTCCACTCTCTTCTTGAAAGTTTCCAGTGATGAAGCTCCCACAACTTCTGAAGGTAACTTCCGTTCCATTGGTTGATTGCACTCACTGTCAGAAATGTTCTCTTTATTACAACACAAAAGCAAAAAAATGAAGGATAAATAAACTACATATACTACATATACTACATTTTTATTTTATTTATTTATTTTTATTTATTTTTTGTCAATTGCTTACAAGATAATAGGTATAGGTAAAAACATAGTTATGAATACATGGATACATATAAGAAGAATAAAAAAAATAAAAGAAACAATAGGACAGGGACGGTAGGCACGTTGGTGCGCTTATGCACGCCCCCTACAGACCTCTTAGAAAAGGGGTGAGAATAGTAGACAGTCTAAGGTTAAAGTTTTTGGGGTTTGCGGAAGAAACCACAGAGTCAGGTAGAGTATTCCAGACATTGACCACTATGTTGCTGAAGTCGTATTTCTTGCAATCAAGTTTGGTGCGATTAACCTTGAGTTTATATCTATTGTTTGGTCTTATGTTGTTATGGTTGAAGCTGAAGTATTCATTGACAGGTAGGACACTGCAATGTATGATTTTATATACTATACTTAGATCGGACCGAAGGCGGCGTAGTTCTAGGTTTTCTAGGTTTAGAACTTCGAGTCTGGTTGCATAAGGTATTCTGCAACGAGTAGAGGAGTGGAGAACTCTTCTTGTGAAATATTTCTGGACTTTCTCAACTGTGTTAATATCAGATACGTAATACATTGGGAACAAATCACAACACTCACATAGTTTGAGAAGGTTGATGTGTCATCCTAACCCAGTACCTGGGGAAAGAACTGGTCTTCAAAGGTCTTCAGGGCTCCTCGAATCTTATGAGTATGTTGTTGTTCTGTAGGGCAAGTGCAATAACAAAGGAAGCATGTCTTCTGAGTCCTATCAAGTGATATCAACCCTTTCAGATCTGTGGGATCAGCAGAGACATATGGTATCTCAAATATCCATGCTTCATATACTAGGGCTTTATATTTCCCTACCAGCACCTCAAATGGCAATTGAAAGCCCACAGACAACCAAGGTAGTAGAATATTACATAGTCACGCAGAAATAACCTATAATATTTGCACTTCCGCATTCTGCACCAACTCTGACTTCCAAGTGGTTTTCAAGGCAGCCTCATATATTATGCATTGCAGCAGTCCAAATGAGAGGTAAACAGGGGTGGGATTCAAGTTTTTAGCAACTGGTTCTGTGGGTGTGGCTTAGGTGGTGGGTGTGGCTTGGTGGTCATGTGACTGGGTGGACATGGCTTGGTGGTCATGTTATTGGCTGAGTGTGGCAAACTCAATATCACTCACATTGAGGCACACATCTCTTCGCTTGGCCTCTCATGACTGTGGGGATGCTGCAACAGTTGTAAGTGTGAAAAATGGTCATAAGTCACTCTTTTCAGTGCTATCGAAACTTTAAATGGTCACTCCACACAACCAAAGTACCAGCAAAGGAGGGGAAAAAAACTCCAGAGACGTTCCAGAAACAGGAAGTTTAGTCCTGCCAAGAATGTAAAAAGGGTTAACGGAGAGGCAGTTTCTGTAAGCAACACCAGAATGTTTCCTTCCTGCCTTCTTTACAGGATTAGGCCAGTAATTTCTTCTAACAACCGGTTCTCCCAACTGCTTAGAATATTAACAACTGGTTCTAGCGAATAGGTGAGAATTGGTAGAATCCCACCCCTGGAGGTAACTAAGATATTAGTGACTGCATTAATTAGCACAAGAACCTTTATATGTTAAGAGTTCATATAGTTGACATTGACTGTACTCAAGATAGGCTTGTCTTAGTGATGTTCAGAGTCCCTCAAATATAGTTGTACAATGGAAAATACGGGATTCTAAGTGTGAATTTTTTTATCTAGCTTAAATTGCAGGTATGGGATGATAGTTTAGAACTGTAACCTTACCCTCAAACAATTATAGGGAAATTTTTATTTCTTAATTACTTTTATATAAATGAATATGTCCCATAATTGCATCAGCATTATGGCTGTTTGATTCTGCCCAATCCCTGTTTTATTTTATGAGTTTTTAAAATGGTTTTCTAATAAAGGTTTGCATCCATCTACTGAATCTGTGTTTCTTTCCTGATAGAGGTCTTTTATGTAATTTATTAAATTTTAATACATGAAATTAATGTATAAAATTATTCAACAAATTATTTAACTAATTTAATTTATGACTATTAATGAATATTCTCCAAGCACATTTTAAACATAAGTATCTCAGCAAAACTTTGATTAGAAAATAAACAAAACTAAAGGCTGCTGAATCTATTTTGCTGTAGAAATTAGTAGTTAACGGTTGAACTACAGAAAGAGGCTAATTTGTTTTTTAGTCCGAACCCAGAAAATTAATTCATCAGAAAATGTTTCCTAACATATTCATTGTCAACACTGTGTGATGAAATAGCCTTTCATCAGAATGCAAACTGATATTCACAAGTGACCTAACTCTCACTCTGATTTCTTACTCAATTTATTTATTTCTTTATTTATCAAGTTTATATGCCGCCCCCCTCTCCCAAAAAGGGACTCAGGGAGGTGAACAGCCATGATAAAAACATACAGTCAGCAAAGTTAAAATAAATTTAAAAGTTATTAAATAACTGGCTGAATTAAAACTACGAAGCCAATAAAACCCAATAAAAATTTAAAAATTAAGTTAAAGTTAAGAATTTAAAATCCTTCTCATAACATTAGGCCAGACCGGCCTGCTGGAAAAGGTGGGTGGGATTCAAATTTTTTTACTGCCGGTTCTGTGGGTATGGCTTGGTGGGCATGGCATGGGAAGGATACTATAAAAATCTTCATTCCCACCCCACTCCAGGGGGAAGGTTACTGCAAAATCCCCATTCCGTCTCCACCCCACTAACCTGCTTTCCAGCTCTGTTCTCCTGTGCAGGGCAACCAAAGAAGACCCAGCCGATCAGCTGGGATTCAGGAGGCAGAGAATAGATGAGGGCAGGGCCAGTCAGAGGTGGGATTTGCTGGTTCTCCAAACTACTCAAAATTTCTACCGTTTCTCCAAAACTGGTCAGAACCTGCTGAATACCACCTCTGCTGCTGACCTGATCATGTTTCTGTTTTGTTTTTTTTTCTAATTATCTAATTCTCACATGTTAAGTAGAACAAACACAGGAAGAGAGGAAAAAAAGAAACCACCATGGAAAACAGATTCTGTTATTGTCAAATCACATGGACACACTTATTTCTTTCACATTTTACAGCAGCAAGATTTTTGACTGTTAGGATATTCTGAAGAATTTTGACTATTACGGTATTCTAGTTTCAGAGCCATCAGTGCAAATTAAATAGATTTAAAGTTTTCAATAATCTGTACTGATAACAATTTCCAGGACGGAAAAGTTGTTCACAGATGACAACTCGTGTCCTGTTCTGTTGCACATCATACAAAAGAATACAAGATGCAGCACAACTAAGTTGTGCAATTCCTGAGGGATATCTCCATTTATTGTATTATAGAATAATAAATAATTCATTTCCATTTTCAAAATGTCCTGCTAATTGCAAAAAAAAAAAAAATCATACACCACAAAATTGCAACAAGGTATACAATAAAAGCTACAAATGTTTGTTAGGTTGCTTTAAACTACGTGACAAAAACATTTCAATTGTTTCCTAGGTCTCATTCATCAGATTTTAAGTGAAAATTACATGCAGAACATAATTATGAATTACTAAAAGCAAATAATAATAAAAAAGAAAAGTCAGAAGCAATTTTGTTTACTAAAAGTACACGTGGGACTATTATAGAAACAGTTGGACAATTTTTCCTTCCCTCTGTAGTACTACTCATAATTAAAGCTATAACACATAAAGCAAAATCATGTATTTATTTATACATTTCTTGGAATGACAAAATTACAACTATTCACAATTATGTACTAGTTCCAGTACACAAACACAAAGAAACATTTATTTTATTGTATTGAGTAACATATCAATTCTTTCGGATTCAAGGCCATCATTTTCCCTTTAAAAGAGATAATGTCTCTAGATATACTTCTGTAGCTCATCTGGAAAATTGCTCATCTCTCCTTAAACTAGCAGAAAACTATAACACAATAAAATTTGGTGTCCCCACTATCAGTCACCACAATGACTTTACACCAGAGGTCCTTAACCTTTTTTGTGTCATGGACTCCTTTGAGAGTCTAGTGAAACCTACAGAACCCTTTTTTAAAAAAATGTAACTAAAGGCATAAATGAAAATGCATAGATAGAAATTAAACTACAAAGGAATGCAATTATGCTCAACTATCAAAATATTACTAAAATAAATATGTAACACAGCAATATAAGTATTTTTCTTTATTATTATGTCAATACAAGCTAATAAACTTTTTAGTTGCAATAGTTTTAGATAAATTTACTGAAGTCAACAAACGTTTTTCTTTTGGAATTTCAAGGCCATCAATTACTTCGTTGCCTACTGAAATGTTAAATTTCAGTTATTGAAAATAAAGTTATAATTGTTTTCCCATACAAGTTCACAGAACTCCTAAATTCATCTATGAGATCTACCAAAATCTTAACTCCAGGTTAAGATCTGAGTCCTATCAAGTGATATCAACCCTTTCAGATCCTGCGGGATCAGCAGAGACATATGGTATCTCAAATATCCATGCTTCATATACTAGGGCTTTGTCCTGATTTTAGGTCTATGGGGCATGTTAAGCAAAGCCATTGGCGTCACCCTCTCTCAGGGTGATATTAATCAATGGGAAATCAGTGCCTATTGTAAAACAGCTCTGATTGAGATTTGGCTTTAGAGACTTTTATTTGGTTTGACTATTTTTCAGGGCATCCCAGGGGTGGGATTCTCCCAGTTCAGAATGGTTAGGTCCGACGATCAGATTCACAATCACCGAACCAGTTGTTAAACCGGCAGCATCCCATCACTGGGGCATCCCTACTTATCCTTGCTTTACCAAACTATCCCTATACTTTTCAGCAATGGTTCCAACTTCCAGGTTTTCCATGTTACAGGGGCTATTTTCCATACCACTCAGTTGGAGCCTTAAATCAGGGGTGGGATTCAAATTTTTTAACAACCGGTTCTGTGGGCATAGCTTAGGTGGTGGGCGTGGCTTGGTGGTCATGTGACTGGGTGGACATGGCTTGGTGGTCATGTTATTGGCTGTGCGGGGCCAACTCAATATCACTCACATCGAGGCACGCATCTCCTCACCTGGCCTCTCGTGATTGTGGGGATGCTGCAACAGTCGTAAGGGTGAAAAATGGTCATAAGTCACTTTTTTCAGTGCCATTGTAACTTTGAATGGTTACTCTACATAAGCAAAGTACCAGCAAAGGAGGGGAAAAAATCTCCAGAGACGCTCAGAGAGATAATGACCTAGCCAAGATAGCAACAACGACGGCTGCCTTGGTGAAATGCTCTCTAATGGTTTCTGTACCCTATGACTGTCATTAAGTGTTGTACATTATGATTCTTGATTCTTAACGAATGTATCTTTTCTTTATGTATATTGAGAGTATTTATACCAAAACAAATTCCTTGTGTGTCCAATCACACTTGACCAATAAAGTATTCTATTCTATTCCTGAGACAGGAAGTCTAGTCCTGCCAAGAAAGTAATAAGGGTTAACGGAAAGGCAGTTTCTGTAAGCAACACCAGAATGTTTCCTTCCTGCCTTTGTTACAGGATTAGGCCAGTAATTTCTTCTAACAACCGGTTCTCCAAACCAGAGGTCGCCAACCTTTTGGACCTCAGGGACCACCAAACTCATAATTTTAGATCCCAGGGACCACTAACTGGTTCTGTGGGTGTGGCCTAATTTGTGGCTTGGTGGTCATATGGTTGGCTGGGCATGGCTTATATGTAAATATTATAAATATTTATATAAATATTGAATTTTTTATAAAAAAGAGCAACTTTTATCCAAAATCAGGCAAAGCAGGCAGGCAGATTGAGTTGCTCACAGAATCACAGATTCATTCAGCAATCTATCTATCTGCCATTGGCTAGCTCAGTCTCTCAAATTTGTTTGCCGTGAGTCTGCACTGAATTTGCTTGCAAGCAAACCTTCAGTCCTAAGGGAAGTGAAGATCTAAAGACTAGCTAGAAAGCAAGAAATCCAACCATTTCCTGCTTCCTAGCTAATCTAAATCTCTCTGCACAGCAGAACAGACAATGGTCAGAAAAAGGAAAAGTAGCAATTTAGCAGGCAAGTTTACCAGGTAAGGAGTGAGTGGGTGGGGAGGATTCCCATGGGCCATGTGGGCTGAGCAGCCTTATGTTTCTGCGCAGCCTTGATTAATTGCTTGGGGGGGGTGTGCTCTGGGGCTGAGATTTTTCTGTGGCCCACCAAAATTTTCTCACCGGTTGGCGACTGCTGCTTCAAACTGCTTAGAATGTTAACAGCCAATTCTACAGAATAAATGCGAACTGGTAGAATCCCATCCCTGGGATTTATGGAATCCCTGCCATAAATACAAAAATATTGTTCAGAGAGGAAATAGGAAATAAATATGCCTGCATCTTCCTGGTGGTATGGGAAATAAAGCACAAGAAATCATAATTTTATTTATTTATTTATTTATTAATTACATTTATATACCGCCCTTCTCCCAAGGGACTCAGGGCGGTGAACAGCTCATCTAAAAACCCCACAAAAATACAAAAGTTAAAAAGTAATTAAATATTTAAATCAGCTGCTGACTAAAATTAGAAAACCCTCCCCCCACCCTTAAAAACCCAAATTTAAATTTAAAAATGGAGATCAAATTTAAAATCATTATCTCAGCCCAGGCCGGCCTGCTCAAAGAGCCAGGTCTTTAACGCGCGCCTGAAGGCCCTCAGGTCCGTGCCGGTACGGAGTTCCGGTGGCAGAGTATTCCAGAGGGCGGGGGCACCCACAGAGAAGGCCCTACTCCTTGGCGCCGCCAGACGACACATAGCGGCCGACGGCACCCGGAGCAGACCCTCCCTGTGGGAACGCACCGGCCTGTTGGAGAGCGTTGGCAGAATGCGGTCCTGAAGGTAACCTGGTCCCATGCCATGGGTCGCCCTAAAGGTCAAAACTAGAACCTTAAAGCGAACCCGGAGAGCCATCGGCAACCAATGCAGCTCGCGCAGGAGAGGCGTCACATGGGCGCTACGCGACGCCCCCATAATCACCCTCGCGGCTGCATTTTGCACCAACTGGAGTCTCCGGATGCTCCCCGCAGGGAGCCCCATGTAGAGGGCGTTACAATAGTCCAGGTGAGAGGTGACAAGGGCCTGAGTGACCGTGCGCAAGGCGTCCCGATCCAGGAAGGGCCGCAACCGGTAGATCCGACGGATCTGATGAAATGCCCCCCTGGAGACGGCCGCGATGTGATGTTCAAGCGACAGCCGTACATCCAGGAGGACTCCCAGGTTGCGAGCCCTCTCTGTGGGGGGCAGAACTTCCCCTCCAATAGCCAGCGAAGGTATCAACTGGCTATATCGGGGCGCCGGAAACCACAGCCACTCGGTCTTGGATGGGTTGAGCCGAAGCCTGTTCCCGCCCATCCAGTCCCGCACGGCCTCCAGGCACCTAGACATAGCCCCCACAGCATCGTTGGGGTGGTCCGGAGTGGAGATGTACAGCTGGGTGTCATCTGCATACAGATGACACCTCACTCCAAGACCACGGATGATCTCACCCAGCGGCTTCATATAAATGTTGAACAGGAGGGGAGAAAGGACCGACCCCTGAGGCACCCCACAAACCAGGGGCCTAGAGGTGGACCTCTCCCCCCCCGCCAACACGAATTGCGAACGGTCAGAGAGGAAGGAGGAGAACCATCGAAGGACGGTTCCACCAATCCCCAACCCCTCCAACCGTCGCAATAAGATACTATGGTCGATAGTATCGAAAGCCGCCGAGAGATCTAATAGGACCAGGACAGAGGAGAACCCTCTGTCAAGAATCAGGTACTCAAAAAGCTGCTTAATTTCAGCCAAAAATAAGTGTCACTATTTCAAGGTTTCGGGTTCAGTATTAATGAGTCTTTGTACAGAAAATGGAATTTTGATCCATATTTATATTTATTGTTGTTTTTAAAAGGAAAGGTATTATTAAAAATAGAATTCTGCAAACCACAGAAGGGCCACCCCTAAATATTGAGAGCTATAGTAATGTGCATACTGGACATTTTTTTTTAAAAAAAAATGTTGTACATAAAGACCACCTGAATAAGAATTAATATAAGAGCAGATCTGACCCACTGTTCCTTTCCTTATCCCACATTAGGGGAAAGGAACCTAGAATAATAGAGTTGGAAGGGATCTTGCAGATCTTCTAGCCCAAGGGTCTTCAAACTTGGCAAGTTTGAGACTTGTGGACTTCAACTCCCAGAATTCCTGAGCTAACATGACTGAAGGAGGAATTCTGGGAGTTGAAGTCCACAAGTCTTAAAGGTGTCAAGTTTGAAGACTCCTGTTCTAGTACCATTCCCTGCTATCATTTCAGAAAAATGGTTGTCCAGTCTCTTTTTGAAAGCCTTCAGTGATGGACCAACCACAACTTCTGAAGGCAAGCTGTTTCATTAGTTGATTGCTTTCACTGTTAGGACATTTCTCTTTAGTTCTAGGTTGCTTCTCTCCAGGGGTGGGATTCAAATTTTTGAACAACAGGTTCTGTGGAACTGGGTCTGTGGGCATGGCTTGGTGGGCGTAACTAGGTGGTCATGTGACTGGGTGAGTCAAAAGAGAGAAACTCACTTTAACAATGCTCTTGGAGCAGGGAGTTAGACTAGATGACCTCTGAGGTCCCTTCCAGCCCTGGATTGCTGTGCTGTTTCAAAGCATCCTCTGAAGCTGCATCTTGTGCCAGGGTCTGTGATCCTTCCTTCCTCTCCTTTTTCTCTCTCCCCCTCCCTCCCTCCATATCTCATTCACTTTCCTTTCCCTCTTTCTCCCTTCCCTCCCTCCCTCCCTCTTTCTTTCTTTCTTTCTTTCTGTCTTTCTTTCTTTCTTTCTTTCTTTCTTTCTTTCTTTCTTTCTTTCTTTCTTTCTTTCTTTCTTTCTTTCTTTCTTTCTTTTCCCTTCCTTCCCTTTGTTTCACCCTTCCCTCCCTCCCTCCCTCTTTCTTTCTTTTTCTTTCTCCCTTCCCTCCTTCTTTCTTTCTTTCTTTCTTTCTTTCTTTCTTTCTTTCTTTCTTTCTTTCTTTCTTTCTTTCTTTCTTTCTTTCTTCTTTCTTTCTTTTCTCTCTCTCTCTTTCTCTCTTCTCTCCCTTTCTTTCTCCCATCCCTCCCTCTTTCCTTCTCCTTCCTTCCTTCCTTCCTTCCTTCCTTCCTTCCTTCCTTCCTTCCTTCCTTCCTTCCTTCCTTCTTTTCTTTCTTTCCTTCTTTTCACCCCCCATGCCCCATTTTGGAACTAGGAGGCCTCCTTGCAGCCTCTTGGGAGCAAAAATGGGGTGCCGGGGGACTGCCCCTGCGTCCCATTTTTGCTCCCTAGGCGGGGGGGATGTTTCGCACTCCCCCATGCCCCATTTTGGGCTTAGCAAGCCTCCCTGGAGCCCAAGATGTACCTTGAAATACAATGTATTAAAATGATTGGGGGGGGGGGGAGAAATTGTATCATTTGTCAAATTTTTTAAAGTGGATTGGATTGGTTTGTTTAGAAGTGGAACTTGTGATTTCTGTGTATTCCTATTGTTAACTCAGGCTAAAATGTCTGAGCAAAATTTTTAAGTTACTAAAAAAATTAAGTTTTTAGTAGAATCAGAACTGATCTCCAAAATATCCACAAAAAGCTGAGCATTTTAAAATATTTAAGCAAAGTTCTATTTCTCTGTACAATGATATGGTGTTTTATATTGACATTGATATAAATAATATAGATAAATATATTGAGATGACATACATGTGGATATGGTTATGATATGGTTTCTTTCTTTCTTTCTTTCTTTCTTTCTTTCTTTCTTTCTTTCTTTCTTTCTTTCTTTCTTTCTTTCTTTCTTTCTTTCTTTCTTTCTTTCTTTCTTTCTTTCTTTCTTTCTTTCTTTCTTTCTTTCTTTCTTTCTTTTTCAGATAATTCTTGACAATTGTGTCATTAAAAAAGATGGAATTCCAGCAAAGCTATCAATCAGGGAAAACATTAACTGATCTACCTTCTAGAAAGGGGAACTTTTGTGAGGCAGGTTTGAATTCTAAAGGCCTTGAGTTCTAAGCATCTGGGCTAGACATTAACTGCCTGCAGCTATTCTGTTGAATGGGTTTTTGAGACAGAAAGATGGGAAAAAACATCTTATTCAGTTCCTGGGTTTCTTTATGCCCTGAGAGATTTGCAGACCATCTTAGTATAATTCAGAGAATGCATTTTTACTCATCTTCACATTTCATTCTATGCCTCATCTCAGAGGACTCTTTTCAGTATTTGACTGCTGTGAATAGTTATATTATCAGCTCCAGGAATTGAAGCAGGTAACTTAATAAGCACAGATGTTGCCTTGTGAAATCAGGTTTTACCTAGCTCAACCAGATGTAAAGTATTCATAAGTGCCTTTGGGTAATGTAATATTGATTTTTTTCAGGAAGGAAATATACTATGAACTTCAAACTTGAGTTTCTTAACCCTGCGATATCAACTTAATTTTGCTAAGGTACCTGGTGATTACACCGTACATTTATGAATGTTATTCAGTTACTTATTTTAATGCTTAACTATTATTTTTTCTTTTATATTATTCAGGTTTGAGAAGGGGGAATTACTGGTAGAACACTTATTGGCATCAGATTCAGAACGGATAAAATAGCAAGCTAATAATTGCTAAAGGCCAACTAATACTAAGTTAAAATGATATCAATTTTATTAACTTTGAAATTGTCATTCTTTTTTTTTTTTTTAGTTTTGGATTGTTGGCATTTTTTTAGGATACGCTGCTGTAGAGGCAGGAAATTATTATGGGTGGTTGCCCAGGTACCCAAACGTTTAGACTGGATTTGACATTTTTGTGTAATTCTAAGGACGTGGGATGAGTAGATGTTGCTTGATGATATTAAAGGAATTGTCACAGGGTATAAGCTGTTCAAAATAAAGCTATCTTTTGCAATTGACTAATGATGTTTTATCCACCATTACTAATGCCACTGGTATTCAAGCGCTATTGGCTATTATTTTTGCCTTTTTTGTCACAGTCCTTCTACTTCTACTTTTTTGCAAAACTTTGAATTTTGTGGTTTTTCCAGTTCTTTCTCTTTTCTTCTGCTTTCTCTAGATGCTGTAACATCTATTATCCAGACTTTTTTGTCTTTTTCACCGTCAAATATTACATCTGGGTGTTTATGTGGCAGGTGTTTGTCTTTTGAATATTAAAGTTCCAAAGCACTTTAGCTTCCTAATTTTCTATTACTTTGTCTATTTTGTGGTCCTACCAGTTTTTCATTGCAGGAAAATGGTATTTCTTTCAGCTTTCCAAATCGCCATTGTTGCTATTTTGTCATGCTGCTATTTGTACACTGTATGAACTTCTTGTAGCAGCTAACTAGGTAACCCACTATTTCTTCAACTTCTTTTGGGAGTGGCGTTTAATGTCCATTGCTGTCTTCTCAATTCTGGCTTTGTATGCATTTGTCCTTAAGGCTTAATCTTATTCTGCTAGAATTAGCTTCTCTATCCCCTTTTTCAATTTTCCTGCTCTTCTCTGCATTTTTTACAGAATCCCAACATCTTTTTTTGATCATGACAAGCACAAACGGATGCAGTAATCTAAGTGTGGTCTTACCAAGGCATTATAAAGTAATATTAACATTTGATGTGATCTTGATTCTATCCCCCTGTTAATGCAGCCTAGAATGGTGTTGGATTTTTTTGGCAGCTGCAGTAGACTGTTGGTTCATATTTAGTGATTGTCCACTAGGACCAGGGGTGGGATTCAAATTTTTTAACAACCGGTTCTGTGGGCGTGGCTTAGGTGGCAGGCGTGGCTTGGTACTCATGTGACTGGGTGGGCGTGGCCTGGGTAGTCATGTTATTGGCTGGGTGTGGCCAACTCAATATCACTCACATCAAAGCACGCATCTCCTCGCCTGGCTCTCATGACTGTGAGGATGCTGCAATGGTCATAAGTGTGAAAAATGGTCATAAGTCACTTTTTTCAGTGCCATTGTAACTTTGAATAGTCACTCCACACAAGCAAAGTACCAGCAAAGGAGGGGAAAAAAACTCCAGAGACGTTCCTGAGACAGGAAGTCCAGTCCTGCCAAGAATGTAATAAGGGTCAAAGGAGAGGCAGTTTCTGTAAGCAACACCAAAATGTTTCCTTCCTGCCTTCCTTACAGGATTAGGCCAGTAATTTTTTCTAACAACCAGTTCTCCGAACTGCTTAGAATGTTAACAACCGGTTCTAGCGAACAGATGCGAACTGGTAGAATCCCACCCCTGACTAGGACTCCAAGATTCCTTTCGCAGTTACAGCTATTGAGCCAGGTGTGACCTATTCTATACCTGTGCATTTGTTTTTCAATTGAGAGAAGAGCCATCGAGCCAGTACTCCTTTCAAAACGATGTAGAGCTGGGTTTTTAGAGATTACAGAACAGAAATTGTATACAGAAAAGCATTTTTAAATGCTTCCCAAGTGTGTGAAAACCTAAAACTGAGTAGGAAACAGAACAGCCAACACAGAAGCTATACTCAGCTCAGATTATCCCTGACTAAAATATCAAGTTCAGATGGGGTGGGGGGGCGGGGGCTGAAGCAGTGAATTGTATTCATTTTGAAGTCTTAGCTCCTCCCTCTCTCTCTCTCTCTCTCCTTATCTATCTCTCTATGTCTATGTCTATGTCTATGTCTATGTCTATGTCTATGTCTATGTCTGTCTATCTATCTATCTATCTATCTATCTATCTATCTATCTATCTATCTATCTATCTATTTATCTATCTATCTACCTACACACACACACACACACACACACACACACACACACACACACACACACACACAATTGAAAAGAGTAGAAGTTCCTTTCTCTCGATCACCCAGCCATCCTTATTAAGACAATTAGTGGTGGTCCAATAACTAAGATGGTACTGATATGAGGAAAGACTTGTCAATCACTCAGTACAAGATAACAGATAATCAGAGTTGGAAGGGACCATCTAGTCCAACCCCCCGCCCAAGCGGGAGACCCTACACCATTTCTGACAAATGGCAGTCCAATCTCTTCTTGGAAGTCTCAAGTGATGGTGCTCCCACAACTTCTGAGGGCAAGCTGTTCCATTGGTTGATTGTTCTCACTGTCAGAAAGTTTCTCCTTATTTCCAGGTTAAATCTCTCCTTGTTCAGTTTCCATCCTTGTCTGGCCTACAGGCGCTTTAGAAAATAGCTTGACCCCTTCCTCCCTGTGGCAGCCCCTCAAATATTGGAAGACAGCTATCATTCTCTTTACTAGACTAGCCAAGCCCAGTTCCTGCAACTGTTTGTTGTATGTTTTTTTTTTAGCCTCCAGTCCCCTAATCATCCTGGTTGCTCTTCTCTGTAATTTTTCTAGAGCCTCAACTTCTTTTTTATAGTGTGGTGACCAAAACTGGATTCAGTACTCTAGGTGTGGTCTTACTAAGGCTTTATAGAATGGTATTAGTACTTCCCTTGATCTTGATTGTATCCCTCTGTTAATACCATTTAGGATTTTTTGGCTGCTGCTGCACACTGCTGGCTCATATTTAGCTGGTTGTCCACTAAGACTCCAAGATCCCTCTCACAGTTACTGCTATTGAGCCTGATTTCACCCAGTCTATATGTGTACTTTTGATTTTTCTTGCCTAAGTGTAGGACTTTACTTTTCTCTACATTGAATTTCATTTTGTTAGATACAGCCCAGTGTTCTAGTCTGTCAAGATCCATCTGGATCTTGAGCCTATCTTCTTGGGTGTTAGCTATTCCTGCCAGCTTAGTATCATCTGCAAATTTCCTTCCGTGTTTATATGCTTCACATAGAAAGTCAAAACTCTTTTTGGCACTGCTGTCATGGTATCACCATCTCTAGTTTGCCAGCACTTTGAAAAAGAGATGAACTTCAGAAATTCATAGAATGTTTAGAATCAAAATATAAATGTATTTCAAGCCTGTTTTGTAATTCAAGCTTCATCTAGATCTGTAACACACTCTTCATGACAAATACAGGAGGACAAAATAGGAGCATATACCATCTTCATAGAATATGAATGATTAAAAACAACGAACAGTCTAAACTATAGAAATGAGAAGAAAAAAGTATTTCAGTTTAGCACTGGATCACGGTCCAGATTCCAATATGTTCCATTGTTTGATAGATTCCATTGTTTGTATGAACAAGAAACTTAACATTGTTTTTATGTGACATATATTTATGGGAGACTGGGCATGAATAGATTGCACAGCTTCTAATTTTTATTTTTTATTTTGCTTATTGCATACCTTTCTTCACATTACAAATACAAGAACGCAACAATGTGTTTGTAGAGCACTCTAGGAAAAGGAGGTTTACTTTTCAAAGAGGCAGGCACTGTAAAAAGTATGTCAAATGTTTTAAATGATAAAAAGAATAGGTAGAAGAGAAAACCTGACTACTTTCTAAATCTTATTAAACCATCCTGGGATCTCCTAAAGAGGAATAACCAGGTTTTATCCACCAGGATTCCAAGTGGAATTTGTTTTAATTAGTATGATCAATGTTAAGATATTGAATAAAAATCAGAATCACTATAATTTTCTCCTCACATTCCTTAAACCACGTTTTGCCAGTGTGTGTCTGTTTGTGTGGGCATGAAGAATGTACTTCTATCAACTGACTTAGGATAGAATTCACTACCAAAATGGTTACCAAGAAAATCACTGAATGTATGAATTGAAAAGGATTTAAGAGGTCAACTCATCCAACTCCTATCTCAGTAGAGGAAGTTACTAAAGTATTTCTGATAGATTATTTTGAGATCCCATTTGAAAACCTTCAGTGAGGAGGAATTCACCAGTATTCTAGTCAAACTATTCCACCGTTCCAGATTATGATCTGAAAAATCTTTCTAACATTTTCCTTTCCTCTGCTTTCTTTTAGATTCAATCCATGGATCCTTATCCGGGTTTTCATTTCAGAAGAGAACAAATCTGCTTCTTCTAGCATTTGAGAACCTTTTGGATATTTGTAGACCAATGTTGTTTCTTGTAAATCCTCTGTATGCCCAGTTCCTTTAATTCATGGGGCTTGGCTTCCACACAATATGGCCCTTGAATCTGCTCCAGTTTTTCATGTGCATTTAAAGTGTAATGTTCAGAACAGGGCACAGTAATCAGAAGTTTAAATAAAACCTTTTCCTTACATTATCCAGATACAGTACTTTTGATAATATAGCCAAGAATGCATTAGCCTTCCCAAACTGGTACTCAGATGCAGGAAAGGCTTCAAATCCAGAATTAATTTTAAAAATCTTCAATTTGTGTGCAAGAATATTATTGAGGCACCACAAAGTAATTATACATAATTGACAAAATAATGTAAGTAACATATTTTAGGTCATGTTTAAATTTTAGATTTTTTTTCATATGTTTTCTTAGCTCCTAGAATGATCTAAGGACCACTCTATTTGTATAAAGTAGAATCTAGTTAGAAGCAAAACAATTTTAAAAATTGGTACTATTCCTTTGCATATAATATCAAGCTAATTATAAGTAAATAGCTTGCTTACAATTTAATGAAAACAATATTGCAAATACTGATTAATTTAGAAAATGTCCCAAATTAGGTTGAATCTGTGCCCATAAGGCCAAATTGTTGAAAGCAGATATTATAGATGTTGCCTTAAGATTTGCATTGATAATATGCAAAAACAACAGGAAGGTCTAATCCTTTTCTCAGATATTTGTTAGTAATATTATTATCTTAAGCATAGCTGCTTCAATGATCCTTAAGGCAAACTCTTATTGTAACTTAAATTACACTACACTACTTCTCCTTATTAGCAAAATGTTTACTATCGGGCAGAATCTTGCTACAGTGTGTGTGTGTGTGTACTGTATATGTATATGTTTACACACACATACATATGATGATAGATGATAGATAGATATGACAGAGAGAGAGAGAGAGAAAGTGTTTTACACACACACACACACACACACACATATACATATATGCCAAGACCTGCATATATATATATGCACGAAGCACGAAGCCAAAAGCACTAGCCTGAAGATGGCGAGTGAAATCGTGTTGAAACGTTGCCAAGATACTCTCAATCTTACATGGGAAAAGACCCGAACACACCAAGACCTGTATACCTGCACCCATGAAAATCTCCGAAAACATATACATATACAATATATATATAAACATATTCAAAAGAAAAATGGCTGCCAAGCCTGACACATAAAATTAAAAAAAAAACAATACACAAGCCTAAAGATGGCAGATGAGATTCTACCGAAATGTCGCTATAATAAAAGCACAAATATTACGTGGGAAAATACCCAAAGAAACCTAAATACCATACATATAAATACCTGTGAAAACATATATATATATATATATATATATATATATATATATATATATATATATATATGTTTTCGGAGATTTTCGCGGGTATTTGTATGTGGATCTTTGGTTCTTCGGGTTTTCTCCCGTGTAGAGTTGGAAATATCTAGGCGACGTTTTGATGAAGTCTCATTCATCATCATGAGAAGCACAAGGCCGAAGACACAAGCCTGAAGATGATGAATGAGACTTCATCGAAACGTCGCCTAGATATTTCCAACTCTACGCGGGAGAAAACCCAAAGAATCAAAGATATATATATATATATATATATATATATATATATATATATATATATATATATATATATACATACATACATAGATATATATATGTATATATATATATATATATATATATATATATATATATATATATATATAACACATATAAACAAAAGACAACAAAACAAATAGCTTTCTGTCTGGATGGTCTCTGGTGATGAGCCGAAAGACAGAAAACGATAGCAGTATGCTTCCTCCCTTAATTGGGGCTTACCAGGGTGTTGTAACACAAGTATATGCTCATTCCCCTGTCTCAGCTGATTTGGAGGAGAACCAGTGGCCTAATAGCAATTACAACTGCCTCACATATAATACTTCCCTGGTTCGAATCCCAGTAAGGGTATGGCTAGCTGACGAGAGCTAAGTAGCTTGAAATAGATCTATCCTAGTCTCCCTTGTTTAATTATTTATCAGCTCAAAAACCTAACACACACACACACACACACACACAGGCACTTATATATATACACACACATATACACATACACACACACATATTGTGTGTATGTGTATTTATTGACTTATCTCTTAACTTTATTTTTCACCCATCTTGCAATGGGGCTACTTTGGGCAGCTTACAATAATAAAATGGAAAAAAATGATAAAAAAAATGTAAAAATAACAATAATAACGGAATGAGACATTAAAATAAACAGTGGAAGTACAATAATATGAAATTTTAAAAGATGAGTGGAAGAGCAGCAGGAAGTGCTAAAAGGAGGTGGGATCAGCAAGTTAGCAACTACCTCCAGTGATATACTTCCCTACTGTGTCCAAAATAAAAGTCTCAGAGACAGAGACAGGTAATTCAGCCCTTGTAGAAAGATAGGAAGGTGGGAGCAAACTTTATCCCGGAGGGAAAGTGCTCCAAAGGTCTGGTGCTACGGCAGAGGATGTCACTGTGTTTTTTTTTATTTGTCTGCCAAGCGTCCTAGAATTATTATCATGTTTCTATGGTAACTAAGATATGAGTGTCTTGTGATGTTTGATTTACTGAGCATGTTTGCACGGGAGGAGTTTTACTTTACTTTCTTTTCTGTACCTCTTAGATATTGCACTGCTTTTCTTTTGTTCTTCCTAGTTACAGTATGTATAAATAAAAAGTATGCTGGCAAAAGAAAAACACGGTTCAGCCCCTCTAATTTATGAAAGTTGAATTTTTTCGCTGTGACAGAGAAAGCTTTTCTCTTGGATCTTGTCAGTCAGAGAGACTGTGAATTCCAGTCCTGCCTCTGGCACAAAGTCCACAAGGTGATCTTAGGGAAAGTCATTCCTTCTTTGCCCTTAAGAAAGGAGGCAGTGGCAAACCAACCCCAAAATAGTGCATAGAAAACTCCAGGGACTTGATCAGGGAGTCAACACTGATTCAAGACACACACATCCACACCCGCACCCACACTTGTGTTTAGCTGAGTGTTTAGCTAAAGTCATGTCCAACTCTGCAGCTCAGTGCTCATCTCCATTTTCTTGGCCGAGGAAGCCAGCATTGTTCAAAGACATTTTCCATAGTCATGTGGCCAGCATGGCCATGCGCCAAAGGGGGATAGAGTGCTGTTATCTTCCCACTGGTAGTCTCAGGTGGGAATTAGGAAAATTTGATAAAGGAATTGCCGAGGCAGAAAGTTGCAGCTGTGATCAGTGTAATGAATGATAGGGCACTGCCACTTACCAATAAGAAAGTTAGAAGTTAGAAGGACAGGTTTAATAAGGCACCTAGATATATAACCTCTAGCTTATTGTAATAGTAAAATCACAACTCTTTTGATAAGAAATATTATTACATAAGCATGTGATGCATCAGTGGGATTCAAATTTTTTTACTGTGGTTCTGTGGGCGTGGCTTGGTGGGCATCGCAGGGAAAGAATACTGTAAAATCTCCAGTCAGAGGTGGTATTGGCCGGTTCTCTGAACTACTCAAAATATCCAGTACCGGTTCTCCAGAACTGATCAGAATCTGCTGAATACCACCTGTAATGTGGTGTAGGAAGAAGGAAGGTAAAGTAGAAGAAATCAACCAAAAGAAACATGTGTCAAGGAACCAAAGATTGATTCTTAGAGTGTTAACTAAATCATGACTGTATGGTCTTAGAATAGATTTATTGTCAATTTAAATGTACACTAATTGGTAGACATTAAATGAAATTTTGTTGCATACAGGACTCAAAGGGTCACCATCTCTAATATAAACTACATAAACATGATAGATAGATAAACAAACAAACATTATGCATATATCCACATACCCACATATATTATATGACACAGAGAAACAACAGTCTAATTCGGATGTATATATGTACATGGCAAGAAAAACAAATCTTTAGAATTTATTTGATTTGTCAATCGCTTACAAGATAATAGGTATAAGTATATACATAGTTATGAATACATGAAATGGATACATATAAGAAGAATAAAAGAAACAATAGGACAGGGACAGTAGGCACATTGGTGCATTTATGCACACCCCGTACAGACCTCTTAGGAAAGGGGTGAGGTCACTAGATGGATGGCATAGGGAACAAAGCTGTTACAGAATCTGGTAGTCTTGCTAGAAATACTTCAAAACCTCCTCCCAGAAAGGAGCAACAGAAATAGACCGTAAAGTGGGGTCTCTAACAATGCTTCAAGCTCTAAGCACATAGCACTTACAAACAATATCCTGAATAATGGGAAGCAAGATTGCTATTATCTTCTCAACTGTCCTTACCACTCTCCGTATGGGCTTTCTATCTGAGACACTGCTATCAAACAATGATGCAGTTGTTAAAATGTGTATTTGTGCACTGCTCGGGGTCTTGGCTCCTTTAGCTGCAGAGCCTTTTTTTGTTGGTATACTCCAAAAAAATAAGCTGAAAATGCCATTTCTCATGTCTGATGGCCTTTAATGGCTTTCACATCAGGCTAGGACCCATTTTGGGAACAACACTCCAAAGTGATACCGATTAATTTATTTGAATTTGCATGTTTTTGTACTGCTAGGTGAGCAGGTGCTGGGGCAAGAAATAGGAGCTGACTTCGTTGCACAATGCTCAAGTCTCAAACCCAGGTTCTTAGCTTTCTACCTGACAAGTTTAGCATCTTTAAACACTGAGCCATCATGTTTAGGAATTTAGGAGTTTAGTGTTTAGGAGCCTTTGTGAAATTGGACAACAATAGATCCACCGAATTAATACAGCAGATCTAAATTTAAAATCATAGTTTGATCCCTTACCTTGACGTTATGCAAGAAAGGTGAAATCGTGGTTCTGTGTATATTGTTTCAAATATTATATCCTTCATTAAACAGTGAAGGGTGGTTGTAAGAAGTGGTTGTAAGAAGTATTTAGTATAGGTTACTGCATCTAAATCAGAAATGAGAACATGTTTTTTCTGATAAAGATAATTTCTCTGCAAAGTAACTGAATAGAATAGAAGTGGTTGACGGGACTTAAGCAACAAAAATCAAAAGGGATCAAAATCATTCATTTTTCTGTTTCTGTTTCTGACATTTTAATTTCTCTTTCTTTTCGTTATGGCAGTTTCTCATCTTCTTCTTCTCCTTAAGGAAAAAAGCTAAAACTTGAAGAGCCATGCCAGAGTTCCAATTATTTGCATGAGGGGAATTGAGCTGTTAAAATTAGCCCAAAGGCTGGTTATGACTTCAGATCACAGTTTCTGACCCCTGGGCTAGGCAGAAAGTGACACATTGTACACTATACAAGCAATTTCTCAAGTTCATTTACCATCAGCAACATTTACATTTGTGTGGGAGGTGAATGCATTTCCCTACTCTTCTTGCTCTGCCAACAGATGTTTGCCAAAGTTTCTATCTCTTTATTATCTTAGCTACATAATAAACTAGTTCTGTCGGATTCCATGGCAAAGCTTGATGTGGATGCTATTTTCCCACAGAAGGCACGTTTGAGTCTCTGTCCATAATGTTTTGAATAACCTACTTGTTTAATTGGCTCTATTTCTATTTGATTCCTTACTCCAAGGGTATCTTTTGAAAAAGGCAATATGATATGACATTTTCTGCAGGATTACTGGATTACTGATGAAAGGCGGTCTTGTAAATCTCTGGAGAAATAAAGAAATAAAACAAGAAGAAATGCATTAAAAATGAATGGGTTATTCTAAACAGCACAGGCAGAGACTTACTGACTCACTGATGTATCTTCTGGGCAGAGAAAGCCAAGCCACTTTGAGCAGGAGTTTTCATATTAATTCCATGCTTTGAGCAGGAGTTTTCATATTAATCTCATGAATGCTATAAAACAAGATTGGTCATGGAGATAAATGCTACATGAATATAAGAAATCTGGAGATCAAAGCCTTATCTGGAATGATGTAGTCTGTGATCATCTCTGTAGACTGCAATAGTTGGCCATTTTTCTCCATCAGATAGCTCCTATCTTGATATTTGTTAGCTGTTTCCACATAATCACTAATTTCTGTAGAAATTTCTATAGAATGTAATATCAATATAATTATCCATATCTATATGTACAGATTTACTACTATATTGACACCATCAATTAATTTGTCTGGCAATGCATTAATAAAACCAATTATTTGCTGTTTCTTTACTGCCACCCTAAAGATCCTCTCTTTTTAATGTTTAAAGATGATAATGTGACATATCCATCAGTGGTGGGATTCAAAACTACCAGTTCTGTGGGCATGGCTTGGTGGGCATGGCAGGGGAAGGATACTGTAAAATCTCCAGTCAGATGTGGTATTTGCTGGTTCTCCAAACTACTCAAAATTTCCGCTACTGGTTCTCCAGAACTGGTCAGAACCAGCTGAATGCCACCTCTGATATCTATTCAGAAAACTAAGCATCCATATCCACAATCCCTTGATTTGGATTGTATGCCTAGTTATTATATTCGAAGGGTTTGTATCCATCTCCATCTCCCTTAAACATTTTCTGTGGATTCACAATAGAGACTTATAGTAATTTGGCCACAAATTCTACTGTGATTAAACACAGGCATTTTATTCCTGGTGAATCTATGCCAGGGCAAACTATAACTACAAGCCAAATCTAGCTCGCGGTCATACATTTCTCCATGGCATTTGGAATGAAGCGGGGAAGGCAAGTTCATTAGATTAAATGACAGGGGCACAAAAGATTTATTTTATTGAATTTAAAAAGCGAAGCAATCGTTCTGAAAGAAATCCTCATTTTCTACATTTCTTCCTTATCTGTATGAATCGGAAGGGTTGGAAGGCATCTTAGCGATCTTCTACTTCAATTCCCTTTCTAGGACAGGAATTGCCACATCTTTTCAAACAAATAGTTGTCTAGTTTTCTTTTAAAATCAGCGACGCAGTCCCCACATCTTCAAGAGACAGTCTGTTTCATTGCTTAGTACCTCACATGGACAGGAAGTTCTGAAAAATTTTGACCCGTGGTTCTTATCCTACACTCTATTATCGTGGTCAATATAAATTATTCTTTCTTCTGTGACAGCCCTTCAAGCATTGGAAGAGTAATCTCATGTCATGCCTTGGCTTTCTCTTCTTTAGGCTAAGCGTACCTGTTTCTTTTAACCATTCTTCATAGGATTTAATCCTTCGCTATTTTTGTCCTTCTTCTCTGCATTTTTCCTAGGCCTGTGGGAGGAAAGATCCAGATACAATTCAAACTGGCTTGTCAAGATAATGAAAGCTACAACATTCATGTGCAACAAAATATAACAGGGAGAGTCGATTTTAAAGGTATGCAACTGACATCAGTCATAGGATAAATGGAATTATAGTCCTTCATTTTGGTAATTGACCAGCAAAATTTACATTCTTGGTAACATTGAAGCCATCACGTTATGTCAATAATGTAACCAATATTCTATAAGAATAATTTATAGAATGTTAAAGGTGATATTGTCCTTTTTGAGATTCGTGGTACTGCTGGGACAAGGTTTTGGAGTGGGGAAAGAAGGATGAACAGTTGCTTAACTTTGTTTTTACAATAAGGGAGGAAGGTAGATTGAAGGGGTCCTTTGGGCAAAGTGAAGCTTTTTCAAAGCTTTGAAGGATCCTTACCAATCATTGCCTGTAATGTTGTATCTATATTAGCCCATAGAAATTCCTTCTGTTCAATTCTGTCCCTATTTATTAGGCATTGGAATCCTGGGAGTCTCTCTGACACGAAGAACATTTTTTTACTTTCAAAAAGCAAGGGCTTTTTTTCCCCCTTCCACTTTTTAACTGAAGAGAATTTTGAGAAGGAGGCATATTCTTCAGTCCTTCACTATTACATAGAGGATTTATTAATCCCACTTTGGGGGATCTAAAAAAGAATTGTTAGGAATGATAGTCACCTAACAGTTGGGTTAGCAATATATAAACCAGGATCATTTAATACTGTCTTTTTAAGGGAATGCTGTAATTGGGTGGAATTCCTCCAACGGCCATAAGATGGAGCCAGAAACCTGGTTTGTTCTTGCATTTTTCCCTACTGACTGTTGCCTGATTGTCGTTCTGCTCGGATTACTGTGAGTCTGTTTACTGAACTTTGTTTATGATACTGGACTTTGTTTTTTGGATTATCCCTGGACTGAATACTGACTGCTTTAACTGTGTATGACTTGGACTGTTTGTTGGACTTTGCTTACCCATTTACTGGAAATAAAACCTACATTTTACTATTCAGTGTATCTGTGTGCTAGTTGTGTGTTATTCATCACCACTCTCACTACGTTTCCCTGAGTGCCCTCATAGCTCAACAAGAATACCTTAAGTACCTTTGCCCCTGTATTGAACTGGTGACCTAGAAGTCATATTCTGTTTCCTCTAGAAAAATAGCACTTTTGTCTTGATTTATAAGACTTCAATGTTATCTCCTCAAAGATAATTTGATTCGTGCCTAGCTGAGACGTGTCATCATTAAAATGGTTGTTTCCCCCTCTTCTTCTGCTTCATATTTGACCTCTTAGTCAGTTTCTGCAAACCACAATACTTTCTGCAGAATCATATGGAGATGACGCCTTTTTTCTCCTATCATCTGGAACAAAACACTTAACATATTCTGAGGCTCACTTCCAGCACTGATGCAAAATTGACTTAAGTTTTAGCTCACAAAAGGAATCACAGCCTATATTCTATCTTTATAGAACTTGGTCCAACTGCCGAGATAATGCTTTGGTCTTTGATGATTAATTTTGCAATGGAAATGGGGGAGTTAATGGGCATTCAAAAATGATAGCCATTAAACTTCTCCATTGAGTTCTACATATCTAAGAGCCAAATGCCATAATCCTGAGAAGAAAGCATTGGTATTTTGGAACCAATGCCAGTCTTCTATCTTCCTGAAAGTCTTTATCCATGAAATGTTACAATGCAAATAAGGGAGAGAAAATATTGGCAACTAGAGAGATTCAAAGCATTTGTCACTGCTGAACTTAATTATGAAAATTCTAATTTTGGTCCTGCTAAATAAATCCACTGGCTTGCAATACATATCCAAACATGTCCTTTTCAGTATATTGTGACATTGTTTATGGTGCAAAAAATATGCAATCAGGTGAGGATAATTTGCACAAATAAATCTATATAGTGATGAATAGTGTTCACCAGGATGCATTTTTCTTGTTCTTGAAGAGATGCAAAAAGTGTTTAAAATTTCTGAGGAATGGATTTGTAAATCTTCCATTTTTTTTTTTTTTGCTAAATCTTTTTTCTTGGATCTAAATAATGGAATTGAATAATTAGCAGAGTTGTGAGAACCAGAGAACCATTCCATGTTTGACTGCCTCTGAGTCCTTCAGAAAGTAGCAAGAAACCTGAATGAAAATTTTATGAATAGAAAGTAACATTTAGAATAAAGAAAAGAAGGAAGCAAAGAAAGAAAGAAAAGACATGGCCAACAATAAAGAGAAGAGATGAGAAGAGATAGAGAAAGAAAGAAAGAAAGAAAGAAAGAAAGAAAGAAAGAAAGAAAGAAAGAAAGAAAGAAAGAAAGAAAGAAAGAAAGAAAGAAAGAAAGAAAGAAAGAAAGAGGAATGAAGGTGGAAAGGAAAGAAGGAATGAATTCTGACTTTATATTACAGCAGTTATAAGCAGGGGTGGGATTCTACCAGTTCAGCCTGGTTTGGGCAAACTGATAGCTCTGAGGATCAACTGTGGGTGAACCGGTTCGCTCCAATAATCAGCTGTGGGGCCCATCTGCCCGCCCTTGTTTGATAGAACTATGCTTGATATCCTGATTTTCAAACTCAGCGGATTGTTGTGTGTCAGCTGTTTAACACTCAGAGATTGCTGGAGATGGTCAATAGCAAATGCTCTGTGCATGCCCAGTGAACCAATTGTTATACCAGTTGAATCACACCCCTGATTATAAGTGTAAGCTAATCTCTTATATGAATGAAGGCAAATATATGTGCAAAGTCGAATCTGGGTCAGTTACTGGGACCAGAGATTTACTCTTCTGAGCTTTCAGATTTATGCTGGAGCCGATCTTCAGGGAACTTCTCTCTACCAAAATACATGTTTTGGGCTATTCTGTGATTCGTGTTTATATGGTGCCTTCCTATTGGAAGTATTTAGGAGCCAAGGACTTGGCAGCACAAGGAAACAGCAGCCAATCGCCAGCCAACCACATTCCAATCTCCTACTCTATGGATGCAGCATAGCTTTCCTTTTTTAAAATAATGCATAAAAGATTTTATAGTATATATTGTATACTTTTTTCATGCATAAAGCTTATATGGAGTTTCTAGTCAGGATTAAACTTAGATAATGTCTTTGCTTTTCAGTACGATTGGGTTTACCCTTCTCCTCTCCAGCCTAGTCAAATAAAAATCTATTGTGAATTCATCCATCAGCTTTATGTTTGAGGTCTGAACTCAATCCAATGCATAGACAGATATATAATATCTATAAATTATGTAGTCATTGAAGGAAGAAAGGCAGAAAAAAAAATGGCTCTTGGCGACAATCAGTTAATTCTAATTGCAGTGGTCCATCAGGGTGGTTTAGTTCACTAATAAATAGAGTTCCATTCTTTTTCTCTATTCCCAGACTAGCAGGTGGTGATCTGCCATTTTAATATGAAAAATGATAATTTTATATGAAGCTTGTTCATGTTGCTCCTGAACTCTAATTGGTTTTACTCAGTGACAGGGAAGAAAAAAAAATCATAACTAGCATGGAGGCCATATAAAGCAACACTTTCTGAATAATAATAGAACAATGAAGTCAAATGCTGGCAGAATATACAAATTGTATAGTAATTGCCATTGATGTTGACATTGATAATTTATTTATGCTGAGATCTTAGTGTATTCCAAATGCTTGAATACAATACTATAGATAATTATGCACTTCTCCTAAATGTGCTTGTTAGTAACATTGGAATTAATTTATGTATTAATTATGGATGCTTTACCTTTGAGGAAATCCATCAGACTACTATAAAACACCTGTCTTCAGGCAATTTAATGGTGCATCAACCTCATTGACAAAAGTTTCCCTAGAGCTTTGCAAAAGTAATTATAACCCTGGGAAGTAAACGCAAATCTTTCTGGAATGAAGCTCTGCATGTATATGGTTAGTTTAAGCAACCATTGCTAATTCCTCTTATGATGAGAAATCATATTGTTTTCTAGTTACTAACACCATTTTAAAAGTCCTTGGACAGAAAAAGGTAATATAATCTGCATAATTTAAAGCATATAAGAATTGATACACAGAGAAAGGAGGCCTACAGGTTGTCCTTGGCTTATGACCAGTTATATTAATGACTGTTCAAAGTTACAATAGAGATGAAAAAAATGACCTGTGACATTCCCTTGCATTTACAACAATCACAGTATAAATCAATCAATCAATATAAATCAATCAATCAATCCAGTCCGATCTAAATATAGTATATAAAATCATACATTGCAATGTCCTACCAGTCAATGAATACTTCAGCTTCAACCATAACAACACAAGAGCACACAATAGATACAAATTCAAGGTTAACCCGCATCAAACTTGACTGCAGGAAATACAACTTCAGCAACAGAGTGGTCAATGTCTGGAATATTCTACCTGACTCTGTGGTTTCTTCCCCAAATCCCAAAAACTTTAACCTTAGACTGTCTACTATTGACCTCACCTCCTTCCTAAGAGGCCTGTAGGAGGCATGCATAAGCGCACCAATGGGCCTACCGTCCCTGTCCTATTGTTTTTTATTTTTCTTATAAGTATCTATCTCATGTATTCAAAACTATATTTATTCTTATACCTGTGTCTTGTAAGCGATTGACAAATCAAATAAATACTAAAATACTAAATAGAATAGAGATGGAAGGGACCTTGGGGATCTTCTTGTTCAACTCCTTGTTCAAGCATGAGACCCTTTAGATATGGGACTGCCCAGTCTCTTCTTAAAATCCTCCAGTGATGAAGCCCCCATAGCTTTTGAAGGGAAGCTGTTCCACTGGCTAATCATTCTCACTGTAAGGAAGCTTCTCTTTAATTCCAGGTTGCTTCTCTCCTTGAGTAGTTTCCATCCATTGTTTCTTGTCTTGCCTTCTAGTGCTTTGGAAAATTAGTTGACCTTCTCTTATTTGTGGCAGCTCCCAAATATTGGAATCCTGCTATCATGTTATCCCTAGTTCTTCTTTTCTCTAACCATACCCAATTCCTGCAATCTTTCGTCATATGTTTTGTCTCTCAGCCTTTAATAATCTAGGTTGCTCTTCTTTGCATTTTTTCCAAAGTCTCAACATTTTTTTTTTGTAATTTGATGATCAAAACTGGATGCAGTATTCCAGGCGTGGTCTTACCAAGGATTTATAAAGTGGTACTAATATTTCATGTGGTGTTGATACTATGCCTCTGTTTATACAACCAAGGATTTCAAATAAAAACCAGAAAGTCCAGTTGCTGCTTGGAAAAAAACCTTTGGGACAGCCAAGGATCGTTTTCGCTTTTTTGGCTGCCACTGCACACTGCTGGATTATGTTTAACTGATCGTCTACTGGACTCCAAGGTCCCTGTCATAGTTACTGTTTTTGAGTCATATTTCACCTAAACTATATTTGCACTTTTGGTTTTTCCTGCCTAGGCATCAAACCTTGATTTTCTCCACATTAAATGCCATGTTATTGGATAAGGCCCATTGTTCAAGTCTGTCAAAAACTTTTTGGATGCTGAGCTTGTGTTCTGGGGGTGTATTTTATTTTCTGATTTTTTTTGCCAATATGTAAGACAGAGCAATTGCAATTGTGAATTGAGGAATAGCTGAATTTAGTAGTATTCATATCAATGGTGGTATGCTACTGGTTGGGCTCCAGTTCTGGCATACCGGTAGCACCGAAGATCAGCTGGCAGAGAACCGGTTTGCTCCAAATCTCTCCAACACTCTGCAGTTGGGCCCACCTGGGCTTCCATACTGATCTTCATTTCCTTTTGAAGTGCAGCTGCTTCACACAGCACAGCAGATTGCCACATTTCAGCTGTTGAAGTTACAGCGAGAATGCAAGATTGCAGGAGGTAAGAGTAGGAAATCCTCCTACTCCACATGCACACAAAGTGGACATTTGCTGCATGCACGCAAAGTGTGTTTGTGCAAGCAAACCCACCAAGCCATGCCCACCGAACTGGCGGTAAACCACGTTGAAACCCACCACTGACTGATATAGTTTTAATTGCAAACCACCATCCCCAAATCCAATAGTTTGTCATACGGTATGATGCATCATAGGATGTGTAGAATTATCAGTGTGATGCAATGAACCGGGGCATCCTTTAATATGACCAAAAACAAAAGCATGAAAAGTATATATTCTATCTTTCATCCTGTCATTTCAATAAGGTGTTTGAAATCATCCAGTAATAAAAGAACAATAGACAGGGACAGTAGGCACGTTGGTGCGCTTATGCACACCCCCTACAGACCTCTTAGGAAATGGATGAGGTCAATAGTAGGCAGTCTAAGGTTAAAGTTTTTGGGATTTGGGGAAGAAACCAGAGAGTCAGGTAGAGTATTCCAGACATTGACCACTCTGTTGCTGAAGTCGTATTTCCTGCAATCAAGTTTGGTGCGGTTAACCTTGAGTTTGTATCTATTGTGTGCTCTTGTATTGTTATGGTTGAAGCTGAAGTATTCATTGACAGGTAAGTCATTGCAATGTATGATTTTATATACCATACTAAAATCAGGCCAAAGACGATGTAATTCAAGGTTTAATCTAGTCAGGTTCAACAATACATCCAATCTCCCCCCTACCGAAAGTTACCTAGATCTCAATCTACCAAATTCAATGGGATATTATTTCAAGCAGACTCCCATTGGAGCACCTAATAGCCCTGCAGTGAATTTGTTAAACTGTATTGATTAACTGCTTCTGGGCTGGGCACCATATTACCTACAGCTACAGGACAACCACAGGCTACCTGCTCATCCATGTGGTTAGGAAACCTGCTACTTTAGGTTCTAAAACAATCCTTTCCTCCAATTTATACTGACTTCTGAGATTGAAAAATTCCACATTGTACTTCTTGTTTTTAACAGTGGGAAGGGAAACAAGTAACAATTTCCTGCTGTTTCAAGATGCCCACATCAAATAGAAGTTCCCCTCCTATATTAAGCTTCACTTGCTTGTCTACACATATAAGTGAAGCATGAGTGGTATTATGCTTGAACAGCAAATCTTAAACTATTACACTAGTTCTTATTTTTAGGGTACATAATGAGAAGTATAAAGATGGTGTACATATGTAGGATATTTTTTAGGATAAATAGTCTTTTTTCCCCGCTGTAACAGCAACATATCAGCAACATATACATAGAGTGGGATGGAGCCCATCAAATGGCTCATGTGATCTGCTGCTGTCAGGGTGGGAGGTGGGAGTTGGGGGTGATTTTTTATTTTCCTCCCAGATTTTGTTCTATTGTACTTTATTAATTAATTTGATTATTTTTGTTAGTTTTTATTGTTTTATATTTTATTTTATTTATTTTAAATATGGTTTTACATGGGCGAATAGGTGGCAATATTAAATAAACAAACAAACAAACAAACAAAATTTGTAGTTCCTTATTTTTTAACTCTGTAGTTTATGCTAGAATTCAACTGAGGTTTTAAAAACAATAATATAGCAATAGCAATAGCACTTATATATCGCTTCACGGTGCTTCACAGCAGTTTACAGAGTCAGCCTCTTGCCCCCAACAATCTGGGTCCTCATTTTACTGACCTCGGAGGGATGGAAGGCTGAGTCAACCTTGAGCCTGTTGGGATTCGAACTGCTAGATTGCAGGCAACTGGCAGTCAGCAGAAGTAGCCTTCAGTACTGCATTCTAACCACTGTGCCACTACCACGCAGTAACACAGAAGATGAATAATGAAACTGTCAAACTGTCCTTAAAATACATGCAAATAACATAAGTATTTTTTTAAAGCATGTACCTGATACCTATAAGTAAAAGAAAATATTGTTTGTTTTAAATATTTGGAGAATTACTTAATATTGTTCTTGTAAACCTGCTCTTATATAAACATTTATTTGCAGTGGCAGCAAATTTTGTTTACAGACTTCTACATTAAAATTCTGCTTCAGTTGAAGCTTCTTTCTTTGACTCCATATATTTCCACTGTCCAAATAACTAATCCCTTTTCATCTCTTCTTTTTGATTGATTAGGAGGCAAACAGCCCCAGATCACAAGGAAACCAACAGTTCAAATATATGCCTTGCAGCCACAAACTATTTTTTCTCCTGAGGATATTATAATTCCTTTAGGAAGGTGTAGGACAGGAGAGGACTCAGACAAATTTCCCTTTGGCATGTCAACCAGAAACTTTTATGTCCTGCAACTTGAGATTTGTTGTTCATAAACTGCAGTTGAAAAGGGTCGAAAAGCTGATTGAATGATTGATGGGACTCAGGTCAAATAAGTCCTGCAGATGAATCTGGGGAATCTTGAAAGTATATGATACTTCATATTCCTGTCAAGAAGCTCTAGAAAATAAAAGTTGAAGGGTATAGGAAAAAATGAGATAAATTTAATTCAGTAGGGAAAGTTAAAAAAAAATAACTGAGGCTACTATTCTATATTCCCCCTTGGACAATGTCCCAGAGGTTATAAAATGAGTCAGACCGTTCTATAAAATCAGAAACATGGTTTCAACTTCAGAGAGTAAAGGCTAATATTGAATTTTGCCTTTCTTCCCTTCATAACATCTGCTGTTTTTGGCATCTGGAAATTTAGAAAATAGAAAGCCTCAAGCACTGATGGGAATAAGGGGAATGTTAATTGAGAAGTCCACATGTTGCCTTGTGCTGATACTAAGATGTCTAAGGTAAGCATTTTTATTGTTTAATTGAGAAAACAGATGGGTATCAGCACTATTGCAACCTTTTCCTGATATGCCTAATAGAAAGGATTACAGTCATCGAGGTCTATTTTTTAAATCATCTCTCTCCAGTCAACAATGGGAAAGTTGTCCAGAGATTTTCTCATGGAGGCCCAAACATCAAAATACAATCTGTCTCTTACAAAAAAAACATGCAGGCTTTCTTGAGAAAATGAGGGTTGTTTTAGAGAATGGGAGAAGATGGTCTGTGTTCACAAGATTGCAGAGAAGGGTGGTTGTTCCTCTCAATAGCCAAGCAATAATACCAATTCCAGTTCACAGCTTTTCTTATCTGACATTTGTACTTCATGGCTTGAATTTTTCACAGCTTTTTGAGGGTATGATGGAGATCAAAGTTAAAGATGCTTTCACTGCAGTTTTGCCACTGTTTATTCTAAAGGCAACATCAAATGTTTTTTTCCCCCCTTGGCAGTCTCAACACAATTTCCAGATAAGCTGTCTGGCCATACTTGTCTGGATTCAGAAGATAAGTAAAGTTAGACCTGACATTGGGAAATTGAGAAAAAATCCTAGAAGACAATGGGAAACCAGTTCTGTATTGTTGCCAAGAAAAAAAATCATGTACAATATGTGTCTATAAAATCACTAAGATTTGAGCTTAACTTGTAAGAGAATTCACTTTTTATCATCATCCCTATGAACTTCAATATGTGGTTTCCTCTTATTGCTGTTGTCTCCCTCACTACCGTATTTCTTTGGAGACATCATTCTTCTTCACAAATATTGGATCTGAGCTGACTTTGGCTAAGAAGCTAGTAGCTAAAGATACTGTTCAAAAACTGAACTGAAATGAATTGAATCAGATGCTTTCTTTAAATTCTAGCCGATAACACAGCATTGCCTGGCTATTTATTTATCCCAATCCTGTATTAGACAGAAAAATCCTGTAGTCGGGATTCACGCTGTTGTACTGTCTTTCGCGTAGCATTGCAAGTTTTCTATTCCGCTCCTCGCCAGTTTCTTATCTACACTGGTGTTTCATTTTTTTGATTGCACTTGGCCAATTTCCTGATGTTTCCTTGGAGGGCTGAGAGGGAGCCCCCTTGTGGAGTACTGGAGTACCGTGAAGCCATTACCATGGAAACTCCGTTGTGCTGTACAATAGAAGCCACTTTACGGAACCCCCCCAAGGGATGTTAGGGTGTCTTACCCCCACAGTATTTCTTTCTAGAGGGTAAGTCATCTGTGTACTAAGTTTGGTTGAAATTGCTCGAGGTGTTCAAGAGTTATGCTAGAATATACATACAAAACACATCTGTTTATATACAGTATATATAGATTTAAATAATTTAGATGATCAGTGCAGGAAATCTTTAGAGAAGTAGGAAAACTGTTAAATTATAGCTAACAAATACTTGGTCCTGGAACACAAGAATTGCAACATATTTTTAGTATGAGCTATTCACCTATAATTAATTCTAGACTGTTCCATATGACCAACAGTGCATAAAAATGTATCATTTGTTAAGAATTGTGATGTAAAGTTTTGACATAAAAAGCCCAAAATCTATTATACTTCTATGCCCCCCAGATCTTTTGAATGTTTATGAATCTTGGAAATGGATTGTGCAAGTCAAAGTATTCATTTTCAAAAAGATGAGAAATCAAACCATGTATCCATGCCACTGAACGATGCTTGATGAAGCAGAATTAAAGGCACAGCATGTGGGTTTGTAGATTTTAGGTGGTGTTTTTTTAACAGGTGATATTTCCTATGTAGAAAGCACAAACGTCCGATCCATATAAGTCAAAAAATCCTGGTTTTTTAAAAGAAGAAATGTTACATTTAACAAGCATATGATATGATGTTCTCTGTACTTTATTCCAAAAGATATATGCTTAATTGAACAATCTTTTAAATTCTCAAAAACCTGTAACAGCATACAATATTGACCTGTGTAGAACTAATGTTTACACATGCTCAGTATAACATATTGTACATTCCCAATTCACAATAAACTGATTTCAACAAAATAACTATGACTGACATACAGGCTATGTACCAACAATTATTATCTCTGAAAAACAATTCAAAACATCAAGGTTTTGCTATAATGTGAAGGAGGTATATAAAAAGGAGTGGTTGGTGTTGAAGAAAGCAAGACATTTCTCAATCTTTCTATGAGGCTTGGCCAACTGACTCAAGAAGGATGATTTCACAATCCTAAATCTACCAACTTTGGACCATCAGATAACAGATAATCAGAGTTGGAAGGTACCTTGTAGGTCATCTAGTCCAACAACCCTATACCATTTCTGACAAATGGCAGTCCAATCTCTTCTTGAAGTCTCAAGTGATGGCACTCCCACAACTTCCGAGGGCAAGCTGTTCCATTGGTTGATTATTCTCACTGTCAGAAAGTTTCTCCTTATTTCAAGAAAGAATCTATCAGGCATGCTGGCTGAGGAATTGTGGGAACTGAAATCTTAAAGTTAACAAGTTTGAAAAACGTTGTTCTAGATGAATAGGATTCCATTCCCAATTTTTTCTCTATTCTGCCTAGGTAAATCCACATAACCAGATTGCACATCCAGACTGCAGAAAGCTACATAAGTTTATGAAATGTGAAGGCAAAGAACTTTATGTTGGAAGGCTGTAAATTTAATCCATAATACAGTGGTATTCATCATTGAATAGAATGCCCAAAGTGTGTGTACGTGTGTGTGCTTGTGTGCGCGCACACACACACATACATATAGAGAGGAAAGAGAGAGAGAGAGAGAGGGAGAATAATAATAGGACAAAACAGTGAAGGTAAAAATAATAGGAAACTGAATTGGATGCAAAAGCAAGAAACACAGTTTATGGAAATACTATTTTACAATAAATCCAGTCCTATTTGTTAATAACAATAACATACTGTTGTCCTCTCAACATGGAAAGTAGAAGAATACATTTCTTGTTCATTTCTATTCATTATTTGCAGTAAACAAAGCATCTGCGGTTAGAGCATCAGTCTTATCATAAATACTGATAATTTATCATCAGAAGAATATCAGACAGCTGTGGTAGGGGGAAAATGGGGGGGAAGGAATCTCACCACAAAATCCTTGGTTCATTAAAATTGCATTGGCCATCTCTTCCATTCATGTTTTACAATTTTTCCATTCATCTCTTAGTAGGTTTCTTGTTTTTACTGCTGTTGTTCACACGGACAACATGGAAAAAATATTCATTACACTAGAGAACCAGGCCATCTGTCTATTTTCAGCAAGAGCACAGTGCACTGGTTTTGGAGACATGCCAACAGTGGACTCAACAAAAAAGAAGGTCCCTTGGTGTGGGCTGTTGTTTGATGTAAATATGTTTTAGGTGTTCTATTTATTACTGTTAGTTTTGCTCTCTGCTGGGAACTAGCATCACTGCTCTGCTGCATTCATCCCCAAACTGAGAATTCATCTTGAGTATGTTAGGAGAGTCAGTTCCATTTCTACGTAGCATAAACTGAGATAGTGAAGCTACTTAGTGGAAGACATTCTTATTTGCCCTGCTTTGAATTTCCTCCCTTTGTTCCTTTAGCATATCTTGGGCCAAAGAGGGCTCAATAATCTATATATTATGGGGCCATCATCCCATGTTTAATACTGGAAAAACTAGCCTTCCAGTTTTCTGAATGGTGAATGAGCAGAACTTCAGTCAGGAATGCCATAAGGATCATAATACTAACAGTGGTATTCATCATTGGATAAAAAATAAGGGCTATAAAATCTAAATGAATAGAATAGTCCAATAAAATTATCAGTATGATATAATGTGTTATATAGTAAATGTAGAATTGAAGAATTTGTATTTCTCAGACATAGAATATACATTATAAAAAAGGCAGGGGTGGGATTCTATCAGTTCGCACCTATTCACTAGAACCGGTTGTTAATGTTCTAAGCAGTTCGGAGAACCGGTTGTTAGAAGAAATTACTGGCCTAATCCTGTAAAGAAGGCAGGAAGGAAACATTCTAGTGTTGCTTACAGAAACTGCCTCTCCGTTAACCCTTATTACATTCTTGGCAGGACTAGACTTCCTGTCTCTGGAACATCTCTGGAGGTTTTTTTCCCTCCTTTGCTGGTACTTTGTTTGTGTGGAGTGACCATTCAAAGTTACAATGGAACTGAAAAAATTGATTTATGACCATTTTTCAGACTTACGACTGTTGCGGCATCCCCACAGTCATGAGAGGCCAGGCGAGGAGATGTGTGCCTCGATGTGAGTGATATTGAGTTGGCCACACCCAGCCAATAATAACATGCCCACCAAGCTATGCCTACCAACTAAGCCATGCCCACAGAACTGGTTGTTAAAAAATTTGAATCCCACCCCTGAAAAAAGGCCTGCAAGAATGTGCCCCTCCCAACAATGACAACAACAAATCCCTAGAAGAAAGACCAACCTCTTCACAATATTATACATTATTTTATGCTTGTCTAGAGAAGCTGCAACTTGAACATTGCACAATACAGTCATTAAAGAGCTGGGGTAAGGAGATAAAGGGAGAGCATCAATTTGTCAATTAATAGGAAAAAAATAATTAAGCTAAAACTCTCTCTACTTATGTGTACAATTGCAACTAACCCCAATGTGATTTTGAAATTTTGAACTGAATATACAAGAAGCAGTCAATTGAATAGACAATTTTTTTAATTAAGCCAGGAGGGGTCCTGATGCAGTGGGAGACAGCAGCTGTGTTTCAGACCTATCAAAGTTTCAGCAATCAACAGATTTGACAAAGTCAAATTGAGTTGACAAAGCCTTAATGCAGGCAGAAAAGTTTGAATTTGAAATATACATCCCAAGATAAAGATGATGAAAGAGCTACCTTATCTATAGAGAAGCATCACACATCAGAGAACACCTGATAGGATATTTGCATCCTTCACAGATAATGGAAAGGCAGAATTTAGAGTGCTTCAATTTGGACATCTTTCTTTCTTTCTTTACCTGAGGACATTTAGGTCATTATTAATAAAGATCTATTAGACGTATTGATTCCCACTGTCTGCTTTTGGCAGTTGGTTAGATGATCCTCTTTCCTTCGCTCCCATAAATAGCTGCTTGAGATCTTTGGTACGAATAACCAACAGGCACATTATTTAGGAGCTGGCTTTGTTAAGCTGTGTCATCTCTTATTAAAAGCAAGTCCCAGCAAATGAATGTTGAGGTCTCGGCTCTGCCAAAGATTCAATCGCTGACGCCAATCATCATCAAATTGACCTGTGGCTCCTCATCACATTTTTTCCTCATCAGAGGCCTGCTTGATTGGTAGGTTTTATAAAAGTGACTTACATTTTCTTTCCTAATCCAACTACAATGCAAAAGTCCACAGGTATGTATCTGTTAGACCAGAAATGAATGGTGGGCTAATTCTCTGATGATGTGGATAATTAATAAGGTGGAAAAAATGTTCCACGGGCTTCTTTTGAACCTTGAGACAAAAAGTTTTCATTTTCAAGGATTCTCTGGGTGACCTCCATCATTGAAGTTCAATATTGAGAGGAAGACTAATTAGTTTTGACATTGTAATTGGAGAATGATAAATATCCTCCAAATTTTCTCTAAACTGTTCACAAATGACTGATTATATAGGATTATTAATCTACTGTAGCCTCTAGGTATCCGATGAATATCGTCTAGCTGAAACTTAAACAAGGTAAAAAAAATCATCTCTATTTTTATTCACATTATGGTTGCTACTAATCAGAATAATTTATTGAGAAGTGGAAATGGATTTTTTTTTTCTCCCCTTGAAAACAGGAGAAATGGTTGTGGGTAGGGAATAAATACATGTGAATAATTGCAGGAAAATATCTACTTGTACTTGATGTTGTGAATATCACATTCAACAATAGGGGTGCATTCTTTCATGTGTGCAGCCTAGCCAATAGGTACTGAACAATATATGTTGCCATTGTGTAAAAATGGAAAATTTCAATAAAACAGTAAGTGGTAGGTTAAATTACAGGACGTTGTTGTGATTAGAAGTCAAAAATCTATAAGTCACACATTCAGGAAGCAAAAACCTTGTTATTCAATGTATTTCTTGGTGGGAATGACTAACCCAAACAATAGACTCTTATCAAAGTCATAAGTAATTTTTATACATAGGGTTTATATTAATATTATTAATTATTGGATGTTCTGAATAATGTTCTGAAGCTACCTTTATAAAATAAAATGGAGTGGTTAGTGGAGAACACTGAGAATTTGTAGCCATATCAGAAACTCTATAGACAAGTGGACCAAAAATCCTGGTTTGTCTGTTTTAAATTCTATTAGAATTAAATGGTCTGTAACTGATCAAGAGAAATGCACTTGACTGAGACTGACTATAGCAATTATGCTGTTTACTAGTGAAATGTTAGACTTAGAAGCTATGGAGTGAAGTACAACATGCATACAAGAACCCTTAATTGTGGAATACCCAGGAGTATTAGAAATTAACAGAGAAGTTAAACAGCTTGCTATAAATCTTCAATAAATATTATATCAACTTAATTTATTCATAAATTAATATCTTCAAAAACTAAGATAACAAAGTTGAACACATTAAAAATAAATACATTTAAAAGGGAGGAAGACTTTTCAAGTAAGTTGGTGTTAAACTTGAGTATCAAAAAAGCTATTTGTAAAATATGCCAGTATCACATTCTATTCATTGCTTTTGAATAATGCTTTCATCAGGAAACAAAAATAAATGAAAAATGAAAAAATAGTGAGATACAATTTAACAGAAGATGAGTAGTAATTCCAGATGGCCACAATAGTAGTTGTTGGCTTTTGTTGTTTCAGGGATTCTACCAGGGGTGGATTCTACAGGTTCGCACCTATTCGCTAGAACCAGTTGTTAACATTCTAAGCAGTTTGGAGAACCAGTTGTTAGAAGAAATTACTGGCCTAATCCTGTAAGGAAGGCAGGAAGGAAACATTCTGGTGTTGCTTACAGAAACTGCCTTTCCGTTAACCCTTATTACATTCTTGGCAGGACTAGACTTCCTGTCTCAGGAACTCCTCTGGAGTTTTTTTTCGTCCTTTGCTGGTACTTTGCTTGTGTGGAGTAGTGACCATTCAAAGTTACAATGGCACTGAAAAAAGTGACATGACTATTTTTCACACTTATGACTGTTGCAGCATCCCCACAGTCATGAGAGGCCAGGCGAGGAGATGCGTGCCTCAATGTGAGTGATGTTGAGTTGGCCACACCCAGCCAGTCACATGACCACCAAGCCATGCCCACCAACTAAGCCACACCCACAGAACCGGTTGTTAAAAAATTTGAATCCTACCCCTGGATTCTACAAGTTGATTTGTACTGAAATAGTTCTTAGTTTTTTCATGAATTTAGGTTTAATTTCTGTATTTTAAAGGTTTGATAGATGCTTCAAAAAAGAGGTTGACACTTTAAAGAGTGAGCATGATTGCAAATATATTAGATCTTAAAGAGAACTTTATTTTACATTCCATCAGATAGTTGCAATCCAAGTATGATCATAGAATGACTGATGGATTGTGAACAAGCAGTACACATGCTTGCATGCACACACACACACACACACACACACAAACATACACACATCACATCACACACATACCACCAAAACACAGAAGTTCCATTATTTACACTTTATGAAAACCATTGATTTTTCTAGTATTGTTCTAAGTAATTAGGGTATATGCTTTTCCTGGGTGGATAAAGTTCTGGGAAGACAGCATCAGATAATGTAAAATACTGAATCTTAAAAAGTTATAAGGCCATTTCCATTGGATTTTACAGCTCATGATGGATTGGATAAATCTGGGGACTGAGGGTGAGTCTCAGCCTTTCAGTAGCACATCAAACAGCATTTCTTAAAGTGAAAGGAAATGGGGCAAAATTTAAATGTTCTCAAATTTTGATGTAATAAATATTAACAAGGATGTGATGGCTCAGTGGTTAAAGATATTGACTTGTCAGCTGGAGAGCTGACAACCTGAGTTTGAGACCTGAGCCCTGTGCAGTTGGGTGAGCTCCCATTACTGCCTCAGCTCCTGCCCACCTAGCAGTTCAAAAGCATTTGCAAATGCAAATAGATTAAAAGGTATCACTTTGGTAGGAAGGTAACAGTGTTCCATATAGCCATGCTGACCAGATAACCACATAAATTGTCTTTGGACAACACTGGCTTCCTTGGCCAAGAAACATAAATGTTTTTGAGTCAGGTACAACTGGACATAGAAAACTTTGCCTTAAATTAATTGAATCAAGCCAAAACAAAAACAAAACCTTCCCTGTGTAGTTAAAGGTTTCCTCATTTTCATACCTAAATTTATTTATTCTCCACTGACTTTGGAAAGAGCTCCTACTCTGGTCTTGACAGGCAACTGCCTTTGGACTACAGATACTCATATTTAGTGCCTCCTCACATTTCCTTTGAGTGGTTTGATTTCTCACAAGTATCATCTCTAATTGTAAGGTAAAGGTTCCCCACGCACATACATGCTAGTCTAGGTAGTAATGCTCATCTCCATTACAAAGCTGTCCAAAGACATTTCCATGGTCATGTGGCCGGCATGACTAAATGCTGAAGGCACACAGAACGCTGTTACCTTCCTACCAAAGGTGGTCCCTATTTTTCTACTTGCATTTTTACATGCTTTCAAACTGCTAAGTTGGCAGAAGCTGGGACAAGTAACAGGAGCTCACTCCATTATGCTGCGCTAGGGATTCGAACCGCCGAACTGCCGATCTTTCTGATCAACAAGCTCAGCATCTTAGCCACTGAGCCACCGTGTCCCTTTGTATCATGGTTTAATTAAAAGCTAGTTTGCATTCTCCTGACAATCTTAACTAATCTTTTGGTTAGAAAAAAAGGTTGGGGATGGAACATGTAGTAAACTTTTTGATGCATATTGTTCCTACATCTTCTGGTGATTGTCAATGGTTTCTAAACAATGGATATTCATAACCTTGTTTGACAAAGACTTCACAGGACAGGATATCACAGGAATAGAAAAATAGCAAAGTCCTACATATTGAAAGCTATTAAATTACATCTTTGTAGTGGTGGATTAGTTTTTTAGAGATTTGTTTTATTTTGTCTTTTTTTTACAGGTTTGGAATCTTAGCAGTCTACCAAGTGTAAGAGGATACTGAGTAGTAACAATAATAGCAAAAGAAAGCCTATTAAGATGGGGTCAAGGAACTGAATGTGTTATCAAACTCCTAATCTGGCCATAATCTCACAAAAAAGATCTAGTTAAATAGCTATGATTTACTTAAACAATGGTGATTTACTATTGTAGTCAATAAGGTTGCCCAGACAGTGTTATGGAGGCAAAGAAATCTCTCCCTCAACCTCCTCCCAAAATCATTTACAGTGGAATTTCATATGCTTTGCATTAAAACTCCTACCTACAAAAGTTTTTTTTCATACAGAAATATTTTATTTGTGTTCTTCAAAAGTCATTTGATTAAGGGTGTATAAGTGAACATAAAAATGGTTTGTCAGCATGCAACAATATTAATCTCACTTTAATGTCATGGTGTAAATCGACCTTAACAAGCTGATGCAGCTTGTTATATAAATTGGCATATAAATGCTTATTCAGAAACCAGAAGACTTTTTATTATTTTGACTAATGGCTACTAATTTGAGGTAGTTGTCCTCTTGATCTTTGTGTTATACATCAACATGTCAGTTCTGCTCCACTGTATTCATATTTCACCCGTGTGAACATCTATCTATAAAGCTCCCTAAAATTTTCTGGCATTTCTATCAATTCATAGCAAAATCACAATATTTATGCTCCTCCTGTGATTATATACATGGCATTCTTACTAACGTATTGCAAAGTAAGCTCCTATTGACTTGTTTGCTAAGCTAATAGGAAGTGAAAGAATGGAAGACTTGAAAGGAATCTCTTAGCAATATCATACCAGAGGCTGAGGAGGTTTGTGTGTCTCTGTGTGACTGAGTGAAAAATTTGCAGGCTTTTCCCTCACCCACTCCCCAGGAGACACATATATCTTATAAGGTGTTAATAAAATTTTACAAATTCATTTTTATCCAATATTATGACTCAACTTTTTGGTGAAATAAAACTTGGGGATTTATTTCCAAGCAAACTACATGCGACTATGTTCAGGGAAAAAGAGGTTTGGACTATGTACAACACCCCCTGATAGCTAGCTCTGATTTGCAAGTGTAAATGTCTTCCAATTTAGACTTGATACATTCAGCAGTCTAGATCTATTAAAGCATTGAATTATTTGCATTCATAGTAACTCAGATAGATTTTGGTATTTTAAAAGTTTTTTTTCAGGTTTTCAAATGCTTCCCTTGTGGGTGTACCCAACTTTGGATGGATTCCAAATACTGTAATTATGTTCAAACTTGCCATTAGCAAAACTAGTTCATAATTTGCTATTGTGCAAAAAAAGCTTATTTCACAATTAAACAATTTTACTGCTGATAATATATTCAGCAATGACGTGCTATCAATAGAAATGCCAATAACCATATCAGTTGATTGTTTCCTACATCCTGACTGGGAGGGAAAGTTAGATGGTTAAATACAAATTAGGGACTAAGTGTGGTTACTCTGAGATTTTAGCATGACCTTTACACTTGCCATCAAGATGTGGTGCTATGACATCAAAATTTGCTGCCTAAACTCATGTCAGGCCTAACCCAAAACATAACACAATCCAGCTAAAGTTTGGTTCTTACATTATATAGACAGAATCTTGCCAGAGTAAATGTATGATACCTTAACTTAACAGATATACGCTGGCAGATTCTAGGGAATGTCTATGCTAAACTTCTTCCCATTATCCAGCTTTGGATTTGTTATCTCTTGTCTTTTCCTCCCTCTTTAGAATGTGCTCCCTCTTTCCTGGGAACCAGCTACATTACTATAGTCCCTCACATCGCCTACCCCATTCATAGATACGCTCCATTAGAGCTGAGTCCCATATTTTTAAAACAAGACACTTGAAACAGCCTCAATACCTGAAAGGCTAAGACAAGGAATATGATTTTGCCAAGATGATATGGATTGAGGGATGAACAAAGGTGAACTTCTGAAATAGTTTGGGCTTATACATTAATATATAAAGAATATGGTAGATATATTTCATATTGTTAATGAAATTTCCTGTTCTGGCCCATTCCCCCTTTTTGTATCATTTATCACAGCCTTACCAACCATTTTAGGAGCTATTAACATACCAAAAAAATTAAATGTAGTCCTAGGACTCAAAAGAACTGCCCTCTATAGGTGCAGAAGAGATGGGAGGAGAAGAATGTAACATAATATAACCTATCCCAAAGGTGCTTTTTAAAAGGATTTTAAAAGAAAATTATCTTTTTTCATCTTCAAAGAAAAAAAAACCAAGAAAATTCTGTTGCCTCCTGAAAAACCCTTTGGGACAACCCTTTGGGACAACCATGACCTGGATAAGGGAGAATCTCTACAGACTTATCATATGACCTCATGACTGAAGGGTGGAGTTTGCATCATGATGTCACAATGCACAATTCATCATTTAGGCTGTCATTGCTCTGTCATGATTAATTATTTACCAGTAGCTTAGGGATAAATTGTTTTAACAATAACCATTGAACTAACAAGGGCTACCTATTTATGGATCAAGAAACCATATAAGCACTAGATTTCCAAGACTGTTTTAGGTTCATTCTTGACCTCACCATGATGTACTTTTGCTGGGTAGTACACAAATTGTAATAAACAGAAATTCTCTGTATAAACCACTTCCCATGCTGCTGAATGAAAATAGAAATTTCGGTCCGGATCCGTCATTACATACTTGTGGTAAAGCCAATGCTTTGAATCCATTAACCTTTCATTGTGTGGTGCTACCATCCAGTGCTAAAGATTAGCTACTGACACATTTACCAAAGGATGATAAATGAGCTGTCCTTTTAGATGTCTGATTATTTGACCTTTATTCAGTTAAAAGCAAAGGGAGCTGACGATGTTAAGTGGCTGCCACTTTAGAATGAAATTGAAACTCAGGAAATGAATCTTTGGAATTGTCTCCAACACTGTGAAGTTATGGTGTCAATTTAAGTTTAAATTAAACAAAACAAAATCAGATGTAAACAGTTATTTTATTAATGTGGTTGTTATGGGGGAAAGAAGAAATTGCTATTTTCATTTTTAAAAAGAAGGTCCTTCTGTACCACATAGGGGCTTTCTCTATGCTCTTAATAGTGGCTGAACAATTAAAGAAGTATTAAGAATATTAAGAACAGACTGTATACTCATTTAAGGTGTCAGACCACCATTGGGAACACTGAGGTTCAATTTATTCTCAGAAGCTCTTGGGGTGAATTTGGGACAGTTGCTGTCTGACAGTCAAATCTATTTTATAAGGCTATAATTATGGAGAAAAAAAATGGAGAATGCTACATCTGCCTTTCTGAAAGAAAGGAGTGATATAAATCTAACAAATCAACAAATACGTAATACAATGGTTCATGGATCCTAACTAGTTTGGAAAACATAGATTGGCATTGTGATTGACACATATAAATATTTATTATTTAAGAATGCTCCATTTAGATGGAACTAATCAAGTTCATCCTTTTTAGAACAAGGTTCAAAGTTAATCTTAGTAGTGCAGTAGTACAATACATATATTGTATTTATCACAATAGAAATAGAATAATTAGTATACATTTCTTTTCTTTATTGAGGTGTGTGTGTGTGTGTTTGTGTGTGTGTGTGTGTGTGTGTATTTCTCCTGGATGTATCTTCAAGTCAATCATGACCCATGGCAAGTATATAGACAATTCTGTGCATTTTTTAAACATTGTTTCTTCCATTTATCTATGTATATCATAGTTATTTTTGTATGTTATTCTTTTTCCAAGACATAAGCAGGTGTATAAACATGTCATTCAATGTAATGTTATTATTCTGTAACATTTCTAAAATAAAAATGTATGACCTTTAACTAATAAATTTAAATATTGGCATAGTAGTTATAAAACTGCAGTTTTCATAACTTATAGTATATATTCCCTGCCCAGGTATACTTTTTATTTAAATTAACCACAATTCATTTATTAGTTCAACTTAAAATGCTACTATGAAAATAGTGTGCAGTACTATTACCAACCCAATTAATTACTCAAACTATAATATTTATTTATTAAATATTTACACTACTATTAATACATTTCTCATAGTATCAATGCATTATTTGTTTAAATAAAAGAAAAAAAAACAGAAATAGGATTTATTAAATGGTAACATGTCACACTAAATCCAATTTCACCCTAATATTTTCATAAATGTCTAAACTGAACAAAAAAACTTCAGTGAGTTACAAGCTACATACTACGATTAATGATGATCTATTATAAATATTGTACTTAGAAATGTATCGTTTCTTGAGGACTATATACAGTACATACTACAAGCAATACATAGACACAACTGTATTATAATAATAATCTTCATCCATACTATGCAAAATTTGGAGGTATTTAATTGAATGGTGTTTTATTTCAAAGGCTAAGGATTAAAACAATGTTTCCATTCCAAATGCCAAATCAGAGTAGCTATGCCACGTTTAAATAAGTCTAAATAGATTCATGTACAATGAAGTAGTTATTCCTTTCCATCAGAAGGAACTGATTGGTAAAACTGAGTTTGCTCAGTTCAGATTTTCAGTCTGAAGTCTTGAAACAAAGCAAGAATAAATAAATTAGGAAGCATCTGCTGTTCTACAAGCTTGCTGAGAAATCTTTGTAGGATTTGATAAAGAAGTAAAGAGGTATTTATGTGGTAGAAAGTGGAATTCAATCTGTAAGGGAAAAAATAGTAGTCAGTACAAACTTGAGAATTTTGGAGCTTTTTTTAAAACTTCTATTTCTTAATCTTTATGAATGTTAATTAAAAATGACTGAACTTGTATTGAGTTTTTCCTGTTCTTATTTCATAATAAAAAACTGAATATCTGAGAACTAGAATAATGTTTCCATTCATTCTGAGGTGGAGTAAACATTCATTGTTTACTTGCTTTGGTTGACTTTAGCATTACTTTCTAATTCAGTTTCCTATCTATTTTTCTATTTACTTCTTGGGTTTAGACATAACTATGCAACGTTCTATATTTTATAATAATACCAACAATCAAACCTTTCTTTATTAGTATGTTTTGCAGTTCTGAAGCTTCCTGTCCAACAAATAATTACTGATATACATTCCAAGATAACTGGAATTAGTTCTCTCTTGATTCTGAATAATTCTTGATCTGAACACCTCATAATTTGTATTAGAAGCTCCTATCACTTCCAATAAACAATAAGTTTGTACAGGATTATTTTAGCAATTAATGAACACAGGATTTTTATTACGATTCAGTTCAGCTTTCCTATTCTTTAATAGCAAATTGTATTAGATGGCATGCATTAAAAGGAATTCTCTATGCGTTGGCTGAAATTTATTTTAAAAAGCATAGTTAGCTTAGCAAGATAATGAACTTTGATAGATTGAAACTATTCTGAAATTTAGTGGTGCAACCGTGTGATTATATAAATGGGCATGAGAACTTCCAATGAAAAATATTACTTACATATAATTTCCCTTTGTAGTGTCATAATGATGATATATAAATTACTACTTCTGAACTCTTACAATAGATGCTTTTTCAATCAGGAAGAAAAAAAAGATAAGAGTTTCAAATATAGACAACAAAGCATTGTAGCCCATAGCAAAAGACTAATATAAATAATCAATCATGAGGAAGCTGGAAAAGATGTTACAGAAGACAGATGAAAGGTATCAACTGTCAGAAACAGTAAAGGTGATTTGAAAATCTACTGCACTCTTTAGCCCCGAGACAAAGGAATAAACATGTAAATGGATGGTTTTCAGACTGATTTATGAGTATTGTAACTGACATTCCGTAACAGTGTATTAAAAATAAAAAAGTTAACCCAAGGTGCTGCTTTGCAAATTCCAATTTTAACATAATATTCTTTGTTTTTTTAAATCTTTGTTGAATGAAAGTCTTCACTTTTATGAAATATAAATGGGTTTCTTTGGCAATCCTAAAACAAATTTGCTCTTTTGTTTAGCTAGTTTGGCATAAACAAATGGTATTATGTCTTCCGTGATCAAGATGGCAATCTATAACATCAGCTTCAGGCACAACCTTTTCTCATGGAAGAAATATATAATCAGAAATGATTCAGTATCATAACCAGAGGGGGTTGTGTCTATCTCTGCATTGTTTATTTCATTTTCCCAATTAGAACCTTATTGCATGCAAAAGAAAACAAAGAAAATTTCTTAAGAAGTTAAGTTTAAAAAAAATAATAATAATTTGGAGAGAAAACAATAGGATGTCTTACAAGAGGATCATTGTAATACATCATAGAATGTATTAGAATGTCCCTAAATCCTAAGGATACCCATCCTTAGGAAATTCACATCATTAAGTGTGAATTTGTAAAGTTGGGAAATGGAGAGAAGGTTGAAAAAGTGGGCATAGGCTTTTTATTTTTTGACCAAAATTTGGTGGGATAATGGCCAAATTCCATGATTTCATCTCAATTTTTCTAACATTATCAAGAGGTCACAAGATAGGTGCTGGTGAGATTTATCCTTGAGAGTCATGTTCATTCTTTAAATATATGAATGGAGAAACTGTGGTGGGTGTACCTCCAAAATCTTGTTGCTCTTCTCACTTCTATTAGAATAATTACTCCACCATCAGGGACCTTAGTATTCATGAACTTTCATGCAGAGTTTAGAATCCAACATCATTGGGGTCCTGAACCATACAAGCAGTTTAACAGATTTAACAGATTCGTCTGATTTACCAGTTGCGGCCCTTTCTGGATCTGGACGCACTTCGCACAGTCACTTCCGCCCTCGTCATCTCCCGCTTGGACTATTGCAATGCTCTCTACATGGGGCTCCCCTTGAAGAGTGTCCGGAGGCTGCAGTTGGTCCAGAATGCGGCCGCGCGGGTGATCTTGGGAGCCCCTCGGAGCTCCCATGTAACACCGCTTCTCCGTGGGCTTCATTGGCTTCCTCTGGCCTTCCAAATCCGATTCAAGGTGGTATTGACCGTTTTCAAAGTGCTCCATGGCTTGAGACCTGGGTACTTACGGGACCGCCTGCTGCCATCAACAGCCTCCCGCCGCCCAGTGCGCTCCCACAGGGTTGGCCTCCTCGGGGTTCCACTGCCTGATCCTTGCCGGTTGGCGGCCCAGAGGATGCAGGCCTTCTCTGTGGGGGCCCCCTCCCTGTGGAATGATTTGCCCCCAGAGATACGGGCCATTACCGACATTCAGACCTTCTGGCGCGCGGTAAAGTCCCTGTTCTTTCAACAGGCCGGCCTGGCCCAGTAACAGTTTTCTGGGGTTTTAATTAACTAGGTTTTTAATTTTTTTTTTAAAAAAAATCTAAATTTTAAATCTATTAGTTTTATATTTTAAATTGTATTTCGGCCTTGATTTAATTGTTTAATCTGTTTTTAATTGTATATATTATCTGTTTTTAGTTGGCTGTGCACCGCCCCGAGTCCCTTTTTGGGAGAGGGGGCGGTATAGAAATTCAATAAATAAATAAATAAATTAACAGTTGGAAGGAACCTTGTAGGTAATCTAGTCCAATCCCCAGCCCAAGTGGGAGATTCTACACCATTTCTAACAAATGGCAGTCCAATCTCTCCTTGAAAGTCTCAAGTGATGGCACTCCAACAACTTCTGAGGGCAAGCTGTTCCATTGGTTGATTGTTTTTATGGTCAGAAAATTTCTCCTTATTTCCAGGTTAAATCTCTCCTTCAGTTTCCATCCACTATTTCTTGTCTGGCCTACAGGCACTTTAGAAAATAGTTTGATCCCTTCCTCCCTGTGGCAGCCTCTCAAATATTGGAAGACCGCTATCATGTCTCCCCTGGTCCTCTTCACTAGACTAGCCAAGCCCAGTTCCTGCAACCATTCATTGTATGTTTTAGTCTCCAGTCCCCTAATCATCCTGGTTGCTCTTCTCTGTACTTTTTCTAGAGTCTCAACATCTTTTTTATAATGTGGTGAACAAAACTGGATGCAGTACTCTAGGTGTGGTCTTACTAAGACTTTATAGAGTGGTATTAGTACTTCCCTTGATCTCGATTGTATCCCTCTGTTAATGCAATTTAGGATTGCATTAGCTTTTTTGGCTGCCTGCAGACTTCTCAGATCAGAAATTAATTGCAATAATATAAGAGTCAACAGAAGGAATGTCATGATTACAGGGGGGAATGAAGATCTTTTGTCTCTTCCATTAAAAATCTGTGTTACTGCAAATACGGGGCTTTTTTTTAACAGCAGGGAAACGATATAACTGTTGAATGGAATAAAACCTTTGGCGGCTGATTTCGCTATCTTACAGCTATGACTTGGAGGACATTTTCAGATGATATGATAATATACACAGCTTAGAACACTCTGTCAAGATACCCACTGGAGCCAGAATGAAGCTATTGGTCAGTATGCACCAATTGAGAATGGCTCTTGGGATTTCTTTATGAAGGCTGTGAGAAACAGCCTTCAAATATTCCTGAATACCTGGGCAGCTGTGCCAAGCTCCTGTTGGGAAATTTGATCAGTTCTCAAGACAGTTTTTTTCATACAGTCCTGAAGGTGAATTTCCCCCAGTTCTGGAGAATGCTCAGCTGGGGAAACATTTTGGCAGTCAGACAAGCCAAGACACGCTTAGGAGGAGATCTGCAAAACTGTAGATGTGGCTGCTTTTTAAAGCTTGCATCTCAGGAATCAGGACTCACCAGAGGGTGATGAATTCTGTCATCAATGAACCGAATAACCAATTCAATCCTAGTCAGTTTCAATATAGATGCTGCAAAATATATTGCAAACAATGTCAAGAAGTCAACCTTACTAAAACAAAAGAGTACTCAGATCAGAAAACAGTTAATCTTTTTGCTTCCAAAATCCACAAGTCAAAATTCCCCACACCCAATTAAAACTTGCCAATTGAAATTTTTGGCTGATAATCTAGCAGATGAATATAGATGATCATCATCAACAAAAATGAATAGCAATGCAGATCTGATTATTACTGGACATGACATTCCAAGTCCAAAATCACAGGGAGGCTAAATCTCAAGTAAAATAGTCTGAGATGCTCTGATTTATTTGTTTTTTTTAAAAATCCCACCTACTGTCCCTGTCCTATTGTGCCCAATTATTCGTTCCCATATCTTGTATTTAAACTTACGTTTATTCTCGTTTCTGTTATATTGTAAGCTTTTGACAAATAAATAAATAAATAAAAATATTTGTAGTACTCCTTCCTCCTCCTATTTTCCCAATAACAACAGCCCTGGGAGAGGGATTGGGCTGAAAGAAAGTGACTGGCTCAAGGTCACTCCAGTTTTTCACACATAAGGCAAGACTAAAACTTATTTTCTCCTGGTTTTTAGCCTGCTTTCTTAACCCCTATCCTTTCAAAATATATGAACCCAATTAGGTGGTTGGGACACTATTAGGTAGGACATTGCAATGTATTTTTTTTTTTTTTGCATTTATATGCCGCTCTTCTCCAGAGACTCAGGGTGGCTTACAGTCTATGGAGCACCATGGTAAGTGCTTGGCAATAGCCTTCATTCCATTGTATATGCCTGCTTATTACTAGGGCTTTTGGCTCCCCCAAGCAGCATTTTTACAAAGTCAGTTTATTGCCCCCAACAATCTTGGGTCCTCAATTTACCTACCCCGAGAGGATGGAAGGCTGAGTCAACCTTGAGTCTGGTGGGATTCGAACCTGCACTAATTGCAGGCAGCTTGCACTAAGTGCTAGATGATTAACAGCCTGCACCACCAAGGCTCTGCATATATATATTGCAATATATGGATGACATTGCAATGTAGATCGGACTGAAGGCAGCGTAGTTCTAGGTTTTCTAGGTCTAGAATTTCAAGTCTGGTGGCATAAGGTATTCTGCAATGAGTAGAGGAGTGGAGAACTCTTCTTGTGAAATATTTCTGGACTTTCTCAACTGTGTTAATATCAGATACGTAATGTGGGTTCCAAACTGATGAGTTGTATTCGAGTATTGGTCTAGCAAATGTTTCGTATGCTCTAGTTAGTAGTGTAATATTACCAAAGAAAAAGCTTCATAAGATTAGGTTAATAACTCTTAATGCCCTTTTGGCTATGTAGTTATAGTGGGCTCTAGCATTTAGATCATTAGAGATGAGTACCCAAGATCTTTGACAGAATTTGGATCATCAACAAGGTCTTGGCTATTCAGTCTGTATTTTCTGATTTTTTTTGCTAATATGTAAGACAGAGCATTTATTTGTTGAGTTCTAGTGGAAATTTGTCAGTTCATTTGTACAATTGAGCTCAAGTCTTAAATCATTTTTGAAAAAAGAGTCATTCTCCCTAGATTTAGAGTTCTTCACCCAAATTATAAAATGGTCTACAAATAATTGTGAAAAGAGGAAGAGATTTACAATCATCCGCTAAGGATAGTATCAAACTGTATATCGTAATTACAATATGCTTACATTTTACTTTAGAAGTTTTATAAAAGTCACAGTGTGTATTTTAGCCATGTCTTAGTTTTGTTTTGTTTTTCAGATTAATGCTTAGGTAGATGATGCTCTTGACTTCTGCTGATGTAGATCATGACAACCAAATGCAACTATTTTATTTCTTTATTTTTTCCTCTTTAAAAAATTATTGGAGGAGAGATATTATTCATTTTGGATTCTGTCAATTATTCCAAAATGTAACATTTTCTGCTAGTGATGCCTCCATAGCATATTAAGCTTTTATGAAAGTAAAAGTTAATTGCACATGATCACTAAACCCCAGGGATCATAATTAGCCAGAGTGAATGACTGCACATTAGTAATTAAATGTCATTCCACTTCATCGTACCAATCTTGAAACCCTGCCCTTAAAATGTCATAGGTGCTGGCTTCAGCTTGATCCATAAGACTGCCACCAAAAAAATCACAAATGTTAAATGCTGGGCAGAACTTTGTTAAGTGGAAGCAATAATTAATAATTATGTGTCAGGAACATCACTTCACTTAGAGAGTTGATAAGTGAGAAACTTTTCTAAAATTGTATTGGAAATAGCATTTTTATGTTATTTCTTTATACCTTGTCCTATGCGTATGTGTGTGTGTGTTTGACACTCTTTATTATTTTCTGCCTGATGGAATGGTTGAATTGCTACTTCAGTATTTGACCACACTATCCTTAAAATTAATTCACATTATAAAGTCCTGCCAGAGGGCACATCGGATTGAGCATTCCATAGAAAAAAGGAAGGAGGGATTTGCAATGATGCACTTGGGATTAGCTTCAGGGAAGCAAACATGGTCATTGTGGATTCATTTATGGGACTTTGCCTATAGAACGATGGAGCCAGGCTCTAATAGACACTTGAAAAATAAAGCAAAAAAGGGAAGCATGAAGGACATTGCAGCTTAAGATCATATCTTCTCCAGCTGGACAATCTTTAGATGGCATTGCTAAAAAACACTTTACTGAGCTAACCAGAAAGGCTTAGTTCAAAAGCTAATGCTGGATGGAACAAGGGGGAATGCATTGCATGATGGGTCCGATATTCAGTATATGACATCCTGAAATTATTTGATATGATTCACTGAAAACTAATCTGCACAAAGAGCAGGTAAGTTTGACCCTTGATTGTACGTATTAAAAATGTAGGTGGAGAAAATCTTAATGACAAATAAAAATCCAAATCTATACATTGTAAAGAAGAGTCTGTAAGTGACCTTTGACTAGTTTTCTTGCTGGTCAGCTAGTTTTCTGCAGGAATGTTCTCAAATAGAATCATGCACACTCATCCAGAATGTTTAGTCAAGTAGGTGTCATAGGCAACCTGCTTACTTCTGCAGGCAATATTCTCTAGCAGATCATTCTGTCTACACTGTATTATTTATTTAATTTGTGCTGTGTTGAAGATTGTGTTTTGCTTGAATCTACCTCCAAACAAAGCACCCATCTGAAACTTTTCACAGCCTCACGGTAATAAGTAACTGGTAATAAGTAAATGTCTAGTCTAACAAAGAGAAGGACTAGTGATTACATGATAGCAGTCTTCCAATATTCGATGGGTTCTCACAGTGAAGAGGGGGTGAACCTATTTTCTGAATAGGTTTGGTGGTAGCAGTGCCTCAGATAGATGGACCATACAGAGAGTGGTAAGGACAGCTGAGAAGATTACAGAAGCTCACTTCCCTTTATTCAGGATACTAATTATAAGTGTGATATGCTTAGACCTTGAAGCATTGTTAGAGACCCCACACACTCAAAGTATCTATATCAGGACTACTAGATTATGTAAATTTTATTCCTTATGGCATCCATCTTGTAAATTTACAGGATTCTTTTTTTTTTTGCCATGCATATGTATACATTCAAACTAGACTGTGATATTTCTCTGTGTCATATGTGTGTGTGTGTGTGAGTACATGCATAATGGTTATCTCTTGTTGCTGAATGCAACAAAACTTCATTTTAATCTATGCTGATCAGTGTACATTTAAAATGACAATATTCTATTCTACTCTATTCTATTCTAAGCACCTGATAGCAGGACAAGAAATAATGCATGGAACGTTATCAAGGAGAAATCCAACTTGGAACTAAAGAGAGATTTCCTGACATTGAGAACAATTAATTGCTGGAATGGCTTGCCTTTAAAATTTGTGGAAGTTCCATCACCTCAGGTTTTTAAGAAGAAGTTGGATAGCTACTTGTCTGAAATGATACAGGGATAAGCAAGGAGTTATACTTGACAAGGTCACTTCCTACTCTGTTATTCTGTTAAAAGGAATTAAAGTATGACTACTCAGTGAACAGCTAGCATTCTTGAACTAAGCAAAGAACTAAGTGTACCCTTACACTTTCAGCAGCTTTGACTGCTTCTTTCAATTTGTTGGAAAGGAGAAGACAATGTTGGCTAACTTTAACTATAAGATGTGTTGGATGTGGCAGTGGTCATGTGAATGTCTTTTCTTTCATTTTACTATCAGCTAATCTGCATTCTCTCACCCTTCTCAAACTACAATTAAATTTCAAGAAGAAGCACTAAGAAGGAAATTTAACCAACCCCATGACATTTTTTTCTGATCACAAACTAAATGCAGAAAAGGGAGGTGGGTGCGCTGCAGTTAAGAGCACCTTCCACTAAATAATTCTGTTCATAACTCCATTGAAAGAAATTTTAAAGCAATTGAAAAGCATACTGAATATAAAATATAAAAGTAGAAGCCTCCTGAATAGGGAAAAATGTTCTGAGTGAAGGAAAGTCTGAACCTGATAGTAATTAGGGTTTTTAATGCACTAAGCATTCCACCTCTGCTTTCTGCCACCATTGACCACCTCTGCTTTCTGCCCACCCATTGTCTTAATATGTTATGCTTCCTATATTTCAACATTATTCTTGTCCTAGACCTTTAAATTTAATGTTGCATGTTGATTAAAGGAAAATTTAATTCATTGACGACATATATATTTGCTGCCATTCTACTGAATTAAATAGCCTACCTCCATATGTCATACTTTCTTCCTTCTCACTCACCACCTGAGACAATATTGTCCAGTGCCAATACAGGATGGAACTGAAGCCCAACAAAAGCAGATGGTAATTCTGTAGTGAAGCCAAGCAGGGAGATCTTGTTGAAGGAGACTTTTAATTCTTGCTTGCCATTTCTGAAGTCCCAGCAGCCAATGAGAAAAAAGAACACTAAAAATTCTGAGCGGATTAGATATTCATCTTTCTACCGAGTAAAAAAAAAAGTAAAAGATAGAATGGTGGGCCAGCATCAACCATGAGGAAAAAGATAATATGGCCTAAATAACTGCATTTAAAAACCCTAAATTGAGTTGATATAAAAAAGGCCAACATGTTGAAAGAATAAAATTTCACAGCAGCTAAGGCTGCTTTGCTGAATATAAGATGCTACAAATCAGACTGACTTTCATTTTGAACTACAAAATATATGTTATTTATGGTAATTTAGTAGTCAGCACAATTAATCTCTCCAAGTTCTGCAGGGCTAGGGAGTAAGATATATATTTTATGTTTTCTTTTTAAAAATTAACAGGGATGGGGGTAGTCTGGATATGTAAGGTTAATCTATTCTGTAGAAGGGAAGCCATCCTAAAATAAAAGTTGTAACCTTAACTAAAACTTAGAATTCCATTTTGGAAAAGGATGGGCAACGTGGAAGACTCAAGAACCTATCTAAAGAATGAATTAGATACCAACCTATATTTTAAAAAATGCATGCTTTCCAAAAAGGTTTCAGCACTGAGAAAAATCCTGTAATGTATGCTTTGGAAGACAGGTCCTCACTTGAAATTCTGATGTATAAAGATCCAAGATGTCCTATTGCTACTTGGCTTTTCTAAGTGCAAGGCTTTTCTCCACCACATCATAAATATCCTTTCAGTTACATGAGATCTAGAGAGCTATGTGGATATCTATTGGTTGCTCATAGTGAGTTGAAGGACACTTTGTTTTAGCTTAGATTTTGGGTGTTTAACTTGATGCCAAATGTATAGAGACCACTTCATTTTTTTCTTTGAAGTTAGAGATGGTTATGTTTAATTAACTTCCTATATTTCTACAAGAAGAGTTCTCCACTCCTCTACTCGTTGCAGAATACCTTATGCCACCAGACTTGAAATTCTAGACCTAGAAAACCTATTGAGTTCGATCTAAGTATAGTATATAAAATCATACATTGCAATGTCCTCCCTGTCAATGAATACTTCAGCTTCAACCATAACAACACAAGAGCACACAATAGATACAAACTCAAGGTTAATTGCACCAAACTTGATTGTAGGAAATACGACTTCAGCAACAGAGTGGTCAATGTCTGGAATACTCTACCTGACTCTGTGGTTTCTTCCCCAAACCCCAAAAACGCACCAACGTGCCTACCATCCCTGTCCTATTGTTTCTTTTTTATTTTTCTTATATGTATCCATGTATTCATAACTATGTTTTTACTTAAACCTATTATCTTGTAAGCAATTGACAAATAAATATATGGTTATGAAGGGAAAGAAGAAAATAGTTTTCAACCATCTGATATCTTAAACTGCCAAAATCTATCACTTTATTTTGTTCCTAGATAATTTTCAGGATAAAATTTTACAATACTATACTAACTAGACAACACAGTATCACAATACAGACCTTCAAGTTTCTAGGTTCTATCATATCTTTAAATGGACTTTAAATGGACACCTAATATCAAAAACATCATCAAAAAAGTACAACAAAGAATATTTTTCCTGCGCCAATTCAGAAAACCCAAACTGCCCAAAGAGCTGCTGATTCAGTTCTACAGAGGAATTATTGAGTCTGTCATCTGCACCTCTATAACTGTCTGATTTGGCTCTGCAACCAAACAAGACCAACACAGACTTCAACAGATAATTAGAACTGCAGAAAAAACAATTAATACCAACCTGCCTTCCATTGAGGACCTGTATACAACACAAGTCAAAAAGAGATCTGTGAAAATATCTACAGACTCCTCACATCCTGAACATAAATTGTTTCAACTTCTATTCTCAAAACGACGCTATAGGGCAATGCATACCAGATCAACTAGACATAAGGACAGTTTTCCCCGAATGCCATTACTCTGCTAAACAACTAATTCCAACAACATTGTCAAACTATCTACTAAGACTGTATTACTATTCTTCTTCTCATCCTTCCTATTACCTATCTCTTCCCACTTATGACTATTACCATGTTGCTTGTATCTTTACAATTTATATTGTTTTATTTGTTTTCCTAGTATGTTTTGATTGTGTATTAGTAACCTATGTATGATTTGATTGCTTATAGTAACCTATGACTATTACTAAGTGTTGTATCTTATGATTCTTGATGAATGTATTTTATTTTTTTCTATCTAAAGAATGAATTAGAAACCAACTTATATGACATGGAGAAACAACAGAATTTAGTTCAGATATATACATGTACATGAAACGAATCTTGCAAGTTTACCAGATGGATGGCACAGGGAACAAAACTGTTACAAAATCTGGAAGTCCTGCTAGAAATATGCTTCCTATCTTGCATTCTTTGAATTGCCATGCTGTAAAATCTAGGTGCTAGGTCAGTGAAAAAAAAAGACTTTGAAAGCATCAGGTTTTAAGGATAATTGTTCCACCTGCTCCAAAGACAAATTCCTTGTGTGTCCAATCACACTTGGCCAATAAAGAATTCTATTCTAAAGAGTGTGATCAGAACAGGTGGAATAATTATCCTTAAAACCTGATGCTTTCAAAGTCTTTTTTTTCCCACTGACCTAACACCTAGATTTTACAGCATGGCAATTTAAAGAATGCGAGATAGGAAGCATATTTCTAGCAGGACTTCCAGATTCTGTAAGTTTTGTTCCCTGTGTCATCCATCTGGTAAACTTGCAAGATTTGTTTCTTTTGGCATGCACATGTATATATCTGAACTAAATTCTCTTGTTTCTCCATGTCATATATGTGGGTACATGCATAATTTTGTATTTATTTATCTCTTTATCATGTCATGTTTACATTAGAGGTGAAGACCTTTGAGAGCTGTATGCAATGTAATTTCATTGTAATATATGCAGATTAGTGTACCATTCAAAGTGACAATAAAGTATATTCTATTCTAAGCATAGAGCAATCACAGGCACATACTCAGAAAACACTGAATGATCCTTCCCACAGTGACAGGGGAAAATAGCTATATTCTTAAAGTAAAAAAGGAAATGTAGAGATGACTTCTGCAGCTGAGACCAAGGTTTACACCTCAAGGTCAGTTTCTTTAACATACTCAGATCAGTAATGGCAATGCTACTTGCTGTTAGCTATTCAGTGTTATGCACAAAATGATTTAGGAATATTATTTCAGTTCTCTGGACAAGTATGTATATGGCAACTGACATTGATTGTTGGTGAATGTTACAAGAAGCCAGCCTCAATCGGCTAAGACACATTTGGAAAACAGTCCCAAGCTACTTATCTCTTGGGGTTCACTCTTTCACATATGGTTTTCACACATTATATGGAGGCTTTCTGCTTTTCTAACATTCTTGCTATCAAAAGCAAATATGGATGTTGCACACAGACAGGAATTTATTAAATAGAAATCACTTGAGATTCTCAGTTTTTGATGTACTAAGATGGATCAATGTATGCTACCCAGCTGAGATCCATGTTTTCCAGAGTTCACCTTGACATTACAAATAATGAATCAGAAACACAAGTGAAGTATCATTTCTGTTTTTAAAGTAACGACTGCTCTTTGCTTTGGAAAGCCACAGTTTTTTTTTTTAACTCCTCAGAGGAAACCACTTTGAGACATTAGAACTAATCATTGTAATATGAATGAATAAAATATTTTGAAAGCTTAATAGTTGAAGTGTTTCTATTAAGCCTCATAGTTTTGGAAAAATCTGCAGGATGGGTTGGAAATGTTTGACTGTCAGCTTCTAATACAATAACATTGAGATATTCTTATACAGAAAAGCATGCAATTGAATTAAGATCCATCCTCAGACTATTCTGGAAAGAAATTGACTATTATTTTATTAAGGCTTTTGAAGCATGCAATAATTTGTTCTAATGATGCTATTTCTGGAAGCAAAGTGATCATCTGTCTTCTAAGAGTGAAGTAAGGACGCCATATTGTTTTGTTTTGCTCAATTTGAAAATCCTACCCTACCTCTGACAGCACCAGCTAACAATATACTTCTCTATTTTCTCCCAAATAATCACTAGCTTGGGCATATGATGACGTATACATGTGGCTGGTCATCTTTCATACAGCTGGTCCCAAACTTTGAGGAGATATTTTAATGAAATTGCTTCCACCTTTTCCAGCATTCCCTTGGCAAAATATGAAGAGTTTCTGCTCTGGTCCGTTGCCTCTGCAGAACCATCTTTTTCCTTTGGCAGATGACAACTAAGAGAAAGGGAGAAGCTTTGATGCAATACAAAATGCTTTGTCAAAATTCATGGAACTGAATTGCACAAGCAATTATGACAAATTGCACGAATCTCCCATATTATATTAGCTCTTATAACATTAGTTATCTATTGACTTTCATTGATTTGTAAGCTACAGGTATGGAGTGCAAAACTGTAAAGTGGGAAGCAGCCCCACTGAGTATATTTAACTTTAGAGTAAATGTGAATAGTTCCAGTGTAAATTTTTCAGCATGGTAAGTGAATAAAACAGAATACTCTGATAACAGTTTGACATATTTAAGTGCTTAGAACTTCTTTATTTGATCAAATCCACACTAAAACATTTGGTATAGATGATTAAATGCATTCATTTAACCAATAATGCCATGATTGACAGCTTCCATAAAATCATCTATTACCTGTGCTCTGTCAGTCTCACTCACAGCAACTTTGTAGTTTACTCTGATTAAGAGGGTTTTTGCTGCCTGTGTGACTTGGTTAACTTATGCCCCATTATAAATCCAGGCAAAATGTTAGAACTATATCAGGCAGCTTTAGCAGATGCCACATCTGATTAAACTGTACTGCAGTTAAACAGATTCCTCTGTGGTGCTCCATTAGAAGGCCGGTTATAAAGAAATTGTTGATCCATGAAGAACTGTCTACACTGAGCTAAAATGGCTCTCTCTCTCTTTTTTGTTTACTGCCTGTCTTCTGCAATCAAGAAATGTCATCTGTGCAGATTTTTCCCTTCCCCTCAGTGCTTAACTTAAAGCAACAAAGATATAAAATAAATGTTTACATCTACGAGATATGGATAATTTTGGATTGCAGTAATCAAAGTACTATATATGCACAGTCCCATAGAATTAAATGATACAATGACTAAATGAGTATCACTTGATGACTGAAATTTAACATAATTATCTCAATGTGTAAATGGGAGACTCAGATTTCACAACAAAAGTTGCTGTCTGGAATGCTAATGCTACACAGTCTCTGTTTTGTCTTCTGTATTTTGATCCCTCTGTCTCAACCATAGCATGCTCACTGCTCCCTGGACTCTTTAAAGAGAGTAGGACTTAGAATATTTGTGTGTGCAATGCATAATTTGGGATTACATTACATATCTATATATTGCACATGAATGGTGCCATTTTGGCTACCTCCAGATCACTAGTTGGGGAACTTAAAACCCTACCAACATATATGATATTTTATTACATCCCTAAAATGAAACACTTCACAAAGTTTACAGCCACTTATTAGAGATTATTCACTAGCAGGTGTCCTTATATTTTTATCAAGAAATTCCAGTATAATCTGCTTAAAAAATGAGTGGACATTGCATATAAACAACCATATACTTAACCAGACCTGAATTATATAGTTATCCAGAACCACACCAAAATAATATCATTGACATAAAAAAAAATCTAAGGCTTCCCCACAGTGGTGGGATTCAAATAATTTAACAACCGGTTCTCTGCCCTAATGATATCTTCCAACAACCAGTTCACCAAACTGGTCAGGAAGTTAACAACCAGTTCTCCCGAACTGGTGTGAACTGGCTGAATCCCACCACTGCTTCCCCATCATACATGAGCAACCTATCATATGTCAGGTGTTGTTGAACTGTATGAACCCTAACGCATATAACCAATGTGAGGGATTGTAACACAGGAAGCATGTCCTATATATTGACCAGAATGGATCAGAACAGATAATCAGAGTTGGAAGGGACCTTGTAGGTCATCTAATCCAACATTAAATTCATTAAAAATGGTAATCCTTTTGAGGAAAGGACCTTTCTTTCCTATTTGATCAAAGAGATTTCAAGGTTGAGTTTCAAACAGGGAGGAATATGCACCTGATTGCATTGCTATTTCCCACTGCCTTTTGATCTTTGTCTAGAGACTATTCTAATTTATGATTTTTAAACTTTTTGTCCTGATTGTGAAGAATGTATGGTAAGAGAACTTTGATTTCCTTCTCACAACAGCAAAAGTTTTCTAGTAAGGATTTTTTTTAAAAAAAAAACCTGGTTAGCTACCTTGATTTTAAAAAAAACCTCACCATTCCTGATTCTAATCCTGAAAACTGGTGATACTACCATATCAGTGGAACTCAAATTGGAAGAATCATAAAATAAAAGATATTAGAGTTATATCCTTGATTCCTAGATTAGTAGACTTTCCTGTTAAAAGGGAAAAAAATAAAGAAGATTACACAAATATAGATGACTACACAAATATTCTGGATTTTTAGGAAAATAAATTTTCTTATATAGATCTAGCTCAGTAACAAATGCACTGATTCCATATACACAGTATACAATACAGTATTTTCTAGTTGGGAATTGAAAATGGTGTTCTCTCAAGATGTCTATTCATAAATGTCTTTCTGCCATGAATTACATTATAGATTATGAGGAACATAATGAAAAGATGAACTCATTCTAAAGCTATTCAGCTACCAATTGCCTCAGATTTTGTGTGGGATCCAACTTATTTTTTCAAGTCTTGATGTAAAAATCTATTTCAAATTTGCTAATCCTGTTGTCCATCCCATAGGTTTTCTCTCCTCTGGAAAGCAAACAGCAAGCTGGTTGTTTTGGGATACACCCAAATGCAAAATCCAATCCAGTCTTTTACAGCTCCCTCTTGTTCTGTGTCGAGTATTCTTTCTCCAAAAAACAACACAACACAAAACAAACCTCCAGGTACTCCCTAAATGATTCAAAATTTCAGACAAATCATCTGTCATGCCCCCATCAGAGTCTGAATCTGGAGGGGAAGTTGAGCTGGAAGAAGAGCTGACAGAAATCGAGAGGGTGGCTCCCTTGGTGTTGGAAGAAACTGGGGAAGGGCAGAGTCAATCCAGGCAGGGCTTTTCAGGTTTAGAAAGGCTTGTGGACAGGGAGGAGCAGGAGAGACAGAGCTCAGGCAAAGAGCAAAGATCACCCCTCCTGATCCTAAAACATGGAGAGAAAAGAGAAGGCAAGACCAACACAGAGGATAGTTCCCTGTCCTCCTTCACAAGGCACACCTGGGGACTGAGATGTAAGGAGGTGCTGGTGAGAGGGGCATTTGTTGGGAACAAGCGTTGAATCTGTGTGCACTTGCTGATGCCTGGAGATTACTGTGCTCTATGTTGTGGGACTTGCCTGGTTTAGCTGCTTAACTGAAATTCTTGCCCTGGTTACTGTTTGGCTAACCTGGTTTATTGGACTACTTGTAGCCAGAAGCTGCTTACGGTGTGTGTGAGAGAGCTTTGCTCCAGGACTTGTAATAAACACGGGGATGTTTGGTGGTAAAATTAATAAAGGGGAGTTAGACCTGTTTTCTGGCTGTGTTGCTTTCGTGTCTTACCCTGGGTCATCATCACCTCACTCATTCAAAGAAAATAACAGAAAAAATATGACTGTCCCTTTTTTTGTACTGGCTGAGACTGAGAAGACAACACAACATACCAATAACAGGAAACAAGACAATGTCCAATCACAGTGACTTAAGCAGAATCATGCCTCCATTGCCTCCTTTTTTCCTCTTGTCTCAAGAAGTTGCATCTAGTGTGATGCATATAGTGGATGTGGATTTCATTTATTCATTTAAAAGAGTTAATTGGTTGCCCACCTTGGAGCAAACAACTCTGGGTGCTTATCAACAGGGATAAAAATACAAACAACAAAACCAATATTGAAAGGGAGAAGGGAAAGGAAAGGACCAGATGCCCAATCCATAATTATTCACATTTGTTTCTTCAATTCCCCAGTGTCTCAGTGCCTAGAGCAGGGCTGTCAAACTCCCAGCCCATGGGCCAGATGCATCACCTGCTGGCCACGTCCATGCCCATTTTAGAAAAGGGGGGGAAAGTCCTGATACAACATGTGACATCACCGTGATGATGTGAGTTTGACACCCCGGACTAGAGGAAAAACTAGCTCTTCACTAAAAGCTTAATATTTTCCAGATTACAAGGGGAAATGGGTTCCCAAGGGCAGAGGCTCCTATAAAAAAGGGATACTTCCAAATTCCTATCAGATGGCAAGGGAAGGGACTTGGAGTATGCTTGCTGTAATGCTGTATGCAATCTAGAGGAATAGGCAGATGTCTTCATGTAGAAGCAATATAATAGATAATCTGGCCCTATGCCATGTAGAGCTTTATAACAAGCACTTAAATTCAACTGGGAAGAAACTCAATAGCTTGAGCAGCAACTTGGTCCACATGTTGTCTGAAAGCTGTCTTTCTCTATATGAAACACTCCATTTATTTTGTATATTTTTGAATGATATTTTTAAATATTTGAATATTGCAGAGCTGAAGTTACAAAAGTAATAAAATAATAGGGAAGGGAAGACATGCTGCAATGAAAGTAACATTTTATTTTTCAAATCAGGCACTGGAGAACTATTGAGTGTAAATTTATTTTTGTCATATGTTGTATCATATACATGATTCACTAAATGAAATTATGTTTATTAATGCAATGAAGATAAATCAACTTGTTCCACCAGCTGAAGCATTAAAACAGCTTTTTCTCCATCCAGTTGTTGGTCTGGCCACTTCTCAACTTCAAAGGATACTTCTCAACTTATCAGAGAAAATTAACATTGTCCCAAGACTGAAAGAAAAATGTTTATCCTTGTTTTACGATGACCTTAAGCATTAGATGAAGACTCCAGTAATTATAAGGGTAATAATAACACTATTTTTTTAAAGTGCAAGATTCATTAGTAGATTTTCTGCAATTGACTAATGGGTTGTCTTTCTAATACTGTAGTCTGAATGTTCCCATGGCTTTTTAATCAACTTTTCATAAATGTGAAACTTTCTAAACAGGTTAGCAGAATTTTAAGCATCATATATTAAAAATTTGATCCATAACATGTATAACATTCAAGGATGCATTAATGCATTAAGAGGAATTACAGCACACAACCTATTTTGTTTATTGAAAAGGAGCTGTTTATAAGCTTCTATAAATTACTATTGGATCTGTGTTTTAAGCTTATATAAGCCAACGTGATTTTGAAGGAAATGCAGTGAAAAGATCAAACTGATTTCAGTAAAAGGGATTCAAAATGTCAATTGCAATTTCACCCTTCACACAAGATTATACAGGCTTCTGGAGATAAACACTATTAATGTCAAATTTTAAAATACCAATTTTAAAATGATGTGTCACCAGTATACAACAATCAAGGAGAATAGGGATTCAGAGTTCTTCTTATAAAGCAGGAAGCCATCCTGCTAGAATCAAACACAGCTATTTCCCTGGTGGGCTATTGGAATAATTCTCAGTGTCACTTTCTATATCAATGAATAATTTCAATAGATAATATTCAGTAGTGGCAGCTGCTTCCATGCATACAGCCAGATAGCAGCCATTTGTGCTGATCTGGGACAAAAAAAACCCTGTGTTCTTAACACTACAGAGATGAAACTATTTATTAAAAAATGGTTGAGACAGAAAGGAATGTGATGAAGATTTTGACTAGAGTAAATGATTCTTACAGATATCACTTTATGCATGCATAATGTAAGTATAGAGTATATACTAAGTATATAAGTATAAACAACCAAGATGATTAGGGGACTGGAGGCTAAAACATATGAAGAATGGTTGCAGGAACTAGCATGGCTAGCTAATGAAGAGAAGGACCAGGGGAGACATGAAAGCAGTCTTCCAATATCTGAGGTGCTGCCACAGAGAGGAGGGGGTCAAGCTATTTTCCAAAGCACTTGAAGGCCAGACAAGTAATAATGGATGGAAACTGAACAAGGAGAGATTCAATCTCCTATATAAAGAGAAATTTTCTGACAGAAAAATCAACCAATGGAACAGCTTGCCTTCATCACTGGAAGCTTTCAAGAAGAAATTGAATTGCCATTTGTCAGAAATGATGTAGGGTCTCCTATTTGAGTGGGAGATTGGACTAAATGATGTACAAGGTCCCTTCCAACTCTGTTAATCTGTAATCTGTAATCTTTATAGTCTTTCATAGAGGGCCATCTGAGTGCAGAATAAGGGAATTAGATGTTCAATGCAGACAGTGGACATGACCAGAGTAAAGACATTTATTCTTCATTTATTTCTTCTTATACTGATAGTTCTTGTTCAGCCACCACAACTGGAAATGGCAAGTCAATCATTAAACAAAGCAGTTGCTAACTGAAACAATGGCAGTACTTGTATCTTCTTTCAGTTTTCCTTTGCTTTAAAGACCTGCAAAAGTCATAACTCTGTAAAGATTGATTCAAAGTTACTTTTTCATCACTTTCATCACTGCAAATGGTTGCTAAACATGGTTGTTGCTAATGAGGGCTATTTGCAAGTGGGAAGAAATAATAAATTCTCCTTCCACTTTTTACCTGTAAGTTATCCAGTCTTCATCAATTGAAAAAGTTGACATTTTGTTGGCTTTGTCACAGAAATGAGGGCTTTTCTTATAAAAAATGATGTTTCATCGGAGACTGCAGTAAATTTCAGAGAAGAATATTAAAATTACACAAGGTAAACTATCAAAAGTATTATTAAAGATTTAATCTTCAGTTCGATTCAAAGTCTAGGATTGGTAAAAACTTAACAGTTCAAGTCCTAACCAAGGACCTAAGGGCTATTAAGGTAACGTCAGATTATATAGGCAGTTCCAAGTAAGATGGTTTTTTGCAAAGTCAGAATATTCAAAATTCTAATAAGTTCAAAATTTCCATGTACCTAGGCAGTCCTTCCAAGGGCACTTATTACTATTGGTACAACCATTGATTTCTTCCTCCATAGTCACTCAACTTCAATTTGAAAATCATGGTATTTTGTTATTTTTTTTTCTAGCTGTTTCTCTTCAATTTCTGCATCACCTGGTATTGAAATATCAAGACTTTTTTTTTCTTTTCTACAATAGTGATGTCAGGCATGTTGTGGGCCAGATGCCTATCTGTTGGGATTCAAAAGTCTTGTAAGGTCATTTTTGAGAACTTGGTCAATTTGGTGTTCCCAATAATTTTGGCTACATTCAAATCCAAACTTCTGGCAAAGCTTCCAATATATGATTTTGGCAACTTGTCCCTTGTTTCTTACTGCATTTTATGGTTCTTCCTTGCAGGCAAATGATATTTCTTGCAGATTTTCCAATGCACCATTGTTGCTACTCTATCATGCTGCTGCTTGTAGTCAGTCTGCGTAATCTTCTTGCAGCGGTTTACCAGGTGGTCCACTCTTTCTTCAGCTTCTTTGCTTAGGCAGCACTACTGTCTGTTTCTGTCTTCTCAATTCTGGTTTTGTATGCATTTGTCCTTCAACTAGGTGCTACTAGTTGAATTTGTGAATTTTGTATTATTATTATTATTATTGCTTATTAATGCATGAAGGTATATAAATGATAATTACAGAGTATGTGTGTGAAAAAAGACATTTTTCAGAAGATTTGACTACTAAGACTCATAAAATAGATATTACCAAAGATTTTCTCATAACTAGTCCAAGCCATAACTTGCAATTGCAAGTAGACCCTTTTTAACTGAATGTCGAAGACACATTTAACCACTAAGCTTCCCTTTTCAGACAAAAGTCAAATTTGAAAAAAGAAGTATAATCATGTTCTCCCTGGCTTGGAAAAGCAGGAAAATCATTTATTTTCAGTATCTGTTCTTTGTCTGAGAAGATAGTGCAAGATATTATGTGTAATTAGAGGCCCATCTTCTTCCTTTATTGCTTTTTAGAGGTCCAACTTTCATAACCATTGGGAGCAACAGGGAGCACAATACAGTGGACTAACCTACATTTGATTTCCAGACTTATGTCCTTGCTTTTCGACATTCAACTCATGGTAATTGCTATGCACCCTATTCCATCCTACCATCCTAGGAAAGCTCCAACCATTTTGCTTTCTTCTTCAAAGCATTAGGACAAAAGTTAAGTGCAGGTGTTTCCTGGGTACTTTGTTTATAGTCCCAGACATCAATATTTGTGATCAAAGTGGTCTGTTTCCCCCCTTCCCAGCAAAATTTGCTTGTAAATTTCCTCAAGTATTTTGAAGCTTTTGTTATGTCACTAATATAATTAGAATTTGACAAGATGCAAAATAAACTTCTACCGGAACCTCAAAAGGGAGATTTCAGGAAATAGAGGATATTGCTTTTTTTAAAAAAGAAAAAAAAGTTGGGATTTAAATTACTACCTGATGTTACTTATTATCTATGTATTACCATATATATATATATGGTGGGGGAATTAAAATTTATTTTTGAGTCACAATTTATTTTGAGACAAAGGTTTGAATCTCACTTTCCGTTGATAAATGGAAGAGCTTCTCTTTGTAGGAAAAAAAATCAGTATAATTAATGGTTTCCATTTGAAAAACAGTCAGATGTAGCTCAAGGGATGGAACCTAAGAATCTTTATCTAAGATGTCTCTACAGTTTCACCATCATTCCTTAGCATCTTCAGATGTAGTTGAAAAAAATGTGTTCCTGAAAATACAGGAAATAGGTACAAATAAATGGGGACAATAGGACAGGGACGGTAGGCACGATGGTGCACTTATGCACGTCCCTTATAGACCTCTTAGGAATGGGGTGAGGACAATAGTGGTTAGTTTGATGTTAAAGGAGTGGGGGTTAGAGGATATAACAACAGAGTCAGGTAGTGCATTCCAGGTGTTGACCACTCTGTTGCTGAAGTCGTACTTTCTGCAATCAAGTTTGGAGTGGTTTACATTGAGTTTGTATCTGTTGTATGCTCTTGTATCAATTTCAATAACCTCTTTACATTGGCCATAACTGTTGAACTAATGACAGTTTAGACCCCTAGAAGAGATAGAACTGCCTACTTGAGTTTTAGTGCTACAAATACCCTAAATGAAACTAGCCATCCTATTATCTGAGAACATGCTCACCCAGAAAACACTGATAGAACTCAAAGTTAGAACATATTAATTGAATTAAAGCAATTTGTTTGATAGGTCTGCTTCAAATTAATTTAATCTGAGGTCATTTTGTAAGCTTTTATTTCTCTATCTCACGTTAGTAACAATTTGTTATGGATGTGGATATTGTTGTCTTTTTTTTTTCCACATATAGGGCAAAGATAGGCCTCTGAATGAAATTATCACAATACACAAAGCTCTGATGCCTACTTCTTTTGAATTCAAACATATTTACTTCACAGAAATAGAAAGAGCACCCCAATCTTTAAATATGGATTGTGACTCTATTCCATTCACTACAATAAATGACTGCTATATTCTAGCAAATGGCCCCAGGAATTTACTAATAAAAGCTTATATAAAATAAGATTAAGGGTGCTCATGCAAAGCAAATTTATTCATTGATTTATTCATTGATTAACTTATGATGTGATTGATTACCATTTTGACAGGAGAAATGGCTGTGGAGGCTGACTAGAAAATAGAAAGATGAAGTTGTTTAAGAACAAGTAATTGTTTTTTTCTTATCCATTTATACTGAAAAGAATAAAGTGAGAATCATCTGTGGGGGAGAAAAAAATATTTTTAAAAGTAAGTACCTGACCAAGGGAACAGCTTAGCCATGATAGACACTAGGTTCCATGAAAAAGTCATGCCAACAGTTAAAACCTTTACTGTCCTTTGGATGAAACCATTAGAAACTCAGTTAAAAAAAATTATAAATAGTTTGCATTTCACTCATTGCTGAAAACATTTGTGTGACCTCCTGGGGCATTTACCTTTATCATGACTTAGTAAACTATTTGTTAAGAAGCATCCTATTTAAAAATTGGGCAATAATTGGCCAATTTGTAATGAAAACCACTTTGATGAAGAAACCAGGAAACCATGAGTTCTAGTTTCTTCCCCAAACCCCAAAAACTTTAACCTTAGATTGTCTCCTATTGACCTCACCCCTTTCCTAAGAGGCCTGTAGTGGGCGTGCATAAGTGCACCAACATGCCTAGTGTCCCTATTGTTTCTTTTATTCTTCTTATATGTACCCATTTCATGTATTTATAACTATGTATACTTATTATCTTGTAAGCGATTGACAAATCAAATAAATTCTAAATTCTAGTTCCATCCTAGGTGGGTGATTTTAGGCTTTCAGCCCAATCTAGCTCACAGAACTATTGTGGTGAAAATAAGTGGATAAAGACAAAGTATTATGTAGGTTTGCTGCCTTAAGTTACTTTATACAATAAAGCTACTTCTAAAATCTAATTAAAAATAAATAACATAAACCACATGTACAGTATCTATCATTTGTAGTGTTTCTATTTCAATAAAAACTTGAAACTCCTTCATCTGTTCTTTTCTAGCAAAAATGCTGAAATGGGCATACGAATAATATTTTCTTAAGTGTTTTGTTTTGCAATGAATCTTGTAGAATTGAGCAAACATGAATTATTACTAGCAATAAAACCAGAAGGAGACGTTTTAAATTTTTTGCTGGGCAAAAAATATACTGTATATATAATCTAAATTTGCATTGGCCCTGTATTTGCTGGAAAATTATTCAGTTCCAGACTGGAAGTTTCAGGCATAACTGCTTTGCAATCGCATCAGAAAACTTCTGATTGCCAATGTGAAAATCCAAAAAAATATATGCTGAATTAAAATATCTCCAAAGTATAGCAAAACCCTGTGCTGCATACTAGTTAGAAGCATCAGTTGCCAGAGGTGGGGAGGCTATTTGAAGTAATCCAAATGCATTTGGATCGAATATGGTGCTAAAATGTGCTCACATACAGCTTTTGCCCTTGTTACACGTCAAAATTGTAGGGGTACCAAAGTCACTGAAAATTTCTCCATCAATCATGAAACACAATCCACACTTTTAAAGAAGTTGGCGAGCAACACAGCATGCTTGACTCTGCAGATTTCCACAGCAATTATTTTATCATCTTGGAGCATGATAAAGATGATGAACCTGCACTTTGACTGTTCAATCTGCAGTTCTCAACAAAGTGTGTCATTTAAGCATTTTCTTTCTTCTGCTGAAAATGACCAGAGGATACTGTAGGCATGATTGTTATCTTTTCATTATCATCAGGTTTTAATTTTCATTATCTTTATCATTAGTGATAAATTATTTTTTTCTGTTGTTTATCATAAATGTGTTATTTTGATGATTTTAAAGTAAATCTTTCATGTTGACACCTGGTTTCTGGGCAAAATGCACATTTTTATTATATTAAATCTGCAGTAGCAGCACAATGTCAGTTTATGGGGCCTGAATATAGTTTGTAACCATTTTTTTAGTGATATGTCCCAATATTCTTGACTTGGGCCCATCCTCAGATCACATCTGAGGCAACTTTAGCTGTTTTAGTTAGTGGTCTCCTTCAACTTGAATTTTTGGGGTATGCTTTAATGGGTAATAAGGTTGCTGGTGCAATCAACAATACATCAGTGTAACTAATCTTAGGTTGCTACAAGTATTCATCTTTGCCTTTAATCACTGGGAATTATCCTCCATGATTGTTTCGGCATAGGGCGTAGGGGAGACTGAACAACTGGATTATATAAAGTTCTTTACCTGTATAACCCTTGACCATTGATTTATAAAGCATTTTTCACATTTTGTAAGGGCTCTCGCCAAACAGGTGTAGTAATCTTTTCAAAGAGCATTAGATTTGATTTTAAAACACTAATCCAGCACTCAAAAACTTATTAAATATGTGTTTAAAAAATTCCAGCTCCTTATCTGCGCTCAAAAAATATTAAGGAGGGCACCCTCCAATAGTTAACACTAATATGACTGAAAGGGGAAAATTCAGAGGGAGTAATCGCATCCAGTTGAAGTAAAACACAACCAGTTACAATTCTTGTCCTGAACTCATACTTTTTAATGAATGTAGTTATTAGCACGACAACCCCACCACAGAATATCTACATGCAATCTTTTCTTGGCTAATGGTAACAGAACCAGCAACTCACAGTTCTCTGAAGCCAGCTATGTTTCCCAACTAGCTTTTGTGCCATTTAGTTGGGCAACACTATTATATTTTATCAATGATCCTTTATTTATGATCACTATTTAAGCAATATTTTAATGTCTTGACTTTTGTGATTGTAACCTTTTCTAGAAGCTATTTGAGAGCTATTCACTTTATATTGTGGATTGCCTATTTTGAAAAAAATCATTTATAGTGGCTTGATCGGTAACCCAGGTGACATTGGAAATAAGAATCTATTAAAGACTTTCACCAGAGGTTCACTAGGCAGGAACCCAAGTGAAGAATTTGGATATAGGAAATGTGATTATAAAGTTCCTTCCTTGTTCTGATATGGTTCATCCAAATTTTGAAATCTTTTGATATATTTTTTAACTTGATATTTGGTAAAACTGTCATTGTTATACACATTCTTATCTATTTCATTATATGCACAGAGGTGGAGAAATACTGAATATCTACAATAAAGGAATGGGTTGTGGGAATGAAAGGATTTGCAGAAACAGCAAAATTAATCTGGGATAAAAACAGTTAGTTTTGTTAAAGACCAGAAACTTTTTATAAACTTTTTGCTAAAAACAGAAAAAATAAATTGTGAGTTATGGATTTTGCTGATTAAAAATTATTGAGTATAGGTATAATGGAAGAGTGTTTTAATTTTTAAGAGGGGGAGAAATAATAGATTTGTAACTGGTGTAAATAAGAACAAAAGTTGCTTCTTTATATGTATATATTCTTTTTTCCCATATATACTATGATGTCAATTTTTCCCATCTTTTTCTTTTTCTCATTTTTACAGTATATTATTATTCTGTATTCTGCAGTGTATGATTTACTAATAGGAAGTGGGCTTGACTCTACCTTAGTATCCTAAAAAGATAATTAAATATTAGCTTAAAAATCATAAGCAAATTGTAAGAGGGAAAGCAGATTAATTTGGTTATATTTTAGTGATTATCAATTCAATTTACATTTTTGAACTAATATGCAAATAGAATACCATTGTCCCATTTTGGGTTGTCCCTGTTTCATGTGTACACAAAATTAAATTTGATATAAAATGGATATATGTAATAGGAAAATGTATATTAAATCACATTAGTGTATACAAATGTGTAGTGTAGGACAAATTGTTGCACATATAATAACATATGTTAAACAAAAATTGATTGCATTACATATGGAAAAATCTTGAAATTACTTACGTCTATGTTAAAAGAAATGCATTAAATACAAGAAATGTTCATGCAGGTTATTTTAACCCTGTAATTTTAGAAGGATAACGAGATAACAAAATTGAGTTAGTCTTTACAAGTTATAGACAGCAAGTTATATATTTGTTCTTTGTAAGCAACTAGTGTAATCATGTTCCACAATAAAGAGAATTAAACTGAACACAGATATATTTCCATCAACAACATAACCTTTTGCATGCTTTAGTGCACCAACAAGACTCTAGTAATGAAATTGACACTGCACAACATATTCAGGTTGGTACAAGTTTTCAAGGGAGAGAAAAAAGCAACTGTTGAACACATTGTAGAACTTTTCATGGAGATTTTTTTTAGAACATAGTGAAGAGTAAACTTGAAGTATAATAAATTGGTCAAGGTGTTGAATTTGGATCAGGGGGAACAAGGTTCAAACTATTGTTTAAACTTACACTTCAGAAAGGATTTAGGGTCAGTTATCATCTTTCTCAGGCTACTTCCAGAGTTTTCATGTAGATGCTATCTTGAGTTGTCAGAGAAATGTTGGAATATAAATGCAACAAAGATAAATAAATAAAGTACCATTATCAAGCTACTCTAACAAACTTGATAGGATACTACAAGAGACAAAAGAGATGCACTAGGAATAACAAAAAGGAAGGTATTATATTGCCTGAATTAAAAACATTGAATCTCTATAAACAACGCTGAGAAGGAGCAATTATTAAAACATCAACTGTAATCATATTAGTCCAAGTAGTTGGCAGTATCCAGCCAATCTTGACAGAAATCACAGACTCAATATATAACACCTTGCTTAATAAAATATCTGGGAAAGACTTATATTTTTTATGTGCAACTACTGCTATTGGATCAGTATAAAGGTTTTTTTTAAAAAAAAATTGCTATATTGTATGTAAAATTAAGCAAACTTTAACTGCCTACTGATAATCCACCATCAACCACAAAATATTATTCTGTCTGCCTTTTATTTTCTTTACTATTATTATTGGTATTATTTTTAATGTTTTTGTTTATGGTACTAGTCCATGACTATAATAAACATAGTTGACAGATTTCATAGAAATAAACAAGATCAGATTTGATTAGTATTTTAGATGGGCTACCATTTTATTTATTTATTTATTTAATTAAACTTTTATACCGCTCCCTCTCCCAAAAAGGGACTCGGGGCGGTGTACAGCCTACTAAAAACATACAATAAATACCCAATAAATACAATTAAAATAAATTAAACCAAATTGATCCGGCTGTCTATCCCAAGAATTCAGTTAAAAGTTAAAAGCTAATAAAACCCCAATTAAAATTAAGTTAAAACCAAAATACAGTTACTGGGCCAGGCCAGCCTGTTTAAAAAATAGGGTTTTCACTGCGCGCCAGAAGGTCAGAATATCCGTCATAGCCCGTATCTCCGGGGGGAGATCATTCCATAGGGAGGGGCCTCCCACAGAGAAAGCCCGAACCCTTGGGGCCGTCAACCGACAACGGCCAGGCAGCGGTACCCCAAGGAGGGCAACCCTGTGGGAGCGTACTGGGCGGCGGGAGGTTGATGATGGCAGCAGGCGGTCCCGTAAGTACCCAGGTCCCGAGCCATGGAGCACTTTAAATACTGTCAGTATCACCTTGAATCGAATCCGGAAGGCCACAGGAAGCCAGTGCAGCCTGCGGAGAAGCCAATAGATGGAATCTGAAGGCTTAATTGAGAAGTTAAACAAAAATCAGATGGGAATACAAACAACTTCTGTGTTGTTGCCAAGAAAATCACCAGGGGCATAGTTCAACTCATAGTACACTCTACCTTCTTTTCTTTGGATTTGAAATTTTGATTACATTGGCCAAGCATTTTGTCCAGCATGTAATATGTTCTTTATTATAAATATGTTTTCTCCTAATAACAACATCATAGGATATGCTTCTTTAATGGTTAGCAGGAAAATAGCACAGATGCATCCATGAAATCACTGAAGAATTGAGCTGTACTTGAGGGAGACTCAACCTTTTTTCACATATTAATATATCTCAACTACATATTTAGTTCATTGCATAATAAATCAGATCTAATTTGTAAAATGGGCTTGTCCATTGCTTTGTCTTGATCCTATCATCTCATTCAGTGCCAACACATACTGTAACACAGCATTTAAATACCAAGTGTGTATTGTATACATCTACCCAATAATATATAACACTATGTAAGTCTACTCAGAAATAAATCAAAATTCAATGAAAAATATCCCCAGGTTAATGTATTTAGAACTGTTGCCTAAAGTCAATGATTGTGCAAACCATTAGTTATAAATATTGGTCCTACAGCATGTTCACCCCAAGAGTGATATTTCCAAAAGGCTACTGGACTTCCTTGGTGTTTTCTTTGAAAATATTTTGTTTCTCATCCAAGAAACTCCTTAAATTCACTTTTTCAGAAGTGAAAAGCTATCTGGAAGAGAAGTGAAATATTTTCAAGGAAAAAAAACCAAGGAAGTTTATTTGCCTTTTGAAAAAACCAACTTTGGTACAACTATGATCTGGATGATTGAGAATCATCTTAGGCATACAGCATATCTACTTAAAAAACTAAGCCAACTGCTCTGTAATAATCAAGAATATAAATATAGCCTTAAGGCACAGAAAACTATTTTTTTCACTGTAACCTCTGTAATATGGATTGCATTTCCTTTCTCCTCCAGTCACCTTATGATATTCCCTTTTCTTCATATAATAATTAAGACATCTTCATTGACAGTAGTCGAGTATTTTCTAATGAATTATCAAAGGATCCAGCAAAGCTCAGTTGTTTAGAGATTAGATCATTTCTTGTATTACAAAGTGGAAAAAACATTTTAATGGCATAAAAAAGATTTTTCTAATAAACCTCTTAACACTGAGCTTGAGAAATAGGACTACTCTGCCATCAAACATTATTTCTTTTCATAGTTTAGTTGGAAAGAACTAAAGGAAATCCAAATATTTGACTTTTGCCATCTTATAATTAATGTTTAGTATTTCAAAACAAAATCTTTTGTGTATATAACATAGTTGTCAAACAGGATTATTATGCATAAAAGTAACCATACAAAAATTAAACTTTTTAAAATCTGTATTTTAGGTCCCTTTTTTCCCATCACACTTTGCATACCACCCTGTTCTTTGCATCACTGACATTTTTATATCACACATCAAACAATACAAATATTCCTTATAGCTTTTTGGCATCATATCTGTAATTTCTTAAGAATTATTGACCTATTGATTTCTGCCTCTGGTTCACTAATAAACGTCAGATTTCATTATCTATTAGTCATGTTTCTTCACTGGAGACACTCATAATTTTTCAATCTGGATAAATAAATGATGAAAATGAAGAAGAAAGAATTGTGTCCTAATGGATATTGCTTCCTTATTCTCCAAATATGTATTCAGACCAAAGTCAATAAAAGAAATTCACACATTTTTAGTTATAGTAACCTGTTCATTATTCGACTGAATGCATAGATTAGTGCTACAGAAAATGTAGCAAGCTTTCTATCCAGCTGAAAGTTATAGATATTAACTGCATGGCAACAATGCTTAATTTCAGAGTCTGAAAAACTCTGACCAAGGGCTGCTTAAGATTTGGGTTATTTTGAGATCATATGATTAACCCAACAATCTGCTACAAGTTATGGAATTATATCAATATGGCATTATATGGTTTGTTGGTTTATACAACCACCCATCTCACCTAGTGCCTCTGGATGATGTATGTAATAAAACAGTCAGAAAACAGGAAATAAAACCATTAAAACTACCAATTTAAATTAAAAACATAAAAACAAGATTAAAAACAGAATGGTGTAACACCTAGAAAGAGTGCATTTCAATTAGCTCTGTCATAGAGCTATTCATCAATCAATCATTAATATTAACATTTAATTAATCATTGTACATAATTAATACTAATTAATTATTAATCCTAGTTAATTATTGATAATTAATCAACGGGACAGTTAAATATAGGGAAATTTGGAATGTTCAGTCATTTCATTTTGGGAAGCAGGTGTTTTCCTATTTGGAGAGCACGAGTAGAAGCTTCCTTGCTCCAGATGTCATCATGGAAGAGTTTTAGTCATCTCAGGGCATTTGTAGAAAATATGCTGCACCAACTTCCTGATTAAATGCTCAAAGCCTAGATTAAAATAAAGGCTATGCTAATGTTCTTCTAGTGTAAAATCCATATATATGTAATTCTCTGCTTTGCTCTAATACTTGAGTGGTCTCCTAATCAATATCATAATTTCCTTTATTTTTTTTTTATCAGATTATATCTGTAATAGTACTTTCTAATATCAAAGTGAAATATAAAAGACAGCTTGGTGAGGTCTTTTATTTTCACCTCTCAAACTCGTCTAATATACAACCAGGATTTAGAATTAATAAATGCCAAGGAGCTCTACATCTGCTTCTTTTCATGTATGTTCAGGTTCTATTTTTCTATATGTGCATTAGATTACTAGGAAAAATTTCCCTTTTCTTCAGTCGCTATTATCTGAAGAAGGAAGGAAGGAAGGAAGGAAGGAAGGAAGGAAGGAAGGAAGGAAGGAAGGAAGGAAGGAAGGAAGGAAGGAAGGAAGGAAGGAAAAATGGGAAGGAACATTTTGTTTTGTTCCAACTATTAATTTTTTGCTTCCTTGATTTGGAATATCATTTTAATTTTACTTAGAATAAGATGCGCTGCCAGGCCAAATGCTCTGATATTTTAATCCTAACCAGTGTTTAATTTGCTATGTACTATTGCCCTTACAAATACTTACAATTCCAATTAGGACTGAAAATTAAGCCACTAAGCAAGTCATATCCTATATTACAACTTGTTTTGCTTCAGTCGTTAAGTGAAATGCCACAGTCATTAAGTGAATCACATGGCTGTTAAAGGGATTTCCCCCCATTGATTTTGTTTAACAGAAGCCACTAAGCAAGTCAGCCCCCTGGAAAGATTATAAATAGTGATTCATGTAACCCTGGGACATTGCAACTGTTGTAAACATATGCTGATTGCCAAGCACCTCAATTCTGATCACAAGATGGTAGGAATGCAACAATTATCATAATAGCAATGGCACTTAAACTTATATACCGCTTCATCATAGTGCTTTTTACTGCCCTTTCTAAGTGGTTCGCTGAGTTAGCATATTGCCCCAAACAATCTTGGACCTCATTTTACCGACTTCGAAGGATTCAACGTTGAACCGGCAGTAAATAGAGTTGGTCTAACAATACTGCACTCTGACTATTACACTACCATGGCTATCAGCATAAGGAGTGATCGTAGGTCACTTTTTTCAGTACCATTGTAACTTTGAATGTCACTAAACAAATGGTTGCATGTCAAAGACTATCTGTATTGATTGTTCCCTAATTAGCAAGCAAACAGGATAAATTAATGAATTACTTTCAGCTTCATCATTACCATCATCATCATTCTTTTCTGCATGAACCAATTCCTATTTTACTAAGAAAGGACTCCAACTCTTCTATTTATTTATTTATTTTATTTGGTTTGTCAATTGCTTATAAGATAATAGGTATAAGTAAAAACATAGTTATGAATACATGGATACATATAAGAAAAATAAAAGAAACAATAGGACAGGGATGGTAGGCACATTGGTGCGCTTATGCATGCCCCCTACAGACCTCTTAGGAAAGGGGTGAGGTCAATAGTAGAAAGTCTAAGGTTAAAGTTTTTGGGGTTTGGGGAAGAAACCACAGAATCAGGTAGAGTATTCCAGACATTGACCACTCTGTTGCTGAAGTCGTATTTCCTGCAATCAAGTTTGGTGCGATTAACTTTGAGTTTGTATCTATTGTTTGCTCTTGTGTTGTTATGGTTGAAGCTGAAGTATTCATTGACAGGTAGGACATTGCAATGTATGATTTTATATACTATACTTAGATTGGACCGAAGGTGGCGTAGTTCTAGGTTTTCTATGTTAGCTCACAGACTATAGGCTGCTATTTCATATATATTTCATTTCAGGGGCAATGAAGTAAATCAGAAGAGATTCCAGTCTCCTTTAGATGACCTTTATACTGAAATCAATATTTCTATTCAGCTGGTTTTCAACATCTTATTTGTTAGTAATGAGTAGCATTCTCTAAACCTATGGTTGGCTGCACTATTTATTTTGTTAGAACTCAGCTGCAAGAAAGATTTCTCTTTCGGTGGCTTTTCTTAATTCCCATTTTCTGTGATCTAGAATCAAGTTATTTTGGGGATATTTGGGAAGAATGAGGATGGAGAAATGCTTCTGAGATCTGCCATCAAATATGGGGGAAGAAACAATTGCTTTCAGTTATCATTTCGTTCTAATGTTATTAGAGCTTATATTCTGGAACTCTGAACTGTCTTTGTCTGCTAGTTTGGTACAATTTTCATTGGTGAATATGCAAGTGATCATGCAATCCAAAGGATTTTAAAGCATTAGCATTTATATAGAAATATACACGTGAGTGATATGCATTATAAATGTATAAGACACAGACCCATCTACACAAGTCTTCAAAATAACTAGTTTTCAAAAACATTGCAACAATATATACAAATGTATATTTTGGCTGCAAACATCAAACTGATTAAGTAGTATCTAAGACAGACAGATAAACAGACAAACAGACAAACAGACAGACAGACAAATGATTGATTGATAGATAGATAGAGTACACACACACATACATATGTACATACATACATACATGCATACATACATACATACATAAATACATATATGCAGGGGTGGGATTCAAATTTGTTAACAACCAGTTCTTTGATTGGTGGGTATGATTGGTGATCATGTGACTGGATGGGCATGGCCAATTTGACATCACTCACATTGAGGGGCACTTCTCCTTGCCTGGCCTTTCGTGACTGTGGGGATGCTGCAACAGTCGTAAGTGTGAAAAACGGTCATAAGTCACTTTATTCAATGCCATTGTAACTTTGAATAAACTGTTGTAAGTCAAGGATTACCTGTACAAAAATACAAAAAGCTTCTTTGCTTGCAAAAAGCTGCCCTAAATACCAATCATTAGATAAAAAATACCTGCAAACCGGAGTTACAAATCAAACAGGGTGCCAGAGCACCTTGAGGAATTAAAATAGCTAAAATACAATGATAACTATCAGCAGGCAACTCTTGGTCATAAAGTGAAACCCTTTAGCAGAGAGGTTGTTTAAGCTCTCCAGAAACAGCACACCCAGGAGAAGCAATCCTTAGATCCACTTGTACCACTTAAAGACACCAGCTGGTCTCATTCACCTCACAAGATATCCTAAGTAAACCATCCAGATTTAAGAAAAGATCACATGTCCCACAGAAAGGCAGTATAAAAAAATCAGTGCCAAGCTTGCATGCTGCCTCTTGGAAGTACACCTCAAAAGCACAGTGACAGATACCACTAAAACAGTGAAGGAAGACCTCCACTCCCCAGATTAAAAAAACCACGAGGCAGGAAAAAATTCAAATACAAATAATTTAATCACAACAGTAGCTGTTGCTTGTTAAACCAATTACCAGAACAAATAGACACAGGAACTAGCCAGATTTCTCAACCCAGATTCTTTTCAGAAACAGAGATTCTTCTTTTTCCTTCCAAACAAAGCTGAATAGGAAAAATTATCCCATCAATAAACACAGGATTAAACATCTCCAAGAACAGAATTAAACTTCACCAAAAATCAGTTTTAGACCAAAACTCAAAAAGGGTATGTCAACTCACATTTGAATGACAATCTTTCTAGCTAGACAAGAAGCCTTGCTGAATGTTACTCATCTTGGTTCCTTGTCATTAAAAGCTTCTTTCTGGCAGCTCTGAATTTATTACAACTCTCTTTATTATTCAATTATTTCTTCAAAGTGCTAACTCCAACAGGGGAGTATTTCCTCCCAACAGCAATGTAAAAAGCTTAAAACAACTCTTCCCCTTTAAGAAAGTCAAGCTGCCAAGTTTCAAATTGCTACACATATGTAAATTTCAGATTCCACACAAAGTACCAGCAAAGGAGGGGAAAAAAACTCCAGAGACGTTCCTGAGACAGGAAGTCTAGTCCTGCCAAGAATGTAATAAGGGTTAACGGAGAGGCAGTTTCTGTAAGCAACACCAGAATGTTTCCTTCCTGCCTTCCTTACAGGATTGGGCCATTAAAGTGGAAAAACAAAAACAAAAGGAGATTTCTTCTAACAACTAGTTCTCAAAACTGCTTAGAAAGTTAACAACTGGTTCTAGAGAATAGGTGTGAACTGGTAGAATCCCACCCCTGATCTACTTGCATTTTCCTACTTTTGAACTAGGTTGGCAGGAGCTGGGAGAGAAATGGGAGCTTATCCTATCAAGCTTGAGTTTCAAACTGTCAAATTTCTGGTCAACAAACCCAGCATCTTATCTACCAGGCCAGCACTGAGAATAGCCTTAGTGAAAAAGATCAGCATGGTCCCAAGCCTGTATGTTCTGCTTCTAGTATAACATCCTAGAAATTTCTATACTATACTAGAAATTTCATACTAGGCATAATTATAATTAATATTTTTTATTTCAGGGTGAACGTAACATTTTTTTCTGTAGAATTTAGAGATATAATTTTGGCCTACTTGAAAGCCAAAGGACCAGTCACATCATTACTGTCGGCCTCACATATACAAAAATCTTCATAATCTTCCAAGTAAGGTGTACACATGTCACAGTATATCAAGTCACTTTTTTGTGAGAAAAATAGGAGGAAAGAAAAGTATTGGATATGTTTGTCACCTGGAGTTATTTATTAAAAAAAATAAAGGTGGGATGTAAATAAAATACAAATAAATAAAATTTCATTAATTTACATTATTTTCCAAGAACTTATTTGATGTGTTGGAGTTGGGTTTTTTTTAAAAAAACAAACAAACATTTTCAGTCTGAAACTAGGGAACTTATTTGTATTTGCCTTGTTAGGCTTATATAATACCTTTTATTCATAACAATATCCATGTGAGGTAGGCTGGACAGAGAATGACAGTGAGCTTCAATGGTTGAGGATAAACTCAAAACCTGGTTCTCCCTTAAGCTTAGCCTTAACTCCAGTCTTATCCCTTATAGCATGCTGATACCTCTTATGTTTTTCTGAGGTTGTCTCAAAGGTGCTTTTTTTAAGGCAACTAGACTGTTGGTTTGCTTGCTAGGTTTTGAGGAAGAAGAAGATGTTCCACTTCTCATCCAAGAAGCTTCATCAGTTGTGAATGGATGGTAGGAGGATAGAAAGATAGGTTCTGACCAGCTGGGGGAGGGGATTGAAGGATTGTATTTCTTAACAGAATCCATCTGGTCATTACTTGTCTCTCTGAGGCCACTTGAGGAGTTCATTAGTGCCTTAAGGGTTATCTGAATCAGAGCGCAAATGTTTGTGGAATCTTCTTGGAACTGTTGAAAAGACTGTGTTGTAGACATGTGATAGATAGTGTCATATTCCTCCCCTTTGTGTTGAAGGGCTGTTCAGTTCTTTGTTGTTGTTAGTTGTGAAGTTGTGTCCGATCCATAGCAACCCCGTGGACAACGTTCCTCCAGGCCTTCCTGTCCTCTACTATCTTCTGGAGTCCAGATGAACTCTTTTATGCTTTTTTCAAATCTTTGAGACAACTTTGACCTGGATGACAGAAAATCTACAAAGACATTATTCTGAAGTTCTTTGTAGCATCTCTTCTCCTGACATAGGACCCAACTGAGTACTTTGAAAAAACCTTATTGATGATAGCTACCTAGTTCTGGATTAGCTTATTGAGGAAAATTTTTATCTTTTTCCAACTATGCTCTTTTTTTGCACCAAAATTAATCAGTCCTAGGCATTATAATTTGCTCCTTGGCATTTATTTTAATCTTTGCATTTTAATGTTCACTTGCATTATACTGTGGGTTTTTTAATCTGTTTTTTTTTTTTTAATTTAGCCTTCCATGAAAACTTGGCTACAGATGATGTAACATTTCCAGATATATTCTTGCGATAAAAGCAGTCATCAGGAACTATGTTTTTTCTAGCTTCTTGAACAGGAATTTACCTTGAAGGATCTTTAAATAAAACGAAGAAAAGAATGGCTCTGATTCTCTTTATATTACTTAAACTCTCGGAGATTCTCATTTTATTGCCAATGTACTCCCCCAATGTTTAAAAACACATTTGTATTCAGAGCTCTTAAATCAGCTCTTATTCTGTCAGGTGCAACAAACTTCCACTGAATTCCCCAACAAATGACAGAAAGAAATAATATTGCTAGTTCAGTGCTAATTTTCTAACAGCTCTTATAGTACTAACAAATAGGATGCCTCAGCTGTATAGTATTGTATGCTTTTCTTTTATGTATACTGAGAGCATTTGCACCAAGACAAATTCCTTGTGTGTCCAATCACACTTGGCCAATTAAGAATTCTATTCTATTCTATTCTATTCTATTCTATTCTATTCTATTCTATTCTATTCTAATGTGTTGTAGACATTCAAAATTGGTAACACAGGCTCTGTAATTACCATGAAGTTATTTTTAAATTGAAAAATAACTGGAACATCATAAGATCCAGGTCTTAAGGTAAAACCACAACATGTCTTGTGTGAAAGAACCTTAAAATCTTACAAGACCTTTTGGGAGAACATCAATATTTTGCATGATATCTACCGCAGTTTTGACATTCTCATCCAAGACCTCACAAGATCTCAAAGACAACATGGTGTTTTCTAATGAGATCTCAAGCACCTTCAATACAAGTGGACCATTATTTGTAATCACTTGAGGGTGTCCAGTGCTGAAAAGGTTTTCTGGCTTTATATTCTCTTTTTCTGAAAGATGTCCAACTGATGGATTTGAGAGGCATCACAGACAAAAGCTGTTAGGTTGATAATATTCAACCTCTACTTTAAAATGCATCTGTATCTATATGATCAAAGAGATCCCTCCCTTCAAAATATGTTTCTTTTATATCTCCAGAGTTTGTAGCAACCCCTTCTCTTCACTTATAAACCTTAAGGATCCTCCTCATTTTGGTCCCAGTGGAACCCAATTTGTGCCCACAAGATGCCAATGTGTCTACATATACATCTCTGGGTGATGTCTTATTTTGAAGTTCTTTGTGGTGCTAACTATAAAAATAAATATAAGCCTTTATTCCAGGGTCCCCTTTTCATAAGCAAACTCAGTATCTATTAAATTACTTTTAAATGATCTTCTGACTCGAATGATTCATTGGAAAATGTATGTCATGGCAGAACCCAGGGCCAGATTTGGCTATCAAAATGCAAACCCAATCTAACCTTAACCAAAACTTTAACTTATGTGAATGAAGCTTACTCTTCACATGACCCGATGCAGCATGCTTTGTGAACATAGCCTTTTTTATCCAATTGCTTGCTTGTTTCCAATACTTTTAGGTCATCCCAAATAAATAAATAAATAGGTAGGTAGGTAAGTAAGTAAGTAAGTAACTGAATGAATGAATGAATGAATGAATGAATGAATGACCGACTGACAGACCAACCAACCAACCAACCAACCAACCAACCCTTGGATATTATATCTAAAAAAGATTAAAAGATCATGAAATATAATATTTGTAATAAAAATTGCAATAATACATTCAGATGGCCATCTACAATAGTACTTCATGTAAAGACTTGTTAAAATTAAACAATGTTAGAGGTCTTCTGAAATGCAAAGAGGGTTACAGCTGGGTATACTTCCAGAGGCAATATGTTAACAGAAGGTTACACCAAAAAAGCCTAACTTCCATTCCAGACAGAGGGGTATTCGGCAGGTTCTGACCAGTTCTGGTAGCAGAAATTTTGAGTAATTCAGAGAACTGACAAATACCACCTCTGACTGACCCCACCCCCACCTATTCTCTGCCTCCCAAGTCCCAGCTGATCGGCTGGGTCTTCTTTTGTTGCCCTGCACAGGAGAATGGAGCTGGAAAGCAGGTTAGTGGGGTGGGGAGGAAATGGAGATTTTACAGTATCCTTGCCCTGGAGTGGGGAGGGAATGGAGATTTTACAGTACCTTTCCCATGCCATGCCCACCAACCCACACCATGCCCACAAACAGAGCCAGTAGTAAAAATTTGAATCCCACCACTGATTCCAGACTACTCTAATATCTCAAAGAGGCTGGATTCTTGGTAGAAGTTCTCTTGGTATTCATAGTACATGGCAGAAACATGCTCAACAGGTCTGTTTAGATATATCCCTGTTTCTATCTAAATTCCAAGCACTGTTCAATGACTTCAAGAGGAAGGAAATTCAAGGAAATTACAGGTGTATATACTTCTTTCTGTCATTCATTCATCTACCATCCATCTCATATATGCCTGCTAGAGTGTTTCTCAGCTCTACAATTATCTCTAGGCACAGTTAATTGATGTTTCAACAACACTGGTGTTACTGGGAAGGCCTTTGATTCATCTAATAGAAGCAGGGTGGTTTTAGGTCCCTTTGGAAAGAAAAACATATAATAGCATCTTAGCACATCTATTCCTACCGGTACTTCCAGCACCAGGTATAAATTATTCAGGGATGCATATCTTAAAATTAGCTACATGTTCATGACTTGAGCTGGGATTCAAATAAAGAAGACAATTAATATCACATAATTTCTGTTTTCCATAACAAAGCAGTTATCAAAGAAGAGGTGGCTTGCTTTTTCCTTGGGGAGCTAAAATATTTATTGATAAATGAAAAGCATTATTGGCCAATTCAATTGCTTAATTTTGAGTGGATTTTTTTAGAATTAAAATGAGAGAATAATTAAGCTCAGGAACTATGATTTGATAACAATTTAAATGGAAATTACCTTCATTTTCTAATGACATTAAAATTGAGTTTCTCAAGGTTAGCTACACAATTTAGGTCATGATATATAACTTCTACAAGCTAAAACGAACAATCCCATATTCCATTTGCTTTGAAAGTTTTATTTTCCTGTGGGGAAGAAGTTTATTTTTCCTTGCCTCTTTCTCAAGAAGCTTAGAATTTCCTTGAATTGGATGTTGACTTTTATTTATTTACTTATGTTATTCTTTATGGTGTTTGGCTCGAAATCTGAATCTCAGGATACCAAAAAAGTTGCAGACTCCTTGGAATGGATTGTAAAACACATGACAGACAAATATCTAATCTCTTAGATAAAATTGCATAAGTCTACCCACAATTCAATGTTTGTTTTCCTATTAAGCAGTAAAATAAATTATATATTCTCAAATTATATGAGAAGTAGTGGTACAGGGACTCCCTTCTGAATGGAATGAAATCACAGTTGGCGAGAGTGTTCTGGCAGACAGAAGTCCAACCACAGCACATTGCTTAAAATACACTGGCAATCATTCAACACAGGCTTCCATTTTGCAAACAATAGCCACACAACCCTTTTCTCACAGCAATGTCCTGCCAACTGAAGTGAAACAATAAATAGAACACATCAGAACTTTTGACATGTCAGTACTGCCATCAGTTGATGAGTTATAACACTGAAGTCACTACTTTTTATTTACCCTTTGTATGTATGTATTTGTTTGTGTGTGTGTGTTGCAATTTCAAAATATATATTTATGTAGGTGTATACTCAGACAACCACATATACATGAGCACAGATGCATGTGTACAATGAAAAAGTCAAAAGAAAGCAAATAAACAGAACTAAGGAATCAGAAGCATGAAATTTGATATGAAAAGTAATATTCCACTGAAGTACAAATGCATTTTATAGAGTTTTTATTTTAATCTGCTGTAATATAGATGCATATCTAAAAGGAGACCTAAACAAATATAACTAGATATGCATCTATATTTTAGATATGCGTCTATATTACAGCAGATTAAAATAAAAGCAAATAAGCAAGGACTGTGAAGATTGGCTCTGAACAGTACCTGTATATTAAAGGTACGAAATGGGAGAAGAGACCAAAAAAAACCCAAAACCTTTAAGGTTATTCATCATCTCTGGTAGCAGCAAGCGACAAGAGTGCAAATGTGAAATAAACTGCCAAACAACCCACACAAAATGTCAATATCATGCCATTCATCTACTCTGACAGGAGAAAAAGTTGCCCTTTGTATATTTCTGTCTTTTTTTGCCATGGGCCTGTTATTCCTTAGATGGAGAAAGTATGATGGAACTGCAGCATGATGGGACAAGTATTGTCTGATCATTTTGTCTCTCAGAAATGCTACTGACACTTCATTGTGAGGGATATCCTTTCTTGTGTTCTGTTCTGGGATTGCACATTATCATTCCATAATGCCTCTCTTATCGTTTTTCGTGGATTAGGGTCTGTATATCCAGCAGTAATATCATCATCCACATTTTCTAAACAAAGTCAAACAGATCAACCAGAAGGTTCCTATTGGGCTAACGCTAAGTTTGCCTGAAGTTGATTAATGTAAGCAACTTAGCCTATTGAGATGTAAAATGAAGCAGTTCGTATACACACTCTTTCTTACCCATAGGCAATCATTTTCAAAGTCATTTCTGGCATCTAGTACAATATAGAAATGGAAAAAGTTGGAGCCAACAATTTTTCATTTTGAAATTTAAAGTCAGAAGATACATATTTAATGGTTCACCTGAAGGTAGAATCTTCTATTTTCTTTGGAGACAGTAACTAATTCACAGTGACATTTCAGATTTAAGATCCAAGAGGCATCAGTATGAAAATGGAGATGTCTAAGCTGTCTAGATGTATCTATAAATTTTATTTATTTCTAATTTTCTCCAAAATTTCAGAATATGAGAGAGAGAGAGAGAGAGGACACTTTGACATATTTGGGGCTGATTTACTAAACATTCTGACAAGTTATAGCCTCAGTTTTGCTCCTCCTGATTAAGCATTGATTCTGATTAAAATGTAAACATAATTTTCAGATGAAAACTATTCTAAAAATGCATAATGAAAAATAATTTTATTTTGTGTGCATGACTAATCCATTGCTTGCCAGGTCTGGAGAGGTCCTTCTCCCTAAGATATCTTAAATGATAGTGAGTAATGTCAGGGTCTTTCCATCAGTCCTTGGAACTTGCTCATCACTGGACCTTCCAGGTAATAGACCTTGCTGTGAAAAAGGACACAAATTTAGATTTACAAAGGTTGGTTGTTTTACCATCCTGTAACAGAACTGATCACAACTTGTGAAGAATGATGAAGGATGGACTTCATTATCTCTTCAACAAAAGTTCAGTTCATATGTGTCAATTATCCTGAGTAGTCTTTGGTCTAATGGATGAATCTTCTGTGGCAACTTTTGTCAAGAACCTATAGAAAATCTGTTTCCAAGTACTGATAGGACAAAAGAAATCACTCTTCACAAATTCAGGTCAAAATCGACTGCAGGCTAATAGTGTAAATATTGCTTCCCCATGTTCCAGTATTGATCTCATAATATTTTCACTGACATTTTCTATTCTGTTCTTACAGAAACTCTCCATTCTTTTCCCCTGTCTTCCTTATTGACACATGAAAGGAGATAAGCAAAGTTTTTTTTTAAAAAAGATGGTTCTTTCAGTGACTCATATGTCCTATTCACACACAAAAGCCCTCAATAATACTCTTAATCTATCCACCCACTAAGCCAGTCAAATCTTCTAGTAGCTGCATTCAAACTTGTTAAGGTGCGACAGCACAAAGTCATACAGTCTGGGTTGAAAAGTAAATCCACAGTCCTCCACATTTTCTATAAAGATGTGCCTGATATACCATGACCCTCTGCACAAAGACAGAAATAGCAAGAGTTTATGATTTCATTAGCCTCTTCTTTATTAGTTAGGAAAGCAACAGTAGGCATGGGTTGACCACTACAATTGGTATTTAGCAAGTACGTTCTGTATCTCCTTGTCTGTGCAGTTTGTTTTTTCAACCAATCTTTCTTTCTACTTCTTTTTCTTGGAGAAATAAATAGACAAAATATCTGACCTCTTTTTGTGTGTATGTGTGTGTGTGTGTGTGTGTGTGTATCCTGAACAATAGTTCATTTAACTCTTTATAAGGGTGAGTCTATTTGGAACTAAAGCTAACTCCCTGAGGATGAAGATTATTTACTGGGTCAAATGACCCCTTTTTAGTTGTTCTCTCTCTATACTAACCCTTTAATGAACTATTTGAGTGTGGTTTTGTAAATAGAAACTTGTGATGCTTTACTGAATCCTTTTTTTCCAAGTGGATGGTAGTAACTAAAACAGACATTCTTATTTGAAGACTTTATAAAAAGTCAGATGGCTAAACCTTTCAACCACAAAAACTACTTTTGGAAACAACTGGGAGAATCAGGCCTATATCCAGATTCCCATTCTATCGTCACAGTTTACAAATCATTATTTGGTGTTAATTAAAAATAGGGATATATTTTGAAACTTTTAAAATGTTTCATTAGAAAAAATTGATGGATATTTTTCCTCTTTTTTAAGTATCATTTGGAATTTGATTGCAAAATTCAAAAGGAAGGCAGGAATAATTTCTGTTACAAAAGTACAAGCTTAGTGTGAAAAAAATCATCACACAATCTAATGAGAAGAAGAATTAAATAGTCATTTTGAAAAACTGGAACTCTAATATTAAGAGTGTCTTTTTTTCTTCTGATGAAAGAGAACTGGATGTTTAACAAATGCAAATTGTTTTGAGAAAGAAGGCAGGCAAGCAGGCAGGCAGGCAGGAAGTGTGAGATTCCAATGTCTCAGCTAAAACAACAGACAGGAGACACTGTGAACAAGTCCAGGATTCATTGACTTTTGCACAAAAGACAGCACTTAGTCCTCCTCTGGATAGAGACACCAAGGCTATTAAACAGAAGATTTTACATATTTTTATACATATCAAAACTCACCACCTCCCACTTTCTCTTCTGCCCCATTGGCTAAAATTGTTGATATTAATATTGGATGATTCTAGGATGATTTTTAAAATTATGCCTAGGTTCACAATCTAGCCATAGTGACTCGCATTATTAACCATTTACTTATCATTTGTTCAGCAGTTGCTACATCTTATGCTGTTTATACTAACTGGTTTCTCTTCTGGATCAACATGACAACTATCCTCAAATGGACTTCTGCTTATACTTCTGCTGAATAGATTTCATCTCGTCAGCACTTCTGTCTGTGTTAATGTTTCACTGGGGTTTTTAAGGTTATATAGAAGAGAAACATAGAAGAGAAATATATTAATCCGTTTACATTTTTCTTTTACAGGAATAATTATTTCTTCCTTTTTTACTTCTCACAGAAGGAAGGATAAATGGGAGGGAGCTATTCAGATTTAATCATCTGATGCATATATGCATTTATACATATACTGTACTATATAACCAAAACACAATTTTCTTTCATCACAATGTTATGCAAATCACCAAGAGTAAAAAAAAAATGAAAAAAAAAAATAAAGGCATGAGATAAAAAAGGCAAGATGGTCAAATCGAATATAGATTCAGTGCCAATACCAGACTCAGTGCCAAGAGCAATCACTTTCTTTATCCATATTTGTTTGTCTTGGTAAACTATCCTCATTTCCACCACACCCATATATTGATTTGTAAGCTAATTTTGTTCCTTTAATTTCTCTCCAATTTTCTTTTTGAGAATCTGATCATCTGTGCTCCACATCCTCAATGCATTTCACAAGTTCTAGGAAAATACTCACTAAAGAATTATTATCCTCATTTACTCATCTCCAAATAGTTCAATTCCATTTTTTGTATTCTCTCATATTGTTCTCAACTATTCATTTTTATCACCTAACCAAATAATCTTTCCCATGGATCTCATTAATTCAGAAAGTCCCATATTTGTTTCCAGAGCAATTTCTGATCTATATATTTTCTGCCTTACATTGTAGCCATTTCATTCATAATTCAATTGAAACATTCACTTTCCTTTGTATATTCATCCACTCCATAAAAAGTAGACCACAGCACTGATATTTATTACATTTTTCCTCTTTGTTTCACATACAACAAATTTTCTTTCCTTAATGCCTGTTTCTATTATTTAGCTTTCTTACATTTCAAGTCACATTCTTCCATACATGTGATGGAATGTGTAGCAATGTTCTTATTTTTCCTGCATTTGCTAGCCTTGAAGCTTTCACACAATGTTTCTAATAAGAGAGACAATGTAAACTGACTATGTATGTCAAGACAATATTGGTCACACATTGTTCAGTAAGCCACAAATACAAACAGAGCCCAATTATATACCAATCGTGCTCTTGCCATACTATGCAAATTAGGACCTTTAATCTAGACACTACCACAAGCCAACATTTTCTTTCCTGTATACTACTGGGAAGACAGCATTTGCAGTACTGTCTTGAAATTCTGCAATTTTAATTTCAATACAGTAGAATGGCCCAAGTTGGTCAAGGCTTCCGTCAGATGTGTACTCATTATGCTGAGAAATTGCCACCCATCACCATGGACACCTTTGCATAAGTATCAAAATGAATCTCATTATGGAAGACAATATTTATAGCTTTGGTTGAACTGTGGAGTCTCTGGTGCTCTCTAAGCTTGGTTGTTTCATTTCTCAACTAGGTAATATTTAGGGCAAGCCCCATGCCTTTCTATCACTGATAATGTTATCTACTTAAATAATATTTTTTTTTTGCAAACAATGAATCTCAAAGAGCACCAAGGACTCCACAGTTCATTATCTTTGGCATACTCATTGTATTTACACTAGTAGAGCTATGATATCTGACCTACAAAGACACACAAAACTTTGAATTCTTTGCTCCTAGATGGAGTTATCTAAATCTTTGCAGCCTACATATGATAGTAAAAAATACTGGGTTTGATAGATCCAAAAATGTTCATTTTTTCCTAAGAAATCCCTTTTTGTGTTCAACTAAGATCTTAAGAAGTGAAAAGTTCATAGTTTGGAACAAATAGTCCTACAGCAGACAGAATATCTTAGTAATCAACCTGTGTAATAATGAAAGAGGTCCTTGGCCCACATAACTAATTAACCATCACATAACTAATTAACCATCACAACCGTCACATCACTTCACTAACACAACATTATTTTTTCAAATCGTGGGCAAAATTTTGAGTAATCCAAGAGAATGGACAGTATGAAGTGAAGTGGTAGTTCAGTTCCTTCTGAGGGACTATTTTAGTATATTTGTGATCAGGAAAAGGACAAGAACATCCATGTAAGGAGCAGAATAATATGGCTTGTAAACAGGGAGGGAGAGAAAGAAAAATAAAACCTTTGAATCACCTGGTATAACACCACATTAAGGTTTGGCTCCAACTTTGAAGTAGAGTTCAACTTAAAAGAAAAATTTAAGATCTAAAGTAGAACATTATAACCTTGTGCAGTTCACTATGAAGAATAATTTAGAAATACCATCACCAAGCAAATTAAATCTTAAGATTCTTCAATTAACATAGTAGTGTCTCTTTTAGCATAGCAACAACACACCAGCAAAGACTTATGCAAACATGTTTCTAATGTCAATTTTAAAGAGAGATTGGTTGACAGCTGGTTAGGTGGTTGGAAGTAGCTATGTGTCTTGAAATCTAACCAATCTGCCCTCCTGACATTTGGAGGGCAATTAAAATAACGCTAATTTCTACTGTAAGGAACTGTCAGAAATACCATTTTTGCTAGCTTGCCATTACAAACTCCAACAACAAGAATAGATTATTTTGATGGCATTTTTCTAGGTGCCTCCAACACACGCTGGCATGCTAAATAGATTTCTTCCATAATTAAAGCTGAAATTCTGAGAAAATACTTTTAATTAGTAGTTTTGTTCTTAAATAAACTTCAGGTGCCTGCTAGAAGTCACCAATGTTGCCAGTGCTGTCATCTTAATTTGCAATTCAATATGTATTAGCAACCTTCCAAGACACAACTCCAACGATGTATAAAAATAACTAGCATAAAACACCCACCTATTTTGCTCTTGCCTAATTGCCTAATCAAGTGCATATTCCTTAGTACTATTGTCAAGTTTTATGCTACATTTCCCTACTCTTATTTTCCCCCCTCAAATTGAGGGTTTCCTCCCCCCCACCAGTAAAACGGCATTTAAAGGATTTGTTGAGATGCATCAGAAAAAAGGCTACAGCAACTTTGACTTGACTATAAGCTACACAAATTCATATACTAGGGCAAAAATAAATGCCAGAGATATAAATAACTCCTCCCCACTCTACTTAAAAGAAAGCATTGTGGGAGAGATGCTTCTAATACCAATGCCCTGGCTATAGGTGAAATGATATGAAAAATAAAGACAATTGTCAGCTTTGAACCGAACCTGACAGCAGCCATGTTCCTGTTCTTCAGTTGCCACAAAGAGGGGGAAGGAGGTTGGAATGCTTGACTAGTCACAACAGAGAGCTTTCTCATGAGAACCAAGGTCATCTCAACTGGGAATGTATAAGGTCATTGAAGGAGTTCCTGAAGAGCCCACCAATTAACCCAGTTGGCCAAAGTGACCTGTGACACTTGGGGAATGGGGTTATTTCCTATTTTTAATTATACTGGGAAAGATTTAGATGGTTTTCCTTGAGAGCTGTGCCAATATGATGCCCTCAATAAAGAAGATCTTTGAAGAGGATTTCAGTCTCAGAGTTCTGATTTGCTTGGGTTCGTTAGTCAGAGCCTTGACAACGCTCTTGAATCAAAACCAATTCTTGATAATTGCACATACAATGGACACGACTATGTACTTTCTTGGCAATAATATGAAGGTTATTGTCTATTGGGAACGTTTCTCCCCCAACTTCCACAATTTTATCCACAGTCTAGAAGCTCCTGCTGATCCCTCATCTATACGTTGATCAATCTAACCTAATTTCACTTTGAAGGATTAGTCAAGATCAATCTTCCTTGATCCTCTTCTCTCTAGGAATCCTAGGATATAAATTATTATATAAATAAATTAGTTATTATGTTATGTATTATAACGTATTATATTTACATCCTAAATTTATTGGACTTCGACTTTATGTGCTTTTGAGCCTGTTTGACTGCACCCAGTAGAACTGCATATGCCTAGCTAAAACTTGGGGAAGGAATTCCCACAATCCAGCTAAGAACCTGGGAAAATATAATAAACTATTGTGTTAAAAATCCAGGTTCTTTTCCCACCTGAATTGACCACATGTTTCACAGGTACCTTTTCTTCTTTAAAAAAGCGTATAGGTGCTTTTCACACCATCCCTAATCTTTCTAGTGTATAGCCAAGCTAAATAACTATTCACCCAAAGACTACAGAATATGGAATTCCAAGCTGAGGTTAACAAAACTACTTTATATGGTAGAAATGAGATGAACAAAGACATTTGGGAAACAAAAAAATATTCACAGAACCTTATTTTTCCCAGGCTGACAACTGCAATGTTCAAAGCCAAACACAGTATCTTACCATGTGCTTTAGAGGCATGGGACTGTAAAATCCTATAAATCGAGCCATCTACCCATGAGCTTCAAAGAGATTGAAACAAATTTGGCATGTAATACAGGTAGTCTTCAACATACAACAGTTCATTTAGTGACCATTCAAACAGCACTGAAAAATATGACCATTATGACCTATGCAGCATCCTCATGATCATGTGATCAAAATTCAGATGCTTGTGTTGTGGTTAGCTGGCAGCAGGTGTGGACGGCTGAGGAGAGCGATGACTCAAATGAGGGGCCAGGACCATTAGGGAGTGGACCGCTGCCTTAAGAGATTATGGTGCTGACAGCAGTGATGAGGAGGTTCCTGAGGAGCCTGTGCCAAGTGCACATGCACGCAGGATTGCTCGCGGGAAAGAGCAGCTGCAACAGCATGGGCGACTCAGAAGTAAAGCTGCAAGGTAATGGCCCCTCCTTGAAAAAGATAAAAGCCAGCTGTGAAGCAAACGTTCTTTGCAGGAAGCAAAGACATTTTGAAACTCAGCCTCAAGTGGATATTACAGTATTTTAAGTTGGTATTTGAAGACCCTTGCATTGTGAAATATTTCTTATCTGTGATTCTTGGCAGTCTCGTACAGTTTTGGCAAGATTTGTCTTTCTCAAATTAATGAGTTTACAGCAGCCTTTTAATCGGGGATTCGTAAGACTCATTAAAAGATTTTTGTTCCCTTTGGTTATTTTTTGTCTTATTGGAAAAGGGTTTGGGTCAGAACAGCTTGACAACTGGTTCATATTTATAACCATTGCTGTATCCCATCGTCATGGAATAAACTTTTGTGATCTTCTCACAAGGAAAGTCAATAGGGAAGCCAAGTTCATTTATCAATAGGGTTACTAACTTATCAAGACTCTTGAAGACTGCCTAGACTAGATTCTGTATTTTTCTTGGAAAATGTGTTTTTTTAGAAGTGGTTTGCCATTGCCTTCTTCCTAGCGTGGATGACTGATCCAAAGACACACAAAATAAATAAAAAAATTCTGCTGTTGATATAATAAATCTAATAAAGGTTCATGTAAGTTCTTTCTAAGTGTAATAATAATAAATAAATAAATGTAGCCTACTGAACATTAGCTTCAAACAGGGTGGTATAGAATTTTCAGACATCTCACCTCCCTTTTCCCACAGTTCCTACAAACTTCTATTTCATTTTGGATATTTGGAATGTTAATATTTTGGCTGCAAATTCAGTCAGTTGAATGCATGGATAATTCTCCTTTAGACCTAGATGCAGTACCCACTTAAAGCTCATTAACACAAATCCATGAATCAGCTACAGTCTAGGTTAGATTTTGAGTTTATTTGCAGCTGATTTCATTAATTCCATATTCTTCATAAGATGTAAAATCATTCTGCTTTTTTTGATAACTTAGCCTGAAATCAAAACACAGAGTCCCTCTTGAGAATAAGAGTGGCATATACATTTAATAAAGATATAAACCCACTTTTAAGTGGGTCCCATTCAGAAAGCTTCCACAGCAAATTGCTGGTTTTTAGCATCTAGTAAACCAGAGTTGAGAAGAAACATGTACATTTCTTGAATGACAAAACAGGTTAATTGGCTTAGTTTGTGTTAAAAACAGTTGTTTGATATAAACTTGCATTTAACACAAGCATGGTACTGATATTATGCACATGGATGTACTAGTCATATTTTCCCTCATCCTCATGTGAACTTCCTTCAGTAAGCTTAAAAACATTGAACTCTACATAGTGTCCATTCACTGAACTGAATAAATAAATAATTTAATGTGCATATAAAAGAGTGTTCTCAAGATGAAATCACATTAAATGCCACAGATCAAGTTCTTTGAAATTTCCTAGATGTTAAAAATGGTAATTCATTTTTTTCTCAGAATAGCTACACATTTAAAAGGATAAATGGCATGAATAATAATTTTGATGTCTAGATTGTTGCGAATGTTATCAAATGCATTGGTAGCATTAACTATTAAGGACTTTAAATACTCTTAGATATTAATATTCAGATTGTGGTTTTCAATGTCAAATTTGTTTGGTAAGTTCATGGTGCCCAATCATTGAGTCATTTCTTCCCAGGAAAAAGGTTCCATTAAGAATGGATGAATTCATCAAGTTCACATGTTCAATTTTTATGTCTCTTCTGTAATCTTTGTTGGGGGGGGGGGAGAGAATCCAATTGAAGTGAGCAAAATTCTCATCTAGTAAGTGCAAGTATTTTAATGACAGAAAAAAATCATATTGTACCTTGTTGGTAAGTGGCTCTTAAAGGTGAAAAACTGATTACAGAAGGGGAAAAAATGATTATTCCAATTCAGATTTGCATGCAAGTCAAAATCTGAATAGAAAAATCCAGATTATAGACAAACTAATGGTCAAGAAATTTTGCCCTAGGAAATAGATATATTACATATCCCATTTTGCATTAAATATCAGAAATAAAAATAGCATTCTGCTGGCTTTTGATAGTCCCAGTTTTGAAACTTCATTAATTATTAATACATTATTAATTATTAATAAATTATTAATACAGGCTTTGTAACCCTTGCTGCAATTTTTATATTATAGAACAGTCTTGTCAAAATGGTGGCCTGCGGGCTGGATATGTTACACACAGACCAAGCCTTTTCATGATACGTCACAATCCGGTCCGTGGCGTAATCGAGTTTGATACCTGTGCTATAGAACAATGACATGCAACCAAATAAATGGGAGACAGTAATTTTCAGACTACAATACTAAAAACCTAATCTGGTTTTTACAAACTTTTAATGATAAGGAACTATAGCCGAGCAGTGTATATAAATCATAAAAGTATTGTTTGAATTGTCTTCCTGAAAGATCCAAATATTCTAGTAGGCAGCCTACTTAGGAAACCCAAAAATATAAGACAGTGTAAAGCAGAGGTTATTCATTAAAATTGCAGGTATATTACTATTTAGATGTCCTGCTCCTATGATTATGAGCTTCAAAAATCCATCGATGATTCTTTTCAGAACAACATAGCACATGCGCTTCGTAGATTCAGTTGCAACAAGGACAAGAGGAACACAAGAACATTATTAGAATTCTTCAATCTGTTTTGCATCAAAAGTTCATTTCTCATCTCTATGTGGTATGTGGGTAATATGTGTCTTCCTCAATCTCAGATCTTCTACCAGAGACCTGGGAGTTTGAGGATTCTGTGCAGTATCTTAGCTGTTCCTACACTCTTCTGGACACAGATGTCATTCCTGGGGTCTATTGGAGTCAATCTTCCAGTTTAGGAGTCACAGCCCTGAGTTCTCCTACCACCAGGGCAGAAAGTATATTAAATTCTACTGTATTGTGCAATATTAATGCAATATTGGGTTTTCAATTCAATTGTATAGAATGTGAAGGATGTGTGTTTGTGTTTATTTTTATAGCTGTAATGGACACTGAATACGGCATTTAATTTCATTGTACGAAGTCCAATGGCAATAAAGTAAAGTAAACAATAAGCAATAGTATATGATTGCAATACCAATACAACCAGCAGCCATTCTCCATAAAAGAGACCATGTTCCATAAAAGAGACCTAGCTATCGTGTGGTCTTCTTACTGATTAGAACAAAAATATAACTGCCCGTAACACCCACCACCATGCCTAAATTATCTAAAGATGTGTAGGAATATGTTGCTCATCTGTGATATCCCCAGATGGGGTTGAGATTGCAGCTGAAAAACTGTAGGTGATCTCTATGAATGGAAGATGGAGGCTGGAATGGCCGTCCATCCATCCATCCATGCTTAGAATGGGAAGTGACAAAACAAGAAAAGGGAACTAAATAACAACCCCTACATCAGGATTCCGGCAATTACCCCAATTAAATTATGAGTCTCTAGCCAAACTTCCAAAACTTCAAAAGGATTTATTGGGAGTTAACATGTCTGGCACTGCTTGGCTGTAGCCGACTCTGAGACACGTAATTCATTGTCACCATTGACACTGTGGTTTTCTCCCAACCCTTGGGTATATCATAATTCATATTCTCCAATGAGACACATCCATAGCCAAGAGTCATCAATCATGTTCTCCAGTTAAAATTTTGCACGGCAGAAACTTCACTCATCTAGTTACTATCTTTTGAAAATTATTTATGGAATGCACTTTCGATTTCCAAGCTGCCGCACTGCTCTTTCAAACCCCTTTCCCCCCTCCCTTTCTGTTGGCAACTCTAAAAAGACCATAGAAATGTTTTATGAGTTGACACCTTGAACACTTCTTTATGAATGGAACATGCTGCACCTACTTTGGCCAGTAAAGTCAGGGTTGCTAAACTTATCTATATGCTAGCTAAACATAAAGAAATTAACCCTGTCCTGCCAGACCAGCAAATGCTCTGGGGAAAGAACCCCTCTGCTTCTAGAGATTTTTAGAATTTAGAATTTTTTAGAATTTATTTGATTTGTCAACCACTTATAAGATAATAGATATAAGTATAAACATACTTATGAATACATGAAATGGGTACATATAAGAAGAAAAAAAGAAACAATTGGACAGGGATGGTAGGCATGTTGGTGCTCTTATGCATGCCTCCTACAGACCTCTTAGGAAAGGGGTGAGGTCAATAGTAGACAGTCTAAGGTTAAAGTTTTTGGGGTTTGGGGAAGAAACCACAGAGTCAGGTAGAATATTCCAGACATTGACTACTCTGTTGCTGAAGTCGTATTTCCTGCAATCAAGTTTGGTGCAATTAACCTTGAGTTTGTATCTATTGTGTGCTCTTGTGTTGTTATGATTGAAGCTGAAGTATTCATTGACAGGTAAGTCATTGCAATGTATGATTTTATAAACCATACTTAGATCAGACCGAAGGCGGCGTAATTCAAGGTTCTATGAATGCAGTACTTAGTGCATGTTCTTGTGCTGCTATATTACAGTGCCTTGGTGTTGTCTTTTAGACCAGCCCTTTCCAGTCACTGGTAGGATTTCCCATTGTCTGCCACTTCAGCTGTCTGACAATGCAGGGTTTTGTGTTTCCATGGCACTTCCTATGTTTGGTCTTCCTCCCATGCCTACTGCGGCCTTAGGCATCCTCTCAGCAGTTCACCTTCATTTGGATGCCATCTTACTTACATTCTTCTGGATTATTTGGGAAAATGTACAGTGGGTGCTGCTTAAAAAGTTTATGTGGAGAGTATTGTTCAAAATCTTATTATTTTCCTGAAAAAGTATGTAATAGACAAAGCTGCTGCCCAAAGCCCTAAGTAGACCAGCCAGGAAACACAACCAGATAAGCTAATTCTTTATTATAAAGATTCACTAACAGTATCTTGCAAGTCTGACGGTACAATTTTCCTGCTTTCTCTTTTACAGCCTGAGAAGTTAGGGAGGTTCCTTTCTGAGTCTCTTCCTCTGTCCATTATGCAGCTGCAGGCTTCCTCTTTTATCTGATCATTTCCTAGGACAGCATTTCCTTTGCCCATCTCCCAAAATCATTCCCAGGTAGCTGTGTTGTAGAGCGGCGGTAATCACTCAGGCAGACACCCAAGGCAAAGGTTCAGCTCTCACTTTATTTAAAAATAAAGGGTTACCGCTACTGCCGCTCTAACACGGCAGCCAGCTGGAGCAGCAACAACTGATGCCTGTTGACAGCTCCTTTTATAGCTGGCTGTCAAACGGCATCAACCAATGGGAGAGGTCCGTGCTTCCCACTTAAAGCACGGACCTGAGTGGGAACTACAGTCAATACACAACAGCTGCATTCAAGTTTTGCCTGATACATATAGAGTAGGGTGTAGTTAGATTTTTTTCCCCAATAAAATATGATGCATAAAATGGGATGAAAAGGATTGTTTTGCCATTGATATGGCAAATGCCTCAAATGCCTATATACGAAATGGTTCTTGCTAGCTTCATCCAAGGATCCTTGTGTACCTGTTGTGGTTAGCTGGCAGCAGGTGCAGACAGCTGAGGAGAGCAAGGACTCAGATGAGGGGCCAGGACCATCAGAGAGTGGACTGCTGCCTTCAGAGATTGTGGGGACTGGCAGCAGCAATGAGGAGGTTCCCAAGGAGCTGTGCCAAGTGTGCGTGTGCGCAGGATTGCTCGGAGGAAAGAGCTGTTACAACAGCACAGGTGAGTCGGGAGTAAGGCTGCAAGGTAATGACCCCTCCTTCAAGAAGATAAAAGCCAGCTGTGAATGAACATACTTTGCAGAAGGCAAAGACGTTTTGAACTCAGCCTCGTAGACATTACAGTTGGTATTTGAAGACTCTTGTAAACTATTTCTTATCTGTTATTTTTTGGCAGACTTGAAAAAAATTGGCAAGGCTCTTTCTTAGTTGGAAGCAGCTTTTTATCTGTGAAGAAACAGGATTCTTAGCTGAAACAAAAAGGTTATATTGCTGGCTTTGTCTTGTGTTTGCTCTTTTGGAACCAGGTTTGGGTCAGAACAGTACCAAACATCACTATGTTTAAGTAGTGTCATATATGAACCATAAAGTTAAATTTCTACCTTCCTATTACATCTAATACGTATATATCGCTGTCGCAGACAAAATATTTACGATTAGAAAAAGCCATGAAAATTCACAGGATAATTTTCAGCAAGTCACACTATGTCTCACTCAGTCTAACTTAAGTCATAAACTTGTGGGGATAAAAGCATAAGCCACTTTGAGATCCTGGAGAAAACCTGATATATCAATAATACATAAATGCATCAATAAATAATACCTTGAGTTTATGGAAATGGATCTGTATATCTACCCTAAGTAATACAAATAGGCTTATTTTATTGCTTACATGAATCATGATATTATATAGCATATTGTTTGTTTTACATGGGAAGTTAAATAAGAGATTTATGCACACTATGCCCATAGCACTAGTCAAAATCAGCAGACCATAGGAGTGAGTAAAGAACAGTCAATTTCAAGAGGACTTAATGATGTTAACAGTTGAATCCTAGCATGTCTATATAGAAATAAGTACTGCTAGGTTCATTAATGCTTGTTCCCACTGCAAAGGGGAATTGAATTCAGCTTAAAATAATAGAAGACATCTTAGTAATACTTAGCTGGGATTAAATCTTACTACACACAATGAATCTGAGTAGAAAGGTATACGATCTGCTGTTAACTGAGTTAACAAAGCATAAGATTACAAAACTGACATCTAAATGTGATTGTTCAATATATAAATAAATTAATATTTATAAATTATAGCTGAAATTATTTTAAAAAATTGATGCAAATCATATGTATCTATACCTATTGACAGGTATGTGTACGGGGCATCTAATAAATATTGCAAATGAATCCTGCTCAGTTGGAGTAGCCTTCCTTCCTTCCTTCCTTCCTTCCTTCCTTCCTTCCTTCCTTCCTTCCTTCCTTCCTTCCTTCCTTCCTTCCTTCCTCCCTCCCTCCCTCCCTCCTTTAATACAGGGATAATAAACCTCATATTCCCACTTTGGAGTATTTTGCTTATAAAAACTGAATACAAAAACATGGCTGGAATGAAGGCTACCATGTTAAATAGCTTTAACAGAGTTTTTGCAGATGTTATTCCTTTGTGAAGGTTTACTGTTGGCTACAAAAAAACCATACATCATGGTTTGTTATATTGTTGTTGGGGGGGATGAGTCACCAGAGACTCACCTGCTTCTGGTTCCTAATTTGTCTGATCTTCAAAAGAAATTCTTCCTGTGAGAAAAACAATATAAAATATTTCAGTTCAATTTATTGCCGTTGTGGACCAGTATACAGGATAAACACCTGAAAGAACTTAAGTGGAACATATTCTCCCTTGGAATAGAAAAATTTAAGGATGGAACTAGCAGATCTTTGTCCAGTAGCAGCAGTATATTCACTATGGGCTTCCTTCGAGACTGGAATGCATAACGACTCCTAAATATTTAAAACTGGACAGTTGTTCTATTTTATGGTCATTAATGATCTATAAACTGAGCTTTGGACTTTTAGCAAAAGCTATAAAATACTTAGTTGGATATTGGATAAGAGCCATGGTGGCACAATGGTTAGAATGCAATTCTGAAGTTCAATTCTGACCGGCTCTAGTTCAGTGGTGGCTAACCTTTTTGGGCTCGCGCTCACATGCCAGCACCCAGAAGGCAATGCGCGCGTGCCCATGTCCTCTACGCATGTGTGCGCAATCCCCACCCACCCACTCCGCTGCCCCCTTACCTGCACTGCACCTCACAGCTGATTTTCGGCCGGTTTGAGGCCTTTTTCAGCCTCCCAGAGGCTCGAGGGAGGCTTCTGCAGGCTTCTGCAAGCTTTGCAGGCTAAAACTAGCCCCGTTTCGCCACTTCTGGTATTTTTGGAAAAACAGGAAGTGATGAAACAGGGTGAGTTTTCAGCCTACAAAGTCTGCAGAAGCCTTCCTCAAGCCTCTGGGAGGCCGAAAAGGCCTCAAAGCAGCTGAAAATCAGCTGTGAGGCGCGCATTTGCACAGTGAGGTAAATTTGCCTACAGTTCACGTGTTGGCACAAATGGTTCTGCGTGCCACCTGTGGCATGTGTGCCATAGGATCGCCCTCACGGCTCTAGTTTGACTCAGCCTTCCATCCTTCTGAAGTTGATAAAATGAGGACCAAAATTATTGGAGACAACATGCTGATTCTGTAAACTTAGAGAAGGCTGTAAAGCACTTTGAAACAATATATATAAGTCTACGTGTTACTGTTCTTCTGGAATTGTCTGATTCCAGCTGTCACCAAATTATAAAAAGCAATCAGCAAAAAACAAACAACAGCAAAACTCGGTTCTTATTCTGCTGCTCAGTCCAATTTCAGCCACATCTTTTCTGACACACAATTTTAATCTACCTCTATAATTAACAGATATCTTATGATGATATAGGTATTATTAGAGAATTTTGATTCCTAAACTTGGTATCTTCTAGATGAGTAAGGATACTAAAAAAGAACTGAAGAACTATATCTTTAGAAGATCCAGGCATTCATTTCCCATCATTCTCATCTTCTATTTGGAAAAGATGGCTTAAAAGTAATTTTTAAAAGGCCAGACTCCAGAACATTGTTGTTCAGAAATGGAAGACACATCATTTTAGAAAGAGAGGAGTTGAATTCTGAAACGCATAGCAATGGTTCCAATGTATAGCTCCATTTATTGATTGATTCAATTTGATTGCTGCCCATCTGACTTTGAGACAATTTCTCTTCGTGGTTAAAGTAAAATAGCACAATACAAAATATTTATTTATTTACAATTTTTCATTTATTGATTTATAATCTCTATGGACAGTTGGTTATTCTCATCAATAAATGGAGCCAAGCGCTATTACTAAGTCCTACAAAGAAACCTGTTCATTTTCAAAGAGAGAGTATTCATACACAGCTACAGAATAGTCCTATTTAATACTCCATCCTTTTAGGTTTAGGCATATATTGGTACTGTACTTCCTCTTACCAGGTTATTTATTTCTTTATACCATTCTTTGCCCGATGGAAGCCCTGAATATGTTTGTCTGTGTCTATATCTATTACTCTCTCTCTCTCTCTCCATATCATCTGTATCTTTATCTATCTACAATTACAACTACATCTGCATCTATATCTACATCTATCAATAAACCATTTTTAATTTAAGTAGTTATATGTATTTTACTACTTAAATTATTTTTTTGTATTCAAATTCCATTTAAGATTGCAATATCCAAATCTTCTGAGTTGCAATTAAGAGAATCAACTTGCTTTACTTTTTGCTCTGGATTGGGTTTATTCATTCATTCGTTCATTCATTCATTCATTCATTCATTCATTCATTCATTCATTTCATTAATCTATTCAAAGAGGTACTTCAGGAAGCTAACAATTATTTTTTTTAGAAACAGTCCCCAAAATTAAAAATATTACTTTAAAATGCTAGAATTAATAATTATAAACCCCAAATCCAGTGAAATGCATGTTTCTTTAAAGGCAAGACAGCAGGAATCAAATGTGAATTCCAAAAATGTGCCATCTAGGGACCAGAAATGATATAACAGATTGCATCTATGGGTATATAATACAACTATTGAAACTTAGATAAAAATACATTTGAGTGCATTTGTCAAAGTGGATCTTCGTTCAGCTATCATTTCAAAGATTTAGGACAATTATAAAAGAAATATCAGAGAAAAAATGAAAAGAAAGGATAATATCCAAAACTGAGACCAAGTCCTCCTTGGCAAAGGAGATGTTTTCCATTTCACAGTAATTCCTAAGCATGGAAGCTGCTATTTACAAGCTAAACAATGATGCAACTTCACAGGTTGTTTTCCATTTTTAATCAACTTCAAAAGGTTTCTTCATTTGCTTGGTGTGTGCATAAAAAGAAAAAAAAGAAATTATTGACAAAGCATTTACCCTTGAAAGAAATTCATCACAGAAATGAAGCATTTGATCCTGGGAAGTTTATCGTCCATCGCTCAGGAAATTCTACTGTTCTACTTACTCTCAATCGATTTGATAAAAATAGATCCATATTGTTCAATTAAGATAACAATTTCCCCCCATCATTGTGAGAATAGTTTTGTTGGCATGTCATTCTTTATAATAAGAAGATCGTCATTACTTTCAGGATCTTCTGCCAAATTCTTTTTCCAAAAGGTTTTACCCTGTCTTGGCTGAATTTAAAAAGTGAGAATTAAAGGCAAAATAAAAGCTTTGAAAGCACACAATCTATTGCCTGTGAACAGACTGGTTTTCTTTGCCTCTGGATATGTCTTCTGTTCTTAAATATATTGGAAAAAAATAACTTCTACTTCACTGATCCCAAGTGGTTCAGCAAGCAGGAATTGGGGGAAAAGGAAAGATCCTATCATTTAGTTTTCTAACCATTTGCAAAAAGCCTTCAGTTCTAAAATCTTTATATTCCATCATTTGTATCTATTAGGTTATTGATATACCTGTTTGCTTATTGACTCCTGGACTTTCTTCACCTTTGTCCTCCATTATCTTATTTCTAAAGTTTTTTTTTTTTTAATCTATTCCATTTGGTAAAGTTCTGTCAATGCCTGTCATTCTCCTTCTTATTTAACAGATAATCAGAGTTGGAAGGGACCTTGTAGGTCATCTAATCCAACCCCCTGCCCAAGCAGGAAACCCTACAACATTTTTGACAAACGCAGTCAAATCTCTCACAACTTCCTGTTTTGCTTTTCCTTTCTCTAATCAATGAGATATTTGTGCAATGCGTCTGCAAAATCTTTACATACTAATATATTTATTTATTTATTTAACTTTTATACCGCCCTTCTCCCTAGGGACTCAGGGCGGTGTACAGCCAATCTAAAACCCCAACAATACAAAAGTTAAGAAAAAGATTAAATTAGATTAGGCCGAATAAAAAGCCCACCCCACCCCCTTAAAACCCCCTAATTAAAATTAATGGAGACACATTAAAACCCTCTCTCAGCCCAGGCCGGCCTGCTCGAAAAGCCAGGTCTTCAGCGCGCGCCTGAAGGACCTCAGGTCCATGCCGGTACGCAGTTCCGGTGGCAGAGTATTCCAGAGGGCAGGGGCCGCCACAGAGAATAATATATGATTGGCTAACCCTTGAACATACATCATTAAAATGTTGAAATCCCAAGGAGATTTTCTCTTTCTTTACTCCCAAATCTTTGAGGACATCCTAGCATGCAGGAATTAATTAGGTGTAGATGAGTAAGATCTAAGCAAGATGATAATGCAGTGGGAACTGGTTAGGTTTTACATCAGTGTTTTTTTTTTTTTTTCAAATTTAAGATGTGTGGACTTCAACTCCCAAATTACCTAGATAGCATCTGAAAATAGAAATCTATATGTTGCTGATACCATATGTTATGCTGTGGTAAATAGTATTCACCAAAGTACCATATCTACATTTGGTGAAAAAATGTGCAATGTTTTGAAAGAATGCAATCCAGAAGAAAAATATTCTACTCTCAACCATCATGTGTTTCTTGAGTGAGAACTCTGGCTTGATTTGTTCAATATCTTAAAATTGGTTTGTCTGTAGGCGTGTGTGCGTATGTGTGTGAGGTCAAAGCTAGCAGCATAGTATTCCCAAATAAACAGAACATATCACAATGATTACTATGAATATAGAGGATTATATTCTATAAACAGAGACAAATAGATTACAAATTTAGCCAGCATCTTGTTTTGTACTCTTCCTGTATGCACGCAAAAATTTACTACATTATAGGTAGCATTAGCCTGCCCATTTATAAGCAAACTGAGCAGGAATATCATATGCTTGCTCTTTCGCTTGTTGATTTATCTGTTTGAGGGGTCCTTGGTGCTCTCTGAGCTTTTCTTGCAGATGTTTCCTTAGGTAACCTAAGTAACATCATCATGCTGGTCCCAGCACTAGTACTGATGATGTTAATGAAATGCCTGCAAGAAAAGTTCAGGAGAACCAAAGACCTCTCATTTCAACCCTGAGCTATCAGTATATAAAGTCTTGTAATAATAAACAGATAAATCAGTAAAGGAAAATATGATTTATCCAGGGGTGGGATTCAATATTTTTTAACAACCTGTTCTGTGGACGTGACTTAGTTGGTGGGCGTGACTTGGTGGTCATGTGACTGGCTGGGTGTGGACAACTCAACATCACTCGCATCTCCTCGCTTGGCCTCTCGTGACTGTGGGGATGCTGCAAAAGTCATAAGTGTGAAAAATGGTCATAAGTCACTTTTTTCAATGGTCACTCCACACAAGTAAAGACCAGCAAAGGAGGGGAAAAAAAACCTCCAGAGAAGTTCCAGAGACAGGAAGTCTAGTCCTGCCAAGAAGGTAATAAGGGTTAATGGAGAGGCAGTTTCTGTAAGCAACACCAGAATGTTTCCTTCCTGCCTTCCTTACAGGATTAGGCCAATAATTTCTTCTAACAACTGGTTCTCCAAACTGCTTAGAATGTTAACAACTGATTCTAGTGAATAGATGCGAGCTGGTAAAATCCCACCCCTGGATTTATCTGTTTATTAATTACAAGACTTTATATACTGATTCACCTGGCAGCAAGTACTTTATATAAAAACATAAACTTACAAAAATACACAATATCTTCAAAATACACTTATGTGAATTTCACATTTCCATAACAAATACTGGTAATCTCTATATTACTGTTCTTCTGAAGGATAACATGGTAGTGGCTAATCAGATTTCAGAAATAATTATGTGAATGTAGTACTGTTTATTTGGAAACCAGAGAATAATTCCATGTTTCATCATGATTATGTTGAGAAGTGGCTTTGTGATGTTATGCTGTCTTTTATGATGTTGTATGTGAAATGAAAACTTATTCATTAATACAAAGGTTTTAACCTTCTAACAGGGTTTTTTTTTTAGGATTAATGGCCAGAAGAACCAAATTCTGCATGCATAAAAGAAAAACTTATTTTGATGTTTAAAATTTTTCAACAGGCTTTTTTAAAATTTTGGACAAGAAAAAGAAAGAAAAAGTAAGGGAAAAAATGGGAAAGGGAAAAAATATCCAGTAGAAAGAACGAAACAGGGAAAACACTCAGTGAATTTAATTCCTCTTGACTAAACCCATACAGTCCCTATAATACATCCATTGACTTTATTAGATCATGCCAATTTTGTATTTCGAAACACAATTAAACTATATGAACAGTCTCTCAGTCCCTTGACACTTTATGCAAAGTACAGTTAATTCCATCCAGCATGTATAATCTAAACAAAAATTAAATAATATATTGTATAAACAAATCATGTCATTGTTCCTTAATTTCATTTCTGCAAGTTGGTGTTGTAAGGGTGGTTTCCTGGAAGAAGGTGTGTTTTAAAAGGTTGCACAGAAACAATATCTTCTTGAGTATTTATTACACACACACATACACGCACATATGTATGTATGTGTATATGTATGTATGTATGTATGTATGTATGTATGTATGTATGTATGTATGTATATAATTGTGTAATATATTATATTACAGCCCTCTCTAAGCGGTTTACAGAGTCATCATATTGCCCTCAACAATTTGCGTCCTCATTGTACCAATCTTGGAAGAATGGAAGGCTGAGTCAACCTTGAGCCTGGTGAGATTTGAACTGCCAAATTGCAGGCAGCCGGCAGGCAGCAGAAGTAGCCTGCAGTACTGCACTTGAATCACTGCTCCACTGCGGCTCATGTATAACTTTAGAAGAGGAATTGGTCTTGTAACCTTCATTATCATATTCGTCCAAACCCTTGAATGAAAATTCAATCTTACTAAAGCACTATAAGGGACTATATGATATAAATTATTCTATTATATAAATATTATAAATCATATAAAGAAGACCAATATCATATCTCTACTTTTAAAGGTAGTGTGAAGCTATTTCCAAGGAAACTGCAAAGCATTTCAATCTTAAATGCTTGATCATTTTGTTTATATTAACCTCTGAGCTATAAAAATTATAGCTTGTAGGATTAAAAGAAGAAAGGACAGGAAAGAGTGAAGCAGAATGCCAAGAGAGAATCAGCTGTTTAAATCTGTTCTTATTAAATGAGGTTTTTAATAGTATATCAAAAACTCACATTTGTAAATGTACCTGCTACTGAAGTCGGTGGAGCTACTATCATTTCTGCAAAATAACAGGGAAAGAGGAAAAGTAGCTGAATTTGTACTTTATAAAAACATTTGAGGGAAAAAAAATAGAGAGAGTCGGAGGAGTACTATTATCCATTTGGGTGAGTGATGAGCTGATGAGAATGGAAGGAAAGCTCCAAACAGATGTGTTCATTCTCTGATTTCTGAGTAATCATTTCAATGATTTTTTTAGTCACACCTCTTCAAAAGTAGCCAGATCACATTCCCTCCCATTGTTCTTGCACTGCTTTGAAACAAACTGCCTCAGAAAATATTATGCATCATGAATTGGACTACTAAGTTTTGTTGATGGAACGAATGGAATGTGAAGACATAAAAACTTATAAAAATGTTTTATAAGGTAAAAAGCAATGCAGGGGTGCTGACAATGTCATGCCTGCCATATGTTTCCATCACCAAAAAGAGTTTCTAAAATCTTGAAAGTCCTGCAGAAGTGCTAAAACTTTAAAAGAGCTTGTACAAAAGCGTTTTGTTGCCAGGATGATATCTTGGACAGATCCAAAATAGAATATTCTACTAAATGAATTCTTATATTGCAACTTTATTTATGACTTGAGATCAGAAAAACAAATACAGGTTCCAAAAAAATAACCAAATACAGAAAAGATCATAGATCTTTCAGGAAAATAAGTGAAAGACTTGTATCCAAAGTATATTTATTTATTCAGTTTGTACAAGTGAAACAGAGTGGAAAGGCAAGCATAACATCAATTGAACAAATTAAAAAGAGAATACAAATAGAAAAAAAATATAAATACATAGCAGACAAGAGTTATTGCAATCATATACATGTGAACTTAATCCTGACACTGTGTCAAGCCTTCCACATAAACCAGACAGGATAATGACTAAATGTGCTTATTCTATCTTATTATAAGACTACATTACAGAATCTGGCACGTCTGAAGGTACAAATTTCCTGACATCACTTTTAAATGCTTAATCAGGCTGTTTCCTTACTCTGACTATTAAGTGACCAGAGGCTCTCGCTTGTCTTGTCTGATCATTTCCTAGGCAACATCTCTTCTTCTAGTTCCCCAAGATCATCCCCACGTTTAATTACAAAGTTTTTCTGTCCCTAGTAGAGGTTCTTTCTCCTCCTACAGATGAGGGCTAGGGGAAGGGGAACATCTCTTCCCATGGCCCCTCATGGTCATTCCCACATACCCTCACACACTGTGAAAAGATATCCACAGCATCACTCACACAGCCTGGGTTTCAACAGTGTACCATTTATTCAACAACCGCAATTGACCTCAACATTCTAGTCCTAAAGTCAGGGGTGGGATTCTACCTGGTTGGACCAGTTCTATAGAATCAGTTGTTATGGTTCTACCCAGTTCGGAGAACTGGCAAATTGCTCCACTGGCGGCCTCATCCCACTCCACCCGCCCACTCATTCCTTACTTGGCATGCGCGCCATCCAACTTTCCTGAGTTAGCCTAATTTTTGGTAAGTTGCTATTTTTCCTTTCCATCAGCTGTTCTGACTGTCAGCTGAGCCAAGAGATGTAGATTAGCTAGAAAGCAGGAAATCATTGGATTTCTTGCTTTCTAGCTAATCTAAAAGCAGAGCTGAACCTTCCTTAGGACTGAAGCTTCTATTTTTCAGTGCAGACTCAGGCAGCAGATTGCAGAAAGGTAGATCTCTAAGTGAATCTGTGATTCTGCAAGCAACTCAATCTGCCTGCCTGCTTTGCCTGATTTTGGGTAAAAGTTGCTCTTTTTTAAATTAATATTTACATAATGGTGTGTTGTGAGTTAATTTTGTGAGTTTGCTTGCATGCAAATTTTATGTCACAAACTCAGGTAGCAGATTGCAGAATGGTAGATCTCTGAGTGAATCTGTGATTCTGTGAGCAACTCAGTCTGCCTGCCTGCTTTTCCTGATTCTGCATAAAAATTGCTCTTTTTAAAATAAAAATAATCAATATTTACATAAATATTTATAATATTTACATACAAGCCATGCCCACCCAATCACATAGCCACCAAGCCACACCCCCAAATTAGGCCATGCCCACAGAACCGGTTGTTGAGAAATTTGAATCCCACCCTTGCCTAAAGTCATAGCAGTTGTTAAGCAGATGGAACAAAACAAGCTGCCTGATGAAGAAGGGAAAGAAAGCTCTTTTGCTGCAGATATGGAAGAGAAATTCTTCGCTGGACAGCTGAACAGACCTTGGAAAGATGTAGGCCTTGTTTAGCCCACCTGGAAAGGTGTTCTCCTCCATGCATGAAGCAAATGAGCTGCCTACAGAAAGAGGGCAGGCAGAGGTTACTGCTTGGTGTGGAAAACAACTCCTTCCTTCCTGGGGTGGGCTGAAGGAGCTTGGAAAGAGGCTCCTGCCTAGAAGGATGTTCAGCCTGCCTAGAAGGATGTTCTCTTACATCCAGGGAGTGAAGAGCAGCCTGCCCTCGTTCAGCAGACAACTCTTTCACTCCACATGGGAAAGTAGGAACTCCTTCACTGGGCAGGCTAAATGGGAGGAAGGGGGAGATCCTAGCTCCTTTACTTCTAGAAGCCTGGAAATAAAAGGAGAGAAAAAACCAAGGAGGGAAGTTGGCAAATGGCAGGGGACTTTATGCCCCACAAAATCACAGAGATTAAAATTTAATCTGTTTGGTACTTAGGTGGAAAACATATACATGGTTTCCTCCTATGGTGGTTGTCCTCAATTTATGGCAGCAACTGAGGTCAAAATTTTGGTGGTAAGTCATTGCAATTTTAAATCAAATCACCACATGACTGGATTCAAAAGAAAAAAGAAAAGAAATATAGAAAGAGTACAGCTCATTTAAGAAAGCAAGTGAAGGAATAATTTCAATTTTTTATTTATTTATTCAATTTGTACTGGGGCCCATCCTAAACAAGTAACAGTGGGTGACAAACAATCATAAAATCAATTAAACAATTAAAAAGAGAATACAAAAAGTGTGTGCTTGTGTGTGTGTGTATATATGCTGAGAGATATTACAATCTGTTAATATACCTTTCCCACACACTCAGAACTACATTTAAACACCATTGGCATTGACAAATTCACCACCAGTCAATTGCAAAGTTGCAACTGCAAAAGGAACAGCTTACATCCTGCAATGATATCTGTAATAACATCTACATCTATCTATCTTGGAAAGGACTTGATAGGTAGACAAAAATGCCAAATCCAGTCTGGACATCTGACTGACTGTGTGTATCATCATCATCATCATTACATAAAGTGAATGCAAAGCTCTAAAGCAAGTATGCATACAACAGGTGGCCTGAGTTGTACATGTGGCCTGCCTAGGAATCTTGTGTGACCTATCAGTTTTTTTGTTTTTGAGAGATCACAAATCCACTGCCAGCTAACATCATTGCCATCAGGGTGGATTTCTGTTGGCTTATGCTTGTCAGCTCCTCTCTACCTCTTAAAGACTGCTGAGGACTTCCAACTTCACAGACACTCATAGCTCCACAGCTACTGCTGCACTGCTAGCTGCCAAATAGGTGAGCTTGGGACAAATATTCCTTTACGTAACAAACTTCTTCCTCCACATTGGCTGCTTCTCGTCTCTGACTAACCCACAGATTGTCTCCTAATGAAACACTGATTAGAGCCCAGCTGGAGAAAGGAGGATATATATATATATATATATATATATATATATATATATATGGATCTTTGGTTCTTCGGGTTTTCTCCCACGTAGAGTTGGAAATATCTAGGCAACGTTTCGATGAAGTCTCATTCATCATCTTCAGGCTTGTGTCTTCGGCCTTGTGCTTCTCAGAGTGATGTGAGATTGCAGCTGCTTCTTCCTTTTAACTACTAGTGGGGGTGTGACTTGATTGGGTGGGGGCTTGGCTGTGTTCTGATTGGGTGGGGGTGTGTTCTCATTGGTTGGGGGTTTGGCTGTGTTCTGATTGGTTGGGGGGTTGGCTGTGTTGAAACCAGCCTGACCAAAACCAACCCTGATGATGCAAACAGAATCAGACTCGAAATTACCAACATCCTCTGCACTAGCAAACCATCCAAAAGCAACTTATCCAAAGAAGAACAAACTGCACTACTTAACCTGAAAAAAGACACAAGCATAATAATCCTACCAGCAAACAAGGGCAACGCGACAGTGGTTATGAACACATCCGACTACCAAACCAAGCTAACCAACCTACTCCAAGACCCTACATACAAACCCCTAAACACAGACCCCACCACCTACCTAGAAAAAACCACCAGATCCAAAATAAAAGCCTCCCCCATCAGCGAAGAAATCCAGCAAAGAATCATACCCAGAGAGAAATCATCCAGATGCCCTAAGCTTTATGGTCTCCCCAAGATACACAAAGAAGGAACCCCACTTAGACCTATAGTCAGCTCCACAGGCTCACCGCTACAAAACCTAGCCAAATTTCTCGCCAAACAACTACAGCCCTATGCTGAATCCATCAACTCACATGTAAGAAACTCATTCCAGTTCATCGAGATCATAAAGAAACAAAATTTACAACCCAGCGATCTATTAGTGAGCTTCGATGTCATATCCCTCTTCACCCAAGTGCCTATAAAAGAAGCCTTGACAGCCATCCAAAATAAATACAACCCCCCAAGCACATCCTAGATCTGACCAACCACTGCCTATCCAATACATACTTCACCTACAATGGACAAAAATACAAACAAATAGAAGGAGCACCCATGGGATCACCCCTCTCACCTGTCATCGCAAACCTTTACATGGAACACTTTGAAACACAAGCTCTAGAAAAATATGATCACAAACCCAAACTCTGGCTCAGATACGTAGATGACACCTTCATAATCTGGCCACACGGGAAAGAAAAACTGAACAACTTCCTCACACACCTCAACAGCCTACACCCCAAAATAAATTCACCATGGAAACAGAAGCTAACAATCAACTTCCCTTCCTAGATGTCTTAGTATACAAAAAATCCAATGGCTCCCTAGGACACACCATCTACCAGAAGAAAACACATACAAACCGCTATCTACACGCACTCTCACACCACCACCCAGCACAGATCAATTCCGTAGCTGAGACACTCATCTCCAGAACAAAATGCTTAGCCGATGAACAACACCTAAAAACCGAACTACACACTCTCACTAACGTACTAACAGCAAATGGATTCCAAAGAAGAAAGATTACTCACCTAATCCAAAAAGAAACCCCAACCAAAATCCAAGACAGAGAACAAGAAAATGGCAAAGCCCTCCTTCCATATATAAAAGGCACCACAGACAAAATCAGCAAGATCCTCCAAAAACACAACATTAAAACAGCATTCTGCACAAACGGAAAAATATCCACCATCCTAAGAAACCCTAAAGACAAAATTGAGTTAGAAAACCAAGGAGTATACGAAATCCCGTGCACCTCCTGCCCCACCACATACATTGGACAAACTAACAGAAGGATAAGTGCATGCATTGAAGAACACAAGAACTCAATCAAAAAAGAAGAACCGACCTCTTCCCTGGTCCAACACCTCAAAGCCACAGGACACAAGATTGACTTTAAAAATACCAGAACTATCGCCAAAACTGAACACTTCAACAACAGAATAATCAGAGAAGCCATAGAGATAGAAAAACGCCCACACAGCATGAATAAACGAGATGACACCTCCCGCCTACCAGCCATTTGGAAACCCGCCCTCATTAACAAAAGAGTACCTAACATAAAGGACACCAGACCCACACCCATGAGGGCCACACAAGAAACTACCACCACACTTCCACGCAGAAAGCAGACTCTCACCCACACAGAAGATGAAACACGACCACGGACCAGAAGCCGTACCACAGCTGCATCACTACCTGCTTCAAACCCCCCCAACCCATACATGAAGGGAACTGATGCCCACCATGAAGATGTGGCACGACCACGAACGCGAAGCCAAACAATAGTATCACAGCTCACCAGCTCAAATCCCCCAGCAACTGAGACCAACCGGAGTACAACCAAACCCCCACCAGAACAGAACACACCCCCAGCCAATCAGAACACAGCCAACCCCCCAACCAATCAGAACATAGCCAAACCCTCAACCAATGAGAACACACCCCCACCCAATCAGAACACAACCAAGCCCCCACCCAATCAAGTCACACCCCCACTAGTAGTTAAAAGGAAGAAGCAGCTGCAATCTCACATCACTCTGAGAAGCACAAGGCCGAAGACACAAGCCTGAAGATGATGAATGAGACTTCATCGAAACGTCGCCTAGATATTTTCAACTCTACGAGGGGAAAAAACCCAAAGAATCAAAGATCCACATACAAATACCCGCGAAAATCTCCGAAAGCATATATATATATATATATATATATATATATATATATATATATATATTACTACCGGTTCTGTGGGTGTGGCTTGGTGAGCATGACAGGGGAAGGATACTGTAAAATGTTCATTCCCTCCACACTCCTGGGGGAAGGTTACTACAAAATCCCATTCCCTCCCCATCCCACTAACCTGCTTTCCAGCTCCGTTCTCCTGTGCAGGGCAACAAAAGAAGACCCAGCCAATCAGCTGGGACTCAGGAGGCAGAGAATAGATGAGGGTGGGGCCAATCAGAGGTGGTATTTGCCAGTTCTCCAAACTACTTACTACCGGTTCGCCAGAACTGGTTAGAACCTGCTGAATACCAACTCTGCCTTGCTGTCTTAAACGATAGATCAAAGGAAGAAGTCTGAAAAACATTTCTGTACTTTTAGGACACTTGTTATTGTTTCTCCCATAACTTGAAAAGTTTTACTTTCTCCTGGTATCTCTCAGTTTTGCTTTTGCAAATCTGGATTGCCTTTCAAGCAGCCTTCAGAGAAGAGGAAGGAAATGCATTCCTGTTTTCCTTAAACTGATCACCCTTGGGCTTCAGATTTCCCAAGTCCCTTGAAATGAGAAATTTATGTACTCCAGTGTGCATCAGTTGAGCTCAGATGTTTTCCCCAAATAAATTGCTTTAGAGTGCTCTTTCCATTACTTTCAAACTGAGTAGAGGTGGTACCAACCTGAATCTCTTTCAATGCTCAAATAAATCCCTTTCTGATTGACATTGAATCCTTAACCTTTTGCCTGCCCTCATATCTCACTTGAATGTGTTTGGCAGGAAGGGAAGTGGTATTGTTTAAAATTTCTTTATAAAATATTTATTCAAAGCACAAAAAGTATTTTCATAGTATGTGTCTGTTTTTGTGATCCTTTAATTCATTTATTTTCACATTCTGTGGAAACAACAGGTGTTGCAGAGCAAAGATAAAAACACAAAGCACTATCTTATTTTATTTTTTAAAAGAAATCGATAGCCCATTGCTTAATTTACATTAAAATAAAACACTTTCTTCACATTGGTTTTGAGCTGATAAAGTAAGTTTGCTAAAACATTTATTTAGATGCATTGTTTTTATTATTCACAAATTTAACAGTCATAAAAAGAAAGATCACTCAGCTTTTACTCAGGTACTCTAATTGTATCAAATACTCTTGGGCTGTGGCTAAAGATGTCCCATATATAGTGATTAGCATAATATTTAAAGCAACTTGTCACAGGGAATCAGAAAAATGAGATATAAATGCATTATGGTATCTGGTTCTAAAGGACTAAATCACCATTTTTGCTTGCTATTTTTTCTTCCAATTTTAAACTTTTATTCTTTAACTCCTTGTTGTGTTTCAGTATTCCTCCACAGCTATAAAATGGATCAAATGCCTTTTCAATGAAGTAAGAGCATAGCTGGAGAACCTGGAACAGTATTTTCTCAAATCCTCTTCAAAACTTACTGAATTCTACATTTTTTTAAAGGTGGCAAAAACAGTCTCATTATATTAATCAGGGAAAGTCATGTCAGTGTAAAGCTAAGTTAAAGTTAAATAAACTACTCAGCGGCATCTACAAAGAGGTCAAAAACTATAAGACGGTGGGTAAAGGCCTAGGTTACAATCTCTGGCTTATTTAAAAAAAGTAAATGTAATATAAGCCATCGTTTTCTGCCACAAAGACTATTGAGTTGAATTGTGCTTCTAGCCTTGCCAATTCATTTGAAAGTTGAAAAATATGGGCAAACTTTTGTTAAATATGTAGAAACATCTATTGTTTTTAGTGGTAGGAGTCCTAAGGCTTTTCTTCACCCCCCGAGTCCCTTTTTTGGGAGAGGGGGTGGTATAAAAGTCTAATGAATGAAATGAATGAATGAACTTCAAGTGCCATCTTTCAGTTGGTAGAAAATCATCCTGAAATAAAATTTGCTACCTTGATTACACCTGTCTGCTCCCCTCCATAGTTGTGCAGGTGTTGTGAGCACAAGGTGATTGGTTGATTCCGCTGGCTGTCTTCATTTTTCATGTCAACACCTTGCAGGAAAACTTCTACTGGTGATTGCACTGCCGCAGAAAAGAGACAGGCATGGTTGTACAATTTAAGCCGTTATTTCCAGGCAAGTGGTGGGATTCAAAATTTTTTACTACTGGTTCTGTTGGTGTGGCTTGGTGGACATGGCAGGGGAAGGATATTGTAAAATCTCCAGTCAGAGGGGGCATTTGCTGCTTCTCTGAACTACTCAAAATTTCTGCTACCGGTTCTCCAGAACTGATCAGAACCTGTTGAATACCACCTCTGCCATAAGTACTCCAGACAACTGCTCTTCAAAAGGATACTACAACAGCATGTCGAGGAGAGTTTATAACTCTGGGAGACAAGAGAATAGCCCTTGTTCAAACTGCAATTGCTGCCTTTAAAAGGACATGGAGTTTGCATATCTTCTTTTCTAAATACTTTCAGATATTTCTTGTTAACTGCTTTTCAGCTATTAGGTATCTTTGGGTCAACAGATTTTACAGCACTGGTTCCAGGCTCTTTCTCCTACAGTTCACTTTCTCATAAACCAAATTGAATTGAAACAAAACCAAACCAAAGTAGAGCAGTGATATTCATGATGTCACATCGCAGAACTCAGACCCTGACTCTCATAGAACTGCTCCAGCTGAACCAGTCAGAGGTGGTATTCAGCAGGTTCTGACCAGTTCTGGAGAACCGGTAGAGGAAATTTTGAGTAGTTTGGAGAAACGGCAAATATCACCTCTGATTGGAGATTTTACAGTATCCTCCCCTTGCCACGCCCACCAAACCACACCCACAGAACCGATAGTAAACAAAATTTGAATCCCACCACTGGAACCAGTGGAACATCAGCCTCAGGAGACACTAAGCCAAGAATCATTTGAGGCTGATCAAACACAGGCATGATCAGATCAGTTGGAGCAGGAAGATGATAAGGCATTGCTTCCAAGCCTTGGACTTGGTGAGCAGAGAGCAGAACTAAGATGGCCAATGAGGCTTACTTGCCAAGAAATGGAGAAACTTATCTTAATTGAATATAGCTGGCTGCAGTCTGATTTAAGAGACAGCCCTAGTGGTGGTATGCTGCCTTTCACATCAGTTCCAGCGATCCAGTAGTGCTGGTAAGCAGTTGGCTCTGCCCACCTGCACCTCCCTTTCTGTCCTATATTTCCTTTGTTTGTAGCTCAGCTGATTCACATGGTAGAGCAAATGGCTGTGCCTCAGCTGTTTTACTCACCAGCTCTGACGGTAGGTAAGTTTTCAAGCTTAAAAAGCACGCGCCCACAGAACCGATATTAAGAAAAGTTTTCATCCCACCACTGGGCAGCCTTATTAAGTTTCCCTTCCAGTGTAAACAACTCTCTGATCTCCTGCTCTGGTATGTCATTCCAATGAACCCTGCTTGTGAGATCCTGATCTTTGGATGGTATAGACAAAGCTGACCTATCTCTTTGGACTTTGAATTGGATTTTGACTTCTTTTCTGCACACCCATATTGAAAGTGAGGCAACTTTTCTTTTTTATTATTACTCTGTAGGCAGAGAGGAATGCAATTTTGTTTTTACAAGACTTTGTTTGTTAAGTAGCCACATAAAGACACTATGAATTTCTCTATACCACCGAAAAGTCTCTAAGGAATATTAAAGTATGCACATGCTGCTAAACCTTCCCAACTAGACCTTACTGTGAATTGCTTTTGGATGTGATTTAGGAAATTAGATTTGGAAGAAACAGATTCTGTGTCCTCAGGAATATAATGGCATAGTAAACAGTTTGCATGTTACATTTTTAAGCTTCTTTGGGAAGCTCATAAAGAAATATTTAAGCTTTATCTCTGAGTTTTATTTTAATTAACAGCAGATTAATGTCATGAAGACTTATTTATTTATTTGTTGGTTTGGTTTTGCACAGATTCTGCTCCAAAACTTCTATAAAAACTTTATATGATCTGTTAACCTTGCTAACACATCATTTCATTCATTCTTTCTTTTTCATTGCTGAAAATATTCAAAAGTGAGTAATGGGAATAAGCAGGGGTGGGATTCAAATTTTTTAACAACTGGTTCTGTGGGTGTGGCTTAGTTGGTGGGCATGGCTTGGTGGTCATGTGACTGGTTGGGTGTGGCCAACTCTATATCACTCACATTGAGGCACGCATCTCCTTGCCTGGCCTCTCATGACTGTGGGGATGCTGCAACAGTCGTAAGTGTGAAAAATGGTCATAAGTCACTTTTTTCAGTGCCATTGTAACTTTGAATGGTCACTCCACACAAGCAAAGTACCAGCAAAGGAGGGGAAAAAAACTCCAGGGATGTTCCTGAGACAGGAAGTCTAGTCCTGCCAAGAATGTAATCAGGGCTAACGGAGAGGCAGTTTCTGTAAGCAACACCATGTTTCCTTCCTGCCTTCCTTACAGGATTAGGCCAGTAATTTCGTCTAACAACCAGTTCTCCGAATTGCTTAGAATGTTAACAAGTTCTAGAGAATAGGTGCAAACTGGTAGAATCCCACCCCTGGGAATAAGGTGAGAATATGCAGGGGCCCCTCGTCCAAAAAAGCAACTTTATAATTAGATTATGAAAGAAGAAATTGACTGCTAAGCAATGCTGTATCTGTAGTAGAATAATAATAGAGTTGGAAAGGACCTTGGAGGTCTTCTAGTGCAAGCCTGTCAAACTGGCAGTCTGTGGGCTGGATATGACCTGCACAGGCCATGCCCGGGCTCATGCAGGCCATGCCCACCCCAGCTCCGCAAAGGCAAGAACTATCCCGATATGTCGCGATACAGCCTGCAATGCAATCAGGTTTGATACTCCTGTTCTAGTGCAACCCTCTTGTCAAGCAGGAGGCCCTAAACCATTTCAGATAATTAGCTGTCCAGTCTTTTGTTATAAGCTTTCAGTAATGGAGCAACCACAACTTCTGAAGGTAAGCTGCTCCATCAGTTGATTGCTCTCACCGTTAGGAAATTTCTCCTTTAGTTTTAGGTTGCATCTCTCCTTGCTTAGTTTCGAACCATTGGTGGTCTTGTCTTGCCTTTTGGTGATTTTAGAAAATAGCTTGACCTCCCTGTCTTTGTAAGACCCCATGCTCCTACACCTCATTCAATCCTCCCCAAGCAGCATCTTCCAATTATCCTCAGCTGATGTGACCTTCCCATCACAAGACCCTGACATGACCTACTAACAACATGAAGCTCTTATAAACAGAAGAATACCGACACCGGCAGCCCCCCCAAATTCAGCTGAAGACGTTACCTAGTAACGTTTTGTGACCTGGTAACAAAATGTTTGGAAATTAAGCTACCAGCTTGGAGAATGAACCTCCACCCTCACTTGTGGGAGCTCCTCAAATATTGGAACACTGCTATCACGTCTCTCCTAGTGCTTCTTTTCATTAGATATACCTAGTTCCTGTAACCGAACTTCATATGTTTTGGTCTCGAGCCCCCTAATCATTCTTGCTGCTCTTCTGTTCTGCTCCAAACCCTTTTCCAATAAAACAAACATGAACCAAAGGGAACAGAAACCTTTTAATGATTCTTACGAATCCCTGGTTAAAAGGCTGCTGCAAATTAATTAACTTTGATAAACACAAGCCTCACCAAAACTGTGCGAGGCTGCCAAGAATCATAGATAAGAAATATTTTATAACACAAGAGTCTTCAAATACCAACTAAGATACTGCAATGTCCATGAGGCTGGAGTTTCAAAACGTTTTTGCTCCCTACAAAGAATGTCTGATTCACAGCTGGCTTTTATCTTCTTGAAGGAGGGGCCATTACCTTGCAGCCTTACTCCCAAGTCACCCATGCTATTGTAACTGCTCTTTCCTACGAGCAGTCCTGCACGCGTGTGCACTTGGTACAGGTTCCTCAGGAACCTCCTCATCACTGCTGCCAGCCCCCACAATCTCTGAAGGCAGCAGTCCACTCCCTAATGGTCCTGGCCTCTCATCTGAGTCCTTGCTCTCCTCAGTCGTCCGCACCTGCAGCCATCTTTTTCATTTTGTGGTGACCAGAACAGGATGCAATATTCCAAGTGTGATCTTACTAAGGCTTCTATCCTTTGATTCCGTTTTGGCTGCTGGCACGCACTGTTGGCTCATATTGTCTATCAGGACTCCAAGATTCCTCTCACAATTGCTGTCATTAAGCTGAGTTTCACTTAGTCTGTACCTGTACAATTGGTTTTATTTTCCGAAATATAAAACCTTACTTTCACCTACAATAAATTTCATTTTGTTAGATGGGGCCTAGTATTCAAATCTGTCAAGATCTTTTTGGATCTTGAGCTTGTTTTCTGGGGTGTTGGATAATTTTTCCAGCTTAGTGTCACTTGAAAATTTGATGAGTTTCCCCTTCTATTCCCTTGTCTAGATCATTTATGAAGTCATTGAACAGTACCAGGACTAAAATAGAACCTTGGGGTTACCCACTGCTTATTTCCCTTCATTTCAATGTAACTCATTGCAGACAATACACAGAGTGCTATTTGTCAGCTAGTTACAAACCCATTTGGTGATAGTGCTGTCTAGCTCACATTTTTCTAGCTTGCCAAGAAATAAGTGGAGGTCTATTTTATCAAATGCCTCACTGAAATCTAAGTATAGTATGGCAACAGCATTTTGCCAATCCACTAATTCAATCACCTATTAACTTCTTAATACATATTGGCAACTAAATGGAACTTAATAATGGAATTAAATAGGTATGTATGAAAAGAAAATAACATAAGTGGGATAGATTTTCCTCCCTAGTAAGTCACCCTGTCTTACAAGGAGGGAATTATCTCTCTGTGTCTCTCTCTTTCCTTTCCATTTGGTTTGAACTCAGTTATATTTTCAATCTGTTCAACAACTGGAAATAAAATGTGCATTAAACACATATGCATATGTACACTATTAGTATCGAAAGTGACCCCCTATTTGCCAGTTAAGTGATATAATTTATGCACCAAGCAGTTGCACATTGCTTCAAGATGCTATTGAACTGTTTATATTGATTATTGCTTTCTATTTCTCAATAATGAGAAATTTAGATGGACAATGTGAAGCAAAGATCAGATATTTGAACATCAGTACTAGCTTTGACTAATGCAAAAAACAGATAAGTATTAGGTATAATTTCCTTACAGGGGTGGGATTCAAAAAGTTTAACAACCGGTTCTGTGGGTGTGGCTTAGGTGGTGGGCGTGGCTTGGTGGTCATGTGACTGGGTGGACATGGCTTGGTGGTCATGTTATTGGCTGGGTGTGGCCAACTCAATATCACTCACATCGAGGCACGCATCTCCTCGCCTGGCCTCTCAAGACTGTGGGGATGCTGCAACAGTTGTAAGTGTGAAAAATGGTCATAAGTCACTTTTTTCAGTGCCATTGTAACTTTGAATGGTCACTCCACACAAGCAAAGTACCAGCAAAGGAGGGGAAAAAAACTCCAGGGATGTTCCTGAGACAGGAAGTCTAGTCCTGCCAAGAATGTAATCAGGGTTAACGGAAAGGCAGTTTCTGTAAGCAACACCAGAATGTTTCCTTCCTGCCTTCCTTACAGGATTAGGCCAGTAATTTCTTCTAACAACCAGTTCTCCAAACTGCTTAGAATGTTAACAACCGGTTCTAGCGAATAGGGGCGAACTGATAGAATCCCACCCGTTTCCTTACCAGGAATGACCTGCATTAACACAAATACAGTATAAGAATTAAGATGAAAATGAACGGCTTATCAGAGCCCCAACAGAGAAGCTAGAAATGATGAATGCTTTTAGTGGAGGACTCTGGTTGTCAAATGATTATCATGATGGATAAGATAGCATTCCTAAAAATTATTCATGCAGATTATGATTTTGGAGTTTCTTACAGATCACCAAAGTCTGGTAAGAAATATTGGACCACCTTTAGAGACTCAAAAGTGTTTTTCAAAGATAAGAGTAACCTACATTTGTGTAAAGCAGGGTTGTCAAACTCAAGGTCCGCGGGCCAAATCCAGCCCACAGGGTGCTGCCCTGGAAAAAATGAAGGAGTGTCCCATGGTGCCTCTGCAAGGAAAAAAGTAACTCGGGAGGGCCACATGTGGCCCTTCTGAGCTCTGTTTTCACTGGCTGAGTGCTTGGGCCACCACAGGTGCCCCGACACAAGTGAGCTGGCCACTCTCCCCATTCCCCCACAAGGCCAAACACAACCCTGATGCAGCCCTCAATGAAATCAAGTTTGACATCCCTGGTGTAAAGAATGGAGGAAGTTGTCTAGAAAAGCTGTCTTTGCAGCATGATGCATGCATATTCTTAAGATTAGAAAAAAGGACTCCCTATACTAAGGGAATAGTTAGAATGCAATATTGCAGGCTGACTCTGCCCCACAACCTAGACTTCGATCCTGACAGGGCTCAAAATTGACAGCCTTCTATCCTTTGGATGTTGGTAAAATGAGAAGTCAGGTTGTTTGGGGCAATATGCTGACATTGTAAAGCACCCAGATAGTGCTGTAAAGCACTGTGGGACAGTACATAAGTCTGCTATTGCTATTGCTATTCTGAGAGTTTCCTTAAGGTTCTTGTAATGCTTTGAATTACATGTCTGGATGTTACATGTCTGATATGACTGACCTGATATGAGGAATGAAATATATTGAAATAGATATAAATAATAATAAATATATTGATTTGATAAAGTAATTCTGCAAATAGAAATAGTGTCCAAATGAACACTATTTCTGCCTGCAGACTTTTTATTTTATTTTAGGTAGTTCATGAATAAACCAGTGATAAGCTAGGTCAATAGAGTATAATAGAGATAGAGATAGCTTCTCAAAGCAGCCTGATTTCCAGATGTTGACTGAAAAAAAATCATGTCAAACACAGAACAAATATCCTTAAGACCTAGCTTTATTCCCAGGCCTGGATTGGTTGTGTTTGATGTTGTTATTATGGTTCTTTATATATATATATAACTAAATATATATATCTCCTATTATATTTTGTTGTTATAGTTCAACTATCTTAATTGTATATTCTCCTGTTGTATGACATCCAAAGTATCCAATAGTGATTGGATAATATTTAATAATTTTTTAAAAAACTTAATATTTGCAAGGGTATGTTTATCTTTGACAGGAAGATCAACTTTATTTATATAGAAATTCACAAAATAAAATTCTTTAAGGATACTTAGGACTGAATGAGAGATAGGAACTTTAATGTTACACGCAGTATGATAATATTGACTCTTCCTTTGCCACAGAATTCATTGTTCGGTATGAAATCAGACAACAACATTTATAGCAGAATATTTAAGCAACGATGACTGACAGGACATTTTTAAAAATGTCAACTCATCTGCTTTCAGCTTTTTATTAATACAATATGAAGGACAATTCCATTAGTAATTCATCAGTAAGATTAGTAATAGGTATCTGAAATCAGCATACTTTCTCACAAACAAATTTTGGCAGACTGAATTTTGATCAGATAGTTTTAGTAGATCATGGGAATACTATAGGCACAGTTTATGGTGATTACAGCAATTGTTTGATAAGGAACCACATATAGAGCTAGTTAATTCTAGGCTGGATGGCATGGTTACATAACTCACTTAAAAATTATACTTTATATGCTAATCAAATGTTTTTCTTCAAATAAGAGAGAGTAATGAGCAATGTGCCATACAAGGATAAATCTTAGATCTTTTACTATTCAATATTTTTATTGATGGAATAAGTATCAAATTTTCAAGTGGCACAAAGTTAATGGTCTAGGAAATAGCCCAGAAGATAGAAATAAAATTCAAAACTTTTTAAATCCTTCACTTAGGAAACAAATAAACCTAATTTCATATAGTGATTAAGGCCCTAGGCTAGAAATTAGGAAGCTGAGTTTTATTCCTACCTTAGGCACAAAACTAGCTGGATAACTTTGGGCCAATCCCATAATCTCAGCTCTAAGAAGAAGGTAGTGGTAAGATACATCTGAAATATTGCCAAGAACAATCCAAGGACTAATCCAGGCAGTCACCAGGATTTAAGACTGACTTGATGATACAAAACAGAAAATAAGAAACAAAATGCAACTGTACAGGAGAAGGATCAGATATGGGTATTTGGTAATAATATATTGGGAAAAAAATATTGGAAAAATAGTCAATTCACCACTTGAATATGAACCAGCAATGTGAGATAGTTGCAGAAAAGATCAATTAAGTTTTAGGCTGAATTAGCAGAAGTCTAATTTATAGAATATAGATCACAAAAGAAAATTTTCTATTTTATTTTGGTTTGTCTTGATTGTGCTAATTCTCATTATCACACTAAGAAGAAGAGAAAATGGAACAGATTCACAGAAAAGCAACCAAAGTGATCAAGGAACTATAAACTTAGCCCTTAAAAAAGGCTGAAGGATTTTGGGAAAATATGACTGAGATGGGATATATTAACACTCTTCAGACAGATAAAAGTTATTTGGAATTAGAAAAATAAAATCATCTTTCTTCCCAAAGTTCACAATACATAACAATATCATGAAAGTACAGGAAGGCAGATTCTCACTGCACATTAGAATTAGATAGTACCCATATTGGTGATAATAATAATCTCTTCATTGCATCTATTCAAAGGGAAGGTAAACAGTCAACTTTCTTGAATACTTTATTTTAGATTTCTTCACTGAAAGCGAGGATGGATTCAATACCTAAGATGATCCATTCCAATGCTAGGATTCTATGTACCGTATTAAATACAATTTCTATTCAAAGCAAAATGAATATTGTCCCAGATTTCACATTCATATTAACAAAATTCTCCTCATGTCATCCCCATTTGGGATTAATCAAATCTATTATTATAACTTGGTTGATGTTCCACTGATTGATCATACTTGCCATATGGGGATTGGTTAAAAAAGGCAATATCCTATTGCTTCTTTTTTATTTTTCTTATATGTATACATTTCATGTATCCATAACTATGTTTATATTTATACCTGTTATCTTATAATTGCTTGACAAAATAAATAAATAAATCACATTTTTCAACACTTATACATTGAATGATGCTTAATGTTCTCACTCAAAGTAGATATAATCCTTCAGCTATATCTGGTTTGGGTACTGAGAAAGACTTTGATATTGCTTGTTGGAAGTTTTTGTGGCACACTCTAACTTAATTTTGCATGTCCACAAAATTTGATATTTGGAATAATTTGATTTATTCAACAACTAACATTGTGTAACTAACTTGTCATGACTGTTACAAACACGTGTTTAACTTGAGGATTTTTTTATATTTGCAGAAATATATATATATAATAATTATTTCAAATAACAACTGTTCAAAAAAATACTGTATCACTGCTATTATAAAAATATTATTTTTCATGTGTGGGGAGCAAGATTCTATGCACTTAAAAACTATACTTATGTTCAGAGGTTAAACATCACACATATTTAATAGCCAAGATTCAACAATTTCTGTTGAGCTTGTTTGTAGTATGCATATATGAATAAATATTTACTGAGTCAAGTTATTTGAAATTATTATAAGCTTGGGATGCAATTTCCCTTGTCCCAAATCCCATAAGTAAGAAATATATCCCTATTACATCTGGCAGTATATAATATATTTTATTTGCTCTTATCAGAATTGAAATGTTGGTCTTACAACACTGCTTATATTAATAGATCTACTATGTCACATCATTTTTGGGAAAAGGGCAGAGTATGAGCAACTCGGGAACTTTAACTTTGCAACAGAAAACTGGGCTGCTATTAACACTGTTCCTCAAAAATCCCTTGTACTACATTAGTTGTAATGTACTGCTGGCAGAAATCCTGGAATCCAAGGAGGGGACGTAAATATTGGTGCTTGATTTTTATGAACATAGTTGCAGCATTAATTAATGTGAGTTTTTTGCCATGCAAAGGCCATAGGAGTCTTGAAGAGCATGAGATGTCAGCTCATTTTTATTCTTTTGTTTCCCCATTTCATTTTTGAGGGCCCATATTAATTTTTTTTCCATTGTGTTTCTGATGGTTCAGCTCATTTCATTGTTCTGTTTTATTGCTCTCTTGTTCCAATGATTTTGCATGTCATTTGCTTTCAGTATTAAATGTTAAATGGAATGCAGGAGCAGCCCATGTTGCAATGCTTAAAACTTTGGTGTTTCCATCGAAATGGCAGAAAATGTGCAAGACATATTGTCATCTTAATCACAAGACACCCAACATGTCAAATTTCAAAGAAATTGGATAAAAGACTATAAGAATTTTTAGAGGGAGGGGAATTCTAATAATGTCAATGTTTTAATGTCAAAATTCTAAAAGTAAAAGCCAGAGTTATATTATACTGTATTACAGTCGCTGAAATAAAATGAAAATAAAATATATGTGCCAAAAACATTGATAACAATATAGCATGAGCTAACTGCAAAATGTCTTATTAAGGACCATTATGGCCAATACCTTATAAATACAACATGCCTTCAAAGAAACTTAGCCAGATGTTAAAGGTGCATAAAAAGACACCATCAAATTCATTATCAACAATATTATTATTATCTCCAAATCACTTTCATCCTGTTGTTGGATGAAAAGATGAGTAACAACAAGTATCAAGCTGACCTGGATATTTGGTTAGAGAAAGAAATATCTACTCTAAATGAACATTCTTATTACAACTGCACCTGCAAGCAGAATATAGATTGGTGTTTTAATTATCCCAGAGCCACATAAAAAAGAAAATCTTATCTGAATATGATATTTGTCTGTATCTTCTTTGGAATACTGTCAAAAAGATTACATTGAAATATGCTAATAACATCATCATGTGTTATTTTTGGCAAAGGGAGATGCTTTAAGTAGGTGACTCACCTTTGCTGTAAATCTGTGCCCCTAAAGAATCTGAGCTCGTTATTCTGCTCTGATCAAATTGACAATCTTCATCAAGGGTTTTTGGTCTAAACTCCAGCTTGGAATAATCATTAACCATAGCTGTTATATCATCTAAAGGGAAGAATCTTTCTTTTCCAATCTGTACTTCTCATATGAAAAACTATTTTTCCTTAAAACCAAGGTGCTAAATCTTCTGAGTAAAATATGATTTTAGCCACAAATGGAAGATTCTCACTCATTTAATGTATTTCATGCTATTTAGTTATATCTTAATATAGACATCTGGGGTCTAAAAGTCATGTAAGTCAGTGGTTCCCCAACCTTTGCCGCTTGGAAGCCTGGCAAGGAACTGGACTGTGTGAGCAGTGGACCAGCATGCATACATATGCACCTGCAGCTCAACTCAGTATGGGATGCATCTGATCACAACTGCCAATACCATAGTGTTGATTCTTACAAAAGCAGCTATGTAGCTGGTTCATGACACCTTCAAGCAAGATGGTTGTAAAATGTGGCTCTCCTCAATCATTTTGCACCTCTTTTTTTTTCCAGCAGCAGCAGCAGTGGTGGCAACAATCATCATCTCCTCTTCCTCCTCCTCCTCCTCCTCTTTCTCTTCCTCTTCCTCCTCTTCCTGGAGGAATTTTCCAACCAAAACACATAACCTTATTTCTTGATGATCCCTAAGGAGGGAGCTTCTTAACTCCTCAGTATGAGACAGTTGTGGATGAATAAATCAGTATATTTATAATCCATGTCATTTATGTATGTATTTCCATTCTTTCTCATTTTCCCATTTTCTAAATAAACAATTGCATGATTTTCCATGAACACCCCCTCCCCAACCTATGAAGGTTTGGGCATATTTGTACTGTGAAGTGTTCACTTTTCCACCATATGCACTTTAATATTGGTGCTTAAAACAACTTGAGAGTAGCATCAAAAAATTCAGAGAAGTTTTACATTGGAAGATTCATTGTATTGCTTTGGATAATGTGGGTGATTCAGAGCAAGACATGCATCTCAAATGAGCAAAAAATAATTGAATAAAATAAACAATGCAATCTCTAATGAAACCAATATTATAGATCAGAAATACATAATGTGTGTCTTTCAGAATATTGCTGAACTTCAATTCTCATGCTCCATTGCCCATATTAACTGAGAAGTTGGAAGCCAGGGACAGCCATATACCAACCATCTTAAATTAATTAGATGAGTGCCATTAAAAAGTGCCTTAATATTTAATGTCTCAATCAGGAATAAAAATCATGCGTATTTAAATACTAGTTCTGTTGTGAAAAGAAATGACAGCCTAAATATTTTTTTACTAATAATTGGCAAATATTCCAATCACTATCAAAACCATCATTCTGTTCTTTTCCTACTTCAGTTCAGCAATCACTTGACTTGTTAAAATGTTCATTACTGAAATACTGGTTTCACTGAAGTTTAAAAAACAAAACCAAATTGAATTGTTTGGCTGATCCGAAATGCATGGGTAGCATTCAGGAAACAGAAATTGTAAAATGATGTGATTGAAAGAAACAGCTGGACTGCAACTTGAATAAATATCATTTTGATAACAAATCAATTATATTCCCAACCCAAGTGTTCTATTTTCTGCTTTTTGAACTAGATTAAAACAGAAAAAGTTGTGGGCAATCATTGGTTTCTATAGGATGAACTGAACTTTATGATACATGTTTACAATGCAAAAAGAAACATAGCAAAGCCCAAATTTAAAAGAAAGTAATATGTTTAGAGTGCAGGAAACTGCCAATAATATCTCTTTGCAAAAAAATATAAAACTCAATGTAGTCATCTGCATCAGTAGATGGCAAGATTTTGCTAATTGTGGCTAGTTATGCAGAGTATGTAGCTTAGAACTTGAACAGAAGATCAACTGAAATTACACAATCATTTTCTAGAATGGCAATTTGAAAAGGTTTGTAGAAGAAGACAATGGAAGAGGAAACCAGTTCAGTAAAGTACCAAGAAAACTGTATAGCAGGCACCAGATGTTGAGTTGGATCATTGTTATCTATGTGGCAATTGGCTAGATGCAAGAGTCATGTATTTTTACAATTATGTATTTCTTGGCACATTTTAAATAAAATTTTACCTACTCCCACAGCTAATATAGATGGTATGTCCTACTCAATACTGAACTTGTTGGACAAGTTACTTCTTTTCAATAAACTTTTCAGTAAATGCAACTCCTGGAAGGATATTTAAATAGAAGAAGTGGAAATGCAGTGATCAAATCTGAGTACCATATTAGTTTATTTCACTTGATCCATTCTTGCCCTTTAGCTGGTCAAGTATCACAATTCTTGCCAAAAAGAATAAATTGGACTGTCAGTTAAAAAGGAAAGAAAGAAACTGTGGAAGTAAAAGTTGGTGAAACCAGAGCAGTATAAGGTGATCAGTACAAGATCATATAGGGTGAAATATTAAACCACCTTAACTATTAACATATTTCTTATGGCAGCTACTTTTTGCAATCTAGATTGATCTTCACTGCTTATGATGAAGTAATTATAATAATACATGAGTTAGTTATTAAGATGCCACAATACTTTGTGTTTTCATTACACCTTAATAAGACTATCCCCTTACCAAAAATACAAAAGAATTAATAGTGTATTTCACATAAGAAAACTGTCTTAAAGATTCATAATTCAGAATGTAGCCAAAAGATATATAATACAGAGTTACATTTGCTAACATTTTCTTTCTGCTTGCTTTCTCTTACTCACACATACAAATACTGTTAACATTTTTAGTATTTTTTTTTAGTATTTATTTGATTTGTCAATCGCTTACAAGATACAGGTATAAGAATAAATATAGTTTTGAATACATGAGATAGATACTTATAAGAAAAATTAAAAGAAACAATAGGACAGGGATGGTAGGCACGATTGGTGCGCTTATGCACGCCCCCTACAGGCCTCTTAGGAAGGGAGTGAGGTCAATAGTAGACAGTCTAAGTTTAAAGTTTTGGGGTTTGGGGAAGAAACCACAAAGTCAGGTAGAGTATTCCAAACATTGACCACTCTGTTGCTGAAGTCGTATTTTCTGCTGTCAAGTTTGGTGCGGTTAACTTTGAGTTTGTATCTATTGTGTGCTCTTGTATTGTTATGATTGAAGCTGAAGTATTCATTTGCAGGTAGGACATTGCAATATATGATTTTATATATTATATTTAGATCGGACCAGAGGCGGCGTAGTTCTAGGTTTTCTAGGTCTAGAGTTTCAAGTCTGGTGCCATAAGGTATTCTGCAATGAGTAGAAGAGTGGAGAACTCTTCTTGTGAAATATTTCTGGACTTTCTCAATTGTGTTAATATCAGATACATGATATGGGTTCCAGACTGATGAGCTGTATTCAAATATTGGTCTAGCAAATGGTTTGTATGCTCTAGTTAGTAGTGTGATATTACTGGAGAAAAAGCTATGCAGGATTAGGTTAACAACTCTTAATGCCTTTTTGGCTATGTAGTTACAGTGGGCTCTAAAACTTAGATCATTTGAGATGAGTATTCCAAGGTCCTTGACAAAGTTTGGATCCTCAACAAGGTCTTGACTATTTAGCTTGTATTTTAACATGAAAATGTCTTCTTTATAGTTTGAGATTGAGACACAGAGTCCATACATGCACACCAATATTATTTATATTGCTATTTTAATATGCAGTTTTAGACTATTAATACTCTACAGGAAGTATCTTGATAAATAATACAATATTTCCTTCAGCTTTTGCTTGCATTCCTGAAAGAAAAAGATTAGAAGATTTGAACTGCCAGTGTTGATTGAAGATTGCCTACCATCAGATTGTATAATCTAAACCTGCCACTCCATTTTTATGGTCCCATAAGCTTAATAAAGCATATCTGGAAACATTGTTCTTAACAGGAAGACATTTTTTTATGAAGCACACATGTATAATTTTATTTTTAAGTCTTGGAATCCTTCTTTGGAAAGTTTTTTGCTAGCTCTCTTTAGGACGCAGCTTCTGCTTTGGCTCTTTTCTGAACATACTGAGCTGTTACTACCTGTTACTACCAAAGCTGTTACTGCTTTGTAAAGTGTTTGTAAAATGTTTCCTTTTTTTTAAAAAAAAAAAATCTTTTTATCCAGCCAGTCACTCATCAAGAAAAGTCACTTACAGATTTTGTTACTGTCTTTTCAGGCATGGATAGTAAATTTGGCAAATTAAGAGGTTCGGTGGTACAGTGGTTAGAGTGCATTACCTCAGGCTACTTCTGCTGACTGCTGGCTGCCTGAAATTTGGCAAATCGAACCTCACCAAGCTCAACTTTCCATCCTTCCGAGGTGGGTAAAATGAGGATCCAGACTGTTGGGGGCAATATGCTGACTCTGTAAACGGCTTAGAGAGGGCTGTAAAGCCCTCTGAAGGGGTATATAAGTCTAAGTGCCATTGCTATTAAAGAGGGTCAAGACTAGAAAGCAGAAGTGGAGAGTTAAGCTTCCACACTTATTGGTGGAGTAGGGAGAAAGTTCAACAAGGCGGTGTCCTCCCCTGTGTATTTTTCTGTTTTCTTTATTGAAAAATAATGTGAGTTTGTGGAGGGATGGAGTGGATAAAGCAAGGGAAAGGTCTTTGGAAGCTTGCCTGAAAGCTGCTGTTTTGCATGGAGTGGACGCACTTCCTCTAACCCTAGCTAGAGCTAGTAGAGACCTGCAGTCTCCCAACCGCCAGCCAGCTAATCAGGGCAGAGTTATAATTATTTTGCAAAACACTATTAGTGGATGGATCACTAAGTTTTCTCCCTATTCTTCACAAATGCAAGCACCTTGGCTTGTTTGGAAGCTTCTTCAACCTTGGAACATGGCAACCAGGCCTTAAATTGATGGGCTCTTCCCCCATGCTGTCATGTTTTGTTTTGCTTTTTAGTGTCTATCTGTCTCCCTTTTGGATCCATCTGAGTGGTGGGCTTCCCATGGACTTCCCCACCCCAAGGCCCCCCATTCTCCACTTAATGACTGATGGGCTCCTTTCATGACTCCATCAGGAAGAGCAGGGAGTAGGTTTTGTTAAGCGAGACTATAATGGCCGTCACAACTTAAAAAGCAGGTTCCATTAAGGTCACCGGTCAAGGATTACTTGTACACCTATATTTTTAATAGAAATAATAAATCCAAGACAATATCTAATAATGTGATGAGGATATGATAATGTGTTGAATGATATAAATGGGACTCAGTGTTTTATCTACAAGAGACCATCTTAAAAGTATGGTAGCTCAGAAATGGGCAAGTGATTTCCAAAAGTCGCCCTAGTTCTTTCATTGCTACAGGAAAGCCCCGTTTTAAGGCCCTGTTGGTATCACTTTGTCTACATTTTTCTTTCTTCCCAAAACCTCAGAGTAAAGAAAGGAGACATTGTCCTTGCATTGGTTGCTTCATGTAAGCATTGAGGATGCTGTAGTATCACCACGAAGGAATTATTTCTGGTTTGATGGTCAGGGTTATGGTGGATCTTCATCTGCTGCTTGAATGGCAGATATATAATCAAAAAGAAAGACCTTGCTAAGCTTCCAAACTCAAGAAAAATTAGGAAATGACATAGCCCAAAGCCCTGTATCTACTGTCGGTTCAGATCCCTCATCCTGAGCCATGAGCTCATGCTATAAATCTGAAATCAAGATGCCACCTCTGCTGAATAAAAAAAAAAAAATCAATGTAGTAGAGATGAAGACTTAGGGTAAAAGTGGTCAGGAAGAATATCTGTCTTCACAATCACAACAGTCCAGATAGGGGCCATTTACTGAAGTCTAGAAAAAGCAAGGAAAGTTGAACTATTTGTCCCAAATATGGTGCATTTTAGATCCTTATTATTTCTGGATTTAGTCGTGTTGTACCAGCCTGGTACTTTCTTAGTACAGAAAATAACAATATGTTGCTAAGGCATACAAGAAAGCCCTCAAAATCTTCTCGCATTTATTTTGTCATTCATTCCTTTAACTGTCCCATCAAGAAGCATAGTAAAGGTGTTCCTTCTCACTCACTCCAACTTATATTTTAGCTTCAAAACAATTTTATGAGATAGATTTGATTGAAGGCTGAGGGGTGGAATAATATTACCTGATGAACTTTATAGCAAATAAAAATATGTTAAATTCTGTTATTTGTATAAGAATACTAGCTCTTTACCCATGCTTTGCTACAAAACTATGTGTTCGGGCTTAGTTTTTGAGGAGGAAAATATGGGGAAAAAATTGTGCCTCTGCCTACCAGCATCCATCAGTTTTCATCTGACTAGCGTCCTGTCAGTGTGTGATAGAGTTGAGGGCTGTTTGGAAACTGAAACAGTATTTGCTGTGTTAGCAAGAAGGAGACAGCAAGGAGCCTGGCCGTGGCTTAGCTCAACTGTTCTGTACTAAAGCTAGTTGCTGCTGTGAAACTAAAACTGAAACTGAAACTCCTCTCCTCTGCTTGTGTTTTGCATTTGGAACAGATTTCTTTTCAGGTGGGGTGGGGGAATAGAACTCCTTAGCATCAGAGCGTGTTAATAATAATATATGAAATGCTAATACTCTGAAGATCATTTTGAAAAATCCTTTCTTACTGAGCATCTAGAAGCCAAGAGGAAAGCATATGCCAAATTTCAAGTTTGTAGGCTTTACAGTTGTGGAGATTTTGTGATGATTTGTGAGTAGTATTTTGCTTTTATATATTTAGATTATTCTTTAACTAAAGCAATACTAAGCAAGGTGGTTGAATTTGGTGAGACTGGACTTGTTAAACCAGGATGACAAAGGTTCAACACATTGCTTGCTATGGCTGAATGATAAAGAATTTGCATTCACAGAGACCTGAACAACTTCTAAACACAATACAATTTTGTATGGCAGTTGATGACTCAACCAGCTCTGACTTCTACATCAGATTTGTTTCAGTGACAACTCCAAGCTTCATTTAGTCAGCATTTTTATTATTATATTTTAACCCATGTGCAAAATAGACTTTTCCTTACAGCTGACAATTATGAAAGATGGCTCAGTTAAACTGGATGATATTTGACTTTCATAAAGTGAATCCAAGATTTGTCTAACAAAAGAATAAATTGCTTCTTTTCTATTTTTAGTGATTATTCTGTTAAGCATCTTTCTAAATGTCATTTTTGTGTGTATGTGTGTGTGTTCAGAATCATGGTTGTTCACAGAGAGAAGAGGGTCCTCTTATGAAATATACATGATGATGCAAATACAGTGGCATACATTACTTGCATTGGAAATCAGGACAAAAGAGCATGGGGGTAGGACTTTCCCTAACATCACTGTAGGTATGCCGTGATTTTGATGTAATCTCAATTTTCTATGGATATCCATATTAAAACCTAAGCCCTGCTGACTTCCATGAGCCTTACTTATTCCAAGATTAGTAAGTTATGCTATTGGTAAGCTATGCATTGTCAGTACCTAATAGAACATGGGTGTCAAAGTTGATTTCATTGAGGGCCACATCAGGGTTGTGTTTGACTTTCGGGGGGCAGGATGGGTGTAGCCAGGGTGGGCATGGTCAGCTTGATGTCACTCATGTCAGGGGTGCCTGTGGCCTGCGTGCTCTGCAAGTGAAAAGGGGCTCCTTTTCAGCTGCAACAGCCTCCTGCATCCCTCCTGAGCAGGGGTGGGATTCTACCAGTTCGCACCTATTCGCTAGAACCGGTTGTTAACATTCTAAGCAGTTTGGAGAACTGGTTGTTAGAAGAAATTACTGGCCTAATCCTGTAAGCAAGGCAGGAAGGAAACATTCTGGTGTTGCTTACAGAAACTGCCTCTCCGTTAACCCTTATTACATTCTTGGCAGGATTAGACTTCCTCTCTCAGGAACTTCTCTGGAGGTTTTTTTCCCTCCTTTGCTGGTACTTTGCTTGTGTTGAGTGACCATTCAAAGTTACAATAGCACTGATAAAAGTGACTTATGACCATTTTTCGCACTTACGACTGTTGCAGCATTCCCACAGTCATGAGAGGCCAGGCGAGGAGATGCGTGCCTCGATGTGAATGATATTGAGTTGGCCATGCCCAGCCAATAACATGACCACCAAGCCACGTCTACCTAGTCACATGATCACCAAGCCATGCCCACCACCTAAGCCACGCCCACAGAACCGGTTGTTAAAAATTTGAATCCCACCCCTGCTCCTGAGCTCCATTTTCACTGGCAGAGGCACCTTTCACTGTTTCCAGGGCAGCCTCGCAGGCCAAATCTAAGCACTTTGTGGACCAGATGCCTGTAATATAATAAATGTTTCATTTGCACCAGAGTTTGATTATTAATAATTTTCTGCAAAAACCCAAATCCTCTACAAATTGGTGAGGGCTAGGAGCAAAATCTTTCATAAGTTAACAAACCATACAGTTTGATTTCTGTACCAGTGTATAAAGTTGCAGAGATTTATTCTGAGATGCATGAACTGTGCATGGCATCTCGCTGAGACTATTTCAAAAGCATCAACTCTTTAAATGACATTTTCACCTTCAGCAAATACATTTTTGCCTGGTAGGAAGGGTGATTCCATCAAGCTACAAGCAATCTACGCTGTAGTCGTGCTGTAAATAGGTGTCAGCCCTCATTACATTCTTAGATTTAAATCCCATTTATCAGTTTTCATATAGTTATGGTTGTTCTGACAATTTCATTTTGCTCTGATTGCACTGCCTTTTGCCCTAAAATACATTGTGATATATTTGTTGAAGCTACTGTAGATATTTGAAGCATTGAAATATGATACACGTACTTAGTAGCCATGTACATATATTCTAATTATGGGAAAATTGCATATATTAATCATTCATAAGACAGTACATTAGTTATTGGATAATATGCAAATCCTCATTCTGGTGTTATTATTATATAGAATGCCAAACAGATATATAATTGTATTATATAGATTTAATATTACTCTATTAATCAAAGAATTCTACCTAAATCCCTATGCTGTATTTTATTTCTAAAACTGAACAAAGGATGAAAGGCTGTGTGCTATCTCCACTTCTCTTCTCCCTATATACCAATGACTGCATCTCAAATGATCCATCTGATAAAATACTGAAGTTTGCTGATGACACAACAGTCATTGGTCTCATTCGAGACAATGATGAATCTGTATACAGACAGGAGGTTATACAACTTGCCTCGTGGTGTAACCGGAACAATCTGGAACTGAACACACTCAAAACCATAGAAATGGTGGTAGACTTTAGAAGAAACCCTCCCATACTACTACCTCTTACAATACTAGACAACACAGTATCAACAGTAGAGACCTTCAAATTTCTAGGTTCTACTATATCACATGACCTAAAATGGACACCTAACTTCAAAAACGTCATCAAAAAAGCACAACAAAGAATGTTCTTTCTGCGCCAACTCAGAAAGCTCAGAAAGGAGCTGCTGATCCAGTTCTACAGAGAAATTATTGAGTCTATCATCTGCACCTCTATAACTGTCTGGTTTGGTTCTGCAACCCAACAGGACAGACACAGACTTCAGAGGATAATTAGGACTGCAGAAAAAACAATTACCACCCACCTGCCTTCAATCGAGGACTTGTATAAGCACGAGTCAAAAAGAGGGCTGTGAAAATATTTACAGACCCCTCACATCCTGGACATAAACTGTTTCCACTCCTTTCCTCAAAACGACGCTATAGAGCACTGCACACCAGAACAACTAGACACAAGAACAGTTTTTTCCCGAAAGCCATCACTCTGCTAAACAAATAATTCCCTCAACACTGTTCAACTATTTACAAAGTGTACACTATTATTACTGTTAATCTTCTCATCACTCCTTATCACCCATCCCCTCCCACTTGTGTGTCAGATCCATGTATCTGTCATTTCTTCAGAGGAAGAAGAAAAGGGGGGGGGAACTGATAAAGAAATCCTTTCTTGATGTAACCTGAATATATTTAACCTTATATCGAATATGCACACCCATACATGATACAATGGGGGGGGGGGGGGGGGAAAGAAGCCAGATGGCCAGAATCTAACACCTCTGAGAGGCACAGCCAGGAGATGAGGGGTCCATAAAACTCCACAATGAAGTGCTCTGGGAAATCTCCAAAAACAGTCCGTTCTAAAAAGGGGGTGGGGGAGGAAGTTAGGTACGTCTTGGGAAAGCTACATGAGAAAAAACCTTCCTAAAAGGGAAGGATCCCCTCCCAGAGGGGCTGGGGGGGGGGGAATTAACATATTGGGTTTTGTTTCCCTAAGTAAACGTTGGGATGGGGGGGGGATTCTAAACTCCCTTATCTATCACTGTATGCCTGAGGGACCTCAGACGCTGCTTTGAATTCCTACTGGACTGTCTCATCTCAATAAAGGATTCCTTTTGATAAGTTTGGTTATCAGAAGTTCATTCTTATTGTTTGAATGGGAAGAAGTTCCGTAGCCTGACATTGTGACTGTAACTTTGTTGCTTGTATCCTCTGTTTCCTAGTATGATTTGATGTTGATTGTACCCTATGACTATCATTAAGTGTTGTACATTATGATTCTTGATTCTTAACGAATGTTCCTTCTTTATGTATACTGAGAGTATTTACACCAAGAAAAATTCCTCGCGTGTCCAATCACACTTGGCCAATAAAGTATTCTATTCTATTCTATTCTAAAAAAACAAACAATATAGACCCCATATTGTATTGGGGTGATTTTCATCCAAACATTATTTTATTGTGATTTTAATTCTTTCAGTTTGGAATCCACTCAAAAACCTTTTGTTATTTGGAGGAAAGGAAAGGAAAGATATAGATATGGACATTATTGAGGATTTGAGCAATATGAACTCTTAAGTGGAATTGATTTAAAGAATAAATGGTACTCATACAATAACACAACTTTGGAGGTTTTATTAACATTTCTAACATTAAAAAACAGCTTTTCTTCAACAGTGGTCTAATACCATGTCTCTAAAAAATATAACTCTGTAAAGTGTATTTTTTTTTAAACATTGAAAATCTCATATGTGAAACCAAGGGAACTCATCTGATGTATTACTGCTCTGATGACACAATGCACTTGTTTACAGGCCATATCTTGCCATTTTATAGCTAGCTATTGATTATGCACTCTCAAATCAATCAAATTCTTCTCAAGAAATAGTAATATTGTACTTCTGAACCTCATTTTATGCTGTATTACTGAACCAGTATTACAGAAAGTCATTTCCAAGTGAATACTGTTCACATTATTGATGCCAAAAGCAGATGCTACAACAACATTTTCAGATTACATTTGTTACACATATGCATTCAGACTTGACCTTGTTTTTATTCTGATCAAATACTGCTTCAACTGTAATCTAAATAGCAAGAATTTCTGAAAAAAACATGAATAGTTAGCAGGGAATGATCAGCAACACTCATTATTGTAATTATCATATGACTGTTTTATCTGAAATCTGAGTTGTGTTCTTAATTAATTTAACTTTAAAATGGGAGATTAAGTTATCCCAAATAGTGTAGTTTAAAAATGGAAATTATTTAAAATCAGTCAGGGTTCTGTTATTTTTTTTTACATATATCTTCCCACCAAGATGTTCAAAATAATATATAGAGGACTTTTGCATCTCCCATTTCATCCTCATAACTGAGTCATAAATGAGATCTAAGAGAGGCTTTATTTCTCTTAATCTGAAATGTTAATAACCACTAGATGATGATTCCCTTTAATAGCTGTGTTATATTTTTTTGGCTGAACATAATATATAGAACATTGTTATGAGCTAAAGGAACTGGCAGATGTGACTTCAGAACCATTGAACCGTATCTTTCAAAGCCCTGGAGTACCAGAGGACTGGAAAAGAGCTGATGTGGTTCCAATATTCAAAAAAAGGGAGGGAATGGATCTAGGTAACTACAGACCACTCAGCCTGACATCAATACCTCGGAAGATCCAGGAAAAAAATGAGCAATAGATCTGAGAACACATAGAAACAAGAAAAAGCTATTGGATTAATTGCTTTGGGGGCTGCTTGGGGGTGACATTTCTCTGCGGACCAACAAAATTTTCTTGCAGACCACCAGTGGTTCCCTGCCCACTGGTTGGTGACCATTGGTTTAAACTGTATGATTAAGAGTTGCAAGAACTCGATATGTCTAATCTAACCAAGTGTGACAAGTTAGCAGTCTTCCAGTATTTGAGGGTCTGTCATAGAGAAGAAGGGGTCAACCTATTCTCCAAAGCACCTGAAGGTAGAATCGAAAAGAGAAATCCAATCTAGAATTAAGGACAAATATCATGTCAGTAAGAACAATTAATCAGTGGAATGGTTTGCCTCCAGAAGTTAGAGAAAAGCACAACATTTTAGAAATCATTTGATGTTATACAAATGGTGGCAGGGAGTTCATTTCTTTTTCCTTTCCAGTCTTGGGATCCAGAACTGATAGTACTAGTTTAATCTAGACTCTCCAAACAATTTAAAGGGATTAGGAAGCCGTCAACAAGATATCAAAAGGAGGGTTGTATGTTGCTTTCAAAGTCATTCTGAATTGGGAAGCAATTGATAGCTTTGTAATATTTGTTTTTGTTTTTTTAAGAAAACTTTATTGAATTTTATTACAAAAAGAAAAAAAACATTAAAAAGTATATAATTCAATAACAGCTGTTTGTGGTGCATTATCATATAGCAATCATTTGTGTGATAATGATAGTTTATACATAACTATATTCTTATTCTATCTATGTTCTATATTTAATAATCATCTATCCTTAGTCTGTCTCCAATCTATCCAATTGTACCATTGTTCCCATACCTTATAAAATATTGAAGATTCCTTATCTTTTAAACTCAACATTAATTTATCCATTTCAGCACAATTCATAACTTTTTGTATAACCAGTTTATTTATTTATTTATTCCATTTATATACCGCCCTTCTCCCGAGGGACTCAGGGCGGTGAACAGCTCATCTAAAAACCCCACAAAGAATACAAAAGTTAAAAAAATATTAAATTTCAATCGGCTGCTTGATAAAACTAACAAAACCCCACCCCACCCCCTTAAAACCCAATTTAGAATTAATAAAATGGAGACCAAATTAAAACCATCTTAGCCAAGGCCGGCCTGCTCAAAGAGCCAGGTCTTCAACGCGCACCTGAAGGCCCTCAGGTCCGTGCCGGTACGGAGCTCCGGTGGCAGAGTATTCCAGAGGGCGGGGGCACCCACAGAGAAGGCCCTACTCCTCGGCGCCGCCAGACGGCACATAGCGGCCGATGGCACCCGGAGCAGACCCTCTCTGTGGGAACGCACCGGCCTGTTGGAGAACGCTGGCAGAATGCGGTCCTGAAGGTAACCTGGTCCCATGCCATGGGTTGCCCTAAAGGTCAAAACTAGAACCTTAAAGCGAACCCAGAGAGCCACCGGCAACCAATGCAGCTCGCGCAGGAGAGGCGTCACATGGGCACTACATGACGCCCCCATGATCACCCGCGCGGCTGCATTTTGCACCAGCTGGAGTTTCCGGATGCTCCCCGCAGGGAGCCCCATGTAGAGGGCATTACAATAGTCCAGGCGAGAGGTGACAAGGGCCTGAGTGACCGTGCGCAAGGCGTCCCGATCCAGGAAGGGCCGCAACCGGTAGATCCGACGGATCTGATGAAACGCCCCCCTGGAGACGGCCGCGATGTGATGTTCAAGCGACAGCCGTACATCCAGGAGGACTCCCAGGTTGCAAGCCCTCTCTGTGGGGGGCAAAACTTCCCCCCCGATAGCCAGCGAAGGTGTCAGCTGGCTATATCGGGGCGCCGGAAACCACAGCCACTCGGTCTTGGATGGGTTGAGCCGAAGCCTGTTCCCGCCCATCCAGTCCCGCACGGCCTCCAGGCACCTAGACATAGCCCCCACAGCATCGTTGGGGTGGTCCGGAGTGGAGATGTACAACTGGGTGTCATCTGCATACAGTTCTTCTATAGGTGTGAATGACTGTTTCCAACACTGAGCAAAAGCAATCCTGGCCGCAGTCAATATATGTAGTAATAAGTATTTTGTAGTCTTTACATATTTTTTTTAAGATCCCCAATAGGAAGAGCTCTGGTTCTAAATCTAATTGTTCATTGGTAATTTCCTGTAGCCATTTTTGGATTTTAAGCCAATATTTTCGAGCCTCTGGGTAAGACCACCACATATGATAATATGTTCCCTCTTTTTTTCTACATTTCCAACATGTGGGATTCAGTTTAGGGTTCATTTTCGCTAATCTCGAAGGGGGTAAGTGCCACCTGTAAAACATTTTATATGCATTTTCTTTGTATGTTACTGATTTTGTTAATTTATGATTTCTATTCCATATAGTCTCCCAATCTGCTAACTTTATATTATGTCCAATGTTTTGAGCCCAGGCAATCATACATCCTTTCACAATTTCTTCTTCCAGTTCTACTTCTAAGAGATACTTATAAATTTTAGTAATATTGTTTTTATCTGGTCCTGATAAGATTTTATTTAATTGTTGTGGTTTCAAATATATTCCATAGTCTTTTATATCCTTATTGTATCGGCTTTGTATTTGAAGATAAGCCCACCTTGGAGCTCCTGTTTTGTTTTTAAATTTCCATTTATATCCAATAGATCTTTATATTTTAACATTTTATTCAGATCTAGGTTATTTGGGTGAATCATCGTTTCCATTATAGATAGCCAAATTGGGATTTTTATATAATGTTTCTTTTTAACCTTGATCCAACTGTATATCAGCGAATCTCTGATCAAATGTCTATAAAAATATTTTTGTTTTGTAGGTCCTATTTCCCAAAGAAATGCATACCACCCCCTTTGAAGGTCATGACCTTCTATAACTAATATTTTTTTATTCTTTAAATTAATCCAATTTTTTAGCCAAACTAATGCTGCTGCCCTATAGTATAATTCCCAATTTGGCGATCCAAAACCACCTCTGCTCTTCATATCTTGTAACAATTTCATTTTTATTCTGGGTTTCTTATCCTGCCAGATGAATTTTAATGTCATTCTATTGAGATTATTGAAAAAGGTCTTATCTAATTTAACTGGGATGGTTTGGAATAAATAAAGAAATTTTGGTAATATAGACATCTTTATGGCTGCTATTCTTCCTAATAATGACAATTGCATTTTCGTCCAAAGTTCTAAATCTTTTTGTGTTTGTTGTAATAGCTTTGTAATATTTGGACACAGTTGAATAACTACTAGAACAAAAGCTAGTAACAAGAGAAAAATAAATTGATTAAAGGACCACTGGAATTCCCTAACAACATGTCCTTATATTTTATTGAAATTAGCAAATTGAACTCAATTCTATTTCATAATGCCTTATAAACAGTTTAAAATCTACAGTATTTGAGAATTATTATAACATTCAGTCTGTGATATGTTACTTGCAGGATTATAGCTGCTTCTTAAAAGCTGTCAAAAGTGACCCTTTAAAACTCTGTTCATTAAAATATTTCCTTGAAATATCTTCTTGAGATGAGTGGTGATAAATTCAGTGTCAGTGTTATATAACACAGATAATGTTTTCTGGCATCCTAACTAGCATCAGGGCTGGAGAATCGATTAGTTTTGATCTGTCTCTGCAATCAAATTAATAAAATGGTGCCCAAAAGCATTAAGAATTGCATTTGTTTTATTAATCTAAAATGTTTTTAGTCCACCTTTAAAGTTACCTCCCTTTCAGAAAGCATTATACTGGAAACCCAAACTACCAACATGAATAAAATATAAATAGTCAGCTATAAATCCATGCAGTAAAGAGAAAGAGAGAAATAAATGAATCTTTATTCAAGTCTATAAATATAAGTCTTAAAGGCCTACAGATGGCCATTTGTTTTAAAGGAGTTTAAAGTTGCACCACAGTTAAAATCCTTTTTAAAATCAAGCTGATCTCAACAAGCATTTTCGACTTCCTTATACTTAGATGTATAACCAGCCTTAAACAGACAATTAAAATGTCATTATGGACAATAATGATAGAACAGAAATTAAATACATCTGGGATACCTGTAGCTTCCTGACAAACTTTAGAATATGTCCAAAATAACTAGTGCTACAAAGTCTGAACAATATTGAATATTAGTCCAAATTGAGTTTACTCACTCATAGTTCTAGACATAGATTGCTGGGAACTTATGAAATATCTGTAAGACACTTACTTTCTCTAGCTTGAGGAAATAATTTTTCAGGGCCTGATATAACATCTTCTCATCCACACCAGAGGTGATATTCAGCAGGTTCTAACCAGTTCTGGAGAACCGGTAATGGAAATTTTGAATAGTTCGGAGAATCGGCAAATACCACCTCTGACTGGCCCCGCCCCCAATTATTCTCTGCCTCCTGAATCCCAACTGATCGGCTGGGTCTTCTTGTGTTGCCCTGCACAGGAGAATAGATCTGGAAAGCAGGTTAGTGGAGTGGGGAGGGAATGGGACTTTGCAGTAACCTTTCCTCAGGAGTGGATTGGGAATGGAGATATTGCAGTATCCTTGCCCTGCCACACCCACCAAGCCACACCCACCAAGCCATGCCCACAGAACTGGTAGTAAAAAATTTTCAATCCCACCACTGATCTGCACTATTATTTGGCATGTGTGCCAACATTTCTATATCAGTGCATTTATCCTTATAAAGGTAAAGCTTTCCCTATCCACTCTGGATGTGTGTGAGCTTATTTCCATTTCTTAACTGAGAGAGCCAGTGTTGTCCAGGAAAATTGATATAATATAATATGTTCTTCCCTATTTATAAGGATTTTTGAAAGGAAAATCCACAAATCCCAAACCTACCAACACGAGAGCCAAATTTACTTTATTTAAAATTTATTTTTACTTAAAGCGAGGCAACAGTTACTATCAAATATAACTTGAGAATCTTTTTTCTCTCTCTTCTTCTTTTAACTGCTTGGGTTTACTTATTTATATTGTTAATTTCTGACATTCAATAAAATAAAGAAAAATAAACATTTATACCAACATACTGTATTTCTTTAAATCACCAGAAGCAATCCTTATATATTTATCTTTAAATACATTAAGCACCCAAAGAATATTCCATCCCGGTCTTTACTCTATAATCACTGTTGAACCCTTTGCTACACATTCCAGTTTTTCGCATGCATGCTTCACTTCCATCGTATTTCTTCTCTTATTGCTTTCATCAGCCAACTTTCAACTCCATATCTGTGCAAAACATTCCATAATTCAAGTGGTGTTTTTTTTTTTTTTACTTCATTATACAATTCGTTTGAATCAAAAAATATTCAATAAACTCTCACATGTCAGAGTGACTACTGCGATTCTGCTTGGATATCAATGGCAGCTTGCAAACCCTGGCTCCAGTGGTGGAATTCGGCCAGTTTGCACAACTTCGGAAGAACCGGTTGTTAACTTTCTGAGCAGTTTTGGTGAACTGGTTGTTGGAAGAAATCAATAGGGAAGAGAACTGGTTGTTAAATTATTTGAATCCCACCACTGCCAAAAACAGGAGTAGTCTAATGGCCTGTTCTTCCTCAGATAGTTTACATTTATTCAAGCCCCAAAGGAGTTAGGACAGCATGTCGAGGCAGACAAAAAAAGGATAAGTGGAGAATCAGATTAAACAATTCTGTTCTATTTGTCATTTTGAGATGACCTTTTCATTTACCCTGTCTTGGGCTAACCAACTAACTGAAGCTTCCCTGGAAAAGGGACACATTCTTAATAGCCCTAATTAGAACATGGATCAAATGTTATTTATGATCCAAGATCAAACACTAGGACCCAGATGTCTTCCTGTTTAGAGCAACTATTGTAATCAATTGTGGATAGATCTGGCTATTTTGTACTGTTACCAAAAAGTGTATTAAAGAGGCAATTATATTGGAACTTAGATTCAATAAACCTATTGTCTATTTTATTCCCTTCTATGGTTGATATGCCATAGACATTCTACATTTGCTTAATATCTAGTAGCACTGCAGCCTTGCCGTTTTTGATATTTTCACATTTTTATGACTATTTCCTGACTATGCAGAACAATATTGAGCAGTCTTTCTATAATATCAGTGGAGAGCAAGTTTTATCAATGAAGAGCCATTTCAAAATAGGACATGTAGACATATCATTGATCTAATATTGGGAATAGATAGTTTCACTGCTACGCCAATGTAGAAGAGTAATCTCTTTTTGTTGCACCATAATCTTAATAATTTATAAATCTTCATATATTGATAAATTCCTATTTTTTCATCTAAATCTTTATACATCATATTAATAATTTTTAAAGAACTATTTATTTTCTTGATTAAGTTATATGTTATGTACCACCACATTCCCACTTACAATGTGCCATATGCCATAGTTGCAGTGGTAGTAATAATAATCTTTATTTTAGCCATTGACTACCATAACATAACATTAGATAATGAAAATTTACAGTCAACCCAATATATCCTAGCTGTAGACAAACAGCTAAATTTTAAAATTACTAACACACAAGGCAACAAATTATGCTATGCAGTTCATTGCCTAGTGTGTTAGTAATAAACGTTCAATTTACACTTGAAGTTACAAATGCAATATTATCTGAAGAAGCCAATGTAATATTATCTGAAGATTCTGGCATTAATAAGAGTGAAATGTAATTGAATTATTTTTTTCTACCCAAAAGACAAACACAAGGATATTTCAGAATATCCATTCTATGAAGCAGATGGCAAAAAAATTGGAGAGCTGAAAAAATGAATTTTTAGAACATTCTGCTTCATTTTGAGGGGGGCAGTATTTCTTGCAAACACAAAGCTAATCTTCTGTATATTTTGTTGATTAATATTAAGCAGATGCAACTTTTTGTCTAAACATAAAAAAGATAATTGCTTTATAGGCTGGTGACTCAGTTAATATATATGGCAATATTTTGCGAATGTTGATAATACATGGGCAATATACAAAGTCAAACGGAATCACAGATAAATATGTCTATGCATTAAATCCATGAATTGTTAATAACAGAATTAGAAATGACTTTGGAAGTCTTCTAGTTCAACCGCTGGCTCAAGCAGGACAACCTATACCTTTCAGGAAAAATGTATGTCCAATCTCTTCTTAAAAATTTCCAGTGATGGAGGTGCCACAACATCGTCATTCCACTGATTAATGGTTCTCACTGCCAGAAATTTCTCCTTAGTTTCAGATTGTATTTCTTCTTGGTAAGTTTCCATCCATTTCTTCTTGTCCTGCCCTCACGTGCTTTGAAGAATCAGTTGCCCCCACCACTCTTTGTGATAGCCCCTTAAATATTGGAAATCTACTATCCTGTCACCCTAAGTCCTTCTCTTCACTAAAGCAGATATACCCAGTTCCTGCAATGCAGGACACTAGTGAGACTGAAGAAGATAAAATAAAAGTAACATAAAAGAACATATTCATATACATAAAACTAATCCTGACACCTGAGAATAGAATTAGCCATTTGAAAGCCATTTCATTCATTCATTCTAAACCTTTTGCCCTACTTGGCTCTGATTAAAAAAAAATATTTCACAGGTAAAATTTTATCTGATGAATAAACTACATATTAGATAGCATTCTAAACATGCATATTATAGTGCAACTTTTATTATTATTAATTTTTACAAAAATGGCATCTTTCTTTTCAAAATAAAAGAAAAAAGTGCTAGTGGTGCTGAACTCAGGAATTTTTGTCAAAAGTTTAAGAGGCTTAAGTTGAACATATGAATAACTAACTTTTTCTTTTAGACACAAGTGAGTCACAAAAGAATTTCAATAATACAAAGACAAGGCAACATATTTTTAGAAGTCCAATCAATGAAGATATTATCCTTTTAGTGATGTTAAAGAAATATGTAAGCAAATGCAATCTCTTCAGAAGGTTATATGAGAAAATCCAATTTGAACTTGACCTTTGAAATTTTATTATGAAAGTACTAACTAATCTGTTAATTATATTTATTCTAAAAGGATTATATAGTACTATCTCAGGTTATTAAAAGTGGATTTTAAATAAATATATTCAATATATTATTGTTTTTTGAAGTAGTTCCTATAAAATGATATTTTTAATAAAGAATTATAGAAGAAACTTGAAAAATGTGCTGTATATAAAACTAGAAATTTCTAATCTATATGTTGGGATATTTTATCTAAAACAAACTATAAAGAAGCTAGATGATTCAATTCAGGTTGGCTAATGAACTTTTTAGAACTAAGATAACTTCATGACAAATTGTTATGTGCTTTTGAAGACTGAAAGCTTCTTTATTCTGATACTAAGAAGTAATAAACACAATTAGAACAGAAACATTAAATCTTAAAATACATAATTTCTTTGGTGAATTAAAATTATAGGAATACAGTAATAATAAAGGCATGTGATGTCTTAATCAGGTTTGTTTTGAGATAAATACTGCCAATTGGCCTTAAATTACTTAATTTAATTTACATTTTAACTTTCACATTTTTTAGGCACTGTTTGACACCAAATAGATGTATCAAGTCTCTTCTCAAGCGAGTATTCATAGCTTAGTATTCATACCTCCACTATCAAAGAGGATCCTGGGCGCTGCACTGCAATGGAGAAATGGTGTCATGCCTCTGTTAGAGTCTGAATCCAAGGAGGAAGATGGACAGGGAGTAGGAGTATGGCTCCATTGACTGTAGAGGAAACTGTGGAAGGGCAGAATCTGGCTGGGCAGAGCAGGTAGAACAAGGGAGAGGGAGTTCAACTCCTCTTCATCCTAAGGAACTCTGGCTCACAGCTCGTCTGGAGACCTGGTGGCCACCTGGGATGGGTCGGCCGCCAGGACTCTAGATCGAGTTGTGCCCCTGCGACCTCTGACCCGGCACAGATCCCATTTGGCTCCGTGGTATACGGAGGAGCTACGGGAGATGAAGTGCTGGAAAAGACGTCTAGAGGGCATTTGGAGGGCGAGCCGTTCTGAGTCTGACCGAACACAGGTGAGATCTCATATTAAGACTTACCTTGTGGCGATAGGGGCGGTGAAATCTTCGTATTTCTCCACCCTTATTGCGTCAGCAGAAAATCGGCCTGCTGCCCTGTTTAGAGTGACCCGCTCTCTACTTGAACCGAGAGCGCGGGATGACCTCTTGCAGGGTAGGGCAGAGGAGTTTTCCCGATTTCTGCATGATAAAATCGCTCAGATTCGGGAGGGACTCGACTCCAATTGGATGGTCCCGGGGGAGGTGTCCGGGGCAGGTCTTGTGAGTGTTATCTGGGGGGAGTTCGATCCTGTGACCGCCGAGGGTGTGGACAGGCTGCTGGGAGGGCTGAATGCCACCACCTGTTTATTGGACCCGTGCCCTTCCTGGCTGGTTTCGGCCGCCAGGGAGACGACACGAGGCTGGCTCCAGGGGATTGTCAACGCTTCTTTGAGGGAGGGGGTGCTCCCTGCCGCCCTGAAGGCGGCAGTGGTGCGCCCCCTCCTCAAGAAGCCTTCCCTGGACCCAGCTATTTTAAACAACTATCATCCGGTCTCCAACCTTCCCTTCGTGGCGAAGGTTGTTGAGAGTGTGGTGGCACGTCAGCTCCCCCAGTACCTGGAGGAAGCTACTTACCTCGATCCATCCCAATCGGGCTTCAGGCCTGGACATAGCACTGAGACGGCATTGGTCGCGTTGGTCGATGATCTCTGGAGGGCTCGTGACAGAGGGTTCTCCTCTGTCCTGGTCCTATTAGACCTCTCGGCGGCTTTCGATACTATCGACCATAGTATCTTGTTGCGACGGTTGGGGGGGTTGGGGATTGGTGGAACCATCCTTCGATGGTTCTCCTCCTTCCTCTCCAACCGTTCGCAATTTGTGTTGGCGGGGGGGGGAGAGGTCCACCTCTAGGCCCCTGCTTTGTGGGGTGCCTCAGGGGTCGGTCCTCTTTCCCCTCTTGTTCAACATTTATATGAAGCCGCTGGGCGAGATCATCCGTGGTCTTGGAGTGAGGTGTGATCTATATGCGGATGACACCCAGTTTTACATCTCTACTCCAGACCACCCCAACGATGCTGTGGGGGCTATGTCCAAGTGCTTGGATGCCGTGCGGGATTGGATGGGCGGGAACAGGCTTCGGCTCAACCCATCCAAGACCGAGTGGCTGTGGTTTCTGGCGCCCCGATATAGCCAGCTGACACCTTCACTGGCTATCGGGGGGGAAGTTTTGCCCCCCGCAGAGAGGGCTCGCAACCTGGGTGTCCTCCTGGATGTACGGCTGTCACTTGCACATCACATCGCAGCCGTCTCCAGGGGGGCGTTTCATCAGATCCGTCGGATCTACCGGTTGCGGCCCTTCCTGGATCGGGACGCCTTGCGCACGGTCACTCAGGCCCTTGTCACCTCTCGCCTGGACTATTGTAATGCCCTCTACATGGGGCTCCCCGTGGGGAGCATCCGGAGACTCCAGCTGGTGCAAAATGCAGCCGCGCGGGTGATTATGGGGGCGTCGCGTAGCGCCCATGTGACGCCTCTCCTGCGCGAGCTGCATTGGCTGCCGGTGGCTCTCCGGGTTCGCTTTAAGGTTCTAGTTTTGACCTTTAGGGCGACCCATGGCATGGGACCAGGTTACCTCCAGGACCGCATTCTGCCAGTGATCTCCAACAGGCCGGTGCGTTCCCACAGAGAGGGTCTGCTCCGGGTGCCGTCGGCCGCTATGTGTCGTCTGGCGGCGCCGAGGGGTAGGGCCTTCTCTGTGGGTGCTCCCGCCCTCTGGAATACTCTGCCACCGGAGCTCCGTACCGGCATGGACCTGAGGGCCTTCAGGCGCGCGTTGAAGACCTGGCTCTTTGAGCAGGCCGGCCTGGGCTGAGATAATGGTTTTAATTTGGTCTCCATAGCATTTAATTTTAAATTGGGGTTTTAAGGGGGGGGGGGGGTCTTTTTAGTCTCATTTATCAGCCGATTAATTTAATACTTTTTTAATTTTTGTATATTTGTGGGTTTTAGATGGGCTGTACACCGCCCTGAGTCCCTCGGGAGAAGGGCGGTATATAAATTTAAATAATAAATAAATAAATAATAATAAATAAATAAATAAATAAATAAATAAATAAATAAATAGCTTGTAGGATTTATCCAACTGAAATTTCTGCAGATTAGGGATATTGAATTCTCAAAAATTCCTTTGTTTTATTGCCAGCATTGGCAGTGCAGTATCAGAAGGCATTTTTAATCTAAAGAAACATTTACTACCCAAAGGAAGATAGACAGCAAATGTATTTTGTTTAGCATACGAGAATGAGTTCTCCTGATGTTGCAATCTTTAAAAAGCCCTCTGCACCTCCAGCAACACTGGCTTCTTCTTGGAATGACCATTTGAGTAATATGCTGGTTAATCATACGGTCATTCCAGGAAATCTAGATATAGAAAGGCCCCTCTTTAGAAAGTGCCTGCATTTTTTGCAACAAGCCCAGTGGTGGGATTCAGCTAGTTTGCACTGCTTCAGGTAAACCAGTTGTTAAATTACACCCCCACCTCCACTATCAAAGAGGATCCTGGGCGCTGCACTGCAATGGAGAAATGGTGTCATGCCTCTGTTAGAGTCTGAATCCAAGGAGGAAGATGGACAGGGAGTAGGAGTATGGCTCCGTTGATTGTAGAGGAAACTGTGGAAGGGCAGAGTCTGGCTGGGCAGAGCAGGTAGAACAAGGGAGAGGGAGTTCAACTCCTCTTCATCCTAAGGAACACAGGGAGGAACGGAGAAGACAGCAATGTGGGTTGCATGGCTTACGGGGAAAGAAAGGGCCCTGATCCCCTTCATTAGCCACAGCTGGGAAGAGAGTTTAAAAGAAATGCATGCTGAGTGTGACAGCTGCTGGGAGCAAAAGTGAGTTTATCTTGTGTTGACTTTGATTATCTGTGTTTATGGCGTCTTATTTATTGTCATGCCTTCACGTCTGGAATTCTTGCTTCCGCCCTGAAGGACTAATTACCTCATTTTGCCTTGATTGGACTTATAGTTACAGTTTTTTGTCGACCACATTTTGGACTTGATTCTCTGCAGCCAAAGGCTGTTCCTGGGAGAGTTTTTTTCTCCAGCCAGAGGGTAACCAGGACATTGGGGGCAAAGTTGGAACTAATAAAGAGACTCCTACTTATGATCTGACTGTGTTGCCTTTGTGCCACACCCCAGGTCCTCACAAATGGGCAACAGAGCGGCTAGTGCTTCTCCTTTGAAGGCTGCTTTCTCCTCTCCCTGCTCCTCCTCTGTCCCTCGTGCTGGCTGCTCCATTGCCTATTTCTCCATTGCAGCGCAGCACCCAGGATTCACTTTGATAGCTGGGCGGTAATTTAACAACCATTTCACCCAGGGTCAAGTTAGCCATTGCAGGAGGCTTGTCCCACACGTGCAGCAGAGCTGGAGGACAGGGGTGGGCCATGCCTCCCATGACAGCCAACCTAACCCTGGGCGAACCGCTTGTTCAATTATCTGAATCCCACCACTGAACAAACCTTTTTTTTTTTCTTTTTCATACACCATTGTACTCTTTTCATACAGTTACAAGAACCCAAATAATGGCACTTTAAAATAAGAAAAAAGCATAAATCTATTAACCATCTGCAGGTGTGGGGGGGTAGAGAGAGAGAGAGACAATAGGAGGAAAGATGAACATTATCCAGATTTTCTTTGTGACTGGCATTCATGCCACTGGAGATAAAAAAAAAAAAATCTTCAAATCTATTCTCCCTGGAACTCACAATGAAATTCCCTGACATTCTTGATATAGGCTTGTGAAAAATGCATGATTTCAGCATATCGTCATCCTGAAAGGCTTCATCATTTGCTATAGATCAGCATCTTACATTTGTACCTATCAGTAGTTAGGAGAGTTCTTGTGCCCTTTTTGTATCTTATCACATAACTCCCTCCTGACATTTCCCCTTGATTCTCTTTGTGGCCTTTTTTGTACAGTAATTGTCTTTTTATGTCTGTCTGTCTTGTCCATGGCTATTGGCATGGCACCCATAATATCAATTCTCACTTGCTCCAGGGGACAACCCCTCTCAGTGACACCACTCAGCTTTCAAACAAATTTCTTCAATGCGAACTACTTGATTATATGTCATAATAATAAGCTTATTCAGACTGAAATGAAGCCATGGGAACGCAGTGTGTAATTTTGTTTTAATGGAACAGAATGCAAAAAGGCCCATGTGCACAAACAGTTGCTTTTTGTCCAGGAAACAACCTAACCTTACAAAGCATCCCAAAGCTTAAAGCCAACTGCAATTGAAAAGTCATGCTGGGAAATGCGCAGTCAAGAATAGGGGGAGGACTGAGCCATGGTCTGTTTGGAACCAGGCTGCACAAGTGGTGGGTGAGCAAACACATGCACGTGAATCTCCCCTTGCACAAAGTTCCACTCGCAGAAGCTCAATTCATGCAAGTGGCAGACGCTTACGCTCGTGCGTGCCAATGATTAGCTGCTTTCCACTCACAGGAAATTATCCGCACTGGGCTACCAATACAGCCACAGAGTGGTCAATGTTTGGAATACTCTACCTGACTCTGTGGTTTCTTCCCTAAACCCCAAAAACTTTAACCTTAGACTGTCTGCTATTGACCTCACCCCCTTCCTAAGAGGCCTGTAGGGGGCGTGCATAAGCGCACCAATTGTGCCTACTGTCCCTGTCCTATTGTTTCTTTTTATTTTTCTTATAAGTATCTATCTCATGTATTCAAAACTATGTTTATTCTTATACCTGTATCTTGTAAGCGATTGACAAATCAAATAAATCAAATAAATAAATAAAAGCCAGAAAGTTTGGGGACTGCTGGCTTAGTCAATTGTTAGTTAAGTTGCTCTAGGAGCCAGGGACTGGGTTTGCAAGGAATCCTGGGATATTCCTATCACATAGGGAGGTGGTCTTCAGAAAGCTGGTCGGTCTTTTTTTTTCTTCCAATTTTTTTAAATTTCAATCTGCATATGCACAACAATATATTAACAGTGTGGCATCAATATATCAGATATTTTAGTATAGGCAAAATTAATAATATCAATCATATCTCTCAATGCATATATTTCACATTAATTCATAATCCTTCAATGCTTATTTTTAACCTTTCAAAACTCTCTCCAAATGCCTATCACCATATCGGTTAAATATACCTAGTCATTCCATTATTCAATTTTCTCCCTACTTTTATTTTATTTTTTAAAATAAAAAATTCTCATTTGGCAAGCAGTGTGGTTCCAAGTTTCACATCTCAATACAAACATGACCATAGTTACCTGTTCATTATATTTGTTTAGTTTCATATTGCATCATCCTTATTGTTAAATATTAAGCTTATCTTATCCAATTCCAATTCATGTTATATTAATACATTCTCATATCTTATTTTACAATGTTATCTAAAATTCTCATCTCATTTCTGTTGTCATTTCTCATATTACTTTTTTCTGTCACATTTGTCATTTTATCAATCCGTATCTGTAAATATAATTGTCCCCTCTGGTTAGTAATTTGAGCTAACCACCTTCATTCTACCTTAATATCAATTTCCCTATCTAGTATATAACACAAATATATATATTTTTCTCAATTTCTCATTATATTTTCTCAAATACCTTATGTTACACAACTCGCCAAATACCTTATGCTCACAACTCGCCTGGAGACCTGGTAGCCACCTGGGATAGGTTGGCTGCCGGGGCTCTGGATCGAGTTGCGCCTCTGCGACCTCTGACCCGGCACAGATCCCACTTGGCTCCGTGGTATACGGAGGAGCTACGGGAGATGAAGTGCCGGAAAAGACGTCTAGAGAGCATTTGGAGGGCGAGCCGGACTGAGTCTGACCGGACACAGGTAAGATCTTATATCAAGACTTACCTTGTGGCGATAGAGGCGGCGAAGTGTTCGCATTTCTCCGCCCTTATTGCGTCGGCAGGAAATTGGCCTGCCGCCCTGTTTAGAGTGACCCGCTCTCTGCTTGAACCGAGAGCGCGGGATGACCTCTTGCAGGGTAGGGTAGAGAAGTTTTCCCGATTCCTGCATGACAAAATCGCTCAGATTCAGGACGGGCTGGACTCCAATTGGGTGGTCCCGGGGGAGGTGTCTGGGGCAGGTGTTGAGAATGTTATCTGGGGGGAGTTTGACCCTGTGACCGCCGAGGGTGTGGACAGATTGCTGGGGGGTCTGAATGCCACCACCTGTTTGTTGGACCCGTGTCCTTCCTGGTTGGTTTCGGCCATCAGGGAGACGACACGAGGCTGGCTCCAGGAGATTACCAACGCTTCTTTGAGAGAGGGGTCGTTTCCTACCGCCTTGAAAATGGCGGTGTTGCGGCCCCTCCTCAAGAAGCCTTCCCTGGACCCAGCTGTTTTAAACAACTATCGTCCAGTCTCCAACCTTCCTTTTATAGCAAAGGTTGTTGAGAGTGTGGTGGCACATCAGCTCCCTCAGTATCTGGAGGAAGCTACTTACCTCGATCCGTTCCAATCGGGCTTCAGGCCTGGGCATAGTACCGAAACAGCATTGGTCGCGTTGGTCGATGATCTCTGGAGGGCCCGTGAGAGAGGGTTCTCCTCTGTCCTGGTCCTATTAGATCTCTCAGCGGGAGAGATTTTGATACTATCGACCATAGTATCCTATTGCGGCGGTTGGAGGGGTTGGCGATTGGGGGAACTGGCCTGCGATGGTTCTCCTCCTTCCTCTCTGACCATTCGCAATTTGTGTTGGCGGGAGGAGAGAGGCCCTCCTCTAGGCCCCTTGTTTGTGGGGTGCCTCAGGGGTCGGTCCTCTCCCCTCTCTTGTTCAACATTTATGTGAAGCCGCTGGGCGAGATCATCCGTGGTCTTGGGGTGCGGTGTCACCTGTACGCAGATGACACCCAACTATACATCTCCACCCCGGACCACCCCAACGATGCTGTAGAGATTATGTCCCGGTGCCTGGAGGCCGTGCGGAATTGGATGGGTGGGAACAGGCTCCGGCTCAACCCATCCAAGACCGAGTGGCTGTGGTTCCCAGCGCCCCGATATAGCCAGCTGACACCTTCGCTGGCTATTGGGGGGGAGATTTTGCACCCCACAGAGAGGGCTCGCAATCTGGGCGTCCTCCTGGATGCATGGCTGTCCTTAGACCATCATATTGCGGCCATCTCCACGGGGGCGTTTTATCAGGTTCGCCTGATCTACCGGTTGCGGCCCTTCCAGGATCGGGACGCCCTGCGCACGGTCACTCACGCCCTTGTCACCTCTCGCCTGGATTACTGTAATGCTCTTTACATGGGGCTCCCTGTGGGGAGCACCCGGAGATTCCAACTGGTGCAAAATGCAGCCGCGCGGGTGATTATGGGGGCGTTGCGTAGCTCCCATGTGACGCCTCTCCTGCGTGAGCTGCATTGGTTGCCGGTGGCTTTCCGGGTTCGCTTTAAGGTTCTAGTTTTGACCTTTAAGGCGATCCATGGCATTGGGCCAGGTTATTTGCAGGACCGCATTCTGCCGGTGATCTCCAGCAGACCGGTGCGTTCCCACAGGGAGGGCCTTCTCCGGGTGCCGTCGGCCTCTATGTGCCGTCTGGCGGCCCCCAGGAGTAGGGCCTTCTCTGTGGGGGCCCTGCCCTCTGGAATACTCTGCCACCTGAGATACGCACCAGCACGGACCTGAGGACCTTCAGGCGCGCGTTAAAAACCTGGCTCTTAGAGCAGGCTGGCCTGGGCTGATACAGTTTTAAATGTCTCCTTTAATTTGGTTTTAACCTGGGTTTTAATATTCTTGGGGGAGGGTTGTTTTAGCTTAAACAGCTATTATTTAATCTCTTTTTAACTTTTGTATTGTTTGGGTCTGATTTGGCTGTAGACCGCCCTGAGTCCCTAGGGAGAAGGGCGGTATATAAATGTTATAAATAAATAAAAATAAATAAATAAATGAATGAATCATCTATACATTACAAAATACTATTTTCAATATATTCTTATATATCACAACATATTACCTTGTGGAATCTCCTTCCTTGTCCTTTTTTTTCTCACTCATTATCTCTCACTCTTTGGACAATGTACTTTCTTTTCATCCTTGTTTGTTTCCTATTCCTCTTTGTTTTCTGGTCCTTTCTCTTAATTCCTTTTTTTCCCATTCTTATTCCCCTCCATTTCTCATTCCAGTTATTAAACTTTTCTCTCTCCCTCTTTTGATTTTTCTTTTGCCCTTCTTTTTTCTGCTTCTTCCCTCTCCCTTTATCCATTTTCCGAACCATTCTCCCTTTTATCATCCCATTAGACCACAAATTTTTAATTCTAATTCCTTCCCCCCTCTGCTTAAATAATTATTGTTCGTTTTGTCCTTCAGTGTTGGCTTCTTCTTTATAGAACTCCTCCCCCTCTGGTTTATTTTGTTCTTGTGTATGCTGAGTCACCATTTCTAATTTCTGTAGTATATAATTGCACATTTCAAGTTTAATTTTTATCATGTCCCTTATATGTTGCAAATGCAATCTTGACTCTTATAAGTCCAATCTTATATCAACAAATAGTTTCTCCATTATATCTTCTCCTTTTTTTCTTTTCTTTCCTCTTTCTTAATAGTAAAAATCCTCTTCTTTAATAGATATGTATTCAATCCCAGAGTCCAGTATATTATTTCAGCCAATATCTTTTGAATTTATTTTCAACAATCCATACCCTTGAGTCTTTGTTCAGATGGTAATTAACAATAATAAAGTTTCTTTTGTTTTCTTTTAACTTCCAAAATCTAAATTCTTGAGAAGACCAGACACTTTTTAAAACATACTGAAGTTTTCCTGTACCATCAGGTGATCATAAGTACATTTTTTTTCAGTGCTACCATAACTTAGAATGATTGCTGAACAAATAGGTATAAGCCAAGGATTTATGTATTATCAGTGATATGGGTTAACATTTTAATTTCTTATCACAATTATTTAGAAATAATTGCCAGAAGCAATAAAAAAATGATCTATACCTTCTATTTTAATGCTTCTCCTTTACTCTTCCCCATAGTTGTCATAAGCTTCTTGTCCACCATGTTAAAAATGTCTGGAAATGAAATCAGGTTCAGAAACTGCATATAGATTTCAAGTCATTCTTCAGGTTTGACAATGTGCCAAGCAGCTTAAGACTGCCATGTGGAATAATTAAACATCATAGTTTTGCTCCTGATTCTATCCTTCAGGTTAGCTCATAATTCAATCCTATTCTTCAGCCTCCAACAATGGAATCAAGAGATCTATCCATTCCCCCCCCCCCACCCCATTTCTCTCCCAGGCTGTCATCCATCATTTTCAAATGAATGAATACTGAATAACATTGTTATATAGAAATACAGTACTAATTCAAATATATGAAGCCTATTCAGTACATTTGAATAAATGAATAAATTCAATCCTGCTAGATCTGATGAAGTGGACAGGCTCTTTGATGCTGTTAGGACAACCACCTGTCAATTATATCCTTATACCTCCTGGTTGGTGAAAACCTCCAGATTTGTGATCACTAGGTGGTTTCAGGCAATGATTAATTTCCTCACTGCAGGAGGGATTTTTCTGGGGCCATTTACGGAAGCTCTGATTTGCTCCGCCTAAAAAAACCCATCTCTTGATTCTACTTGCCTGGAAAATCTTTATCCAGCTTCTAACCTTCCCTCCTGTGAGTCCCTTGGACTGCAAGGTGATCAAACTGGTCAGTCCTAGAGGAGATCAACCCTGACTGGTCTTTAGAAGGCCAGATCCTGAAGATAAAACTCAAATACTTTGGCCACCTAATGAGAAGGAAGGACTCACTGGAGAAGAGTCTAATGCTGGGAAAGATTGAGGGAAATAGAAGAAGGGGACAAAGAGAATGGGATGGCTGGATGGAATCACTGTATGATTCTTAAATGGACTCCAGAAGCTGGTAGAGGACAGGAAGGCCTGGAGGAATGTTGACCATGATGGGTCAGACATGACTTTGCAACTAACAACAACTTTCCCTTTTTAGAGAAAATGGTATAGGAGTGGTTGCTTGGCAACCACAGCAGTTCATAAACGAAATATCTGGACCCACTGCAGTCAGGATTCAGGCCCAATTATGGAACAGAAACAGCATTGGTTATATTGTTTAGGATCTCTGGTGAAAGCGGGATAGGGAGGTGGGATTCAATTTTTTTTTACTACCGGTTCTGTGGGTGTGGCTTGGTGGGCATGGCAGGGGAAGGATACTGCAAAATCTCCAGCCAAAGGTGGTATTTGCCAGTTCTCCAAACTACTCAAAATTTCCGCTACCAGTTCTCCAGAACTGGTCAGAACCTGTTGAATATCACCTCTGGATGCAGCAATCATTGTTGCTTTCCTTGACCTCTCAGCAGCCTTTGATACCATCATTGGGCCAGCTTCGAGGTTTGGAGCCGGGTAGTTGCAACCCTTCCTTCCTTCCTTCCTCCCTCCCTCTCAGTTAATCCCTTCATAATGAAATATTTATCTGATTTAACCTTTCATACAACCCATTTCCACGAGAGAGCTAGCTAGTTATAAACAATTTCACTCCTTAGCACTGATCCAATCCTCCAAATAACTAGCCACAGATTTAAACAGTATTCTTTTTCCCACTTGCACTTAATCCATAACCCCCCAAAAAAGAGGAAAAACAACCATTTTTTTTTCTAATTTGGATGTTATCTTCATCATATCTGCAACTCTTGGTGTTAAAGTTGTATTTTCTTCCTATTTCAAATATTAAAGTACAGCTATTAAGTTTATTGTCCTTACTTTGGAGGGATGTCAAGTAACAAGAGAAGGAGGTGAGTGATCAGAAATGAGGACAGCAAATATGTCACTACAACTTCTGTTGTTACAAGGATGGGTGGATGCGACTCAGCTTAGCATTGAGGAAAGGCTCTTTATCAATCAGCATTTTTCCAGGGATCCAGTTTGTATAAATTTATCAGTAAACTGGCTTTTACTTCAGTGCTATTTCCCCCCCCCCCACCCCCCCCCCCACACACAGGTACAGCAACAGCTGAATGTATGAAATGCCTCTGTCCTTGTCAAAATAAAAGATATCCCTTGGATGCACCTGGGTAATTTAAATGAGCTATTACCACCAAACAAGCAACAAAGGATACAAGTAATGTGTTCTCCTTTGGCCTCTGTTATATCATGTATCCATGCACAATGGCCAAAACTACAGTAGAAGTGTTATTTTTTTCCCACGGCATGTTTTAGGAGAAAGAAATAATTGTCAATGGATTTAATAAGTCTTGGCAATTGTTCTGTCACATCCCCATCCCAGACCCTTAATAGATAGTATATTTTATCAACAAATGAGTTCCTCAACCATCATAATTTCTTCATAAGAATGACTCCTCAACCACTACGACTCTTCTCTGTCTCCCCACAGGGCACAGATATATGTCCTCTGCCTTCTGAGATCTACCATCTTTTCGTGTCCAACTCTGTCTTCTTGTCTTCTGAGGAACAAAAATGGTTTGTTTCTTCTATTATAACCTTACAGCTCTTTTTTTAGTTCAGAATATCTTCTACATTTCTTTTTCTTGCTTATTATTCTTTTTTTTCCTTAGATGTGCTTCATTGATCTTTTTCCTAATGTAAAGGTGTTTCCTTTCTCACTTCTTTATGTCAGGCCTTATTTTTTAATCTAATAATCCAAATACTTTCCATATCTGTATTAGTATTCCCTTTGATGACTGATTGCGAATAGAATAGAATAGAATAGAATAGAATAGAATAGAATAGAATAGAATAGAATAGAATAGAGTAACAGAGTTTGAAGGGAGGTCTTCTAGTCCAACTCCCTGCTTGGGCAGAAAACCCTACACTACTTCAGACAAATGGTTATCCAATTTCTTCTTAAAAACTTCCAATGTTGGAGCATTTACAACTTCTGAAGGCAAGTTGTTCCACTGATTAATTGTTCTAACTGTTCATTCATTCATTCATTCATTCATTCATTCATTTCTGAAACACCATTACAAGTTTGTACTAATTCCAAATATATGCCAGGTAGATTCCTGGCAAGGATACAATCATGTCAAAGTATTGCAAATTATGCCTGCCTTGTTCATCTTCTGTTTTGCCAAGTAGACTTTTGAAACACATACAAGCATTGCTAAACGTAACTACAGAACATGACATGCAGATAGACAAAAATAGATGTTTGTTTATCTTGGGTTTTGTTTCCTAAAACATTTCTAATAAAAAGCTTTCTTTTTTCTTCATCCATTATCAGGCTCTGGGATTAGCTAAATATACATTGCCACATAAAGGGAAATATTTGTTAGAATTCTAACTCTTCAGTTCCCTTGTAAAGTTTGCCAGATCCACTGCCAAGTTCCTGCTTGTATTTCCTATTATGAGCGAGCATACCACTAGAGTAAGCACACTTCCTGGAACCTGGTGGTTTAAATTACAATAATCTTTTAGAGTCCAATCTGGGTCAGTCACTAGGACCAAAAGTTTTGTCTTTTCAGCTTTCAGACTTGTGCTGGAAACCATCTTCAGGGAACTTGTCTGCTCAGTCACTCAATAAGCATTATCAGCAATTCCAGAATGTATCCCTTGGAATTTGCAACAGGATAAGGTGTGATCTTTTCATTCCCCTCAAATGGACACCCAAACATAAAAACTTTATGGTTATTCCCAGCTTTTCTTTTTTCTTTTCTTCTTTTTTCTTTTCTTCTTTTTTTTTTCTTTTTTTCTTTGTTTAATTGCCACTAAGAAAGTAGCTGCTTTATATTCTTCCTATGAGATTCAGTGCATGTGACCAAAGAATGAGACATTTGCACTGTTTAATTTGCTCATGATTAATGCATGATTCGGTGATTAAGAATTAAAGGGCTATTTAAAAATCTGAAAAGAAGATATCTAGTAGATTCAGTGGAGTTTTTTTCTTTGTCAAACTGACTAACCGTACAATTCAAGGAAGGACACTTTCAGGCCTTTTCTCAGCTATTTGCCTCCTTTTAACTTCTAGTCTATTTCTACTATTTCTCAGCAGAGATGCTTCATTTTCCTATTAACCTTTTATAATACAATGCATGCATGCATACATACATACCATACATATATACATACATTTAAAAATGGATTGGCCTATCATAGCCATTTATCAAGCTACATTTTTGCCTATTTAGAGAGAGAGAGAAAGAGAGAGGGGGATGGAGGGAGGGAAAGAGGGGGAGAGACTGTTAATCAAGTTTGCTTTCTATCTCAGAACTTATCATCCTTTTAATACCAGGAGGGTCTATCAGAAGGATTGAGCAGCAACTGGCTAGACATTCCTCCTGCCCTCCCATTTATTCTTTGCATGCCTGGGAAGGGTAGGATATGGAGTGTAGACATTATTTGAGATTGTGAACAGGCATACAGATAGACGTGATCCAGTTGACATTGTATATTTGAATTTTCAGAAGTTTTTCAAAAAGTTCCTCTGTCAAAGAAACTGCAGTAAGCTTAGTGGTGGTGGGTTATCAGGTCAAATCCTCTCGTGGATAATGTTAACTGGTTAAAGGGCAGGAAAGAGACTAGGAATAAATGGACACAAAGAAATTACTTCTAGAAATGGGAAGACTCTCAAGGTGATGTGAGGTTTTTTTGCTGTTTTGTTTTCTTCTGTAGCTGAAATAGAGGCAATTGTTATAGCAATTTTTTAGAAGTGTACAGAAAAAGCAAGAAAAATAGTATTTCAGAAATGAAAGCATTTGTCTCTTTTTTTCGTCAGGGGAAATTTGTGTGTGGGTAAAGAAACAGAGTTTTATTTTTAAAAAATCCAAGCAAAAGCTATTTAGAGCTTTTATGTGAGGTGCTTGTTCTAAGGTACATATTTAATGCTTAGTTTTAATTCTAACATTCCAAGGCCTTAATATCTCATTTTGCAGGAATCCATTTCCAAGGTTAATAATAAGGCTGTGTACCAAGCTGGAAGTCTTCAATATTGGTTGAATATTCAATATTGGTTAGCTTGTCAACATCCAATTTTTAAACTGGCTCTATCCACACCAAAGAAGGAACAAAATTTGTTCAACAATACATCACAAACATCCTATATTTCTTATTCCATTGGCAGTGGAGGTACTGTGAAATTCAGCGTTTTTATTAAAAGAAAGAGTGGAAATCATGAAAGAGCTTTGTAAAATAGTCCACTGTAAAATAGTCCACTAAATAGTTGACTGGTACAAGTTACTTGAGATATTCAATGTTGGTCCCAACTCCACAATGTACCACAACAGCAGATCCCTAGTGTTTGTATTGCCTCAGGTTTTTCACCCCTGCATAAAATGATTTGTTAGCGATAACATTTTTTAAAGTCCAACCATATTACTTTAGTGAAACGTTGCTGATGCTTTAACTTGTGTTCATTCTAGTTGTAATCTTCTAAATGTTTCAGACAGATATTAAGTGTATGCTTCTGTAACTCTTGATTTTAAACTCTATTGTTTATTTGATTGTTTTAATGCATATTAGATTACAATATTACAGTTCCTTTTACAGATTCAATTTTTGTTGGAAGGTGAACCTTTTCACATTGTGAGAATGGTAAGAATTCTTGGTTGCGTGATTTTATAGATTTAACCACTGGTAAAAATTTAAATTGGCCTGTAAGCATAGAATATTACTGCAGCACCTCTGATCATTAGAGATTAATTGGAAAGTGTAATTGGGCCAAAATGAAGAAGCTCATTTATTGGTGGTTATGTGCCTTCATAAACACATTCCAACAGTTTAACAGATCCTGCCTTGGCTTCCAATAAGTCTTTCGGCATGCAATTCAATATGGTGTTTCTAGCCAATAAGTTTTTGAGTGGTTTGACAACTGGGTGCATTCAGGAACAAATTTTCTAAGGAGAATTGTCCCACCCAACTTGGTTTCAGGACAGGTTTTTAATACGTCACATTTGTGAAGTGATGAGGGAAGAATCCAAAGATATTTCTCAACTATGGCATCTGTTGGATAAAACTGGATAAAAAGGAACTTTTACTAAAACCATTTGAGAAGCCCCTATTTATGTGTGTGTGTATGTGTGTGTTTAATCATTAAACTGCATTATTTCTTACCTTGGACATATTACAAATATTGTTGAATGTTTCATTATTGTTAACTACTAGGATTAGAGATTTACAGCGGTTAGAATTAATCAATAACTACTAAATATCAAACTCTCCATCACATACCTCAAAATATAAAGAAAGCTTGGACGGGTGAACAAAATATTTTTGAAACACCACAATTACTTAGATTTTCAGTTAGGAACTTCTGCTAAAATTCCACTGAATAAAGTGTGACCCTATGTTTTAAAAATGAAATATAACCCCAGCCTTTTAAGGAAGGCTGGGAAATGTGAGGTATTTCATCTGTTGCTGAGGTACAATACTAAACAATCCTAGTTTTAATGATAAGTGTTAAGGGGAATTTGGAGTTACACTGGCTACATATTCTTCATTTCATAGGATCATGTTTGGCAAAAAAAGAGACCTTTCTTTTCACTTCAGTTGTTGAAGTCATTTAGGAGACATAGTAAATATCATCCTGCAGATCAGACATATCAAGAACTAGCAATGTGGAAGTTGGACAATCAATGTGATTTTGATGCTAGATTATTTTAGTTCTCTTGGCTGCTTATGACTCATTTTTCCCTCTGTTCTTACCTGCCTTGTTGTCTTGAGTTTGGTTTTGATACAGCCAATGTTTCCCCTTCCAATGCTACCTTTCCTCAAAATAGCATTATTTTTCTTCCTTAAACTCAAAGGTAAGATCAAAGATTTTTTTTTTCCAAAGAGCAAATTGAACAGCTGCAGAGAAGTCTTTCCTTCCTAAAGTAGGGAGAAAATGCTGGATGATTAAAGAGGGATACTATTTTTAGAAATTGATAAATAATAGCAATTAGAGAAAAATATAGAGGTGGCTACTACTCTGTAATTTTTATTTCCAATGACTATGATAGTTGCAGTGGGAAACATCTTCCATAGCTGTAAGAACTTTTAATTGTAATGTCCATACTTTTAATGAACTTACACGAATCACTAACTCAGTATAGTATATTAATTAAGATTTTTCTGAAAACAGGGTCAGAGAGCAAAAAAAAAAAACCCCAAGACTAAGACAAGCATTGTAATCTATTTTTGACTCCAAATGCACTTTACTTCTCAGAATGAGAGTGATTTCAGAATCAGGAATTTGACTTTGAGCTGAATTTGGACATGAGAATCTGAGTGAGCAGTCCTTCTCATTGTTTTCACTTTTATAAAATGGATTTGAACCTCACCTGACTGGAGGATGAGATGGGACATGTAAATATCAGTCTACAATTGTAAAGGAAAAGAATAACCCTTAGCATGCTCTATAAATGTCTGGACTACTGCAATGAATACATGGCTTTTTAAAAGAGGCACATGTTCTAATTTATGAGTTAATTTTATTTCTCTATTATCTACCAAAACCATTGTGGATGCCCCAATTTTGTTTTGTTTTGTTTTATTTTATTTGGAGAATGGCTTTCATTGAGGTCCCAAAGGGTTTTAGTGCAAGATTCCAGAGCATAGAAAAAAACTCTAATCACTTCTTTTTGGATATTTTGCTAATCCACCATTGAACCATCACTAAAAGCAATCATTTCTCTGTAAGGTTTTAGTAAACTGCAGCGAATAGAGATGGGCCACTTGAGAGTAGCAGGGAATGCAGCCAAATTTCTGTTCCAGTCCTGTCTCATTGGTTCCTGCTGAAAGTTTCCTCCTTTTTTGAACACATAATTGCAAATTTTTGAAAGTGGAGGATAGTATATAAATTTCATCAGTCTGCAGGTGAACAGGATCACGCAAGTCAGTTAGATAGTCCATCCAATGAATGCACTATACTCATTGCATGTAATATTTCCCACATTTTTCAATGCATGCCTAGATGGATACAGGCTGTATGTGACAATATTTCAAACAAATTCTTGACCCAAACAAGAGCATCTAAAAGAGTTTTCACACCTGATTGCATTCACTGAACGGCTGTTTCTCATTAACCTTCAAGAAATGGCTGCAGTAGAAATCAGCTATGTGGCCATTAAACCTTCAGCTCAGAAAATGAACTGACCAATAAGAAAGAGAAGAAAGAAAGAAATAACCATTTGGCTTCTTGTAAAGTCTTATTTTTTTCACTCGTTCACTGAACCATTGATTTGGAAAACTGCATTTATAATTATAGGCCACTTTGTCCTCCCATGAGATCAGTATTAGAGTCTAGCTCTTTATCACAACAGCGACTCTTTATTCAGCGACATTTTCATGTCTGTCTTAATGTGTATTTACTACTAAACAGAGCTTAACCTCAGTAACAACTATAACTGCTGTAACTTGTTTGTACTAATCGTCCATCAAACCCAAGGTGGATCACCACTGGTTTGTATTAGTTTTCAGTAGAGAACTTTTCAATCACTTTTTACTTGATATTTCTTACTGATAAGAACCTAAGACTGAATTTGGATCCTTTTGTATACAAAGTTTATGCTCTACCACAATCAGACAATAGAACTGGCTAACAATTTAAATATTTAAATGTGAGCAAATGATGGTTAAATGTATAGTTATGCAATCAATGGCTATCTTTACTAAGACAAATCAGTTCTGATGGTTTTTTTTAAAAAAAATCTGGGGACAGAAGTGGAAGATGGGTAGTACCTTTAGATTCCTGCTTAGAAGTTTTTTGGGTGTATCTGGTTGTCTAGCATGAGATACAGAAGGTTGGACATGATAGAAGGAAAATCATGTCAAATGTCATTAAAAAGTACATGCTTTTGTGAGCTTCAACTCACTACATCTGATGCAAAGAGTGGCTAGATTGCTGTAGGATTTAAATGGGGGTACACACTAAAGGATTAGCAGTCTTCTTCTAATATGACATTGTTGTGGTTAGCCGGCAGCAGATGAGGATGGCTGAGGAGAGCGAGGACTCAGATGAGGGGCCAGGACCATTAGGGAGTGGACCGCTGCCTTCAGAGATTGTGGGGGCTGGCAGCAGCGATGAAGAGATTCCCGAGGAGCCTGTGCCAAGTGCACATGTGCACAGGGTTGCTTGCAGGAAAGAGCAGCTGCAACAGCACGAGCAACTCGAGAGTAAGGCTGCAAGGTAATGGCCATTCCTTCAAGAAGATAAAAGGCAGCTGTGAAGCAAACATTCTTTGCAGGAAGCAAAGACATTTTGAAACTCAGCCTTGTGAACATTACAGTATATTAAGTTGCTATTTGAAGACTCTTGTGTTGTGAAATATTTCTTATCTGTGATTCTTGGCAGTCTCGTACAGTTTTGACAAGGTTTGTGCTTATCAAAGTTAATTAGTTTGCAGCAGCCTTTTAACCGGGGATTCGTAAGACTCATTAAAAGGTTTCTGTTCCCTTTGTTTCGTGTTTGTCTTACTGGAAAAGGGTATGGGTCAGAACAGACATATGCTACCACCTGCCAGCAATGATCCTCCGGATCGGAGGTGATTTCTACATAGGACAGATAAGACAAACTTTCCATAAAAGGTTGAATGGATACCGTTTGATATCAGAGCTCAAAACAAGGACAAACTAGTATCAGAAGATTTCAGTCTCCTGAGATAATTTATAGCAGACCTCAGAATGGCTGTTTCGGAAACAATGGAGTTTAACTTCAAATTCTGTAAGAGCTTGTTGAACTCATATACAGGGGTGGGATTCTACCAGTTCTGTCCATTTCTGTAGAACCGGTTGCTCTGAAAAGCAGCAAACAGAGAGCATACCTAGATTCATACCTGGTTCTATGTCTGCTGCTGTTTTGGCCCACCTGCCTGCCTGGGCTCTTACCTGTCCTTTATTTCCTGCTTTTTAAACCGCAGCTACTTTGCGCGGCACAGATGTGGTTGAAAAAGCAGGAAAAAAGGGATTTTCCAACCACTGCGCACTTGCACGCAGCGCTGCTCAGCTGTGCAGGCAAATTGCACTTGCATGACTCGCGCATGCGCGCACGATGCAAAGCAACAGAACTGGTACTTATATCAGTCGGATCCCATCCCTGCTCATATACATAAAAGGTTTCAGGTCACCTTAGCAATAACCAACCTGTCTTCTCCTCCCTTACCTCAATCTAACCACTCTGCTGCAGTTCATGAAGCTTGTCTTTTAATGAAATATGTTAGTCAGAGAAGGTGCAAACAAATTATTTCAGCTTTTTGGCTCAACTTGGCAAGCTTTTCACCCGATTCCACAGACTCTCTTTACATTACCCCCTATTTCCTCTAAATAGAAAAAAAAAAAACAGGTTTCAATAAAATTAAACTTCCTTTCACTGATGAATATATACAAATATGTAATATTTACAAGCCACTACCTCTGCTATTCTTATTCAGCTTAAGAGTGATTGTCTGGAGGCCCAGACTTCTCTTTTCCCTATCAGCTCAACCCCATGATGCCTTTTACAGGTGGAGGATATTGAAGCTTGAGAGGGGATTTCCTGTGAAGAATTCAACCCTTCAGCTCTGGAAATACTGGTCTGAATTATCTAGCCTTTGAGATGAATTCCTAAATCCCTGAATTTTTATTAGATCTACGGTAAAAAGCATTCAGCATTCTTTTCTGCCTTGTGGTTTTAGGATAAGGAGAACTGAGGTTAGATAAGAAAGGTTTACTCTTGTTTTGAGATGTCGTGATTTAAGATGTTGCACAAGATGTGGGGAAGGCTTGTAGTTCTTCCTTGAGCATGGAAACTAACCAGATAACTTTTAAGTCTTTCTTATAGCCTTAGACCAAGGAGAAAGTACTGGCAAACCACTTCCAAATATGTTCCAAAGGTGCTTTTTCAGGAGGCAACTGGACTTCCTTATTTTGTTCTTTGAAGACATTTTGCTTCTCATCCAAGAAGCTTCTTCAGTTCTGACAAGACAGTTGGGAATGGAAGGATTTATATTCCTTGCAGAAAGCTGGTCATTTGCATCCTTTTAGATGGTCATTGAAGCACTTGGAAGTTTATCTGTGTCCTCAGGATCACTTGAGTAGTGCTACTGGTTCCTGTAGTCTGCAATTTTTTCCCCTCTGGAAATCCATTCCTACTCCCACACCATTCCAAGGGTGTTCATCCCAAATTGTATAGCTAAAAGTCTGTAGAGATTCTCAGTCATCCAGATCATGGTTGTCCCAAAGGTGCTTTTTCAGGAAGGCAACTGGACTTCCTTGTTTTTTTCTCTTTGGAGATGTTTCACTTCTCATTGAACAAGCTTCTTTAGCTCTGATAGGATAGTGGGAAATGGAAGGATTTATATTCCTTGAAGACAGCTGGTCATTTGCATCTAAATATGTTACCTCATAGTCACCAGAAATCAAAATCGTCAGATTGAACAGAGAGCACCAAACACTCCCCACTCAAGACTGGCTCAAATGACCATGAAACAACCATTACAGTTTAGAACATTCAACATGGAATAACAAGTTGGCAGGGACCTTGGAGGTCTGCTAGTCCAACCCCCTGCTTGAGCATGAAACACTATACCATTTCAAACAAGTATCTGTCCAGTCACTTCTTAAAAGCCTCCAGCTTCTTCAACTTCTGAAGGCAAGGCTGCTTAATTGCGGCCGCGCGGGTGGTGTTACGCCACTCTTGCATGAGCTGCATTGGCTCCCGGTGGCCCTCCGGGTGCGCTTCAAAGTTCTAGTTACCATCTTTAAAGCGTTCCATGGCTTGGGACCAGGATATTTGCGGGACCGCCTCCTGCCATTATTGGCCTCCCGTCGACCAATATGCTCCCATAGAGTCGGCCTCCTCGGGGTGCCGCTGGCTGGATGGCTGGCGACCCCGAGGATGCGGGCCTTCTCGTTGAGGGCACCCTCCCTCTGGAACGAATTACCCCCGGAGATGAGGACCATCCCTGATCTCTTGACCTTCCGGCGCATATTGAAATCCTATTTATTTAATCAAGCCGGTCTGGCCTAGGGTTTTTAGGGGATTTTTAATTCGGTTTCATCTGGTTTTAGCTTTTAGCCCTCTATTTTTTAGCTTTCAGCCTTTTATATTTGGTCTTTTAATAGTTTTAAATTTTGCACTGTTTTTTGTATTTTAATGAGGCTATACACTGCCCTGAGTCCTGTTAGGGAAATAGGGCGGTATATAAGTTTGATAAATAAATAAATAAATAAATAGATAAATAAATAAATAAATAATTGTTCTCACCATTATGAAATTTTCCTTAGTTCTAGGTTGCTTCTCTCTTTGATTAATTTCCACTGATTGCTTCTTGTCCTGCCTTCTGGTGCTTTGCAAACAGGCTGATCCCCTCATCTTTATGGTAGCCCCTCAAATATTGGAACACTGCTATCAGGTCTCCCCTAGTCTTTTTCACTAGATTAGGCATACCCAATTCCTGCAACCGTTCTTCATAAGTTTTAGCCTCCACCCCACTAATCATCCTTGTTGCTCTTCTCTGTACTCTTTCCAGTGTCTCAACCTTTTTATCTATTGTAGTGACCAAACTTATATGCAGTATTCCAAGTGTGATCTTACTAAGGTTTTGTAAAGCAGTACTAATATGTGATCTTGATTCTATCCCTCCATTAATGCAACCTAGAATTGAACTGGCTTTTTTGGCTGCTGCCACACACTGATGGCTCATGTTTAAATAATTGTCCACTGGGACTCCAAGATTCCTCTCACATTTATTGGTATTGAGCCAATCTGTACCTGTACAAATGTTGTTTTTTTGCCTAAATGTAAAATCTTATTTTTATATACTCTAAATTTTCTTTTGTTAGATAGCTCCCAGTGTTCAAGTCTGTCAAGATCCTTCTAGATCTTAAGCCTATCTTCTGGGATGTTGACTATTTCTACTAGCATAGTGTCATCTGCAAATCTGATGAGTTTCCCTTCTATTCCCTCATTTAAATCATTTATGAAGATATTGAGGAGCACTGGACCTAAAACAAAATCCTGGGGTACCTCACTACCTACCTACCTCTGTGTGGTTTAACTTCCATTAAGGACTTCATGTGGAGTATGATTTGTCAGCCAATTACAAATCCATCTTGTGCTGGTGCTGTCTATACCACATTTTTCTTCCAAGAAGTAGGTTCTGTCTCCATCATTTATCATAACTTTGTTTCAATCAAAGTTTCATTCTTCTTCACTTTAGACTATCAGGGAGATATCCTTTCAGAGCTCACACCCACAATATGTTGGAAGATATGTGAGAACCATCTAGAGTTTTTTTCTATGTATTCTACGTCTCAGTCAGTAGATGGATTGAGGAGAAGCTCCAGAGTAGCAATGAAAACTGTAATGGTTCAAGGATTCTTATGTAATGTAAAGGGATGTACAAAAGGGCTCTTTTGGAAAGGCTATCATTTTTAAGCAACTTGTTTCATGGTTATAAATATATTTTAATTATATTCTCATAGGGCCTAGCTTGGATCTGAGTTGTTAAATTAAAAGTGGAATTAATCTGGTAAAAATCAAATGTGTAGCACATGACAAAGTTGATATTATCTCATTCATGTCCTATTATTAAAATGTGATTTGGCTTCCATTTGATTCAATATGCTAGTTTTTTTTTTTAAAAAAAAACCATTACCAATAAATAGCAGCATTCTCAATTTCAAAAAGAATTAGTACATTTAAAAATAACTATTTAGTATGTTTTCCTGTTTCTGTTTATCTGTCTGTTTCTCTTTCTTTCTCTCTCATCCTCCCTCTCTCCCACCCTCCCCCATTTCCTGTTTCATACTCAAATATTCTTCAGAGAGATCAAAACTAAGAATTGTTTTAAAAGCCTGACTTTTGGGGAGGTGAAAATAATTTTCTCTGAAATTTGACCATACACATTAACCTTCTCAAAATAATTTTCTGAAAGATGAATTTATTACAGTTTTAAAACTTCTGTCTTTCCATCCCAATACTGCAAAAGGGCACGACCCTAGATAACAGAGGAATGAGCTAAAATGAGGTATTGAAACATAATTTTCTGTGTAACTTTACCTGTGAACAAAATTTTCAGAGGTTGCTATTCAATCTGATGGTAACACTATTGTCAAAGAAGAGTTTGCTGAATTCAAAAGAAAGTGCAATTCCATTTAGTTCAAAAGTTTCCTCTGCCTGCAAAATACAGCATCAAAATATGTTTTACAAATCTAATAGTTCATGGGAATTTACTCCTTACAAACCTAATCGCTTCTAAAATGTAAATTATTTGTATACACACCATAGTACTTACTACTTTGTTTGATAGCAATAGGTATGTAATAAAGTTGAATCGGATCAATAATTTATCTAGTATCTGATGATGGTCAAATAGTTGTATTTGGAAAGCTCATAGGAATAGACAAGAGGGGTCCTTGGTACTCACAGAGCTTGGTTATTTCCTTGCAGATGTTTTATTACCCAAATTACATACCATGTTGTCTAATTTGGGTAATAAAACATTTGCAAAAAAACAACCAAGCACAGAGAATCCCTCATTTCAGCCCTGACCTACAAATATTCCCTTTTGTTTAATATGTTAAGATATTAAGATTTAGAAACTGATCAGCAGTGAGTAGCTGCACGATGCCATGAAGCTGATATAAGTCTGGCTGATGTAACAAGAGCGATTCAGCAGAGTATGGGTATTTCACTTTAAGGCTGGAGAGTAAAGTTCCCTTAAGATGTGTGTATATAAAAGGCAGCCATTAGAGGGCATGGTTCTCTTTGCTTGTGGCCAATATTCAGCGCAGAAATTCTCTGTGTGTTAGGAAGAAGGAAAGCTTTCTTGTAAAAGGTATTTCACTACCATGTGTATATTATCTTTATATATTTGTATGTTAAGCCTGCTAATGTCTAAGTCTCTGTGTGCTGTGCGTTGCTTCTGGGTTATCTCATAAAGGTAGTCACGCTGCCAAATATTGTATATTCTGTATATTCTAACAGAATATACAAAGGCTGATAGTCTTCTTTCATTGTGCCCTCCAATACCTGGTGATTGGTTGTAGAGTCAGCAAAATGTTTAGGCTGGATTTGGCATTTTTCTCCACCTATTCAGCCCTTCACAATGTCCTGAGATAGACAGATGTTGTTGTTTAATAATAAAGGTAGGATGGGTCTTCAAAATAAAGCTGCCTTTTGCAGTTGCCTGATTTTGTCAATGCCACTGTTCAAGTGCTGCTCTGGATATTTTTGGAATTTCACCCAAGTTGCCTATTGATACTGTATTAATTTTGTCATAGTTGTTCTATTCAAAAGAGTTCATATTTTGTGATTTTTCGCCAGTTGTTTTTCTTCTGTGCTGCTGTCCCCAGGTCCTGTCATGTCTCCTATCAAGATTATTTTTGTCTTTGTTATCAACAATTGATAAGTCTGGGGTGTTGTGTGGCAGAAATCTTGTCTAGGACAGAGTTCCCCAACCTTTCTGGGTGGGCGGCCTGGAGGGGGAAGGCGCAGATACCTTTATGCATGCATGAGCTCGCATGAAAGGGGACACACGTGTGCCATGCATGAGCATGTCATGCAAATGGAGCTGTGAGCACCCACGCAATGCTTGCGGTGATGCTAGCACCCATGCAATGCTTGCAGCTATGTTAGTGCCCATGCAACAGTCATGGCGCTGCTAGAGCAAGTGCAAGTGGGGGTGCATACACACAGGTGCACTGGTCAGCCACTCACCTGGCCCAATGGCTAACAGGCCACGGCTTGGTAGTGAGCCATGGGCCACAGGTTGGGGAGCCCTGCTTTAGGATATCACAGGTGGTGTCATTTTCTACTCAGGGGGAATAATATTCCACAATGCAGGTACCATGGCAGAAAAGCCTTTCTCCTGAAACATAACTTCATGTTGCGGGTATAGAAATTCTGCAAATTCTTTCCCACACAAATTTCTTTCCCTTTTCCCCAATAAAAAGGAGAGTGTTAAATGCATGTTTGAGTGCATCTGGTTTGTTTTACCTTTCTCACCATGAGCAGAAAAGCTAATGCATTAAGAATTTTTGTGGTTGTTTCAATGTTGTGATACATGCCTGAAGTGTCATGTTTTAACAGATGATTTCTCTTATTGTAAAGATCCACTGAGCCAACAGAGCTTTTATCAGCTGCTGTGAAGGTCAGTGTCCAAATGAGATCTCATGTTGCTGAGGGATTAATGGAGGCGTCTGTTTAATAATAGGTAGGTGAATGTTATGAACGTAAAATTGTGCTTTGCTCTTCTCTGAAAGTATCACATTTGGGAAGTACCAAACATTAATCACAATGTTGTCAGATTTCCTAGGTTGGTTTACTGTGAGCTATGTCATTTTTTTTTCAGACCTCATATGACTACTGATCAGTGACCAGTAAGAAAAGGTATTTTCTTACGCTCCATGGCTTGGGACCTGGGTATTTACGGGACCACGTACTGCCACCATCGGCCTCCCGTCGGCCAGTGTGCTCCCACAGGGCGGGCCTCCTCGGGGTGCCGGCGGCTGGGCGATGCCGGCTGGCGGCCCTGAGGGTGCGGGCCTTCTCGGTGGGAGCACCCTCCCTCTGGAATGAATTACCCCCGGAGGTGAGGACTATCCCTGACCTACAAACCTTCTGGCGTGCGCTGAAGATCCATCTTTTCCATCAAGCCGGTCTGGCCTAGAGTTATTTGTAGGGCTTTTAATTGATTTTAATGGTTTACTTTTAAATTCTCTTGATTAGTTTTTTATCTTTCAGCCATCAATTTAATCCTTTTTAATTCTATTTTAAAAATTGTATTTATTTGTGCTTTTTTACTTGGCTGTACACCGCCCCGAGTCCCGTTGGGAGAGGGGGCGGTATATAAAATAAATAAATTAAATAAATAAATAAGGTAGAGTTCCAAAAAGCATTAACTATTTAGAATTACCAAAATAAGTTAGCATTTCATTGATTCATTGCATGGATTCTAATGACAAAGTTATTGACCTCCAAATCATGTTTTACAAATGTGCGTGTGTGTGTGTATTCTTGATTATTGCCATTTGATAAGGATAAATCATTTCTTTTTCATTGCTGGACTTTCAAAAGCTATGTCTGTTCAATCACTAGAAGAGTCATTGCAATTGGTAAGAGATACGAAATAATTCACCTGAAGTATAGGAAGGCTGAAATGTCAGGATGTCTGCAGATAATGGAGGATATAACATGACATAATATCACTTACCACATAGGTTTCCTGTACAAACTCTTGTACAAACAGCAATAAATAAAGTGGGGAATCTAAAAGGAACTTGCTTCATGAAAAGGCATTTTCAGGAAATCATACCCACAACTGCATCAGTTATTGAATATGAAGCAATAAGTCACTGAATATCAAAGGGACAGGACAATTACACTTATGTTCTACTGTTAGCTCTTCAAGATAATACACATAGGAAACCAAAACCAAAATTTACAATACCAGAATCTTGCAAATCTAAAAATACTTCTTCCTCCCTTGCCTTACCTTCTAAATAACTACCGTGTTTCTCCAACAATACGGCCTTCACCAATAGGAATACCCAGCATGTTTTCTAGGCGTGAAATGAAATTAAGCACCTCCCCCCAAATTTAGGCCTAGTTTAAAACATGCTGGATGGGGAGGCCAGGGGTTAAAACATGCTGGGGGGGAGGGCGGGGGTTAAAATATGCTGGGGGGGAGGGAGGAGATTAAAACATGCTGGGGGAGAGGGCGGGGGGAGGAAACTTGCCTTTATCAGTGCCCTGAGGGCAGCCATGCCTCGTAACCAGCTGCTCGAGTCACCAGGCGGGTGGCGGCGCATGGATGTCGGGGAGCTGCCTCCATGGCTTCCACGTTTCCACCGGTGCTGCTGCTGTTGTCGTGCTGGCGGAAACGTGGAAAGCGTTTCTGCTGCCGCTTTCCACGTTTCCACTGGCAAGACAATAGCAGCAGTGTCGGCGGAAACGTGGAAGCATTTCTGCCGCCGCTCGGGTGTGTGCAGAAGCTCCGCACACACCCGAGCAGTGGCAGAAACGCTTTCACGTTCCCGCCGGCGCTGCTGCTGTTGTTGTGCCGGCGGGAACACCGCTGCCACCCACCCACTGATGGGGAGGGGAGAGAAATTAATTCACCCCTGAAAAAACGGCCTAGCCATTTTTTCGGGGCTCAAAACAAAATAAGGCCCTGCCTTAATTTGTGAGAAACATGGTAGGGAGGGTTCCTTTTGAGATGATTTCTCCATTCCTACCCCTCCTTTGAACTCAAATTTAATTTATCAGACTGTTATCTAGGCTGTTTAATTTATGTTTAATTAATCAGACTATTACAGGAGAAGATGGTCAACAGTTTTAAAGGCAGAAGAGGGCTTTATTCCAGGGTTGCGATTCTACAGGTTCTCACCTATTCGCTAGAACCGGTTGTTAACTTTCTAAGCAGTTCGGAGAACCGGTTATTGGGAGAAATCTCCTTTTGTTTTTTTCTACTCTTCTTACAGTCTTGGCAGTATGCCTAGACTTACTGTCTCCAAAGGAGGTTTTTTTTTTCTTTGCTGATACTTTCTTAAAGGGGAAGGGTTGTTTTACGCTTTTTACACTGCTGTTGGGAGGAAATACTCCCATGTTGGAGTTAGCACTTTGAAGAAATAATTGAATAATGAAGCAGAGCTGCCAGGAAGAAGCTTTTAATGACAAGGAACCAAGATTAGTGACATTCAGCAAGGCTTTTTGGCTAGCTAGAAAGATTGACATTCAAACGTGAGTTGACATACCCTTTTTGAGTTTTGGTCTAAAATTGGTGACCTTTCAAAGTTACAATGGCACTGAAAAAAGTGACTTATGACCATTTTTTTTAACTTACGACCATTGCAGCACCCCCACTGTCATGAGAGGCCAGGCGAGGAGAAGCGCCCCTTGATGTGAGCGATGTCGAGTTGACCACGCCCACCCAGTCACATGACCAGCAAGCCACGCCCACCAACTAAGCCATGCCCACAGAACTGGTTGTTAAAAAAATTGAATCCCACCCCTGCTTTATGCCCCAACGGCAGATAAAACAGTAGAACCATCTTCTAGGAGAAGGGAAACTCTGATTTCAAACAACCACTGCCTTGTGGCTATATCTATTATTGGAAAAGGCTTCAGGAGTCAACCTTGAGGCAAAATCTGGAGCTGGAGTCCCAAAGCAGTTGGTGACTGTGTAGTCATGTTCTAGTAACTCCTGCAACGCAGGAACTAATCATATCAGCTCTGCTATTCCATTAGACTATTTCAGCGATGTGGAGAATCTGCTGCTTGGTTAACAGTTTATCCTCCATATTAAATTACCCAGGCCTTGTGCTCTGAAGAGGACACTCCAGCTTTGCATTCAGCATTGAAACAACACGGGAAATGGCAGTTATTGGTTTCATAGCATGATACCATAGTCTCTTGAGACTGAAGAATGCCAATTCATATCTAGGCTGTGCTCTTCCTTCTATCTCCTAAGGTTATTCTCATATCCCTTGACATCTACATATTGATTTTCTTTTGACATCTGGTTGACTATCAAAAAGCAAAATGCTGGATGAGATGTCTCCTAGTTTGACTCTGCTCATGTTCAGCTCCTCTGTGTTGATTATTTCTTGTTCTTATGGTGGAAGAAGCTTCTGGCACTAGAAAACCAAATAGATCTGGAAGCAATATGCTCTGTCATCTCAATGAGGTTAGTAATAGTAAGGATTATTGCTTTTATGGATGGTTTCACAGTCAGCCAGATGTTGAGATTGGACTTCCAATTTTATCTACCTTGAGTCCTTCCTAAGAACCTGGGGTGGGCAGATGTTATTGTTTGACAGTGTTAGATGTAGCATTAATATTAGTGCTCTTACACTGAAAATTAATATGTAGTGAGTTTGGCTTAAATCCGTTAATTTCATGCTAATTTAACCTATATTGTGAACTAGGCATTTCTTGGTTCAAGATTGGTCCACTTGGTTGCAGTCTTAAACACACTCAATTGGAAAGTATACACCACTAATATCATGCTTTAAAAATAATTACAACTTAAGTTGCTTGTAATATGTAGGAGGCTCCTGACCTACAGTTTGAAAACCCTGGATTAAATAACAGTATTTGAAATTAATCTAAATATTAGTGTAACGCAAAGAAATATGCCTTATTTCCTTTTCAGTGGGAAATTTTTTCTACCATTCTGCTAACAAACAAAATATAGAAGAAGAATTAAAAAAAAAGATAATCCATCAATTCTATTACAAATAAATACATTGAAAACTATTAATTCTCCTGACAATTTTATTACAGCAGCGGGAACTGCAGAGATATAACAGGCAATATTTCTGATGTTGAACAAAAACAATAGGAAACTCCTTGCAAAACCAAATAGTAATCTAGGTTTCTTTTCTGTAAATTTTGGGAAAAATTTCTATTGAGCTCGGTTGTCAATGTTTAGATCGGGGTAGTTAACATCACTAATCATTTATAACCTGTCAACTTTATTTTAATAATTGCATTAATATATCACCGGTCTGCAATTTTTACCAGTCAGTTACCTCAAATATATTGGACCTCATCTCTTAAATTTTTGGATAACAGAATAGTGGTCAGGGAAGGGATAAAAAAAAAAAGGATAGATTAAAACCATACTTTCAAAATGTTGTCCTTTTTTTACATGTAACTCCCATGTTTCTTACCATCTGACCTGCGTGCATATACAACTTTTAAGATGGAACAAAATATTTTGCTGCACCGTACTAACATAGCTATCTATTTACAAAAAAAGTAAAATGAAATGGTTTAAAATGGAGATGGGCAATTGAAGATTTCTATATGTTGTCATTTGTCCAGTTAATAAATGACAAAAAAGGAAATAGGTAGGGCAAGAAATGGTAGGGCACATTGTCTATCAAAACATGTGGAACCTGTTGGGTTGTCATTATGAGCCCAGGAGAAAAGGAAGGCCATGAACATGATGATGGAATGCAGTAGATAAAGCTTCAGAAACGCATGGCTGCATTTGCCCATTCCTCATTACTCATTTGCTTCAACTGTATACGTTACATTTTTCATATTTAACCCCCTTCTGTGAACCATGATAAAATTTACTTGCAAGAATTCACTGCAGTAGATTGTAGTGACTGCTATATTACATTATGTGATGATGGAGGTATGAACTATGCAAAACGGAGGAGGAGGAAGAGGAGGAGGAGGAATAATTGCTGATGCTGAAAGCCATCCTGCTTTTTGGAGGCATGAAGAAGCTTCATAGCTGTTTTTGTAATAACAAAACATGAGGATTATTTACAAGGGCTGGACTCACCACAACGTAGTACATTTGTACAAAATGCTTTATTGCAGATTACACCTTCTCCAACCACTGATTATGATCTCCAGCAGACCGGTGCGTTCCCACAGGGAGGACCTTCTCCGGGTGCCGTTGGCCTCTATGTGTCGTCTGGCGGCTCCCAGGAGTAGGGCCTTCTCTGTGGGGGCCCCTGCCCTCTGGAATACTCTGCCACCTGAGATACACACCAGCACGGACCTGAGGGCCTTCAGGTGCGCGTTGAAGACCTGGCTCTTTGAGCAGGCTGGCCTGGCTGAGTGAGTTTCAATTGTCTCCTAAATTCGGTTTTAACTTGGGTTTTAAATTTTTGGGGGTGGGTTGTCTTAATCTAACAGCCATTATTTAATTTCTTTTTAACTTTTGTATTGTTGGGTTTGATTCGGCTGTACACCGCCCTGAGTCCCTAGGGAGAAGGGCGGTATATAAATGCTATAAATAAATAAATAAAATAAATAAATAAAATTACTCTCCAGTCTTCTAGGATTTACAAAAGGATGCTACCATGTAAATATGTCTCTAATATTCAGTTTTTTAATGTTTAGCTGAAGCAAATATCTATTAATCTATAAAGTATCATACAATCTTCACCTTTTTCCAAAAAGTTTTTACTCTAGTTAGGATGAGTTGCTGTTTCAAGATGGTAGTCCCTCTTCTAGTTGCTACCAAGCTCCCACCTGGATTTACTTCTTGCTGTAACTTTTAATCCTGGCAATTGAACAATAATCCTTTTGCCTACTTGTTATAGCTTTCAGTTTCCAGACATTGCCTCTGGTTCCCCACTGTATGCCTTTTGCTCATTACCTCTACTCCTACATTCACCCTTTCCCACTCTGTCTTTACATTTCATTTTGTAATGTACAGCTTGGAAACTATTCTCCTCAAGAAATATCAAGGAAAATAAAACCAATGAAATATCTCAAAAATTCTTTTTTCAAAGCCACAACGTATCATTTAACTGAAAGTCAGCCATAATATATTTTGTGGCTTCTAAATAAGGGAACCTTTTGAGATATTTTTAATATTGATTCTGATATTTTGCCATACATTCTGTATCATATATGTATTTTTTAGTAAGAGGAGAGATTCGTTCCTTGCGTCAGATAATTCAAAGGCACATTATTATGCAACTAGAAGTTGTAATATATTTCAATAGCTTAAATCCTATCATTTGTGAAATGATGATTTAACTAAAACCAGGATTTCTTGTTTAAAAACACGAATAACATGACTGAACTGCAAATATTTTAAAATATTTTAAAAATATCTAAAATATTTCCTTATATCATTTGTATTGTAGTGTATTGATTTTAGCACCATTATTTAAAATTTGCAGAAAATCAGCAGCCTTTAAAATAATTTACATTCTTCTCTCTATAAAGTAGGTAGATTATTTTTTCTTTCTGCAATTCCAGCACTTTAATTTATATTGGATTATTAATTCTTCTTGTTGTGTGCCTGATTATAGATATTTAGTGAAAGGTAATGCAGAGGTTTTTTCCCCTTTGGTTTCTACAATGCAATAAATATGGCAAAGTATTAGTCCAAAGTTTTAATTACATTGCTTTTGTTTAATTATAAATAAACTTGAGAAAATGTTTGTATATGTTTCTCTTTCTCTCTCTCTCTCTCTCTCCCCCCTTTCTCTCTATATACATATATATACACATATATACAGACATATGTACACACACACAAACACAAAGACACGCACACGTGTGTGTGTGTTTGTGTATTGTATGTGTGTATTAATTAGTGTGTTTCAAACAAATGAAGGAGTATGGTAGGTATTGAAATTTAAAAAAGTGGGGGAGAGAAATTCCAAAAGTATTTTCTTTTATAAATGTCCCAACACATTTTGAAAAATGTATTTATTTTTTCAAGGATGGTCACTCCAAAACCATTTTTATTTACTACACTGGGGTTTATCCCTTTCCTTTCTGCTCTGTTTTGGTTGCTTTGCTAAGAAAAGTTATTGGAGCTCTGTGCATTTCCAACTGTGGTTACAAAAGATTGGATGGTGCCAATTCTAATTCACAGAGTCCTTATACTCTCAAAATATTGTAAACTATTATTTGGTAAATACAACATAAGCTTTTAAAATGAACAGCTATCCAAAAGAAAATTTTCCAAATGTAGCAAGGCTTTTGTTTCAAAGACTTTCAGAAGTTAATTGACAATAAAACGAATCTTATAAAATCCAAATATCATTTTGCCATTGAAACCACACAGACTTTATCATGACCCTGTAAAACAGAACATATTGATTTTCAAGTTCTATTATTACTGTGCTTTACCTATCTATGACTTTGAGGTCAGCTCAATTTTCGGAAAGGTCTGAGGTCAACTCCAGATTTACTCCAATCACAAAAGAGAAACAAAAGTGCAGATTTGCACCATAAAAATCAAATGTGTTGGTGTGGGTGTGTGTATGTGTGTGTAAAGGGAGAGAGAGAGAGAGAGAGAGCGCAGTAGTTTCTCCTTCTCCTTCTTCTTCTATCAACTTCAGTTTCTAGCCTGAAGAATAGACATGGCCACAATGCCTACTTCTACTATTACTAAAGAAAGAGAGAGAGAGAGAGAGAGAGAGAGAGAGCACAATAGTTTCTTCTTCTTCTTCTTCTTCTTCTTCTTCTTCTTCTTCTTCTTCTTCTTCTTCTTCTTCTTCTTCTTCTTCTTCTTCTTCTTCTTCTTCTTCTTCTTCTTCTTCTTCTTCTTCTCCTTCTCCTTCTCCTTCTCCTTCTCCTTCTTCTTCTATCAACTTCAGTTTCTAGCCTGAAGAATAGACATGGCCACAATGCCTACTTCTACTACTACTAAAGAAAAATACAACATTTCACTGAAGAATTATGTGTCATTATAGTGTTTATTATATACTGGTCCAATCACTCTCTCTCTAGGCCCAATCCACCTTACAGGGTTGCTGTTTTGGGGAAAATAAAAGGAAGAATGCGTTCGCTGCTTTAAGTTAGTTGTACAAATCATGAAGATAGAATAGAAATAAATAAATAAAATAAAATACCTTCATAATAGTGTCCCTATTATCATATGATGGGGATAGTGAGATTTTAACAATGTTTTCCCTCCACATGTGAATGTTTGTATACTGCCCTGGGAACAAAAAATAAACACCTACATTTACATCGATTTTAGATCCGTTTATAGCTATGGTTGCAAGTGTGTATACAATAGAGAAGAGATTCTCTGTTGTATCTGCATTCTATATACATATATGCCAAATATTCATACAACTGTGTGAATATGGCTGAGATACTAATATCTGTGGATGCACTTTTGTCAAGACATTATAAGTAAAGTGTACATATTTGGGATTTGGAGGGGACTCAGGAAATTTCAGAGAAACAGAATGACGATTGGAGGGGGGGAATCGGTGGGAACAAGAACAACTTTCAACTTTTTGTTGGCTTTCTCATTGAGTTTCCTTGTGGGAAGCTAGCAGTGAACATCAAAAATCTTCCTCCCTCCCTCCCTCCCTCCCTCCTTCTCCTTCCCGTCCGGAAGGGAAGGAGGGAGGGAAAGAATATTATTATTATTGTTGTTATTGTTATTGCTATTTTTATTTATTTGATTTATATACCGTTCCCTCTCCCATCGGAACTCAGGGTGGTGTACAGCCAAGTAAAAACACACACTTACAAAATACAAATTTAAAATAGAATTAAAAGTAGATTAAATTAGTGGCTGAGATACAGTGATGATAAAACTGAACAAGATAAAAATTTAAAGAGCTAAAACCGTTAAAACCAATTTAAAAAACCTACCAGTAAATCTAGGCCAGACCGGATTGTTGGAAAAGGTGGGTCTTCAGTGTGCGCTGGAAGGTTTGTAGGCCAGGGATAGCTCGCATCTCCGGGGGTAATTCATTCCAGAGGGAGGGTGCTCCCACAGAGAAGGCCCGCACCCTCGGGGCCGCTAGCCGGCATCGCCCAGCTGACGGCACCCTGAGGAGGCCCACCCTGTGGGAGCACACTGGCCGACGGGAGGCCGATGGTGGCAGCAGACAGTCCCGTAAGTAACCAGGTCCCAAGCCATGGAGCGCTTGGGATATGTGAGTGACCAGAATGCTATGAATGCAGAGGGACCAAAGGGTGCTACAATTGTCTGTTGATTTTATCCTTGCAAGCTTTCCATAAGCAAACACTTTACTAGTGGGAAGATGGCAAGGAGCATCATCAATCATATCAGTTCCTTCCAGGTTCTCCATAGACTTGTGGAAGCAGTAAGAGAATATTGAAAATGAGATTCTTGTGACGGCAGCTGATTGTAATAGTACAGTGATGATACTGAATATCAGCAGAGCAATGGCACTGAAAAAAGCAAATAATTTCCAAAATTTCATTCCCTTAACAAGTAATGGATCCTGGTATTCTCTAGTTAGCCTGTTTGAGTTAGCCCGTTTGTTGACAAAGATTTCTCCCAATTGTTGACAAGCATTTCACCTAATTGAAGGTTAGAAAGTTTCAAACAGATGTAAGAGTTTTAGTAATATGTTGACGAAGATTCTCGATCCTCAGATCAAGTTATCTGAAAATTGAGTTATGGCAACTGGACTCCTTTTCTTTTTTTGATTTGAAACACTTTGATGATTATCCAAGTAACTTCTTCAGGCTGAGCAACTTGGTTGGAAGACCCCATATAGGTCCTCTGGGATGGTTTCATTTTTCATCTAATTTGAATAGGCTCATTAGGTGAGTAGGCAGAGAGTCGTTAAGGGTAGTTGTTCCTAAATCTTTCACCTGGGTGGATCATTAAGTGTGATTTCCCTGGTCAACCTGTGAAGACGTCTTGATCTTTCTGGAGAATGATGCAAGAGCTGCATAAGTAATATATGGATTACTTATTTATACCAGGTAAAAACAGGTTTTGACAAATCTCACAAATCCGTTTCTACTAAATGCTGTGGTGTCTTTCTTTTCATTCCCAACAGCAGCAAATCTGAATGTTCCAGCATTTTGTTTTTAAAAAGTATTTTCTCATTTATACACATCTTCCTTCACACATTTATGCACCCCCTTTCAGTTCATGTATACATCTTTACTTTAGAGCTTAAAATACTTTGCAGATCTGCTTTCTATTTAAAACAGCCTTCAGTGAATATGAAAATTTAGTCCCTGTAAAAGGAAGCTAGTTGATTATTAAATAAAGAGAAGGGTGTCTCAGATTTAAAATAAAGCCTCACAAGCATTTTATCTGCTCACTTCTCTGTCAAAGCATCTTACTGTTTTCTCAATAAATTCAGCATTTTTGGGAACGTGTGTGTTTTATGGTGACACTTGTCTCAGAAACTATTATGCCATCATCTCTAAAGCAAAGTTTATTACTATTCCTTTTTAAGTAGCAATGGAAAAAAAAGAACACTGACTTTAAAAATAACTTGCTTATTTTTATTTTGAGCATTGGACATTAGCAGCCATATTTGTAAAAAGCAATAGAGGGCAGTGAACAGTGGTGGGATTCAAAATTTTTTACTACTGGTTCTGTGGGCATGGCTTGTTGGGCGTGGCTGGAGAAGGATCCTGTAAAATCTCCAGTCAGAGGTGGTTTTTGCTGGTTCTCCAAACTACTCAAAATTTCCATTACCAGTTCTCCAAAACTGGTCAGAACCTGCTGAATATCACGTCCGGCAGTGAGTGAATTCTCATTCAAAGAAGAATTGTTTTAATTGCATGGATTAAAATGGAAACAAACATTATCTTCTCTTAAAATGTCTTCTTTAACATTAGTATCATCCCAGTAGTTTTTAATTTTGTTTTGTCTGTGACTGGATATACTGTAGTTTTCAGATGTAGTTATTAATTCATTTTCTTTATATTTGGGATAGTTATCTGATTTATTTGTCTATGGAGATTCTCAGTTATCCAGGTTATCAACTGAACAATAGATCAGATATCCTAAAGATGCTTTTTTCAAGAGGCACCTGGACTTTCTGGTTTTTCTTTGAAGATCAGATGGTCAACAGTAAGGTAAATCCTTCCATTCCCCACCATCCAGTCAGAGCTGAAGAAGCTTCTTGGATGAGAAGCAAAACGTCTTCAAAGAAAAACCAGAATTTTCAGTTGCCTCTTGAAAAAAGCATCTTTAGGATATTTGATCTATTGTTCAGTTATATTTCATGCATTTTCTGGCAATCAAATTATGAGGCAAATATTTCCTTCTAAGTCTATGATTGTATCGTTCAAATTCTGGCAAAGATAAATGCACCATCCATTCCAGAGCTACTCAGAATAACTTTAACAGGATTCTCTAGTCAAGACCTGTTTCCATCATTTTCAATATATTGTGTGACCAATATTGTATTATTACTGTCTTTCCCCCCCCAATTTTATCCCATGGTATTAACATAAAAGAAATTTTCCCATATGGAAAGAAGTAGCTACCTTTAATAATGTAATAAGAATTATGCTTGTAATCTATATAAATATTGTAATAATTTGTATAATAAAAAAGTATTGTACACTTTTAAAAAAGACATCAGCAGTAATTAATTTCAATAATAAATAGTGAATAATTGTTATCAAATATTTGGTGTGATTGTTTCACAACTGAAAAAAAATCCCATAATCTTCTCCTGGAAAGAAATAGGATGGCACCTTACATATTCCATCCATATTGCTCTGTGTGAAAAGTAAGAACACATTTTATAACTATTAAACTTTTAAATCACAGCCTTATTCTGAAGGTCATGCCTGAATTACTTTGACCTGAAGATGATTACTCTAAAGAGTGTTTACAATGTTAAAATAATAGGTTTTCTCTCTTTTTCCTTTTAGTGATGGATAAAATTGTGTTAAAAAGTAAAGTAAAGAAATTTCATATTTCAATGAATAGTTTTCCTTCTGGATCAAAAGAAATGTAGAGTACATGCTGGTATCCTGCAGTGTGTGAATGAAAAGTTAGATTAGGAATCTTTTTTTCTTTAAGTGGTGTAAATCCCAAAGGAAACCATAGATTCAAGGTGGGTAAATCCCTACAGTGATCTGAGATGCTTTGTATACCAAAAATACAAATTGTATGAGCAAAAAGCATAATTGGAACATCAGAAAAATATTTTTACAAGAAAGAATTTTTTTTTTTGTGATGAATAAGAGACTGGTTCACATATAATAAAAGTTTTAATTAGAAGCAGGCAGGCAGGAAGAAAGGAAAGAAGAAAAAAGCAATTCTGAAATATGGTAATATCTTTATTGTAGAAAAACTAATGAGACAGAAAAAGCCTCCTTGTTTTTCACATCTTCAACAACTTAAGAAATATGGATTTACTTATGTTATATATCACAGTCAAAGCAAAAAAGGAAAACAATATAGTTAGCCCACAACCTACAACCATTTGTTTAATGGCCATTCAAAGTTACAAAGATACTGAAATAGGGTGAAATTCAGATTATAGCTGTCTTCCTAAGCAACAGAAAATTTGGGCTCAATTGTGGTCATAAGTTGAGGACTATATGTATCAATAAAACTGAAATAGCTTTAAAAAGAATATAAACAAATAGCAAAAAGAAAGCAGACAGGACCTATGGTATATTCTTTTCAGGATATGATTCTGAGAGGCGTTTTATCAGGTTCACCTGATCCACCAGATGCGGCCCTTTCTGGATCGGGATGCCTTACGCATGGTCACTCATGCCCTGGTCACCTCCCGACTGAACTATTGTAACACCCTCTACATGGGGCTCCCGAGTGGGAACATCCGGAGGCTTCAACTGGTACAGAATGTGGCCGCGTGGATGGTTATGGGGGTGTCAAGGTTCGCTCATGTGACGCCCCTCCTACGCGAGCTGCATTGGTTGCCAGTGGCCTCTCGGGTGCGCTTTAAGATTGCAATGTTAACTTTTAAAGTGCTCCATGGCATTGGACCAGGATATTTACAAGACCGCATTCTGCCAGTTTCCTCTCACTGTCCAGTGCGCTTCCACAGGGAGGGTCTCTTGCGGGTCCTGTCGGCATCTATGTGCCGGCTGGTGACCCCGAGGAATAGGGCCTTCTCTGTGGGGGAGTCTGCCCTCTGGAATCGGTTGCCCCCAGAGTTACGTACAGCCACGGACCTGGGGACCTTCAGGCGTGCCTTGAAAACCTGGCTTTTTGACAAGGCTGGCTTGAGCTGATTTTAGATTTGGGTATTTTAATTTTATGCTAATTTTAGGGTTTAAAGTAGGGGTTTTAATTGTTTTGCAACCAGGGTATTTAATTTAGTTTTAATTTTTGTATATTTAATGTTTTTAATTGCATGGCTGTACACCGCTCCGAGTCCTTCGGGAGAGGAGCGGTATATAAATAAATATTCATTCATTCATTCATCTTTAACGTAACAATGGAAAACTTCAGGAATTCTTTTGGTATGCCAAATCCTTCTTTGGATTAGAGAATGTTATCACTTTGCATGATTTAATAACTTTGTTTGTAAAGATGAGTCCAAAATGATGGCATGGGGCAGAGACTTTTCTCACCCCACCAAAACATTCAGACAAATGCCCTCATTTGAATTTAATAGAAAAATATCAGGCAATATGATATTTGTCAATCAGTGGCATAGTAAGAGGCTTGGCCAGCCTAATCTTTCACAATCTCCTGATCTAAATACAATTGTAGTCTAATTCAGAGGTGGTATTCATCAGGTTCTGTCCAGTTCTGGAGAACTAGTAGCAGAAATTTTGAGTAGTTCGGAGAACTGGCAAATACCACTGCCCCCATCTATTCTCTACCTCACGAGTCTCAGCTGTTTGGCTGGGTCTTCTTTTGTTGTCCTGCACAGGGGAATGGCCTGGAAATGGGCATGTTCAATTGGGAAAGATATCAAAATTAAAATCTGAAATTAGTGTTACCTGCATAGCAAAATATAAACAAAGGTAAAAAAAAAAACATTGTGGGTTTGCATATATCATGACACTGCAACTGTCTATACTATCCTCAGGGACTAAGAAACTCATTAAATATTTGGCTTGTTTTACCTTCTACATTAAGAAGGTTATATTCTGCTATCTTAGGTTCTGTTGTGCATATTGTATTGTATTGTATTGCATTGTCTCTCTGAGCATTTTTTTATATAAAGAAATCCTGACTTTTAGTTGGTTTACTTATTTTCAATCTAATTTCATAAGAAAGCTCCTTTTATGCAAATGGGTATGAACTTCATTATTTGTTAAGTTCATTTCCCTGCTGTGAGTTCTTTACACAACCCTGAGAAACATATTATTGTTGGGTACTCCTTTCACTGATGAATGTATATTTTCTGTATTTTTCATCAGTGAAAATTTAACATTCAATGATTCCAGCTGGCATTGACATCCATATTGCAGTGGACTTCCTTTTCGCGCCCCATAGGATTTTGTGTCTTTCTGTCACTTTATTTTGCACTTGTGGGGCCATGATGAATTATAGTATATAGCAATATCAATAACACTGAGACTTATATAGCACTTCACAATGCTTTACAGCCCTCTCTAAGTGGTTTACAGAGTCAGCCTATTGCCACCAACAGTCTGGGTCCTCATTTTACCAACCTCGGAAGGATGGAAGGTTGAGTCAATGTTGAACCAGTGAGACTTGAACTGCTGAACTGCTGGTAGCTGGCAGTCAGCAGAAATAGCCTGCAGTACTATATTATAACCACTGCGCCACCATGGCTCATTAGTAATATATCATATAATTCATATAGCTCTTTTAACTAATACAATGAATTAAAATATATAATCAATAGCATGCAGCTCTTATTGATCAAGCAGCCTGGATTTATAAAAAAAATTCTAAAAAAAATGAGGGATAAAAAGGACAAAGTGTAAAAAATAGAATGAGGGGCATATAACTAGAGCAGCAAATAGTATGAATCTGGAAAGGTGGAATCATGAACACTAAAGCTCAGAATGAACTAAGAGTTGCAACAAATACCAAAAATAACAACAACAACAAAAGTTTCTTTTCAGATGTGATGAGAAAGAAGAAAGTCAAGGAAATTGTTGGTTCACTATTGAGATGGCAAATGGTATAAGCAGCAGGAAGAAAATATAATTGCTTAATTCTTTCTTTGCATCTTTATATGCAAATGGTAAAAGTAAACCAATCTATCAAGAGCATAATAGAAATGCAGGTCAAAATAGGCAAGCAACTGATAAGAGAACAACACTACATGCTTTGGATGAATTCAGATTTCTGGGACCAGATGGTTTACATCCCAGGGTACTGAAGGAGCTGGCAAAATTAAATTTTTCAGAGCTCCTGAAGCACAGGGGAACTGCCACAGGAATTGAAAAGAGCTGATGTGATTCCAATCGTCCAAAAAGTGTAAAAAGTAGATCCAAGAAACTCCAGACCAATCAATTTGACATCAATACCTGAGAAAATCCTGAAAAAGATAAGCAGCAGATTTGTAAGCAGCTAGAGTTGAACAAAATTGTGATGACTTGGCGTATGGCACAAAGACAACGCAGCAAGAGAATAAGTATGGGTCACTTTATGAGCTCCAACTTTGCACCCAATGTCCCGGTTACCTTCCGGTCTGGAGAAGAAGAAAAACTCTCCCACAAACCTGCAACAGCCTTTGGCTGCAGATATTCCAATCTTCTGTTGTAAACAGAAACTTTAAATTATAAATCTAACAAGGCAAAATAATGTAATAAATCCAGCAGAGCAAGAGAAGGAGTTCCAGAAGTGAAGTAACATGGCAGTAAATCAAACCAGTTGGGAGGATGCCAGGAATTTTGATAAACACTGATAAACTCAGCAATTGTTCCTGACCACCGCCCCACCCATTTGCCTCTCCTTTAAATTCCATCCCCAGGTGTGCCTTATGAAGGGAATCAGGGCCCTTTCCTCCCTCGTAAGCCACACAACTCATGTTGCTCTCTTTTCCATTCTTCCCTGCGTGCCCTAAGATGAAGAGGGTGTGGGCCTTCTTGAATCCCCTCTCCCTTGTTCTACCTCTTCCCTGCTCTGTCCAGCCTGACTTTGACCTTCACCAGTTTCCTCCACAGCCAATGGAGCCACTCTCCCACTCCCTGTCAGCTGTCTGTCTTCCTCCTTGGATTCAGACTCCGACGGGGACATGACAGAAATGATTACTGGAAGCTATCATGGGTTTGTTAAAAACAGATGCAGCCTCTCTGGCTGGCTCCAATTAAATCTCAAGAGAGAACTATTCTTGTTTTATTTATCAACAGCAGGAAGGTAAGCAGACAGAAGGATGGAGGAAGGATGGAAAGATGTGAAATAGAAGCATTTGTCTTTTTTTACCAATAAAATAAAAATGCTTGTCTTTTTATCAATAAAATATAAACATCAGCAGAAGAAAACTAAAAAGGTTTTGGGACAAAAAGGGTCAGGACAGTTTTATATTTTCATAAAGATGAGATATATTGGCAAAGCACTGAATTAAATCATGAAAATAACATCTATGGGACCCTTTCAACTTATGCTATTGGAAAAAAAATCACCTTCCATTTTTCTAGCACATAAAGGTATTTTTTTCTTAGCATATTTCTAAGCATCCTAGGAATTCCAAGCTTTTATATTTCATAAGGATGATTTAAAATAACACACACACACATATATAGAATGCATATATAAGCACATAGACATGGGGGTTATTATTCTAAAAGTGAATATTTTCATTTCATTTTCATTTCTGTCCCATTACAAATAAGTTGTAATAACTGCTTATGCTGTGTAATTTTTATTGAAATATTGCACACACACACACATTTTTAAATGAAAGTTTTAACAGCAAACTAGAAGTTAAAGGAAGAGAGTGAGAAAGAGTTAAAAATGACTGCAAGAAAAAAAGAAATAGTGTGACTTCCAATCTTCCTCACACCAGTTATAATTATATTTTCACCTCTCTATCTAAAGTTGCATCGAGACACTGTTCTTTCTATAATATAACAGTTTTTTTTTTTAAAAAAAGAATGTTTGCTTTTGACAATCTAGCAACTTACCTTAGTGCAGATATAGGGTGATGAATCTAACAGGATTTTTACTACTACTGCTATTGAATAATACTAATAATACTAATGCTAATACTAAAAACAACAGCAACAGTAGCAACAGCAACAACAGCAACAACAACAATAACAATAATAATAACAATAACAATAATAATAATACCAATACCAATAATAACAACAACAATAATCGCCAGAGTTGAAGAAAAAGAACTGGACAAAATCACGACCTGGCATCGAAACCACCTGATTATGGATGAAACATGTAACAGTGATACCCATTCATCGGGGCACTTCATACCATGTCCAAGAATTTTGGAAAATATATCAAGAAATTGCAGCTTTGTGCTGTAGCACCTTACCAATATTTGGTTGATAGCTAGGATGCTAGCAGCAACCCTTATCAACTATCAGAGCCAGTCAATGATATTTGTGATACATTTTTAAATGTTCAGTTGATTGAGGTTCACGTTCAATGAATAAAAGAGATGATAATAAGAACAACAATAAAATAGCAGATATAACTATTATTCTACAAACACACTTGAATCTCATGCAAGATAGCTTAATTATATAACAGATCACAGTTTAAGAAGTATCTGAGTCTAATTTGATCTGATTTATGAGGGAAAAAAATCTCAAATAACCTTTTCTAAATACACCATTTAATAAATAACTAGTGCTGTTGCAAACTGATTTAAGTTCAATTTATCATGATGGTGCAACCTTGGAAGAAACTGGGTTTCCATGACTTCCAGTGTGTTGTACACCTAAGTATTATAGAAATGCTCTTTTATCTTCTTTTTTCTTGTCTATAAGTAAATAACAAGCTCTAGTTATTATAACCAAATTAACTCCAATGCTATAGAAGCCAGTGGGAAACTTACAACAATATTTTTAAAAATGTTAACTATTTTTTATATGACAAGTAGAATGCAATGAACTAATTTGGGATTATTTATTTTATTATTTATTTTATTTATTTTGTCAATTGCTTACAAGAAAATAGATAGTTATGAATACATGGATACATATAAGAAAAACAAAAAATAAAAAATAAAAGAAACAATAGGACAGGGACGGTAGACACATTGGTGTGCTTATGCACACCCCCTACAGACCTCTTAGGAAAGGGGTGAGGTCAATAGTAGACAGTCTAAGGTTAAAGTTTTTGGGGTTTGGGGAAGAAACCACAGAGTCAGGTAGAGTATTCCAGACATTGACCACTCTGTTGCTGAAGTCGTATTTCCTGCAATCAAGTTTGGTGCAGTTAACCTTGAATTTGTATCTATTGTTTGCTCTTGTGTTGTTATGGCTGAAGCTGAAGTATTCATTGACAGGTAAGTCATTGCAATGTATGATTTTATATACTATACTTAGATCGGACCGAAGGCAGTGTAGTTTATGATTATGATGATGATGTTGTTGAAGATGATACTGTCAACGAAAATTGCTATGAATTCTGAGATAAAACTAATAAAAAGATGTAGAATTATCATTAAGGAGATACTCCTTTGAGAAGAAAAGAGACGTTTTCACTTAATATCTGCTGTGAGTCTATAGAGATTCTCAGTCATCCAGGTCATGGTTGTCCCAAAGGTGCCTTTTCAGGAGGCAATTCTTGTTTTTTCTTTGAAGTTGTTTTGCTTCTTATCTCTACAGAATTTTAGCTATATAATTTTAGCTATATAATTTAAATAGTGTGCGAATAGGAATGGATTTCCGGAGAGGGGAATTGCAGACTACAGAAACCATTTGCACTACTCAGGTTACCCTGATGACACAGATAAATCTCTAAGTGCTTCAACAACTCTTTAAAACGATGCAAATGACCAGCTCTCTGCAAGGAGTATAAATCCTTCCATTCCCCACTATCCTTTCAGAGCTGAAAGTTGGATGCTTCTCATCTTCTTGGATGAGAAGCATCCAACGTCTTCAGACGTTTTTGCCCCTGAAAAAGCACCTCTGGAACAATATCTGCTGTGATTCTGATAAAAAAAATACTTCCCTTTCCACTCAAAAGCAATTAATAAAAACAAATGTGAATGGTCCAAAAATATACTTCACTTGGCCATAAGTCTGCATTTTATTAGCTGCCTTTGACTGCATCCTTTCCATCTGATCTTGCTGCACAAATTCACATTTTGTGTTTTTATCAGATACCCCACAGACCATTATTCACAAACATAATTTCTTCAGAACATTATTGTCTGGTCAACATTCAAAGCAAGAATCTGGAACCTGTAACTTTCCAAGTGCTAGTAAAATATAAGATGTAGCATCCCTTGCCATTGGGTCTGATGTAAAAGCTCTTGCGAGGGCCATTCATCAAAATCTGAGTCTTGATGAATGAATCTCAAAGAACCTGCCGAACAGTAACTCCAATTTCACTATATACTACATATCATACTGTTATAATGAGAAAACCCCTGAAATTATCCTTGACAAATAACTGTGTTCTAAAGCATCCAAGCCTTTTTCCTGGGACTATTTTCTCAGTCTTACTAGAGCAAGCTGAAAAAATAGCTACATGCTTCTTAGATAAATAACAACATAATGATTAATAAGACATTAAAGAAAAAAACATTTTCCCAAATAGAAGGCCCCGGTACATAAGTTTTTCAGGGTTAACCAAGGACAGGCAATTCAACAGGCTTTTGCCCCAAATCCTGGCAAAAACCATACTTTCTACTAAATAATGGAAATGTATTCCTTACCAAATCACAAATTCCGTGGGCCTGATGCTCTGAACTTCAAAATCAGAGGAAATAATTAGTCCATGGGGGAACAGGTGTATTATTTTCCTAATATATTCTTTTGTTGTTGTTGTTCTTTTTAAATCAAACTGCGGGGATGAATTAACTTTTCCAACATACTATGTAATATTTTACCGATACATCCAGTTCCACCACAGCTCTGTAAAGTGTCACCATTTCCCTCCAGACTTCCTTTATTTCATAAGTTATTACAGCAATAGACTTTTGAAAATTTAACCTAACAGCCAACACTGCATTGCTCTTTGAAAGAAACTCCACTGAGGTTCAAAACAAATAGGTAAACACAGATGATAGTTATACTGTTTTCTGAAAGATTACCCCCTGTTGCAGTTGGCAGTCTAGAAGTGTGTTACATTATGACATCTGTTACTGACATTATTATATTTCTTCTATTACTTAGACAGCATGATTCAATTGCTTTAACCTGGAAAAGTAACATATAATCAATATTACAAGTCATCAATAAAATTTACAATATTGTGAATTGTGTTGCTTGGTGAATCATGGAAAATGGTTGATGATAGAAGACACTGGTTTTTATCTAAGTTCAGGTTCTCAAATCTTCAGGTACAGCTGATGCTACACCTTGCTGACAGTCCTGGGATAGCCATTAAATGTTTTGGTATAACTGAAGAAAATTATATTCTTGCTTCTTTTTTTACATTCAATTTAAAGAGTGGAGGATTTTGTGATCTGGAGCAGTATCTGTAAATATATGCTTATAGACTCAGGCCAGCAAAGGTTAAATGCAATGGCATTCAGATCAGTTCTAGACTCTTGCTTTCAATGGGATTTTGTCACAAAGAGTTGTAATATTCTATCAAATGGGTCCTATATTGTATATATGTCATGGTAAAATTAAACTCTCCTAGCTGGATTTGAGTGCGATATTTTCCAGACCACTGGAAAATATCCAAAATACTGGCAATGACTTATCAAATTCTACCTAGTTGGAAAGGTACATTTCTTTTTTAATATATATAAAAGTTTTATTTGGGTTTTCATAAAACAATACAAATAAAATATCTTGTTTGAGAATAGCATGATTCCAGGTTATCACATCTCCATACAGATATAATCTCACTTATATATTCATCTTTCTATTCTATTTCATATCTTGTCACTATTTTATCACATTCTCAATAATTTTTCCCTTCTCTTACTTTCCTCAACCTTATTTCTGATTATCTCATTCCTTTCTAATTCAATTACATATCTTTTTCTAAATCTCTATATCTTTCTAGTCATTATGTCTGTCCTGCTTATAATTTCATACATTCTTTTTCCATCATTGTCCCAAAAGGGAAAAGAAAAAAAAACCAATTCCCTCCCCTTCCAGGCATTAAAAAGCAAGGTTTTTCCCCTGTAATTACCAAGTAGAGTGTCACCTTTATATCTTATAGTTGTTATCCATTCAAATCTCATTTAACATTTAATACATTATTTAACAGTTTATACATTATACAATTATAACGTTTAGTTTCTGATATCTATTTTATATCATATAACTCTTATTAGCCGAATTCCGCTTGGTACGTTCTCTTAAAAATACACAGTAATTTCTAAAAAAAGAAAAATATATAACAATAATGAATAAAATGGTTATTCTATTCAAATTCATCCTGACAACTGATATTGATTTCATTATAAATCTTTTACATTTCTTTTCAATTATATTTTATAAATCATTAAGAACAATTAGAGTATTTTCTTTTATTCTTCTTATTCCCTCTTTTACTTTTGTTCCCTTTCTCTCTTTAATTTCATTTAATTATTGGTAAACATACATAACAATACCAGTTTTCTCTTTCACTTTAATCACCTATGTTTTTATAATCATCATCATCATCATCATCCCCCCATAGGGTGCCGCCTTGACGTGGCAGGGGGCTTAACTGTTCCAATGAAGCTGAGAGCTATGCTGGCGGTAGTGCAAACTACCATCAGGTCCAACCATGTCAGAGAGGTCCAGGCTGAGGAGCAGAACTGAGTGCACCCAACAACCCATGCAATGAATCGTGGTGAAACCCAACCAAACGAAGCCTATATCGGCTCGGTCATCACCCGGGTTAATAAGAACCATGTCGGGTGCTGGGGAACCTGGGCATCCATCGACAAGTGGGCTACAGGCCATGGGTCCTATAGCTGAGCAACCAGGGCATGGGCCTGCAGGTCTATTGGAAGATGAACAACCTCAGAAGTGGCAGAAATACACCATGTCAGAGAACCGCATTGTAATGAAATGCTACTACAAAGCAGAACCAGAAAAATGAGGCTACCAAAAAAGGATGTACAAGTTATAGAAACAAGAATATCCAGACTCAAGGATAACTGAATTACGATTAGCTGATCAACAATGGAACATTGGAACAAAGTGCTCAGTGAAGTCGAACTTGAAGAAATACGGAAAAATTGGGAAATGGGAACACAGACTACTGAACAGCAGACTGCTGAAGTGGCAGCAGAAAATATTCCAATAACATCTAGAGCAACTGAACAGCCTGAATTCGAAGAAAATGCACATATTTTGCAAAAACAGGATCAGCAAGGGCCTGAAGTCATCATTGAAACACCAGGAGTACTCAATGCCAGGCAGCAAGAACTGAAAGCTAAAATTTTGGCCCACGCTGCAACAAATGCAGAAAGAAGAAGGCTTCCAACATTGAAAACTGTGCCTAGAAAATATTTGGCACCATTGATGACAGATGCGAACTATGCATTTGCAGCAGTACAGATAATATCAATTGAACAAACAAATCAGCTTGCCTACAATACAGCAGTCATAGTAACTGAACTGGGGATTCAACAGCTGCAGCCCCCTAGAAAATTGAGTGGAAAATCAGGTTGGAGTTGAAAATCAAGAGCCTGCGAGCAGATGCAAGCAACTTGAAGCATTTGCAGGAGAAAAAGCTGAAGAACAGCAAAATCAAGAAACATCTGATAACAAAAATTGATGAAGCATTGGAAATTGTGAAGCAGCAGATAACAGCAACAGCAAGAAAAATTGAAAGATACGAAGCCAGAGTCATCCAGTACAAACAAAATCAATTGTTCCGATCAGATCAAATACAGTTCTATCAGAGTCTGAATCAGACAGGGGATACAAAAATTGAAAAACCTGAACAAACGGCCATTACTCAGTTTTGGAAAGACCTATGGGAGACTGAGAAATGTTACAACAAAAATGCTGGGTGGATCAGAGACTTTGAGATGAAATTATCCAAGAACAAAATGGACCAACTGAATAACTACTGAAATGATAAGCAACAGAGTGAAAAAAGTCAAGAACTGGACATCGCCTGGCAATGATCAGCTGCATGGCTTTTGGCTCAAATACCTGACCAGCCTGCATGGAAAAATGGCTGAACAATTCAATGAGATGCTGCAGACAGGAAACATCAGTGAATGGGAAAACCTACTTGATACAGAAGGATCCAGCAAAAGGGGCAACACCTGCAAATTACAGGCCAATAACATGTCTGCCAACCATGTTCAAGCTGCTGATTGGCATCATAGCTGACAGGATCCAGGACTACCTAGAAGCAAATAACATCTTGCCAGTAGAGCAGAAAGGAAAACTCGAAACTTGAAAAAGTCACCAGATATCAGGACTTGAGATTCTGCAGAGACTCTGGCATAAAACAGTGCAGGTGGTTCCAGTAGTAATTGGCACACTGGGTGCTGTGCCTAAAGACCTAGGCAAGCACTTAGGCACTGACAAGAGTACCATGGGTCAGCTGCAGAAGACCACCTTACTGGGATCTGCTCGCATAATTCGCCGATACATCACGCAGTCCTAAACACTTGGGAAGTGTTCGACTAGTGATTTGTGATACGAAACCCATCATGGTTATCTCGTCTGCTGTGTATACTGTAACAACAACAACAACAACAATAATAATGAAGTTGAAGAGTAAGAAATGCAGCACTGAATTTTGTGATGTTTCTGACTTAATATTTCTATCCAGTGTGGTGAGGCGCTTTTGATTAGTACTCCTTGAGAACATTTCCAAGCCCTTTAGGTATCTCATTAAATGCCTCTACTATCCAACTCATACCATAAATTTTATTATATTGTTATTCATAATATTATAGGGAATAAATGTTTTGATTAAATCACTACACATTACAGCATTCCCAAACTCTGCTAAAGAAGTCAACTATCAAAATAGTCTAACTAGACTTCTAGACTTGTTAGAAATCCATTTTTACTTGTGGTAATTACCAGTAGCATATTAGTTTTCCAAGTTACTTATGGATATTGTTTATCACCTATTTTAAAATATAGACAGTTTTGCCTTCCTCCACTCATCAATCCTCAGAGATAATACATAATAATCTGGACAGAACACCATCAGGTTTCTCCAATAACTAATATTCTTAGAATTTATCTATATATTAGTCCAGGAGGTATAGTAAAGAATGGCTTTGATTTTCAAAAGGAGCACAGCAGATTAAAATACCATAATTTGGTAGATGAAAAGAAAAGTGACAGCAAAAATGAATGGGAATTCTTGAAACAGCCACTAGGTAATTATTTTCCATAGAAAGGTCATACAGGTTGACTCCCAGCTATATTTGGATATTGGACTATAATCAGTTTCTCAATTCCAAATGTTGTGTAGTTATTTAAAGGAATAATATGGCTTTTATGGTCTCTCCACAGCATCCTTGAGAAAATGCTTTATAGAGTCCAATCCTACTTAAAAATATACCACTGCTATACTACTGCAGTACCAGTTTTCCCTTGGCATTGCAAAATATTGCCAAGTTTTTCTTCTTCCCTAGTTCCAAAGTTGCAACCCATCAATACCCATCAATCATGCATGGTAGGTCTCTAGGATTCCACAAGTCTTTTTTCTCCTTTATACTAAACAGTATAAAAATAATCTGAATTTGGAGTGAGTTGAGTTAATCATTGGGATAGTGATATGCATGTTGAAATGATATTGTCCCAGAAGGATGAATTTGCTACTGCTGTTAAAATGCATTAAATACCATTATTGGGATATTTCCATACTTTATGACAGCTTATATAATTTTCCTCATACAACCACACTTTTGAGGATGATGGTATTTCCCTGTCATTTAAGGGCTAAGAACATCTTGTTGAAGATGTTTCTTTTCCAGAAGTGTGTTACCTTTCAGAGGCATCCATTGGGTGTCCACTAGAGTATAGCTTCCAGTTTTGGTCACCATGCTATAAAAAGATGTTGAGACTCAAGAAACAGTGCAGAAAAGAGCAACCAAGATGATTAGAGGACTGGAGATTAAAACTTATGATGAATGGTTGCAGGAACTGGACATGGCTAGTCTAGTGAGGAGAAGGACCAGAGGAGACATGATAGTATTCCAATATTTGAGGGACTGCCACAGAGAGGAAGGAGTTAGGCTGTTTTCCAAAGCACCAGATAAGGAATAATGGATGGAAACTGAACAAGGAGAGATTCAATGTGGAAATAAGGATAAATTTTCTGACGGTGAGAGTAATCAACGGCTTGCCTTCAGAAGTTGTAGGAGCTTCATCACTGGAAGCTTTCAAGAAGAGACTGGACTGCCATGTGTCAGAAATGGTGCAAGGTCTGCTTGGGTGGGGGTTGGACTAGATGACCTACAAGATCCCTTCCAACTCTGTTAATCTGTACCTGTATCTGGGGAAATAAACAAACAAACAAGCACACACATACCCAAAAAAACCCAAAATGGCATACGGGACCATGTAATCAAAGATTCCCCAAAGATTCCCCTTTTTATGGATCAAGGCTAATATATTGACTTTTTGACACAGACATAAACACACAACTTGCACCCCTCTGCTTGCTACTTTTGCCTTGCAGGAAGCTCAAAGCATCACTCTCTTTCATATAATTTATACATGCAGTTCCCCCATGGTTTTTTTCAGTAGTGCTTAATCTCGTGTGATGAAAGGACTCTACTATAGTTGAAACAATATCACAACTTGCATTCTGAAATCATTGAAATTATCACCCCCAAAAATCAGAAACTACTAGTTGAACTAAAAGTATATTTGATATTTGTGTAATTATGCCCATAATATCATAATTGGAACAAGAAGCAGTATACATAGTAATCAAATTATGATAAATTCCACTCTCTATGTAAATACCTTACATGCATTACAAAAATAAGCTTTTATGGACTACAGCTAAAATTTATGTTGGTTACATAATTCCATCATTGAAACAAGAGAAAACTGTACTAATAACTGTAAACCAGAAGTGAACAAGATGACCCAGTTTGAAATTAAAAACTCTGGCAGCAATTTGTGGCCTCATATTGTCCCTTTCATGCACTCTAGACAATTATTTTTGAATAAGTAGAAATTGCACGGGAGAGGGAATAATTTATAAGCTTTATGAGAAATATGAGGCAGTCATAATCATGAGCTACATAGGGGCAAATACTTCACTTTTCATTTAAGAGCCTTGCTTCATGGGAGAAAAAGGAGGGGGGGAGGAGAAGAAGAAGGAGAAAAGGGGGGAATCAGGAGCAGAGAAAATGAGTTAGTGATTCAGAGAATTTATTTCTAGAGACTGTTGAATGATTTTTCTAAATATGGTCCAAATAAGATCTCCAGAACATTCCCTTTTACATAACACTGCATAGTTAATAACCTCTAAAGGAGACAAGAAGACAATTGTAATTTGGAAGGAACAATGATTACATTATAGAATCTGTGTTTCTTTGCAGTATGGATTGCTGTTTTGTAGAAATTTGTTTCACCTCAACTACAGGGAAAGTGAAGAGAAAGGAGAAAGGAGAAAGTGTAAGTGTAAATGAATGACAGACTTTCAATAACTTTCCTATCAGATAGTAATAGCAATTTTGACAAGAACAGGCGCCATGACTGTCATTAGGTCAGCTCCACAGTTCACAATATCACTCTTGTTTCCTCTCCATCTTAGTTCTGGGTTGGGTTTCTTATCCATCTACCATAACGGACTTTTAAAAGATGAAGGATTAAATGCACAGAACAGAGGTGATGGGACTTCCTATGCTTTAATATAAATGATAATATAGGTGAGGTAATGGCCTACCAGAGTCTATATTTTTAGACATCTCAGAAACTTAAGATTATCTCCTTTGATTGAATATACACTCCTTTGCACAAAGAAGGCTTTGATTGTGCAGTTTTCACTCCATCTCAGTTATTTTAACCTCCTATACAGATTCCTTTAGTCTACTTTCTGCTTTAATCAATAATTTTTGTAATAATTTGGATCTAATCTTTGTAACATATGTGCTGGTAGGCTGTTTTTCTTTTTTAAGATCATGCCTATTTTTGGCCAGCTAATTTGCCTACATTTATCAACTATTAAAGAAATTTGATGGCTTGGTATGTTATTTGGCAGAATATCATTCCAAGACTTTAAAGATAAGTACTCTAGCAAAGGACACCCAGAGTGCACACATAATTAGATGCTGGAACTGTGTATTACCTAACAACCAGGAGTGGGATTCTACAGGTTCACATCTATTCGCTAGAACCGGTTGTTAACATTCTAAGCAGTTCGGAGAAGCAGTTGTTAGAAGAAATTACTGGCCTAATTCTGTAAGGAAGGCAGGAAGGAAATATTCTGGTGTTGCTTACAGAAACGGCCTCTCCGTTAACCCTTATTATATTCTTGGCAGGACTAGACTTCATGTCACTGGAACTTCTCTGGAGTTTCTTTTCCCCTCCTTTGCTGGTACTTTGCTTGTGTGGAGTGACCATTCAAAGTTATAACGGCACTGAAAAAAAGTGACTTATGACCATTTTTCACACTTACGACTGTTGCAGTATCCCCACAGTCATGAGAGGAGATGCATGCCTCGATGTGAGTGATGTTGAGTTGACCGCGCCCAGCCAATCACATGACCACCAAGCCATGCCCACCAACTAAGCCACACCCACAGAACTGGTTGTTAAAAAATTTGAATCCTACCCTTGCTAACAACCTGGTGGAGCTAACAAATATTCTCTTGGGCTATGTGTTTATACTACGTATACTGAAGCTTGTAAGACTGTTTCTCCATCTTTTATGGGTGTTTCCGTGGTATCACTATTTCTTCCACTACTGAAAATACCCCTTGATGAAACAGAATGATTCTTTCATTTTCAGAAGTAATCTACTGGTACTCTTCCAGTTATACTGAAAAGACCTTTTCTTGCAGGATACTGCTAATTATTTCTTCTCATCATGAACTAAGGTCCTAGCTTCTGCAAAAATAGCTCTTGTAGGGTAAGTTTGATTTATGTTGCAGCTTCCCTTTGTCACTGTAAATGTGAAATTTCAGATACAGCTCAACATAAGAATCTCTCATTTTTTAAATAAATCTTGGGCAATTTTAATAATCTTGGACAATTTGGCATGCAACAAACATACAGCTCTAATTTAACTTTTGCTAGAATTATTTTTTTTTCTCTGAAATTATTACAGTTCTTGTTCAATTTTTTTACTGAACTGATACACATCTATAGCACTACTGAAGATAAAGTAAGATGCTTGATTCATTCAGTCTTTCACAGTTATATTGGAATGAAAGATCCCTGGCTGAAAAAAGGTAAATCATCATTTTCTCTCACAATGAAGGATGTCCATGACCTTATCATAGCTTGAAGGCATAAATAGTCATCCATTACAGGTGCCACTTTGTTCTGATAGGTACTTAAGTGGATTTCATATGATGGGTTAAACTTGCAGAGAGAAATCCTAAATTTTCATGGACACCGCATTGCTGGAGCTGTTGATTCTATGAAGTATTGATTCTGGATTTTTTTCTCTTTTTTTTTTGCTTGTGTCAAGGGCAACAGGAGATTGCACAGTGTAGTTTGTGTAATAATCATAATCCTCTGGGGCTAAGAAAGGTGGGCAGCCTATATCAGTATGAGATTTAACATTGCATACACATGCTATTGGCTTCACTTCAGGATTTTGTCAAGTTGTGCACATTTAATTGTTCCTGACTCACAGTATTCAAAATCAGATGAAATCATTGGAATGAACAAATGGGAATCATGGTGTGAAATAAAAAAAGTTATTTGTTTCTGATTTTCACATCCACACACACTTTCCCCAATAACAAGATTGATCGTGGAAGTTCCAGTGCTTCTTTAATTTCAGAATTATAAGACTCAATTTCAAGTTTTTCAAAGGTCTTTCTCAATTTTGTATTTGTTTCTGTCTGAGAAACTTTTTAATGGCTGCCCACATTTGAGTGATGGACAAAACATTTTGGAACAGAGAATTTTCCCTCTGGTTGTCCTAGAATAGATTCCTTTTTTAAAATATAGTTATTGGGTGAGGATCTAGCTTCTAACTAAAAAATCAATTTCCTTAATCTACACAGTATTTAAATTGTACAGATGGCTTAATTTCTACTTGCCATCCTCATAAAAATTGTCTTCTCTCATAGGAACTGGTTAGCCTTCATTAGCCCTACTATCATTATTATAATCATTGATTAAAAGCAAAAGTTATGTTCATTGAGTTAATCAATAGAATAAACAGCCTAATTTAGACTGACAGGGTCATAATTTGACAAATATAGTAAATGATAGTACAACATTTAATTATAACTAGTGTTAGCACTGATAGGAGATTGTTAATGTAAAATTCTTTCTTTCAGTCAACACATTAAGAGAGTGGTGGGATTCAAACAAAATTACCACCGGTTCTGTGGGCATGGTTGGGTGGGCATGGCATGCCTTGGTGGACATGGCTTGGTGGGCATGGTAGGGGAAGGATACTGCAAAATCCCCATTCTCTTCCTACTCCAGAGGGAAGGTTACTGCAAAATCCCCATTCCCTCCCCACCCCTCTAACCTGCTTTCCAGCTCTGTTCTCATGTGCAGGGCAACAAAAGAAGACCCACCCAATAAGCTGGGACTTGGGAGGCAGAGAATAGATGGGGGCGGGGCCAGTCAGAGGTGGTATTTGCCAGTTCTTTGAACTACTCAAAATTTCTGCTACTGGTTCTCCAGAACTGGTCAGAACCTTCTGAATACCACCTCTGGAGAGAGAACTACTTAGCTTTAGAATTGCAACATCCATTGGGATTAAGAGATTGTCTTACCCGGTTTACCACCCAGAAGAATTACAATAATTGTAAATTATGTGCTAAATCCTCCCCATTTTTGAAAAAAATAATCCCAAATATGATTATTAACTAGGAGTATCCAACACTGCTAAAAAAAAAATCTAAAGATGGTCTAAAGATACTTTATTTATATTTACTGTGTTCAGCTGTTTTAATTATCTAAATTCTTTTTGCAACATGGTAAGTATTTTAAAAGACTGCTTGACAGTGCGGATCTAACATATTAACATCACTTGTGAGGGTACCTATAAACTCCTGAGGACTTATTCCCAATGTTCAAATTAAAATTATTTCAGCGCAACGGATTCTCATAGAGGGAGGGAAAATCAAATTTAAGATATCTTCCAAGTTCACCCAAATATATCTTGCATCTTTTAATGATAGAAACCAAGTCCCTGAATGATATCAAGCGGGTTGAACAATAAGTTTATATTTGTATGCACAAGCCTCTGGGGGGAAATATTTAAACTCAAGAAGAAAAGAGAAATCAAAATATAGAAAAGATAAATCAAAATAACAAAGCTGAAAATTTGGGAACTTATCATACTTATTACCAATTTGCAATCAGAAAGTTGTACTTTGGTAAAGGAAATCTGGGTGCTCCGATCATCCAATTAATTCATTTTTAGTATCATATCAAACAATTTAAAATACCTAATAGGAATTGACATGGTCATCCATCTAAAAATACATATCAGTTTCAAGGTAATCTTTATGTTAACATTACCCCCGTGGACTCATTGGGATTTCTAACCATCTACTAATATCAATATTAATTTGAGGCAAATAATTAAAAAACAATCCCTCTATAAATGATTAAACTGTCCATGGAATACCTATTCCAAGATACATAAAAAATTCAAACTTCATTTTAGCAAAGATCAATATCTTATATTCTACAGAACGTGTTACACTGATTCCATTTGACAGAATAACATCATAACATACTATTGATATATTTTATCCATCCAGTTTGGTAAAGAACACTATTATTTATCAAGGACATAAGGTATACTCACAGTAAAATGTTTTGCATTCAACTCTACTTACCTTGATGTACAAATTCTATTTGACTGCCTGTAAAACTGGCAATGGCTTCCGAAGTCAAATTAAAAATAAGAGGAGATAGTATGTCTGTATGGTGTATGCAGCAGAACAACAAAGGGTAAATCCAAATTACCTTAAAATATCTTCGATACATCAGTCTGTAGAGATTCTCAGTCATCCAGGTCATGATTGTCCCAAAGGTAGCTTTTCAGGAGGACTTCCTTGTTTTTATTTTTGTTTTGTTTTTTTGAAGACATTTCACTTCTCACCCAAGAAGCTTCTTCAGCTTTGACAGGATAGTGGGGAATGAAAGTGTTTATATTCCTTGCAGGCAGCTGGTCATTTGCATCCTTTTAGAGGGTCGTTGAAGCACTTGGAGGTTTGTCTGTGTCCTTGGGGTCACCTGAGTAGTGCCCCTGATTCTCAGTCATCCAGGTCATGGTTGTCCCAAAGTTGCTTGACCTGGATGACTGAGAATCTCTACAAATTTTTAGCTATACAATTTGGGATGAACACCCTTTGAATGGTGTGGGAGTAGGAATGGATCTCCAGAAGAAAAATTGCAATCTACAGGAACCAGGAACACTACTCAGGTGGCCCTGAGAATACAGATAAACCTCCAAGTGCTTCAAGGACCCTCTAAAAGGATGCAAATGACCAACTGTCTGCAAGGAATATAAATCCTTCCATTCCCCACTATCCTGTCAAAGCTGAAGAAGCTTCTTGGATGAGAAGTGAAACATCCTCTAAAGGAAAAAACAAGAAATTCCAGTTGCCTCCTGAAAAATTAATACATCAGCTACTAATTTAGTAATATGCAATCTGTGCTGCTCTTTTATAAAACCAAAATAAATGAGATTAACTATTTAAGATTTTTGTTTTAATCTTTGCAGCACCATTTTCTTGAGGAAATGTGAACCTCCATGTCCAGCATGGACATGGCACGCATGGCAATGCTCCCTCTGACATCTTGCTGATTTTGACTTCGTATCACATGGATCCCCATGAATCTTCTCATACAAAATGGCTCTCAAAATGTTCTTATCAGCATTTAAGAATGAAATTGTTAAATTGTACAGCTAGCAGCAATCTTACCAGCTATCAAGTCACCATCACCAAAGCATAATCAAAAAGATGGTTTTTGATCGGTCCAAGAGCACAGGAGTCAGAAAAGTCAATAAATATTCTATACCAGTTTGTAAGAAAACTACCAGAATTCACTATTATGAAGTTTCATATTTTTTTTTCTTTTTGTGAAGACACTAACATAGCTACTTTGGCAAATTTATTATGGATAAATTTGGGGAAAGATTATTCAATTTAATTTTAGCAGATCCAAGAATATTATATAACTCGGGCAGAAGTTTGTCATTCAAGAGTTTTTAATTTTTCTTCTTTCAAGAAGCATAAACAATTTTCTAATCTTCAATACGTGTATAAAAGACATTCCAAAAAAATCATCAAATTTGAAAATCCTCCAAATTATGTTTCACCTTCCTAAAATGATTCTTTAAAATAAAACCAACTTGAAATAGTAGAATGATTTTTCATGAAAAGAATTGACCAGTTATGTATTCAATCTACTAATGAGTAAAAATAATGTAGTTGGGGACAAGTCTGATGAGGAATTGAAAACAAAAGTATATTTGCATTGGGACAAATTCAGAAGTAGCCATATATCTACCAAATTAAATTCCAATAGTTAAGCTTACCTGCTACTGTATAAAATATGAAATGTTCATTAAATTCCATGAGACTGAATCATAAAGAAGAAATAAAAATGTAACTCATGTTCTATTGTACAGCTTGAATAAACTTTGAATGGTGGATTTTGAAATGCACCAAATTCAGTCTCAAAGGGGCTAATAGACATTAAAAAAATGAAGAAGCCTCATTCAAAATGCCCTTTCATTCATTTGTGCCTACATTTATATCTCCCTGCATAAAGATATATCTCAGTGGCTGCTTGCTAGCTGATGAAACCTTTCTGCTTTTAATGACTGTGAAAGAAAGAAAGAAAGAAAGAAAGAAAGAGAGAGAGAGAGAGAAAGAAAGAAAGAAAGAAAGAAAGAAAGAAAGAAAAGAAAGAAAGAAAGAAAGAAAGAAAGAAAGAAAGAAAAAGAAAGATTGCTCTATGTCATGTTTCTCATTAAGCAAATAAAATGTGCTTGACATAAACTTACAAGATAGGATAACAAACAATATAAAATACTTTTTAATACACATTCTGAATTTTTCTAAATGCACAATGATTTAAATATCGGGATAAATCCACCTATAAAAGTTTTTGTTTAATTAGAAACAATAGGGCAAAATTGAAAATCCCAGATATTTCCTATTATAAATAGTTGATTCATGGAACAAAGTATTAAGGCCCACTTAAAATATAAGAGATGGATTTTCCTGTCAAGACTCATTCATCTTTACATGGCAGACATTTCTTACTCTTAGTTTTCTGAAAGTTTGAAGTTATCTGCTGGATGACTAATATAACTTGGAAACTTTGCTTAAATCAAACAATGGCTTATAATTGGTGATTGTTTGTGAAAAGTATGCCCGAAAGTATCCAGAGATGAATTCACTTTTGAGACCTAGAGATTATTGGAGCAATGGTGAATATTGTCAGAACATAGAACAAGAATAACACTTTCAGGAATAGTCCATTTGGTATAGATGAAAAGTTTTTTTGGGGGGAACATTTTAAATGCTGGACAAATGAGATTTTCAGCTCAAATCTAAGCTTAATCCTATTTAAAGCTTTGGGAAGATTGAACATCTTTTAATACAAGAAATCTTTCCAAAGCAGCTGTCAGATAATACTGGGTTTGGATTTGCTGTTCTTTTCTTTAGCTCCATCCTAGCTTCAGAAGTGTTCCAGCTTATCACTTGATACTGATAATTGCTTTGTGCTATTGTCTTGATAATTTTTTTTTGCTTATCCATTACTATGTGTCTTCTCAAGCCTATTTTTGTCTGCTACGAGCGCTGTCCCATTTAATGTTAAGATCTAAATTTCATACACACAGTATGGCCTGCTATCCTGAACATGAAAATATTTCATATAAAAAATAGCCGTTCTGATTACCCCCTTCCTGTCAGCACAGAAACATATTCAAAATCAAGCGCGCTTTTGTTTGTGTCAGTGGTGGTATTTTACTGGTTAGGCCTGGTTTCACCAAATCGGTAGCTCTGAGGATCATCTGTGAGTGAACTGGTTCATTCCAACGATCAGCTGCTAGGTCCTCCCACCTGCCTGGCTCTATACTGACCTTTATTTCTTGGTTTTGAAGCTCATCTGCTTCGCGCGGCACAGTGGATTGCCATGCATCAGCTGTTTAACACACAGGGGGAGAGCAGGATTGCAGGAGAAGGTCAGTAGCAAACCTCTGCACATGCGTGAAGTGCGTCCACCAAGCCGCGCCCACAGAACTGGCGGTAAAAATTTTTGAATCCCACCACTGGTGTGTGTGTGTGTGTGTGTGTGTGTGCCTTTCTATGAATATTAATATTTAAAAGACAACCCTGACATCCTTCTAGTCAAAATAAAATACAAGTTGCTAAAGCTACCAATATTTCACATAAATTGAAAAGCGTTGGAGAACAATCACAACTAAAAATTCAACATTAGAAAAAAGCATCATGGGATAACATTCCATTTTTGGTACAGGGGGTAAAAAAAAACCCATGAATTAACATATCATGTTTTCAGCAACCAGCTCCTTTTCCTTCCAGAGATGTCAAACTGGCAGCCCACACGCTGGATGCATCACATGTGGGCCACACCCACCCCAGCTCCATGAATGAGGAAAACATCACGTAACTTCATGTGGTGGTAACTTCATGTGGTGGTAACTTTTGTGCAAATCATTTTCAACACAAAATTCTCAACACTGGTAAAGTAGTTCCCCTCAAGTGAACTATTATTGCTGCAAATGTAATTATATTCTGTCTGAAATCACTCACTTTGCTTCACAAGCAGTTACGAAAAGGAGGAAATGTCATTTAAACTAAAAATGCCTATAAATTATAAAAGTAAAAACAACACAAACCACACTGAAGCAATTAAGGGAGCCAGGCAAGATAAGGGCTTAAAGATGTCCACAGATATTGGAACATACACTGGGAAGGATGTCAAACTCAGAGAGGAACCACAGACTAGAGATATTTTCATGCTTTATTTCCAGCACTGGCCCATACACATGTCTGTCCTTTTAACCAGTTCTCACAGCTGCAGCCCATGAAGAGGATCAAGGCCCTTTCCTCCCCTGTAGATCATGCCATTCACGTCTCTCCCTTATCCTTTCCTCCCTGAGTGCCCTAGGATGGAGAGGGGATGGGCCTGGGTCCTCCTCTGACTGCCCAGCCGGCCTCTGCCCTTCCCCAGCCTCCTCCTCAACTTCTGGAGCTACACTTCCACTCCCTGTCGGCTGTTCTTCCTCTCCCTTGGAGTCAGTCTCCAACAGGGGCATGACAATATGTATAAACTATAATGGTTATTGCACAAGATATATATACTCAAAAGACACACTGTTCAAATGAAAGATGGAATGTTTGTACAAATGTTTTTTTTTTAAATAGTTTGATAGCAACTGAGTTAGGGAGCACAAGTTTCCCACCCTTCAGTTTAAGGGAAGAAAAGTTCAGCATGCCAAGTTTTCAGGAATTCCATGGAAAAGAGTGATAACTTTCATAAATTTCAGATTGCTACAAATTACTCTGCCCTTGGTGGACAAATCTTGGAAAGTCACAGAAAATGTAAGATGGCAAAACAAAGCCTTGATAATGAATTGTTGGTGCCACAGCAGCTGTGCTGTTGAATCAAGTGAGCCAAAGAATTTCCATGCCAGGCTCCAGCAAAGTGTTTGGCTTCTTCTCAGTTCTCTATTTCCTCACTCCCCCAGTCCCAAGATAAGAAGAACTGAAACTAGTAGGGATTGGCTGGCATTGCTCACTGGTTATTACTGTGACCTTATATATCATTTTATATACTTTCCCATTTATATGTGGATAATCGTTTCCAATGGCTCGCTTAATGTCTTGGCATGATGTGGGATTGACTCTGGATCCAAGCTTTCTGGCTCTCTGACAGATGCTATATCCAGCATGCTTGTAAAATTCATTAACACACATTTAGGAATAAATAATGCTCATTGTTACAGCGTGAAAATGAGGAAAGGCGGAGAACAGTCACATAACTGGGAGATTAAAATTAATAAGAAGAGGATATCTATGTTGAAACAAATTACCCAGCTCCTGTCAACATCAGAAAGATAGTTAAAAGTTGATACTTTGATTACCTTTTGAAGTTGCATGTGTATCGCTTGATATATACCCAGTAGCTAAATTCCAAAGGAGCCTGAGATTAGTACTCCAGTGATATCCCAGAGGTACTCCAGGATTTTATGAACATCTTCTTATTGAGAAGACTGGTTTCCACAATCTCCAAAATGTTCTTCAAACTCTTGTAGTTAACAGTTGAAAGAGAAATCCAATGCTTCCTTAAAGTGTTTCTCTAGGAGTTCCCCAAACATATTTTCACCTGAAATGAGTTTCTAAATGCCAGATTCCTCCAAATCAAATTCACTTTGAATTTATCATTTACAAATTGGTGTATGTTACTTATGCAGACTGCACACTAAATCTGAGCCAAAATATCATGCTTGAATGTTGAGCTTTTTATAAAAGGAATTAAATGGAATGCATGCAAGAAATTAAGATATAGCTTTGCTTCCATGTCTGCTCAAACTTTCCTCAAATAAATGCATTTATATACTCTATATAAATCATAATGATCACACTTCAATTCTGACAATTATCAAAGACCTAGCACTCTGGAGGAGTCTCTGATGCCAGGAAAGGTGGAAGGAAAGAGAAGAAGAGGATAACCAACAGAAAAGTTGATGGTCTCAATTACAGTGATTAGCAGGTGCACAGTTGGATGACCTTAAAGGCAAGGTTAGTGACAGAATGCTATGGATTTTTAATAGTTTCAGCCACTACCCTATCAAATGCTTATTTTCTTATCTATTCCTTAATATTTCCTATTGACTATGCTATAACTGGGGACAATAGCACAGGGATGGTAGGCACGATGCATGCCTCTTACAGACTTCTTAGGAATGGGGTGAGGTCAATAGTGGATAGTTTAAGGTTAAAGGAGTGGGAGTTAGAGGATGTAACAAGAGAGTCAGGTAGTGCATTCCAGGCATTGACCACTCTATTGCTGAAGTCATACTTTCTGCAATCAAGTTTGGAGCAGTTAACATTGAGTTTGTATCTGTTGTGTGTTCTTGTATTGTTGCAGTTGAAACTGAAGTAGTCATTGATTGATAGGACATTGTAGAAGATAATTTTGTGTACTATGCTTAATTCCAACTTAACTCTTGCAAACTTCCTTTAGTATGGTTCCTTACCCTCAACTCAAGCTGAGATTCTCTTCTTCCATTGTTTGTTTTCCTACCATATCTATGTAATTCAGCTTGTGTCAAATCAATTATACCAGTAGTATATTAAATAACAGGAAGAACTCAAGTGTTTATGGCTTTAATCATGCTTCAAGCATTTACTTTTGTTTTGAAATTTCTTCATATTCACTTTATGTAATTAAAGCCACTATCCCTTTTTGCTTGTTCACATAATAAATCAGAAACTTCTATAAATACCAAGTTTTGTCTCTTTGTTCTGGGTCCAGTTGTCTTATGGTATTTCTGTTCATTAGCTGTAATTCACTACAACACTTTTGCCATATTTAATCATCAAAGTTGCACATTTTCTAGATGGAATTGCATTTTTGCTTCTTGACTGGATACATTACTGGCATTTAGCAGAGTATCAAGTTCTGCTTTTGGTTTTGTGAATAATTCTGAATCACCCATGAATGGGGTTTAGTGGGTAAACTTTGGGTCTCGCTTTAGGAAATGATAGCCACATTTGCTTTTGTTTAAATTATTTGTAAGTGGCATCCTTGTTCAAATAAATAGTAAAGGTGACAATGAATCATCCTGGAATATTCCACTTCTGAATTTGATGCTGCTAATCTCTTTAATATTGGATATCAGATTCATTTTTCTTGCCTTCAGTGACACTTTCAAGTGCCTTTGAATGTTTTCAATAATCCCAGAAATGTCTAGGCATTTTCTGATCCAGCTATGTGGAAGTGACTCAAATGGTTGTTTATCCAAGGGATTGCTTTGTTTTCTTTTGATTTTTAAGGATCATCTTATCAGTTAATAACTTTAAGATTTAGTGCCTCATGAATTTCTATAAGTTCTTATTTTTTTTTGTCAACCCAAAAAAAGTGCATTTTCTTTTGGATAGTGATATGTCACCTAGGCTTGCTATGATTCTGTAAATAACTTAAAAGTTATGAAAAGGAAAGTTAAAGTGTCTCTAGGGGTCAGATTCACTGCTGTTTATTTATTTTCTGTATTAGAAATGGGTTTCCATTCATTCTTCCTTTTTCCTGTTTTCAGAAGGACATTCAGCTCTGTTGTCTATGTGGAATATAAGTTTGTGAGGTGTAATTCCTTTGGCCCAAGAGTGCTCCAATCTTTGATCTTTTGGAGTGCAACTGAACCAATTCTATTGCTATAAAGACATTTTTCCTTTGTTGTCCTTTTATGACTTTTGTTGAACCAGTCTGCTTTATTAATATAAAAAAATGCCCCCTTCATTTTCTATAAAACTTCAACTGTAAGTTTTTAACTTACTTGGTTGAAGTTGTTTCAAATTTTTACTGAACAACTTCAAAACTATTGTAAAGTAAATACTGATTCATTTCAAATCCTTTGTTTGAATTCATACCTTTTCTGAGCTACTGCCCAAATTGATTGGGCCACTTCTTCTGAAACATCTTCAATGATTTTAAGACCCATGCTGCTTTGCTTTGTTTTGTAAATATGTTTGAGTTTTTCATTTTTAAGTTGTTGTGTATCAGATTCTTCAAATTGTTTCCATATGTCCAAAGTCTTTTACTCCTCCAAATCAGATTTTTTAATTTTAATCTTTCTTTTCTAAATGTTTTTATATTTGGCTAGGGATGATAATTGCTATTTTCACACAGTTTACCAGAAAGATCTGACTGATTTTGATACTTAGATTGTAGAATAACTAAATATATTACTATAATATATGCAGTGTTCCAAACAATGCAACTTTTATTACACATATACAGGTATACATTAACAGAGTTGGAAGGGACTTTTTAGGTCATCTAGTCCAACCCCCTACTCAAGCAGACTCTATACCATGTCTGACAGATGGCAGTCCAGTCTCTTCTTGAAAGCTTCCAGTGATGAAGGTCCCACAACTTCTGAAGGCAAGTTGTTCCATTGGTTGATTGCTCTCACTGTCAGAAATGGTGTAGAGGTTATTTCCAGTTTGAATCTCTCCTTGTTATTCAGTCTCCATCCATTATTCCTTGTCTGGCCTTCAGGTGCTTTGCAAAATAGCTTAACTCCCTCTTCTTTATGGCAGCCCCTCAAATATTGGAACAATGCTATCATGTCTCCCCTGGTCCTTCTCTTCACTAAACTAGCCATGCCCAGTTCCTGCAACTGTTCATCATATGTTTTAGTCTCCAGTTCCCTAATCATCTTGCACTCTCTGCACTCTTTTTAGAGTCTCAACATCTTTTTTATAGTGTGTATTATTTTTACTAAAAAGGTAAAGGTTTCCTTGTTAGTCATGTCTGACTCTAGGGCATAGTGACTCTATTTCTTGGCCAAGGAAGCCAGAATTGTCCAAAGACAATTTTCACAGACCAGCATAGCTATATGCCAAAGGTGCACAAACATTGTTATCTTCCCACTGAAGTGGTACCTATTACTCTACTTGCATTTGCAGGCTTTTAAATTGCTTTTGAACAGCTGAGGCAAGTAACGGAGGTCACCCCATTGCATGGAACTCAGTTATCAAACCCAAGCTGTCAACTCTCTGCCGACAAGCTCAGCATCTTTAACTGCTGATCCATCATGCCCTGAATGCCAAGGACTACCTGTATATAAATTTGTTTAATAAATAAAGAATAAACAAAATAAACTTTATACATATTCACATGGGTAGAATTTTGTATTTATTTGCTTGTCAAATGTCTTGTATCCTTATGGCAGCTTGGGGCTGTTAATCAAAGGAAATCTTGAAAAGTCCCCAGAAGTAATTGCTAGACAGTAGATAGGATTATCATAAGAATTGTGGCTAAAAAGAGAAAGCCTAATGTTTGGTCACAGAACTTAGTTTCTTTTGTCAGTCAATGTTCTTGCCCCTGACATTTCTTCTTGAAATAAACAATTAACCCTGTCCTGAAATCTGTTGTATTAAATTGCAGGACATCTTACTTTGACTCACCTTCAGTTTCATGGTGGTTTTTTTTCCCCTTATGAAATAGGCTTGGTTTACTTGCCTGAGCAGAATGTTTGATCAGCAAGCCCTCTGGGAAGCAAAGGTACATGAGAATGGGGATAGATTTGCTTTCTGTTTGTACCAGACATAATCTACATTTTTGAGATTGATTATCATGCATGAATGGGGCACGTACATCAACATTATGCCTGAACCTAGGCCAAAACCTCTTGCTACCATTTAATTTGTAAGTTTCTGTCTCAGTGTTCAAAGCAACCTGTTTCTATTGTATCGTTTTGCTCCAATGCATGCCCAGCTATTTTTTTACTTGGGGTAGTGGGAATTGCATACATTAAAAGAAATTAATACTCTCCTTGTTTTCTAACTGGGCCACAATTTTTCATTTCATGAATCCTACTGTACTTTACCTATAAGGTCAAACTGTTTTGGGTCACGCCCAAAACAGTAAGCAATCATTGTGCTCACTTAGATGGAGAAAAGAAATAGTGATATTCTTAGCAATTCAGTACAAAACAAGTCTGTATTTTAAGAACAAAGCAAAATTGGTATATAAAAAGGACTCACATTTAATTCCCAACAACATCAGTTATGGTTGAAAAAGGAGCTTTCTTTGAAGTACTGGAGAGATATTATTTGCCATAATATGACTTTGATGGATCCATGAGCTGATTTTGTATAATGTAGCTTTCTCTGTTTAAGCCAATCATGTCATTGCTATATGGCTTATCCCAATGACCCATCTGTGCTATCTTTTAAGTAGTTATTGCAAAATCATAACAAAACAAATGTCCATGCAGAAACCTTTCCAGTTCACCAATGGCTTACACCAAGGTGTCCCAAAATAGTGTTGATCACAGCAAGGACTTTTTCAGGGAGGGAACTAAAATGTCAAGATGGCAGCCACAATCATACAATCAAATCACACATTAAAAAGGGGGTGGTTCTTTCTTTATACAGCTATAGTCACTTGATATTTTTGAAGCCTTCCTGTGCTAGAAGGTGTAATAACAAAACAATTGGTCTACTAATGACAGATGGTCTACTAATGAGAGAACATTTGATCCACTAATGGGAGAAGATGGCAAAGAAATAACAGACTATAGAGAGAAAGCAGAACTACTTAATTCATACTTTGCATCTGTCTTCATGCAAAAAGAAAACAATATTCAACTTACCAAAAACAGAACTGTAAATGACAGGTAAATTAAAAAAAGTAAAAATAATGTAAGAGAACTCCTGTCAGCTCTAGACAGATTCAAATCACAAGATTCAAATCATGACTACATCTCAGAATTCTGAAAGAATTGGCAGACATGATCTCAGAACATATTTTTCAAAGTTCTTGGAGGCATCAGCAAAGTACATGAGGACTGGAAAAAAGCTAATGTGGTTCCCATCTTCAAAAAAAAAAAAAATCCAGGAAATTACAGACCAATCAGGCTGACATAAATATCTGGAAAGATCTTGGAAAAGATAAGCAACAATTCTGTGAATTTCTACAAGCAAACAAGGTTATAACCAGTAGCCAACATCGGTTCATCAAAAACAGATTGTGCCAAACAAGTCTTATTCACTCTTCAACAAAGTGACTAAATTAGTGGATCAGTGAAATGCTGTGGCCATAATATATTTTCTGATCCAGCTATGTGGAAGTGACTCAAATGGTTGTTTATCCAAGGGATTGCTTTGTTTTCTTTTGATTTTTAAGGATCATCTTATCAGTTAATAACTTTAAGATTTAGTGCCTCATGAATTTCTATAAGTTCTTATTTTTTTTTGTCAACCCAAAAAAAGTGCATTTTCTTTTGGATAGTGATATGTCACCTAGGCTTGCTATGATTCTGTAAATAACTTAAAAGTTATGAAAAGGAAAGTTAAAGTGTCTCTAGGGGTCAGATTCACTGCTGTTTATTTATTTTCTGTATTAGAAATGGGTTTCCATTCATTCTTCCTTTTTCCTGTTTTCAGAAGGACATTCAGCTCTGTTGTCTATGTGGAATATAAGTTTGTGAGGTGTAATTCCTTTGGCCCAAGAGTGCTCCAATCTTTGATCTTTTGGAGTGCAACTGAACCAATTCTATTGCTATAAAGACATTTTTCCTTTGTTGTCCTTTTATGACTTTTGTTGAACCAGTCTGCTTTATTAATATAAAAAAATGCCCCCTTCATTTTCTATAAAACTTCAACTGTAAGTTTTTAACTTACTTGGTTGAAGTTGTTTCAAATTTTTACTGAACAACTTCAAAACTATTGTAAAGTAAATACTGATTCATTTCAAATCCTTTGTTTGAATTCATACCTTTTCTGAGCTACTGCCCAAATTGATTGGGCCACTTCTTCTGAAACATCTTCAATGATTTTAAGACCCATGCTGCTTTGCTTTGTTTTGTAAATATGTTTGAGTTTTTCATTTTTAAGTTGTTGTGTATCAGATTCTTCAAATTGTTTCCATATGTCCAAAGTCTTTTACTCCTCCAAATCAGATTTTTTAATTTTAATCTTTCTTTTCTAAATGTTTTTATATTTGGCTAGGGATGATAATTGCTATTTTCACACAGTTTACCAGAAAGATCTGACTGATTTTGATACTTAGATTGTAGAATAACTAAATATATTACTATAATATATGCAGTGTTCCAAACAATGCAACTTTTATTACACATATACAGGTATACATTAACAGAGTTGGAAGGGACTTTTTAGGTCATCTAGTCCAACCCCCTACTCAAGCAGACTCTATACCATGTCTGACAGATGGCAGTCCAGTCTCTTCTTGAAAGCTTCCAGTGATGAAGGTCCCACAACTTCTGAAGGCAAGTTGTTCCATTGGTTGATTGCTCTCACTGTCAGAAATGGTGTAGAGGTTATTTCCAGTTTGAATCTCTCCTTGTTATTCAGTCTCCATCCATTATTCCTTGTCTGGCCTTCAGGTGCTTTGCAAAATAGCTTAACTCCCTCTTCTTTATGGCAGCCCCTCAAATATTGGAACAATGCTATCATGTCTCCCCTGGTCCTTCTCTTCACTAAACTAGCCATGCCCAGTTCCTGCAACTGTTCATCATATGTTTTAGTCTCCAGTTCCCTAATCATCTTGCACTCTCTGCACTCTTTTTAGAGTCTCAACATCTTTTTTATAGTGTGTATTATTTTTACTAAAAAGGTAAAGGTTTCCTTGTTAGTCATGTCTGACTCTAGGGCATAGTGACTCTATTTCTTGGCCAAGGAAGCCAGAATTGTCCAAAGACAATTTTCACAGACCAGCATAGCTATATGCCAAAGGTGCACAAACATTGTTATCTTCCCACTGAAGTGGTACCTATTACTCTACTTGCATTTGCAGGCTTTTAAATTGCTTTTGAACAGCTGAGGCAAGTAACGGAGGTCACCCCATTGCATGGAACTCAGTTATCAAACCCAAGCTGTCAACTCTCTGCCGACAAGCTCAGCATCTTTAACTGCTGATCCATCATGCCCTGAATGCCAAGGACTACCTGTATATAAATTTGTTTAATAAATAAAGAATAAACAAAATAAACTTTATACATATTCACATGGGTAGAATTTTGTATTTATTTGCTTGTCAAATGTCTTGTATCCTTATGGCAGCTTGGGGCTGTTAATCAAAGGAAATCTTGAAAAGTCCCCAGAAGTAATTGCTAGACAGTAGATAGGATTATCATAAGAATTGTGGCTAAAAAGAGAAAGCCTAATGTTTGGTCACAGAACTTAGTTTCTTTTGTCAGTCAATGTTCTTGCCCCTGACATTTCTTCTTGAAATAAACAATTAACCCTGTCCTGAAATCTGTTGTATTAAATTGCAGGACATCTTACTTTGACTCACCTTCAGTTTCATGGTGGTTTTTTTTCCCCTTATGAAATAGGCTTGGTTTACTTGCCTGAGCAGAATGTTTGATCAGCAAGCCCTCTGGGAAGCAAAGGTACATGAGAATGGGGATAGATTTGCTTTCTGTTTGTACCAGACATAATCTACATTTTTGAGATTGATTATCATGCATGAATGGGGCACGTACATCAACATTATGCCTGAACCTAGGCCAAAACCTCTTGCTACCATTTAATTTGTAAGTTTCTGTCTCAGTGTTCAAAGCAACCTGTTTCTATTGTATCGTTTTGCTCCAATGCATGCCCAGCTATTTTTTTACTTGGGGTAGTGGGAATTGCATACATTAAAAGAAATTAATACTCTCCTTGTTTTCTAACTGGGCCACAATTTTTCATTTCATGAATCCTACTGTACTTTACCTATAAGGTCAAACTGTTTTGGGTCACGCCCAAAACAGTAAGCAATCATTGTGCTCACTTAGATGGAGAAAAGAAATAGTGATATTCTTAGCAATTCAGTACAAAACAAGTCTGTATTTTAAGAACAAAGCAAAATTGGTATATAAAAAGGACTCACATTTAATTCCCAACAACATCAGTTATGGTTGAAAAAGGAGCTTTCTTTGAAGTACTGGAGAGATATTATTTGCCATAATATGACTTTGATGGATCCATGAGCTGATTTTGTATAATGTAGCTTTCTCTGTTTAAGCCAATCATGTCATTGCTATATGGCTTATCCCAATGACCCATCTGTGCTATCTTTTAAGTAGTTATTGCAAAATCATAACAAAACAAATGTCCATGCAGAAACCTTTCCAGTTCACCAATGGCTTACACCAAGGTGTCCCAAAATAGTGTTGATCACAGCAAGGACTTTTTCAGGGAGGGAACTAAAATGTCAAGATGGCAGCCACAATCATACAATCAAATCACACATTAAAAAGGGGGTGGTTCTTTCTTTATACAGCTATAGTCACTTGATATTTTTGAAGCCTTCCTGTGCTAGAAGGTGTAATAACAAAACAATTGGTCTACTAATGACAGATGGTCTACTAATGAGAGAACATTTGATCCACTAATGGGAGAAGATGGCAAAGAAATAACAGACTATAGAGAGAAAGCAGAACTACTTAATTCATACTTTGCATCTGTCTTCATGCAAAAAGAAAACAATATTCAACTTACCAAAAACAGAACTGTAAATGACAGGTAAATTAAAAAAAGTAAAAATAATGTAAGAGAACTCCTGTCAGCTCTAGACAGATTCAAATCACAAGATTCAAATCATGACTACATCTCAGAATTCTGAAAGAATTGGCAGACATGATCTCAGAACATATTTTTCAAAGTTCTTGGAGGCATCAGCAAAGTACATGAGGACTGGAAAAAAGCTAATGTGGTTCCCATCTTCAAAAAAAAAAAAAATCCAGGAAATTACAGACCAATCAGGCTGACATAAATATCTGGAAAGATCTTGGAAAAGATAAGCAACAATTCTGTGAATTTCTACAAGCAAACAAGGTTATAACCAGTAGCCAACATCGGTTCATCAAAAACAGATTGTGCCAAACAAGTCTTATTCACTCTTCAACAAAGTGACTAAATTAGTGGATCAGTGAAATGCTGTGGCCATAATATACTTAGATTTCAATAAAACATTTCATAAAATAGACTACACTCTACTTCTTGGCAATCTAGAAAAATGTGGGATAGACAGCACCACCACCAGATGGCTCTATAATCAACCAAGAAATAGTACTCAATGTATAGTCCTCAATGAAACTAAATCTACATGGAGGAAAGTAAGCAGTGGAGTATCCCAATGTTCCATTTGGGACCCAATACTCTTCAATATGTTCATAAACAATCTAGATGAGGGAATAGAAGGGGAATTTATCAAATTTGCAGATGACACTAAGCTGGCAGAAATAGCCAACTCACCAAAAGACAAGCTCAAGATACCAGAAGACCTTGAAGACTTCAGCACTAGGCCCTATCTAAGAAAATGAAATTCAAGATTCTTTTATCTTAGGCCAGAAAAGCCAACTGTATGGGTAAAGGCTAGATGAAACTTAGCTTAATGCCAGTAATGGTGAGAGGTATCTTGGAATCTTAGTGGACAATTCCTTAAATATAAGCCAACAGTGTGCAACAACAGCCAAAAAACCCAATGCAATTCTAGGCTGCATAAACAGAGGGATAGAATCAAGATCATGTGAAGTTCTAGTATCACTTTACAAAGCTTTAGTAAGACAACACTTGGAATACTGCATCCAGTTCTGGTCACCACAATATTAAAAAGATGTTGAAACTCTGGAAATAGTGCAGAGAAGAGCAACAAAAATGAATAGGAGGCTGAAGGCTAAAACATATCAAGAGTGATTTCAGAAATTGAGTAAGTCTAGCCTAATGAAAAGGAAGACTGGGGGACACATGATAGCAGTGTTCCAATGCTTAAGGGGCTCCTACAAAATTGAAAGGGTCATACTCTTTTCCAAAGCACCTTTTGGAAGACAAGAAACAATGGATGGAAGCTAACCAAGAACTAAGGAGAAATTTCCTAACAGTGAGAGCAAATGGAACAACTTGTCTTCAGAAGTTCCCTTCCAACTCAATTATTCTATGTTCTATAACCATGCACAGGGTCAGCAGAATCCTGAAGAACCAAAAGTAGGAATGGAAATGACAGATCATTGGTTGCAGCATGAATTTTCAAATAACTCATCCTCTTTTAGGGAGTCTCTCAAAAGGAACATAAAATTATACCTACCTGAGGGAAAATTGCATCTAATAGTCCATCTGTTTAGGGAAATACATGTACAAAATGAGAATATTTTTGGGAGGGGAGGGGAAGAAATTACATTAAAAGTGTTCTGTTACTTGGGCATAATACCGGATGTGCATCACTTTGTAAACCGGAGAAAACTGAATATGAAAAGAAATGGGGAATTTCTTATATTTGAGTTATAATTCATCAAATGATGTGAACTGAATACATACCTAGTGGTGGGATTAAAAATTTTTTACTATTGTTTCTGTGGGGGTGGCTTGGGGGGCATGGCATGGCTTGGCTTGGTGGGCATGGCACAGAAAGGATATTATTAAAATCTCCATTCCTTCCCCACCCCACTGACCTGCTTTCCATCTCCGTTCTTCTGTTCAGGACAACAAAAGAAGGCCCAGCCAATCAGCTGGGACTCGGGAGGCAGAGAATAGATGGAGGCAGGACCAGTCAGAGTTGGTAATTGCTGATTGTCCAAACTACTCAAAATTCCACTACCAGTTCTCCAGAACTGGTCAGAACCTGCTGAATACCACCTCTGTAAACATACTTTAATAATAGATTCAATATTTCTTTGTCTCTTAACCAATTAGATGTGTAATATACAGCTGCAACAAATAGGTTGTTCAGGAGTCATAATTTTATATTTATCAGCTCCAAACTTGATTCTAAAATTGTATCCTTTCTCATTCTCAGGATAATCCTTTTGTGAGGAATAAAGTTATCTAAATGAAATAGCTGGTCTGCTTTATAAGCATTTTAAATTTTTATTCAGGGTAATAATTAATTCATAGCATACTTTTTCATAGCAAACAAAACCCAGTTGATCATATTCTCTAAAATTATAATATTATAATATATGCAGGTCTTGGCATGTTCGGGTCTTTTCCCGTGTAAGATTGAGAGTATCTTGGCAACGTTTCAACGAAATCTCACTCGCCATCTTCAGGCTGGTGCTTTCGGCTTTGTGCTTTGTGCTCGCATGACATATATATATGTCATGCCCCTTGTGAAGACTGACTCTGAGGGAGAGGAGGAGAAGTCGACGGAGAGGAAGTATGGCTCCGGAGGTTGTGGAGGAGGCTGGGGTGGGGCAGAAGCCAGCTGAGGAGTCAGAGGAGGACCCAGGCCCATCCCCTCTCCATCCTAGGGCTCGCAGGGAGGAGAGGATAAGGGAGAGATGTGGTCTAATCAGGAGGAGAGGGCCTTGATCCTCTTCATGGGCTGCAGATGTGAGAACTGCATAAGATTTTGGACCTGTGTTCCGGCAAACGCTGGAGACAAAGCATGTTTTATTTTGGTTTGAGGTTATCCTGGTTGGCGTCCTTCCAACAGACTGTGCCTTGTTATCTCCTTGAATTTGGTAAATACTCCTCCTGTTCCGTTGTGGAAATTTCATCATTGTAGTTGGTTTGGTTTTTATTTTCACCTCTATCTGCTCATTAAATTCGGACTGTAGTGCTTTCTTCTGAAGACTGTTTTTGAGTATGTTTTATCTCCAACTGAGAATTATTGAACAGTGGGGCCAGGTTGGAGGCATTAAAGGACGTTTATTTATGTTTTGGATTTTGTTACGTTTGTGTTACGTTATATGTGTGTGTGTGTGTGTGTGTGTGTGTGTGTGTGTGTGTGTGTGTGTGTGTGTTAGAAAATATATGTATCTGTTTTATTGATGGCAAGCTGCAAAGATAGATACTCTTTATATCAGCTATGCAGGTCAGTTTCTATTTTGTTCTGTTAAAGTCTTAAACATGCATTACCTGTATAGCAAATTTCCTAATTAGTTCAACCAATTTTCTTTCTGTCTCCAGGTAATATGAACCAATGATCTGAATCTGATGTTGTTAACAGAAGAGAATGCTGAACAAATGTTTTAGGTCACAGTTTGTTTCAAGAACTGCAATGAATGCCTTATTTGTTCCTTAATTTATAGATTTTGGATTTCTTTATTACTTCAGCATAAAATTCAAGGAGAAATTAATACTATCACACTACTGCTAGTTTTTAGAAGAGTTTTCATATATCTTTACCACTATCTAGTGAAAGAATTCAAATCTGACTTATTGAAGCTCAAATCTGCTAGCTAAAATTAGAGAATTTCTCTAATTGTTTATGCTGGTCATAAGCCAAAATAAAGATTACTTTTATTTGATCTATTAATTACTGAGCAACAACTAAGAAAATGTGGATTTACATTCATTAAAAAACATTGACACAATTTCAACATTACAAATGCGTTGCCACCCCATCTAAAATAACAACTGGGTTAATTATAAAGCCAAATAGTTTCTGGACAAACAACAAATTGCTTGTTGAAGTTCAGCCTAAGTTTGTTTTATTCTATCCAGTTCCTCTAAGCTTACAAACAATAGAGCAAGACTTCCATAGTATCTCTATTTCATCTGAACTGGGTATTGTCCTGTTCAATATATACATTATCCCAAATTATCAGAAAACCTTTCCAAGATACAAATATGAAAAACCAACTGCCAGAGAGAGATGTATAAAGACCTTAAAAAGTGGGAAGAGAGCTCCAAAGAGGCCATCTTTTAAATCCCTACAACACACCAGTCATCCCTACAAATGACAAAGAGTCGTTTCTGACTCTTCGGTCATGTGGCTGGCATGACTAAATGCTGAAGGCACATGGAACCCTGTTACCTTCCCACCAAGTGGTCCCTATTTTTCTACTTGCATTTTTACATACTTTCAAACTGCTAAGTTGGCAGAAGCTGGGACAAGTAACGGGAGCTCACTCCATTATGCAGTGCTAGGGATTAAAACCACTGAACTGCCGACTTTTCTGATTGACAAGCTCAGCATCTTAGCCACTGAGCTACTGCATCTGTGGAATTATCTGGGGAGCATGCTGTTTATCTCGACAAGGATGCTGTTCTGTTGAAGCCACATTATCTTGTCAAGAGATATCCACGAAAAAGGGAAAATTGAAGACATAGTTATCAAAATTGATGAATTGAGAAAAGGCCTCTTTGAGAAAAGGGCATGCCAGAACTTTCCACTCAACCAGAAAGGAACTGGCTGCATCATGGATGCCGATTCACCTCTGCCCATCTATAGGAGCCTGGAAGGTAGTGAAAGTTATACCAGAATCATGTTAACAGACTACCAAATCTTTTATAACGTACACACAAAAATGCTGTTCCAAATATCTGCTTAGATTCAGCTCAGGGGATACAAGGCTCTGAGAAATTTGGCTGTTGCATGTTTACATACACATTATTCTATGTGTATATAGATTGAGTGGTGGGATTCAGCCAATTCACACTAGTTCATGCAATCCAGTTGCTAATACCCCACCTAATCAAAGTGGATCCTGGGCACTGCACTGCAATGGAGAAATAGGCAATGGAGTGGCCAGCTTGAGGGAAGGAGAAGGCCACTTTCTTCTCCCTGCTGATCCCTCCCAGGATATTCAGAATTGATTGGAAGACCATGTTTTCAAAGCTTTTCAGAAGGCTAACAGAAATGGTGCCAACCTCACTTCTGTTGTAAGGGGCTACAACAGAAAAGGAACATTTCTTTAGTCCCACCAGGTGGAACTCCTTAGTAAGCAGGATCCAGAGCATACTCTTCTGCTGGACATGATGAGATGGGTAGATGTAACTGAAAAGAAGCAATCCTTCACATAATTTGGTTCCTTGCCATGTAAGGGATTAAAGATCAAAACTAGCACCTTGAATTGCACCTAGAAGCCAACTGGCAACCTATGCAGCTTGCAGTTCAAAGACATAACATATAATTCTAGAGGCACACATCGCTGTTTAATTCATAACCGTTGAATTAAATTTTATATTATACGTACCCTATGTATAGGCCAACTTTTGAGAAGGAAATAGCAGGGATAGCCTATTCTATTCTTCTCTGGTTACGGAAATTTTTATGCTAAAGAAAATGGTATCTGTTTTTCTCATAGAAGAAATATTATAAATTAAGCAAATGAACAGGTAAAGCAATTTTCACCAAAGTGAGGAAATTTTGTATTTCATCTGCATTCTTTGTGTCTCCAATATTTAAAATAAAGTTAATTCAAAAGTTGTGTAGGAGGGAAGTTCCTGTAGCAGTACTAGTATTTCTTGGAAGGTGATCCAATAAGGGGATGGTTTTAATTAGACCTCAGATAGGGTAAAGTTAGCTTATACATTTTTAATACTATTTGCTTGAATGCCTTGAATTAATCAATGATTCATGCAATATGCAAACCTTTTGATGTGATGATGAAGAAAGCTCTTTTTTCCTCTTTATAATTTAAGAATAGCCTCTTTCTTATCTACTAATGAAAGCATGAAATTTGATTTTAAATACTGAGAAGGTTTTATGTTTTATTCATTTAACAGGTTAAATGATAGGTTCAACTACATTTTTCCCAACCTGACAATTTTCTTTTGATGTAATATTTGTGTGATTTACTTAATGAAAATCCATTAAAAATGAGAGAAGAAGATGAAAATAATAATAATCTAGCTTGTCATTGACTAATTACCTGTAGTAACTAGAATGCACTACCTACATAAATATATTTGCAGGATTGAGTATATGATCTGTGGCAATGACAATGCATTGAGTAAACATCTGGGACCATGCTAACTTTATGAATTTTCCAATAATTTTGTTTTATTTTTCCATCAAGTAGAAGGTTTTGCACAGAAAATAGCTAACATCAAACATTAATTGATGTAAGATCTAAAAGTAAAGACAAAAGTTACTGTTCTTCTGCACAAGCACAACTAATTCTCAATTTTATTCAATTTTCTATTCTCGAAGACTGAAGTTCAGTATTCTTTTGAACCAAAGTTTAGATTAGTGGATCACATGGCAAGATGTTTCTGCTTCAAGTTTCTTCTAGTGCAGTCAATAAAGTGTTCTACAATTGTTTCAGTAACCACTGAAGACTGCAAATAATCATTACTTAAAATGGGATATTTTATTTCAGACATACTTTCTTTCCTTGATAAAGTTTCAACTTCAGGAAGTTTATAGATTAATATTATAAAGAAGGCAATGCAACAAGTGTTCTGCTGGTTTGCTTTCCACATCAACATAGCCATCTTGTTTATAATTAAAGTATAGTCATAATATCAACAGCAGTATTTTAATTTATTTATTTGTATCCCATCTTTATTATTTTTACAAATAACACAAGGTGATAAATCATATCCAACACAACTTCATCCTCTTCCTCACGACGACAACCCTGTGAGGTGCATTGGGTGGAGAGAGAGTGACTGGCACTAAGTCAACCAACTAGCTTTCATGGCAGGACTTGAATCCACACTCTCCTGCTTTCTACCCATATACTAGCTTTTGGTAGAAAGTTCACTAATGTTCTTGTTAATTTTAGACCTATGACAACAGCAGCAACTACAATAAAAACAACTTAATGAGACAGATTTTAAGTTATCCAAATGACTTTATGCCTAACTGAGGACATGACCCTTTGTCATCCTAGCCTATGTCTGACTCTACACCCCTAAGGGACAGTATAAAAATCTGTTGAAAAGTTATCAGATTGATCTGAAAATTGTATATGGTAATAATTTGCCTCCTTCTAAAATCTAGGAATATGTAAAATTTTAGGAGATCATAAAGATATATACTACAATTATATGTAAAATATGAGTGCAACTAATGGAACTCATCTTTTTTCTTATTAAAAAATATGGTTAATTACGCCCAAAGTTAAACATCTGTTACACTGAATTTGCTAATAGATAGAACAGGACAAAGAAAGCTTAATTAATCAGAGTAATTGAAGGCAAAGTTAAAAGCAATATCTTAACAGGGAAGGAAAAATGACAACACACTGAAGTGCTGTATGTATTATTAATTACAATATCAGAGTCTATTAGTGCAAACTAGACTGAAAGAGCTGTCAAAACGGCTTCATTCAGAAATCATAAATCATCTGCAAAAAGTAGCTCACAGCAAAACCTTGGAAGGCAGACTATATTCAAATGCATTTTATTAAATTTGGCTTTTGATCTCTATAAATACTTGCATTTTAAATGAAGGTGAATTAGAAACACAGCTCCAGGAAAAATTAATCTGACATAGACACAAACACACAAACACACACACACATGCAGAAAAAGAGAGAGAGAGAGGATTCTCACTGAAGAAGGAACTGCATTTGATGTCATTTTCTCCAATTCCTGCATATTCTGAGTACCAGTCCTTAAATCCAGCCCATTGAGGACTGAATCCAGACTAATATCAGTGTCGCTGATTACATGGCAACTTTATATTTACTATGCCCATATATTCTGATCACACAGAACGTCCAATTTTATCATGAAATTAAGAATCTAACTCAATATCTGCCTCACAATTCCTTGACAGTTTTCTTCCTTTAAGGAAGAGGCCTACTTTTGTATCTTATGCTCACATTATATGATTTTTTAAAAAAAGAAATCATTTTGCCATGTATTTGAGCTTATATTGTTCTTGTAGGTAGCAATGTGTTAGGATTTTGGTTGGTTGTTTTTTTGGGGGGGCGGGGGGGGTTTGTTTTCTTTGCTAAGAATCTTCCCTGTGGTCTACACTTCATAATCTGGAAAAAGACTAACAAGCAAAATTCTTTCTAAGATTTTTCCCCTCAAGATTTTCTCTGGAAAATTTTGAGGTAAGACTGGTTGGAATCCTCTTTTTTTTTTATTTACTGTGGTCCATCTGTATTGGCAAGAAGGTCCAGAGAGTACAAATGTTTTAAAAATCAAAAAGACAAGAAAATATTATTAGTGTGAGTCACTGTAAGAAGGATAAGACTGAGGCGGGGAAATTTAGTTTATGGAAGAAAAAGCAACATAGTCCAGATAAAGGTAGGTTGTTGTTTTTGTCAAAAAGACAAAACTGCCTTACCCCTCTCACTATATGGCTACCTGGGAATTTACTCTTACAGCTTCCAAGATAATGTTTTTATATCTGATTAGCATTCAAGCATCATTTCTAAAAGCCACGCAGGTCCCATTTTAGTTGACCATGTAGTTCATGGTCACACAGGTCCCATTTTAGTTGACCATGTAGTTCATGTAGCACTTGAAAATCTAGGTAACTGCATGTTCAGCGGTAGGATTCAATTTTTTTTACTACCGGTTCTACGGGCGTGGCTTGGTGGGCCTGGCAGGGGAAGGATACTGTAAAATCTCCAGTCAGAGGTGGGATTTGCCAGTTCTCCGACGAACTCAAAATTTCCGCTACCGGTTCTCCAGAACTGGTCAGAACCTGTTGAATACCACCTCTGGGCATGCTGCATTTTTTTATTTTTCTGTCCTCATGATGGAGGAAAGGAGAGGAAAGGAAAATATGGAAAGTAGGATGAAGAAGAGACCCTAAAATTGAGCTTTTCACTAGCAAAGCCTAGAGAAGAAGAAACGAGAAGCCTTTCACTGTTTCTGTTATTAAAGCTACTGGTAGTCATAGATTCAAAGGGACAAAGAATTAATGCTTGGGATGCCACCACTCCAACAGTTTAATAGTAGCATGAGAAGTCTAGAGACTTCTGCAGACATAATCATACAATGAAAGAAAGGCATTTGCAGTAGCCTTTGACTATCTAAGTATTTATTCAAATATATTTATGTATTTGAATTTATTCTTCTTCTTTTTGTGCCATATTGAACACTGGCAATCATATTGGTGATCCTATTTTTATCAACAGCCACACAAAAAGTGCTGCTGAGTTTTGTCCAAACCAGTCCCTTAGATTTTGAAGCCATGATGTTCTTCTGCCAGGACCTTGTTTGCCTTCAATTTTTCCCTGGAAGATTAAGTGAAGTATGCCGTATTTTTCCAGCTGTCGCATCACCTGTCCAAAATATTCTAACTTTCACTTTTTTTAAAAAAAATTTATTTGATTTGATTTGTCAATTGCTTACAAGATAATAGGTATAAGTAAAAACATAGTTATGAATACATGGATACATATAAGAAAAATAAAAGAAACAATAGGACAGGGATGGTAGGCATGTTGGTGCGCTTATACACACCCCCTACAGACCTCTTAGGAAAGGGGTGAGGTCAATAATAGACAGTCTAAGGTTAAAGGTTTGGGGGTTTGGGGAAGAAACCACAGAGTCAGGTAGAGTATTCCAGACACTGACCACTCTGTTGCTGAAGTCGTATTTCCTGCAATCAAGTTTGGTGCGGTTAACCTTGAGTTTGTATCTATGTTTGCTCTTGTGTTGTTATGGTTGAAGCTGAAGTATTCATTGACAGGTAAGTCATTGCAATGTATGATTTTATATACTATATTTAGATCGGATCGAAGGTGGCATAGTTCTAGATTTTCTAGGTCTAGAATTTCAAGTCTGGTGGCATAAGGTATGCTGCGATGAGTAGAGGAGTGGAGAACTCTTCTTGTGAAATATTTCTGGACTTTCTCTATTGTATTAGTGGTTTTGATGATTTCCCTTGGCTTTCCCAGGTGGCTTATCACCTCCTCATTTCTGATTTTGTTAGTTTATACTAACAAAAGTTTATATGTAATAGCTGTATGTAAATCCACATTTCAAATGCTTCTAGTCTCTTCAAGTGACTTTCTGTCAAAGACCAATTCTCCACTCCGTATTTGAATTTAATAGGTGCCCAATTCCATTTTGGATGGTGTAGAACATTGGAAAATCAATAAAAACACATAACACATCAAATCAAACAGACAGCCCAGGAGTGGTTAAGTTGCTGGTGCAGAAGCCTGAATATTGTGAGTTTATGAAAAGCCAGTCATGAAAACCAGCTGGTGACTTTGGGATAGTCATTCTCTTTCAGTCCAACCCATCTCACAATGTTGTTTCTGTGGCCAAAATAGGAGGAAAAATGGAGTATTATGTATGTTTGTTGTTTTGCTTTACTTATGAAGTAATAAAGGCAGGATAAAACCTAATAAAGAAATAAAACCATATTATAAACAATACAACACAGGAGCCTCAAAAATACAATGATACATTATTTATTTATTTATTTATTTATTTATTTATTTATTTATTTATTTATTCGATTTATATACCGCCCCCTCTCCCCAGAGCGACTCGGGGCGGTGAACAGCCAATAAAATACACATATAGAACACATATAAAGCATACAACATGATAATATTAAAATTTAAAAAATTGAATATAGTATGGCTCTAATTAAAAATATAAACAAGAGTTAAAAGAAATTAAAACCAGGTTAAAATTTAAAAGACCCCTAGGCCAGTCCGGCCTGCCAAAATAGGTGAGTTTTAAGTAACCGACGGAAGGCCATGAGATCAGGGGCGGCCCTTACCTCTGGGGGTAATTCATTCCAGAGAGGGGGTGCTCCCAATGAGAAGGCCCGCGCCCTCGGGGTCGCCAGCCGTCCAGCCGGCGGCACCCCGAGGAAACCGACTCTATGGGAGCGTACCGGTCGGTGGGAAGCCGATGGTGGCAGGAGGCGGTCTCGTAAGTATCCCGGTCCCGAGCCATGGAGCGCTTTAAAGATAGTGACCAAGACTTTGAAGTGCACCCGGAGGGCCACCGGGAGTCAATGCAGTGCGCGCAGAAGTGGCATAACATGGGAGCCCCTAGGAGCTCCCATTACCACCCTCGCGGCTGCATTCTGCACCAACTGGAGCCTCCGGATGCTCTTCAAAGGCAGCCCCATGTAGAGAGCATTGGCATAGTCTAGGCGGGAGGTCACCAGGGCGGAGGTGACCGTGCGAAGCACATCCCGATCCAGAAAGGGCCGCAACTGGTAGATCCTACGGACCTGGCCAAAAGCCCCCCTGGCGACGGCCGCCACGTGGTCTTCCAATGACAGCCGTACATCCAGGAGGACACCCAGATTGTGGGCCCTCTCTGTGGGGCCAAGAATTCTCCCCCCCCCACAGCCAGCGATGGAACCAGCTGGCTGTACCGGGGTGCTGGGAAGCACAGCCACTCAGTCTTAGATGGGTTGAGCTGAAGCCTGTTCCGCCCCATCCAACACCGCACAGCCTCCAGGCACCGGGTCATCACTTCGACGGCTTCATCGGGGTGGCCCGGGGTAGAAATGTACTGATGGAACTCTACCCCAAAGCCACGGATGACCTCACCTAGCGGCTTCATATAAATGTTGAACAGAAGGGGCGAGAGCACCAACCCCTGAGGCACTCCACAAACCAGGGGCCTCGGGGCCAACCTCTGCCCCCCTGCCAACACAAATTGCGAGTGGTCAGAGAGGAAGGAGGAGAACCACCGCATAACGATGCCTCCCACTCCCAACCCCTCCAGCCGCCGCAATAGGATACTGTGGTCGACAGTATCAAAAGCCGCCGAAAGATCTAAGAGGACCAGGACAGAGGAATAACCTCTGTCATGGGCCCTCCAGAGATCATCCACCAATGCGACCAACGCCGTCTCTGTGCTGTGCCCAGGCCTGAAGCCCGATTGGTGTGGATCCAAATAGACAGCTTCATCCAGGTGCTGGGGAAACTGTTGTGCCACCACACTCTCAACAACCTTCGCCATAAAACGAAGGTTGGAGACGGAACAATAATTAGATAACAGAGTTGGGTCCAGGGACGGTTTCTTGAAGAGGGGTCTCACCACCGCCTCTTTCAAGGCGGGGGGTAGATATCCCTCACTCAAGGAAGCGTTAATAATACCCTGAAACCAACCTCGTGTCACCTCCCGGGTGGCCAACACCAGCCAGGAGGGACACGGGTCCAATAAACATGTGGTCGCATTCAGTCCCCGCAGCAACCTGTCCACGTCTTCAGGGGTCACAGGATCAAACTCGTTTTAAGACATTACTACACTAACCCTCGGCCTGGGACCAAGTCAGATTTTAAGAGCTTTTATAATCCTGGAAGAGAGGGCACCATCTTTACAGTATATGTAAATGGATACTATTCTGTATTCATGGGTGGAAGCCATAGGAAAGAAGGTAGCCATCTTTGTTCTCACAATTGTGGTGTTTAATATGAGGTAGACAGAAACAATTGGATATAAGCAGTCCCTCAAAGTATACAAAAATTTATTTTCCCGAAATTCTCTTTTCTTTTAAAACAAATTTTGAGAGCAAATTCTCTTTAGCTAAGTGAATAATATCCTGCAGATTGGAAATGGAGCACAGTAGAAACCAGAAAAATAAATACAGCTTTATGTTAGAGACAGGACAAAATCCTGCTTCTATAGGCATCGCAGCCAAGTTCTCATTTCCCAGATTAGTGTGAATTCAAGATGTAATTATTTTCATATTACACATTTTTACAAAGGTATAAATTGCACTTTGATTCAGAAACAGCATATAAAATGTATTTATTATAGAATTATAAAAAGCGTTACTTAATAGGAGAGGCTGACTTTAAAAGTAAGTGTGAAGTTTTTATATATTCAGTGCAGATTGATGTGAAAATTGGATGATATTGAGCTCTGATAAAATATGTGTAAAGCTAACTTATAGGCTAAAATACTTAAAATTAGTTTTAGTCCTGAGGATAAATGTGGTTATGGTTAAGTACACATTTGACATCTCTAAGCCACTACAATTGTATTAACTCTTCATTGGCTTTACAAATATTTTAATATCTTTTTCCTGATGAGTGCCAAGAGATCTATGCTAATGCAGACTTTCATATGAAATGCCGATTTAGCAATAACAATACTTAAAGGATTAATCGTATTCACAATTTCTAGAAGAATCCCATTGAGCAAACGTAGGGCCCACTGTAACACTGGAACTGGTAAAAAAAAAAAAAAGATTGGTACCTCAACATTTTCCACAGGGATTTCAAATATGAGCTATACCACACTATTTATTTATTTTATTTATTTTTAACATTTATATACCGCCCTTCTCCCGAAGGACTCAGGGTGGTGTACAGCCAAATCTACCCCAATACATATACAAAAGTTAAAATGAAATTAAATAGTGGGCTGTTAGAGTTAAAAACCAACCCTCCCCCCGGACATATTAAAACCCCAAATTTAAAATCCAAATTAAAAGGAGACAATTAAAATCTCATGTCAGCCCATGCCAGCCTGCTCGAAGAGCCAGGTTTTTAACACACGCCTGAAGGTCCTCAGGTCCGTGCTGGTACGTATCTCAGGTGGCAGACTATTCCAGAGGGCAGGGGCCCCCACAGAGAAGGCCCTGTTCCTGGGGGCCGCCAGACGACACATAGAGGCCGACAGCACCCAGAGAAGGCCCTCCCTGTGGGAACGCACCGGTCTGTTGGAGATCACTGGCAGAATGCAGTCCTGGCCCAATGCCAGTGAGGTTTCAGTTGCTGAAATCTTCATTTGATACCAAGAGCATTCCTAAACCTTGATATCATTCAATTTTGCCTAACTCTTAATTAATATGTGTTATATATCACAGTCTGACCTTTATGCCACTTGTTCTTCATGGACAAAAGTTTCAGGCTTTATCAGTCAGAGAACCATAATTTCCTTTTATTTATCCATATAAGTGAGAGAACCCTGATAGGATGGATGGTGGTTCAGCCAGTCAGTCTATTCGACCACAAATGTCATCATGGTGACTTGTGGGTAGGGGGGACTAATAACTTTAAAAAATAAAAATGCATATAACAAAATATACAGTGCATTTATATTTGAATGAACCCAAAATAACATGTTAATCTTCCGAAGAGTTGTTGATCTTAAGTAACCTCTTAAAATTCATTATTGGATATAGCTACTGAATTTTCTTGCTTCTTTTTTTTTTTTTAAATGCTAGTATTGAGAATATTGTCCACTCAGATTGTGATTCATAGAAAATTTAAAACAAACTGAATCATTTTTCAGATACTTTGGATCCAAGTCTTTTAACATATGAAACGTTAAAGTATACTGAAACACTAAAGTTGTGAATCAAACCATATTGAATATGGTTCAAGTTTTATTAGAATGTAATCAGCTTCTGTACATTTGAGGGAGGTCAGAACTGCAATCTTGCCCATTAAGATTTGAGAGTCATTTTTAAGATTGATAAACATGACAGTTAAGTCCTGGAGCTCACAAATATTCCATCCATTTCATGAGCTGATATTCTTGAATTAATTGGGGTTCCACAATGGGAAATCATTTTGTCTTCTTCACTATTATTAGGTAAACATTTGCCTAAATTCATGGAAAGTGCAATCTGAGTACAGAGCAAGGTCATAAATTTGGAAATTTTGGAAATTTGGAGGGTATCTTTGAATCCAAGAAAGATTCAGGCATGAACCTGACCTTAATAAACAGAGTTCTTCTGCCACTTTATTAATGATCATGTGAGTAGAACTTTCAATATCTTTTCATACTTTCATTCTTTTCATCTGCATACATACAAAATCAAAAGAGTATAAATCTGGGTATTTGTTTGTATAATCAGTATATCTGTATACAGATTATATCTGTATATCTGTAAATCTTATAAATATTACCAGATAAATAACATTAACAACCATATAATGTAATATGTGTATCAGTGGTGGTATGCTACTGGTTCAGACCGGTTCTACCAAACTGGTAGTAAAAAAAGCCGATGATCAGCTGAGAGGAGGAAAAAAAAAATCCTCCAACAATCAGCTGAGAGGAGAAAGAAGAGAAAAGTACAGGATCGGCTCCCAACTGCCCCTGTGCTCTTCTCTACTTTATCCTCTTAGCTGATTGGAGCTGCAGGCCTCAGCTGGCATGCACGTGTTAGGTGTATGCATGTTAGGTGTGCGTGCGCACATATTCACCGAACCAGTAGTGGAACAGATAGGATCCCACTGCTGATATGCATCATAGTTCATGCACATGGCAACTGTGATTTATTTCTTTGTCACCCAGGGAGTGTACAAAATATCCTATGAACATATCCAAAGAAGGGTACACCTTAAAACTCAGAAACCTTTGCACTGAGTTCCTAGTGTGTTCCTTAATGGAAGCTGGTAATCTTTTCATCAATACAAATAAAGTATTCACTTTATAGGATGCACCTTAATTTTAGAGCATAATTGAGGAAACTCAATCAATGAAAAACTGAGTAGATAAGTGACCTTAATTAATGCTTTGCAGTGATCACAATTTGAATGCTGCTGCTAGACCAAGGAATGTCTGACATATTGACTAGCATTTCTATATTTTTCTAACCAAGGAACAATGATTCCACACTCAAGCAATTCAGCTGGTTTTTCTGTCTTTCCATGGTTAGTGAGTTATTTATACTTGAGGTAAATAATGTGTTGAATTATGCATATTTTGGTACTTATCTCCATTAATTTTACCATGCTGCCAAGATGTGTGATCTTTTTTTTTTGAAACCTAGAAGTCTAAGAATCTCACAAGTGTCACAATCTTCTGTCCATAAAAAAGTGTCCAAACCTACCACAAAGATTTACTGCACTGTTACTATTGCTTCTTTTACATTAGTTCTTCTGCAAATCAAGTTTCAGAACAATGCATATGTTGGAAATCAATAGTTTCTTCACCCTACTAGAGCAATTGAGTGGTGATTAATCTTATTGCATGGAGGTGGATGTTGTCCTAGAACTAAGAGAAATTTTCTAATAGTGAGAACAATTGTCTATGGAGATTCTCAGTCCTCCAGGTCATGATTTCCCCAAAGGTGCTTTTTTCATGAGGCAACTGGATTTTTGGTTTTTCTTTTTGAAAGACATTTTGCTTCTCATCCAAGAAGCTTCTTCAGCTCTTCCCCACCATCCATTCAGAGCCGAAGAAGCTTCTTGAGTGAGAAGCAAAACATCTTCAAAGACAAAAGCAGAAAATCCAGTTGCCTCTTGAAAAAAGCATATTTGGGATAGTGAAAACAATTAACCAGTGGAACAACTTGCCTTCAGAAGTTGTGGGTGCTCCATCACTGGAGGCTTTTAAGAAGAGACTGGACAGCCAAATTGTATAGGATGTCCAGTTTTAGCAGGACTAGAAGGTCTCTTCCAACTCTATCATTCTGTCCTTAGTTACATTACATGTGGATCAAGACACAATATAAAATCTTCAGTTCAGTCAGTTCAGTCCTCTCATAGAAATTGCTAGCATGTTACTCACAGTCTTCAGTGCCAGAGATGAAAGATCAAGGTAGGAATATAGAACATAGAATAGCAGAGTTGGAAGGGCGCTTGGAGGTCATCTAATCCAACCCCCTGCACAAGCAGGAGACTCTACAGAATTTCAGACAAGTGGTTGTCCAGTCCCTTCTTGAAAACCTTCAGCGATGGAGTACTCACAACTTCTAAAGGCAAAGCATTCCACTGATTAATTGTTCTCACTGAATGATTGGGTTATCAGCAGGGGTGGGATCTGACAGGGTTAACTACCAGTTTGGTTGATTTACGAGGTTCAGTGATTTACAATGTGCTTCCCTGCACGCTGCGTGAGCGGGCCTGTAAATCGTCATCAGCACGCTGCATGCAGAGAAACAGCCTTTCAAAAAGCCCTTTTTTCCTGCTTTTTTAACTGCAGCTGTGCCTCGCATGGCAGCTGAAGTGGAAAAAAATCAGGAAATAAAGGTCAGGTAAGAGGCCAGGTGGGCAAAAACAATAGCAGACATAGAACTGGTTCTATGTCTGCTGCTCTTCAGAGCTACCGGTTCTACAGAGGTGGACAGAACTGATAGAAACCCACCCCTGGTTATCAGGAAAAAAAAGGAAGGAAGGAGGGATGAAGAGAAAATAGCAGAAGAAGGACTGTCTCCCCCCTCAATTACTCCTGTCTCTGTCCCCACTACAATCCTTCCACATCTCTTTCACAAACTCACTTCCATGGATTTTTGTTTAAAGTCACATCATTTGCTCGTCAGTATGAATGTTTCAGTAAGCTTCCTTATTCTGATTAGTCCTAAATTTGGGGCTATTAATTGAAAATAAAATGCCTTGTGTCTTGAGTGCTCCTAGTTTCAACAAAACAATAAAAACGAACACTGTTGGGGGATGAGGATGCAGTTCAGCTTCCCTGATGGTAACTTACATCCATTTCATGAAATAACTGGTTGCCATCCTGCTAGTTCCTGCCAATAACTTCCCAATAACTTTTATAGACTACGAAAGGATATTCTAGTTTAGATGTGGCGATGCATTTTCCTCCTTTTTATTCTTTCAAATTAACAAAATAAAGCTTAATGTGTGTACCAATATATTTCCGTTTAACTGTACTGTGTAATTCCTCGTGCCAACTTCAGTTCTCACAGACAGAACACTACTGCCATCTTAAGGAGAAGAAGCAAAAATAGTTATCTATTCCAAGTTGATTCCAAAAGTGGACATATCGTAAATGGACCAATTCACCTTCCATCCTCCTCACTCACCAAATACCACTTCACTCCTTATGTCACCAAGGGATCTGTGCTGAAATTGCTACGTCGAGGAAAACATTTAGTGCATTTTGGTGTTCCTGGACTGCCTGGATAATCCTCAAAATGACAAATCGCTATCTCCGTGATTAATTTCTCTCTGTCAAGGCTGGAAAGATGAGAGATTTGGGGGACATCGTGCAAGATGTCAAGGAAATGCCAGCTGTCTCTATTACATCTCTGCAGTTAACAACAGTGCAATATTAATGATTCGTGTGCAGTGCTTGCTTTTGTAACTTTCACAAATCTGAATTCCTCGGCAGATAAAGTAATAGGATCTGTCAGTCAGCAGGAGAATCCTTGGAAGAGAGGGGCAATGGGTATTTTAAATAATCAATAATGTAACACTTGAGGGTACTTGCCATAAACATAAGCATACTTAACATTTCATAAATAAGACAGATATTGCTTTGTTTGGCATATGATATGGACACTCACCACTCTCAGAGAGACTTAATCATGGCAAATGATGTAAAAGTAGGGCCCTCAAATCAAATATGGTTCTGTAAGAACTTGTTATCAGTTATTTAGTAAAGAATTAGAAAGTGGCTTGGAACTTAATTTATGGTCACATAAACCACCCATGATTGTCACATGAATCATAGGCATTGTGAACTTGACAGTATCAGGAGTCAGGACAGAAGAGCTGCCCTTAAGGATGCTATTTCCTCATGCAAAAGTTATTGCAGATTAATATTACAATGAAGCCAGAATTATTCCGATAGTGTCTTATGGATAAAAAGGAATTAAAAAAAAAGAAATATGGAAAATTAATATTGCATAGATAACTATGCATAGGTAACTGCAGAGAGATTATCGTATGTAAAAAAAATTGGAAAATTAATGATTGGATTCAAAGATTTAATTCAATAGGCAGAAAAGCTGAAACTAACTAGTTTGTTCAGGGTAAAAAATGAGAAAGTTCTTCTTGAAAGACTTTTTCCTGAATGAAGCAAAAATTAAATTGTGATTTCAAGATTTGGGGACTAAAAAGGTATGAAGAGGATGGGGAAAATGTTAAATAATAAATGTTCAATAGAGAGAAGGCAAAAGTCATAATTATTTCTCCTTTTCTTTCTGAATTCTTTTTTTAGTTGTATTCTTTTTGTTTCTTCATTTTTACTGTATTAAAAAAATCTAATAATATATATATTGGAAGAGAAAAAGGTGCTATTTCTATCAAGAACTATCTGGTCAATGCCAGCCTGTTCTAAATAGATAGATTAGCTCTAGATAAGTAGAAGCTTTCCCTGAATCATATTTCAGTTTGTTGTTTTCCTTCCAAAATAATATTATGCCACAGAGCAGTCTTAACAATTTGCATTTCTCTGGAAGATGCCTTGTCTAGTGAACAAGTAAAGGTGCTATTAAAGCAAATCATCCAAGGGCCATTGAACTGGCAATGTTTATTACGCTTTTCATCATTACAACATGCCACGACCCCAAATTTTACAGAAAATTTGATTATATGATTTACCTATATATATAGTATGATCATAGATTTCCAAGTTCTCTGTCAATCCACATGTAGCTCTTTCTTTTACAAGGAAAAAAAAGAGCAATTTACCACTTGTTACCAACTTCCAGTAAAATTGAAACCCTCACAACTTGTTCACCATTACATCATCAGGCCTCTTACCTTATCACAGGGGTGTCAAACTCACATCATCATGACAATGTCACGTTATATATCACAATGTTTCCCCCTTCGCTAAACCGGGCATGGGCATGGCCAGCGAGTGACACATCCAGCCTGCAGGCTGCACGTTTGACAGTCCTGCGTTAGCACAATTTATTTTTTAATCTTAACAAATTAGTTATGGGAAAAAAAAACATCTTGTGATAAAATTGTGTAATGAAATTGGTTAAACTATCCAAAATTAAGAGAGAGAGAGAGACCAAATGAAACAGGAAGACATTGGATAAGCATAACCAGAGGTGGCATTTAGCAGGTTCTGACCAGTTCTGGAGAACCGGTAGCAGAAATTTTGAGTAGTTCAGAGAACCGGCAAATACCACCTCTGACTGGAGATGTTACAGTATCCTTCCCCTGACACAGCCACCAAGCCACGCCCACAGAACGAGTAGTAAAAAAATTTGAATCCCACCACTGGCACTAACAGTTACAACTCATAGCAGAGTGAGATTTCTCTTTGTTGTCTAATGGATAATTTAGGTAAAATAAATCAGAATGATGTGGGAAATTAGAGAAAAAATGGGAAGAATTTAAGGAGTCACTTGATGAGAGAGTTTATGTATCAAATATAATACATAAATAAATAAAAGTAAGATCAATTGCAAACAAGAGTGTCTATACACTTGCAGTAAAACAATGGTGTGGTTACTACAGATAGTCCTCAACTTATGACCACAATTGAGCCCAAAATTTCTGCTGTTAAGTGAGATATTTGTTAATTGAACTTTGTCCCATTTTATAAACTTCTTTGCCTCGGTTGTTAAGTGAATCGTTGCAATTGATACGTTAGTAACCCAGTAGAATAGAATAGAATAGAATAGAATTATTTATTGGCCAAGTGTGATTGGACACACAAGGAATTTGTCTTGGTGTAAATACTCTCAGTATACATAAAGAAAAGATACATTCGTTAAGAATCAAGAATCATAATGTACAACACTTAATGATAGTCATAGGGTACAATCAACAATCAAATCATACTAGGAACAGTCAATATAAATCATAAGGATACCAGGGAAAAAGTTACAGACGTACAATCACAAGTGGGAGCGGATGGGTGATAAGGAGTGATGAGAAGATTAGCAGTAATAGTAGTGCAGACTTTGTAATAGTTGAACAGTGTTGAGGGAATGATTTGTTTAGCAGAGTGTCTGGCTTCTCCATTGACGTTGCTGTCAGAAGGTTGCAAAAAATGATCACATGACTTTGAGACACAGCAGCAGTCATAAATATGACCCAATTGCCAAGCATCTGAATTTTGATCACATGATTATAGGGATGCTGCAAACATCCCTGTGAAAAATGATTCTGTCACTTTTTTCAGTGCCGTTGTAAATTTGAACAGTCACAAAATGAACTGTTGTAAGTCAAGGACTACCTGTATTGCACCTGCAAAGAGGATTTTCATGCTTCTCACTTCTAGAGCAGTGGCCGCCAACCAGTGGGCCGGGAACCACTGGTGGTCCACAAGAAAAGTTTGGTGGTCCACAGAGATATGCCACCGCCAAAGCACCCCCCCAAAGTAATTAATCCAGGCTGCACAGAAACACAAGGTTGCACCACCCACATGGTCCATGGGAACACAAGGCTTGCATCGCTTGCAATGTGAACAACATGAGGTAGTGAGGGGAGGGGGAAAAGGCGGAGAATGGGAAGTTGCTCCATTCGCCCCATGTGCCTCACCTGGCCACCAAGCTGCTTCTTTCTGCTTCTTTCTTCTTCTGCTTTTGGAGGCACACAAGGAAAGCAGCAAAAGTCTTTCTTTCTCTCCCCCAAACTCCACCAGAAATGAGTCTTTGGCACCCTGAAAGGCATCCTGCTCCAAGAGGCTGTGCCATTCTGACGGAGTTTGGGGGAGAGAAAGAAAGACTTCTGCTGCTTTCCTTGCATGAAGCCAAAAGTCTCTCTCTCCCCCTGAGAATGGAACTGGAAACGGTATCCTGCGATCCCAAATAAAGAATGATCGATTGGTAGGAAAACGGGGTGGGGAATTTTCCTACAGACTTTTTTGGGGATTTTCCCAGGGTCTCTGATCTGCGGGATTTAAAATTATGAGTTTGGTAGTCCCTGAGGTCCAAAAGGTTGGCGACCTCTTTTTTATAGAACTAAAAGTTCCAAATTCAAACCACTTCTGATATTGTTGCAGTTGTTCTTCTTACTTGGAGTACATCGCTTAAAGTTCAGTCCTCTGACTGTCATTTTTGACAGCACATTATTTAGAACTTCTAAAAGTGCAGTGCCACCTGCCTTATTCAGGGGATGAATTTTCATGTACCCAGAACAGTAAAGTTGAGTATTTAAGTCCCATTCTAAAAATATCCCTGCCGAATAGCCTTAAAATTACTAGTAAAGAACACAACAGCTGAATGTCTTATGAAGCTCACCGTTGAATGTTACGTCAACATAGCATTTTATTGTGGGTGCCTCAGATTACTAGTGCTTAGGCAACAGGTGTGTGGAAGAAAAGACTCAGGATAATGAGCATATGTCACACTGATCCCATTTGCTTGTACTTTTTAAAGTACCACTTATATTTTCTGCAAGTGGGGAAAAAAACCACTCAAATCTGAGGCTTATGAGCAATAATAGCATGGACCTGAAAAAGAGAGGGAGAGAGGCTGTTGCAGGCATTGATTTTAATCTTGTTATTGTCACCTCTTTGCTATGAAAACACAGTGTTAAAGCTCTCTGTGTAAGTTACATTGAATATTTGATGCTAAAAGTTCTACTCCCATCCATAAAACTTTATTAAATTTAAAAATAAAAATAAAATGCAAAAGAAAAAAAAATCAGAAAGAGTAAAGTGAGGAGCAGGGAAAAAATGGGGGATACAGACCAAAAGGGAAAGAGGCTATAGAAAATATTCAGTTCAAACTTGATTTAAATCTGTGCATTTCAAAACCTAGTATCTAGTTATCAGGTACAAATGTTTGAAGCTGTAATGCCCCAAGAACCAAGAAAGAAATCTGGAATTTCTTCTGAGCAGTTTACTATATTGTTCATTGCCTATAGATAAAAACTTTGCCAAGCTAAAGCAACTACTGGCATCATTAAAGATATACTCTGACCATTGTTAGGGAGCTCTTTCTTCCAAATGGACTATGCAGCCCTTCCCTCCTGGGAATCCAGACTACTTTCCACCACAGAGGATTTAGCAGGAATTCACTAAAACTCCTGTTTATCTATTTATTTGTTTATAGATAGAGAGGGGGATATTATGTTAATCTCACCTCAAGTCAGAATTTGGGCCTATCTTAAATCAAAAGTCCAACATTAATTAAGTTACTCTTAATGTTTGTTTTTCCAGCACCCTTTCAGTTGACCCCAGTGATGGAATGATCTGTCCAAAATCCCTTTGGCATTATTTTATCTTAATTTAATGAAGATCAGGAAGCAACAATAAGAATACAGTGAAACAGACTGGCCCAGATTGGCAAAGGAGTGGACAAGTATATACTCACCTCTTTTTTTAAATTTAACTTACATGATGAATATACATTAAGAAAAGCTGACTGGAAGAAGATGACTGTGATTTTAAAATTAGAGGAAGAAATATCAATAACCTGCACTACATTGATAAGACTATCCTAATAGCCCAAAATATGAATGATCAGAAAGGCCTATTCATAAGTCAAGGAGCAGAGCAAAAAATTGGACTAAAGTTAAATATAAAGAAGACCAAAATAAATGCAACAGGCCGAATAAATAGGCAATAAAAATATCAAAAGGCAGCTCTCCACCAAAATATTGCTGGAGAGCTTCTGCCTTTTGGCATCAACCATCAACAGTATAAAAGAATAAGCACTCAGATTAACACTCAATAATGCAGTCATGAAAGTTTTGCAAAAACTATTTGAAGCCTGTGATCATGTATCTATACCTACAAAAATCAGAACAGTCAAGCAAAGTATTTAGTTTAAGTGATGATGACTTCATATTGAAATATTGAAAGATCAGGAGCAGGGTGGCATATGGAAAACGTGTCTATTGATTTGATCATTAAGAATCAATGCCAATTTGATGTCACATAATCAAAGAGATCAAAATGTGTGAACGAATGCCCCATCTTTTCATTGTGCACTCATCTTTTCTGCAGTCAACACCCCTCTTAATGTGCCATGTTTTAATTAAAAGCTAGGATATGATAGGAAAACTTATTCCAAAGGGCTTTTTATTTTAATCTCATGAAGGCTAACAATCAAGAGAACTGAATTCACCAGCTTAAGTCCGATGAATTTGTGGACATCTATGCAATTTTCTTGTCAACAATTTGGAAGTGGTTGTCATTATCTTATTCTGGGATCCCCCCCCCTCCACCTTGACTTCTTGGTCTCATGAGCATCTTTGTTGTTTTCAAATATTCTACCATTCAAATGTTAATTAGTGCAATCTTATTTAATTTTTCTGAGAGGTCAACTAGCAGGTTTCAGAATGATGAATCACTGTAATTTTTTTAGAAAGAAAGTTACATATCATTTGTTGCTAATTACAGCAATAAAATAAATTCAACTTCCCCATTGCCAAAAAGAAATCTAATGCCCCTGAGAATAAAATAGCAAAAGCAAAAGTTTTTCATAGAATAGTTTTAAAAAAGCATCATGAAACTGGCAGGCAAATTTAAACAAGGTATCCCTCATCAATTACCATCAATTCTTCTGAGATAATTATTTTAAGCTTGAAATAACTGCATTATGTATGAAGATGTCAAAAATCAAAAATCTGTTTCATAATTTTTATGAAATCATACTGAAAAAAAAGAAATAGTAAATGGTTAATTGTATTTTAAGGCTAGTAAGATCACAAATGTACATATTCATTATCTATCTATCTATCTATCTATCTATCTATCTATCTATCTATCTATCTATCTATCTATCTATCTATCTAATCTATCTATCTATCTATCATCTATCTATCTCACACACACACCCCTGAATCTGTTTTTCCCAGCATCTCAAAAATGCCAAATGACCATAGCCTCCTTCTTTCCTTCCTTCCTTCTTTCCTTCCTTCCCTTCCTCCCTCCCTCCCTGCCTCTCTCCCTATCATAAATTTTCATACATTATTGACCTGGATAAACCATCTCTATTTATAAATTATAATTAAAACTTTGGATGAATTATCATAAATATTGTAACACGTTATGACTATCATCCTGAATAATATATAAAAATATCAAACATTAAGTTTTGATAAGTTATCATGAACTGTCCTACATTATGATTTCTAGGTAGTGTCATCCTGGACAACTACAGAGAGGAGAAATAGTTAAGTACTAACTGTGCTATTGATTGTCCATTATTACTCTCTCTGTCCCCACTTTTGCCTTATAATTATATAATATTTTAATGTGTGGCAAGCATGTCAATATGCAATATTTAATATGCTACATACATTTCAAATTCTTTGCCTGGAACATTTCTGTAGAGGTAGGCCAGCATTAACAGGAATTCTATTCAATTAATCCAAATAATTCCTCTTTAATACATGATCATCCTCTAAGGGCATTTCTTCACAATCATTGCACTTAAATTCACCAATTCTTGTTGCAGTCATCCTTGTATTTTAGAAGACACTGAGTAAGATGTACAAAACTCCCTCTACCTGATCAATAGCAGAGAAGAAAAGTTGGCATCTAAGTCATACTCTAGCCCCATCCTTATGTTAGGGTTATTTTTTTTACCCCTTGATAGGTTCAAGAAAATAAGACCTGTCAAGAGATAAAACTGCCAGTCTGCTCAATTTAAGAAAAATGACAATGCTATGGTGGCTAAGTAACTACAAAGACAAACAAGTAAAAAAAGATCTAGAAGTAGGTAGTAGCAGGAGTTTCCTCCAACATGAAACCACCCACTCTGCAACATTAGTATTTCAACACTGGTCATCTAATTATCCTTCGTAACCTAAAAGTTGATCAGTTAGCTGCTCAATAAAGATAAGGCTGGGGGTGGGAGAATAGCTATGCTATCCAGTTTAGTAATGGTGCCAAAGACCTATGTGGATATTCCCTTAGATTATCTGGAATTATGATCATGGTTGTTGGACAAAGTGGCTTTTTGTGAGCAAAGGGAGGTCATCTTAAATTCAGGATGCTACTTTCATTTTCCCATATATTGTTCTATTCTATTGGCTTGCTTTCTGTCATAATAAAGAATTCATACGTTCATTCATATACTGTATATTATCTCAATTGCATTGTGCAGTTACTGATCCCATCTCCAAGGCATACTAAATTGGTTCTATTGATTGACTTGCCAATGTGCATGATACTTTTGTCCCAAATGCTCTTGATTTGCTTCCTGCTGTGATTGTGTGCTAATTGGTCACAGAATAGTAAATGTGGGTGGGAGTAAAAAATTTCATGGGGTTTCTAAAGAGCTGATAGCCATGTCAGAATGCTATTTCAGTCAAGGTTTCCATAGAGGGTCTAAGCCAGCACAATGATTTTGGGCCTGACTTTATTCCGACATTTGGTGGAAAGGTTGGACTTTCCCTCAATCAGCAATATCAACTTTCTCCACCCCTTAGTATAAGACGGGAAATGTATATTGCCCATGTATGTGTATGTATTTGTGTGGAGTAACCTCTTTGAAAGGTACACTTAAGGTCAATGTTGCATCACTTTTACAGAAATTTAAAAGGAAGCTATTCAAAAATTTGAAAAGAATAAGATAAAGAATATGTGGCTTTCAGAGGAAAATAGGATCCTTTTTCTCTGGCATGTTCAGAATGGCTCTCGTAACAAAACCTTCATTCTTTCTGCTTCCTGGGAAAAGAAAAGAGTGAGAAAAAAAAGTGGGTAGCACTTATCCACGGAGTACTGGATGAACAGAATAATGATAAAAGCATGTCATTTAGTTTCAAATGGGATAATTTCCATTTTAATTGCATGCTGGCTGTTTTAATGGAATGCTTTATTTCAATTCATAGGTTCCAACTATTAAGGAATAGGATTTATTTTGCAGAACCTGTTAAGGAAGAACATGGTAGGGGGGAAAAATAACTTACAATATGATTGTACTCACAGTGCTTCCTATGGGCAAACGGCTTACTAAAATGCATTCTTGATTGATCTGATAATTTGCTTTCTTTACTTTTATTCTTTATTCTCATAGACTAAACCGTTGCTTGTTTAAACTATTGAATAAGTGAATCAATCCAAAAGTAAATCAGTCCAAAAACTTGCTAAAGTAAAACCAGGAACCCCCATTCGAGTTTACCATAATGACCACATTTACATATCAACTTGAATCCAATGTGCTCATCCAACTCTGAACCAAGTTAGCTTTAAAAATACTGTTGCTGGTTGATTATTTCAAGATTAACCATAATTTGGATGGATTTAGATTTCAAATATGGTAAAATTATATGACATTATAATTGAAAAACAAAAGTTCCCAAACCTCTTTTTTGTGGCGATACCAAAGGCAGTTTTAGAATCTCTAAAATTAAATGTTGCATTAATATTTCATCACCATCAAATCTGGGTACATAGAAAGATGCTGATTAACCATTTAAAATAGCGTTGTATTCCATTTGATTTCCAAAAATATCAAGTAAATGGTTTCTTAAAAATTTGGACGATCAGTCCACTAGATTCATTACTGACTGGAAAGATAGTTTTTCCGCTAATACGCAATACAATACAAGATAGTATAATATAATAATATAACATAGTATTCTATTTGTTTAGGGCTAACAGCTTCCATTTTATTTATTGTATTAATGCAGCTAAGTTACACATGGCAATTAGTAATAGTTTTGACCAGTATGGATTTATTTTCCTATCCCACATTTGAACCAAGTTGGGAATAAAACATCAATGCCTGATATTGTGTTTCATTAGCTAATATAAACCTGTTACTGAATTTTTATTCTAACTTCTGCTTTTCTTATTATTTTTTAATTCTTTTTCCACAGTGTTCTTTTCAAACAGATGTGTGATATTCACAAGAAGGAGATAACAATCAACATACAATTGCAACTATGTTGATGTATGAGTGACAGAGAAGAATGATTAGATACTAAATCTCTTTATTTTACCAATCTAATCTCCAAACAAATGCTTGGGAAGCCTATTGGTCCATCTGCTGGCATTGTTATTAAATGACAGATCAATTCCTAATGAGGCAGTAACTATAGATGAATAGACCAACTTAGTTTGTATTATTATTTGTATTACTGAAAATGTGAAAGATGCTAATTTTATATTTTCTCTTTTCGAGGTTAGGAATGTTATGATGAAATTTAGGCTTCGGGTAATTTCTCTCTTCTGGAATGATGCAAGAGTATTAGAGCTTCACCATGGAAACTATGAACTCTGACTTACTTGGCATCCAGAACCACTGGTTCGTAAAATTAACAATTTTGTCAGGAATAAAATTTTCTTCTCCAATAAGCTATTGAGGTTGTTTTGCAATAGCCCAAGATGTGGTCTGTGATCTTTCTTTATTCTTCTCCAAAACAGATTTTGTATATAAATTGGAATGAGAGATGGCGATGAAGCCCAGCATAAGCAAATACAATTGTATTGTTGAGAGCAGACTGAACTTGAGCTTCCCAGCTTTTAATGCAAGATCTTAATTATTAACATTGCATTACATTGAACACAGTCTATTTAGCTCCTCATTGAATACTTAAACAAAGAATGATGCAGGTTAAAGAAATGTCATAAAAATCCAATCTAGGCAGAAACGTGATGAGCAGACTGTAGGAACAAATTGATGGTAATTATGTAAGACCAATGTCATTCAACATGTTTTTTTTTTTTTGTTGTTGTTATGGTAGTTTACATGATTCCCTAGAGAAAATGAAAAAATATTCAGGAATTCAATATACCATATCTGGAAGCAGAGGTGATATTCAACATGTTCTGACCAGTTCTGGAGAACTGGTGGTGAAAATTTTGAGTAGCTCAGAGAACCTGCAAATACCACCTCTGACTGGCCCCGCCCCCATCTATTCTCTGCCTCCCAAGTCCCAGCTGATCAGCTGGGTCTTCTTTTATTGCCCTGCCTAGGATATCGGAGCTGAAAAGCAGGTTAGAAGGGTGGGGAGGGAATGGGGATTTTGCAGTATCCTTACCCTGCAATGCCCACCAAGTCACACCCACAGAACCAGTAGTAAAAAAAAATTGAATCCCACCACTGTCTGGGAGTCATTTTGAGCTAAAATAGCAGTCAGTACTAACCTGGAGAATATTCTGTCTTAGTAACTTTCAAAAACCTTAGTGAAAATGATTTCCATTTATCTTATTATAAAGATGCCATTTTCAATGGATTTTACTGCTGGTCATAGAAACTAATATTAGTATTGTTACTTTATATAACACATCCAATATGTATAAAAAAGAGCAAGCCCACTTCCTTCAAGCATTGATGATGTTACTTTGTTAATTAGTTGCAAGAACCAACTTCAGAGAGTACCAAGGACCCCATAATACATCTTTCGATCCTTCTGAAGTCTCATACTTCAGCTTACATTTACACTTCCATTGAAATCCCTTATTGTTGGAATTCTTTTGTGGCATTTAGAAGAGGGGAGAAATTCCCATTAACTTTCCTGTGCCTTGGGATGCATAACAAGCGGAGATGGTGTCCAATAGATAACTAGAAATATGATTGCGCAAGATAAATACTAAGATATATCTCATAACTAATTAAATGAAAAAGTACTACTTTGTACCTATAAAATGTCAACCAAGCTTACTTCCTGGAAATACAATTTGCAAGAAAATTGTTTTTCATCAACTGAATAAAAATTGGTAGGAAAAAAAAAACAAGCTTAAACAGCCTAATGCTTTATACTACTGAATTTCCATGAAGACAGATCTAAAAAAATTATCTAAATCAGTGTTCACACTGCCTGGGGAATTTTGGAAGTTGAAATCCACAAGTTGCCAAGTTTGAAAAACACTGATCAATCTAAAATATTATTGAGAGACAAATTAACAAAACTGGTCTGGAATTAGATCTGAATATAATCTACTACCATAAAATACTTGGTATGATCTTGAAGGGTAGTTTTGATATTGACAAACATATTAAACTCCTAGGGGGTTTTGTCAAATTTATATGGAAGAAATAGACATTTCTAGCATTATACTTTACAATGACATTACATTGCATTATTTAATTATTAATTACATTACACAATACAAAACTGATGTTGAGACCCTAAAAAGAGATGAGACAAGAAAAACAAAGATAATAAGGGGTCTGGAGGCTGAATTATATAATTAATGGTTAAGGGAACAAGGCAGAGATGGTTTTCAGCAGGTTCTGACCAGTTCTGGAGAATCAAGTAGTGGAAATTTTGAATAGTTCGGAGAACCAGCAAATATCACCTCTGACTGGAGATTTTACAGTATCCTTCCCCTGCCATGCCCATCAAGCCATGCCCACAGAACTGGTAGTAAAAAAAATTGAATCTCACTACTGGAACAAGATATGTCTAGTCATAGTGATATAATAGCTGTCTTCCAGTATTTGAGGGACTGTCAGAGAAGAGAAATTGACTTATTCTCCAAAGCACCTGAGGGCAGAACAAGAAATAGTTTATGTTATGCATGATACCTGTTAGACATATGATATTGTAATTGTGGGGACTGCCCAATACTTTTGATATTCTTTCCTGCAAATATTAGAAAAATGGTAGGCTATGAGGTGCAAATCTGGAAAAGATAATTCTTGCAGATCTGGTACTTGTCCTTTCCAAAAATATCTGAGCACAATAATAGTTGCAAACTGAACATGGGCTAGCAGTGCTACTTGGTTGCATATTTTATTTATTTAAGAGAAACAACATTTCCAAATCATAAAAAGTAATAATTCTATTGTAGAGTAGGATTGGTTGGTCTCTACCTCAAGTATTATATCCAGGGGTGGGATCCAACAGGTTTAACTACCAGTTCAGTCATTTACGAGGTTCAGTGATTTACGATGTGCTTCCCTGCACGCTGCCAGCTGAGCGCCTGTAAATCGTCATCAGCATGCTGCGTGCAGAGAAGCAGTCTTTCAAACAGCCCTTTTCCCCTGCTTTTTAAACTGCAGCTGTGCCTCGCACGGCAGCTGAAGTTGAAAAAAATCAGGAAATAAAGGTCAGGTAAGAGTCCAGGTGGGTGGGTGGGCAAAAACATCAGCAGACATAGAACTGGTTCTATGTCTGCTGCTTTTCAGAGCTACAGGTTCTACAGAGGTGGACAGAACCGGTAGAAAACCACCCCTGATTATATCCACTTCTACTTACTTTACTTTCAAAAGATTAATTAAAATAAATGAATACATTCAAAATGTTGAGAAGTGAGCCACTTTGTTATTTATAATGCTTGGGGTGGAGTGGGGGGGAGGGGAAGAATTCAAAACCTGTTAAAAGAACTCTGTCTGAAATGTAGTTTGGAAAGTTAAATAAAACATTTTACTCATTATTTGAACTTATCCCTTTTGGAAGCTTCGTGAAATTAGACACTTTACAATAATCAGTGGATTTGTCCAAATTCTGATTGTTCTTTGAGTGATTCAAATTTTCAATTAATTTCAAATTGGCAGATTAAATCATTAGGCTCCCATTCTATAATGTATTTAAATGGTTTGGAAATATAAATTAGTTGTGCCGTGTTCTTTAATATGTTTCTAAACGTGTTAAATAACGTTGAATCTTTTATTGCAAATCTCTTCTTAAATATCTCATTATTTTCAATCTGTGGTATAGCAATGAAATACTAAAATTCTTTAATAAATTGAATAGACATACACGTGTCTATTTCTCTGGTTTTACTGAATTAGAAGATTAATTTGTCCTCTCATTTTCTATCTAGCACCCAAAACATTAACTCTTGTTTGAACTTCTGAAAGAGTTCTGTTGTGTCTAAAATCACGATTTATTACATTTTTCCCTCAGTGTGATAAAATTGGAAATAAATAGCTAATCTAAATGCAGCACTTTATATTTTTCCATTCTCCAAGCCCCTTAGAAAAGTAAACCTTACTTGCTTTTCTGGTCTTTCCAACTATCAGGATATTATTATCCTGAAACACAAATAGATCTTTGTTACACAATGAAGATCTAATTACCATTGCATTTCTACTTGTCACCAGAAAACTGCTTGTAAATTAGAGCATTATTTTACAAATATGCTCAGCAATGCAACCACATTACCCAAAAAAAAAAAAAAAGTACACAATAAAAGGAACATGTTTTCCAACTGGAGCTGTGCTGTCACACCACTGAAAGGTTACAAATATGATTAACTGTGACAGGCCTCATGTGCTGCTCTTGTAAATCTCACACATGGTAATGGATTAGGGTTGGCAGGTGCAAACAGAATGGAGAAAGTGTAATTTTTTTAATGCCATGTGCAATTAAGACAAGTATATTAAGCAAAGAGTTGGAAATGGTGTTGCTCAAGAGTTGAGATGTAAATGGGGGAGAGAAGTTTTCTTAAAAAGTATTTTTAAGGGGCATAGGACATTGTAATATGAGGTTGTTAACTATGCTTGTAATTTCAAGGTTAAAAAATCTACCTAGAGTCATTCCCCCCCCCCCCTTGCTATGCATTCATCTCTGAAAAATATACCATCAAAACAATGTATTCTGTAATGGAATCTTACAGTTACTGCAGCCCATATGTATGTAGCATATGTCCTTTGGAAAGACACATTTATTATATATTCTAGCAGATGTCGCCTTGGCAGGAAGAATATATGCATGATGCTAACTTAATATTGTCCCCTTTTCTCCAGGAGCTAAACATTTCTTAAAGCATGTGTTATGATAAAATTGAACAAAAGATCACTTTCAGAAAGTAGAAAGTAAACCTGCTTTTGTTACCTGTGACTTTTCCAGCTGGAGCTTATTAAATTAAAAATCAGATAATCAGAGTTGGAAGGGGCCGTGTAGGTCATCTAGTCCAACCCCCCGCCCAAGCGGGAGACCTTTCAACATTTCTGTCAAATGGCAGTCCAATCTGATGCCTCCTAGTGCAATAATTATTAGAGACTCAAGATTGTTGTAGGGTCTAAAGGCAGTCAGGAGGGAGAGGGAATGCTAGACCTGCCCTTAGACAAAAAGCCAGCTGGGTGACTGTGGAGGGGTCAGTTATCCCAACTTGGTCAGTTAGAAAAGAAAGACTTTCCAGGCTACTGTTTGCCAAAGTACATGTTACTAAAGCCAAGTGGTTACAGTAGAAGAAAGCTGGATCTGAGGTTTTTTTTTGCAAAGCATATTTATTTATTTATTTTATTTATTTATTTGATTTTATATACCGCCCCCTCTCCCAACGGGACTCGGGGCGATGTACAACCAAGTAAAAACAACACACAAATACAATTTTAAAATAGAATTAAAAATAGATTAAATTAGTGGCTGAAATACAATAAGAATAAAACTGAACAAGGAAAAATTTAAAAACTACAACCGTTAAAAACCAATTTAAAACCCTACCAGTGACTCTAGGCCAGACCGGCTTATTGGAAAAGGTGGGTCTTCAGCGCGCGCCGGAAAGTTCGTAGGTCAGGGATAGTTCTCATCTCCTTTAACTTTGCCCAGGGGGTGGGATCTGACTGGCATAACAACCGGTTTGGGGAGCGTGCGCATGCAGGTCAAACACATCCTGCATATGTGTGCGTGCATGCTACTGGCTCCGGCAAGCATTTAACTTCTCCAGCTGATGAGCGGCTTTCAGGCTGTGTCGTGCAAAGCAGCTGGGGAGGAAAATTCAGCCACTAAAGGACAGCCTAGAGCCTGGGTGGGCCAAACAGCAGACCAAAACCTCATCCCAGCAAACCAGCTCAGTGTCAGCTGCTCTTCGGAGCTACCAGTTCTATAGAACCAGACCGAACCGGTAGGATCCCACCCCTGACTTTGCCTTTGTTCCCACCTTCCCCCACTCCCAGGTGATCTATAAGTGTCCAATTAGGTGTTAACAGTCCCGTTACAGGCTAGTTCAGGGCTGTGAAACTCGTGGGCCGTGGGCCGGATGCGTCACACATTGGCCATGGCCGCACCCGGTTTAGCAAAAGAGAAAAAAGCCCCGATATGCCATGTGACGCTGCCATGATGCCACGAGTTTGACAGCCCTGAGCTAGTTGGTTTTGCATTCCACAATGTGACCTTGGAATAGCCAGGAGCTCTCGTGGGATGGTCTGATGCTTAGTTTCAATTCCTCTTATGCTAAACCACCACCCCTTTTATCCCATTCTGCAGCTCTCCCTCTTCTTCAAGCACGCCAGGCTGCCAGTAGGCAATGCAGTCCTAGGAAGGAGGCAATGGCAAACCGCATTTCAAAGTGTTGCCAAGAAAATTGCAGAGACTGATTCAGACAGTCTCTGGGAGTCAATTGATGTGGTATTTTAAGTAGATGCCACCTAGACATTTCTGAGCTGTGGGACCCATTAGCAAAGAAACAAATAAGGAAGTCCTCTTCAACGAATCCCACATTTACTTGTGATCCCCAAAATGTGTTGTGATTTAAGAATGCTATATCTAGACTGCAGCAATTCAGACAATTGCAAGGTAGGTGCTAATCAGATTTTGGTTAACTGTGGCCAACCAGATTTTTTTTGGCCTTTGCACAGATTATAATCTCACATCTATGACTTGAAGACAGTGGCTTCCTATTACTACTAGCAATAGTAATAGGCTGAAGAACCACACCAAACCATGCCACAGCAAGCACTCTTCTCTCTTATGTTAAAGGATTTAGCTTGAATTTTTCTCACCATATGCTGTCTGCTCTAATAGTTCACACTGAAATATTTAGCTCAAGGGTGTCAAACTTGATTTCATTGAGGGCCACATCAGGGTTGTGTTTGACCTCAAAGGGCTGAGGTGGATGTAGCCTGGGTGTGGCCAGCTTAACATCACTCATGTCAGGGGGGGGCCCTGTGGCCTGAGTGCTCTGCCAGCAACAATGAGTTCCTGAGCTCCGTTTTCAGCTGCAATGGTTTCCTGCAGCCTTGTGCCAATGAAAACGGAACTCAATTTTTGGTGGCAGAGGGCTGCAGGAGGCCATCATGGCCAAAAAGAATGCTCATGAGGGTGCCCCAGCTCTCTTTTCCCTGGCAGAGGCACTGCAGGTCAGACCTTTGCTGTTCCAGGGTGGCCAGCCCACAGGCCTTGAGTCTGAAACCCCTGATTTACCTGAACCTTTAGGACATATGTAATGTTTAAATGCATATGAACTAGTGTGGTGTTTTTCAACCAGTTTTAGATGGATGGAAGTCAACTCTCAGAATTTCTCAGCCAGCTACTGAAACAAAATTTTGAATTAGTAAAACTGTGAATTAATACTGCATTAAATTCAAACAAACATATGCCAACCAGGCAAATCAGAAAAATAAATTTTCTAGTTAAAAAAATTAGAAATATCTTGCAAGTTAGAAGATCAATGTGTTTTCATAAACAGCTATATTATAGCTAAGGAGACTTGTGTTCAAATTCAGCATTAGCCACACCCACATTGTTCTGCTTCAATAGAACTATTACTGTATGTCAACTCATAAAGCATTCCTGGCAATAAAGCAATCCTTTATTTTGATTGCTATGAGGACAATATGCATAAGGAACATAGATCTAGTAAAGTAGAACCCAAATTGAATTACATTTAGAATAGGCCAGGAACATCTGCAAAATTTTCATGATGTTGTCACTGAAATGCAAGCTCAGTCCATCTTGTACATCAGTGTGATGTCATGACACATGTGCAAAAGGGGCAGTGCTTGTGCTAAATAGGTCTGGAGCTGCTTTCAACATTTGGCCTTTCCTGCCCAAACTGCCATAATGGACACACTGAAAGCAATGGAATTCAAATATATATTGAGTTCAATTAATCTGTTCTATGTATAAATATAGCTCAATCCAATCTGGCATGAATCAATTAAGACAATTCAACTGCAGCTTACAACCTTTGCAAAATGAGTATGTATAACAAACCAGGCTCAATAGCAGTAACTGTGAGAGGGACCTTGGAGTCTTAGTGGACAACCAGCTAAATATGAGCCATCAGTGTGCAGCAGCAGCCAAAAAAGCTAATGCAATCCTAAATTGTATTAACAGAGGGATACAATCAAGATCACGGGAAATACTAATACCAGTCTATAAAGCCTTAGTAAGACCACACCTAGAGTACTGTATTCAGTTTTGTTCACCACATTATAAAAAAGATGTTGAGACTCTAGAAAAAGTGCAGAGAAGAGCAGCCAGGATGATTAGGGGACTGGAGGCTAAAACATGAAGAACGGTTACAGGAACTGGGCTTGGCTAGTCTAGTAAAGAGAAGGACCAGGGGAGACATGATAGCAGTCTTCCAATATTTGAGGGGGTGCTACAGGGATGAAGGGGTCAAGAAATTTTCTAAAGCGCCTGTAGGCCAGACAAGGAATAATGGATGGAAACTGAACAAGGAGAGATTTAACCTGGAAATAAGGAGAAACTTTCTAACAGTGAGAACAATCAATCCATGGAACAGAAGTTGCCCACGGAAGTTGTGGGAGTGCCATCACAAGACTTTCAAGAAGAGATTGGACTGCCATTTGTCAGAAATCGTGTAGGGTCTCCTGCTTAGGTGGAGGGGGGGGTTGGACTAGATGACCTACAAGGTCCCTTCCAACTCTGATTATCTATTAAATCTATTAAACAGAGGTGGCATTCAGCAGGTTCTGACCAGTTCTGGAGAACCGGTAGTGAAAATTTTGAGCAGTCCGGAGAACCAGCAAATATCACCTCTGACTGGAGATTTTACAGTATCCTTCCCCAGCCACGATGCCCACCAAGCCATGCCCACAGAATTGGTAATAAAAAAAGGTGAATCCTACCACTGATGCATAACCATGTCCAAATATAGAAATAAGTTTCTGTCTCTATACAGGTATTAATTTACTTAGAAGCACTAAGAGTCATATAATAATCAATTAGTGTGGTTCATTTTGGCTTATTTTTCATACATTTTAAGTTGCAATTGAATTATCATGGGCTGTTTGGGATCCATTTTACTGCTGTTTTCTCCAGCTTCTACCATTTCTATTTTATCCATGTGGAAAGAAAACTGCCAAATGAATATTAAGCTAGTCCACAAAAAACTATTGCCAGAATCAATGTCTGCGCCTTGAAAGTACCATAAGATCATTAGTGTTTTTATTGCCCCCAGATCCTTCTTTCTGGAAAATGGGGTTTGTTACTTCTACTGAACAGAATTTAGATTGACAACAAAAGCTTAGAAATCCTTATCAATAGTGATATTTACAAATTATGATATGATTAACCTACATCTCTATTGCCTAAAGGAGGGCTGAGGTCCGCGGGCCATGCCACGGCCATGCCCAGTTTAGCAAAGGGGGAAAAAAAATCATGATATGTCATGTGATGCCACTGTGATGACATGGGTTTGGCACCCCTGGTCTAGGTCAATACATTCTGAATTTAGTTTAACTTTTTTTTTTCCTTTTACAGTTCCAGAAAAGTTCACCATTAAATAATGATAGAAAATGCATTGAAATGGAGTTCAATTTGGCAAATGTGCCACTTTTACCATCAACAGGGGGAAATAGTGAAAAACTGAAGGAATCAAGATGCTTGATAGAAATAACAGAGTCTGGATGAAGAAGATCACAAGAAGATCATCTGGGCATCATCTGGGCATCTTTCAAGCTGATAACATCAAGCACATTAAAGTTAAGAAGTTAGAACACATCATAACAATAAAGAAGATCTAACGTCCAAACTTCATGAAGGAAATAGCACGAAGGTAGTTTACACGTGGGTAATTCCAGTTATTAGATATATAGCTAGAATACTGGATTGGATTCAAACAGAACCAAAAGCTGAAGATGGGAAGACCACACTTTCCATCCACACAGCAGCACAAATGGATTACTAAGGAACATAGGTGGCCATGGGATGTTGCAAGTACACCAGAAAGTTGAAGAAGAAAAAAAGACATTGGAAGACTATCTGAAGGGCACTGAAGAAGAAGTACTGAAGCTACTACACTATGAAGGTTTACTAAATATCAGAGGAACCAAGCTGACCTACAAGAAAGACCAAATGAAAAATAGAAAAGAATCATGGCAAAGCAAAGTGTTACATGGCCACTATACAAAAATATTAGTATGCAAAGCAAATGACAAGACCTGGCAATGGCTAAGTACAGGGAAATTGAGACAGAGTGACTAATTCTGGCTGCACAAAACTAAGCCTTAAGATCAAATGCATAAAAAACAGAATTGGAAAGACAGCAACAGATAGCAAATGCCATCTCTTCCACTCTGATCCTCTCATTTGTATCACATCAGCATCAAGTAGAATTTCCTCGTATATTTTACTCACTTTTAAATAGGCATCTTGATATGTCTCATATTATAAGAAATAATTTTGCCATTTTTTCCTGTTAATTTTCTCTCATCTAGACATACACTGGCTGTGAAAGCAAAACATGTATGGTGCTATTACTATATTCACCAAGGTCAACACATATGCATAAATAATGAATATGAACTTCATTGAATATAATAAATATATCTTTGAAAATTTATATTATATTATATTATATTATATTATATTATATTATATTATATTATATTATATTATATTATATTATATTATATTATATTATATTATATTATATTATATTATATTATATTATATTATATTATATTATATTATATTATATTATATTATGTGTGTGTGTATATGTGTGTGTGTGTGTATATGTGTGTGTGTGTGTGTATGTGTGTGTGTCTGGAAAGTATGTAGTTGCTTAAGGTGTTGTGAACAGATGCTCCCATACACACTTTTAATCTTAATTTTGTTCCATATGTGCTTTGTGGAATAGAAGTCTGTGACTCTGTCTTTGGAGATGCAAAGTCTTAGCTTCTACAAGTAGGGCTGAGAAAACTGGTGTCGAAATTTATTGGCGATCAAAATAGGGATTTGAAAATAGCTTATTTCATTCTTAACAGTAGAACAGGAAAAGCTGGTAGCAGTTCAGACATTTTATATTGCCATATCTATTTGGTCTTCAGCTATCTACTGTCCCTACTATTTAAGCCTTTATATACTGTAATTCTGATGAATCAGCTTAGTAGTTCCTCTACTCTGGAAAATCCATAGGGATGCTTAAAAGTGGTGGAATTCAAAAATTGGCCCAGTGGTGGGATTCAAAATTTTTTACTACTGGTTCTGTGGGCATAGCTTGGTGGGCATGGCTTGATGGGCGTGGCAAGGGAAGGATACTGTAAAATCTCCATTCCCTCCCTACCCCACTAACCTGCTTTCCAGTTCCGTTCTCTTGTGCAGGGCAACAAAAGAAGTCCCAGCCGATCAGCTGGGGCTCAATGGGAGGCAGAGAATAGATGGGAGTGGGGCTAGTCAGAGGTGGTATTTACCAGTTCTCTGAACTTCTCAAAATTTCTGCTACCAATTCTCTAGAACTGGTCAGAACCTGCTGAATACCACCTCTGTGTTGGCCCTCTCTTTTGGTGTGGAAGTCTGTAGTTATTAGACGTAGCATCAACAGCACTTAGCAATAGCACTTATATACAGCTTCACAGTGCTTTACAGCCCTCTCTAAGTGGTTTACAGAGTCAGCCAATTTGCCCCCAACAATCTGGGTCCTCATTTTACCGACCTCTGAAGGATGGAAGGCTGAGTCAACCTTGTGCCTGGTGAGGTTTGAACTGCCAAACTGCAGGCAGGTGGCAGGCAGCAGAAGTAGCCTGCAGTACTTATTTATTTATTTATTTATTTATTTATTTATTTATTTGTTTGTTTGTTTGTTTGTTTACACATTTATATACCGCCCTTCTCCCAAAGGACTCAGGGCGGTGTACAGCCAACTATAAAACATTCCACTTTACAAAAGTTAAAAGAAGATTAAATCTTAAGGCTGCCACTAAAATTTATGCCCAACCCCAATAAATTAACAATAAAAACCCCGAATTTAAAACCCCAAAATTTAAAACCCAAATTCTAAAATTACTCTTTAAAACTCCCATTTCAGTCCAGGCCGGCCTGCTCAAACAGCCAAGTTTTCAGCGCACGTCTGAATGCTCTCAGGTCGGTGTTGTTACGTAGCTCAGGAGGCAGCCCATTTCAGAAACAATTTCTTGTTTCCATCCAAACAAGAAATTGTTGATAAAACTAGCATTTCTAGTCTTATCTAATCATCTTTGAAGCTTTCTAAATGAAGAGCAATAGCAGATTTCATGTGCTGCATGACGAATATTACTTTATTCCGATATTCCAGGGAACTTGCAAAAATGATAGGTTTCTACAACATGATTTTTTTTAAACACTGAAATAAAATTATGGTTTACCCTGTCCATAACAGACATGTCAGTTAAGTCAATTATGTATTTTTTAAACAACAAATAACAAGCATAGCAAACATTGGCCTTTGCAAATAGAGGGATTTTATAAGATCCTCTTAGAAATTAACTAATTTATCAATGTCATATTTCCCACACCTCTTATTGTTAGAAAGTAGTTTACAGGAGAGGAATATTGACTATCAGACTACAAAGACATGAAGTTTTTATTTATTTTTTTGACATTATAGAAGACAGCAAGAAAGCTACAAATACATTTTTTAACACTTAATATTTAATGTAATATCTAGTTTGGAACTCAGAGTAGCAACTTGAAATTGATGCCTGGTCATTTTTGAATCAAATCTAATTGTCAAATCTATATTTTTCAGTTCAGAAAAATATAGACATACATAGGTTCCTAAATGGATTGGAAGACATCAGATTCAGTTTGCTGATCTGATTTGACTTTTCAATTTGATTTAGAGATTCAATCAAATTGCCTCAAAATAAAATTTCCCAAACATTTTGCACAGCTGTGTGTGTGAATAAACACCCACCAAAAAAGGCCGGGGGTGCTTCGATGTGTTCAGTCCAAACATAAAAGTGATTTGTGATATTCCCAAGTGTCAACATACAGTAAGTAATACAAAAGCACTTTTCATTTGAAGTGTTTCATCAAAAACACACCAGCTTTCCAGGTGATTAGTGTGGCAAGATATTTCATAATTGTTTTCTTCTTGCAGAACATATTCAAGGATATTAATTGTACATTTTACCTTGTGCATTGTACAAATTTTGGGAGATTGAAGCTTATTCAGCTTTTGGATGTAAATAGTTCTAGCCTGATGAATTATTGGATGACACTATTTTATTGTATGATGTGTGTATGCAGGTACATGTGACAATCTATTTGGGTGAAAGGGGTGAAGAAAAGGAGAGAGAGAATTTAACAGTGTTGTGATGGACAAAATCATTTTCTTGCCTATGTAATTCTAATGGGAAATAAATGAACAGCTTTTCAATATAACTTTCACTGAAAGTGAGGTAAGTCGCACATTAAAAGAGAGAGAGATTGAGTAGCAAGAAAAACACAAAACAAAAAAGCCATGTATCACTTGACTTCTCATCCTACCCATATCCATTGCTTTTCCTTCCATTAGTCTCTCTTCTTTTGTTAAAACCAGCTAAGCAAAGAGCTTTGATTGTTTATAGTTGCAGATGCTACATTTCAGGAAGCTCGCATTTTTCATTAAACGAATGTACCATTTTGAAGGCCATGATGAATACAAACATTTATTATTTGTTTTAATTGTAAATATGTTTTCTCCCTTCCTTCCTTATTTTCCTTCCATAAAAAAAGAAATCTGGACAATCTGAGAATGAGTGAATGCATTTGAATTAGGTCACTTTAAAGATATTATTGAATTGAACAATGGATTATGAAGGCAGCATAACATAATTAGCATATAAGACACTCAGAATAAAACTGTGTAGATATATTAATATGAGCCTCAGGAGGAAAATTACAAAAAGCAAATAGAGAAATTAAACAGAAAATCTATATATTGATTTTTATTGTACTTCATAAGAGAACTTCCCATCAAAATACATTATTTCGTATTCCAAAAAGGTCTATTACTTTCAATTACTATTCAGCATTGACAGTCATATAAAATGAAGAGCTTTATCATTAACTTTTGATTAATGTATATTTATCCTACTCCCAATTGTCATTGTAATAAAATAAACTACACAAATTCCTCACTAAGACTTCATTGTATAAATTAATTTATCCTGTGCTTAGAACTACATCTGACTTGGGGAAGATTTTCAGCATTGATCATGGGATAAATAACTGGAGCCATTTCATACTTATTTTTTTAGAGTTCCAGTTTGTGCCATCTCATTCAACAATTCTTTATTGTAGTAGAGCCTCTGGCAATATTTTCTGGTGATCACTGAATATAACAATTTAGGAAATACCATTGATTCATACATCTTCTATACCTTAGTTCTGAAAACTAAGTTCTTTCTTTTCCTTCCTTCCTTCCTTCCTTCCTTCCTTCCTTCCTTCCTTCCTTCCTTCCTTCCTTCCTTCCTTCCTTCCTTCCTTCCCTCCCTCCCTCCCTCCTTCCTTCTTCCTTCCTTCCCCTTTTTTCCTGTTTATTATTTTTCTAATGTGATTGGTTTTTTTTTAAAAAGCGAACAACTTTGTATAGGCATATGAGAACCAAACCCTTGTTAACATAATTATGATGTTGGACTGACTAGATCACAGGTGTCAAACTTGCCATGCCACTTTGCCATCATGAGATATCTTGTGCTGTTTTTCTCATTCATGGAGTTGGGGTAGGCATTGCCTGTACATGCCTGTACATTCAGCCCATGGGCCACAAGTTTGACACCCCTGGACTAGATGGTCAAATCTATGTAGCTTTTTTCAACATTATCAAAAGTGATTTCCCACCAACCACCTTCTTTCTAGGGCTGAGAGAAAGTGAAGTAGACAAAAGTAATGTAAACTATTTCTGTAATTGTCACTCTCAGACATATAAGCACATAAAGAAACATCTAACATTTATACATTAATGTAGACTGGTTCCTCAACTAAACATAACAACAGCTCAGCTATAGCCCTTGGTTCCCAGTCATAGCAGAGGCAGCCTTAGCTGTTCTGATTCTCCATGCAAGGTGCCTAATGTTAATATTCATAATCTATGAGAAATATGTTCTTTACCCACCACTACACTCTGTGGTAGATGGCAAATGGTAATGATTATGCAGATGTTTGAGATTATTACCACCCTAGCTCTCTCTTCGTCTTATCTTTTTTACTGTCAGTAAGATTATTAAGTTTCCAGTGGGTTATGCATGGAGTATAACAGATCCGGTTGAGATATCTGTAAAGCCCAATGGTTGCATTTATGGGATGTTCTCTTTCATGGAAAAATCATTTCATTTATATGAAAAGAAAATGCTTTTTTTCTAACACCCCACCACCCCCAAAATCACCTTGTGCATTCCTGGACTTGAGAAAGACAGAAAATCATCTTTCCCCATTCATGTGTTTTATAGGCTTGCTCCTCTTGCCAGAGGATGTTGAGGGCTGAAAAAGGACAAAAGAAAGGACAAGAAAGCTATCATGGAAGTTGTTCACACTTTTCAAATACATATAGTGTTAATAAGATTCCCCTTGAGGCAAATCACTCAACTCACAATATTTGAAATATATTATATATATATATATATATATACTTTGTATAGTCTCCCTTAATTATTATTTAAAAATTATCAGCTTAAAAACCTTACACATATATATATATATATATATATATATATATATATATATATACATATATATATATACATATATATATATATATATATATATATATATATATATATATATATATATATATAGAGAGAGAGAGAGAGAGAGAGAGAGAGAGAGAGAGAGAGAGAGAGAGAGAGAGAGAGAGAGAGAGAGAGCATAGAGCTCCACAACCTTAGGACTTCATGTATTGGAATAGATGAATGATCTTTGTGCCGTTTGTTTAAAAAGAGAGAGAGTATTGCTCTCTCCCAGGTTCTGAATTGGTATTCTATTATTACGGATCTTAATTATAATAATTCAAGTCCAAAAATATAATGATATCCCCTGAGCTGTACAATAGCTCATCTTTTTCTTTTTTAATAAATATTTTATTCCACCTAGTTTGATAATGAAATTGTCAAGATAATGAAAAGAGTAATCACTTCAAGCAAATGAGCAACTTTAATTATGTTGATGTCTGGGATATGAAAGTAAGACTACCCAGTGATAGGTCACTGATCGTTGATAATTGAGCTATGAACACTGAGTTAGAGTACCATGAACTGTATATTCCAAAGCAAATGACATTAATTTAGGGGTGCAAAATTTTCAGCATCAGTGCTAACCACATCTTTAGTCATTTGAAATGTTTCCTGCTGGTCAGCCCTCAGTCTTCAAGGATACCTATTACCTGAAGTCCTAGCTCCAGTGACAACAGTTGAAATTAATTATTAAGCAATTATTATTTAGGAAGTATGATTTCAGCAACAGAGTGGTCAATGTCTGGAACTCACTACCTGATTCTATTGTCACCTGCTCAAACCCCCACTCCTTTACCCTCAAACTAACCTCTATTGACCTCACCCCATTCCTAAGAATAAGCGCACAATCATGCCTACCGTCCCTGTCCTATTGTCCCCAATTATTAGTTCTTACTTCTTGCATTTAAACTTATGTTTATTCTTGTTTCTGTGATATTGTAAACTTTTGACAAATAAAATAAATAAATAAAATAAATAAATTGCTAAAGGTTCAAAAATGTCTGTATTAGTGTAGAAATCTGACATCCAGATTTGTTGTATGATTTCTATTGGAACTTATATTGGAAGCTTATCTCCAATTAGATATGACATGAGGGTGAAAATTTGTTTTCCGAGCTTGTGGATTGGTTTCCAAACATTTTGTTACCAGGCTAGGTCAGTGTCAGTGTTCTTCTGTATGTAAGGGGCCCGAGTGGTCAGTAGGTCTTGTGATGGATCAAGTGAGGTTCTTGTGATGGGTCTTGTGATGAGTCAGGTATGGGGGTGTCATTCTATACTCTACGTTCTATTCTGGTAGTATCAAAGATAATCGTTTGGCAAAAGAACCATGGTCCATCATGGTTAGAGAATTTTTTTCTAAGTTACTTAATACTCAATCAGATGTATAAGCAAAACAATAAATTAGAATTAGAATTCTTTATTGGCCAAGTGTGATTGAACACACAAGGAATTTGTCTTCAAGACATAGTTCTCAGTGTACATAAAAATAAATTCACCAAGAATTATAAGATGCAACACTTAGTGATAGTCATAGGACACTAAATAAGCAATCAAATCCTACTAGGTAATTAAATAAAACAATATAAATTGTAAAGATACAAGCAACAACGTTATAGTCATAAGTAGAAGGAGATAGGTAATAGGAAGGCTGAGAAAGAAGGATACAGTCTTAGTAAATAGTTTGTCAGTGTTGTGGGAATTAGTTGTTTAGCAGAATGATGACATGCAAGAAAAAACTGTCCTTGTGTCTAGTTGTTCTGATGTGCAATGCTCTATACCATAGTTTTGAGGGTAGAAGTTGAAACTGTTTATGTCTAGAATGGGAGGGGTCTGTAGATATTTTCACAGCCTTCTTTTTGACTCATGAAATATACAGGTCCTCAACAGAAGGCAGGTTGGTAACAATTGTTTTTTCTGCACTTCTAATTATCTGTTGAAGCCTGGGTCTGTCTTGTTTGGTTGCAGAGCCAAACCAGACAGTTATAGAGGTACAGATGACAGATTCAATAATTATTCTGTAGAACTGTATCAGCAGCTCCTTGGGCAGTTTGAGCTTTCTGAGTTAGTGCAGAAGGAACATTCTTTGTTGTGCTTTTTGATTATGTTTTCTGAAGTCCATTTTAAGTACTGAGATATTACATAACTTCATGTCTTTGACTCACATCCTCTGTAACATGTGCCATAGTTGGGAAAAACTTTTGGGCAAGGTCAATACTTACCCAGAAGTTCTTCTTACACTTCCGCTCAGCTTCTAAGAAGATGTTTTTGTGTGGCTGAAGAAGCCTTTGTAGGCCTTTTCAAGGTCTGGTTGAAACTTCAGGGAAGCTGCAAGGCAAGCCATGTGATCTCCAGATCTCAGAAATATTATGCTGCTTTTGCAGCACCAAGCGATCCTCCACAGGCCTTCTGTTTCACAATAGAAGATCCTCAGCCTGATGTTTCCAGCACTTGCCATAATTCCAAATCCATTGGTTGGAAGTCATTAGGGCTGGATTTTAGCATTCCAAAAAGAAGTTCTCAGGTCGGGGGAGACTGCATTTAATGCTGTAAGTCACCCACAGTTGCCTCAAAATAAGATGGATGGCAAACAAACCTAATAAATAAATACATAAATAAATATTTTACTAAATTAATCATATCTTTCAAAAAAATGTTGCCTTCCTTTATTTCAGTGGCCTTTTTTTCCAAACTGCTAACTAGATTGCAATAAATCAGTTGTGGGTTTTTCTAATTCAGATACAGAAAGTAATTGTGTTTAAGGATGTGACATGGCTATACCATGCCTTTTTGTACTAGTGCTATGAATAGAATAGCATAGCATAGCATAGCATAGAATACTTTATTGGCCAAGTGTGATTGGACAACAAGCAATTGGTCTTGGTGTAAATACGCTCAGTATATGGGTTGTTTGCCCACATAAGCTTTTATCATGTGGTATGGATGCATTGGGTGATGCTTTTGAAAAACAGTTTTAAGATCCAAGTTTCCAATTATTTAAAAAAATGCATAAACCAGTTTGACAAAATTATAAATGTGTATGATTACTGTAAAGCTATATAATGGTGTTGAAAAAGGAGCCATGGACTGTCTGACAAATGGCAGGTAATTACCAAATGCAGATAATTAACTTTTATTAATTTCCTTTGCATTATCATCCTACGCATATTCTCCATTTTTTGCAAAGATTTATCCTTAGATCATAATTAAATAGAAATTTGTTGAATCTGTTTCTTTATGCTTCATTTTTTTAAGTTGTTCAGAGTATTTCAAAAAGTATCCCGAAGTGCACACCATCTGTAAGGCCATATTTCTTTGAATTACCATACGTTGGCATTTGTCATGCCTCTTAAATCAGCATGATCCCCCATAGCTATCTGTAATGCCTCCCTCCATCTTTCTTTCTTTCTTTCTTTCTTTCTTTCTTTCTTTCTTTCTTTCTTTCTTTCTTTCTTTCTTTCTTTCTTTCCCTTTCCATCTTTTTATCTTTCTTTCTTTCTTTCTTTCTTTCTTTCTTTCTTTCCCTTTCCATCTTTTTATCTTTCTTTCTTTCTTTCTTTCTTTCTTTTTCTTTCTTTCTTTCTTTCTTTCTTTCTTTCTTTCTTTCTTTCTTTCTTTCTTTCCCTTTCCATCTTTTTATCTTTCTTTCTTTCTTTCTTTCTTTCTTTCTTTCTTTCTTTCTTTCTTTCTTTCTTTCTTTCTTTCTTTCTTTCCCTTTCCATCTTTTTATCTTTCTTTCTTTCTTTCTTTCTTTTTCTTTCTTTCTTTCTTTCTTTCTTTCTTTCTTTCTTTCTTTCTTTCTTTCTTTCTTTCTTTCTTTCTTTCTTTCTTTCTTTCTTTCTTTCCCTTTCCATCTTTCTTTCTTTCTTTCTTTCTTTCTTTCTTTCTTTCTTTCTTTCTTTCTTTCTTTCTTTCTTTCTTTCTTTCTTTCTTTCTTTTTCTTTCTTTCTTTCTTTCTTTCTTTCTTTCTTTCTTTCTTTCTTTCTTTCTTTCTTTCTTTCTTTCCCTTTCCATCTTTTTATCTTTCTTTCTTTCTCTTTCCATCTTTATATCTTCTTTCTTTTTTCAGCTAGCTGTATGTTTCAGTAACATTGTACATCTGACTCCTTCAAGCTTGCAAAATTAGATTGCTTCCTAAGATCTCTACAGGATGCAAGACTCACCATCCAGGATCCCGCTGTTACAAATTTTGATCTTCTCTCCCACCCAAGGTTTTCTTTTTAATTTTCATGCATTGTTCTCTTAAAGTATTCATCCAAGTCCATTCTTCTTTTTTAAGGGGTACTGTCATTATTTTAAACTAGAAAAGAGGTACTTCTACAGAAAACCACCTGTTCAATGCTTCTCCCAATTTCTGTTATGAAGACATCCATTGATTATGAATACAGTTTTCTGAACCTGCAATTTTTATTGAAAAAGCCCAGGGGTACTTTTCCACTCCAAAGACTTTGCTTTGAGAGAGTTCTGTTGCAAAATCAACACACTTCAAAAGGATGAATAATAAACTTATCTTTATGGGCAAAAAAACCCCAACACAATCAAATGAAAATGTCACTGTTCCTCTACATCAGCTATTCCATAAGTAGCCACCATTCAATGATAGCCCTAGACAATTTGCCAAGGGTGCCCACAATTTGAAAAACATTGTAAGTTCCTATACATTATAATAGGATTCCTGAGAAAACACTTTTGGCTTTATCATCAGAGAAGATACAAAGCTTCTCTAAATCAGAGATTATCTCATGGAAAGAAAAAAATTGAGGTTGATCATGATCTGAGAGAGGGAAAAGGAAGAGGATGCTATATTTTGGGCACAGATTTCTCCTGAGCCACACATAATTTCTATCCTGGTAGAATTGGGCCAATAGAGACATTTGCTTTTTGACTGCCTGCCAGAAGCAAGACTGTAAAAAAACATAAAGGTCAAAGACAAAGAAACAAGGGAGGCCTCCATAAAATGAAAAATAAAAATTTTAATACATTTAATTAAATTCATAAAAGATTTTTAATTCCTAAGGCTGTGTGGTGCTTCTATTCTAAAGGCAAATGAAACATTCAATGTATAGAGATTCTCATGTGGCTTCTGTTTGTACTCCATATAGCATCTTTTTCCAGAATCAACACCTACAGTCCAATCCCTGTACAAGCCACATCTGCTTTAAAGAGCTGCAGATCAGCCTTTTCACCTTTGGATCCCAAGAACTACACAGTCCTTTTAATTACTTCCCATGGCTGCCATAATTTCTCCTTTTCATCATATGAAGAACATATCTGGAGACAACCTTTGTAAGGCACCTAAGATCTGATATCCCTGTTACTGCAGTTCGTTGCTCTGTGGCAGGTTTTGTGCATCCACTGAATATAACATTGAGTACTGAATATATGAACTTACAATTTCTACAATTCCCAACTCACTTTGGCTGATTGAAAAGGGTGCTTGAATTCTTTATGAAAAGCAGCATATGAAAATTAACTTTCTAGTTTGCAAGACGGTGCCATTATGGATTGGTTCCTTCATTGGTTGGATCATCAAGCCAAGTGAGAAATGAACATTGTTAGCACAGATGTTGAAATGCTGGCATGACTGCACTATTCTGGTGTCAGGATGCTTGAATTCAACAATTACAAATCTTGAACATTCCAGTCCTTTGTGAGATTAATTTCTCAGTTTCTCTTATCCTTGTCTGCAGATTTTACTTTCCATCAAAACTACTTGAACATTTTTCTCACCAAAATCCTTGTCTGATCTCACTCAAGCATTGACTACTTCATGTCTGAGCCTACAATTCTTCCTAAAATATTCCAGTGATTTCCTTGACTCTCTGCATTATTTTTATTAATTTTCTCTTCATTCTTCTACTTCTCTCAAACTTACCAAGCATAGCTATTTTTTCTAGATCACCATCGATTTGTATCATATGCTTAAACATATGAGTTCTACTTACATGAAGGAACTGTTAGCCTTTATCTGATCCAGGATTGATTGATTGATCCTTCTTGAAGTCAATAGAAACTATTTTACCATTTTAGTAATCAACTCCAAATGAATATTTGATCTATAGTCTTTATTTTACTGCTTCTCAAGGTCCAGTTTTCAAAGCTGCATTTTCAATTGGAAAAATCATTTCCTTAATTATATTAGTTGGTTATTAAAATATTCTTTCTCAATGTATCATTTCTTTCTTGGTGGGCTTAATCTCATCTTTATTTCTATAAGCACTGTGGTTGTCATTATTCAGACTTCCAAGAAAATACCACTACCTGTCTCCTTTACTTCTTTGTGAGTTTCCTAAAAATGTTGGCTGACAGTGTTAGGCATATGAGTCATTCAGATATGCAGGACCATAAAGGTAACTTGTTGTTAACTCTTTAAAGCAGCTGCATATTTTGTTGGCTGCTCAAAGCTTCCCTAAACACCTTGGTGATACACCTATCTCTGAGGGTTTCAATCCATCCCACAAAATCCAACAGGATGGAGAGATTCTAGGTCTTCTGAATGAAAACAAAAATGTTATCTGGTGGAACCAAGAAGATGTTCTTTCTCTGTTGCAAGAAGGGACATAAAAGAGGCTATAAATCATCCTTTGACTTTGCCATCCTTTGACAATGCTCTTGGAATTATGGAAGACATGGCTCTTCTGCTAGACACTAGGATCAGATGTAATGTGAGCCCTACAATACAGTATGTTAGCTGATTGTGTCAAGAGTTTGGAAATGATATCTTTGTTGCTGTATTATAATTATTTTAATTTTGTTTTTATTGCTGACAATAATGAAATGTTTATGTTGTTATTTTTGTTGACCTTATTATGTAAGAGGGTGGAGTATAAATGATCTAAATAAGTAAATACATATTTGCTGCATGGTGCTGGCAAAAGACAACGCTGCTTTAAAGAGATGATGAAAAGGGACAGCTGCCCTTTGTAGGTTGAAGGAGCTTTTTGGAATCAATTCTGAAGTACTGCATTGACCTGCTGGTTAATACTGTTTTCTTAATGTTTGGGATTAACTTGAAATTTTCACGAAATTACTGTTTTATCTTTCATGAGTAAATAACACCTTTAAGACTTCTTTAGTATCAGGGCTGTTCTCTGCATATCTGTATCAAGGTTTTGACCTCTCACTTGTATTCTGTCATTTCTTTCAGTCCTGTAATTGTTTTAGTATTCTTACTATACAGTAAGAGAAAGAGAGGATAATATACACCCTCATCTCATTCTTTTCCCTATTCTGAATCACCTTGCTTTTGCAAATTTCATTCATTCTTGCAGTATCTCCATGTCTTTTATTGGAAAGAATAATCAGAAATTGTGGCAAATTTATTAGGCTTAATGTAGCCCACAAAACTGAAATTGAAACAACCATACTTTGTATATGTGTATGTGCACACATTCTATATAGATTATTTCCTGCCCTTCCACTTTATTGTCATAAATAAGTTACATCTCCTAAATCAAAGAGTTGTATTTTCATAGATGTACAAACATTTATTTATTTTATTCGTGCAGCCTTCAAATTAATTTCAGGGAAATAGTAGTAAATCCTTTTCTGCAGTGTGTCCCATCTGTATGTAGCCATCATTACTACATAAAATAAGGGGTGGGATCTTCAAATAGCACCGTTATAACGATTGTTTTTAATATTAATATTAGTAGCAGCAGAAGCAGTATCTGTCTCTTGTTTAATTACAGTTCAGAACACTCTGGAAAGTGATGAACAATAAAAATGTTTGTGATTTATATAGAAAAATAAATGTTCTGTAGCAGAACAAAAAAGGTGAGACAGGAAAAGAAATAACAGTTGATTAATTTTTTAAAAAATCAATTAATACAAAGGCATTTTTAGCAATTACGTTCTGCAGATAATGAGAAAGTTTGGTGATGAAATAGTAGGTTGGTATGTGTAGAATTTTTTATTTTATTTTATTTTATTCCTGTAGAGAAAATTCCATCTCATGCTTTGGAGCATGTGTCTTTGTGGATAAGATGGATGGTTATATAATAATATTTCATGACAAATATTATGTCATTGAAATAATATTTCAATGACTATTATGTCAATATATTGTACTTGCTTGCCAGACCTTCATCCTCTGCTAAATGATCTCATAATTTGGGCAACTTTTTTTTAAACAAATTTTATTATTTTTTAAACAAACATACACAAACACAACGTAAAAACATCAAGCCATCTTCCACTTACTTACATACAGTGTATTGGTTGGTTTACAAATTTTTTTGTGAATCCACTTCATAGTCATCACTTACAATTACTTGTATATATTCTCATATTATCTATCAAATATTCCTAAATACATTAATATCCTTATTAATCTATCATTTGACTATACTGTTATTTATTCAGGTTATGCAAAATAATCCATATTTTAATTGATTTATTTTATGACAATTCATATTATCATCCCAGATCTATCCCATAGTTATATTATAATAATACATCTTTATATATTTCTAAAATTCTACATATTTCATTACCATATTTTATTATCTAACCAGTGATATAATAAATCACAAATCTTATAAAATTGTTTATCTTCTTGTTCTCTGATTTCAAATGTCAATCTTCTCATTTCAGCACAGTCCAAGATTTTCTTAATAACTTCCTCCTGCGTTGGTATTTTCTCATTTTTCCAATTTTTAGCAAATACAATCCTAGCCACTGTTAATACACTTACAATCAAATATTTCAATTCCTTACTGTATATTTCAGGTATGATTCCCAATAAGAAAATCCAATAATCTGGACAACTTTTTATAAAAGTGGAAATTATTGAAATTATCTGGCAAAGTGACTCATTCTAATTAAAAAACAGTAAATCCTAAATGTGCCCATTTCAGTCAGGGAAATATTATATTTGGACTGACCATGAATAGGTTGTGGATTCTCAACTTAAGTTGAAATTTTATGGTTCAGTTGTACCCATAAAATGATCAACATTTTTCTTTTTAAAATTTGTTGTAGCATGGGTTCAAGGACAAGCATCAAGGTGGGTGGATCAGTTACAACAATAGTAGGTATACAATTGGAAAAACTTAAAGACCAGGCTGGGGAAAATCATTCAGTATTAACACTGAGTTGATGGCATTTGATTACTCAATGAAGAAAATGGCCAGAAATGTCAAGAATAAAGTCTACAATTTAAATATACTGCCATTTGACTTTATGATCAAAATAACAAATTATTTAGCAAACCTTTTTCTTGTTTTACTCTCTACCCCACTTTTTAAGACTATATTTCATTTTCCAAAGGCATTCTAACCAACAAAATATCAAATTGATGGCAGTGCCAGAGACATGGGAGTCATGAAATAAGAATTGTAACAAAACACGATGTATAGGTAACTTACAAACCTCAGAAGATAAAGTATACAGTAGAAGACATAAAAGACAAATCAATGTGTTTCATGAAGAACGTAAAAAGATGTATTTCATTAAATTAATTCAATAAAATGTCAAAAGAAGTGTAAAAACAGGCCATCATATCAGGATACTTCAGATCTTTAAATCCTGGTGGTGATTACTCACATGACAGAAATTTAGTTACCTGTAGGAAAGGAAAAAAACAGCTTCAAGCATCCTAAACAATCTAAAACAATGGACTTGAGTTTGCAATTCCTACTCCATAAATAAGAATGTTTATGTATTAAGTAGAACATCTCTTGTCATTAAATATCTCCATGTAGCTGAGGATCTGGAAAATAACCCACCTATTATCCTTAAGAATCTCCATAGTCAAAGGTTCTCAGTATTTCTATATGTAGAATATGGTATCTTTAAGGATACATGTTTAAACTCAGCCTCTTTAAACACAGATTGACTAAAATTAGTTTCCTATATATACTCTTGGGGGACAAAGTAAATAAAAGCTACTGTATGAAATATTCAGGTTAAGTTCATATGTTTTAACAAATTACAAAATAACTGGTATTATTAAGGATTGGATGGTGATAATTGTAGTAAGGATAGTGGCTATATTGATGGGATGGGTATATTCTAATAGAAATAGAATAGCAATGGTCATAGTGTCAGAAATGAGTTAAAGAGGGATAGTATGAAAGCAAGAGTGAATCTACCACTCAGACTCAGAATTGAATGACAAGCAGAAAACGGACACAGCTAAAGAAAGAGCAAGAAGAAGGATTGGCACACAAGACAGCTGCTAGATGGAAAAGGCAGATCTGATTAAACAGTGTAATGATATGCATGTCTTTTAGAAAACAAGTTCTTAAATGAGTTATAATGGTAGAATATTTATTCTGCATGTTCTTCATGTTTACTGAAGTTATCAGGGTGTTACCTGCAGTAGCCAGTGGTCTACTGGAAGAACTCAGAGTCAAGTTTTCAGTGGTTTTATTTATTTACTGCTAAATTTATATGATTGCCCACTTCACTGACAAAGTGAAAAATCCCAAAGAATACAAAAACAACCAAAAACAATGTCAGGTGTAGCAGAGCTATGTAACATGGGTAGCACTATCCTATCTCTCTCTTAAAGTCCTTTCCTTTTTCATAAAATTAGATACATGATGATAGAGTGATAGATCTATAGATCAATAGATAGATTGATCAATTGATAGATCAATAGATTGGTAGATCGATAGATAAATCGATAGCTAGATTGATAGATCAATAGATAGATTAATAGATACATCAATAGATAGATCTATAGATCAATAGATCTATCAATAGATCAATGATAGATAGATAGATAGATAGATAGATAGATAGATAGATAGATAGATAGATAGATAGATAGATAGATAGATAGACAGACAAATCTGATAGAGATAGAGATAGATAAGAGACAGAGACAGTGATAGAGATAAAGATAGAGATAGAGATGCAAAACATATACTATATATAGGTTTAGGTATATCTGCCAAGTCAGGCTCATTAATTTTGTGGTATAGTATACAAAATCATAGTATTGTCTCATAACCGTACTGATAACTTTCTAAGGATTGCATACATATAACCTGCTTAATGAGTAAAAGGGAGGAAGCCATCACTTCTGGAGACACTTTCAGTGAGGCAGACAAAAGGATATTCTGTATTTTATAGGAGGACACAGTAGCCAAGAGAAAGCTGGATGTGAGATCCAGACATCCGATAATTTTCTCTGGAGGAAGAGAGATCAGATGAGATTTGTGGGTTCCATGCTCTAAGCCATTAATATATCCTTTTTTGAGAACTCAATATTTCACTTTTTAGTCACATTGGTGTTTAATTTTCTTTTTATTACCTCTTCAAGATTGCAAAGACTTCAGAATTTACAAGATTGGTAAGCACTGGATAAGTCCCTCTTTAATCAATTTAAAAAGAAAAATATATGTTTCCAACTCTATAAGGTTTTAATTTTTTGTAATATACAGCAAAAGAAAAATGTAGTATTGTTTTAGTTTCTAAATATTAAGAATTTGGATATTATCGATTTAAAGGAATATGTGGAAATCAACTAAAATATTTTCTCCTGTAGAAAAGAATGTCTGTGTTTATAAATTGCTGATAAGAAAGCTTTCAAGACTCACATTATAAAATGCCAGATGGATTCATTAAAGAAAATGTACACCCCATGGACTCAAGAACACTGTGAATTAGTTTAAATCTATATTGGGTGTCAGAAGAGATTCAAGCTCCTTAGAGCAAAATTTAAAAAAGCAATTATTGAGGACTCTAAAATTATAATCCATAAAAAATTGAAATATTATATTCTGTAAGATACCAAAAAGACATGTGGTTTATTTATTAAAATTGAAATTTGAGAGATTTGCTGGAGAAGCTACACTGCAAGTACAAATGGACTTTGATAAGATGACAGGACTTTGAGAGAAGAGACCGAGATGAAAGAAGAAAATGTTAAAATTGGATATGTGGAACTTGAAGATTGCTAGAAGGGAGAATAAAAAAAGCAAAATTGGTTTGTTTGGTTGAGGTTAAATAATGGTTGGTATTTTTGGTGTTGTTAATTGACATTTGGAGTATAATGGTCTAGTCTGTAATACTTATCATATTAACACACACACACACACACAAACACACACACGTTTTATACTATTATAAAACACAAATTTTATAGTAATGGTGGTTATTTTTGGAGATGTTTAATGATTTTTTTGCTTTGAAATTGTACTTTTGGGGCTAATGGGTTGATTTGTAATATCTATACTAGTATATTTGGTATATAATTGAGGGATTACTATCTCTGGTAATGTTTAATGAGTTTTAATCTTTGTAATGCTTAATTGCTAATTGAAATTAGATTTTGCTTATTATTATGGGGCATTAAGGGAATTAGACTTTAAATGGAAATGGAAATATATATATCTATGTTAGATGTTTCTGTTAACTTTTATTGGACCTTTCCTAATTGATAAGACTAGCTGAGGATTGACAGATGTGTTTTCGGAAAATGGAGTATGGAATGGAGATACTGTATATATTGTATTTTAAGACAGTGATAAATAGTTAATGTTGAATTTTCTTGCTAGGGATGGAAAGAAAAGTTTCCTTTTCCAATTTTTTAATTTTATTTTTAATATATTGTTACATTAGTGGGAAGGTTGGGTTTGTATCTGTTTTATCTGTTTAATCTCATTTCTAATAAAATTATTGCATCACTTGCATCACTCAAGATGAGATCACCATGTTTAGAGGAAGTAATTTTCTTAATATTTCGCGCTTGAAGGAACTGTTGCTAGAAACACTTGGAACAGAGAATAAGAGTTGAAAGAGATCTTGGAGTTCTTCAAATCCAACCCCTGCTTTATACTATCCCAGATTAATGATTGTCCAATCTCTTCTTGAAATCTCCATTGATGGAGAACCCACATGTTCTTGAGGCAAGCTGTTCCACTGATTAATTGTTCTCATTGACAGGAGCTTCTGTGGGAAATCAAAGGCTATTTAATCAGTGGCTCATTATTTTGGCCTTGGTTCTCCATTCCTAAATGCAAATCAGTACAATGGGAAACTTTTGTGAACATTTAAAAAGCATTGAAATTCTGAGATTGGAAAATGTCAGGTTGCCGTTTATGCTGCTGCTCTGTATGAAAATAGTGCACTATTTTTCCCCTGGGGAAGCGTACAACCAATCATGCAGGCTAATGGAATAGGCCATCTAATAATTAAGTTATTTCTTCTTTTTAAATACTACCTTTCCACTTAAGAGACTACATAAAACAAAGTGTTAAAATAAATTATAAGATAAAGATAACTAGTATGAGTTCCTTAATATTTGTCCCTTAATATTACATTCATGCCTAAAGTGAAGAAAGAAAATTCAGGAATTGTTCCTTATGGTTTCCAGAGGTTTTTTAAAATTCATTTTTCCTTCCATTTATTTATTTTATTTTTAATTTTTGTTGAGTCTTCTTATCTCTAAAAATGAGTTGCAGGAAAATCAGAAAAATTGATACAGAAAACAGAGTTTTTAAAAAGTAATACTGGAATTAGATCAGTTAGTGTATCTGGAAAAGATTTCATTGTTCTTTTCAAATTCCAATACTAGTAGTTATCTAGTAGTTATCTTCCTAGATGAATGGTAGATCAATGCATATATTTCATATTTAGTAAAAAGCATTATACTATTCATCATACTCAAAATATCTATCAAATGCATGCATTACATAAAATTGGTTTAGAGATGTTTATTTTGAAAAAAAAATCTGAAGAGGATACATTCAAAATATATCCTTTGAGACTAAATATGTATTTGGATTTTATTTTTCATTTGTATTTATTGTTAGACTTTTGATTAAAGTGTTTTATTTATTCAATTTTTTTAAAAAAATAATAGGAAATTGACCTGAAAACACATCAACCTTTACTTTGTGATGTCAAGGACAAACTTGGTGAATCATGCTAACAATCTAAGAATTTCTTTTACAGCTTATCAACCTCGCACTCTCTATTCTTTGGGTCTAATGTTCTTAGAATACCAAGTGTTTGCAATCACTGATGAAAAAAAAAAGTTACCGGAATCCATAACCTAAAACTCTGTTTTTTTCCTACATTCCAATAAAGTGCTTGCATTTTCAAAGCTGAACAAAAATAACTGATTAACAGAGAAAGCTGTAGAAAGGAAGATATCAACTGCGCAAATATTTTACAATATTTTAATATTTTACAATATTAATTTTAATATTTTACAAGAAGAGTTCTTCACTCCTCTACTCATTGCAGAATACCTTATGCCACCAGACTCGAAATTCTAGACCTTGAAAACCTAGAACTACGCTGCCTTTGGTCCGATCTAAGTATAGTATATAAAATCATACATTGCAATGTCCTACCTGTCAATGAATACTTCAGCTTCAACCATAACAGTACAAGAGCAAACAATAGATACAAACTCAAGGTTAATCGCACCAGACTTGATTGCAGGAAATATGACTTCAGCAACAGAGTGGTCAATGTCTGGAATACTCTACCTGACTCTGTGGTTTCTTCCCCAAACCCCCAAAACTTTAACCTTAGACTGTCTACTATTGACCTCACCCCTTTCCTAAGAGGTCTGTAGGGGGCGTGCATAAGTGCACCAACGTGCCTATCGTCCCTGTCCTATTGTTTCTTTTATATTTTATTTTTCTTATATGTATCCATGTATTCATAACTATGTTTTACTTATACCTATTATCTTGTAAGCAATTGACAAATAAAATAAAATAAATAAATAAATAAAACAAACCTGGATGTTTCCTGGTTTTGCAAAAATAAGGAACGTTGTGATATGAGGATTGTCCTGTCCTAGTTCTAAGGGATCTTTAGTTAATGCTTCATATCTGAATTATTCTCCTGAATAATTTTCTGTGTACTCTTTTGGAGGGAGAGGAATAGTCTCTCCACTAGATACATAAAAAATAAACAAACATGTTTCTAAGATTTCTACAAGTTCACCACTACAGAGAACAGCAACAAAATATCCCTGCACATTGCAAAGATAGCAAGATGGGTTTTTTTTTCCTCTTATAAACTATGGACATATTATTTATTCACTTGTTTATCAGATAAAAGAAACTAATCATCACTGTGAACAAAAATAAGTGGATTCGGGTTATTAAGCTGTCCTGCAGCTTCAGTAAATAATGTAATCTTTAAATAAAGGCGTTTTGATGCATAGATTCAGATAATTAAACATATACTGTACTCTGTCTTTAAAATGCAATATTCCTTCAAAAAAAAATAACCTCTCAAGGTGCTTAATTAAGGAAAACCAACATATTTCTATAAGTTATAAAAAGGGGAAGATCACACTTCAGATAAAATTCAAATTAATCTATGTAATTATCACAGAGAACCAAGGTGATAAATTTCAATGTACCTTTCCAGTGTTTAATAACACCAATGAAACACAGCTCTCAGGAACAAAAAAAAGTGTTTATGACTTTCACTAGTAGTTTGTTTCAGGAAGGTTAGATGTTAAATGCAAACTTTTATATCTCTATGTAAACTGTAATCAAAACATTTCTCAGCTTTTTTGAAACATGGACATTTAGGCCTTCACAAAGGAAGAGATCTTCCCATCATCCCTTTGTAGGATGTTATTTAGACAAAACTTGAACACTGAAGAATATTCTCATACATTTGCATACAGCAGTAAGAATTCACATTTATTTTCTTTTCACCAGTTTGACCAAGTTCAGCTTCTCTTCTACTAACACCATGTCTTCTGGTGTTCTAGAGCAGAAATAGATTTATAATGGAAAGCAATGATAAAATTACCTTCTAATTTTATCCATCTAACATTTGCATAGGCATCCCACTGTACCACAACATAATTGGCACGGATTTTAAGTTGTTCCAGTGGTTGCCAGTTATAGTAATATTCTAGTAAACTATCTATTCATGATCCAAGGTGGTCAGTTGATTAGAAAGCAATATTTTCATTTGTTGATCATTGAAAAAATGTCTAGGATAGAGGTGCTGGAGATGGATGGGGAATTGAAGCCCAAAACAGATGTTATTAAAATTAAAATTGGGAGGAAAGCTGATTTCTTTAACAGAAGATGTCTTCAATATTGTGTTCTTTAAGTTTTTAATCCAAATTAATGTGTTATTTTCTATAAAATGGTGGACAAATAGCATTAACAATGATAGTCTAATTCTTTTTAACTGTAGATAAATGTGCTGCCCACACAATGGGAAGAGATTATGTATCATCAATGGAATAATTCAGAATAATCGGGAATTAAAATATAATAAAGAAATGCACCACATTATGTAAACAGAATGGAGTAAGCATATTTTCTAATTCAGTGGCATCTGTAGTTTCCTTCTAAAAGAAACTGACATGTATATTGACAAAATTTTATATATTTTCTGAGCAACACTGTTCTTTGCCTAAGAAATCTTGGCTATGTCGTACTGTAGTGTTTCTCTTTTTAAATATAATATTATATTATAGTATTGTATATACAATATAATATATATAATATTATATATTATAATATATATATATATATATATATATACTTATATATATTTAATATAATATAATATATATAATTATAGTCTATATATATATATATATATATATATATATATATATATATATATATTTATTTATTATTTACATTTATATGCCGCCCTTCTCCAGAGACTCAGGGCGGCTTACAGTCTTTGGAGCACCATGCTAAGTTCTCGGCAATAGCCTTTATTCCATTGTATATGCCTGCTTATTACTAGGGCTTTTTGGCCCCCGCAAGCGGCATTTTTTTTACAAAGTCAGCTTATTGCCCCCAACAATCTTGGGTCCTCAATTTACCTACCCCGAGAAGATGGAAGGCTGAGTCAACCTTGAGCATGGTGGGATTCAAACCTGCACTAATTGCAGGCAATTGAGCTAAATATATATATATATTTATATTTATATATATATATATTATATAAGTTTTCGGATATATATAAGCCTCAGTGGCTCAGTGGTTAGAGTGCAGTACTGCAAGCTACTTCTGCTGACTGCCGGCTGCCTGCAGTTTGGCAGATCGAATCTCACCAAGCTCAAGGTTGACTCAGCCTTCCATCCTTCTGACGTGGGTAAAATGAGGACCCAGATTGTTGGGGGCAATAGGCTGACTCTATAAACCGCTTAGAGAGGGATGTAAAGCACTATAAAATGATATATAAGTCTAAGTACTATTGCTATTGTTCTAGTGTATTAACAGATCTCATCTCCTTTGATTGTAATATTTTGTTTTTTCTGATTACCCCTAGTCAATCTTCAAACTTATCATATGTTTATTTTTTCAATCAATAAAACTTTCCCACAGGAAGATTCCTACAGTGAATCTCAAAATCTTCATATATTTTTATAATAGCTCCCAGGAAATATTCTTTTACATCTATCTAGTCCTTAATTTTCCAGAAACATCATTTTGATTTCCCTTTTGCTGTTTCGCAAAAGATAAAAAAAAATTTTTAACTACCTAAAACTTCTTTCATCCACGTTAGAAGAAAATTCTCTCTGTAAGGAAAGTTGCCTTAAAGAAGTTTCTTAACAACCAGAAAATTATTAACAGGAAACTTCCCAAATACTTATGAGAGGAAGTAGGTGAATCCAATGTTCTTTTGAAGGTGCCAAACGCGGTTTAAGTGGGATGATTTTCTCTGGACTCTCAGAGCTTTAAAATCTGTTAGAGATTGCTATTTTCCTTTTACTTCATGGAAAACTGTGTGGAGCAAATCGTAACGCTCTCTGTTATATGGAAAGGAGTTTTGGGGAGCTCATTCATTTACTGGCTCCTCTTTTTGCCATGGTTGACTCCACTCTTCTGGAGCCATCTTCAATCTGCCAATCGGCCTCAAGTGGTGGTTCTCACATCAACAACTTTACAATGCATGGACTTCAGCTCTAGATTTGCCCACCTAGCAATAGCACTTAGACTTATACACTGCTGCACAGTGCTTTACAGCCCTCTCTAAGAGTCAGCCTATTGTCCACAACAATCAGCCCACAACAATCTGGGACCTCATTTTACCAACCTCAAGAGGATGGAAGGCTGAGTCAACTTTGAGCCTCATTAGACTTGAACTGCCAAACTTCAAGCCGACAGTAGGCAGCAGAAGTAGCCTGCAGTACTGGTTTCTAACCAATGCGCCACTTAGCTCCTATAATATTCTGTATTGAAGTGAATTGAAGTGTAATTGAAGTTGAGAAACGCTGTTGCAGTGGAAACGTTATGAAAACAAATGACAGCAAGCTGCCTCTTGTGTAATGCTCAGAATGAGATTGTCTACTCAGAAAACTATACTGAATTTCCTCAAACAATTTTAAAAAAATCACATTTGGAAGTTAATATAATCATATGTACTGTATTATCAACAAATGAAACTTCATTCCCTTACAATGAATTTAAATACAGACTGTAACATTATAACATTGCATAACATATAACTCAAAGACTGGGTAAAACAAGAAATGATGATCAAAGTCCATTTTGAAAATCTTGTCGACCATTTCTGATCTTCTGGAAGTTTTCTTCCCCCCCCCCCCCCCCAAAAAAAAAGAAACCCTACTTGAAAAAAATGTGATATATTTAAGTTTATATTCAAGTCACTAAAATTTTCATCAAAAATATTTTATATAATAAGGTTCCTAGTTAACTTTTTGAATGTCAGTTACCTCCTTATAAATTGTGTAAGGTATATCAACATGGAATGAGAAGTATAGAAATGTGACTTGTGACATCATCAACCAGTAGATGAATATTTTTCTCCATTATTAATGTATTTGAAAACTGGGCCATTATACTGTATTTTTATTTACATTTGGCTTTGGTGGCAGATTAATTCTGGAAGCTGTAATCACAGCATATTTGGAGGTTACTAGGTTGGAATATCACCAAATGATTCCTTAGAGCCATTCAAATTACAGAGATGAATGAATATAACTTATAGGTAGATCTTGATGGAGTAGACAAAAAATTATTTCAAATTGAAATTATTTCACCTTATTTCATTCACTGATAAGACTAAAAAGACAAACACCACAAAGGCAACACACACATTCACTCTCTCTCTCACACACACACACATACAAACACACATACACAAATATATATATATATATGTGTGTGTGTGTGTGTGTGTGTGTGTTTTCGTAGATTTTCACAGTACAGGTATGCAGGTCTTGGTGTGTTTGGGTCTTTTCCCGTGTAAGATTGAGACTATCTGGGCAATGTTTTGATGAGATCTCACTCACCATCTTCAGGCTAGTGCTTTCGGCTTTGTGCTTGTGCAAACAAAGCGTGATCTGAGCGGGGAGGTTGGCTGTGTTGTCATTTCTAGATTGGTTGATGGAGTTGGTGTTTGCAGATTGGCTGGCTTTTTCTTAAGAACATGTGTGGCTGAGGTATTGGCTGTGTGTCTATCAGCCTCCTGTGTTGTGACGACTTGGGTAATGGGCTGTGTGATGAACTTCTGAGTTCTATTGTTTTGACATCCTGGGTCTTGTGCTGTAATCTCCTGGGTCGTAATGACCTGGGTAATGGGCTGTGTGATGACCTTCTGAGTTTTAAACTTGTGACACCCTGAGTCTTGTATTGTAATCTCCTGGGTCGTTGACTGTGTTGCAACATCCTGAGGATTTGTGGTATAGCCTCCTGATTTCTGTGATGTGATTATCCTGAGCGGGTGATTGTGATGTGACATTCCAGGTTTTGGTTTGGCTCCAAGTTTGAGGCCTGGCTCTGTGTTCATGGCATGTGTCAGTTTGCTTGGTTTGGGGGTTGGGGTGTGTGGCAGCTGGTGATGCATCCGTGGTCTGGTTTCTGGATGGTATTTTAGTTTAGTTTTAAGTATTTTTTATATCATCAACTCTATATCATCAAAACCAAAAATGTAATACTGATATTTATTATCTATCAGACCAATAGTGAAATTATTTTAAATTATTTGTTTCAGAAACTGGTCAAGGTATTGAGAAATTTGTATTTTTATGTCTCTATACTGAATGATGAAGAATTTGTACAATAATGCATGTAGAAGCTTTGCAATTGTTTACAATGAATTCAAAAGTATCAAATGCTAGAATATTTGAATGGAAGCATATAAATCTTATTTTTGAGATAGAATTATTGTTCTGTATTATATAAGAATAAAAAATAAAACCACTTGAAAGATGAATTGAAACAACCATCCATTTAAAGAATATCAATTTTGCTCTTATACCAAATCCATTAAGTATTTAGCTTTGTGTATACTGAAAGATATAACTCAGCGAGATATAATATAAATAGTATAATATCACTAAATTCACTTTTTAGGAAAGGATGAAAAATAAGGCTCTCAAAATAAATACTATTCTTGGATTATATTCTTAGAGGAACCCCTATTCAAATATCCCTTTTTTTTTTCAAAAAATAATTTGTGTGTTTAGAAAATTGCACAGGGTTTATCAATTCCGAGAATATCTTTACAGAATAATTGTATGCAATTACCAAGAAAGGAAAGAAGTAGGATTTACTTTTTCCAAATCTGGAAATACATTATAAAGCTTTCTATTGCCAAGTATTAAATACTGGAGCCAACAATTTGTGTTAATTTTTCAACTTTGGAATACACATACTGTATCATAGCAACTTTGCTTGGATGTATTGGGATCTAAATATAATACAATTCTAGTATGTCTGGAAACAAATATATCAGTTAGAAAGTTAAGGAATAGAATATCTAATAATGACAGAGTTAATCCTTTTTCTTATGCTAAATTGACTTTATGGGAAATGCAACATTAAAAAAAGGAAAAATGTGGAAATTGGGTGAAATCTGGAACATTGATTTTGCACCAATTGATAAATGATGGGGATGAACAAATACCATCTATTAGATATAATAATAGCAATATTTAAAGCTACAATATTTATTAACTACATTGTTTGGATTAGCATCAAAGATACTAGAACAAATGATGAAATCTCCTAAAACCTTCTACTATTAGTTTTTTTAATAGAATTTGTTGTCAATAAATCAGTTTGATGTGCAAAAGTTAAGTGATGAGTGGAATAAAGAATTAAGGATTCCTATACTGACGAGACAATAAAAACTTTTATAGCTAGAGTGTCAATTGACCTTAAACTACAACGTATGCAATAAAGCATAATATTAGAATTTATTGGACTCTATTATGCCTCTATAGAAAAAAAATTGCCTAGGACAGCATTTTGCTGGAGATGTAAGAAGGACAATGCTTCCTTAAAATACGTGCTTTTATAATGTCCCATACTTATTGTGTTTTGGCATAAAGTATTGAACTAAAATAAATGTGACTGTCCAATGAAAGATAGAATATTTAGAGGAGGATAATATTATTTTGAATTACATACATACTGCATGTAGCTCGACAATTGACAGCATAAATATATTCTATTACTATAAATAAAAAACTCACATTGCAATAGTGGAAAAATAAACATATGGTCCCATGTACTAAATAGATCAAAGACTTGATTTCTTTTGCTACTTATGAGTGCCTTGGCTATAGAAGTAAACTTTGCATGGATAAATATAATGAAATACAAAAGTAGTTCTTTCAAACAGTATGATAGGTATATGAGTGTGTTCTAATGAATACACACATACACACTTGCATAGTGTTTGCATAATTTATAAAATTGTAAATGTTACTGTAATGACATATAATGCATTTTTAATGTTGTATTTTGTCACTTATTTTTTAGCCCATGTACTTTTATTCTTTGTGTATGTGTGTGTGTATTTTTATTCTTTTTTTCCTTTACTGTTATTGTTTTAAAAACAATAAAAATTATATTGAAAAAGCAATGTGTTCGTAAAGTGTGACATCATATGACTCTACTGACTTTTAGAATTAGAACTGCATATACTGGTAACTGGATAATTAGGAATGCAGAAAAAACAATTGCTACCAACCTGCCTTCCATTGAGGACCTGTATACTGCACGAGTCAAAAAGAGGGCTGTGAAAATGTTTACAGATCCCTCACATCCCGGACATAAACTGTTCCAACTCCTACCCTCAAAACAGCACTGCACACCAGAACAATTAGACACAAGAACAGTTTCCCCACCCCCCATGCTCTCACTAAGCTAAACAACTAATTCCCACAACATTGTCAAACTATTTACTAAATCTGTATTACTATTATTCTTCTCATCTTTCCTATTATCTATGTCCTTTTCTACTTATGACTATAACTTTGTTGCTTGTATCTTTATGATTTATATTGTTTTATTTAATTTCATAGTATGATTTATGTTGTTTGCTTATTTAGTATCCTAGGACTATCACTAAGTGTTCTATCTTATGATTTATGATGAATGTATTTTATGATGACTATGATCATGATTTATCACTTATAGCTTTTGTGTACACTGAGAGTTTATGCACCAAAGACAAATTCCTTGTGTGTCCAATCACACTTGGCCAATAAAGAATTCCATTCTGTTCTGTTCTACTCTACTCTACTCTACTCTACTCTACTCTACTCTACTCTACTCTTACAACCTGCAGTTGTGGTAGTTCTGACAGTATTTGTCATTAGACAAAACCCACGTGGTCTTAGGTACAATTGATTGCTATTTGCAATCTTCTGCTGTATTTCCCATTGCTTTGTTTTTTGGAAGCTGCAGTGAAAGATGCAGATTGTGACCAAAGGACTGTGGGATGCTATGATGTCGTAATTGTGACCTGTTTGCCAAGTGCCCATATTGTGATCACATGACCACAGGTATGCTACAATGGCCACAAAACCACGAAGACCCCTCTAAATCTTCTCATTCAGCACCATCGTAACTTTGAACAGCAAGTGAAGAAGTCATTAAACAGGACCACCTGTGTATGCTATCACTAATAACCTTTCCAACCCCTAATATCCTAATGCATACTCCATTAGCACTTAAAAGAAATGTTCCTTTTTGCAGTTAACAAGGTAATAAAATGATAAATGCATTTACTTTTAATGGAGAAATATAGCACATGAAATTTGGAGGTGATTTAAACTTCTTTTTCAGGAGGTAGAAAGAAAAAAAAACTGAGACTGAGCCAGTGCTATGCCTATAGCTCATCTTTTATTACATCCGTCTTCCATTTCACATATCTTTCTGGGAGCAAATACGAAGTTTAAAAGAGGTCTATAAAAAGATGTTGTCTAAAAAAAAAAAAGTTCAGACATGTCAGTGTTCTTACTGCACCACTAAAGCAAATCAGAACTTTAGGTTCAGGGCTCTGCAAGCAAAAAATATGGGCAGTCATTTAGGGTAGAGCATCACAAGGATATCAGCTTTGAATATTCAATGTCATTTTTACCTTACTGAATTTTATCTTAAAATGTTAAAAATGTCAGGAAGCTTACATGATGTCAAACTTTAGGTTCACAGGGAAGATGAACACAAGAGATAGCTGGCCTAAACTTCTCCTATTTCAGAGCCCAAACTGGTCTCACTACTCATATTGGTATTAGATTGGCTAAAATGTCTGTCACATTTGTCACTGTGGGGTATATTCAATAAATCAAAATGGTGACAGCAGCATATCTGTTGCTATATGTTAAACATGATGTCTCTTCCCACCAGAGGTGGTATTCAGCAGGTACTGACCAGTTCTGGAGAACTGGTAGCGGAAATTTTGAGTAATTCGGAGAACCAGCAAATACCACCTTTGATTGGAGATTTTATAGTGTCCTTCCCCAGCCACGCCTATCAAGCCACGCCCACAGAGCCGGTAGTAAAAAAATTTGAATCCCACCACTGCTTCCAACTATAAATTCACACCTGAAGAGTACTTGAGTGGGTTGTTACCTGAAGTCAACTTTTCTTTAAGATAAATATATTAATTTTGTTTTGTTTAAAACATGTATTTATTTAAATATTTGTTTATTTAAATATTTATAAGGTTCCCACTTCAAGCAAATGACTCTGGGTGGCTGTGAACAATGAAAAGAGACAATAATGAAAAATACAAACTAAGGAGACAACCTCTAGATGAGATTTTTAAAAAAAAAACTCAATTCAGATTTCTCAACAAAAGTAATACACAGACTTCAGCAGACACACTTCTCCCAAGTCCAACAAGAGTTATGATAAGAGTTATGAATACAACACCATATAATACAATACAAACTTGATTGTAGAAAGTACAACTTCAGCAACAGAGTGGTCAATGCCTGGAATGCACTACCTGACTCTGTTGTTACATCCTCTAACCCCCACTCCTTTAACCTCAAACTAAATACTATTGACCTCACCCCATTCCTAAGAGGTCTGTAAGGGGTGTGCCTAAGTGCACCATCATGCCTACCGTCCCTGTCCTATTGTCCCCATTTATTTGTACCTATTTCCTGTATTCTTACTCATGTTTATACTTATATCTATTATCTTGTAAGCGATTGACAAATCAAATAAATAAAACCATCAATATGCTTTTAACACCCAAATTGTATAAGTCTTACAAAAATAAGACTAATTCCTTGATTTATAACAGATCTGCCTTTTACAACTTTTGTAAAGAAAGTTTGTACACACCATAGCCATTCCAAATTTTGCCAAAGAACTTTTTCCTTTCTTCTGTCCTGTAATGTGTCAGCTTCCTGACCATTATAAGCAATAAGTAGAACATAGAATGATTTATTCATGGGACAAAACACACTGTCTTCATCATACTTCTAGTTGAAGAGAAATGGGAACACTGAGTAGGTGTTGTTGGAGAGTGTTGGGTGGATATTGGTGCCAGCATTACCAAAAGATGATGGAGTATAACTTGGTGCTCAAACATTTGACTAGGCATGGGGCTCCTTTTTGAAATAAAATGGAATGCAAATAATAATAAATGTTCAGGAAGATTTTGAAGTTGTACAGATGTTTTAAAAAAGTTTCTTGAAGAAAGTTATGATGAAATACATTTTGACTAACTGCTCCAAACAGTAGATGGCATTTTAATGTTACTGTTTAATGATACATTTGATTTCATTTCAGTTAGGTCCCTTTTTTAAAATAAGGATGGAAAGCACAGGAAGATAGAGTGCTATTTTAAATTTTTATATACTCCATATTCATAAGCCCTGGAAACAAAGCAGTACAAAGAGGAAATGTCATTAAGAATCATAAAATAAATGCACTACTAGAAACTTATTGATCTTCAGCAACTGTTGAAGGGAAATCAATGGCTTATAAAAATTTAAAAATAACAAGTTCGTGTAAGAATTACAACGTTGGATTCAGATGGAAGTGAGATTTTCCTGACAGAAATTCCTATTAACTTTCCTTTAATATACATAATTAATAACTAAGCTTCATTCTGGGACAATCATGCAAATCCATGTAAAACCATGGGCTCTTAAAGCTCCAGATAGTTAAAATAGAGTAGGCCTGTGCAAAAGCAGTTTGGATTTGCTTTGTTGAAGAGAATAATGACATGGCAGCAATGTAATTTTCTTTGCTAAGAGGGATAAACAGCATGCTTGGCCTTGACAAAGTAACTTGTTTGGGTTTTTTTTTAACTGCTTTGGATCAGAAGTAAGACTCGTAAATGAAAAGTTTCCAGATTAGGTGAATTCAGTGCTCATTGAAATATTCAAAAAGATGGCAAAACATTAACTATTTAATGTGTTATTGGTGGACTTTCATTTCAAGTATGAAGCTCTATGAAGGAGGTAAATCTAAGCTATACTTTAACCTCATTCTGGATCAGGAAGCACATAACATTCTGTCCTGAAGAGTTTAATGAAGCCATATTTCATATATCTAACTGACTAGGTAGATAAATGGATCTCCAGTCAATTTTTAGATGGTTTCTGACAATTTCTCCTCTTCCCATAGTGCTGACTATGTCTGTAGCATCCCAAAAAAGTTTTAGGAGACACAATTCAAGCATAATTGTACTATTCAGTAAAGCTCGTATCATAATGTTAACAACACATTTTTCTTTGATCCTGACATGCAAATTAAACAAATTATGCATGTAACTGTACTCAATTATTTTTTAATCTACTAAAAACCAGCTGGAACAGGCCTCAGCTGGGATAGTTAAGAAGATTATATAAGACATTTTAGTGAAGTGCATTGTTTTGGCATTAAAAACACTGTTGAGAACAGAAAGTATCATTTGTTCTTCCAGTGTGTCAAGATGACACAAGCTGACAGTAAGAAATACTGTTAGCAGATTTCATGCAGATTAGGTAAAATGCTGTGAACAGAAGATGGCAGGAAAAAATTGACAGGTCTTGATACCCAACCGGAAGTCCAGGAAAAGGAGTTGAAGTTTTAATATTCTCATAAACAAGTTCATTTTTCAATATGGAAACATAGTGTTGTTCATATGTTACAAAATAAAGACAAATTAAGTAATAATCCTTACCAGAGAATAAACTAAAATTCAGATTTGGGCCTATATTTTTGACAATTTGAAGGTTGAGTGAAAAGCTAACAAGAACAAATAACCCAACTTCCTATAACATAGACAATTACATACTATGGAATGAATCAAGTTATTCTTGCTGTTGTTTCTTTTGAGATGTAAATTTTCCTTTTATTTAATGTCATTTTTATAAATTAATGGCTTGAAGCTTCATTGTATTTTATGCTTGGTTATTTGTTTTATTTTATTATCTTTTGGTAAACCGTTTTGGAAACTACATTTTCCAACTAAAATCATGTTTCTTATATATTAGAGAATGCATTATGTTTACTAGAACTCCAATGCTAGCATCAGAGTGCTAACAAATTGAATGGCTGGTAAACAAGGAAAAACGTATTAAAAGATGTGAATAGCCATTGGGAAAGGGTTTTTCAGAAGCCCAGCAAACTACTTTTCTTTGATGATGATGCTTCGTACCAGCACGGACCTGAGGGCCTTCAGGCGCGCGTTGAAGACCTGGCTCTTTGAGCAGGCTGGCCTGGGCTGAGGTAGTTTTAAATTGTCTCCGAATTTTTGATTTTAATTGGGTTTTAAAGTTGGGGGGGTGGGTCTTATTATTATAATCAGCCATTATTTAATTGCTTTTTAATTTTTGTATTGTTTTTTGGGGTTTGGATTTGGCTGTACACCGCCCTGAGTCCCTAGGGAGAAGGGCGGTATAGAAATCCTACAAATAAAATAAAATAAATAAATAAATGATGGCATAGACCCAATGACCCAATGGTCATCATTAGTACTTGAGCAGTTATTGCTCAGTCTCATGAAGTGTTTTATTTTAAAAAAAAAATAGCCTTAGACAGAAACATTTTGCAATCCCAGTATGACAGCAATGAGCAATCCCAATATGCCAGCAATATGTTTATTCCAGTATTTGGCTCAGCAAAAACAAACAAACAAACAAAAAGTTGACAAGAAAACAACAGCAATGGAAAATACAGAACTTGACAATACTGTCCCTCTTTTCCTTTTAGGAAGATCTGAGTTAGACTCATAGAGATGGGGTTAGTCAGGCCACCAAGTTCAATCTTCCACTCTGTGCAGGAATCCAAGTTAAATCATCAATGACAGAGAGCTACCCTCTCTCTATCTCATCTCATTAGGTATAGTGATGATTATCAGTTTTCTCAGCAAATGATTCCAGCACCGAAGAACTTTTATTGCTAAGGAAAGCAGTAGGGCTTTTATTCATTCCTTCTAGGATAAATTAAATCCGTTTGATTTCTGAAGTACCGTAAGAGTTCTGAATATAGTGGATTCCTTCTCTCTTTCTAGTGCTTGAGTTCCTTTTGAATAAACTGTAACCTGTGATTGTTCTGTTCCAATCATGGGAATCATCAGTTATACTGAGTAAGTCACATTTGTCGTCCATTCGTTCAAGCCTATCATGAGAGAGAGAAAGAGGGGGAGGGAAGGAGGGGAAAAAGAAAGAAAGAAAGAAAGAAAGAAAGAAAGAAAGAAAGAAAGAAAGAAAGAAAGAAAGAAAGAAAGAAAGAAAGAAAGAAAGAAAGAAAGAAAGAAAGAAAGAGACCTTCCTGCTTTTTATCTGAATGTTTAAATGACCTCAGTTCATCAACATCCCACTCTATAGGTTTTCATGTCTACCATGCCACCCAATAAAATTCAGTTTAAAACTCCCATAATCAATTTAGCACCCCTTAGCCAAAAACACTTTACTATTCTTTAAAATACAATTCCTTCTCATCTCAGAACTCCATCCCCTAAGCACTTCAAATTGTGAACAAGAAGGAACATTTTATCATGTTGGTTGGATAGATAAAAACAGCTAGAAAGTTCTAGGTTCAAATACACACATTGTTTCAGGTAATTTTAAAGATTAATGTACAATTGAGGTTTTTCTTTTGGGACAGATGGAGAAATAGTTGGGAAAAAGTTATGGAAGTTTGCTTTGATCACTTTGCATGATAACCGCAGCAAGATTGGAAAGGTTCAGCAATATCAACAATGGAAGACATGGTGGTACTTGCTGAAGTGATTAAATTGGTTTATTTGATCAGAGAAAACACGATTATCATTATTTATTGCTGATTGAAAACTCTTCGAGAATGTTTTACAAGGGACAGAAAAAATAGTCATTTATGGTTTTGATAAACAGAAGGCTAGATTATAGAAAGAACAGAGCTATGTTGTAGCCATAGAATAAGAGGTAAATTTATAATTGCACTTATAACTGCTGTAAAAAAGATTGGAAGCCATTTCTTTGTATTTTTTTCTTGCTTTTCTGTTTTTCCTTCACTCTTTTCGTCTTTCTTGCATCTTAGCTTTGATTACCTTCTTTTTCATTTTATAATAATGTGCATTAGTTTTTATTACTTATATATATATATATATATATATATGTCTTGGCATGTTCTGGTCTTTTCCCATGTAAGATTGAGACTATCTTAGCAATGTTTCAATGAGATCTCACTCACCATCTTCAGGCTGATGCTTTCGGCTTTGTGCTTGTGCGAGCAAAGCGTGATCTGAGCTGCTGTCTCCCTATATATACTGGCGGGGAGGTTGGCTGTGTTGTCATTTCTTGATTGTTTGATGGAGTTGATGTTTGCAGATTCTTAGGAACATGTGTGGCTGAGGTATTGGCTGTGTGTCTATCAGCCTCCGGTGTTGTAACGACTTGGGTAATGGACTGTGTGATGACATTCTGAGTTCTATTGTTTTGATATCCTGGGTCTTGTACTGTAATCTCCTGGGTTGTAATGACCTGGGTAATGGGCTATGTGATGACCTTCTGAGTTCTAATCTTATGACCTCCTGGGTCCTGTACTGTAATCTCCTGGGTCGTTGGCTATGTTGCAACATCCTGAGGTTTTGTGGTGTAGCCTCCTGAGTTCTGTGATGTGATGTCCTGAGCGGGTGGCTGTGATGTGACATTCTGGGTTTTGGTTTGGCTCCGAGTTTGAGGCCTGGCTCTATGTTCATCGTGTGTCAGTTTGCTTGGTTTGGGGGTTGGGGTGTGTGGCAGCAGGTGATGCATCCGTGGTCTGGTTTCTGGATGGTGGTTGCCTTTCGTCTATGGGTTGGGTTTGGGTTTGAGTCTGGTGAGGGAGATTGGTGGTGGTGTCATGTGTTGTTTTGGATCCAGTGTTGGTTTTCGTGGTTGGGACTCCTTTGTTGATAAGGGCTAGTTTCCAAATGTCTGGTAGGCAGGAGGCATCGTCCTATTTATTCATGTTATGGGAGTGTTTCTCTATTTCGATGGCTTCCCTGATTATTCTCTTGCTGAAGTGTTCTGCAAACATCAACTCCATCAACCAATCAAGAAATGACAACACAGCCAACCTCCACACCAGTATTAGGGAGACAGAAGCTCAGATCACGCTTTGCTCGCACAAGTACGAAGCTGAAAGCACCAGCCTGAAGAGGGCGAGTGAGATCTCATTGAAACATTGCCAAGATAGTCTCAATCTTACATGGGAAAAGACCTGAATATGCCAAGACCTACATACCTGTACCCATGAAAATCTACGAAAACAAATATTATGGTGGCATCTCAATCTTCTTCAGTCAACTGGATGGCTTGATGACATTACCTATATCTCCAGATTCTTTAAAATCCTTCCTGGATTTTCAAAATACATGGTGATATGGCTTTTAGCAGTTTTAGCAGTTACCTTGATCTTTAAATGGAACAGCACACATGGATAGTTATCAACGAAGCTGATAAATACTGGATATTGTTGTCATATTTGTAATCCAGGCTCCTCACAAGCAGAACACTTCATGAGCCAATGAGTCTAGATGGGACTTTTTAAAAAAAAATCATCAAAGTAGTGAGTTGCCACCATCCACATCTCTTTCTTTTCTTCTTATGGGTCATAACTCCATCATTTCTGCTTTTTAGACTTCTCCTTTGCAGGGTTTCTTTTTCTTCTCCACATATCAACCCAAAAAATGTATGAAAGTTGTTAAGTTCTTTTTCAGGGGTTCTTCTTCAAAGGAAGGAGAAGTTCTACATGTTTATAGGATTGGGCGATGTAGATTCCCTCAATTAATTTGTAGTGAGAGCATTTTTCCAACAACATTTTTTTCAAAGCCTTATCGGTATGGGTTCTCAGTGCCTTTTAAAAAACAACATTGTGATATCAGTGAAATCTAGAAGAGTTATATGGTGCAAATAACTGCTGTTTGATATTTATTTATTATCATATAGCTGCCCATTTCCTGTCAGGAAATGGTTATCCAATCTCTTCTTAAAAACTTCCAGTGTTGGAGCATTCACAACTTCTGGAGGCAGGTTGTTCCACTGGTTAATTGTTCTAACTGTCAGAAAATTTCTCCTTAGTTCTAAGTTGCTTCTCTACTTGATTAGTTTCCACCCATTGCTTCTTGTCCTGCCCTCAAGTGCTTTAGAGAATAGCTTGACTCCCTCTTCTTTGTGGCAGCCCCTGAGATATTGGAACACTGCTATCGTGTCACCCCTGGTCCTTCTTTTCATCAAACTAAGAATGGCAAAGGCTAGAGAAATGATTGCCAGGATTATGAACAGGCTGAGTTCTTAACAGAGGCTTATGTGCCAGTGGAAGATTCTTACACAAAGTTCTAAAAAGCATCAGTTATGGGTTTTTCTTAGGCTCTGACTGGATTTAAGCAAGCAGGAGAAGCTAGCCCAGCTAAATTTTCTGGTGAATATAGTGTGGCAGGAATATTTTGAAGGTGTTTTAAAAGAACAGAGACTTAAATTAAATGTTGAATGCTATCAAGGTATCTTTTATTGCTTTCAAGTGACAAAAGATAAAAAGCAAGAAAGTAGAAGAAAATATTTTGACTGGAATTCAGATACCTGTGGACAGAAATGCAAGAATTGCAGGTGTTCCCACTGAGCAGATAGTTCTTCTTTATTGACTTATAAAACAACTGCACTTCATCAAGGAGCTCAGCCAAGCTGAGAGCAATAATTTATTCACTTTACATTTGTCTTTTATATAAACAATGTCGGCTTCTTCAGAAAGGCTTATAATTCTGCATTTTATACATTAACTTTGCAGAATGAATCATGCTGGTTGTCTTCTTCACATCTTCATCTTATTCAGAAGATGAAGCATTTATGGCTTCTTGTTTATAGCATTACCAATACAAAACTAGAAACTAATGTATCACCTCTGCAAAAGAGAATTAAGCCCTATTCAAGCATTAGTTCTTGAATACGCAAAGAGAATTGCACCAAGTTACACTACTGTCCTTGTACTGGTATGTAAGAATGACCTTGGGAGACTGGAAGAAAGAGCTGCAGATTAGACAACAGTCAGATAAGAGATAATTAACCCTGCAAAGGAAATGGCAAATATCTTAAAAGGGATTCTCCCTAGTTTAATGGATTGTGAAGATGAGGAGAGATGATATTCTTTCAGAATTGCAAAATTGATATCAGTCTTATGAAGTAGCCCAGAGAAAAAGCACACCAAGGAGTACGATCTTTATCTTTATTGTAAAGTTAAGAGAATCTTACTAGTCTGAAAATCCATCTCTTGCACCTTACTTTTATTGTCCAAGAACTAGGGCCAGTTCCTTCTGAAATATTTGTCACACATCTCTTTCCTTCTACAGGCTCAGCTATATCTTTTCTGACCATTCTGACCGGACCCTCAATGGTGCAGTGGTTAGAGTGCTGTACTGCAGGCCACTTCTGCTGACTATCGGCTGTTCAAAACCCACCAGGCTCAAGGTTCACTCAGCCTTCCATCCTTCCAATATGGGTAAAATGGGACTCAGATTGTTGGCGGCAATATGATGACTCTGTAAAACCATGTAGAGGGGCACTATAAGGCAGTATATAAGTCTAAGTACTATTGCTACCATTTAGTCTCTGGTTCTTCCTCTTGTCTCCCAAGGACATTCCCACTTACTTGTTACATTTTTAAACCATCAACAGCTATAAATGATAAGAACTACTAGAAAGTTCAACATACGTCTGATTGCCTTTACTTCTAATCAATTCAAGACAATCAAGTGTTCGGGGCCTATCGTCTAGTTCACCCATTCCAAATTAGGCAACAAACATGCTTTTCTAGACAGTAAAGATATCAGCTTCTATATAGGTTGTCTTCCTTTTCTTTCTTCAGAAGTTATGAGGAAGGAGAGGAAGCCCCTTTGCAATCTTCCCCATCTGAACAGTCAGTTGAAGATAAATGTATTGTAATAGGACAAAAAAAATCACAGTTTGCAGCTCTTTGATGCAAGCCTTGAGCCCTTATAAATTAAATATGATAAGAGTGGTCATTTTAATTATAGGATTTTGATTCATTTTAATAACATTTAAATAACACAAAATGAAAATGATTTCTCCCTGACATAATCATCCATTTTTGCAGGTCTTCTAATTTTTGAGGTTTGCTCCAACAAACTATTCAAAAGAATCTAGATAAAGAAAAAAGTTCCCACCCTTACCACAAGGATGGGAAATTCATGGCTCTGTAGGTGTTGAAAATCAAGTTATTGGTTGGAGCAACTTTGATGGAGAATGCAAAATTCAGGCTAGCTAAGCTTGAATACAGAGAAAAGTTTTGAAGGCAGGAGCTATAGTAATACCGTCTGACACAAGATTTTAGAAAATAATGCTCTTGCTGGTATCACCCTGTTATGGCAAACAACGTATCAGGAATAAGCAACTACCATAATAAGTAATGAATATTTTGGTATGGTGTAAATGAAATACACTATGTTGTGTAAATTCATGTCTCCTGTGATATTTCGATTTAGCAGGAGCAAAATAGCTGAAGCTCTCAGTACAAAATGTCAGGAAATGCATTACTTTTCATTTTCAGCCTCCAGGAAAAATATGAACTTTCAATGGATATCTCACAAACAAATAATATTCTGATGATATAATTCATTATACTTTCAGGATCTTGATCTTCACCAACAGCACTTGCACCTTTACATTTTATAGAGCTCAGCATTATTTATTCTATTCAGCTTCACCGAATAGGATAAATGAAATCTATTCTGTTATGTCAATAGGTCCAGAATGGCTTGTGAGGCTACTTGACAAGGGAAAATACAAATACATATGAGAATACAGAATTCCATACCCAATAGGGGAAAGGAAAGGAAAGGAAGGGAAAGGAAAGGGAAAGGAAAGGAAGGAGAAGGGAAAGGGAAAGGAAAGGAAAGGAAAGGAAAGGAAAGGAAAGGAAAGGAAAGGAAAGGAAAGGAACAAGGAAAGGAAAGGAAAGGAAAGGAAAGGAAAGGAAAGGAAAGGAAAGGAAAGGAAAGGAAAGGAAAGGAAAGGAAAGGAAAGGAAGTCCTCTTAACCACAGTTACAAGCACATGAATATTTTGGTCTCTCTCTAAGATTACAAAATAATCGTCTTTCCACAGTCTACTCTTTCTAATCATGAAACTCATAAATCACAAATTCATTTTTTTGTCCTGTAAAAAGTCCATAAGGTGCTCCAATCACTAATAAATGCAGAAATTGTCCTTTCTTTACTCAAAAAATCAGTTTTGCCATGTCTGCTAATTCTTCCAGCTTCCCCAGCCATTCATCTTTTGTGCGTATTTCATTTTTGTTTAGTAAATTTTTATTAAAAGGTTTGCAAGGAGCATAAAAATTAACACGAACTAATAAAAAGCAAAAGAAACAAAGAAAAAGGAAAGAAGAAGGAAAAGATAAAAAGTATAGAGAGAATAAAAAAATAGAAAACAGAAGCTTTTGATTTTTTCTACAGTAAATATAAATACATTTACAACATTAACTCTGTATTGTGAAAATTTCAGTCTTTCTACTTGTGTGCATATAATAATAATCATCAGAATTTATTATATATAAAGCAACCATCCATAAGTCTTTCTAATTGTCTACCCATTAGTACCGAATATTTACAATTCGATGACTGCAGATTATACAAGTTGTTCTTGAAATTCTGAAAATTTCCAGAATGTAAGTTTAGTATTATTCCTAGATGTTCTGGATTTCTTCTTTTTGTTGTTGAGAATATATCTCTTCAACCTAACCTCTACCAGTCGTGATTATTTCACTATAATAGTTAAGAAAGAACAATCTAGACCTATAAAAATAAAGGTTATGTCTCAAGGAAAGAAAGAGGGATATGAGTTGTACAGTAAGCTGGAAAGTAGTGGGGAATTACTCTAGTATAATTACAGGTTGCCTTCTGATATTGTCATGAAAGTAAATGACTCATTCCTTGGTGGGTGAAAATACTTCTCAGTTTGAGATCCAGAACATATCCTTCTCCCAGTTCTCAAGGGCAAATGAAAATATTTTAGTCACATTATGGCCCATGATGATGAACATACTATTAACCCTTGGGAGGAACAGTCAGATGTCATACAGTTGAGCTCTTTGTATTAAATCTTGAGATCTGTTCTAATTTGGGTAAATTGATCCCAAAATACCTGTAATACTATATAGGAATGACTTTGGAGAATAGGAAGGAGGGCCATAAATGGGACAATCTCAATCTCAATCAAGATACCTCAGGCCACAGAAGGAGGAAGAAAGCAGGAAACATTTCAGAAGGGATCCTCCCTGGTTTTCTGGAGGGTAAAAGGACAGGAAGGAAGAAATACTTTCAATTTTACAAGATTCTGTTAATGTAACCTTATAACAAAGAGAAATCTACTGTCTGGTGATTCTTGTCTGCACGAGCTTGCAGAGCTAACAATATCAATTTACCCAAAAGGACAACTGCACAACATTTCCTCCCTCCCCTCATTTACAGTGCTATTCATCATCACCACTACTTTACACATTTTTTAAAGAAAATGGATGAGTTCTAAAGAAAGATCTAGTCTAGCCTCTTTTTAATTTAAATATGTAAGAATAATTTAGACTTTGTAGCACACAGAGACAAATTTAGAATTAATGCCAAATCCCAGGACAAATAGTGGTGTTTAAAAAATTCAAAATGGCATTTAAAGCCCTCCCCTTTTAAATAGACCATGACTTTGATTACCAAAGTTATGGTAGCCATATTTACTTTTCTAATGCCCTCCTCCATTCAATGCTCCTAAATTTCACCCCATCCAGTAATAGGTGGACAGTCAATAAATATCCACCTCCAGTATTACCAATTCATTCAATTCAATGCTTCTAAGCATATAATTAGATCTTGCTAATTATAATAAAGATAGCATGGTCAGAATAGCTTAACAGGGTGATGTATTCAAGCTAAGCAACTTTTAAGATCAATTACAATTTATGTCAAATCCCTCTTGAAGTTATAAAGGTGTTTAATTACCTCTCTGTTCTAATTTAAAAAAATTCCTTAAGGTTGGGAGCTGAATCCCTTAGCTCACAAAACTGAAAGAAGCAAAGGCAACCTGAAAATTGGTTTGGTGCAGAACGCTCTGCTACAGTGAGGAAATTTAAGAGATGCAAACTTGCAATATCATCAGTCTGAAAGAAAACTGAGATAAGAAAGAGATAAAAATGCAAAAGTAAAAGGGAAAGAAAATACAAAGAAGTTGTACACTACAGCATATAAATTCAACTCATTTTTTCTATAATCTATGCTGTCTCACCATCAAAACTGTACCATCAAAAAATGTATCATAAGTTCATTTTTTCTGTTTCATGCCAAAAGTATTAAATGGTTTCCAGTTAGCAATAAATAAATATTGTCTTTTTTCTAATACATTAAGTCACATTAGCCATTTCTACAAATTCCATCATCTTTACTGCCCTTCCTCCATTATAGGTCATGCCAAATCTTTCCATTTTTGCACATATAATAAACTTACTGTAGTTGCACTTTGGATTTTTAATTTTATAACCTGCCAGGAATCACCAAGTATGAGTTGTGCAACCATATAAATTTATTTAATAAATTTCTTTGGTGATACATATCAACAATATATCTTTCTTGGAGAAAAAAAATATTCTCCAAGTAATTGGAGAAAAATATAGGAATGATGTCTTTAGATTTGTCTGACTCTTTCTTTGATTTTGTTGCTTCTTTTTTCAAATGGTTCTCAATGGAACTTATTTCATATTATTTTTTAAAGATTGATTCACCAAAGTGTCATGCCATAGACATTTTTGGCTCATACTTGGTCTACTGTTTTCCACTTGGAGTTGTGATTGGGCTTGTCAGTCTATTCTAAGGAGTTTTTAATCACATCTTTTGACTGCCAATTGATTTAATGGATGAGTTCTTTGCAGACATACAAGCTGGATTTAGAAAGGCAATGGCACCCAAGATCTTATTGCTAAAATGTTATGTATAATGGGAAAAGTAAGAGAGTTCCAAAAGGGCACCTGCATTATTTTCATGTTAATAATTATACAAAGACTTTTGATTGTGTAAGCCACAACAAATTGTAGATAATTGTAATAATGAAATTGTAGATTTAATGTTCCTTTAAAATCAAGGATGTAACAGCCATCTAATATAATTTATTGGAAGAAAATATAGGACCAGAAAGCAATAGTAAGAATATAATATGGAACAAATAAGCAATTCTAAATTGAGGAAGAATTGTGCCAAGAATACATACTGTCACCTTATATGTAGGCTATATCATGAGAAGTAAAAGAAATTCAAATTCAAATTTACATTTTTGAGAAAAAAATCTAAAACCTCAGATGTCCTGATGGTTGGAAGGAAGATTTTTAAAATCCCTTACTGAAAGCAAGGATAGAACTGTGACAGTTGGTGTACTACTTATTATGTAAAAATTTGTGTTCATTTCAAAAAGCAATGCCAACCCAGGGCATAGAAGAAGCTGATGTAGCAAGTAATCTTATTTTCCTAGGATCAAAGAACTACAGGAAAATGACTGTAGCATGAAATAAAGAGGCATCTGGTACCTGAGAGGAAGACTATGACAAATCTAGATAAAATATTATTATCACCACAGTGACAATAAAGGCACATATTGTCAAGTCTATAGCTTTCCTAGTTGCAACATATGGCTATGAAATCTGCATCATCTGGAGGCTTAACAATGAAAAATTGATGCCATTGAATTGTAGTGCTGGAAAAAAATAATGAGAATATCTTGAATAGCAGGGAGTATGAATCATTCAGTACTAGATGCAGTAAAATCCGACAGTTCAATGGAAACACTAATCATGAAACTAAAGCTTAGAGATTTTGAACAAAGTAAGAGTTTTGTTGGAAGCTTCGAAAAAAAATGGAGGCAATTAAAAAAAGAGATGACTTGAAAAAGTGAGCTGCATACCATCATTAGTGATACAAGGATGGGTTTACAAAACCTGCAAAAAGTAGTTACTCACAGGAACCTGTAGCAAAATAGTCATGCCATGAAGAGTTGGAAGTGCTGAATAGCAACATTATATCCCATCACAGTTGTCTTTCTCAATTACAGTATTTAATCCCACTTATTAGGATCTTGTTTCTAGTCCCTAGTCAACTTCATTGCTGTTCTATGAATTTGTCTATTTTTTTCCTTAAAGTGTGATGCCCTGAATGTCTATGGAAATTCTCAGTCATCCAGAACATAATTGTCCCAAAGGTGCTTTTTCAAGAAGCAACTGGACTTTCTGGTTTTTCTTTGAATTTATTTTGCTTCTCATTCAAGAAGCTTCTTCAGAGCCTAAGGAACTTCTTGGATGAGAAGCAAAATGTCTTTAAAGAAAAACCAGAAAGTCCAGTTGCTTCTTGAAAAAGCACCTTTGGGATGCCCTGAATTGAACATAGCACTCAAGGAGGGCATATACTGAGCAAAGCGACATAGAGTAGAATGATCACATTTCTTGATTTGGATGTTATTCTTACGTTGATATACAGTAGTTTAAAATTGTATTGCTTTCTTACAATAACTGCTGGCTTACATTCAACTTGCAGCCTATCAAAATATCTTTTTTGTTGTTACATATATTATTATCAAGTATGGTATCTCCCATACTATAATTGTGGCTTTTTTTCTTTTCTAATTGAATAACTTTTAATATATCATTTTTAGAGATTCCCATCCCTCTTGAGCTTATGCCAAGTACATAGTTTTGCAATCTTATATTATTTCTAGCAGAAAACACATTACATAAATGTTCTGAGCTTCAAAAGTTCAGACTGCGAACACAAAATGGCTTCAGCTCGGCTCTTCACATTCTCAGATGTAATAACCAAATTTTCACCTATAACAATGGGTAACATGATAGCAGTGCTCCAATGTTTGAGAGGCAAGAAGAGGGAATCAACTTATTTTTCAAGTACCAGAAGGCAAGACAAGAAATAAAGGATGGAAACTAATCAAGGAGAAAAGCAACCTATCAGAGAGAAGTCTGTAGAGATATTGGTGCTTTCATACGTCGTATCATTTACTCCTGCTTCATGCATTTCATAATAAGTGAACCAAGTTGTATTAATTAGGCTTAAAAAGAGAATTTAAAAGTCCTGGTATAGAATTCATTGGGAAAATATACACAGAAACCAGAATCTACAAAGTCTTCAAATACTGGAATTATTAGATTAATAATATTATTATTAGAACTATGCATCTTTCACTTGCATTTTAAAAAAATCATTTTAAAATTATAATTTAGTTAAGTAGCACCAGTCATTAATGTTACCAGGGTCCATAAAAATATTGTTATCTTAGAGCAGAAACTTGTGGGTTGGATGCATCATGCCCATCCCAGCTCCACAAAGGTATATGCAATATGTCACGTGACGGCAATGTGACACCCATATCTTAGAGCAGGGGTCGCCAATCTTTTGGACCTCAGGAACCACTAAACTCATAATTTTAGATCTCAGGGACCACTAACTGGTTCTGTGGGCATGGCCTAATTTGTAGGTGTGACTTGGTGGTCATATGATTGGCTGGGTATGTAAATATTATAAATATTTATATAAATATTGATTTTTTTATAAAAAAGAGCAACTTTTACCCAAAATCAGGCAAAGCAGGCAGATTGAGTTGCTCATAGAATCACAGATTCATTCAGAGAACTATCTGTCTGCCATTGGCTAGCTCAGTCTGTCACATAAAATTTGCTTTCAAGCAAACCCATAAAATTTGCCAGCAAGCAAACTCACAAAATTAACTCACAACACACCATGCATGTAAATATTGAATTTTTTATAAAAAAAGAGCAACTTTTACCCAAAATCAGGCAAAGCAGGCATATTGAGTTGCTCACAGAATCACAGATTCATTCAGAAATATATCTATCTGCCATCGGCTAGCTCAGTCTCTCAAATTTGCTTGCCATGAGTCTTCACTGAATTTGCTTGCAAGCAAACCTTTAGTCCTAAGGGAGGTTCGGCTGTGCTGAGCCGAAGATCTAAAGACTAGTTAGAAAGCAAGAAATCCAACCATTTCCTGCTTCCTAGCTAATCTAAATCTCCCAGCACAGCAGGTGATGGTCGGAAAAAGGAAGAATAGCAACTAAGCAGGCAAGTTTGCCAGGTATGGAGTGAGTGGGTGGGGAGGGTTCCCGTGGGCCATGTGGGCGTTGCAGCCTTGTGTTTTTGCGCAGCCTGGATTAATTGCTTTGTGGGGGTGCTCTGGGGGTGAGATTTCTCTGCAGTCCATCAAAATTTTGTCACGGCCCACCAGTTGGCGACTGCTATCTTAGAACCTCATGGAAGACGGTACATTAATTCACAATTTTTCCTTATAACTCTGTTATTACTGAGAGAATTAGTTAGTAGCCTTATACTGCATAAAAACACATTTGAGAAACCGTTACATCACCTTCAGTTTCTGTGGCTACATGGGAAATACTGCCTATCTTGACTAGCTTCACATAAATAGCCTTTATCCCTTTGAAAGACATTCCAACCACAATTTTCATCTGGTTGTCCATGTTCTACAGAGGAATTATTGAGTCTGTCATCTGCACCTCTATAACTATCTGGTTTGGTTCTGCAACCCAACAGGACAGACACAGACTTCAGAGGATAATTAGGACTGCAGAAAAAAAACAATTACCACCCACCTTCCTTCAATCGAGGACCTGTATACTGCACAAGTCAAAAAGAGGGCTGTGAAAATGTTTACAGACCCCTCACATCCTGGACATAAACTGTTTCCACTCCTTCTCTCAAAACGATGCTATAGAGCACTGCACACCAGAACAACTAGACACAAGGACAGGTTTTTTTCCTGAAAGCCATCACTCTGCTAAACAAATAATTCCCTCAACACTGTTCAACTATTTACAAAGTATACACCACTATTACTGTTAATCTTCTCATCACTCCTTATCACTCATCCTCTCCCACTTGTGATTGTAGGACTGTAACTTTGTTGCATGTATCCTTATGATTTATATTGACTATTTCCTAGTATTATACCGCCCCGCTCCCCCAAAAAGGGACTCGGGGTGGTGAACAGCCACAATAAAACATACAAATTACAAAAGTTAAAAAAGAGTTTAAAATTGATTAAATAAATGGCTAAAACCAATAAAACCCCATAAAATTAAAATTGAATTAAAAATTTAAAACCCTGCTCATAACGTTAGGCCAGACCGGCTTGTTGGAAAAGATGGGTTTTAAGTGCACGTCGGAAGGCTCGCAGGTCAGCAATGGCCCATATCTCCATCGGTAGTTCAGTCCAAAGGGAGGGTGCTCCCACAGAGAAGGCCCGCACCCTCGGGGCTGCCAACCGACATCGTCCAGCTGGCAGCACCCCAAGGAGGCCCACCCTGTGGGAGCGCACTGGCCAGTGGGAGGCCGATGGTGGCAGTAGGTGGTCCCATAAGTAACCGGGTCCCAAGCCATTAAGCACTTTAAAGATGGTCACCAACACCTTGAATCGCACGCGGAAGGCCACCAGAAGCCAGTGCAGCTCGCGCAGGAGCGGTGTAACATGGGCGCTCCGGGAAGCGCCCAAGATCACCCACACAGCCACACTCTGCACCAGTTGAAGCCTCCAGATGCTGTTCAAAGGGAGCCCCATGTAGAGAGCATTGCAATAATCTAGGCGGGAGGTAACGAGAGTAGAAGTGACTGTGCGCAATGCGCACAATTTGATTGTTGATTGTACCCTATGACTATCATTATGATTCTTGAATGTACCTTTTCTTTATGTATATTGAGAGTATTTACACCAAGACAAATTCCTTGTGTGTCCAATCACACTTGGCCAATAAACTCTTCTCTTCTCTTCTCTTCTCTTCTCTTCTCTTCTCTTCTCTTCTCTTCTCTTCTCTTCTCTTCTCTTCTCTTCTCTTCTCTTCTCTTTTCTCTTCTCTTCTCTTCACCTTATTCTTCCCTTTCTTCTTATCCCAACTTTACCAAACATAACTATTTTTTATACTCCATCATCTCTTTGTATCTCATACTCGAAGTATGTGAGTTTCTTTGTCTTAAGAGAATGGTCAGCCTTTCTTTGGCCCAGGACTGATAGATCGATTCTCTTTGCAAGCCATGATATTATTATGCACTTTGTGTGAGCCACTAAGGCAGTTTTTTTTTATTTCTGGAGGTACCAGCACTGGTCCCTGCAGAGCTGTGTCCTTGCCTCTTTCCTACAACTGATTGGGTGACTGTCCAAAAGTCATCCAGCTGGTTTTGTGCCTAAAAAACTCCCTGTGTCTCTAATCCAGCACTTAAACCTTTCAGATTAAGCTGTATCTCTCTGCTTTTGTCTGCCTTTTATCCCATTTTTGCCAATTGACTTTTTAAAAAAAAAAGTCTTTATAGATGCTAAATAAATAAACAAACATCAAGCTATTTTTTTGTACAGGTAGTCCTTGACTTATGACTGCAACTGAATCCAAAATTTATGTTGCCAAACAAGACAGTTGCTAAGTGAGCTTTGCCACAATGAATGAACCTCTTGACACAGTTGTTAAGTGAATCACTGCAATTGTTTAAGTTAGCAACACAATTGTTAAGTGAATCTGGCTTCCCCGTCGACTTGGCTTGTCAGAAAGTTGCAAAAGTTGATCACATGACCTCAGGACACTGCAGCCATTGGTTGCCAGGCAACTGAATTTTGATCACATGACCGCGGGGAATGCTGCAATGGTCAGTGTGAAAAGTGTGAAAAACAATAATATATCACATTTTTTCCAGTACCATTGTAACTTCGAACAGTCACTAAACGAACTGTTGTAAGTCAAGGACTACCTTATATCAAAAGTGAACTGAAAGGTATGTATGCTTGCTGTTATCTGATAGAGGGCTGACTGGGAATCTGAAATCTGCTAAATATGAACTAAGCTGGAAATTACCCACAGTCATTTTCTAACAACTAACCTTCTACAAAGCCACAAAGAATCGATTTTTTAAAAAGAAAGCTGATAATAGTCCCCTTCAGATTTGTACACATATTTATATATTTTTTCTTCGCTGAACTAAAAAATATGCCTTTTAGAGTTTTTTCCATGGCTACTTGCTACGAAAGATTTTATTTCTTAATTGGTTTACGAGTTAATCTGCAACTTGAGATTGGTAGATGCAAAACTTAAAATTTAGAGATCTCAGAATTTAGGATTCATAAATTGGACTGCAAGTTATAAGAAAGTTTTTGAACCTGGTACAGGGGAAACTTCATGTACAGTGTAGATTAGGAATTACTTTCCCATTCTATTATTTCCCTAACCACTGTAGTCAATGTGCTTTTTCATGAAAAGTTGGTTATTTTTCAGTCTGCTGCTTATTTTCTGGCTTATTTTTGGATGAAAGCTACTCTGTAAAAAGTAACCTTCATCACATGACATTGATGCCCGGTATCATATGGCAGGGTTTACTTATCTGCTGGATGGATCAGATATTCAAGATATTCAAGCTTGTTTATCATGTTCACTTCCTTGTCTAGCTTAGTCAGTAGAAATTTTATCGATTTAACACAGGATGTATTTATCAGGTGGCTTGCATGTTTAATACATTGTGCAATAGATAACGGAGAAGATTGTTGCTAGGTGAGCTGTCAGCATTTCCGTTATAATGCCCATTTTGCCAGTTCTTTATCACTGGGGAAAGCTCCCTAGATGTCAACTCCATGTCTATTTTTTCTAAGTATACAATTGCTTTTATATGAGTTCAACTGCTTTGAAGGCAATGAAAATAAGCTGTTTTGTAGATCTTTAATCTGATCACCAAAATGTAAACAAACATATACTTTGGCTCTGAACAAAGCTTTTTTTAATCAGTATCTTCGCTTGCAAACAAACAAACAAACAAAAAAAATAGCCAAACCAATCTTTGGATGATTTTCATCAAGAATTAAGGTCCTACAATACATAGTATAAGGAGCCAATTTAGGCCCAAAACCAGCTGAGTGACTTTGGGCCACTTCTTCTCCCTCAGCACTGGAAAGGAGGCAATGGCAAGCCACTTCTGAAAATGCTGCCAAGAAATTTTATGGATTTGTCTTTTTTTTCCCCCTTCTTCTTTTCAAGATAATGCAGAAGCAGATTGCCCAAAAGAAGATCTCTTTTTAAAAAATCAATAATTATTGTCATGTTTGTCACAAGGTCAGCACTCAGTTTATAGCTTGTGAGCCAGGTTGAAAACTTCTCCCCTTGTAAAATTGGAATGGGAACCTAAATTGTATTTTCTGGGTATCATTCAGGAAGGTTATCCCTCTAAACTAAAATATTTGATCATCCATATTCTAACAGGGAAACCTTTAGAATGTAGAAGTTTCTTCACATATTCTGGAGTGTGTGTTCTTATTGTTCCTTCTGCTACCACAATAGTTTTAGTATCAATTATTTTAACCCTACACAATGCCTGGCAAGCAGAAGGTTTGTAGTTCTCAAGTTGTAATTTTCTGCAGACTTTTGCTTTGAGATGTGATGGACCTTCAACTGCCAGATGCCATAACAATATGACTATATTGGCTGAATATTGTGAAACTTGAAGTTATAGCTGGAGGACACCCAACTGGACAATACAATGTTAACATAAAGCAGGGATATCAAATTTGCAGCCCGCAGGCTGGATGCATCACGTGTTGGCCATGCCCATCCCCATTTTAGCAAAGGGGGGAAAGTTGCAGTACATCATGTGATGACAAGGTGATGACGTAAGTTTGACAGCCCTGATATAAAGTATGCTAATGGCGGGTTTAACTATTAGAAGATAAACATGAGCTGCTGTTTTCTGTAAAATGATTCCTGAATAGCTCTATGGAGAGTACCGAATTCAACAATCCATAATTCTGTCCTCGTATTGAATGGCCTTTGTAATCTTCTCTTTCCTCAAAAGCATTGTTGAAAGAAATATCCTGGGTTCAGTTCCAAGTGGGGAAAATAGGCGTTGGTTCTTACCTGATACGCCGGTTCTCTCCAAGCTGCGAAGGAGCATCCATTTGATTGGGTTGGTTCAGTCTTCATCCTGATAGGCTGAGCTTAAATTTCGGAACGCTCCTCTTCCTCCACGAGACTCCTCCCAGCGTTCCCCAGTTTTAGCGAAGATCGCAGTGAAAAGGCAGATGTCGCTTCTGAGAAACTAGTACATCAGCTTGGTCGTATAGCAGGACTCCCACAGACGGAAGGAATAAACACAGTTAGCAATAACACATAGGGTGGGGATGGATGCTCCTTCGCAGCTCGGAGAGAACCGGCGTATCAGGTAAGAACCAACGCCTATTCTCCTACGAGCTGCTCGGAGCATCCATTTGATTGGGACATACCAAAGCTTGGCCTAGGACTACGGGCGGGATGCTGACTGGACCTGGAGTCTGTCGCTGTCCTGCACACACCCTGTAGCACCCTCCTACCAAAAGACGCATCTGCAGATGCAAAGATATCAACCTTATAATGTCTGATAAAGGAGGAAGGAGACGCCCATGTGGCGGCCCGACCAATGTCAGAGATAGGAGCTTGGATGGCCCAAGCCGCCGTGGAGGCAGCACTGCGAGTGGAGTGCGCCGTGATGCCCCTGGGAACTGCTAGGGCCTGGGCCTGATAAGCTTTAGCAATAGTGGCCCGCAACCAACGACCTATGGTGGTGGAAGAGGCCCTAGTACCTTGACTATGAGGCAGAAATACAACAAACAAGGCCTCTGTCCTCCTAAAGGATGCCATGCGATGGATATAGATCTTCAAGGCACGCCGGACATCCAACTTATGCCACTGATGTTCCAACTCTCGGGAAGGATGAGGACAGAAATTGGGCAAGACCTGTGCCCTGTGAAAGGCCGAATTAATCTTTGGAATAAATGTGGGGTCTGGCCGGAGGACAACCCTATTTGCATGAATAACACAGAGGTCTGACCTGATAGATAGGGATGCCAACTCGGAAATGCACCGAGCTGAAGTAATGGCCACTAAGAAAGCAACCTTATATGTAAGAAATAGTAGTGATGTGGAACGAATCGGTTTGAAAGGAGGTTTGGTAAGGGCCAGAAGGACCTTGTTCAAATCCCAAGTAGGATAACTGATGAACCATGGGCGGTCGCAAATTAGTAGCACCCTTAAGAAAGGCGCGAATAAGAGGGTGATGAGAAAGAGATGGGAAATACTCATGGTCAATCACGGAAGACAGGGCAGAAACTTGTCTTCTCAAGGTATTTGATGAAAGCCCCCTATCGAGATCAGCTTGTAGGAATTCCAAAATTTGAGCAATTGAAGGAGATCGTGGATCAATATGAAATTGGGAACACCAGCTGGTAAGTTGGACCAAGTTGCATTATAAATGCGATTTGTTGAGGGGCGCCTTGCAGCCTGGATGGTTGAAATAACCTTGTTGGATAATTGCTTGCTGATTAAACGTGACTGCTCAACCTCCAGACGGTCAATTGGAACCACTGAGGGTTCGGATGTTGAAGAGGACCCTGGGTTAGCACAATTCTGTCCAGAGGAATCCTCCATGGTTTGAACACCGACAAACAACAGAGATCGGCGAACCAAGGGCGTCTGGGCCAGTATGGAGCCACCAAAAGCGGATCTGCCCGTTCCTCTAGCATCTTCCGTATGACTTGAGGGATCAAAGGAAGAGGGGGAAAGGTGTACAAGAGCCCTGGGGGCCACGGGCAGCGAAGGGCGTTGAAATCCTCCGCCCCTTGAGAGGGGAATCGGGACACGAACCGTGGCAGGTGGGCATTGAGAGGGGAAGCGAAAAGATCGACCTCCGGAAGACCAAACCTCGTGACTGCCTCTTGAAAGAGCTGACGGATGAAGACGCCACTCCGTGGGATCGACTGTGGCCCGGCTGAGCCAATCTACCTGGGTATTGCAGATGCCCGAGATGTGTTCTGCCCTGATAGAAAGTAAATTTGCCTCTGCCCAATGACAGAGACGTTCCGCCTCCTTCATGAGAGGTTGAGACTATGTGCCCCCTTGCTTGTTTAGGTGTGCCTTGGCTGCTGTATTGTCTGTGAGAACTAAGATATGTTGGTTGCGTACCTGCGGCAGCAGAGCCCGAAGGGCCAGATGAATTGCCCGAAGTTCCAGCCAATTGATATTGTGGGACTGTTCCCTTGCTGACCAGCGACCTTGAACTGTGGATGAGTGAAGGTGAGCACCCCAGCCCAGCAGGCTGGCGTCAGTGGTGACAGTGAGTCTGCGGGGCTCCTTGAAGAGACAACCCTTGTTGGTTGTGGGCCGGGACCACCAAAAAAGTGATGTAAGAACTTTGGTTGGAACCTTGACTCTGTGACCGGAATTGCTGAGACCGGAACGTTGAAATGGGAGAAGGAACCACTGAAGGACCTGGAATGAAGATGAGCCCAAGGAATAATAAAAATACCTGAGATCATTTTCCCAAGAAGGGTAGAAAGATCAGCTAAAGAAACAGTATGTCGTGATTTGATCAGCTGCACTAGTTGTTGTATACTTTTATGCCTTTCGTCAGAAAGGTAAACCTTGCATGCCCATGTATCAATGATGTCACCTAAGTGTAACAATCTTGTAGAAGGAATTAACTGGCTTTTGTCTCGATTAATAGCAAAGCCATGTGCTTGCAAAATGCGGAGAGTCGTCTGAGTATCTCGGACAGCTTGGGTAGAAGAGCTGGACAAAATTAAAATGTCATCTAGATAACAATGCAACCTGATGGGAAGGGTGCGAATATGGGCAGCTAGAGCAGCGAGGACCTTAGTGAAAACCCGAGGAGCAGAGGCTAGACCGAAGGGAAGAGCCCAATATTCGAAATGTTGACCCTTATAGCAGAATCTTAAAAACTTACGATGTGATGGCCTGATCGGAATATGCAAATAAGCTTCCGTGAGATCTACTGAGGTGAGAAAATCTCCCTCTCTGATGCTAGCAAGGATGGAATGTAAAGTGTGCATCTTGAATTTGCGATAGACTAAAAATTTATTGAGTGGTTTGAGGTCCAAGATAGCTCTCCACCCACCAGAACTTTTCTTAACTAAAAAGAGTAGAGAATAAAAACCATGCCCTTTTTGGTCTGCGGGAACCAGTTGAATGGCCCGTATGTGTAGAAAATGCAGTATGGCTGCTTCCATAAGGCTATGTTTAACCAATTTTTTGGAAACAGGGGATACCCTGAAAAAATCAGATGGGGCGGACTGGAATTCTAAAGCCAGGCCAAACCTCACAGTATCTCGGACCCAGGCGTCCGAAGTAGAAGCGTCCCATCTATCCGCATAAAACCTGAGACGGCCCCCTATGGGAAAGGACTCCTCAAGGCTAACGTGGACGCCTGAAGGATCTATTGCCGGAAGAACGGAATGATCGCCTGGATTGGCCGCCTCTCCGGTACCGATCCCCAGGGTCGAACCTGTCTGAGGAGAATCCCAGGCGAGGAAACTGGGATCTAGATGGTTGAGACAGAAAGGAACTCTGGGAGTAAGGCCGAAAGGAACTCCTCCGAAAGGACTGGGGATACCTTGGGTCAGACTTCTGAAAAAGAGAAGGAAGAATCCCTTTTCTTGTTCTGGGTCTTAATGAGAAGCGGATCTAGAGAGGGGCCAAACAGTTTGTCGCTGTTGAGAGGAGCAGAAGCAAGCTTAGATTTGTGCTTGATATCCGCCTGCCAAGGCTTAAGCCAAAGGAGGCGTCTGGCTGAAAGATGAGATGCAATGGCTCTAGTAGAAAATTTTACGGCATGAAAGGTCGCATCGGTTGAAAATTCAGTAGCCGCCGTGAGCTTAGCAATGTCCTGATGGGCCCTTAGATTAGATGCAGGGACATGCTCACGAAGTTGTTTCAGCCATCTGAGTGAAGTCCTATTGAAAAATGAGGCCGCTGTGGCAGCTCTGATAGCCCAAGCATCAGCGTGATGGGCTTTGCATAGCACTACCTTGGCTCTCTTATCCTCAGGCTTTAAAACCTCAAGTGGCTTGCTTGGATGAGAAGTAGGAGAGGCTAGACCCACAATGGGTTCATCGACCTCCGGGATATTTAACAAATTGAGGTATTCTGGGGCCATATTAAATAGTCTCCTATCGTAACTAGTAGGAGCCGGACATGGTACGGGAGAAAGGAACTGTTTTTGAACTAGTTCCATGAACATTGGAGGAACAGGAATCACTTCAGCCTGAACAGTAGGCTGATGAAACAATAAATCCTGAGGACCCTCCTCTAGAGGACCCATGGGGGGAGCTGATGTGTCGATGCCAGCCGTGTTAGTTGCCTTAAATAGGAGGGATTTAAATAGGTGAGGTTGAAACAGGCCAGTAAAAGCCGGTTGGTCCGGGGAAAGACCCTCATCCTCGGACATCCCCCCCTCTAACAGCTCTTGTTCGGATAAGGAGTGCTCCGCCTCATGAAAGGACTCAAGGTCACTGTGGTCCAAATCTTGCATTTGAAAACAGCTCCTCAGCCTCCATGTCCAGATCCCCTCTCTGAGTGTCCTGCATCGGAATATCCTCAAAAGGTATTACCTGATCAGCAGTTAATTCCGGCCTGACTAGAGGCTGGGGTGGCTGAGACTCCCGGTCAGCAGGGGCAGGCTGAGGTCGTGTCATAACAGCATGTTGTAAACCGGCAGAAATCCCCTGCCTGATTGCCATCTCCATCCAAGAACGCATTTGAGGCGGAATCTCCTCAGGCAAGGAAGATTCCTGGCTAAGGCCTGCAGCAGTGGGGGTAAAGATGGCCTCAGGAGGACCCCTAGAGGCTGGCCGGTCGGATGACTGAGTCTGTTGTCCCACAGAACCACGACTGTGCCTGGAGGGGAGGGAAGCATCTGGGGGGGGGGGGGACAGACATGAGAGGAGGGCCCAGGAGTAGAAGAAGAAAGGTGCTGAGAAGGTCTCTGAACCTCACGAGCACACTTATCTAATTGTTTCTCTAAGGCCCTATGGCGCCTTCTGGCATCACACTCAGAAGCTTTAGAAATACCCCCCACATTTTTGCATTTGGATTTTGACTTGACATGCGAAGCAGAAGGCCGAGAACCGCTACCCCCTGCCATGATAATTCAGTATAATACAATCTGCTGATATCTATGCAAATGAGGCGGTTGGCACGCCCAGGGACCTTGCCCAGCAGGGAGGAAGCCCTGATATTAATATATATTCCCCTTGATCAAATAATTGGATTTATAAATTTGCAAAACTGGAAGAAAGAGAAGTGGATCAGCCAGATTAAGAATGCCAGTGGGGCCTACTCAGAAAACAAAAGGCCCAGAACAGCAATAACTGCACAGGCTGACTCAGGCCTAGGGTGCTCGCTGTATGCTGCTAGGGAAGACTGTGAGGCTTAGCCAACAAGTTTCAGAACACTCAAGAATAATAAAGCCTTGTGCCTTATAGGATATCCTAAGAGAGCACAACTTAATCCCCACAGTCAACAATTAGGGCACAGGTAAAGGCCACGAGGCTCTGGGGCCATTGGAAAAACAAAATGGCGGCCGCCCGAATTTTGGCGTGCACGCGATCCCTAGCAGCAACGGTCCAGCTAATGGAGGACCGCAAGAGAAGTCAACAGAAAACAAGTTAAGAGAAGGAGGGAAACGATTGCACTCCACTCCCTCTGAGACAGAGAAACGGCGTTCGGGGAATGCAGAGAAAAGCAGCTTGCCACGCTGCAAAAAAACGGAGCAAGACGAAATCGGCAGGGGGGGGGAGCGGCGGGGGGGGGCTGGAAAGCAATGTTCCAGGGAACCCCCTTTTACTAAGGGGGGGGAGCTGAAACTTCTACCCCCCTCAAATAATTATTTGAGCCTTGATCACCCAAAAGGGAGAACAGAGGGACTGTGCTCTCAGTGCCCAATTAAATATAAATAGAACAGAATTAAATCGAAATGCAAAAAAACGGAATAATAAAAGGACCCAAGACAGGGAAAGGACACTAAAGAATAAAGGAGGGATCAAGAGAATTGATAAAATACAGAAATCACCTGCTTCGACCAGAACAAGCTCTTAAAACAACCTGTTTCAGATGAGGCTGAGCTAAAACTGGGGAACGCTGGGAGGAGTCTCGTGGAGGAGGAGGAGCGTTCCGAAATTTAAGCTCAGCCTATCAGGACGAAGACTGAACCAACCCAATCAAATGGATGCTCCGAGCAGCTCGTAGGAGAAAGACACTGGAAACATGGAGGCTATTTGGAAAGATGGTTTAATGGTGGACAGCAGGACCACATGGCTTGGAGCTCCAAAGTGAGAAGGAAGGATGACATCCTTAAAGGTGAGAAGAGAAGGGAAGAAGGGCCGACCAAGATGCTGAGAGACCCTTATATAACCTCTGTTGTGCCCCACCTTAGTATTTCCTGTTCCTGTGCAAGAAATGAATCTCATTGGCTGTCAGACTCCCAGGGGTGGGGGTCTTAACTTTGTAGGCTTGGTCTGGACCACATGGCTTCACCTGAGTGTTGGCTGATGCAATCTTCCCAGGCCAGATAGTGAGATGGGTAGACCCTTTATGATGTAGAATATTCTGGCCTAGGCCTTAATGGCCCTTTGGCAAAGATGGGGGGGGGGGTTGAGTTTCTGCTTCTCTGAGTTTCTACTTTACTCTTTTTAGAGGAAATATTCTGCCTTTTTAATATTTCCCAGGATATTTCATTTTTCTAGGAGAGGGGTGGGTGCTAACTTCCTACAGCATCTTTGGGGATGAGTAGTGAAATCACTGGGGTGTAAGAGAGAGACACAAAAAATGTATATTTAATTGCAAATTCTAGAATGTAGCAACAGGGATTTCAAAATGGAAAACAATGAAAAAATGTGTATTTTGCAAGCAGCCATATTTATGCTGACTCAAGTATTTATTTTAATTTAATCATATAAAGAATGGTTTCCATATGAAGAACGATTACTAGAATTGGGTAAGTCTAGTTCAGGGGTCAGCAACCCATGGCCTGGAGGTTGTGGTCCACAAGAATATTGTAATCATTAATAGAAGAATGGTAGAAAGAAAATTGGATCGAATGGAAGAAATGCTTACAGATCTATGTACATGCATCAATGCATGTCTATACATATAGTATCAATAATCTGAATGGTGCGCCAGAAGAAGATGTGAATCATAGATCTAAAGAACATTGGAATGAGAGATAGATAGAGAGGATGGAATAAGATACATTCATAATATGACATGGATCTATAAATACATGTAAAGCATTTTTAAACATTTATTATTGTAATAGCTGCCTATCTAAGATAGGGATTCTTGAAACTGCATTTTATCTTCTTCTTTTTTCTCCTCTTTAGGACATCATAAAAGATAGGACATTTAGAAAGTTTTCTAGTAGGAATTGCTAAATTTGAGGTATGATGGTACCGTAGCTCAATTTAGCTGCTTTATTTTAGTTAAAAGGTAATGTAAAATTGTACTCCTCTTTTCCTAATTTGTTTTCCTTTCTTGCATCATTCCTTTTTAAAAAACAAAAATGAAAACCCTCCTAGTATTTCAAAGCAAATGGTCTTCATTATAAAGCTGCATTTTCTGCAATACATCCATCTCCCATTACTGTACTGACAAAACATATAATAACAGGAGAGAATACAATACATAATAACAACCTGACAATTCTATGGGAAGTTTTGAATGTCTCCACAGCCTTGTTGAGGACAGTCACATTAGCTTATGAGTATTGGAATTCATACAATTGTGATTTGGCCATACTATTCTATATTCATTCACTGAGTAGTGCTCCTAGTTGCTATAGTCTGCCATTTTTTTTTCCTTTGGAAATCCATTCCTACTCCCACACCATTCAAAGGGTGTTCATCAGGGGTGAGGTTCTACCGGTTCTGTCCACCTCTGTAGAACCGGTAGCTCTGAAGAACAGCAGACATAGAACCAGTTCTATGTCTGCTGATGTTTTTGCCCATCCACCCACCCGGGCTCTTACCTGATCTTTATTTCCTGATTTTTCAACTTCAGCTGCCAAATGAGGCAAGCTGTAGTTAAAAAAAAGCAGGAAAAGAGGGCTGTTTCAAAGGCTGCTTCTCTGCACGCAGTGTGCTGATGACGATTTACAGGCGCGCGGCCGGCAGATTGCAGGGAAGCACATCGTAAATCATGGAAGCTCGTAAATCCTGAACTGGTAGTTAACCTTGTTGTATCCCACCTCTGGTGTTCATCCCAAATTATATAGCTAAAAGTCTGTGGAGATTCTCAGTCATGCAGGTCCTGGTTGTCCCAAAGGTGCTTTTTCAGGAGACAACTGGACTTCCTTGTTTTTTTTCTTTTGAAAACGCTATGGTTCTCATCCAAGAAGCTTCTTCAGCTCTGACAAATGGTGAGGAATGGAAGGATTTATACTCCTTGCAAACAGTTCGTGTGAGCAAGTGAACTATTCAATGTCTGTAGAGATTCTCAGTCATCCAGGTCATGGTTGTCCCAAAGGTGCTTTCCTTGAAAAAAGCACCTTTCAAGGAAAACACCTTTGGGACAACCATGACCTGGATGACTGAGAATCTCTACAGACATTGAATAGTTCACATGAACAATTTCCTGTTTGTGTGCTGCCAAGTAGTAAGCCACTGTTGGATCGTGACCCTATCTCTTGATTATCTCCTTATGCTTTTCATAAGGAGAAATGCTGGTATAGAAGCCACACTAGCATAGATTGCTATGAATTCTTGGCTTTTCAAAAATTATCCAGAAGGATTAAAATAGATAGAGAGTCAATGGAAAAGCAAAGTTTCCGCTTTGAATAGACCCGGCATATGCAGAATGTAGATTCCTGGGAAAACATCCCAGTTTCTAAATGAAGGGTTGCATTTGAAATGCAGCAAGATACTCAGAATAGCACTCTTAGGAATCTGGCCTGGAAAATAGCTAAAGACATTAAGTGATTAGATGCATATATCGGAGAACCATATACTGTAACATCTGGGAGTCAGATTTTGTTTTAAAGAATTTTATAGCAGTAGGTATGTTCTTGCCTTCCTTAATGTAAAAGATGACCTTCATCAAATGACATTGGCATTATTGTTGGCCTTGTAGAATTAATTTGCTTGTGCCTGAAATATTATGCCAAGGTGTTTAAAGGATGAACCTTGATCTCTATCTATATATTACTAAAACTCTGTCTGTAACCTACAATTGGGCAAAATGGTATATTACAGGCCAACAATTTCTGAAGAAAGGTAGTTCAAATGGGCTAACTTAAAGAATGCATCCAGTATCCAGGACTCATTACTCCCATGGGATTGAAATTTTAAGGATCTCCAGATCAGTTATATTGGAAAAGTTGTGGCTACTAGTGTAACTATATGTAGCTAGTGTTACATAATCATGATTTCTAAGTACACTATATTTCCCAGAAACATATAGGTTGCATGATGCAACACAAGATGGGAGAAGCATAGACCCATCCTTTTCCCCACCTCTTTGGACCCTTTACCAAATCTACTAGCAACAAGACCCAATGAATGAGTGGCAGTTGACGGTTTGAGAATTAAGGCCAATACCTGAAATCTCTTAAAGGCAGCAAGTGGCAAGAGAAGGATGAGATAGTGACTTGGATATCTGCTGTTGAGTTAGGGTTGGATGGATAGTGATGACATTTGACAAGTGAACTGTTTCTCCTTGAATGGAGGAGACATTTGGGATATTCTGGGATTGGGAGTGGTAGTGCAGTTTTCCTCATGTTCCACAGCTTACTTTGCTCTCCCTTCTGTCCAGCAAGTATCGTGCAATTCTATGCATTAGCTGAAGAGGAGGAGGAGAAGGAGAAGGAAGCTTCACACTCTGCTCAGGGTCATGAGGCAAAGGAAAATGGCACCAGCCTATAATTCATGAGCCACTGAGTCATCCCACTTTCCACAGAGTCATGAGTTGTCTAGTTACTTTTATTATTTATCTACCACTGAACTTTGTGATACCTCTTAAAAACAACATGTTCTTTTTAATAAGTCTTATTCCACTAAATGTCCTGCAGATGTCTTCTAAAGACAATTAACAGCATAAAAAACACTGTAAAATTAATATAAGATTGACTGAAAAAATATTAGAAAAAGGGGTGAATGAAATAACAAGCAAAGAATCTTACAAACCATGTCATCTTCCTGTTGCATTGTTTTTCTATTTGAATGATAGCAATTTCAATTTTAAGTTTACACCTAGACAATAACATAGGGACTCTTATCAAACAGATGGATAGGTAGGTAGGTAGGTAGGTAGGATAGATAGGATAGATAGATAGATAGATAGATAGATAGATAGATAGATAGATAGATAGATAGATATGACAGACAGACAGATAGACAAACAGATTATCTCCCTTGTTGGGGAGGGATTGAAACATACTACAAACCATACCTTACTCTTTCATCAGTTGGGTACAATCTTTATGTAATTTTTTTTATAAAACATCAGCTGACTATCATGAATATGTGTTAGCTCAAACTAAACTGAAATTTCCTGTTGAGCCCTTTCCCTTTTCTATCATTGGACATTTCTGCTGACTTTTTGCATGCTACTAATGAAAAACATATTCACATGGCTAGAATATATCCCTTAAAATGCTTTGGCTAAAATACTTATTCTTCAACAAAACTCTGTTCAGGTAAAAACCCTCCAGAATTGAATAGTGCAATTTTGCTACTTGAGAGCAATTATTAGCTATTTTCAGATCAATATTAGATGGCAAAAAGAAAACAGTTCTGTCGTTTGTAATTCTGGTAGTTGAATAACATGTTCTGAAGTGTCTGGTTTTGATTTAATGACTTAAAAGCTTCATTTGGTCTGTTAGTAGGAGTGTTTGTCTTGGTTGAACCCCTCTGAAGACAGCAGACAACTTCACAGTAGGATCATCATCAATGACTATATACCTGCTTGTGTAAATTGTAGTGTAACATTATTCTCCACTTGGAAGTAGGTTCCACCCTCCACCCATGAATAGGAATGAATAGAAAGAAACTGTTCACCATTAATATAAGGATTCATATCCTAGGAAGAAGTTGAACTACAGGTTCAAACCCCAAAAACTTTAATCTTAGACTGTCTATTATTGACCTCACCCCTTTCCTAAGAGGTCTGTAGGGGCGTGCATAAGCGCACCAATGTGCCTACCGTTCCTGTCCTATTGTTTCTTTTATTTTTTTTATACGTACCCATTTCATGTATTCATAACTATGTATACACTTATACCTATTATCTTGTAAGCAATTGACAAATCAAAAATACATTCTAAGTTCTACAAGGTCTTTCTAGCCCTAGGAATCTATGATTCTATATTTTGGTATTTTCACTAAAAGCGTTAAATAGAATAAGTGTGAGAAGATTGGTCTTCTAGTGTGAAACCATTCATCTGGGTTTCTTTAACAACATGAATCAATTAAGCAAATGAACTGGCCTATGAGTTTGCAAATTACATCTAACTCTTGAACACAAGCCAGACTATAGTCCCACTAGACTTCAAGTGGTTTAGATTAAGGAAGGTAATATTTAAGAAGATGCTGGAAAGGTATATTTTGTTATTGCAGGAAAATTTAACTCATTCACAGAATGAACAAAGACTGACAATTTTTGTCAAGCTTGCAGCTGTGGTTCATTTTTATCTGAATTGAAATGTTTAGCTTAATCTCAGTTCTCATTCATTTTTATCAAAGAAAAAAGACAAACTAAGGGCACATTCACTTGAGAGCTTGCAACGTTCTTGTTTAGACATTGGGATACATAAGCAGAAGCAAGAAAATGATAAAAACTCCATTGGATTCTTTCCACTCTTGGGAGTGGTAGAGGAGAAGTCTAGGCTGCAACCCTTTTCTCAATAGAGTTGAATCCAAATTTAAGAATGGAAAAGGAATCACCATGAATGTTCTTCTGAATTTATTTGGTGCGTTTCTCAAGATTTGTTTGTGAATCAAATATGACAGAATATATTTCAGAACTCCCTGATATGAATGCAATTCAAACACACTCACAAATGGAGAAACATAGACATACATACATGTATGCAATACTACATGAAGCAAAGTGCACACGCAAAACTGCATATTTTAGAGAAGAAATGTGCACAAAATTCTCTATGGGGTGGGAAATCATTGTTAAAGAAAAAAAACTATTAAAAGAGAAGTTGTGTAATAGAAGATGTATGTATGAAAATGGGCCTACTTTTTTGATCACTATTATTTTTGGCTATGTTCACAAACAAACATGGAAATAATTGAAGCTTTCGATGATTGGAAAATAATACACTAAATAAAAAAATTCACCCTTGATCCAAACCACTCTAAAAGAGATTTCACAGTCGATAGATATACAGGCAACTTTAGAACTTCAGAATCCAGACAAAATTTCATTAAAGTCATTAAACTGATTAGCTGATATTTTCCTCCCAAAGGCATTGGTTACCATTTCAGAAATAATTGGGGTTGAAGGAATCCTACTGTTCTATCTGAAATATTGTCTATTATTACGTTATTTGGGCACAATATGTGGTGTCAAGGAGAAGGAAATTCTGCTGGATGTATCTAATTTATAACCTTGAATCAGCTATAAATGTCTTTTTACAGGATGTCTTTTTACAGGATGTTCCAAAGATTCTATGATGATAATAGCCAACCCTTAGCTCTCAACATATGGGTCCATAAATGCAAATATTCCGCCAATAACCTCCAGCATTTCAAAGTTTAATGATGCAGAAGATAATGGTGGTCTGCAAAAGGGCATGGAACATCACCACGCGAATTAAACTGGAGGAATATTAGCCACAGCCTGGTAATAGTGACCTGCATAGCACATGGCTCATGAAGTCAAATCCCATCTGCCACTAATGCATATAGCCTTTCAGACTATATGCATTAGTGGCAGAGCATCTTTCTTCTTTCAGACTTACAATTGAAAGAAAAGCAGAAAAAGTTGAATGGTGTTGATGGGTGGTTCAAAATTTCAATGCCTTCACATCTTGTGTATCCTACATTCTGGCATGAAAATTCAAGTCCTGTCTGGATGTCTGATTAAGAGTAAGGAGACTTCTAAGAGATTCTGTGATTCTATGGGCATTATTAAGAACAAGTTTTCACCTACATCTCATCTCGTCTCATATCAGAAATGCAGGTACTAGAAAAGGGGAAATTATTAATTTAATATTTTTAAAAAAATTAAAAGCTCTAGAATTCTTTTTTTTATTGGCCAACTGTGATTGGACTCACAAGGAATTTGTCTTGGTGCATAGCTCTTAGTGTACATAAAAAAAGATATATTTGTCAAGAGTCAAGAATCATAAGGTACAACACTTAATAGTCATAAGGTACAATAAAGCAATCAAACATACTAAGAAACAGTCAATAAAAATCATTAGGATACAAGCAACATGGTTACAGTCATACAGTCATAAATGGAAGGAGATGGGTGAAAGGAAGGATGGGAGGATTAATAGTGATAGTAATAGTAATGCAGACTTAGTAAATAATTTGACAGTGTTGAGGGAATTATTTGTTTAGCAGAGTGATGGCATTTGGGAAAATAATGTTGTGTCTAGTTGTTCTGGTGTGCAGTGCTCTATAGCGTCGTTTTGAGGGATAGGAGTTATGTCCAATTTATGTCCAGGATGTGAGGGGTCTGTAAATATTTTCACAGCCGTCTTTTTGACTCATGCAGTATACAGGTCCACAATGGAAGGCATATTATAAAATAAAGAATTTTATAATTTTAACCCAGTACCAGACCATGTTAATGCCAGAGATACTTCCAACCGGCAAGCCATTCTGTGTGCAAGCCAGTCTCAGAGGGCACTGTAAGAGATGGATAGTTGTTGGAACAGTGTCACCTTTGCAGTGAATATCCTCATCCTCAGGGAGAAACCCCCATTTTGTTCATATAATCTTTAGTTCTAGCCAGACCAGTGTGCAGTCTGTTTAAACATCTCCAGGCCACCCACTCCTTCTCCACATCTCCAGGCTGTTCTTCAAGCAATTCTGATTATGAAGATATTTTACTTAGATATTTTACATAGTCTTACCACAGCCCCAGAATGGAAACCACTGTCCATGCATGTGCCCAAAGAGATAGACTAGATGAGATTCACAATGTACCTAACACAATAAAATATCCAGTACACAGTACTTTGAGAGTATGTAGAGGAACAAGACAAGAGAAGGACTGATGTGCACAAAAGAGGGACTATAATGTGCCTCCAAGGCCTCTTTCTACAATCTGCAGACCATCAGCCCTGGTCCCAATGGTCATTGTTGATAGCATAGGTTCCCCTCCATTTAAAGGTAGGAAACCATTGAAAAGGTGTACTAGAATCTCTTTAAAAACTTCCAGCTCTACTTGCATGTGTTGTGGTCTCATCTGCTTTGCATCTGGTCTGTTCCACAGCCTACAGTTCACTCCAGTTGGGTCTTTAAAAAAAATGGGGCAGATTCTTGGAGTTGAATTCCACATATTCCACTTGGCAATTGTAAAATTGCCAAGCCTGATAAACACTCCTCTAGAGGAATCCTATTCCAAGCATGCTTCATGGCATAATTGACATTTGTATCTCACAAGAATGGAAAGATCCTTCCTTGTAATTCTGAGATATAAACTGTTATTGAAAAATGTTCTGCTCTCATATCTGTATTTCACTATGCTAAAAGAAACAAATGTTGCATTAAAAAATTAAAAAAATACTGCATGATACCTATGCATGTTTTGATGTTCACTACTTTGCCTCTACTGGTTTATTGCCTGGAATCTGAAAGCCAGACCAGCTGTTTTTGATAACTTCTTATTATAGATAAGCCAATATGGAGCTATAAGTCTTTCAGTATAACCTTGATGCATTATCCTGAACATTTGCTCACTGATATCCTCACACTATGGACCTAGAGGACTACAATTTATTATGTCAACATTTCCTTTATTAATGTTTTATGAGGCATTTGTCTCTCTCCCCCCCAACTCCCCGATCCTTCTGCCTGCCATGAAACTTCAGGATTCTTGCAAGCAGCATTGCAGATCATTTGAAATTATCTGTATTAATTAAAACTTTCATCTTGCAATGAAAAGTGATTTGGTACATATGCATTTGTGCTATTGTGTATTGTTTAATGGCTGTGAGTATAATATATCTGTCTGTTCGCCTGTCTATCATCTATCCACCCACCCACCCACCCACCCACCCACCCTATCTATCTATCTATCTATCTATCTATCTATCTATCTATCTATCTATCTATCTATCTATCATCTATTTATCTATTTCTACCATATTGATTATTAAAAACACGGATCGGGATGTGGAACAACTCCAAATAAGTAAATATTGTTATGAACTTATTGCATATCCAGATCTCCTGTGGGTCCTTTAGCAAAAAGAGATTACACTGAAATCAGAAGAAAGGCCCAACCCTATTTTCAAGTGATAATTGCAGCAAAACCCCTGAAAAATAAACAACCTATCTCTGCAGTTTACTTTCAAGCTTATATTGCAGTGAAAAGGGGGCATAAGGAGGTGAAACATTTTTCTTGTGACCCACAAACCTTCCCTCATGTTGCAGCTCTTGTACTGTATAATCTGCTATCACAAAAGCCAATAACAGGCCCTTCTCTGCCACAAAAGGATTAAGATAAGTTATCTGCCCCTGAGCACTTGTTTATTTTCATCAGGAGGTTCAGGAGCTGTTTGCATAAACCATCAAGATTTCTGTCTGCCCCTACAACAAAGATTGAGTAGATATTCTAGGTTTCAATGTTTTCATACATTTTTCCCCAAAAGATCATATACCAAAATAGAATATGTTCATTTATTATTATTTTATCAATCCAATATCCAAATTTAAGTGGATAGAACATTGTGTAAAATTCTAATGACTAAAGAAATACGTAGAAGAGGGAGCAATGATAATTCTGTAGTACCTAACTTCAAGGAATAAAAAGAAGTGATGTTAATCTTTGTCATTGGCTGAGCTTCACATAAGTCTGGAAAAAAATTAAATAGCAGGTGTAGCTTTCTTAACCTGTATCTGAACTGATTTGACAGTGAAAATGAAAAAAAAAAAAAGAATGGTATGAATGGATGAAAACTTATTTATTTCATCAAGCTGGTCTGGCCTAGGGTTTTTAGGGGATTTTAATTAGGGTTCGTCTGGTTTTTAGTTTTTAGCCCTCTTTTTTAGCTCTCAGCCTTTTATATTTGGTCTTTTAGTAGCTTTTAATTTTGTACTGTTTTTCGTATATTAATGTGGCTGTACACCGCCCTGAGTCCTGTTAGGGAAATAGGGTGGTATATAAGTTTAATAAATAAAATAAAATAAAATAAAAAAATAAAATAAAATAAAATAAAATAAAATAAAATAAAATAAAATAAAATAAAATAAAATAAAATAAAATAAAATAAAATAAAAAAATGATTGCATGAAGGTAGGTCCTTGTTTAGTGACCACAACTGGGGTAAGCAATCCAATTTTTAGGCGAAGCAGTTTCCAAATGAAACAGTGTGCTTACAAATTTACTTCAGCTTTCCTTCATTTACAAATCTGTGAAGATTGTAAATCCAAGAACTGGTCATAAACTTACTTTTTCATCATTGCCATAACTGTGATGGGTTGCTAAATGAGGCAACCCCAAAACAAGGACAACCAATATGTTGATAAAGACCAAAGGAAAATGAAAGCGTGATGTAACTCTGCATTCAGACTTAATCATGCAAGTGAATTGTAAAAGAAATCTACCTGAACCTATCCCTATCTTAAAAACTATTAAACAAGGCTGCATTGTAGCCTCATTATGGCTTAGCTTATCTATTAACTAGCTGGATATATGTGCTTCAAAGGTGGTATTCAGCAGGTTCTGACCAGTTCTGGAGAGCCGGTAGCGGAAATTTTGAGTAGTTCGGAGAACTGGCAAATCCCACCTCTGACTGGAGATTTTGCAGTATCCTTCCCCTGCCATGCCCACCAAGCCATGCCCACAGAACCGGTAGCAAAAAAATTTGAATCCCACCGCTGCTGTGCTTCATGACGAAACTTTGTGATTGGGCTATGCAGGAGATCTTTGGTTCACAATCTGTTGGCTCAGTAGTGGTTGGGGATTGAAACACATAAGGGTTTCCTTTCCTTTCCTTTCCTTTCCTTTCCTTTCCTTTCCTTTCCTTTCCTTTCCTTTCCTTTCCTTTCCTTTCCTTTCCTTTCCTCTCCTCTCTCCTTTCCATCTATCTATCTATCTATCTATCTATCTATCTATCTATCTATCTATCTATCTATCTATCTATCTATCTATCTATCAATCTATCTATCCAGCAAAAGTGTTGTAAAATGCAATCCAGCAACTGTTGTCCCAAAGCTGCTTTTTTTCCAGAGACAACTGGATTTTCTGGTTTTTCTTTGAAGATGTTTTGCTTCTCATCCAAGAAGCTTCTTCAGCTCTGACTGGATGGTGGATAATAAAAATACTACAACCTTTAATCCCAAAGTAGCTTCCTGTTTGGAGGTGTAGTTTGCATCCTTTTTAGAGAGTCGTTGAGGCAACTTGGAGGTTTGTCTGTGTCCTGGGGTCACCTGAGTGATACCAAAGGCTGTGAAGTTACTAAGGTAACAGAATGTGAGGTAACAGAATGTGAGGCAACTGGCAGTTGGAACAGAGTTCTTTTCAGGCAGGGTGGGAGTAGAACTCTTTAACATCAGAGCATGTTAGTTACTGCATTAAGAAATATTAATAATATGATGGTCATTTCTAACAATCCTTTCTTAGCGAGCATCTAGAAGCTAAGAGGAACATGAGTGCCAAATTTCAAGTTTATAGGCTTTACGGTTCTGGAGATTTCGTAATCCTGCGTAAGTGATATTTCACATTTATATCTATCTATCTATCTATCTATCTATCTATCTATCTATCTATCTATCTATCTATCTATCTATCTATTATCTATCTATCTATCTATCTATCTATCTATCTATCTATCTATCTATCTATCTATCTATCTCTATCTCTATCTCTATATATGATATGAATGAAGTCTTTGCTAAGCCAGAGTTTCCCTCCATCTCTCTGTTCCCATTCTTCCCTTCACCAATGATGGAGCCACTCTTCCTACACCTCAGGCAGGCCTGCTTGGACAGCTTGAAATATCATTTTCCTATCTCCATAAGGAATACCTTGATCAAAGCTTTAATATTTTCCAGAATGGATTTCAAATTTCTTATGAACTGGAAGAATAACAGCGGAGCAAGCCATAACCTTTAAATGCCTCTACTTGCTGGCTCAGTCAAGCAAAAGACCTTTGTATAAGAGCCCTCAAAGCATATTTTGCAATGATTAAATATGCATGCCAACAGGCTCACAGCTATGTACTAACAGATGTCAAACCATTCAAGGCTAAAAACCATACTTCATGCTCTATGGCATCCTGTTATGGCTTTATAAGAATGCTTTTAGGTTAGAAGTTAATCAAACCACATGTTTTAAAGGTTTTAACCTTTAGAAGCAACCCTGGTGCTTGTTGGTCATTTCAAAGGGCAAGGAGCCATGCAGAATACCTTTGCTCTGTTCTTTATAGCCAGTTTGGTCTAGTGGTTAAGGCACCAGGCTAGAAAGCAAGAAGTTCAAGTCCTGCCTTAGCCATGAAACCCAACCAGATGATCGTGGGCTAGACAGTCTCCCTCAGACCAATTCTTGTCACAAGGTTGTTGTTGTGGAGAAAATAGGAGGAAGGTGGTGTATCGGATATGTTCATAATAAAGGTGGGATATAAATAATCAAATAAAAAGTAAAGGATATTTTATTTATTTATTAAATTTATATGCTGCCTATCTCCAGTGGTGGGATTCAAATTCAATTTGTTTTACTACTGGTTCTGTGGGCATGGCTTGGTGGGCGTGGCAGGAGAAGGATACTGTAAAATCTCCAGTCAGAGGTGGGATTTACCGGTTCTCTGAACTACTCAAAATTTCTGCTACTGGTTCTCCAGAACTGGTCAGAACCTGCTGAATACCACCTCTGCCTATCTCACAATCAAGCAGGTTAGACTATCCTCTCTGCATGGCAAGCCATTGCACTGGTCCCCATCTTCAGTGACTGGGAGTAGCTGTGTCTCCTGATTACCAAGCTGTGAATTCTTGTTAAATGTACTGATAATTGTATAAAGTAGAAATTTAATCTTTCCAAATATAGCCTAGTCTACAGAAGTGTTTTACTATATTTATTTTATTTTATTTATTTTATTTTATTTGCATTTATATGCCGCCCTTCTCCGGAGACTCAGGGCGGCTTACAGTCTATGGAGCACCATGCTAGGTGCTCGGCAATAGCCTTCATTCCATTGTATATGCCTGCTTATTACTAGGGCTTTTTTGGCCCCCCCAAGCGGCATTTTTACAAAGTCAGCTTACATATTGTAAGTGTTCCCAAATAAAAAAATGTTTTGCCCTAAATTATGGAAAATACAGTGTAATACCCACAGAAGGTGCTATGTGAGAATATATTGGCTTTTGTATTGCCAGCTTCCCTTTAGAGTGAATCATGGTGTACAAGATACAATGTACTACTGTATAAGCAGGAGATGAAAAACAGGATCATTTATCCTCAACGGAGATCTAAATCACGATAGGCATTTGTGTATTTCTGCATTCATATTCTAGAATGCAATTCAAATCTGGAAAGGCCCAGAGATGTATGAATAAATCAGAGGCCCTTGTCTACAGGCTCTATAACACATCAGAGCAATATATTTCCAATACCTTTCGAGCCATCTTCTTTTATTTATTTATTTTTGTGGAGAAAGAACATGGATGGAAGTTATTTTTATTTATTTATTTAGCTCATAGAGTAACATTTTGCTTTTCCTCCAGTAGTCCAAGGTAAGCATGGATCCCTTCTCCGACATGAGACTCAAATCAACAATCCTGCAAGTTGAGTTGGACTGAAAGATAGTAATTGGGCCACTAGGAAGTTTCTAGGACTGAAAGTAAACTTCAATCAATTACTTTTAACACATTAAAATCAACTTGGACAATTCTTGATCTAATTCAGTGATGTTGGGAACTGATAAGGCTAAACATTGAATTCACTACCATGTTCCTTCAGAGACATATATCAGACCAATCCTACATATATAAGGGATATTTCATAAAGGCATGAAATATATAGTGTGCAGAATAATACAAGAATGCATTTTTAGTATTACTTCATACAACATCAGCAAAACTGCTTCTGCAAAAGAAGTTAACAGCCCAGAAATCAAACTTAGTTTAGCTCAGCAGCAAACAGATTGAAGTCAATATTCCTTATTCAGCCAACAATTCAAGCTAAATATTTGGAAGGATTATAAACCACTACACAAAAGATATTAAATTTATGTTATTCATGTTCAGTCATGAACTAAGGGGATTTCTGCTAAATGCAAAAAAAAAAAAAAAGTTGTGATATAAAGAATAACCAGAGAGGCCATTGGCTCATGCCAGCCTAGGGGTTTGATAATATTCACCCTACAGTTTTGCAAAAGAAGACAAGAAAGGTTGTATAAAATTGCTAATCCAAGAAAAGTTGACATTGGCATGTTAGTAACATAACAGAGATATAAAGTAGAGCAGAATTAAGTGTTACAACAATAGTGTAACAGTCTTTCTGTCACATTTTTCTTTTGCTTCAGTGTGGCTCAAGGAGAGCTTCACCTTATATACATGAGGATAAAAAAATGAGATGGAGAAAGGTCTTACAGTCAAATCCTTTGAGCATTTCTCCTATATTGATCCCAGTTTATAGTTTTCAGTCTTTGGGATTGTACTTGTTCAGTCTTAGGAATTGTACTTGTTTGGCTCTCATTATCTCACTATTTAGAAAATTTGTAAATAGTTGTATCTCTTTTGCCAATGATGAAATTATTTTAACAAATACAGGTGAAACTCAAAAAATTAGAATATCGTGCAAAAGTTCATTTATTTCAGTAAAACCATTCTAACTTGTCAGCTATTAATAATCCAGTACTAGGATAAAACTATATGTCATAATTAATATGGTGGTGCCATGTTTCCCTCAAGGATTTAATCTGTACCAGAATTAAGAATGATGTTGAATCAACATCACAACATGTTATCAATTGCATCATTCTTGGTACTCTGAACTGAAATAACTATACGTGTAAATTATTGGTGCCATTTTTCATTCTCGGCATCTCTATGTCACATACTTATATTGTGAATGTCTATGGAGACTCTCAGTCATCCAGGTCATGGTTGTTCCAAAGGTGCTTTTTAAAGAGGCAGTTGGACTTTCTTGTTTTTCTTTGAAGATGTTTCACTTCTCATCCAAGAAGCCTCCTCAACTCTGATCTTGTCTTAAAAAAAAAAAAAACAAGACAGTCCAGTTGCCTCTTGAAAAAGCACCTTTGGTACTTACAGGTGAAACTCAAAAAATTAGAATATCATGCAAAAGTTCATTTATTTCAGTAATGCAACTTAAAAGGTGAAACTAATATATGAGATAGACTCATTACATGCAAAGTAATAGAGTTCAAGCCGTGATTTGTCATAATTGAGATGATTATGGCTTACAGCTCATGAAAACTTCAAATCCACATTCTCAGAAAATTAGAATATTACATGCAATCAATAAAACAAGGATTGTACATAGAACAATATCGGACCTCTGAAAAGTATAAGCAGGCATATGTACTCAGTACTTGGTTTGGGCCCCTTCTGCAGCAATTACTGCCTCAATGCGGTGTGGCAAGGAAGCTATCAGCCTATGGCACTGCTGAGGTGTTATGGAAGACCAGGATGCTTCAATAGTGGCCTTTAGCTCTTCTGCATTGTTCAGTCTCATGTCTCTCATTTCTCGGCAATGCCCCATAGATTCTCTATGCGGTTCAGGTCAGGTGAGTTTGCAGGCCAATCAAGCACAGTAATCCCAAGGTCATTGAACCAGGTTTTGGTGCTTTTGGCAATGTGGGCAGGTGCCAAATCCTGCTGGAAAATGAAGTCAGCATCCCCATAAAGCTCACCTCGGAAGGAAGCATGAAGTACTCCAAACTCTCCTGGTAGATGGCTGCATTGACCCTGGATTTAATGAAGCACAGTGGACCAACACCAGCAGATGACATGGCTCCCCAAATCAACACACTGGACTTCAAGCATCTTGCAGTGTGTGCCTCTCCATTCTTCCTCCAGACTCTGGTCCTTGGTTTCCAAATGAGATGCAAAATTTGCTTTCAGCAGAAAAGATGACTTTGGACCACTGAGCAACAGACCAGTTCTGTTTTTCTTTTGCCCAGGTAAGATGCTTCTGATGTTGTTTGTTGTTCAGGAGTGGCTTGACAAGAGGAATACGGCATTTGAAGCCCATGTCCAGGATCCATCTGTGTGTGGTGGCTCTTGATGCACTGACTCCAGCTTCAGTCCACTCCTTGTGAAAGTCCCCAGCACTTTTGAATGGCCTTTTCCTGTCAATCCTCTCCAGGCTGTGGTCATCCCTGCTGCTTATGCACCTTTTTCTTCCACACTTTTCCCTTCCACATAACTTTCTATTAATGTGCTTTGATACAGCACTTTGGGAACATCCAACTTCTTTTGCAATTACCTTTTGAGGCTTTCCCTCCTTACGGAGAGTGTCAATGATGGTTTTCTGCACAACTGTCAGGTCAGCAGTGTTTCCCATGATTGTGATTCCTACTGAACCAGACTGAGAAACCATTTAAAGGCTCAGGAACCCTTCTCAGGTGTTATGGCTTAATTAGCTGATTAGACACAATATTCTAATTTTCTGAGACTGTGGATTTGGGGTTTTCATGAGCTATAAGCCATAATCATCTCAACTATGACAAATCACAGCTTGAACTATCTTGCTTTTCGTGTAATGAGTCTATTTCATATATTAGGTTCACCTTTTAAGTTGCATTACTGAAATAAATGAACTTTTGCATGATACTCTAATTTTTTGAGTTTCACCTGTAAGTACCAAAGGTGCTTTTTCAAGAGGCAACTGGACTGTCTTGTTTTTTTTTTTTTTAAGACAAGGTCAGAATTGAGGAGGCTTCTTGGATGAGAAGTGAAACATCTTCAAAGAAAAACAAGAAAGTCCAACTGCCTCTTTAAAAAGCACCTTTGGAACAACCATGACCTGGATGGCTGAGAGTCTCCATAGACATTCACAATATAAGTATGTGACATAGAGATGCCGAGAATGAAAAATGGCACCAATAATTTACACGTATAGTTATTTCAGTTCAGAGTACCAAGAACGATGCAATTGATAACATGTTGTGATGTTGTTTCAACATCATTCTTAATTCTGGTACAGATTAAATCCTTGAGGGAAACATGGCACCACCATATTAATTATGACATATAGTTTTATCCTAGCACTGGATTATTAATAGCTGACAAGTTAGAATGGTTTTAATGGGGATACTAATTTATAGAGGATTGGGCCTCTTGTAATTGTAAAGCTATCATCAAAATGAAAGGATTATTTTAGAAAACATTTGTAGAGGACAGTCATCATTTATTTTTTCTTCCAATCTCCCAGCTACAATTGATCAGTCACTGTCTGACACAGCATGCTGACTGGGGAATTCTGGGAGTTGAATCACACATATTAAAGTTGCCAAGTTTGAGAAATATTTTATTATAACAACTTTTCTGTGAAGCTAGGAGGAGGCAAGGAGGAAATAACCTTACCCACCAGTTGGTTCTCCAATAATGATGTTTCAGTATTACATATGCTGATTGTAACAGTTAAACTCATGTTGTACTTTTAAAATTTGAGCTGCATGTGCACAACCCCAAAAGACCTCCTATTTTTGATACAGAAAGGGACTGATCTTGTAATAACTTCATCCCAACTCTTAATTTTGATCATAGATCATTTGGAAGAGGGCTCTTGTTGAAGAATATGTAAGGGTGGATCTAGCATCCTATTGTAATGTTCCACCTTGGGTCTTCTATATTACATAGATGGCAAATTTGAAAATGAGAACTGCTTGACATTCATGAATGAGGTCTAATTAAAAGACACTGAGTTTTGTCTGTTCTAATCAGATTTGCTTAAACCTTTCTATTGAATGCAAATATTGTATCTTGGGGCAAGTCTGAATCACCAGAAAGAAATGGTTGTATTTCATTACATTAAAAAACGGAGGTCAGAAGAAATGGAGCATTTTTCTTCCAGACCAAGCTGAAGTGACAGGTACCTTTAAAATAGAACCAATGAAACATTAATATGTAAAATAAATTGTGAATAGTAAAAAAAAAAATAACCCAAGTACAGTAGTTATCCAAATAGGTCTCCAGTGGGCCTTTCAAGTTCATATCCATTGAAATAATGTTTCTGTAGGGTTAGATTTAAAGATGGTAAATTTAAGTATACTTTTTTCCCCTTTCTCTTGGATTTGACTGCTTCAGTCAATTATGCTGGACACTTTATTTGCAAGGCTAATAAGAATAAACAGTTTCAGTACTTCCAAAAGCTTATAAAGTACAGTCCTGTATCTATGAATTATCTTGACCTTTGTGGAATTTATTCAACATCTTTCTGATTTATATAATTTTGTAAGTCTACCAGTACATTTGTATTAGTTTTATTTCAGAGGCAGATAATTGGCAAACCAATTAACTTTTTCAAAATTGGGACCTTATGTTCAAGGGAACTCTGATAGACTTAATATTAACATAATAATAATGTTCTGTCTTAATACAATTCATTTCCATTCTTGTATTTTTATTTTTAATGATTAAACCATATTCTTTACACAGTGCATTCTCACTTTCTATTATGAGTGTAGATTAAAATGAAAGACTGCATCAAATTCTTCACAGTTTTTCTATAAGGACTTTTTTTTCGGGTATGTTTTTCCTTGCAACCCAAATTGGATCTGAGGTATTTAAGATAGTCTTGAAATATATTACAGTATATATTCTCTTAGAGAAAACAATCTCAGATTTACAATCCATAACATTTTAATAAAGAATAATTCAAAGGACAAGTATGGCAACACACAATTTCTAAATTAGATCAAGAAGATGGTAGTTTCTAGAAATGAACCTGGCATTTAATTGTGTAGGTGCTAAAGAATGAAGTTGGAGAAGTAGAATTCTAATTTATCTCAACCTCTGTACCAATTTGGCATTCTGAGATGTGTTAGATTTATCTATTCTATACATCTATCCAATATATCTGAAGAAAGTCAGATTGGGAAGGCCCACCCTAATTGTTACGTTGCTGTCAATCCCTCTAGATTAACAGTTCTAGAAGAAATTGCAGAAGTCCTAGAATGTTATGCAGAATAAAATTCAGAATAACATCACATGGGAAGCAATGTCCCTTGTGCTACTGGTTGGTTTTTCCAATATTTCCTAAACTTTGTCTTACACTAAGACAATGAAATAGAAAGCATAGTGTAATGGCCATGAGAAATGTCTTGGAATTTCACATCAGAGTTTCCTGTGTGCTGTCCCAGCCAGTCTATGGGAATTGGTTAGTTACTTAATAATTGTAAGGGAATGCATCATGGTAAATGTAGTTAAAGGTATCCTGGGAAATGTAGTTCATGTCATGTGGCCACATCTGTAATCCTGATTGGTCACTAAATTGACCCTTGATGGGTTGGGGGAGGTTTCCCTCCTTCCTTGCTTGGACTCATGAATTGATAAGCAGCTTATCACTACGTGATAGGTTAGGACAATAACCATCTTTTATCTGCAATGCTGATATACAAAGGATTGGTCATTATAGAAGAACTTCATCACAAATGTAAGTTACGAAGATACCTGATGTACCAATAAATGTACTTCGTTATGGATGTTTTGTGGAATTATCTATCTGCATCTGCACAGCTACAAATCCACCTCTGTGCATGAGACAGGACATCCTGTAATTTAAGAATAGTAACAAATATACATTTAACTATGATCTGTGTCTCTATCACAACATAGAAGCAAAAAAATAGGTATAAAAATACATTTCTACAAATGTTAAGCAAAACACAACCCACCTGTCACTTGGCATTTAGTTTAATAACCCCACTTTAGCATTCCCATCTGCCAGTCAACCCTGAAGCTTTAGTAACTCATTACTACATTCTGTAGACTAGATTCAGGCTGGTGACTCACAAGCTGTGAGTGACTCACTAGCTTGTGAAATTTATAGAAAGGAACAGAGAGAGACAGAAAGAGAAGGTGCCCTTCCATTCCTTGTTGCGTTTTACCTGGGACTTTAAGGAACTTTAAGTGGGTCACAACTGAAGAACCAACTCTAGAAAGAAGGCATCTTTAGTGTGAGTTGGAAGGAGATTTTTGTCATCTGGAAGAGCAGGAGAGGAAGTTGGTGCAAGCAGAGAGGAAACAGATGCCAGTATAGAATGCAGTGGGAACTGATGATGAAGGAACAGTGGCATGAATTTCAACAAAATAAGCAGCAGAAGAGCTGAAAGGCAAGTTGAGCATAGTAAACTCTTCATCTCTACCACAGTCATGGATAGCCTACAGCCAGCCAGCAGATGATAATGTGTCATCCCTTTCAATATTCCTCCCCCCAAAAAACAAACAGATTATGCAGAGCCAATGCTACAGAAACAGTTCAAAATGCAGTTAGCAATGCAGAACTCATAGTAGCAGAATTCAAGTCCAAAAAATAAGCTCCATCTCCCCAATGAGGTTAAATGATGGATAAAATGATAGTCATAGCTCAGAGGGCTCTTTAGGATTTATGTAACTACCTAACAAGCATAGGAATAGGCATCTGGATAAATAGGATAGGTGGAGCTTTATTAATAATTAAATTTGGACACCACTGATTTCAGAAGCATAGCAAACTTTCAGAAACATAGCAAAGTTTGCTATGCCATTTTTGTTATGCTTTTCTAGGTGCACAGGAAACACAATACTGTCTTTCTTGAACAGTGGTTTGTAGATGGACAGTGATCTTAAAATATCCCCCTTCATGTGGTTCAACTTCTGGATTAAATCAGCAGATTGCTAGAACATTGGAAGTACAGAATATAATTTAGAAGTAGGGGGAAGTCCAAAAGCTATGCTAAGGAACAAAAAGCTGAGTCCAAAACTTAGGAGAAAATATTCTATTGTGGAAATCCAGGCTCACAATTCTACCTGACTGTCAACCATAACCTGAGGTAATTAATATTTATGGAATCAGTGGAATTTGATTTACTCATAACTAATTAAACCTAATTAATTCCAATTGCTGTAATCCAAGTGGAACTGCTGAGGAGCTAATGATGAATAGCTGGGAAGCTGTACTTCACTTGCCCTGGCCCTACCCCATTGCACAACCCTGAATCTGCTACTTGCCATCTTATTATTTGCATTTAGCTACTTTTGCTTTTGACTTCTGCAACAGTTTTCTAACAATTCAGTTGAAAAGAAGTGAAGAAAAAGCTACACTTTTTGAACCAGCCCAGCAACTAAAAAGCATCAAGAATACATCAACTCATCTCAATCCATAATGTATTTTCTAATTCTGGTACAGAAAGTGAGAAGCCAGATAGATACCTTAGGAAATGAAGTGCAATTTTCTTGAAATGAGTGAATAACAGCTTACCCAGTCTTTATAACCCTCTTTATTTTATGTATTTTTATAACATGGGTCATTCTGCTGCTCACATCCATGTTTCCTATGCTTAATTAGTACATCATCACTGAACTAGAACCAATTTATTTTAGGGATTGAGGTTGGATTATAGATTCAAATCTATTATACAGAACTATTACAAAATTACATTGTTTATTGTCGCAAATCCTATTATCCCATTATCTATTGTCTCATCAGACTCTCATCACTAGGGTATGTATATGGATTTGAAGACTTTGATTGATACAGGCAGTACAGTATTTCAGGGTTTATTTCTTAACTTTCATTTAACTTAAAATTGAACACCTTCTTCTCTTGGTCAAATGGCAGCTAGCCTGAGTCCAATCTTTCTTTCATCTGCCTTCTGATACACACCCTGTGCTTTCTGAGTTTCTTATGGTAGTAATTTATCCCACTGTGTTTTTACTTTTTTGGTTAATCTTCAGGACTCAACCAAAATCCTGCCAAAATCCAGCTCTTTCATCTACCGGTCATCACCTCATTTCCAAAATTTTTCTCCCATCAACCTCTTGGATCTTTTAAGAATTTCCACTTTGTTGGCTTCGTATCCTCTTTCTCTTATAAATCTATGGAAATCTAAAGTATCTTCTGTGCCTCTTATAAGCAAAAGCACAGAGTTAAATATACACATTTTCTTTTGATGTCTGCATGGATGCATGCAGAACCATTGGGAACATATGGCTGAAAGCATATCGTGGGTATAAGGATGTGGGTAACATCCTGCCCACATACTTTTATCTTTCTTGATGATCTCAATCTACCGCATATTTACTGGACCCTAAACAAGTGTAAAAATGAACTCATACATGCAACCTTCTACAATGCTGTAACAAATCTGGGACTGGAACAATTAGTAACCAACAATGCTAGATTTAACAACTGCCTCGATCTCATCTTCTGCAATAGTTTGAATTCAATTTATGGATTACAAATTAAAGAGCCCTTTTCCAACAGTGACCACAACATGATTGACTTTTGTCTCAACATACGTCCACACAAAAATCATCATAATGACAGGATCCCCAATTATAACTTCAAAAAAGGCAACTATGATCTTATAGACAACGATCTTTCATCCCTCGATTGGCAATTTCTATTCACTGGATGCAATACTGTTGAAGACCATTACAACATATTGTTACTTGAAGTCAAAAGAGTCATCAAACTATATGTACCAATAACAACTCCCAAAACCAGAAAAAACAAATTACCCATAACAATAAGGAAGCTTCAATCCAAAAAGAAATCACTTTGGCGGAAAAACAAATATGGTCACATTGCCAGCTTCAAAAGCAAATACAAAATTTTATGCCACCAGATAAAGACTGAATGCACGAAATATCACATTAAACAAGAGGAAAACCTTCTATGCACCAATTCCACCCGCACTTTCTACAATTTTGTAAACAACAAACTAAAAGACTCAAGGTCCATCCCACCCCTAATGGTAAAGACTGCAACAAAGACACCATTAAAGCCAACCTCTTTAACACATTCTTTGGCTCAGTATTTGTAAACAGCAATGGATCATGCCCAGTATTTCCTAGTTAAACCACAGTCAACTACAATGATCTAATATATATTGATTTTACAGAAGACAATGTTGAAAAAGCACTACACAATCTAAAACCGTCTCTATCCATTGGATCAGACGGAATATGTGCCTACTTTTTAAAAAAGCTATCCACTGCCATAGCCGAACCTCTAATCATAATCTTTGAAAAACCCTTCAGGACCGGCTCCTTGCCAAACATATGGTCACTGGCCCATCTTCAAAAAGGGAGACCCCAGCCTAGTTGAAAATTACACACCAATCTCTTTATGCTGCATTACCTGTAAAGTCATGGAATCAATTATTAACCAATCCATCATCCTCCACTTAGAAACAAACAACCTACTCTCTAATAAACCATTTGGTTTTAGGAAAAAACTATCATGTAATCTGCAACTCTTACATTGCAAAAACATATGGACTACACAACTTAATCAGGGCAAAGCAATAGACTCAATTTACATAGACTTCTGTAAAAGCTTTGATTCAGTGGTACACGACAAACTCCTAAAACTAAAATCTTATGGTATCTCTGGACACCTGCATAACTCAATAGTGGCGTTCCTGTCAAACAGGCAACAAATGTTCAAAATTGGAAGCATTCTATCAAATTCTGTACCTGTCAACAGTGGTGTCCCCCAAGGCAGTGTTCTAGGACCAACTCTCTTCATACTCTACATAAATGACCTCTGTGATCATATTAAGAGCAACTGTGTTCTCTTGGCCGATGATATAAAGCTATTCAACACCACAGACAATACTGCTACCCTTCAAAAAGACCTCGACTATATATCAGAATGGTCAATCAAATGGCAACTTCAAATCTCAACAAATAAATGCTCTGTCTTACATATTGGCAAAAAAAAATCAGAAAATAAAATACAGGCTGAATAGTCAAGACCTTGTTGATGATCCAAATTCTGTCAAGGATCTTGGAGTACTCATCTTTAATGATCCAAGTGCTAGAGCCCACTGTAACTACATAGCCAAAAAGGCATTAAGAGTTGTTAAACTAATCCTGCGTAGTTTTTTCTCCAGTAATATCACACTGCTAACTAGAGCATATAAAACATTTGCTAGACCAATACCTGAATACAACTCATCAGTCTGGAACCCGCATTACATATCTGATACTAACAGTTGAGAAAGTCCAGAAATATTTCACAAGAAGAGTTTTCCACTCTTCTACTCGTTGCAGAATACCTTATGCCTCCAGGTTTGAAATTCTAGACCTAGAAAACCTAGAACTACACCACCTTCAGTCCAATCTAAATATAGTACATAAAATTATATATTGCAATGTTCTACCTGTCAATGAATACTTCAGCTTCAACCATAACAATACAAGAGCACACAATAGATACAAACTCAAGGTAAACCGCACCAAACTTGATTGTAAGAAATACGACTTCAGCAACAGAGTGGTCAATGTCTGGAATACTCCACCTGACTCTTTGGTTTCTTCCCCAAACCCCAAAAACTTTAACCTTAGACTGTCTACTATTGACCTCATTCCTTTCCTAAGAGGTCTGTAGGGGGCGTGCATAAACGTACCAATGTGCCTACCATCCCTGTCCTATTGTTTCTTTTTATTTTTCTTATATGTATCCATTTCATGTATTCATAACTATGTTTATACTTATACCTGTTATCTTATAATCGCTTGACAAAATAAATAAATAAATAAATAAATAATCACATGAAGTATGATGAGATCTTTTGACAGTCTCTCGTTTGTTCTTCATTTTTCTTTCACTATTGTTTGCATCCTCCAAACTATATCAGATATAATAAACATGGATACTGCAAGCTAGGAACGGTTTTGGAAATTTGTGGAGAGAAAAAAAGGCAAGGATACTTTATTTATATTTATAAACTCTTGAAATATAACACAGACATAAGAATACTTTCTTCTTTATAGCCTTTGAACAACAATGAAAAATAAAAGGGAAATTCAAGAATAGAAGAATGAAAATTAAGAAAATATGGAAAAGAGAATTGTCATTTTCTAAAACTTAAGATGGTCATGATTAAAACAAACTAAAATAATATAAAAATAGCAAAATTAATAAAGATACAAGAATGTGCAGTGTATGTGAAACTTAAGTGGAAAAAAATCTAACATTAAAAAGAAACAAATCTTGGTTATTAACTTCAAGTTGAAATTCTGAAAAGTATCTAAGAAACTGTCAGTGAAGGATGTTTAATAAATGTGTATTTCATAGTGAGAGAGCCACTTTGGCTTAGTGGTTAAGGACACCTAAGTGGAAATCAGTAAGGATGGACAAATAGCTTTCATGAAACTTCCAATTTCTCTTCACATGAAAGAACCTATCTGGGCTTTCACGATCATTTTAGAACCATCTACGTTCTTTGCTGTTCATCATTTGTTTATCATCTGTTTGAATTACAAGACATTGTCCTCAATGAATTTGTCAAGCTGACTGGGCTGATGGGCATTGTAACCCAGAAGAAATGGAGTATTAGGGAAGCCTACTGAATTATTTTAAGCTAACGAAAGACAATTCTTGGTCGCCTGGCACTATATTCACCAGATTGTACTGAAGCAAGGGCTCTTTATGGCACAAAAGCAATGTTGAATTACAGGGATCGTTTATTCTTTTCTAAAACAGAAAAAAAAATATTACTAGACAAAATGAACTGGCTCCAAAGGAATTGATCTACTCTATTAGGCGGAGTGAAACATATAGACTTAGTAGTTTCTGGGTTGTTAAGCTTATTGAGTTGCTACAGGACATTAGTTCTTAGAGGACAGGATATGCATTGTAAATCCAAGCACAGGGAACTGACATGAACATTGTACTGACCTAAACACTGCATTAACGAAACTGTTCAAGGTGGCTGACAACAAAATAATGAAGCTGGGTTTAAAACCTTAAAATTAAAAATGTCATGCAACTAAACGAGATCAATAAGATTAAAAATTACTTTGGCAGCAAGTTTCAAATACATCTGAGGATTGTTGTTTTTTTAACCTGATTTACTAACAGAAGACTTACTGTTAGTAAGGGGGAGGGGGATCTTTGATAAGGAACTCCCAAGCGTTGCCCATCATAACCTTTTTTCATGTTCCTGCCATAAAGGTTCTTCTGAGGGTTTCAGATTTGGGCAGAAGTATACAGGGAGTACATGCATTATAAAAGTGAGTCCAAAGTCAAGTTGGATTCCGTAAGACTTCATATTGTGTCCAGAATTGGACTGGTAGTCCGTAAGCAGCCCCCACCAATATTTTGAGGCAGAACTGAAGTTTCAAAATTCTTTTCAAAGGCAGCTCACAAGCAATATTCATCCCAACAGAAGTTACATCATGATCTTATTGGACATCTCCAAGAAAAAGGAGAGTTAATGCTGTGGATAACCTAAGCATACAAAGAAAAAATTGCTATCTTTACCAGAGTGGAACCTTATCCCACATCCTATTGCATAGCTACATTTTAATTAATATATTCCCTTTGGCTAATTCCTAATAATATCCCAGGAGGAAAAAAAATCTTCCCATTAATTGGTTTACTTATAAATTAGAACATTGGCAAGTCCATTACTCTTAGTGGTTTACAAGTATGCATATATAATATATACAATTCAAAATGTATTTAAAAATCTAGAAAAATGCTAAAATGGAACAATAAAAGCTTTCCAATACTAAGTCAATGTAACAAAGAAGTTTGAAAATTCCTCCTAAAAACAATAATAAGGAGGGCTGGAGATAGCCTCAACTTCAGTGGCAATTGATTCCGTGGCAATTGATGTCAAAGAATGATTGCAAATATGCGATCTACCATTCCTATGAAAGCCATTTTGATGTAGTGGTCAAGGCACCAGACTAGAAAATGGAAACCTATGAGTTCCAGTCCCACCTTAGGCACAAAGGTCATCCAACCTTAGGTTGGATGACTCTGGGCCAATCACTCTTTCTCAACCCTAGGAAGGTACAATGATAAACTACTTCTGAAAAATATTGCCAATAAAACTGCTTACACTTGTCCAGGGATTCTGAGAATTGGACATGACTGAACAGGGGAAAAAAATCTTTCTTATAACAAATTGTGGTGAAGCTGGGAAAGGAATGGAAGGGAGAGAAGATGTGAACAATCAAGACAAAAAATGTTAAAGATGTTGATTTAATGTTCAGTTATATACCAAAGCCTTCTAATTTGACTGTTTAGCAGAAAGTAGATTGTATTGAATATGAGAGGATAATAAAAAATCAATATTAAGAAATTGGAAAAGAAATTGAAAAAATTGAAATTGTTATTTCAGATGTCTAAGAGTGATTGCAAATATGTGATCTATCTGTTTTGGAAAAGGCAATATTTTCTACCAATTAAAAGACACAGTAATATGTGTTCTTATGGCAGAGATACTACAATATGTTATCCATTTATATTATAATATGTTTTCATTGGTAAATCAATGTTAATAAGTATAAAATATATATTTTTCTTTTGCTTCTTAGTTTGCAGTTTGCATTTTCATTTTTAAGTCACCTTTTTAAAGAGGAAAAATTGTTAAGATAAAATAAATGGGCGGGGGGGGGGGGGTTGTTGGAGGAAAAGAGTCAGAAGTCCATAAACCACATAAAAAAACATTTCTGATTTTTCAAAGAGGCTCCATTTTAATGAATTCACTATAAAGCAGGGATGCTCAATCTTGGCAACTTTAAGACTTATGAACTTCAATTTCATAAGTCATAACATGGCTAGCTGGGGAATTCTAACATTTGAAGTCCACAGGCCTTAAAGTTGCCAAGCCCTTGATACTCTGCAATAGAGGAAGGATGGAAATTCATCTCATGGTTTTCAACATTCGGTTTATAACCCAGACTAGCATTAAAGACCCTGACTGAAATCCGGGCAATTCATGCTTCCTTCATCTTATCAGATTTGACAATGTCTATCCATTAGCATAGATGTAATCAGAATAAGCTATCACTGCACTAGCCCAATGCAAGTATTGTATTGTGTAGGTGATGTGGATAGACTATCTAATGGTATTCTTAAATTTGGACAATTTATTTTGTTAACATTTTCAATCAGTATAACAGAGGTGGTATTCAACAGGTTCTGACCAGTTCCGGAGAACCGGTAGCGGACATTTTGAGTAGTTCAGAGAACTGGCAAATACCACCTCTGACTGGAGATTTTACAGTATCCTTCCCCTTGTATTATGTATGGTAGTTGTGCCTTCAGCTCAATGTTGATTCCTGGCAATTTGACGGACAAGACCATGCAGTTTTCTTGGAAAGATTTTCAGAATTGCCTTTTTTTTCTAGGTCTGACAGTCTCACAGTCATCTAGCTGGTTTTTTGCCGAAGGAAGGACTAGGCATAAAAACTCTTGGTTTGAAGTCACATGCTTGACCATTACACCAAACTGGTTCTCTTCCCTGTATTGAGATAATTTTATTCCAATTTTAAAAAAAATAGATAATATCACATTCTTTTCTCAATACACTTTTCAGCTTGATTCATTTTTAGGACAAAAGTGACAATATATATTTACCCTTTGATTAGAACTAAAATATTAAAAAGCATTTATAACATTTCAAGAAGCACAGTAATCATGTACAGTTACTACCAAGGAATTGACAGTCCTACATTATTCATTGAAATAATACAAAATAATTACAGGACTCGATTTCATCATGATTAGTGCTTGTCAAGCTTTTCATCTTCCACAAAAGATGAAAAGCCACCTGTCTATTACTTCAGTGTCCTTAAATAACTCTGTCTAAAATCAGTTATTAAATAAAACTCCCCAAATATTAAAAACCCCAGTCAACACTGATCTTAAAAACATTTTACATGCTCCGTGACTGTAGATTTAGATTACTATCATATAAATCTCAAACTGAAGAGAATGCTTGTCAGAAGTATGCAATCAACTACTAGTTGATAGTGCAAGGAGATACAAAGTTGAACAGCAAATATTGGTAGTTTGAAATTTAATGGGTAATTCAAGGTTAATCTCCATTTTAACAATTTAGACTGGAATGTGTTGGGTATGAATTGCTTGTAAAGGAGCTCTAAACCACAGGATCATTATTGTTCAGATTTTGTAAAATGACTGATATAAGTGTCTCAGCATAAGTGGTCTCTGGCAGACTTCAATAGTTAAGAGAAATGATACTGTGTTGTCTAAGTTTTGTTAAATGCGCATGTTAGGGTTGCTTTTTAATTGCATTGGAATAAAATGGTTCTTATGGAATCAACTCGGATAAAGCCTTAATTTGTACTAAATGTTTATTAGTGCAAATTGAGTCCAAAATCATATAAATGATGGTCAATAAAAAGTATAAATGGAGAGCAATTGATTACTTAATTAATCAGATATCAGTAATTAAGGCTAGATCTCTGGTAATTTTATACAAAAATGATTACTAACACATCACCTATAAGAACTCATTGCTCTTTAATGACTTACCATCTCTCTCCAATTCGTCCACTGGCTTCCCTTTCTCTATTTCTCAGATCCCTCATAGATAAAGAGAGAGAGAGAGAGAGAGAGAGATTTCTTTAGCAGGTGTGTATGTGTGAATATGAATATGTATATGTATATACATAGACGTGTGCGTATGTGTATGTGTGTGTAAAAATTGAGAAATTGTGAAGATCCAGAATAAGGTGGCCAATCTTTGGTTTAGTGTTTTCCAGTAGGATCATGGTTGCTCAAAATATTCCAAATTAAATTCAAGGCACTTATTTTGAGTTATAAATCTCTAGATAGGATGGGCTCTGTTCATCTGAAAGAGCAGCTTTCCCCATATAAGGGCCTAAATTATTTTTGAAGAGTTTATTGAAGGTGCCAACTTTAAAGGCGATACAGTTGGAATCTACTAGACTGGGTGCTTAGTCAGTGGAATCAAGTTTATGGAACCCTACCTTCTTTAATGTTTGAACCCTTTCTAATCTGATTTAATAAGAAAATTTTTCACTTTTATATTCAAGTCTTACCATATTAGACTTCTGTGATAAAATTCCCACTTTGACATTTTTAAGTGTAAAGTTACATAATGTTGCTTTTCTGAGTCCTGTTGTTATTTATTGATTATATCTTGAGTTTGTAGTTTTATTATATTTTGTAGCTGCTGTGATTTTATTGATGTTTTTAATTTATTTTGTGAACTGTTGTTGGCTGATTTGACCTGGAACAAATTGATTAGAAATGAAATTAAAAGACATGAAATAAAATGAAAAATATAGTCTGGAGCTGACTGAATGGCTCTTCTTGCAGTCCTTTAATTCCTAGCAATGTCCTTCAAAATGATCATTTGAAGATTTCTATCTTCTTTATCTCACTGTTTCTAAATATTCAGCATTCACAGATCCACACAATTATTAATATAATAATTGACTGAAGTATTCTGATCCTTGTTGTCATAGAAATAATATTATTTTATACAGCTTTTTCATGTTCTTTCTCCCTATGATTAATCAGTTCTTCAGTTCACCAGCATACCAGCTAACTTTTTTAAAAAGTGTATTTACTGAACAAGTTGTGGAATGTATGTCCTGTAGGTAAATGCGACACTGAGAAAGGCAAATTTGATCTATACCTCTGTAGCTGGATCAGTTAGCAAAAATGCAGGAGTCATTGCAGCCACTGAGATTAAATTTTAGAAAAAGCACACAATGGCAAGAGATATAGCTGAAACCAGGAACAACCAGGAAAGGATATTAAGGACCAGAGCACTAGAAATACTTGGTAAAAGAAACATTCCTAGTTTTATGTGAAGTCACATTCCACAGAAGTCCCAACTATAACATTTCTATCTTCATATATTTATCTCATAACATGAAATTATTTTTGCATATACAGGTGAAACTCAAAAAAATAGAATATCATGCAAAAATTCATTTATTTCAGTAATGCAACTTAAAAGGTGAACCTAATATATGAGATAGACTCATTACATGCAAAACAAGATAGTTCAAGCCATGATGTGTCATAATTGAGATGATTGTGGCTTACAGCTCATGAAAACCCCAAATCCACAATCTCACAAAATTAGAATATTGTGAAAAGGTTCCATATTCTAGGCTCAAAGTGTCCCACTCTAATCAGCTGATTAAGCCATAACACCTGCAAAGGGTTCCTGAGCCTTTAAATGGTCTCTCAGTCTGGTTCAGTAGGAATCACAATTATGGGAAAGACTGCTGACCTGACAGTTGTGCAGAAAACCATCATTGACACCTTCCATAAGAGGAAAAGCCTCAAAAGGTAATTTGCAAATGAACTTAGATGTTCCCAAAGTGCTGTATCAAAGCACATTAATAGAAAGTTATGTGGAAGGAAAAAGTGTGGAAGAAAAAGGTGCACAAGCAGCAGGGATGACCACAGCCTGGAGAGGATTGACAGGAAAAGGCCATTCAAAAGTGTTGGGGACTTTCACAAGGAGTGGACTGAGGCTGGAGTCAGTGCATCAAGAGCCACCACACACAGATGGATCTTGGACATGGGCTTCAAATGTCGTATTCCTCTTGTCAAGCCGCTCCTGAACAACAAACAATGTCAGAAGCTTCTTACCTGGGCTAAAGAAAAACAGAACTGGTCTGTTACTCTGTGGTCCAAAATCCTTTTTTTCTGATGAGAGCAACTTTTGCATCTCATTTGGAAACCAAGGACCCAGAGTCTGGAGGAAAAATGGAGAGGACACACTGCAAGATGCTTCAAGTCCAGTGTGAAGTTTCCACATCCTGTGTTGATTTGGGGAGCCATGTCATCTGCTGATGTTGGTCCACTGTACTTCATTAAGTCCAGGGTCAATGCAGCTGTCTACCAGGAGATTTTGGAGCACGTCATGCTTCCTTCCTCAGACGAGCTTTATGGGGATGCTGACTTCATTTTCCAGCAGGACGTGGCACCTGTCCACACTGCCAAAAGCACCAAAACCTGGTTCAATGACTGTGGGATTACTGTGCTTGATTGGCCAGCAAACTCACCTGACCTGAACAGCATAGAGAATCTATGGGGCATTGCCAAGAGAAAGATGAGAGACACGAGACCGAACAATGCAGAAGAGCTGAAGGCTGCTATTGAAGCATTCTGGTCTTCCATAACATCTCAGCAGTGCCACAGGCTGATAGTTTCCATTCCATGCCTCATTGAGGCAGTAGTTGTTGCAAAAGGGGCCCAAACCAAGTATTGAGTACATAAGCCTGCTTATACTTTTCAGAGGTCCGATATTGTTCTATGTACAATCCTTGTTTTATTGATTGCATGTAATATTCTAATTTTCTGAGATTGTGCATTTGGGATTTTCATGAGCTGTAATCATCACAATTATGACACATCATGGCTTGAACTTGCTTTGCATGTAATGAGTCCATCTCATATATTAGGTTCACCTTTTAAGTTGCATTACTGAAATAATGAACTTTCGCACGATATTCTAATTTTTTGAGTTTCACCTGTAGTCCTTCCTTCCTTCCTTCCTTCCTTCCTTCCTTCCTTCCTTCCTTCCTTCCTTCCTTCCTTCCTTCCTTCCTTCCTTATTTTTTTATGGTTAAGCTGACTTTAAAGTGTTGGGATATAATAGAAAATCAGATTTGAATGGGAAAACTCCTTTATAAAATCAATTACAACAGTTCTAGCAACTGTCCATGGCAACCATTCCCATTATGCACAATATTACGCAGGCTAGCACAAATATAAAATTAGGTGAAACAAGTTCAAGAAAAATATATTTTTCCTGAAATATTGACATTTATCATGCAAAAGGGAAAGAGAACATTAATCTGCATTAACTCCTAAATGGCTTACTATGACCCCTGTTTTGGCAATGGCAGTTGTGTTCTGTTGAACGTTGTAAGAGACAATGTAGGGACAGTGATGCTGCTTTACACATTTACTGTATATTGTATGTGTATATGGCAGTGTTGGGATTCAAAAAATATTACTACCGGTTCTGTGGGCATGGCTTGGTGGGCATGGCAGAGGAAGGATACTGCAAAATCTCCAGTCAGAGGTGGTATTTGCCAGTTCTTCAAACTACTCAAAAATTTCCACTACCGGTTCTCCAGAACTGGTCAGAACCTGCTGAATACCACCTCTGATATATGGATAGTATATATCCAATTTCCGTATCTTCCATAATATCTGGAAGAAAGGAAAAACAAAGTGTTAGGATGGTCAGGAGGGTCTATAAATCTAAAGTTTGTGCCTTAGATCGAAGGGAACATTTTAATGAATACATTATTTCTTTCTTATTAGTTACTTTGTCACTTCTCATCAGGTTAGGGTGAGATACCAGTGCCTCCTCCTTAACTAGCCCCTACAGCAATCAATGTTGATGCGCTCTGGGAAAGAGAGTGATTGTTCTTTATTGTTATAATTAGAAGACATAGTATACATTTTAAAACATAATATTAGAGTTGCTTTCTGTGATCCTCCATCCTCAGTTCCTTATCATGGCTGGGTGGTGATGGTTTTGAGGTTGGAGCAAAGAATGTTGGTAGTTTATGCTAAGATTATATGCTCTCAGTAGGGTCACCCAAAACATGAAAATTATCCCAGCTGCCCAGCTAAAACAAGTAGGCAGTGCTATATTGGGCAACAGAAATACCAGGAAGATGCCAGAGGCAGATGATCGTTTTAGTAACAATGGCAAAAGCTTCAATTCATATTGTTCAGAGAAAGCAATCATAAAGCATTCCTGTATTTTTACTTAGGGAAGCTCATGGATAAAAACACGTAATACGATTGAGAATAAAGTGTCAGTTGATGGGCTCTACAGGTCTGGTGGCCCTCAACATTATACTGAGGAACAACATTGAACCCAGAATAATAGAGTTGGAAGGGACAATAGGGGTATTGTTGTTCAACTTGCTCAAATGAAAGACCCTATACTGATCATATTGATAGAGCTAGATTAAAGCCTTCAGAACATCTAGTTGCTGATGTTGCCATATGGGGAAAGAAAATTCAAAGGTGCAAAGATGGAATTGTAGTAGGAACATGGAACGTGAGAGGCATGAAAATAGGAAAACTGAACACAATGAAAGATGAAAAGAAACTATTAAAAATTGACATCTTAGGCATCAGTGAACTGATATAGTCTGGGATTGGACATTTTCAGTGAATAGGTCACACTATTATACAGGACATGAAAAACAAAGGAGAAATGGTGTTGCTTGTATAGTTGGCTACCATGCAGTCTATTAATAAATAATATTGATTAGATGTTTGGGTTGCATCAATCATGTGAAGCTGTGTGATGTGCCTAGAAAAATGGAAATCCCAACACATCTATTTTTTTCTTATAAAATGTACAGTTCAGGAAGCTACAGTTTGGATAGAACCTAATGAAACAGATTAGCTCCAGCTTGGCAAAGGAGTGTGTGATAAGGCTTCATACTCTCCCTTATTTATTCAACCAATGTATATTAAGGGAAGCTGCTTTCAAAACTGGAGGAAGCTACACTACGCTGTTGACTCCAGCCTGATAGTCAAGAATGCAAAAGATCTTCAAACCCTAGCATCAGAATCAAAGAGCACAATAATAAAAGGAACTAAAAGTAAATACAAAGAAGATCAAATTAATGACAATAGATAGAATAACCAGTTATAGAACTGACAGTGAAAAAGTCAAAATGGTGACAATTTTCTACCTATTAGGCTCAATCATTAACATTAAAGGAACAAGCAGTCAAGAAATATGCCACTGACTAGCACTCGGTAGAACAACCATGAAGGCCTTGGAAAGATATTCAAATGCTGTCTACTTCTATGTCTACTTCTAAAAATATCAGAATTGTGCAAGCCATAGTAGGCCTTGTGTTATCCTATGGAAATGGAAGCAAGATAGGAAAGTATTGATGCTTTTGAATTTTGATGTTGGACAAGACACCAGTGGTGACAAGACACCATTGTGTAGAATTAAGAAAGCAAAGCTGATATGTCATTGAACACAACAACTCAGAATTTTCATTTGAGGTACAAATTACCAACTTCAAATTATCCTACTATGACACTCTGGAAAGACCCAGCTCACTAGAAAAAGGTATAATACTGTGAAAGTAGAAGAAAAGAGACGAGAATGACCAGCAATTACAAAGGTGGATGAACTCAGTTAAAGAGGTGATGGATGCACCTTTGGGAGACATGAAAGAACAGGTTAGGGATATATCATTTTGAAGAAAATACATGTGGTTTCTTGGAGTCAAAAATGATTTGATATCATGTAATCAGTTGTATGGCTGGTATAAATGTTCTGTTATATACCTGACTGATATATATTGGCCTCCCATTGGGACAATAATAAATTTGGCTAGAAGTTGGGGGCAGATGGAACATATGGGAATGGAGATGGGAATGGAGATAGAGAAAGAGATGGAGAGAATTGTAATCCATAAAATGGTAGCCAGATACAATATTTGACAATTACTGAGTGAATAGGAATAGTACATCTCCAACACTTCAAGCTGTCTTGCAGCACCATCTTTTCTTATGAGAAGATGGTGCTTGTGCTTTCTCTTATCTCTAGCACACAGAATGTCCACTGATGGCCAAGGCTTACTTATGTCCTGCTTTCCTAGTTAGCTTATCAGAAGACCTCAGCAAGGTTGGCTGGAATCTTACAGTGGTGGGATTCAAAATTTTTTACTGCCAGTTCTGTGGGCATGGCATGGCTTGGTGGACGTGGCTTGGTGGGTGTAGCTTGGTGGGTGTGGCAGGGGAAGGATGCTGTAAAAACTCTATTCCCACCACACTTCAGGGAAAGGATATTGTAAAATCTCCATTCCCTCCCCACTCCTGGGGGAAGTTTACTGCAAAATCCCATTCCCTCCCCACCCTGCTAACCTGCTTTCCAGCTCCATTCTCCTGTGCAGGGGAACAAAAGAAGACCAGGCCAATCATCTGGGAATCAGGAGGCAGAGAATAGATGGGGGCAGGGACAGTCAGAGGTGGTATTTGCTGGTTCTCCAAACTACTCAAAATTTCCGCTACCAGTTCTCCAGAACTGGTTAGAACCTGCTGAATACCACCTCTGATCTTGCATTTGTAGAACTTTGACATCATACACACCAAATCCTTCATCACGTCCACCTCCTCAGAAAATAGTCAGTTGCCCAATGGCTGACAGCTGCCTTCCTAGTTAAGGAGAAGAAGAAGGAATGGAAAAGAGAGGAAAAATATTATCCCACTCCCTACCCACCCCTGTTTAATGTTCAAGCCAGTGAAAAACATATAAGTATGGCTGCAGTTATAGGGGTGTGTATATGGGGACAAGCCACTTAACTCAATGGAACATGTCATAGCTTAGATAGATGATAGAGACATATAGAGAGGTGATATGTATGTGTATGTATGCACACACATACTAGATTTCCTGGGGATTACCAGCAACATTAGTCTCTAAGATTGTGGCTGAATAATTTTGGATCTATTTGACAGCCAAGGACATATGGGTGATTGCATTCTAGATGAGTGAGACTTTATTTGATTCATGGTAAGATAGGGAAGATGAAGGAGCTTTGCACCCATCCAGCCCAGGCTGGTCATTTAATGTCTTTCCCTTGAGTCCATGAGGCAAAAGAAAAGTGTGCCCATTCACTGCCTGTCATGTTCTTTTTCAGTCTTGCTTGCGGTCTCTCTCAGAGTTGAAGAATTGCTCTCAGGAGAGCTATTGACCAGGGCGGGGGCGTGGACTCGCTTGCTTTAGCCTGTCAGTCAGGGCATTGATCTATTGAAGTAAGTGATGAGCCTGTATAATGCCTGGCCACACTTCACATCAGATGTCTTGTGCCTGATCTGCCAGGGATTGGAGGGGAGGGGAAGATATTACTCTCAGCTCCGGATCACTTCATCACTATTGCCCAAATGCCAGAGCTGATTCATACAGCCAGGCATTGTATAAGAACATGGGAAACCCCTCTTTAAACATCAGAGCAGAAACAAAATGGGATCTCAGTACAAAGAATCTTGTCAGATGTTATTTCGTTAAGACAATTCCCTCTGTTCAGGATGTGGAAGCAGATCTAACAGTCTGCAACATTAATATGCCTTGAAATCAGGGGTGGGATTCTACCAGTTCGCACCTATTCACTAGAACCGGTTGTTAACATTCTAAGCAATTCGGAGAACCCGTTGTTAGAAGAAATTACTGGCCTAATCCTGTAAGGAAGGCAGGAAGGAAACATTCTGGTATTGCTTACAGAAACTGCCTCTCTGTTAACCCTTATTACATTCTTGGCAGGATTAGACTTCCTGTCTCAGGAACTTCTCTAGAGTTTTTTTCCGCTGCTTTGCTGGTACTTTGCTCATGTGAAGTGACCATTCAAAGTTATAATGGCACTGAAAAAAGTGTCTTATGACCATTTTTCACACTTACGACTGTTGCAGCATCCCCACAGTCATGAGAGGCCAGGCGAGGAGATGTGTGCCTCGATGTGAGTGATATTGAGTTGGCCACACCTAGCCAATAACATGACCACCAAGCCATGTCCACCCAGTCACATGACCACCAAGCCACACCCACCACCTAAGCCACGCCCACAGAACCGGTTGTTAAAATTTTTGAATCCCATCCCTGCTTGAAATTATTTTATTCTTTTCCTGGAACTAAGACTCACTGAACTGTTGTTAATCTCCCTTCTGTTTTATTTTATCCATTTTCCACAGAAAGCAGCACTGGTATTCTCTTTAAAACAAAACCAAAGAACATGGCCCCCACAAGCTTTCTTTGAATTTGAAGATGACAGTATTTCTGTTATTAAATTCTGAGGGTGTTGCTTTTCTGACCAAGGCTGGTGTTAGGGTAAATAGCTTTCTATGCTTCCTTATTGGTTGGTTTAACTAATATAAAATATAGCATTTAATGTATCTTGTCTAAGACTACTAAAAGGGATAAAAGAATGTAGCTCCAGATTTTTTGTAACTCTAAACTTCATGCTCTTATCTAGCATTCAGGCATTCTAAGAACAGTGTCTTTTTGCTTTCTTTTGTTGTGTTGTTCTAGCCCTCTGCAGATAGTACACTCAGCAATATTAAGCCTCCAAGCATAGCTTAGTGTTGCTTTCAGCTCGATGTCCAAGGCAAACCCTCAGCTTGGCCATCCAGAAAGGTCCTCCTTGTAATTCATTAAAAGAGCGGTTTATTAGATAGAGCGGGACGTGGTAGTTCAATGGTTAAGATGCTGAGCTTGTTGATCAGAAAGGTTGGCAGCTTGGTAGTTCGAAACTGAACAAGGACAGATTTAACCTGGAAATAAGGAGAAACTTTCTGACAGTGAGAACAATCAACCAATGGAACAGCTTGTCCTCAGAAGTTGTGGGAGAGCCCCCACTTGCGACTTTCAAGAAGAGATTGGACTGCCATCTGTCAGAAATGGTGTAGGGAGTAAGAAGTTGGACTAGATGACCTACAAGGTCCTTTCCAACTCTGATTATCTGTTATCTGTTGTCTCTTGCACCGCATAACGTAGTGAGCTCCCATTATTTGTCCCAGCTTCTGCCAACCTAGCAGTTCGAAAGCATGTAAAAATGCAAGTAGAAAAATAGGGACCACTTTGGTGGGAAGGTTACAGCGTTCTGTGTGCCACATGACCATGGAGACATCTTCGGACAGCACTGGCTCTTCGGCTTTGTAACGGAGATGAGCACCACTCCCTAGAGTCGGGAACGACTAGCATGTATGTGTGAGGGGAACCTTTACCTTTTATACTAGATTGATAAAGAGATGGATGGGGCAAGGAAAATGCTCTTACCTTGGGATTGATTTTATAATTAAGTGTTTCTTTTATTTATTGACTATGAAAAATGCCACATGGTTGTTCCTGTTGAGCTACTCAGCAATCAGAAGGAAAGCAGTACTTGTCTGAATGTCAGGCTGACAATAACAATACAGAGTGATTTATGTAGTCTTAAAATTTCCAGGGAACCTTCAGCTCTTCAGCAGAACAGGCATCTTCCACCCTGTCCTGCGCACACAACGTGGACTTCCTCAAGCGAGAGAAATTGTTTATTTCTATTTATTTGTCACTGTTGAGAGTATTTTTTATTGGTTTGCTCTTTAATTCGGATTTTTTTTTTCCTCATGGAGACTCAGTCAGTTTTCATTACTACCGGAAATAAGATTCAAGCTGGTTGGAGCCAAACTAATCAATGAAGAATTAAAGGGAAGAAGCTTGGCTAAAGCTATTGGTGATGCTAAAAATGAAAAAGAAAAAAAAAGTGCAAATAAATACATACATAAATTTAAAATCTGCTTTTGCTTTGTTCAGAAGAAAGCACAAACCTTTTTCTTATCCTTATTTTATCTCATAGTCAGTTTTGTTTTGATTTGTTGTTGTTTTTTTAAACTATGTGACCCTACAGTTTTCTTTTTTAAATTGTAGTATCATACCCTAGCATGATGTGGAGTCACTTGAAAATGATCCAAGAAAAGTGTCAGCTTTAAAGTGTCAACTTTAGAAAGGTGTCTAAAGGTTCAACGTGGGTTGAGTTGAGAGTTTTCATCGACAAATTGGAGAGCTGGTTTTGAAAAACCAGTGGTTATAGCAAAAGAGACCCAGAAATTTCTGCCTTCCACAATACTCTTTTTTATCCAGCTGGTCCCTGGCTTCCTTTTCATGCTAACCCCAGTTTGGTGAGTACAAAATCTGGACTGGTATTTCTTAAAATCAAGACAGATCATGGAATGGATGAACACTTTATCAAATGTATGAAGCCATCCATCCATTGTGATTCTGAGCAGCAAAATAATGGTACTAAACACAAACAGTTAATACATGCTGAAATGATCAATATCATGATTACTATTAAAAATAAGAAAAAAAAACTAAAAAAGAAGACTATGACATGAAGTGATGTTATTAAATAATGTAGCCACCTTAATAACTCACCAGGTCAGAGGCACAATTAGATTTTGAGAGACCTTTGGAAAGTCAAAAGTAATGAAACCAGCTCATGTTGGTGAGGTTGAGGAGGATATCCCATAGAATGGTAACTGGTACACAGGTATGGCCTATGATTCCTGAAATTATAGAATCGGGCTGCATTAGCCACATCTATGATTCAAAAGGAAATCAGTTTGATGTTTCCTTTATGGAGGCTAGGCTAGTTAATGCTTGGTTTTCATGGTGTAATGGTTACTCTATGCTGTTCTATTAAATGAAAAGTGTGGAATATTGATGATGCTGATGCTTTTCAGATGATGCTGAACTACAACTCCCAATCGCCCTAGAAAGAAGAGCCAATGAATGTAAGGAATTGTAATTTAATATTGGTATAGCAGTTAAGAAACTGAGAGATTGTGTATCCCTTAGATATGGAAATCAGCTGGGTTACTTTGGGCCCATCTCATTCTCTCAGCCCAACCCATCTCATAGGGAAGGAGGAATATTATGTATGCTTCCTTATTTCAACAAAATAAAGGCAGGTTCTAATTTAATAAATCAGCAACTTCTAGAGAGTTCTGTTATGTCATCCCTGCAGGATGGAAGCATGAGCAGAAGACTTGTGACAAGCCCTTTGCCTTCTGCCTTGATCATTTCTCAAGAACCAACCTGCTTTTTCATCCACAAGCCTCTGTACAATTCACATCTCCAACTGGAAAAGCAACGGGGAAGAAGGGAGTTAGGGGTGAAAAGAGTGACCTAAACAATCAAACTCCAAATGTCATTTGCTTCCTCCTGCAGTTGTCAAATGCACCCATTTGACCCCTAGTTTTGGTCATGAGAGTAAACACATGGGAGTCTAGTCTATTCATTTGGAAAGTCCATAGTCCAGGAGCAGGAAAGAAAATTTCTCTGCAATTCCATCTAGATGTGTCAAAATGTCTGTTTGAAAACTTGGGAGAGTTTGATCAATTATTATCAGTAGGAACAGCCTGGACCGAGTTTTCTCTCAGTTGATGGGACTTTATTTTAATGTAAAAAGAAGAAAAAGAAAAAAATGTTGATGTTTACTGAAGGCAAAGAAAAGCATTGTGTTGAATGCTTGTCTGCTAGTCCTCTCTTGGAAAGTTAACCTGGTTGCCTTGCTTAATTACAGACATTTCTATTAGTATTTCAAATGATATTGAATAATATTTCCACATTTCATACAAACTGTTTTTGAATATGCTGCTCTAATACAGAATCAGTCAGTTTTGACTTATTGCAATGAACAAAATGGCTTTTTATCTTCTTTTTTAACACTTGGGAGGTAATAAAGATCATTCATTTTTATTAACTTGGGGAGGGAATATGTAGGTATTTAGCTTTCTGGAAAAAGGAAGGTGTAACCAATGTAATTTATGAAGCATGGAGACTGTAATCTTTCAAAGTCTGATGGTGTCATATCTTGCTACCTATAGAGCAATTGTTCTCATCCATAAGCTCCAACAAGAGAAAGCAAAAACGTCAATCACAAATACTTAGTGACAAATGGCTCTAGGACAGCCAACAATTTATGGTTCTGAGAAAAGTTGTCTCACAACCAATTAGGAAAGAAAGTTGCTGGTTGATAAAAACATTATAAAATATTTTTAGAAATGAGCCTGTTCATGATAATTTCTGACAAAGACAAATTTTCCAACTCAGTGGGGCCAGTGCAAGAAAAAAAAAAATTACATGGCGGTGGTTTAATCACATAGAAGTAATAATGAGGATGGTATAGCAAAACAATTATATGAAGGAACAGTTGATGGGTTGAAAAGGAAAACAAAAACAATAAAGTGATGGTTGGATGGAATTGATAAGACCCTCCAAAAGAAAGATGAGAAGTTTGAAGGACAAAATGCAGATTATTTATTTATTTATTTATTCAATTTATATACCGCCGTTATCCCGAAGGACTTAGGGCAGTGCACAGCCAACTAAAACAATACATATAAAAAAGTTAAAACAGAATTAAATATGGGCTGCTCCCAGATCTAAAACCCTCAATACTAAAACCATAATTAAAACCCAATTTAAAGTCAATTTAAAATCAGCCCAGGCCGGCCTGCTCAAAGAGCCAGGTCTTCAAATCACGCCTGAACACCCTCAGGTCGGTGGTCATTCTCAACTCTGGGGGGAGCCCCTTCCAGAGAGCAGGTGCCCCCACAGAGAAGGCCCTGTTCCTCGGGGTCACCAGGTGGCACATGGAGGCTGTCGGGACCCGGAAGAGGCCCTCCCTGTGGGAGCGCACCGGACGGTGGGAGACTACTGGCAGAACGCGGTCTTGCAAATAACCTGGTCCGATGCCATGGAGCACTTTAAAGGTCAAAACCAGAATCTTAAAGCGCACCCGGAAGGCCACTGACAACCAATGCAGCTCACGCAGGAAAGGCGTCACATGAGAGCTGCTAGACGCTAACATAACCACTCGCATGGCTGCATTTTGCACCAGTTGAAGCCTCCGGGTGCTCCCCACAAGGAGCCCCATGTAGAGGGCCTTACAGTAATTCAGGCGGGAGGTGACCAGGGCATGAGTGACCGTGCGTAAGGCGTCCCGATCGAGAAAGGGCCGCAATGGCACACCAGGCGAACCTGATGAAAAGCCCCCCTGGAGACGGCCGTAATATGATCTTCCAATGACAGCTGTGCATCCAGGAGGATGCCTAGATTGCGAACCCTCTCTGTGGGGGCTAAGAACTCACCCCCAATAGCCAGTGATGGAGTCAGCTGACCATATTGGGACGCCGGAAACCACAGCCACTCAGTCTTGGAAGGGTTGAGTTGAAGCCTGTTCCTGCCCATCCAATTCCGCACAGCCTCCAGGCACCGGGACATAACCTCCACAGCATCGTTGGGGTGGTTTGGGGTAGAGATGTAGAGCTGAGTGTCATCCACATAAAGATGACATTTTACCCCAAAACCACGGATGATCTCCCCCAGCGGCTTCACATAAATGTTGAACAAGAGAGGGGAGAGGACCAACCCCTGAGGCACCCCACAAATGAGGGTCCTAGGGGTGGACCTCTCCCCCCCCATCAATACAAATTGCAAGCGGTCAGAGAGGAAGGAGGAGAACCACCGCAAGATGGTACCTCCAATTCCCAACCCCTCCAACCGCTGCAATAAGATACTATGGTCGATAGTATCAAAAGCCACCGAGAGATCTAATAGGACCAGGACAGAGGAATAATCTGTCACGGGCCCTCCAGAGAACATCAACCAACGCGACCAATGCTGTTTCAGTACTGTGCCCAGGCCTGAAGCCCGATTGGAAGGGATCTAAATATGTCGCTTCCTCCAGGTACTGAGGGAGCTGAGACTCCACCACACTCTCCACAACCTTCACCACAAAGGAGAGGTTGGAGACTGGATGATAGTTATTCAAAAGTGCTGGGTCCAGGGCAGGCTTCTTGAGGAGAGGCCACACCACCGCCGTTTTCAGGGCAGTAGGGAGCGACCCCTCCCTCAACGAAGCATTGACAATCCCCTGGAGCCAGCCTTGTGTCACCTCACCTGAGGTAGAAACCAACCAGGAGGGGCACGGGTCCAACAAACATGTGGTGATGTTCAGCTGCCCCAGCAACCTGTCCACGCCCTCGGCAGTCACAGGATCAAACTCCTCCCAGATAACCATCTCAAGACTTGCCCCGGCCACCTCCCCCGGGACCACCCAACTGGAGTCCAGCTTGTCCCGAATCTGAGCGATTTTATTGTGCAGAAATTGGGAAAACCTCTCTTGCCCTGCAAGAGGTCCTCCCGCGCTCTTGGCTCAAGCAGGGAGCGAGTCACTCTAAACAGGGCGGCAGGCCAATTTTCTGCCGATGCAATAAGGGCGGAGAAGTGCGAACGCTTCGCCGCCTGTATTGCCACTAAGTAGGTCCTAATATAGGACCTCACCTGTGTCCGGTCAGATTCATTGCGACTGGCCCTCCAGGCGTCTTCCAGACATCTTTTCCGGCACTTTATCTCCCTCAGCTCCTCCATAAACCACGGAGCTGGATGGGATCTGTGCTGAGTCAGAGGTCGCAAAGACACAACTTGGTCGAGAGCCTCAGCGGCCAACCTATCCCAGGTGGCCACTAAGTCTTCAGCCGAGCTGTGAGCCAGAGTCTCAGGAAATGGCCCAAGCTCTGTCTGGAACCGTTCAGGATCCATCAGGCGCCTGGGGCAGAACCATCTCCTCGATTCCACCTCCCTGCGGTGGGGGGTGGCGGCACAGAAGTCAAGCCTAAGAATAGAATGGTCGGACCATGACAAGGGTTTTATAACTAGATCCCCAAAACTACGATCACTCAGCCACTGAGCAGAGACAAAAATCAGGTCCAGTGAGTGAAGCAGTATGTGGAATGATAGCAATACCGTAGGAGTAGCACTTAGAATTATATACTGCTTCACAGTGCTTTACTGCCCTCTCTAAGCGGTTTACAGAGTCAGCATATTGCCCCCAATAATCTGGGTCCTCATTATACTGACCTCAGGATGGAAGGCTGAGTCAACCTTAATCTGGTAAAGATTGAAATATGGAGTAGCTTTTCTTTTTTAAGTTTTTTTTTAAGAGTTAGCAAGCTCAAACTCACCTCTTCTTACTTATTAGGAGTCATGGGTTTTAAGTATAGATAAAACTTGTAAAAACAGGAGTATGTGACAACTTCACACAATGCATCTACCCATGATTAATTCAACCAACTGTCTACGTTGTTTGGATTCGCAGTATGCCATATTAAAAGATGGCTGACTAAATACTGGTTCTGTAAATTGCATAAAACTATTTTGTGGAGTATTAACACAATACTTCAATATGTTAATATGTTTGATTGTAGCTTAGTGTGATGCATCACCTTGTTATTAGACTTTATGTATCAAGCTTTATACCTTTGGGTATTGTAGAAGTCAAAACAATAGCAATTTAATCAATAAGTCATGATTAATCAAACTCTGGCTTAACATGATGCATGAAATCTGCTTTTACTTTTCATAATCATTCCATGTACATTTGTTTCCAGCCAAGATAATGTGATTGATTTTTTCTTCTTCTTTCTCTTGCTTTTTAAAAATTCTTCTCACTATCAAATAGGGAAGGGAATGCTTGAAACAGTTTTTACAATGTTTTATGGCTCTTTTACTGCAATCTGGAGAGCCTCTCAACTAAAGCACCATCATTTTGTCATTCTCTTGATTGAGCAGCTACTTCCAGAGGATATATCTGCAGCAAATTACATTCCTCTCTTCATTTTAAGTAATGGCTTTGGAAAGCAAGTGCCAATTCAGGGAGGCAAAGGAGTTGAAGAGAATCACTTGTTGAATCCTCAACCCACAGAGGAAAGTGTTTTGTTTTTTTAAAAAGGTGGCACAAAACACAAAATGTTTTGTGTTCAATGGATCAGAGATACAGGATTAAAACAAACCACGCTGAACATTCTACATTCATTATAAGTCTTCTGCAAGCCTGCCTATTCATAACCCAAATTATGCACAGTTACATCAATATTAAGCTCTGTTCAGCATTAATGCTTTGTGTCAACAGATACAGCCAGCATACATATGTAATAGAGAACCTAGTACAACAGCATTCACAGACTACATTGAACCAAATCATGGTTTGTTTTGTATTGGTTAACCTGTCACATAATGTGTTTTTTCTCAACAAGCCAGTATGAGATAATCCATGGTGTATCTTGAGAGTCTGACTCATTTTCATTGTCTCATGCTATGCTGAGAGGTCCTGGCTTAATGCTTCAATCTAATAATCCATGATAACATGCATATCTTGAAATGATGATAAACAGCATATTTCATCTCTAGGATTTCTTGATCCAAAGTGTAGAAGTCTTTCATTTTAAAAAGGATTGCATTCATTTTATTTTTATGCTAGTCCTCCTTTCAAAAGATCTAATATGAATGTGAAAGTGAACTTAATAGAGTAACTATAAAGCAAAATACATTTATATACAAATGTTTTTAGACCAGCTTATGAGTCCATTCTTATCAATGCAAGGTATAATTTATGAATCAGGTTCACATACAATTAAATAGAGCTCTTGAGCTCCAACCTATTCTTGAAGGCCAGACCTTTGGAATAAATAGAGGGCAACTTTGAAAAGCCATTGTTGACTATGAATGAATGTTTTTGAGGAAACTTGATCCAATACATTTCTTCTCAGATGGCATTCTATAACAAATAATTAAAATAAGAAAAAAAATCATAGCACTCTAAGTTGAAAGGAGGAAATATATGAAACAGATGCAAATGGTTTGTGCTGATGAGAAGATATGTGGGTTGGATGAGTAATTAAATCTGCTTTCCATCAGTCTGGAACAACATCAGGTCAACTCTGCCTGACAGCATTAAGAGAAAATTATTGCTTTGTCCTAAAAGAAGAGAACCTGCATCCTTTCATATTTGTTACAGTTTGACTCCTCTCAGCTCTCTGTGATGGCTGACGGGGGAATGTTAATAATCCAAGAACATCTGAGAAGCCATTATTATACTCAGGGGAGTATAATAATACACTGATGGAACCTCCATTTTTTCAAGCAATAGGATAATTTAGCAGAACTTCTAATAGACAAATCAGAAAAAGTAAACACATTTCTTATGTCTAATCACTGCTGTTTGTTCTTACTGTTTTCAAGTAATTGTTTATTTCACAGCAGCAACAGACAAGATGCATTAACTGTCACCTGCAAGAGGAAATACAAGTAAATCACAGATAGAAAGGGTGAATAGCAATTACTCAAGTGTCAGATTGAGACTACACTAAAAGTAGGCAGTGGGAAATCTATAAAGGACATTACGCTTTGACAGGAGTGAGGAAATTGCCTAATTGAACCTCTTTCATATTCCTTCTCATCCAAATAATAAAAGGAAATAAATCAAATGCATTGAGAAGACCCAGTCCCCGACAATTGTCAGTGGCATTTGGCCATACTGGTCATTTCCCTTCTGTTTCATTGAACCACTCTTTGAAACATTTATGTTGTAAAGCTGGGATGTGCTTAAATATTTCCACTTTGAGAAAAGAAAATCATCTTAGACAAAGTTCCCCCTGCAAAAAGGGAAGGACAAAGGAAATTAATCCCAGTTGTGAACCTGTACCTCTTGAGAGGTGGCTTCATTTTTTTTTTCATTATTTTATTAGGGTATAAAGTTTTATTATATGGTATAAAGTCTCCTCCCTTGGGCAGAGGGTTTGACTAGAAAACCTTCATGGCTCCTTCCAGCCCTATGATTCTATGACTCTAACCGATTAGGCTGTTAAATTTATGCCCAGATACAGATTTGTGAATGATACAAGTATGCCATTAATAAATTATTTGAAAAAAAAAATGCTTTCTATAAGCGTATGGTATAAGACCACAAGAGACAGAGCACGTGTTATACTAAACACAATCTGTTTGTGTAAAACCCATTTGTGTACTAATGCACACATCTATTTCTCAATATCAGGGCATCTGGAAATGTTTTGTTGGTTACCTTCTGAATTGGATGGGTGCATTAGATGCACAGAAAGGGGCTATTAGTTGCACATGAGAAAAGCTTTTCAGCCCCAAGGACCACATGCAGAGCTAGATAATAACTTGGAGAGAAGTACACTCATGCACAGATAAGCAAATGCAAACATAATCTCACACACACACACACACACACACACACGAAAGGGAAAAACTTCTTTCCCTTTTCTCTGTGATATTTCTCAGTTGATATATATGAAAAGAATGCTAAAGTATTCATTTTTTTTTTTTGCTTGCTCTTTTTGTATTACTGACATTGCAGTCTGCTGATTCTAATTCTCTCCAGGACCATAGAAATATGATCGGACAAAGGGTCAGACCTTCTAGCTCAAGGCTGCACAGTTGAGGTTAACTTAAGGACCATTTGACAAGGGCTACACTTCAATAATGGATATGGTCAGGTCCCCGATTTGGAAGGAAAGGGTAAGGCACTTTCCGCCCCCCCTTAAACTGCATCTAAATCCTCAATATTGTGGGAAATGTCTGGAGGGAATGTTTTATTTGGAGGGCTGGAGGCCACAGAATACATGCTGTAGGTCACATGCAGCTTAAACCCCTATTTCAACTGCTATTGTAATAGGGCTTAAGCACCAAATTTTCAACAAGAGGCCACATTCTTAAAAATCCCAGTTCTTATTAGGCTCATGGACATACAAGTCAGAACATGAGTTGTTCCAGGTTGAAAGCAGTCATGGTAACCCTAGTCATAATATTGATAAAACAGAAATCAAGGGGGTCATGGGAAGTCATAATAGATTTTATGTAAAGATCTTGAAGACCATGTGGGTTGTAGCCTGAAGCTGTAGACTGCAATCCTTATGTTGATAATTCCCAGATTTCAAGTGAACTTCCAAATATGAAAACTGTTTGGATCTCCACTTTGAAAACATGATTATATTATGTTAGCCACAGCAAATGTATTAGGATGTAATTTTTACCCAAAGTGTCTGAAGGATAATACCAGATCTCTTATGTTAATACTGAGATGCTTCATTCACAATTTGTATGCCACCATTTTCAGGCAAGTCAAGAATCTCCTTTTTGAATAAAATGAGAAATCACAAAGCTCATATACTCATATGCTCTAGTATGGAGTTGGCTGACTATAAATCCAGAGTCTTATTTTCTCTATACTAAAGTCCATTTGTTACATTATACCCTAAAGCAGCTATTTTTAAAAGTTTTAGAAGATGTTCTAATAATCTTTCAAAAACAGAGAAAAGGGTCAACCCTGTACACAATATAAAATGGGAGGATAAGAGTTATCATTAGTTTGAACAACAGCAACATGTTTTCATCAGCAAACATAAGCTTTTATTCTGCCAATCAATACCAGGGAATTTAGAAGATTAAAAATGCCCAATGACCTGCATATTAAAGTTGTTTTCAAAGTCAGCCATTTAGTAAACTTGCTTCACTTCTGGGTTGTCACAGAAAGTAATAAGCTAGCCCAAGAATAGAAAAACTGCTATGATAAGGATGCTTTGAGACCACTAGATGGAGGAATTGACATGTAAAGGATACATAGAATCATTCAGAAATGTTTTTCAACTCAGCTATTCAGTTCCTTAACACCTAAGTACATCTCAAGTGTCTGTTCCAGATCTGAAAATTAAATGTACAAAGACAAGACAACTACCATTGTTGTTCTTTCCTGTTAAACAGCTGGGTTTCTTAGGATAAGGTGGTAGGTAGCAATGCCCTCAAGTCAAGCTGAACTTCAAGTGATGGTACCAAGGCAACTTTCTTGGCTGTGTTATGAACATAATTGGCACTTGTCTTCTTCCAGCATGTTTTTTTTTAACTTCCCAGTCTATCCAATTAATCTGGAATTACTAGGTGGTCTCCCAAGGACCAATCAGGGCCAATCTTGCATAGCTTCAATCTTATCCAAATATTGTTAGGAAACAAAGAAGAAATTTACTGCTACTCCTTTTGAGAGACATAAAGCTACAGAAACTAATCCAGCAGGAAGACAAGTTCCCCCATTCACAGAAATAATTACCCTGTGATAAGAAGTACTCAGCATTTAAAAATAGAAGATGGGATTGAAAACTAATGAATGTATGGAAACTGAAAGGCATGGATGCTGTTGATGAAATAGCATGTTGTTTCTGTGACATTTTTTTCTAAATCCTATAGATAGTTTCTCTCTCTTTTTTTTCCAGTCTGCTCCATTCCTTACTTCAGTGGTCTCCAATCTTTTTGGCTCCATGGATCAGCAGCAGTGGTGGTGGAGGGTGAGGATAACAGGGGAAAGGTATGATTTCATGCATGCAGATGGAGTTTCGTGTGCCCACTTGCGTGTCTGGTTTCCAACAGCCTGCAGATTAGGGGTTGGGGACCCCACCTTACTTTATTGCCATCATCTTACGTAATTTTTTCTTGGTAATATTATACAAATAACTAAAGCATACAAAACATTTGCTAGACCAATACTCGAATACAGCTCATCAGTCTGGAACCCGCATTACATATCTGATACTAACACAGTTGAGAAAGTCCAGAAATATTTCACAAGAAGAGTTCTCCATTCCTATACTCGTTGCAGAATACCTTATGCCACCAGACTCAAAATTCTAGACCTAGAAAACCTAGAACTACACCGCCTTCAGTCCGATCTAAATATAGTATATAAAATTATACATTGCAATGTCCTACGTGTCAATGAATACTTCAGCTTCAACCATAACAACACAAGAGCAAACAATAGATGCAAACTCAAGGTTAATCGCACCAAACTTGATTGCAGGAAATACGACTTCAGCAACAGAGTGGTCAATGTCTGGAATACTCTTCCTGACTCTGTGGTTTCTTCCCCAAATCCTAAAAACTTTAACCTTAGACTGTCTACTATTGACCTCACCCCTTTCCTAAGAGGGGGCGTGCATAAGCACACCAAACATGCCTACTGTCCCTGTCCTATTGTTTCTTTTATTTTTCTTATATGTATCCATGTATTCATAACTATGTTTTTACTTATACCTATTATCTTGTAAGCAATTGACAAATTGACAAATAAAATTTTAAAAAAGCAATATATTTTGAAGAAAGTTGGCATCTTTTGATTCTTGCTAGGTTTTTCCAGGCTGTACGGAATGGTTTGAGAGTTGACTTACACAAGGTTAAAAGTAAACGTTCCCTCAAGTGAAACTTGATGACTGAGTCTGCTTAACATGTCCATGGAATATCCTTCACCACCATATAAAAGTGACCAAGTACAGACCAGGTGTAAATTTATTTGAGGGTTGTTTTGGTCTTGTGTTATTATGGCTGTTTTGAGATTAGCCAAAGTGGTTAATACTAATATCTGCTGTGGATCAGAGGTCCAGTACTGTTGTTCAGTTAAATGTTTATACTCTGAAGCTGAAAATCCCATAAACTATGAATGCTGAATTCCCCACATGCACTGACTTAGAAATAATTCTCATTGTTCTCCTGATTAACTATGTATAGCAGCATCAATCTATAAACTATATCCATAGAATCTTCTTTAAGAAAGGCCATTTGAGAGCTATGAGTTTCTTTCTTGTGGAAAATTATAGTAATTTCCTCTCATCACACTTTTTAGCTTCTACCTCAGGGTTCTCTAACCTAAATTGGTTGGGGAATTCTGGGAGTTGAAGTTCACAAGTCTTAAAGTGGCCAAGGTTGGAGACTTTTGTTCTACTTTGCTCAAAACCACATTTTTTAAAAATAGCTCCGCTACATATATAATTCTTTCTCTTTTTCAGGAAAAACTGTCTTTTCTTTTTTAGCAATAATTCCTATGGTTTCTATAGGTCATGAGGCTCCTTGTATAGCTAGAATTTTTCACATTCCAGCTTTTTTTTAAAGCCACATTTTATCAGAAAAAGCAATAGTCAAATAGTTTATACTCATCAATAATGGTGTAAATATAAATGTGTAAAATGATGCATGGAATGATAAATAAATCCCATGGAATAAACTCTGATCTTTCAAGATAAGGCTGGGAAAAGTAAATCTACCACTAAGACAATATCACATAAATGAGTCCACCAACAATTTTATATGTTAAAAGTCTATGTTGGGGAAATGAAGGTGATATTTAAAAACAGTCTGGGGGTAATATATGGTAATGATCTGAGACAGTTCTGTAGGAAGGTAAAACATATGATTAAAAAAACAAAAGTGTATTTTTAAAGCATTTTAAAAATATAAAATAAATATTGAAATGTAATACTACCCCACTAATGAAGAGCCTCACAATGTTACTCTCATGTCATTCATTCATTCATTCATTCATTCATTCATTCATTCATTCATTCATTCATTTAATAAATTTATATGGCCACCCATTTCATATATATGACACCATAACAATTAAAACAACTAAAATTAGAAACATCATAAATAGCATAAAATAGCTGCCAAGAACACGCATAACACTCAAAATAACCACAAAATGGGATCATCCTTTACGAGTTCTATCTTATGCATGGAAGTTCAAAAATGTACATTATCTTTCAAGAACATGCTAGTTTTAATTGGATGGTAGATAAAACTCCTACCTTCTGCTTTCTGTTCAGATTCAAACAGGTAGAGATAATTACTTATATAATCAGTCCTGCTTCCATATATTGAAATAAATCTGTTCCACTAACCTGTTACTATTTATTTTGCTGTGTTCTCTCCCCTACTTTACTACTCTGTAATTTTTCTTTAAATTATACATGGAAGCAAATTTGTCTTATACTGTCCATGAAAGACTACAGGGGAAACGATAACCAAATCAGGGCAATGAGTTATTAAAAATATTCATTGAGCAGTTTACTGAGCATAGCTTAACGTAAAAGTTGGAAAATTTATTTGGGGTTCAAGAGGCAATATTGTTAAGTTTAAATTGGCTGATGTGCCCAAATGTGGAAGAAAGTTGAATTTATGTGTATTTACATATATCCATGCTGATATCCATTAAAATGCTAGACGAGCTAATGAAAAAAAGATGAATGTTCAATGTGATCTCTATTTTCCCAGATTTTATTTACTTATTTTTGGTGTTCTTTCCTGTTTGAAAAAAAAAAAACAGATTTATCTTCCAGCACTGTGCTCAGGATAGCTTTGTCGATTTAACCAATTTGACAGCCTCTATGCATTACTTTATATTTGCTGCCTCCAAAAGTCTAGCATTGACTATTTGTGACAAGAATAGAAATAGGACTAGGGACAAGGAGTGAGAGAAAATATTTTTGTAGAACAAGTCCAAACATTAGCATTAATATACTTAGTATATGCTCTAATGAGACACTTGGAAACAAAACCAGAGGACTTTGATGATATTAAATAACATTTTAGACAGAAGTGGCATTCAGCAGATTCCGACCAATTCTGGAGAACCAATAGCAAAAAATTTAAGTAGTTCGGAGAATCAGCAAATACCACCTCTGACCCCCATCTATTCTCTACCTCCCAATTCCCAGCTAATCGGTTGGGTCTTCTTTTGTTGCCCGGCACAGGAAAATGGACCTGGAAAGCAGGTTAGTGGGGTAGGGAGGGAATGGGGATTTTGCAGTAACTTTCCCCCAGGAGTGGGGAGGGAATGGGGATTTTACAGTATCCTTCCCCTGCCATGCCCACCAAGCCATGCCCCACAAGCCACGCCACACCTACCAAGCCACACCCACAGAATCGGTAGTAAAAGAAATTGAATCCCACCACTGGTTTTAGATGTCTTCTATGTAAATACTGTCAGCCTTTTGCCTAGTAATTATTATTTAATCTCTGTTAACTTGAGAGAAGGTTGAAACATGCAAGTTAACAGCAACGGTTATGTCTCAAAATACCTTATTTTCCCCACAAATCTTTCAATCATAGATTCTTTCTGCGTTGACTTTTTAGATCTGAGATACCGATGTGTGAATTCTACAAGCTTATAAAACTTCAGCTTATTCAGAGGCATGCTTGGAACTTTTTACATTTAGGTCTGATTTAAAATGTGATTCAGTTTTATTTGAGCCTTAAGATACATCAAATAGATCTGCCTACGCAGTCATGGGAAATACAAAAGGTCACTTTTAGCCTTTGTAGACATAGATTTCTGTTGTCCTTAGATCTTGAAACTGAGCAATTTTTTTTACCAGAATAAAAGGACATGATACTATTCTCAAAATCTGGAAGTCTTGCTGAGGATCTAAATTTGGCTAGTTGAGCTGCATGAAATACTGTATGTGCATTTGGCTCTCATACAGACACTGCTAGATCGATTAATTAAAAAAAAAAAAGATAAAGTAGAACAAATTCAAAAAATAGCTTGATGATCTAAAGTCAGAAATCGCTTGGTATTCAAGACCCATTATATGTCATGTCCATCAAAACTGGAGACTAAAATATCCAATCTTTATAGCTAATATAGCTAATATCTAATAATAATCAAAGAGAGAAACAATTTGGAATTAAGGAGAAACTTCCTAACAGTGAGGACAATTAACCAGTGGAACAGGTTAATTGTGAAATTGTCTAGTCCAGTGGTCCCCAAAATTTTCTTGCAGACCAACCAGTGGGCTGGGGAGAAAGAAAATTTTGGTGCTACACAGAGTAATGTCATCCTCAAAGCACCCACCAAACCAATTAATCCAGGCTGCGTGGGAACACAAGTCTGCACCCCCCACATGGCCCATGGGAACACAAGGCTTGCGTTGCTTGCATTGCAAACAACACAAGGTAGTGAGGGGAGGGGGGAAAAGGCAGAGGGGGGGACTTGCCCCACTCGCCCCACGCACCTGGCCTGGCCACTGGGCTGCTTCTTTCTGCTTCTTTCTTCTTCTACTTTTGGCTACATGCAAGGAAAGCAGCAAAAGTCTTTCTTTCTCTCCCCCAAACTCCACCAGAAATGAGTCTTTGGGACCCTGCAAGGCATCTTGCTCCAAGAGGCTGTGCTGGTGTGACAAGCCTCACAAAGACTCATTTCTGGTGGAGTTTGGGGAAGAGAAAAAAAGACTTCTGCTGCTTCTGCTGCTTCTGCTGCTTTCCTTGCATGGAGCCAAAAGTCTCTCTCTCTCCCCCTGAGAACGGAGCTGGAGACGGTATCCTGAGATCCCAAATAAAGAATTGATCGATTGGTAGGAAAACGGGGTGGGGAATTTTCCCAATGTCTCTGCTGCTTTCTGCTTAGACCCTGGGAAAACATCAGCAAGTCACCACCAGTCAAAATTCATATTAGTGGTCCACGAGATTTAAAATTATGAGTTTGGTGGTCCCTAAGGTTCAAAAGGTTGGGAACCCCTGATCTAATCTCTTCTTAAAAACCTCCAGTGATGAAGCACCCACAACTTCTGAAGGCAAGCTGTTCCACTGGTTAATTGTTCTCATTGGAAGTTTTTAAGAAAAGACGAGGCAGTTACTTGTCTGAAATGATATAGGATCTCCTGCATGAGCAGGGGGCTGGATTAAAATGTGTCAGAATGGTCAAAAAATTGGCAACTTCAGATCTAAACAAATAAATGCTCTGTCTTGCATATTGGCAAAAAAAATCAGAAAATAAAATACAAGCTGAATAGTGAAGACCTTGTTGAGGATCCAAATTCTGTCAAGGATCTTGGATACTCATCTCAAATGACCTAAGTGCTAGAATCCACTGTAACTACATAGCCAAGAAAGCATGAAGAGTTGTTAACCTAATCCTACGTAGCTTTTTCTTTGGTAATATCATACTATAACTAGAGCATACAAAACATTTGCTAGACCAATATTCGAATACAGCTCATCAGTCTGGAACCCGCATTTCATATCTGATATTAACACAGTTGAGAAAGTCCAGAAATATTTCACAAGAAGAGTTCTCCACTCCTCTACTCGTTGCAGAATACCTTATGCCACCAGATTCAGAATTCTAGACCTAGAAAACCTAGAACTACGCCGCCTTCGGTCCGATCTATGTATAATATATAAAATCATACATTGCAATGTCCTACCTGTCAATGAATACTTCAGCTTCAACCATAACAATACAAGAGCACACAATAGATACAAACTCAAGGTTAATTGCAACAAACTTGATTGCAGGAAATACGACTTCAGCAACAGAGTGGTCAATGTCTGGAATATTCTACCTGACTCTGGTTTCTTCCCCAAACCCCAAAAACTTTAACCTTAGACTGTCTCCTATTGACCTCACCCCCTTCCTAAGAGGCCTGTAGGGGGCGTGCATAAGCGCACCAACGTGCCTAGCGTCCCTGTCCTATTGTTCCTTTTTTATTTTTCTTATTCATATCCATTTCATGTGTTTATAACCATGTTTATACTTATACCTGTTATCTAATAATTGTTTGACAAAATAAATAAATAATAAATAAAAGATCTCCAAGATCCCTTCCAGCTCTATTCTATTCTAACTTGAAGTTCAGAGCTTCATTACTGGAAGCTTTCAAGAAGAGAATGGACTGCCACCTATCAGAAATGGTGTAGGGTCTCCTGCTTTGAACAGATAGGTTGATCGTTGACCTACAAGGTCCCTTCCAACTCTGTTATTCTGTTAATCTGCTATGTTGGGAAAAGCAGAACATAAGGACAGCTGTGCCAACTTGCTAGATGTTTCTTGTTTAAAAATACTGTCTTATTCTCCAATAAATGATGGGAAAATATATATTTCCTGTTAAAATTATGCAGCACCCTTTATATTGGAAGTTGTTTCTACTGTAATTTTAATTTTGGGTTTTGGTGCATAACCTATTTGTTAACATGTATCCTGGACTGATTGGGGCCATTTCACACGGGTTCTAACTTTGATGTGACCTTTGCAATTAATCTAGTTAATTCAGCAAAAGAATCCATTATTGCAGGATATTTTTTTATCAGTGCTTTAGAACCTATTTAAAATTGAGGTGGGGATCTATTATTTCTTCCATTATTTGTAACAAAAAGAATCAAATTTACAGTGGAAAATGTAGAAAAAAGAAACAGATCTTATTAAAACTCTATTTCTATAGCACTCATATGACTATTTTTGCCATTTATGTTATTGTTTTTTTGGGAGGGAACTGTTCAGAGGTGGCATTCAGCAGGTTCTGACCAGTTCTGGAGAACCGGTAGTAGAAATTTTGAGTAGTTTGGGGAACCGGCCAATCCCACCTCTGACTGGCCCCGCTCCCATCTATTCTCCACCTCCCGAGTCCCAGCTGATTGGTTGGGTCTTTTGTTCCCCTGCACAGGAGAACGGAACTGTAAAGCAGGTTAGTGGAGTGGGGAGGGAATGGGGATTTTGCAGTAACCTTCCCCTGCCATGCCCACCAAGCCACGCCCACAGAACTGGTAGTAAAAAAATTTGAATCCCACCATTGGAGCTGTTCCCCATCAGAGGGAATCTGCTGCCTCTCAGCACCACTGCCAGTCCCCAGCCAATCCTCCCCTGTGTCTGTGAGGGCCAGCAGCTCTCCATCTGGTTGGCCACCTCCCCCAATGCCTGAGGGGGCATGGACAGCATTGTCCTCAACTTCTGCATCTCCAAACACTCAAAGGGAGACATACCATCCCTTTTGGATTGTCCCAGTTCTAACTCCTCCTCCTTCTCTGAACCAGATCTGAAGAGTCCATGACACATGTAGAGCTTAATTTTAAAAAATTGCATTAGAATTCACTCCACCATTGCTTATCACTACAGCTCACATAACAAAAAGACATATAAAATTGCTAGGATTAAGCCTAAATCTGTTCCTCCCCATCCAGATCCTATCAGTTTCCAGGTTTGGAGACAACACATTAATTGCACCACTTATCTGGGCAGGGCTTGAGTTGTGCAACTGTTTGGAGAAAATTCTGTGAGAAAGTGGAGGAAAGGGAGGCCTGGCATGCTATGGTCCATCAGATATGACTTAGAACTGAACAACAACAAATACCATTAAATTATTGATAGTAACTCCAATAATGCCAAATGAACTCCCTTGGTGGTCTCATTTAAAACTTGAATTCGACTGCGGAGCCCTAAGAAAGCCTGAAAACTACAAGTCTAGGATTTGATCTCTGCCCCACAGCACTGATTGGAAACCGTTCATGTCAGATGAGGCATTCAAAATCCAAGAAAGAAACCATTAGACTCTGTTGTTACAGAGAAAAGGACTTTTACTGGAAATCAAGTGGTAGCATCAAAAGAATTCAAGATCTGAGACATTAGGCGCGAAAATTACATATATAAAGTGATGGCAAGGTTCCCACCCACAGTAATTCAAACTGGCCATCCAATCTGAGATGTGCATAATGTCATGAGGGGCATCTTCAGGTGGTGATTCAGACATCTGGCCGTTGACCTTGGCCTGGATAGATAAGATGCTGCGGCAGCGCAGTAAGCAAGTAAGCATAAACGATAGTTTTCCCAAGTGTTACAGTTCACCCTGTCAAGCCTCCAGCAGTCTTCCCCCTCCACAAAGCCCAATTTATCCTCCCTCCCCACCCCACGTTACTATGGCAACCAGAAAGACAAGCAGAAGAAAGATTCTTGAAGGCTGACAGTTCCAGTGAAAGGAATACTACTGTAAAGCCAATTACAAACCCCCAAATCAGCCTAGATGGATATGGTATTAAAAAATGCCAAGAGATTAAAGAGCACTAGAAACATTGCCCTATTATTTCAATCCCATTAGAGATCATCCACAATAAATTTGCCACACCCTGGATTCAACCATACAGTGTTTTCCAAGTGGATTTGACAATCCAAGAAGGACAAGACACTATCTGCATACGGCTGCATTCACAGTTCTGAAGACATTGTACACTTTCTCAAAATTCATATGGTCAAACTACTCCCACAAAACAGAGCAACTCACCCCAGTAAAGGATCTGAGCAATCTTCAAGATTTAATCTGTTTCCAAAGCTTGACTTTTATTAATCTTGGGAAATTAGGAGCCAGGCAGGGAGAGGGGTTAAGCGGGGAACTAGCCTTGAGTTCTTGCCCAATTGCAAGAGGCATAAGCTTGACCTGTCCCCACCCTCCAAGTCCAATATTTCTTCCAAAGAGAAGCAGCTAACTTGAAGTTTTCACAAGTGGATCTGATTGCTTACACCTGACAATTATATTATTTTAATATGATTAATTTTGATTAATTTTCCAATTTAATATGCTTTGCTTTATAACTAAAATTTATTATGCTATTAGCTTATTGGGGATTTTTCAAGTTAGGATTATGGTTAGGGATAATTAAATAAAAAACCTTTAAAATTTTTAAAAAATCTACTTGGGTAAATGCCCCACAGTGATAGAAAGTGGCACATCTCTCTGCCACCACATCGCCTCATGTTGCTACACAATTCAAAGTGCTCCAAGTATATAAAAACTTATGCCCAATTCTCCATCAGAGCCTTCTTTCTTTCTTTCTTTCTTTCTTTCTTTCTTTCTTTCTTTCTTTCTTTCTTTCTTTCTTTCTTTCTTTCTTTCCCTCTCTCTCTCTCCTTCCTTCCTTCCTTCTTTCATTTCCTTTTCTTGTCTTCCTCTCTCTCCCTCCCTCCCTCCCTCCCTCCCTCCCTCCCTCCCTCCCTCCCTCCCTCCCTCCCTTCTTTCTTTCTTTCTTTCTTTCTTTCTTTCTTTCTTTCTTTCTTTCTTTCTTTCTTTCTTTCTTTCTTTTTGTACCAAGCTGTACCCTAAGGTCTTCAGCACACCATTTTTTGCAAGCTTTCAAACACAGTGTTGCTGAAACTCAGTTTATGAAGTGGCTTAAAATATTTATTTAACCTTTTTTAATGTTTAATGTCAAGGCAGGAGTTTATGGAGCAACCTTGATTAATGTAATGTCAGAAAAATAGAATTTTGGGTCAGGCATGTTTAACAGCTCTGTGGGAAACCACGAGGAAAGTTGTCATGGACTACATTTTAGCGTGATGTGACAGACAAGTACCCAGTTATTGGTCTTCTTTAGGCACCCTGGATGCAGTATTTCAGAAAGTACAGATTTGTTTTCAGAGAGCTAATCAGTGATTAAAACTGCTTGTTTAAAGCTGACAGGACCACTTAGATTTCTGTTCTAAATCCACAGACTGCTGTCCCCAACCTGCCCTCCCCCAAAGAATTCAAATCACAGGTTTACACCAAATATATACGTACACTATCCATTGCTTTGAGAAAAACAGTAAAAGACAGTTGTTACTAATTAAGCTCAATCTTTGAATAATTAACACTCACATCAGCAGAATAGAAATCCTAAATAATGAAAGAAAGCAGTTTAAAATGTACGACGGATTACAGATCTGCTGTAATGCTGCTTGCCTTTTAAAGATAATGCTAATCTTAACATAAAAGGCCATGTCTTCATCCACTAAGCAGATTTGTTTTTCTTAGCTCAAAAGCTTTGTTCAGATGGACAGATCAAAAGGGAATGTAGTACAGCAGACTATCGATTACCATAGCAATTGTCCCTAAGAAGCCAACTTCCTGTGATCTAAGACTCAAAGGACCAATGCGAAGTCTTTTTTTTTTCTTTATAAAGAGGTCAAGTATTTTTCTCCATTATTTGCACTTATCAAAACAAAGCTGTGGGACGATCAGTCCTCACTTTCTGCCGAGGAAACAAAAGGAATCGCTCTTTTGTTTTCTTCAGATCATTGTTTTCTTCATGCAGAATCAATGGTGGTTCTTGAAAAAAAAAAATCCTGTGTGAGGCTAGGAAAGCAACAAGCCAGCAGTTCAGATACAAGAGTATGTGAAGCTCTTCTCTGTGTGATAAAGGACAAAAAGGTTATAAAATACCTTCAGTCAAGTGTCTGATGGGGAAATGTGAAGAGGGGAGATAACATATATTAAAGTGTTTCCACCTCCCAAAAAAATCAATCTTTGATATTGTAAACAGAGTCAATTTGTCATCTGCAGACACCACTGATAATGCATTGAAAACCCAGGAAGGGATGAATGACTTTTTTTTTTTTTGTCCCTTCACTGAACCTCTTTTGAACAAATTATATGAGAGAAAGACTTCCTAAGTCTGGAGTAACAAGCAGAGCAAGCCTGTAGGATGTTGTGCTGTAAGATAGATGGACCAATGCTGTTATGACTCAACCACTCATAACTGGGAGTGCTTATGTTACTAATAAAGTTGCAGCTCAGCCTTTGTAAGAGACTCCAGTGAGAAGTAATTTATTTTTAATCTACATTTTCCTTCCAAGAAGATGAGTCCTGGTGGGAAAGCAGAGATCAAATGGTAGATTGCTGCATCTGGAGAATTTTAATAGAGAGTTCAATGGTATAGTTATAGTACTTCCTTACAATAAAGGCAGGAGAATTTGGTGAGAGACAGAAAGCTTAAAAGAGGATAGAACTGTTGGCTGGGGGGAAAATAGGAAAAGGAAACAGATAGCTTAGGTTACTTTACTCAGGCTACTAAACTCTAGATAACTATTTGATGAGCAGCAGAGAAATCTGAAAAGAGGAACCTAAGGAAGCCCTTGGGACAATCATTCAATTACTAAACACTCAGGAGTCTGGTGAGGCATACCTTATTCCAGGGGTGGGATTCAATTTTTTTAACAATCAGTTCTATGGGCATGGCTTAGTTGGTGGATGTAGCTTGGTGGTCATGTGACTGGGTGGGCATGGCCAATTCAGCCATCACTCACATCGAGGGGCGCTTCTCCTCGCCTGGCACCCTCATGACTGTGGGGATGCTACAACAGTCGTAAGTGTGAAAAACAGCCATAAGTCACTTTTTTCAGTGCCACTTTAACTTTGAATGATCACTAAATGAACTGTTGTAAATCAAGGATTACCTGTACAAAAATACAAAAAACTTCTTCGATTGCAAAAAAACTGCCTTAAATACCAATCATTAGATTAAAAATACCTGCAAGCCAGAGTTACCTTGAGGAATTAAAATAGTTAAAATGCAATGATAACTATCAGCAGCTGACTCTTGCTCATAAAGTGAAACCCTTTAGCAGAGAGGTCATTTAAGCTCTCCAGAAAAAACAGACCCAGGAAAAGTAATCCTTAGATCAATTTGCACCACTTAAAGATACCAGTTGGTCTCACTTACCTCACAAGATATCCTAAGGAAATCATCCAGATTTAAGGAAAGGTCACATATCCCCCAGAAAGGCAGTAAAAAAATAAGTGCCAAGCTTCCTGCCTCTTGGAAGTACACCCCAAAAAGGACAGTGCCAGAGACCACTAAAGCAGTGAAGGAAGACCCCCCTCCCCAGATTAAAAAAAACATGAGGCAGGAAAAAATTCAAACACAATAGAAATAATTAAATCACAACAGTAGCTGTTACTTGTTAAACCAATTATCAGAACAAATAGACACAGGAACTAGCCAGATTTCTCAACCCAGTTTCATTTCAGGAACAGAGATTAATCTTTTTCCTTCCAAACAAAGCTGAATAAGGAAAATTATCCCATCAATAAACACAGGATTAAATATCACCAAGCACAGAATTAAACTTCACCAAAAACCAGTTTTAGACCAAAATTCAGAAAGGGTATGTAAACTCACGTTTGAATGTCAATCTTTCTAGCTAGCCAAGAATCCTTGTTGAATGTCACTCATCTTGGTTCCTTGTCATTAAAAGCTTCTTTCCGGCAACTCTGCCTTGTTATTCAATTATTTCTTCAAAGTGCTAAGTCCAACAGGGGAGTATTTCCTCCCAACAGCTATGTAAAAAGCTTAGAACAACCCTTCCCCTTTAAGAAAGTCAAGCTGTCAGGGTTCAAGTGAAATAGCTAATATATGTCAATTTCGGGCTGGAAACAAGCAAAGTACTAGCAAAGGAAAAAAAAAAAACTCTAGAGAAGCTCTGGAGATAGGAAGTCTAGTCTTTCCAAGAATGTAATAAGGGTTAATGGAGAGGCAGTTTCTGTAAGCAACAACACCAGAATGTAAGGAATGCCTTCCTTACAGGATTGGGCCGGTAAAAGTGGAAAAAAACAAAAGATTTCATCTAACAACTGGTTCTAGTGAATAAGTGCGAACTGGTAGAATCCCACCCCGCCTTATTCTATCACTTTATGTAATTATATTATCAGATACAAATTTATTATTCATAATCAACTGGTCATTTGTGTAAAATGGGAGACATATTATATATTATGTGCCCTCACATAATTAGGCTATTATCATGGAGAAAACAGGTGACCAAAGAGGAAATAACTTCTATATAATAATTCTGCTTTTAACTTTTGTGGTGATGACCACAAGACTTTAAGTTATATTTATTTATCCCTAAAATAAATTTAGGAGAAATTATACTACTACTGCTACCAAATAAAAATGTCGCCACAAGGATATCTTAGCTGGTATTCAAGCTAGCCTGTGCAGATATCCCAATGAAATGATTTTTATATCACATTAACGCTATGCATGATATCAAGCACTGTTGTAAGAAGATCATGTTTTTAAGAAGAATCCACTTCAGATTGTTTAGATTCCACTTATGCCTGTTAGAGATGGGTGTCCATAAGAAATGGCAAGGAATGGATGAATTGTTTATTCTTCAGCTGTCTGTTTCATGAATGGAGACTAGGAAACTGAAGATCTCAGTTCTCATGGGTACTGCCATCAACTTTCAGACAAGATAGTAATGAAGGAGAAAATGATGAGTCTTCCAACTTCATTAGTGTCTTTGTCTTAAGATAATTTCCACTTCAGTAGTTGAATGATGAGCAGTAGAATGATGAGCAGCTGAATGATGAACAGCTACAGTCCTGCAATACAGGTAAACTTTGCTTAGCAACTACAATTAAGACTGGCAACATTGTTGCTAAGCTCTGTGATCAACGAGCAGAAAATCATATGACCACAATGGCTTATCACCTTCTGCTTTGGTCAATGGTTAATCCTCAGCAAAATACCAGGCAACCGTGACTTAGAATGTTACTTTGATCCTCTCTATTAACTTGGTTAGCTGTTTGCAAAAGACAGGAATGGTGATCATATGATTATGGAACACTGTACTGGTTGTAAATGTGCATTGGTTGTGAAGCATCCGAGGGCAATCATATGATCATAGAACGCTGTGATACTTGTAAATGTGAGGATTGATCACAAAGTTTTTTTTGCAGCATTTTAACCTCAAATGGTTACTGAACAATGCAATCTGTAAGTGAAGTCTACCTGTATCTGAATAGAGAATGACATCAAAATAGCTGAATCTGAAAAGTTTATAATAGAAACCTAATCATGACTCTTCAATTAAAAATATATTAAGATGACAAGTGAATTCTTAAGCATATCAGAATTGTAGTCCTGACACATCAATACAGTACCATGATTGCACTATATAATTTACAGTACCTTGGTTAAACTCCAACACTAAACATAGATCTGGGAGCTGAATTTTGCAAACCTGCAAATAGAAATAGAGTGACTGCAGAAAAAGAAAGTAAAGTTTGTATCAATAGTAATAGGCCTCTTGGATGCAATCCCAAAACATCTGAAGTACCACTTGAACACCATTGACATTGACAAAATTACCACCACTCAATTGCAAAAGGCATTTTTAAGCAGCTTACATCCTTTGACTATGTGATTGAAAAGACAAAAGTATGGATAATTGATGTGGCAATATCAGAGATTACAGAATAGAAGATAAAGAATTGGAGAAGATCACAAAGTATCAAGATCTGAAAATCAAAATTGAAAGGTTATAGCATAAACTGGCTGAGGTGAGCCGAGTGGTTATTGGCACACTGGGTGCCATACTCAAAAAGCCTTGGAGAGAGAGTAGAGTAGAGTAGAGTAGAGTAGAGTAGAGTAGAGTAGAGTAGAGTAGAGTAGAGTAGAGTAGAGTATAATAATAACAGTAATATAGCCTTATTAGGTGGTTTGATTTAGTATCTGCACATTCACAAAATTTCCATCAGTCAGTTACAAAAGACCACACTCCTCAGATCTACACACATACTATACTGACACCTTATGACAGTGGTGATGAACTTATGGCATGTGTGCCAGAGGGGACACTCAGAACTGTTTGGGATAAGGCGGGCAGCTCACATACGCCATGAGGGTGCAGTGCGGAAGGCAGCCTGTTGAGTTTCTGCCTAAGGTGATTCCCATGGTGGGGTTTGAGGGGAGCTAGGCTGGAGGGGAGCATAGCTCAAAGCGTGGCATAGCTAGCGGGAAGCAGAGCTGCAGGGGAGAAAAGCATTCAGGTCACAGTGCGGGCTTTGTAGCACCAGCCCTGCACATGCTGCATGCCCTGCCGTGTTGCTTACACCTCCACTTCATCTTATTTATGCAAAGAAGTAGGCCTAACACATGTACAACGGAGGGGAATCAAAGGTAGGAAATGCACTCAGATGCCTTTTTCAGAGGAGGTCAAAAGCTGGTGGTCAGTGGAACATTGCTCCCTTGTGCTGGTGGTCAGCAAATTCAAAAGGAACCCCCAGCTGAGAATCACTGCCGTAGATTGTTGATTCAGGGAATATCCATTTCTTTAGTGTTAACTAATAGTGTTACCTATTTTTGGTATAGGGATATATTTGTATTGGGTGCTTCATTTTTTAAAAAAAATTCAAAGTATGAGCTAAAGTTAGACAAATTATCAGCATGCGTACAACAGCAAAAATCACATTAATTGTTCAAAAGCATGCCAAATGCAAACTTTTACCTTTCAATAAAAAGTTGTTTGCATCATTAAAAGCTCTGTTACTGTGTTTTTCTTTTAAGGCAAAAGATGTTAATGTATGAGTTGTTTTTTTCTAAACTATAGCCTCAGTATTCAGGTTAAATTGCCATGTAGGCACTTTGTGATAAGTAAGTGGATTTTGGGTTGCAGTTTAGGCACTCAGACTCTAAAAGATTAGAGTTAGGGTTAGGGTTAGGGTTAGGTTTGGGTTTGGGTTTGGGTTTGGGTTAGGGTTAGGGTTAGGGTTAGGGTTAGGGTTAGGGTTAGGGTTAGGGTTAGGGTTAGGGTTAGGGTTAGGGTTTGGTTAGGGTTAGGGTTAGGGTTAGGGTTAGGGTTAGGGTTAGGGTTGGGTTTGGGTTTGGGTTTGGGTTTGGATTTGGGTTGGGGTTGGAGTTGGGGTGGGTTAGGATTAGGGTTGGGGTTGGGGTTGGGTTGGGGTTGGGGTTGGGGTTGGGGTTGGGGTTGGGGTTGGGTTGGGGTTGGGGTTGGGGTTGGGGTTGGGTTGGGGTTGGGGTTGGGGTTGGGTTGGGGTTGGGGTTGGGGTTAAGGTTAGGGTTAGGGTTAGGGTTAGGGTTAGGGTTCGGGTTGCCATCATTGCCTTATGACATCCTAAGTTCCTTGGAAGAACTCTGTGTGTATGAAGGTCATCATCAGCTAAAAAACTAGCAGATGTGAGTTCATATTGTTGTGAACAGATAGCAACAATAATAAGCTGTCAACATTAATCTGGTTCATAAAATGTTAACATTACTTTTACATAAAATCAAGCTGTTTTCTATTCGGTTTCCATTGTGTATCTTAGAACATCTTGCAAGCTCAGCAGGCTCAAAATAAACAGCCACATAAATGCAGCACAGGAATTGTTCCAAGGGAAGTAAGCACTCATGAAATATGGCTCTGCAACAAAGTTGCATTGGAAGATAAAGATCAATCTGATTAACAAAATTGTATTGAGTAAGGAATTGCAGAGGCTGCAACCCTAATGCTGTTAATAATAGTTAATAACCACAAGAGCAATAAGTAATCCAGAGTGGTCCCCTGACACCAAATTTATTATGTAAATGTAAGGAACAATCGGCAACAAACTGAACGTTATGGATATATTGTAGTAATGACTTGGACATATTGAGGACTTTCACATATCGAATGAAAAGCACAGAATAATCACACATTCAAGACGAGTGTTACACTCTATCTGTGTAAGGATACTTATACTCCAAAATGCTAATATCCATTAAATGTGAATATGATATAATTGGGCTCATCTTATTATTTCCAGGGGTGGGATTCTACCAGTTCTATCCGGTTCTATAGAACCCTTTGTTAACTTTCAAAGCAGTTCGGAGTACCAGTAGTTAGAAGCAATCTCCTTTTGCTTTTTCCACCCTTATTACATTCTTGACAGAAAGCCTAGACTTACTGTCTCCAGAGCTTCTGAGGCTTTCTTAAAGGGAAAGGATTGTTTTAAGATTTTTACACTGCTGTTGCGAGGAAATACTTCCCTGGACAATCAGCACTTTGAAAACATCATTGAATAATGAAGCAAAGCTTTTAGTGACAGGGAACCAAGATGAGTGACATTCAGCAAGTCTTCTTGGCTGGCTCGAAAGATTGACATTGAAATGTGAGTTTACATACCTTTTCTGAGTTTTGGTCTAAAACTGGTTTCTGGTGAAGCCTAATTCTGTGCTTGCTGATGTTTAATCCTGTGTTTATTGATGGGATAATTTTCCCTATTCAGTTTCAACAAGCAACAGCTACTATTGTGATTCAATTATTTGTATTGTGTTTGAATTTTTGCTTGCCTCATGGTTTCTTTTTCTATCTGGGGATGTGGGGTCTTCCTTCACAGCTTTAATGCTATCTGGCACTGTCCTTTTGGGATATACTTCCAAGAGGCAGGATGCAAGCTTGGCACTGATTTTTTTTACTGCCTTTCTGGGGGGCATGTGACATTTCCTTAAATCTGGGTGAGCTTTTTCTGGAGAGCTTAAATGACCTCTCTGCTAAGGGGTTTCACTTTATGAGCAAGAGATGGCTGCTTGACAGTTATCACTGCATTTAACTATTTTAATTCCTCAAGTGTTCTAGCACCCTGCCTGACTTGTAACTCCGGGTAATCCTTGACTTACAATAGTTCATTTAGTGACCATTCAAAGTTACAATGGCACTGAAAAAAGTGACTTATGACCATTTTTCACACTTATGACCATTGCAGCATCCCATTGTCATGAGAGGCCAGGCAAGGAGAAGCGCTCCTTGACATGAGTGATGTCGAGTTGGCCACGCCCACCCAGTCACATGACCACCAAGCCAAACCCACCAACTAAGCCACGCCCACATAACAGGTTGTTAAAAAAACTGAATTATTTCCCTGTACATTTCCATAAAATGAAGGCATTACTCAATAAGAAAAAAATGTGGTCTGCTTTCATTTATACCTTTCTGATGAATAAAATATAAGGATGTGCTTTACTCTTCTATTAAAAACTTATATGCAAACATTAGCTTTATACAGAGGTGGGACAAATCCTTGAATCCTCATCTTAAATCATCCCTAAAATTGCATGGTGTCGCAGTAACATTTCACAAGATTGTGCATTAATTTTAAAAACATGGGAGTTTCTCAAATTATACTTTCACCACTCTGTGCCATCTGTACTTTGCTTGCATTGGTGATCACCAGATGAACATTCAATCTGCAAAAATGAGATTATTGGTGATGTTATTGAGGAACTGATGAATACATCTCATTGTGATTTCATGCAGTGTTGAAAAAGAAGAAGGAAGGTTCTCCTAACAATGAATTGGTCTACAGATAGCATTAGTCATGCTTCCTAGTGTCCGCAGTCAAAGGATAAAAGGTTGAAGAGAAAAAAACCAAATGTGGTATTAAAAACAAAGATCTCAGTAGGCAGAAAAAGTCATTGTCTAGACCAATTCTCTTCAATCCTTCCTCGTTTCAGTCATGGTAAGACTACTTACTCCAGTAAGATTTTGATAGAGGATGAAGGTAAAAAGAAATGGTAACAACTTTTTCTTTCTCTCCTCTATTGGGGACAATTTCTGAGAAAGTAAGATACTTTCTGTCTTTTCAAACTTCAGATCTCTCCACGCAAACTTGGATATGAGTATGAAGTAAATACAGGGGACAAGTAATCGTATACCACTAAATTGGAAAATGGGGAAATATTATCAGGGTTTTGGAATCATTTGTATCTACAATTTGAGTTTCAAAAATTAAGAACGTGCATTTTGAGATCTATCTCTCTCCCTCCTTCCCTGCCTCCCTTTCTTTCTCTCTCTCTCTCTCTCTCTCTCTCTCTCTCCTTTAAACAAAAATCAGGAATTATATGTTCATTAAATAATTTAATTTTTATCATCCATTTTCCTCCAACAAACAACACAGGTTCAGAACTGACATGTTACTTTTAATAAATGTAACCAGAGTCTTTGAATTGGCACCTATCTTATACAGACATTTTCAAAGGACCAGACAACAAACGTCATCTGGATTTACATCCATTCAGGATTATGATACTGATTACAGATCAGATTACATTTTAGCACTGAGCACTCTTGCAAATCATCTTCTGTAATTTACTTCATTGTCTCTTATGAATAAATTAAAATTACTTTTAATAAAGTTCATTAATTTTATTCAGACTAACAAAGAAAAAGGAAGACATATTGAAAAATAAATCGAATCCAGACATTGTGTTGCATAAAGTTGATGGTATTGTTTGAAATAGTGATATAGCAGTTTATGTCATTCTTTGAATTGCTGTGCAGATACAAATAAGAGACATCATCCAATATGGGTAAAGCCAATGGAAACCACATTATATATCATATACATAAATGCATACCAGCATGCCACTTTTGCACATGGTTTCTGATCAGGCAGAGGGCCCAGAATAAATGGAGAAAAAAATTCAATTTTATGGATCAAAACAACAGTTATTCCATAAAGTGCAGTCAGGAAGATCACAAGCTAAGTATAGAAATTTATCATCCTTTCACAGTCCATTTCTCACAATCAGAAATGTCCTAAACAAGACCATTTTATTTTTAATTGTGAACTGTTAGAACTGGAGTTAGATAACACTTAGCTGGTGGAAGACAGGCCTCTTCTTCTTCAATTGTGAAATTGTTAAATAATTACCTAGTTAAGATCTTAACTATATTTTCAGAAATATTCATATAACAGGGCATTTGGGAGCGGGAACAGTTTTTGGTTAATAGTTTTGATTTAAAAAACTAAAATAAGAAACCATTTTTAGATAAACACTTTATTACATTTAGACTAAAATAAATGTAGTACCATCAGAAAACTACAACACTTACCTGTGTACATGATACTTCAGAGTTAATGACCAATTACGTACTAGCATCTGACACACTATGCCAGTTTGGTATAGTGGTTAAGGTATCCAGCTAGACACTGGGAGACCAAGAGTTCTAATCCTACCTTAAGGATGAAGCAAGCAGGCTGACTTAAACCAGTCCCACTCTCTCAGTCCTAGGAAGGGGTCAATGGCAAACCACTTCCAAAATACTGCCAAGAAAGCTGCAGGGACTTCCAGCAGTTGCTAGAAACCAACATTGATTTGAATGCAGTGTGACTTGAATTTATTATTGGCTATTGCAGAAAATGCATAGCCTGTAAATACAATGTTATACTGTGCCACTCTAATCGTTTTCACCATGGATTGCAATGGTCTTTTATGACTAAAATACCTGAGATTTATTTTCAGGACACTTCTCCATCAACTTGCAAAGGACCAGGATTGGTCCCCCACTTCACATAATCCTATCATGTCCAAAGTAAACAATTCCCCTCACCTCTTCCAATCCCCCCCTCAAAAAAATATTTTTCTTGCAGAAAAGAAAGTTTTGCTCACAAAGGGAGAATGACATTGAATAGAGGCAGCTGAGATCTAGCCTCAATATAATTGTGTAAGGTAGACCAATGCAGGAAATTAAGAAAGAGAATTATGACCTATTCTTAAGAATGTAACAATATTAATTTAGTATTTAATAATATTTAACTGAGGAAAATTAATATTAATTAAGAAAAGTAATTGGCCTACAGGGACATTGGTTTCCTCCTCCTATTAACAAAAGCAATGGTTATTCTAGCATAACTGCCATTTTTAGAAGCATGGTTTTCTTTAATAGTAAAATGGTTCTCCTTATTCAGAGGGGAAGAAATGTACTTTCAGGCTTGCACAATTCTGTTAATCTAACCTTACAATAAAATAGAATCAGTTCATCTGGATGTGTTTCTTCTCTGGATTCCCTCACAAGGCTGACAATAATAATAATCGGACACTGAAGTGAATAAAAAGGGAGTGGAGAAGAATTTATTCAATTTCTCCTACAATGCATGAAAAAAGATACTCCTGCAAATATATCAGTTTATCTATCTAGTGGCAGCACATTATGCTTAGCCAGGATAAAGATTATTATATTTGGGGCATAATGTTGGCAAGCTAGGGAACTACTAAGAAGGATCTATTCTATAAACTAAAGACAGAAGATGAAGTTAATCTGGAGATTTGAAAATAATTTCTATTTAACTTCTGCCCAAGTTCTTTCCTGAAACTAGCTGAACACAGAGTCTTGAATCTAAATTTATTTCTTGATCCCTGAGGATGGAAATTGGTTACCCCAAATCAGGGAAGTTAAGGCACTCTCAATCTATATCACTTTAAATCAGAATTTCATGCAACAAAGCTTTATATCTGCTTCAATTGAATCAAGTTAGTCTCCAGCCCAAGGAAAGAATTAAGGATGCAGTGGGATATGTTTAACTTGACCTTTAGAATTTTTGATTGAACAGCTGCAAACAAAGCTATAGAACTGCATGCTCCACGGATCAGATAAATCCATACAGTTGCCCCATATATCTTATTAGCTGTTAAATTATGCTTCTTGCCAATCTGGTTCACAAAATGCAATGCTATAGTTGAGCAACTTTGGGCTTTTTCAAACATAACTTTTCTCAGTTTCTCCAAGACAAAGAAGCATAAAAACAGAGAGCCCAAGATATTTAAAGGAATTGATCTGGTTAACGCTAAATGCTATCAGTCATCCATAAATAACGGTATATAACAGGACTTCTTGAAAATACGTTTATTTTTGTTTTGTCATGATCATCATTTTCCCCATGGGGGAATGCATGGGCAAATAAACCTTCTCCGTGTCCATGATATAATAGAAACTAAGAAAAAGCTCAATTTCTTGCATCTGCCACATTTCCATAAGCTGGCAGGCTTTCATCTGAGCGAGCATTCAAGCATGAATGTTTATCTGTAGTAATATAATCCAGGAAGTGCTATATTAAACATGTCTGAAAACTTCAGAGTCTTGTAGTTAGAGGTTTTTTTAACCATAATGTGCAGTAATTATTTTCCTGTTCCTGTTTGGTTATCCTAAACTATCGTCACTTGTGCCTTAGAATTCACACTCGGATGAACCCTGCCAAAACAAAGGGAAATCCAATCATGCATTTTATGTCACAGTCAAGAAATATTACACAAATCAAAACAAGAGGAAAGAAGAAATTTTATTTAACTGTATACAGGAGTTGGAGCCTGATCATTTGTGCAGAGTTCTTATTGTTCGTTCTTTTCTCTAACAAAATAAAGGAGGGAGGGGAAGCAATGCCTTGGAACCTCCAAAGAAATGAATCAGAAATAGCTTTTTCATGTTGATGCAGAAAGGTAGACAAGATGTAATTCAGAGGAAGAAACTTTCATTAAATAAGGATGTTTCCTTCATAAAAACTGGGTGTAAGAAGGAGCGACATACAGTATGTCACACACAAAAATCCTGCCATGTTCTACACAGTCTTGGGAAATAGTCTCCTAGGAAAACACAATTTATCATATTTTAATATTTTGCACTCTACTGAGATTTGAAATTAAAAAGATGCTTAATCTAAGATGTGATCGTGTTCATTAAGACTCCTGGAGTGGCAGCCAGCTTGTTTAAATTTAAGAGAGGAAGGGTGTAGACTTTTAAAAATAAAAGGAACCTTGATTTCTGTGTGCTGAACGGTCTAAATTGTTTTTATGCTTTCTTGCTTCTCCCTATACCTTTCAGTGTTCCTTAATGAGCTGAGTTGCTCTCTGAGGAATTTGGTCTTGGGAATAGGTTGTGGGGGGCAACCAGAATGATCCACAAGCCAGCAATGGCTCTAAACCACGGGTGTCAAACTCGCTGTGTCACGTTGCCATCAAGTGACATTTCATGACGTTTTTCCCCTTTGCGGAGCCGGGATGGGCATGGCCTGCTTGTGACACAACCAGTCCACAGGCCACCATTTTGACACCTCTGCAAAACAAAAGAAAACAAATTGAGTGTCTTTCTTTTTCCCTTCCTGTGATATGGATGTGGTTAAATCATCAAAACTAAGGATGAGTCTCTGTTTTCCCCCCCACCCTCATACAAAATCATTAGGGTCTCCTTCTCCACCTTCCTCCCTTATGGCTTTCTTTACCAGATTCTTTGCTCTAAGACCAGTAAAGTAGCAATGGCAGAATGTCTAATTTGCTACTTTGCTGAGGTTTTATTATATGTTATTCTTTATCAAGTGACAGCAGCTACAGAGATTAATAAAGCTGTCAGCCATGGATACATCCATAAATGATTGCTTCCATTTTTATTTCTGAGTAACACTAATTAGCATATTGTCCCTTTTTTAAAATTGGGGAGCGCTATAAGGTAAATGATTGAAGAGAGTTATCTTACTGATGTTAGATAATTTCAGGAAACGTCATCTTAGAGAACACATTCCGAGTTAATAAGGAAGGAACTAACCAGTAACAAAGTACAGGGGCTAGAAAAAAAGATTGTGGGATTTTGAAGACCTTTGATGCTTCAGCAAATTTGTTAACAGTTGTCCATCAGTAAATTCCAAACTTCAAGTTTATATGGAAGGTCAGATGGCTATGTCAATCAGGGGGATGGACTGGGATACTGATCCAAGTATAATAATTCATTTGTTGAATTAAATCAAATTGTGATGGCTATTTCATGTGCAGGTAGTCCTCACTTAAAGACTAATTAGGTCTGGCAACTCTGTCACTAAGTAACATGATTATTAAGTGAAACATCATGACACCACGCTAGACACATGACATCAGTCCTTCTCTGGTCATGAAGCAGACATTGGAGAGAGACTGACCAAATCAGGAGGTAGAGTCAAGTGGGCAATTAGTCTGGAATCCCTACATGAGCATAAAAGGGTGGAGTCTGACCGTCCCTGAATGTTGTTGAACCATATCTAGTCTCATCCAGGTGCAACCTGTCAGTCTGAGAAGATTTCTGTGCATAAACTTGAGGAATAAAACAGCTAATTCACCTCTTCACAACTCAATTATCTGTTTTGTTGCACCTGGTTGTTTGCAGCTGGCAGCAAATTATCTATGGCAATTAGTGAGACAATCACACATAGTCATTGGTATAACATCAAGTGACCTGTACCTTACTACAGGCCTCCCCAATGACTTTGCTTGTCAAAAAAGCCAAGCTTGTGTAATCTCTGAGCTTTATAAACATTTACAAATAGACAATAAAAAAGCTAAGACGGAAACAAAAAGACCAAAACACATCATTTCTAGAAATCAACATCCATATAAGCAACAATTAACAGCAGAAAAACAATCTAAAAGAAAACAATTCCTAATCAAGGAACTACCAAGAAGAAAATTACGCCCCCATTTTCCTCCATTCTATATTAGTAATTCAAACAATCTTCTCCTTTAATTGTAATATTTAGTTCCTTCTGATTCCCTCTAATGTCTAACCTTCAGAGTCTCATCCTAACTTTTTTTTTAGGACTTCAAAACAAAAACTTTTCCTAACGGAAAGATTCTTATAATTAATACCAAATTCTTATTTCAAATTCATCTGGATTCTTACTTCTAACTTGACAAAATCAAACTTTCAATCACCCTGTTGCTGTTTATTCTAAAAACAAAACCCCTAAATTTGTATTGAAAACTTCTTTCCCTAAGGATAGAACGAAACTCATCCTGTGCTATTAAACTTGGTGATGCAAAAAGTTCATAGGAGCTGAAAAGCAGTTAACAAGCAATTTACAAAAATGATTAGAAAAGGAGGTATGTGAGCCCTTAAAGATGCTGGCCACCTTTTGAGTGAAAATGACTATATTTTTCATCTCTCAGAACTCTAAACTTATTTGGAGCATTGGTAAGTAATCTGAGGTGCTCTGCTTTTCAGGAAGGGAATTGCAAAGAGCCAATCTACTCACCAGGTCTTCCTTCTGCCATAGTCATTTTCAATTTACTGTTTCTTCCCCGGGAAGACCAATTCCCAGAGTTTCAAGACACATCCCCATATGTACAAAATGCAAAATATATATATATATATATATATATATATATATATATATATATATATATATATATATATGAGATTTTGGATAGTGTGAAGAGAAGAGCAACAAAAATGACAAAGGATCTGAAAGCTAAATCATGAACAATTGAAGGAGCTAGGTAAGTCTAGCCTATTGAAGAAAAGGATTAGGTGGTGGAGGCATGAAAACTGTCTTCCGGTACTTAAGAGTTTATCACAGAAAACGTATTCTCCAAAGTACCAAAGAGTAAGAAAAGAAGTGATGGATGTAAACTTGTTAAAGAGTGAAATAGCCTAGAAGTCAGAAAAAATTTTCTTACAATTAATCAATGGAATATCTTGCCTTCTGGGGTTAAGAGTACTCCATCGCTGGAGGATTTTAAAAATAGACTGGACAGTCATTTGACTGGGTGGTATAAGTCTCCTTCCTTGAGCAAGAGGTTGGACTAGAAGACCTCTGGCTGGTTCCCTTCCAGCCCGGTGGTTCTATGCTCTATGTTTTATGTTCTAGAAAGTTAACTCAGAGCTTTTAGTTTTAGTTTGTTTCTACAACTTGCAGGTGATGTGGCCTTTGGGTTATTCTTAGGGCTGGAAATGGTTCCCCAAAGCCCACATTTTTATGTTGTATTAATGCAGCACAGCATTTATTTAAACATAACAAACCTTTCTGATATGGAATCAGATTTATTCTGAGAATGATCCATAACAAGGTAAATTTTAATAGATTATTAAGTTGACATACAATAGGTGCTTTACTTTGTTCTCTGGTCTTCCAAGCAAGAACAATATAGAAGTGCAGGTACAGTGTTATGCTATTGTGCCTTTTTAATTAAATAACCCTACTTTGACTTTCATCCATAACGGCTCGGTAATACTGCAACAGAAAGTATTTTAAAACAGCATGAAAGAAATAATTTTTGCAGAGATAGAGTAGAGTTGGACACTGGGTGTGGATCACTTTCCTATTATTCAGAGGTCTTCCAATTCACATACATATATACATACATACATGCATACATACATACATACATACATACATACATATTTTGAATTTATTTTCATTTCAATTAGTAGGGACTGAGTACACATACTCCCTCTCCCTCCCCCCCCCTCTCTCTCACACACACATGGACACACATGGACACACACACAAAGGGACACTCCTACATGTGTCTATATACAAACAGAGACAAAAAGGACATAAAAGGATATTCTCCAAATAGCCTTCAGAGGACATCTGGAGAAACAAAGATATCTTCAAACAGGGAATCGGTAGCACTTCCAGAACAGTACTATAGCTCTATGATCCCACATGCTGGTAATTTTGATCAGCTAAGCCAATTTATTGTTGCCTTAACTATGGGCTCAGCAAAAATACATTATTTCCCTTTTGATGGAATCTCTTGCCAATTTGGGGCTTGCTGTGTTAGCCAAAGGAGAGAGCTCTGAGAAATCTCATAGAACATCTCTTGTAATTATTAAGTATACAAATCCTAGTGTTCATAACTATATCCCAATGGTGATTTAACTTAATAAAGTCAAATTTCCAGTGCAACTGTTATATGGTGTCCCATTGTGTTTATACAAAGAGGTATCTCACCTGGAGGCTTTTATGCAAAATTCTTAAAATCTTTGATAATCCATACTCAACACTAACACTGAAATGGTTAGAGGGAGGCTGAATAATTTTAGGGTTCCACCTGAGGCTATGCTGTTATGGATTTAGGCTAACTACTGTGTGGGAGATCCTGTCTAGTCCACCTGATTTTGTTTCATGTGAATAATTCATCTGTGAGGAATGCAGTTAGATGAGACTTGACGCATTGTGGCAATATTCACTCTTCGCCTTGATAAAGGATTGACCAAATGTAAACTATGATTTGGGATCAAGGTATATAAGCAGAGGTAGCCAGTGCCCCACATCTCAGTTACATTACTATTATACCGCACACAGGAAACTCACAATCATGCTACCTACAAGGATAACAATGGGTAGATTTTCCAAGATCCCACTGGAATGCTTACTTGCTTACATTTGGACATGGAAATAAAATCTGTCCACATATGCTACCGTATTTTCAGACTATAAGACGCTCTGAAGTATAAGACACACCTAGCTTTTGGGGAAGAAAACAAGAAAAAAAATCTGCCTCTACGTCCCAGCAATTACACTAATAACTAGAGCATATAAAACATTTGCTAGACCAATACTCGAATACAGCTCATCAGTCTGGAACCCACATTACGTATCTGATATTAACATAGTTCAGAAAGTCCAGAAATATTTCACAAGAAGAGTTCTCCATTCCTATACTCGTTGCAGAATATCTTATGCCACCAGACTCAAAATTCTAGATCAAGAAAACCTAGAACTACGCCGCCTTCCGTCCGATCTAAGTATAGTATATAAAATCATACATTGCAATGTCCTACCTGTCAATGAATACTTCAGCTTCAATCATAACAACACAAGAGCACACAATAGATACAAACTCAAGGTTAATCGCACCAAAGTTGATTGCAGGAAATACGACTTCAGCAACGGAGTGGTCAATGTCTGGAATATTCTACCTGACTCTGTGGTTTCTTCCCCAAACTGCCAAAACTTTAACCTTAGACTGTCTACTATTGACCTCACCCCTTTCCTAAGAGATCTGTAGGGGTCGTGCATAAGTGCACCAACGTGCCTACTGTCCCTGTCCTATTGTTTCTTTTATATTTTATCTTTCTTATATGTATCCATGTATTCATAGCTATGTTCTTACTTATACCTATTATCTTGTAAGCAATTGACAAATAAATAAACACACACATACATACATATATACATAAAATTTACCTCCTTGCAGCAAACAGCCTGGTCAGCTGCAGCACATCCTGATTAGCACAATCAGCTGATTGTTGGTTGGATTGGCCTCCTGGCAATCAGCTGTTGCAGGCTTCAGGGTTCAGCATCACCTAATTGTCACCTCTGTGTGCCCCATTTTCAGCCTTCGCATGCCATTTTTGGCCTCCACGCGCTCTGTTTTTGGCCCGTTCCAGGTGGCGGGGATTGGAAAGGGTCCAAAATGGGGCGCGTGGAGGCCAAAAACAGGATGTGAAGACTGGAAATGGGGCAAACGGAGGTCTCAATAGGCAATAGCACTCTCCGCAGCCTGAAACAGCTGATCATCAGAAGGCCGATCCAACCGACAATCAGATGATTGTGCTAATCAAGCTGTGCTGCAGCTGACCAGGCTGTTTGCTGCAAGAAGACAAATTGCTGGGAGGCAGAGGCCGAAGGGTGGGAGCCGGCAGATGGGTGAGACTTTGGCAACATTCACTGTATAAGATGTATACGCATTTTCACCCATTTTTGTGGGTGGGAAAGTGTGTCTTATACACAGAAACATATGGTATTTCCTCTATATATTATCTATGGCATACAGAATTAATAGCACCCATCATTCCATCTAGTTGCAGACCCAGGAGATCATGGCTATAATACTTAGAGATTAATTCAAAAATACCTTTAAGGAGGGGTCGCACCACTGCCGTTTTCAAGGCAGTGGGCAGCGAGCCCTACATGAAAGAGGCATTAACAATTCCCTAGAGCCAACTCCGCGTCACCTCTCTGGTGGTAGAGACCAGCCAGGAGGGGCAAGGGTCCAATAAACATGTGGTGGAATTCAGCCGCCCCAGCAACCTGTCTATATCCTTGGCGGTCACAGGGTCGAACCCGTCCCAGATAATTGTCTCAAGGCTCACTGCGGTCACCTCCCCCGGGACCTCCCAACTAGAGTCCAACCCGGCCTGAATCTGAGCGATTTTATCGTGCAGAAATCGTGAAAACTCCTCCACCCTTCCCTGCAAGAGATCCTCCCGCGCTCCTGGCCCAAGCAGGGAGCGGGTCACTCTAAACAGGGCAGCGGGTCGATTTTCTGCCGATGCAATAAGGGCGGAGAAGTGAGAACGCTTCGCCGCCTCTATCGCCACCAGGTAGGTCCTAATATAGAACCTAACCTGTGTTCGGTTGGACTCGGCATGACTGGCCCTCCAGACGCCCTCCAGATGTATTTTCCGGCATTTCATCTCCCTCAGCTCCTCCATAAACCACGGAGCCGAGTGAGATCTCTGCCGGGTCAGAGGTCGCAAAGCACAACTCAGTCCAGAGCCTCGGCAGCCAGCCTATCCCAGGCAGCTACCAAGTCTGTGGCCGAGTTATGAGCCAGAGTTTCAGGTAATGGCCCAAGCTCCATCTGGAACTGTTCAGGATCCATCAGGCATCTGGGGCGGAACCATCTCCTCAGCTCCGCTTCCCTGCGGTGCGGATTGGCGGTACAGAAGTCTAGTCTAAGGAGAGAATGATCAGACCATGACAAAGGTTTAACAGCTATATCCCCTAGCCGGTCACTGTCCAGAGACAAAAATCAGGTCCAGCGTGTGTCCTCCCGTGTGAGTGGGTCCAGAAACTAATTGGGTCAGGTCCAAGGCCGTCATGGAGGCCAGTAACTCTTGGGCCACCCCAGAGGATTCACCGAGTGAAGGCAGGTTGAAGTCACCCATAACTAACAGTCTGGGTGTCTCCACCGCCAGCTCGGCTATTACCCCGAGGAGCCCGAGCAGGGCCGATGATACGTAGCAGGGAGCCAGGTACGTTATCAAGAGACCCATCTGCCCACCCTGTCCCCAATAAGATACCAAAGAGTGTGAATTATAGCATATTACTTCACATTGGATATATTGTTCAGGATGAATGGACTTGGTTCAGTGAGGTATAAAATAATGCATTACAATTCACACATAGGAATGTCTTTCCACAATTACATATTTTGCTGTAAAATGAGATTTTTAAAACATTTGTACTTGTTAAGTAATAAGCGTCATAAATTCCAACCAGCTGCTTTTATGAAGCCATTTGGATCTTCCTGCCTGTTTGGAAATGATAATGAAGTATGCTACAAAAGCAGGAAGAATTAAAATAACACGCCTGAAGAAAGACTCAAATCTCTCCCTCTTTGGAAATTAGCCTTGCACATTGGAAATATTACGTCTTGGCTAGAAGTGTTCCTTTTATTTGTCTTTTTTTCCTTAAACAAATGCAGACTCAGAATGATTTCATATGTGGGCAAGATTATATGTGAAAATCATCCAAAATGCATTATCCAAAATGCTTGAATCCTAATAAACGTTCCAGTACTAAAAAATTGTTAGTAAGGTTGAAGCATCCTTGAAAATAGTTAAGAAGACATAAGATGTGGACTGTACTTGGTATAATAACTTGTTTTTTGACAATGTATTTTTTGAGTGAACTAAGACTTATTCAGGCTTCCATGCTTGAAGATGTTCTGTATTTGGAAGATATAGGGCACATTCTCACATTCTCATAATTGTGGCATATACATGTCCAAGTTTGTCCAATTTCCCAAGTCACCAGTGAAAAAACTTAAAATTCACTTAAGTTGCTCCAGATTTACAACAGGGTTTTTTTCTCTTAGTTCAACACAAGTTTTGTGTGAGTAGATACAGATGAGCATGCTTCACTAGCTATATAGTTTCTGATGTAACCCAAACCTGAGATCATCGCTTTACACTGGTAAACATTCCCCCTTTCCCTCCAATTGTTGGGACTTGGGTTTCATGACTATTTTGGCTTGGGCTGTAAGAAGGACTGGATACCTGACCTTGGCAACATCTTCATAATGCTAGTTCAGCCCTTTCAGGTCTTCCATGGCCAATATGTAAGCATGGGTTTAGCACTTTTCTGAAACTGTACTAGATCTGTGTTTATAGAACAGGTCTACCATTCTCTTGATGGAATACTGCTCCTGTACTACAGAGAATTTTGATTTCAACTGGAGAAAAAAGAGGGTTTTTTAATTAGTTGTGTGTTATTGATTCTATCATCATTGGGTGTATTGTGGGTTAAGATAGTTTTTTTCACCAATGGTGGAAAGCTCCTCCATTCTGGCTTGGTGGTAGTAGGCATGTGAGCCAATCATAATTACATATTTATCAAGGCCATGCACCAGCTACTTCCAGATGCTATCAGCCACAAAATCTTGGACTCCTTAGTCATTTACTTCCAGCATTGCCACTTCCTTTCAACATGAGTTGGAGCAGGGGGGAAAGATCATCTGCAATCTTCTTTTGCATCTATGATTTGTTGGCCAACCAATTTTGGAAATAGATCTAAATATTCTTTAAGAAGAGCACTAGTTCAATGTTGTTATGTACAGAATAACCCTTGAGTAACAAGGATATGCACATGGAAATGTTTATGAGAGTAGTTATGAATAATTATTCAACCACACACAGATACACTAAATTGAGTTGAAGTTTGCTTTAAGAAATAGCACAGTCCAATAAACGGTCCAGGTCATATATGTTTAACAGTCCAAAGAATATCCAATTACAAAGTCTTCTTACCGGTTGCCTTTGTCATTTACAGTAAATAAAAATATCAAAGTATAAGCACAGCATAAATCCAACAGAGAACCTTAGATAGCAACAAAATGTCAGAGAGAGAGAATGTCAGAGAGAGCAAGCTATGATCTCTAGCTCCCTCTTATGGTAATTTGCAATATAATCAACCAATCAGAATATAGTATAAATCAATACAGTGATTTTGTCTTAAAGCTACAAACATACATGGCTGGTTTATATATTGCCAACCCAACTAATTGGTGGACAGATTCCTAACAAATGTTTAGAAACAGCTTACTAGACAAGTCATCTGCGCAGCTGTGACTTGTTGGTTGGACTACTTTGCAAATGACTAAACCAGTTGCTCTCAGCAGCTACCAACATGCAACCATCCAGGTCCCTAGTACACATGAAGAAGAGTAATTTGTTCTTTTTTTTCCTGCTAGGAGATCATATTCAGTGGGAAGGGATATTAAGTCAGAGACATCTGCCAATTGTTGTCATGTACTTGCTTTTCATCAAAACAGAAAGGACAGAATTACTTTGCCATTCTTGTAACTAAAGCAAAATAAGATTTGGCAATGAAACAAGCAGAATTTATTGCTATTGCCATTCTTCATATGATGTAGCTTTTATTACTCTGTATAGTTTCTGTACTCTCAAGGATTTCATGCTTACTGTTGGGGTTGGTCTTTGACTGTGAATAGATATTAATATAATGTTTATGTAATCTTTCACATATGTCAGCCTTCATATGAACTCTGCAGTCAGATTCATTGGGATAAAATCTGACCAGAAAAGTGCCAAAAAGAAACCAAATTATTCCATTTATTGATTCTATGGCATCAAGTAGGTATCAACTCTTAGTAATCACGCTAGAATTTCTTTCTATCTATCTATCTATCTATCTATCTATCTATCTATCTATCTATCTATCTATCTATCTATCTATCTATCTATCTATCTATCTATCTATCTATCTATGGTAGCCAGTGCAGGTATCCAGAGCTCAACAATATGCTTCTGCCTACACCAGGGGTCCCCAAACTTGGCAACTTTAAGACTTGTGGACTTCAACTCCCAGAATTCTGGGAGTTGAAGTCCACAAGACTTACAGTTGCGAAGTTTGGAGACCTCTGGCCTGCACCCTTAAGCAAAATCCTGGTTTCTCACTCTCTGGTTACATCAAAACATTTTCATGGAGTTTTAGCTATGTATTTTTTCCAGATATGGAAGCATGGGCAATAGGGGGACTTCAAGACGAATATCAGCTATGTTAAAAGAGAGATCCAAAAGATTAACAGAATATTTTTTTAAAGAAAAGAAACTGGTGCTTTGGAGATCAAGTTAATTCCACCTTCTCAAATACTGGAAGATAGTTATCATGTCCATGCTAATCCTTCTCTTTGATAGGCAAGACCAGAACTGTCAAATTCCTGGCCCATGGGCCAGATGCATCATGTGCACCACTCCTGGTTTAGCGAAGGGGGAAAAGTCTCAATACATCACATGATTTAGCTGTGACAACATGAGTTTGACACCCCTGGGCTAGACATTTCTAGTTCCCTTAATTGTTCATCATACGATTTAGCCTCCAGATACCTTATTATCTTTGTTACTCTTCTCTGCATATTTTCTAGGGCACTTTTCGGCACCAAGTGCCAAAATGGGAGTGTGCACCAGAAACTGAAAGAGCAGCTTCCCGGGTGTCAGCTTTAAAAAATTCAGCTGCCACATATTTTTTTTCTTTCCTTTCAGAGAGTTGGAGGAGTTGAAAAGTTCAAGGTTATTCTGTATGTCATATTAAGTAATTCTAGTGGCAGTTAATTGGAGCTCGTGATTTATGAAGTGTAGAAGTGGGAGGAGAGAAGGGAGGAGAGAAGGTGGATTCTGTGTAAGACATGAATAAATTCAACCTTGGAGAGAGATGTCTCGGGGTGATTGATATCATGGATACTTTCTGGATGCCTAACACCGGGTGCACGTAAGTGGGGACACCAGAAACTGAAAGCTCAGCCGGTCTTCCGGTTTATAATGCGAAGACCACCTGGCTGGTGTGGATTGCGTACCAGGAAAGTGCTCTTCCGGTTTCCGGTGCTCCTGCATGTGCGAAGACCAGCTGACCGATGCACATGTGCACGCCGGAATCCGGAAGAGCAATGGGCGATGGCTGGCATGCTCAGAGAGATGGCTCTGCATGCCACTTTCCCATCATGGTTCTAGGGTCTCAGGATCTTTTTTGTGCCATGTGACTAGAACTGGACACAGTATTCCAAGGATGGCCTCACTAGCGTGGGATAAAGCAGTATTATCACTTCTTCTGCTGTTGATGCTCTGTCAATGCAGACCAGGAATGCATTGGCTGTTTTGGAGTTGCTGACTCATACTTAAGCAGTGGTCCATGAGGAAACCTAAATTTCTCACAGTTACTATGGTTGAGCTAGCTATCTCCCATCTACACTTATGTATTTGTTTTTTTTTTTCCTCTGCCTAAGTGATTGCCTTCCTTTTCTCATCACCTAAACAGCATCCTGTTGGATAGGGCTCAATGCTCAAGTCTATCACAATCCTTCTGAATCTTGAGTCTACTTTCCAAAACATTAGCAATTCTCTCCAGCTTGATGTCATCTGCAAATTTGAGGAGTTTCCTTTCTGTGCCCTCATCTAGATAATTTATGAACAGTGGTGGGATTCAGCCAGTATGGACCAGTTTGACTGAACCGGTAGTTTCGGTGAGTTGGCCCTGCCCATCCACCCTGCTCTAGTCTGTCCTATATTTCCTTTGTTTGAAGCCCAGTTGACAGAGCGGATTGCCATGCCTCAGCTGCTTTACTCACTGGGGCTGAATGTAAGGTAAGCTTTAGAGCTGTTTTGTAATGCATTGTGTGTGAGTGCAGTGCACATTTGGCACATGTGTGCACAAAGCGCACACCCACTGAACCAGTTGTTACATCAATTGAATCCCACTACTGTTTATGAAGATGTTGAAGAGTACTGGGCCTAAGATAGAACCTCGCGATACCCCATCCTATGCTTCCCTCCACGTTAATGTAGTTCTATTAAGGATGGTCAGTCAATTGTAAATTATTATTATTATTATTACTACTACTACTATTATTATTACTATTATTATTATTTTTTATATACCGCTCCTTTCCCGAAGGACTCGGAGCGGTGCACAGCCATACAATTAAAACAATAAATATGTGAAAAGTTAAAACTAAATTAAACTAAAGGCCCTGACTGTAATCAATTAAAACCCCTTCCTAAAACCCTAAAATTTAATATAAAAAGTAAAACACCCAAATCTAAAATCAGCCCAAGCCGGCCTCGTCAAAGAGCCAGGTTTTCAAGGCACGCCTGAAGATCCCCAGGTCCGTGGCTTTACGTAACTCTGGAGGCAACCCATTCCAGAGGGCAGACGCCCCCACAGAGAAGACCCTATTCCTCGGGGTCACCAGCTGGCACATAGATGCCGACGGGATCCGCAAGAGACCCTCCCTGTGGGAGCGCACCGGACGGTGAGAGGAAAATGGCAGAATGCAGTCTTGTAAATATCCTGGTCCGATGCCATGGAGCGCTTTAAAAGTTAACACTAAAATCTTAAAGCGCACCCGAGAGGCCACTGGCAACCAATGCAGCTCGCGCAGGAGGGGCGTCACATGAGAGAACCTTGACGCCCCCATAACCACCCGCGCAGCTGCATTCTGTACCAGTTGAAGCCTCCGGATGCTCCTATTCGGGAGTCCCATGTAGAGGGGGTTAAAGTAGTCCAGTCGGGAGGTGACCAGGGCATGAGTGACTGTGCGTAAGGCATCCCGATCCAGAAAGGGCTGCATCTGGCAGATCAGGCGAACCTGATGAAACGCTCCCCTGGAGACGGCCATAATGTGATCTTCCAAAGACAGCCGTACATCCAGGAGGAAATCCGTCTTGTGGTACTGTCTATCCCACATTTTCCCCCATTTTTTTCCTTTCTTGAAAATAGTGCATTAACCTAGTGCAAATCTAACATAATCTAGACGTATTAAAACAGTGCAGGTGTTCTGAGGCAAGTATACTGGTAAACTTGTGCTGACATACAGCCAGGTTAGTTTGTCACATATAGATAAATAGACTTGGATGTGTTTGTTTGGGTCTAATTTTCCTCAATTATTCTGAAAAGTTTCTTCTGCTTGTGTTCCTCTAATAAGAAAGTAATAGAAAGCTTGGCATTCTTGCCTCAAGCTGCTTTTAGAGCCATCAAAAGGTCTCCCAGGAGCTATTCAGTGTTTGGTGTGCATGTGACAACTGTTACTCACACTGTTTCTTTTTAGCAGAAATTTATGCACATACACTAGTCAAAATGACAAAAAGTACCCAGAGGAAATCTTTTGGAATATAATTTAATAGTATGGTTACAGCATATTTCACCTAAGTAAAAGCACATCAGAAATCATCTATGGAAAGTGGAAGCTCTGTCTCCGAGAACAGAAAGTTCTCCTTCCAGAGAGGGTGACTATGCAGGATGCACAGCGATTTATAAAATCAAAGCTGTCAAGTGCACGGACAGATGCATGGATGGATCATCTTCTATACAGAGAAGGCAATAACACAGAAGATGGAAAGGAGAGAGAAACTGTGTGTGTGCGTGCCTTCAAGCCAGTCTTGACTTCTGGCAAGGGCCTGGCTATATCCCTACATATGGCAAGATTTTCAGAAGTGATTTGCTCTTACCTTCTTCTTCCTAGGGCTGAGAGAGAAAGATTGGCCCAAAGTCAACTGGAGGGCATGGGGCAGGAGGACTAGAACTCATAATGTCCATGTTTCTGATACCTTTAACGACTACACCAAACTGGATTTCAGGAGACAGAACTATTACCGTATTATAAGTCAGGGGTCTGCAACCTTAAACACTCAAAGAGCAATTTGGACCCGTTTCCCACAGAAAAGAAGACACCGGGAGCAGGGGTGGGTTTCAAATTTCTTAACAACCGGTTGTGTGGGCGTGGCCTAATTTGTAGGTGTGGCTTGCTAAACATGTGACTGGCTGAGCGTGACTTGGTGGTCACGTGACTGGGTGGGTCAAAAGATAGAAATTCACTTTAACAATGCTTTTGGTGAGGGGTTGGATTAGATGGCCCTGGATTTCTATGCTGTTTCAAAGCAACCTCTGAAGCGGCGTCTAGTGCCAGAGTTTGTGGTCCTTCCTTCCTCTCCTTTTTCTTTCCCTCCCTCCCTCTTATCCATCTGTCCATCCATCCATCCATCCGTATCTCATTCACATTCTTTTCCCTTCCCTCTTTCTCCCTTCCCTCCCTTTCTTTCTTTCTCCCATCCCTCCCTTTCTTTTTCTTCCTTTTAAGAGAAAGAAAGAAAGAAAGAAAGAAAGAAAGAAAGAAAGAAAGAAAGAAAGAAAGAAAGAAAGAAAGAAAGAAAGAAAGAAAGAAAGAAAGAAAGAAAGAATCTCTATGGTGTTCATGGTATATTTTCAGCTGAAACCTCTTTCTACTTAAACCAGGAGAAACTTGGTAACTTTAAGACTTGTGGACTTCAACTCCCATAATTCTCCAGTCAGCTATGCTGACCCTAACCCTAACCTTAGTACAACACCCAGATATTTAAAGCCATTAACATCTTTGAATAATCTTGAAACTTTTTGCATACTTGTACTTATACAGAAAGAATTTTATTTTAACACATATGGCTTCAATTCCAAAGGTACTTTTTGTGAAAACCAAGACAAGAAAAGGAGATTGGAAACAAAGCAAAGCTTAATCCTTCTCATTCTTTCTAACTCTTTCTAAATGGCAAGTAGAAGTTGAGCCTTTCTTGCCATTTTATTACCAAGAATTTACCACCATCTTCAAATTAAAGAGTTGCCTTCCAATAACAAAAAACACAAGTTTGCAAACAGCCTGAATAGTAAGTAACACAGCACATAATTTTGTATGTTAAACGAACCATAAAGTGGAAGAGGGAAAATATTTGTGAGAAATATCTATTATGTTTTTTGCTTGTCAAACTTAAAAGGCCATTGGACACTCTATAAAGGTTGTGACTGCAATAGAAGGCATGAAGCAGCAGCCAGGCAAACTACTGAATAGTCTGAATTATGCTTTAGAAATTGTGTAATGTATGCTCTGAAATTGAGCAAATGAACGAGACCTAAAGATAAGCTGCTCTCTACAAAATCCACCCTGAACTTACCGCGCTAAGCCTGGCATGGAAAAGCAGAGCAACTTAGTTTTGATGACCCAGAATATTTCCAAGGCAGGAATCAATACTATATTAGCTCCAAATGTTCTTTTGGCTAAAAACTGAATCCAGGCATACTGGATGGCTGGATGGTCCAGGAGGCTGCAGAAGGCCTCCTAAGCCCAAAACAGGGTCCTAGCAAGCCTCCCTGGAACCTCTTGGGAGCAAAAACGGGGTGTGGGGCGGCATTGGACCCCCCCAACTCCCCATTTTAGCTCCCAGGAGGCTACTCTATACTTACCTGGTAGCCAGACGAGCCTCGTGGGGACTTCTGGGAGGGGCTGGGAAGGATTTCTAATGGGAGCCCCCCCCCCCCCCATTAGAAACAGCTGCCAGGCAAACAGAGAAAAGCAGGATCCAACCTATACAAGCCTCCCCACGTGTTCCTTGGGGGAAGGCAAGCGATAAGGGAGAAGGTAATCGGGGCTTCAGAGCTTCACTCACCCAGGAAGATCAGTAAAGGCAGGGCCATAGCAGAAGGCAGGCAGCAATGGCTGGTTTGGCGGGCAAAAGCAGGCTGCAGGCATGTCACGCATGAGCACAATGCTGCACATGTGCAATAGGGACTAACTGGGCAGGGAGCGGAGAAGTGTGCAGAGAGGGGCGGGGCCAGCTAGGGGGCCATTTTATCGGTTCTCTGAACTACCGGGAGCCCTAACATCTGGTTCTATAGAACCGGACAGAACCGGTAGAATCCCACCCCTGACCGGGAGCCAATAATTTAACAACTGGTGTGACTTGGGAGGGCATGGCCAACTCGACATCACTCGCTTCCACCCAGTCACCTTCTGCTCTGGAATATGGAGTGAGTCTCCGTCCCCCATCATCACCCTTACTTTCTCAGGCCAGGCAAGAGGGGAGGGGCAGGGCCAGCCAGTGATGGGATCAGCCAACAGGGAGCTGCAGCAGAGGGCCGAAAGAGCCGTATGTGGCTCCAGAGCCGCAGATTGCAGAGCCCTGGTATAAGTTAACCACTTTTAAAATAACTCACCAAGATGAAGATCTGATTTTGCATGACATGGCAACATGCAGAGGAGAGAATGCAAGTCTATGGGTCTGCCAGATGATTTTAAAAAGTCTCCATTCCTCCATTCCTCTCTCTATTTGTTGAAAGATGATGTTATGAGAAGATGGACACAAAAGCTCTAGTCTATTTAAAGGGTGGCTGGTTCACTTGGTTTTTTTTTTTTTCGTTTTGCTCATCAAACACATGGTTTTTCTGCCCCGTCATCCTTTATATTATGTTGATGTATGCCATTTTTGAAAGTATTTCTATTGTATTATTATGGTCGTTATTTGTGTTTGGGACCCTGGCCAGTTCTGGGATGAAACCTGGGAAGACCCTAAGCCTGGGAGCTTTGATAATAATAATAATAATAATATTTATTTATATACCGCTCCTCTCCCGAAGGACTCGGAGCGATGCACAGCCATACAATTAAAACAATAAATATATAAAAGTTAAAACTAGATTAAATTAAAGACCCTGGCTGAAAACAATTAAAACCCCTCCCTTAAACCCTAAAATTTGATATAAAAATTAAAATACCCAAATCTAAAATCAGCCCAGCTGGCCTGGCCAAAAAGCCAGGTTTTCAAGGCACGCCTGAAGGTCCCCAGGTCCGTGGCTGTATGTAACTCCAGAGGCAACCCATTCCAGAGGGCAGACGCCCCCACAGAGAAGGCCCTATTCCTCAGGGGTCACCAGCCGGCACATAGATGCTGACGGGACCCGCAAGAGACCCTCCCTGTGGGAGCGCACCGGATGGTGAGAGGAAAATGGCAGAATGCGGTCTTGTAAATATCCTGGTCCGATGCCATGGAGTGCTTTAAAAGTTAACACTAAAATCTTAAAGCGCACCCGAGAGGCCACTGACAACCAATGCAGCTCGCGCAGGAGGGGCGTCACGTGAGAGAACCTTGACACCCCCATAACCACCCGCGCGGCAGTTGAAGCCTCCGGATGTTCCTATTCAGGAGCCCCATGTAGAGGGCGTTACAGTAGTCCAGTTGGAAGATGACCAGGGCATGAGTGACCGTGCGTAAGGCATCCCGATCCAGAAAAGGTCGCATCTGGCGGATCAGGCGAACCTGATAAAACGCCCCCCTGGAGACGGCCGTAATGTGATCTTCCAAGGACAGCTGTACATCCAGGAGGACACCCAGATTGCGAGCCCTCTCTGAAGGGGGCAAAATCTCACCCCCAATAGCCAGCGAAGGAATTACCTGGCTATATCGGGATGCCAGAAACCACAGCCACTCAGTCTTAGAAGGGTTGAGTCGGAGCCTGTTCCCGCCCATCCAGTTCCGCATGGCCTCCAGACAATGGGATAGGGACATGTGGCAGGAGTACTGTTATAATTTGCCAAGTAAGCAAGCTTGGTCTGTTTACTTAGAAACTGGCTCATAACTGGACATCCTCAGTGGCTTGAAGCCTGAGTTTAGGGTCTGCAGAGTTTAGGATCTGCATAACAGCCCAAGGGCTGTTCTGAAGGCCCTTCAAATCAGTGGTAGGATTCAATTTTTTTTACTACCGGGTTCTGTGGGTGTGGCTTGGTGGGCGTGGCAGGGGAAGGATAAAATCTCCAGTCAGAGGTGGTATTTGCCGGTTCTCTGAATTACTCAAAATTTCCACTACCAGTTCTCCAGAACCGGTCAGAACCTGCTGAATACCACCTCTGCTCCAAACCCAATAGAGCTGTATCATGTTTAATGGAGCTACTGAACAGCTGGTACAATATACAGTTTTGATTATGTTTATTTGTACTAATGCTTTGCAGAGTTTAACAGAGATTTTACTTTTTTGAAACACATAATCAATGACTCATTATTAACTAATTAATGAAAAACTGTAACTTCCATGGCATTTGTAAATCTATTTATTCACATATTCATTTTTTTATTATTTGACCTCTTTGTCCTGTTTTTTTTCTTGTTTATGCATCTTCTCCAAAATGTTTAATTTTAAAATATGAAATTACAAGGCATCAGTTTGAAATTTTCTACTACCAATGCCACATGTCCTAATTAAGCTATGATATTTTGGACAATACCTGCTAAATATATCCTGCTTAAAGAAATTGAATCCCTTCATTTATTTTTTCTCAATCATGTGTTCCTTTTAGTATAAAGAAATTGGTTCCAAGTGATTCTTAATATTAATTTTGATTTAACAGACAGTAATCTGCTTCTAGAATGCTTGAAATTACATCTAAATATCCCTGACATATGAATATGATATTCAGCTGAAGCAAAGCCCAAGGATTAGCAACAGCCAACATTCAGTAATTCAGCATTTCTAAGTATGTCAAAGGATTTCTTGTTTCAGATCATAAGAGAGTAATCCTGACGGGAACACCAGTATTATAATTCTACTTAATTACTTTGCCTCAGGTTCATCACTAAACCAACATATTGGGGTTTATTTTTAATAGCACAGTTGTTAACCATGATAATTGTTCAGCTAAGCAAATCCCTTTTGTCAACACATGTTAATTAAGAACGCAACTAGATTTTGCACAAGCTTCTCAAATCTGCTTGTTAAGTACCAACCTCCTTTTTGCCTTGAATTCCTCACATGTTAATGCTTTAACTTCAGCAGGCCACAGGCAAACTGCCTGGGTATTGCCTGCAATTTATTTTATTATTGTACACATTCAGTTATACCAGGGGTCTTCAAACTTGACAGCTTTAAGACTTGTGGACTTCAACTCTCAGAATTCCTCCTCCAGTCATATTAGCTCAGGAATTCTGGGAGTTGAAGCCCACAAGTCTTAAACTCAAGGGTCTTCAAACCTGCCAAGTTTGAAGACCCTTGAGTTCTATCATGGCCACTTCTGAGATTCAGTATAGTTCACAATTTAGCAGTTGTACCAGAGGTGGTATTCAGCAGGTTCTGTCCAGTTCTGGAAAACCAGTAGCGGAAATTTTGAATAGTTCACAGAACTAGCAAATACCACCTCTGACTGGCCCCACCCCCATCTATTCTCTGCCTCCTGATCAACTGGGTCTTCTTTTGTTGCCTTGCACAGAAGAACGGAGCTGGAAAGCAGGTTAGTGGGGTAGGGATGGAAGGGTTTTTTGCAGTAACCTTCTCCCAGGAGGGAATGGGGATTTTGCAGTATTCTTCCCCTGCCATGCCCACCAAGCCACACCCACAGAACCGGTAGTAAAAAAAATTTGAATCCCACCATTGATACTGAAGACTTATCTAAACTCTGTGCCAGCTATATTCTTCCTATGATAAATTATGCTACTCTTTTTTATTGTACTATATGATGCTTTAATCAATTCAACATGGAACCATAAATTTGTAAAACAGCAAGTGATGAACGAAAGACTAAGCAATATGGTGCCAGGGAATGGTGCTGTCCATAAGATCCCTTGTTCCACTGGTTTCAATTTGCTTTTTTTACCATTAAAAAAAAATAAAGATGTTGAAATGATACAAACCAAGCATCCACTTTCAGCAGCAGCATTATTTTCTTTTTCAAGCTTCACATACAGTAGCAAAGCTAAGAAAAAAGGGGAGAGGAATAGGGTCTAAATTCCCATATCTTCATGTTTTTTTTAATTATTTTGTGAGTAATTTCAAAAATGCAAAAAATTCTCATGGATATACGCCACCTGATCTGTTGGTTTTCTTCCTTCCACAGCCAAGAATTATTCTGGAACAATCCTATTAGTTACTTAATTTGGAGAAATTCTGGCAGGAAACCCATGATATTCTTAGTTCTTTACAACCAATGAAGCAAAATGTTTTTAAAAAGAAGAAAGCACTTAATGTTGCAGAAATGACAACCAAACCTGAAAACAAACCTTGATTCCTCTTTGTATATGATTAATCGATTGTAATCCTAATCAGAGCTCCATTTAAAACAGTATCTATATAGCTGCAGTTCTCTTAACCTTGACAACTTTACGATGTATGGACTTTAACTGCCAGAATTTTAGAAGCTGAAGTCCCACATAACATTAAAGTTACTATGGCTGAGAAGCTCTGATCTATGCCAAAATGTGACTCAACCGACCTGCTCATCTTGAGAAGCTAAACAGACTCAGATTTAGGATCTCAATGGAAAACAACAAGGAAATCCCATAGCTGAGAATTTTAAATACTTCCCAAAAGGGAGTAAATCACTTGTGTGTTGTGACCAAGAAATCAGAAGGATTTATCCATGGCAAGGAATCAAGCTTAGCTCCTTATCACACAGGGGAAGATCCCACAACACACCCAGAAAAAAACAGTTGCAGCAGTTAAAACATTTCTTGTCGTTCTGCCTAAACATTATATCTGAGAATACCAGAATTCTATCTGGTACCTAGTGGCTTGTTAGAATAAATATTCTTCCTTTCTGGAGGTATTCCACTTTTACAACATCAAATTCCTCAGGTTGGGATGCTGTCAGACGAAGTCTTTCATTTTTGAAAGAAATAAAAAATCCAATTGTTAGCCTTTGGGATGCAAGCCATTCTAATTATTTTATTTCTCAGAAGGATCCATTAAAACATTTAACTCCCTTCAGTGGCAAACTATAAAAGTAGTGTGTGTCAAAAAAAAAAAAAAAAGCTAAAAGCTTTCAGTTGCAGTCTGAGCTACAGAGCTTCATTCTCAAAGATCTGGAAGAGCAGATATGGGTCTGTTGCCTCCCATAATGATGAGGAGAGCCTTTTGAAATGTTAAAAATTCCTACTGCATTCTCCATACTTATTTGACTGTGCATAATTCATGCACAACTAATAGGTAATAAAATATGCAGAGGTAAACAGCTATAGAAATATTTTCTTTCCAGATACACCCTTCTTTAACAAACCCAGCCTCAAAAACAGAATTAAAAGCAGGAGAGCGCCCCTTCCTATTTTATCATGCTTTTCAGTTACGCCATTCCTTCTCCCTCCTCTTATTTTTTGAGTTAGAGACATTAATAAAAATGACTACCTACTGGTAATTAGGCTTTTATAGCTTCTCATATATCTCTGTCTCTAGGCACATGGCAAAGAAAGAGGTGTTTTATTTGACACAGCAAGCAATCTTCTGGGGATCTGCTGTCCCAGATCTTTGAGTTTAGAGAGAGAGAGAGAGAAGAGAGAGAGAGTGGTGCAATTCAGATGTTTACAAAGCTGGTGCAGCACTTCATATGGTAGAACGAATAGCCTGTCAATTAGGTACATGATAGATCTTCAAGGCCAACCACATAATAATTCAATTTCTATTATTGCCTCCCTCTCTCTCCTTCTCCTTCTCTTGTTCTTTCTCTCTCTGTATCACACACACACACACAGAGAGAGAGAGAGAGAAATAGTATTCCGCAGGTTCTGATCAGTTCTGGAGAACCGGGAGCAGAAATTTTGAGTAGTTCAGAGAACCGGCGAATACCACTTCTGACTGGCCCTGCCCCCATCTAGTCTCTTCCTCCAGAGTCCCAGCCGATTGGCTGGGTCTTCTTTTGTTGCCCTGCACAGGAGAACGGAGCTGGAAAGCAAGTTACTGGGGTGGGGAGGGAATGGGGATTTTACAGTATCCTTCCCTTGCCACGCCCACCAAGCCACGCCCCACCACGCCCACCAAGCTACACCCACAGAACTGGTAGTAAAAAATATTGAATCTCACCACTGACACACACACTTGTTTTTCTGAGGGGTATTTGGCACCCAGATATTCTGCTCCCCAAAAAAGGACTAAGTATGTTTGTGTGTGTTTGAAATTCCTTCAGAGTACTACTATTATGCTTCAGGTAGGAACATGGTTGATCTATTCCTGTAAACGCCCACCTGTCTATCATGCACTGAGGGCCAATGGATACTGAATGGTCCAATGCAAAGTTTTTTACTACCGGTTCTGTGGGTGTGGCTTGGTGGGCGTGGCAGGGGAAGGATACTGTAAAATCTCCAGTCAGAAGTGATATTTGCCAGTTCTCTGAACTACTCAAGATTTCCAGTACCGGTTCTCCAGAATTGGTCAGAACCTGCTGAATACCACCTCTGGTCCAATGAGATTCTAGAATTCTTACACATTAAAGGCAAAATCAGGATAAAGTTATAGGATAACATACATACAAAGTATGGTATCATGATCTGAAATATAATCAAAGAACAGTAACTGATTCTGGGGAGGAGGGTGAAGACAGGGAATCAGAAAATTGGAAGTGGAAATAGAGTGGAGTATGATGGAAAGTGGGCATGGGGAAATAGGAAGCTTAAACAAGAATGTGCCACATTAGGACCATTTTTGTTCTGCACACAAATGATTCTTCTATATCATGGGTGTCAAACTCGCCATGTCATGCTGCCATCACATGATGTATCATGATGTTTTTTCCCTTTGCGGAGCTGGGGGGGGGAATAGGCCTGTGAGTGACGCATCTGGGCTGTGGGCCACCAGTTTGACACCCCTGTTCTATATTACTTAGCTTGAACCAGCATTTAGACTCAACTGATGTTGAAAAAGAGAGCAAAAAGAAAGAAAAGTCCTAAATTATAGAACTTTGGGAGTTGAAAAAGTCAAAATAATCAGCACCACTGAAACCTTAGAACTTACAGTATTATTTGACAACAAAAGGAGCTTGAATATTCTTCTGAAAACATGTCCCCAATAGTAAGCAGACCCCTGGTATGCCTAGCAAGTTCTCATTTCAGAAAGTATATTTTTCCAGTTTTCCAGAAAATCCATTGAGTCCACAGCATAGTTTAGAAAATAACTGGCCATGAGCCAATTTAGCTGTAAATTTCTTCTTCCTTTCTTCTTCCTTTTCCCCCAAATGTATACCTTCACCTGCAATAATTAGGCTTGAATATTACACACAAACAAACACACGCACACACTGAAGGCATTGGCACAATGACAGAACTTCCATGGCAAGCTTTTCCTTGTTGACACATACAGCTCCAATCAAGAACAGTTGTTCCAGATCAGTTGTTAAATATCAGGGCTTGCCAGTGGTGGGTTTCGAAATAGTTTACCAGCAGTTCGGTGGGCGTGGCTTGGTGGGTGCACTTTGCACTGCACACACACACACTTTGCGCACGCATGCGCTACACACGCACTTTGCACAGGCACAGAGGCTTTCCGATTCACCTCCTCAACTCCTGCACTCTCCCTGTTGCTTCAACAGCTGATGGGCAGCAATCTGCTGTCAAAAAGCAGGGAATAAAGATCAGTATGGAAGCCGGATAGGAAGGTGGGCCCAACAGCAGCTCCGGCAGCTCCTCAGATAGAACTAGTTTGGTCTCCGCCAATCTTCAGAGCTACCGGTATGGCAGAAACAAACCGAACTGGTAGAATACCACCACTGAGACTTGCATCAAATCTTAAGTGTGGCTCTATATCTAGTCAGATCACATTGTTACAGGTTCTAACAGCAACAGCTATATAATCAGGAACTAATTCACTTGCACATCCTTCCATGTGAGATCGCTGGCAGTAGTAGCCATCAATGCCAGTCAGCTGTTTGCTTAGGGTGAACAAGCCAATCTTTGTACACAACATCCTGACATTTGTGAAGTGGAGCAAATTCAGCTAGCAACGAGAGAGTGTTTACAGTCTCCTAAGATGGAATAGGCTATTCCTGAGCTTCTGGGCTGTGATGCTTTTTAAAAAAAAAACACACACACACAATATTAGGTAGGTGAGCAAGAACCCCAAGTCCACTGAAATAATTGTTTCATCTGGATATAGATAATTAGGGCAATTGATAACTCTCAAAAGACTGCTGAGAGCTACCAAAATCTTACTTTCAATGTGACAAAAGGGGGAAAATATTAAATACATAGGGAGAGATTGTAGTACTTTAGGCAATTAGGTAATATAAATTAACTTTGTTCAGCCTTTATGCACTATTCAAACAACACGAGTGGCCTTCAGCTTGAAAAACAATGGTGTATTCCTAGATTAGTGAGATAAATATATACTTAGAATTCAAGGATACTTTTGGTCAAAGTAGGGATTTGTTTTCATTTCTGAAACTGAGCCCTAGACGACACATGTCACGTTCACTCTTACTTCCCATCACTCCTCCAAAAAGTTATTCATTTCAGCAGCCAGAAAGAGACTTTTAGCTGTTGCTATGGAAGCTAGAAATCCTTGTAGGTTTTGCTCATACACATTCCAGATCTACCACAGTATTTGTATCTACTATTTGGCCTATCTCTGTTCTCAGCATCTGTGTGGCTGATCCCAAAAAACACTGTATTCCCAAATGAAGACATCAAAAGGAAATTGTGTAGCATGAAATTGCTAAACGGGATTTTATCAGCAATCTTGTGTTTGTTGACTTAAAAAAAATAATGGCGTATTTTTTCCCCCATAACAAACTTTATTTCTTTAGATGTTAAATTAGCAATAACAAACAAAAATATAAAAACTGAATACCCTTGAAGTGCATCATTTCATTCTTCTTCTATTTATATTTTGTCCTGTTCAGGGAATTGTAACATACCGCTTGTTACCTTTTGTGTTTCATGTATATTGCTTTCCCTATAAAAAATAAAAATAAATTGCTCCTATTCCAATAGATGGGTGGTTATACAAATTGTTGTAATACTGAAAGGCAGCATGAAATCCCATGTCACAAAAATGTGATTGTCATCAAAGGACTCTGTGTTCTTTTCACAACAAGCCATTTGTAATATGTAACTTTAGAGCCCAACCCATAAACATACACTAAATGTAGAAAACTATGTTTTAAAATAAAACAGTTTTTTAACGGAATCATGAATATAAAGGGGCTTTTCCCAGCATTTCTGCGCAGAAAGAAAATGGAAATATAAGATTATATACATTCATGATGCAGACAAAATAATGGAGGAAGATGATAGACAGACCAACCATCAGTCAGATAGGTGCTTTACTGACTCCTAAAATCCTAGCTGCCAAAACTAGATTTGCATGATTATAGATAATGAAAAGTAGTGCAGTTTATATGCTCTCTCTCCCACACATACTTTTTGTCTAAATATGCCTTCTTTCATCTCAACTGACATTTTCTCCATCAAACCTCATAAAGCTGCAGTCCACTTTTTAATAATATAGTCTTATCTGACTTTCAAAGGACAATCACCATGATCAGGAATTATTACGTTTGGAACAAATTTTAAACAGCTACTGGTTTTTGAAAAAAAAAACATGCAAGATTAAATGTAGGGAGTCATAAAAGTCCATTTGTGATGAGAGGGAATACAACAAACAGTGGAATAATCACTGCCTTAAATTGTGAAGTATACATAGCCAATATGAAAAGAATGGGAGAGTTTTCAATTAATATTTGGATGTCCTGTGTGTTTCAAGCTGTATTCTTAGTAATTTAGATGCTTGTGTTTGTGTTTTTCTAAATAATATAATTATCTTATGCATTAACTCCAGTAGGTAAATTATCAAAGAGTTTTTAGTTAAATTTGCAATAGTTCATGTTGCTCTGTGTAACTATTTGAACTCTGCTTTTTAGAATACTTATTGACTATGGAATTTATTGATTATAGAAACTGAAATCTTCTTTTTAAATATTATAGATCACTATTTCAACTGAGCTCAGACCCAGACAATTTAATTACACCTGAATTCTAAGATGAAAATAGCAGGACTTCATGAACTGGATCATTAAGCTTCAGTTCCACAGAGAGCACCAAGAACCCCTTAACTCAAGAAAGGAACAAGTGAATTGCAGCAGGCCTTGTGTTGCTTAAGATTTGAACCTTCTCGAGTTAGAAGTCTTCAAGGTTGGGGTCAACTACAGCGTGGAGTCCAAGCTGCAATTAACTTACCCCTCTCTTGAGTTATGCTGTATTGAATTCAGTGGTGGGATTCAAAAATGTTTACTACCAGTTCTGTGGACTGTGGCGTGGGTGAGGTCATGGGTGTGGCATAGCATGGCTTTACTACCAGTTCTGTGGGCATAACTTGGTGGGAGTGACAGGGGAAGAATACTGATGATTCAGCCCTTACTTGATAGTGACTCACTGAGATTAATTTCTAAGAAAATATGGGTAATAGTAATCCAAGGCTGTTGTTTTGCAAAGTGTTGTAGGAATGTTGATGATATTTGCAGTATTATTTTAAGCAGAAAAGCCAGTGGTGGTATTCAGCCGGTTCACACCGCATCAGGGCTAACCAGTAGCAAGGATTTGGCATGGGTTGCTGAACCAATAGTAAGTTCTGGCTGGCCATGCCCCTGACCCAGTCGCCCGGTCACTGCTGCCTCACTTGCCCTGCCCGCCCGATGCTCGCTCACCCTGCCCGCCTGACACTCACTCCTTAAGGTATTCCTTTTTTTTCCCTTCCAACAATCAGCTATTCATGTGATCTTCCTGGGCCTCCCCTTGCTGAGGCCCAAGAAGGCAAAAAATGGAGGGAGGGACTCAGCCCCCCTCCATTTTTTGCCTTCCTGAGCCCCCAGAGGAGCCTTCTGGGAGCAAAAATGCCCCCGCAGAGGCTCTTCTGAGGCCAGGAAGGCCCCAAAACAGAGCTTGGAGGGATGCTGCATGCCCCTCCCATGCTCTGTTTTTTTTTTTTCTTCCTGAGCCCCCAGAGGAGCCTTCTGGGAGCAAAAATGCCCCCCAGAAGCTCTTCTGAGGCCAGGAAGGTCCCAAAATGGAGTGTGGAGGGGTGCTGCGTGCCCCTCTCATTCTCTGTATTTTTCTTCCTGAGCCCTAGGGGAGCCTTCTGGGAGCAAAAATGCCCCCCAGAAGCTCTTCTGAGGCCAGGAAGGTCCCAAAATGGAGTGTGGAGGGGTGCTGCATGCCCCTTTCATCAGTGGTGGGATTCAAATTTTTTTACTATCGGTTCTGTAGGCATGGCTTGGTGGGTGTGGCAGTGGAAGGATAATGTAAAATCTCCAGTCAGAGGTGGGATTTACCGGTTCTCCGAACTACTCAAAATTTCCACTACTGGGTCTCCAGAACTGGTCAGAACCTGCTGAATTCCACCTCTGACTCTCATGCTCTGATTTTTCTTCCTGGGCCCTAAGGGAGCCTTCTGGGAGCAAAATGCCCCCCCCCCCCCCCAGAGGCTCCTCCTGAGGCCTAGAAGGCCCAAAAAATTGGGTGGGGGAATGGTTGCAAAAAAGCAAAAAAAAAAAAAGCCCCTGCCCACGCCAGTCCCATGACCACACCCACCAAGCCACACCCATAAAACCGGTAGTAAAAAAAAAATGAATCCCACCACTGAGAAAAGCTCAATAGATATCAGCTTCTGTGACCTGAACTTGACTCTAGAAAGGCTAAGCAAGATCAGGCCTGATTAGTATTTGGATGGAAAACTCTCAAGAAATTAAAGAGCTATATATTAGACCGGAAATTTCAAAGGTTCTTTTTTTCAGGAGACAACTGGACTTTCTTGTTTTTGCTTTTGAAGACATTTCACTTCTCATCCAAGAAGTTTCTTCATGAAAAGTGAAACATCTTCAAAAGAAAAAGGAAAAAGTCCAGTTGCCTCCTGAAAAAGCACTTTGGGGACAAGCATGACCTGGATGGCTGAGAATCTCTACAGTCAGACTGGAAAATTAAAAACGTTCTGGAAAAAGGCAGTGGCAAACTGTGGTTAAATATATATATGTATGTACATGAAATCACTAGAACCTGAGTTCAACCTAATGGAGACTACTACAAGGTAGAAAACATGCTTAAAACAGGACCCTCAGAAAAGACTTTCAGATGAGAGTTCTAAGGTGTCCGCTCATTTTGGAGCCAAAACCACTCCAGTGCCAAATGTAACAATCAGTCTGCAAGATGGGATTAAAACTGTCCAATAGCCTGGCTATCTAACAACTGGATCCATGTCTGATGCTATAGCCAAATGTGTGATAACTTCAGTGGATAAAAGCTGTAGTAGATAAGCGCTGTGACCACTCTAACCTAATGCTCAAATGTCCATGCTGTGCTTTGTCCCCTCCCTCTTAAAGCCCAGGGAGGGCTTCTCAGGGATAAAATAATGGCAAGGGACAGAGTTAATCTTCCATGTAATCGGTGCTGCTTCTATGGCTGCTGCCTGCAATAGAAAGGAGTTGCAGGGATGTTACAGTGCCTGTGCTTCAGCCTGCTGACCTTCTTACTTAATATGTCCTAACGATACGACTGTGAGAAGATGATGGAAGACTTGAAATCAGGTCAGTGTAATCATTGGGGTATGCAACCATACTTTCTCCGATTGTCTCCTGATGCAAAGATCTGCTCATTTACATTGTACCTACAGACTTCCTTCCTTCCTTCCTTCCTTCCTTCCTTCCTTCCTTCCTTCCTTCCTTCCTTCCTTCCTTCCTTCCTTCCTTCCTTCTTTCTTTCTTTCTTTCTTTCTTTCTTTCTTTCTTTCTTTCTTTCTCTTTCCTTCCTTCCTTCCTTCCTTCCTTCCTTCCTTCCTTCCTTCCTTCCTTCCTTCTTTCCTTCTTCTTTCTTTCTTTCTTTCTTTCTTTCTTTCTTTCTTTCTTTCTTTCTTTCTTTCTTTCTTTCTTTCTTTCTTTCTTTCTTTCTTTAAAAAGGGAAGCTTCAATATGTGGACTCTGCTGTTTCATTTCAACATCTCCAGCAATATACTGAGTCTAAAGAAAACCCAATTTTCCCAAATGATCTGTATCCATTGGTGCTCAAATCATAAGGTAAAAGGTAAAGATTACTCTTGCACATACGTGCTAGTTGTTTCTGGCTCTAGGGGGTGGTGCTCATCTCTGTTACAAAGCTGAAAAGCCAGCGCTGTCCAAAGACATCTCCGTGGTCATGTGGCCGGCATGAGTAAACACCAAGGACGCACGGAACGCTGTTACCTTCCCACCAAAGTGGTCCCTATTTTTCTACTTGCCTTTTTACATGCTTTCGAACTGCTAGGTTGGCAGAAGCTGGGACAAGTAACGGGAACTCACTCCATTATGTGGTGCTAGGGATTCGAACCGTCAAACTGCTGACCTTTCTGATCAACAAGCTCAGCATCTTAGCCACTGAACCACCGTGTCCCCATAGGGTTTTTTTTTCCTCTCCTCTCAGCAAAATCACTAACAGGAGTCTTTTTAATGGTTAGAAGCTATCTTATATCATGAGCAAGCATTTGTGAGATGAAAGAAAACAGATGGCTGAAATCTGGATCTTCTCCAGAATCCTAAAACGTGCCTTGCACTTTGATTCAAGTGTGACCATTTATCCCACTTTTATTTTTTTACAAATAAGTCTAGGTGGCAAATATATCCAACATGATTTCCTGTTTCTATTGGCCCCACAACAACACTCCTGTGACTTGGGATGGGATGAAAACGTGTGACTGACTCAAGGTCACCCAGCCAGCTTTCATGCTAAGGCAGAACCAAAACTCCCAATCTTCCATTTTTGATGCTTTAACTACTAGAACAGGGGTATATCTGGCTGGAGAATTCTGGGAGTTGAGGTTCACAAGTCTTAAGGTTTCCAAGTTTTGAGACCTCTGCACTAGACCAAACCAAGCTCCAACAGAAAATATTATGTAATGTTTGTTCTCCATCTAAGATTATACAATATACAAGATAAAGCAGCAGTGAGAGACATGTTCTTTGGATCATAGGAGCATTGTATCAAAAAGCAGAATTTGCCTGACAAATATTACATGAGACATGTCTTCTTGGCTCAGATAACAGATAATCAGAGTTGGAAGGGACCTTGTAGGTCATCTAGTCCAACTCCCTGCCCAAGCGGGAGACCCTACATCCATTTCTGACAAATGGCAGTCCAATCTCTGGACTGAATATGAGGGGAGGCTCATAGTACCCTCTCCTCATATGATAATAATAATGATAAAGGGGAAGAGTTAAGAGAATTTCTCTTTACCCACAGGTCCAGGGAAGAAAATTTCAATGAAATAGCCTGATTTAGAATAATTACTTAAGAGTCATTTAGTTGAGATAGACAGTATAAAAATGCAATGATGATTGATGATGATTGATGGTGGTGGTGATGATGATTGTAATTTTAACATACTACAAAGACATAGTAGAGAAAGTTAGAATATTTCGGAAAATATTCCTGGAAAAATGTGGCATACTTCACTTAATCCTCCAGGGAAAGATTGAAGACAAGTGAAGGAGGAGGAGGGGGAGGAGGAGGAGGAGGAGGAGGAGGAGGAGGAGGAGGAGGAGGAGGAGGAGGAGGAGGAGGAGGAGGAGGAGGAGGAGGAGGAGAAGGAGAAGGAGAAGAAGAAGAAGAAGAAGAAGAAGAAGAAGAAGAGAAGAAGAAGAAGAAGAAGAAGAAGAAGAAGAAGAAGAAGAAGAAGAAGAAGAAGAAGAAGAAGAAGAAGAAGAAGAAGAAGAAGAAGAAGAAGAAGAAGAAGAAGAAGAAGAAGAAGAAGAAGAAGAAGAAGAAGAAGAAGAAGATGAAGAAGATGATGATGATCCTGGCTTCAAAATCTAAGAGACTGGTTTGGACAAAATTCAGCAGCACTGTTTCATGTGGTTGTTGATAAAACAGGATTTCCAACATGATCGTCAACATCCAATGACAGATATGGCACAAGAAGAAGAAGGACATAATATGAAGACATGAGCAAGAGTTTTGCTTCTTCTGCTTTTGCCTGAGATCAAGGGCAAATTACTCTTTTTTAATCCAGCCTAATCCATAGCCAGCCTTCTTCACAGAATTGTTTTGGTGTAGGAAAAATGAAGAGAGGTGCCCAAGTTTCTGGCACTTGAGATTCTGGAGAAAAAGAGGGATATCAAACCAATGAATAAATACAGTGTAGCAGCTTGTGGCATTTTGAAGGAATAAAAGGAGATTTCCTTTTCCATCCATTTTCAAAGTATGCTCAGAGAGCCAGGAGCACCCAAAAGAAGATGGGAATGATATTCTTAAGGATTTAGGTTAGGATTGGCGATCTAGCCATTTAGACAGGGGGGGACTTAAATTCCATGTTATCTTATATGAGAGTCTGTGAGCCTATCTAGGAAAAAAATCATACATTGCAATGACTTACCTGTCAATGAATACTTCAGCTTCAACCATAACAATACAAGAGCAAACAATAGATACAAACTCAAGGTTAATCGCACCAAACTTGATTGCAGAAAATACGACTTCAGCAACAGAGTGATTAATGTCTGGAATACTCTACCTGACTCTGTGGTTTCTTCCCCAAACCCCAAAAAATTTAACCTTAGACTGTCTACTATTGACCTCACCCCTTTCCTAAGAGGTCTGTAGGGGGCGTGCATAAGCGCACCAACGTGCCTACCGTCCCTGTCCTATTGTTTCTTTTTATTTTTTTTATATGTATCCATGTATTCATAACTATGTTTTTACTTATACCTATTATCTTGTAAGCAATTGACAAATAAAATAAATAAAATTAAATTAAAGAAGGCAGAGCTGGGACTAAATCAGTTCCCTTCTCTGGCAGAGGGATAGTGAAGGCTTATGAGTCCTAGAACTCTTCTTAATAAAATCTGGAGCCTCTCTTGCCCCCCCCCCAAAAAAAAAAACAACTTAAAAGTTTTACATTATTGTTATTACTTTAAATAAGCAAGTAGATTTGGCATTGAAAGCTTCTGATGCATTTCCTCCCCACTATCGCCATCCAACGCATGATTCCAGACAGAAGCTTGACAATTCCTGATTCTGCCTAAATCGTTATGTATTTAGAAGCAACGCTTATAATACTTTTAATGTGTTACAAAGCAAGAGGTAAAGATCCATGAAAAAGGGGTTATTGGAAAACTTTAAACCTGGGCTCAAGGCGAGCTCTGGTTTGAGAGAATGAAAGGTGGGGGGTGGATTTGCTGTTGGCACTGTTCATGCAGTTCTTGATTACTGTATGGGAAACATCTCTTGACAATGAAAATGAATGGAGCCACAAACCTTTAAGCAACAAAAAGCAGGGCCAGGCGGCCATTCTTTTTGTGTTGTGCGGAAAAGTGCGAGCTTTTAACAGCCAGCAGGTATGAGCTCAACACCCTAAGAATATCAGCCAGGAGGCTGAAAAAAGACATCCTGTCTTTTCAAGTACTTGAGACTCTGTTATGTTCTATTCCCCCCCACTTTAGAGTTTTAAACGCATACTGCTCTTGGAGAAAGGAGCTTTCTGAGTGAGGAATAAATGCAGGGATAAGACCTTGATGTCTTTCTATCTGAACATATTTTACATGACAAAAATAGCCAGGTTTAAATAAAGTAGAGCATATTGCAAAGTTTCCTCTGCCTACCCTGTCCCTCCACCCCCATGGTGCTACCAGAAATCTAGCTTGGAGCAGATTTCTAGAAAAGCTGTCTGCCTTGCTCTCTAATTGCTTGTTTCATCAAATGTAGATTTTTGGTATGAGTTCCTATTCTAGTAAGATACTTGCAGTTTTCGTATAGCTGTGGGCTGAAGTCCGTCTGCCTTAAACTGCTATTCTATCAGCGCCAATTGAGGCACCTATAGTGCATGTCTGACAGGTACTATATCCAGTAAAGACATCTGGGCTATAATTACATGTAATTAAACATCTGTCTAGTTGAAAAAGGTGGTTTTGCTTTCCCCCCCCCCCCTCACTTTATATCTTCAGAAACATTTAACCTGTGCTAATCAAGGAAGTCAAAGATAGATACCTCTTTTAAATAATTCAGATATGTGTCAACAAGAGGAAGATTCTTCTTGGTTGCATCACTTTGATTTTTCAACTCCTTCCTTCTTCTTTCTCTCTCTCTCTCTCTCTCTCACTCCTAGAATGGAACAGTGTTTTAGATTCAATTTCCAAAAGGTGGTTTGGAGTTCATGCAGTGGTGGTATTCTACTGGCTTGGTCCGGTTCTGCCAAGCCAGTAGCGGCGATGAGCAGTGGAGACCAAACCCTTTCTCTCCGCTGCTCCGCTGTTGGGCCCACCCATGCGCTTGAGCTCCCAAACTCACCTTTATCCTCTGCTTTTGCAGTGCAGCTGCTTTGCACGGCACAGCAGAGTGCTGTGGGGCAGCTGCTGAAGCGACTGAGAGAGTGCAGGATTACAGGAGGAGATTTGAAGTGCTTCTGAGCCTGCGCAAATGCCTCTACCCACTGAAAAACTAGAACTATGCCGTCTTGGGTCCGATCTAAGTATAATACATAAAATCATACATTGCAATGTCCTACCTGTCAATGAATACTTCAGCTTCAACCATAACAACACAAGAGCAAACAATAGATACAAACTCAAGGTAAACTGCACCAAACTTGATTGCAGGAAATACGACTTCAGCAACAGAGTGGTCAATGTCTGGAATACTCTACCTGACTCTGTGGTTTCTTCCCCAAACCCCAAAAACTTTAACCTTAGACTGTCTACTATTGACCTCACCCCTTTCCTAAGAGGTCTGTAGGGGGCATGCATAAGTGCACCAACGTACCTACCGTCCCTGTCCTATTGTTTCTTTTAATTTTTCTTATAAGTATCTATCTCATGTATTAAAAACTATGTTTATACTTATATGTATTATCTTGTAAGCAATTGACAAGCCAAATAAAATAAAATAAACCGGGGTAAAACATTCTCAATCCCATCACTGAGTCCATGGGAATGTAAAGGTAGTCCCATGTCTTCACTGAAGTGCAGCATCGTTTCTTAGGATTGTATAGCATGTTGCTAAGAAAAAGTGTGGTTACCTTAAAGGAGTGTGATGTTCATTCTTCAGTATGTTCCAAAACACTCAGAGCATGTAGAACACTTGAAACATGCTGTATGTTCCAAACACTTGGAAGCAGAATCATAAGAGCCCATAGCTATATTGCTCAACTGTTCGTTTTAAATAGTTTGGAGTCAGTTCTATTGAATCTTCTACCTTTATGATCTGTATTTTTGGTGTTTTGACTACAGAGTCCACAACTTCAATTATATTTGTAAAACAAGTTTTAGTATTCAGTGTCTAAAGACTGTTTTAATGTTCAGAATAAACATTTTTTTTCCTCAAGTGATGCTCATAATGGAAACAAAAGAATTCCCTAAAAACACAGGACATTTTCCATGTAGGAAAAATGTTCAGGTATCTTTGGTTGGAATCCATTATTTCATTCTCGTGGTCAATATACAGTACATGAATTCACTAGGACAGGGGTTGCCAACTTTTTGGACCTCAGGTACCACCAAACTCATAATTTTAAATCCCACGGACCAAAAGACCCTGGGAAAATCTGAAAAAAGAGTCAACAGGAAAATTCCCCACACTGTTTTCCTAGCGATTGATCAATCTTTACCATCTCCAGCTCCGTTCTCAGAGAGAGACAGAGAGACTTTTGGCTTCATGCAAGGAAAGCAGCAGAAGCAGAAGAAGTCTTTCTTTCTCTCCCCCAAACTGCGCCAGAAATGAGTTTTTTGTGAGATTTGTTGCACTGACGCAGCCTCTTGGAGCAGCATCCCAAAGACTCATTTCTGGTGGAGTTTGGGGGAGAGAAAGAAAGACTTTTGCTGCTTTCCTTGCATGCAGCCAAAAGCAGAAGAAAGAACTGGAAAGAAGCAGCCCAGTGGCCAGGCCAGGCATGTGGGGCGAGTGGAGCAAGTTCCCCCCTCCGCCGTTTCCCCCCCTCCCCTCACTACCTCATGTTGTTTGCAATGCAAGCAACATGAGCCTTATGTTCCCATGGGCCATGTGGGCGGCGCAGCCTTGTGTTCCTGTGCAGCCTCGATTAATGGCTTTGGGGGGGGTGCTTTGGGGGGGGTGCTTTGGGGGTGACATTTCTCTACAGACCACCAAAATTTTCTCATGGACCACCAGTGGTTCCCGACCCACTGGTTGGCAACCACTGCACTAGAACAAGTCAATTAGGCATATCTAGAGATGGTGCTTAAAATCCAAAAGGAGACACTCTTTGATAGAAAATGCATTTCCAAGGTTTTAGTCTACAGGAAGGGAGGGAGGGAGGGAGGGAGGGAGGGAGGGAGGAAGGAAGGAAGGAAGGAAGGAAGGAAGGAAGGAAGGAAGGAAGGAAGGAAGGAAGGAAGGAAGGAAGGAAGGAAGGAAGGAAGGAAGGACCTATTTTCTTCCAGGAAAGTAGGCAAATGAGATAAATACAAAAATATCAATCTTTCATTTTGAAAAAGCAAAGTACAGTTTTGCTTGCTTTGGTACTATTTGGTACTACTATACCATGTTGGTTAATAGAATAAAAGATACAAAATATCAATCCTTCTGAAGCTTCAATTCCAATAATCTCTCTTGGCAGAAAATTAAACTATTCCTTGTTCAGGGTACATTAATTTTCATTTATTAGGAATTGTCCATAACTATTGTGCAATAGTGATCACTTGACCAAGTTTATAAAAGACTTCAGAAGCAAAAGGCAAAGCAAGAATGATGAAAGCAAGCTTCAGGTAGTTGGAAGCTTGAGAAAGCTTTGTGTCTTGGATTGCCATCAATTATTGGAGATGATTCCCTAAAATAATAGATATGCCCCTAGTCTAATAGTAAACTATAAATAAAGGAAAAAGATAGCTGATGTGTCAATCTTATTTGAACACGAATAAAGAACACCATGGTACAAATTTACCATTAATCTTAGCTAAAATGTCATTATGTGTCACCAATGTTTAGCAATGGGAGGAGGAATAGCTGCTTAGTCTTGTAACTATCATTGGCAACCTGAGAAACATACTGTAAACATATCCCCCACCTGCCTATTAACTCTTCAAGGTAGTCCAGACAATAAGCACAAACCGTCAGTATTAATGCTATCTTTATTGTAAGGTTGCAGTAAATGTTGCCAATCCAAAAATTCCACTCCCCCTCTTTTACTTTCCAGAAAACTGAATAACATCCTTTCTGAGATGCTTCCATAACCATTTTCTAACTGTAAGCTGAGGTATCTTTTACATGATGGTTGTCTAGGCTGCATCTCTTCCTCCTGTTTCCCAAGGTTGTTCCCACATACCGCTAAATTATCTGGAAAAAGTATAGCAGCAAGGATATTAATGATAGTGATTATTGTTATAATTTCATTTTCTAAAAAACTATACCTATAGCTTCCCTTGCTGGCTCAAGTTAACTATCAACGGGATGAATTATTCAATTATTCAATTCATGTTAGTAGAAACTATACTTATCATTAAGCTACAATGATCCATTAAATGTGCTTTTATAAGGTTTTCAAGCTAAGAGTTTCATTAAAAAATTAGGCTGCCTAGTAAAATTATGCTTCAAGGATTCCCTAAGTAAATAGAATCTGATACAGCCTTCACATGGTACTTCTACAAATTTGAATGCTTGTTTACTATTTATATATAAGTTTTATCAATTCAAAATAAGAAAACAATGCATATGAGCGGTGCAAAATGTTATATAACCTGAAGAAGGGGAAGATTTTTGCTGTGCCAGTTCTCTCAGCATCAGAAAGATTCACTTTGCCCCCAAGATAGCTGAATAATGGCTTCTTTCCCTAATCCCCTTCCCACAAGCTAAAGAAAGTAGAGATTAAGCAGCCACCATTCCTGGGGCAATGGTGCAGCAGAAGTGGAAAAGTTTTGTGGTACAACCAACTCATTACAGTTTAGACCAGAATTCCTCAGCCAGCCATGGAGTTGAAATCCAAAAGTCTTAAAGTTGCCAAGATTGGACACTCCTGGCCTAACATATTTAATCCTGTAGTGCAAAAACTAGGGAGATGCGAGCAGTTGTCCCGTAGGAAAAATGCCATCCCACAATAAGTTTTCCCAACAGTTTTGACACAGAAACACCAGAGTCATGAGTGGTAGTAATGGTCCTCCTAGATTTGTGTCCAATTATATTCTGAAAGACCCTGGCCAGCAAAAGGTCCTCTTCCCTCCAATTCTACTTATCACAAGAAAGGTTAGAGAGAAAGAAAGGAAAATGGGTGTCATTTATTCATCTTCCCTTTGTGACTCTTGCCAAGAAATGTTAAGGCAGAGAAGCTGTAGAAAATGATTTCTTCAAACAGTGAGATTGAAGACGGACAAATAGAATGGACAGAAGAAAAATTTGGACAAGGGTGTCAAAGGGCTCCTGCTTTGCAGCTGAGGCAAAAGGTTGCATGCAGAGTGTCATAGTTTCATGATGGTTCCTACATTAGACAGTCGGTGTTGTGATGAAGAGCCACAAGACTTGGGAGATCTAGTTTAAAATCCCCTCAGCTGTGGAAACATTTGCTGACTTTGAATCAGCAGCGGTCTCCTAATACAACCTACCCACAGCTTTATTATTCTAACAAAAAGGCTAAGGAAAGGGTGTTATGCACATTGTTTTCTTTTTTGTGAAAAAAAATCTAATGTACAAATAAATATAAACTAAAAACACCTTCATTTCATATTGATCAAAGCTAAAAGAATTACCAATAGGTCTGAATGTAATCCAGAAATACATTCATTTCCACTTCCATTACATTTGTAAAATGCACTTTGGCTTAAGGAAAATATAATTCATTAAGCAATGCAGGTTCATTTGTTCTCCTTGTAAATGCCTCAAGAATGATTCCATAATGGGGTGCAACATATCAGATGGAAAAATTAGCCTTCAGTTCAACATCTATAATGCCAATTATCAGCTAGGAAAACAGCTTTTATTTAACAGCAAAAAAAAGGTACACTATTCATATATGTAATTCTGCAATTTTATTTCCGTTAGATGGATTTATGCCTCTATGAATATTCATTAGAAAACAGAAGACTTATATTTGTTACAATAAATGATTTTTGGCTCCTTTTTTCCCTACCCTGGTTGATAGCAAGTGTCTTTAAGTTAAATAATGACAAAAGTTAAAACCAAAAACCCAGGAGCTGTCAGAGAAGTAGAATTCCTGATGGTGACTTGCAACTATCCCAGATGTATTTTTTGAACAGATTTACAGCTATTACAGAGATATGTGACTAATAAAAAGCATCCAGATAGAAATTAAAAATACTTTTGTGAGCAATTTAGCAGTAGGATGCTGCCACTTGCTAGAGTTTTCTTTCAGATTATTTTTTTCCATTCAGTGACACTGAAGTCTGATGATTTATTACTCTGTCCAAAGACAGCTACAGAAGCAATATTGAAATGTAATTACAAAGGTTCATGGAAAATGGCATTATTATTATTTTTTGTCCTGTAGAATGCATCCCCCTTTACAAAATAAGTCATTGTTTTTATTTAAAGCTGAAGGCAAATTCTGACAAGAATCAGAATATAAATCATTGCCTGAGATCCCAAATTCTTGAGAGCCTCTGTTGTTTCCTTACATTGCCTGCATTTGGATGTAATGCTAAATTAGAGATCACAAAACATAGATGAGCCTCTGGCTTATACGATTTCCTCCTCTAGAGTGAATGCGAAAACAAGAAAAAGCTCTTGCTTCTGTTAACTTCTACCAGTTAACAGCAGTTAGCTCCTGAACTCTAATTTCTTCTTAATCTAAGCAGTATTTAATTGAAACAAGCCTGTTTCCCGACTTGTTTCAGTAATTCATATTTAAATCAAATCAATGTATCTCCCCCCATGGGAGCTAACAGTAAAGTTGTGCTAGTTTGAGAGAGTGATGCATCTTGCATATGTTTTGATTTCTGATATTGGAAAGATGTTAGAAATGTTTGAAATTCAGATGCAGAATATTTTTGTTAATCCATACATTTTATATATATATATATATATATACTTTGTATTATATATGTATATGTATATGTATATGTATATATATATTTGTGATGCCTTAAAGCAGGGGTGTCAAACTCACATTATCATGGCAATGTCACGTGATGTCTCAGGACTTTGCTGAACCAGGCACGGATGTGGCCAGCACATGGCACATCTGGCCCATGGTCCAGGAGTTTGACAGCCTTGCCTTAAAGAGATTTCCCTGATCCTTCATGCCAAAATGCATTCCTGCTTTTCTCCTTATGTTTCTTTATTTTAACAGAATATTTTAGAAATTGGATTTTTTTTTAAAGGCTACTGTTTATTTAAGCGCCTTAGTGCAATCTCTTCCTCAGGCAGGAATTCAAAATTAATACCTCTAAACAAATGATTGTCTTGCCTGCCTAAAGGAGGATCAAATAAAGGCTGGAACATCAACAGAAGGAATGCTCACTGCCACTTTTGTAACTGATTCTACTGCTGAATTACTCTTGGGCCTAAAGTTATTTTCTGCAACATTCAATCAGGATCTGCCTCCTTGTAATTGGGAGCCAGAGACCCATTACAAATTACAGAGATCTACCAATGGACTCTCTCTATTTATGCCATAAAATGGAATGTGATGCGATGCGATGATAGAATAGAATAGAATAGAATAGAATTGGAAGGGACCTTGGAGGTCTTCTAGTCCAGCCCCCTTCTCAAGCAGGACAGCCTATAGTAGACAAGTCCTGTCTAATCTCTTCTTAAAAAGTGATGAAATACCCACAACTTCTGAAGCCAAGCTGTTCCACTGTCTAATTGTTCTCACTGTAATTCAAAGTTGCTTTTCTCCTTGATTAGATTCCATCCATTGTTTCTTGTCCTGCCCTCTGATGCTTTGGAAAATAAGCTGATGACCTCATCTTTGTATGGCAGCCCCTCAAATATTGGAATACTGCTGTAAATATTTGCCTGAGCATATGAGTCTATTCTTCCATTTCAAATAGGATCTGCTTTTCTCATCCATTTTATCACAGCTACAGAAACTTTTGCTCTTAAAAAAATCTGTGTTTCTTCAGATCTATAGCTGGCAACTGCATATACTTAAAGAAGGAATTTCACTTGCCAAGTTTTGCCCCCAGATGTTGAATCATTCAGTAGTCTTCAATAATTTGTATATTCAAAGGTTCTTTTGCCTTGTTTTTGTAGAAGTGTGAATAAAAAAACCCTCAACAATTACATTCAAACATCTATAATTGGTATTAAAGATGCAAAAGAATTTCAAAAATAGAGCCAAAGTGCATGTATCTGTCAACATCCAGATTTGTATAATCTGAGATATTTAATAGGCAATATTAATATGCAATACCCACATGAAATTTTCAATGCTTTAACCTGAAAAACAAAACTTCAAAAAGCAACTGATTTGCCTTAAGCATAATGATTTTTTTTTCAATCTGTCACTCTTTTAACAATAACACATAGTTATTGTGAACTGCAAGTATGCTTGGTGGTAATTAGGCAAATGCATAGGAATGGATTTAATTTTCAAAATTTTCTACACTGAAGGCTGCTTTCCTTCTTGCTTTGGATTATAAACCCTCAGGTTAATCTACAATCACACTTTCTTTCGGTTATACTGGGGTGAAGTAAAAAAACGAGGAAACAAATTGAAACCTCTGAATGGTGACAGTGTTTTGACAGTTTGTTTGATGTATATGTTTTCTGACAATAAGATTAAGCTGTATAATCTTATGATTTATAACTTTCATATAATACTTTTCAAAATCAAACAAAACATGTCTGGAATTCCATGTATAATTCCTTAGAGGTAATTTTATTGTGTTCATTCAAATTTACTCCCAAATAAAATGCTAATCTAGAATTCACCCATTTTCATACTTTCCTTTCTGAATCATTACTTCAAGAATTGTAATGAAAACAGGAATTCCTAATATGTTCCTATTATGTGGCTTTCTTCTTCAAATAGCTCATCGGTTGAAATAAAACACAACATAGTACTGATGCCTAAATTGCATTTTCTCTCAGTCTAACCATGCTCCTGCACCCCCAAATTTGTGGGAAATAATTGGAGGAGGGAATTGAGTACATACTTCTTTGAGTTACTAGCATAGGAAGGATATAAATCTAGGAAATAAATAAAAATATAACATGTTGTTATTTGCTTACTCCTGACTTTGTATGCTTTGTAAACTATAATGTAAAGATTCAATGTCAGCCAGGTTACTATGACTTGTTGGTAATTAAGTAAAAAATCAACATATATACAATATGTAAATCCAGAGGAGAAATGGATCTGGCCTTCTTGATACAGTAGAACCTCTGGTCACAACCATAATTTGTTCCATGACTTTGGCAATTTCTTTGTCTTCTTATGTTTTTATCTTCAGGAATTTCTGGGTCAGGAGGCATGTATGATTGCACCCGAGTATGTGTTCATGACCAGATTAAAAAAAAATTCAGTTTTTTTGGTTGGAACACGATTTGGGCATGGTCAGAACTGTTCACGACCAGAGGTTCTACTGTATCTATTATGGTCTTCAGTTCCATTGTCAGTAAATAATATTGTACAGAGTGATTTCTGCAACCACCACTGAAAGGTTATATTTCTAGAGAAGGCTACTATCTTCTGGGTCTAGAGCAGGGGTAGGATTCTACCAGTTCGCACCTATTCGCTAGAACTAGTTGTTAACATTCTAAGCAATTCGTAGAACCGGTTGTTAGAAGAAATTACTGGCCTAATCTTGTAAGGAAGGCAGGAAGGAAACATTCTGGTGTTGCTTACAGAAACTGCCTCTCCATTAACCCTTATTACATTCTTGGCAGGACTATACTTCCTGTCTCAGGAACTTCTCTGGAATTTTTTCCCCCTCCTTTGCTGGTACTTTGCTTGTGTGGAGTAACCATTCGAAGTTACAATGGCACTGAAAAAAGTGACCTATGGCCATTTTTCACACTTACGACTGTTGCAACATCCCACAGTCATGAAAGGCTAGGCGAGGAGATGCGTGCCTCGATGTGAGTGATATTGAGTTGGCCACGCCCACCAACTAAGCCACGCCCACAGAACTGGTGGTTAAAAAATTGGAACTCCATCCCTGGTCTGGAGCATATCTCACAATACTTTCCGTTGGCTGTTCTGCCTAATATCTGGTGTATTCAGGGTTGGGCTGCTGGGGGTTCACAGGAGTTCGGGAGAGCCCCTAGCTAAGATTCTGTGCAGTTCGGAGAACTCCCAAATCCCATTCCTGGCTGGCCCCACCCAGCCTGCTTCAACGCTCTCAGAAGTCCACATATAGCCCATTTTGGATGTAGGTAAATGCAGACCACACATGGAAGCTCAGGGAGGGCAAAAATGGGCCTCCTGGAAGATTGGAAAGGCTGGAAATAGGCCCATTTCTGGCTTCCAGAAAACCTCCAGAGCCCAGGGAAGGCAAAAAGCCCCCCAACCCGCTGTTGTGAGGAGGAGGACTAGGCCACACCTACCATGGCCATGCCCACCCAGCAGCTGGGCAGAGAACCCGTTGTTAAAATTTTTGAAACCCGCCCCTTGGGTATATTGTGTGGTGCTGAGCTAGAACTGACCTGACCTGACTTTAGAGCCCTGTTTTTAACCATGAGATGTACTAGTCGATCTCAGCTAATTAAAAATCAAAGAGAGCTAAGAGGTGAAGATGGAAGGAACCAAGTGCAATGCCTTGAGCTCCTCCTGAAAAGACAAGATATAAATGTAATCAGAAAATATCAAAAAAATATCAGCAGCAGTACAGATGGTTAATTTATTTGAACAAACAAATATCAAAGAAATCTATTTCTGTAATTGAATGTGGAGGAGAAGGAAACAGTAAGAGAATTTTAGAAATACTTAGCACTTGAACCCATTGATGGTCTGAGTATGCTATACTTTAGGATAGTGTACTCAATCAATCATGCACAATCATCTCAGAAGATTTTTTTTTTTTTGCATGTTTCTGTTCTGACCCAAACCCTTTTCCATTAAAACAAACAATAACCAAAGGGAACAGAAACCTTTTAATGATTCTTACGAATCCCCGGTTAAAAGGCTGCTGCAAACTAATTAACTTTGATAAACACAAGCCTCACCAAAACTGTGTGAGGCTGCCAAGAATAATAGATAAGAAATATTTTACAACACAAGAGTCTTCAAATACCAACTTAAGATACTGCAACGTCCATGAGGTTGGAGTTTCAAAACGTTTTTGCTTCTTACAAAGAACGTCTGATTCACAACTGGCTTTTATCTTCTTGAAGGAGGGGCCATTACCTTGCAGCCTTACTCCCTAGTCTCCTGTGCTGTTGCAGCTGCTCTTTCCTACGAGCAGCCCTGCGCGCATGTGCACTTGGCACAGGCTCCTTGGGAACCTCTTCATTGCTGCTGCCAGTGCCCACAATCTCTGAAGGCAGCAGTCCACTCCCTAATGGTCCTGGTCTCTCATCTGAGTCCTCACTCTCCTCAGTCATCTGCACTTGTTGCCAGCTAACTACAACAGTTTCAAAGAAGACTGGGAGGAGTTGAGCTGCTGGGTATTTTTATTTCTAGCAAACCCAAAAAATGAAGAAGTAAGCAAAATCTATGGTTTAATTAGGGTAGCTCCAACCACTGATAGAATTAGCCTCACTAATACCAACCCTTCTTATCCGTTACCATGTGATGGAAAGTTAATGAAAAACAAAAAGGGGAAGAATACAGAGGAGAACAATGACATTTGCATCTGGCTTCCTTAGGATACTTCTGACTGGGAAACAAAAAAGAGGGTGAATATTCTATTAGCACGTTTAATCCTGTTCCCATGTCACAGTTCATCCCAAACAGCACATGGTCCGGTTTAGATACACCCAGTTTAGCACATTGTGTAAATACAGCCAAAGAGTGTTGAGACATCGCTTTCTTGCAAACCAAATCTGGAAAAAGAATAGGTTAACATACCTCACTGCTTATGAAAGATAGACAGGTCAAGTAATTGGCGATGGGATAAACCTAAATAGTGATGGGATAAACTACATTTAAGCTTCTTTTCCTATTTGGTGCCTTTAATTTATTTTTATTTCTTTTCTGCAGTTTTCATAGTATAGGTAGTCCGCAAATTACAGCAATTTGTTCAGTGACTGGTCTTGAATGAGGGGGCGTTATGAACAGTCCTCAAAGTTCAAGCCATCGCGGCAAGTCATGGTCATGAGGACACAATATCTGATGTTCCTTGTCAGCTTCCCATAAGCAAAGTCAGTGGGAAAGCTGGCAGCAAGTAATAAGTCACAAAATCATAGCTGATTTTAGGACCATTTTTATTACAATTATTAAGTAAATCAAGTGTTAGTTAAACAAATCCATCTTTCCCAATTGACATTGCTTGCCAGAAACTGGTTGGAAAGGTTGCAAATTATGATCATGTAACAATAGGACATTGCAACCAGTCATAAATGTGAGCTTTCCAAAGTAAATTTGAACCATGCTAAACAAATGATTTGTAATTCGAAGGCCACCTGTAATGTGTTGCAAGAAGCCGAACTTCAGGCTGTTCTACAATTTTTAGAAGAAGAAGAAAATATTCATTTCCTTACCTCAGGAGGAAAGTTTGCGCATACATCCAATCTTGGTTTGGGGTCTGGGGAGTTCATTTTTACTTATTTCCCCATATTAAGCAAATTGTCACAATAGCGCTTAGAAATTGCACTGTTCATGATGGTTATCCATAACATAATGGACGACTATTATCTAAGGTATATAATTCTGGGAAATGTCTTCTAGGTACAGAGTATACTGTTACCACACTAAAGATATAACTTACATCTAAATTTGGCTAAAGATTTCCCATGAAAAGATTGGCATGTATTTATTGTGCTATAACACAATAGCTGTAAAGAGAACAGCGATTTGCAAGCAAATAGGACAACATAGTCAACAACAGTGTAAATTCCATATACAGAAACAAGACATCCACATTCTTCTTCATTTCTCAATAGGAAGCATTTTCTGGGCAACATTAACACTCTCTGACCACTTCTGTAAGAGAGCTGACACATATTTTGCATTTTCATGACAGCCAGTAGAAATTAAATGTACTTAATTATAGTTGCAATGTATAGGGGGGGAAGACTAATAAATTTTATGAAATAAAGCGATGTGTGATTTAACCCCACACATATATCTCTTCACCTTTTTCAATCTCGTGGATGCAATTTGTTGTAGAAGCAGAGGATGCTGGAAATGGCACAGTGGAGACAGAATTAATACAGCAAAACAGATGTTCAACAAGTCTCCATCTAGCTTTCAGTTTTGCAGCAGCAATCAAGAATTCACAACCAGCATGCAGATTTATGCGTGGCACAATCCCAGTTGTGCCCAAAAAACAACTCTTTAATTGTACATGTTACTCAACAGCATCATTATGTACCAAAGGACAGATGCTTTATTTGCTTGCTGCATCATTTGCTTGTTTGGCATCATTTGTTTAGGAACATAGCCTCATATTGTCAGGGACCGTGCAAGGAGAATTGTCATTGTCACATCTCTGCAGTTCATCTCCTCAGAACTGCTAATCAATCACGCTGTGTACCTTCAAGGAGAAATGGTGGCCATTGTGGAACTTTGCTTTATATATATATATCTGGTAACAGCAGCAAGATTTTTATCAGCACAAAGATGGAAGGATTTACAAATACCTAAAATGGAAGAATAAATAATGAAACTAATGGAACTGGCAGAAATGGCAAAACTGATAGATTTCATTAAAGAAAAGACTTTGACTAAATTTATTTCTACTTAGAAGCCCTCTTGAGTTTGATTTATTTTTTGTGAGAAACTGAAAGAAGTGAAATGCTGGTTTGGAGATTTGATAATTAGAATTATATGGGATTATAGAAATAATATAGACAAATATTAACCTGATAGGAGGTGAGGGTATGCATGTAAACTATTTTGCCTTAAGGAAAGAGTCAGAAAAATGCATAACTATGCATGTGGTCACAATCCCAAGTCTTGAAACATTAGAAGAAGCAATATACAAAAGAAAAACAGCAAATTGGAGAGGTGTTGAAATCTTTTTTCTGCTGGTTGCTTAGCTTCAGTTGATCTCCTGGCTGATTTCACCATAATCATAGTCATAACCACTCTGACTAGAACCTATAGGAGCCAACTGGGTTCCTATAGGTTCTAGTCAGAGGTCAGCATCATATTGTAGTGTTGGCATTAAAAAAGTGCCATCAATTCCAATACCAAATTAAGATTCAAATATATTATTTTTTAGAAGGAAGGAAGGAAGGAAGGAAGGAAGGAAGGAAGGGAGGGAGGGAGGGAGGGAGGGAGGGAGATTTGGTGATAATGATCAAGAAATAAACAATTGTTCAGTTTATTTACAGCCATAGAGCAAATACAATGCCAGAGAATTTTAGTCTTTTATGAATTGGAGATATGTAGTAACAACAGTAGAAAAGCATGTAATGGTCCTACACTTGTCAAATGAGAATAAAAAAGTTACTCAACAATATCTAGTCAAGATGCTAGGAAGAAGAAACTCGCATCTAAATATTTCATTTCATATGCATTTATATTAACAATTTTAAAAAATCACTGTAAAATTCCAAAATGCAGGTAAAATAGGCACAACTATTATATATATATATATATGGATCTACATTAGAATCTTAATAATCTGAAATAAATATAAACCACAGAAACAAATGCAAATAATGACTGGCACAGACTTTGGCTATGCACCACCCTAATGGTTTCTTAGACTTTTATTAGTGAAATATTAACATGGAATTATGGATCGTTACAGAACAGTCTTTCATTATTTCATGAAACAACTTCACCAACCTGTTACTTTCCATTTCTGCCCAATTAATTCTCTTAGGCAGCCCAGCCAATGCCTTTGATAGTTGGAGATTATGAAAGTGGCAATTCAACACACCTGAAAGGCACACTTTGGGAACAGAAATATATCCTTTAAGAAAGTCTCTGCTACAGATTTTCACAAGTCAGGCAGAAATCTGAGAAACTGAACAATCCTCTTTGAAACTCAGAATGCTATTTTGCATTTTAATTATTTTGGAATTCTCTGCTGGATATCATCAGGTCTGACAACTTCTTAATTTTTAATGTGTAAACCAGTTCTCAAACTTTATCTTTTGCCACCTATGGTTGCCCTAAGTTCTCAATTGCCTGAAAGCAAGGTTTATATCTGGATATTTCCTCAACATGTTGCATAATGGAGTAAGGGAGTTTTTAAAAATAAAAAATAAAAAACCCTCATTTTTGGATCTCCACAATCACCTTTCACTTTTTCAACACTGTACTTCTTTCGTACCTTTTGGTCCTTTTGCCATATTTTTTAAAAAGTGTTTTTGCTTGCTTCTACACCTTTAGCAATTTGCTCAATTAATTCCTGACAAAGCTTTTGCAACACTTCTGCAGCAAACAATGGATAATAAACAGGTTTTAAATCCTGGTAAAGATAAGATATGGGCATCAGGAGAAAAAAAACCATTTCCTCTCAGTTTCATCAGCAATCCAACACTGCCATCTATCAGGCTTCAGGAATTGTAGGTTGTTGTTGAAATCTAAATTCCAACTTCCTTTTATGGTACATGAAATACCTTTATTGCTTAAGAAATTCAAGAGATGTTCTCCCCAAAATCCACATCTGACGGCTAACAATCCCATATTTTGGGAATATTTAAGAAGTATATTACCGAATGCTATCACCACTGAATATCTTAATCTGTTGCCAGAAATTGCCTGTTCTTTTCAAAAGCACTTATATTGTTAGGAAACACTGTTTTCAAATGTCTCTTTTTTGTTCTTATTAAACTATAGATTTTATAAATTATAGATTTACAAGTTCTCTAGAAAAGGGACATCCAATGCAAACAAATCTTTCATTTTACAGTCTTTGAAAGTAGGTACCGATTACATGGAAACAGGCCTCACTGAATTCAGTAGTTTGAGAAAAACTATTCTTTTTTAGAATTTATTTGATTTGCCAATCGCTTACAAGATAACAGGTATAAGTATATACATAGTTATGAATACATGAAATGGGTACATATAAGAAAAATAAAAGAAACAATAGGACAGGGATGGTAGGCACATTGGTGCGCATATGCACGCCCCCTACAGACCTCTTAGGAAAGGGGTGAGGTCAATAGTAGACAGTCTAAGGTTAAAGTTTTTGGGGTTTGGGGAAGAAACCACAGAGTCAGGTAGAGTATTCCAGACATTGACCACTCTGTTGCTGAAGTCGTATTTCCTGCAATCAAGTTTGGTGCGATTAACCTTGAGTTTGTATCTATTGTTTGCTCTTGTGTTGTTATGGTTGAAGCTGAAGTATTCATTGACAGGTAAGTCATTGCAATGTATGATTTTATATACTTTTTATATTTTATATATATATGATATATATGTACATATATCAGATCGAAGATGGCATAATTCAAGGTTTTCTAGGTCTAGAATTTCAAGTCTGGTGGCATATAGGATTATTCTGCAAATAACCAGGTCAAGGACATTCATGCAAAGAGAAGTGTAAGAAACAAGCACAACTCACTGCCTGATCCCATGCACTTCAACTGGCCACATTGTGGTTTGTCTGGTTTTCACCAAAGGTGCCTTATGAACTCATCCATTATGGTTGTCATTCAGCGGTGTCAAAGTCGATTTCATTGAGGGCCACACCAGGGTTATGTTTGACCTCAGGGCTGGGGGGGGGGGCATGGCCAGTTGAACATCACTCATTGAGGCTCTGTTTTCAGCCATGATAGCTTCCTGCAACCCTCTGCCAGCAAAAATGAAGCTCGGGGAGCACACATACGGCCCTCCGGAGTTCCATTTTTGCTGACTGAGGCACCATGGGCCAGTCCATTGCTCTTTTTCAGGGTGGGCACACGGGCCAGATCTAACCAGATCTGGCCCATGGGCCTTGAGTTTGACAACCCTGTTGCAGTTTATTCATGATTTTAAAAACTATAGTTTCATCCAATTATTGACAACTCTGGCTGGTACTGGAGACTTTTCAATGTCATTTTTGCTGCCATCCAACAGCCATCCAGAGTATTGCAACTTATAAACACTACTCCTTTGCCAAAGATGGCAGATTGGAATTCCGCTATTCTTAGCTAGCGATGGGAAAAATTGTACCTGGCACTCTTAGAGTTGTTGCCAATCTCCAACCTGGGAGTTGTGCTGCATCAACTCCTGTAATCTCTAGCCCGCAAAGACATTTAGTCCTCCTGTCTAAAACAATGGTGTCTAACGTTGGCAACTTTTGGATATCAACTCCAGAATTCCCCAATCACTCCTACTGGCTGGAGAATTCTGAGAGTTGAAAAACATTAGTCTTAATTTTGCCAAGATTGGACAATCCTGGTCTAAGATTTACGAGAGTAAATTTAATATATCTGTAGTGACTTTACTGGGAACTCTAATACAGGCTTGACTCAATTAGAAGAATGTTAATCTGACTCCACCAATTTCAAACAGGGTCATGATTTAAGAGTATTCATATTTCTATGATTTTCATGAAAGGAAATTAAAATTACATTTCAAATGAAAATGATGGATTCATACCCACCCAAAGAAGCAGATGGTACGTTGGCTTTATACATTCAACATATTGAAATGTATACTGATATGTCTTGCCTTTAGTACTGAAACATTATCATGTATGTTCAATTAGGAAAGAATGCTAATGCAAGCATCTGCTTTTCTGATAGTGTAATTTGCATTTTAATGCCAAGCACAAATGATATCGTATAGAATTTCATGATTGTTTAATTGGCTAATGTATGGATTAGGAAGCTCAGAAAGCAAGCAGAATTAGCTGATTTAAGGGATGATTGCATCTATTTAAATCTTGCAAATTTACTTTCTATCCTTTGATACTGCCTGATCTTGGCGGAATTACAATTTCTTTAAATTTTGTCTTCTTTGCTTTTAATGGATTAACATTTTAATGATAAAAATTCACAAGTGTGGATTATTTCTAACAATGATCTCCATGCAGCTCCTAAAAACATTGTCTCTTCCAAAAACAACAGACAATTATTTCAGGCCACAGACCCTAATCTGCATTTAAAGCACTTAGCTGTGACATTCTCAACATAAACTGGGTAAAAAAAAAAGCAGATGATTTCTACATGGTGACAATTATATGTGATATTGGAAAGACCCAGAAACCAAGGGACAAAGTATTCACAAAGGTATTTTTCTGCCCCTCTCCTGCCCCGCCTCCCCCCGCCCCCCCAGTTTTAAGAAGCAGGAGCAGAACTAGAGAAATGCAGATACAATTATAGAAAGCCACTGGATGACTTTGGGCCAGTCACTTTTTGTCCAATCTATTACAAAATAAGTGTTTTGGGAATGGAAAAATGGAAGGAAGAAATATACATGCTTTGAGTTTGTGAAGAAAAAGTGAGTTACAAAACATGTAAATGAGGTAATGTCTGTTCTTGTGAGTAGTTTTATCTTGGTCTCAACCCACATAGTTGCATTTTGCCTGCACAATTCACCACAAACCCTTGAGTAATTTAAAATAGTCAAAAACCTCAGAGGTCAGAAGGGACCTTCCTGTGACTTAAAGAGGAGAGACTGTTGAGAACTTTTGGTTCAGGCTTCTTCGGCGACAGATCGAAATCTGCGATCGTACATGGTTTTGATCCGTGCTCGCCACTGGAGCTCCCTGAGCCACCTGGATTCAGGGCTGAAGCCACCCCATAGAGGTGGTGAAGAAGGGGGAGCCATCAGCGGGGTTGAGGAGAGCTGCATCTCTCCTCCTTGGCTGGCCATTACTTCCTTTCCCAAAGGTGGTTGCAGCGGTGGTCAGAAATGGCCTTCTCAAAGAAGAACCCGATCGAACAAGATTGTGCATGAGGAGGTTTAAAGGAGAAAGTTTGACTGACCAGGTTGAATGGAGAACATCCATTTAAAGTACCTGGAACTTGAATTTTAAAGACTAATATTATTCCTAAAAAAGATTTTAAGTGGTGAAAGAGAAAGGGAAAGGAAACGGAATTGGCTTTTTTCCCTCTCACGTTGACAGTTTTAATTGACTTGGAACGTTAAGAAGAAGAGATTCGAATAAGAAATTGATACTAATCCACTTTGACATTAATAGGCTATTTCTAGCTGAAAATAAAGTATCAAAGGGATAAAGATTCTTGGATAATTTAAAATTTTTCTTTAAAAAAGAAAAAAAGCAGAGGAGGGAAAAAGGAAAAAAGAGGGTGGAATCTGGAAAATGGAGGAGATTTTAAAAATCTGGAAAATGGAGGATTTTTAAAAAATGGATAGTGGAATTTTAACAAGACTTGCAAAAGATACATTGTAGGTGAAATTTTGTTACAAGATAACAAAGCCTCTGGAAAGAGAAAGTGAGAAAAGAAGCAAGAAACAGTTTTGGATTATTGGATGATTCCTGGAATTTTGGATGGTGGATCCTAATGAAACAAAATAAAATCAATTGGGGGTTGTTTAAATTTTTTTTAAAATGGCATCACTCCTTGAAGAGTTAAAAATGAGACTTAAAGAACAAAAAGAAGATGCACAAGAGGGAAGAGGATATTTTGACTTAGTATTTCAATTTTTAGAAATGGAGATCTTGAACTATGAAAAACAACAAGAAACGCTGGCAGAACAAGAAGGGCGGGACAACGAAGAAGCCATCTTTAATGACCAAGCAATTTTAAGCAGGATAAAAAGGGGAAAGGGTGGAAAGGGAGTTAAAAACTTAAGCATTGAAGCAACAATCAAAAAAAGAGTAATTTGAAAAGTAATCATAATATCAGGAAGAAGCAGAAGGGAGGATCACAGAAGGGAGAATCAGATAGAAAAGGAAATAAAAAGGGGAGGGAGAAGAAGAGAGGGAAGAGGGAAAGGAAAAGAACCTACACAGGACAGGAACAAGATACAGAGGTACAGGAAAAGTGTCCAAGAATTAAAGGTATAAACCTATTTAAAAGACACAGAGACAATGGTTAAAATTTAACTTAAGGAGAGGATTCTGCAAGGGTGCATGGGATTGCATTGGTATATTAGAAATAGAAAAGGATTAGAAAATATGTTAGATGATTAAAGTGATAGAAAAAATTTCTATTGATGTGTAGTAGAATATTTGTAAAGAGAATAAGGCTCTCAATGATTTAAAAAGAAAGTTTTAAAAAACTGAAAAGAAACATGTAAGATTTTTATCAGTTGACAAGATGAATTTGAATAAGAATAATAACTTTATTGACTAGTGTTAATAACTATTGTTTGGTTTTTTATTTAAAGACAGTAATAAGTAAAATATGAAATATAGATGATTAAAGTGCAAGACAACTGATATTATTAGGTAATGTTTGTTAAAAGAAATAAAAATGTAAAAAATTGTTATTAATATTAATGGCAGAGCTGTACTTGAATAGAATAATTATTCCATTCAATATTGTTATACATATATACACAGATATATATATGTATACATTTAGTATATATATATTTATTTAGTGTGTATTTATTTAGTGTGTATTACATTTATTTAGTGTGTATTTTTAAGGGAATGTACCAAGCAGAATTCGATTGAAAATAGGTATGTATTATAAAATAGAGGTTAGAAAATGAATGTTATAACTGTAAAGGTGTAACTTAAATTTTTAAACAAGATTGAAAAAAGATATAAAGGTGTTACATTCCAGTCTAGTAATTACAGGGAAAAATTTGTTTTATGAGAAAAGATAATATGAAATTGTAAACAGGACAGACAAAAGTATAAAAACATTGATTAGAAAGATTTTAAAAATTAGAAAAAGATATGTAATTGAATTAAGAAAGGAATGAGATAATTTAAAATAAGGCTATAGGAGGTAAAGAAAGGGAAAAGCTATTGAAAAAATTGCTAAAATAGTTATAAGATATGAATTAGAATGTATAAGATAAATATGTATTGAGTTTATGTCTGTATGGAGAAGTGATATCCTGGGGGCACGCTGTTCTCAAAAACAGATATTTTATTTGTATTTGTATGTTTTGTGAAAACTTTAAAACTTTTATTTAAAAAAAAGAGGAGAGTGTTGATCTTTGATTAAACATCTACTTCTAGTTGTGAAGTAAACAATGTGAAGGACAGTCATGAACCATCTTAACGAATACCTTGGATTGAGCATCAGTCCGATCTGCTATAAAACAGTTTGAATATCTAACATCAAATTGCCTGACAAAATGTGATAGGGCCAAAAGGTTGGTGGCAGATTTTTTGTTTTTGAGGCTATAAAGTTGGTAAGTTTGAAATCATTTCTTCATGATTGTTATATTACACTAAGCCATGGTCATCTTAACTGTAGCTTATTCAAACCATCATAGTAGCTAGATAACCACCCAGGATCAAACATACCCAGCCCCTGAATCATCTTGACTAACATTGATAATTATCTTCTATATCTACTACATCTGAAAGGGATCAGGAAAAAAGTAGAAGGTTATTACCCTATCCCTTGCCTAAGATGTCCACCCACCCAACCCTCTTTAATGACAAGAAGGACCCGAATCTCCATTTCTAATATTTATTATATATAACAATTAAAAAAAAATAAAATGAATGGTTTAGCAAGATATATTTTACCCATCAGTCTATAATCAAGCAAGCATTAGGAAAGGACTCATTGATAATGAAAAAAATCTACCATGCTTTTATTGGTATCAGGTGAGACAAGACAGATCCAATCAAAATAGACTGATTAAAAATTAATCTGAGGAAGACTACAACTTGATAACAATTCAGCCATCCATTAGCAACTGCTAGGAAAAACCATCTCTTAAATGTAAAGTATATCATCTATAAGATTTCAAAAGTCCATCACATGGATATGAAACCGGTGAAAATAGTTTCATCAATCTAACAGCACATTAAAATAAGAGTATCAATGTTTCTTTATCATATACTAAAATATAACAATACCTACAAAATTATTGTTTTCAGTGGAATTCTTTATCATATACTAAAATATAACAATACCTACAAAATTATTGTTTTCAGTGGAATTTCTGTTAGAAGCTGGCAATAAAACAACGTTTCTATGTATCTTCTGACCACTTAGTATGCTAAACATAAAATAATCTCCTGTAACTAAAAACCAGGTTTTTCAAGTGAAAAGTAATAGCCATTATTGAGTATACTAATTACAAAAACCAATTTGATTGAATAAATTTGCATTGTTTTCATTAAATAAATTGTTATTTTGTATTATCACTAAGGAAATGATTTGCAAATTGATGAATGCTTTCAGTTACTGAAATGGAAAAGTTAGTTCATGAAACAATTGTGACCTAAAACCATCTTAGATGCATTATATTAAGCCATCATAGTATATATTAAGCCATCATTACTTGTCATTCATTAAACAAACCATAACAGCAATGTCCATCTAGCATGCTAAATCAAAGCCATACAAACCAATTTATGGCACAATACAATGCATGAACAACAGCAATAAATAGGACCATTGGTTAGTCAGCATTGGCAGGCTTAATTGGAGATGTTGGGTTTATAGTAAAGTACATGTTCTACAAATTACAGTCTTGAACATTGAAATGGATCAATAATATCTACTTGCAAAATATCGGAGAAACCATTTTTGTTTCACTTTGGGAAAATGAAATCTTCCCATTTCTATATATAGGAGATATATTTCAAGTCACAAGTTAAAAAATATTGTTGCTGGCTTACCAGACATTTACTTTAGATTTTGAGTTGTGAAGAGAAAATCCAATAGAAAGAAACAGAAATAACAGTGTGCAGGAAATGACTCTCCTACTTCTTATACAAAAAGAAGGCTTCATAGAATCTCAGAGCCAGACCAAACACCACCAGGAGGATCATGAGGTTGATACCAAAGATACATCTCTCTGAATAGTCTTATAAGTTAGATCGAGAAATAATAATATAAGTGAATAAGAATGGAGAAGTAATTGATATAATTTTAGACTTTATTATTTAGTGTGAACACCGTTACGGAATCATTGTAAAAAGTGGAAATTGTTTTTTTTTTAAGGTTTAAATGTTGAATAAATAAATTTATTATCAAAGACACATCTCTCTGTTGAGTTCCTTCCGCCACCAGTAGCACTTACAAAGATACAACAGGATTCCTATATTGGCAACGAGTAAGGTGTCCAGTAGGGCTATTCAAATATTCTAAAAAGATGATTCACAAAGTTGCTTTAGGTGATATATTAAAGCAGCCCCACTCAGAGGTGGGATTCTACCAGTTCAGCCTGGTTCGGGCGAACTGGTAGCTCCAATGATCAGCTGTTGCCCCCCACCACCACACCCATCCATCTCTAGTCTGTGCTTTATTTCTGGGTTTTCCAGCTCACGTGGCACAGCGGATTGTTGCCCATCAGCTGTTTTACACACAGGGCTTGCAGCAGAAGGTGAGCATCAAATGCTGTGTGCGAACTGGTTGTTACACCGGGTGAATCCCACCTCTGGCCCCACTTTCTTTAGTGAAGTTGTTCTTTAGTGAACTTAATCCCTTTCTTTATATCCTCCAAAAGAAAGAGTCTCTTGCAGCAGCAGTTGTTTCAAAGAAAGAATAAAATGAGAGAGTGAAAAAGACAGACTGTTGCCTCAGCACATTACAAGCAACCCCAAATATGCAATATCTAGAGCAACATTGTCATGTGGCCGTCCCTTGTTTATAACCAAGCGTATTGACATTCAGTAAACAGCACTGTATAAAATTTCATTTCCCCGTGGGGAGAATTTAAGCTTCCTTTATTATTCCTTGGAAAAAATTAAGGCAAGCAAAAATGAAGATCAAAATGCAGTTGACCTTAGACATTATCAATGCCATTAAGAGGCTTGTTCTGCTAGGCCCATCTGTTGCATCTAAGGCCAGCAATTCATTAACCTTATTAGCGCCAGGCTCCATAGTCCTGAACTGACCTTTCCCTGGTTAATAAAAAAAAGCCATTTTCTAAGCACTTGTTTGAAAAACTCATTAAAGAATTTGTAATAAAGGGAAAGGGCTTGTCCAGTGCCAGTACCACCACTGTCCAGACATTTCAGGATGGTCATTTTCTGGTGGTTATATCTCAAAATACTTAGACTATTCCTTATTGTGATCCTTTCTAAGCCAGTCAACCAAAGAAAACACAACACACACGAACACACACAAATCCACTTGCCAAGGTATGAGTAGTATACTGGAACAATATAACTCTCATTATAGTATCTGATTTGTTCATTCCCAGTGAAATTTCCACTAACGTCAAGTGTATTCACCCAATGCTCAGCAGATAAAATGATACAAATGCATAAAAACCAGGTAAGAGAAGTTACCACTTCCCCATAGAGGCAAAGTTTGCTAAATGGCTAGATTAGATTTTGATGTAAAGCATCAATCTACACTCTTCCGTACGGTATATGGAAATATCCTTTATAGATGGAAAGAAAATACATCTCAATTTTCCTTATTTGTCCTGCTACAAAATGATATCATTTAATGATGGGCTTCTCCAGTTTTAGTAAGAAGAGGAAATATAAGCCTAGGAATGAAAAGAGCTGCTTTTGACCCTCACTTGCCCACAAAGCTCACTAGGTGATTTTGGATCAATCAAAATCTTTTAACCCCTGTATTTCTCAACCTAAGCAACTTTAAAATGTGTGGACTTCAACTCCCAGAATTCCCCAACCCTAAGCTTAACCTATCGTGCAGTGTTATTGTACAAATAAAATCAATACTTTCTCTTTTGCAGCTCATCATTTGGAGAACAGTAATTTGGGCAGCTCCTGAAACAAAAGGGAAAGAAGAAAAACATCATAGCTGACATTTTCTAACCTCAGTCCATCTTTGCATTTCTATTTAATGTCTGCAAAAGGCATGTACAATTGTAAAGGCAATTGTACAATCTCCCTAGATGAATTCCTTGCTTTTTGTATAATTGCCATGTAAGCATTTTATAGCTTTTTTTTTTCCTTTTCTGTTATCCATCTCTCTTCTCTATGAATCAACATGTAAACTCTTGTCTGTAGTAGTATTTTATTTAAGCTTAGCTATTAATTTAGCGCTAAAGGTCACATTCAAAGGTTCATTTTTATATTTTAAAAAAACCAATCACTTTTAAAATGGGTCATTAACAAAGCATCCCTCCAAAATATGTATTCAGTGAAGATAATAACTCTAAAGAGATCTTACCTAGCTGATTCCATGTGTGTTGAGATGATAAGTGTGAGACTTCTCTGCCAATGTCCCAACAGAGGTGGAGTGCTCTTATTCAGGAGTTCTTCTAAACAGAGGTACCATTCTGGGTATCTATTCTTCATTTGATGTTTCAAGAATAATTATTTTTCTATTGTGCACATTTTATCTATCTTTGTGACTATAGTATTAGGGGGGGTACCATTTTAAGGCAATAAATATTATTTCAGAAATCTCTACTTTGTGCTTCAAAGAGCAATAGTTGTGCTCACTGGACAATATTCTCCATTTGTCCTTCCTCTCATCTTGTGGAATCCCATTGCGACAGCTGGCATGATTGAGAAAAGGAATCCAAAGGCCAGGGATCTTCAAATTTGACAGCTTTAAGACTTGTGGACTTCAATTCCCAGAATTCCTCCTCCAGTCATGTTAGCTCAGGAATTCTGGGAGTTGAAGTCTACAAGTCTTCCAAATACGATGGTACCGCCCCAGGCACCTGATGGATCCAGATAGGTTCCTGATGGAGCTTGGGCCATGTCCCGACATTCGAACACACGACTCAGTTGGGGACCTGGTCGCCACCTGGGAAAGGGTGGCGGCTGGGGCCCTGGACCGGGTCGTGCCCTTGTGGCCTCTGACCTGGCGCCGCTTTCACTCGGCCCCTTGGTTTTCCGAGGAGCTGAGGGAGATGAAGCGCCAGAAAAAATGCCTTGAGAGTATTTGGAGGACTACTCGCTCCGGACCTGACCGAACACTATTACGGTCTTATATCAAGACCTATTTAGTGGCGATAAGGGTGGCAAGGCGTTCTTACTTTTCCACCCTTATGCGTGCACAGGAAACTGCCCGGCCACCCTGTTTAGAGTGACCCGCTCCCTCTTGGAAGGGGGAGCGCGGGAGGACCCCTTACAGGGACAGGCTGAAGACTTTTCGAAGTTCCTGGTGGATAAAATCGCTCGGATCCGGGATGGGTTGGACTTTGAATGGGCAACTCTGGGTGGGGGGTCGGGGGCGGAATTTGAAGCAGTCATTTGGGAGGAGTTTGATCCTGTGACCCCCGAAGACGTGGACAGGTTGCTGAGGGGACTGAATGCTACCACATGTTTATTGGACCCGTGTCCCTCCTGGCTGGTGTTGGCCACCCGGGAGGTGACACGAGGTTGGTTTCAGGGTATTATTAACACTTCCTTGAGTGAGGGATATCTACCCACCACCTTGAAAGAGGCGGTGGTGAGACCCCTCCTCAAGAAACTGTCCCTGGACCTAACTCTGTTATCTAATTATCGTCCCGTCTCCAACCTTCGTTTTATGGTAAAGATTGTTGAGAGTGTGGTGGCACAACAGTTTCCCCAGCACCTGGATGAAGCTGTCTATTTGGATCCACACCAATCGGGCTTCAGGCCCAGACACAGCACGGAGACGGCATTGGTCGCATTGGTGGATGATCTCTGGAGGGCCCGTGACAGAGGTTATTCCTCTGTCCTGGTCCTTTTAGATCTCTCGACGGTTTTCGATACTGTCGACCACAGTATCTTATTGCAGCGGCTGGAGGGGTTGGGAGTGGGAGGCACTGTTATGCGGTGGTTCTCCTCCTTCCTCTCTGACCACTCGCAATTTGTGTTGGCAGGGGGGCAGAGGTCGGCCCCGAGGCCCCTGGTTTGCGGGGTGCCTCAGGGGTCGGTGCTCTCGCCCCTTCTGTTCAACATTTATATGAAACCGCTGGGTGAGATCATCTATGGCTTTGGGGTAGAGTTCCATCAGTACGCTGATGACACTCAGCTGTACATTTCTACCCCGGGCCACCCCGATGAAGCCGTCGAAGTGATGACCCAGTGCCTGGAGGCCGTGCGGTGTTGGATGGGGTGGAACAGGCTTCAGCTCAACCCATCTAAGACTGAGTGGCTGTGCTTCCCGGCACCCCGGTACAGCCAGCTGGTTCCATCGCTGGCTGTGGGGGGGGGGAGAAACTCTTGCCCCCACAGAGAGGGCCCGCAATCTGGGTGTCCTCCTGGATGTGCAGCTGTCATTGGAAGACCACGTGGCGGCTGTTGTCAGGGGGGCTTTTGGTCAGGTCCGTAGGATCTACCAGTTGCGGCCCTTTCTGGATCGGGATGCGCTTCGCACGGTCACCTCCGCCCTGGTGACCTCCCGCCTAGACTATGCCAACGCTCTCTACATGGGGCTGCCTTTGAAGAGCATCCGGAGGCTCCAGCTGGTGCAGAATGCAGCCGCGAGGGTGGTACCGGGAGCTCCTCGAGGCTCCCATGTTACGCCACTTCTGCGCGAGCTGCATTGGCTCCCGGTGGCCCTCCGGGTGCGCTTCAAAGTCTTGGTTACTATCTTTAAAGCGCTCCATGGCTCGGGACCAGGATACCTGCGAGACTACCTCCTGCCATTATCAGCCTCCCATCGACCGGTACGCTCCCCTAGAGTCGGCCTCTTTGGGGTGCCGCCGGCCGGCCAGCTGGTGACCCCGAGGATGCGGGCCTTCTCATTGGGAGCACCCCCTCTCTGGAATGAATTACCCCTGGAGGTGAGGGCCGTCCCTGATCTCATGACCTTCCGTCGTTTACTTAAAACTCATCTATTTCGGCAAGCTGGACTGGCCTAGGGATTTTTAAATTTTAATCTGGTTCTTAATTTTTTCTTAACTCTTTTGTTTTAAATTTCAGTAGAGCCAACTGTATTTAATTCTTTTAATTTTTAATATTGTAATATTGTACATGTGTTTCGTATGTGTATCTTTTACCTTGGCTGTTCACCGCCCCAAGTCCCTTTGGGAGAGGGGGCAGTATACAAGTTTAACTAATAAATAAATAAATAAATAAATAAATAAATAAATAAATAAATAAAGTCTTAAACTTGCCAAGGTTGAAGACACTTGCCAAAGGCAGAACTGTTGTTAAGTCAATAGATAGAGTTTTGAAGGGAATGCAGATTTAGCATCATACTAGCAATTTATTTTCTTTTAATCATTGGGAGGAAGGAGAAAGGATGGGTGTTCAAGTTCATCCCCCAAGGGTTCAGACCAGGCATATCCAATTACTGACCAAGGACATCACTGATTGACAGTTCTCTATAGCCACATGTTAGCCACAAAAGGCAAGTGCTGTTTAATTGACAGACCTTTTGTAACCTTCATAATCTCATCAACATGCCCAGGTCTATGGTATTCTGATGTCTGAATATACAATATAATATACAGGTCAATTCTTGATGTGTTTAAATTGGATTCAGATGAATTGATAAGTAGATATAAAGTTGTCCAGAAGTACTCCAAATTATCAGTCAGACATTTCCAGGATTTTTTCTTTGAGTCTCTTCTATATTTTTTTCTATAACTACCATACAAGTTATAATAACAACAAGTGTTCCATGTGCAGTGAGCATAGCTCAGTTTTCAAATTATTGACTACAAAGAGTATTCCTACAAAAAGGAGTAATCATAAGATACCAATAACACACAAGGGAGATAGAAGAAAACTTTCAATCTGGGAAAGACTAGTGGAAGAGGCAGGTGGCAATATCATTTGAATCTAGCAGAAATGGAGGAGATAGAGGGAGACGATGTTTTGAATGAGAAAGAATTGCAATTGCTGATGGGTAAAAAGCACCTCAAAATAACAACTGCAGTGCCTGTGGCTTGTGAACTAAGTGATGTAAATTGAAGAATGCCCTTATTGTCAGCAGGTATATTATTTCAAAGAAGACAGACAACTGTGTTAATCTCTCTTCAGCTTAATCCCCCGTCTCCCCACAAATCATCGTGTCATCAATTTAAAAAAATTTAGATGTGACTGAAATCAAGAAGAGGAGATTGTCTCAGGATGCTGGGATGGGGGGATGGGATACAGGTCTCTAAGAGGTAATTTTGATGGTGAGGAGAGCAAGCAGAGAAAAGGAGAGAATGAATGTAACAAAGCAGCCCTCTGGCCCGGCCCTAAGGATCAAATCCAATTCTACCAAGATATATATTAAGCCTTGTCTATCAAGGCTTTGCCCTTGAAAAGATGAATAATGATGAGGTTCACCTCATTCTATTTTTCTCTAGAGAGAAAGTAGAACATTTGCTTTCAAAGAAAAAGATAGAATTCGCATGGCTGCCTTGTAATGAAGAAGAGCTTACTATCGCCTTCTTCACTTTGAGTTTAAAATGGTATCCGCCGTTTTACTAACTTGAAATTATTTAAATTTTTTTAAAAATAGATTCTAACTAGGAAGTTTAGAGTACACATATTAAATATTCTGATAGAATTACTGTACTTTATGTGTATTGCTTGGGAATTAAATGTAAAGATTTGTCTTTTCCTCCTACGGCCAAATGATCCAGGGTTCCATATTGCTTTGCAACTACTCCATTCATTTTCTTACTTCCACTCTTCCTTGGCCCACCAGCTCTGGACTGCAAAAATCTTAATGGCTACTAGTGGCTGCAAAGCTAATTTTCTTATCTCTTTGTTGCTATATAGCGCTCATTGGGATGTATGCAGGTCTGCCTGATACAATCTTTGTCTGTCTTCTTTTAGGGTTGTATGTTCTGGCTTGCAGAATTTCCTCTTTCAGATAAATACCTGATGTAGATTTTCACAGCTAGTATCAATCAAGCAGCGTATGGCTCTTATTCTGAAATTCTTTGAGATTTCTCCAAAGTAGGCCAATTTCAAGTCTACCTACACAATTAACAGCATGGGTCAGGGACAGGCCAATCAGAAACCAGTTCTCTTGGGATTATTTTTTTAAAAATAGATCCATCAGAACTCTACCTAGATGTGGAACAAATCAGAAATCAGTTTTCTTGGATTCCAGTGGCATGAATCAATCACAACTCAGCTTGCCAGGTTTGAATCCAACAGCCAAGTCAGTCTCTGTTGTGTTGCTTGTGTGTTGTTGAGAAGCAGACTGCAAAATAGTTCATTGCATCTCTGGAGATGCTATCCACAGCTACTGGTGAAACATCAGAACACGAGAAAACTAGATAATGGCTTTTTGGCCTGGAAGCTTATCACCTCCTTTTTATACGTGTGTGTGCAGGGGTGGGATTCTACCAGTTCACACCTATTCGCTAGAACCGGTTGTTAACATTCTAAGCAGTTCAGAGAACTGGTTGTTAGAAGAAATTACTGACCTAATCCTGTAAGGAAGGCAGGAAGGAAACATTCTGGTGTTGCTTACAGAAACTGCCTCTCCGTTAACCTTTATTACATTCTTGGCAGGACAAGACTTCCTGTCTCAGGAACTTCTCTGCAGTTTTTTTCCCCTCCTTTGCTGGTACTTTGCTTGTGTGGAGTGACCATTCAAAGTTACAATGGCACTGAAAAAAGTGATTTATGACTGTTTTTCACACTAACGACTGTTGCAGCATCCCCACAGTCATGAGAGGCCAGGAGAGGAGGTGCGTGCCTCCATGTGAGTGATATTGAGTTGGCCACGCCCAGCCAATAACATGAGCACCAAGCCATGTCCACCCAGTCACATGACCACCAAGCCACGCCCACCAACTAAGCCACACCCACAGAACAGGTTGTTAAAAAATTTGAATCCCACCCCTGTGTGTGTGGTACTAATAGTTAAATATTGCTGCTTTTAGAATAAATAAGATCAAATTGTTGCCTCAAAACTCAGGCATTTCAGGTTTCACATGGAGTAGATAACACTTTGATTCACAAATTTAAGAGAGAGAGACTCTTACATTTGCAAAGCAGCTTCTTGGCTCAGCAGAAATTATGAATCAGCAAGTAATTCCTGCAAAAAAATATTTATTAAAGAGGATCAAGTATTTTTAATGGGGTACAGAAATAAATGATATTTACCCTGGCTGCATTAACAAAGGGGTAGAATCAAAATCACATGAATTGTTAGCACCACTTTATAATGCCTTGGGAATGCCACACTTTGAATACTGTGTTCACTTTTGGTCACCACAATATTAAAAAGATGCTGAGACTCTAGAAAGAGAGCAAGGAATTCAACAAAGATGATTAGAGGACTGAAGGCTAAAACATGAGGAATGGTTACAGGAATTGGATATGTCCAGCATAATGGAAAGAAGGTCGAGGGTTGACACATGATAGCAGTGTTTCAATATCTAAGGGACTGCCACAAAGAAGAGGAGTAAAACTGAAGGCAGAACAAGAAGTAATTGATGAAAACAAATCTAGGAGAGAACCAATCTACAACTAAGGAGAAATTAATCAGTGGAACAGTTTGCCTTCCGAAGTTGTGAGTGCTCCATCATGGGAGCTTTTGAAGACATTGGACCACCACTTATCTGAAATGGTATAGAATTTCCTGCTTGTGCAATGGGTTGGGCTATAAGTTCTCCAAGATTCCTTCCAACTCTGTTATTCTGTTAAAACATGTTTAGTGTATGTGATAGAAAGCTAGTGATCAAACAATAAAACACACTGATTACGTAAACTAATAGAAATAGTTGATTTTAGATAACATTCTACAAGTGGAAAATTTATGGATTATATTACTCCATTTCCCACCTGGGTTTGTAGCACTCTTAAAACTTGCAAGCATATTCAAGGACTTTCAGAATGCACTCTGTTGTTTAGTGCTAAAAAAAAGTTCTTGCATATCAAAACAATGACCTTGGCTAAGAAGAAGGAGAAAAAAACATGTTTTCCTGAAGTTAAAAAAGAGCCTAGGCTGTTAAAATGCTAATATCACCTTTTAAAATGCTAATAATGAAGCCTAAAACTCCATGTAACAAAGGTATGGTAACACCTCTCAAAAACATAACAGTAGATATTTGGAAAGAAGTCCTAATAATTATAAAATGTGGAAGAAAACCAGGTTGACATTGGCAAACTGATGATTTACCAATTAATAGTATTTCAGAGAAGGCATATTGTTCCTGGGATTTTTTTTACTCCACTATCGGGATAGTTGTTTTTAGTCTGAGCATTTTAATTCTACCTTTCAATTAAGAACTCCCACAGAGATTTGCACACTATCTATGAAGAATGCGGAAAAGAGAGTAAGATAAAAGAGAAGATAAGCAAACTCAAGAATCATTTCTGAATATTGTATAATAAACAGCTTTTGTATAATAATCAGTAGGATACAGTCCCGGAATTTGGCAAAGGTAGTCTGTGCTAGATTTTTGTGGAATTGTAAAAGTAATGAAGGCAGATTTCTGATTCTTTTTTTCTATCACATTATGAAAAAAAAACATTGTCCCTAATTTATTTTTCCATAAATATAATTTTTTGTTAGGAGCTGAGGGCACTTTTTTTAAAAAATGGAGAATACATAATGGATGATGCTCACTGTACGTTTGAATGAAGCAGAGTTGGGGACACAGTTATGTAGATTACTGGTTAACTGTGACTCTGTGTACTGTATTTTAGGACTTACAAAATAGGGTTAACAGATTGAGAATGGCAAGAATTTGTGCTGTCAGTACTCAGCAATCCTCATCTGAAGGAGCTCCACGGGCCACAAAGAGGTGTTTAGAGGTTGGATGTGACTCTGGGGATACAGTTATCCTACTCCTTTTTTCCATAGGATGCTGAGAGGGGAGTGCAAAGCTAGGATACAGCTGATGGGAGAAAGCAGGGCTGAATAATGCAGGCCAATAGTACACCATGGAGATGTAGTAATGATTCAGGAGTGCTGAGATAGTTATCTCCATATTTTTGTTGCTACTAATAGCAGAGGTTTATCTTTTTACATTAGGCATCAACAGTTGTTTTCTTTATGATCCAGGACATTTCCTCAAGAGCTATTGCCAGCTCACCTCCAATTTTCTCTTCCTCATGTTTATTTATTTATCACTATTCATTCAGGAGCTTAAGGTGATATTTTATAGTGTTATTTTCCTCCTATTGTTTCCCACTACAGTCTTGTATTGGGCTGAAGGGAAGTGATTGGCCACTAAAAAAGTCACTTCACTCTTATGGATGAGATAGCCTTAAGCTTGGATCTCTCTACTCCTACTTTTAAAACTTTAATCACTCTACTATAACATTCTCCATATCCTTACTACAAGAATGAAATGGAGTTCAATCTCATATAATACAGCTTTAAATTCCTTTTTCTATGTGAACAAACACTAACTCATATCACTTTGGTGATATTCAGATCTAGTAGATAGGATTTGGGTGAAAAAACATTCTATTCTATGAAATCTATCAAGTTGTCTAACGTGAAGTTGAGAAAAGATAAAATTCACCACTGAACTGATTGCAATCACACTGATTCTTATCTGATCAAATTAACATTTTGTGACACTCTATCTAAGATGGTAAAATTATCATCTTGCAAATAATCTTAATTGTAAAGCAAATTATCATGACTGAAGTGGACTGCTAGATCACAGTTTGCAGCTTGGTGTCTGTAAGAAGAAACTGAAATTAATTAGCTATTTGTCAGCCACCTTTGAAGATGAAAGGTGCCATTATTATGAGATAACAATAGTAACATTTCAAATCACAGTGTAACATCTTGAAGTCATTATAGAAAACTAAGTGAGGAAAGTATTATTGATTCATCTGTTTGGCCCAAATTATCTTAAAGAAAGTCTTCTAAGATGGAAAAGAAAATGAAAAGCTTTAAATTTCCTTTTCTATGTGAACAAACATTAACTCATATAGAATAGAATAGAATAGAATAGAATAGAATAGAATAGAATACTTTATTGGCCAAGTGTGATTGGACACACAAGGAATTTGTCTTGGTGTAAATACTCTCAGTATACATAAAGAAGGAACATTCATTAAGAATCAAAAATCATAATGTACAACACTTAATGATAGTCATAGGGTACAATCAACATCAAATCATACTAGGAAACAGAGGATACAAGCAACAAAGTTACAGTCATAAGTGGGAGGGGATGGGTGATAACAAGTGATGAGAAGATTAATAGTAGTAGTGTACACTTTGTAAATAATTGAACAGTGTTGAGGGAATTATTTGTTTAGCAGAGTGATGGCTTTCGGGAAAAAACTGTTCTTGTGTCTAGTTGTTCTGGTGAGCAGTGCTCTATAGCATCGTTTTGAGGGAAGGAGTTGAAACAGTTTATGTCCAGGATGTGAGGGGTCTGTAAATATTTTCACAGCCCTCTTTTTGACTCGTGCAGTATACAGGTCCTCGATTGAAGGCAGGTGGGTGGTAATTGTTTTTTCTGCTGTCCTAATTATCCTCTGAAGTCTGGTTCTGTCCTGTTGGGTTGCAGAACCAAACCAGACAGTTATAGAGGTGCAGATGATAGACTCAATAATTCCTCTGTAGAATTGGATCAGCAGCTCCATGGGCACTTTGAGCTTTCTGAGTTGGCGCAGACAGAACATTCTTTGCTGTGCTTTTTTGATGACATTTTTGATGTTAGGTGTCCATTTTAGGTCATGTGATATAGTAGAGCCTAGAAATTTGAAGGTCTCTACGGTTGATACTGTGTTGTCTAGTATTGTAAGAGGTGGTAGTATGGGAGGATTTCTTCTAAAGTCTACCACCATTTCTACGGTTTGAGTGTGTTCAGTTCCAGATTGTTCCGGTTACACCATGAGGCAAGTTGTACAACCTCCTGTCTGTATGCAGATTCATCATTGTCTCGAATAAGACCAATGACTGTTGTGTCATCAGCAAACTTCAGTATTTTAACAGATGGATCATTTGAGATGCAGTCATTGGTATATAGGGAGAAGAGAAGTGGAGATAGCACACAGCCTTGGGGGGCCCCTGTGCTGATTGTACAGATATCGGATGTGATTTCGCCTAGCTTCACCTGCTGCTTCCTGTCAGGAAGCTTATGATCCACTTACAAATGTGTTTAGGTACTGCTAGTTGGATTAATTTACTTAGAAGAGTGTCTGGAATGATGGTATTGAATGCTGAACTGAAGCCTACAAAGAGGACCCTTGCATAGGTATTTGGAGATTCGAGGTGTTGTAGGATGTAGTGCAGAGCCATGTTAACAGCATCATCTGTCAATTTATTTGCTCGGTATGCAAACTGCATGGGATCTAACAGCGGATCCATGATAGTTTTCAGGTGGGACAGCACAAGCCTTTCAAAGATTTTCATAACTACAGATGTTAAAGCAACTAGTCTGTAGTCATTCAGTTCCTTGATGGAGGGCTTCTTTGGCACTGGGATGATGGTAGAACGTTTGAAGCAGGAAGGAACATAGCCTATCTCTAGTGATCTATTGAAGATTCGGGTGAAGATGGGGGCCAATTGCTCAACACAGACTTTTAAGCAAGAAGGAGTTATCTTGTCTGGCCCTGGTGCTTTTCCTGGCTTTTGTCTGTGTAATAGATCTTGCACTTCTTTTTCTGTGATCACCAGAGGTTGTGAGCCCAATGGATTGGAGCCAGTTGTAGGAGGCTTGCCTATTGTTGGTGTGTTTGAGATGAAGCTAACATATGATGTTATAGTATCTGTGAGCTCATCTAGGTCTGCAGAGGCATCTTCAAAAACATTCCAAACAGTGCAATCAAGGCAGGCCTGAAGTTTCAGCTTTGCCTATCCGACCAAATCCTCACTGATTTAATTGTTGGTTTAATGGTTTTAAGTCTTTGTAGGCAGGAACAAGGTGAATCATGCAGTGGTCAGAGTGCCCCACAGCTGCTCGTGGTAAAGACCTATAAGCATCTTTTACTGTTGTGTAGCAGTGGTCTAAAGTATTTTTGCCTCTGGTGGGACAATTTACATGCTGGAAATATTTTGGGAGCTCTTTCCTTAAATTTGCTTGATTGAAATCTCCTAAAATGATGGGAAAGGACCTGGGTGTTTGGCTTCAGCCTCCATAATTTGATCAGCAAGAGTTCGTAATGCCTTGTTTATACAGGCTTGTGGAGGAACATATACAGCTATTAGGAGAAATGAGGAGAACTCACGTGGGGAGTAAAATGGCTTGCAGTTGATGTGTAAAGACTCTAAGTTTTCATCACAAAATTTATATATTATAGTTATATCCTGAGACCAACTGCTGTTGATATATAAACATAATCCCCCACCCTTTGTTTTACCCGATGTCTCTTTAATTCTGTCTGATTTAAATGTCTGAAATCCTGGGATGTATATGATGTCCCCATGAATTTCTGGATCAGGATGCCTTACACACGGCCACTCATGCCCTGGTCACCTCCCGACTGTAACGCCCTCTACATGGGGCTCCCGAATGGGAGCATCCGGAGGCTTCAACTGGTACAGAATGCAGCCGTGCAGGTGGTTATGGGGGCGTCAAGGTTCTCTCGTGTGATGCCCCTCCTGCGTGAGCTGCATTGGTTGCCAGTGGCCTCTCGGGTGCGCTTTAAGATTTTAGTGTTAACTTTTAAAGCGCTCCATGGCATCGGACCAGGATACTTACAAGACCGCATTCTGCCATTTTCCTCTCACTGTCCAGTGCGCTCCCACAGGGAGGGTCTCCTGCGGGTCCCGTCGGCATCTATGTGCCGGCTGGTGACCCCAAGGAATAGGGCCTTCTCTGTGGGGGCGTCTGCCCTCTGGAATGGGTTGCCTCCGGAGTTACGTATAGCCACGGACCTGGGGACCTTCAGGCGTGCCTTGAAAACCTGGCTTTTTGACCAGGCCGGCTTGGGCTGATTTTAGATTTGGGTGTTTTAATTTTTATATTAAATTTTAGGGTTTTAGGGAGGGGTTTTAATTGTTTCCAGCCAGGGCCTTTAGTTTAATTTAGTTTTAACTTTTCACATATTTATTGTTTTAATTGTATGGCTGTGCACCGCTCCGAGTCCTTTGGGAGAGGAGTGGTATATAAATAAATATTTATTATTATTATTATTATTATTATTACTATTATTATTATTATTATTATTATTATTATTATTAATTTGTGGATTAAGCCAGGTTTCAGTAAAACAAAGAACAGCTGAATTATAAAAATCATAATTACATCTATTTAAGACATGAATTTCATCCATCTTGTTAGCCAATGAGCATAAATTAATCAGAAAGATTGAAGGGATTGAAGATTTAGTCTGTTTAAAATTCCGGCTCGTTTACCTCATCTCCTCTTCCGGTGTGATGGCTTCTTTGATTTCTTTGTTGTAACCCATAGCATGAGGGAATTGGTTAGAATCTCCTCCGCGTTTGCAAAGACAGGTGGGGGTGGGGAATCAGAAAGCTGCTCCTTAAGGAAACATTGCCTAATTCTTAGCAGATGGTCTCGTGAGTATGAAATCCATAGTAAATTGCAGATAATAATAAGGAATAAAAAAACCATTAGAGAGCATTTCACCGAGGCAGCCGTCCTCGGCGCCATCTTGGTTGAATATCAATAGAATAGAATAGAATAGAATAGAATAGAATAGAATAGAATAGAATAGAATAGAATACTTTATTGGCCAAGTGTGATTGGACACACAAGGAATTTGTCTTAGTGTAAATACTCTCAGTATACATAAAAGAAAGTTACATTTATCAGGAGTTGAGAATCATAACGTACAATACTTAATGATAGTCATAGGGTACAATCAACAATCAAATCATACTAGGAAATAGTCAATATAAATCGTAAGGATACAAGGGACAAAGTTACAGTCCTACAATCACAAGTGGGAGGGGATGGGTGATAAGGAGTGATGAGAAGATTAGCAGTAATAGTAGTGCAGACTTTGTAATAGTTGAACAGTGTGGAGGGAATTATTTGTTTAGCAAAGTGATGGCTTTCGGGGAAAAACTGTTCTTGTGTCTAGTTGTTCTGATATGCAGTGCTCTATAGTGTCGTTTTGAGGGAAGGAGTTGAAACAGTTTCTTTCCAGGATGTGAGGGGTCTGTAAATATTAACTAACTAACAAACGATTTTTAAAAAATATTATTTTGAGATCTTTTGGAGCCTGAGGGTATAACTAGATTGAGAATTGAATTTTATTTCAGTACCGATAACAGGACTGTATCCTATCTGGTTTGGGCCCATTACTATTTCTTAGTCTAGCCTAAAACCTCACAAAATGGCTATTGACACAATAAAATGTAGATCGCCATGGAAGCTTCGTTAAGCTTCTGGAAAAAGACAGGATAACAATCTAACCCAGAGGTGTTCAACCTTGGCAATTTTAAAGCCTATAGACTTCAACTCCAGAATTTGTCAGCCAACATGGCTGGCTGAGGAATTCTGGGAGTTGAAGTCCATAGGCTTTAAAGTTGCCAAGGTTAGACATCCCTTAGTAACCAATAATAACAAAAAGGGAAGTACAACAAATTTATTGAGCATCCTCCACCAAAAGGTTCAGATGCAACTGCTTTAAGAACAAATATTGGCGATGTCTGATGGGATCAGCATCTTCAGCATCTTTTACTTCTACATCTTTTAATAGAGGGCAAGCAGTTCCTTCCCTGTCTAATATTAGAGTTCTGACACAGATTCCAAGGATGTTTTGCACTCATAAATTGCAACCCTTCCTATATATCTTGAGAATTTACTTTCCCCAAGAAGGAGGACTGTCATCCCTGTTTTGTCATTTTATATATTTTCATTATCATCATCGATCAGTATACAATAATCAACAACAGAAGAGCAAAAACGGTTTGTAAGTAGTTCATGGGTGCAATCAAACTATGCCTAGCTTTGCAGACAATATAACAGAATCTAACCACATCCATAGAGACCAGAATCCTACTGGTCTGATAATAACTCTATGTAGAATAAATCAATGCTGTCTGGGTACTTCATTCAGTGGAGAGTGATAAGGTGGGCCTTTTGTATCCTTATTAAAAAAAATATAGCAGGGAATGATAGAATATTCTCCATAGAGGCACAACCTTAGTTAGGTAGAATTTTTTTGTATCTCCCCTAAAGAAGCACTGTAGTCAGTACATTAAAGCAAGCTAAAGATAGAACCCTCCAGAGTTTAGTGGTAGTTATATGGGTTAGGGCTGTATTTTAACATGTAAGAAGTAATGAAAAACTTGGTGATTTCATCCTACTTCTTGTAGAATGGAAGAACTCTCTTGCTGTTATTGTCAATCCATTGCTTAACATCAGGTCTATTCTTGTATTGCTCTATGCATTCAAATATACCAAGGCTACCTTACTGTTGCTTCAAAAGCTATTACAGCACAGCAGGGGTGAGCTTCAAAAATTTTAGCAAAGGTGTCTCTGCCCGGTTGCTGGGTGGATGTGGCCATGGTGGGAGTGGCCTAGTCAGTCTTCTGCACCATAGTGGATGGGTGTTTTTGTCTTTCCCAGGCTCCGGAGGCTTTCCTCGAGCCTCCGGGAGGGCAAAAATGACCTCCCAAGCTCTGGAGGGTCTCTGGAAGCTGGAAATGGGCCCACTTCTGGCCTTCCCAAACTTCCTGGAGGCCCATTTTTTGGCCTCCCTGAGCCTCCATGCACGCCCTGCACTTACCTACATCCAAAATGGGCCACATGGGGACTCCTGGGAGAGGAGGAGATGGGTGGGTGGGGCCATCCAGGAGTGGGAATTGGGGGTTCTCCAAACTGCACAGAATCTTAGCTAGGAGATCTCCCAAACCCTTCCGAACCCCCAGCAGCCCAGCCCTTGAACACAGGAGTTATAACTCACACAAATTATATATATGTATGTGTGTGTGTGTGTGTGTGTGTGTTAGGTTTTTGAGCTGATAAATAATTAAACAAGGGAGACTAGGATAGATCTATTTCGAGCTACTTAGTTCTCATCAGCTAGACATACCCTTACTGGGATTCAAACCAGGAAAGTATTACATGTGAGGCAGTTGTAATTGCCATTAGGCCACAGGTTCTCATCCAGATCAGCTGAGACAGGGGAATGAGTATATACTTGTGTTACAATCCCAGTAAGGGTATGGCTAGCTGACGAAAGCTAAGTAGCTCGAAATAGATCTATCCTAGTCTCCCTTGTTTAATTATTTATCAGCTCAAAAACCTAACACATATATAAACAAAAGACGAAACAAATAGTTTTCTGTCTGGATGGTCTCTGGTGATGAGCCGAAAGACAAAAAAGGACAGCAGTATGCTTTCTCCCCTGATTGGGGCTTACCAGGGTGTTGTAACACAAATATGTATGTATGTATGTATTTATTTATTTATTTTATTTATTTATTTATTTATTTTTAAAATTTTTATACCGCCCTTCTCCCTAGGGACTCAGGGCGGTGTACAGCCAATCTAAAACCCCGACAATAATACAAAAGTTAAAAAAAAGATTAAATTGGATATTTGGCCGAATAAAAGCCCACCCCACCCCCTTAAAACCCCCAAATTAAAATTACTAAAAAGCAAAAAGCAAATGGAGACAAATTTAAAACCCTCTCTCAGCCCAGGCCGGCCTGCTCAAAAAGCCAGGTCTTCAGCGCGCGCCTGAAGGACCTCAGGTCCATGCCGGTACGCAGTTCCAGTGGCAGAGTATTCCAGAGGACAGGGGCCGCCACAGAGAAGGCCCTACCCCTTGGGACCGCCAGGCGACACATGGCAGCCGACGGAACCCGGAGGAGGCCCTCCCTGTGTGCACGCACTGGCCTGCTGGAGATCACCGGTAGGATGCGGTCCTGTAGGTAACCTGGTCCAATGCCATGGATCGCCCTAAAGGTCAGAACCAGAACCTTAAAGCGAACCCGGAAAGCCACCGGCAGCCAATGCAGCTCGCGCAGGAGAGGCGTCACGTGGGCGCTACGTGACGCCCCCATGATCACCCGCGCGGCCGCATTCTGCACCAGTTGGAGTCTCCGGGTGCTCCCCACAGGGAGCCCCATGTAGAGGGCATTACAATAGTCCAGGCGAGAGGTGACAAGGGCCTGAGTGACCATGCGCAGGGCGTCCCGATCCAGAAAGGGCCGCAACCGGTAGATCCGACGGATCTGATGAAATGCCCCCCTGGAGACGGCCGTGACATGGTGTTCAAGCGACAGCCGCACATCCAGGAGGACTCCCAGATTGCGAGCCCTCTCTGTGGGGGGCAAAATTTCCCCCCCAATAGCCAGCGACGGAGTCAACTGGCTATATCGGGGCGCCGGGAACCACAGCCACTCGGTCTTGGATGGGTTGAGCCGGAGCCTGTTCCCGCCCATCCAATCCCGCACGGCCTCCAGGCACCTGGACATAGCCCCCACAGCATCGTTGGGGTGGTCCGGGGTGGAGATGTATAACTGAGTGTCATCTGCATAGAGATGACACTTCACCCCGAGACCACGGATGATCTCGCCCAGCGGTTTCATATAGATGTTGAACAAAAGAGGGGAGAGAACCGACCCCTGAGGCACCCCACAAACCAGGGGCCTAGAGGTGGACCTCTCCCCTCCCGCCAACACAAATTGCGAACGGTTGGAGAGGAAGGAGGAGAACCATCGAAAGACGGTTCCCCCAATTCCCAACCCCTCCAACCGTCGCAACAGGATACTATGGTCGATAGTATCGAAAGCCGCCGAGAGATCTAATAGGACCAGGACAGAGGAGAACCCTCTGTCACGAGCCCTCCAGAGATCATCAACCAACGCGACCAATGCCGTCTCAGTGCTATGCCCAGGCCTGAAGCCCGATTGGAACGGATCGAGGTAAGTTGTTTCCTCCAGGTACTGAGGAAGCTGACGTGCCACCACACTCTCAACAACCTTCGCCACAAAGGGCAGGTTGGAGACTGGACGGAAGTTATTTAAAACAGCTGGATCCAGGGAAGGCTTCTTGAGGAGGGGCCGCACCACCGCCATCTTCAGGGCGGTCGGGAGCGACCCCTCTCTCAGAGAAGCGTTGATAATCCCCTGGAGCCAGCCTCGTGTCGTCTCCCTGGCGGCCGAAACCAGCCAGGAAGGGCACGGGTCCAATAAACAGGTGGTGGCATTCAGACTCCCCAGCAACCTGTCCACACCCTCGGCGGTCACAGGATCGAACTCCCCCCAGATAACATTCACAAGACCTGCCCCGGACACCTCCCCCGGGACCATCCAATTGGAGTTAAGCCCCTCCCGGATCTGAGCGATTTTATCATGCAGGAATCGAGAAAACTCCTCTGCTCTACCCTGCAAGAGGTCATCCCGCGCTCTCGGTTCGAGTAGAGAGCGGGTCACTCTAAACAGGGCGGCAGGCCGATTTCCTGCCGACGCAATAAGGGCGGAGAAATACGAAGATTTCGCCGCCCCTATCGCCACAAGGTAAGTCTTAATATGAGATCTTACCTGTGTTCGGTCAGATTCAGAACGAGTCGCCCTCCAAATGCCCTCTAGACGTCTTTTCCGGCACTTCATCTCCCGTAGCTCCTCCGTAAACCACGGAGCCAAATGGGATCTGTGCCGGGTCAGAGGTCGCAGAGGCACAACTCGGTCTAGAGCCCCGGCGGCCAACCCATCCCAGGTGGCCACCAGGTCTCCAGGCGAGCTGAGAGCCAGAGACTCAGGAAATGGCCCAAGCTCCCTCTGGAACCGCTCCGGGTCCATTAGGCGCCTGGGGCGGAACCATCTAAGTGGCTCCGCCTCCCTGCGGTGGGGGGTGGCGGAACAGAAGTCCAGTCTAAGGAGGGAATGATCTGTCCATGACAAGGGAGTGATGGCTAAATCCCCGCACTTACAGTCATTCAACCACTGCCCAGAGACAAAAATCAGGTCCAGCGTGTGTCCTCCTATGTGAGTGGGAGCAGAAACTAACTGGGTCAGGTCCATGGCCGTCATGGAAGCCAAGAACTCCCGGACCAACCCAGAGGTTTCACCGAGCGATGGCAGGTTGAAATCCCCCATGACTAAAAGTCTGGGGGTCTCAACCGCCAGCCCGGCTATCACCTCTAGGAGTCCGGGCAGGGCTGATGAGACGTGGCAGGGAGCCAGGTACGTCAACAAAAGGCCCATCTGAACCCCTTGCCCCCACTTCACAAAAAGAGATTCACAGCCAGCCGTCTGAGGGACAGTGGCCTCCCTAGGACAAAGGACTTCCTTTATAAGCACCGCCACCCCGCCACCCCTTCCCTGAGCCCTAGGCTGGTGAAATGCAAGGAAACCTGGTGGGCACATCTCAACCAGAGGGACACCTCCCTCTGGGCCCAACCAGGTTTCGGTGACACCTACCAGGTCCGCGGCCTCCTCCTGAGCCAACTCAGAGATCAGGGGGGCCTTATTAATCACGGACCTGGCATTGCACAACAGCAGCCGGGTATTCAGGGCCTGAGATTCTGGACAACCAGGACTACAGGATGGGTAAGGAGGGTCGGAGCGCGCTACCGCTTGTAAACATCGGGAACGCGATCCCCTAACCGGATATGGCCCTCTACCCCCCGCATACCTACCTCTCCCAGTCACCGTGCTAATAGAATTGGCCCCCGGCTGCCCGCCCTCTGTCTGCCCCCCCGACACGGGAACCCCCGAGGCCCCCCAGGCGCGCAAGCCGGCCCGGCTGCCCCCAGTTCCAAGCGGGCTGTCTCCCCCACCCGCCCTGGACCTTTCCCCCTTAAAAAACCCCATTAAAAATTTAATAACCCCAGGATTACAATGCTTTCCCCGGTTTCCCCGTTTTCCCCGGTCCCACCATCGCTCCGGATCCCAGGATCCATCATTACGGAAGGTCTTAGAGAGCTTCGAAGGCCACCTAAGGGAGAGGGGGACATCCCTCAGGGCCCAAAGCTCTGCCCTCGGGTACATTCGTGGACGCGGCCGCCTCATCTCTACAGTCCCGGAGCGTCTGCGGTCTCTGCCGTCCTCTGGCCGCGGATGTTGAAGTCCAGTCAGGCTGGGGTATATGCCGCCTCCCCCCGGTCGTCCCACCTCTGCCACCGGTGGGACCCCTGGGGGGGAAAGAGTCACAGGCAGAGCCAGACCCTCCCCTAGACCCACCACCTCTGCCACCGGTGGGGGCCCCAGGAAAGGGAGGGACACCATAGCTCCGTCCAAGCGGCCCACGGGGGCATCGGCACCACCACTCTTCAGCCGAGCCCCTCCATGGGACTCCCAGCCTCCACGCCATCTTCGGGGCCATCAAGGGTGCCCCAGGTCCGTTCCAGGGCCGCCCTGACCACAGCAGGCCCGTATCCGAACCAACTGGGGCCTCCCACGACCGCCGCGGCCCGAACAAGGCCGCCGAGCCCACACCAAGGCCACCGGCACACCGAACACAGGGAGCGCCATCACAGCAAGTCCGGAGGCCGCAGCTGCCACTGCCGCCGCCGCCGAACACCCGTCTGCGGCCTCTCCGCTCTGCCGACCGCCGGGAAGGGCCGCCACCGCTGAGCACCCGTCCATCACCGCCGAGCGCCCGTCCGCAGCCGCCCCGCTCCGCCGACCACCGGAGAAGGCCTCCGAGCCCTCCAAAATTGGCCCGGAGCCGCCGGGGCCGTCGCGACCACGCCACCCTCCACACCGGTCCCGCGGCTCTAGCCGACCCCCGGCCAGTTTTCAGATGTCCCGACTGGTCTCCCCCGATCCTCCCCCACCTCTGCCACCGGCGGGGGGGCCCAGGGGACAAGGGGGGCCATAGCTGAGGCCGTCCAGGCCGGAGAGGGCGGCGGCGGAACTCCGCGTTGGTCGTGCTGGATCCGACACTGTGAGTCCACCAGGACCGCTCCGCACCGACACCATCTCTCCCGAGGCCACCGAGGCCGCCCACAAACTGCTCCGGGACCCCTGCAGCTAGGTCGGGGCCTCCAAAGCCCCGGAAACCTCCGAAGCCGAAACCGAAGCCTCCGAGGCCGCTCCGAGGCCGCTCCGAGGCCGCCAGGGCCGCCGGGGCCGCCGCGCTAGCGCTATCGTTCTCTCCGGCCCCATGGCTCCGACAAGCCCCCAACCAGCTCCTGCTGGAAACCGCTGGTCTCCCCTGGCCTTCCCCCACCTCTGCCACTGGCGAGGGGGCCCAGGGGGCATGGGGGCTCGTATCGAAGACCACCCGGGCCGGAGAAAACTCCGGCGAAAGCAGCCGTCCGCCATCTTGGAAACCGATCTATGTATGTATGTATGTATGTGTTCATTAGGGGTTCATCCTAAGAAACCCTAAAGACAAAATTACGTTAGAAAACCAAGGAGTATACGAAATCCCGTGCACCTCCTGCCCCACCACATACATTGGACAAACTAACAGAAGAATAAGTGCACGCATTGAAGAACACAAGAACTCAATCAAAAAACAAGAACCGACCTCTTCCCTGGTCCAACACCTCAAAGCCACAGGACATAAGATTGACTTTAAAAATACCAGAACTATCGCCAAAAACGAACACTTCAACAACAGAATAATCAGAGAAGCCATAGAGATAGAAAAATGCCCACACAGCATGAATAAATGAGATGACACCTCCCGCCTACCAGCCATTTGGAAACCCGCCCTCATTAACAAACGAGTACCTAACATAAAGAAGGACACCAGACCCACACCCACGAGGGCCACACAAGAAACTACCACCACACTTCCATGCAGAAAGCAGACTCACACCCACACAGAAGATGAAACACGACCACGGACCAGAAGCCGTACCACAGCTGCATCATTACCTGCTTCAAACCCCCCCACCCATACATGAAGGGAACTGATGCCCACCATGAAGATGTGGCACGACCACGAACGCGAAGCCAAACAACAGGATCACAGCTCACCAGCTCAAATCCCCCAGCAACTGAGACTAACCTGAGTACAACCAAACCCCCAGCCAATCAGAACACAGCCAACTCCCCAACCAATCAGAACACAGCCAAGCCCCCACCCAATCAAGTCACATCCCCACTAGTAGTTAAAAGGAAGAAGCAGCTGCAAGCTCACATTATTCTGAGAAGCACAAGGCCGAAGACACAAGCCTGAAGATGATGAATGAGACTTCATCGAAACGTCGCTTAGATATTTCCAATTCTACGCGGGAGAAAACCCGAAGAACCAAAGATATATATATATATATATATATACTTTGTGTTACAACACCCTGTTAAGCCCCAATTAAGGGAGAAAGCATACTGCTTTCTTTTCTGTCTTTCGGCTCATCACCAGAGACCATACCGACAGAAAGCTATTTGTTTCGTTGTCTTTTCTTTACATGTGTGTAAGGTTTTTAAAATTATCAGCTTAAAAACCTTACACACACACACACACACACACACACACATATATTCCTTTAAATTCAGGGACATTTGATCCTGTTGAGATTTAAATTGCAGGTAGCCGGCAGTCAGCAGAAGTAACTTGCAGTACTGCGCTCTGACCACTGTGCCACCGTGGCTCAATGAAATGGCAATGGCCAAAATTAAAATGATTTTTATTAATTTTAAATAATTAAATAGAATTGTTAAATAGCCCCACAGCGAGCTGTCTTGTGGTGAGTTGGCCACAGCAAGTTGACTATGACTGTGACTGTGAATCTTGCCCACCATGTCTAAGGTTATGCTTTGAAACCTAGCAGATTTTGCTGAATTACTATTTTTCTTTTCCTTAGCCAATTAGTTTTCCTACTATTACAGGAAGCAATAGTAGGAATCAACTACACTGAAGAGCTTTCACTTCCTTAGCAAAACATCCCATGAACTGATCATTTTAACTTGCACCAAATTGAGCTGTACTATCGCAAGCAGGCATGATAACTTAAGGCAACATCTTATAGAAGAGTGTAATTGTTTGTAAACGAAGTATAAGAAATTATCTTTGCTGATGATGTAAAGCTGTTCAATACCACAGACAATATTGCTACCCTTCAAAAAGATCTTGATTATGTATCAGAATGGTCAAACAAATGGCAACTTCAAATCTCAACAAATAAATGCTCTGTCTTGCATATCGGCAAAAAAAAATCAGAAAATAAAATGCAAGCTAAATAGTCAAGACCTTGTTGATGATCCAAATCTGCCAAGAATCTTGGAGTACTCATCTCTAATGATCTAAGTGATAGAGCCCACTGTAACTACATAGCCAAAAAGGCGTTAAGAGTTGTTAACCTAATCCTACATAGCTTCTTCTTTGGTAATATCACATTACTAACTAGAGCATACAAAACATTTGCTAGACCAATATTCGAATACAGCTCATCAATCTGGAACCCACATTACACATCTGATATTAGCACAGTTGAGAAAGTCCAGAAATATTTCACAAGAAGAGTTCTCCACTCCTCTACTCGTTGTAGAATACCTTATGCCACCAGAGTTGAAATTCTAGAACTAGAAAACCTTGAATTACGCCGTCTTCGGTCTGATCTAAGTATGGTATATAAAATAATACATTGCAATGACTTACCTGTCAATGATTATTTCAGCTTCAACCATAACAACACAAGAGCACACAATAGATATAAACGCAAGGTTAACCGCACCAAACCTGATTGCAGGAAATACAACTTCAGCAACAGAGTGGTCAATCTCTGGAATACTCTACCTGACTCTGTGGTTTCTTCTCCAAACCTCCAAAACTTTAACCTTAGGCTGTCTACTATTGACCTCACCCCTTTCCTAAGAGGTCTGTAGGGGTGTGCATAAGCGCACCAACGTGCCTACTGCCCCTGTCCTATTGTTTCTTTTATTTTTCTTATATGTACCAATTTCATGTATTCATAACTACAGGTGAAACTCGAAAAATTAGAATATCGTGCAAAAGTTTGTTTATTTCAGTAATGCAACTTAAAAGGTGAACCTAATAGACTCGTTAAATGCAAAGCAAGATAGGTCAAGCCATGATTTGTCATAATTGTGATGATTATGGCTTACAGCTCATGAAAACCCCAAACCCACAATCTCACAAAATTAGAATATTGTGAAAAGATTCCATATTCTAGGCTCAAAGTGTCCCACTCTAATCAGCTAATTAAGCCATAACACCTGCAAAGGGTTCCTGAGTCTTTAAATGGAGAGGCACATACTGCAAGATGCTTGAAATCCAGTGTGAAGTTTCCACAGTCTGTGTTGATTTGAGGAGCCATGTCATCTGCTGGTGTTGGTCCACTGTGCTTCATTAAGTCCAGGGTCAATGCAGCCATCTACCAGGAGATTTTGGAGCACTTCATGCTTCCTTCTGCAGACAAGGTTTATGGGGATGCTGACTTCATTTTCCAGCAGGACTTGGCACCTGCCCACACTGCCAAAAGCGCCAAAACCTGGTTCAATGACTGTGGGATTACTGTGCTTGATTGGCCAGCAAACTCGCCTGACTGAACCACGTAGAGAATCTATGGGGCTTTACCAAGAGAAAGATGAGAGACATGAGACTGAACAATGCAGAAGAGCTGAAGGCCGCTATTGAAGCATCCTAGTCTTCCAAAACACCTCAGCAGTGCCACAGGCTGATACTTCCATGCCATGCCGCATTGAGGCAGTAATTGGTGCAAAAGGGGCCCCAACCAACTACTGAGTATATATGCCTGCTTATACTTTTCAGAGGTCCGATATTGTTCTATGTACAATTCTTGTTTTATTGATTGCATGTAATATTCTAATTTTCTGAGATTGTGGATTTGGGGTTTTCATGAGCTGTAAGCCATAATCATCACAATTATGACAAATCACGGTTTGAATTATCTTGCTTTGCATGTAATGAGTCTATCTCATATATTAGTTTCACCTTTTAAGTTGCATTACTGAAATAAATGAACTTTTGCACGATATTCTAATTTTTTGAGTTTCACCTGTATGTATATACTTTTATACCTATTATCTTGTAAGCAATTGACAAATCAAATAAATTCTAAATTATTGCTTGCCTCTTCGGGCAAAGGGGCAACTAGACAGCATGAATAAATCCATATTACACTACTTGGACTCATTGATACAAATAAGAACATTGATTGAGAAAATGTTTTTGCTAACACCTAATGTGCCATTACTTAGATACCAATAAAGAAAACCAGATATGAATTTGGATGCAGCAATATATTATATGGCTCATACGCAGCTACAATATTGAACTTAATGAATGTTTTATTTTTATCTTGTTAGCTTAGAATTTTATTACCAATGGTTTCAAGCATTAGTGTAATTATGTAAATAAATAAATAAATGATAAAGAATGAATGTGTCATATAAATTCATAAACATTCACCATGTTATCTGTAGCCAGAGCTACAATTCACTTTGAATAAAGCCATATATTAGCCAGCTGAAGATCAAAATATTTCAAGCTTGAATCAAAAACCTCCAGCATGCGTTAATTTTACTTGTCATGGACTTTTATTAAGTACTTTTTCCTTTTTGCCATAAAATCCTCTTACCCAAAGTTAAAAATAGATGAAAAATGAAACAAAAGCAGTGGGGTGAACTATATGATATGAAATCTCACAGGCAAATTGCTACTATTATCATTCTTTGCCATTGGCCAACTCTATACATTCAAGAAAGTGAAACTGCATGATATCTAAAATACACTTTGTTATGCCCTAGGCTTCCATTGTTTAATTTTGCATGAAAATGTCAATTGTGAAATAACAGTTTGCAGCATTTTTAACCAAGGTTTCTCCTATTTTCAGCAAAGTCTTGGATCTACAGAATATAGGGGTTTATATAGGAAAGCAGTGGTGAAGTATTTATATGGTTTCCTTCCTCTTTGCTTCTATTTTTAACACAAACTAGACAACCTGTGATCTGTTGGATCATCTTTTCAAATGACTAAGGGCAAAGGAACCTGTAGTGGAAGCCACTTCTGACCTCCTACCAGCTTGTCTATGGCTGATTGCTGTCTGGCATATCAAGATTGATATTTCTTCCCACAATATCTAAAAAAGTTTACTCCCAGGAGTGAAATCTGAGAAATAAAGCAAAACATGGAGTTTTGGCCCATGAGTTAAGGGCTTATTATGCAAAGCTTTGTGTCATGATTGGGAGATATGGAAACTGTTCTGGATTGGATGTTTTTATATTTGAAATACTTACTGTTCATTGGTCTGAAATCCGGCGGGAGATCCTCCTCCTGTCATTGGCTGGTGAGGCTCGGAGAGCCTTTAAAAGAAGGGCTGCCACGCCTCCCAGCGTCTCCGTTTTCCTGTAATAAACAGAAAGAGCTGCCTTCAATAAGAGTGCCTGCCTCGTTATTGCCGCCGCCAAAACACTGGCGACGAAGGTGGGATCGAGACAGCACTTTTAAAGAGTGCAAGTAGCAGCGGAGATCGAGCGGCACCATGTCCGGAAACAACGCCCCGCCGGAACAATTCAACCCGGCAAGGGAGGAATGGCAGACGTATGTGGACCGTTTCCTCATGTTCCTCGAGAGCAGCGATCTGAGCGGCGTATCGGAACATCGGAAGAGAGTGGTTTTCCTGACCCACTGCGGCCAAGCTGTATTCCGAATGGCGAAAGCACTAGCCTCACCAATCGATGTTAAGACGTTAACCTGGCCCGAACTGGAAAAAATCCTGCGAGCGCACTACGCTCCCACAGTTTCCTGCCTAATTAAGCGCCATGAATTTTACCTCCGGAATCAAAAAGAAGGTGAATCTATCGCCGACTTTGTGGCGGACTTGAGAGACATTGGGGGTGAATGCGAATTCTCGGATTTCAACGAAGCCCTAAGAGACCGGATTGTGTTAGGGTTAAAAGATCCAATACTACAGAGCAGACTGCTAAACCGACCCAAGATAACGGTGCAAGAAGCTATAGAAGAGGCCACCGCAGCCGAAGCCGCTCAGAAATCGGCAGCAAAAATGAAAAAGATTAACCAAGCTGCGCACTACAACTCCAAAGAAGCAACCAGACCAGAGGGGGTACGAGAAAAAACCTCAACACACCATGAGGACCTGGAAACCGAGTCCAGTAGTGAGGAAGACGAAGTTTGCCACCTAAAGACCGGTAGAGGAAAAAAAGAGCGGGCAAACAGACGGTTTGATTTTGAATGCAACCGTTGTGGAGGGAATCACCCCAGATCAGAGTGCCGTTTTATAGACGCGATATGCAGAAAGTGTGAGAAAAAAGGACACATCGCAAAGGTATGCAGAGCCAGGTCCAATTACAGTCCAAAGCGAAGAGGAAGCCCGCCCCCAAGAGAAAGAGAGAGAGAGAAAGAAAAGAAGACAAGCAGCCGTTGGAGCGAAGAAGGAAGGAATAGGAGATACAAAGAATCATCTTATAGGAAAGAAGAAACACACCAAACAGTCATAATTGGACACTCAAATACGAAAAATGTAAAGAAAGTCCACATTACAGTAAGAATTGAAGGACAGGACTGTGAAATGGAAGTAGACTCGGGATCATTTCTATCCATGGTCTCGTGGGATACTATCAAAGGTTTGATTCCAGATATACAACGAAGCGAACTGGAGAGACAGAACCTAACACTAAAAGACTACCAAGGCAACAAGATTCCGGTCGTAGGGGTTGGACACTTTCAGGTAACCTTCAAGAATCAAACAGAGATTCTACCCTTAACAATTGTTGACCGGAACAGACCAAGCCTTGTAGGATTGGAATGGTTCGAACCGCTCGGAATCGGGATGACCGGTATCAACCATATCACAGATGCAGACTGGGAGGCAGACCTCATTCAAGAATTCCAGGACCTGTTCAGTGGAGAATTAGGCAAGTACCGGGGTAACCCGATATCTTTCAACCTAGACCCTAAGGTAGCTCCAATTAGATTAAAGGCAAGGCGGGTACCCTTTGCGTTAAAGCCAAAAATAGAGGAACAACTAGATAAATTAATTAAGCAAGGGGTCCTCGTACCAGTTGACCATGCTAAATGGGAGACCCCTATAGTCACCCCTATCAAAGCGGATGGGTCGATTTGTATCTGCGGGGACTATAAGGCGACCCTTAACCATGCATTGCAACAGAGCGCATACCCCGTTCCTGTCGTACAACACTTGCTACACTCTATCAAAGGCGGAAAAATCTTCGCTAAACTCGATTTGGCCCAGGCTTACCAGCAACTGCCTGTAGACGAAAAAACAGTTGAAGCCCAAACGATCGTCACACACCGGGGCGCGTTTAAATGTAACCGCCTTCAATTTGGCGTTAGTGTGGCACCAGGCATTTTCCAATGTCTCATGGAACGCCTCCTACAGGGAATTCCAGGAGTCATTCCATACTTTGATGATGTCCTGATCGCAGCTAAAAACAAAATACAACTGCGAGACCGCCTAAGAAATGTCCTCACCAAATTCACTGAATCAGGTCTCAAAGTCAAAAAAGATAAATGCACATTAATAACAGACAAAATAGAATTCTTGGGATACCTAATTGACGGCGACGGCATCCACCCGACAGAAGGAAAAACCCGTGCAATCAAAGACGCCCCCACCCCAACGAACAAGAGTGAATTGCAAGCCTTCCTAGGATTAATAAATTTTTATCATGTTTTTCTGCCACAGAAAGCCACGGTAGCGGAACCCTTACATAGGCTCCTGGACAAAGACACGGTTTGGAAGTGGGGCAGTCGGGAGGAAACAGCATTTAACAAAATAAAAGACCTAATCACTTCAACAAAGGTACTAAGGTACAATACAATGAGACTCTACCATTGATATTAACATGCGATGCATCGCCTTATGGGGTCAGAGCTGTCCTGAGCCACCTTTTACCTGATGGCAGAGAGGCTCCGATTGCATTCTATTCCAAAACATTATCTAAAAGTCAAAGAAATTACAGTCAACTGGACAAAGAAGCACTAGCCATAATTTTAGGTATTAAACGTTTCCATGAATACCTTTATGGCCGACTGTTTTCTATAATTACCGACCACAAACCCTTACTAGGAATTCTGGCTGGGAACAAAGCGACTCCTAACATTTTATCACCCAGAATGACAAGATGGACAGAATTCCTTGCTGCATACAATTACACTTTGTCCTACCGTCCGGGTCCGTCCATCATGCACGCGGATGCACTAAGTCGTTGCCTGTTACCGGACAGTGATCCTGACCCAACACCCAGCACCTCAACATTTTTGATTGAAACCCTACCCGATTTTCCGATGACAGCAGCAGACATCGCTCACGAAACCGCTAACGACCACCTACTGCATAAAGTGAGTGGGTGGATTACAAAGGGTTGGCCAGACACTAACCTACAAGACAGGTATAAACCTTTTAAACAAAGACAAACGGAACTTTCCGTGCTAAAGGGCTGTGTACTTTGGGGTGATCGAGTAGTTATTCCACTAAGACTGCGGGACCCAATTTTGAGACTATTGCATGAAGGACACCCCGGGGTCGTTAAAATGAAAAGTTTAGCCAGAAGTTATGTTTGGTGGCCTGGGTTAGACAAGGACGTTGTTGACTGGGTTGCGGGTTGCCAGCCATGCCAGACATCCCGGCCCTCACCCCCGAAGGCACCGGTCACTGAGTGGGATCTACCCAGGGGCCCATGGTCTAGAGTGCACATAGATTTTGCGGGTCCAACTAAGGGCCATACCTTTCTAATTCTGGTAGATGCTTACTCAAACTGGCTTGAAGTAAGCCTAATGCAATCTACCTCCTCCGAGGCTGTCACACGACAACTCGGAAAATGGTTTGCCACTCACGGGTTACCAGACGTCCTAGTTTCAGACAATGGACCTCAATTCACGGCTACAGAATTTGAGGGTTATCTCGCCAGCTTGGGCATACGCCATGCCCTAACTGCGCCGGCACATCCGGCAGCGAATGGACGAGCCGAACGCATGGTTCGGTTCACCAAGGAGACACTCTATAAGTTAGGCCAGGGCCCTATACAAACACGCATTGACAAATTATTATTTATACAACATACTACACCTAGCAGCACTACCAACAAAACTCCAGCCGAACTACTTATGGGGAGAAAATTACGCTCCCCTTTGGATAGACTACACCCTACATACTCCACAGACAAACCACTAGACTCTTCCAGCAAAATCCGAACATTCCAAATTGGAGACTTAGTTTACGCAAAAAATTTGGTAGGACACCCTTTATGGGTGCCAGCCACCATTACACAAAGCACAGGACCACGATCGTACCGGCTTACCACTTCTGACAACAGAAGTTGGAAGCGGCACATCGACCAACTTAGATCCCGCACCCTTACCAGACCTTGCGACTTTCCTGGGGGGGAAGGGGATCAACCACAAAGCAATCACGAAACAATAGACCCAAAACCAACCAACAATCAACAAACAACAAACCCACAAACAAACAATGACGACCTAACTTACACACATACACCCTCAAACCTAGCTCCGGTCGAGTTCCGCAGCTACGCACCTGAGCCTGGGGAAATTCCTGATGAAACATCTAACGGGACCGACGATAATCCAAGCCGGGGAGGGAGCGACCTGGCCATCTCAACTAGTCGAGCTAGGCCCGCTAGGAGTGACTCGGCCGGCTCGACCTTCCCGAAGTTTCCCAGGCCAGAGACGGGAGGAGCAACAGGTCCTTCCGCACCGACCAGCAGCGACGACACTACTGAACCACGCAAGTCCAGTCGGACCCACAGGAGCCCCGCCTATCTACGCGATTACGTAACATAGGCGCGGCTCCTGATTGGTCGGACTGGACCAAGAAGGGAGGGGTGTTCTGGATTGGATGTTTTTATATTTGAAATACTTACTGTTCATTGGTCTGAAATCCGGCGGGAGATCCTCCTCCTGTCATTGGCTGGTGAGGCTCGGAGAGCCTTTAAAAGAAGGGCTGCCACGCCTCCCAGCGTCTCCGTTTTCCTGTAATAAACAGAAAGAGCTGCCTTCAATAAGAGTGCCTGCCTCGTTATTGCCGCCGCCAAAACAGAAACAGTCTATCATTTCCTGTTGTAGATCCTCTAAGTAGCTGAATGCAAAAACTGGGATAAGGAATTACTAGGAGAGAAAAAAGAAAAACGCTGTATGCTTAAACTCCATTGATCAAAACCTTAAGTGACAAATCTGTGAACTTAACTAGAACCTCTAATGTAAATGAAGATAAGAAGTAAAATATTGTTAGATATTTTCAGATGAAAAAGACAGGATGTACTGTATATTAAACTCCACTTGTGAAGTGATTTTATATACCCTGGATATCATTTACCAATCATACATTTTCTCTGCATGAAATTTGCCAGACAAAGATGAATAGAGAGATAAAGAAATAGGTATTATTTAGTATTGCTGAGATGTTTGTTCTTCTAGTTCAACCTCTGAGATGAATAAAAAAAAATGTAGGGAAATGGAAGTTCCTTTTGTGTGTTTTTTTATATATGTAAAGAGTAGGCAGAGGTAGCATTCAGCAGGTTCTGACCAGTTCTGAAGAACCGGTAGTGGAAATTTTCAGTAGTTTGGAGAACCGGCAAATACCACCTCTGACTGGCCCCGCCCCCATCTATTCTCTGCCTCCAGAGTCCCAGCTGATTGGCTGGCTCTTCTTTTGTTGCCCTGCACAGGAGAATGGAGCTGGAAAACAGGTTAGTGGAGTGGGGAGGGAATGGGGATTTTGCAGTAACCTTCCCCTGCCACGCCTACCAAGCCACGCCTCACCCACCAAGTCACACCCACAGAACCAGTAATAAAAAAATTTGAATCCCACCACTGAGAGTAGGAATTTTCAAGAACTGGCCACTGCGGATGTAAGTCTCTTTTTGTAAATAAACAAAGCATTACTTCATGAATGATTAGGCCCAGATGGGAGGCCAACATACCTTGATCACATGATCCTACTTTATCTTCTGTGTCATAACTTCTAGGTCAGCCAATAACCATAATTCTCTGGACAGTATACAGATATGAAAGAATGTTAATTTAATTTTAATTCCAGCTAGGATGCATGTATCCTGAATTATTAATCAAATTGCTTCCTTTGTCCTCCAGGACATCTTTCAGCCACTGAATTGCATCTTATTTTGTCATCAATTTGCCTGATCTCCAGCAAGTGGAAACCCAGGTTATTAATTTGAATAGAAATAGTATTATGTGTCATAAAAATTCAATAGGTGGAAAATGGATTGTTTTTCCTTCGCTGATTATTTAGTGCCACAGATCCAGGGAGTTGCCATGGGCACAAAGAGATCCTCCCCTTCAATGCTTTGAGTGTTAACATTTTTTTTTTCAACTGGTTGCAAAACTCTTCACTTAGGATTGATAAACAACCTTATTAACATTGTATGGATTCTTGCCAGCTTCTGAAAAAAATCTATCAAAGTTATCATTGGCTATTTTGCCTTTCTATTATTCTTCTCCTCAAAACTACTAAAAATATGACCTTCTTACCAGGGCTATTTCTCCCTCCTCTCCCCTCCCCCACATAATATGCATCAGGTAATTGATATTTTTGAATCTTAATGTATCAGTTAACTTGAAATATACTTCCAAGGCATTAATATGTGCATAGGTGACTGCATATTCAAAGCACTTTTGGATATAAAGTAAAAGATCTTTCTTTCGTTATGAGCGAAGCAAGCTTTTTATGATTTTTTTAAAGAGTTTTTTTTCAGATCAGAGTCTAGATATATTGATAGAGGCAAAGTAGAAAACTGTGGGAATTATGGTGCCAGATTATATTATAGAGCTGGGTTAGTCTGTCTCTTCCTAATTACATCTGCCCATCCCATCCTATCAGGTCCAGCAGGAGAGGTATGCTGTGGATCCCTTATCTGACAGGATCCAGGAGGCCAGTCTCTTCTGCTGTGGTCCTCATCCTTCTCAAGATGAGATTGGCCCCATCCATGGTAGCCTTCCAGAAATCCCTCAAAATGTGGCTATGCCAACAAACCTGTGGATTTCAAAGAAAATGGAAATGTCTTGAGATGGATATATTATCTGTAACATTGAAGATAGTCTCTTCTTTTCAAATAGTATTTATGTTCTTTTATTACTGAGTGTTGTCATACTTGTTTTATGGTTCGTTTTTATTATGCACTGCCCAGAGTCACATTCTGTGAGATGGGTGGCTATATAAATGCAATGAATGAATGAAGGAAGGAAGGAAGGAAGGAAAGAAGGAAGGAAGGAAGGAAGGAAGGAAGGAAGGAAGGAAGGAAGGAAGGAAGGAAGGAAGGAAGAAGGAAGGAAGGAAGATTATTAGAAGAACATTAACTATTAGGTGAGCAATCTTTGTTGGGCTATAATGTTTTCTTTGTTCTTTAAATTATACAGAGTGTAGTTTTAAAATATTCTTCAACTTCCATATATTTTCTTTTCTTAAAATGGTGGGAAATGGCACTGGCAGTTTTCAATACTTTGAATTTGGGGAGTACTTTGAAACCCCAAAAATGAACTGCTGGCGGACTAGTCTTGTGTGGAAGGAAATACTTCTCTTGTATTTCCACTTAAAAATGACTGAGCCACAATGATTTAAAATGTACAGCCAATTGGGACATACAATGCTTAAATCGCTGAAGAAGTTGAAATGCCAAGATTTAAAAAATGGTTTTCTCCTGGCACTTTGTAAATAAACAGTAACATTGTTGCCTGGAAAACACATTCCTTGATCAGAGTAGCACTGCTAAGAAATCCTAGTTGTCACCAGATCAAGTGAAGGTACTGGCAATGATTTAAATGCACTCTTTGGTATGGAAGTTAATCAGGGGTGGGATTCAAATTTTTAACAACCGGTTCTGTGGGTGTGGTTTAGGTGGTGGGCATGGCTTGGTGGTCATGTGACTGGGTGGCCAACTCAATATCACTCACATCGAGGCACGCATCTCCTCGCCTGACCTCTCATGACTGTGGGGATGCTGCAACAGTCGTAAGTGTGAAAAATGGTCACAAGTCACTTTTTTCAGTGCCATTGTAACTTTGAATGGTCACTCCACACAAGCAAGTACCAGTAAAGGAGGGGAAAAAAAATTCAAGAGACGTTCCTGAGACAGGAAGTCTAGTCCTGCCAAGGATGTAATAAAGGTTAATGGAGAAGCAGTTTCTGTAAGCAATACCAGAATGTTTCCTTCCTGCCTTCCTTACAGGATTAGGCCAGTAATTTCTTCTAACAACCGGTTCTCTGAACTGATTAGAATGTTAACAACCAGTTCTAACGAATAGGTGCAAACTGGTAGAATCCCACCCCTGAAGTTAATGTTCCCTTAGATCAGAAGAGATAATTTCTTCTGCAAATGCTGTTGAACTACAGCTCTCAGGTCCTCAGCCACTATGGCCAATGTTGTAGAATTCCATAGCGATAAGGATGAATATAGCTAAAACTCAGTTTCTATTGCATTGAGCCACGGTGGCACAGTGGTTAGAGTGCAGTACTGCAGGCTACTTCTGCTGCCTTCCGGCTACTTGCAATTTGGCAGTTCGGGTCTCACCAGCTCAAGGTTGACTCAGCCTTCCATCCTTCCGAGGTCGGTAAAATGAGGACTCAGATTGCTGGGGGCAATATGCTGACTCTGTAAACCTCTTAGAGAGGGCTGTAAAGCACTATAAAGTGGTATATAAGTCTAAGTGCTATTGCTATTACAGGCAGGTTGTATTGCAGTCAACTGCAGGTCCAGTAGTTGAGTTTCTGAATTAGTAGGAATTAGTAGGGTTTTATACTCAGAGTTCAAGCCTTTTGTGCTAGAAGTACAGGCATGGATTTTCTTTCATTTCTAGCCTTCATAATGTCAGGTGTTTGTTTACATTTTTTGCATATCTTTTCTCCCGTTGAAATGAGTTCCCCGAGTTAGTATGAAAGTTTCCAGTGATGAATTAGAGCAGAAACAGTAGTTCTGCAAGATTGGTAAGGCCATCAATTCTCTGTGCTTGCTTCAAATTATTATTTGTTACTACAGTGTTGATTTTCTTCATGTACTTAGGATCTGCTGCCATGAAATGGAAGTAAAATGCTGTGATACCAAGAATATATTTGTGTTGCTTGGGAGTGATTTATTATTTGCTTGTTGGTTATGATAGGTGTATTTCTAATTTTATTTTCTCCTGGTATTCCAAATGAGAATGACCACCCCCCAAAAAAAAGTCTATTGGAAGTGAGTCTTACACAGGGGTGTCAAACTGATGGCCTGTGGTCTGGCTGTCAGGATTCCGACATGCACCCTCATTCAAATTATGTCTCTAGCCTCATCTTTCAGAGTAAAAACGATTGATTTATTAGGAGTTGACATGTTAGCGTTTCCCAGTTGCAGCCGACTCTGACACATCATTCATGTCATACTTGATCATGGTCTTTCCACCACCCCCTGGAACACATCCATAGCCAAGAGTCATCAATCATGCTCTCCAGTAATAATTTTGCATGCCAGAATCTTCGGTTGCCAAAGCGATTATCTGAAGCATTTAAGGAATGTACTGCTTTCCCCCCTTCCTTTCTGCTGACAACTAAAAAGACCAAAGAAGTATTTTTCAGTTGACACCCGATGCATTACATGCAGGCCATGCCCATTCCAGCTCCAGGAAGAGAAAAAAAATCACAAAATGTCACATGATGGCAACGTGACACGGCAAGTTTGACACCCGTGGTCTTACAGAAAAGATGAAGACTTTTGGTAATAAACTGGAACCTGGAGCATGATGCTGGCAAGGCAACGGATGATAACTTGTGCTTGCCTTTGTCTCTACTCCTTTATGAGCCCTTTCTAAGGTTGTTTCCAAATGAATTTTTTTTTAGTATTTATTTGATTTGTCAATCGCTTACAAGATACAGGTATAAGAATAAATATAGTTTTGAATACATGAGATAGATACTCATAAGAAAAATAAAAAGAAACAATAGGACAGGGGTGGTAGGCACGATTGGTGCGCTTATGCACGCCCCCTATATATTATAACAATCAAAAGGCAAGTACCAAGTTCTTCCATATTTTCCTTCTTAATGAATGATCAGCTAATCAAGTTGATGTGACCTAAAAATAGTCAACCGGACATTCTTTAGTAATTCTGCATCAATTATCATCCATGCTACCACATTGGCAAAGGAATAAAAAGCATACAAGACATTGGGATTAAACCAGGGATGAAACCAGATTATTGACTCAGATACAGTGGTGGGATTAAAAAAAAATTGCTATTGGTTCTATGAGCGTGGCTTGGTGGGCATGGCATGGCTTGGTGAGTGGCTTGGTGGGCATGGCAGGGAAAGGATACTGTAAAATCCCCATTCCCTCCCCACTCCAGGGGAAAGGTTACTGCAAAATCCAATTCCCTCCTCACCCCACTAACACAACCGATCAGCCGGGACTCAATGGGAGGCAGAGAAGACATGGGGTGGGGCCAGTAAGAGGTGATATTTGCCAGTTCTCCGAACTACTCAAAATTTCCGCTACCGGTTCTCCAAAACTGGTCAGAACCTGCTGAATATCACCTCTGCTCAAATATGTGACATTTGTTCTTTATGAGACAATTTAATTTAAAAGTGTATAACATGTGGATTTGGAAGAGGCATATGGGATCCATGAAACACCTATTTGTTTATTCTGGATTCCAGTAACAAAACGCCTATTCTAAAGTTTAGTAAAGAGATGGAATAATTATATCAAATATGTTGTGGCCACTGCATCCAAAGCAAGCAATGTTAAGTTGATGGGTTCAGGTTTTTTTTAATCTCCTTAAACTGGGTCTGTATGTAAATTTACCTATTGAATCTTCTTTGCGGCAAATAGCGTTTAATAATAGGCTTATCTGAACTATTGAAGCATGAAAGGCAGAAGCCCCTGCTTAATCGCAGACTTAACAATTGGAACTCTGCTTCTTATGAACAAGCACCTCTAATAAACTGTAGAATATTTCAAGCCTTATTTCATTGTAGCTTAAAGGGTCCCTTGATTTCTGCCAAAGCTTACCAAAATCCCAAGCAGAAAGGCAAGCAGATCTTCAAAGCAGAAACCAACAAAACTTTATTTTAAACCTGCTCAGTTTGAACACTGCCAAACGGGCAAAGAAAATCACCTTCAGTTTATAGCAAGAGTTGGCTGAGAAGTACAAGTTCAGAGGTGTCATTAGGTAGAAAGTAGTGCTGGCTAATAAGGAAGAGCTATAATCTCTTTGGCAACAGAAGCTCATGATGAAGAATTACAGGCTCAAGCGAGAATGGTACAGTTTTATACTAGAGAGACATGGACTGTATCAAGTCTGCCACCATTTGTTGTGGAAAAGGGAGCTTAATGCAGAACAGTTTTACTTCACTCTCTTTAGTTCACCATTCTTTTTATTTCAATCTTCACTTCTGTTAATTATCTTTAGCCAGTGTATTCACATTTCCTGCCCAGGACTTAATCAGGTTTAGCAAGGAGTCTCATTTATTTCATTCCCTGAAGGTTGTGCTGAACAATTCTTCGTAGTTCGATGTGGAATGGGGCATGCAGAATGGACATCTGTCTTTGCTCTAAATTCAGTGGGTCCTACCTAGAGAAAGGATTAGGGCCTAACTGGATGTCTTTATAGTAGAAACCAATATAGGTAGTCCTTGACTTATACCAAGGATCTTCAATCTTGGCAAGTTTAAGACTTGTGGACTTCAATTCCCAGAATTCCTGAGCTAACACGACTGGAGGAGGAATTCTGGGAGTTGAAGTCCACAAGTCTTAAAGGTGTCAAGTTTGAAAACCCCTGACTTATACATTTATAACAATTCATTTAGCGGCCCTTCAAAGTTACCAGTTCAAACTACAAGGACAAGCAAAGTCAGTAGGGAAGCTAGATTCACTTAATGACCATATGGTTTACTTAACAACCACAGTGATTTGCTTAGTAATCATGGCAAAAAAAATCATAACATAACATGCTTTGTTTAGCAACAGAAGTTCTGGTCCCAAATGTAGGTACAAGTTGAGGACTACCTATAGACATAAACTATAGAAAAACCTTTACAAGTCTTCTAAATAATAAAGTTTCTTTGTATTATAGAACCAGAGATTCCTAAATATGAAGTGGATGTAATATTTTCTGATTAATATTATATCATATTGGTATGTGCAGAAACTAGGAAACATAGAGATCAGACATATTATTATATATGATTACTTCCCACAATCCTTATATCAGTTTCCAAAAAGTCATCAGTATGAGCCAAGAAATAGCTATATAATATATATTATCTCGATACCTGTGCTTTGCTACGAAACTATGTGGTCAGGCTTAGTTTTTGGGGAGGAAAATAAGGGGAAAAAATTCTGCCTCTGCCTACCAACATCCATCGGTATTCATCTGGCTAGCATCCTGTCAGTGTGTGAGAGAGCTGAGGGCTGTTTGGAAACTGAAGCAGTATTTGCTGCGTGAGCAAGAAGGAGACAGCAAGGAGCCTGGGCATGGCTTAGCTCAACTGTTCTGTGGTAAAGCTGCTTGGTGCTGTGAAACCAAAAGTGAAACTGAAACTCCTCTCCTCTGCTTGTGTTTTGTATTTGGAATAGATTTCTTTTCAGGTGGGGAGGGGAAGTAGAAATCCTTAACATCAGAGCATGTTAATAACAATATAGGAAATACTAGTGCTCTAATGGTCATTTCAAAAAATCCTTTATTAGCGAGCACCTAGAAGGTTAGAGGAACATACATGCCAAATTTCAAGTTTGTAGGCTTTACAGTTCTGGAGATTTTGTGATAATGCATGAGTGGTATTTCGCTTACATACATACATATGTATGTATATATGTATGTATGTATATACACACACATATATATACATACATACATACATACATACATACATACATACATACATACATACATACATACATATATAGACTATGAAGAATATTTTGACTGATTTCTAAAATATATAAGAAATCACTTTTTTGGGGGGGGGGGAAGAGATTTGGAATTCTTATACAAATTACCAGCCTTGAGAAATTACTTAATGATCCAGGTTCTGGCACAAAGAATAAATTCTAAAACATTTGATTTAACCAAGTTGTAACAAATCTTGATGTCCTGTTGTATAATACTCCTTGACAGGCCTGTGCAAGGTGACAAAGATCCACCTTGCTGAAGAGCTGGGCACCATCGGGGTGTCATGATTCTCTTCACCAAAGCAAAGAGAGAATACAATTTGCCTCCATTAAGCAAAAAGCACGACTATTTCACTTCATCCTTAGGAGGCCATATTGCTTCATGAAACAGCTTGGAGGAAGTGTTTCTCTAGAATCTTCATTAAAATGAAGTATCACTTTGAAGATTTGCACAGTCCTATTCCTTACAGCCTGGTTTATTTATTTAGCATATGGCAAATACATAGAGCTCTTATAGTAGCTCAAACGTCAATATCCAGTCCACCCAGCCATTCAAGGACAGGGTGATCCACACTGGAAAAAAATCAGATACTGGGCCGGTACAAATTCCTGCAGGACACCTGAACACAAAGTGATGGATATTCTGCCGAGGAGCATCACAGTCACACTGTGGTAAATTGATATTACACTGTAAAAAAATGAATGTTTTATTTTATTTTATTTATTTTATTTGTCAATCGCTTACAAGATAATAGATATAAATATAAACATGAGTAAGAATATAGGAAATAGGTAATAAATAGGGACAATAGGACAGGGACGGTAGGCATGATGGTGCACTTATGCACGCCTCTTACAGACCTCATAGGAATGAGGTGAGGTCAATAGTGGTTACTTTGAGGTTAAAGGAGTGGGGGTTAGAGGATGTAACAACAGAGTCAGGTAATGCATTCCAGGCATTGACCACTCTGTTGCTGAAGTCATACTTTCTGCAATCAAGTTTGGAGCGGTTAACATTGAGTTTGTATCTGTTGTGTGCTGTTGTATTGTTGTAGTTGAAGCTGAAGTAGTCATTGACTGGTAGGACATTGTAGCAGATAATTTTGTGTGCTATGTTTAAGTCTAACCATAGGCGGCGTAGTTCAAGGTTGTTCAAGCCCAAAATCTCAAGCCTGGGATAGATTATTCTGTCGCGAGCAGTGGAGTGTAGTACTCTTCTTGTGAAGAATTGTGTCAAATTTTATCCTTTGTTTCCTAGTACTTACCTTTTGAATATTTCTCTTAGAATCCAAGTGTATAAGTGATTCAGAATGTAAGTTAAGCTGCCAAATATTTTTATGATCTGCTGGTTAGTTCACTGACATCAGAAACTACATGCAGCCTCCGACTTTCAAGTATCTAATATGCCCACAAACATTGATTTACCTTGATCTCAACCATTGAATTTCTTCAGAAGAAATCAACATAGTGTCTTTTAGATTATCTCTTTAGAATCAACTCTGCTCTTGGATCCAAGATTTTATTCAATCAGATCATTTATAATTAGCTAACTTAGATTAACTGTATTGCTTTGATTTGAAATTCTCTACCTGAAAGGCTGTTTGTTGCTTTCCCTGTTCTTCCCATTTCCCTCCGCAACTGCTTTCTTCTTCCTCTTCCTGTGGTGTATTGAAGGGAAAGGTCCTTGGCAGAGTGGCCCGAAATGCTCCAAATGGCAGTCTAAAGTATAGCAGACATTTAACCTGATTAATGATGAACTGTTAATAATGAACTATTATTAATGATTAACTATTCTAAGTTATTATTATTATTCTAAGAGCCTCGGTGGCGCAGTTGTTAGAGTGCTGTACTGCAGGTCACTGGCTATTCAAATCCCACCAGGCTCAAGGTTGACTCAGCCTTCCATCCTTCCAAGGTGGGTAAAATGAGGACCCAGATTGTTGAGGGCAATATGCTGACTCTGTAAAACTGCTTAGAGAGGGCTGTGAAGCACTATAAAGCAGTATAGTACTCTTTGAGCAGGCCGGCCTGAGCTGACTCAAATGGGATTTTTAAATGGGGTTTTAGATTAGTTGGGGTGGGGTACAAAAGTTTTAATTTATTTTAATCGGGGGTTTTAGATTTTTATTGGGGCAGCCTATAATTTAATTCTTTTTTAACTATATTTATCTCTGTTTATATGTATTTTAGTTGGCTGTTCACCGCCCTGAGTCCTTCGGGAGAAGGTAGGTAGGTAGGTATTTATGAAATAAATAAAATAAATAAATAGTATATAAGTCTAAGTGCTACTGCTATTATTCCATTTGTGAGAAAGATTGTATTATGCTAACAGAAAAGTTTTACTCCCCTTTCTAGAACTACATTATACATATTTCTGGATTCACATCTAATACCATTCCGAACTTTTAGCAGTACAAGATATGACTCAACTAAATGTGCAGTGTCCAATTCAGCCATCAATTTAAAAAAAACAACAAGCAAAAATAAAACGGCCTATCTCCTTGGTTCCTCATTAATGATCTTTGCCTTATTCTTTGCCTGCAATAGTGTTTTAGAAGCTACTTCTGAATCCAGAGTTTATCAAATCTCTGAATTGCCTTCTGTAATAGTTTGTGGGAAAGACCTTGCTTGGGTAATGGGTGAGGAAGCAGTCAGATTGGAGATAGCATAGTTCATAGCTGCATGGTGGGTGAGGCAAGAGGCTCAGAAAAAACCCTCCTTAGTTACTTGGGCTGTAAATAAGATGGCAGGAGACTTGTACGTTCAGACTTGCAAAGATAGCTTTACAATAAATTAGAAGGAGCTTTTCTAGTCATGTTTCCCAGCTAGTCTACCTACTAAGGTTTAGCACATTCAGAAGTGATTCCAAGACACTTGACCAGATCCTACACTGTGAATAATTTGGAGATTTGATTTGAAGAGTTGATCTGGAGATTCAACTGAATCAAAAATTGACTTGATGCTGGTATTGCCATCGAACTCTGATATAGCTGCAGTTATCCACGTTGTTTCTCTTTTCTCCTAATCTCTTCTATTGTTTCTTTTGCTTTCCTTTCCCTGCAATTGTTTCTTTTGACTATAAGCCTCTTGGGAACAGAGACCTCTCTAGACTGCCTATGTGTCTGGAACATTAATGGCATACTGTATATAATACATTTATTATATAACTTCAGAGTAGCATCAAACTTAATATACAGTATATACCTACTTCTGTATCTATAACTATATATTGTATATGGCCAATCGGAAAAAAGTGCACAGTCTACATTCTTAATAATGCATGCATCTTGCATGAAAAATTCATAAGATCTATTGGTTAATAACTCTGGGAATTTATCTATTTAAAATATTTATTAATGCTGGGCAGAGAAATTGTCCTGCATTATTCTTTTATCAGCTCTTATTCAATTGAAGAGCATTTCAGATATATTCTCCTGGATAGAATATGTTGTTCTAAGTTACCAAGAATGTCAGGATACGCTTTTCATTCCTCAGGAGGTCCTAGACTCCCCGTCTCTAACACTTCAATTAAATCTCAAGGGAAGGCTTCCTAACTGAATGTTTCCCATGGGGCTTTTTTCAATGGTGAGTCTAACATTCAGTGGAGATGCTATCCTTCCCTCGAGAAATTCTTGGCAAAACTTTTCTTTCCTTAGAAAAGTTCAGAGAAACCATCCCACCCATTTTTTCACCTACATATTTGATGAAGAATTTCAAAAGGTCAATTGACACCCATCTCTTAACACTTATTACAAAAAATACAAATTACACGGATGCCAAAATAATGCTAGCTGAACAGTGACATCGTAACATTGACTTCTTCTGCCAATGAATTCGCCCTATTATGAAAAGTATCCTCAAGTGATCTTAACAGATTGGAATAATATTGTGTCAGAATATTCATGAACTGGCAGAGACATGGTAACAAGGTCAGGCAATGAGAGCTGAATTAGAAACTGAAAAGGAGCCTGGGAGTGGCCCTGCAGCTCTGAGTGCTGTGCTGAGAACTGAAACTATTCTGCTGTGAGTTCTGAAGCTGCCACTTGTGTTTTGCTTGTAATCTTCCACGTTGGAAGAATCTACTATTGGTGTTGTACATTTTATTCATATATTATTATGTATATAAAGAAGTTAATGAATCCTGCTGAATCAATCATCTGTGTGTGCTTTCTGGATTTGATTTCTGCAATAAACTCTAAAATATTATAATGGTACAATATGGAAAAAATACCATAAGGAGCAGTCAAATACTAAAATAAAAAATAATAAAACTTTGTTTTTGATTGGTAAAAGATAGCTGACAGCTATTCAAAAATAAACTTTCAGTTTTTTTAACTATTTAATAATTAATACTTTAAGTTAATATTTGGCATATTACAGTAGAATTTCATTTTACACTAGTACATTTTTATGTATTTTCCAAACCTTTAACATTTTGAACTACAATACTGTTGCTTTTCTCTTGGAATTTGAAGATATTTATTTAAAAGATAAGGTTTTATTTTTACATAACTGTGTAAATTTATGCAACATATATGTGCACCTATTCTTTTGTTCTGAACACACATTTTAAGTACTTATTTTTCACTTCTTTATTTAACTGTAGCCAACCATGCTTATGTTCCATTGTTCTGCTCACTAATTTTTAATTCCAGTACACATTAGCTTCTAAGTTGTCAAACATTGCCTCATGATTGATTTAATATATATATATATATATATATATATATATATATATAATATATATTATATATATAATATATTTATGTGTAAGGTTTTTTACGTGACAATTTTAACTAATAAATAAGGGAGACTAGTATAGATCTATTTCGAGCTAGTTAGCTCTCTTCAGCTAGCCATACCCTTACTGGGATTCGAACCAGGGAAGTATTACATGTGAGGCAGTTGTAATTGCCTCTACACCACTGGCTCTCTCCTTATCAGCTCAGGCAGGGGAATAAGTATATACTTTGTATTACAACACCCTGTTAAGCCCCAATTAAGGGAGAAAGCATACTGCTTTCTTTTCTGTCTTTCGGCTCATCACCAGAGACCATACCGACAGAAAGCTATTTGTTTCGTTGCCTTTTGTTTACATGTGTGTAAGGTTTTTAAGCTGATAATTTTAAATAATAATAAGGGAGACTAGTATAGATCTATTGTCGAGCTAGTTAGCTCTCTTCAGCTAGCCATACCCTTACTGGGATTCGAACCAGGGAAGTATTACATGTGAGGCAGTTGTAATTGCCTCTACACCACTGGCTCTCTCCTTATCAGCTCAGGCAGGGGAATAAGTATATACTTTGTATTACTGGGGCTTAACAGGGTGTTGTAATACAAAGTATATATATATATATATATATATATATATATATATATATATTTCTCCTTAACTTCAGTGTAATAACTTTAAGGCCAACAAGCAAGTTAAATGAAAGTCTGCACAGCCCTATATATGTTTCCTAGGAAGTCAGATTCATTTAGTTCAATGGACTTTAGTTCAATGGTCTCAACTTCAGTGATGTGAAATACCAATTATTTCTAAACGAAACTAACTACAGGATTAGCTACTGTGAATCAAATCAGGTTATTGTTTATGTTCTTGCATTGTCATTATATGGCTGAATTTCTGGCTGAAAATCCTTGTGTGGATATTCAGCATTAAATCCATTGCACTGAATGGATCTGTAAGTAAATAGCTGAACATAAAGTTAATGGGGTTTGTTAAACATGATTCTTAGGATGACTAAGATAGATCCAATCTACCATAAAGCTGTAAAATACATAATTCCTAGTTCTGCACCATATTTTAGCTGTCCCTAGCACTGCATTCTTCTGGACAGAGAGCTCTGTTGTTGTTCCTGGGATCTGTCGCAACCATTCTCCCAGCTTAGCAGTCACTGTCCCAAATGCTCCTACCAACTCCAGGACTACTTGGGCCCTTACAGACCCTTTTTCAATAGCTAACCCTAACCTTCACACCTTTCTGTAATTTCACCATCTGACTAATCTTTCACTGAATTGTCTTGATCTTCTAACCTCATTTTCCAGGACAGTTATGTACTGCTGTTCATCTTAATTGTGTAGTCAAACATTTTTAGGATTACCGTGTTGACCCAGGGGTGGGATACAAAATAAACACAGTCACAAAAAACAGGTAAAGCCCCTTTTATTCCTTTACTTTGCTTCCAAGCTCCTTGAATGGAGACAAAAAAAAACTCCCACACAGTTACAAGAAGGAGGAAATGCCATTTAAACTAAAAATGCCTATAAAGAGTAAAAAACAACACAAACCAGGCAAGATAAGGGCTTGAAGACATCCACAAATATCAGAACACATACTGGGAAGGTAGCCAAACTCAGAGAGGAATCATAAACTAGAGATATTTCCACGCTTTGTTTCCAGCACTCATTTGTACGCATGTCCATCCTCTTATCCAGTTGTCACAGCTGCAGCCCATGAAGAGGATCAAGGCCCTCTCCTCCCCAGTAGACCACGTCCCTCCCTTATCCTCTCCTCCCTGCGTGCCCTAGGATGGAGAGGGGAGGGGCCTGGGTCCTCTTCTGACTGCCCAGCTGGCCTCTGCCCTTCCCCAGGCTCCTCCACAACCTCCGGAGCTTCCACTCCCTGTTGGCTGTTTCTCCTCTCCTTCAGAGTCAATCTCCACCAGGGGCATGACAATTACAGCAACTGTGGCATATACCAGTTCATTGGTTTGAATCATTAGGGTGCTAAGGATTGTTGTGAGAATGCTAAGATACTATCTGATGGTGTCCTCTACTGAGTATTGGCAATCGGTCTCAGGGTTAATTGTTGCTACTTTATCCATGATCTTATGCCATATAGCAGCAGCTGGTGGTAAGAATAATCCAGCTTCAGGTATTGGCTGCACATCCATTTGTTCTTCTGGGTCTTCTTCAGAGGTGATATTCAGCAGGCTCTGACCAGTTCTGGAGAACTGGTAGTGGAAATTTTGAATAGTTCAGAGAACTGGCAAATACCACCTCTGACTGGCCTCACCTCCATCTATTCTCTGCCTCCCGAGTCCTAGCTGATCAGCTGGGTCTTCTTTTGTTGCCCCGTACAGGAGAACAGAGCTGGAAAGCAGGTTAGTGGGGTGGAGAGGTAATGGAATTTTGCAGGAACCTTCCTCCAGGAGTGGGAAGGGAATGGAGATTTTACAGTATCCTTCCCCTGCCCCGCCTGCCATGCCACGCCCATTAAGCCATGCCACACCCACCAAGCCATACCCACAGAACCGATAGTAAAAAAATTTGAATCCCAACACTGGTATTCTTAAGTATGGCATGTGATGTATAGCTGGTCTATCTCCAATTATGATAGCAGCTTCATCTTTCTATGCTGCATTGGGTGCAGATATAGTCTTTTGCAGGGGTGGGGTTCAAATTTTTTAACAACTGGGCGTGGCTTAGTTGGTGGGTGTGTCTTGATGGTCATGTGACTGAATGGACATGGCTTGGTGGTCATGTTACTGACTGGGCATGGCCAACTCAACATCACTCACAGCGAGGCACGCATCTTCTCGCCTGGCCTTTCATGACTGTGGGGATACTGCAACAGTTGTAAGTGTGAAAAAGGATCATAAGTCACTTTTTTCAGTGCCACTGTAACTTTGAATGGTCACTCCACACAAGTAAAGTACCAACAAAGGAGGGGAAAAGAAACTCCAGAGAAGTTCCTGAGACAGGAAGTCTAGTCCTGCCAAAAATGTAATAAGGGTTAAAGGAGAGGCAGTTTCTGTAAGCAACATGTTTCCTTCCTGCCTTACTTACAGGATTAGGCCAGTAATTTCTTCTAACAACCGGTTCTCCGAACTGCTTAAAATGTTAACAACCAGTTCTAGCGAATAGGTGCGAACTGGTAGAATCCCACCCCTGGTCTTTTGACCATCCAGCATTCTCTCATACACTTCATTTATCCCGTCTCATTAGATCTGATGTTATAATTACATTCTAATAACTTCAAATTCTCTTGCCCAATCCATGTATGGCTTGTTCCAGTAGCCCACTTGTCATATGATTGTACAGCTGGCATTTGAACTTTGGCCTCTCATATCAAAAGAGGCATTCTAATAACTACACTATCCAGTCACTGTATGTGTGTGTATGTGTCTGCATATGTATATATAGTGAACATACATATACATACATACATTTCACAAATTCAAGGAGGAGGAATTTCCTGACCATGATAGGTATTAAGCAGTGGAAAAGTCTGCTTCCTGAAGTCATAGGGGCTTCATTACTAGAAGTGCAATGCGCAGGTTGGACAAGCATTGTATGGAATGGAGTAAGCACCTCTAACTTTGCCAGCCATTGGATCAAGGCCAGAGGTAGGATTCAAAAATCCCAGCAACTGGACAGCAAACCGTTAACCTTTATTACATTCTTGGCAGGACTAGACTTCCTGTCTCTGGAACGTCTCTGGAGTTTTTTTTCCCTACTTTGCTGGTACTTTGCTTGTGTGGAGGGACCATTCAAAGTTACAATGACACTGAAAAAAGTGACATGACCATTTTTCACACTTTTGACTGTTGCAGCATCCCCACAGTCATGAGAGGCCAGGCGAGGAGATGCGTGCCTCGATGTGAGTGATATTGAGTTGGCCATGCCCAGCCAATAACATGACCACCAAGCCATGCCCACCAACTAAGCCACACCCACAGAACCAATAGTTAAAAAGTTTGAATCCCAATCCTGGTTCAGAGGCCTCTTCCGGGCCTCTGGGAGGGCCAAAACAGCCTCCCCCGGGCTCTGGAGGCCCTGCAAAAGCGGGAAACATGCCTGTTTCCAGGCTTCCAGAAGGACCATTTTTCCCCTCCCCAGAGCCTCTGCATGGATCCTTCACTTACCTCCATCGAAAATGGGTCGCGTGGAAACTCCGGTGAAGGAATGGGAGGGGTGGTTGGGGCCAGCTGGTTGATTGAAATACCGGTTCGGTGAATCAGATGTAACTTTAACATCCGGTTTGCCTGAACCAGTAGAATCTCATCAAGACACCACTCCTTGCTCCACTATCACAATCAAGTAGCAACCTAGCTTCACTAATTATCTCAGAAGCTGAACCATCTTGCTCAGCAGATGGAACACAACCAGGGAGCCTGACCTCAAACCCTGAAGCAACTGAAATCCTTACCAATGACTACCACTTGCTGACAAATATGACAACAATTCAAGGAAAGTTATTGCCTTCCTGGCTGAGTGTGAATTATATCTTTTTCCCCCTTCAGTCCCAACAATTTGCCTATCAACCAAGCTAAAGTATGATTTACAACTAGCCTAATGAGGAGGAAACTATAAAATGTATCTTCTGATTCTTCTAATAGCCTGGACTTGAGCAATTCTGCACACAAGGGAGTTACCAACAGTGAAATCTGTTACCTCCAGTGGATAAGTATTTGGCACTATACTGCTGAATTACAGCTGTAAACACTAGAAGCTTGCTGGAATAAACACGACTTAATCATTGGTGGGATTCAAATTGTTTGAGTACTGGTTCTGTGGGTGTAGCTTGGTGGGCGTGGCAGGGGAAGGATACTGTAAAATCTCCAGTCAAAGGTGATATTTGCCAGTTCTCCGAACTATTCAAAATTTCCGCTACCGGTTCTCCAGAACTGGTCAGAACCTGCTGAATACCACCTCTGGGCTTAATCTATCCAATGAAATATGATTAATTAGAGCATGCTGTAGATTGTATCAGCATTCATAGAATGGAAAACTCAAGGAATTCTGACTTACTTTCATTGTTAGGTATGCAAATATGTTATGGATTGGCAACAAGCGCCTTGATCTTTCAAAGAATTATAAATCGTATCTTCCATGAGTTTTTCGACACTTTTTTTTTTCTATTTTGTACCTAAATTGTTTGCTGTTTATCTAAAGAACTTGTTTTGCTTTACAACAAATCAGTTACATCGATGGCTGTTAAGCTCCAGGGTTTGATTAAAGGGAAGTGGACTTCTGTTTGGATTTGGACCATAACTTTACAGCCATTATCTCAGCACAACTAGTGACACATACCAAGAATTGGTACATTTCCTAAATGCGAAAATGGAGCAAACAGAAGTGATTGGTTGAGAGATTTTCAGGCAATAAAATATAGTTCAACAGCAAGAAATATGCAGAGCAGAAAACAGGCAGCTGAAGAAATAAAATTCCTAACATACTTTTGTAGCCAGATCTTTGATATGCTTGATTATTCTGAAATGTGTGTTTTTTTTTCTGAATAAAACCACATTCAGACTGTTCTGTGACTTTTAAAGCTGCCCTTAATTTAAGAGCAGGACTAAGCTAATTATCCTGAACATCAAATAGTGTGCAGGAATCTATTCATTAAGCATTTCTGCTTTTCTCCCTTTGTATAGTAACTCTGGCTTTATTAGCCTAGCTTCCCACTTTAATTGGGAACTAATGATGGCGCCTTTCCACAAGAATTTTCACTGCAGCTATCTTGGGGCAAGTAAACATCTAAATAGGATTAGAAACCCAGGTTAAAGAAATCATTATTAAAAGGATACACAGTTACAATGTCAGGCACTTGGTTAAGTCAACCTTGGGGCTTCACATTTCAGAGAACATCACAGCAATTAGCATGTTTACATGTAATCCTGTCCCCCAATGTTTTGCAATGGCTATCTTGCACTGTTTGCTAAAACCCAAATCCAAAATTTCATAGCGCTGCATTATTTATTTCGAGCAACATTGGCTTTCCTTTTATTTTTAATTTACTGAAGAAGACTTGCAAAGAACATTATCCACTTTTAACTCTTCACTGCCAAGAGACTAGAGCCTGGGTTGCTAGAACACGCTTTTTCACAAATTTAATTAAGAAAGACACCCAGCATCTCTGGAAGCAAATTTTTTCTGTGTCTTGCACAATCACTTAATAGTTATTTAAAATGCCACTATCATTATTCAAGTGTTTTTATCAATCATCACAAGATTATAGCAACACAGATCTCTAAGATCTCTTTTTTTTTTTTTTCATTTTCACTTAATGATTCTTGAAAGTTAAAGTGTTTATATTGCCACTTTACTACACAGTTGTGCTGTAAAGATACTTTCAGGATTATCATCTTATTTGGAAAGCAAGAACGGCCCTCACTTAATACTAGCTGTTTGTAGTAGATTCTATTCACAATTACTAGGTTCAGATACTGCACTAAGCCATAATATATATTTATTTATTTTGTCAAGCAATTATAAGATAACAGGTATAAGTATAAACATAGTTATGGATATATGAAATGGATATATATAAGAAAAATAAAAAAGGAACAATAGGACAGGGACGATAGGCACATTGGTGCACTTATGCATGCCCCCTAACCCCTCTTAGGAAATGAGTGAGGTCAATAGTAGACAGTCTAAGGTTAAAGTATTTGGGGTTTGGGGAAGAAACCATAGAGTCAGGTAGAGTATTCCAGACATTGACCACTCTGTTGCTGAAGTCATATTTCCTGCAATCAAGTTTGATGCGATTAACCTTGAGTTTGTATCTATTGTTTGCTCTTGTGTTGTTATGGTTGAAGCTGAAGTATTCACAGGTAGGACATTGCAATGCATGATTTTATATACTATACTTAGATTGGACTGAAGGCGGCATAGTTCTAGGTTTTCTAGGTCTAGTATTTCGAGTCTGGTGGCATAAGGTATTCTGCAATGAGTAGAGGAGTGGAGAACTCTTCTTGTGAAATATTTCTGGACTTTCTCAACTGTGTTAATATCAGATACATAATGTGGGTTCCAGACTGATGAGCTGTATTCAAGTATTGGTCTAGCAAATGTTTTGTATGCTCTAATTAGTAATGTGATATTACTGGAGAAAAAGCTACGCAGGATTAGGTTAACAACTCTTAATGCCTTTTTGGCTATGTAGTTACAGTGGGCTCTAGCACTTAGATCATTAGAGATGAGTACTCCAATCATCAGACCTTGCTGATGATCCAAACTCTGTCAAGGAAAAGGTCCTTGACAGAGTTTGGATCATCAGCAAGGTCTTGACTATTCAGTCAAATGGTTTGATTGCTTTTCTTAACATGCAATTTGAACTCAGACATTAACTAATTTATAGTTTAACTTTGTGTCTAAACCCAGGTATTATTTCACTTAAAAAAAAAATCCAGTATCAGCTTGTGAATCTAGAGAGCTGTTATGGATTTAAGAAGACACTATGGTATCCAGAATGCTTTGATTTTGTAGAAGGAAATTTGTAATGTGTGTGTCTTTGAGTCAGTATCAATTCTTGACAATTCATCCTTGCAGTTTACTTGGCAAGAATTTGGAAGTAGTTTGTCACTGCCTTTTTCCTAGAGCTGAGAGAGAATGACCAGTCCAAGGTCCACCCAACTGGCTTCATACCTAAGGTGGGATTAGAAGTTACAATCTATGAATTTTATACCTGATAGTTTTAACCACTACATTGAATTGCCCCTCACGAGGAAACATATTCTGATCCCATTTATAAATAGTAATCCTCAACTGGCAACCATTCTTTAGCAACCATTCAAAATTATAATGGCACTGAAAAAAGTGGCTTATCAGCTGTTCCAGAATCTGGTTAACAACTGTTGGAATAAATATTCTTCTGGGTTCAGTTCCAAGTGGGGAAAAAGACACTGGAAACATGGAAGCTGCTTGGAAAGATGGTTTATTGATGAAAAGGACTACATGGCTTGGAGATCCTGGGTGATCTCTGAGATGCCGAAAGTTCCTGGATTTTATGCCCTCTCTAGGCTTTGAAGTTCCTGTGGCCCAGGAGAGTATTCTGATTGGTTGCTGTCAGATGTCATAGCTAGCTTTGTAGGTTGTCTCTGTGCTAAGTTTGGTTGAAATTTTGTGGGTGGTACAATGAAGGACAATTAAAAGGCTCTGCCTGGAGGAGTTAGATCTTTGTTATGTAGAATAAACTGGCCCAGTCCTTAATCGCCCAATAACAAAGGTGTGGGGGGTGAATTTCTGCCTCTTTGAGTTTCTGCGTCTCTGAGTTTCTACTTCTCTTTTAAGGGAAATATTCTGCCTTTTTAGTATATCCTAAAATATTTTACTTTTCTAGGAAAGGGGTGGGTTTTAACTTCCAACACAACCATGGCAAAAAGGTTGTAAAATCAGGCACTAACAGCCACATTGCTTAGCAATGGAAATTCTAATCCCAATTGTGACTTTAAGTCAAGGACAACTGTAGGGGTTCCTGCCTCTCTTGATCCTAGGTGTTAAGATGTTTTAAATGTATATTTAATTTTACATGTGTTAACAGCAGCGAGAATTGTATTTGCACAACATTGGAAAAATGAGGAAACTCCTTCAGGTGAAAATATAATTAAAAATATTAGAGTATGTGAAAATGGATAGGTTAACATTAAAGATAAAAGATAAAGAAGACACAGAATATTTTTTAACTTGGGTTTTTTATGTTTCATAAAAGTAGAAATTAGAAGTGGGAAGAATTTTTTTATATAAAAGTAAAGATGATGATGATGATTGTTATTATTATTGTTGTTATTGTTATTGTTGTTGCTATTGCTATTGCTGTTGCTGTTGTTGTTATTATTATTATTATTGACCCAGACAATGCACTGTTTATTAAATACTTATGTATGTTAAAGAAAAATGTATAAATAAAAATTTAAAAAAGACTTCCAACTCCTCAATTTATGTAGCTGATGAACGGTTATAATTCTGATTAAATGTTTATTCATACAAACTGAATACATACCTGTCATTGTAAAAAAAAAAGATATTTTAAATTTAATAGCTGGAGCAGTGAATGGCTGGACTATGAGTAAGATTACACATTTATAGCTAATTGGTTAAACAGAGATGGCTATTGCATGAAGGAATCTGAGCTGTAATTGGTTGCTGTGAGAGTAAAGAGGGAGTTTCCTTGTTTCTCACCTTCCCCCCCCTTTTTTTCCTGTGCCATGTGTGTTTTCTGTGATTTTACCTCCTGATGTTCTTGATTTACTGTATCTGTCAATGCTCCCATTTTCCAATCTTATTTACTGTAAATATATTTATTTATATAAAACTGGTTTGTGTCAGCGTCTCTGACTCCATTTGGACACCGGCTGCACAATTCCCTGATACAGAGTTTCTTCTATTATTTAAAACAGAGTTTTAAGATTTTAGAAGCAAAACTGGATACATCTGGATACCAATCCACCCTTTTTACCTGACCAAATTCTATAAATGTGGAAAACAGTTATGTTGGGGGGAAAAATGTAATCAGAAAATGTATTCAGTCTTTGAAGATCTGCCCATATTTTCCAAACTTGGGCTAGATAATTTATGCTTGCTGTGTTCCAGATTTAAATTCAGTCTATTTTGTCCAGATTTACCACATGTTGCAAAGAATGGCAACATTGTAATTTTACATGCAAAAGACTTGTTAGCCCATTAATGCAAATGGAAATTACCTGGATTTTTTTTAAGTGGGTGAAGTTTGTCTGACAGATTTAGTTATGAAATTAATTATCAAATTATGAGGTTGTTATGACTAGACCATGAGTGGTTACCAAAACCATTAGTTTTCCCATTTGTTCCTTCTCACTGTTGCTCAAACTTTGCTGAATAAATTGCATGACATTTTTTGTTTGTGAGCAGCAGCATCTGTCTCAGTGATTCTTAAACTGTGGTCCTAGGTTCCCTGGGATTCCAATATTATTTATTATCTATGAAATCAATATTATTTGCCATTCTATAGTGAAATATAATACAATATTATACATCCATCAAATAATTGTGAGAACCACTAGCTGCAGTGAAACCATCATTTTCAATTTTTATATGGTAAATATTGATAAATGCAACCCACGGAAAAAAATACAAGTCTTTTTGGTGGGAACAGATCCTGAGAAAAAATTGTTTAAGAAATACTGATCAAAGTGATTGTACTAATAATTTATCTATTTGGAGGGGGGAAGAGACTATTGTTTCCACATTCAGAAAACATAAGCTCATCAATTAAAAACCTGACTTTTTAGCAATGGTGGGATTCAAATTTTTTTATTACCGGTTCTGTGGGCATGGTTTGGTGGCCATGATGTGGCTTGGTGGGCATGGCAGGGGAAGAATACTGTAAAATCTCCATTCCCTCCCCATTCCCTCCCCACCCCACTAACCTGCTTTCCAGCTCCTTTCTCCTGTGCAGGGCAACCAAAGAAGACCCAGCTGATCAGCTGGGACTCGGGAGGCAGAGAATAGATGAGGGCAGGGCCAGTCAGAGGTGGCATTTGCCGGTTCTCCGAACTACTCAAAATTTCCGCTACTGGTTCTTCGGAATTGGTCAGAACCTGCTGAATACCACCTCTGAAAAAACAGTTATTTTATGTATGTTTTCACAGAAAAGAATGAAGATGGTGCTTGAAGGGAAAAGACATATGAAAACAGAAAGTTTAGCAATACAATATGAAAAGCATTGTTATAAGATATGATGCAAGTTCACATAAATATGTTACTTCCGCTAAGTCAAATATGGAAATACAAGTTGGTAATGTTCAGAAATGTTAACAGGGAACAGATCTGGGGAAAAAAAAACCAAAATAATGGCCATAACTCTATAAACAAAACCTTAGAATTATAGGGCTTGAAGACACCTTGGAGGTCTTCATGAGTGGCATATACAAAGGATGAGGTTTCAGTCTCATTCTTGTGGCCACCATCTTCACTCCTCTTTTAGAGCATCATTTAAAAATATTTATTTCCCTTTTCAGGTTCTTATTTTGGACAAGAGTTCCAACTACTGTTGATGTTGGTGTGTACAACATCTGTTTCAGCCAGTGGGAGTTGCTTTTTGATATTGGCATTCAGTAGTTTATTTCATAGCTGTTTGAAGGAACATCTGCTCTTAGACAGAACTGAGTGGGAATATTCGCTGACACACAGTAAAGTTGAGGCCATGCTAAATGTAACATATTTTGCCCTAGGGTTATTATTAAATCCCACCAGAGTTATTTTTAATGCTTATACAATAAACTGTAAATTTAGTCTCTGAGACAAATAGCTTATATTCAGGGGTGGGATTCTACCGGTTCTGTCCGGCTCTACCAGTTCTAACCGGTAGGTCTGAAGAGCAGCAGACATAGAACCGGTTCTATGTTTGCTGCTGCTATGTTTGAGCCCGCCCGGGCTCTTACCTGACCTTTATTTCCTGCTTTTTCAACCTCAGCTGCCGTTCAAGGCGCAGCTGCGGTTGAAAAAGCAGGACAAAAGTGCTTTTTCAAACGCTGCTTCCCTGCACACAACGTTGCTCAGCTGTCCAGGCAGCACGCTGACGAAGATTTACATGCGCATGCAGCGTGCAGGGAAGCCCATTGTAAATCACCGAACTGGTAGTTAAACCTGTCGGATCCCACCCCTGCTTATATTCAGTCAGGATGGAAATTACAATTTCATCATCTGCAATTTCTTTAAAATGTGGACATATTAAAATATGTATGAGTGAATGTTATCATTCAAGTTCATATGGACATTTCCTAAAAAGTTACTTTTCGGCACTGAGTGCTGAAACAGGAATACAGATGTGCATGTGGGAGCGCCAGAAACCGGAAGAGCAGCTCCCCAGCGCGCATCAACTGAGCTTCTGGTTTCTGGTGTGCACATGTGCACATGCACGCCAGCCAGCTCGTCTTCGCGCACGCATGCATGCATGCCAGAAACTGGAAGACCAGATGGTCGACACATGCATAACCATAAACTCAGCTTCCCGGCATGCACTGCATGCTGGGGAGCTGCTTTTCTGGTTTCTGGTGTTCCAGTGTGCACGAAGACCAGCTGGCCAGCGTGCATGCATATGCTGGAGCCCAGCAGAGCAACGGGGAACAGCTGGCGTGCCCCGAGAGATGGTTCTGTGTGCCACTTCCGGCATGCATGTCATGGGTTTGCCATCACGGTATTATAGCATCTTTTTTTTCCTGAAATACAGAGGTTCAACTGTTCATAGTTATGCTGTTAGAATTAACAAGTGAAAAAGTCTGCAATTAAAAAATTATTAAAATAAAGCAATATTACTGTATTTTATTTACAATATTTCTAAGTATCCATAGCTTGAGTTGTCAGATGGATATACACTTGCATAGCTCAAAAATAATCTGTAATAAGTGCTTTGATAGGATTTGCAGATCTGGTTGGGATGTAGGTGAGAAGAAAAAAAAAAGCACAAAGCAATAATTCTTTGCTGTCATCTTTGGCTTATCTGAATATTTTCTTTTGCCCAGGTCTAGTAACTTTGGTATTCAAATAATTTAATCTTAAAATGAATACTGGACAAATGGACATAAAAGTGTATATAATAAAGATATAGTACAAAACTGAGCATCTTAGCAGAATATTTTTGAGGGTCTGGAGCTCTCTCTAAAAAAAGATCATAACATAAAATAATTGTTTTACACCAGTTCTTAGTTTAATTAGACCTTAAGCCTTAATTTGGACTTAAGGGGAAACTGTTTCAAACAATCATTCTTATTAAATTAGCAGTCACTCATCATTTCAGAGCTAGAACAGCAAAAATATTGTTAATTGTATTATTGCAATGCATTAAAGAAAGGCACATAGAATAACAGAACACCTGTAAATATACACAGTGGTGCAATGGTTAGCATGCAATACTGCAAGCTATTTCTGCTGCAGCCAGCTGCCTGTAATTTGGCAGATCGAATCCCACCAGGTTCAAGGTTGACTCAGCCTTCCATCCTTCCGAGGTGAGTAAAATGAGGACCCAAATTGTTGGGGTCAATGTGCAGTGACTCTGTAAACCGCTTAGAGAGGGCTGTAAAGCACTATAAAGCGGTATATAAGTCTAAGTGCTTATTGCTATTGTGTGAAAAAAGTGAGGTTTTCATTTCTATTTCAGAGGTAATCCTGGTTCCCTGACACCGTGAACAGTGAGATGCAAAATACAAAACCGAAACAAACATTTAAACCATATTGCAATAATTTCCACTAGCGCAAAATTACATCATTCCATAGTGAAGTAAGGGACCAGCAATAAACTGTTTTGCCTGATCTTATTAGAGAAAATGAACAGTGGGATGTAACGTGTAGAACTAAGAAAGATACAAGTATAGACAAAATACCTAGAAATAATAAAATCAAAGTATGAGATCATAAGAAATCGGAAAATCAACTTGAACTGAAATTAAGCATGAAGCAATCCTAAAAAAAAAATCTGATGCATTCCAGAGCTCTATCACCCCCACTCTATAATTTTTAAGTAGCAAAAGCAAAACAAAACAAAAATCCAAAATTAGATTATGCCAAAATGCCAATCCAATGCTGCCATCTAGTGGGCATTTTGGTTGGCAAAACACTATATTAAAGGCTTTTTATATCTATTTTGAAGCATTAATTCCCTGGAACAACCTTTCCCATCTCTTAGGCATGCTAAGAATACAGTTCCCAAAACATCATATGACACAGCAGGTCAAAAAAGGTTAAAGTTGCCTTAAAATTTAGTATTATGCATAAACCTTACATAATATACTGCATGAAACTATAGACCTGGAATATAAGCAATCGTTTTTGTTAATATCTTTAGAAGACTTTAAAGAAATGTATATATTTTCCATCTTTCCTCACTCATGGCGATTTTAATATAAAATAGCTAATATTTTATATTTAAGACCATTCTGTGTACTATGGAGCCTCTTACATTGAAGAGTTTAATTTAATGGATTGTAATTTTATATATGAAAAATTAATTGAAATATTTTAAGGGAATATTCTTGTTAAGTGGGGAGGATCTGTTATTTCAATAGACAACCATCCAGTTGTTTTCTTTTGAGGGAAATATTGTCGTTCTGGTTACTGAATCATTTATTAGAAATCCAGATTAATAAGCAAAATAGGCCATTTTTGTGCAACACTTGCTTAAGTTTTAAGAAAAGGAGTTGTGGGGGAAAAAAAGTAGCATCATCCTTTGCAAATATGTAAGCCTGGTATTTCTATGATGATCATGCAAACCTATATTGAAGAAGTAACATTTATTCATGCTGGCTATACAGTGTGGTACCATGGTACTTATCGCTAATTGGTTCTGTGAGCCTTGATGAGTACCAAACGAATTTTTCCCATAAGGCATAATGTAGTGAGTTACAAGTCAGCTGACACTGACAAGGTCTAGCTTGCACATCAATACGAAATAAATGAAGAGTAGCAGGACAAAATGTTTGTGTCAGAATGCATTGAGTATCAAATCCAATGAGAATCAAAGTGGTTGAGTACCAGGGTACTACTGTATCAGCTACAAAGGCTATATCTAATTCTGTTTAGTAGTAGTAGGGTAACCCTTTATTTTCCTTGTGATGAAAAGAATGTAAGTATACACCATGTGCACCAAATTATTGTTTATGTTTTATTCTTGTTGTTTTGTTCTCTGGTAAGGAACTCTGGGGATATGCCCTGATTATAGTGACGAGACAATGCAAAATCTACTGTGCATTGCTCAGTTATAATATATATAAAGATGGTAAACCAGAATGAGTTTAGGTCAGGGATGTCAAACTCGTGGTCCGTGGGCTGGATGTGTCACATGATGGTCCAGCCCCCGCCATGCAAAGGGGGGAAAAGTCCTGATACGTCATGTGATGATGCCGTGATGATGCAAGTTTGACACCCCTAATTTAGGTGATAAAGAATAAAGTGGTTGACATTTGAAAGCAATTAATGAGTGTCATGGGAGGAAGTTTGAAGAAATGGCTTAGGGAAATCAGCAGATCAGGCAAAGGAAAATTGCTGTGAAACCTAGCTTTTAATAGGAAGATATGGGTCACAATATTGTTGTTGTTTGATAATTTATGCAAGAGGGTTCCTTGCCTGCTGAGGTAGAGATGCAAGAGTTGACATTTGTCAGAAATGGTTACGTTTTTGCCCTCAATCTTTGCCAGCATGAGGCTTTTCTCCAGTGAGTCCTTCCTTCTCATTAGGTGGCCAAAGTATTTGAGTTTTATCTTCAAGATCTGGCCTTCTAAAGAGCAGTCAGGGTTGATCTTCTATAGGACTGACAGGTTTGATGGCCTTGCAGTCCAAGTGACTCACAGGAGTCTTCTCCAGCACTAGAGTTCGAAGGCCTCAATTCTTTGGCACTCAGCCTTTCTTATGGCCCAATTTTCACAGCCATATATTGCAACTGGGAAAACCATAGCCTGATTTTTGTTGGCAGGGTGATGTCTCTGCTTTTTAGTATGCTGTCTAGATTTGCCATAGCTTTCCTCCCCAAGAGCAAGCATATTTTGATTTCTTGGCTGCAGTCCCCATCTGCGGTGATCTTGGAGCCCAGGAAAACAAAATCTGTCACTACCTCCATTGCCCCTAAGTTAATGCTTATGGGCAGTTTAAAGGATGCACATCTTGGAATGTCCCACCAAATAAGCAAAGAAATTAGCCACTGCTTTCCTGCAGTACAAAATTATCCAGTGGAGATGTGAGGTGGTAGCCTCCAGTCATATTTTACAAGGTATTACCAAAATGTCTCAATCTGGACAAGATGTTCCCAACATAGGACAGGAGCAGTGTAAATATTAAACACAAATATGCCTTAAGATTAATCAATAAAAACCTTCTAACTAAATAAGTTTAGTGAAGTGAACATAAATGATCATAACATTATGATTAAATAAAGTGTGTTTATTGATTTGTTAATTCGTTATTTTTGCTCTTCTTTTTTTATTGTTCTTTTTATTGACTCTACTGAATCAACTTGGATGAAGCCTTGGGATTTTTTTAAAAAATGAACCAATTATTTGATCTTGCCAATCTAAGCTCTGTTTCCTCAAATATATTTTATTAGTACATTTTATCTGCAATGTTGTGATCCTAAGAAAAAAGGGAGCATCTTTTGCCCCTCTTCCATCTTCACTCAGCCTGTATTTTTCCATGCTTGGGAAATAAATAAAACAAACTGGAAAAGATTTTAAGAGGGATAGGAAAGGTTAAATCCTCATTGAGTAAACATGCATCCGGGAGAAAAATGAACTTCCTGCTTGATTATTGTGAGAAAGATACATTTTTTAAAAATGTTCTTTTTAATGAAGAGAAGCAAATATTTCTTTATTCTCATTTTCACCTTGTATGTGTAGGTTCTCTCTCCCCCACACCTTCTATCTATTTTGCAATACAGCCAATATACATGGCATTTTAAAGAATAATTTGGGGGAAAAAGAAGATTGGTTCCTTGGGAAATTATTCTTAATACTTAAAAGAAGCCTGGAAAAGATTACATACCTTTACTACTTTCCAGTTCTTGAACATTCAAAGAACAAAAAATACTTTAATAAGCAGAACTCAAAGGCTGGTGTGGTGAAACTTATCTGGATTCCTAATGAAGAGAAAATGTTTCAATATCGCCAGGTTCTAAATTCAGTTCCACTTATTTAAAAGAGACAAAACTTCCTTGACTTGTATTTCCCAAGGATCCTGTCATTTCATTTGAAATATAACCACTATTTTTTTGTAAACATGACCACTGAATCTCAGCAATAAAGGCTATCTATCTAGCATGAAATAATTTTTCCAGATTTTTTTTTTTTAATTAAGAAGCAATATTAAATACTCCACCCGTACTTACTATATGTCTAAGAGTATTTTTGGTGTTAAATTGATGTGATATCCATGTCCTTTTAGATTTATTTTAATCAGCAGCAGCAAATCATGCCAGTATATAAAAAAAACTATCCTTTTAACAGAGTCCAATAAAAATGACCATCAATGAGACATTGAGAGAACATAACCATGGGCGAGCATGAAGAGTTTCTATCAAAATTCTTTATTTCTTCCAATACTGCATTAGATAAATAGCTAGTGAGTAAATTTCACAAGAGTAAAATAAAAAACAGAATAAAATCTAGTTAAAATAGACCTATATAGAACATATCAAACATCACAGAAAATAGGAACAGAGTGTTAGAACATCCAGAAAGATTTATACTGTTCAGTTTTCAGGGTGTTGTCCTGTTGATGGACAGAGAGATAGGAAGACGGCACCCAATGTTCCTTTATGTACTTTTGTTCCAAGATTCCATTGGGTGCAAAGATTAAAAAAGAGGGAAACCAAAATGGAATTTAGTTTTACAAAGTCAGGTTCTTGGTTCAGGTAATCACTGAACTATTACTATAGCGAGCTTTATTAATTCCTGGTTGGCCATTATGTTGGAATTTCATCCTGAATTATACAAATGTGCCCTTAAATATTGAGGTCATAGGTGACAATCACCTAATAATGATTACAGATCCAGGACTCATTAAGGTGTATACTTGATCTTTATGGGGCATTATAAACCAGTGTATTATTGGGTGATTGTCGGGCAAATAATATTTCTGTCTCATCTACACTGAAGAACAGTTTGCTTCTATCAAAATGTTGATACTGCTGTATTTGTGTAATGAAGGCAACTCATACCATTTCTTAAATCAGAATTTTATCAACCTTAAAAACTTTGAATTATATGGATTTCTCTTCCCAGAATTCCCTAGCTGCCTAGGGAATTCTGGAAGTTGAAATGGACATATATCAAAGGTGCCCAGGTTGAGAAACATTCTAAAATACAGTTGTAAAACTGACCAATTACATGATAGAACTGCCAGTAAAAAGAGCCACGTTCATTCTTTGGAGATGGCCATCAGTAGGAAGAAAACCATTGCCTTCTTTTCTGGTGTAAAACTGCCAATCTTAGCTAATGCACTACTGTATCTTCTCTAACTTGGTCATCCTTGAAACATGTAGACTTGAAGTTGCAGAATAGAAAGACAGGGCTTTGCTAGCAAGGAATTCTGGGAATTGAAATCCATGCACTACAGTAGAACTCTCAGGCTGCAGAAGGCTGCTAGGATGTGAGCACAGCTGGATTAGTATATGGCCTAACAATGAATTGAAGCAACTGAAGGAAAGACACAAATAGTTCATGTTATAAAAGGGGGAGATTTAAATTAAAAACAAAATCCCCCACCCAATTCAGAAAACTGCTTGTGGACATATAGAAATTGTTTTGAATGTCTGTAATGGGTTGTCTCTTCTGCTGACATCCATCATCAAAATATTTCTCATAAATCAGTTCGTTTCTTGGATTCCCCACTCCAAAGAATTTTGTCCTATGATGCACTATTTTGCCCAGTTTTAGTAGTGTGTGTCTCTGTGTGTATATGTCTGTGTGTATGTATGTATGAGTGGTGGTATGCTACCGGTTTGGCCTGGTTCAGCCAAACCTTCGGCCGAACTGATAGTAAAAATAGCCTCCCACGATCAGCCGAGAGCATCAGCTGAGGAGAAAGAAAAGCGCAGGATCGGCCCCCCCCCCCGCATTTTTCTGTTTTTTATCCTCTCAGTTGATTAGCGCTGCAGGCCTTGGCTGGGGTGTGGAAAGCTGCACGCTGGTAGTGGAAGATAGGATCCCACTGCTGGTACATGTGTGTGTATATGTGTATGTATGAAAGAGAGAGGGAGGAGGGAGGGAGGGAGAGAGAGAGAAACTGTCTATCAATGTTAGGAGATTGCTTATTAGGACTAGGACAGAATATTAACATTTGTATCAGTCAATCTTTGAATCAACCAATCAATTTGGGACAACTAGGATGGGGATTGTTTAGTTGCTGTTTTTTAAATTTTGGAGATGTACTGTGATACTGCCTCCGCAATAAATTATACGCAATTTTATTCTAAATTTACTCCCTTAGTCAACAATATAAACAGGAAATCCTTCTGGGCAAAAGAGTCTATGCCATCTGGTGGACAAAAGAAACAATGCAGAACATCAATAGGGGGACATTTCTACTTGGGAACAGTTGCAGGCCTTCGCATTTTTATTATTTTATTAGAAAAGCCATAGACGTTGCTTGAAATGTGAGAGGTTATGCCGTGAAGTGCCCATGGCACGGATGACTGAAATTTATGTGGTAATCATGAAAAATTTAACAAATCCAAGAAACCAGAGCTGAAAACATTCAAACTGCCTTGAACTCGGCGCTCAGAATTTTTAAAAACATACATGGTTAAATGATTTTTAATATGAGAAATTATTGACTATGTGGGCAGCAATCAAATGTGTTTCATTAATCTATATTAAATTAAAATCAAATATAATTTGTCTCAGTTCACACACACACACACACAGAGGATGATTGAAGAGAAACCAACCTGGCAAAATTCAGTAAACTATAACGTTATCAGTTCATTATCTAAACTATTTTGTATGATCAATTAGTCAGTTCCAATATGCGTAAACTCAGTCGCAGTGTTCTAACAGACTAGAACAGATTTGAATGACATACAGGTAGCTGTGGAGGAAATAAAACATTTCCAGTGCATGACAAAGGTGTACTCTCGTTTCTACTTCAAATGTCATCATATAGATAAGACAGTGCCTTTTATGCATTCATTGTGTAATGGGTTAAAGAGGAAAATCAGCTTTTATTATAATTATGACCAACATCTTTTTTTTTTTTTAAACTTACCTTGAACAAAATGGTAGTAACTTTTTAAAAAATCATTCTTCTGCCAAGGGGTTGAGGCATTCTAAGGGACACTCAGTAGCAATAAATTAAAAGTGTTTTTGAAATATTCATGAAAGATATGTCTAAATTGATGTAGAAGTACACTCATCCTTACTGGATAGACTTATACTGGGTGATAATGAGTGTTTATTTAATATGACTAGTAAAAATTCTAGCAAGAATGAAATAGGAGTTGTATATAAATAAACTCAAAATGTGCAATAGTCCAAAAATATATAAAATATAATTTCTAGCCTAGTTAAATTCTGCACTTTTTGCAGGAGCTAATCTGGGTCAGTCATCGGGACTAGTGGTTTAGTCTTCTGAGCTTGTGCTGGAGCTCATCTGCACCTTTTATACAGCTATTTCTTAATATTTCTACTCATTTATAGCCAAAGTTTTGAATTCTTGTTATCAAAGGAAACTTCAAATACTTCCAAGAGTTCTTCTAGCAATTACATTCACTTGAGTATTAGATTACATATACATACAAAACTTGGGCTGCAGCAACTATATGTTTGAAGTATTATTAAATACTGCCTAGAGCTCACGAATGTACACATTCTTTATTCAGATCCGTATGCTAAAATGAACTCTTAAGAAAAAAGCTGGAGGAATTTCCATCACGAGAACTAGGATTCAATGGAAATTCAACAATTGTGGATATTTGGAAGACATTTTAAGGGGCCAAAGGCATGACAAAAGTATCATTTGAGAAAGGAATTTTATTTCAAGCTTCTAAGGGGAGGGGGTATTACAAACCATAGGGAATAAAAACATTAGAAACTATTCCAAAATTGGCTGTAGCTTTAAAATAAAGATTCAAGCAGGTTTTACAATAAAGAATATCCAATGAAACGGTTTTAAAAGATTTTAAAAGTATTGGCTTTACCATATTTGCTAACCCATTATTTTTTAAAAAAAGCTGGGCATAAATATTCCGTGCATTCGTATGCATTATTTGGTGTTGCATATTATATACCTTGGTACAGTATTTAAATTATCAACGAAGAGTCCAACGCAGTGCACTTATAAATAACGTAGTCATTATAAATCACATTGAAAACATACTTGCTATTTTCAATTGTTACAAATTCAGTATCCCAGTGAACATAGAAAGAAAGTAGCTACAACAATCAATAGTTGACTTTATTTTTTAATATAAAAGATATTAATGGAAACCCACCCTACCACTTCCTTCCCTAAATGTAATGCTTTACCTCTTTGAAATAAAAATAAAGTACTAATTCTATATACATCACATGTACCATACAAAAATGTATCCAAATTTTCTATTGCTACCAAAGTGTTCTAAAATTAAAAGTTACATAAATCCCCTCACTGAAGCAAAGATTACAAGTTACAAAAAAAGTCAAATTACACACAACCCATCAAGTTATTTTATACAACCATTTTCAAGACAACTTTTCTCTCAAAGCAAATTGTCTTATGTGCCTGTATAAAAATGTATATCAATATACTTTTATTATTTATTTCTCTTTATAAAGCAAAGTAATACATTTTCTACAATAAATATAACACAGGGAGGCACATAAAATCCAGGGGAGATAGATGAGATACGGGTTTGTGAGAAATAATATACTTAACAAGCTTTAAGCCAGTGTTGTGTAATCACAACAAATGTCTAAAATGGTATCTTGGGCAACAATGGAGTGTTTTTAGATATTTTTTCTAACTGATGTACATAGCATAATTTTATTTCCATTATATTTCTCACAAAGTACCCTCCAAAATAATGTAATTCCTTATTTAAAATATTTATCTGTTGTCATAAATTTACAGTTTAGGTATGTGGTACTTTGTGCAAAGAGTAATGATTTTTGCAAAGTCAAACATTCAGAGGCCTTGTTAAAAACTATGGATCACAAAAAAGTTACATAAGCAGCACCGCATCATAATATATGATCTATTAATCCAATCTGATGTTATTTCCTTAAAAAGTCTCTTAGCACCTAATGCTGGATAGTGGTGCCTATGTATTTTTTTAATGTAAAAACAAATGGAAGCGACAATCTATCTTTTTCCCAAATAAAAGAAAGAAAATTTTAAAAAGCTACATCTAAAATCAGAATAAGTTAAAGAGCTGACTATACATATATATACATTTTATAAACACTATGAACAAGATATATTTTAATGGAAATGCTTGAAACAGCAACATAATGATAAAACTTAAAATCAATATGGCAATGGTGATTTAGAGAAGCTGCTCAACCAGTTTAGTCTGCAGAATTCTGCCACTGGATCAATGATTACTGAGCTGTATCTTCAATACATTCTTGTAGACAAAGAGGTTAATTTGTAGTTCTCTATACAAAGTTGCTTTATATCTTGGTGACAACCTATGTTAGTCAATATCACTGAAGTCACTGACTGGCTCTCCATGAACTCTACTTAAATGGTTCATAGCACGATCAAATGCAACTCTTACAGCTTTACGAATACTTGAGTTTCGACCTTCCATCATTTTTAATTTATCTATTGTTTCGTCGATCCCAAGTGGAATCATTTTGGATTTTGGAAGCCACTGCCTGTAAACAAATGAAAGAAAATGCTTTAAAAAAAGGTTTTGGAATAAAAATAATAATTAAATACTGAATGCTTCTCCAATAATTCTCTTTTTAAATATCTATCTTATCATTTTAACTAACGGTGTATACCTTTTGGGGCTGGTGCAGCACTGAGTCTTTGCTACAGCTCCAAATGTGATGGGGCCAAGACAAGAATAAGGTTTAATTTAAACTTTGTTTCATTTTAATCTTGAAAAAAAAAATGATCCGACAATCCAGTCAAATTAGATTATGATTTAGTGACAACTTTTAGAAGAAATGTGGGAATCATAATTCATGTTATTTATGGATTATTTATTAATGTAACAAATTTATACCATCCCACTGAAGGTATCTCTGGTTGGTATACAGTCAAAACAATATCATAATATCACAACTGTTGAAAACTTAAAAAATAATTATAAATAACATTTAAACACAAAATAATCATCTGACAGGCTTCCCCTGGGATCCCCAAGATTGCTGGAAAAAACACATTTTCACAGGTTTCAGAAATGCAAATGGGGATAGGGCTAACTTCACATCGGGAGGGGGTAGAATCACATTCTAGACAGCAGGCACTACAACAGAAAAGTGAAGTGAAACAAGTATCAGACATAGGTGATCAATTATGTATGTTTGAACTTGTCTGGAGGGACAGGAATGTAACCTTACACACAAGCATACAGACATAAACACACAATTCTTTTTCTCTGTACTTAACAGATAACAGAAAATCAGAGTTGGAAGGGACCTTGTAGGTCATCTAGTCCAACCCCCCGCCCAAGCGGGAGACCCTACTCCATTTCTGACAAATGGCAGTCCAATCCTTTCTTGAAGGTCTCAAGTGATGATGCTCCCACAACTTCCGAGGGCAAGGTGTTCCATTGGTTGATTGTTCTTACTATCATAAAGTTTCTCCTTATTTCCAGGTTAAATCTCTCCTTGTTCAGTTTCCATCCATTATTCCTTGTCTGGCCTACAGGTGCTTTAGAAAATAGCTTGACCCCTTCCTCCCTGTGGCAGCCCCTCAAATATTGGAAAACTGCTATCATGTCTCCCCTGGTCCTTCTGTTCCCTAGACTAGCCAAGCCCAGTTCCTATAACTGTTCTTCATATGTTTTAGTCTCCAGTCCCCTACCCTTTTCTTGTATTCTTCTTCGTATTAGTTTGTAAACTTGTACAAGTAATCCTCAGACTTACAACCATAACTGAGCCCAAGATTTCTGTTGCTAAGCGAAAGTTATTGAGTTTTGCCCCATTTTACGACCTTTCTTGCCACAGTTGTTAAATAAATCAATCCAGTTATTAAGGTAGTGACATGATTGTTAAGTGAACCTGGTTTCCCCATTGACTTTGCTGGTCAAAAAGGTTGCAAAAGATGACCTCAGGACACTACAACCATCATAAATATAAACCAGTTGCCAAGCATCTGGTTTTGATCACATGACCATGGGGATACTGCAATGGTTTTAAGTGTGAAAAATGGTCATAAATCACTTATTTCAATAATTTATGCTGTTGCTATAAGGTGACTTATGCTGCTGTTGCAACTTCAAGGACAATCTTACAAGTTTTACACTTTAATACAAATTATTATATAAAAGAAAAGTTTAAATGAAATATCTCAATTTTATAATATTCTTTCAGCTGTCCTTTGCTTTGCAGGTCTGTGAAGGCAAGGAGTGATTACAAAAATACTTTTTCATCCAAGTCATAACTGCAGAAGGTTGTTAAAGGCGGCAGTCCTTACTTAGACTACTTATACTTAAAACACACTAATTACTTTCACAATTAACACACTGCTCCTCTAATACAGCACTTGGAGTAATCATTTCCTATCGAACAATATTTCCAATAAATATCTATTTGTCTTACAAAGAAAAAAAAAACTACTTACCAACTTCTTTTATTATCAAAAAATAAAACCAAAAAAAGTTTTTCATCTGATTTGGTCTGCATTTGTTCACCAATTTTCAATACATCAAGGGGTGGCACTGGTATTGTAACACCATTGTGATGACCAGCAACACGAGGCATTTTAGGATCAATTATCTATAAAATGGAGAGGCAAATAATACTAAATAACTAGCAATATTTTAAAGATTCCTCAAAAATATTTAAATATTAATATTACTATGAACTTATGAATAAGTGAAATCTAGAATTGGGTATATCAGCTTATCTCTCCTGAGATATGCTAACTCAGAACCTAATTTCCACACTAACATCTCCATTCCCTCCTCCTCATAGCTCTTCCTCAAGCACTTCCAAATGTTCCATTGGAAGTCGAGAGACCAGATTGATGTCTGCTTTCGTAAAGGGATTGTCTGACAGAGATTTACATACTGGATGTAAATTAATTCTCTACAGACTTAATATTCAGCACAGCCGACATAAACCTAAATGCACTACAGTTGTGCGGGATTTGGGATTCAAAGACAAAAATATGCTGCTATCTGGAACCTTCCAGTGGTGACATTTACAGGATGTTAATAACTGCCCTCTGTAGTTACAGAGAAATTTGGGGAAAATATATTGATTCACAGAGTTGCAAAAAGTGCTACATGTATTTTGCCTGTGAACCTGAAGTTCCATACAATCCTAAAATTCAATTTACTGTAGTTCTTAAAAAAAACAGCAAACATATTATCATATAATCAATTGCATTACTTTCCAGACTGTTGCTCTCACATTTAGTAACAAGATACAAAATACAGGGTATGTGAATGTATATACACGCATACCTATCTAAAGAGTTTCATAGATGTTTATGTGTTTATCATTTTAAGTCAGTGTTTAGCTATGCAAAGTATTCCAAGTAGATTCAGAAAGTTTTGGGTTTGTTTTTTAACTTATGTTTGCCTGTAAACTTGTAGATACAAACTTATTTCATTAAGCTTGAGTGCAAGATGGCTTATTTTTTATGATATGCAAAATACATATTGTTAAAAGTTTGTATAACTGAATCTACATGGCAGATACAACTACATCCTGACAACTTCAAAAAACAAGTTATTTATCACATCAGGAATTCAGAAATTACATACTAAATTTTAGATATGAGTAACAGGATACTTGGTTTTATCCGTAATGAAAGTTGATTCCTATATACAGATCCTTACTCTATACAGTGGGTTTTCTCAAAAGGTTTTGTTGATGGAGTGGTAACTTACCAGTGCTGGATAGGAAGGATAGCCACTACATTTGGCCCACACAACTTTTAGAGGTTCAAGGACAGAATTGGAAGCATCCGTTGAAATCCACATGTTATTGTGTCCAACTTCTAAAATGAAGAGTTATTTTAGAAAATAATTTATTGTGATCTGTAGGATTAAGCTGATGAAAGGCAAATTCAGGATGCTTTTTTGAGAATAAAAGGATGAAGAAACTAAGAAACAACTTTAAGCAACAACATCTTTTCTTGTCCTATATGAACTGAAGATGATTGGTTGTGTAGTGGTTAAAGTGCAATATTGCCGGCAAACTCTGCCCACAACCTGGCGTTCGATTCTGATGTGGCTCAAGATTGACTCCGTTTTCCATTCTTCTGAGGTGAATAAAATGAGGACCCAGATTGTTGGGGGCGATATGCAAATAAGGCTTCTACATTATAAACTGCCCAGAGGGTGCTATAAAGCACTATGAGGTGAAATATAAGCCTAAATGCTATTGTTATTGCTGTCTGACATGATTAAAAATCAGTTTGGTTTAGAAGTTGCCTTAAACCAAATCTTTTTAAGTAGTCCTTAATTTATAACAATTAGAACAGGAATGTCTGCTGAGTGAAGTGGTTGTTAAGTGAGTTATCAGATGACTGGACCTGATTTTACAACCATTTTTACCTGGTCATTAAATGAATCACTGCAATGAAGTGAATTTGAGCCATTAAGTGAATCTTAATGATTCACTTAGTGAATCTCTCATTGACTTTGCATGCCAGAAGCCAGCTGAGAAGGGCACAAATCCGGATTGCAAGACTGCAGTCCTTAAAAGTCTGAACTGCAATATGACCATGGTGCAATGTTTATAACTTTGAGATTAGGCTGTTAAGTCACTTTTTCAGCATCATTGTAACTGAACTATCATTAAGGAAGTGGCTGTAAGTCAAGAATTAGTTGCAGTGTAATATTTAACAGAGAAAATAATCACAGAAAGATCATTTGCTAACAGAAATCTACCAGCTGTATGAAAATACTCACTGAACTGGGTTCAAATTTTAGCATACGCAGATCATTTATTTACAATTATTTATATGTTGACTAGTACAACTACAGATCACAATAAAACAAAATTAATATACAACTATGAGCATTGAAATCTGAATCAACTGTGTAAATGAAAAGAGGCCTGCCACTGAGAAGGCTTAATTTCTAGCTCCTTTCATCTTGATTTATGGAAGATTCTTATTTGCCCTTTCTGCCTATGTGGATTGATGGGGCCATTTATAGGCATCAGAGTCCCTAAAGTACGGTAACAAGGCCCCAAAGTAGAAAGAGCTTTATGGGTAATAATCCAAAGAGGATTTAAAAGCCACAGTAACCCATGCAAATCTCACAAAATTGCTGTTACTCTGCTGTAATAGTTATCGACCAATTGTATTCTGGATCAGATGAAATTTCTGAGCTGTCTTTAAGATTATGTAAAGCATATTACAGTAATTCAAGCACAAAATGGGAAAGCATGAGTTACTATTGCCAGAGCACCCGGAACCAGAAAAGACCCACAACTGGGACTTGAAAGCTGGGCTAAAGCCTTTCAGGCCATAGGCTCCACCTGAAGCATCCCACAATGAAATACCAAGAGCTTAACATCACTTCCTTTATCAATATCAACTAAAATGTCCACTTAGGGTGAAGCAACACAGTTCCAGCTTCCTTGCAGGTGATTGCAAAGGATACCATGGTCAAATGCCACTGAAAGAACATACAGGACATAGAAGGGCATATTAAACCAATAAAACTTTCATTCCATGCCTAGGCCTGAACCCAGAGAGAAAAGAATCCAAATAATATATTTCATTCAAGGTCCTTATTAATTATCACCCAGCCATATTCTCAATAGCATCAAAATCCTTTAAAAAAAACAAAGGATGAATGGTCAATAGTCATGTAAAATAATTGGTCATCTCTTAAAACGTGGACATGCCAATTTGAAAGCCACTTTGGTCTAATGTTAAGGCAGCAGGCTAGAAATCAGGAAACCCTGAGTTCTAGTCCTGCCTTAGGCATGAAAGGCAGCTGGGTGACTATGGGACAGTTGTTCTTTCTCAGCCCAACTCACCTCATAGATTTATTGTGGGTAATATAAGGGGAGGAAGGAATATTATTTATGTTTGTGTTATTTATAAAAATATTTTTTAAAAAAAATCTACCCCCCAAAATAGAGGAGCAGTGCTACCTCTAGCTGGCTGACATATATGACTATAAATCCAAATCTTTGTCCTACTACTACAAAATGTCTGAGCAGAAAGGGAAAAATATAATAAAATGATGATCTAATCTTAAATTCTTTTCAGGGATATCATTCCCCTCCAACAGCTGGAACCACAGACTAGGTCTTTATAAGAGCTCCCTGACCTTTTTGGCTTATGCCAAACCTTTGTTATCTCTTATTTGAATACAACAAGTAGCATTTACAATATATGTCAAATAAGTGACAAATAACCATGAGGAAACTAAGAAAAATGTGGTAATACTAGCAAAACCTTATCACAACACATCTTAAAGGAAAGAAATGACATTGAAGATTTAACAGAGCTTATGACCATAACTGAGCCAGGAATTAAAGTCATAAGTCACGCCATTTGTTTAGTGCAGGGGAGTCACACTCATGTCATCGCGATGGCGTCAACGTGGCGTATCGGGACTTATTCCCCCTTCGCTAAAACGGGCATGGCCAATGCGTGACATGGGCCGGGAGTTTGATAGTCCTGATTTAGTGGATCATCACCTGACCATACTCTATTTTACAACCTTTTTTTTGCAGCAGTCATTAAATGAGCATGGTGGTCATTAAGCAAACCTATTACCTGCAATGGGAGTTTTTTGCTGGAAACCAAAAGTAAATACTGATTTCCAGCAAAACATCATACTGTGGTCACATGACTGGGAATACTCCAAAAGGCCATAAATGCAGACTGATAGCCAAGTGCCCAAACATTGAATAGTTGCTAAGAGACTGGCATAAGTCAAGGACTACATGCATGGTTATCAGTCAAAAGGAAGCATAAGTGAGGTTAAGAAAACACATGCAAATTGAAAAGACTTTTACACATCATGGCATTAAGTGGGGTATATATAAAAAAGCACAGCTATCCATTTCAATCAGTACAGATGCCCAGGTCTGAAGAGACAAGACCTTTTAGTTTACCAAGCAAACTAGAAGCTATATAGATTCTTATAAATATATATACATTAAAGTATATCAATTACCAGCTGCAATTCTTGCTGCTTTTGCGTAGTTTCCATTTTCAATGCATGATATCAACTCACTTCTGTCTTCTAAGGTGTGCCTTCGTATTAGCGCTGGTTTACCTTTTCCACATTTTGGCAGGCTAAAACTACACATATTTTAAAATGTATTAGAAATCACCAAAGTATTATTTTCTTCAGAGATCCAAAAATAATCCTAATAGGGCTGTGTTCATGCTACTATCCGGTAGCTCAAGTTGTAAGAGCAAACAGGAACTGTTCTGAATTCTAATTCAGGAATTCAAAATAACACAGAACACTTTTTAAATTTAAATTTCAAGCTAAGCTTACAATCCCTGATAAGAAAAGCTAGCTAGGCATAGCATAAGTAGCAAAAAAAAAAAGTTGCTTCCTTTGAGAACTAAAAATCCTGAACTTTATACTAAGGACTAAAATCCAAGTCGGGCAAAACTGCAAAGCTCTCTTCCTTTCTGTTTGTTTGTATATGAATTCATGCAACATTAAGAGTTATTTTATTTTCTAAATTTAACTTTTGAATCTGTCTGTGTGTGTGTGTGTGTGTGTTATGGATTCCATCTAGAGTATTATAAGTTCCACACTGCCAATTCCTCCACTATATTTTGAGCATCTTTTCATTTAAGCAAACACATTTTTACCTTGAGTTACACAACAGACTGTTGCTTGAAGATATGCTAGACTCTGATGCACAACGGCGACGAGGTTCAACTTTTCTTCCTGGAGTGTCATGTATTTCTGATTCTTTATTGCCATCTCCAAAACCGTTTGAAAGGCCTGGCAGGTTAACAAAGAAAAAAAAAATACAGCTAATTTGGAAGGATGCTGAAGTTTCATATTAATTTCAATATACATTAATATGCATGCTTTAGTGTCTCTATTAACAGAGCTGTAGTGTTTGAAAAGAAAGGATAAAATATTAATTAAAACAAAAACTTCAGAAGGTCTGTAGGCACCAGTGAAAAAAAGGACGTCCAGTCAAAGGAAATAATAATTGCAAGTCATGTTGAACAGTACTGCTCTTGAAATAACAGTTGAAGAGTCACATCGGAGGAAGCAACACACAACTAAAACCCTTCATTCAAATTACCACTTTAGAAAACATGTAATCACAAACTGTAACCATGTGGGCAATATTCAGTATAAACCACCAAAGCTGCAAAAGAAAGTATAATTATTCTTCCCCACTGGCCAGAAGAAAACGAAGTCATTGTCCTCCATTTGTCACCTCATATTTGGATCAAAAACAGTCAGTGGACTGTTTATTTTCATAAATTTAAAATTATTGCAATCATCTTCATCATCATCCAGCATTATAATTGTATAGTACAACACTCATTGAATCCAAACGTCTGCAACCTAAACTGATTGACAATTTTAAATTTAGGAAAAGAGGCTGGCAAATCTAATATAGCAAGAAAATATTTGCAGGGTTATTTGTGGATATGCTGATATGTTGAGAAAGTACTAAAAAGAATGATATAATTTTTATGACTAATAATCAAGGCATCAAAGTATGTATCATAAATGAAATATTTCCAATATTTCATTGTTAAAATAAAAGAACGTTACCACGTGATACTCATACAACAAAATAATCCAAGAGGGTATGCATCCTGCTGAATTCAGATTTCCATCCTGTCTCCTATAATTTCCATATAATATATGCATGCCAAAAAAAACCCATAGACTCATATATGAGGAAGAAACGATACATTTACCTTATTAGCAAGATATTACTGTTTGGCTTTGTATTTAATACAGATTAATGCAACACAGCAGGCAGTAGATACTGTCTTCTCTATATTAAAAGTAGAGATGTTTTCACAGGAAAATAAACATGTTGCCTAAAAGGTTTCTAGAAGTATTAACATCATACATTTTATACCAGTATCTATAACTACACCCATGCCCACTCTATACAATGACATAAAGGTAAAGTTGTCCCATTATCAATGTTATCATGTGCATGCATTTTAGTAAATATACTACAGAAAGAGTAATTATATTCCTAAATCATCATGCAAATGGGAAAAATAATTCCTATTGTTTTAATTACTTCTTAATGCAAAACATGGTACGTAACTCTGACCACAGTTCAAATACACACATAGAGAGCAGATGGAACTGTGGAAAGACTGTATCCTTCTCAGAAGCCTAGAAAGAATATCTAGAAAACAAAACATTGTGTTTTAAAGTATTTACATGCTGTTCTCCTATTTAGCCAATTAGATAAATGAATCTAAATCCATAAAAATGTTTTATTTTTTATGTCTACATGGTATACTCTACTATACACATTATTTTATATAACTGCTGAGTTTCAAAATAAATGCATAATATAAAATGTACCAAATGCTTGAATATTGCTGGGAACAGATACAGTCTATCTATAGTTCTATTCATATTTTGGATTAGCTGAGAGACTATTTTAAGATATTGACTTAAAACAATGAAGAAGGAAAATAATCTAGAAAATGTATACTGCTGACACTGCAAACAATTTTGGAAAATTTCAAGGACTGCCCTGCCAGAAAACTGATGGACTTGCACATCTAAATTCAACTTCTGCCCATCAGATGTTCTGTCACGTCTACCTAAAACATGTCCCAATCCATAAATCTTTGATTCAAGGGCTTATTAAATCCCCATGATTTTTGCATGTATGTACGCGTGTGTCAGTGTGTATATATATTTTCATACTTCATTCTTTGGTATAGCTAGATAAAACAAGATTTATAACACAAAATCAGCTGTTAATTTCGTTTTAAGAAAAAAACAGTCTATGACATTTAGCTGAGATTATTATTATTATTAATCTCAGTTAAATGTCATAGACTGTTTTTTATTATTATTATTATTATTATTATTGTTGTTGTTGTTGTTGTTAGTTAAAAATACCCATAAAGTCTACTTTCCTTCTAAAGAATCAGGCTTTTACCTATGCAATATCATGCCACAAGAAGCTAATTAAAGATTTCTTTTTATATTACTACTGTTCCATATAGTAACTTAGTATTCATGCATATAAAATTTAAGGGACCATGTATGCATATGCATGTGAAATCTGGAGGTTGAAATAAGTAATTGTAACAGCAATTATAAATATTTTCCTTATCGTAGCATAATTGCATTTATTTTAACAAATTGTTTTATTGACATTACACAAACACACACACACAAATGATTTTTACTTGAGAATATGTTACCACAAACCTAACTGTATTGTATTGAAGATGAGAATATGATGAAGACAGGTTTAATGATGCTAACAAAGCCTTTTGAAATGTATATAACTAAATCAACTTGTGATTACTAGAGTAGTGTTCTCTACTGATCCCTCCCTCAAAACAAAATAAAAAAAGCAAAATACTTTTTAAAAAATGCAAGCACAGCCACACAAGCAAGCATAAATACAGGAAACATAAAGGTGAAATTATTAATATTTGTAAAGTCCGACTTAAGATACTGAATTTAGGAAAATTACGCCCATCTACTTTAAAGAGCACGAAGCTACTTTACTTGTTTTTTGGGTAACTGAAGCACAAAAGGATTAGGTTAGCTTATGTAGATATTAGCTAAGTTATAAAATGTAAGTAATTTCAACAATTTTTTACAACTCGAGAGTTTGTGTAAAAATGTGTATGCATAAAACCGTGCTTTGTTTTCTTAAAAAAAAAAAACCCAAACTATTAGTGTCTTTATTACATGCTGTGTGGATATTCATACCTTATGCAACGAATAAAGTGGAAAATTGTTACAATATTGGTGAAATCTAAATCTGGGCTATGGAAGATTGAATTAGTTTGCAGAGGAATGATAATGGAAAGGAACATTCTAACCAATCAACCCACAAGTAAAATATCTAAGATAAGAATTCTGGGGATTGGTAAACCTCCAGCCAATTTATGTCACATAGGTTGCAACATACAATTTTATAACTTACGGAGATGGGAAAATATACTGAATGAAGAGCATAGGTTCATATATATCAAAGAGTTCCTCCAACAGTGTTCAAGATACTGATTTTGTTATAAGGATGGCTGATGTCTCCAACATGATCCAAAATAATTACTTGAAATGTAATTGTCTTTCTGCGTTCCAAAATGATCATTACATTGAATTCCAGTCCATGTTCAGGATAATAGAAAATAATTAGGATCCAAATAGATAAATAGTCAGCATATTAGTTAATATGAGAACCTGGAAGACAGTGAAAAAGCCATTTAGTCTCACTGAAAGGAAAAGAGCTTGATATAAATAAGCCCTCCTCCCAGCAGTTTTCAGAGCAAGATCAGCAAAACTATGCAAATTATCCATGTATTTTACTAGTTCTTTATTATATGTTTCACCTATCTTCAGAGAAGAGTTCTGTGGGTAAGTGATAAAGCTTTTAAAAGAATACAAAATAGTAAAAACAGATAAAACGGACTGAAAGAGTCTTTTTTGAATCTGCTGCTCATGATTGATATTGGTATCAGCAGAAAATGTTAAGGGATTTTAATAAAAATCATGGGCTGATTTTGGAAGAGGGGAGATTTCTTTTTCCAAAACAAAATGATAATGATACTTGTGCATTTATTTCTATATTTAATAGTCAATATTAGTAATTTGCCTTATGCCACAACAGTAGAGAGAAAAATGTTAGTGATGAAAACCTAAGAAACTATCCTGAGCATGTATGGTGTATGGTGACACATTTAAGATTACTAGAAGCTACTAATTCATTCAGCATATATAAAGGAAAAACACATTTGTTTTGAATTTAGCTAAAATTACTTAATTTACTTCTAAATTTCTATTTAAAACTTATATAGTATTTAAAAATGTTCAAGGAAAGCAGATAAACAATAGAATGAATGTTGATAAAGAACTTCCTAGGAATGTAAATAATAGATAAGAAATTGAATCTATTAAACAGTTAACATTGGATAAGAAATAGAACTTATAAATCAATTTAAATATATATGAATTTACTTTGATAATGCAAGATATTTTTAAAAAATATGGCCTGATATTGTCAATTGTTCAAAGAGAAAATATTCTTTGTGCACCTTTATCATTATTTGTATTTTTTTTTACAAAAGAAAGATGACATTTTTTTATATTAGGCGCATCATTTGCTAACATTATGTTTGGTAATAATGAGTTCTGGCAATCAGAACACAAAGATGTAGAATTTTTTATATAAAAAAGATTACATAGTTGTTGGAAATCCAGAGATATCCTTATCATATTTTTTCTTTTTTTTCAAGACAGCAGGAATCACTGTTATTACCCAACATAAATATTTATTTAACAATCTTGTTTGATAAAAAAATGAGAACAGTTATACTAAATTTGCTTTCTTTATATGAGATTAAGTACACTGAGTATTAACCTTGAAATCCTTTTACTTGGAATGCAGATCACAAGCCCTGGACTTAGTCTTTATTCATTTCTATATATCACTTAACTTAGGGTCACTTTAAACGGGTCTGTTTTAAATATCTCCCTGTACTTCTTTTTTAAAAAATGTATTCAGTTCAACTAAACTAGTTGAACTAATTTTATCTATACGGGAATGAATAGGAAAGTGAAGCTACCCTTCAAATACCAGAAAAGGTAACAATATTACATTAATAAAAAACACATTAGCAACCCCTATCAGCAAAACCTCTGCATATGCACACACATATGGAGGCAAGCAGGGGAATACCTGAAAGGGAAAAAAAATAATCCTCTGGGGAATATGATCATTTTAACACTTCAAGGAAGGGGATTCTGCTTCCATCAATGTGCTCTGGAAGAGTGCCTTTCAACTGCTTTACATTCCCTGTTTGTCTTGTGAGCTTATTTAACTTCAAGGGCATTATAGAATATGTTGTTGTTGTATCGGTTTTCTATACATGTATTGTACAGAATAACTCCTTCCTTTTAAAAGTGTTGAACAAGACATTGCAAGAGATGTTATCCACAACTGCACATATTGCTCTACAGGGTTAGTTTGTTAGTTGGAGGATTAAGTTATTAGAAAGCATTGTTTATTCAAATGTCTGCCCAGAAAGTGTGTTGAGTCAAAAATGTTTATTTTACAAAAAGGCAAACTGATAAGGCTGAACACAAATCTGTTTCCTAAGATCCTGAACACAAAGCAGAATGGAAGTCTAGAAGGGAAATGTATTTAATATTTATCCAGAAATATATAGAGAACACCCCCACAGAGAACACTGGCACCACTCATTCAGTATTTATCCAATCATAGGAGGCTAGCGCTTTATATTGAAGTATTCCTGAATCCTCAACTGTATAAATTTGTTTATATTATCTATCCTCGGATCAGACTCTTTAGGTCTCAACTGCTGACGCACTTGTGAACACAGGGAAGCTGCAACTCACCCCATCAATCTCTCCTTCTATATGCCTTTTTGGTCCTTTGCCATCCTGCGCCCCACCCCAGCTGACTTTTGACACTCTCTTCTTGATCCTGTTGGCAAGATATGTCCAGTCTGATGTTGGGCCATGTGGAGCCGGCTTCACCGGGGGGGGGGAAAGAAAAAAAAGTAAAGCAGATCTTCCCTGAGCCCACATGCACCAAAATGCCATGCTCCTGGGCTGATGGGGCTTGGTTTGCAACTGTGAAAAGGGGGGCGTGGGGGGGGAATAAAGGCATAACGCAGCCTCTCTCTGAGCCAGAGTGGAGCAAAGGGGTGTTTCTTTGCCAAGAGTTTCTGGGCGGGGCTAAGGCTTTGCACTGAGAAAACCCCAGTTTTGCAGTCTTAGCCAGATACAGCCAATATGCCCTTAGAGCACTCTATCCGGCTAAGGGAAAAGCTGTTTTGGGTTTTCCTTTTCTAGCAATAGAATGAGTGCTATGAAATGAGTGCTGACCAAAGTGCCTTAACTGCAATCATGGTGTGTGTGCGCGTGTGCGTGCGTTTGTGTTTGTGTATGCTGTAAGAGCAAATGACTTTTGAGAACAGGCATAAGTTTCCTTTTGATCAGTGAATGAATGGTCTGTAAACAAGTTTTAGGAGGCACTTTATAAATATATTAGAAAACTGAAGTTCTGAGGAAAAATAAAATTCTCTACTCCCAACTATATAATACAAGTATATATTTCAAATATAAATTATGCCTAGAAATATTGGTAATGATAGTAGAGCAGTTGAAAATATTTTTTTCTTCTACATTTCACTGGAACATTTCTCATAATTGTCACAAAACCGTAATACCAAACAACAAAATTGCTTATTATAATATGCATTCCCAGTAACCAAATCCTTACATAAAGACACAATACAGTAGAGTGGATTTAGAGTTCTATTTCAATCTTAAATACCATCGATTCAATGGAATCAAAGTATGATTCAATCCAACATACACTGGTTTAAATTCAATATGCTGCTTTATCATACTTGAGGACTTCTATAGAATGCAGGTTAAAAAAATGGATGAAAAATCATGTCACTCAAATCATAACTGAAGCAATAAAATTCACTTAATATACATCATAGCACTATATTATTTCAGAGAAAGATCATCACTCCTATTTGTGAAATAATTATGTGCTCCGTTATTACCAGAAACAGAATAGAACAGTTCTTTGATGGTTCGATACATGCAGGTATGAAGCATCAAATTTAAAAGCATTGTTCACCAAGTACAATTTCCTTTTGTATTTTCAGAAAGGCAGTGAAAGTTGTCATTATTTTTTGTCTTTCTAAAACAGTAAAGCAATTCAAATAAGCAGCTGCATGAAATATAAAAATTGTATCTATATGTAAGAAGCTCAAATATTTTAAAAGCTTACCTGAGCAGCTTTTTCAAAATCCTACTATATTAGGTCAAGATAATGCTCATGTGCCATGAAGTTATCATATCTTTTAACCCACTTCTATGGCACTTGCAAAACATTCAATACATGGATAGTCAGATCTCTAAATTGCAGATAAACCCCAAATTTCACAACACAACTCAGGAATACCTCTGGCACCAACCATCAATTGTGTTAAGTCTTTTAACAAGTGTAATACATTATACTTTAATAACATAAAATAAAACAAAAATCCCAAAATGAAAGATGAAAAATAACCCTTTTGTGTATCATAACATATTGTATCATAGTTATATAGTAAGGTGGAAAAAAACAGCTCTTTTCTCCCTATAGCTACAGAAAGTGATTCATTCCTAGAAATATTTTAACAGGAGTTCTAAGAAACTTCCATCATTTACCTTTAGTTTTGAACTCAATTCAACATGATAAATCCACAATAGATCTTACATATTTTGTTTTATATTTCCCTTATGTGAAAGACAGTGAAATAATTTAAGGGAATTCTATGAATGGTTTCTACTATCTGAAAAAATAAATAAATCTAAAGTCATTTAGATTTGTTGGGTATCCTTTTTTAAAAAAAAAACACTCTTCTACTCATTTTATTAACTTTTGGAGAGCAACTGAAATCCTTTTTATTTCAAGAGTTTTTACCTGAATTAGGTTTAAACTGACTAATACTTTCTAAGATTGACATTATTTTTGTAATGTTACATGTTGTGTTTCAGTTTGTTATATTTTATTCTAACTTGTAACTTATGAAATTTCTGTAATAATTCTGAAATATATAAACTTTCATTTTAAATAATTACAATTCTATCATGCATGTACAATTTATGCTTGATCATTTTCAAACTATTATTCAAAGCAAAACCTTAAGGTCCACAGATTTAGAGGATACATGCAATCTAAAAATACATACAGTATAAAAACAGTGTAAAAGCAACAATAAGATGCTGAACAGTCAGCCTGTCATTATTGTTTTGGTTCACAGATCCAAATTCAAAGGTAGATTTCATAGTTTCTAAATAGGAACTTATGTAAGTTTACATCCAGAAATAAAAACAACAATCAACTATTTTATCCTTATTAAAACACGGACTTCTTGCATTCATTTTATATTGATTGGTAGACTCTGAATACTAAAATAATTGATTATCATAATATAAGTCATTTGTTTTCAGGAATAAAAAAGTCAAATAAATTTGCAGACAGCACATTTGTAGGTAACAGTATCTAGAAAACAGTACATGTTCCACAACATTTCTAACCAAACATTCTGCCTTTAATGTGAGATAAAATTCTGTCATACATGAATTTCTATCACATTAGAGCTTATGAAAATAAGTTTAATTATCTATGCTAAAATTAAACATAGTAATTAAGATGTCTTCTACCCACTCGTAAAGATTTCAGATTAGTGTTATCAATACCGAGGACATCTATTTTTTAGCTTTCAGCATAAAAAATACTCACAGAAAATATTTATTTAATACAGTCCTGCAAAAGCACTTGCAGAAACATTATCCATACTTACAACTAAATATAAAGACGTACAGACATATACATATACATTTTCATGGAATTCATCTCCCTCCAAAAAAGAAAGATATATTAAATTGTTACATGGACATGGATATATTTTGCAGTTGAATTTTAAATAAAGTAATTTCTATTCATTAGAAACAAAGGGAACTATATAAAGTCAGGAAGCCACAGATTTCAAGAGCAGATCAAAAATCTATTGTGCCAAAAAGTAGAGCTAGACATTAATAAAAGAAAATTAACCTATACACCAAACAAATCACGTTCTGTATTTATATTGTTAATTTAATATAAATGATCTAATATATTTAACAGTTATCTAGGTTACCTTCAAAAAGTAGGTAAAGCAAATGTTTACCTGTATCCAGACGCTTTACAGGGGACTCATCATCCACCTCAGAATCTCCACATGCACTCCTTGATCTTTTCCTGGGCTGCAGTAGTGTCTCCAACCTTGGAAGGACTACAGACAAAAAGGTTTTGGTCCCTAGCTGTGGAGAAGTTGGCTGGGTTTCAGTGTTCTTTGCAGACTTTGGGGGGCTTACACTTTTCGATTTGCAGAAGAGAATTGATGTACGTCTGTTTACATCAGTTGATGACTCAGCTACAGCAGAAACAGTCGACTCACTGAGATTACTGTCAAGTAAATGTTCTGGAGTGTGTCCGTTTATTTCTTTCTCAATGGAAGTACTACACAATTCATTGTCAAATTTTACTCTTTTGTAAAATTTATTCTGCTCTGGATTGAGTTCTACTGGTTTGAGGGTTGGTGGCTCTGAATTAGTCTCCGAGTTTGAAGGAAGAGGTAATGCATCTGATGGTTCAAGTTTAGGGGGAGATTTATCTCCTGAAAAAATTAATAAAGTTGTTTTTTTGAAAACTGGTACTTATAAGAGCTACTACATAAAACTTAGTATCAAATATGTAGCCCGCAGTAAATATTGTTTGAATCAAAGTAAAGCATCTCATGTATGTAAACTTTAAACAAACTATCTATCCTAGTTAATGCCTAAATTTATGTGGGAATAATGTAAAAGTTAAAAAAGATGGGCTTTAATATTCAATGTCATTATTTTGGAATAGACACTCTCACTGGAACCAATATTATGAATTCTTTGTGTTATGGACACAATGATTTGACTGTTTAAATATTAGATTTATACCTCAATATTCTTGCCTTAAGCTGTTACAAAAGTATTTCTACTTCAGTAGAATGCACTGAATGAATATACATATTTATATGTACTTTATGTATTTTCCTTTTTTAACTGTTCTTAACTAAAAGAATAGGGGTTAAATTAAAGCATTTAGAAAGCAATATTATAAATATGACAAATTTTCAGTTTGATTAAATTAAAATACTTTGGCAGAACACATTAAAACATTTTAGAGAACTAATTCTTTTTTATCTTCTATTTATCTATTTATAAGTGATATTTTAAGAGATTTTTTTCAGAAGTTTTGTATCAGGAATTTTAGAATATTTTAGAGTTTTCTTACTTCATTTTCAAATACAGGTATTCCTCGCTATCAATGGTAACTGGGACTGGGAACTTTGTCACTAAGCGACCCAATCATAAGGTGTGACATTACATGACCACTTGACAGGAGCTCCAGCAATTCCAGTTGCCATTGTTAGGTGAATACCATGCAACTGTGTTGTGCCACGGTTATGTGTTTGCCATTTGCTATCTCCTGCTGGCTTCCCATCAACTTTACTTGTTAGAAGCCAGTAATGGAGATCACAAATGGCAACCACGTGATTGCAAGAATGTTGCAGTGGCTGCAATTACAAGGATCCATCTTAAATCCCTCTCATTCAGTGCATCATAATTTCGAATGGATATTAAATCAGACAATCTGTATTACAAGCATAAAACTGACTAGATAAAAACATAAACAAGGTAGCTATTTCTATAATTTTCCTGTTAGTATCTCAGTCTGGCTATATTACTGTGGACAACAAACCCCAAAACCCCAGACAACAGCTTACAAGTTAGTCTTCACATGGTATCTGCCCTACGCATACTAAAATTACTGAACAATTTAACCAAATATATTAAAGTACAATTTTATTAATAAATTTATTTGAATCCCATCTTCAGATGTTAACCTCTATGAAAATTTGGCTGAGAAAATAATTTCAGAGCACATTGTTTGTGTCTTAACCTTTTTATTTTATCTTGCAGAAGCTTAAAAAGCCTCCACCATAAAACTTTATTTCATATTTAAACAATCAATTTGATTATTTTGAAAATTTATATTTTATAAAGGGGATGTTTATATTCCTACCAATTAAATAATTTGAAACACAGTGCAGTGGAAGATCAGGGACAGCTGATAGTTTACTAAGTGTATGGCCATGACTGATAATGATATTACTATCCAATACATCTTTAGGGAATACATACTTTTAGAGAAATATAAGTAATTGTATCATCTCTGTGACAGAATAAGAAAGGCATAGCCATCTAAATCCCACCAAATGAATGTAACTGAATTTAATAGCCGTAATTTCCATACTGTTTTGTATACCGAAATATTTAGCCACCTTTTTTTTAATACTTATCTTTTTGACCTATTCTTATTGTTTCTCTTCAAATAACACCATTCAAGTTGGAATATAATTAGAGTAATTTTGAGATTTAATCAACATACTTTAAGAAATTTGCAATCAGAGTTTTTCTAAAGGTAAAAACTGGCCTTTTCTAATGAATTAGAATTCGTCACTGTTTTATTCATATGGTAATTCATTTTACTGCTATGTGAACTTCGGTTATTATACTATTAATAATGATTACTATGTAGAATGTTATCAGCAGCTTCAGCCTGGAAATAACTAAACAAGGCTACATATGTATGGCTTTTTTTTAAAGTCTCATTTATCTTTTATTGTGCCAGAATGCAATTTGATCTGTGCATGCTTACTCAAAACCATGGTTTATACTTCACAAACTATAATACTAAAAATGAAGGTTGAAGGGGGGAAATGTAACATCTGAATCCTTCTTCCTACGCTCCCCATTTGAAGATGAAAATTCTGAAAATTTGATAGAACACTAAAACAACAACCAAAAAACCCCCACCTTGTATGTAATGTTTCGCAAGACTATTCTTTTTACTTTATTTATGTTGAATCAAAAATTTGCTATAAGACAATATAGCATTCTATAATTCTGTGTATATTCTACCTAAAGGATGCAAGCTTCTTTGTGACAATGCTTAAAGGGTCTTTATAACTTTTGTATTTCTGGTGCCTTTTGATCATATGTGGAAAAAAATAGAATAGCTTTCCTATTTCATGCACCTCAATTTTGTAAATACTGGAATGTTCACAATGTCAATTGTTGTCAACTATTAAATCTAGAAAGTATCAGGTTAAAAAAGGTCTTCTGGAAAAAAATCTTGCATCTTCTATCTTTATGACTTAGAACAACAATTTGGATTTTTTTTTAACCTGTTCACCTCTCCCATTAAACTGGCTATGACACCACCAACAACCTCTTACAGATTATAAATTATTTAGGAATCAACTTGATTTCCAAATATTTAGTATTGTGATTGCGGGTCTGTCCTTTCTTTTGCTTTCTATAACATTTGAGGTTTCTATTTACAACATTTTCTCTACTTTTTAGATAAAATGCAAAGATATTGCTAAAATGTTTTGTATTTCAGTCTCCTCTAGTATTGAACATATTTACAATTCTCCTTGCAGAAAACTAACATTTTGGAAACTTGCACTCTTACATATATTACCTGAGAGTAATCTCTACAAAAGAGAACATATTTTTATTCTGAATAAAAATGCATGGAGTTGTTCTGCAAGTTTATTAAATGCATCAACAAATTTATGATAAAGCATTAAGTTAATTTAGGTATTAATAGTGACCACTAAAATATTTCTAAAATCTCCATTCCCCTCCCCTAAAAAGAATATGGGGAAAAGAGGATATTTCTTCTCATGGGTTCAGAATTTACCACTTAAATATACTGTTTGATTCTGGGTAAGGAAAAATAGAAAAAAAGATCATTTCCATCTATATTTATTTAGTAACAAGAAATACCCATTATGCTCCTATTTAGAACTGTTCTGCACTTCTAAAACTTTACAGCTAATAGTAAATTAGCTCTTCTGTCCACCCCCAACCTTCTCCCACTGAATGTACTATTATGATTTAAATCAAAATGTCTCTTACCTTCTTCTTCACTTTCGTGTTCCACTACTGCATTTTCTTCTTCAAAACTTCCAATACCTGATTCAATTTGAGGGGGCTGATGATGTTGCTGACTTATCTTGCTGCGAATCAAGTTAATTTCCTTTTTTAGAAGCTTTGCTCGTTTGCTCCGAGACCCACTGGATTTCATTGCACAAGTGAGATCAAGTTTTTCCAACAATTCTTTCAGCTGCTCTTCCAAAGGCATGTGCACTCTGTTGGCAGGATTCAGTAACCTATCCACTGAATTAAAACACAGGCATTTACAATACTTTTCTATAGTATGAGGAACAGCATGACTCTGCTGCACAATGATGCTCAATAAAACAAAAGCTATTAGGTTGCTATTTCAATTGACTTACGCTGCAAACACTAAACAGCATCTCATGTTAATAATACCTGAAGTTCTATCCTAGTTATTATTTTAAAACATTACATTTCCTTATGCCTTTGTTGAATGATTTTGTTGGCATAAAAAGCTTGGGTGGCATACATTTCAAATTCAATTATTGGCACCTTAAGAATAGATAATACTGCCACTCGATAGGTAACTATTATTTCATCTGGCAATCAATTAACTTAAACATAAACTTGATACATTGATTGCTATAAAATTCATTCCTCCAGCAGCAATCCAATATGGAGTATACTACTACTAATGAGAGCATCACTTTTTCGAATGCAATTCACAGACAAAAATCACATTGAACATAAGATTTTTGTTCCTGAAGCACAGCACAAATAGTTGCCACTTACTCCATTGCAAGGTAAGAACTGGTTAAATCTAACCTCTGCCTTAAAATTAATGTTCAAATCAAAGCTTTTAATTTTAAGCAGCCAAAAATGATTTTCTGTATCACTCATGCAGTTGATTCTTGTATCTCAAAGTATTAGTTCAATGCTTTCAACATGTGTCACGTGGTATTAGAGCACACAGGCTATATCCATGATTATCCAAGATACAAAGCAGCCTCAAGCAAAGCCCGTTTCATTTTATTTTCATAGTACAAAGCTCTATAGCAATAAAGGCCTCCAGCCATTCTATTAAAAGAAAGTGCAATTAATTTCTGGAAGAGACATTTATATCTAATACAGCCCTGAATTAAGTTCCACTTTATTCCAAAAATTATGAACACTTAAAATCTTGGGGAGACACTTACTTACATGATGCAGAACATAATTTATTTACTGAGAAAGGACTAGTGGAATAATGTAAGATGAAAAGGCAATCACTAATTCTTTACAAGTCTACTAAAATGTATTAGTGTGAGCTGCCATTATGCTTTTGTTTTCCACTAGTATTCAAGTAGAAATTCATATTAATTGTATAAACAGTATAAAGATAAGTTCCAAGGTTTCACTGTTGAGCCTTAAACAAAAGTATGTTTTTTTCTTGAAACATCATTGTAAAGTAACTGAGAAATTGTCATTATAGCAGTCCTAGTAAACAAACCATATTTTCTGAAAGGATAAATGTAATACTAAATATAATATTAAATTTAAGGAAAGAATTTACAGCAAATAAAAATTCCTCTGTAAAACTCACCTTCCCTGCCTTGTGAATTTAGGTTTAAACAACTCCATATTAGAAAAATCTAATGCAACCCTATTGCTTGCCCAATAAATATATGATGTAATTAAAAGCTGTAAAATAAGATACTCCTCCATTTACAACATTAATTGATCCATACCTGCCTACACCAATCATTCTCTCTCACACATACAAACCAGTTTGGGATATATATAGACATTATCTTCCAACAGAAAGAATAGTAAATAAATAAATTATAAAGATGACAATTTGGCAAGAAATAATAGGAAGGGAAATAGATAGCAAATAGTCTCTTCCAAGCAGCAGTTCAAAAGCACATAATACAACTAGAGATACTTCAAATAGTGTCTCATATTTTCCTTTTTTCTTTTTAATAATAATCCATCCACATCACCATTCAATTTTAAATGCAGAACTACTTTTAAAACAATTTATGGTACAGGATTGTTTTTATGTAGAGTTAATTATGTACAATTATTGCCTAAGAATGTAGAATAACGTGCCTAAAAGTGTTCATTTACTGTGTAGAATATACATGCAAAAATATGTTGGTTCATACAAAAACATGAAAATATTGCTGCAATAGTTGACATTTATCTCCTTACCATCTTCCCAGGTAAAAGGTGGAGGAGATTCAAGTTTAGGCCGTTCAGGTAAGTGCATTCCAGTTTCATTATTATATCCAATTGCTTCAGCATCTCTTCTAGCTTGTCTTAAAACAACACCTCCTTGATCTCTTAACCGCACAGCAGCCCTGTAGAATATTGTGTCTTTTGCATTGTACTTCATACAGTTCTCAATAATAAAGTTGAAATCTTCTTCAAACTCATCAAGATTTTTATAACCTTGGCCATCTAACCGTTTTTTCATAGTAGAAAAATCCATGGGATGTTTGATATGATCCAAATAATCAGGAACCTGAAATACAGATTTTAAATAGAAGACATGTAGATAGGATGTATGGATAGATAATTACGGGAATGCATGAAGCCAAACATGTATTTTGTTCCATGCACTGAACATGCTGTAGCTCAGAAGTTACACCATTTTAGTACGAAAGTGGGGTAGGGAGTGGGGTGTTGTGGTTTCAATCCAGATGAACCAACCAACCCTGCAAGATGTTAATCATTCTGGTTTTTACCAAGAGAAATCTGTAGGGGTCTTACAGGATAAATAGAACAAGGCTGCTACATTTTGTACTTATTGCATGTCTTGTCTGAGCATCTTACTCCAATCTTCCCTCCTCCTTAGCTGCATGTTGCCATTCCTTCTCTGTCATTTAAATTTCCAGGAGCGAATATTTAACTGATCAGCAACACTCCCCAATAATCCCATGATTTCCTTTTTTTATTTTTTTTTGCTGAGTGTTACCACCTGAATAGCACTCCTGGTGTCACTGGTGTCCAAGTACACACTTTCCCACAGTCATCCCAATGCTTTCCCTTTCCTCCCTTAGACTTTGCATGCTACATCATTCCACTGACCTTTTTTTTTCCTACTGTCAACATTCTGGACCAGCGGTTGCCAACTGGTGGGCCACGGACCATTGGTGGGTCGTGAGAAAATTTTGGTGGGCCATAGAGAAATCTCGCCCCCAGAATACCCCCCGCCAAAGCAAGTAATCCAAGCTGTGCAGAAACATAAGGCTGCGCTACCCACATGGCCCGTGGGAACTCTACCCGCCCAATCACTCCTTACCCGGCAAACTTGCCTGCTAAATTGCTATTTTTCCTTTTTCCGACCATCATCTGTTCTGCTGTGATGGGAGATTTAGATTAGCTAGAAAGCAGGAAATGGTTGGGTTTCTTGCTTTCTAGCTAGTCTTTAGATCTTCAGCTCTGCTTTTAAGTACAGCCGAACCTCCCTTAGGACTGAAGGTTTGCTTGCACGCAAATTCAGTGCAGACTCACAGCAAGCAAATTTGAGAGACTGAGCTAGCCGATGGCAGATAGATAGATCACTGAATGATTCTGTGAGCAACTCAATCTGTCTGCTTTGCCTGATTTTGGGTAAAAGTTGCTCTTTTTTTATAAAATATTCAATATTTACATACATGGTGTGTTGTGAGTTAATTTTCTAAGTTTGCTTGCAAGCAAATTTTATATGACAGACTGAGCTAGCCAATGGCAGATAGATAGATCTCTGAATGAATCTGTGAACAACTCAATCTGTCTGCCTGCATTGCCTGATTTTGGGTAAAAGTTGCTCTTTTTTATTAAAAAAATTCAATATTTATATAAATATTTATAATATTTACACACAAGCCATGTCCAGCCAGTCACATAACCATCAAACCACACCCACAAATTAGGCCACACCCACAGAACCAGTTAGTGGTCCCTGGGATCTAAAATTATGAATTTGGTGGTCCCTGAGGTCCAAAAGGTTGGCGACCCCTCCTCTGGACAACAGTCCATGTGCGAACATGTTTGTTTCAGTCTGAACATAGGCTGTGCAAAACCACAAGTTCTATGCATAGAATATTCTTATATGCACTTTGAATAATATACTGAAATTCAAACTACTGTTTTGAAAAGCTGTAATTGATTATTAGAAAATATTAAGAAAAACCAAAATGGCCTGATTTTAATTTACATTTTTTGAACTTGACTCTTGCATCTTATTCTAAGCATCCTATATTTAAATGCATCTGTTTTGTTTCAAAGTGAGTTTAATCTAATTAAGTTAATTTTAACATTTAAGCCTGGATTTCCAAGGAAGAAATGGTGAACAAAGCAACTTGGTTTGAAGTGAAGCATATAACCATAGTGGAATGAAAAGTCAGTGAGTAGACTGCTTCTTTGTAATTCCTCTCCAGACAAGGAGAGGAATTGAAATCACTCACAGGTGTTTGAAGCAGTTGTTCCTCACAAGGGAACCATAAGATAGTCATCTCTGGTGGGTTTAGAACTCTGGGAGATGAAGGAATAGTCATCTTGCTCAAACCATGGCTTTGGTGCCTCAAAAGAATACTGGGTTTGCATATGTTTTAAAATCATTTTTGGAAACTTTTTGTTAACTAGTTTTAAGCTATTAGAAACCTTTGGATTGTATAATGCTGAGTTACTTTTAATCCTTAGTGAAAGAAGTTTCAAATATAAATTTAATTTAAGGATTTAATTTTTTTTCTGGAAGAAGCAGCAAAAGGGTGATTACAGGTAACCCTCAATTTATGATCATTCATGTAGTGATTGTTCAAAGATGGAATGGGACTGAAAAAATACTGCTTTATAACTGGTTCTCGCACTTATGACTGTTGCAGCTTTCCCCATGATGAAATGATCAAAATTTGACTGCTTGGAAACCAGCATGTATTGACAACGGTTCCCAGGGTCACGTGATCACCATTTGCAACCTTCCAAGAGAGCTTACAATAAGCAAAATCAACGGGAAAGCCAGAGTCGCTTAACAATTACATGACTTGCTTAACAATGATGATTCCTTTATGAATTATGGTAAAAAATTGGGCAACATTCACTTAAACAATTGTATCCCTTAACGATGAAGCTTCAAATCTCAATGCTGGTCATGAGGACTGACTGTGAATCTTTGATGTTAGAAAGCTGTAAATGGATTAACAATCCATATAAATTCAAAATAAAATTTTAGAATGAATTATAAGGAATCTTTCCTGTGCGAAAATTGTTTTGAACTCTTAAAAAACCATAAGATTTTAAAAATCCTGGACTGCACTTGTTTGTTTAGTGATTGTTCAAAGTAATCACAGTGCTGAAAAAAGTCTGGTCCATGCACTTACAACCAACCCTCACACTTATAACCATTGCAAAACCTCTATGTTCACATGATGCAATTTGGGGCTTGGCAACCATCTCACATTTATGATTGATTGCAGTGTCCTAAGATTATACTATTGTAATTGATGGCTTTTCTGCCGGTTTTCAGGAGAATTTCACAAGAATAGGTTTGCACCTACAATCATGGAGTTTGCTTCAACTGCAGCTTTGCTTAAACAACCACGATGATTCACTTAACAACCATCATAAATATGATCATAAAATCAGGTCCGACTTGACTTACAATCATGACTTACAATCATAATGCTTGAAATTATTTTCCCAATTGTAGTTCTTTGTCCAGGACTATTTGTAGATAAAAGTAGACAAAACTAAAGATTACGATTGGAGAACACTCAAACTGACTTACTAACAGTGAATGAAGCAAAATCTTTTAAAACATACTGAATGACGTTTTTCAACAATGGACCAAAAACTTTAATTTTAAGTGTGTCTGCCTCTATAGATAGTGTTTAAAAACACAGTACTTTATTTGATTAAGACTATTCTTATTAAAGGTTAACCCTTAATGGACTTTTGCTGAAATCAGGACAGCTAATGATTATATTTTATGAATTTGTTATAGATAAGAGATGGGATATGGAAGAGACCAGTTCTTGTATTTTAAAAGGTAAGGTTATTAAAAAGATTATACTGTGATGAAGGGGGAAGTAATTTCTTTATACATTTTTTTTCTTTACCATATTCTTATTACCTTTATTGTCAGAGTGCAACATATGTACAATGAGATTGGCTGACCCTCCCTTCATGCACCCCCTTCCCTAACTCACAGTGTGGACAGAAGTCCCTAACCCAGACCCAATCTTATTACACTATGTGACCTTGTTGCACAACACGCCGGCCCCAGAAGTCTGTCATGCTACGTTGACATCAAGTTATTTTCCATTCAGAAGTTTGACAGCCCACGGGTAGAAACTGTTCTTCAGAATGTTTGAGCGGCTGGCTATGCTTCTATATCTCCTACCTGAGTAGTAGGAGAGTGAAGAAGTGCTGACCGGGGTGTGAGTCGTCCCTGAGAATGTTCCTCACTCTTCTAAGGCAGCGAGCCCTAGGGAGGTCATCTAGTGGTATCAGGGAACAGCCCATGGTGTTTTGTGCTGTGCTCCCCACTCTCTGTAATGTCTTTCTATCCACGGCTGTCAAGTCAGCATACCACACCATAATGCAATATGCAATTCTTATTTTTTTCTTTCTTTTAATTTTTAATTTTTTTACTTTTCTTTTTTCTTTTCTTCACCTTCTATTTTTTTCTTGTTTATTTTTCTAGGTTTGAATTAGATATTAATATTATAAATCTTTAATAAAATTATTTTAAAAACATTTAAGTCAAATAATCCAGAACTATGTATTCAAAATGTTAATCTTAGATTTATATGCCTTCAAAATTTAAGTAGCTATTGAAACAATTCAGCTTTTGTCTTTCTAAATTTAATGTAGTTATATTTTATTAAACTTTTTTACAGTTAAAACAATGACAGATGTTATGTCTGTTACATTCTACTGTATCAATGAATTCTTTGGTATATCAGAAATGTTTAATTTTACCTCTTTAAGATTCACTGGTTGAGCAAATATACGAGCAGAATCCTTTTCTTGCAGCTGGTCCAGTACTGAACGCAATAATACAGTAAATGGAGTCAGCTGAAGCTCCATGGCAACCTGTTCCACTTTGATCTGCACAATGAAAGACAATTATAATCTATCTTATCATCAAAATACGATCACTGACTACTTTGCTGCTATAATAAATCAAGATTAAAGCTCAAACCTATTAAAACTACACATAGTAATAAATTATACCATTGTAGTGACACTTTTCCAATGAAGTTATAGGTAGGAGGAATATGCATATGTGCATAATTTTATAATAACACAGGAAAATAGATAACATGAATTAATTGCAGAAATTATTTATTTTACATTTACTTGGTCAGTTTGGATTTAATTACATGCTTTGTAATGTACTTGATCATTTAACAAATTCAACTGTGATGTTTACTAATAAAGATTGTTAAACCTGGTAAGAGGCAAACTGACATAGGAAGTACATCTGACATGTAACTATAATGCTCTCTTAAAAGATTCGTAAGCATCACCCTACTTATCCTTAGTATTATTAAAAAGGAGAGAATATAATTTTTTTAGTTTGATTTTTAAAGCTATCAATTCTAAAATATAACAAAAAAATAACCATGCAATAATAATTATATATTGAATATTCAGATTTCCCCTCCTTTCCCAGCAAGTAATTATGTTTTTCTACAATTTTTTTTTTAAATGATTTAGCAGATATGATTCATCATTAATATATAGTATATATTGATCAAAGAAGAATGGTTCTTTCCTTCTTTCTTTGAAAATAGATTATTAAAATATTTATTAAGCTTAACCAAAATTCAACTTCATTAGAATTATATATATTAAAGCAAACTTAATTCTCTAAGTAGCAATCCTTTACTGTTGGGGTAAGCAACATTATGCAAAATATAGAAAGGAAATCAGAAATAATTAGCCAAATAAATACCAATGTAATTATACTTCCTCATATTTTAATAACTTTGCAAACCATCCCTGAATCTACTAGGTCCATATACCAATTCATACATTGTTTTTGTTTTGTTTTTTAAACTTCTGACCTTCTTGAGGATCTTATTAATTCCAGCCATGACTTCTACTTCCTCTATTTCTCAGCTAATTCACATTCTTAATTACAAGGAGTTTCTGTATAACAACTGCTTTAGACATGAACCAAGCATTATAGTTATGATGGTGATGAAAACAGTAGCTTTGCAATCATTGCCTACATTTAGATTTTCCCAGCATTTATCACATTTACCATTACTGTCAGTTAGTACACATTGTTCTGTGCCTTACCCATTCCCCCCGCCCCCCAAAGAATAGACAGATCACTTAAACAAGCTATCACAACCTGACAATACAGCACATCCCTAAAAATACTAACTTCCTTAACTGGTTGGCAGTGCCTAAAATTAACAATTAATCAGTTTCACACTAAAGGCTTTTGTTAGGTTCCTAGGGACCTAATGTTTCCTAATTGCTTAGTTTCAATGTATATTCCTTGCTGTCTTCTAATTCAATCCTCTCCAATGAATGTAAACACAAACATTAATTCTATTTTTGCTAATTATCACAGCATTGCAGTAAGCATTCCAAAGGGTGGAGAGTGGGGAAAAGATGCTGTAAGATTTTTTTCCTTTTTACTTGTTGAGTAAAACTTATATACGAGGTTAGTTCTGAAAGCCTTCCTGGCTATATTTAGCTGACATGGCCATTTAGGTTTCTATCCTTCTGATGCTATATAGCAAAGGAAAATTGAAATAAAATCCTAACAACAGTTGTGGTCATGTGTTTTTTACTTAATTACCACTTTGTTAATGACTGAGTTGCTGGTTCCAATTACAGTCACTTATGTAGACATCTGTAGTTAACTAACAATATGATCTTTATTCACTCTTTATATTACCAAATCACCTCAATATATTTCTTTTATACTGGTCACTCACTTTTGTTTTCAATTTATGTTAAATACTTTCATTGTTAATTTTATCTAGTTTTGGTTTACCAGACACAAACTTACATAATCTATTTCTATTCATTCAACGTACTATTCAGCTTCTCTTTTAAGCCATACCCAATTCTCCTTTTCTAATAATACAATGGACAGAAGCACACTCTTATATTAATTTCATATTCTTTTAATATTATTCCTCATAACAAACTAATAATTTTTATCAACATTTTCATGTCTTATTTTTTTCATCTGTTTTCTCGCTTGGTAAATTTTACCAAGATACATAAATTCCTATCATTGCTCTAGTTTTCCACTATGTATATGTAATTTTAATTGCATTTTCCATATCAAATGCAGCTACTTTGCTTTTCAATTGTTTTTCAGATCAATGCTTTACACAATCTAACTTCCGCTAAAGATAATTCAGGTTTTAGTCAATACCACACCTTGTCTGCATACAAAAGTATACATACATTCATTTCCTAAAACCAGAATATCTCTAATTAATCATCAAAATATTTTTATGCATTTATAAACAAACAGCCAGGGAACATTACAGATCCTTGGTTCAATGTTAAATTATTTACTAATCATCCTATTTACAGTATCTACATCAGGGGTGTCAAACTCAAGGCCCGTGGGCCAAATCCGGCCTGTGGAGTGTTTAAATATGGCCCACAGGGCTGCCCTGGAAACAGCCAAGGACTGGCCCACAGTGCTTCTGCCAGCAAAAATGGAGCTTTGGGGAGTCGCGTACTCTGTTTTCGCTGGCAGAGGATTGCAGGAGGCTGTCGCAGCTGAAAACAGAGCTCGGAAGCCCGTTTTCACTATCAGAGTACTTGGGCCACCACCTGCGCCCTCAACGAGTGACATCGAGCCAGCCTGGCCACACCCACCCCAGCCCCCCGAGGTCAAACACAACCCTGATGCGTCCCTCAATGAAATCGAGCTTGACAGCCCTGACCTACATGCAAACTGTACATCTACCATATACTGCTCTTATTTCATTTAGCCACCAACCTGCATTTCCATATACGGGAAAACATCTCAAAATTCAAGTCTAGTTACTTTATATGCTTTCCCTGAATTAACGAACACACAATCATCTCTGTCATATTCACATACTAGCAGGATACCCATGGTTCGCTATGTGATCGGACAAATTTTTAGGGAGGAAAATAAGGGGGGAAAATCATGCCTCTGCCTACCAGCATCCATTGGTATTCATCTGGCTAGCATCCTGTCAGTGTGTGAGAGTTCAGAGGTATTTTGAAACTCAAACAATATTTGCTTTGTGAGCAAGGAGGCAGCAAGGAGCCTGGGCATGGCTTAGCTCAACTGTTCTGTAGTAAAGCTGTTTGTGCTGTGAAAGTAAAACTGAAACAGAAACTCCTCTCCTCTGCTTGTGTTTTGCATTTGGAAGAGATTTCTTTTCAGGTGGGATGGGGGGATTAGAACTCCTTAGCATCAGTGTGTTAATAATAATATAAGGAGTACTAATGCTCCGATGGTCTTTTCGAAAAATCCTTTCTTAGTGAGCACCTAGAAGCCAAGAGGAACATACGTGCCAAATTTCAAGTTTGTAGACTTTACAGTTCTGTAGATTTTGTGATGACTCATGAGTGCTTTTTCGCTTTTATATATATAGATAGATTTCGCAATGATTTCCTGAATGCAAAAATCTGGTTGCATGACCCTGCCTGGCATAAATAATGCTGTACTTTGTATGCTTGTTCATTGTCATCTCCATCTCCTACCTTTCTGTTCAGAATTCTGCCCAGCACTATTCCAGGAACTCTTACTAAGACCCCTATACTTCTGAATTTATTCATTATATTTCCATTTTTACAAGTGAACAGTAATGGTATTCTTTCAAGTGTCAGGAAGAAATGAAATCATCACATGCCTGTTGAATATATTGCATAGACATCCATTAAGCAAACTGTACTAGCATTTAATATTTCTCCAATACTTGCAATCTTAAAACTTCTAAACATTTCCACAGCACTTATGATTTATCTTTTATGTTTACTTTCCTACATTTCTTCTGCCTTTTTAATTCTTAATAATTCTTTTCCTTCCTTGATTAAATTCTTTGTAATTTCTTGACTCTATTACGTAAGCATTACTTTTGCATGCTGCTTTTTCTCATCCATGGCTTCTTCATCTATCTATTATACTTTTTCATATTTTTACCAGCATAACTGCATATACTTCTATGGTACTATATTTCTTTTCACTCTGCATCAAGTAGTTTCTATAACTTCTTTCCTTATGCCCATTTTCCATTCATCCTGTTTGCAGATTACCCAGGTTTCTAATACTTTTTATACATGATCAATTCCTGCAATAATTTATTTCCATTTTTGCTTTTTTACTTATTTCCTTTTCTTTTCTTCTATCCCTTCTATCCAGTTTTGACATACAAATACATACAAAATGGTCTTTCTACATTCAAAACTTTTCACCATCCTTGCATTTTTCATTAATTCTCTTAACATTTCATTAAAAAATCATTATTCATGTAGTTTATACTTATACCCATTCCTTTCCCATGCATATGTATAGAAGACTAATGATTCAAATATAAATTCAAAAGAGATGACCTTTTATAAACAGTCACACATTAGTCATAATTCTCATTCCTTTTGGACCAAACAGCTCAATCATGTAACCTGCACTTGTTCTAACTACGCTAAATTAGAATCATTTTTTTTCTTTTTAGAAAGATAGAATTCTCGACAACTTTGCAATTCATGAAAGAAGCTAGGTTATGGGTAAAAATAAAGAATGAAAAGGGGAAAACAAAAAGTTTAAAGAAAAATAGGAAAATGAACTGCAATTTATAGTGCAGCTAAATTAATAGGTTAGTATGGTTGCTCAACAATGAGACACTAATGAAGTGGGCAGGGCAGTGCCTGCATTTTCTGTGTCATTTGAGAAGAGCATGTCTTCCTAACTCTTTTCCTTACCACTTTCTGTAGAGGGACAATTGAAAGCTTACTGTTATACTGTATTACTGTTTGGTTTGGAAGAATTACTGCTTCAGACAGGAAGGCTATTCAGAGAGTGGGAGTGGTAAGGATGGCAGAATTTATTTATTTATTATTTTATTTAATTAAACTTTTATACCGCTCCCTCTCCCAAAAAGGGACTCGGGGCGGTGTACAGCCTACTAAAAACACATAATAAATACTCAATAAATACAATTAAAATAAATTAAACCAAATTGATCCGGCTGTCTAACCCAAAAATAGAGTTAAAAATTAAAAACTAATAAAACCCCGATTAAAATTAAGTTAAAAAACTAAAAATACAGTTACTGGGCCAGGCCAGCCTGTTGAAAAAATAGGGTTTTCACTGCGCGCCGGAAGGTCAGAATATCCGTCATAGCCCGTATCTCCGGGGGGAGATCATTCCAAAGGGAGGGGGCTCCCACAGAGAAAGCCCGAACCCTCGGGGCCGTCAACCGACAACGGCCGGGCGGCGGTACCCCGAGGAGGGCAACCCTGTGGGAGCGTACTGGGCGGCGGGAGGTTGATGATGGCAGCAGGCGGTCCCGTAAGTACCCAGGTCCCGAGCCATGGAGCACTTTAAATACTGTCAGTACCACCTTGAATCGAATCCGGAAGGCCACAGGAAGCCAGTGCAGCCTGCGGAGAAGCGGTGTAACGTGGGAGCTCCGAGGAGCACCCACGATCACCCGCGCGGCTGCATTCTGGACCAGCTGCAGCCTCCGGAGACTCTTCAAGGGGAGCCCCATGTAGAGAGCATTGCAATAATCCAGGCGGGAGATGACGAGGGCGGAAGTGACTGTGCGAAGTGCGCCCAGATCCAGAAAGGGCCGCAACTGGTAAATCAGACGAATCTGATAGAAAGCCCCCCTGGCGACGGCTGCAATATGTTCTTCTAAAGACAGCCGTACGTCCAGGAGGACACCCAAGTTGCGCGCCCTTTCCACGGGGGTCAAGACCTCTCCCCCCACGGCCAGCGAAGGAACCAGCTGGCTGTATCTGGGCGCAGGAAACCACAGCCACTCGGTTTTGGTCGGGTTGAGACGAAGCCTGTTACGACCCATCCAACTCCGCACGGCCTCCAGGCATCGGGACATCACTTCGACGGCTTCGTTGGGGTGGCCCGGGGTGGAGATGTACAGCTGAGTATCGTCAGCGTACTGATGGAACTCCACCCCGAAGCCACGGATGACCTCACCCAGCGGCTTTACATAAATGTTGAACAGCAGGGGCGAGAGCACCGACCCCTGAGGCACCCCACATCGTAGGGGCCTCGGGGCCGATCTCTGCCCCCCCGTCAACACAAATTGCGAGCGGTCGGAGAGGAAGGAGGCGAACCACCGCAACACGGTGCCTCCCACCCCCAACCCCTCCAACCGCTGCAATAGGATACTGTGGTCGACAGTATCAAAAGCCGCTGAGAGATCTAACAGGACCAGGACAGAGGAACAACCCCTGTCCCGGGCCCTCCAGAGGTCATCCACCAACGCGACCAACGCCGTCTCCGTGCTGTGCCCGGGCCTGAAGCCCGATTGGAGGGGGTCAAGATAACTCGCTTCATCCAGGTACTGCGGGAACTGACGTGCCACCACACTCTCAACAACCTTCGCAACAAAGCGAAGGTTGGAGACAGGACGATAGTTAGATAACAATGCTGGGTCCAGGGACGGTTTCTTGAGGAGGGGCCGCACCACCGCCTCTTTCAAGGCGGCAGGTAACAGCCCCTCTCTCAAGGAAGCGTTTATAATACCCTGGAACCAGCCTCGTGTCACCTCCCGAGTGGCCAAGACCAGCCAGGAGGGGCACGGGTCCAGCAAACAGGTGGTGGCATTCAGTCCCCCCAGTATCCTGTCCACGTCCTCCACAGTAACAGGATCGAACTCAACCCAATTGACCGCACCGATATCCACCCCCGCCCCCCCGCCCGGAGATGCCCAGTCGGAGTCCAGCTCGTCCGGATCTGAGCGATTTTGTCCTGCAGAAACCTAGAAAACTCCTCAGCCCGTCCCTGATTTATTTAGAAGTTCACTTCCTTCTATCTAGGACACAGCATATAAGCAATGCTTAACCAGAGTCTGCAATATTGTCAGAGATACTACATATCCTCTCCATGACCAGTTTTCTTTATTACCTTCTGGGAGAAGGTTTCATTTTTCTGAAGCAGAACAACAGATTCTGTAATAGCAATAGCACTTAGACTTATATAGTGCTTCACAGCAGTTTACAGAATCAGTATATTGCCCCCAACAATCTGGGTCCTCATTTTACTGACCTCAGAAAGATGGAAGGCCAAGTTAACCTTGAGATGGTCAGGATTGAGGGAATCAAACTTCTGGCAATGTGAGCAATCTTAGCCTGCAATACAGCATTCTAACCACTGCGATATCAAGGCTCTTAATAGCTTTGTACCATATAGTATCAATTGTGTTAACTCTGAAGACTCTTTTTTTCGCTATGTATTCAAGATGGATTGTGACTAATGTATATATAAAGTATACGTGTATATTATCTTATCTTATAAATTACCTTTTTCTGAATAGTTTTTTGAATAGTTTTTTATTCATTTCCAAAACTTTGTTGAAGGGGAACGTGAGGTTACAGCATTTGTTTTATACGAAGTACTCTTCAGACTTTTAGATTTAGATTCAGAATTTGAATGAGACTAAAAACAGAACTGTTCAGACATTAACACAGATAGAAATAATAAATGGATTTCTGAAAAAAGACTTCTGTGCTATTTTTAAAGGACCAAAAGGATGCTGATTATTAGAAAATAATGCTGTCACAATAATTTGCCTATTTTTTATTTACAATTTAATCAATTTTAACAACAATGTTCAAGCTAACTTTTGGGAGATTACATATTTATCAAATTCTCTCCACAATAAAATGAACAATTCACCTAGTTCTTTCCAACTAGTTAGTTCACAGTAATTGGAAACTCTATACAAACACTGGTAAAGCAAAACACATGTAAACTGAGCCTGCCAGCCTATCTGAGCAACTCTATAGAAGTACTTCTTGGACTTGTATTTGGGCAGAATGAGTATCATAGATGTACATTTGCTGTATAAGAAGACATGGGGCAGAGTGATTGGAAAGCCTAGATAAATTATACACTTTCCAAATTGCTACAGTCAGGGCAAATACTGATGTTTTTCTATAGCTCCAAACCTTAAAATAACAGATTATGTTTTATAAATATTCTAATTGTTTCAGAAATGCAAAAGAACACATGGCTCAGCCTTTCTCTAATGGAGTTATTCCTTCAGAAATGCTCCCTATTATGATTATTACTAATACTCAGGCTTTAAAAGTATGGTAATTAGATACAGTATAAAAAGAAAAGAAAAAATATATATTAAAAATAGTCTTGGTTCTTTATGGAATGAGCAAAATTAGCCTACTTTCACAAAGGCATCAATTGACTTTGTATCTGTTAATAGAAAAAAATACTGCTTCTGCTATGGCAGAAGCACTTAAAGAACAGATATAATCCTTGGACTTGCTAGAAGGGGTAAAAGAGGCAGTGCAAGAACACACAAGCAATTATTTCTAGAAAGTGATTAAACGTAATCCAATACTGCTATCCTTTCCTTCCACCATCCTAGATGATATAATTCTCACTACGGTGCTTGCTATTACTGTAGATATTTTGTAAAAGGAAAAATAAAATATCTCCCATTACAGGAAGAACAGCCCTATCATTTCCATTCACTGCCAAGTGAAACTTAGGGTATGTAAACTCAGACAAAATCGTCAACAGCTTTATATACCTGTTCTCTTTTTAATTTTTCACGTTTTCGTATAAGCTCTATCAATAACCGTGCTCTTTCAAGATCATGACGGAGTCTTTGCCAGTACTTCAATTTCTCTTTTAAGGCTTGTGTTTCTTCATCATCTTCCCTCTTAAGAAAGAAAAAAAACATGTATTTGTTAGTTTAATTGAAATATTAAGTAGCTATTAACTCTGTTGCAAAAACAACTGTTAGTACGTTTTGCCCATAGTACAAAATTATGTGCAATGCTTTTTCTTCATGTAAAACACAGCATCTCAATTTTGTATTTACACTTAATTTAATTCACATATTTTACTCCTTGTATAAAATATAAGCATTCACATAATTTATGTTATTCATAATTACAGTGGTCCTAGATAATTGTACCCATATATTATTAACTCAAATATGCCAAATATATGAAGTAAGGAAATAAAGGTACCTGTTGTGTGTTTCTTTGTGACTGCAAGCTGGACTGTAGTCTTCTCAATAAAGGAACACCATTTCTGGACAATCTTTTAAGTAGCCAATAACTATGGACTCTTTCTACAAATTGCTTCTTTCGCTGAATTGCCACCTGATTCATAATTTTATTTAATCTGAAACAGGAAAGACATAGCAATATTTTCAAATAAAACACTAAACATATTTTTAATTATAAATCTACCTAGATTTTGTTTCAGAAATATTCTACTATATGAATATCTTCACATGGTTCTATATCCAAAGAACAACTTTGAACAAAGATACTTGTTTTTTCAATTATTTTTTTAATATTGGATACTTGTGTCATAAATTATTGGTAGAAATCCCTTTAGGTTTAAAAGATTTATCGTATATTAAAGAAGAATGCTAAACAAACATGGTAATATTTTTGGCATGCGGTTACAATTATTTAAGTTCAGAATACTATTATCAGTTACACAGAAACTACAAAATCTGATATATCACATTATTTAATTCTTTTGTACTCTGAAGTATTTAGTCAGATCTACAGAGGAAGTTTATATAACACTTAAACACTTTATATAAAAAAACCTTCAATAAATAAATGACACATTTCATTACAATGTATTAATTGAATTTTTACCACTTTATTACCATTAGATAATGCAGATCTGCATAAAGTTCACAATACTTAAATCAATTAAATTCATTTATTTTTGAAAGACCACAGGTTCATACATATTTGTCAGTCACTTTTATTATTTATTTATTAGATTTGTAAGGTGCCTATATCACCCATCAAGTCACTTTAATTCATGAAACCTTCATAGCATCTTCTTGACCTCCTAGAGCAAGGGGCTTCAAACTTGGCAAGTTTAAGACTTGTGGACTTCAACTCCCAGAATTCCTGAGCTAACATGACTGGAGGAGAAATTCTGGGAGTTGAAGTCCACAAGTCTTAAAGTATCAAGTTTGAAGACCCATCCTAGAGATTAATTTTCAACTGATAGATGAGTTATGCAACTGGCTATCTAGCTTGATACATCCTCTAGTTCTATCATTATTCTAATCTTATTTGCTTCATCTAAGTACTAACAGGTCCACTATATTTCCTGCTGTTATTTCTCAGTATAAACTGAATTACATAATAAAGTATTCTATTTGCAAAAAAAGGTACAATAAAAACACAAACTGGGAGCAGAGATCATTATAGATGAATACTAAAAACTGATATTAAAACACACTTATAAGAAATAGGCTTTATACACTTGTGTAAATAAATGAAAAAAGATCTAACCATCCATCCATCTCTTCCCTTCAGAGTATGGTTCCCCAAATAATAACTCATGCTATTTGTGAAGGGTGAGCATTTTCCATTAATTTAATATGATATTGAGAATTCCAGTCTAGAGGAAACTTGGCTACCAGAATAAAGTGTATTTGCTCCTCCAATCTCTTATTATAATGCATTGTGAAACCCTATATCCCTTCTTAGTTTCACTGGGCTTAATAATTTAACACTGTCTACAGATACATATTAAGTCCTGAGCAATATTTATCTTACAATATAGGAAGTACAGGTTTTTTTAAAAAGTAAATTGCAAATTGTCTTTATTTGAGAAACAGTACAATTATTATATTTTAGCTTGAAAGTCTTCCTTATTAGTCCACGACATTCAGAATGGAAATTTTCAACAGGACAACATTCTAAGTAACATTTAAAATAACAAGCCTTGCTCCTGATGAAGTGTATTCCAACTGCAAGAATTTTATAAATTTGTAACGTGAAAGTACAAGATTGTTTTATTTTAACACACTTTAAGTCAGAGCTGCCTGACATATTCATATTAGTTAATCATTATTGTTTAATACGTAGTTCCATAAACATTTTAAAATATACTTAAATTCTTAATAGTAAATTATCCAGAACACATATATTCAGGAAAATGTTCTGAAGTTACAGTTATGTTAAACATAATCTGAAAATTGTTAGAAATCAAGGATACATCATAATATACTGTAATTCTACATAGCTTATTCCTAACTTCAAAGTATGGCCTGCCAGAAAGGGAACAAACTATAGATCAAGTATCAAGCTAAATAAACTACAGAAATAATTTGTTTTGCTTAAATATAAGTCATGGACAAGGAATAAAGTACATTAGCTAAACTTGTCTGTTTCATAGTTTATAAGCTTGTACTTGAAGTTCACTTAAGTTCTAGAAGCATTTTGGAAGTTTGAAGAGTTAAATGTATATTTAAGATATAAGACACAATAAGAACAAACAATATTTGTTTTCCAAATAGCCAGACTATGCAATGCCAATGATAGGATTATGGAAACTGTTTTAGGATTATGGAATAGGATTATGGAAGCTGTATTAGGATTATGGAATAGGATTATGGAAGCTGTAAAATATGTAAAGGCCAAAATTTTGTTTCTTCTTAGCAAGCACACAAAATGCAATACAACTCCCTTCTTTCTCCCTAAGATATGCCTGCAATTTGAGTAATACCTTAGAAACTAATATCCTTCTGCAATCACTTTAAGACTGAAAGAACTCTTGTTCAAAAATGTGTTTTTAAAAGCAGCATATTACTAAAATCAATTATACAGAAGAAAATATGTAATGCTTCACCATATAGTTTATTAAACAAAATTGAATAATTCCAAATAGCTGGAATAGGCAGCTGAACAATGACATAATCAAAGTATGCATGATTTCTTTCATGAAATATGGACAAGGAAAAATCAAAACATTAGGGTCAGTTTTAAGCTGACTGAAAGAAAATTTAGTAGAAAAGAAAAGACTTCCTCTCACACTATATAATTAACTTGTGAAATTCATTACAATCAGACGTGATTACGGTCACTCATTTGGATGGTATTAAAACAAGAGAGGATAAAGGCACGAAGAACAGGTCTATCAAGGCTTTTAAGTCTTGAAAAGACAGTGCTACTTCCAGATTGGAAATAACATGCCTTCAAATACCCAATGAAAAGAAACAACAGGACGGGATTATGTTCCTACCTCTGGCTTGCATAGCTTCAGATTCAAAGGCAAAAAGATGCTCTGGAGCATGATTGGGCACTCACACAGCAACTCCTTAAAGAGCTGGATTGTTTCCCAGGATCATGTAGCTATTCTTTGCAGCTGCAGCATTATCCAAAGAAAAATCTTTATTTTAATGAGTTACAGACAGGTGCTACATATGCAAATCCACATACTCCAGGGCAACTTTCTGCCTTTGAAACATAAACATTGCATAGCCTAATACATATCTAGCAGTCATTCTCAATTAATCACCAGGCTTACCTATTCCAAATCAGCACAAGGAGAACAAATGAAAACCATTTATGACTGAAATGTATTGCTAAAGTAAGATCTAAGAGAATGACCATTTCTCACTTCCTTTAACTGTTAATGATCTGGGACCTTTAGTGTATCTTGTCCTGAAAAAGCCTATTAAGCATTAATTTTTGCTCCTCATTAATAAGTTGGTAACACTAACAACTGCAAAAAAAAATTAGAAAAATATTTTCTTACCTCTGGGGAGGGATACAGGGAGCAGATACTGCAGGCATAACTGCACATGTTTCAGTTAGTGTTTTCTTTGATTTTTTAGCTTTTTTTCTGATCCTTGATGTAGACCTGGTTTTAGCCATGCCCTCCTTTCGGTAGAGGCCATTTTTCATTTCAGCTTCTCCATAAATATTCAGAGGCCTCCGAACAGATCCTGGTGGTGTATGTATATCACAATATGCAGTTTTTTTCACTGAGAATGTTGTGCCTCCACCAGTTAATTCTTTCACGGGTTCCATTTTCATATACAAACCAGCTTTTTGAGCGCATGTAACATGGAATGCTGTGTAACAGTTTGCTTTGTGGCACTGAATACAGGCACCAACACCTTTCTGTTTACAGAGGTAGCATGTTAACTTCCATCGGGCAGGGGGAATGTTTTTGACTCCATCTATTGGCTCAATAAAAACTGTATTGGCAAATCCAACCTCTGGAATCCAAAGAGCACACACAACATGTCCCCACCGATCATCGTCAGTCTTTTTAAAGGCACCTCCTTTGTTTGGACACAGTACACAGTCTACAGGCCTTGAACGGGATTGCAGACATTGCCTGCAAAGCCACTGGCCCTCAGGTATATATGGCACCCCGTAACACTCCTGATGCACAGCTAAATTACACATGTCACAAAAAAGAATCACATTGCTGTTCTGACATTCTCCATCCATGCAAATACAACAAACTGCATCTTCATCAATTAAAGACTGATGTTCACCCTGTTTTTGAGTCTCGCAGTAAGACTCTTTTTCAAAACGGTCCATAAGAAATTCAAACATATTTTGTGATACAACCGAGACTCCATCACTTTTTCGCTTCTCGTTGATTATTTCTAACCATGCATAATCTTCTTCATCCATATCGTATTCCACTTCATTATCTAGTTCTTCTGAGGACTTTTCAATGAATTTATAGTAAGTTGGAGGTCTACGAGGTGCAGAAGGCGGGCTATATTCAACAACATGCACTTTTGGTTCTGGAAGAGTACTTGTAGTGGGTGGAATGCCATGTGTGTTTGGAAGAGTTTCACTTTTCTTTTTTACTTTATTGTTTCTGTGCCTCTTTGCTCTCAGACAGATTAGTGGCCTCTCACTATTTTCTTTATTGCTGTTGCATTCACTTAATTCTTGGGCTGTAAGATCATCTTCCAATATAATCTCTAAGGGTTCAAAGATACTGATTCGGTGTAAGCGACCTTCAATTTCTATTTCTACCATCCTCTGCGCTTGGGCATAGGTTAAGGTTTCTCTCGTAGGGGACCGTTTAATACTGCATGGAGAAGAAGAGTGCCGTGCTGAAGATACTCGATGACATCTTCCTTTCCTCCTCATTTGGTAATGATTACCTACAATTTAAAAGAGTGATTGTTAAAACAGTAAGCTTGAACTGTACTATGAAAACAGATAAGTTTACTTTTTTTTGTCTTGAAGGTAAGGTATTTTTGAAAAATATGCACTAAAAAACAAAACACACAACTTAAAATGAATAATTATGAATAATTATGAATAATTACTGTTATACAAATACAGTAATCAATTTATAAGTAATCAATATTACTATCTACCTTTCTCCGACATTAGAAACATATTCCTATATTATAGGAACAATTCTGAGACAAAATGAATAGAAAATACTGCTTTAATTGAAAAAAATGATCTGAAGATAAAAGTTCACTCATACTATAATTATCTTAAAATTATTAAGCAACTTATTCTAAAATTCTTACTTTTAAAAACTCATTTACAGAAATCCACAATTAGTTTTGTCTTCCATGTCATAGAACTATAGAGGGCTAGAAGAGACTTTGGAGGTCTTCTGCCCAAAGCAGGAGTCTTATACCATACAGGACAAATAATTGTCTGATCTTCTCTTGAAACTCTCTAGCAATGGAGCACTCACAACTCCTGGAGGCAAATTGTTCCTCTGATTGTTTTCACTGTCAGGAAATGCCTCCTTAGTTCGACATTGATTCTCTCTCTGAGGAGGTTCCACCCATTGCCTGTTCTCAGGTGCTATGGAGAACAAATCAACACTTTCTTCCCTTCCTTCAATTACTGGAAGATGGCTAGGCCTTCTCTTTATTAGGCTAGACATAATAGTTCCCTTAGCTGTTTATTGTACAATTTAGCCTAAGTAAATAAGAATTCATGATTTCAATGTAACTTTATTGTTCCTATTCTATGTGGATTAGGTTTCCTTTTTCTGTGAAATTCTCAAATACAAAACTATGTATTGTGTAACATGAATAGTACATTGCAAAATGCTGATATAGATATTAAATACAACATTTATATTATTTCATTTGCTGATAACTACAGATGTATATTTTATACTATGCTGTTTGTGGATTATTCTGAAGAAAAGCCATTGCTGTGGTTACTTCTTTGACTCAGTTCTATGACTGTAAAAGAATTAGAGATGTTTTCCCCATACCGTATTAATGATTAAATTAATGTAGATAATTTATATTTGGATGGTTGATGTTATAGTAAAGGAATTCTGCTGAAAAAAAATCATTGTTTAATGCAGATTTCAGTCAGACAAATTGTGAAAAGTTGAGAGTCCATAGGCTATTATTCCTATGATGAATAGCTGGATAAGTTGTACATTATCTGAATACTTTGTAAAAAAAAACTTTTACAAATACTACAAATCAAATCTTTACTATTTAATCTAAATGCATTACTTCCAGTAAATAATTTTGAAAATCCAGAATTTATAACACTCAAGGCATGAAATCTCTTCTATATTATTAGACTCCACTGGTAGTTCAGCATTCTAATTATTATACCTGGAATAAAATATATCCTCTTCAGAAACAATTGAGAAAAATATCTTGAATAGTAATTGACCAAATAGTAACTTCTAATAATGATATAGACCCCTATTTCTTTTCATGTTCTCAGATCATATTATGTTGTTGCATTTAATTTTCAGTCTGTCTTGCTCATACATGACAGCAGCTCAAGTAACATCAGAAATTGTCCATGGAAGATTTCCATTCCCAAAAGTACAGTGGGAGGAAATTATCTTTGTTGCAATTGATTTCTTATACACACAGAGGTGTTTAAAAAAAAACCTGGAAACCTTTTCATGAAAAGAATTAAAAATGGCAAGAAAAATGAAGCAAGATCTCATATATATGGTGGGAATTGGTGTAGGTATTTGGGGGCATGAAAACTTTAAATGAAATTCCATTGAATCAATCAGAATTCATTTTTTTCTGATTTTTTCTGGAAAGTTTCGCTGACGCAGTTGATTCTATTTTAGCAAAAGTGCAATATAGGACAAATGATAATCCTTATGTACCACACATATATTATGTATTCTATTTGGAAAAATTGTACTGTAATATGGAGTAGATTAGTATTGAAGTATACATGTAAAATGTATAAACATGTAGAAAAATAATTGATGTTTGGACCATTCTGATCAAGAATACTCAGATAAAAACTATACATATCTATAGAGCTCTGCTACTCCCAGTTAATTCCCCTCTCAATCTTTAGAATATGGATATATAGTCGTCAAGAACACTGAAGGACATTTGTCTAGAGCTCTCTTACACCAATAAACCAAGGAACATGAGCAAATAGAATAAAATAAATTGGTGAAGAGTAGGGAATGAAAAAGAAGAAGGGGACGACAAGAGAATGAGATGGCTGGATGGAGTCACTGAAGCAGTAGGTGTGAGTTTAAACCGATTCCGGAGGATGGTAGAAGGTCTGGAGGAACATTGTACAGTCGCAATGGTTGGACATGACTTCGCAATTAACAACAAGGGAATGAAGCTCGATAGGATTTTATTCCCAAGTATAAAGATGCTGTACACATTTAGCAAAGAATCATGTTTTCTGATTACAAATAAGCAAAACCATAAAATGTTAGGAGGAAAATGTATTTGTTTTCACGTATCTTCTGTTCCAAATGAATTACCAATACACACTATAAAATACGTTTAAACCTTTATTCTTCAACTGTTCGGTTACCATAATTTAAGAGCTGTCAATAAATTAATCTTTTCACTGGAACTGCATTTCTGAATCTTGGCAACTTGCGATGTGTCTTTCAAATTGAACTCTCAGAATTCTACACACATCTTTTAAGTTGAAAAAATTGAGAAACATTGCAGTGGTATTTTTTAGGAAGATACTGGATAGTCGTCTACTGGGAACGAATCCTGCAAGTGTTCAAGGACCGGACTTCTAAATTCCATCTGTCTAAAATGTATACTTTTTCCTGTAAGGATTTATATCAGGATGCATGTGCAAACTATGTCTTAAATCATAGTACTAGTTTTTCTGAATGACATTAATTTATGCTCATAATTTACTCAGATTAGGATCTCAATTTCTTTCTACTTTTCAAACTCATTATAAAACTTTACTAAAAAACATAGGATCCTAAAACACAGTTAACCATATAACTTTTTAAAATTAGTTTTTGAAAGCATTCCTATCATAGTAATGCATAATACCAATTACTGTAGAATAGCTAAGCAATCAATAGCAATAGCACTTAGACTTATATATCGCTTTATAGTGCTCTACAGCCCTCTCTAAGCGGTTTACAAAGTCAGCATATTGCCCCCAACAATCTGGGTCCCCATTTTACCCAACTGCACCACAGAGGCTCCTATAAAGCTGTTATAGACTAAAAATGTATTTTTAAACAGTATATATTTTAAGTGAAATTATATTAAAATAAGAAATATTAGTATGTGCAGAGTTCCATAGAATTAAGATTTATTCTATGACTATTTTATATATATATCCATATGTACAACAGTGTATTTACAAACCTTGCATCAAAATAAATATTTACAAAACTCCAAAGTTGTTAGGATTTACTTAAAAGTTATTTTTAAAATAGCATCTTATAGCCAAGTTTAGTTTCTACCCAAAAACTGTAATCTTATTCTGTGAATAATTATATACAACTTTAAAAGTATTTGTTACAAACAGCAATTTGGAATATAACTTTATGCTTGTAAAATACAATATAAGATTTCATCAGGTTTCACTCTGAAATACAAACCGTACTATAATTCATCCAAACATTTATTTCTTAACAATCTTTTATGGTAGGCCGTTATTATAATTTTATAGCCAATAAGACAGATATCCCAGATATATGCATGCAGACATACTCCGAGCAGGTAATCTTCGACTTACAACTATTTAAAGTTACAATGGCAGTGAAAAAGGTGACTTATGACTCACTATTTTTCATACTGAACGACCACTGCAGCATCTCCATGTGATCAAAATTCAGATGCTTGGCAACTGGTTCATACTTATGACAGTTGAAGTATCCAGGGGTTTTGTGATCACCTTTTACAACCTTCTGACAAGCAAAATCAATGGGGAAGCCAGATTGACTTAATATCAGATTGACTTAATATATTGACTTAATATCAACTTAACAACTGCAGTGATTCATTTAACAACAAGAAAGGCAAGAAAGGTCCTAAAATGAAGTAAAACTTACTTAACAAATGTCTCACTTAGCACCAGAAATTTTGGGCTCAATTGTGGCTGTAAGTCAAGGTCTACTTGTAGAACATAAACTATATCAACTTCAGAGAATTATTAAATCAGACATTCTGTCATAATTATTTCAGACAACAAACAGATACAGTTGAATTCAACATAATAATCAAGTTGCAGCAATAACAGCCAACACTTCTTGCAACTGAAATTATTTATTTAGATCCTGCTTTTTACAAATAACCCAAGTCAGTGAAGATATCCAAAATACCTTCCTCCTCCTATGTTCCCTGTGGAATGAATTGGACAAAGTGACTGGTCCAGGGCCCCACAGCTGGCTTTCATGGCCAAGGCGGGACCTGAACTCTGGTCTTGTGCCTGCTTTCTTAAACACTAGACCAGGGGTCTCCAACCTTGGCCACTTTATGACTTGTGGACTTCAACTCCCAGAGTTCCTCAGCCAGCTTTGCTTAGAGTTCCTCAGCCAGCTTTGCATTGAATTTTGCTGGCTGAGGAACTCTGGGAGTTGAAGTCCACAAATCTTAAAGTGGCCAAGGTTGGAGACCCCTGCACTAGACCAAAATGACCACCACATTAAACATTCTCAAAAACACTAATAAGCAAATTTTACTATTTGCTGAACTTCTCTGATATCATCTAGTTAATACAAAAAAAAAAGTAACAGGAACACTTTTTCCCCCAGTTCATTTAAGATACATTCAGATGAATAATAATTTATTAAATTTTTATGCCAACCAACCATCAAACACTCTGGGCAGAAGAGAACCCTAACTGTAAGGGCTACTCTTCAGTAACTCCAGCACCCTAATCCTGTTACAATGTTTATGCTCAAATCTATACCCATGTGGTAGTCATTAAGTGTTGTACTTATGATTCTTGATTCTTAACGAATGTATCTTTTCTTTATGTATATTGAGAGCATTTACACCAAGCCAAATTCCTTGTGTGTCCAATCACACTTGGCCAATAAAGTATTCTATTCTATACGTCAGAGCCCACTGTGGCACAGTAACCAAGCCAATGGAAGGGCAAACTGCATTTCCCCCAAAAAGTGAAAGTGATCTTTAAGGAAATTAATCCTCCCCTCCTTTGACGTCACCAAACCTCTAACCCTTTCGAGGAAGACAATTGAGCCGAAAGCCTGCAATCAGGTAGAGAGAGCCATTTCCCGAGCCACTGAATCCTTTGCACGGGGCGGAAACAAACAAACAAACATTAAGCTGCCATGCCTTCCTCTCACAGAATGGTTCGTCCCACACGAGTCATCCCCCAGCCCCAAACATTGGTTTCTCCCCGCCCTGTCCGCGCCCATCGTGACATAAACACACACGCTGAATGGCTCCGGAGCACGCCTCTTTTCCCCACCCACACCCCGCCTCCGCGCCGATGGTTCCTGCCCAGACCCACTGGCTCCCCCTCCCCCACGTCCGCCCCCCCCCCCCGCACTCCCAGAATGGTTCCTTCCGCACCAGGCCCAGCAACTCTTTCTCCAGCCTCCTCCACTGCGAGCGGCCCCCCGGCGCGCCCTTTCCTTCCTTCGCCCGCTTTCCCCCACCCCTGCCGGGACAATACTCGGGCCGCAAACATGGCGCCCGCCCAATGCCAATCCTGCCTCCGCAGCTCTCGGCCCGGCGGAGCCGACTCGAGAGGCCGTGCCAGAGCCGGCCAGCTTTTCCCCCACGCCCGAGCTCTCCGGCGCTCACCTGAGGGAGCCGCAAGGACGCGGCTGACAGGCCCTCCTTTTTTTTTTTTTTTTTCACTCGAGACACCGAGCTGGGTCTGAACTAACGGCGGCCCGAGGGGCTCCTCCGGCTGTTAGCGCCCGGCGGGACGGAGACCGAGGCGGCAGCGGATAGCCCGCGCCGTCGCGGCCGCCCGCGAGCTCCTGGTTGTGGCGGCGGCGGCGGCGGAGGGGGTGGTGGTTGCTGGATCCGGCTGCAGCGACGCATTCGGGGCGGGAGGCGGAGCGGCGTCGCCAAGGGCCGCAGTCCGGCTGCGGGTTGGGTGCGGAGGCGCCCGTGGCCGAGAATCTTCCCCTCCTCCTCCCCCCCTCGGCACAAACAATGCGGCGGCTTCACCACAGCGCTCGCGCCGGCGGGGGAGGGGAGGGAGGGAGCGAGCGCGCTGTTGGGGGGGGGAGGAGAGGAGGAGGAGGAGGAGCAGGAGCAGGACGTGAGGGCGCCAGGCACCTCCCAGCCCCGCGGACGACGCCGACGCAAACGGCAAGCCGAGACGCCGCGCGTTTTGTGGGCGGAGCCAACGGGTCCCTTTCCTCTCTTCTCCCGCCCCCCCTCCGTATGAAGTTCGTCACCCTTCCATCAGCCAATCATCGTGGGGAAAGGTTTAAGGTTTCCCCCTCCCCCAAGCCTCTCTCGGCGGACGTAAACTGTCCTTCAGAAGAGGAGCGGGAGTTCGCGCGGTATGGGCTGGGTTGGTGTTTTTTTTTTGTTTTTTTGGCCGGCTGGCTATTAAAACTTGCCGGCTTGCAAAGTAAAACGGCAGTTTAGAAAGCCAGCGTTGCTGGTGTGGGGGTGGCGACTGCCATTTTGCATCACTCCTATGATCCCCTCCAATTAAAGGATGATGGAGGTTTGGGATTAAACTCTGGTTTACTGGCAGAGAGGCGGATTGCTGAGTAATAGGTGAGAAGGGACTCCTGCCTGCATTTCTCTTGCCAGAAGCCATTCCCCCTTGCTTCTCCGTAGGGTAAAGGCTGTGCAGGAATATCGGCTCTCGTGTTAATAAAACGCGTGTGTTCCTGCTAGTACGGGTAGTCCTGAATTAGGACCACAATCGAGCCCCAAAAATAATGTCAAGTGAGACACCTGTTAAGTGAGCTTTGCCCCATTTTACCACCTATCTTGCCAAAGTTGTTAAGTGAATCACTGCAGCTGGTAAGTTGGTAACAAGAGTTGTTAAGTCAATCTGGCTTCCCCATTGATTTTACCTGTCAAAAAGTTGCAAACTGACCACATGACCTTGGGACACAGCAAAGGTCATTAGTATTAGAACCAGTTGCCAAGCCTCTTAATTTTGATCACATGATCCTGGGGCTGCTACAAAAGTTGTGTGAAAGAAAAATTGTCATAAGTCATTTTTTCAGTGCCATTGTAATTGAGCTGTCACTAAATGAACTGCTGTAAGTCAAGAACTCTATTGGGTGGCTGCTAGTCACTGTCTTCAGTTAGTCTACCCCTTAAGGTTGAGGGGGTATAGCGAGTAAAGGACATCTTAACAGAAACAAGAACATTTACAAATATAGGTAACATTTACTTAAGTAAAGGGATAAAACATTGTTTTAATTATGGGAAGAAAAAATTGCAGTGCTGCTCAGGCAAACACTACTTCTGTATTTAACTTTAACCTGGCAGAACCTTTCTGGCTTTGTTGTTGGGCAAAAATAAGCCTTATTGGTATATGTTTCTGAAGCTGACAGCAGAGCAATGGGCTCTGCGTTTCTCCACAGACAAGTTATCTGCTAAGACCGTCCACTTAAGCATATTGGTTTTACACTTAGACACTCCAACTGTCACCTTATTCAAGTGATATAAGGGAGGTTGGATCTTTCAGCTTTAAGTGTCATTCCTTGTTTGACAGTCTTCATCTTTTAATTCAGTTTTGTTCTTGTGTATCCTTAAGTATGTTTGTTCTTGCCATAAAGCTGTTCCTAGATCTGAGTTGGCTTGTTTAGGGCACATGTCTGTTCAGAGGATGTTGAGAGTCATTCTCTTGCTTAGTTCATTTGGCATCTGCTGCAACCTCTTTCCTGATCTTAGGTGGACAATGCCAGCAAAAGAATATATTTCTCAAATGGTATAGGTATGAGGCATCCTGTCACTAAGCGTACTGCTTCTTTGACGATATCAGCTTGTTTCACATGGACAGATGTTTCTTAGATGCTCAAGGCCAAAGCTGATGTGTGCAGTGTAGATGGTTATTAATTTCCTGATATTGTTCCTTAGTGTTCAGGCAATGCGTTTAAAGGAGTGTCCTATTGAAATATTTAGGTGCCGGACAGTGCTGTAGTCAGTTTACTTGCCATATAACATTCAACTCTTCCCTTGTATCTCAATTTCAGAGTTAGAAAGCACATACTTGTTTGGGTTGGCATTGATTAATATAATTCTTCAAGAATTAGGATAAGAAACCTACCATATCCTGTTACCTCATCAAAAGTTGATCCTTGTGCATCCACTGCTGTATCATCTACACAGATGATTGAACATGTGTTGTCATAGATTGGATGATCTGACAACATATGATTGTATATTTTATACAATATTTTAATAGCTTCCTCTGATATAATTATTTAAATGAAATGGCAATTAAATGAATTAGTTTTTTAAAGCCAATTCTTAATTAATTTGCTTCGAGACTATCGAAGGAAGTGCCTATAGCAGGTGGCAGGCTTAGAAGAACTGCAATATTTGATAAGTGGTTCCTTATTTTGGATCAATGAACGATATATAAATGGTACATATTCTGACCTTCAGAAAGATGTTTAACATGCAAATGCTCTAAGATTCTGCTTTGGGGTAAACTGAAACATCATATGACCAAGGGTCAAACTTCCATGCAACTCTATGCACATATTATAAAGAGATGTTATAAAGATAAGCCAGTGTGAAATAAAAATATATAAATGTGACTAGCTATCCTCATTTTCATTTTTTTTGTAAAATCGTACTGATCAAAATAACACAGTGATTTTAGTTGTTTAATCAGATGTTCTTTTCAGCTAGACAAAAGAAAAGTTTGCATTGAATAAATTATTCAAATCTATTTCAACTTTTGGCAAAACTGATCAAAAGTTAACTGTATCATTCAATCAAGCTTCACCTCAAAAACTTTAAAAAATCACAAGCAAAATTCTGAACTGGAAAGCATACTTGAATAATTTATATACATACTACTAAAACTCTCGACTTTTTAACTAGAGAAGTGGTGCAAGAGGCCAATAACTTTTGAACCAAGGTATCTAAAATGGGCTTACAGAACATGTCCAAAATCCAGGACCCAGTGAGGCATATGTTGTCTAGTATTAGTGAATACAATCTTCATGTTATAATATTTTTTTGTTTGGGGGGTCTTTATTTTTATTGTAATTACAATTTAGGATAAATGTTAAATTAAATGGCTAAACAGAACTTCCCGTTCTTTTTCCCTCCACTCTTTATTCTTATGTCTTCAATCTCTACCTACACAACTCAGGTATTCAAGATGGAGGAAGGATTCCTTTTTCTCACAATTCTGTCAGCAAAAACAAATCACTGAATACAGTCGAGAACTGCACAAGAAATGTAAAATTTATCAGGACGAATAAAAATGTAGCAACATAACACATTTTAACAAGAACTCTTTAAGCTGGATTGTGATCACAATACATATTTACAGCTATCTTGAAGTTTTTGCAAAAATATCCTATAATTGTTCAAATAATAAATCAGCATATCTGCAGGTCTTTTTAAAACGTGCAAATTCATTATTTGAGAATAAAAAAAATAGAATACCACCTCTATAAAGTGACATCCTTGAAAAACTGAATATTCATTAGAGAAAATATATTAACAATTAAGAAAATATGACTTTTTACTGAAAGTAAAAATGCCTAAATAGAGCTGTATAGGAACTAGTAAGTAAAATAACCACTTTAATGTTAAAGTTTATAGTAATCAGGCTTCCATGTATTAGGAATGTATTATATTAAATAAAAATTCATCTTGTTTTAAAGGTTTAATCAATATCTATTGAAATGCATTTCTAACTGTTATTTGAAAAATACCCAAAGCTGCTGAAATATCCCAAAAGGTAAGAGCACACAATGAAATACATTTCACCAAAGAAAATCTAATATAATGGATTTTCCAAATAATCAAAATTCATTCACACTACTTTGTACATTCTGTAGTTGCTTCCAGCCTTCCTATTTTTCCTTCTCTTTGTAAACTTGGGGCATTTCAGAACTAACTGTTAAATTTCAAGTTTTCACTATTTTATCTTTTGGGTTTCAAGTGTTTGTGGATTCAGTGCATCTTTACAAAGCAAAGATCACTAAGAGGAAAAGAAAAATATACTTTCTGATAGGATTACATTTACATTTTTAACTTTTTAATAATTACCTTTCCCACTACCAACAGAAAGACTTACCATAAAAAGACCACTGTACGGCAAACAGGTTGCAGAGGTCTTAATATAATTAAAGCAGAGGTCTTAATACAATTAAATGAATGCATTTATTTTTAAATGACAGGTTTTAAGAAAGTAGACCAAATTGCCATAAAAGGGTTACTATATATAAATCTATGAGTCATCCAGTTTTTCCTGGTTAAGTTTATCTTCATGATTTGTACAAAACTAAGTATACTTTGAATAATTACACCTGATTTTCAAAGACTAATTAATATCTACATATTCCTGATATTTTAAAATGTATGAAAAGAAAATTACTTTAAACGATTCTGTAGTAATATGTCCCACAAAAATAAAAAATATTGATGTTTTATTTTGGCATAAGCCCAAAGGAATACAACTGGTTAAACAAGTAAGTAAACAAAAGTTTTTGCATATTTTTTTAATGTATCATAATGGTTATATTAGGCATACTCTTAATACATTTGAATGCTCATGCTGAAGAGACAAATGTCTGGGAGTGAAGGACGCACTAATCTGATAATTACATGGTTCAATCCAGTGTGATGGAATTCTGTATATTTAACATACATGTCTCTTCATGTAAAATACATAACTGTGGAATAAAAAAATACAGATAAAATATATTACATCTCTGCACCCAAGGTAGAGGTCATATGGTAAAACACAATATGTTTAAACTAACAAGGAACAATTATGTGTAGAATGATAAATTTCAAAAATATTAACTCAATTGTATTTTCTCACAGATACATAAGACTGCTGGTTTAAACACATATATTTTATAAAACCCAATTATTTGTTTTATATTAATACTGTAACAATAAGCATTTAATACATTTAATAACAGAAAGAATAGAAAGAATATAGGGTGAAGCTTTTGTTTGGATTTGCAGTTTTTCACACGTATTGCCCTCTATCCATTCTCTTCCACATCCAGTTTACATTATTAATGTTAGGGCAGTACCCTTACAGACTTTATCAATTTGATTTATATTCAAATAAAATGACTGGAAAGGAAATTTAAGTCTTTTTGGTCACACAGAATTGACACTTGTATGAATAAGCAGCCTTTGGAACTTTGTGCATGAGATTGGGCTTGAAGTACATATATCAAATTAGTTATCTTTTTTAATGTAAAAATAAAGCTAGTAACAGTTGAAGAGCATAAGTTTCTGCCTTTTCTCTCAGCCATTTAGAGAACATTTTATAAGTGTTTACAAGGACACTGGCCATGTTGAAACTCCCGATTTTTCTACAATTAAACATAAACCTGGAGTTTGGAAGCAAGTTCAGAAGTACGAGTTATTTACTAATCCTACTAAATACTTAGTCTTTTAAATGTTCCTGTATAGTAAATATCAGTTTAATATCCAGCACTGGGATGAATTTTATCAATTACTAAGGAAGTACAAAACGCGAGGCAATCCTTGCATTGATTGCAGTTAGGATTTATTCATTTTTTTGCATCGAGAGCCTGGTGATACTAAGAGGCAAAATAGGTGTTTTAAGTGATTAATACCTCTTATTTCTGAAACCTCACCCTAACCCCCCCCAAAAAATAGGATATGGCATTCGGCCCATGAAAATGGTACACACAGGCGCCGTAAGTTATCCTCCAGAGAGAGCAGTTGAGACGTGCGCACGGAGTAAGGTTTTCCACCAGTTTTAGAAACAAGTGTCCGCTCCCTATCGGAGATGATTTTGTGCATCTTTTCCTTTTTTGAAAAGCAAACCGCGGCGCTCGACTCAAGCATCCGTTTCTGAATAAGGGATCCATCGCTCGCAACTTCGGTTCGCAACCTCAGTCTCCGAAGTACAAACTCTTCTCCCCCTCCCCATCGCTTCCGTTTCCTCAGCAGCAACCATTTTGTCGCCCCGCTCTTCCCTTTTGCCTGCCCACCTCCTCCCTCCCTCCAACCCATGACGACAGCACGCGACGTCCCCATGACGCGCACCGCTGCGCCGATGGAAGATCGCGTGCGCGTGACGCCTTTTCACCCGGCCTCCGTTGGTCGCGACGCCTCTCTCGCCGTCTGGGCTTGCCGCTCGGATTTGCGTGCCATGCCCTTGGCTCCGCCTTCCCTTGCCGCTATTGCCTGCTGCCGCCGCCGCTGCTGTTGCTGCTGCTGCCCCGAGCGCTGCACATGCGTAGTCCGAGCCGGGGCGTCCGAGCCGGGGGAGTCAGAGTTCAGTGTCGCGGTTAGCGGGAGACAAAGCAAGTGAGAAAATGAATGGGACGGGGATACTCGAATCTTCCTGTTAACCTCTTCGGCGCTGGCAGGTAGAGCGGGAAGCGCTGGAAAGAGAGGTGAGGAGAGCAAAGACCCGCCCGTGAGGGAAGACGGTGAACGCGCGGTGCCTGTCTCCTGCTCCTCCTCCCCCCCTTCCCCGCCGCCGAAACTCCTTTCCGCCACCGCCGTGGCAGGGACGCTGCCCGCCCGCTGAAATCCTTCCGCTGGGGACGCAGCTCTTTCGTCATCCCAGCCCGGGAGCCGGGAGGGTCGCCGTGGAATCGGAGTCGGCCGGGCGCAGGAACCAACGCCATTCCCGGTCCGGGTGCGCTGCTAGCTCGCTCGCATGCGCCGGCCTTTATTGTTTGAGGGCAGGGACGAAGCCTCTCGGGAGGGCTTCCCGTGGGTCCCTTGCAAGAGCGGTCGCCGAGATCTCCCTGCCACCTCCTGCCTACCCGCCCTCTCACTCCCCCCCTCTTCCCCCCCCCCGTCCTTTTGGGAAGGCCGCACTTTTCTTTTAAGGGTGCAGAACTAGCGCCCGGCTTTGTCTCGGCTTCATTTTGTCTCTCTCCCCCCCCCACCCCCCACAGACGCACACAGAGGGATCCACGGAGGCCCCGCACTGCACAAACCGTCCGTTTGGAGCAGGGCCGCCCCCCACTATCCCTTTCTTCCAAACAGCGCCTTCCTTTCCCTGCTTCCCTCCCTTCCATTGCGGCTTCATCCTTCCCCCCCCCCTTTTTTTTTTTTTCCTTTTATCGCCGTCCCTTGGCTCCCTCGCTCTCTTTTTGACAGACTCCGTGGCCCTGGGTAACTCTCTCTGGCCATATGGCTGCTGGGGGGAACGAGAGTGTTGAGCCACGCTAAGTAGAGCGACACCGCACCTTTCCCCCCCCCCCACCCTTCAGTCACCCTTCGTCCTTTGTCAACAACTCAGGGGGGGACCCTTGGCGTGGCAAGGAGGGAAAGCGGGGAAGCTGCCTTTTAAAAGCAGCCCCACAGCTCCTCTTTCCTGGACCGAAGTTGAACGAGTTCTGTGGTCCTGACAGAAAATCCTCTTTTGAAAGGAAAGAACTTTTGGGCCTTATTTCTGTTGGTTCGAAGAAGAAGAATTAATAATAATAATAATATCAATAATATTATTATTAATAATAATAGTTTACCTCTTTTTCAGTCAGTGTTTACATAGCAGTATTTTGTGTTTCTGCAGTCCTAAAAGTGGTCTCTTTTCAGGTGGAAGAAACCGCCCCTGTAGGAAACTTCATGGCTTGAAACCACTTTGAAGCACTTTGAGAGATTTGGGGTATTATAGTTTAGCAACCAGTCTGATTCTATCAATTAAAAAGTAAATCTCCAAATTCGAGCCAGGGCATTTTCAATGGGAATGTTACCCATATAAAGTTTGTGTGTGTGTGTGGGGGGGAAATCTTTGACCATTGACAGCTTTGAGGGTAGGCTGTTAGATAAAATCATCAAGAGGATGATTGTTGTAACTGAGCAAACAGAGATAGATCATTGAAAGATAGAAGACCCAGTGCTTTGATGCAGCCCCTCAAATACCCCAAAAGATGCCAGGCTTACAAAACTATTTTTTTCTTCAAAAAAAACCCATAAGCAGTTTCCAGTCATTGATGAATATCAATAATGACATTTCTCTCTAATCAAGGAAGTCAGTTTGGCCATTCAGCAAGCTCTGTCAATAATCCTAACCCTCTTCTTTCATGGTGGGTAGTATCTAATCTTTCCATCTATGTGCATATAATAATCTTACCTCACTAATCATATATTGAAATAATCTTCCATGACTTCTATGTCTTTTTCTATGTCTTTTGAATCATTGTAATAGCATAAATGTGAATAGATTTGTAAGAATTTTTTTAAAATGGTTGAGACTTACTGGCAGGAAAAAAACAGTTTATTTGTGGAGCATACCTAAGGTTCCAATATAAATATCTTACATAGCTGTTTAAACAGACGTTTTTTATTTTTCAAGGTTTAAAATTTAGAATGAATGAAATGTGAAATTTTTTGTGTGTGTTAAAATTTAAAGACTGCTGCTTCAGAGAGATGAGTAAACATCTAGACAAGGGAAGATAGTGAGAGAGAAAAACTTGTTACTGAACTTGCACAAAGAGATCATGGAGTATGTAACAAAATTACATACTCAATGATCTCAGTCTTGAAAAAAGTAACTACTAATATATCCTACATAGCCATATCTTCCTATACATAGACACTATAATCCTCCATATACATGTATACCCACACTTGATTATAACCTGAATTGTATTTGTCACAAATACATCAAATCTTTTTGTCATGTTTGCTCAGAAAAAAAAATATTGTCTTGCTGAATAGAGCTTTTTCATAGACAATTTAACCTAGGATTGTAACCAACTGTCCATAATTTTAATTGAATTATAATTTATTTTAGAAATTAACAAAAATAAATAATTAAATTTCAGTATTTTTTTATAGGTTTTTTTTATTATTGGCATAAATTAGAATCCTTTTGGGAAAGAAGACAAGCTTTAAAAAATGTTGAAAATATCAGACCTTTCACCATCCAGACAACATTCATTCAAGCTATCTTAGTTAGTTAACATAGTTAGTAAAATTGATAGCAGTTAATGATTAACGCATTCAATTTATGACCAAAAAAAGAACAACTGTGAGAATCTGAGGGACTCTTTACACAAGCAACTAGTAACATGAAATTACAATCACAAGATGATTGTGTCTATATTGTAGAATGTGAACTACTTCAGTCCAGGAAAAGTTATGTATATGTTTAACAAAGACTACACTCTAGCTATTTATTTTTCAGAAAGTATTCATTTTTGCACTTCATTCTTATATTCCATTTTTGTCATTCTATTTTTTCTTGTTTCACCATTGCACCTTCCATTGTTTCTAGATCTTCAATTAGAAGAAGTATCCTTGCATTATTTAGACAGGTGTTAGATGGTAGCTCTGCAATAAACTCAGGTATTCCTCAACTTACAACAGTTTGTTTAGCGACCTGTTACAGGTCACTATAATTACAATGACACTGAAAAAAGTGACTTATGACCATTTTTTACACTTATGGCCATTGCAGATCTCCATGGTCATGTGATCAGAATTCAGATGCTTGGCAACTGATTCATATTTATGATAGTTGCAGTATTCCAGGATCACGCACCTTTTGCAAACTTCTGACAAGCAAAATCAATGGGGAAGCCGGATTCATTTAACAACCGTGATATTAACTTAACTGCAGTGATTCATTTAAATGTGGCGGGAATGGTTGTAAAATGGGGCAAAACTCACTTAACAAATATCTCACAGCAACATAAGTGTTAGGCTCAATTGTGGTTGTAAATCAAGGACTACCTATATAGAGAAACGTAGCCTAAATTGTCATTTTAAAAAGGTGGAAAAGTTATTGAAAAGGTAAATATTCAGAAAATAAATCTGTAACTTCATTTTTATACATACAGTATTTTTTAAACCAACTTAAACAACTAATGCAATTGTTCTAAGAAAATAATTTACCAGTTATATATCTATTTTGCATCTATGGTCAATACAACTACCATAACGGATTTAATTTGTAGATGAACTTTTATTCTTTGTATATTTTTACAAAATTGGATAATAACTTTGTATACTCTAAAATATTTGGTATGTTGAAATTTATATTAAGCTAATGCATGCATTTACTTCTTAATTAAATAATACTATAATACTATAAGGTGGTGGTAAAAGCCATATGTAATATTAGCTCTAAGTCACAACTTACAATAATTCTGATAAAAATAAGCTGTAACTCAGCTCTGAGCTCATGTTTTTCCTCTCTACTAATGCAAAAATGAGCAAAAGACCTGAACCTTTGATTTAAATATCATAGGTCAACCTGTCAAAACTCAAAACTTTTACCATTTTTAAACATTTGTATCATCTTAAGGTCTTGCCATAGGATATAAATCTAGCAAGTTATATATATAGATCATGGGTGTGAGACTCGGTCGTGTCACGTGACATATCACGACTTCTTTGCCTTTGTGGAGTTAGGGTGGGCGTGGCCTGCACCTGATGCATCCGGCCTGCAGGCCACCAATTTGACAGGCTTGACATAGATAAAACATTAAAAGTTGGGTTTCATTCATTCAAATACTCAAGACTGGAAATAGTTTGTCAGATTTGGAAAATATAACAAGCCATCATTCATTTAAAAAATAGAAAATCTGAAACTCTCTAAATGTGTATGTCCTTAGATCCTAGAGTACATGAATCATAGCTTGTCTGAACGTAGCAGTGAAAAACATGAAAAGCTATGGTTTTTGAGTATGTGTGTAGTTTGAGGCCCAAAATTTAAAATGAAATAATTGTATAAAACTTGTATTTTTCTCCTATGAAAAATATGACTAGATAGCAAGTAGATGTACCTTGTTTGAAGTTACTGAAAATAAGGGTTTAGTAGTTTTATGTTAAAATATTTTTTACTGCTTCCCTCATTCAGATGTATGATGAAGACTAAGATAAGTAATTTAGTATATAAGTACTCTTCCAATAATATTTTCATCTATTACATATCTTTTCACTTGGGATAATAATTAGTATTATCTTTTGTTGTTGTTGTTATTCCTATTGTAGTCTCCCATGCAGACTATAAATCCATAACATCATTAGACACCTATTCAGAAAAGAAAATTAACGAAGTCAGAAACAAATCTTGGTACATGAACCAAGCAGTTATAATTGAGAATAAAAATAAGCTGCAATAAATGTTTTGGTTGGTATATTATAGGTTATTTTGAATCATGGTATTCCATAAATTAAATGGGCAATTGATTCACAGCAGGAAGGATAATATATCTTGCTTAATAGAAGTTTTTAAAGAACAAATCTGGCATTTTATATTGGGTTCAGAAATAGAATGATGTAATTCCCAGTATAATTTGATCAAAACATCAAGACTATTAATACAGATGGATAGGGAAATTGATTAAAACTATCCTTTTAAACTTGGCCCTAATCAGACTATAGTCTTGAATAAATATCTGTTGTAACAATGTTGTTTTTAACTTTAGTAGCTTAACAAAATGCTTAGAGAATTTTAATTGCTCCAGTATCATAAGTAATCAGTACTTATAAGTCAGCCTTTATTAGAAGTTTCTTAAATGTTCTACCATGATAGATAGGTAGAAAGAACATTGAGCTCCTTTTTGACTCAAATGTAATTATTCAGTTTTTATATTCAAATTGCTAATTAGTAATATGTAGGCCATCTTTAGAATTGCAATAAATCATTACTTATGATGAGATACAGTGTTTTGTTGTGTGTATTTTTTTCTCTCCTTCCCAAACAGTGCATGAATGGAGATATTAATTGTGGCATTTTACAAAGCACAATTTCTTGTTGTCCAAATATGGAGTATTATAGCCTGCATATATTTTTACAATCAGGATTATCAAATTGCAAATTGATAGTTTCATAATTAAATAACCATAGCGACCAGATAGTGAAAAGAGTCTGATATCCTAGCACTATGATGGCAAACCTCTGCCACGCATGTGCACCTGCGCCTTTCGTCAACTAGCTGGTCTTTGGATCTCTGCTGCGCATGTGCAGGGGTGTATGCATGGGGGGGTCACATGCATATGCTCGGGCAGGACGTGGGGGGTCGCAAGGGATCGTTTGCGCATGTGTGAGGGCAGGGCTCATGCTTTGGGCACTTGGTGCCAAAAAGGTTAGCCATCACTGCCCTAGCACTTAAAGAAGATGGTTACCATTACATCTGAAATGGCTAAATCATTGTTGCCTGTGGAAAGATGCCTCCATCAAAAGTTTTCTACAAAGAGTAGTAATAAAGAAACATGAAAAAATAGTAACATAAATGTTGTTTGTCTTTTCTGCAGGATTGAAGAAAATGCTGATGTCTTCTTTCAGTAAAGTGTGAAAGTTACTTTGTCTCCTAGTTCATATGAGTCCTAATTAGAAGGATGAAACCTACGAGGTAGGTGAAATAATATGATGGACATTGCTGAATAGAGTAGAATAAAACATTTACAAGTCATAATGAGAGATAAATTCTTTTGCTCTAATTTATTTCAGTTAGCAGCATTTTGCAGTTTTATTTGTTCCTTAATCTCTTACTTGTTGAGAAGAAAGCATATCTTTTTTCCACTTTTTATCTTCCACCCATATTGCGTTCCATCAAAATCAGCATTTTGGAAACTAAAGATAATAAATAGACCATTAGCAAAATACAAGAAGCCATGGACTGCGGCATGAGCAGACAAGGAAATATTACAGAGTTAGTAGAGTAGGAGAGAGGAATAGATCATGAAATTATGCACAGGAATGGGATGAAAATGATAATGATATTCCACTTTCTGCCTAAATCTAGTGCATTTCAAACATCAAAAAAGAATTGAATCCATCATTGGGTTACTATAATGATACAAAACAAAACTACATTTGTTCAGTTAACATATTTATCATATCCAAATTTGCTATCCAGATTGGGCAGGATTGATGACAGGAACTAAATTGATGACAGTAGGAATTGAAAGTTAACATCTTTGCTTGCTTCATGTCAGGAAAACTGAGTACTCAGTTCCTTGTCTGTATTGAGGTTTAAAAATACATTTGCACAGGTCAGGCCCACCAGAAAATTGCATGTATTTTTGTTTGGGTTTTGCTGAAGGGGATTAGGAAGAGGAAAATAATAATAAATCTCAGTGAAATAAGCATTGCAATAGTCTCTCCTATTTCTTCTTTCCTTTCTACAAAGCCAACAGCTAATGATAGTTTGAGCCAGTGATAAACATTGTTATATTTGTGAATATATATTCAACATTCAAAGAGATTTGTATTTTATATAGCTAACATACATATATTTTATCTCATTTATTTAATGGTTAAATGTAGAAATAGATACATAGATAAATGGATATAGTGCTTTTAATGGAAAACTGTTCTAAATGCAATTTCCAAATCATCCCATAAGCACAAGCCTTAATAAAATCTACAGGTTCAAACATTAAGGAAAAATAATGTTTTCATAAATATAGAACACTTAATAGCAAAATGTATTGCCCATGGAAAAACCTAAAGTAGAACTTTGAATCCTCACCATGAGTAACAATGGATGCAAATAATTATAGTGCAGGTTTTTTTAATTAAAAAACATATTGTCTCAAAATATGTTTCTATTTATTTTTCCTTAACTTAAAACTAAAGAAATAAGCAGATTATTATTTATTTAAGGGATAAATCAAACTTGGAAGTGCGACATTTAACTTACTTTCTTTTTTTCTGTTATTTCTAGATGATAGGAGCAGATGATAGAACTGAATGTATACTCAACTACTTCTTGACTTCCCAACCTGCAACACAACGGATTTAGTGCCAGTACTATAAAGAATGATATATAATCTGGAAATTTAAAGATCCTGGGAGTCAGACAACGGGGCCTAAAACACAACCTTTTGCTTTACCTTTATCTTTTTACATGTTTTAAAATGCATTTAATTTGAATTCCAAATCTTCATTAAGATATGAATACACAGCAGAAATAACTGAGCTCAATCATGGATACAAATACAGCAGAGTGTCCCGAAATCAGCGATAATTTGATGATGGATAAAATCAACAATTTAAAAGTGGAACCAGAAGATGATAGTAATTGTATTTTAGAAACAATAGATATAAAAACTGAAAAAGAAGATCTAAGACAGATCGACAGCAGTGATGAACAGGATGATAGAGAAAAGAATTTTGTCCGTAACAACTCAGACAAATTCATCTCTGCAGAGAATGAGGATGATTATGGTTCTCTTTTTTCCCAGTATAGCAGTACTCTCTATGATGTAGCAATGGAAGCTGTAACACAGAGTCTTCTTTCAAATAGAAACATAAGCTCCCGAAAAAAATCCCCTGCTTGGAATCACTTCTTTATATCTCCTAGAGACAGTACCAAAGCAATATGTATGTACTGTATGAAAGAATTTAGCAGAGGTAAAAATGAGAAAGACTTAAGCACAAGTTGTCTAATGAGGCATGTGAGGAGAGCTCATCCAACTGTACTCATTCAGGAAAATGGAAATATACCAGCTATATCTTCCTTTTCTTCATCTCCTACATTGCTATTGCCACCTCAGCCTGCAGATACTGGAGATTTAACTCATGCACTAACTCCTATAAAATTAATTAAGAAAACTTGTTCTAAGATTCCATCCCCAGATCAAATTATGGAGGAATCTGTTCCTGTAGTTTCTATTGAAGAAATACCTTCAGATTTGTCACATACTGAAAAGAATAATAAAGAAGAAGCTGGTGTTGGATTGTCACTACACCTGCCCAACAGTCAGTGTGAAGAAATGGTGGACAATATATCAGATAAAACACTTCAAGTTCCTAAGACTACATCTGGCTCAAGGAGACGATCTGCTGTATGGAAACATTTTTATTTATCTCCTCTAGATAACTCAAAAGCTGTCTGCATTCACTGTATGAATGAATTCAGCAGAGGAAAGAATGGAAAAGATCTTGGAACGAGCTGCTTAATACGGCACATGTGGAGAGCTCATCGTTCTATTGTTCTACAGGAGAACGGAGGAGGTTCAAGCATACCCCCTCTCTACTCTGCTCCTCCAACTTTATTACCACCTTTATTAGCTTCAGATGGAGACCCAAGTTCTGTATCATCTGGAAAATTAGCTAAAGAACCAACATCTGTTTGTTCTTCTCCAGACAGAATAGTTGAAGAAAGTAATTCCAATCTTCCTTTGGGAGATACTCTGATGGAAGATTCCTCATTGTTTTCATCATCTGAAGATATAGGGGAAGCTTCTTTAGTTTCTTCTCCTGAAAAAAGCCCATTGTTATTGGAACACGGCTCTGTTTTTCATCAGAATAAACGCATAATGCGAAAGCTGAAATCTGAAGTATGGAATCATTTTTCTTTGTCTCCAGGGGATAATCTAAAAGTTATATGTAGACATTGCAGCTGTATATTAAACCATGGGAAAAAAGGTGATTTAGGCACAAGTTATTTGACAAGACACTTATACAGGCGGCATCCTGAAATAATAGGAATCCAAAAGAACTTTATAGATGCCAGTTTAGCAAATTCTCCTTATGCTACCTTGGCTTCTGCAGAACGTTCAGCTTCAAAATTGAGTGAGTTGCCTACAATGGTTACTAATGAAACTCAAGTCATATTTCCTGTTAGTAGCAAAAAGACCTCAAAATTGTGGAACCATTTTTCAATTTGTTCTGCGGATTCAACTAAAGTAATATGTATGCACTGTGGACGTACAATAAGTCGAGGGAAAAAGCCAACCAATTTGGGTACCAGTTGCCTTTTAAGACATTTACAACGGTTTCACAATCATGTCCTAAAACCAGGTGCCTCAGAGCCAGTATTGTCCTCTTCTACAAATAATCGCGTACCTCTGAGCACAGATCTTTTGGGATCTTCATCTTTTGATGAAACCACTGACAAGTTTTCTGACACACATCCTGTTGCCAAAAAAATTACGAGTCTTGTCGCTGAAATGATTGCACTTGATCTTCAGCCATATTCTTTTGTAGATAATATTGGTTTTAATAGATTGCTTGAATACTTGCAGCCTCAGTATTCATTGCCTTCACCATCCTATTTTTCTCATACCGCGATTCCTGATATGTATGATAGTGTGAAAGAAATAATTGTTTCACATCTTAAAGAAGCTGAAAGTGGTGTAGTCCACTTTACCTCTGGAATATGGATGAGCAATCAAACTCGGGAATATCTAACTCTCACAGCTCATTGGGTAACATTTGGATCACGAGTTCGGCCTCAGTGTGAAGATTACCATTGTTCAGCGTTATTAAATGTTTCACAGATTGATTGTGACTATAATGGTATCAGCATTCAGAAACAACTAGAATATTGGTGGGAAACCTGGATAACATCAATTGGGTTACAGATTGGGATTACTGTTACAGATAATCAGACAATAGGAAAAACTTTAAATGAGGGAGAACATTCAAGCGTGCAATGTTTCTGTCACACAGTGAATCTCATAGTGAATGAAGCTATTAAAAGCCAGAGGATGGTTCAGAACCTGCTTAGCATTGCCAGGAAGATATGTGAACGTGTGCATCGCTCACCAAAAGCAAAAGAGAAATTGGCAGAGCTGCAGAAAGAATATCATTTGCCACAACATCAGCTAATCCAAGATGTCCCATCAAAATGGAATACATCATTTCATATGCTTGAAAGGCTAATTGAACAGAAAAGAGCTATTGATGAAATGTCTATAGAGTGTAGCTTCAGGGAATTAATAAGCTGTGATCAGTGGGAAGTGATGCAGTCTGTCTGTCATGCACTCAAACCATTTGAAGTGGCAAGTAGAGAGATGAGTACACATATGTCCACTTTAAGTCAAGTAATTCCAATGATTCATATTCTAAACCGGAAAATTGAACTACTGTTTGAGGAAACAATGGGCATAGATACTATGCTAAAGTCTTTAAAAGAAGCTATGGTGAGTAGATTATCCTCCATACTCCACGATCCAAGATACATTTTTGCTACACTTTTAGACCCTCGTTATAAGACTTCCTTATTCACAGAAGAAGAAGCAGAACAGTATAAACAGGACTTAATCAGGGAGCTAGAAATACTAAATGCTACCTCAGATGATAATAAACCAGTTTCCAATGGTTGTGGTATAGGTTCAACATCTAAAATCTCTTATGGGGACAATAGTCTTTGGTCACTGATGGAAGATATGAAAAAAGCAAAACTTCCAAAAGAAAAGACTAAATTGCCAGAGGAAATGGTGCTATTATATCTGGAGGAAGAAGTGCTTGAGCATAATTGTGATCCCCTCACTTACTGGAATTTTAAGAAATCATCTTGGCCTGTATTGTCAAAATTGGCTGTTCGATTCCTAGGTTGTCCTCCAAGCATCGTTCCATCAGAGAGATTGTTCAGTACATCCAATGAAAGCATCAGCTTTAGTCAATCAAGACTAACAATGGAACACTTTGAAAAACTTATATTTTTGAAAGTAAATCTTCCTTTGATATACTTCCAGTATTGAAATTAATGAATGGGCTGCCAGTCTAAACTTGTTCACTGGATAATTACTATATTTGTAACTTAATTACTCCATTTAGGGGTCATGTATGACAGCTAATCAATGCCTCTTGTTTGAAACTTATATTTTTCAGTTCTATGTCTACATGTGCCTTATCAGTAGTCTTTCAGGCCAGATATAGTGTATATACATTTTCTTTTTTAAAAAATCCTGTTAGAATTAGCCTTGTCTTTGTTCCCACTATTAAAAACAATGTAGCTTTTAATTGAATATTGTAAATGAAATTTTAAAACATTTTGAATAGAATGGCAAAATGGATGTAAAAAGTTCTATTATGTAGCTTTTTATTATGTAAAAAAAAAAACAGAAACCAGGTACTGTATATTAGCTGAACATTGCTTTAATTGCAGAAAAAACTGTATATAAAGGTGGAAATGAAGCCATCTTCCTATTTAGCAGGTTTTAACTGCAAGCTTAATGTACTTATGTTCAACTATGTATGTACTAAAGATGGCAGTTGAATTAGTATTTGACTAAACTTAGAGTTATTAAGAAACACCAGTTATACAGTAATCTATCAATTTGCCATTCATGGTCTTTATTCAGGTTTTTTTTACACTGTAACTGAATTAGAGCTTGAGTATTTATAAGGTTTTTGGGTGTTTATTTTCAAAATTTCCAATTAATGTTTGTTATTTAATGCAGTGCATTGAAAGATAAAAAAAATATTAAAAAGGGGCATCATGCCAAGTCTTTTACAATTGAATGAATTAAAACATTACTTCTTGGGGAAAATGTAGTTGAGGTTTCCCATGTAACTGAATATCTTCCATTCTTCCATTATTTCTGTTATATGAAGTTGATTTTCAGTGAATATCCTTTCTGAGGTTGTGCAAATACTTTGGAAAAGGTGCTTCAAGAACACGCAGGACTTGCATCGGATTGTCCTTGCATGCACAGGCACTTCACATGCACCTGAAGAATTTGCACAGCCCTTAGACAAGAATCCTGCATAGAATGTTATATAGTAGAACTGAACATAATTGATAATGTCTATCAGCCAAGTAGGATATTGTAGAATTTTAATAACCCTCAGACAGCAAGTAAAAATAGCCAGTATTTGCATTTGCTGTCCACATTTTAAAAGAATATTTCTCCCCCTCTCCCCATTCCCCCCCAATGCATTGATTAAAAAATGGGAAAATAAATTAACTACAGCTTTTAGGAAGGATGTAGTTTTGTTAAAATACTGTACTGTACCTCTGCCTAATTTTTGCATTTATTATGTTTTAGTGTATTTATAAATGATGGATTCAGTTTCTGAAATTAAACATCTTTGCAATTTTTAGAGAATGAGTCTACATCAGCCATTTTTCCCCTTTAGAATGCAATGGGGACTTAATGATTCTGTAAAGTGTATAGGCATAATAACTTTTGGAATAAGAATTAGAAGGCAAGTTTCTACAGTCGTTCAATCAAACATTTCCTTGTAGCATTTCTATCTGCCATTCGGTGAAATGTATGATGTAATGATGCAGTATGCCCCAAATATATTTGAAATAAGTACAATATTGAGCTATTTTCTTTAAAGTGACCACATAAATCTTACTCAATTTAACTATATATATATTCCTCTAATCAATTTAAGATAAATCCAGACCATGTTAACATGGTCAGAATTGTGGGCAGCAGTGGGAGAAGACACCAAAAGTGGTATGTTCTAGACAGCAACTTGAGATAAGGTCAGTGAGTGCACAGTTAATGGTCCATTGTTATGCCATTGAGAGATTCTTGTTCCAAACAGCTGTGGTGGTTAAACTGGCTCTCCTTTCCTCCACTTTTTTAGTTTACACATTTGGGAAAGTGATAGCCACCAGTAGCCACTAATGTGCAGATACAGAATGCAGTGCTTATTTATATAATGAGTGAGTCTCACATGGCTAACAAAATGAAACTTTATATTTGCTACAGTTACACATTTTGGCTAACTAAAAAGTAAGAAAACAGAAAACATGGAAGGCTATTGGGTAACAGCACTTATGGCCACAAGAGTTCATTCTGTGTAACAATGTATGTTGGGTTACTTCAGGTTTGGCTAATGTTAACATAATCTTCACAGCTCAAATGTAAAATATAATAATATAGAAAACAATACTTTCAGATACTCCAGCTGGTATAGAAAACTATTCTGAAACATAAATCTTAAAATGAGGTCAAAAAACACTGCATCGAACCTTATGGTTTTAACACTTTTGGCTAAAAATAATTTTCAGTAATAGGAAATACACATCTATTTATTTCATATGCCTTAAGTTGACATTTAAGGCCTAAAAATATATTTTTAGAAGAAAGATTTCCTATATCTAGTCATTTAACATTTCACAGGTATAATTTCTTTGAGTACCAGTTTTAACTATGCTATGACCATAATTATAGAAATATGCTGGTTTTCTCTTCCTTTTCCAACAACTCCCCCCCCCCCCCAAATCTTGTGTTACCTTACAGAATGGCAATCCATTTATTATAAGCTTTCGTGGATGTTTTTTTTGGTGTAGCCTTCATAATGAACGTGTGTTTTTAAGGTGCCACAAGATTGTATTCATACCATAGTTGATTATACATATAAGACATCAGGAACACATCAGTTCACATTAAATAATTGCCAAATGGCAATTGCAGAAAAGGTAGAACATTCTTCCAGAAGGAACCAAGTTGTAGCTGACTATTAGCAGGGCCTGTTGCACAAAACAAGACAATGATACCCAATAACTTTTGCAGGTTTTGAACACAGGCTTTTATGAGAAATTAATGCTTTCCTTCTGAATAATAGCTTCTATGACTAGATAAGTTGTACATCAAACAAGATGTTTTCTTTGATGTAAAAGAACAACAAAATTGATGAAACTTGTACAATAGCATATAAGAGAACACATCAGCGTAGTTAAACCAGTTTTACAGGATGGTATTTCTTGCAATTTACATCAATGCCAAGGTACACTGATTAAAAATGAATAATTTTAAAAGTTATGTAAGATATTTTCTTGCATATCTTTAATTACAAGTTGTGGATCATCCCACAATTATACTTTCTAACCCATTGCTTTATCTGGCCACAGAACAGTCAGTATAGATGATTAAATGATTTAGCTCTATATTTATTTGGAAGTTATCATTTAAAAACCTGTAAGGAATTAAAACAAATAGAATTTTTTGACATCCAGTATTATTTACTTGAATTATGCTTGGTTGTCTCTTAACATTTCAAGACCAGCTTGACTTTCCCATAACTGTTTACTCCATGGCTGATAATTGACAAAGGAACCCTGGTCAAGAAATGTTATCAGGACGACAAGATGGGCTTTGTCTTCTATGAAAATACTGTCTATGAGAAAAACTGCTCAGCAGATTAAAAACAGAAATCACATCGATTTCCAGATTTTGTTGATCCTAATGACATTCAGCTTTAAGTGTGTATGATTTTTTTCCCTTATTGACAACATAAAAATTTTATACTGTGGCCCAAAATAGCACATTATGCTATTTTCCCATATGGTAGAAAACAATGTAAAAACATTAAACCACACACATGTAGTGTTACGTAAAAACAACTATTTAGTATATTTCCTCTGTAATTATATGAAAACATGTCTTGAATGTATGTACTTTGTATTGAAATATAGATGGCATTACATGCAGTGTATACTATTATGAAAGTTTTTTCATGTAAGTGAAATGAATAAGATCAAATATCATTGATCTTTCACTGACATGTCAAGGTTTTGAATTAGTGCAACACAACTCTAGCAAAAACTATTTCAAACTTGTTAAAATTTATTTTCCAAGAGAAACAGGGAGCTTTTCCAACAATACTAGTTTGTATTTCAAATTTAAAATAATAGGGGGCAGTGCAGTGAAATTCAATCCAATTCCACTGGTGCCAGGAATATGTGCAAGGACTTTGTGCGTTGTCTTGTAATGTGACAGTTGAGCTGAATTCATCTCCATAAGTACATGTGTATATGAGAACATAAGAGGGTTGCCTGGTTTGATGTCTTCCCTTTTGTCATATCTGTAAGAGAATGAACAGTGTAAGGTAAGTAAAAACTTGAATCATACTCCATTCAAGAGACTTAGGCTGTGGCCAAGCAAGAAAAAGGATCATTATGAAAACAATATAGGAAACAACCATGAAGCAGGAAATAATTACATAGAGCAGGGAGGATTCTTAAAAGAACATTTGGTAACTGGATGGTAGAGATATTACTTCGTTAAAGAACCTGAATTTTTTAATATAGGATAACATCAACCATGGCAGAAAACAGGAAGGGAAGGCAGCATAGTATTAAAGCTGTACTTATAATTCCATCACTTTTGGAACAAATGGCAAATACATACAGAACAGAATGGGCACAGAAATAGGTGGTTTAAGAATTTGGCAGTTCAGAATCGTTTATTAGTCACAAAAGAAGCAACAATACTATAGGTAATGGAATGGTATCGAAAAAGTAAAACAGGCCTGTAGAATGGGAAGAGCTATGGCAATCAGATGATGGCCAGAGGAAATCTAATTGAATAAAAAGTCTCTCTTGTGTTACCTTCTAAGTTCTCTGTAATTTGAAACAAGTTCCCAACAACTACAGGCAACGCAGCCTATTGAATGGGATTTTGGAAGTTTTTGTCCAGCAAATTATTTAGATCACAAATGGTTACTTACAGTCTTAGGGCTACAAGCTACCTCTGACCACTTCCTAGGACCTATTCTGAATGTAATTGCTGAAAACTGATGGTACTAGTATGATTTTCAGACAAACGAAACAACCAGTAAAATTTCTCCAGCTCCTTCCCCAACACAATAAAAATAAAACTTCCTCTCATTTCTCTCTTGCCCTTTGCAACGTTCAGATTGCCGACAAATATTGACTGATAAATGTGGCTCTCAGCAACAGTAAGCTAAGGAAAATGATTAAAAATTTAACTTCTCAGTGCAATGCAACTCCCTAATTTAGACAAATGCTCTTTCATGAGCAAAAGCTCCAATAAGCATTTGTCTTAACAGAATACAATTGGAAGGGACCTTGGAGGTCTTCTAGTTCAACCCCTTGCTCAAGCAGGAGACCCTATACCATTCCAGACAAGTTGCTGTCCAGTCTCTTCTTAAAAGCCTCCAGTGATGAAGCGCCCACAACTTCTGAAGGTAAGCCATTCCACTGGTTACCGGTAATTGTTCTTACTGTTAGAAAATTTCTCCTTATTTCTAGATTAGTTTCCATCCATTTTTTCTTATCTTGTTTTCTGGTACTTTGGAAAATAGGTTGATGCCCTCTTCCTTATGGCAGCTCCTCAAATATTGGAACACTGCTATCCTGTCACCCCTACTCCTTCTTATCACTAGATTAGACATCTAATTCCTGTAACCATTCTTCATATGTTTTAGCCTCCAGCCCCCTAACCATCTTTGTTGCCTTTTTCTGTACTCTTTCCAGAGTCTCAACACCTTTTTTATAATATGGTGATCAAAATCGGAGGCAGTATTCTAAGTATGGTCTTACTAAGGCTTTATAAAAGGATGCTAATACTTCATGTGACCTTGATTCTATCCCTGTGTTAATGCAATGTAGAATTTCATTGACTTTTGAATATAATTTATATCTTACTTTATATAATATAGTGTATAATCTAAATATATTTTATATATTTATATATTATACTTTATGTAATATAATCTATAGTATAATGTATATCTTACTTTATAAGTAAATGATATAATCCAATGGACTTAGTTCTCTATGAACACATGAAGTAAAAGTGAGCAATTTGTGAATTGTACACAATTTAGAAAGCACATCACTGGAGTTTGGCACCAACAGCCCAGAGCTGATGAATTTGGCAAAAAGGAAATATGGAATGAACCCACGCACTTGGATTTTGAGTGGGATCTAAACATTTAAATAACTATTAGCCATCACTACCCTTTGTTTCCAGAACAATTTTGCAAGCCAACTGATTCTTCAGTCAATTCTATAAATTTCTAGAATGAACCTCATGTTCTACTACTTCAAAATCCTTAAAAACATATCCTTTGCAGCCTCTGGAAGCTCCCATGGCTTAATCTTTTTCACTCTAAGGAAGTTCCTGTTAACAGGCCTTCAGTGTCTGTATGTTTCTGCTTCACTGGCAAGATAATTTGAGTGGGAGGAAAATTATTCCAATCAGCCTCTCTGTCTTCATGCACTGACTATCTCAGCATCCTTCAACAGTGAAAAGGATGAAGAGAAATGTTCTTGTGGAAAGAGGACACAGAGACTGAAGGGTCTAATAGGAGAGCCTGACTGGCTGGCTCCAGTTAATCATACCAATTAATGTATTCAGTCTTGCCTGGTATTTGTTCTGCTCCCATCCATCTTTTCCTTTTAATATTTATGAACTCAAGAGCTACCAGATTGCCAAATTCTTGTCTGCCAACTTCCAGTCTCACTGAAGAACATATGCAATGAAAATAACATGGCATCTCAAAGTCCCTGGAGCATGCATATAAATGGCATACAATTTGTACCCTACATTAAACTAAGCGAACACATGCTGTATCTCATTTCCCCTGTTCCATTCACAGCTCAGCTTTCATGGATGACTCCCTGTGATTAGGTAAACATGGATAAGCATCATTCCTCATGAACACTTAACTAAATTCTGCACTCAACTAATAAACCAGGGTTTCCAGTCAACCAGAAGCGATTGACATTCCATCTTCAAAAGTCATACTTCCTACTAAAGGAACTATATATATTCACATAAATTAGAGTAGATAAAGGTGTGGTGCAAAAGCATCTACAAACCAACGAATGGCCATGCTTTTAACATTCTAGGTACTATTAATCAGACATGATGACTATCCCGTGTTTTTGTATTACAATTAACAACAGAGAAGTGGTGCATTCCGATTAACCTGATGTAATTATTAAGGTAAGAACCTAGTATATGCATTCACATTAACTAGCCGGAGTGGTTTAACATGTGCAAATGTGGCCTTAAGAGTTTAGTCCAAAGAGCCTCTTTTCCATCATCTACAAAAATGTCCTCCTCCTTCAGAATTTCATTTTAGTAACCAGGTTGATATGTCAGCTTTACCTTTTAATTGAAACAAGAACTTTGGGCTAGCTGCTGGTGAAACTAAGCAACTGCCCAATGCTTCAGGCAGTGCTTCCCTTTGACGAAGCTGTTATTACAATACAGATTCTCTTAAATATTATTCTAACATTCCTGACCTGAATAAATCCTTTCATCTCAAATCAAAGCTTATAATGCTAAGAACATCAAGCTTGGCCAGAATCAACTTTTATGTCAAGCCTACTATAGTCCATCTTCAAAGCAAGGCAATAAAATGTAATTTTCTTAAGGCTTTGCTGTGCAAGAGAATTAAAGATCAGATGATCCCAATGAATTTATTTTGATCATCAAGACTTAAATGAACATGCATAAAAGAATGGTTCTCCCTCAAATTATCTCTGATCAAGCATGGAGTGTAGCCTACCTGAAAGGCCATTTGAGATCCTCTGAGCCAGCTTACTTACTTCTCTGCTTGTGGTTGTATCTATACAGAATGGGCTACAACTGATTTTGTTAATTTTGTAAGGTATTTCCTTCACCATGAGATTCACGCACTGTGGCTGGATGGCCAGAACAATTGGTAGCTCACTTTAGACAGTTTATATCACTTGTTACTGGGAATACAGAGCTGTTGGGATAGCAGTCACTGAATCAGGCTGTAAGGATGTAACCTTAGCAATTACTTGTTGTCTTATTTTATATTCTTTTTGGTTACAGACTTCAAGGAGAATGTGCACAGACAAGGACTAACAATTGCTTATTTGTGTGTTGCTCTCTTTTAGCTGATTAAACAAACCAGAATAGAGATTAAGGAAAGTGATCAACAATATCTTATGAATGGGAAGTGCTAAGTTTTGCTTAAAGGAAAGGTGTCCCTTAAAGAGAGCCAATTTGATATAGCGGTTAAAGCACCAAGCTAGAAACCTGAAGACAGTGACTTCTAGACCCACCTTAGGCCCAAATCATGGGAACAGTCTCTGTCAGCACTAGGAAGAAGGACATGGCACCAGAGGTGGCATTCAGCAGGTTCTGACCAGTTCTGGAGAACCGGTAGCAGAAATTTTGAGTAGTTTGGAGAACTGGCAAATGCCACCTCTGATTGGAGATTTTACAGTATGCTTCCCCTGCCATGCCCACCAAGCTACACCCTCAGAACCGGTACTAAAACAATTTGAATTCCACCACTGCATGGCACCATTTCCCCCAAATATCTTGCCAAGAAACAGCAAGAATTGCTGTTTCCAGGAGTCAATACTGACTCAAAGGCACCAAAAGAACAAAAAATAAATAAAAATCCTCTCTTAATAAACAATAAAACCCTCTCTTGACCTACAAAATGTATGCATTTCAATCAAACATTCAGCCAAGAAATTGAATTGAGACTGTTATGAACACCTTAGTGTTTGACTCACAATAAAACTAAAACATACTGCCCTAGTAGTTCTCCCAGATTCCCTCAATAATGGAATTATTCTGCACTGTCTTTCTAGTGGTTCTGGTCCTTTATGCTGAATCCTGTTCAGAAAGAGTCTAGTATCTCGTAGGGTATTATCTGTCATGTTGTTCAATATCTACATAAAATAATTAGGAAAGGTCATTTGGAGCTTTGGTGCAGGGTACCAGGGATATGGGAATGATACTGTTTCTAATGCTTCTTATCATTCAACTCTGTTACCTAAGTGAATTAACACAATAAAATTATACAAATTGAAATTAAATCCAGGCAAAGCACAGGTGTGGTTGGTTAAATGTAAACTGAATGGCTGAGATTCAACCTTTTGGGGATGAGGCTACACTTATGCTATAGATCAAGTAAGGAGTCCAAAGTGCCCAGCCTGTTCCTTGCTGCCAACTGGAACTACAGATGATACCTCTATTGAAAAAAATTGCCCAAGTAAGGCTCATGACCCAGCTCTGAGCCAACCCAAATGAGTCAAATTTTGGCATTCTCAGTTCTATAAAATATCCCTTGCATAGATTACATGGACAACTTTCTTTTTATTTATTTTTTATTTTATTTATTTATCAAATTGCTTACAAGATAATAGTATAAGTAAAAGCATAGCTATGAATACATGGACACATATATGAAAAAAAAAAAAAAGGAACAATAGGACAGGGATGGTAGGCATGTTGGTGCACTTATGCACGCCCCCATAGACCTCTTAAGAAAGGGTGAGGTCAATAGTAGACAGTCTAAGGTTAAAATTTTTGGGGTTTGGGGAAGAAACCACAGAGTCAGGTAGAGTATTCCAGACATTGACCACTCTGTTGCTGAGGTCGTATTTCCTGCAATCAAGTTTGGTGCGATTAACCTTGAGTTTGTATCTATTGTTTGCTCTAGTGTTGTTATGGTTGAAGCTGAAGTATTCATTGACAGGTAGGACATTGCAATGTATGATTTTATATACTATACTCAGATCGGACCAGAGGCGGCATAGTTCTAGGTTTTCTAGGTCTAGAATTTTGAGTCCGGTGGCACAAGGTATTCTGCAACGAGTAGAAGAGTGTAGAACTCTTCTTGTGAAATATTTCTGGGCTTTCTCAACTGTGTTAATATCAGATATGTAATGTGAGTTCCAGACTGATGAGCTGTATTCAAGTATTAGTCTAGCAAATGTTTGTATGCTATAGTTAGTAGTGTGATATTACCAGAGAAAAAGCTACGTCAGATTAGGTTAACAACTCTTAAAGCTTTTTTGGCTATGTAGTTACAGTGGACTCTAGCATTTAGATCATTAGAGATGAGTATTCCAAGATCCTTGGCAGAGCTTGGAGCATCAACAAGATCTTGACTATTCAGTCTGTATTTTATTTTCTGATTTTTTTTTTGCCAATATGTAGGACAGAGCATTTATTTGTTGAGATTTGAAGTTGCCATTTGTTTGACCATTCTGATACGTAGTTATAACTTGGTTGTAATACAAGTCATAACTTGATTGTAACTAATGGAAAATGCTGCCAGAAGACTGCAAATCTGTGCAAATTATGGAGGTCATGTAGTACCCATGCCAAAACATGGCCTACTACTTCTAAGGCAAATATTGTTGGTATTAACCTTGAGAAGCATGACCAGTCATTAGGATCTATATGGAAAGTCCTTCTGAAAATATCTTTGCTGTCAGAGATTCATCTAACTGGCATGGAGGAAAAGGCCTTCTGAACTCCTTTCAAGCTCTCTCTGGAGTTGCATTTAATCACCACGATTTCAGTTTAGAGAAAGGCAATAAAGGCATATCTTTTTATCCAGGATTTTTTATCTTTTAATTACCGGTAGTTTAGTATTTGTTTTAATATTTTTAAACCTTTTTAGCTATCCCAAATGCTTGCCTAAACAGAAAGAGAAGTTCTAAAACAAGTAAGTGGATTTGCATATATTTAATTGATGATTGAGTAGTACGCCCTGATTTTGAAATGTGCAACATCTTTACCCGGATTTCTATTAATGTAATTTGGCAACAACCAGGGTTAAGTTCCATGTTTTTTAACCTATGCACACAGAAGTATCCGAGATTTATATTAACTGAAAAATATATTCCTTTGTTGTTCACAAAAATCTAATAAACCATTTTAAACATTTGCTTACAATTCCAAAATTACTTAGATTTTATAAACAAAATGTAAAGAAACCATAAAAAACTTGTTTTTAATTGTTGGTTTGCCAGGACTTAGGTACATATGTTGAACAAAAGCAGCAGCTCCTTATTTGAAACTAAATAACCCAGACACATAAAAGTAATTTCTGACACACCCTTCAAATTAAAGGGGACCTGTTTAAATATAAATACCCCTGGTCTAATGAACACTCTGGAATACAGAAAGCAAAGAGGCTATCAGACCAGGCATCAAGGCTAGGCAGAATTTTGGTGCCTGATGGCCATATTTAATATTTTGGAATGGAAGAGCTGGATAGTGATGAAAAAAAAATGCAGCTTTCCCCCTGTACTACTATAGGTTTGCAGTACAGTGCTTGAGTTTCCCACCTCAAAATAAGAGTAAAGAGGGCTATAGAAATGAACAAAAACTAAGTTTGCAGGCCACTCACTACATACTCCTGCCTTAAAGAAGCTAATGAGATTTAAAAAGAAGTCTTACCCAACTTTGCTGGGAAATCAGAGGTGGATGATCTGTGATCTTTCAGAGATTTGCTGAAAAAAATCTTTCAAGGTTGGGTAAGACTACTTTTGATGCCCACCTTCTTCCACTATTGGTTATGCTCACCAGGACTGCTGGGAGTTGTAGTTCAGCAATGTTTAGAAGATCACAGGTTGTTTTACTCTGATCTATATAATAGGATCTCAGTTTTAGATTATCTGCATGTTCCTATTTTATGTTTGGCACCTCACCTTCACTGCAAAGAGAAGGACTACCAGAAGACAAGAAATAGACAACCTGACCTTTCCCTATGTCTTGCTGATGAATTCCAATGCAACTTTCTGGCTAAGAGTTTGAAGAATATTAGCCCTGAATAGGCAAAAATAAATATAACAGCAAGAGATCATCACGATGATAACCTCACATATAACAGGGGTGTCCAACCTTGGCAACTTTTAAGACTTGTGGACTTCAATGCCCAGAATTCTCCGATGACTGGCTGGGAAATTCTGGGAGTTGAAGTCCACAATTCTTAAAGTTGCTGCGACTGGACATCTCTGATAAATAACAAACTGAAAAATAATTATATTCTTTCTTACATACACAGTAAACTTACTTCCAATCCAAATTGGCTTCTAAAAATCGAGACACGCCAGTCTGTGCCGCAGCCCCATCAATGTGGACAGAAACATCTGCAAAACAAACAACCAAAAAAAAACTCAAAACCAATATATGTGAAAGCAAGGAGAGATTCCAGTCTCTACTAATGGGCAAGCTTGTGGATTTGTATTTATTTTATTCTTTGAAAAAAATCCTAAATTCCCAAAACTGAAATAGAAAACGTTGGATGGCTATTGTACTGGAGATGCTAGGTGTGGAATATATATACTTAAAACTAATGAATGAGGTGCTCAACCTAGAATTTAGCCCTTTTTTATATTAATTAAAGAAGGACACGTGAGGGGAAAAAAGCAAAGCACCAACATCTGTTGATTTATTTACTCACCGAAGTGCTTTTGGGCTTCAACAAAATGAAAATAGCACTTTCAGTGGAAGTTACCTCTTGTTCATGCTTTTACTGCTTGGATATCTGGAAAGAGGCACTAAAACAGCCATACTGAGCATTCAAAATACCCCTCAATGTATTCTCTGAGAAGATTCTTTGCTGAGCTCACAGCATGCTTGTTACTGAATACTTGCATGCCCCTTGCAAACCCTCTTCCTATATAGCTTTGCAAAGGCTCTGCTAAGAATAACAAAACTTTCCCGTCACTTGATTGCCAACTGTCAGAAGCCAATACAGGTAGTCTTCGACTTAGGACCACAACTGAGCCCCAAATTTCTGTTGTTAAGTAAAGATGTTTTTTTAGTTTTGCCCCATTTTACGACCTTTCTTGCCTCTGTTGTTAAGTGAATCACTAGTTTGTAACCCGAGTATTAAGTGAATCTGGTTTCTCCATTGACTTTGCTTATCAAAAGATCGCAAAAGATGATTACATAATCTTGGGACACAATAATGGTCATAAATATGAACTAGTTGCCAACTATCTGAATTTTGATCACATGATCACGGGAATGCTGCAAAGGTTGTAAGTGTGAAAAACGGCCATAAGTCACTTCTTTCAGTGTAGTAACTTTGAATGGTAACTAGTCTACTAAGGGATAATACTTAGTATCATCTCTGGGTTGGAAAGGGCAGGATGCCTCTAAATACCACTTGTAGAGAAACAATAGAAGGATGGGGTAACTGCTTGCCTGCTTATGAGTCCCCACTGTAGCATGGATTATATGGCAATGCCTATCTGAATGTAATATTCAGATAAGCATTGCCATATAATCCACATTACAGTGCAACTCTCTTCTTGACATCACAGTTAACAGTCTCCATTCCCAGTACTGTATGTAACCCTTGTTAAAGAAGCGAATTTGATAATATGTACCAACATCATGCCCTCTTTATGACACTTAACATATGTAAAGCACTACAGCTTTAAGGACCATGCTGGCTGGGGGAACTCTGGCACTTGAATCCACACACCTTCCAGTTGCCAAGGTTAAGGAACACCGTTGTATGCCATTAACATCCTATTCCTAATTGCCTTCACAGCACAGTTCCTCCGATTCCGCAAGAGGTTGAAAGTGTATGCAAATGGATAATCCATAGGGCCTTTCAACCAATGGTGGGATTCAAGTAATTTAACAACCGCTCCTTCCTAATCACCAGCTGGGTGGGCATGGCCGTGGCAGGTCATGTGACTGAATGGGCGTGGCCAATTCTACATCAGTCATGTGGGTGGTGCCTGCATGGGCCAGGCAGGGTTTGGGGAGGGAATCCAGGGGTCTCCAGTGGATGAGGCAGAAGGGGGAGGGGAAGAGGAAAGATTCTATGTGTGTGTGTGTGTGTGTGTGTGGGAGGGAGAGAGAGAGAGAACACCGCCACCAGCCCTGATATAACTCTGAGATTGGATAGGATCTCTCTCTCTCACACACACACACACACACAAAAGTTGGATAGGATACCTCTCTCTCTCTCCCAGCCCCCCCCCTCCCCGTTTCAACTTATTTGGCTTTGTGGTCTGTGTTGTCCGCCTCACATCTTATCACCCTATCACAGGTCACATCTTCCAAATGGGAAAAGGCAGTGTAAGGCTTAAAAGAGCAAGCTTTAAACCTGCCGGTTTATCTCTTGAAACCTCACAGAGTGCAGCAACAAAAGAATGGCCCGTGTGTTTAGTTCCATCCAATCTGCAGAAGTTCCATCCAATCTGCAAAAGGCATCAAGCTGCCAGATGACTTTTTTTAAAAAAAAATCAACCCAGTTTTACTCACCTGCTGTTGGAGGTACCAGCTGGTGTAGTTTTTGCATAGCAACACCTCCAGGGTAATTGAAGTGGGACACATAGAGTGATGCTCCTGAGTAAGCAGCATTAGCAAAAAGGTGTGCTATAACAAACAGAGTGCCTAATTTGTATAACCATGATTTCCTGTAATTGTTCAGACTGTGTAGAAAAGAAAAATAGCGTGTTTAGTGGGCACAATATATCCAACTCCAATACACAGGTGTTGAAAGATCACACATGAATTGTAGATGTCATTTTTGTATTGTATTATACTTGTTTACTGTCAAGAGCTGAGAGCCCTGGGATTACATCCTACACACACAAACAGTTTTCCTTTGAAATTTGCATTTCTGCCTTCAGTTAAGTGTGGTTCAGCATGATGCTCAAACCCTAAACTGCAATTAACTCTAGCTCTAAAACACAGGTCAAAGTCAACCTGATTTAAAATACATTGGTCAATTTATTCAGGTTGATAACTAAACCCTGATTTGATAGAAATGAAAGTAATACTTTGCAATTTTGGAAGAAGTTCAAACTTTTAGCACAGGGATTCCCAACCCCTGGGCGGCTGACCTCGTTGAGTACCGGGCAAAGCAAACAGTGGACGAGCACACAGCGCATGCACGAGACTAGGTTGAACACGGGAAACCATCCCTTCCCTCCCTCCGCCATTGGTTCATGGAGCCAGAAAGGTTTTTGATTGCTGTTTTATTGACTTTAAAGAGCAATTGGGGGGGAGAGGGGGGGCAGAATTTACTACATACAATAAGCCTTAATAAAATAAGGTTTGCTTTTAAGGGGATTTTTTTTTACATCCTTTGTAGAGACAGATGTTAGTTTTCTGTGATTTAAAATTCATAGGACTAAACAGCTTGCATATTTTCTAATCCAAAAGGTCATGGGAAGTGTCATTCTTCATCCATTTTACATCTTATTCACTCTCATCAGGTCTTAAGGCCAATATTAAGTGACTGGGTGCCCTGAGGGAATGACAAAACAAGAATCTTTTATTCCGAGTCAGCCTTTCCCAATCTGGGGCCCACAAGATGATTAAAAGTGCCACTCCCAGAATTCCTATCAAGGTTATTTGGACAACAATGTGATCGGTAAACTAGCAAGCGGTGAAAAATGAAGTCAAGATCTTGATACAGAAATTAAATACAGTATGTACAAGTACACTTACATTCGTGAGCAGCCTTTGGCAGCCACTATATTCAAAACTGGAAATGTGTATATTATAAACCGCAGCTCTTTGTGTGGGAGAAAGGAATACAAGAATATAAAACCAAGTGAGGGTAGAATTAATACCCAACATCTTCGGTCTACTGCTCCTAGTGGTAGAAATACAATACTGCAACCCAGAGCGCGAGGCAAGGCAGAGTAAAAATACCACAAGAAAGGCGAGGTCTTAAAAAAGACAGTTAAGGAATTTTTAATTAAAAAAAGACTATTTGAATTAATACTTTTCTCAATGTGTGTCTTCTACATTTCTAAAATTGTCTAGAACATCATATAGCCACTTGAAACTTTCTAGAAAATACTATTTTAAAATGTTTTCTTAAGTTTATATTTCTTTGCTGTATGAATAAGCTACTTTATCATACAAAACATGTATTCAGTGAGATACAAAATCACCTCTTTCGTTTAATACTTGTATGAAAAAAGTACAAAGTATGTGTGCTAATGCACCCGCACACAAACATCTCCCGTTCCCATTTACTTCACCTCAGATGCCCCTAATCTGTCACTGAAGAACTCATGAACTAAGTCTAGACTTTTATGTAACCAACAAAACCACACAATACATTGTGTGAAGAGAACCACTGATTTAGCAGAATTCCATTGTTTGAGATACAATGCATTGCAGGTTAACAATTTTTGAACTGAGGTATCTGAAATGGGCCAACTTAAGAATACATACAAAATTTGGGACCCATAACTTCAAAGGGAATGAATTTTGGGGAAGTTGTGGCTAGACAGTGCTACTAGCTGCTGCTACACTGCTGGGCTTCTGCTGTGATTGCGTCATCTTTATTTTCAACATTCTGTGACAGTTTCCCAGGCAGTCCCACAACACCTCACACCTTCTCCAAACCAGCAGCAGTCACCTGCTGCCAAGGGAAAGGAAGGGAGAAAGGAAGGAATAAGGAGAAAGGAGTCCCCCCTACACCTTTTCTAGATTATGCCCCCCCGCCATGTGCACTCCCCCTACTTGTGCTACATCCCAATATCTCCTCCCTGATTCACACAGCACCTCTCACACACTCCCAGTCAACCTTCACAAACTGCTCACCCAAGTCATTTCCCCAACCAATATGGCACCTCTTGTGCAACCCGATACACCATTCCTGTTCCCCATATACTCATGGCTCCCTTCCCCATCCACCAACCGCCACTTTACCAGTCTGCAGACCTTGCAACTTCCTGCTGGCTCCCTGACTGACTTTTTCCCTACAAGCAAAGTAAATGAGAAATCTGACAGGAATGGGCGGGAGGGCGGGATGAAGAAAGGACAGGTGGAGGAAAAGGAGGCAGAAGGTGGTGGAGGGCAGGAGGGAAGTATTTCTGATGTTTCCTGACAGCTTCCAATGAGGAAACTCAATGGAGAAGCTGGAGCAAGTTGGGACCCCCACTCCAGGTGCTTTTTTGCCCCCTCGTGGTCGTTTTGTTATTCTGTTTAGCTAAAGAAGTATCTCTGAAATGATCACCCAAGAGTGTGCAGGTTGTCCAATGGATTTTTAAAATTGCCACTGAAAACAATACTGCAGTTAAGCATGCTTTATGAGGTCTCTGCCCCTATCAACAAGCGTAGAATTGAGACCAGCAAAAAAAAAAAATGACAATGTACTCACTTTAACACAATCTATAAATATAACAAAAAACACTTCTTCGGCTGTTAAATTGAAGCCTTTTTCATAATGTACACTTTTCGCTATCTGCTTGCAAAACTGATAGAAGAACAAGACAACATAGCTTTTGGACTTAGCAATCCAAAAGGTTATCAGTGTAATTATGCTATCGATTATGTACTGTTCTGCCTTATGTACCCATTTCCATTTGGAAATTTGTAAAAAAGAAACAGAAAAAAAAGCATAACACAAGGTACCTGCCCTGAATAATGCACACTTGCGTTTCATAGCCAGCCTCAAAAAAAAAAAAACAAACTCAGAAAACATGGAAAAATAACGGATTTATTGAAATCTGTGAATTTTAATTTTCAATTAGGAAAAAAATAAAAATATATACTTATTAAACATAAAGCAGTACACAGTGATGCTTAAGTTTCTGGACCATTTTGAATTTTCATTATTATATATAAATATGACATAAAACATGATCTAACACAATTTCCTAAAAGTGGATAGAGAGGATGCAGTTAAACAAGTCACAAACTTTTAAGCACCACCGTATTTTTACTTAACTCATTCTCACTACCACCCACCATCACCTTACTGCATATGACAGCAAAAATAGATCTGTGACTCCTATTGTATTATCAAACCTACTTTCTAAATCCTCCTAGCTTGGAGAATTAAAACAATACTAAGCCATAGAATCAGCTATACTGGAATGTTCAAACAATTTCAAACTTGTGAACTACTGTTCCGAGCTTGGGACATTGAAAGCAACCATTTGAAATTCAGTCACTTGTATGTAACTTCTGAGCATTTAAAGGCTCCAGCTTTTAACTCAGTAAGTCTTTCTTTAAGGCTGATATGGGTCTCCCTATTCTGAGCAAAGTGAAGTTTGTAGCATCAATTATGATCATGTCCTTTTTATAAGTGATCATTTCCATGTCACTTTGAATGTGACAAATCTGGGCTGAAAAACAAAACCAGTATTAACTGGGCTGAGCCACTGAGCCCATCACTACTCTCTTAATTCCAATGAAGAGATTCCACTCTGGAGGAGAAAAGTATATATCCACCTTTTAATATAAAAGGAGAGCTCTTATAGGAGCTGGAACCTTGCATGACAAGAATTTTCTACCACCAAAGGTATCCACAGATACCAAAATAAGGTGAGAAATGTGGAATCAGGTGTAAGAAATAGAAATGGCTGACAACTTTTAAGATTTGGTAGCATATAAATTACAATTCTTGCTATGTCAAGGAAGTGATGTGACTTGGAAAGGATGCAAAATAAAAGAGTTTTATGACTTTTTTTACCTCATCTAGTTACTTCCAGTTATTCCTTCTCACATTGTGAATACTGAATTCATTTAAGTTGTGCTATAGAATTCTGTTTCTTCCGTGCTTAAAAGGATACTCCCCAGTTGGAGCTTTTATTTAAGATAATGTTATACCAAAGTACTTTTCCTTCAGGCCACAAGAGCTGCTTCCAAAACACAGAATCCAAAGCCACTGTGAGTCCTAAAAGGAGAAAACAGCCAAAAGTGAGGAACTATGCAGAAATCACTTAAAATAGCAGTAACGTTGGTTCAACATGCCTTAAAGCAATAAATACAGCTGTCATTCCAGAACTGGATAGAAATCAGCCTATTACCGGAAATATTGATTTGACGACACAGCCGGCAGAATCACAAGGCTGGGACTTGAAAAGGGCTGTAATATTGTTCCTTCTGCCTGAGGTTAAATATGTTGGTTTGATTTCATAGAATTAAAAACATGGAGGCAAGGTCTGCCATTCAGATAGGACTTTGGGAGACATCCAGAACTCCCCTTGCAATTAGAAAGGGAGCCTCTATATGCAACAGGACTGGCTGATTCTCTTTTGTATTAAATATATTGCCATTTACTGTAGGACCTTGTGGTAGGATAACTAAGTCTACAGGCTAATTTGATCTACTTGCACAATTGATGAACAAAGAGCAGAGTCCCACAAAGGGCTAGGCAACTGCACACTAAACCCCAGTGCAGATTTTTCGATCTTTTAAAATGAGATTAAGAAGTAATGTCATTTAAAATTCTGCAATGTAGTTTTAGTAGAGCCACTTCTGAAGAAAATCCCACTAATTCAAAACCACACTTACCTAAGCAAAAAGCCCCTGCAGGAACAGCATAGAAAAGCATTTTCATAACGGAGAGTTTTTTATTCAATAGAGTAATCAGCAGCATAAAACCCAGGAATATGCAAAGCTCTGCTCTGAAGACGATGATTGCCAAAGCCGAAAACCAAATAAACGGGCGGTGCTTTTGTTGCATCCAAGATGTAACTGCTAGTAAAACTGATTAACAAATGAACAGACAAACAAATCAGGTTCAATAAGTTAGCTTGTTGATCATTGTCAGGATCTAAATATAGCAAAACAATTAACAAGCCTACTACATAATCAAAATCAAACTTTCAGTAAAGTTCGTCCCATTTAAAGCATATTGTTGGATTATAAATTGCACCACTGGAAGAGAATGACTGGAAGTGGGGGAAGCAGATAACGTTCTACAGACAGCGCTACAGGTTGGAGTGAGAATCTCAATTCAGTTGGACCAGAACTCCCTGATTTATTTTACCTTTTGTGCTCGGGAGTGGAGATGGTTTCCAAATAATATTAAGCCTATTTTAGGATTTCCCCCCACCCCCGGTATTTTATGTTTCTGATTTTCAATAATTGTGGTGGGAGGAGAGTTCAAAAAAATGCCTGTGTAGTCTCCCATCCCACAGCTTGATGTCACTCCCATTGTGGATGTCGCTCCCATTGTGGGAGCAACCCACTCTCTGTGGGATGCGATGGCTCAGTGGCTAAGCTGAGCTTGTCAATCAGAAAGGTCAGCAGTTTGGCGGTTCGAATCCCTAGCGCTGCTTAACAGAGTGAGCTCCCATTACTCGTCCCAGTTTCTGCCAACCTACCAGTTCGAAAGCTTGTAAAAATGCAAGTAGAAAAATAGGGACCCCTTTGTTGGGCAGGTAACAGCGTTCCGTGTGCCTTCGGAGTTTAGTCATGACCATGGAGACGTCTTCGGACAGCGCTGGCTCTTCGGCTTTGCAATGGAGATGAGCACTACCCCCTAGAGTTGGAAGTGACTAGCACGTATGTGCGAGGGGAACCTTTACCTTTACTTTATTCTTGATTTATACACCTTAGACATAGAGGGCATTTGTGTCTGCTGGCCTTCTCAGCATTGGGCAAGAGAACATCTGGAGCCAATCATAACCCTTGTTGCTACGTGTCATGGCGAACAATGCTTTACCATTATTTACCCATCAAGGAAGGTTTTGAAAAGCACGCTCATTACTTACCAACAGGCAGTGCAAATATGTTGGGGAGGGTGCGAGTGCAGTAAAACATCAGGTGGAATTGAGTAGCTGTTATTAGGCAGAAAATCAGGGATACAGTAAAACCAAACTGCTTTCTCACTTCTTTGTGTAGCCGCCATAGGGCATAAATCACTGTCAAGCCTAGGGTTCCTCGGACTGATGGCAAAATAACATGAATAAGAATGAAAAATCAGCTTTATTATCTGTAATAGAAATAATAACAGGTAATGTTCATGGTCTAAGTGGCTTTGGCTATATAACAGTATTAGAAATTACAATGGTTTACAATACAATAAAAAAACATAAAGAAAAATGGCTGTATCTCATACCTATCAGCTGGGAATAGAATTTTGACATCTGTAAAAGGGACAATATATAGACAGCTGGACTGGAAAGAAGAGCAATAAAAATTGGACCAATAAATGTTCTCGGGACCACTCCAGGAAATTCATGATGATCATACTGCAATAAAAAAATAATCCATAACACAGATATATAGAAATAGCTGCAAAAAGAATTTCTATAATTTTATTATACTTCTTCTTTAGTTAAGAGAAAAGGTAACCCAAATTAGTCATCAATATGTTTGCTCCAAAATTCATACGGAAGACATCAGGAATGTCATTAGTGGAATCATTCCTGGGAATTTAACTGGAAATAAATGAGGTGGTTCTGCAGTTTTCTTGGGAAGGTTTTTTAAAGGTAGTTTGCCCTTGTCTTCTTCCCAGGGCTGAGAGAAAATGACTGGCCCAAGGTCATCTAACTAGCTTTGTGCCTAAGGTTGAACTAGAATTCACAGCCTCCCAGTTTCCGGCATGATTCCTTAACCACTACACTAATTCTTCCAATTAAAGTTCAGCTGTTTTGTTACTTCTTCTGATTATGGAAAAATCATGGAAATTTAACTCGTATTTATTTGGAACACCAATTCATAAAGTTCTTCACATGATTCTTAAATCAATAGTTCTAAATGATTATACAGAGTTATTTTTCCGGAAGTGGAGATCAGATCTTCACTATTTGAGTCCACAAATTCAGATCAATTGGACTGCAGGGATTGATGGACTGTGCTATTAATTTGTATTTAATTTAAGGCATTGCAGCAAAATATGTTATTCACAAATTGGGAGATGAATTGAGCAAGATAACAACGATGCCTCCAAAAATAAAAAAAAAATAATGGGAACTCTGAGGACTGCATATATGGGTAAGTGGAGGTTACACATGGCCTGTAGATTACCTAGCTTTTTTTATACAGCTGGTGAATAAAGTACTAGAATTAAATATTTAATCCTGGATAATTCCTCGATCAGGTAATCCATGATGGCACAAATTTCTTTTAATCCAACTAAATGATTAGCTATTGTTTCTATTCTTCTATATTCATGCGAAAATATTTAACAGGTAATAATAATGTTGGGCATAATAGAGTATTAGTACAATTACAAATGTTAAGATGCTACTGGCTTTGAAAATAACTCAGTAGCAAACTAAATTTAAAAGAGAACAATCAGAAAGTAACAAGACGTACCTTATCTAATTCCAGCTTCTCATACAAAATGTCATGTATAGCTTGAAGATTAAAGCTCTCCTCCACTTTTGTAAATGGGCACACAACTAAGTGAATGAAGGCAACAGCAACTATCAGTAGTAGCAGCCATAGTTGCCCTTGGGAAGGTTTCTTCTCAGCCATTCTGTATCCAAAATTCGTATCTACATTATTAAGTTTAGAAAAAAAATCAGAATGAGAAAAAGCGTCTGACATAGAAGGCAGACATCGAGCATATAGCAAAACTAAGATCAGACCTGGATAAGCAAAAACATTTTATCTTACCAAATGCTTTATTTCCTGAAGCTTAATGAAGCTAGATTTAACTGTAGTAGTTGCCTGGCTGCTTTTTCCAATTGCACAGCTCTGCTGAAGGACAGAATAGCAATCTAGAATTGTTCTGGCTCTTCAAACTACCTTACTTTTCCATTGCTAATACTAATCAATTACATTTGCAAAAAAAAAGGGTCTGAAAAAGGCAGAAGGCGTTTAAACATCATAATACCACCCTATTCTTTCAGAAAAAAATGTTCTGAGATGAAAGTATTCCCCTTTGATGTTTATAAAGTAGGCACTGTTTTGGAGCTTCCCCTTCTCCAAGGTTTACCAAGTGCAGAAGCAATCAGAGGTCAAATCTTGGAAGCCCACTGAAATTTCCCAGTTTCAGAAACCTTAAAATCAGAACATTCTGGTTTGCCATAGACCTGTTTTTCATATTCATATTTTGTACCAGAGAGACTTAGGGAGAAGGACAGGGATGGGATTCTACCAGTTTGCACATATTCGCTAGAACCAATTGTTAACATTCTAAGCAGTTCGGAGAACCGGTTGTTAGAAGAAATTACTGGCCTAATCCTGTAAGGAAGGCAGGAAGGAAACATTCTGGTGTTGCTTACAGAAACTGTCTCTTATTACGTTCTTGGCAGGACTAGATTTCCTGTCTCTGGAACTTCTCTGGAGTTCTTTTCCCCTCCTTTGCTGGTACTTTGCTTGTGTGGAGTGACCATTCAAAGTTACAATGGCACTGAAAAAAGTGACTTATGACCATTTTTCACGATTAGAACTGCTGCAGCATCTCCACAGTCATGAGAGGCCAGGTGAGGAGATGTGTGCCTTGATGTGAGCGATACTGAGTTGGCCATGCCCAGCCAATAACATGACTACCAAGCCATGTCCACCCAATCACATGACCACCAAGCCACGCCCACCACCTAAGTCACACCCGCAGAACCAGTTGTTAAAAATTTTGAATCCCACCCCTGGAGAAGGGGTTGAAGTAGCAGAAACTTTAGAGGAGAGTAACCATGTCATATTAGAATTCAATGTAATACAAACACAAACAATAGAACAAAATCAAAGCAGTGTCTTAGACATTAAAAAAGCTGATTTCAACTAACTTTAGATAGATCTTGGGAAGGATTCCATGGATGAAAATCTTAAAAAGGGAAAACTCAGTAAGCTTGAGAACACTGAAAAATTTGATTAAAGCTCAGTCCACCACAATACCACTGAAAAAGAACAATGAGAAATCCAAGAAGAAACCAGCATGGTTGCATAAGGAACTCTCTGATAAACTGAAAGACTAAAAGGATGAGTATAAAAAGTGGAAAGAGGGACACATAACTAAGGCAGAAAATATCAGCATAGGGCCAGGAGTGGGATCTGACCCGTGTAACTACCGGTTCGGTGATTTCTGTTTTGCGCGTGGATGTGTGCTTTGCGCACATGCGTGCCTGACGCACGCTGTGCATGCGTGTAAAACTTCATCAGCTTGCTGCCTGGACAGCTGAGTAGTTCTGCATGTGGGTGCGCAGCATTTGAAAAAACCCTTTTTTACTGCTTTTTCAACTGCAGCAGGGTGGGCAGGTGGGCCAAAACAGCAGCTGCTCTTCAGAGCTACCGGTTCTACAGAGGTGGACAGAACTGGTAGAATGCCATCCCTGCATATGGCCCAAACCTGCAAAGATGAAGTCAGGGGAAAAAAGGCTCAGAATGAACTAAGACTTGCAATAAATGTCAAAAATAATTTTAATTTTTTTCCCCAATATATAAAAAAAACCAAGGAAAAAAAATTGGTCCACTAATGGGAGAAGATGGCAAGGAAGTGATGAGCAACAGGGAGAAAGCAGAGCTGCTTAATTCATTTTTTTGCATCTATCTTCACACACACACACACCAGCACAATTTACCAAAAACAGAACTGTAGTAACTGTAAAACTAGGAATACAAATTTAAATAGGCAAGAAAATGATGACATCTGTTCAAATCATCAGGACCAGATGGATTGCTTTATTTATTTTATTTGGTTTGTCAATTGCTTACAAGATAATAGGCATAAGTAAAAACATAGTTACGAATACATGGATACATATAAGAAAAATAAAAGAAACAATAGGACAGGGACGGTAGGCACATTGGTGCGCTTATGCACGCACCCTATCCCAGAGTTCTGAAGGACTTGGCAGACATGATCTCAGAACCACTGAACTATATCTTTCAAAGAACCTGGAGCACTGGGGAACTACCAGAGGACTGGGAAAGAGTTGGTGTGGTTCCCATCTTCATAAAAGGGGAAAGAATGGATCCAAGAAACCTCAGACCAATCAGCCTGACAACAATACAATATACAATTAACAAATGGAACAGGTTGTCTTCAGAAGTTGTGGATGTTCCATCACTGAAGGTTTTTAAGAAGAGATTGGACAACCATTTGTCTAGAAATGCTTGTGGAAAAGTCCCTTCAACTGTTATTGTGTTACTATTCTGTTATTTGAGATAGCTGTTAGGAACAAAAAATCACTGGGTGGAAATCAATGCTATTTATCTGCTATGAAATTGCTGAAGTCAGTGGAACACAACGGGGATGGCAGCAATTCCATAAAGCCTGCACAGCACAACCTTAAAATATTTTCTATGTACACTCCCCTTGGAGAGAATTCAGAAGCTACAGCTGGTCCAGAAGATGGAAGTTTTAGTAATTACTAGACAACCACTAACCCATTGGCTCATCCTTTCCAATATATGTAATAACCTGGATTAAATATTAGATTTAGGAGCAGGGAGACATAAATTGCTTAGTTGTGAAATTTGCTGTTTGACCTTGGGCAAGTCACTCTTTCTCATCCATCTCTCACCCATCAACCATCTCACAGGATTGTTATTGTGGGGAAAAAGAGAAAAAAGGAATATAGTATGTATGTTTGCTCCCTTGAGTTACTTATAAAGTACTAAAGATCGGTAGGTAGGTCGGTCGGTCAATGTCTGGAATATTGGTCAATGTCTGGAATACTCTACTTGACTCTGCTTTCTTCCCCAAATCCCAATAACTTTAACCTTAGACTGTCTACTGTTAACCTCACCCCTTTCCTAAGAGGTTTGCAGGGGGCGTGCATAAACGCACCAACGTGCCTACCGTCCCTGTCCTATTGTTTTTTTTTTCTTATATGCATCCATTTCATGTATTCGTAACCATGTTTATACTTACATCTGTTATCTTGTAAGCAATTGACAAACCAAATAAATTAAATAAATAAAGTATAAACATGAGTAAGAATACAGGAAATAGCTACCAATCAATGGGGACAATAGGACAGGGACGGGAGGCACGATGGTGCACTTAAAAGTCCCGCGCCTGCTCTCTCCCGTTCCCACCTTCCCTTCCGATGAAAACTGAGCAGCCCCATAACGCGACACCCCAACATAGCCCTCCCTCCCTCCCTCCGAGAAGAAGCCGAACGCTTCCAACGCCCTTCTTCCCACCCGAGCCGAGGACTCACCCGGAAGGCGCCCACGTGGCTTCTCCCGACCTGGGGTCACGTGACACACTTCAGGGGGCGGGGCGGGGACGGCTTGGCCACGTGATTCGCCTTGCCCCGAAGTTCCCGGTGAGCGGCGGCTGCTGCTGCTGCTGCTGCTGCTACTTCTGCGCCTGCGCCTTTCCTTTTTTTTTTTTTTTTCCTCGGGGGTCTCATTGAGAGAGTTAAAACGGTTGCCGCAAAGATAATTTCCTTTCCTTTCCTTTTCTGTTCTGTTCTTTTTTTTCTTTCCTCCGTCCCTTTTCTTTTAACCTGTAGGTCCCTGCAGCGTTCTCAGACAGGAGGAGGAGGAGGCAAAGGCAGTGTTTCCATCTGCCGCTGCCCGGCTTTGACACAGGAGGAGGCGACTCCAGTGAATCGGGGGTGGGGTTGGGGGTATAATTTCTTGCAATTCGGGCAAGAAGTCCCTCTTCCATCAAAAAAAAAAAGGGAGGGGCCCTTCGTGAGCCCAACGGAGTCTGTTCCTCGATCTTTTCTCCCCCGTTTGCCCAAATCCAGCGCTCGCTCCTTGTTCCTTCCTCCCTTCTTTTTTTTTTTAAATAAAGTTTATTTAAGTTTCATATATTTAAAACATTTAAAAAACAAACATATAAACATATATATATATATATATATATATATATACACATATACATTTTGCAGCAGGTATTGAACATTGGTTACACTTTTCTTTTTTTCTTTTATCCCATAACATTGACGTGATCTACCTGTTTACAATACCTTCCTTGTTTTTTTAATGTTTTAATTTCACAGAATACTTTATGATTAAACGCACATCCTTCATAGTTTCATAACTTATTCAGTTGTCAAATGTTGCTTTTTCTTTAACCATTCATACCAACAGTTCCAAACTTTATAGTATTCACTACCTTTGCTGTTTTTTAGTAATTTGGTTAGGCTATCCATCTCTGCACACAAATTTTTTTAATGACCATCTCCTCTGAAGGGACCATTGAGAGTTTCCAATTTTGTGCATAACTTATTCTGGCTGCAGTTATAATGTGCAAGGTTAAATATTGGTATTTTTTTTTCTATTTTTGAATCTATCATACCCAGCAAAAAGGTTTCAGGTTCAAGTTTTACATCTTGTTTAGTTATATTTAGAATCCTTCCTCCTTTCTTGGCTGACCTCCATTATGGAGTTACAGCATTTCCAATGGCTTTGGACATTAATCCTCCTTATTGGCAACTCCCCGGGTTGGAAGATCCTTGGAAGAGAAAGAGAGGGAGAAAACAACGCTGCTCTCCACCATTCGATCTCCTGTAGGAAGAATCTTTCTCTTTCTTGTGTGCATTGTTTATTATTATTGTTGTTGTTGTTATTTATTTACACAATTATTATCATGGCTTGTTTTATTTTTTCCCTTCTTAATAGGCAGCCTTAGTTATCCCAGAAACTGGGTGGTTGGGAATAGTAATAAATCCAAATTGTTGCTTGTATCCCTACGATTTATATTGACTGTTTCCTAGTATGATTTGATTGTTGACTATCATTAGTCAACTATGACTAATGATTAATGATAACTATGACCCTATGACTATCATTATGATTCCTGATCCTTAATGAATGTACCTTTTCTGTATGTATACTGAGAGTACTTACACCAAGACAAATTTCTTGTGAGTCCAATCACACTTGGCCAATAAAGTATTCTATTCTATTCTATTCTATTCTATTCTATTCTATTCTATTCTATTCTATTCTATTGAAGGATATTGGGTGGAGTAAACCCACTTCTTTGCAACGGAACTGATTTATACGGGGATGATCTCTTCATAATTCCTCGCTTTAAAAAAAAAGAAGAAAAGGAATTCTAAAGGATGACGTCACAATCCTGAAGAATGGAACCTTGCGTACGTCAGCGGTTCGATTCCTAGCTCTTCCCTTCCTTTTTTTTTTTTTTAATATACCCCTACGTGGGCTTCTCATTGGCTCGGAGCGTGGCGAGCCGCGATTGGACCACGCGCCCTGCTTTCCCAGCACGAGGGTCTCCGCTGGGAGCCGAACGATTGGCCGGAGGTTGAACGTGGGCGGGACTAAGAAAAAGCAAAAGAGTTCTGAATGAGAGCCGGCCTTCTTGCTGAGGGGAGGGGGGGGCGAAGTTGCCTGAAGCGATGAAACCCGGTCGGGCTGCATGGAGATGGCTGGAAGCTTTTGCTTTGCTGGCCCTCCTCTCCTTCCCACCCGCGTCGCCGGCTCTGAGCTCCCCTGAGGAGAGGCTCCGGCAGGCCTGCAACACCTGTCGAGGGATCGTCGACCGGTTCACTCAGGTAGGAGAGGCGGGGAAGCTGAGGGTACCTTTGCTCGGCGGCTTAAGGAGGGCGGAGGGCGAGAGACCTTGGCTTAACTGCTTCCACTTAACGCTCCAAAATAGTAGGAGAAAGTTGGCTTTGCCCCTTCGTTAAAACCTACTTTCTTAAATAAGGGTAACACCAACAAGTCACTGTGTACTGTATTCCGTGTACACAAAATATTTGTGTCCTGGCTTATTTTTAATAACATTTATTATAGGCTTCAGAAATTAACTCGAGGCGTCCTTGTTTTCCCCGCAATTAACAACAACCCTGTGAGGTGGACTGGGGAGAGGGAGAGAGAAGGGAGAAAGAGAGACAAAGACACAGAGTGTAAGAGACAGAGAGAGAGAGACAGTGTAAGAGGCAGAGAAAGAGAGAGAGAGTGTAAGAGAAAGAGAGAATAAGAGAGAGAGAGTAAGAGACAGAAAGACAGAGACAGAGTGCAAGAGGCAGAGAAAGAGAGACAGAGAGTGTAAGAGAAAGAGACAGAGTAAGAGACAGAGAGAGTGTAAGACAGAAAGAGAGAGACAGAGTAAGAGACAGTAAGAGAGATAGAGTGTAAGAGAAAGAGGCAGAATAAGAGAGAGAGACTAAGAGACAGAAAGAAAGACTAAGAGGCAGAGAAAGAGACAGAGTAAGAGAGAAAGAGTAAGAGACAGAGAGAGACAGACAGAGTGTAAGAGGCAGAGAAAGAGAGAGAGTAAGAGACAGAAAGAGAGAGACGGACAGAATGTAAGAGGCAGAGAAAGAGACAGAGTGTAAGAGTCAGAGAAAGAAAGAGACTGAGAATGTAAGAGGGAGGGAGGGAGAGAGAAAGAGAAGAGAAAGAGGCAGAGAGATAGAGGCAGAGAGAGGCTGGCCCAAAATGACCCAGCCAGCTTTTATGCCTTAAAAGCAGAGCTAGACTTCAGAGCCTATGCAAATAGTCCTCAACTTATAACCATTCATTTAGTGACCATTTGAAGTTCTATTTTTAAATTTCATGACCATTTTTCACACTTACAACCCACTGCAGCATCCCCATGGTCACGTGATCAAAAATCAGACAGTAGGTAACAAGCATGTATTTATGATGTGACATTTTTCTGCAGTCATGTGATTACCATTCCCTGCCGACTTCCAACAAGCCAAGTCAATGTAGGAAACTAGATTTGTTTAACAATAGCATGATTGGCTTAACAACTGCAACAATTCATTTAACAACTGTGGCAAAAAATGTAAAACAAGTCAACTGCCTTGTTTCTCAGTGGAAATTTTTATACTCAGTTATGGTCAAAAATCAAGGACTGCCTGTACTAGCACCTGTGTCAGTGCACAAAACTGGCTCTCATGTTCTAGAAATGTTTCTTTTTTTAAAATATCCTTAAATTTTAAACCGTGACTGAAAGCATTTGTTAAAACACTTCCTTATTCAATTTTGTGGTGTTACAGATAAGGATATGGATTTATAGTTAGGCTGGTACATAATGTGTGAAAGTAATGTGGAACAATCAAATTCCAACCTTTTTAAAACTCAGATATATAGTACCTTAGCCTATGAACTGAGAAATATTTATTGAGAATGATGTAAAATTAGAACTCTTTCATATTGGGATTAATTATTGGAAAGAAGAGTACTATTAGTGCATTGACACTAGTGAAATTTTGAATTGTTGTTACTAGTTTCAAAGCATGTTGATACAAGTGCTTTCAGAAATGCTGATTAATATTTGCTGGTTTGTGTGTGAACAGGTAGAAAGAGCAATAATCTATCAATCGGGCTTAACCTTTGTATGGACTTGAAGTATGAGCATTCAAAAAAGAGTAAATTAATTCATTTGCAGAGTAATACATTTCTGTATTTATGTATACTTTCTGTAAATATTTCTTACTGGACCTTGATATAGTAAACTGTAGAATAAAGTAACCTGTTGCTTTCAGATTTCTTTAACTATTCTTCAGAAACAAGGAAACCAAAAAAATAACATTTGTTATTACAAATATATAATTGACTATAATGTATAGTGAACAAGCAATGCCCCATCCTCAAGATACAGGTAGCATGCAAAACCCCGGCCCTTATAGTCTGAGGAAAAACCTCTATCCATGGAACCGGTTCCTGGTGCCCCAAAAGTTGGGGGGGCCACTTGGCTAAGGTATACATTTTTTTGAAAAAGTGTCTGCATTTTGGTAGTAAAAATAATATTTTGAAAAAATATTCATTTTATCAAATTTGTGTTCTAAAGGGGCTAACAGACACAGCAAAGAAGAACTTTGGAGGTGGCAATACAGCTTGGGAAGAAAGAACATTATCAAAATATGAATCAAGGTATAGCATATATTATTTTTCTTCTCAATGTGCTAATAGGCTTTGCAGTGAGCAAGATCAAGATGCCTGAGACTGGTAATATTCTACAGAAACAATAAGAGAGGAGAAATAGTGTTATTTTGCCACTTTTATTGCCACATAATAGACCTTACTAGCAGCTTCTAAGTTGTATCCAATTCAGAGTCATCCTTTGTTCTCCAGCGGGTGTTCTAGACCAAGGGTCCACGGACCGGGTCTCATTGGGAACCGGTCCACACAAGTAGTAAGTGAGCTCCATTTGTGCATTTGCTCTAGATGTCTCTTAACCTGTTTCAGAACCCTCACTTCCTCCATGAACCATGGGGAATGGTGGGTGTGAAGGGTAGAGAGAGGTCTCATAGGTGCAATTCTGCCCACTTACGACTGGCACTCCACGATCATGTGATTTCTATTTTCTGCTGGCTTCCCCAAAAATCAGTGGGGAAAACCAATAGGGTTCCAACCTGCTGCTGCCTGCTGAAAAGGTCCTCTCTTGTCTCCGACCTTTGTCTCTTTAACCTTTGTCTCAGCCAATGGCACACAGTACAGTGAAAGTATACAACACGTTCATTGAGTATCCCATTAACACCTGTGTTTCCAATCTAATTTAATTCATTTTAAATTTATCAGTCTGCTGATAAGGAAAAGCAGATAAAGCTGGCTTGTTTCATTATGCTGAGGTGTCCCTTGTAGGTTAGCTGTGTAGCTGAAAGCCTTCCATGCAGGCAGTTTCCTTCAGCAAAGAGCTCTTTTCAAAGTTTTAGCAGTCTTGGGACGGTGAATGTTTTATTATTACAAGCTACTTCAGCTTAAATTAGTAGATTGATTATTTATGTGTTTGGTGGTTTATATTTCATGGTTCTAGACAGCCTATATTCCTCAAGGACATTGTAGTTGTAGATTATATAGTATTAGAAGTTAATAGCAACACTTTTTTTAAAAAATATGTGTTTTAATTTTTATGGACACTTCATCACTGTGTCAGAATTCAATAAATCAACTCATTTCTGGTTTTTCTATGTAGTGAAATTCGTCTTGTAGAAATTATAGAAAATCTGTGTGACAGTAGTAACTTTGAATGCAACAACATGGTAGAGGAGCATGAAGAACAGATAGAAACTTGGTGGTTCAAACGGTAAGTAAACTACAATAATACTTGTTTAAATATTAGCTGTAAGTGCATGGTAAAGGTAGGAATTTTTAAAAGCATAGATAATCTAAAGTAATATTAAATTTATTAAAAGCCCATTTTAAGCTGCAGTTTGATAATGTATTTCCCCTTTCGCTGTTAAATTGATAAGGCATGCTTATTTGCTATATACTTTAGTTAAACCTACATGGGTAGGATAAATTTGTTTTTGCTGCAGCATTTGTGTTGTGCCAATGGTTTAAAAAAATCTAAACTATTTTCAAAGATCTTGTGCAGAATAAAAGTAGATTGCATTTAGTGCAGCTGTTTCCCCTCCCTCTCCCATTTTGTTAAACAGTGGTAGATTACTTGGTGCCCTACAGAATTTTTGGACTGCTATGTCCATAATTATTCAGCAGCGACCATGCCAAAGCATCTGGAGGGTATCCAGTTGGCTATATCCATTTGAGGTGCAAACATCTAAACAAGGCAGGTGCTTTATGAATGGCACAGAATAATAAAAGTATACATCAAGTTCATTGGAGTGTCCCCTTGAGACATATTTCCAATTTAATTTATCAGTCTGCTGATAAGGAAAAGCAATGATGATGGCTTATTGCATTAAATTGATAGGTAGACTACCCTGAGTTTTTGCATCATCAGAGGATGGATATAATCATTCTTGAAGTTTTGTAAACAAACTTCAATATCCTGCAGAAGCCTGGCATATTCTTTATTGGTGGCATTTAGTATTGAGATTTCCATCATTGTTGCTATACATGGCTGCTAGATGCTACAGTAATGCACGTGATAAGCATACTAGACATCATTTCCTAGGATTCCATGATAAGGTTCTTGTTAATTCCAGATCGCATCTGCTCCATTTGCAACTAAAGAAGAGAATTTATCTAACTACCAGCCCTGACAGCACTACCTGGGATCAGAAGGGCAAGTTGTTCTTCTTTGTATATCATCACTTAGCTGCAAATCCTACAAACCAGTTTTTGGTCCTGAGATACAGCTACATTTTGCTCAAATTTTTTTTATTGAATATATATGTTCAGAGTTTTGGTGTATGTTTGTGTGGAACATGCATTCATACTAATTCTTTTACACGTTTGTAATGAAACCTTGCCCTTGATTAGTGATCCCTGGTTACGTTAGGTTAAAGCCTCTTCCTTGTCCTATTCTGATAATTTTGAGCTTAATGGCATTTCCATAGACTCCACTGAAAAAGGTCTACCAATATAAGATCTGTAGTTATTGGTTTTGTTTGTTTGTTTTTTAACTCTGGTGTTACAGATTATTATGCTCAATATGTGTGTACCTATGTGTGTGCCTGTGTAAGTGTTATGCACTGAGGAGGTTGTCAGTTGTCTCCAGCTGCTGCTACAGAGCTACTGAAAACTTTAATCACATCTTAAATATGAGAGAGGGGTTGAAAAGATATGACTTTCTCCTCAAATGAAATTATCAGCAGTTACTAATTATCAGACTGTAGTTTTAATTGAAAGCCCCTTGAGTCTTTAAAAATAAGTAATTTCCTGGACCCAGCCCTTTTTTTTTTTTTTGCTGTAAATATCTGAAATATTCTATTCTCTATCACTTTCTTGCTGTTTTTAGGTCAAAGTTCTATAATTTGGTTTCTCTCAATTTTAATAGATAACCACCAAAAGTCACCCCAAACAGCAAAAAAGGGATATATATATATAAGCCTCACATGTAATACTTCCCTGGTTCAAATCCCAGTAAGGGTATGGCTAGCTGACGAGAGCTAAGTAGCTCGAAATAGATCTATACTAGTCTCCCTTGTTTAATTATCAGCTCAAAAATCTAACACACACACACACATATATTATTGATACTAAAATTCCAGGCTTCTCACTGCTAAATCCAGCTTTCTGTTCTTCCCTTGTCCTTTTAAACTTTGCGGCCATTTTTCACACAGGTAATTATTCTAATTATTAATGCCTTGTGTTTCTAAACACAAGTCCTAAATTAGTTTTCTCTTGAGTATCTTGCTCAATATTTCACTTGTTGAACCCCTGATCTGATGCACTTCCTGGCCTCATAGTGTTTTATTCTAAAATGTTTAAATTATGATAGATAGTATAGTTAACATCCTAGTTGTAGAGTTAGAGTTATGCCTAACTTTAATACTTAGAGTTAGGGCTTAGCCTTAGATCAAATACTACAACTGGTAGGTTGCAAATGGATACAGACAGAGATCAGTCAGCAATTGAAAATGCAAGCTCTACTAATGCCAATAAAAATTCAATCTCACTATCCACTGTTGGTTATTTTTTTAAAAAAGTATAGCTGGAAATAATGATGGGTCTAGCTTAACATCCAGGTGAGTCATTACAGCATCTGATGCTCTGGTAGGAAATTGTAGTGCAACTTCTCAAAAACAATTGCTCAGACCTGGCCAGTGCAGGTACGGTAGCTGTGGTACAACATGGTACTGCTGAAGCATAATAATTTAAGACAGTAGATTCTCAAGCCGTTAAGAGTTGTTTTACAAATATTCCATTGTTCTCAAATGAACTGGTTTGTTATAATGAGGTAGGAAATAATTGTACTGCAATAGCCTGGTTCACTTATATAATTGCCAGTTGCTCACTGCTTTATTCTGGATCAGGAGACCAAGCTCTCTGTGTATAGGATGCTACAGGTTGAAATGCTGACAATTCATAGTATATACACATCTCGCATGGTGTTTACATTATTGCCTTTTGGAATTCTTGATCTCTTCTTTCAGAAATTAATGTTGGTATGTAACTTGCACAGGTTAAAATGAAATTCATGAACATTTCTTATGTTTATGAATTATTTTATTCTTACAGGAAGAAGAAACACCCTGATTTGTTTAAATGGCTTTGTATTGAAACAATTGAAGTTTGCTGCCTTGCTGGAACGCATGGACCAGACTGTGTTGGTAATTAAACTTGAATAGATAAATACTGAAGTATTTCAGATAAGTAGAATTGAGAAGATTTAATGTAGATAATTAAGCTTCATTTGTGCCATCAGTGTTGTGAATTCCGCCAAAAATTTTGTCTAGAGACATGATAGACAGTGAAAGTAATGGAATGGAATCAGTTAAATGAATTACTTTAAATAAGTTTTGGAAGTATTAGAAAGGATGCAATAGGCAGCTATATTTCTACATGTAATAATAGCCTTATTTAAGAGCAAATTCTTTTTGGATATATCACTAGATATTTATCTTCTACATTGAGGAAGCTGTTTTTTAAAATATTTTGTTATTTTTCCTGTCCTTGTGGAGCAAAAAGAAAAGGCGATATATCAGTGATACATTACTGAAGTTATAAAATAAAGGGTAGGGGTGGGGTAAGTGATTAAAAGTTGGAGTTATCCAATGAGAAGATATGTGGGATTTCTCACCCCCACATATTATATTTTATCAAATGGCCACCCATTTCACACAAGGTGACTTGGGCAGCATACCATAAAGCCAACTGTTGAAGCCAACTATAAAAACCAAGTGAACAGTTAACATAAGTAAAACCAAAATTGCAAGAGGGTTGATTAGAACGTCATATGTGGTACAACCAAATGTGTAAGTTCTGTATTGTCAGGGAATCTGCATGCCTGGTTAAAACATCGTTTTTGAGAGATTTGCAAAAGTCCACAAAGGTTGAGGTAACTTCATCTCAGATGGAATGATGTTCTAGGGGGCGGGTGCCATAGCAGAAAAGGCTCGTCTCCTGGGTCAGATGGAACTCCTTCGCAGACAGGACTTGCAACCTGCTTCTTCTACCAGTACTGACTTGCTAGGATGAGTAGAAATAATTGGTAAGAGACTGTCCCTTAGATAATATAGATAATAAGTTGCAGAGCCTGCAGGTGGTTATTAAACAATGTTTGAATATTTCTGACACTTTTAGTTGAAACAAAGATGAAATGTCCTGATAGGTTTCCTATTCATCATGAAACTTACAAATAAATATGTTGAGGTTGAGCTACAGCAAGAGAAACAGTAACAAAACATTGTTTTACCTGAGATGTAAATGGTTGGTTTTATTTGAAGCTTGTCGGGGGGGATCAGAAAGGCCTTGCCATGGAAATGGCGATTGTGATGGAGATGGCACTAGAGCTGGTGATGGATCATGCAAGTGCAAAAAAGAATATCAAGGAGAATTCTGTTTGGACTGTTCTGATGGATTCTACAACTCTTACAAAAATGATACACATTCTGTTTGCACAGGTATGTTTACATGCTTATATTATTCAGCGTGATTGATTAATTAGCATCTTTGATTTTGTGTGAACTCATTGGCAACAGGAGGGGCATCCGGCCAGTAAACACTCAGCCCATTCAGTTGCCCGGACTCCATCCCAATGACAGGGATTATGGGGTCTTTAAAAGAGCAAAAAAACAAACGAACGTTTTTTTGTAATAAATACTTTCTGGGTATTGAATATTCATGTAATTAATGTACAAAATGAGATGAAGTGAGTACATAAAATTCAACAGTTCCATTTAAGACAATTTTATTAATTCTTATGTTTAGGAAACTTAACATGTATTATTGAGCACAACAAATGCAGTATAATACTGTACAGCCTAATAATCATTTCAGTTTGCATAATAGTTAATGGTTGCAATGTTATGTTGATTGAGCCATGTATTAATGGGCAAATAAGCAATACACTAATTTACCATAATTAATTGTGCCATTGAAGTTTTATATATTTCTAAAATGCTTTTAATTATAAAATATAACCTTTGATTCTAAAAAAGCCTCATACACCTGGTTTTGAGATTCATCCCAAATAACAAAATATATGACATTTAGGATTGAATTATGGAGTCCTTGGTGACCTCTGAGCTTGCTTGCTTATTTGCATACATTTCATTATGAACTAGATTACCTCATCACTGTTAAATGAGTGTAGGGTTTGTTCCCTGTTTATATACCTGCCAGTGTTGGTAGAGATGTGATTTTCTCCTTGGTAAGTTAAGGTAAGCTCAGAAGCCACCAAGGACCCCAGTGTTATTTTCTGATTTATAGTTTGTTTGGTGTTAATACATGCTTATCTTGGCATTGGTTACTGGAGGGGATGTGTTCTAATCCCCAAAATAAAAGTAGGCAATGAGACAAAGAATGATGAGATCCATGATTCTAGATATTTCAATCTTAAGTGTATTTGGCTAGATCAGGATTTTTGTGTGTTCTGGCTTGTTTCAATTACTCCTTGAGGTTATCTATGGTGTGCTGATAATTATTTAGTTTGAAGTGAGTATTCATGATCATTAGCCAACTTTTACTAAGATCGAAATACTGAGTTAACATAAAGAAGAACCTGTCCTGCCTGCCTGATTTTTTTTTTTTTTGCAAGAAGTTCTAATTTTGTTAGGTTTGTACCAATTTGAATATATGTCACAAATACTTGTGAACAGCAAGGACCTGCATAGTCTTGAAGAATATTGACCAACAACTAATGTCAAATTGACAGAAAGGGTGATAGTTCATACATACCCTACACTGGGAAATAACTTGTTTATAGGTAACATACATCTTTAATAATTGAGATCACACATTTCTCTTTTCTGTGCTGAAAGCTTGAACTTTCAGCAATAAAAAGAGTAAGGATAACATGGTCATCCTTTTTTGAAACAGTTGTGCGCACACAACACACACACACATAACAGCACAACAGACAGACATGTCTGAAAAGATAGATACATACATAGATACATACATAGATACATACATATATATTTTTGGTCCTGTTTAATAAAAGCAAAAACAGGAAGGTAAGACAATGAAAGAAGAGGAGGGTCACAATGGCTAAGCTTCCATGTGCTTCTACCAAGTGTTCTGGAGGTGAGAATGGAATGTCTGTCCTATTGATATGAATAAGGAATCCTGACTGAGATACAATGGGAGGAAAGAAAGCAAATTATACTATACATGACAAAGCAGAGAAAGGTTTTGAAACAGTGAGCAGGAGAGAACGAAGTACTATTATCCCTTTTTCCCCTGTATATTTTTTGAGCTTTAAACATAGCTATAAAATTCCTATTCCAGGAATAACTCAGAAATGAAAAAGAAATGTGGAAAAAGAAGCCATATTTTATAGAGTTACTTTCTTTTTTGTTTCAGTTACAAACTTTTAGAAGTTCTGTATGTCCATAACAATCTTGCAAATGTTGCTTTTCTTAATAGCTTGTCATTATTCATGTAAAACATGTACTGGGGCAACCAACAAAGACTGTAAAGATTGTAAAGAAGGTTGGCTCAGAAATGAAGAAGCCTGTGTAGGTAAGAATGGCTGTGTGATACATTTGTTAAAAAAAATGTGCCAAATAATTTATTAATGTAAAGGATGAATGATTTATCTTTTCTTTCTCATATGCACTATAGTTGTTTATGCTGCCTATCATTTCTCAAGAAGGAAAGTTCTTAAATATAACAAAATTGTAGATCTGTAGCTTATTTGTATCAAGTTCTCCCAACTCGCTTACTTTGTAAGATAATAGCTTGTATTTTTCAGTCGTAAATAAATTCAATTCTTTAATGGTTAACTATTTTGTTTTAAAATAAAGGCAAAGATGGGAGAATTAAATGTTCTGTAGTTTTATTCATTAAATAATATTGAGAAATGAATACATTCACATATTGTAACCATAATTTGATAAGCAACTAGAACTATTTTGCAGATCAGTCTTCACAGTTTATCAACCTACTTCTGATTTATTTTGCCTCTTCTTTCATTACTCCTATTTGTAGATCATTTTGTTCTTAGAAAAGAAGGAAGGCGGACAAGTGTGAAAATCATAAACATCATTAAATGTATCTAATACAGTGCAGTCTATATTTTAACACTATCTTGCATATCAGATTTCTTTTAAAATTTTGAACATGTCCGTTATTCAGGCTATAACATTTAATGTAAGTTCTTTTTTCAGATATGGATGAATGTGCAGTAGAAGAATCTCCTTGCAATTCTGATCAATATTGTTTGAACACAGATGGTTCTTTCTTCTGCAAAGGTTTATTTTTTTAGTATTTCTAAATCACAATATACATACTGCTTAATTTGTTTCCATGAATAACAAAAGTGCCAATTGGTTGTTGAAAATGAAAATTTAAAAATAATTAGTGGACCTTCACTTTAATTTCAAATTTAAAGTTTTGATATTGCACTACATTTGACATTTAAGGGTTGACATTGCATTGTGTGTGCTCTTTCAGATTTCCCTAATACTCTTGTTAAATTGAAAAGATTTCAGTGGGGGAACATGACTGAGGACCCAACTTAATGCAAATATATTTGTACAAATACCTTAGTCATGAATGTAACTATTGCCTCATTAATTGTGTGTCCATTAATTTTGCATTTTCTCTAGGTAACCATGCCTCTCTGTTAAATGTAATGACATGTTACTATATATAAACGGGCAGCAAACCCCACACTCACCCCAATTATGTTACTTAGTTGTGTTATGAAATGTCTCCGAGCAAATAATTAAACTCAAAGAGACCAAGAACTCCATCGTAATGGCATTACTATTCTGCATTTTAGCATGTGATCTCAGCTGCTTGGGGTGTACAGGAGAAGGGCCTAATAAATGTAAAAACTGTGTAACCGGCTACGAAATGAAAGAAGAAACATGCACAGGTTAGATTATTATAATATCATGGATATACAACATTTTTTAAACTGTTAATATTATTTACTGATTCACCTGCATATTGTTAAATTTCATTTTCCCATACATTTTTGTAGATGTAGATGAGTGCTCACACACTGAAGAAGTGTGCACAGGAGAAAATACCAATTGTATTAACACTCCAGGAGGTTACAAATGTATCTGCTCAGAGGGCTTTGAAGACAAAGATGGCATCTGTGTTCCGTCTATAAAAGCAGGTGAGGGACTGTCTTTCCAGTGGGATTTAGTGGGGAGAATGGTGTAATAATTATTGATCCAAAGATAGTTTCAATGTTTTTACATTTCCCCTTAAATATATATTTTTACATTTCAAGCTGATCACTATATTTTCTAATTGATTCCTGGTATCTTTTCTGGTATTGAATAAAATCATAAAGGCTACATCCTGCCATGAAACTCATAGTAATTTTGTACCAATAATTATGTCAACCTAAGTTAACCATTTCCAGCCTGTTGTTCTCCAGCTAGAACAACCTCAGAATTCTCACTTTAGCTGGTTGACAGGTTGATGAATGGTAAATCAGGTTGAGAACAAAAGCAAGAGTCAGGCTGAGAAGATTGTGTCATGCAATGTAACAGACAAGTCTCTGTCTGCCAAAAAGTAGGTTAGAGGTTCAGCTCCCCAAATCTATTTAAGCCATGATTGAGTCTCAACTGTGATACAGTCAGGTTCAGCTCGAGAAGTGTATTAGCAATGGAGAAAAGAATCCATAGTAAGGATTTCAGAAACTTAGATTGTACAACCTGTAAATACAGACATCCTTGAAGATGCAACATTGTGAACTATATGGCAGAATACTTACTGATCACAGTGTATATTCCTATCTGCATTATTTCCTTAGTACTGATGTATTGGGTTGACATTCATATAGTTTTAAAAAGAGACTATATACTGTGTTTCCCCAAAAATACGACCTACCCCAAAAACAACTCCTAGCCTGATTTTCATGCCTGCGCCTAATATAAGCCGTGCCCCCAAAATAAACCGTAGTTAAGCCCCACCCACCTTCTGGTTGTACAAGATGGAGCGAGGCACAAGCATAAAAATCAAGCTAGGGCATGGGTGGTGGGTGAAGCCGCCCCACACGCCCCACACTCGCTTACCTTAGAACCACCACAACCAGACTTTCCACACCCCGACATCTGTCACACCGCTGCTGACTTCTGCATCCGCTTGTGGACAGACCACATGCAGCGCATCGTGCCGGTGCCAGGTAAGATATTCCTCCAAAATAAAACCTGGTGCTTATTGTGATGTTGAAACAAGAATAAGACCAAGTCTTATCTCGGTCCTATTCTTTTTTCGGCACCACAATAAGCACCAGGTCTTATTTTTGGAGAATGTAGATGTACTGACTGCTTTAAAAAAATATGGTAAGACCTCCACATTATGCACAATATTTCATGTGCTTTTAAGGACTTTCCATTTCTCCTTCCAGCACAAGAGTAGACAAGGTCTCTCTGAAAGGTATCTTGCCAACATAAAGAAAAATAGGCCACTGTCCTCCTTGGGCGCATCAGTATACTTTCTACACAAGCATTGGCACTTCTAAATGCTAGTCTATAGTAGTAGTGTGACTGCATAGGAATTCCATTTAATTAAGATTCATTCATTTTGACAGAAGAGAAAACATCAGCAAATATAAGTTCATCTGATACCCATGAAGACTTATGATCTACATTCCAAGATGAGATATCAACATCTAACCCTTAAGTTATTGAACTGAAAACCACTACCCAAGGTGATATGTAAATGGTGTTATATAAGTGCAGGTTGCCAGTATGATTCCCTTTGGAAATGAATGATAAACTGTGCTTAAAATTGCATTTCTGTACAAAATGAGAACAATGACTACTTTTTATACAGGCGTTATACTATCTCAGTAGAAGTGATTAGTGACATTTGCTTGAATTGAATGGATTGTGCCCATTTCAGCACTATTTGTCATTGGTGAAGGAATAGAAAAGGAAAGTACTTAGCGAATAAAAAACTTTTAGATGTGGATTTTTTTAATGCCTTTTTAATGTTGGTAAAAGAAGATGACATTTGGAAAAAAAATAGTAAAATCTTGATGGTCAAATTTGTCATTAAAGATTTATTGTGGCTGCTTTGTATTTTCTTTAAGCTTTGTGTGATGGTATTCATTTTTAGTTCTTAAAATCATTTTTATGTGTCTTAAGAGGGATATTATCATTGGTAGCTCATGATATCAATGGTACCTCATGAATTTAAGACTTCAGTTTTATATTGTAAAAGTAGCAGTTCTAAATTTCTATTGGAATAAGTCTCTGCCCATCAAAATAGAAGAAATTATAATCTTTAGGAACAAATTAGTACTTAACTTTCTTTATATCCATTAAATTAGAAAACAGAATGTGATACATCTTAATTTCCAATTGCCTTTATACTTTAAAAGAAAATATGTAGATGAAGTGTGAATTACAGATAAGTCAAAATCAGACCACATCATCCAAAATTTACAATTCCACAAAAAGATTTTAGATGTGTTTAAATAAGGTATATTTAAATTCATAGTGAAGTCTAATACAAGAACATTCTGATCATCACTTTAAGAAATTAAATAAGCTGGTTATGAGATCAAATAGCTAACTTTGTTCATGCAGCCAACTACATGGAATCATTAAAATGCTCCTAGAAAGCCAGTTGCCAGCTCGCGCATCACCTGAATCATTTGCCTGTTGCTAGTGCAACATTTTTATGCCTGGAGTTCACATCTGGACTTTGTAAATGCAGCATGAGTAGACAGATCTACACTTTGGGCTTCTTGGAGCTGTATTGTGGGAAGGGAATCTTAGGCTGTAATGGATACTGTGAGACATGTGAAGTCATTAAAAAAAATACGTTTTGTTCCTTGGCCAAACCCTACCCACAAAATCTTCAAGCCTTAATACACACTTTTCAGCTGTTCTCAAAAATGAAAAAAAAAAGTTTAAAATTTCTGTCACGTTCTGTATTAGGAGCAAATGAGGTGCCATCAATCAGTTCTGTGCTTCAGAAAAATACAGTACATGGTGAAATGCTTGTCCAGCTTACTGTCAGGGTTCCAAGTAATAACGCCAATAGCAAACAGAACTCTAAGGCAGGTAGATTTCTCAAAGAATAGTTTTATTGGATATATCATATTGGCACAGACTGGTGAAAACTGACTCTGAAGGTTCCCGTGGTTTTCACCTAATTAAAAGTAAAAGTTTTTCCCCTTTCCCAAACAGTCACATGGTCCAATCAAGGTGCCTTCCAGTTGCCTAGTAACTTCATTCCTCCTCTCTCTGGCCACCTGTGGGAATGTCCTTGGTTCCCAGGAGAAAATAAGTTGTTTTGGCTACAAAACCCTAGCTATTTCTATTCCCCCTCAGCTCCAGTGTGGCAACATTGAAGCTTCCAAATGGCTTTGGTCAGGTCAACTTCAGGGTTGACACTTACATTATGTTATATACATGATCAAGAGAAAAGGATACGTTACTCCAGATGAAGCAGAGATAATTCATAGGTTTAAATGACGCCATTGTCTTACACAATTATGCTGTTTTTTAAATATTGCTAATATATAAACTGATTCAAGGACTCATAAGCAGCAATAAAGGAGAGTATTTGTAGCATGGGTGAAATGAGGGGGTGCTTCTGCTCTCTGAGCATGGTTGGGGTTTTCTGCAGACATTTCACTCCACTGATGATGTTGTCTAGTTTGCCTAATAAAATATCTGCAAAAAAGTAATTAAGTTCAGAGAGCACCGAAGACCCTTCACTGTTAAATATTTAAATTCCCACAGATAAATGTAACAGCAGCAAAGTGTGTAGCTGAACTGATCTTTCAGTATTGTTACAGAAAAAATATTTTCAGCTAGCTTCATCAGCACAATTGAGGTTTATGTTCTTTGCACACTGTGGGTCAACATATGACTTATATTCATAATTGAGAAGTCCCTTTGTTACGGTAATAAAACTCAACTAAAAAAACCTTGATTACAGTGCAGTGCAACAATTAAATATTTTCACTTTTAACCACTAGGGGGCATACTTCAGCTGTTGCAGATAATTCTGAGAATCAAAAGTTAGCAATGCAACCTATTTCCAATAAAGGAGAAGCTGAAGATAATCATTGAACAACTGAGATGACCATTGTTAATTATGTGGTTTTCATATTACAGTTGGGACAATATCACATGACTGATTTGTCTCTGTCTGTGTATTTGCTGGTTTCTAGCATTTAATTCCACTTTCCAGCAAAAAAAAAATGCCCATGGATAAAAATAGATGCCTAATGTCTATGGCATTCACTTAATAACCATTTTTAAAAATGTCAAAAAATTGGATCCAGTCTCCTGATGTCTCAACTTGCAACCTAACCTCTTATAACTGTAATTCCAGGCTCAATTATGCTTATAAAAGGAGGATCCTGTATTTTCAAAGCTGTCAAGTGCTTTGCTGTTCTGATGAATCACAATCTTGGCAAGATCCAAATTTAAGGTGGGAATTGCAGTGGGAAAGCCTTCAGGGAAGCTATGATAAATGTAGTGCAGTTGCTCTGTTTCTTTGAAAGATGACCTAAGAAGCAAAAGGACCAGTTTGTTTGTTAATGACTAATGTGTTAAAGATCTAAATGATCAACTCCTCTTCACTTGATTTACAATAAGGAAGAGCAAATGAATTCCACTGACCTGTCATAACAGATTAAATTGAAAGAAACAATCCATAAATCTCTGTATTATTTTTCTTTTTCACTGCTGTTTAAGTTAATTCCATTTAATAAGATATTGAACAATTTACGAATTTTAGGCAGTCAGGATCAAAATCCTTACTGTTCACTCATTGTCTACAGAAACTAATACAATGAATTTGTGGTTTCTTGGGGCTCTTGGTTTCAGGGTGACTGTTAGAAGGCACTCTGGCAAGCAGAAATCTGTTGTGCTTTGCTATGGTATGGGGGCTGTGGTGTTCCACAATGACAATCCATTTCACAGTGCCTTCTGTACATGCACAAAAGCCACTGTTATTGAACAATAGTAATAGCAGCCAGATTTATATAACAGAGTCCTCGTTTTACTGAGCTTCAGGGGCTGGAAGGCTGAGTCAACCTTGAGCCTGTCAGGATAGAACTCCAGACTGTGGGCAGAGTTTGACCACAATACTGTATTCTAACTATTCTAACCACAAAGCATAATTCATAATTCTTAGAAGCAAGGAGCTTGGTGGCAGCTTCAGAAAGAAGCTTTGCTCAATATCTGAAGAAACTAAAATGCTCCTAATATTTTATGGATTAAAGCTGAGTGCTTTAAATTCTTCTATCTATAAATTTGTGTTCAACTTGCACATCATTGTCCACTTTCTCTTTCAGACTCCGGTTTGCTAGGTTCAGATCATTTAACAAGCAGCTGTTCTACCTGAGCTGCAGAAGACATTTGAGGATCCTCATTTCAGCCCCCTAAACATGCAGAATAACAATGATACTAAGAAAAGATTGATGTATAGGAACAGCATGACTTCTGTATACTTTAAAATGGGTTTTAAGATTTTGAAGAAGTCACAGTGAGATAGCTTTAGTTTTGGTCTGAGTTGAGAAACAATCACAAACCTACCTTTTAAAAGTGCCATAAAAATACTGTGAGATTCAGGCACATTAAAATATCTAAACTATATAAACTAGCTGTTATTTTGGATTTCCACTGATATATAGCCTTTTTACTTACATGTGCTGGCAAAACCATTGTTTGCAATCTTTGAATAATTTAATTTTGTAAAATGCAAAGCTAAGGACAAAACACTTAAAACTTTCTGTTTGAATATCCTCTAGATTGGGTGCTACAAAAATATCCAGGACACTCCATATTCCAAAAGAACAAAATGTGAAAAACTGTTAATGTTCTACCATGATAAATGATAGAGCCCAGAATAAAGCCATTGGGATACTATATACTATTGAGATGTTTTAAAGCAGCGGTTGCCAACCGGTGGGCCGTGGCCCACTGGTGGGCTATGAGAAAATTTTGGTGGGCAGCAGAGAAATCTCACCCCCAGAGCACCCCCCCCCCAAAGCAATTAATCCAGGCTGTGCAGAAACACAAGGCTGTACCGCCCACATGGCCCACGGGAACCCTCCCCGCCCATTCACTTCTTACCCGGCAAACTTGCCTGCTAAGTTGCTATTTTTCCTTTTTCTGACCATTGTCTGTTCTGCTGTGCCGGGAGATTTAGATTAGCTAGGAAGCAGGAAATGGTTGGGTTTCTTGCTTTCTAGCTAGTCTTTAGATCTTCAGATTTGCTTTTAAGAACAGCCAAACCATAGGACTGAAGGTTCTATTATTCAGTGCAGACTCACAGCAAGCAAATTTGAGAGACTGAGCTAGCCAATGGCAGATAGATAGAGCACTGAATGATTCTGTGAGCAACTCAATCTGCCTGCCTGCTTTGCCTGATTTTGGGTAAAAGTTGCTCTTATTTATAAAAAATTCAATATTTATATAAATATTTATAATATTTACATACAAGCCCACCAGTCACATGACCACCAAGCCACACCCACAAATGAGGCCATGCTCACAGAACCGGTTAGTGGTCCCTGGGATTTAAAATTATGAGTTTGGTGGTCCCTGAGGTCCAAAAGATTGGCAACCCTTGTTTTAAAGTATATGTTTTAAGTGTACTAATCTGATGTGCACCATAGGTTTTGCAGAACAGCCTGCCTTATGAGTTTGAAAAAAAAAGTCTGGAATCTGGTTTCAATAATTTCTATCCTAATTACTAAAGCACCTTTTACAAATACACTACAGCAAAGCGTTGTAAGCTGACTAATCAGTGTTAAAATGCAAATCACTTTTTTCTCTCCCCCAGGAAGCTACAATTTATTAGTAATAAAATGCAAGTGTGCCAGCTCTAATTTTAATGAACACTGCTTAATTTTAGTTTATTAGCTAGAGATGGAAGGAGGGTATTGGGGTAATAGTATGGAAAGTGATAGTTCCTGTTATCTAATTTAAATGCTGTGTCGAGCTTTTTGTCTGTTAAAAAGGAATATAAACTCAAGGGAAAGTGAGTGATACGAATCACGTTTAACACTATTAAGTATATGCCCCTTCAAAGAGGAAAAGCACAATGAACTTGATGCAGAAAAAGCACACATTTTTCAAACAGATCTGCATTGCAGTTTCTGCTAGCCAGAGAAGGGCAAGCCAAGTGTTCTTATTTTTAACTGGTGATAGTTTTGGCAGGAAAGCAGAGAATCTGCAACTGGACAATGGAGACCAGCCCCTGTTCTAGAATTCTGAAACAATTCACATTTATAGAGGTGGAATTTGTTCTCTTTTTCACTTGAGCTTTTGTACTTGCATTTCTTCTGTCCTGTTTTTGCAACCCAGGGTAGGATAAAGAGGAAGTTATTTAATTCTGCGAATACTAAGTGTCTTGGCAAAATGCTAGAAGAGAAAAGCCAGTCCAAAATAGAGCAGTTTTTGTTCTACATCTACTGCAGTAACCAAAATAGTCTTGCAATGAGAAATAAAAAAAAGTTCTATACATTATTTTACAATAAGCCTTTCATTAACTTTCATAACTGATAGATAAGCAAGCTAAATTAAACAGTAATCTTAAGACTTCCCATTTACTTCCTGTGGTCTTCAAAGGTGCTAGTAACCATAGATTTTGAAATATTCTACTTCTCCTCTGATATGCTTCTCTATTTCATGTGTGGGAGTTTGATGCAAAAAAATATTTAGGGAAATAACCAGTTTGTAGAGAGAAATTTTCCAGATTCTCCCGATTCATGAAGTTCAGGTAACATAAAAAGTATTCTTAGAGGTTTAGAGACCTTCTAAAATTGTGTGGCAGACACATCAAAATATATATGAATTGGTTCATATATATGGTTTAGCAGAGACGTCAAAATATATATGAATTGCCTAGTGAAAATACAACTCCTTTCCCATTCAAATAAAACAACTGGGATGTGTTTCTGTTTTCATTTTGTAGAACTTTCTTTCCTTATACTACCTTGCACCACAATTCGGAATTAAGCAATGATGTGGCCTGCATATAATAATAATTATAATAATAATAATAATAAATATTTATTTATATACCGCTCCTCTCCCGAAGGACTCGGAGCGGTGCACAGCCGTACAGTTAAAACAATAAATATGTGAAAAATAAAACTAAATTAAACCAAGACCCTGGCTGCAAACAATTAAAACCCTTCCCTAAAACCCTAAAATTTAATTAAAAATAAAACACCCAAAACTAAAATCAGCCCAAGCCGGCCTGGTCAAAGAGTCAGGTTTTCAAGGCACGTCTGAAGGTCCCCAGGTCCATGGCTGTCCGTAACTCCGGGGGCAACCCATTCCAGAGGGCAGACGCCCCCACAGAGAAGGCCCTATTCCTCGGGGTCACCAGCCAGCACATAGATGCCGACAGGACCCGCAGGAGACCCTCCTTTTGGGAGCACACCGGATGGTGAGAGGAAAATGGCAGAATGCGGTCTTATAAATATCCTGGTCCGATGCCATGGAGCGCTTTAAAAGTTAACACCAAAATTTTAAAGCGCACCCAAGAGGCCACTGGCAACCAATGCAGCTCGCGCAGGAGGGGCGTCACATGCGAGAACCTTGACGCCCCCATAACCACCCGCGCGGCCGCATTCTGTACCAGTTGAAGCCTCCGGATGCTCCCATTTGGGAGCCCCATGTAGAGGGCGTTACAATAGTCCAGTCGGGAGGTGACCAGGGCATGAGTGACTGTGTATAAGGCATCCCAATCCAGAAAGGGCTGCATCTGGCGAATCAGGCGAACCTGATGAAACGCCCCCCTGGAGACGGCCGTAATATGGTCTTCCAAAGACAGCCGTACATCCAGGAGGACACCCAGATTGCGAGCCCTCTCTGCAGAGGGCAAAATCTCACCCCCAATAGCCAGCAATGGAACTATCTGGCTATATCGGGACGCCGGAAACCACAGCCAGTCAGTCTTGGAAGGGTTGAGTTGGAGCCTGTTCCCGCCCATCCAGTTCCGCATGGCCTCCAGACAACGGGACATGACCTCCATGGCATCGTTGGGGTGGCTTGGGGTGGAGATGTACAGCTGAGTATCATCAATGTACAGATGACATCTCACCCCAAAGCCACGGATGATCTCCCCCAGCAGCTTCACATAAATGTTGAACAGGAGAGGAGAGAGGACCGACCTCTGAGGCACCCCATTATCGAGGGGCCTAGAGGTGGATCTCCCCCCCCCGCCAATACAAATTGCAGACGGTCGGAGAGGAAGGGGGCGAACCACCGCAACACGGTGCCCCCAACCCCCCCAACCACCACAATAGGATACTATGGTCGATAGTATCAAAAGCTGCTGATAGGTCTAATAGGACCAGGACAGAGGAATAACCTCTGTCACGGGCCCTCCAGAGATCATCAACCAATGCGACCAATGCCGTTTCGGTACTATGTCCAGGTCTGAAGCCCAATTGGAAGGGATCCAGGTATGTATCTTCATCCAGGTACTGGGGAAGCTGACCTGCCACCACACTCGCAACAACCTTCGCCATGAAGGGAAGGTTGGAGACAGGACAATAGTTGTTCAAAAGAGTTGGGTCCAGGGAGGGCTTCTTGAGGAGGGGTCGCACCACCGCTGTTTTCAAGGCAGTGGGCAGCGAGCCCTCCATCAAAGAAGCATTAACAATTCCCTGGAGCCAACTCCGCGTCACCTCTCTGGTGGTAGAGACCAACCAGGAGGGGCAAGGGTCCAATAAACATGTGGCATTCAGCCGCCCCAGCAACCTGTCTATACCCTCGGCGGTCACAGGATCGAACTCATCCCAGATAACCATCTCAAGACTCGCCGCGGTCACCTCCCCCGGGACCTCCCAACTAGAGTCCAACCTGGCCCGAATCTGAGCGATTTTATCGTGCAGAAATCGTGAAAACTCCTCCACCCTTCCCTGCAAGAGATAATCCCTCGCTCCTGGCCCAAGCAGGGAGCGGGTCACTCTAAACAGAGCGGCGGGTCGATTTTCTGCCGATGCAATAAGGGCGGAGAAGTGAGAACGCTTCGCCGCCTCTATCGCCACTAGATAGGTCCTAATACAGGACCTAACCTGTGTTCGGTCGGACTCGGCATGACTGGCCCTCCAAACGCCCTCCAGACGTATTTTACGGCATTTCATCTCCCTCAGCTCCTCCGTAAACCACGGAGCCGAGCAAGATCTCTGCCGGGTCAGAGGTCGCAAAGGCACAACTCAGTCCAGAGTCTTGGCAGCCAGCCTATCCCAGGCGGCTACCAAGTCTGTGGCCGAGTTATGAGCCAGAGTTTCAGGTAATGGCCCAAGTTCCATCTGGAACCGTTCAGGATCCATCAGGCGTCTGGGGCGGAACCATCTCCTCGGCTCCACCTCCCTGCGGTGTGGATTGGCGATACAGAAGTCTAGTCTAAGAAGAGAATGATCAGACCATGAAAAAGGTTTGACGACTATATCCCCTAACCGATCATTCAACCACTGTCCAGAGACGAAAATTAGATCCAGCGTGTGTCCTCCCATGTGAGTGGGTCCAGAAACTAATTGGGTCAGGTCCAAGGCCGTCATGGAGGCCAAGAACTCTCGGGCCACCCTAGAGGATTCACCGAGCGAAGGCAGGTTGAAGTCACCCATAACTAGCAGTCTGGGTGTCTCCACCGCCAGCTCGGCTATTACCCCGAGGAGCCCGGGCAGGGCCGATGATACGTAGCAGGGAGCCATTATTGGGAGCCATTATCAAAAGACCCATCTGCCCACCCTGACTCCACTTCACAAAGAGGGACTCACAGCCAGCCATCTGAGGTACAATGGCCTCCTTAGGACATAGATCCTCCCTAATAATTATCGCCACTCCACCACCCCTACCGATGAAATGCCTGGAAATCTGGTGGGCACATCGCTATCAGGGGGAAACCCCCCTCTGGGCCCAACCAGGTTTTGGTGACCCCTGCCAGGTCCACGCCCACATCCTGTATCAGGTCAAAAATCAGGGGGGCCTTATTCATAACGGACCTGGCATTGCATAATATCAGCCGGGTGCTCAGGGCCTGAGACTCTGCACAACCAGGCCTGCAAGACGGGTCGAGAGGGTCGGAGCGCGTTACCGCTTGGAGATAGCGGGCACGCGATTCCCTAACCTGATATGACCCTCTACCCCCGCCATATCTGCCCCTCGCTCTTACGGTGCCAATAAGGTCCACCCTCGATAGTTCTGACCCTGGTTGCCCCCCCAACCCCCGGTCCCTCAGGTCCCCCCAGGCGTACTCACCGGCTTGGCTGACCCCAAACCCCCCACCCCCTAACCCCACTAAAAATCTATCCCTCACTCTCCTCCCAACCTCCCTTCCCATACCCGTGGCATCCCTCCCTAACCCCATTAAAAATCTAAAAATAAAGGGAAACAGTTGAGTACCCCTCCCCCTCCCCAAACGTTTCATGGAATGGCCATGCTACCTCTCTGGATCCCAAGATCCGTCCTTGAGGTGGACTTTCGATAGTCCCTTCGGCCATGTCAGGGAGAGGGGCACCCTCTCAAGGGCGTAGAGCTCGGTCCGTGTGTACTGCAGCGGGCCAACTGATCCCGACTCAGATATTCGATGTCGGGTGCAGCCGGCTCCAGATAAGACTCGCCGACCTCCCCCAATCCCCCCACCACCACTGCCACCGGCGGGGGGAACCACGGGGAACGAGTCCATCCGCAGCCGTCGTCACCGTTGCTGCCCGATCCTGCCGTGGCCGCCCAGCATAGATGCGGTCGCCATCTTCGCCGGCCCTGTAGTCCCAACAGCCCCTCCGACCAGTTCCAGATGACACTCACCAGTCTCCCCCAGACCTCCCCCACCTCTGCCACCGGTGGGGGGACCCAGGGTGAACGAAGGGACCGTCCATGGCCGTCGTCAACACCACCGCCCGCTGCCACCACGGCCGTCCAATACCACTGTCCTCGATCCAGCAGACCCGATGACCCTTCTAGCCGACTCCAGATGAGGCATCCCGAGCTCCCCTGGATCTCCCCCACCTCTGCCACCGGTGGGGGGACCCAGGGGAAACGAAGAAGTCCTCCTCGTCTGTTGTTGCTGCTGCCCGATATCCTCGCGGCCGACCAATGCCACCACGGCTGCTGCTTTCGTCGCCTCTCCAGCTGGCCCCAGGCAGGCCTCCCGACCACCCCTGTCCCCCCCACCTCTGCCACCAGCGATGGGGAAACCCAGGGGGAACGACGGCTCCATCCAACAGCCGCCATCCTCGTCGCGGCCCGAAACCGCCGCGGGCGCTGCGCCAATGTCGCCGCTGCTGCCATTCTCATCACCCCCGGCCCCACCACCTCTGCCACTGGCGGGGGGGAAACCCAGGGGGAACAGCGGATCCATCCACCGCCGCCGTCCCCGTCGCAGCACGAAACCGCTGCGGCCGCCGCACCAACGCCGCCACCGTGGCCGTCGCTCCCACCGGCCCTATGCCCTCAGCAGTCCTCCGACCGGCTCCTGCTGGAGCTTGCCAGTCTCCCCTGCTCCTCCCCCACCTCTGCCACTGATGGGGGGACCCAGGGGAAACGGAGGCTCACGCTGAAGACCATCCAGGCCGGAGAAGCCTCCACCGAAAACGTCCGGTCGCCATCTTGAAATGCCCCTCCACCATAACCCAAATGTTGCCTAGTATGAATGCCCATTGAAGTTCGTTTTCACTCCTGAATTTTCCAGGCCAGATCTGGTAGCTTAATGGAAACTCTTAGCAGACAAATCTCAAATTCTTTTATAGTGATTACACCTTTCATCTTTCATGTAAATTTTTTTGAAACTCAACACAGTTTAAAATCTCAGACTTTGAAACAGTTTTTTTCCCCTTTCTTTCCTCAAGAGTTTCCCATAGACATGGCTGTTGCTTACTTGTCTAACCCAATCAAACAGGCTTAAGCTGGTATTCATTAAAGGTATAGCTATATTGGATTCTATTCAGATGTAGCCAAACCTCTTGAGTCAGTGGGCGCATTTGATATTATGAAATGTCCTATGAGATTCTCACATAATGGCAATGATTTATCAAAAGTCTGGTAAAGTTATTCCCAGCCAATCCTTCTATTCCTGTAAAGTATGTTCATGAGAACAGAACTTGGACTTTGTTCCCTAAATAAAGCTTATCTTTATTATTTTTTTTCCCACACAAGCTTCAGAGTACTTTTTTTTAAAGCTTATGCTCCTAACTCAAATGTTTCTCTCTAAAGTACACTCATACGTTCTACTGCATAGTAGCTGTTATCCATTAATGTTTTACACACACACATAACACAAGCATGGAGGGAAGAGAGGGGAAGATGCATATTGAAATACATTAAGATATAAATAGAATAGAATAACAGAGTTGGAAGGGACCTTGGAGGTCTTCTAGTCCAACCCCCTGCCTAGGCAGGAAATCCTACACCACTTCAGGCAAATGGTGTAAGCATTTCCAGTGATGGAGCAGGTTGTTCCACTGATTAATTGTTCTAACTCAGGAAATGTCCCCTTAGTCCTAAGTTGCTTCTCTCCTTGATTAGTTTCCACCCATTGCTTCTTGTTCTGACCTCAGGTGCTTTGGAGAATAGCTTGACCTCCATTTTCTTTGTGGCAGCCCCTGGGATATAGGAAGACTGCTATCATGTCTCCCCAAGTCCTTCTTTTCATTAGACTAGACCAGGGGTAGCCAACCTTTTGGGCCTCAGGGACCATCAAACTCATAATTTTAAATCCCAGGGACCACTAACTGGTTCTGTGGGCATGGCCCAATTTGTGGGTGTGGCTTGGTGGTCCTGTGACTGGCTGGGCATGGCCTGTATGTAAATATTATAAATATTTATATACATATTGAATTTTTTTATAAAAAAGAACAATTTTTACCCAAAATCAGGCAAAGCAGGTAGACAGATTGAGTTGCCCACAGAATCAAACAGTAAACTATCTGCCATTGGACAGCTCACTTTGTCACATATAATTTGCTTGCAAACAGGGAGGTTCGGCTGTGCTTAAAAGCAGAGCCAAAGATCTAAAGATTAGCTAGAAAGCAACAAATCCAACCATTTCTTGCTTCCTAGCTAATCTAAATCTGGCACAGCAGAGCAGCTGATGATCGGAAATAGGAAAAATAGCAATTTAGCAGGCAAGTTTGCAGGGTAGGGAATGAGTGGGCGGGGAGGGTTCCTGCAGGCCCTGTGGGCGGTACAGCTTTGTGTTTCTGCACAGCCTGGATTAATTGCTTTGGGGGGGTACTCTGAGGGTGAGTTTTCTCTGAGGCCCACCAAAATTTTCTCATGGCCCACCAGTGGGCTGCGGCCCACTGGTCGGCGATCTCTGGACTAGACATACCCAGTTCCAGCAATCGTTCTTCATATGTTTTAGCTTCCAGTCCCCTAATCATCTTTGTTGCTCTTCTCTGCACTCTTTCTAGAGTCTCAACATTTTTACATTGTGGTGACTGTAAATGATAATTATGATGTACCATCTGGTCATTTTCAACTCCTAGATGATCACATCTTACACAAGATGAGTCTGGGTGGCATATAACCATTGAACAACAAATATAAAAACACGCAATGTAAAAATAAGAATTACAGATTAAAATAAAATTTATAAAAACAAATACCAACCCTAGGTAAAGGAAGGATAGGAATGAGCACCTAGCAATGGACCCATTTATATAAATAAATACATTTCTTATAAAGATATAAATCGATAGATACAAATGGATATTAAAACATCTATTGATTCTTTGGGCAAAATCAATATAATTAAAATGAATATTACACTGAGATTAATGGACATTTTAAAAATGATTACAATATTAATCCCTATGAAATATTTCTCTAATGATAAATTACTGGACAAATATATATGACTTTTATATATGACAAACTCACTTTAATATCTTTGGACAAACTGGTGATAGCTTCAGTTTACCAGAATACCTGTTTCAGCATTCAATAGCCTAACCTGTTAAAAAGCAACTCCAGGTATCTAGGAGTCAATAGCCAACAAGGGCTGAAAGTTTGAAGCAGTGACGGGATTCAATTTTTTTTACTACCGATTCTGTGGGCGTGACTTGGTGGGCGTGGCAGGGGAAGGATACTGCAAAATCCCCATTCCCTCCCCACCCCACTAACCTGCTTTCCAGCCCCATTCTCCTGTGCAGGGCTACAAAGAAAGACCCAGCTGATCAGCTGGGACTTGGGAGGCGGAGAATAGATGGGGGCAGGGCCAGTCAGAGGTGGGATTTGCCGGTTCTCCGAACTACTCAAAATTTCTGCTACCGGTTCTCCAGAATTGGTCAGAACCTGCTGAATACCCACCTCTGGTTTGAAGCGTGTCCCTCTGGTAACCATCCTTTGTTTGTTTGTTTGCTTACTTGTTTTTGAAAACAAAACAAAAAAATGCCTTACAAAATGAAATTTCACTTGTCACTCCGGGGAAAGAGAGTGAGTGAGAGGGAAGCCATCAAGATGTCTTCAACAAAAAGGCAGGGTTTTTTTCAGCAAGGGTGAAAGTGCTCCCTTCCTATGCCGCTTACCTATTTTGTGACCTTTGCTTTAAAGCAATCTGCCATCACTGAATGAAGCCCTGTTAGATTTGTTCCTGGCCCATCTTCCAATGAATTCTTGGGACTTTTTCTGCAACTTCAAAGCAGTTTTGAAATTCCAAGTTGAAGAGTCATTCCTAGCACACTTGTGTCATCATTCAAGAGGATTATTTAACATAAACTGCAAGTCTCTGCTGAAAATCACCCTTTGAATAATGTACTTCTTTCTGAGGATGATAAATGATCAGGTTAACTGAACAATTTAATTGAAGAAATAGTTTATGTGTTACATATTAAATTACCAAGCCTGGATCAATGTGTGTGCGTGTGAAATCCAGGACAGGTATGGTACAACTTTAGGATTATTCTTCATCCAGCTATTGGCAAAAAAAAAAAATCATTTTAAATTTGAAAAGAAATTTATGAGGTTGTGTTTCTTTTCATTGTACCTGTTGTGCCTCTTGTTTCCAGTTTGTCTCTGTTGATAGTGAAGGAATTGATTCTTGTGAAACGCCAAGTTCTACTTTAGAAAAATCAGAGTATCTCTTTTTTTCAAAAGCAAAAAACAAATCACCTTGACCTCTCATTTGTTCTTCAAATCTGTAACCCATTCTTCAGTCTAAACGATCCAGGCCTCAAGGATTTTGTAGGTTTTAGAATGCAAGAACATTCCACCATAAATCAGACCCCCAAAGCCATACCAGTAGCTCTATAAATCACCAGAAAGATAAAGCAACAGCAACAAAAAAGATCCAATTAAAATAACCGAGAAAGAGCTAAAAAGCTGCATACATTTTGCATAATTGGTTACTACTCTTTCATTAATGACAGGTTGGGCTAGCAGAAGGCCAGTAAACACACATATGGCTCTGGCATACAAAAGTTTCAGTCATGTACTGGTGTCTGGCAACAGCTAGGTGGCTCATAGCACAGAAGCATTCTTTTTGAGACCTGGTCCCCTGGGGAAGGAAATGAAAATACCAATTTTCTTTGATTGCTTGTTCAGAGATCCAGATTTGAAAAAGAAAAATAAGTGAGAGCATGGGTTAGTATACACATCTCCCCACCAGCATCTTCTTGAATAAAATGTACATTTTCCTGGACTCATGTGGCTATTTTAAGGAACTTCTTTGAGGAAATGCCAACAGATGCCAACAGTGTGCCCTCTGAATCACTTTCTCCCCTTCAAATCTAGATTTCTGCAAGACACTATTATTTAACTGTTGGTAAAAATGACCAGATCTACTACGCATGTGTATACAATGTCACACATGTCTTGAATGATTGATTATGTAAGTCAGAGTCAACTATAGTGATCAAACAGATAATCAACGTTCCAGGATGCCGTCCTCAATTTGATTCTTTAGATCTTCTGGACTTACATTCATTGCTACTATTATATCCTTGCTACTGACCTTTTTTCTTTTTGTTGTTTTCTTTCACCTGGCCTAGTATTATAGCATCAAGAGAGCGAAGTTATTATTCATCTTTTTTCTAAGGCAAGTTTGGACATTTGGGTATATCTCCTTTTCTATGTAGCGCCCTAATCTGCAGGGGATGATCCTAAACATAATTTTATTAGTGTGCAAAATTAAGGTATTGTGCAATAGTTTGCACACTCTGTTGGCTCCTTTCCCTGATACTGATATGTAGATGGACCTTTTCCAATCTGTTGGCCAATTGTTCTCCTAATTTTCTGACATACCAATAGTTTGATTAGAACTTTTGCTGATTCTTCTGTTGGTTGCCATATTTCTATAGAAATTCCATCAATTGCTGTAGTCATTCATCTTGGTAATAACTATCTAGTGGTCAAGGTACATATAAGAAATATCTTGTACTGTACAACATCTTAGATGTTGAGATCTCTTCTGTTCAGAATTTAAGAATACTCCCTTCCTACTTTGTGTGATCTTCTTTGGATCAGTTACCATTTGTCCATTGGTGTACTATAGCATACCAATTCAAGTATAGAACTTCCTCGTGAATTTGGATATCTTTAAGAATGCTTTGTTTTTTGCACTCTTCTAGTTTTGAAGTCTTTACAGATGATATTGTAATACTGCTACTTCTTTTCCAACAGCTCTCTGGAATTCTTTGTTAAGTTTCTCTCTGAGCCTTTCATGATTTTGGTTTTTGATTGTTCTGGGTTTAACTCTTTGATAACAGCAGCAGAATAGAGAGCAGAGTACCAGATGGTCCTTCCTCCATTCTGCACCATTAAGAAGCTACTTGGTGGATGGAGATGATGTATCCATCACTAACCTCCCTTCAGTTCCAATGGCTATGGGACTGTGCTGGTTAAACAGTGTATAGTTAATTTGGGAATGAGAACTGTCCCCTTAAGGGAATGCCTTATGGGAAATGTAGTTAATGCCTCATGGGAAATATAGTTAATGCCTCCTGGGAAATGTAGTTCATGTCAGTTCAGGTCACATCTGTAATCCTGATTGGTCACTGAATTGACTTTTGATTGGGTTGGGGGGAGTTTTTTTTTATTCCTACCTGGACCCCAGCATCATGCTGGAGTCTTCCTTTGCTGTATTGTTATGGGATGAAGATAACTATCTTTTCACACTATGAAGACAACAATGCAAAGATTGGACATTAGATGAATCTCAACATAACTGTGAGTTATACCTTGAGGATGCCTGATATAATCCAACAAAGAAATTTTGTATGGAAGCCTTTGTAATGTTTAGCTACCTATCTCTACATTCAGCCAGAAAATTAGGACAAGCTAGGAACCAATCTCCCTCCAGTGTGCAAGGTAAAATTCTGTATTAAAAGGATTAGAAACAGGCAGTGGTCCTCCAAAGCAAAATTATTCTAGCCTTTAATTTAGATCTACTCCTCTAAGACCCCTGGAAATCTTTCCCAATATTATATTTAAGAAGAACCATTATAATTAGTGTTAAGAAGCTGGATATGGTCTGATTTAGGAAACACACCCTTGCAGTCTATTTAGTTATGTTGTATCACAATATCCATATAAAGGTGAGGATGAAATGTGTTTGCCCATTATATTAATGAAATAATTAAGTTATTAGCTATACCTGCTTTGAGGTCCACAGAGCATTGCTTCTGAAAGGAAGGAAGGAAGGAAGGAAGGAAGGAAGGAAGGAAGGAAGGAAGGAAGGAAGGAAGGAAGGAAAGGAGATCTAAAAGATTGCCCTTCCTGCTCAGAGCTGTATAAGTTCTTGTCAAGAGAAAAAAGCCATCTCTCTATTACTCTTTCTAGTGCAAGCTGACTTCCACAAATATCTCATTCATCCCTACTCTAATCCCTTTTCCTCATTAGTTATGCTTCCTTAGACCATCTTATATCTTATAAACCACAATTGGAAACTAGGCCCAACTATCAGCTACCTTCCATATGTCACATCAAGATATATTATCTGCATGCACCTAAATTATACCCCCAAAATTATATAGACTAATGGCATCCTATAGATTGTGAAACTACTGTATAATTGCTAAGTTTTTATGGATCCTACTCCACAACAAGAAATTGGTTAGTCTTTAAGTTGTCTCAAGCCACTTTGCTGGTTTTGCTTAGATTACTTCTCTGGAAAATAATCATAGAGAGAAAGAATGGGACTTGGAGAGATTCTGTGGAATTATCAACTCATTATTTCATGTATGGAATGTATAAAAACTAGCTTTTTTAGCCTATCCTTTCCCTAAGAAGGCCAGATTAATTTCAGAAAAAGTATTTCTGAAATTAATTATTTGAGGATTCATTCAATATAATAGGCCCATATCCTGCAAAAGGTCTTTGCTTATTTGATTTTTTTGCTTATATTCCACTAATTCACTGGGCATTTAGGGATCACAGTGGGTGTTAATAAATACCTTATGAATAAAACCAATATTCTTACATTGATTAGGTTGCAATGAAGGAGAATGTTCTGAATGTATGTAATATTTCTTTATGTAACATTAAATAAATCATGGAGTTTGGGAAAGATCTTGGTTAACCTCCTTAGCTGAAGCAAGCTAATAAAATCTATTAATTGACCTCTACAAAGTTTGATATCTGATTATTAGGAAATATGAAATCAAATTACCTTGATCAAATATCTCATGATTTTCCTGCAAGCAAAGATCCACAGGGGTTGAGGGCACAGTTCTAATTGCTTTTACACCACTATTAGATTTTTAATTTAGCTGTAGAGCATTGCTATAATAATCTCAGTGTTTTTCATTCTAACGTTAATGTATTGTAATTAATTCAATTCTTTCTAAGCCATTTAGTTCTGCAGTCTACCTTTTTCTTCCTATGGACTTGTAATAAAGTACCCAAGCGCCAGTTTTATTCTGGGCACTTGAACATGATGCCTGTTGGAATGATGTGAAATATACTTCTCATGAAGTAGCTCATGGTGGAGAGAACAGTAAGCCAATTGACTTGAGGATGCCAAGTGCTTTGGGCATCCATTTCAGACTGCCAACCACTGGGTTCTTTTTCAACAAAATGAGATTTCCTGTTTTAGGATGCTGGCAAAGTATGGCAGGGCTTCCCTCTGAATGGTTCATATAACTGAAAACATCACACAAGATATACATTATATAAAAATAGAGACCCTGTCCCAAGAGGAATGCAAATCATGTAAAACACACTACATGGGGGAATGACGTAATAGAACCAACTGTATATTCTTCTCTGAGAACAATGGGAAAGTGAACTATATATACCTTTCTCATGTATTTATATACCTCTTCATGTAATATCACCAAGTGCCAAGACCAGAATAGCCCCTAAAGTTAATGGACTATATAAAGTGCAGTGGTCCATGAGTTCAATTCCCAGCAGAAGGTTTGAATTCCATAGAACAACATCTGGTTACTAATATTTGATGAGCCTCAAATAGGATAAGACCCATCACAAAATGCTTGCCTCTTGTTGGTCAATGTAACTGGTAAATGAGACAATTTTTTTACAATGCCTTTCAAATGGATAGAACCACGGATACTAAAATTTCTCCAAATTCTTTCCTATCACAAAGGAAGCTACAGTAATAGCTAAAGGCTCCTCTTACCCTCTCTAATCCACCTGGATTATTATCTACAAATGTAGATCCTTTTTCTAGGTGTGAGGCATTGTTTGAAAGAAAATTCTGGGATGCAGAAGTTTTTATTATCCAAACACACCTATAGGCCCAGAGGCATTTTTGGAAGTAAATATGAAATTAGATCTTTGCTTTGGAAAAAAATTATTCATAAAAATTGAAATTGAGGGAACCTAAAAAACAAAACAGAAAACAAAAGTTATCGAGAAATAGGGCAAAAACTTAGGTGGGTGGCCTTGATGGCCACTTGTATGCTTCAAAACAGTGTTCTTAATTTCAGCAACTTTAAGAGGTGTGGACTACAAATCCCAGAGTTTCCCAGCCAGCATGTTTATAGTTTCATAGCAACCTTTCATTTGGAACATATTGACCCATTCACATAAACTTAGATGTTTACATAGTCTTTAGGGAGAGGTAGTGTGAAATGTTTGCTATTTCTGCAATTTGGGGGATTTAAAATATAAAGAAAGAAACAATAGGACAGGGATGGTAGGTACGATTTGTGCACTTATGCACACCCTCTACAGACCTCTTAGGAAAGGGGTGAGGTCAATAGTAAACAGTCTAAGGTTAAAGTTTTTGGGGTTTGGGGAAGAAACCACAGAGTCAGATAGAGTATTCCAGACATTGACCACTCTGTTGCTGAAGTCGTATTTCCTGCAATCAAGTTTGGTGCGATTAACCTTGAGTTTATATCTATTGTGGGCTCTTGTATTGTTATGGTTGAAGCTGAAGTATTCATTGATAGGTAAGTCATTGCAATGTATGATTTTATATAGTATATTTAGATCGGACCAAAGGCGGCGTAGTTCTAGGTTTTCTAGGTCTAGAGTTTCAAGTCTGGTGGCATAAGGTATTCTGCAATGAGTAGAGGAGTGGAGAACTCTTCTTGTGAAATATTTCTGGACTTTCTCAACTGTGTTAATATCAGATACATGATATGGGTTCCAGACTGATGAGCTGTATTCAAGTACAGGTCTAGCAAATGTTCTGTATGCTCTAGTTACTAATGTGATATTACCAGAGACGAAGCTACGTAGGATTAGATTAACAACTCTTAATGCCTTTTTGGCTATAGCCAAAGTGGGCTCTAGCACTTAGATCGTTAGAGATGAGAACTCCAAGGTCCTTGACAGAGTTTGGATCCTATAGCTCCTCTTGTGCTCTCTCAGCTTCCATATGGGTTGCTGAAATAACTATACTTTGTTTCTTTATTATCCCACCCTTCCTTTTCCTTTCCTTCCATATGAATTTAGATAATAAACTGCTCAAAATAAGGAATCTGACCTTTAGTTTTCTTTATAACATCATGAAAACTGATGGCAAGCTAGAATAAAAATTCATTCCAAACACTGAAAGACATTGGAATCCAAGAACACTGTTGAAAATGAATAGTTGCATAGATTTGCATAGATTTGACAGAGAATATTTGAATGCATATTAGAGGTTTGTTACGCTGCTTAGGTTTGTTGATTATTAATGGTAAGTAACTTACTTCAAATACGAAAGAAGAAGGGTTGAAAACTGAAGGAAAAAAAAAATCCATACGCATCCAAACAAGGCTGCAAATTTTCAGTCTGATTGCTTTTAAAATGCGCTATTTTAAATAGTACCACCGAGAGCAATAATTGCATTTTTATTATTATATTTGTTAAGTTTTGGTGTGGTTAATCAAGCTACCATATGAGGGTAAAAATTTAAAACAAGAAAGCAGATACTTAAAGTCTGTAAGCAGCTGTCACTGCGTCCAGAAGGGTGTGAAATGTAGACAAATTTGCCATCTGAAAGAGATGCAAAGAAAATCACAACAGATGGAGAGCATCTGTACTGTGAAGGCTGCATGTTGTACAGAGAAAATTGTGGGGGCTTTAATATTTCTGCTCTCTCTCTCTCTCTCTCTCTCTCTCTCTGTGTTTGTGTGAATGAATATAAAGATAGGAAAGGAGGTGAGCATGACTTATATAACTAACACCATCAATTGAAATCTCAAGCTCGATTTGCAAGGGGTGTGAGTTTTGAAGGTAATTGCCTTCCAAAAATAGGTTGAGAAATTTGGGACCTTCAGTATTTAACCTGGCTGATGAATTCAAGCCAGAGAAGACCACATTGTCTATCATGGGGAAGGCTAAAGCAGGGTAAGATTAGCTTTGCCTCTTGTGGCCTTTTTTTTTTTGGCTTCTTGGTACTTGTAAAGCAATTTCTTTAAGGGGAAAAAAAATGAAATATTCAGCTTTTTAACCTGGAATAAAACTCAGAAGATAAATTCTGGACTTCAGAAGGCAGATGGAAAAAAGACTTGCTTCATTAATTATTTCAGCACACATACAAACCAATCTGTTTAATCATGTGATTGTTTGATTCAAAAAATATTCATATTTTTTGTCCACCTAATGTTTTATCTGGGATATAATTACTTTGATGACATCTTGATTTTTTTGTTGTTGTTTTAGAGTTTAAAAAAGGAATTTGAAAGATTGTATTTGTACTGAGGAGGTACAAATGGAATTATCTGCTTCAGAAAAAGAAACCCGATGGCACGATAATAATAATAAAAAAAGGAAACTTGGATGTATACTTGGAAAATTCATTAACAAACTTTAGGAAAGCCACTCCAATTTTTTTATAGAAGCCTTTGTCAGATGTTTGGATCAAACAATCAGTGTAACATTTCCTATTTATTTATTTTTTAAATCATAATTTCTTAGCTCCTGGACAGTGTCCATCTCCTTTTAAATTTAAATTTATTTAGATTAGAGGAGTAACATACATGACCTAATACTATAAACATTTGGGTATCAGCTCTATAAAAGATATAAAATGTCAGCCTGACCCAACACACACAAACACATATGTATACACAGAGAATTTATCACACTGTCACAAAATTATAAACTTGGAAGGATTATCAAGATTAAGCTCTGAACTCTCTCCAGCAGATGGCTTCCACTCTTTGGAGCAAAAAGCCACACTGGAAGCAACTCAGAGCTTCCTGCACATCAAGTTCTTTCTCTCTCTGTATCATAATATGAAGACTTGAGTTTTAAGCAGAACTTTATTCCAATTCTATTTAGCTGGAGATGCCAGGGAGTTTAATTTTTGCAGGCAATGTTTGCCACTGAACTTTCTCCATCTCCCAGTGTTGCTATTGCTTTTTGTTATGGTGTGGTGTGATTATTTGAATCAGCAGTCCCTTTCTCCTTATTCAAGTCTAGGTTTGCATTCAAGCCCTTTTGCACCACACACAATCTGTCTCTTACAAAGTCATATTATAGCTCGTTTTCTATATCATTAATGGCCATTAACAGATAATAGATAATCAGAGTTGGAAGGGATCTTATAGGTCATCTAGTCTAACCCCCCACCCAAGCGGGAGACCCTACACCATTTCTGACAAATGGCAGTTCAATCTCTTCTTGAAAGTCTCAAGTGATGGCGCTCCTACAACTTCCGAGGGCAAGCTGTTCCATTGGTTGATTGTTCTCACTGTCAGAAAGTTTCTCCTTATTTCCAGGTTAAATCTCTCCTTGTTCAGTTTCCATCCATTATTCCTTATCTGGCCTACAGACATTTTAGAAAATAGTTCGACCCTTCCTTCCTGTGGCAGCCCCTCAAATATTGGAAGACCGCTCTCATGTCTCCCCTGGTCCTTCTCTCTACTAGACTAGCCAAGCCCAGTTCCTGCAACCGTTCGTTGTATGGTTTAGCCTCCAGTCCCCAAATCATCCTGGTTGCTCTTCTCTGTACTTTTTCTAGAGTCTCAACATCTTTTTGCGAATGTGGTGAACAAAACTGGATGCAGTACTCTAGGTGTGGTCTTTCTAAGGCTTTATTGAGAATACTGACAATGTAAATACTGTATTTGCAGTTATTTATGTATCTCTCTGAGAATACCTGCCTGTCCTACCATATTGGATAGGGTCATTACAATCCAAGCAAAGGTGGTATTCAGCAAGTTCTGACCAGTTCTGGAGAACCGGGAGTGGAAATTTTGAGTAGTTCAGAGAACTGGTAGTGGAAATTTTGAGTTGTTTGGAATACCACCTCTGACTGGCCCCACCCCCATCTATTCTCTGCCTCCCAAGCCACAGCTGATCGGCTGGGTCTTCTTTTGTTGCCCTGCACAGGAGAACGGAGCAGGAAAGCAGGTTAGTGGGGAGGGAATGGAGATTTTGCAGTAACCTTCCTTGGCCACGCCCACCAAGCCACACCCACCAAGCCATGTTCACAGAACCAGTAGTAAAAAAATTTGAATCCCAGTACTGAGTGCAAGTCCCTTTCCTTAAATTCTGCCACTTAATGGGACCTCAGAAGCACTGTAGCTGCCCTACCTTATAGTACAGACTTCCCCAGATGATTTAGCAAGAATCAGAATGCAGAATAATAGAGTTGGAAAGGGCCTTGGGGGTTTTCTAGTCAAACTCCCTGCTTAAGCAGGACATTTTCTACCATTTCAGACAAGGGGCCGTCCAGTCTCTTCTTAAAAGCCTCCAGTGTAGAAGCACCCTCAACTTCTGAAGGCAAGTCATCCCACTGGTTAATTATTCTCAATGTTAGAACATTTTTCTTTAGTTTTATGTTGCTTTTCTCCTTGATTAGTTTCCATCCATTGTTTGTTGTCTTGTCTTCTGGTGCTTTGGAAAATAGGCTGATCCTGTTTTCTTTGTGTCAGCCCTCCAAATATTGGAATCCTGCTATCATGTCACCCCTAGTTCGCCTTTTCCCTAGACTAGCCATACCCAATTCCTGCATCTGTTTTTCATGTGTTAGTCTCCAGGCCCCTAATCAGGGGTGGGATTCTACCAGTTTGCACCTATTTGCTAGAACCGGTTGTTAACATTCTAAGCAGTTCAGAGAACTGGTTGTTAGAAGAAATTACTGGCCTAATCCTGTAAGGAAGGCAGAAAGGAAACATTCTGGTATTTCTTACAGAAACTGCCTCTCCGTTAACCCTCATTACGTTCTTTGCAGGACTAGACTTCCTGTCTCTGGAACTTCTGGAACTTTCCCCTCCTTTGCTGGTACTTTGCTTGTGTGGAGTGACTATTCAAAGTTACACTGGCACTGAAAAAAGTGACTTATGACCATTTTCCACACTTACGTCTGTTGCAGCATCCCCACAATCATGAGAGGCCAGGCGAGGAGATGTGTGCCTCAATGTGAGCGATATTGAGTTGGCCATGCCCAGCCAACAACATGACCACCAAGCCACGCCCACCAACTAAGCCACGCCCACAGAACCGGTTGTTAAAAAAATTTGAATCCCAGCCCTGTCCCTAATCCACTTTGTTGCTCTTCTCTGCATTCTTCCCAAAGTCTCAATATCATTTTTGTAATGACCAAAAATAGATGCAGTATTCCAGGTGAGGTCATGTGACTTTGACTCTATCTCTCTGTTTATGCAATTAAGGATTGAATTAGCTTTTTTGACTGCTGCCGCACACTGCTGGCTCATATTTAAGTGATTGTCCACTAGGAGCAGAGGTGGTATCCAGCAGGTTCTGACCAGTTCTGGAGAGCCGGTAGCATAATTTTTGAGTAGTTCAGAGAACCGGCAAATACCACCTCTGACTGGCTCTGCCCCATCTCTTCTCTGCCTCCCAAGTCCCAGCTGATTGGCTGGGTCTTCTTTTGTTGCCCTGCACAGGAGAACGGAGCTGGAAAGCAGGTTAGTGGGGTTGGGAGGGAATGGAGATTTTGCAGTATCCTTCCCCTGCCACACCCACCAAGCCACACCAACCAAGCCACACCAACCCACAGAACTGGTAATACAGTTTTTTGAATCCCACCACTGACTAGGAGTCCGAGATTCCTCTTGCAGTTACTTCTTTTGAGCCATTTTAGCCTTCCAGAAGACCATAACAACCTGGCTTTTACCCAGGCAGTGGGAGATAATGAGGACATCTGGAGTTGTGGAGTATCCCAAGAGGATGATTGAGGCACCAGGTTTTTGTTTTATAATTTTATGATTTATGATTTTATGGTTACTGGGTTTCATTGTTGCTGTGAGCTGCCAAGAATTGCTTTTAATATGGGTGACCATACAAATCTTATAAATAAAATAATAATAATAAAATGAAATGAAATAAAAATAAAATAGAAATTTCCTTGTTCTCAGTTAATTATTTGTACAGATTAATATCTAGAAGAAATGGCTATAACAGGTTATCCAGAGATGGGGAAAGAGACGTTATCTTCATATACATAGATAAATCTGAATCCTGCCTTTCTCTTTCATTCAATGGCTGTTTTCCAATGATGGGATTCAAAAAAATGTTACTACCGATTCTGTGGGCATGGCTTGGTGGGCTGGTGTGGCTTGGTGGGCATTGAAGGGAAAGGCTACTATAAAATCCCCATTCTTTCTTTACTCATGGGCGAAGGTTACTGCAAAATCTCCATTCCCTCCCCACCCCACTAACCTGCTTTCTAGCTCCATTCTCCTGTGCAGAGCAACAAAAGAAGACCCAGATGATCAGCTGAGACTCAGGAGGCAGAGAATAGATGGGGGCAGGGCCAGTCAGAGATGGTATTTGCCGGTTGTCCAAACTACTCAAAATTTCCTTTACCGGTTCTCCAGAACTGGTCAGAACCTGCTGAATACTCACCTCTGATGGGGTTCTGCTATCTCAAGGGCTGTGTGAGAGGAGCCTTGCCTTACTTACTCTTTAACCTTAACCTTGTTTCACAGGGGAAAAGCCAATAGGGGAAAAGCCATTGTGTTGGATCTTGGAAGAGGAACAGATTTCTCAGGCAGTCCTGGCAAGAAGTCCATCTGTGATGACCCAGGGTGGGATGCTGTTAATCATCTAGCATTTAGTGCAAGCTGCCTGCAATTAGTGCAGGTTCGAATCCCACCAGGCTCAAGGTTGACTCAGCCTTCCATCCTCTTGGGGTAGGTAAATTGAGGACCCAAGATTGTTGGGGGCAATAAGCTGACTTTGTAAAAATGCCGCTTGGGGGGACCAAAAAGCCCTAGTAATAAGCAGGCATATACAATGGAATGAAGGCTATTGCTGAGCACTTAGCATGGTGCTCTAAAGACTGTAAGCCACCCTGAGTCTCTGCAGAAGGACGGCATATAAATGCAAATTAAAAAAAAAAAAACACACACACAGTCACAGGGAACAGGTGAAGCCCCTTTTATTCCTTCACTTTGCTTCCAAGCTCTGAATATCTTTGACGGAAGACAAAAAACCTCCCACACAAACAGTTACACGAAGAAGGAAAAAAGCAACACAAACCAGGCAAGATAAGGGCTGGAGGATGTCCACAGATAACAAACACTGGGAAGGACGCCAAACTCAGAGAGAAACTATAAACTAGATATATTTACACACTTTGTTTCCAGCGTTTGCCAGTACACAGGTCCAAACTCTTATTCAGTTGTTACACCTGCAACCCATGAAGAAGATCAAGGTCTTCTCCTCCTGAGGAGACCATGTCTCTCCCTTATCCTCTCCTCCCTGCGTGCTCTAGGATGGATAGGGGATGGGCCTGGGTCCTCCTCTGATTGCTCAGCCAACCTCTGCCCTTCCCCAGCCTCCTCCACAACCTCCGGAGCCACACTTCCACTCCCTGTTGGCTGTTCCTCCTATAATTGCATCTGGAAGTCAATGGGAAGCCAGTACAGTTTATGAGGTGGTGGTATTGCTATGATATGCCCATACCATCACTACCTCCACTGCTGTATCCCTGACCTATTGCAGCTTCCAAGTAGCTTTCAGGAAAGAGAGCCTTGCAATTATCCAAACAGGAGGTGACCAAATTTTTAATGAGTCCTGTGTTCCAGGACTGAGTGCAATTGGTATAGAGCAGGGATGTCAAACTCATGTCTTCACGGCAGTGTCATGTGATGTATCACAACTTTTTCCCCCTTTGCTAAACCAGGCCTGGGCATGGCCAGCACGTAATGCATCCAGCCCGAGAGCAGCAAGTTTATAGCCCTGGTGTAGAGTGTAAAGAAGGTGACTTTGACAGAAATATTCAACAAGGAAAATGGGCTGATTGTTTATTTTTAAGCCCTGAGAAACGAATTAATATTCAAGAGCAGTTTAGGCTAATGCCTTCTTGATTCCTTGGAATATAAGAAGTGGTGAAAGTACAGCACAACCAGAGTTATAAGGCTCCGTTATTATAACCAATATTGTGATGACCTGGAGTGTAACACAAACAAAATCCAAAACTTAAATAAATGTCCTTTAATGCCTCCAACTTGGCCCCACTGTTCAATAATTCTCAGCTGGAGATAAAACTTATTCAAAAATAGTCTTCAAAAGAAAGCAATACAGAGTCCAAACTTAATAAGAAGATAAAGGTGAAATAAAAAACCAAAACAAACTACAATGAAGGAATTTCTACAACAGACCAGGATAAGTAATTACCAACTTCAAGGAGATAACAAGGCACAGTCTGTTGGAAGGAATGCCAGCCAAGATCACTTCAGCCCAAAATAAAACATGCTTTGCTTCTAGCAACGCTGTGGTTTCTCTTATATGCTATTCTCCCCAGCTGCAATCAATGAGGGGGATCATGGCCGCTTCCTCTCTCATAAGCCAAGTTATTTTCTTCTCCGTTCATCCCTGCGTGACCTAGGATGAAGAGGGAATGGGCCTGGTTCTTCCTCTGACTGCCCAGCAGGCCTCTGCCCTTCCCCAGCCTCCTCCACAACCTCCAGAGCCACTGTTCCTCCACTCCCTCAGAATCCCATTCTAACAAGGGCATGGCGAACATTAATAAAAGTAGTTCTAACCTTCCTTGGAAGTTTTCCTGGTCTGGTCTGCTTAGAGGGGCTGACAATTGACACACAAGATGGAGTTGTGCAAATGACCTTTTGGCTGTGGTTGTCATCTGCTCTTCAAAGCAGAAGCCAAATTCTGCAACAGTTCTGGGTGAATGCAACTTAGTGCAGATTTTGTACTTCCATCGCATTTAAGTCACGTTGAGTTCAGTTTCTGCCTGCCAGACACTATTTTTTCCCCTGGTCATTCCCAACTTTGGAGTGTGACTCTCAGCCTACTTTTCCAGTTTAAGCAAAGAGAAGGAGGAGGGGGAGAAGCGGGGAGGAGAAGGTGTTCACTTCACCTCTGGGGGTTAGATATTCCACAGGGTGGAGGCATCAGCTTGTCCCTTCTTTCTCCCCCTGCCATTTGGTGATTATCTGGATTTTGGCAGCCCAGCTGTGGTGACTCTATTTATATTGCTAGCTACCACAAATGATTAATAATTAGCAACAATAATATTAAAGCAGCAAGGTTTAGATTAGCCACAAGATGGCAGCCTTGTCCTTATGTTCTTCTACCTGATTCAACAATCTTTCTCCTAAAACCATAGCTTGACACTAATACATTTTCCTAGTGTGCCTTATCAAAAGGAGGAAGAAGAGGAGGAGGAATCAGTTTGGCAGCACTGCTGGATGCAGGTCACTGACTAACCTTAAGTTTCAGCAGGCTTTTTTAAAAGTTAGTGTGACATCTGCGTTTTCTTTGATTGAAAAAAAGAGGGAAAATAAATAAATGACATAGATCCCAGATGGATCACATGTTTTGTCTGGCTCATTTTCATTGTCACACTGACTGACTGCTCCTGAGAATTTACAGGACAACTTGACCCCAAAAACTAAACAAAGGCTAACTGGGATTTAAATGGATTTAAAAGATGGTTAAGTAGGAAAGATAGAAACTAAAATGAGGTTGACAATTTAGTGGCATGCAAATACAGAAGCCAGGTATAGGCAATGTAATTAGCTAGGCTGACTAACAGGAAGGAAAATAATAGGTTAGTAAGATTCCATTAGGCAAATCGGTTTATGGCATAATATAAGCTTTAAATAAGAAATAAAGGATCACTGAACCTCCTTAGTAGAACACAGGGAGGGGCATCCCACTGCCCACTAGATGTTTTAAACCATAATGTTCAAAAGTCCTCTGAATGAATGAGTCTCTCAATTATCCATTGTTTTGCCAACCTTAAACTGGTTTGCCTCATTCTCATTCTTCATTTGAGAGCATTTTTATAAATAAAAGCCTTCTCATGAAAATTTATAGATATATTTATACACAAGAAGATGCCTTCTTGCATGTAACTCTGCTGACTCTACATCTTTGAGCCAGTAATTTCCCTAAATGCTGCGAATTGGTCCATGATTTTTTTATGAATTTTTGCATATGAAATATGACTTCAGCAACAGAGTGGTCAATGTCTGGAATACTCTACCTGACTCTGTGGTTTCTTCCCCAAACCCCAAAAACTTTAACCTTAGACTGTCTACTATTGACCTCACCCCTTTCCTAAGAGGTCTGTAGGGGACGTTCATAAGCGCACCAATCGTGCCTACCATCCCTGTTCTATTGTTTCTTTTATTCTTCTTATATGTACCCATTTTATGTATTCATAACTATGTATATACTTATACCTATTATCTTAAGCGACTGACAAATCAAATAAATTCTAAATTCTAAAATAAGCACACTAACGTGCCTACCGTCTCTGTCCTATTGTTTCCTTTATTCTTCTTATATGTACCCATTTCATGTATCCATAACTATGTATATACTTACGCCTATTATCTTGTAAGCGATTGACAAATGAAATAAATTCTAAATTCTAAAATAAGCACACCAATGTGCCTACCGTCCCTGTCCTATTGTTTCTTTTATTTTTCTTATATGTACCCATTTCATGTATTCATAACTATGTATATACTTACACCTATTATCTTGTAAGTGATTGACAAATCAAATAAATTCTAAATTCTAAAATAAGCACACCAATGTGCCTACCATCCCTGTCCTACTGTTTCTTATTTCTTTATTTTTCTTATATGTATCCATGTATTCATAACTATGTTTTTACTTATACCTATTATCTTGTAAGCAATTGACAAATAAAAATAAATAAATAAAATAAAATATCAAGGCAAACTTCAGAAGACTTACACATTTCTGCATGAGGAAAAGTGAATTTGCTAGAGACAAATGCATTGTTTCCATCCCTTTGTTATTGTATATTGTACAGGCATTCCTCGACTTATGACTGCATTTGGAATTGCAGCTTCTATTGCTTAGTGAAGAAGTTGTTAAATGAGGAACATACCCCTTTTATAACCTTTTTTTTGGCCATCCTTGTTAAGCAAAGCACCATGGTTATTAAGTGAAGCATGCAGTCATTAAGGAAATCTGGTTTCTCCCACTGACTTTGCTTGTGGGAAGCCCTCAGGGAAGGTCATGAATGGTAATCATGGATCCCGTGATACTACATAACCCTCATAAATCTATGCCAGGGCTCAAATTTTGGTCACATGATTGCAGGGATGCTATGATGGTTATAAGCCAACTTTGAATGATTTCTAAATGAAAAGTAGCAAGTCAAAAACTCCCTGTATGCTCAACATTCAGGGATGACAGGGATTGCCTTTTGAAATATATGGACCTGGTTATAGAATAGAATAACAGGGACCTTGGAGGCAGGGATGGGATTCAAATTTTTAACAACTGGTTCTGTGGGCGTGGCTTAGGTGGTGGGCGTGGCTTGGTGGTCATGTGACTGGGTGGACATGGCTTGGTGGTCATGTTATTGGCTGGGTGTGGCCAACTCAACATCACTCACATCGAGGCACGCATCTCCTTGCCTGGCCTCTCATGACTGTGGGGATGCTGCAACAGTTGTAAGTGTGAAAAATGGTCATAAGTCACTTTTTTCAGTGCCATTGTAACTTTGAATGGTCACTCCACACAAGCAAAGGAAGGGGAAAAAAAAACTCCAGAGAAGTTCCTGAGACAGGAAGTCTAGTCCTGCCAAAAATGTAATAAGGGTTAACAGAGAGACAGTTTCTGTAAGCAACACCAGAATGTTTCCTTCCTGCCTTCCTTACAGGATTAGGCCAGTAATTTCTTCTAACAACCGGTTCTCCCAACTGCTTAGAATGTTAACAACCGGTTCTAGCGAATAGATGCGAACTGGTAGAATCCTGCCCCTGCTTGGAGGTCTTCTAGTCCAACTCCCTACTTAGGCAAGAAACCCTACACAACTTCAGAAAAATGGTTATCCAATCTCTTCTTAAAAACCTCCAGTGTTGTGAGTATTTGCAACTTCTGAAGGCAAGTTGTTCCACTGATTAATTGTTCTAATTGACAGGAAATATCTCCTTAGTTCTAGGTTGCTTCTCTCCTTAATTAGTTTCTACCCATTGCTTCTTGTCCTGCCCTTAAGTGCTTTGGAGAATAGCTTGACTCCCTCTTCTTTGTGGCAGCTCCTGAGATATTGGAAGACTGCTATCATGCCTCCCCTAGTCCTTCTTTTCACTAAACTAGACATACCCAGTTCCAGCAATCGTTCTTTATAGGTTTTACCTTTCAATTCCTGAATCATCTTTGTTACAGATGTTGTAATAGATTCTGTTGGGGGGAGAGAAAGCCCTACCCAAATGAAAAGGTGATATCAGCTCTCCCCCCATAGGCAACACTGAATGTCATACAAAGCAGGAAGTGGATTAGTAATGATCGGTCAGACTGCCAGAGGAGTGAAGCTATCCCTTGCTATCAAAGGCAAGTATAAGCCTTCACTTTTATGACATCACTTTAGGACAAAGACCTATTATGAGTTTATCCAGGATGTCGTTTCATTTGGCATCATACACACATTTATTTCTTTTACATAATATAAATCTTTTTCACCACTGTTGTCCTCTTGAGGTATTACAGTTATGCTGTGTGAGACATCTTTGAAAAAAAAGTGGATGCCAAAATTTTCCAGGAGTACAGTAATGAAGGCAGGATTTAGCACGAAAGCCTTAAGGAGGACTTTTCAGTACCAAATTCCAAACTGAAGTTTTCTCACTTCTGCATGTCCTGGAGAAGAAATAAACCAGAATGTACTACAGTTGCATTTGGAAACAGGGGTGGGATTCTATCGGTTCTGTCCGGCTCTGTAGAACTGGTAGCTCTGAAGAGCAGCAAGCATAGAACCGGTTCTGTGTTTGCTGCTGTTTTGGCCTGCCTGCCCACCCAGGCTCTTACCTGACCTTTATTTCCTGCTTTTTCAACCTCAGCTGCTTTGCATGACACAGCTGCAGTTGAAAAAGCAGGGGAAAAGGGCTTTTCCAACCACTGCGCACTTGCACCCAGCGCTGCTCAGCTGTCCAGGCAGCAAGCTGACAACGATTCACGTGCGTGCGCAGCAAATCGTAAATCGCCAAACCGGTAGTTACACCGGTTGGATCCCACCCCTGATTTGAAAGATGGTGCTTTTTGTTGTCGACCTTGCCTGCCTGTTGCCATTTGCTTGTTGGACAATGCTTTCCCTAACATGCTCCCAAAAGGCCAGGGAACCCTAAGCTCAGGGGTGGGATTCAAATTTTTTAAAAACCAGTTCGGTGGGCATGGCTTAGTTGGTGGGCGTGGCTTGGTAGTCATGTGACTGTCTGGGCGTGGCCAACTCAATATCACTCACATCGAGGCACGCATCTCCTCATCTGGCCTCTCATGACTGTGGGGATGCTGCAATAATCCTAAGTGTGAAAAATGGTCACTTTTTTCAGTGCCATTGTAACTTTAAATGGTCATTCCACACAAGCAAAGTACCAGCAAAGGAGGGAAAAAACCTCCAGAGAAGTTCCAGAGACAGGAAATCTAATCCTGCCAAGAATGTAAATAAGGGTTAACTGAGAGGCGGTTTCTGTAAGCAACACCAGATTGTTTCCTTCCTGCCTTCCTTACAGGATTAGGCTAGTAATTTCTTCTAACAACCGGTTCTCTAAACTGCTTAGAATGTTAACAACCAGTTCTAGTGAATAGGTGCGAACTGGTAGAATCCCACCCCTGCCTAAGCTCTAAAGAAGTTATGCAGTAAAACTTGATTGCAGGAAGTATGATTTCAGCAACAGAGTAGTCGATTTCTGGAATACTCTACCTGACTGGAATACTCTCCCCAAACCCCCAAAATGTTAACCTTAGACTGTCTACTATTGACCTTACCCCTTTCCTAAGAGGTCTGTAGGGGGCGTGCATAAGTGCACCAACGTGCCTACCGTCCCTGTCCTATTGTTTCTTTTATTTTTCTTACATGTATCCATGTATTCACAACTATGTTTTTCCTTATACCTATTATCTTGTAAGCGATTGACAAATCAAATCAAATAAATAAATTTCATAAATGAATGTTTTTCCCACCATGGCTTGAATTGGCAAGCTCATTGTTTATGCTGGATAATTTCATCAGGAGAGAAACTAATTCTAAGTAGAAGCTTAAGGCAGATACAATTTCATCTCCCAAATTCCTGAATTCTTTTGGTCTCACCCATTTTTTGAATGAGGCACTCAGTTCTATGCCAAGGCCAACAGACATTGCCTTACAAATTACCCTTTTCATACAAAGAGATTCCTAACTGCAAGACTTCTAATATGGAAAGCATCCCCACCATGTCCAGTTCCTTCAAATATTTCTATGGAAACTGATAGTTGCATCTAGATATTCCCAGGATGGATCTCTCTTTAACTAACTTTTCCTCTTTACTTCTTGTTCTTCCCTCAGGTGCTTTGGGGGATAAGTTGACCTTCTCTTCTCTGTAAGAGCTCCTCAAGTACCGGAAGATAGTTTTCATGTTACCCCAATCCTTCTCTTTGTTAGGCTAAACATACCTAATTTCAGGAGTGGGATATGACAGGGTTAAGTATTGGTTCGGGATTTACGAGATTCTGTGATTTATGATGTGCTTTCCTGCACGCTGCCAGCGGGCACCTGTAAATCGTCGCCTGTCATCAGCACACTGCGTGCAGAGAAGCACCCTTTGAAACAGCCCTCTTTTCCTGCTTTTTTAACTGCAGTTGTGTCTCGTTTGGCAGTTGAAAAATCAGGAAATAAAGATCAGATAAGAGCCTAGGTGGGAAAAGTGGGAAAAAACATCAACAGACCTAGAACCGGTTCTAGGTCTGCTGCTCTTCAGAGCTACCGGTTCTACAGAGGTCGACAGAACCGGTAGAAACCCACCCCTGCCTAATTCCCTTAACCATTCATCATATGGTTTAGCCTCCAGACCCCTTATCATACTTGTTGGTCTTCTCTGCACTCTTTCTAGGGTCTCAGTGATGTTGTTGATGCAGTCTAGAACTTCATTGGCTTTTTTGGCAGCTGCAGCACACTGCTCCCTCATTGTTAAGTGATGGTCCATTAAGAGACGAAGATCACTCTCACAGTTAATACAGCTGAGTCAGGTACCACTTGTTCCGTACCTGTGCATTTCCCTGCATTTGGTTTTTCAAGTACATTCTTATCCTTCTAAGGCAGATGTGACAGGTAACCATCAACAATTACTGAGTCATTTTAGAAGGAAATTAAGATCAAGATTTTTAAAATTTGTGTAATAAAATGATGTACTAAGAGCAGGCACAGAGAATTGGAAAACATCTCCAAGCACAACCTTATGCTCCTTGTGAGATCAAAAGGAAAGCCTTCCCTAGTTCTTAAAGGACTATCATAGACAACGTTAGCTTGGCCTTCTAAGACAGAAAATTCCACAGTTTTGATAAGGTCGATAAAAAGATTCTCAATTAGATCTTGGGTTTTGACTAAGGAAATCCCCAGGAGTATTTTAGTATAGAACAGGGGTTCCCAACCTTTTGGATCTCAGGGACCACCAAACTCATAATTTTAAATCCTGAGGACCAGAGACCCTGGGAAAATCCCAAAAAACATCTGCAGGAAAATTCCCCACCCCGTTTTCCTACTGATCGATCATTCTTTATTTGGGATTGCAGGATACCGTCCAGGGGTTGGATACAACATGGTTAACTACCAGTTCAGGATTTATGAGCTTTCCTGCATGCTGTGAGCCGCACGCCTGTAACTCGTCATCAGCATGCTGTATGCAGAGACGCAGCCTTTGAAACAGCCCTCTTTTCCTGCTTTTTAAACTGCAGCTGTGCCTTGTTCGGCAGCTGAAGTTGAAAAATCAGGAAATAAAGATCAGATAAGAGCCCAGGTGGGCAAAAACATCAGCAGACATAGAACCGGTTCTATGTCTGCTGCTCTTCAGAGATACCGGTTCTACAGAGGTGGACAGAACCGGTAGAAAGCCACCCCTGATACCGTCTCCAGCTCCATTTGTCAGGAGAAGAGGAAGAGAGAGAGACTTTTGGCTTCATGCAAGGAAAGCAGCAAAAGCAGCAGAAGTCTTTCTTTCTCTCCCCCAAACTCTGCCATAAATGAGTCTTTGCCGGCGCAGCCTCTTGGAGCAGGATGCCTTGCAGGGTCCCAAAGATTCATTTCTGGCAGAGTTTGGGGAAGAGAAAGAAAGACTTTAGCTGCTTTCCTTGTGTGCAGCCAAAAGCAGAAGAAGAAAGAAGTGGAAAGAAGCAGCCCGGAGGCCAGGCGAGGTGTGTGGGGCAAGTTCTCCCCCTCCACTCTTCCCCTCTTCCCCTCACTACCTCGTGTTGTTTGCAATGCAAGCGAGGCAAGCCTTGTGTTCCCACGGGCCATGCCAACAGTACAGCCTTATGTTCCCACGCAGCCTGAATTAATTGCTTTGGGGGTGACATTTCTCTGAGGACTACCAACATTTTCTCACCAACCACCAGTGGTCCCCGGCCCACTGGTAGTCACCCACTGGTATAGAGGGTGGACTCAGTTACAATGGAAAGGGATACACCATTGGAAAACTTGAGAAACCAAGTTAGGGACAGATCATTATGGAGAAAATTTATCTATGTGGTCATAAAAGTCAATAACAACTTGATCACACACAACTGATCCATCAGTTAAAATGATTAAATGGGACAGGGTTTTTTTTTTCTTTGTGAAGCAAAGATAATTGCTAACTATAGAGGCATGGAGTTAACTCATCCACTATATTAAGAAACTGTTGTGTGCCATATAAAAGACCTGACTTTATTGAACTGTGGTACAATATAAAGATTTATTTCTGATTCCATAATAAAGAAATTTGTGGCAAAGATTCATGTAAAATTAATTAGGAATCACTTTTTGATTCTGAAGATGGGGGTCAAAATGCAAGAAATGTTTGGTGCTAAATGAAGCCATTGACCTGAATGCACAGTGTACTTGAAGTGCACATGTTGGTTACATAACTTTTCTTCCTCAGACTTCCAATTTTTTTCCTGCAGGTTAATTCTATATCTTGCGGATTGATGAGAATACCGTTTGACTTTCTTCTGCTCATTAAACAGGTTTAAAGTCAAGTCATTCTGAAATATGTCTGGGGAAAATTGGATTGTATAAATCCTTGCTTTGTTGCAGGGATGACACTTCTCAGTTGCTTTTTGAGAAAAACACTTGAACAGAAAATAAACACATTGTGCCCCTGGATCATATTGCTATGATTTTGCTGTTATGGCTTTGCACTAAGCCTTCCTAGAAAGATTTTAGGATTATATTTATGGAAAACATCTGTGGAAAATTGTTCTGTTGCTCATCACAGCTATGCGAGAGTCACTTTCTCTGGTGGTGCATAGGATTACAGAGGTGATTGATAATTATACTTGTTAATATTTTTTTAGCTTCTTTTTCTCTGAACTGTTGTTCAAAAACCCTCTCTGGGGATTTACAGATCTTTTAGTAAATAGGTCCACAGTGATGACAGTGTGCCAATGATCTCCCTCTTATGCAATGCTGGTCCCCTGATTATTGTTTTGTAGCTTCTGCAAGCATGGAAAGATGCTGTTCAGGCAAAATTTAAGTGGGAAAGCTTAATTCCTAAAGCTTCGTAAAGCACAACTAGACAATATTGTGCAACTCAGCACATGATTCATTCATCAACAAGGTGAGCCAAATTTAGCACTTCCAGATGAGAATAAAATGAGCCTAGGACATATCAAAAGTAAGCATCTCCGGTTGACCTCAGCTGAACTTCAAAGCTCAGCAGGTTAGGAAACCATCTGAGATTTCAAGCTTTAGGTAAATCTGGGGGAAAATCCTAAACTTCCATGGATAAAGTCTCCAAGCTAAGTAACTCACCACCCCTACCACTTTATTTAACATTTGAAGATAGCTCCATTTCCCAACCTATTTCCTCTAAAATTAGGGTCTGGCAACCTGTGGCCTTTCAAAAACTGGACTTATCTCTACTGTATTATCTCTGCTGGTATCCAGGATAGTGCACAATTGGTATCCAACATCTTGGAGAGAGACATTTGGCACCCAACTCTCATAACCATTGTCCTATTTAAATTACTATAACACAGGAAGCCAAGAACAAAGCATATGGATCAGTGTACAGCTTGATAAGATATTTGTTCAGAAAAGTTACATTTGCATTAATGGAGTTTTTCAGGTTGTTTGTGTATTAAAGCATTTATGAGAGGTAAATGCAAAGGATTTTGGAAAAAAATAGTGGGCTTCATTTGTAATGATCTTAGCTCAAATTGGATTATCAAAGACTTGTTCTAGAGTAAAATACATAGGATACGAGCAGTCTCCATAGGAAAGAGCTTACTGGAATGTGCATTTTATTACATAGTTTAGTCTTTGAAATATAAGGTTCCATGAGTTCTTTTGGCACCTGGGAGAAGTCCTGTGAAAAACCCTACCTCCTTTTACATTCAAAGACCTAATAGTGGAGGTCTTTTTCTGATCAGAGGAGCAACTGTTGCACAGTAGTTAGCCCTAGATATGTTCATAGAAACCCAGGATGTGATGTTGGCTTGTATCTCTATACATGTATTCTCCAAAACCTTCTTTTAATCCTACTACAACCCTCTTCACAACTCCTTGATTGTTGCCTTCATGAGGACCATCCATGCTGAGGGTCACTAGCTTCAAAATGGTAAGTATTTGCAGCACCATCACTTTTAATGCCTGTTAAGAAGGAGTTGGCCTGTTCTCACTACCATTTTGAAACCATCACTGGGGTCATCCCTACATCACTTTAACCCAGAGAAATTACTTCGGCCACGGATTTACTAGGGAAGAGAAAATGGCAACTACCTGGTAAAATGTTCCTTTTCACACATCAAAGTTGGAGACTTAGCAGAAAGTTGCGAAGAAAAAGAAAACAAGAGAAAGGACCAACAATTACCTTATGAAAATGTTGACCTCAGTGATTATTAGCTTCTCCCTCAGGTCCTGGATCTTTACAAACATGAGTGGACATTTTGATTGCTTTCATTATGTGCTAGCTGGTGTTGACTTGTATCAATCACATAGGTAAATTTCTCCAGGATTACCTCTCTCAAATTTGGATTTGTTTGTTCTATGATTCACTTGTATTTTCTTGGATATTCTAGGTATTCTTAGGAGTCTTTTCCAACATCAAAGTTCAAGAAGTTTCATATGAATATTGCGCATACCTGTATCTTTTCTTTCCTCTTTCTTGAAAAAGAAAAGAGAGTGAAAAGTATGAGGCCCCTACTATTATTTAAAGAAGTATACTAAGAGGGGAACATTTGATTGGGTCTCCACTATTTCAACTTCCCGAGTTTCTCTTATGTGGATGGGCAGGTAATCAGGTAACTTTCCTTTAATTATTTCAGTTTCTGGTCATCTAGCACTGGGATGTCATCCATATTTTATCTGTCATAATGTGATGACTCAACAAAACACGTCAAGTTTCCTTCTTTTCTAGAAACACAAATGCTAGTTAATCCTGATACATCCACAGAGAATAAATGCTATTGTGAGGAAATCATATCATTTCTTGGAAACCCTCAGAGTTGAAGGAAACGAGATAGCTTTAAATGGTCAGATATATGCACATATATTCCCCATATAATTGGGAAAACATCTTGATTTTTTGAAGAATTGGGACTCTGAAGGAGTGCTTGGTAATACTGGGCAAGAAACCGTTAGCTATTATTGTCTGGGTTGCATTGGCCTGACTGCTCTTTGCAGACAGAGAGATAAATGAGCAAATAATAAAGTGGTTGATTGTCTAACCTTGACATTTTTCTCCCTGTGTGTTTGCTTGCCTTGGCTCTTCCGAAAGAGAGATGCTCTGTGAATATTGAAAAACAGATTGGTCTCCTGAGTTTATGCAGTTGTCACAGCCAGCGGTTATTTGGAATGAACAGTTCTGCTGTGCCTTCTAAAAACTGTTCCCTGGGCATCAGAACGTGGATGATTTGGCTGGTATTGTTTGTTTGTTGAGAAACAGCAGCCAGTGGCCAGGACAAAAGACCTTGTTTTATTGTCTGTTCTCCCTGAACTTTGTTTGCCCAGTACTTGCTGTGAAGAGATAAAATGAATGAAATGGGCTAGCAAGAGACCAGCATTCTTTAGTTAATTATGTGTATTTATGGGGCCCCACTGAGCTTGCTGTGCAAAATCATTGGATTGTATAGGACAAGGTTGCCAACTGTGATTCTGGGATACCTCCTCTGTAATGTTCTGCCCAGTGGTGGGATTCAAATTTTTTTACTACTGGTTCTGTGAGCGTGGCTTGGTGGGCATAGTAGGCAGGGGTGGGATTCAAATTTTTTAACAACTGGTTCTATGGGTGTGGCTTAGTTGGTGGGTGTGGCTTGGTGGTCATGTTATTGGCTGGGCGTGGCCAACTCAATATCACTCGCATTGAGGCACGCATCTCCTCGCCTGGCCTCTCATGACTGTGGGGATGCTGCAACAGTCGTAAGTGTGAAAAATGGTCATGTCACTTTTTTCAGTGCCATTATAACTTTGAATGGTCACTCCACACAAGCAAAGTACCAGCAAAGGAGGAGAAAAAAACTCCAGAGTTCCAGAGACAGGAAGTCTAGTCCTGCCAAGAATGTAATAAGGGTTAACAGAGAGGCAATTTCTGTAAGCAACACCAGAATGTTTCCTTCCTGCCTTCCTTACAGGATTAGGCCAGTAATTTCCTCTAACAACCAGTTCTCCAAACTGCTTAGAATGTTAACAACCGGTTCTAGTGAATAGGTGCGAACTGGTAGAATCCCACCCCTGATGGTAGGGGAAGGTTACTGCAAAATCCCATTCCCTCCCCACCCCACTAACCTGCTTTTCAGCTCCATTCTCCTGTACAGGGCAACAAAAGAAGACCCAGCTGATCAGCTGGGACTCAGGAGGCAGAGAATAGATGGGAGCGGGGCCAGTCAGAGATGGTATTTGCTGGTTCTCCAAACTACTCAAAATTTCTGCTACTGGCTCTCCAGAACTGGTCAAATCCTGCTGAATACCACCTCTAGTTCTGTCACTGACAATCTTTTAAAAACCACTATTAAATTCCAACATTCCCATTCTTCCTTCTTCAGGATTTCTCAACAGCGAACCAGAATACCTAGTTAATTTTTTTCTTGTGTGAATAGTAATAATGATCCCTGCTCTGGGTTAGGGTAAGAATCAGGAATAAGATAAAACCAGAGCTTCCACCACGGAACAAAACCGGAGCTATTCATTATTTGTTTGTGCTGAGTTCTGATACTTTATTTTTGAAATAAAGTATTTCCAAGGACTTTTCCCCCTTCCTTTTCCTGGCAAAATAGTACTCCTAGTGTGCTGTTGTGTTCTAATAATATTTTGCTTTTTTTGAACGTTTACAAGGGCCTTCTGCTTTGATCTTTTAAAATTTCCCATTCTGACTGTGGATTTTGTGTATGTAATGACCTGGCTATAATGTGAAACACTGACACTTGTGTTACAATAAAAGACAAAAGAAAAAAACCTTTTGCTTGTCAGATTTCTGTTTTGTAGAAATATACTCACATAAAGATAAATGCTTGGCTAACCTTTGCCTGCTTCTTTTAAAATAATAATAATTTGAAAATATTTACCTTTGATTTAATTCAGTTCACATCCCATCAAGAAGAGAGGCAAAACCAGAAACTTCAGGCTTTTTTTTTAAAGGGTAAATGTTCTAATTTATTAGAAGAAAGCATATATTACTTGCAATACAATATTGTAATTATCCAAATAATGGCATTTTCAGAAAATCCACAAACTAGAGAACTTACAGCCCTGTGTTTTATTGTGAAATATGTCTAGTTGACCTGGGGGGAACCAGGAATAACTGGGTGCAACGTAATTCATATCATCCCAGAATCCTACAGTAGTTTAGTGAGAATGTGTTTTACATGTATGTTTATAATGACTTGGTTTTAGTTGCTATATCTTTTGCCTGTGTCTCTGTTTCTTGTTAAGAGATTGTATGGAAGCATGATATTTGTGAATGTGATTTCATAGTGTGATTTTGTGTATGTGTATACACATAGTACAATACACGCTATATATATTATGTCATCTACATATATATATTTACATATAGATAGAATATAGGTATACTGTAAATGTATATCTATATCATCTGTCTATATAACAGCTAAATCTCTGTCTGTCTGTCCTATCTATCTATCTATCTATCTATCTATCTATCTATCTATCTATCTATCTATCTATCTATCTATCTATCTATCTATCTATCTACCTACCTACCTACCTACCTACCTACCTACCTACCTACCTACCTACCTATCTATCTATCTATCTATCTATCTATCTATCTATCTATCTATCTATCTATCTATCTATCTATCTATCTATCTATCTATCCTATCTACCTACCTACCTACCTATCTACCTACCTACCCACCTACCTTCCTATCTACCTACCTATCATCTATCTACCTACCTACCTATCAATCACCTATCTATCTATCTATCTATCCATCCATCCATCCATCCATCCATCTATCTATCTATCTATCTATTATGTAGAGCCAGATTGATCTAGTGGTTAAAGCACCAGGCTAGAAACTGGGAAACCATGAATTCTAGTCTTGCCTCAGACAGGGAAGCTGACTTGGTGATCTTGAACCAGTCATTGTTTCTCAGCCCAACTCACCTCACAGGGTTATGTTGTGACAAAAATAGAAGGAGGAAGGAGTATTAGATATGTTTACTGCCTTGAGTTGTTTATAACAATAATGAAGACGAGATATAAATCAATAAATCAACATAGGAAATACCGCTAAAAGTGATAAATAATATGCCTTGATAACAGTACCGGTAGGAAGAAAGACATATTTATTTATTACTGAATAATGGAGGGCATCCGCAGGAAAGCATTTTAGGGATGCAGTAAAATCATACACATCCAGCTGCAGAACAGAAAGAGGAGAAACATAAAACCAAGTTTTAAAAAAAGATATTCATTCCAAAAGAGATTCTGGATCCACAGACTTCTTCAAGCCTACTTCTGGGTTCAGAGCTAAAGACAAGAGGGGTTAAGCAAAAAAGACTGGTGGGGGGGGGGTCCAAGAAAATGCTGCTATAACCAAGGTTATGACACCCAGTATAGGTTCCTAATGGGGGGAAAAGAGGGTGGAAATGAAGGCTATCATCCAAAACTATTTTGGCCTTTGATACTGCCATATGAAATCCACAGCAACTAATCCCTCCCAAGTACAGTACAGGCATTGTTCCCCATGGTTCTTACTCCCAAAAAAGCTCTTTTTCCCCAGGTAACCTATTTGTTTATTTATTTAAATCCATTGTCCACTCAACTGCAATGGCTAGATGGCTTAAGGCCAGTTAATTTTCCTTCTCTTTTCTTCCTCTCCCAGGGGAAGGAACATTATGCATTGAATGTTACGGTGGGAAGGCCTCCCCCACCCCCGAAGAATGAAATATTTGGAATAATATTTTTAAAAAGGCAGAATATTATATTTCCCTAAATAAAAAATGGAGAAACATGTTTTTTTTTTAGAGGCAGGAATCATACTCAGTCTTTCTTAATAACCCTAGCAGATATTTTGTACCTTTTAAGAAAGATTGGGCCAGCCTATTCAGAAACCAGCCCCAGTCTCCCTGCCCCGAAGCAATACCTGAGGAGGCTACCCAGGGGTGGGATTTAAATTTTTAACAACCAGTTCTGTGGGTGTGGCTTAAGTGGTGGGCGTAGCTTGGTGGTCATGTGACTGGGTGGACATGGCTTGGTGGTCATGTTATTGGCTGGGCATGGCCAACTCACATCGAGGCACGCATCTCTTCATCTGGCCTCTCATGGCCAACTCACATCGAGGCACGCATCTCTTCATCTGGCCTCTCATGACTGTAAGGATGCTACAATAATCGTAAGTGTGAAAAATGGTCACTTTTTTCAGTGCCATTGTAACTTTAAATGGTCACTCAACACAAGCAAAGTACCAGCAAAGGAGAGGAAAAAAACTCCAGAGAAGTTCCTGAGACAGGAAGTCTAGTCCTGCCAAGAATGTAATAAGGGTTAACGGAGAGGCAGTTTCTGTAAGCAACACCAGAATGTTTCCTTCCTGCCTTCCTTACAGGATTAGGCCAGTAATTTCTTCTAACAACTGGTTCTCCAAACTGCTTAGAATGTTAACAACCGGTTCTAGTGAATAGGTGCGAACTGGAAGAATCCCACCCCTGAGGCCACCTTTTAGAAATGCAGATTTGGTAATCCATTCAAGACAGGGTATTTTGAAATAAAGGCAGAATGGTAGGATTAGAAGCAGCCCAGAACAATCCAAAGCCCCTTCATTGCACATACACACACACACACCCCAGAACAACCCAAACTTCAACCAAATTAGCTCAGACAAGCACCTAGGATTTGCATTTCCTCTTTTGCCTATAGAGCCAGTTATGACCCCTACATAACCCCTACATGACCCCATAAGAATCTGACAACAGCCAATAGAATATTAGAGGACATGTTCTTGCACAGGGACAGGAAGCTCAAATACAAAGCCCAAAGAAGGAATAACCTCCCACTCTCAACTCCATGTGGTCAGCTGCAGCAGAACCATGTGCTTGGTGGTTCTGCTTCACCATTAAACCATCTTTCCAATCAGCCTCCATGTTTCCAGTGTCTTTCTCCCAGCTTGAAACTGAACCAGATGGATCTTTCTCCCAACACTATCTTTAGCCTCTAGAGGAAAAATAGAAAGAAAACCTAACAACTAAATAAAAGAAAGGGAAATAAATCCCTAACACCTCCCCTCCTCATGATTTATGCATGTACTTTAATCTGAGGCAAAAAAAAAAATCTAAATGGAAATAAGAAAAAGTGTGGACAAACAACCCCCTCAGAAGCCACTCTCCTTGGTATTAATTTACTATTGCCTTGAGAAATAAAAGACAAAGTGACATATAATAACAGGCTAATAATTTTGCAGCTAAGCGCTTTGATGAGGATTGCCTGTTGCCATTTCAGATGGACTAGGGACACAGAGTAACCAATGCAGACATAAAGTGATAAACTGCAAGAACACCAAACTGAGCATCTGTAAAATATTGTTGATGTTTGTGATTTGAACCCAGGACATCCTTTTTTTAATGGAATGAAAGGCAGGGTGTTGCAAAAAAAAATGTATCTAGTACAAAGGTATAACAATACAAGGGCAACAGAACTTTGGAAAATAAATTTTTGGGTACAGAACTCTGAAACAGAAGGTACAAGAACTTTTTAGAATTTTCATGATTTAAGACAAAAGTGAGTCTAAGAAGGAAGGAAGGAAGGAAGGAAGGTTGGTTCTCACTTCCAAAGTGATATATATTATTCATCTGGAAATGCTCTTTGCCATCAGAGGCTCCTTTCATTTAAAATCCCAGCAGCTGTGGAGAATACCAGATTGGAGAGAACTGATTAAAATATCTAAGCATTTTTTCCCCCACAGTAGCACAATTAGCTCTCATAAAGACATCTTTAAAATGCTTATTTTGTTAGACATAATCCTTCTGCATCCCTTTGGCATTTCTGGAAATAAAAGTGATCAAGCCTCAGTTTTATTTTATCCTTCAATAAACCCATGTTAAGAAATTTAATCAATAAAATGTCACAGCTTGGACTGACAGCTGCTTTTCATTGCAGGGAAATGATGTTTTCGAACGATTGATGATATGCTCTTTCAAATATGTAAGCAGGTGTGTTTATTGAGAAATGATTTTCTCTGAGCATTGGAAAAGATCTACAAGTTATATTTCTTCAGTATGACCCTGATTCTGCATCCATTCTACTTCTATGCACATATCTGTTAAAATTCCACTGTGCTATGAAGTTTCTCATTAAGATGTTTGGAATTTAATTCCCCATGGCTCACTGGGGAATTCTGGGAACTGAAGTCCCACATATCTTAATGTTGTCAAGTTGGAAAAACCCTGCTTTTCTTTCTTTTTTAAAAAAATAGACTTTATTCAATTTTCAAACAGTTTAAAAACACAGAAAAAAAATGTAAATATATCAACATTGAAGACATCGTTTACATTATATTATTCTTATACTTAATTTCCTATTACATTACAATAATTGCATATTACTTTTCCTATTAATTCTTATTTCCTATTTATCTCACTCATTACATAATATATTTTCTATTTAATTCTACATTCAGTATATATAACTTATCCTTTATATAATTACAGTACTATTTTTTTTCCTATTCTCATACCATGCATACCAGGCGTCCCAGACTGAATATATCGATTCCTCTTTAATCTTTTAATTCTAAGGTCAGTCTGTCCATTTCTGCGCAGTCTAATATTTTCCTTATCACTGCTCTCTCTTGTGGTGTATCTCCCTTTTTCCAGTGTTGTGCATATGAGATCCTAGCAGCAGTTGTTATATGTAAAATGATATCTGTCGGTTTTACTATATTTTCCTTTTATTATACCCAATAAAAATAGTTCTGGTTGAAATTCAATTTTTTGTTTTGTTATTTCTTCCAGCCATATTCGAATCTTACTCCAGTATTTTTTAACTTCCGGGCAGGCCCACCACATATGAAAGTATGTATCCCTTTCTTTCTTCCATTTCCAGCATTCTGAATTTCGATTGACAAACATTTTTGCCAGCCTTGCAGAGGGTCGATGCCACCTATAAAACATTTTGTACATATTTTCTCTATACACTGTAGATAGTATTAATCTATAATTTGTCCCCCACATTCTTTCCCAATGTTCCAATTCTATATTATGTCCCACATTTTTCGCCCAGGCTACCATCATTTCTTTAACCACCCCTTCTTCCATTTTAGCTATGGTATGGATAAAAGATTGGATCAATTTAGAGAATAAAACAATACTATTAATAGAAGGATATGATTTGCAAAGAGGGTGGCATAGTTATCTATGGGATGGGAAAAATAAACAACATGTCTACTTTCAGAGGCACCAAATCAGAGATGCACTTATCCAAGTATGAAGTAAAATCAAGAAGAACCGCTATACCAAAATACCATGTTGGCTGTCAATGATGGAGGCATTAATATACAATGGAGGCAATGGAACTGGCTAAAATAAGGAAATATAAGGACCTACTAGATAAACAAGGAAGATTAAAAACAATACAGGAGTTAAAACAATAAAACATGGACATTGATGCAAATGCAGGCAAGGTATAGAAAAGACAAAAAAGAATATGGATTTTATTTGGACAAACAACAATTAGATAAAATTCTATAAGGAACAGAAAAAAAGATGGTATCTAAATTATATAATTTCCTTCTAAATTTTAAAATGAAACGCTTCTTTTCTATTGTAGTGGTTTATTATCTGAAAACCACGTTATTTATCTTCAGTTTTTATTTGTATAGCACTTGGGACATAGCAAATCAAGTTACAACAATGAAATAAAATTATGGGGAAAAACAAGATGTAGTACAAAGGCATGCTTATTTAAAATCATGTTTGACAAAATCAGCCTAAGCACATTTCTCCCTAGAAAAACTGCAAACAGGCACAGTAGTTCTAAAAATATTATCGTCAGTAGATGACAAAAGAAAAGTGATTTTACCAATTGTTATTGTTTTGCAATAGAATGAAGATAATTTTTTTTTTTCTCAAAACTGGGAGAGAAGCAAAAAGCGAGGGAAATCCTCAATTGCATTTGTTTCACATGGTGTAAATTATAGAAAGTCCTTTGAAACCTGCCTTCCATAACTGTTGCTGGCATCAGCACATTTGCATCTGAGTTCAGGCCTTCCTCATAGGAAAATTCTGAATTGATAAACATATTTTTACAAGAAGTGGAAGTTTTAATTAAAGGAACCTACAGTGATACCTTACAACTTCTTAAGGCAACATAATGATTGCCCAATCATAAACATGCTTCTTTGTTGTTGTTGTTGTTGTTGTTATTATTATCATTAATTTGTCAACTGCTTACAAGATAACAGGTATAAGTAAAACATAGTTATGAATACATGGATACATATAAGAAAAATAAAATATAAAAGAAACAATAGGACAGGGACGGTAGGCACGTTGGTGCGCTTATGCATGCCCCCTACAGACCTCTTAGGAAAGGGGTAAGGTCAATAGTAGACAGTCTAAGGTTAAAGTTTTTGGGGTTTGGGGAAGAAACCACAGAGTCAGGTAGAGTTATTTGCATCAGAGGATAAAAGGTGGTCACGGGTCTCTGTTTATAAACATATTCACCATTGCTTCTTCTACCACCTTATTTATTTTGTATGACCACCCATCTCATTTGCTTGATGTTGGACTGTTAATAGTTTAAAACACAATAAAAGCAATCGGTTAAAACCAACAGCAATGAATTGCTGCTTTTTTGTTCTCCTAATTAACTGTTCCTGCTTCTCCTATTAAGCATATCTGTCATCCAAGCCAATATTGGATCATGAAAAAGTCACAAGAGTGATTCTCTAACACCATACAGCAAATGAGACTTTGGCTGCTTTGATGGCATTTTTTACAACATGAACTTTGGCATTTTGGTATCTGGTAACTCTCTGCTCAAAAAAAATTCTGTTGCACCAGTTAGATCAATGCTTCATGAAGTTTGTACCTGGCTGACAAACCTTACTCTATGAGTAATCCTTAATAGTACTACATCCTCATAGAAGGAAGAAAGCACTGAGCTACCACAAGGTTCCATCTTAACCCAGTCCTCTTCAGTTTTGGACTTTGGAAAAAATGCAGAAAGGAACAATTAAGATGATTAAAGGCCTAGAGACAAAACATATGAAGGACAGCTGCAAGATTTGGGTATGACTAGTCTAGAGAAAAGAAGGACTAGGGGTGACATGATAACAGTATTCCAGTATTTGAGGGGCTGCCACAAAGAAGAGGGAGTCAAGTTATTTTCCAAAGCACCAGAGGGCAAGAAACAATGGATGGAAATTAATCAAGCAGCAACCTGGAATTAAGGAGAAACTTCCTAACAGTGAAAATAATTAACCAGCGGAAAGATTGCCATCAGAAGTTGTAGATGTTTCATCACTGGAGATTTTTAAGAAGAGACTGGACAGCTACTTGTCTGAAATAGTATAGAATCTGTGGGAGTTTGGCTAGAAGACCTCCAAGGTTCCTTCCAGATCTATTCTGAATTGAATTGAATATTTGATGTGAGGATTAGGGATGCTCTAAGTAACTTGTAACTTAATTAAGTAACTGAGCGATGGCTCAGTGGCTAAGACGCTGACTTTAGCAATCAGAAAGGTCGGCAGTTTGGCAATTCGAATCCCTAGCACCACGTAACGGAGTGAGCTCCCGTTACTTGTCTCAGCTTCTGCCAACCTAGCAGTTTGAAAGCAGGTAAAAATGCAAGAATAAAAATAGGGCCACTTTAGTGGGAAGGTAACAGCGTTTTGTGCACTATGTTTAGTCATGCCGGTCACATGACCACGGAAATGTCCTTGGACAGTGCTGGCTTTTCAACTTTGTAATGGAGATGAGCACCATCCTCTAGAACTGGAAGTGACTAGCACGTATGTGCAAGGGGAACTTTTTTCCTTTACCTTAAGTAACTTGTTGAACTGCCCCCATCTTACAACCAAAGTTTATTAGATTTATAAACTTCCTTTAAGTTGAAAGGAACTCAGGGCAATTCTAAATGACGGGGTCCAGTTCCAGACTCTTTATTCACTTCAACCAGGGGTGGGATTCTACCAGTTCTTGCATCTATTCGCTAGAACTGGTTGTTAACATTCTAAGCAGTTCGGAGAACCGGTTGTTAAAAGAAATTACTGACGTAATCCTGTAAGGAAGGCAGGAAGGAAACATTTTGGTGTTGCTTAGAGAAACTGCCTCTCCGTTAACCCTTATTACATTCTTGGCAGGACTAGACTTCCTGTCTCAGGAACTTCTCTGGAGTTTTTTTCCCCTCCTTTGCTGGTACTTTGCTTGTGTGGAATGACCATTCAAAGTTATAATGGTACTGAAAAAAAGTGACTTATGACCATTTTTCACACTTATGACTGTTGCAGCATCCCCACAGTCATGAGAGGCCAGGCGAGAAGATGCATGCCTCGATGTGAGTGATGTTGAGTTGGCCACACCTAGTCAATAACATGACCACCAAGCCACGCCCACCACCTAAGCCATGCCCACAGAACCGGTTGTTAAAATTTTTGAATCCCACCCTGACTTCAACAGATTATTTTCTTTGTTGACTATTATCTTCTCATCCCCGGAGACTGATGGAAGTTAATCACATTTCCAGTCTTTCAGAAAGCTGCTAGAGTTGATCCATCAAATATCTGTTCTCTGGCACCTGCACTAAATACATTTGACTCACTCAGGACAAAGTTTTATTTAAGTGGGAAACAAACTATCTATACTCAAATATATTTAGTGCTACATATCTACCCTAAAATAACTGTTCAAAAGGTACCTTATGTGTGTGACCTTGATTTATTTAAATGCATTTTTTTAAGAATTCAATTCCTGGAACAGATGGTGGCCTAAACTGCTGCCATACCTATCAATCAGAAGCTTCAACTTCTAATCATGATATTGCATTAACATACTGCAATGCCAATTAGATAAACTCTGGGACATTTTTCTCCATTAATCTAGTTCAGGACTGACTAAACTGCTGCCAGTTGGGTGACTTTGTGTTATTGCAATGCCCATTCTGAATAGGCTGGTGCTCATTTCTAAGAATCGCCTGCTGCTGTTTTGGCAGGTCATATCAGGATAAAGCATTATTCCCACAGTCAGGGGTGGGCTTCAAATTTTTAACTGTGGGTGTGGCTTAGGTGATGGGCGTGGCTTGGTGGTCATGTGACTGGGTGGACATGGCTTGGTGGTCATGTGGTGGTCATGTGGCCAACTCAATATCATATCGAGGCACGCATCTCCTCACCTGGCCTCTCATGACTGTGGGGATGCTGCAACAATCGTAAGTGTGAAAAATGGTCACAAGTCACTTTTTTCAGTGCCATTGTAACTTTAAATGGTCATTCCACACAAGCAAAGTACCAGCAAAAGAGGGAAAGAAAACTCCAGAGAAGTTCCTGAGACAGGAAGTCTAGTCCTGCCAAGAATGTAATAAGGGTTAACGGAGAAGCAGTTTCTGTAAGCAACACCAGAATGTTTCCTTCCTGTCTTCCTTACAAGATTAGGGCAGCAATTTCTTCTAACAACCGGTTCTCCGAACTGCTTACAATGTTAACAACCAGTTCTGGAGAATAGGTGCGAACTGGTAGAATCCCACCCCTGCCCATAGTCCAACATATATGTAGAAACCTGTTGAAAGCTAGCTAAGTTCTGGACTACTGCTATTGACATTCAGAGACCAGCAACTTAGTTCAATTCTCCAGATAATCTGACCCCCTCCCCCAAACCCTCCACAATATGGAGAAGCAACATCTCTTTACTATTTATTTCTAAATAATTATTTTTTATGCATTTTATGTTTTATATGGCAGATAAAGCATAATATGCCATATCTATCTATATATAAAAGCGAAATACCACTCATGCATCATCACAAAAGCTCCAGAACTGTAAAGCCTACAAACTTGAAATTTGGCATGTATGTTCCTCTTTGCTTCTAGGTGTTCGTTAACAAAGGATTTTTTGAAATGACATCCGAGCATTATTATTTCATATATTATTACTATTATTATTATTAGCATGTTCTGATGCTAAAGAGTTCTGCTCCCCCTCCCCATCTGAAAAGAAATCTATTCCAAATACAAAACACAAGCAGAGGAGAGGAGTTTCAGTTTCACCTTAGTACAGAACAGATGAGCTAAGCCACGCCCAGGCTCCTTGCTGCCTCTTTGCTCACAAAGCAAATACTGTTTCACTTTTCAAACAGCCCTCAACTCTCTCACACACTGACAGGACGCTAGCCAGATGAATACTGATGGATGCTGGTAGGCAGAGGCAGAAGTTTTTTTTCCCTTATTTTTCTCCCCAAAAACTAAGCCCGGCCACATGGTTTCATACTGAAGCTTTTAGCCCATCTTGCCAGAATTGTTTGCTCTGATAGTGCTTCACAATTCACAGGTTGAAATCCTATCACTAGAGAACCAATTGATGCTGTGCTTTATTTCCAAACCTGATATACAACGAGATGTTCTTTAGGTGGCTTGGAGTACATGTCTGAGAATCTTTTGTCACAAAACATACTCACTGAGACTGATGGCTCTCAAGTCAAAATCATGTTGAGAACACCAGGTGGCCTGTACCTCTCTAAAGTGTAAGTCTTGCCATTGAAAGCAGAAAAAGATGGGGGTCAGGGGTGGGATGCTGCCAATATAACAACCATTTCGGTGGTCACATGCTTAGCTCACACTGTGCACTCATTAACACAATGCAAAAATCCTTACCTATTGTATTACTTTGGGGGAGTAACACAGCTGAGGAGTGGCAATCCACTTTTCCACACTGATCAGCTGGGATGGTAAAGGTCAGTTTGTCACAACGAACCAGTTCAGAGACAGCTGATCTTTGGAGCAAGGGGATTGCCCAAACCAGTCCGAACCGCCAGAATCCCACCTCTGACCCCTGACCTGGTGGGTGGGGTTTGTATTTATGTGGAAGCAAACCATGCAAGTATTTAAGACCTATTGAAAGTCCATGAAGGAACTTGGTGGACAAACAGTAACATGTAAGAATATTTGTGGGGACAAAAAGAGTTGTAACTGGCTTTTTTTCATCCTGTTTTACTGTTTCTTATTTATTTCTCTGCAAAAGGAGGAGGAGGAGGAGGAAGAAGAGAAGGAGAAAGTATTCATAATGTCTAATCTTTATCTACATTATTTTTTAATTTTTAATTTTTTACATACAATAAATCTATTCCATTTCAATTGTGTGTCAGTTAAATACATATTTCATGTGCTTACAATTAATAATCAATATTCTTCTTATCAATATAACAATAATCACATTCCCATCTAAGTAATATCCAATATATCTATTTCACAAGCTTATCTTATTGCTTTATAAATACATCTAGTCCATTTTAATTTGTTTTATTTTCTAACCATTGGTAAAATAAATCCCACACCATGCAATATTCAGATTCTCCTTTTTTTAAATTTTTAATGTTAATCTATTAATTTCTGTACATTCAAATATTTTTCAATTACTTTCCCCTCTATTGGTATCTTATCACTTTTCCAATTCTGAGCAAATACAATTCTAGCTGCTGTTAATAAATGTATGATTAAGTATGTTTTTTCTTTACTGTAACCTTCAGGTACTATTCCTAATAAAAATATTTCAGGTTTCAAATCTATATGTTGTTCAATCATTTTTTCCAATCGTGTATGTATTTTAGTCCATGTCTTCTAGCTTCTATGCAAGTACACCACATATGGTAATATATTCCTGATGTCTTTATCTACATTATTGAAGTTTTCATTCCATTAGTTATTGTCTAACTCTTAGGAGTCTGAACCCTGTATAATGTGACTGCCCTTCAGATATCTGAAGGCCACTATCCTGTTCCTTCTCCACCTTCTCTAAGACTAAAGCTAAAGATATCACGGTCTTTGAACTGTTCCTCATAGAAGTTAGTTTCTGGTCCTTTCACCGTCTTCATAGCTCTTCCTTGGACTTGCTCCAGTTTATCAATGTTTTTTTTTTTAAGTGGGGTGTACAGAACTGAATTCCATGCAAGGCCTAACCAAGAGTAGACAGGGATAAATAATTCCTGCAATCTGAACTCTCTATGCTCCTTTCAATGTTCTTCAAAATGTCATTGGCCTTCTTTGCAGTTGCATTACACTGTTGAGACATTTTGAGCTTCTGATACAGTAAGAAATCCAAGTCCTTCTCACATATGCAAGATTTGAGCAAGATTTGAGCAAGATTTTCCCCCATTCTGTGGATGTTCTTTTCATTTTTTTTCTTAACTATATAAATATAAATGTACGTATGACCTTACATTTCTCCACTTATATTGCATTCCCTTTCTTTGTGCCAAGTGGTTAGGCTAAGTCTTTCCCTTTCCTTCTATTTATTAGTCAATTCTCCAAGCAATCACTTGACTACATTTGCATTTCTTTTAATGGGCATTGGCATCTAATGATGAAGGTGCCTAATGATGACCTGAATACTTAGAAAAGTTGTGTGATATGGATCCTCTTGGACTGTACATATTCAGGGTTTAATACATGATGTCTCAAAGAAGAACGTAGCCCATATCCCAAATTGCTTGCTTTCTATCTGCAAGAAATTTGATAGTGGTGTTTCTTTAGAATACACAAACATACACACACACAAAAATGAAAGGTAAGATTGATTTACCATATGAAACTATGAAATCTAAGCTGAACTGGAATATATTTCTATTTATTTATTTGTCAATTGCTTACAAGATAATAGGTATAAGTAAAACATAGTTATGAATACATGAAATGGGTACATATAAGAAAAATAAAAGAAACAATAGGACAGGGACGGTAGGCACGTTGGTGTGCTTATGCATGCCCCCTACAGACCTCTTAGGAAAGGGGTGAGGTCAATAGGAGACAGTCTAAAGCTAAAGTTTTTTGGGGTTTGGGGAAAAAACCACAGAGTCAGATAGAGTATTCCAGACATTGACCACTCTGTTGCTGAAGTCGTATTTCCTGCAATCAAGTTTGGTGCGATTAACCTTGAGTTTGTATCTATTGTTTGCTCTTGTATTGTTATGGTTGAAGCTGAAGTATTCATTGACAGGTAGGACATTGCAATGTATGATTTTATATACTATACTTAGATTGGACCGAAGGCGGCGTAGAATTTTGAGTCTGGTTTTATATATATATATGGTTATATATTATAGATATGAATATGTAGCTCACAGCAATAATCTAGAAGTTAGTATTGATGTGTTCTTCTCATTTAATTTCTCCCAAAAGAGGACTAGGATGGAATAACCATTATGAATTCTGTTTCCATTATTTCAGGCTTTAAAAATAAATATTATCTTTAAAAGAAATGCCTTCCTTCATGCTGTTCTTTTAAGAAGTTCATCCCTTAAGGATATTAATGAAAACCAGGCAATCTAGGTTTGAGGGTTCATAGCCTTCTTCTTTCTCTTTTAATCATCAATATCAGATCTATATTAAAATGAGAAACATTCATAAAAACATTCGCATCAGGAGGGAGCACTTCTTTGAGTATGCAAGAAATCATTCAATATATCTGAATTCTGAAAACCAATCACAGGTAAACCTCAAACTTCAAGAATCTGCTTGTTTTTGTTTTTAATTAGAATGGAAGAGAATGAATCAAGAAAAATGTCCAGGAATAGAGCTTGCTCCTAATGACTCCATGGTATAGAATTATTCCACCTCAGTGGAATTCTTATTTACTTAAACACCCACACATGCACATAACAAGTGATGGAAATAACAAGAGGGTTGCAAATAGAAGACAATACCATCTGTACCTCTTGGAAATTTCCAAGAATGAAGCTGTTTTTTATCCTCTCCTCTCCTCCTCTGGAACAATTCTGAAAGCAAAAATAGCCCAAAACTACAACAGATTAAAAGGACAAGGAACATAAAAAGCAATTTGCTTGCTAAGATTGGGTGTCATCACTGAAAAAGCCATCCCATCATGTTCTTTAGAGAAAATTTTCATTTGAAGCCTTCAGAAAAAGACCTCCAAAGAACATTGTAAGTCCTGAATTGGGTTGGATACTTCCTGTTGCAAAGTTGGTTCTCCCAGGGTCAGGTTGGCCATCGTGGGAGGCGGGGCCCATCCCCATCCTCCAGCTCCACTGCAATGGCCACCCTGACCCTGGGTGAACCAGTTGTTAAATTACTCCCTCTCCCCTCCCCCGCTACCAAAGTGGATCCTGGGCACTGTGCTGCAATGGAGAAATGGGAAACGAATGGCTGGCACGAGGGAAGGAGGAGGAGGAGGGAGAAGAGGGAAAACGGCCTCCTTCTTCCTTTGCACCAGCCATTCTTCATTGCAGCACAGTGCAGCGTAGCGCCTAGGATCCATTTTGATTGTGTGTGTGTATGTGTGTGAATTTAACAACCAGTTTGTTCAAACCTGTGCGAACCGGTGAATCCCACTATCAAACATAGGTAATCATATTCTTTCTGCAGTGAGCACATAGCAAAGACAACTTCTTAAAGGAATAACAGAGCAGGCAAAGCATTTGGTGTCTACTGTATATCGATGTATCTATGTCATGTCTTGATAGCTGTACAATGTGGCTTTCCATTACTTTCTTCAGGGAGTTTTTATTTCCATACTCCTAGTCTGGGAAATCAACCCTGAGATTTCTTGATTAAGAAATATTCAAGTTCACGTACTAATCGAGGATATCCAAGATTTTTAAAGTTTAAATAAGTAAAATGCTTCTATTTTCTAAAATCAGTAAATGGTGATAATATTCATAAAAGTCAATGTTTGTTTAAACACAGTATTTTCAACTGAGATTGACTACTGAATATGAAAAATGAAAGCACGTATATCAGGGTAGAATGTCTACAGTATGAATAAAAGCCTGCTGTTCATTTATATTCTATAACTGTACAGCTCCATATTTCTCCTTTTAAAAGAGAACATGTAGAGGTAACCCTTGACTTACGACCACAAGGAAGCCCCAAACATCTGTTGCTAAGTAAAACAATTGTGAAGTAGGCTTTGCCCTGTTTTATGACCTTTCTTGCCACCGTTGTTAAGTGAATCACTGCAGCTGTCAAGTTAGTAACCCAATTCTTAAGTGAATCTGACTTTCCCATTGACTTTGCTTTTTCACAAAGGGTGTGTCAGATGGTGCTCCATTCAAAATCCAAGAAAGACACTCTTAGACTCCTTTATTATAGAGAAAAGAAACTTTTACTGGAAATCAAGTGGTAGCATCAAAGGAATTCTAGTTCTGAGGATTTACGCATGAAAAACACAAATACAAAGTGATGGCAACATTCCCACCCACAGTAGTTCAAACACTCCATCCAATTGAAGTTGTGTATAATGTCATGTGGGGCATCTTCAGGTGGTAATGCAGACATCTGGCATTGACCTTAGCCTAGCTTGATAAAGAGCTGCAGTTGTGCAGTAAGCAAGCAAGTAAGCATAAACAACGAAGTTTTCCCCAAGTTATACAGTTCATTCTCTAAAACCTTCAGCACATTTCCCATACCCACAAAGCCCAATTGATTCACCCTCCCCTTGTTACTATGGCAGCCGAAAGATGCGAGAGAAAGGAAAAGAGTCTTGAAGGCTGACAGGGTGATCACATGACCCACCAGACAAGGCAATGGTCATAAATATGAGTCAGTTACCAAGTGTCTGAATTCTGATCACCTAACCATGTGGATGCTGCAACAGGTGTAAACATGAAAAATGATCGTAAATTACTGCTGTTGTAACTTCAAACAATTACTGAATGAACTATTGTGAATCAAGGATAATTGTACTGTATGCCACAATTCTTTAGAAACTAAGGACTTTCCTTTCACAGATGACTCTATTTTTAAAAAAGTTAATGTTGGCAAAAAAAGAAGAAGACTCAAATCATTTAGATTTGTGATTTCATTGCATATTGATTATAATTTAATAAGGTTTTACAATCACAAGAATCAATCCTGAACTCTTCTGATCAAACTTGGCATATCATAATTTTAGAGGCCTTTATGCTAGAGCAGGGGTGTTAAACTTGCGGCCTATGGGCCGGATGTGTCATGCGCTGGCCATGCCCACCCCCAGTTTACCGAAGGGGGGGGGGGGGAGTCACAATATGTCACGTGACAACAACGTGACACTACGAGTTTGACACCCCTGGGCTAGAGAGTCTTGGCTAAATCCCTAGCAGTAATTATCAGTTTCAGTTTATTTTATTTTATTTTTAAATAATGAAGTGAAACAGAGGTGTGATTGTGTTTTGCGTTGTAAGTCCTTCCAAAGGGTTTAATTTAAAAGCTTAAACGGGGATGGGTTTATAAAGAAGGTATCAAGATTTATAAGCCCTTTGTTTGTTCATAAAACAGTGGAGGTGTATATGTGGCGCAATTGTGTAAAACCATAGTGATTGCTGTGCCATAATACAGGCATTTATTTCTCTCCAAGGAATGCCACATAATGTGTGCTGCATTCATAGGTACTAATGTTCTGGACTGCTTTGGTGAGCCTTTGTGTTTCTACTAACCAGAGTGTAGTTTAAAAGTGATTTAACAGTGATCCTCTCTTTCTCTGGAAACTCCTAGATATTGCAATTTGAGAGTACAGAGAAAGTAGTGATAGCCAAATCTGGCCCTACTAGGTAGATAATCTCCTGATTAGACAGGGACCTTAGCAAAGCTTTGTCTGAGGGTTGATAAATTTTCTTGATGATAGTGGTAATGGCCACAATATGTAGTATACCTTATTGGATAAGGCCCAATGCTCAAGTCTATCAAAATCTTTCTGAATCTTGAACTTCTCTTCTAAAGTGTTGACAATTCCTCCCAGCTTAGTGTCAAATTTGATGAGTTCTCCTTCATGCCCTCATTTATGATGATGTTGAAGTGCACTGAGCCCACAACAGAACTTTGAGGTACTCTTGAGACGTAATGCAATATGCCTGAACACCAACATGCTTGCAAATAATTGGAGACCTAAAAGGCTCTTTAAATTAAGACCAGAAGAACAAAGAAACTGACACACTTGCAAGCCCCTGACATGTATTTTATTAGGGAATAAGAATAGTGGGTGGTGTGAACTCAATGCATTGTTTGGAATTGTGTTTGCTTTCCAGGGCTGCGAGTAGGAAGGAAAACAGATGGGATTAAAAGAGATAGTAAAGAGCAATCTTGCTAGTTTACTTCTGGTGAACAGATGTTTCAATAGAAGAGAATGTTTTAGCTCAGGGTTGAACTGTGGAATCCTTGGTGGTCTCTGAGCTTTCTTGAAACTGTTTCATGACGCAGCTAGATAACATCTTCACTGCTAGAAGATTTGGTGGCTGTTTATATAAAGCGGCTTGCTCAACTATCCTTGATTATGCTGTTGTTTACAGTTTGTCTGAGTTAGTAGTTCCTTTATTGAAGTATTGTTTACTACCCAGTTTTTGTTCTGTTATTAATCCTGGTATTAATCCCTGCTTATCTGGGTGTTGATTTCTGGCAAGAAAGTGGTTTTATCCCTTTGTTTCCTTTTCAGTTTTTTAAATTGTCTCTTTTGAATGTTGTGTTTATCCCTGTATGCCTGTTGATCCCTGATTTGTCTGAGTGCTTACAGGAATCCACTAGCATTTTTGGACTTGATCTAGAATGCTCACATTTTCCAAGTTGAAATTATGGCTAAGTCAGTTTATATGTTTTCATGCAATTTTCATCATATTTTCTGACTTTTAGTTGATGTGACTTTTGGCTTCATGCAAGGAAAGCAGCAGAAGCAGCAGAAGTCTTTCTTTCTCTCCCCCAAACTCTACCAGAAATGAGTCTTTGCCGGCACAGCTTATTTGAGCAGGATGCCTTGCAAGGTCCCAAAGACTCATTTCTGGTGGAATTTGGGGGAGAGAAAGAAAGACTTTTGCTGCTTTCCTTGTGTGCAGCCAAAAGCAGAAGAAGAAAGAAGTGAAAAGAAGAAGCCCGGTGGCCAGGCCAGGTGCGTGGGGTGAGTAGGGCAAATTTCCCCACTCTGCCCTTCCCCCCTCCCCTCATTACCTCGTGTTGTTCACAATGCAAGCGACACAAGCCTTGTGTTCCCGTGGGCCATGTGGGCAGCGCAGCCTTGTGTTCCCATGCAGCCTGGATTAGTTAGTTAATTTATTTTATTGTCATTGCACCTCGTACAAAGAAATCAAACGCCATCTTCAGTACACTTCATGACCATGAAAATAAACACAAACACACATCCTTCACACTCCACATTAATTGCTTGGGGGGTGCTTTGGGGGTGACATTTCTCTGCGGACCACCAGAATTTTCTCGTGGACCACAAATGGTCCCCGGCCCACTGATTGGTGATCACTGTTGTAGATTACTCCTAGATTTTATATGAATAATTGTCCTCCTCCTTCTCCTCCTCCATCACCACAACAGCAACTGGTATTTTTTTAGCCTTATAAACTAATAATCTACATCAATGCAGCTTTTTCTAAGTACCCTAAGGATCAGGAGGTATTAATTTATTTATTTAATCAAACTTTTATACCGCTCCCTCTCGGGGCGGTGTACAGCCTACTAAAAAACATACAATAAATATAATAAATACGATTAAAAATAGATTAAATAATTAGATCCGGCTGTCTATTCAAAATTCAATTAAAAATTAAAAGCTAATAAAACCCCAATTAAAATTAATTAAAAACCAAAAACACAGTTACTGGGCCAGGCCAGCCTGTTTAAAAAATAGGGTTTTCACTGCGCGCCGGAAGGTCAGAATATCCGTCATAGCCCGTATCTCCGGGGGGAGATCATTCCATAGGGAGGGGGCTCCCACAGAGAAAGCCCGAACTCTCGGGGCCGTCAGCCGACAACGGCCAGGTGGCGGTACCCCAAGTAGGGCAACCCTGTGGGAGCGTACTGGGCGGCGGGAGGTTGACGATGGCAGTAGGCGGTCCCGTAAGTACCCAGGTCCCGAGCCATGGAGCACTTTAAATACCATCAGTACCACCTTGAATCGAATTAATCGAATTAATAATCTGTTGAATGCCATAAATTCAATCAACTTATTCAATTCCATCCTAGACGAAGCAAGAGCTCATAAACTGTTCTAAACAGTTCTCCATCAAAAATTAATACTAGCACTTCCCCAATGCTTACTTTTTGTTGTTGTTTTTAAAACAACCTGTTTAAATGAAAACTGCCTTTGTTTTTGCATATAACAACCTTTCAGTGGCCATAGGCCCAAACCCATGAAAATTGTACATGGAATGAAGAAAAAAAACACCTCTCAATTAGGTATATGAGTAGCAATAGGATCAAAGAATAAATTGAGCTTCTTTGATAGCATGCTTCAGAATTTATGACTTCTGAGTTCAGCAATGTACATGCCCATGTTCTGTTTTAGTCTGAGTAATTTCTGGAAGTCTGGTTCTTTCTTATTCCCTCAATGAGCTGGTCCTAAAGGTTTCCTATATATATCAGCATGGATGTATTGTACCTCTTCTGGTCTTGATGGTGTTCAGATTCCACTAGTTTTTGGTCAGAGAGCCTTCCTTTAAACAGTGATGTTCCTTGGTCTGAATTTGTTGATTCAGCCCAAATTTAGTCCAAACTAGAAACTTTTTTCCAGCTATTATTTGGAACAATATTTTCTGAATGGCTTATTAATTCTTGGATTTGCAAATCAGATTGATTCACGCCTCTACTATATGTTAATTTTCTCAACTGAAGGAACCATCCAGGGACAAATGAATCATAAATAGCATTTATTAAAGATTTATTAAAGAAAAGCTTATAACAAGTCCTCCCAAATATATGCCCAGAAGATCTGATAGACTTCAATTCTCATTATTCCCAGGAAGCAGGGCAAATTTAATGCCCTTCAGACATGTTAAGACTTCATTGTAAGGCTACATTAACAGTATTTTGCAAGTCTGAAGGTACAAACTTTCCACCATCACTTCTAAATGCTTGACCAATCAGGATGCTTCCTAAGTTTCTTGCTCTGAAAGTTAAATGTCTATAGCAGGGGTGTCAAACTCAGGTCATCATGGCAAGCATCATGTGACATAGCGGGATTTCCCCCCCCCCCTTCACTAAACTGGGAGTGGGCATGGCCAGCATGTGACAGTCTTGGTCTATGGAGATTCTCAGTCATCCAGGTCATGGTTGTCTGGAAGGTGTTTTTCCAAGAGACACCTGGACTTACTGCTTTTTCTTTAAAGATGTTTAGCTTCTCATCCAAGAAGTTTTTTCAATTCTGACTGGGTGGTAGGGAATGGAACGATTTATATTCCTTGCGGACAACTGGTCATTTGTATTCTTTTAGCTAGTTGTTAAGGTCACCTGGAGGTTTATCTGTGTCATTAGGGTCACCTGACTGTTGCAAATGGGTGTGGAGCCTTTTTGGAAATGTTGAAAGAACTGTGTTGTAGACTGGAGATAGATGATGTTGTATCTGTTGAGAGAGGGCTGTTGAATTTTGACGTAGATGGCCCATCAAGACTAGATTCAGCGATCCATCTACATTTAAAATACAACAGCCACTCTTTTAAAGATAGCAAAGTCCACATTTTGGACAGAGAGAACCTCTGGTTTGAAAGAGGGGTCAAAGAGGCCATCTATGTCAAAATTGAACAGCCCTCCCTCAACACCAGAGGGTGAGAGATACAACATCATCTATCTCCAGTCTACAACACAGTCCTTTCATTGGTTCCAAAAAGGCTCCACACCCATTTGCAACACTGAGGTGAACTTAACGAGGTTTGCAAGAAATATATATCCTTCTATTCCCCACCATCCAGTCAGAGCTGAAGTGAAACATCTTCAAAAGAAAAACCAGAAAGTCCAGTTGCCTCTTGAAAAAAGCACCTTTGGGACTCTGAAAGTTAAGTGAGTGAGGGCTCCTGCTCCTGTAGTCATTTCCTGTCAGATTTCCTTGGAAGCCTGACCATGGTGCATGGAAGCTGTAGGGGCCTGGATGGGGTGTATAGCATCTCCCTTCCGGAACCTCCTTCCTAAGATTAGAGCGGCCTGAACTTCCGTTGGCAAGGGGTTTGCTGGTTGTGAGTGTGTGGACTCACACTCGCTTCACTTGCATGCGCTGCTTCGGGGCTGCAACGCAGCTTCAAACAGGCTGCTAATCAACTGGGCAGGGGAAAAGTTAGTTATTTAGGGAAAGCATAGCATGGGTGGGTCGGCAGGCCCAGCCAGAGACCACAGCAAGGGGTTCGTTCGAACCTCGCTGACCATTCAGCAACCCACCCAGAGGTGGATATTCAGCAGGTTCTGACCAGTTCTGGAGAACCGGTAGCGGAAATTTTCAGTAGTTCGGAGAACTGGCAAATCCTACCTCTGACTGGTCCTGCCCCCATCTATTCTCTGTCTCCTGAGTCCAAGCTGATTGGCTGGGTCTTCTTTTGTTGCTCTGCACAGGAGAACGGAGCTGGAAAGCAGGTTAGTGGGGTGGGGAGGGAATGGAGATTTTACAGCATCCTTCCCTTGCCACACCCACCAAGCCATGCCATGCCCACCAAGCCATGCCCACAGAACCGGTAATAAAAACTTTTGTATCCCACTACTGAGCCCACCACTGCCTGAACCTCTTGGCCTTTTGAACAATCTTCCTCCTTAAGAAAATGGCTAAAATGTACAGTTTATATAAATTTCTTTAGCACATTGATCAGGCAATTATCCATAGTATCAAACAAGTGTAGGAAATGATTTTTATTTTTGCTCTTTGCATTCCAATGTGTGTGTATGTAACGGTGTATGGTAATTCTCCAGCTTACTTAACACAGGCTATTTTCTCACACAGATTAAAATCACCACTCCACCCTTTTAAATGCCTTGGTAATCATTTTATCCTGCCCCCACCCTTTCCTCACTCTTTTTAGCCCTCCTCTCATTATGCATACTCTAAGAGGGTGGCTAAACTATGCAAAGAATAACCAAGCGGCATTAAAGCCAACTATGATAGCTGCAGACATTACTCAAGTGAATTCCTACTGTGTTTTCATTATGACATTAACCTTTGAGGGCACACTGCATTCTTTCACTAATGCCGACTTGCTAGGATTTGTGTTTTTAAAAATCAAGAGTAATTTTTATCTCTTAATTAGATGTCACACGTTGTATGTATATAAATGCAAAATTGTGTCTATAGCATAGGAAAACAAACCCATCTGCTGTGCAGTTAGCAAATGCATGCATGGCATTATGTTTGGAGGATGGTGATAGATGGTCTAATTCTGAATATCCATGGCAGACTGGACTATAAATCTTGGAATAATTTGGTTGGATGACTTCTGGAAATTAGTGTTGCTCTAGCAAGAGATAGCATGTTTACAACAGTATCCTGCTGAGATAAAATGCCTTAAGAACTATAGATTCTGGAAAGAATGTTAAGTCTTATTATACAGATAAGTAATTGAAGGAATGTTAATTCTGTGTTTACCAGAAATAACTACGCAACATAAATAGCAAGGCTACAGGCTTTTGGTCAGGAATGTATAAATGATTAACAATGGATCAGCCCTTTGCAATGCTTTGTTTATTAGGAGATTCAGGGATTGAACAGAGTGTCATTTAAATGAAAACCACAATGGGCACAGAAGGATCTCAAATAGAAATAGGGATGCATCTCTCTCTCTCCCTTCTAATTTGTGATGTAGATTCTGGTGGGATCAGATTTATTTATTTATTTATTTACTTACTTACTTACTTACTTACTTACTTACTTACTTACTTACTTACTTACTTACTTTTAGAAATACTAAAAACTGTCTACCTGTCATTTGCATCTCTCTGTAAAAACTTGCAATGGATTTCCAAATACTTGATTATTATTTTTTTCCTAGCAATTGGAAGAGGGAAGTTAATTTGAATATATTTTGTCAGGCATAAATTTCTGCTGTTATGAAGGATGCCTCATTCCGTATGCTGCTGATGATTGTAGTGTGTGATTCAGGCAGATAATCTCTAGAACAAGATGACATGACACTTCCCTATTTAAAAAGATGTCTGGGGCTTATCATTTGAAGTTCATCTGTATGAGAGAGGTAGGAAAAAGCATGTTTTCAAGTTATCCCCATTTGTTAATTCAGTAGAAAGCATGGGATTATTATTGGTTTAACCGCTTCAGTAAAAGGCTTAGGTAATTTCTAATGCAAGAAATATTTTTTTCTCTTTGTTTATCAACTAAAATGCGGTTCAGAGAATTAGGATGCTCCATCACTGGTGGCTTTTAAGAAGAGACTAGACAGCCATTTATCTGAAATAGGATAGGGCAAGGGTCTTCAAACTTGGCAAGTTTAAGACTTGTGGACTTCAACTCCCAGAATTCTTGAGCTAACATGATTGGAGGAGGAATTCTGGGAGTTTAAGTCCATAAATCTTAAAGCTGTCAAGTATGAAAACCCCTGGTATAGGGTCTTTTGTTTGAGGAGGGGGTTGGACTAGAAAACCTCTATGATCCCTTCCAAATCTGTTATTCTGTTCTGTTCTGTTAAGGATATCTTGATCTGGCTATTCTGCACATTCGTTTCTACGTTGTATATAAAGAACTTTTCCAGCTATTCTGAAACTGATTTTCTAACCTTGTGGGAAAAGCCAATGTACAAAAATTACATAGATTGTATACAGAATATTCAGAGGTGAACTACTAGCTACTACCATAATGCACGCCCTTTTCCACACCTTGTGTTAAGTGATGGATTGGAGTCAATGCTTCTAAACATTCAAATAAAGCTCAAAGAAGAACATGAAAACTGTTGGATCAAAGCCAGGGTCCATAAAAACACTTAGTTATCTCAGAATAACAGAGTTGAAAGGGACCTTGGAGATCTTCTAGTTCAAACCCCTGCACAAGCAAAAGATCCTCTGCCATTCCAGATGAGTGGCTGTCCAGTCTCTTCTTAAAAGCCTCCAATGATGAAGCTTTTGAAAGCAGGCCCATTCCACTGGTAAATTGTTCTCACTGTTAGGAAATTTCTCCTTAGTTCTAAATTGCTTATCTTCTTGATTAGTTTCCACCTATTGCTTCTTGTCCTGCCTTCTGGTGCTTTGGAAAATAGGTTGACCCCAGGGGTGAGATTCAATTTTTTAAACAACTGGTTCTGTGGGCGTGGCTTAGTTGGTGGGCATGGCTTGCTGGTCATGTGACTGAGTGGGCGTGGCCAACTCAATGTCACTCACATCAAGGGGCGCTTCTCCTCGCCTGGCCTCTCATGACAGTGGGGTTGTAAGTGTGAAAAATGGTCACAAGTCACTTTTTTCAGTGCCATTGTAACTTTGAATGGTCACCCGTTTTAGACCAAAACTCAGAAAGGGTATGTAAGCTCATGTTTGAATGTCAATCTTTCTAGCTAGCCAAGAAGCCTTGCTGAATGTCACTCATCTTGGTTCCTTGTCATTAAAAGCTTCTTTCCGGCAGCTCTGCTTCGTTATTCAATTATTTCTTCAAAATGCTAACTCCAACAGGGGAGTATTTCCTCCCAACAGCAGTGTAAAAAGCTTAAGACAGCCCTTCCCCTTTAAGAAAGTACCAGCAAAGAAAAAAAAAACCTCCTTCTGAGAAAGTAAGTCTAGGCATACTGCCAAGAATGCAAGAAGGGTAGAAAAAAACAAAAGGAGATTTCTTCCAACAACTGGTTCTCCAAACTGCTTAGAAAGTTAACAACCGGTTCTAGCGAATAGGTGAGAACTGTAGAATCCCACTCCTGGGTTGACCCCCTCTTCTTTGTGGCAGCCTCAAATATTGGAACACTGCTATCATTTTACCCCTAGTTCTTCTTCTAGACTAGCCATACCCAGTTCCTGCAACTGTTCTTCATATGCTTTAATCTCCAGGCCCCTAATCAATTTTGTTGCTTTTCTCTGAATTCTTTCCAAAGTCTCTACATCTTTTTTTTTTATAATGATCAAAACTGGATGTGGTATTCCAGATGTGGTCTTACTAAAGCTTTATAATGTGGTACTAATAATCCATGTGATTCTATGCTTCTGTTAATGAAAGCTAGGATTGCCTTGGCTTTTTTAGCTGTGGCTGCACATTGCTGGCTCATATTTAAGTGATCAAGTATTTAAGTGCCCAACACCTTTTACCGCTACGCCAAACTGGGCCTCATATCTTCTCTAATGTATAGCAAAACTCAGTTATGCCCATTTTAACACCCTATTTCTTGTTTTCTAATGGTTTCCTTGGTGTGAAATGCAGAAGATGAATACTTGCCAATTTCTGAAGGAGGTTTCCAACTTTGTTTTGAAAGTTGGTATTGCACGGAGTTTTTAACTTAATTAAACCAGTTCTTAATCCTGCTTTCTTATTTTACATACTTTAAAGAATTTAGAAGAACGTTCCAGGAAATGCATCAAACAGATTTGCAGTCCAGCAGATTAGCAGACAATAAAAACGGGAACAGCCATTGTGGACCTATGCTCAAAACCAAACATTTTCTCATCAGTAGTCACTAAGCATGTGCAAAAAGCTTTTCTGTTCTTAATCAATGGGGCACAAAGTGCACTCACCCTGCAGATCTTACGGGGCAGGCAGAAATAATGTGAAAGGGGAGTCCTCAGGTAGCAGGCCCTATACCAGGGGTATCAAACTCATGGCCTATGGGCCGGATGCGTCACATGCTGGCCCCTCCCCCACCTGGTTTAGCAAACCCAGTTTAGGAAAAAAATCCTGATGAGTCACATGAAGCTGCCATGACGACATGAGCTTGACACCCCTGCTCTATACCATGTTGGTCTTTACAGGCAATAAACTGAATCCAGAAGTTGTCTGGCAGTCCCTGAAGCTCATGAAGTAGAGGTATTATAAAGGCATAGTGAGTCATAAGTAGAGGTATTATAAAGGCATAGTGAGTTCTCTTCAAGAAGGAAGTGGGAATCTTTCCACAGAAGGGATCCTCAAATATTGCACAAGGTCTGAACAAGGGAGCACTACCCTTTTAAGAACCAAGATTGACTGGGACCAGAAGAACCAAGCAACTATAGCCCACAGGAGTTGAGTCTTTTTTTCCTATCCTGATCCAAACAGCATCCACACCTCAAGACATGACCTTGACAGCAATTCTGAGCCAACCATGAGTCAAGAGGTGTAGGTAAAAATCTTCAGCATACTATCAGTGCCTGACAAATAATCTCGCCCAGTAGCTTCATGTCTCTTCTGTTAAAAAGAAGAGACAAGACTGTTGAGCACTGAAGCGCCCTACAAATCAGGGGTTTATGATTGGGACTCTAATTCCCTACAAACGTAGGCTGAAACTGTTTATGGAGATTCTCAGTCATCCCAAAGGTGCTTTTTCAAGAGGTAACTGGACTTCCTTGTTTTTCTTTGAAGATGTTTCGCTTCTCAGCTAAGAAGCTTCTTCAGATGAGTTTATCTTAGCTTATTTAGCTTCAGATGAAACTTGGATGAGAAGCGAAATGCCTTTGAAGAAAAACCAGAAAGTCCAGTGGGGTCTTGAAAAAAAAAGCATCTTTGGGATAGGCTGAAACTAGTCACAGATGAAGGAGAATCTGATAAACTTCCACTCAACTCAATTGGAGGAAGTACTGCCTGTGCCCATAGCACTCTCTGGTGGAGCCAATAGGTTGCGTTGCTGAACATCACTGGATTTCCTGAATGAACTCAGGGCAATGCCTCAAACTCACTATCTGCATTCTCCCATCGATAAATGCTACATAGAAATTTGGTGCCAACCCATCTGTAGTCTCTATTCTCCCACTCTCAGATAGTGATAAAGTTGCTTTCTTTTTACATTCTACTCGTCTATTAGATTGACAAGACAACCAGTGCTAGGTTGCTTGCTGTTTCCCAAAACCAAGGAAAAGATAAAAATGAAGTTATTTCAGCCAAACTTAGATTGTTCACCAGTAACTCCAAGAGTTCTTAAAACTGCATTAATATTTGGGGAAAGGAGTGTCACTCGTTACTTCAAGCGCAAAACAAATTGATTTTGGAAGGCAAAAGAGAGGAAGTAGAGCATAAACAGTTATAAGTATATGTTTTAGAACAAGAGGAAAACAAAATGTTTATATCCTAATTGGTAATACTTATTTTTTTTTTCATAAAAATAAGTGAGTAGATTTTGTCCTTAAGTCTCCTTGAATTACATTATAGATTCTGAAAGGGCAAAACAAATTTACGCAGCCCAGGCAATGAATTATGTTGTTGATGAAGAGCCAATACTAGACTCCTAGATTTATGATAAGATGGGGAAACTGAAGAGCAGACCCTGGAGCCACAATAATTTGATACAAAACCTGATTTAAAAGGTGGTTAAATGATTGCGCTTTCCTCCAGGGCTTTGAGAGCAACTTGCAACACATTTTAATACCCTGAGCATTGTTCAAAACTAAAAGCCCATACAAAGCACAAAATACCAAAGCTACAAAAACAGGAATAGAGAGCTTGTGGGTCATGTCATGTTGAGCAGGGAACGAGGCCTTGAGCTTCAGTATCACTTTGGATGTTGAAGGCAAACAAATCTCTCTGAGAAAATACAAAGGTTGACTCAATGAGGCATGTGGAAAACTGGGGCCAGGAATAGAGTTCAATTAATGCCCAGGAGAAGATGACAAACAACAATCTTGGAGATCAAGCAAAACCTCAGTGGAAATTGAAACAGCGATCATTTGCAGGCAGAAAGCAAGGATGCCTGGTGGCCGTATTAAGGGAGGGCTGCAAGTTGCTTTGTTCCAAGCAAAGGATAGAACTATTGGGCAGATTCTATAATTACAATGATTTAGGACAGGGGTGTTAAACTCGATCTTATTGAGGGCTGCATCGGCATTGTGTTTGATCTCAGGAGGCCAAGTTAAATGTGGCCAGCGTGGGCGTGGCCAGCTCGACATCACTCATGGTGTGTGTGTGTGTGTGGGTGCCTGTAGTGGCCCAAGCACTCTGCCAGTGAAAACAGAGCTCTGTTTTTAGCTGCATTGGTCTCCTGCAATCTCCTGCCAGCAAAAACGGAACTCGGGAAGGGCACACACAGCCCTCCTGAACTCGGTTTTTGTTGGCAGAGGTGTTGAGGTATTCCCCGTTAGGAGGATGAGGGCACTCAGGGAAACATAGTGAGAGTAGTGATGAATAACACCCAATAGTACACAGATACACTGAATAGTAAAATGTAGGTTTTACCTTCCAGTAAACGGGTAAGCAAAGTCCAACAAACAGTCCAAATCATACACGGTTAAAGCAGTCAGTATTCAATCCAGGGATAATCCAAAAAACAAAGTCCAGTATGATAAACAAAGTTCAGTAAACATAGTTTGCTAACAGTTGCAAGACTCACAGCAATCTGAGCAGAACGATGATCAGGCGAAAGGCAATAGGGAAAATGCAAGAAGAACAAACCAGGTTTCTGGCTCCATCTTATGGCCATTGAAGGAACCACACCCAATTACAATTACAGCATTCCCTTAAAGAGACCATATTAAAATCTCTATCCTGGTTTATATATTGCCAACCCAACTGTTAGGTGACTATCATTCCTAACATTCTCCCCTTTGGGTAGGACAATATATAAAACCTTACAGTTTAAGTCCATATTCTTCACAGCAAGCTTACGAGCTCTGTTTTTGGCTGCAATGGCCTCCTGCAACCTCCTGCCAGCAAAAACGGAGTTCGGGAGGGGCACACACAGCCCTCCTGAACTCAGTTTTTGTTGGCAGAGGTACCACAGGTCGGTCTTTCGCTGTTTCCAGGCTGCCCCACAGGCCAGATCTAAGCAACCCCCGGGTTGTATCCATCCCCTGGACCTTGAATTTGGCAGCCCTGATTTAGGACAAAGTGCTCACAGGTGGTCCTTATATAACAACCATTCTGCTCGAACTTGCAATGGCATAAGTGATAGTTACATCCAGATCTCAAAGTTCTGGACATTAGAGCGTGCCCATGGTCCAATTATCATGATCCAGGTGCTGTTGGAAATAACTCAAAGCAAACAAACAAACAAAAAAAAACCTTGGATTGTTGAAAACAAAGAGGATTTATTAAAAAGAAATAACAAGATGGTTTGCAAAGCATCGGTGGTCTTTAGAACCTTAACAAGCAGGTTCAGAATAAAAAGCCACACCTTTAGAACCTCAAAACAGACTTTTATATACAGTTTCATCCAGGGGTGGGATTCAAATTTTTAACAACTGGTTCTGTGGGCGTGGCTTAGGTGGTGGGTGTGGCTTGGTGGTCATGTGACTGGGTGGACATGGCTTGGGTGTCATGTTATTGGCTGGGTGTGGCCAACTCAATATCACTCACATTGAGGCACACATCTCCTCGCCTGGCCTCTCATGACTGTGGGGATGCTGCAACACTTGTAAGTGTGAAAAATGGTCATAAGTCACTTTTTTCTGTGTCATTGTAACTTTGAATGGTCACTCCACACAAGCAAAGTACCAGCAAAGGAGGGGAAAAAACTCCAGAAAAGTTCCTGAGACAGGAAGTCTAGTCCTGCCAAGAATGTAATAAGGGTTAACGGAGAGGCAGTTTCTGTAAGCAACACCAGAATGTTTCCTTCCTGCCTTCCTTACAGGATTAGGCCAGTAATTTCTTCTAACAACCAGTTCTCCGAACTGCTGAGAATGTTAACAACTGGTTCTAGTGAATAGGTGCGAACTGGAAGAATCCCACCCCTGGTTTCATCTGGTCACCCAAGTTCCCTCCTTCTTGAGACTCATTCCCTGCCAAATTCAAGCTCATTGGATTTGCCCTCAGGTATTGCAGCTAATCCCTGGATGTCTCCAGGGAGAATTGCCTCCTTTCGTTCTGTTCTCATCCATACCTCTTACTTTGGCTGCCCACGTGGCATTGTTAAGGAATGCAGCATCCCTTCATCAGGGCCTTTTTCTAAGCTCATCATATACTACCATTTTTTCAAAGAGATATAACAGCACCTTCCCGAACATCATAATAATATAAAAGGCATATACATAACATAAAAATATAAAAAGGCTTAGCAATTGAGCATGTCAAAAGTATAAAAAGCAAAGCATGTGTATATAGGGAAATATAGTTCATTTGATAACAGATTAACAGAATTGGAAGGGATACCGCAAGGTCATCCAGTCCAACCCCCATTTGTAAAACCTTTAAGCATCTTATATACTATTTTATTTTTGAATTTACTTATTTCTAACAGTGCTCACAACCAGCTTGGGTTTCTAACTGACACAGCCTCTTGCAGTCACATGATCACCGTTCGTGATCTTCCCTGCTGGCTTTCCACAAGCAAAGACAGGAAGTCAGAAGTCACAATCACATATGATCTTCCCTTAGATAATGGTAATCAGGGATTGCTGAGACAGCTGTCATTATGCAGTGCTGTCATGTGATATTATGTTTTATGACTGCATTGCTTAGGGATAGAAATTCTGATCCCAATTACCATTCTTAAGCAAAAACTACTTATTATTTTATCCTGTAGAATAGGAAAAAAAATTGACTTCAGAATAAAAGTACTGAATTCTCGTAGACGATTTCTTGACGATAGACTTCACCTCCCAGAATTTCTGATCCAGCCATGCTGGATGGGGGATTCTGGGAATTGTAGTCTACGAGTTGTAAAGTTGTCATAGTGGCCCAATTCTGCTTTTTGATCATTGTGGCCCAATTCCTAAGGTGTTATTCTTGTTTCAAACACTTTACAAAGCTCTTGAGTTTGGTCCACTTCCTCCGTAGCAAAATGGATCCTATAGCCAAGGTGCAGCTCAATATTGGTAGAAAAATACAAGATACACCTCTATAAAAATAGAGAATCAGCATTAGAGAATGGGTGTGGGGATCTTTTGCGGGGGAGAAATGACTTCTGGGGAAAATGAATATATGCTGCCGTTTTGTTAACCAGATTTCAAATAGGCCCTGAACCCTGGATTATCTTCTATTACTATTATTATTAATCGCACAGTCAACCAGATGTTCAGACTGGGTTTGGCATTTTTGTCTACCTATTGAGTCCTTACTAAGGACCTTACTAGGCAAATCTGGATGTCTGATGGTGTTACAGATATTGCCAAAAGATGGAAGCTGTTCCAAGTAAAGCTGCCTTCTGCAATTGACTGTTGGCAAATTTGTCAATGCCTATGGTGTTCAAGCGGCGGTCCGGTTGGTTTGGGACTGCACCCAAGGCACCTATTATTATTGGTACTACTCTTGCTTGTCTTTGCCATAGTCGTTCTATTTCTATTTGTAAGTCTTTTGTTATCTTCTCTAGTTCTTTATTCTTTATTCTGCTGTCTCTAGACATTGCCACATCTACCATCCAGAGTTTTTTGTCTTTCTTATCGACAACTGTTAAGTCCGGGGTGTTATGTGGCAGGTGCCTGTCTGTCTGGATTCTGAAGTCCCAGAGCAATTTCACGTTTTCACTTTCTATAACTTTTTCTATTGTTATGGTCCCACCAGTTCCTGCTTTTAGGCAAATGATATTTCTTGCAGATCTTCCAATGCACCATTGTTGCTACTTTGTCATGCCGCTGCTTGTAGTCAGTTTGTGTAATCTGCTTGCAGCAGCTTACCAGGTGGTTCACTGTTTCTTCAGCTTCTTTGCATAGATGGCACTTACTGTCTGTTCCTTTTTTCTCAATTCTGGCTTTGTATACATTTAGCCTTAAGGATTGGTCTTGCACAGCCAGAATTAATCCCTCGCTCTCTTCCTTTAACTTTCCTGCTCTTAGCCATTGCCAGGTCTTGTTATTATCTGCTTTCCCGGCTATTTTGTTTAATGTATTGGCTATGTAGTGCTATTGATTAATCTTTAGTAAGATTCACAGCCTTTGGGGATGGTTGATAGCTCAACAGCTCGAGTCCTAACCAAGGACCTAGGAACTGTTAAGATAGTATTGGAGGATATAAGCTGTTCCAAGTAGGGTGGGATTTTGTAGAATCAGGGTATTCAAATATGATAAATTCAGAATTTTCAAACAGCAAGGTAGCCCTTTATGTATTGCTCCAAGGGCTCTAATTACAATTGGGATAGCACACTATTTCTTTTTCCAGAGTCGCTCAACTTCAATTTGTAACTCCCGATACTTTGTGATTTTTTTTTCTTGCTGCATGTCTTCAATTTGTGGATCACCAGGTATTGCAATGTCAATGAACCAAATCCTTTTTCTTTTCAACTATTGTTATGTCAGGTGTGTTGTGGGCCAAGTGCCTGTCAGTCTGAATTCTGAAGTCCCACAAGATCTTGACTGTTTCATTCTCCAGAACCTTCTCAACCTTATGTTCCCAGTAGTTGTTACTATATTCAAGTCCAAACTTTTGGCACAGTTTCCAGTGAATGATTCTAGCAACTTGGTTATGGCGTTCTAGGTAGTCAGTTTGTGAAATTTTGCTGCACCCACTGATTAAATGGTCAACTGTTTCATCTTTCTCATTACAGAGCTGGCATTTGCTGTTAGTGGAGACATGCTGAATCTTTGCCTTCATGCAATTTGTGGCTAAGGCTTGTTCTTCAGCAGTCAAAAGAAAGCCTTCAGTTTCTTTTTTCAGTATTCCCGATTTTAGCCAATTCCAAGTAAGCTTTTGGTCAGCTTTGCCTTCAATACGTCTCAGATATTGGCCATGCATTACATTTCCTATTTTTAATTTGTTTCTCAATTACTTCTTTTTTGTATTCAGCTTTTGACTTGGTTGTCTTCAAAAGGCCTTTATATACTTCCTTAATCATTGGCTCTTCACTTTTCTGGATGTAATCATTCAAGCTGTGTCTTTCTTCTGTAGTCTGCTTTACTTGTAGGAGACCTCGACCGCCCTCTGCTCTTGGTAAATATAATCGATTAACATCACTTTTAGGATGTAAGGCATGATTCATAGTCATAGGTTTCCTTGTTTTTCTGTCCAAATTGTCCAGCTCCATCTGGGTCCAGTCAATTATTCCAGCAGAGTATCGAATCACAGGTATAGCCCAGGTATTTATTGCTTTTATGATATTTCCATCACTCAATTTGGACTTTAAAATCTTGCGAATTCTTTGAATGTACTTGGCTGAAGTTTATTTATTTATTTATTTTGTCAAGCGATTATAAGATAACAGGTATAAGTATAAACATAGTTATGAATACGTGAAATGGATAATTATAAGAAAAATAAAAAAAAGAAACAATAGGACAGAGACAGTAGGCATGTTGGTGAGCTTATGCACGCCCCCTCTTAGGAAAGAGGTGAGGTCAATAGTAGACAGTCTAAAGTTAAAGTTTTTGGGGTTTGGGGAAGAAACCACAGAGTATTCCAGACATTGACCACTCTGTTGCTGAAGTTGTATTTCCTGCAATCAAGTTTGGTGCAATTAACCTTGAGTTTGTATCTATTGTGTGCTCTTTTATTGTTATGGTTGAAGCTGAAATATTCATTGACAGGTAGGACATTGCAATGTATAATTTTATATACTATACTTAGATTGGACCAAAGGTGGCATAGTTCTAGGTTTTCTAAGTCTAGAATTTCAAGTCTGGTGGCATAAGGTATTCTGCAATGAGTAGAAGAGTGGAGAACTCTTCTTGTGAAATATTTCTGGACTTTCTCAACTGTATTAATATCAGATACATAATGCGGGTTCCAGACTGATGAGCTGTATTCAAGTATTGGTCTAGCAAATGTTTTGTATGCTCTAGTTAGTAGTGTGATATTACCAGAGAAAAAGCTACCTAGGATTAGGTTAACAACTCTTAATGCCTTTTTGGCTATGTAGTTACAATGGTCTCTAGCACTTGGATCATTAGAGACAGGGGTGGGATTTTACCAGTTCGCACCTATTCGCTAGAACCGGTTGTTAACATTCTAAGCAGTTTGGAGAACCAGTTGTTAGAAGAAATTACTGGCCTAATCCTGTAAGGAAGGCAGGAAGGAAACATTCTGGTGTTGCTTACAGAAACTGCCTCTCCGTTAACCCTTATTACATTCTTGGCAGGACTAGACTTCCTGTCTCAGGAACTTCTCTGGAGTTTTTTTCCCCTCCTTTGCTGGTACTTTGCTTGTGTGGAGTGACCATTCAAAGTTACAATGGCACTGAAAAAAGTGACTTATGACCATTTTTCACACTTACAACTGTTGCAGCATCCGCACAGTCATGAGAGGCCAGGCGAGGAGATGCGTGCCTCGATGTGAATGATATTGAATTGGCCACGCCCAGCCAATAACATGACCACCAAGCCACGTCTACCCAGTCACATGACCACCAAGCCACGCCCATCAACTAAGCCACGTCCACAGAACCGGTTGTTAAAAAATTTGAATCCCACCCCTGATTAGAGATGAGTATTAGAGATGATAGTTGATTCCTTAACTTTATTATGCATTAAACCAGAGGCTTCTATGATCCCTAAGTTCTTGTAGCCTGCTTCTGGTTTCATTGTTTTAATCATTTCTTCATTTGCAAGTTCCATTCCATCATTTTCTATGACCTTGCCTGCTTTGATTGCTATTGTTGCCCATTTGTCAATTCCAAAGTGCTTGCTGATGTCCTGGCTAAATTCTTTTGTGCTTTCAGTTACTGAATTCAATTCCCTTTTTGTTTTACCAAACAGCTTTAAATCATCCATGTACAACAAATGTGAAATTTTCAATCCTTTCTTTGCAAGTTCGTATCCACAGTTCACCTTCCTTAAAATGGTTGTCAGTGGTAGCATTGACAGAATAAATAGTAGGATTGAAAGGAAGTCACCCTGGAAGACGCCTCGTTTAGTTTCAACTTCACCCAGTTCTTCTCCATTAGTCATAAGCTTTGTTTTCCAGAGTGTCATTGAAATTTCCATGAATTTTTGAATGTTTCTACGGATGCCAAAGATTGGCATTTCTTAATCCAGCTGTGGGGGACTGAATTGAATGCTTTCTTGTAGTCTATCCAAGCCATGAACAGGTTGCTTCGCCTTTCCTTTGAATTTTTCAGAATTAGCTTGTCAATCAGCAGCTAATCTTTTGTCCCTCTTGAGTTTTTGCAATACCCTTTCTGTTCCACTGGGAGCAGATCTTTCTTTTTCAAGCATCCATAAATTTGATTTGCAATTATGCCAATGAGAAGCTTCTTCTTCTTCTTCTTCTTCTTCTTCTTCTTCTTCTTCTTCTTCTTCTTCTTCTTCTTCTTCTTCTTCTTCTTCTTCTTCTTCTTCTTCTTCTTCTTCTTCTTCTTCTTCTTCTTCTTCTTCTTCTTCTTCTTCTTCTTCTTCTTCTTCTTCTTCTTCTTCTTCTTCTTCTTCTTCTTCTTCTTCTTCTTCTTCTTCTTCTTCTTCTTCTTCCTCTTCCCCTTCCCCTTCTCCTTCTCCTTCTCCTTCCCCTTTTTCTCCTTCTCCTTCTCCTCCTCCTTCTCCTCCTCCTCCTCCTCCTTCTTCTTCTCCTCCTCCTCCTCCTCCTGATTATTATTATTGTTGTTATTGTTATTATTATTACAGCCTTTATTGTCATTGTACATCATGTATACAACAAAATTGCTTTAGCCACTATTGGTGCAGTCCATACAAGAATACAAGACAACATGAATAGTATAGAGAATAATCCTTAAACAAGTAATTGGGGGAGGGTAGAAACACTTGTCATACATTTCCATATGTACGTGGAGTGATTGTGATTGTGTTTAGGAGTCTGACAGCCCATGAGTAGAAGCTGTTTTTAAATCTGTTGGTCCGGCTGGCTATACATATTGCCTGCATTCAATGGAAAGAAATGCCTACAACTAATTCCTAACCACCACACATAAAACAATTGAGAAGATTGCTTCCTTCTATTTCAATTATTTGGAGGTGGATGCATTTCTCTTGCCTCTTTAGAGAATTTTCTATGACATTCTCTAGGTCTGCGTTGTGATTTGGCACTTGGGGTTGGTGTTGATCTAAGACTGACAATCCTATGATTTTAAATCTAATATACCTTTCATATTTTGTAATTCTGCACTCCTTGGAATGTCTAGTTTGTCTACTAAATTGTCTCCCACTGGAGAATCAGTATGTTTGAGTTCCTCTAAACAGGGTCTATATTCAATAATCTGTTATCCTTGCTGTCTCTTCCATTTCTGTCATCTCAGTAGAGAACTTTATTCCTTCTGTTTCTATAAGAGCCAGGCTACCAGGTGAAACATCTTTTCTTACAGTACTTCCTACTAGTAGGATTTAAATAGAGGTTTTATTATTGAAATGTTTGAATGGATTAGCTAATCCAAGATTGTGCAAAAGAAATCTAGACACCTATAAAGACTTTATGTCTATCTGTTGTTATTATTGTGTGGCTGGACAGCACAAAGGATTAGCAGCTTCACCACTGAAGGAATATTTCGTTATGTCTTGGCTTTGCAAGTATGTGAACTATTAGTTCCAGCCAGAAAATGGAAAGGTGTTTAAGTGAGCTTTAAAAAGGGCAAGTGCATTGCTCAATTTTTTTTTCTCTAGCAAATCATACACACACACACACACACACACACACACACACACATCAACAATGGCATTTCAAAGGCATGAATGGCTCGGGTTTGCACAAAGTTGGCTCTTCTTTTCTTCAAAAGACGTCAGAAAGAAATGCTCGTTCAGAAGTTATGCCTGAAACAGAGTCGACCAGTAAGCAAAGGAAAACTAAAACTCTGGCCTGCTTTTGCTATGCTTGAATCATAGGGGTGGATGATGGGAGCAGAAAAGGTGAGATTCTGTCTAAAGAGGATACTTCATATAGACCAGGCCAGCTGGGGAATTCTGGGAGTTGAAATCCACAAGTCTTAAAGTTGCCAAGTTTGCAGATATAGACTAAGTCGCTAAGGATTGAATACACTTGATGGATTTGGGACCAATTCACACAATCAAATTGCCCCAATGCAAGTATAGGCTACTTATCCTTTCTTGGTAGCAGAACACAGGATGCTATCTTCTGCCTGCCTTCCCCTGGCTAGGAAGATATCCTCTTTTGCTGCGGTGTGTCAGAATTAGTGTTTCAGATCTGTTCACTTTCATTTTATTGAAGGTACAGCTGCCTTTAATCAGTGGCTTAGACAGCTAAAGCCTTAGGGAGAGCCTATGCCACCATGTCTTCTGAATCACTTTAAAGAAAATCCTTGGATCAGCAGGAAGTGGTGCCATCAATCAATGTGGGGTGCTATATTCCCTTGAGCTAGTACCCCACATTCTAATTGGTGATTATGTGTTTTGGCAGAATATTCAATCTTTCTGATCATTGATTGTTTCCTACAGGGTACTTTGTCTTGGACTGCTAGTCCCATTCTAAAGGAAGCTCATTCAGAGAACCTCTGGACCAGTGGAACACAAGACAGAAATGCCCTTCCTTCCTTCCTTCCTTCCTTCCTTCCTTCCTTCCTTCCTTCCTTCCTTCCTTCCTTCCTTCCTTCCTTCCTTCCTTCCTTCCTTCCTTCCTTCCTCCCTCCCTCCCTCCCTCCCTCTCTCCCTCCCTCCCTCCCTCCTGTGGTGGGATTCAAATTTTTTTACTACGGGTTCTGTGGGTGTGGCTTGGTGGGTGTGGCTTGGTGGGTGTGGCAGGGGAAGGATACTGTAAAATCCCCATTTCCTCCCCACTCCTGGGAGAAGGTTACTGCAAAATCCCATTCCCTCCGCACCCCACTAACCTGCTTTCCAGCTCCGCTCTCTTATTCAGGGCAACCAAAGAAGACCCAGTTGATTATCTGGGATTTGGGAGGCAGAGAATAGAGGGGGGCGGGGCCAATCAGAGGTGGTATATAATAGATACAAACTCAAGGTTAATCGCACCAAATTTGATTGCAGGAAATACAACTTCAGCAACAGAGTGGTCAGTGTCTGGAATACTCTACCTGACTCTGTGGTTTCTTCCCCAAACCCCCAAAACTTTAACCTTAGACTGTCTACTATTCACTTCACCCTTTCCTAAGAGGCCTGTAGGGGGCGTGCATAAGCGCACCAATTGTGCCTACCATCCCTGTCCTATTGTTTCTTTTATATTTTATCTTTCTTATATGTATCCATGTATTCACAACTATGTTTTACTTATACCTATTATCTTGTAAGCAATTGACAAATAAAATAAATAAATAGATAAATAAATAAACAAATAAACAAATAAATAAATAAATAAATATTTGCTGGTTCTCTGAACTACTCAAAATTTCTACTACCCCAGAACTGGTCAGAACCTGCTGAATGCCTCCCTTCCTTGAAATGGTGATTTTTCTCTCTTCTGCTGAATGTATTGAAATCATTGAACCAAATACCTAATGTGCTTCACTTGTGTGTGTGTGTGTTTGTGTGTGTGTGTATACATTCATTCATGCATGCATACATACATACATACATACATACACATATACTGTATATACATAAAATGGCCAAGAACAGAACAAGACAATTCAATTACCATCTCCCCCCTCTTTCTTCTACATAAAGATAATTACACTAATTTGACAATGAGCCAAACGTCTAGCGCAACAAACCCCACATCTTAGCTCTTGAGTTATAGTGTTAATCATGGTACAGTTGGGCTAAGCATCTGTGGTGTTACTTGCAAAATATTGCAGCTTCTTCCTGCTTTGAACAAAATGCAATTGTCCTGAATTCTATATCCTCCCTTTTTTCTATAGAGAACAAGAGACTATCATTTACATTTACATTTCCCATTTACAACCTCCTCTTCTTTCAACAGAATACCCTATATCACCGGGCTTGAGATTTTGGGCTTGGATAACCTTGAACTATGCCGCCTATGGTTAGACTTAAGCGTAGCACACAAAATTATCTGCTACAATGTCCTACCAGTCAATGACTACTTCAGCTTCAACCGCAACAATACAAGAGCACACAATAGATACAAACTCAGTATAAACTGCTTCAAACTTGATTGCAGAAAGTACGACTTCAGCAACAAAGTGGTCAATGCCTGGAATGCACTACCTGGCTCTGTTGTTACATCCTCTAACCCCCACTCCTTTAACCTCAAACTATCCACTATTGATCTCACCCCAATCCTAAGAGGTCTGTAAGGGGCGTGCATAAGTGCACCATCGTGCCTATTGTCCCCATTTATTCGTACCTATTTCCTGTATTCTTACTCATGTTTATACTTTTACTTATTACCTTGTAAGCAATTGACAAATCAAATAAACAAATAAATAAATGACTCCACATCTTGCTATTTTCATCAAAGCATCATTTCATCAAACAAAGATTAGAATTTGTCCTGAATTAAGGTGCTTACCTTTTGGTTGTGTGAACACCCTAGCCTATTGCAAGGCGGAAGAGTGGAAGTGGATCCAAATAAGAATGCTGAAAGTGTGGTTAAGAAAAGTATCTCATTCCATTTTTTAATAATCAGAGTTTCTTACCAATGAAAATCCGAGTTAGAGCATTGTGCAAATACTCCTCGATCTTCAACCACAATCGAGTCCCAAATTTCTGTTGTTAAGCAAGACCATTGTTAACTGAGCTTTGCCCCATTTTACAACCTTTCCTGCCACAGTTGTTAAATTAATCACGGCAGTTGTTAAGTTTGTAACATAGTTGTTACGTGAATCTAGCTTCCCCAGTGACTTTGCTCATCAGAAAATCACAAAATGTGATCACAAAAGGTGATCACATGAATCTAGGACACTGCAACTATCATAAATACATGACAGTTGCCAAGCATCCGAATTTTGATCACGTGAATATCAGGATGCTCCAACAGTCGTAAGTGTGAAACACCGTCAGAAGTCATTTTTTTCAGTGCCATTGTAACTTTGAATAGTCACTAAACAAACTGTTGTAAGTAGAGGTCTATCTGTACTATAGTTAATTCTAGAGTAGGATCTACTCTAGAATAGCTTCTATTCTAGAATCTAGAGTAGCTTCTACTCTCTTCTAGAGATGAGTAGTCACCGTTATACTGCACTGTGAAGCATTTATCCAGAAAGAGGCACTAGATTTTTTTTCCCAGAGCTCAACCTTCTTAACTGGGTTTTCTAGATTTCATTCCCTCATTCCTTGGCATAGAAATCCCCTCTCCCAAGAAACAGATCGGCACTTATATCACACTGAATGTGGTCACCCCTAATTCTCACTATTTTTTCTTAGCTGATTTGAAATGAAATTAAAGATAAACTGGATCCAAACCATAACTACATATGAACAGAAATCCCACTCTTCCAAACAACACAGGATTTCATATCTAATTTGTATCCCATCTTTATTATTTTTACAAATAATGCAAGGGGGCAAACATATCCAACATACCATCCTCCTCTTATTTTTCCTCACAACTCTGTGAGGTGGGGTGGGCTGAGAGTGAGTGGCCTAAAGTCACCCAACTGTCTTTCAGGGCTAAGATGGGGGACTTGGTGCCCTCCTTTCTAGCTTGGTACCTTAACCAGTAGGCCAAACTGGTTCCCATTTGAATATCTAGATCAGGCGTCTTCCAACTTGGCACCTTTAAGACTTGTGAACTTCAATACCCAGAATTCTTCCTCCGGTCATGTTAGCTGAGGAATTCTGGGAATTGAAGTCCACAAGTCTTAAACTTGCCAAGTTGGAAGGCCCGATGTAGGACATTCCAGATATAGACATGATTTATGCCCTACCTCTCCAGGGTGTATGTGTGAGATACATTACATGGAAATCACCCTTTAGCCCAGGAGTCTCTAACCTTGGCCACTTTAAGACTTGTGGACTTCAACTGCCAGAATTCCTCAGCCACCTTTGCTTTGCTTAGCTGGCTGAGGAATTCTGGGAGTTGAAGTCCACAAGTCTTAAAGTGGCCAAGGTTGGAGACCCCTGCTTTAGCCAATCTCCACAATATTATAAAGTGGTCCGAGAGTGAGAGGCCAGCCCAAAGTCATATTCTGTGTTTCCATGGCTTTGTGCCTCTCTAGTTCTAGTCCAATTCCATTATGCCACATTTTGAATCAAATTCACAAAAGGAAAGGCAAACTTGGGAATCAGGTTTTGAAACAACAGGCAAATGCAAGAATGCAACTAAACTGGACATTTGGCACTTAAGCTGGAACAAGAGTTATATTTCAGAAATGTCTTGCTGTTAGTACGATTAATGAAATAGATACAAATCAAGATTTCTTATCATTACACAGACACTTAGCAGAACATTACATAAGGAAGAATATTTAATCCAAATGCACTGTAGTTTCGTCAACACTTTTCTTTATGGAGAGAGGGAAAGGGGGAGGAGGAGAGGGAGGGAGGAAGAGAGGGAGAGGGGCACACAGAGAGAGAGAGAGAAAAGAGAGAAGAGAGGAGGGTGGGTAGAAGGGGAGAAGGAGAGGGAGAGGGAGGGAGGGAGGGAGGGAGAGAGTGCCATTCTTTGCAATTTTGTTTTCTTGCTGCTAAGCACACTGAAAAAATATTTGTTTTGGCACATTTCAAAGAAAATAGGTTTTTTTCCATTAGATGGCGCTGATGTATTTTCCTATTCCTATAAAAAGGGTCCTAGGAGAAGTAATACCTCCAACAGTATTCTGGGGATGTGCAGAGTATAAAGGTGACACAGCTTCTGCATAAAGAGACAACGGTTTAAAATAAATGAGATGGGCAAAAAAAGAAATAAGCTCAGCTAGTTTATAGTGCATAAGAACAGGACAAAAGTTAGTTGGATTTTCTATTTACTTTGAGATGAACTTGAGCAATGTCACATCCTTACCAGGCATACCATGGCACCATTTTGAAATTGGCAACTGGGATGGGCAAACAAGGTGCAAGAGGCATTTAATGAGATTCAAAAGAATATTTAATCTGGTTAGAATGCACGAGCTGTCTGATCCATGGAGCTTTCAGTTTTGCTTTCTCACATAATTCAATTCCTTTTTTAAAAAAATAAAGAAATCAAAGAAATAAAATGTTTTCCATTCGTTAAAGAGAGTTTTGTGAATTCTGAATGTCTAACTTAAAAATAAAACACATGCCATTCTCAGGTAGGCATTGGAAAAACGTCTCATTCCAATACAAACAACTTCTAAACAAGCATGTGCCTTTTTTTTCTTGTACACATATATACTGACCTCCTTCTCTCCCTGCCCACACACACATTGTCCAGATTTGCAACTAATATTTAATATTTGATGGCTCGATTGTAAAATTGGATACCAAAGGAGAGAAAAATGACCTGGAATAACAAAGGCACATTAAAAACAGTTCTACTTGAAGCTGTATCAAAGTACTCAGTTTGATAGCTGCTAAAAATTGCTGTAGGCATATATATATTATATATATATATATATATTTCAGGCAGGTTCGTGAGATGTTCAGGCCAAGATTTTTAAAATTAATACATTGAATCCAGTAAAATAAACTGAAACAGCAAGATTATTTCCTTGCTGATGCCAGCGAACTTGTTATTAAGACAGAGAATTCTTCTAAAATAACATCTATTGGAAGTTGAGATCAAGAGTTAATTATGACACTTTCCTGTCCCTGGAAACACCCAACCCACACATATAGCAATAGCACTTGTAAAACTTCACAGTGTTTTACAGTCCTCTCTAAGCAGTTCACAGAGTCAGCATATTGCCCCCAACAATTTGGGTCCTAACTGGGATCTTTTAAGGATGGTAGGCTGAGTCAACCTTGAGCTGGTCAGAATCGAACTCTCGAATTGTTGGCAGTCGGCAATCAGAAGAATTAGCCTGCAGTACTGCATTCTAATCACTGTGCCACCACAGAACACAAATATACTTCTTTCTCTCTGTTTATTAGATTTACGGGCTCAAGCAAAGAACAAAATAAAAAGAACCAAAAAAAAGAAAAAAGAAAAGATTTACAAGTATTGTAGATATTGTTGGGGGAGAACTGAGAACAGAAGAGATTTGCCTCGCCCTTTTGCACTAACAAATTATAAAGTCACCTTTAAAAATAATTGCAAAATGCCCTTTTCATAAATTGTGTTTGGCTATTTTGTATCAATTTAAATTTCAACTCAATATGAAAATAAGTTAACATTAATTATATTAATGTTAAAATCAGTTATATAATAATTAATTGTTATTATATAACTATAACCAGCATGACTCAAATTATAAAAGTTTTTTTTAATTAAAAAACTGCTCAGCCTAAGAAATTTGGCAAGTTTAACAAATCATAAATAGATTCAAAATGACAGTTTTATAAAAGGAAAGAAAAAAAAAACTTTGGATGTGGTACAAGCTCGTTTATAAACTTATAGTCCAAAAATAGTTTCCATATTTTGGAAACTATCTCCGGAATCCAGTAATCATTTCTTCTTGTTTGAACATGAATTGTCACCCTAGTAACTCAAGTCACATTTTGGAACAAGGACTTTTGTCCTTTTTTTTTTTTTAAAAAAAAGGGGGGGGACTCATCAAAGAGGCTCCTGTTCTGATCCCACTTACACCAGCATTTCTACTTCCCATCACTTTAGACATCTGTGTGAAATCCACTGTTATTTGCAGCCCTCTGTTGACATACAACCACTCCATTCACTGTTTATGCATCTAGATTTTGTGCTTGGAATGATTTCAGAAAACACTCTGACCCAAGCAATGGCCTCCCTGTGATGACCCAGAGTGTAACATAAACTTAACAAAATCCAAACTGTTAAAAAATGTCCTTTAATGTTTGGCCCCACTGTTCAATAATTCTCAGTTGGAGATAAAACGTACTCAAAAATAGTCTTCAAAAGAAAGCAATACAGTCCGAATTTAATGAGCAGATAGAGGTGAAAATAAAAACCAAACAACTACAATGATGAAATTTCCACAACGGAACAGGAGAAGTATTTACCAAATTCAAGGAGATAACAAGGCACAGTCTGTTGGAAGGGCACCAACCAAGATAACTTCAGACCAAAATAAAACATGCTTTGTCTCCAGCGTTTGCCAGAACGCAGGTCCAAACTCTTATGCAGTTCTCACACCGGCAGCCCATGAAGAGGATCAAGGCCCTCTCCTCCCAAGTAGACCACATCTCTCCTTTATCCTCTCCTCCCTGCATGTCCTAGGATGAATAGGGGATGGGCCTGTATCCTCCTCTGACTGCTCAGCTGGCCTCTGCCCTTCCCCAGCCTCCTCCACAACCTCCGGAGCCACACTTCCACTCCCTGTTGGCTGTTCCTCTTCTCCCTCAGAATCAGTCTCCACCAGGAGCATGACACTCCCTCTGCCCCTTCAGCTGATTAAGAGATAAAGACCCCAATCTGATCAATACCTCAATGCCCCCTCACAGATCTACTACTAGTCACAAAAGAACAAAAAGTAACCCACGCACATACGTGCAAGTCGTTTCTAGCTCTATGGGGTGGTGCTCATCTCTCTTAAAAAGCCAAAGAGCCAGCCTGTCTCAAGATGCTTCCGTGGTCATGTGGCCGGCATGACTAAACACCGAAGGTGCACAGAATGCCATTACCTTCCCACCAAAGGGGGTCCCTATTTTTCTACTTGCATTTTTACATGCTTTCGAACTGCTAGGTTGGCAGAAGCTGGGACAAGTAAGGGGAGCTCACTCCATTACGCGATGCTAGGGATTCAAACCACCCAACTGCCGACCTTTCTGATCAACAAGCTCAGTGTCTTAGCGACTGAACCACCGCGTCCCATGAACAAAAAGGAAAAAGAAGTAAAAGAGACCAGCTCTTCAGGTTTTATTTGCATTTGTATCCATTTATCTGATGGTTTGGAAAATAATAATAGTTTAAAAATAAGATTGTCCATCTATCCAATGGAACCCTGGGCAATGAAAAAGCGTGGACATATGTCCAATCCAAAATGCCAAAAAACTGCCCACTTCTTTGTTGATACCTATATAAAAATTTATTCCCATACAACTCCAGTGAATTAAAGTCCTGCCCCTCAGAAAAGGTAAGTCTCCCCTGCCTTCTGAAAGGCCAGTAGAGTTAGGGTTACCCACATCTCTGAGAGGGAGCTGTTCCATAAAGTAAGCATGGAGAAGACACACTCCCTTGGGGCCTGTCAGATGGCACTGCTTCACCAAAGGGGATCCAGATTTTCAGAGAGAAGCTATGAGGTTAGCCATAGAAAAAGGCAGATTGTAAAAAGTACTCCCCAAAGTAAGGTAATCCATTAGTGACTCCAAAACACTTCCCATGTGAGCAGTTCTCTGTTTCATTGAAAGGCTCCTATGACTTGAGATAATGGGTTGTCCAGCAATTCTGCATCCAAGCACTTTTTGATGGGAAGTCATCTGATTTGGATTGGTCAGTACCAGGAAAGCAGTGTACGCCAAACTGAGAAGACCAGAAAACAACCCAGAAAAAAGATAATGACAAACTGCGCCCAGGATATTTCCAAGAAAACTACATAATTATGACCGCGTAGTCAATAGGAATCGAGTCTCATTTAAATATTTCTTTTTTACTTTTATCTTTATTTTTCTTAACAGCTGGGACCATGCCTCTATATTTTCAGAGTAGTTGGATTTAGAGTCAATAAAGAGTGAAAGAAGATAAGTTTTACATCTGCAGATCAAAGAGATAAACTCTAGGAACAAGACACTGAATCACCAAGTTGAGGAGATAAACTTGGTTGCTACTGCTGAGTAAAATGGCTGACTTGAGCTAATGACTCAGAAAGTGTGGTGGGGCAAAAAAGGCCTCCAATGAGAACATAAATTAGTCAGAGAGAATCTGCATAGCCATTGTAGGAATCTCCTAGGAATTTGCAGCTCAGGGAAAATTAAGCTTAAATTGTAATGAAAACCAAATACAACTTTGCTACAGTTTTCAATCAATTGAAGCTGCATTTAAAAAAAATGAAATAAAGTGGAGCAGAGGTGCTGACCCAAACAGATTATATTGCAAAAACTGTCAGGATCTGAACTGCAAAATGTCACTTTGGAAGGACGCATTGAAGTAGAATGCGGGTGGAATTACCATAAAATACATTTGCCTTTATTTGTTGTAGTTATCAGTGAGGCAGTTTGGAGTTTTGATTCACAGGAGGGATTTCCTATTTCTGGCTTGGACAAGCCTTGTAATGGCTTTTGAAACAGCACAGAGTTAAACTGAAATGAATCAAGGGAAGATTTTCTGCTCCCGCTGGTATTAAATCACCTGCTATAGCTGCACATGACAGTGTGTATTCAGGAAACAAAACAAGATGAAACCAAAAAGGAATGTGAGAATTTTTGTTCCCTATACCCTTTGACAAGCATCTGGACAAAACAAGTCACTGACAGAATGGCAAAATAGAGTTCAAACGCCCAACATTTCTCGATCGAATTACCCTATCTGTATAACTGTTTCTTCCCAGAAAGGCTGTTTTGGAAAAAAAAAAAATCTTTCAATGAGTGCTTATTGCTTACTAGGTCAACGTTCATGACCCTGATGCCTTCCTGATACTTTATGTTGGTCTTTGGCTTCTAGCAGAACTAGCAGACTAGCAGAACTTCAGAAAAAGGCAGAAGTTATTCCCAAACATGACTATTCTGGAGACAATGTACTTAAGAGATGGTTTTGTTTTGGTACATGAAATTGCTGTCCCCTAGAGCAGCGGTCACCAACCGGTGGGTCGTGAGAAAATTTTGGTGGGCCAAAGAGAAATCTCACCCCCAGAGCACCCCCCAAAAGCAATTAATCCAGGCTGCACAGAAACATAAAGTTGCGATGCCCACATGGCCCGCGGGAATCCTCCCCACTCACTCATTCCTTACCTGGTAAACTTGCCTGCTAAATTGCTATTTTTCCTTTTTCCGACCATCATCTGTTCTGCTGTGCCGGGAGATTTAGATTAGCTAGGAAGTAGCAAATGGTTGGATTTCTTGCTTTCTAGCTAGTCTTTAGATCTTCGGCTCTGTTTTTAAGCACAGCCAAACCTCCCTTAGGACTGAAGGTTTGCTTGCAAGCAAATTCACTGCAGACTCACAGCAAGCAAATTTGAGAGACTGAGCTAACCGATGGCAGATAGATAGATCACTGAATGATTCTGTGAGCAATTTAATCTGCCTGCTTTGCCTGATTTTGGGTAAAAGTTGCTCTTTTATTAAATAAAAAATTCAATATTTACATGCATGGTGTGCATGTAATTTTGTGAGTTTGCTTGCTAGCAAATTTTATGAGTTTGCTTGCAAGCAAATTTTATGTGACAGACTGAGCTAGCCAATGGCAGATAGATAGATCTCTGAATGAATCTGTGATTCCGTGAGCAACTCAATCTGCCGGCTTTGCCTGATTTTGGGTAAAAGTTGCTCTTTTCTATAAAAAATTCAATATTTATATAAATATTTATATTTACATACAAGCCATGTCCAGCCAGTCACATGACCACCAAGCCACATCCACAAATTAGGCCAGGCCCACAGAACCGGTTAGTGGTCCCTGGGATCTAAAATTATGAGTTTGGTGGTCCCTGAGGTCCAAAAGGTTGGCGAGCAGGGATCCAGGGGTGGGCTGCTGGGGGTTCACAGGGGTTTGAGAGAGCCCCTAGCTAAGATTCTGTGCTGAACCTCCAAATCCCACTCCTGGCTGGCCCCGTCTGCTCCTCCCCTCCCAGGAGACCCCACGTGGCCCATTTTGGATGCAGGTAAGCGTAGGGCATGCACGGAAGCTCGGGAGGCACCAAAACCTGGGCCTCCCAGAAGTTCAGGAAGGTCGGAAAGGGCCCGTTTCCAGCTTCCAGAGAGTCTCCAGAGCCCAGGGAGGCAGTTTTCACCCTCCCAGAGGCTTGAGGTAAACCTCCGGACAGTGGTGGGATTCAATTTTTTTTACTACCAGTTCTGAGGGTGTGGCTTGGTGAGAATGGCAGGGGAAGGATACTGTAAAATCTCCAGTCAGAGGTGGTATTTGCTGGTTCTCCGAACTACTAAAAATTTCCGCTACTGGTTCTCCAGAACTGGTCAGAACCTGCTGAATACCACCTCTGCCTCTGGAACCCAGGGAGGGCAAAATGCCCCCTCCGCAGCCATGGTGCAGGAGGCCAACTAGGCCACGCCCATCATGGCCACACCCACCCGGCAACCGGGCAGAGAACCCTTTGCTAAAATTTTTGAAGCCCACCCACGCATGGGTCCCCATCCTCTGATCTGTGGCCTGTTATGAACCGTGCAGCACACTGGAGGTGAGTAGCGGGTGAGCGAGCGAAAGCTAAACCACCCACTCCCCATGTCTGAGGAAAAATTGTCTTCCATGAAACTGGTCCCTTGTGCCAAAAGGTTTGGGGATCGCCACTGCCATAGAGTTTTTCGTTTAACATTTTTCCATCTGGTAGGTGTCATTCATTGGCAATGCAGGTGAGACAGTGGGCCAGGGGTGGGAGAGAAGAATCTTTCCAACCTTTTGGTATTTTCATTAAATAAAATCATTGTCTGTACTCTGCCTCCCCTTGAACTCTCAGGGTTTCTTGAGGCTTTGAACAACTCAGTCCTTCTTGAGTTTTCTCTAGAACCTTACTACTTCCTGTATTTTTTGTGAGTATAATTCCCCCCACCCATTTTTTTTTCTAACTGAAGTCAATGATTCAGAAGATGATAGGACCACTATTGAAATACAGGTGCCAATGCAATTTCCTGCACTGTCCTCCTCAGATAAGGTCTTCTCCCCAGCCATGCATCTGATGCAGAGTGGTATTCAGCAAGTTCTAACCAGTTCTGGAGAACCGGTAGCGGAAATTTTGAGTAGGCTAAATTCCACCTCTGATTGGACCCCGTCCCCATCTATTTTCTGCCTCTCAGCTGATCGGCTGGGTCTTCTTTTGTTGCCTTGCACAGGAGAACGGAGCTGGAAAGCAGGTTAGTGGGGTGGGGAGAGAATGGAGATATTACAGTATCCTTCCCCTGCCACTACAGTATCCTTCCCCTGCCACGCCCACCAAGCCATGCCCACAGAACCGGTAGTAAAAAAATTTGAATCCCAACACTGATCTGACGGCTATGTGAGTTGACTAAATATGGGACAATTGACAGAGGTGGCATTGGGGCAAGTACCATTGCAATGCCACATAAAGTAAATTCTGCGATCGAAACCAGACACGGCATATCGTGATAATTTGCATCATTTATGTAATGACATCCTGATAGGTGTCACTGGTGTGAAAGCATCAGGCCATTGTGACTTTTCTCACATACCTCTAACTGTATGCACAAAGGACACACCAAGTTTCCCTCCACATTGAAAAAGAACTATAAACAAACCCAGGGCTGTTTGCATGCTGCAATGCATAATGTGCACAGAAGGCTTCCTGTTTGCAGCAGCTTTCTTATGATCATTGGTAAAGACATTTGTAAAGCCATGAGGTGATGTCTGTCAAAGAAATATGTGCAACAGTGTCTAGATAGCTACTGTATATTGACTGTACAGTATTTTTATTCTCTTAACAAAGAAAATATTTATGGAGCATTTCAGAGGTGGTATTCAACAGGTTCTGACCAGTTCTGGAGAACCGGTAGCGGAAATTTTGAGTAGTTCGGAGAACCGGCAAATACCACCCCTGATTGGCCCTGCCCTAATCTATTCTCCACCTCCCGAGTCCCAGCTGATCAGCTGGGTCTTCTTTTGTTGCCCTGCACAGGAGAATGGAGCTGGAAAGCAGGTTAGTGGGGTGGGGAGGGAATGGAGATTTTACAGTACCCTTTCCCTGCCACCAAGCCACACCCACCAAGCCACACACACAGAACCGGTAGTAAAAAAAATGAATCACATCACTGGAGCATTTTTGGAGAGAATGTGTGTGTATGTTTGTTTAATGTGTGTGTGTTAAATGTATATGCAACTATCCAAAGTGTATAGGGACCTGAAATTTTCCTGGCAAGATTTTGGAAATAGTTTGCCATTGCCTCCTTCCTAGGCTTAGAGAAAATGATCAGCTCAAGATCTCCCAGCTGGCTTTGTGCCTAAGGCTGGTCTAGAACTCACAGTCTCCTGGTTTCTAGAATAGAATAGAACAGAACAGAATAGAATAGAATTCTTTATTGGCCAAGTGTGATTGGACACACAAGGAATTTGTCTTGGTGTAAATACTCTCAGTGTACATAAAAGAAAAGATACATTTGTTAAGAATCAAGAATCATAATGATAGTCATAGGGTACAATCAACAATCAAATCATACTAGGAAACAGTCAATATAAATCATAAGGATACAAGGGACAAAGTTGCAGTCCTACAATCACAAGTGGGAAGGGATGGGTGATAAAGAGCGATGAGAAGATTAACAATAATAGTAGTGTACGCTTTGTAAATAGTTGATCATTGTTGAGGGAATTATTTGTTTAGCAGAGTGATGGCTTTCGGGAAAAAACTGTTCTTGTGTCTAGTTGTTCTGATGTGCAGTGCTCTATAGCGTTGTTTTGAGGGAAGGAGTTGAAACAGGATATGAGGGGTCTGTAAATATTTTCACAGCCCTCTTTTTGACTCGTGCAGTATACAGGTCCTCGATTGAAGGCAGGTGGGTAGTAATTGTTTTTTCTGCAGTCCTAATTATCCTCTGAAGTCTGGGTCTGTCCTGTTGGGTTGCAGAACCAAACCAGACAGTTATAGAGGTGCAGATGATAGACTCTAGTCCATTGCCCTAACCATTACACCAAACTAGCTTTCTTCTTTCCTAGCAAAAACCTTTTAATGCAAACTCCGTTGTTTGATCATTAAATATTGTTATTGGCTTCAAAGTTATCACAGTTTGGATGAAAGCATATCAAAAAGAAATGGTAGGGAAATGTCAAGCATGCAGTTGTGACACAATTATATCATTTTTAATTGCATTAGCCCGTGATGGCGAACCTATGGCACACGCAGAGCCATTTGTGCTGGCACGAGAGCCGCAGGCAAGCTTACCACACTGCGCATGACGTGCCTCACAGCTGATTTTTTTCCCCCAGTTGGTTGGAGGCCTTTTTTGGCCTCCCAGAAGCTTGGAAAAAGCCTCTGCATGGCTTCTCAGGCCGAATTATAGGCCCATTTCAGTGACAAAACGGAGGCCGAAAAAGGCTTCAAACCAGCCGAAAAACCAGCTGTGAGGTGCAGTGTGATAAGTAATTAGCAGAGTTTCCTTGTCTATCAAGGAGTATACAGCAAACGGAAGTATTGTGCAAAATCGTAGCAGTAGGTATAGAGTCACACAGGCACAGAAGTTGAAGAGTAAAGATTTTATATACAGGGGTATAAGCACAATCCAAGATTCAGTCCAATATTCATACACAGTTCATCATTCAATAGAGTCCATCATAGTCAGCAGGCAATTCAACAATACAGCAGCTTCAATACATCAATGCAGCAATGGAGAGATATAGTTGCAGAGTGATGAAGATACTAGCTGAGTAGCCTAGTAGAATTAGAAGCAGCTCCAGTAGCATAGTAGCAAAGAAGCATCCAGTAGCAACCACAAGCAACAACAATGTGCTCTCTGGCTTCTTGCTATATAGTAATCCTGCTTCCTATAGCCAGTCAGTATCCTGGCTTCAGTTAAAGTGCTGAGTCATTATGACTAGCATCTATATATGGAAAACCAATATAGTTCAGGTTCTTAAAGAAACCTAATACAGTGTAGGTAAGGGGCCATGGGGTGGGGATTGCACGCGCATGCCCAGGGGCCATGGGGAGGGGGGCACACATTGCATTCTGGGTGCTGGCACGCGAGTACGGGCATGCCGGCTCGCTCACAATTTTTTGGCACAGGAGCCCATAAAGGTTAGCCACCATTGACATAAGCTAACGATTGATCAGCAACTAACAGGGTGGTTGCCATTTGGAATAGTGATACACTAGTGAAGCAAAATAGAATCAGATTCAAATTCTACCTAGAAAAAGGTCGAAAATGCCTCTGGTTGAAGTTGTTTCAAGTAAGAATATAAGATCTTAGTTGTGAATTGTGACAGTCATCTTCATGTTGGAGGCACCTTCAAGCAGATATATCTCAACATGAACTTTGAGGGCGATATGATCTCTAGAGTTATGGGTTCACCATAATGCATTATCATTTGATATTATTACACTAAAATTACTGCACGGATTAAAAACATGGTGTCTATTAATCAAACTTGGCTTTACAAATAACGACAACAACCACCAACCACCATTTGGTTAGTGTTTAGAAAGATTGGGAAATTAAACTAAATATCCCAAAAGCAAGCAATGTCAAATCATTACTACATGAATGCACCCTTGAAATTTCTAGGTGTTTTGTTTTGATTTGAGAATGTTTTGTTATCTCTTTAATCACATAACCTATTTCATTCCATACTTTTTCCTTACAAGAAAGAGCTCAAGGCAACAGACTTGATTATTACTCCTTCATCTTGTCACTAGCGACCACGTCTGACTCAATTTTGTGGCGAGTCTCTTGCATGAAACCACTTTTATCGTTGTCATTGTTATATCTTAGTGTTTTACACATTTTCCTAAGGTATGCATTATGCAAACTGAGCCAAAAGTGGCTGATAGGGTGGGATATAAATGCAATCGTTCAATCCATCAATCAATTGTACGAAACAGGATAAATAACTGAAGCTATGAACCTTGGTGGTGCAGTAGTTAAAGTGCAGTATGGCATGCTACTTCTGCTGACTGCCGGCTGCCTGAAATTTGGCAGTTCAAAATCTCACCAGGCTCAAGGTTGACTTCCATCCTTTTGAGATGGGTAAAATGAGGACCCAAATTGTTGGGACCAATATGCTGACTCAGTAAACCACTAAGAAAGGGCTGTAAAGCAGTATATAAGTCTAGGTGCTATTGCTATCTTTGTAATGGCAAATGAATTTAATTATCAGATTGTGTTCCTTTCTGTTCCCTTCTCCTGGCAGTTCTGTGCAGTTCTGTTCCCTTCTCCTGGCAGTTCTGTGCAGTTCTGTACATCGGGAACAGGCTCCAGCTCATCTTCTGCCTCACTGATCTCCAACTTTGAAGGCAGCTGATAACTGTCGAACAGCCCTGGCCCCATCTCTGCCTCTGATGCAGAACACTCGTCAGAGCCTTCCCCAGACTCTAGGACTGGTCCATGTTCCTTCCCGACCTCCTCATTGTCCGACTCTGCTGCCAGCTCCACTGGTGGGACACAACAGCAAGGCATTTTACAAATTTTGTCACACTATGTCCAAAAATTTCACCATCACTGCTCTAGCCACTTCTAATCCAGGTACCGATCAAAGAGAGGTTTGTTAAATTCACATGCCTGATATACAGGTTGTATAGGTATGAGCAATTAACTACAAGTCTGACCTGGGATATTTAGCATCTCTATCAAAATCAGTGCCATTTATTTGAATGAGACTTATACACCCAAAGGTAAACCTGTGCAGGGTTTTAACCGGAAGTTTAAGACTTTCCTTAGAAGTTGACCTTTCTGAAATTGAAAAGATCCAAAAACCATTGGGCCATTTCCATGTTTTTGTCCCAGAACCTATTTTCAAAAAGCAAGGCACTATCTATTTGCATGAAATCAGCAGCTCACTGAACCGATTAACTGGCTGTTATTTAGTTACAGCCGATTAGCAACGGCATTGGTTTGCCATTGATCAGCTTGAAGTGACTGTCCACTTTAAATATAGATTAATTAATTGAATTGCCCTGTAAGAAGTCAATATCTAAGCAGAGGAAATGCAAGGCTAGCAGGGATTCTACTGGTGCAAAGCTGAACTAGTAATGAGCATGGTGTGTGAAATCACAATGATTTCTTCATAATTTTCCTCAAAATGTTTCTATGTACCTTCAAGTCAGTTTTTGATTCCTGGTGACTACCTGGACTCGTCCCTGCAGTTTTCCTGGCATGATTGTTCAGAAGTGGCTTTCCACTGCCTCTTTCTTCCTAGGGCAAAGAGAGAAGGACTAGTCCAAAGTCACCCAGCCGGGTTTGCACCTAAGGTGGGACTGAAATTCTTGTCCCAAAGATGCTTTTTCAGGAGGCTTTCTTGTTTTTTTTCTTTGAAGATATTTTGCTTCTCATCCAAGAAGCTTCTTCAACTCTAACTGGATGTTGGGGAATGGAAGGATTTATAGTTCTTGTAGGCTGCTGATCATTTGCATCCTTTTAGAGGGTCATTGAAACATTTGGAGGTCTATTTGTATCCTCAGAGTAGTGCTCCTGGTTCCTGTAGTCTTCAATTTTTTCCCCTCTGGAAATCCATTCATACTCCCACACTATTCAAATGGTGTTTGTTTTGCAAAACTGCAGACTACAGAAACCAGGATCGCTACTCAAGTGACCCTGAGGACACAGATAAACTTCCAAGTGCTTCAATGACCATCTAAAAGGATGCAAAATGACCAGCTGTCTTCAAGGAATAGAAATCCTTCCATTCCCCATTATCCTGTCAGAACTGAAGAAGTTTCTTGGATGAGAAGCGAAATGTCTTCAAAGAAAAAACAAGGAAGTCCGGTTGCCTCCTGAAAAAGCACCCTGGGGATAACCATGGCCTGGATGACTGAGAATCTCTATAGACTGAAATTCTTGGCTTCTCACTTTCCAGTGTGAAACTTTAACCACTATATTGAACTAGCTCTCAAACGTCCTCTAAATGGGCAAGGCCAAAGGTCAAATCGGAGATTTTTCTGAGGGAGCTTGATATGTTTGAACTAGTGTGTCTCAATCAAAGGCATCTATTTTTAAAATCCTCCATGAGTATGTGGGGAGGGGGGCATCACTATTCCTTATCTCAGTTTTATAAGAAAAGTAAGTATAAATAAAACAAGAGATTATTCACCCTTGTTTTTTTTAATGACTGAATCTCCCACTGTCCTCTTTAGAACGTTGACCTGTTGACTCCCTTCCCTGCAGCCACTATGACACCATATCCAGGAAACCACACAAGGAATGGATTTAAAAGCAGGTTAATGAACTCTAATAATGCTGTTTTGTTCATAGCAGTCCTATTTCCTAGAAAAAGGATGATTGAAGCATCATGGGAGGCTACAAAAACAAGTCTTTGAAGGTGCCTCCCCTTTTCTCACTACCCTTTCCCCCTGCCCTCATGACTTGCTGACTCTTGAAAATAAATCATGCATTGGGATTAAAGAAACACAATGACTTAGCCGTTACACAGTTAAAGATTTTTTTAGCTGTGTATTATGCTGGCAAGGATCGATCAGCTAGAAAGAAACTGTGATGATTGGATCCTGGAACTGGCAATCAAAGGTGATAAAGCAAGATATCTCCTCCCAATTTATATTCCAGGGAAACTGAAGAAAAGGGGTGGTGGGGGGAGAAAATGTTCAGAAGGATGGGTCTGAAGGAAAGTTGGAATATTAGCCCTGGGAAAACCTCCATTTGTCTGAGGGTTTATGAATCTACTTTAATTCCAGGAAGGTAAGGATTGTGATCCTGTAGATCAGGGCTGTCAAACCCAAGGCCCATGGGCCAGATGCATCACATGGACCCCCACCCCAGTTTAGCAAAGGGGAAAAAAGTCTTGATACATCACATGATGCCACCATGATGCGAGTTTGACACCCGTTCTGTAGATACCTTTTAATATTAAGACAATGCCTTTACAATCCATTTAAATATTGAAAAAAAAAACAATTTGGTTGAGTGTTTAAATATTAACAAACTGATTGTTCTGTTCTATATCTTCCCTATGTCCCACTAAGATCATATTACCTCCGATACATTAACAATATATAGGGGAAAAAATTCAATTAGGAAAAGATTTGGTAGTGGCAGAAAAACCAGCTGATCCTAAAGATATCATTAAATTCATGGCATTATGCTCTAAGGAAGGAAGGAAGGAAGGAAGGAAGGAAGGAAGGAAGGAAGGAAGGAAGGAAAGAAGGAAGGAAGGAAGGAAGGAAGGAAGGAAGGAAGATCCTCCATATACATACTCATATCATAGACCATACAAGATAGAAACACATCATGATTTGTAGAAAAGCCATTAGAGTTATACTAGATCGGGGTGTCAAACTCGTGGCGTCATGTTGTTGTCACATGACATAGCGTGACTTTTTCCCCTTCGCTAAATCAGGGGTGGATGTGGTCTGTGTGTAACGCATCTGGCTCACAGGCCACAAGTTTGACACCCCTGTACTAGATAGTGCAGCTTCCTAATGATGCACACACCAGCAAGACAGATTCTACTGATTGTGTAGTCAACAAATGTATAACATAACATATATATTTCAGCATACACCTTTTTCCATGTTCCCCTCTCCAGTAAGGTTTCTATGTCCATCAGCGCTACACACTGTCAACCAAATTTGATCCACTAAGGTCAAAAGTAGCCAATTGCACAACACCCTTAGTCATGTTTTCTGTGTACGGGGAATGTTAGTCATTTCCATATGACTAACCAAGTAGAATCAGGCATTTTCAAATAAGTACATCGAGTACTGATTTCTCTATTTAGGTTGAAGTTTCTGATCAGTAAAATGTTGTATAGTGATTCATATGTTGGCCAGTGGCTAAAAGGGGAAGTAGAAGTTCATGTTAAATGTATAAATTTGAACTTCGCATCCTATGAACTTAACTTTAAGACTATAAACAAATGATTGGAATAACATCAGTGGCATTTTCTTTCTCATGAATAAGTAAAACATAGAAGGTATGCACACCTTCCTCATTAATGCTTTTTTTTTTTTACAGTGTTAGGGTTATCTTTTGGTCATTTGTTTCGTCTTTTTCACTTTGAGCTGTGAAAATGTACTGGTTACTAAGGATTTTTTAAAATCAAGTTGGTTTCTAAGCCAGTTTGGTCTAGAGATTAAAGCTCCAGAGTAGAAACCAGGAGACTGTGAGTTCTAGTCTTGTTTTAGGTATTAAAAAACTAGCTAGGTGACTTTAGACCAGTCCTTCTCTGTCAGCCAAAGTTTGTCTGGATCAGAAATCAATTCCACAAAAAAATCTTGAATAATATTTTATTGAGAGTGGCATAACTTTCCTTCAGAGAGTTGGGGAAGAGCAAGTTTGAGTTTCTTTTTAATACTCCCCCTTTCCTCAGAGCTCAAGGTCGGTATACTTCTTCACATTTTGTTTTGCTTAAGATCTCTGAATAGTTTCTCCAAGTATCTCTGTGGCTTACTACCCCTGTTTCGAATTGTTCATTACATTGTTTTTGCCACAAGATGAAATGGACTAACTAGCTATATGGTAATTGATTTTGCACATCCTGAATTTTGGAAAGTGCCAGAATAACCATTCCTCTATGAGGTAGATGGGTGGCTAAGAAGCCAAAGGAAGATGTCCCCAGGGTATATCAGAACAAGTTGGGAAAAGAGTTAGTGCCAGGATAATAACAATAGAGAAAAGCTTAAGAATTAAGATGATATAGCCAAGCCGCATTCCAGGATAAGAGACTATATCCAGGGATGGGATTCTACCAGTTCAGGCCAGTTCTATAGAGCCAGTTGTTATGATTCTGGGCAGTTCAGAGAACTGGCAAATCATGTCCCTGGCTGGCCCTGCCCCTCTCTGCCCGCCCCTCCCCTTCTCGCCCAGTCAGTCCTTATCATACATGCGCAACATCGTGCATACGCCCGATATTGGGCAAAAAAGGGTGTGTGGGAGGGGAGCTGCGCCCCTCCCCCCATGCCCCATTTTTTGTTTTCCTGGGCCCCAGAGAAGCCTTCTGGGAGCAAAAACTGCCCCCATGAGGCGTCCCTGAGGCCCATGAGGCAAAAAAACCAGGGAGTGGATGCTGCAAAACCCAGTCACATGGCCATACCCAGCTAGCCACGCCCACTTAGCTACGCCCACAGAACCAGTTCTTAAAAAATTTGAATCCCACTCCGGACTATATCAGATTTCATTTTATTTATTTGTCAATTGCTTACAAGATAATAGGTATAAGTAAAAACATAGTTATGAATACATGGATACATATAAGAAAAATAAAATAAAAATAAAAGAAACAATTTTCACCCCTTTGATATCTAAAGACTGAGTCGGTCTGAGATCTGCACCATCGCTCTATGTCCTCAAAGCACAGTGAATCTCACATGTTTGCAAGTTGTGAAAATATTTTCTTAGACCTTTTGGGGTGGAATTGACTATCGGCGGAAAGTCATGTGTTTTTTTTCCCCACAAGGCTTCTAACACTTTCCTTTCCTTCCAGAGATCAAATTGTTAGGACGTCTTGGGGCAAACAAGTGAGACTCAGTTTTGCCAACTGAGCCTTCTTTCCTTGATCCTCTGGACAGTGGCCATTTGGTTTTCTTTCTTGCTACAAAAACGATGCCATGGTGACATACTTTTACTTTGATGTTCTACTATCTGTGGAGATATAAGGTACGTATGTGAGCTAGCTTAAGAGGCTCCCCATTAACCAGAGCTTGGGGAATTTTGTGTGATAATGCAAGTATAGTTGTAAGGATTTGGAAACAAGGGTTCCTTCTGGTGGGTGTGCAAAAGTGCCCTCAGTTGGAGATTAAGCAGGAGATGTATGTAAGGAGGACATTTTCTTTATCCGAACTCAGCTCTCAGGATTCTTTTCATGGAGGAGGTCCATAGTTCAGTGACAGAGTGTATCTTTTTGAAGGCCAGATTGGACAATAGAGTTCACTCCTGTGTTCAGGCAATCTTCTACTCAAATACTGGTAAGATATAGCTATGGAAATTAGTGATGTGACAGGAAGCTGTGTGTGTGTGGGGGGGATGAATCTCTTGTGGGAGAGAAAAGTAGGAGTAAGTTAGTATTCAGATTATCAACCTCAAACAGCCATCCTGAGGTTCTTTCAATTTTAGAGCAAGAAGAGGTAAGGGTTAACAAATTGCCTACACACGCACACACACACACACACACACACACACAGAGAGAGAGAGAGGGAGAGAGAGAGAGAGGGAGAGCGCGCTTGGGACCAAAGGGAAAGCATCATTTAATGTTCCCTGAGGACTTCTTCAAAGAAAAATTATGATTACTATTACTAGAATGAGAGACTACAAACATTAAGGTAATTCTGGAGAGAAGAAATGATGATTTAGATAAAAAGCCAATAAAGTCCAACACCCTGTTCTCCATAGTGGCCAACTGGATATCTAAAGGAGTGTAGAAGCCAGATATGATGGTGAAAATAATAATCTCCCACATTGGTTATCCAGCAATTGGTACTTGGAAGCCCAAAACACAAGCATCTTCCTCCATGAAGTTTTCTCTTTTCTTTTCAGTTATTGATCGAAGTGTCCTAATAAAAGTATATGCTTTTTTTGAAGTTTCCTCTTTTGTGGAGTAGTAGTGTGTAAATCTCCACATTATTGTTAGAAATGAAGACAGACTTTTAAAAATATAATTAAGGGGCAACAACAAATTTAGAAACTTCTATGCTTCATAATTCTATTGAGGGGTGATATTTTATCATTCCAAATGTCATGCTACCTGAAGTTGAGCAAAATTTACTAGCTTTTGAAAAAAAGGAAAAGAAAATAGAACAGAAAAGAAGTGAGACTGAGATTTCATTCCATTGACTATCGTAGCCTACTTCAACTGCATTTCTTTAACCAGAGTCGACATGGTATCTGAACAATCCATAACTTGTTTATTCTGAAGTTTCATTAAAAAATAACATGGGTAATGGTGTAAATTTAATCACACTTTTGAATTATCAGTGTAAACTTGCAGATAATCTTGTCATAAAAAGTAATACTGTTGCCATAGACAACATGATATGCTTCTTTAACTCCCAAATTACACTCCTTTAACACATACCCACATATATTTCCTAATCTAGATTTTTGTTCCTAGGATTAAAGTCAGTTAGTCTGGCATCATAGGCAGTTACCTCAAACCACAATGCTGTCAAATGCATCATGATTTTATCACCGAAATAATATGCAACAGGAATAGCATACAACTGGTCTCACTTGCTTTAAACAGATGCCCTTGTTTTTAATACCCATATGTGGCAGTCTTTCAATTCCAAATGTTCATATGTACCTTACCAAGAATGTCTATTATAGGTGTATCAGATATAGTTCCTCCAGGGAACATCAACACTTGGAAATACTTGTTCTAGTGTGCTGGCATAGAAAAAGAATTTGTGGGACAAAACAGTTGCTAGAAGGAAAAATAGATGAACATAATTATTAGTATCATTAATATTGGATCCTTAGATTGCCATAGGCTCTATTTGGGGCAAACCAACCTCATCTAATACCAAAGATCTCTAGTCTTAGGCCTGGAGGGCCTGAAAAGCCAGAGCCACTAAATCTTGCCATGGTTCAGTTGAAATGTATTTTTTCCCCTATCCAGACCTTCACAATCTCCAGGCACTGGAGTATGATATCCACAGCACTGCTTCATTCACCAAGGGTGGAGAACATACAATTGGGTATTATCGGCATACTTTTATAACCTCATCCCATGGTGACAAATTAATTCAATCCAGAGGTCTCTTGTAGATGTCAAATAGGAGAAGAAGAAAAAAACACAGACCTGGAATCAACTTTGGGGAAACAACACAACTAAACTGTGCCAAAGACTCCCAATCTATGAGTTGATCCAGAAGGATGCATTATCAATGGTATTGAAAGCCCCAGAGAGATGAAGTAAGGCAACCACATAGCCACCCATTTCAGAGGTCCATAAGCATGACCAATGCTGTTTCCATTCCATATCCGGGAACTGAATCCGGATTGTAAAGGAGCCAGTTAAACTTTAAGATCTTCTTAAAGCTGTTCCCAAACTATCTTCTCAATCAACTACCCATAAAAGGGGAGATTAATTACCCCCAGTATTGTGAGGTCCAGCGATGGATTCTTGAAGAGAACATAGATCAAAGCCTCCTTAAAAGAGACAGGAATTACACCCATACACATTCATTTTTGATAGCGTTTTCAGTCATTTATATGAGTAAAGTGTCATAACATGGAAGAAAACATATTCTGCTCTATTTTCCAGGAAATTTAACCCAGAAATAGATTATGGGAAACTTCTCACCCATTAAAGTCACAGTGACAGATGATTGCATTCATCTACTGTGATGCAGTGCCATGCCTACGTACTCAGACATCCATATTTCATCAACAATGGTTTACTTTTGTAAGAAAAAGCACATTATTCTAAGTTGATGGAGACTAAAAAAAAGCTTCAGACCTTGCAGGAAATTTCTTTGATTTAGCTAATAAGACTGAGTCGCCTAGTATTACACTCCCAGTTATTAATGTTAAACATGCCTGGTTTAATAAAGTGGGAGGATTGACTTCCATTTAGTGATTTTCAGTTAATTACAGGTGTTGAAGCCGCTGCTTAACACCAAGTGAAATATGACTTTCCAATTTCTTAACTCCACATAATGTTCCCTTGCATTTTGCAGTCCCTTCTTCTTTCTTTGTCCTCTTCTCCCCTCCTTCGTCCCTGAGAAGGTTGTTATGTTCCTGTGAAATTAGATAATGAAATCTTCTACCCAGTTATGCTAAGGCAATTAAAAAGCAACATCAACATATAAAAATTCTTTAGACGCCATTTAAGCACTTCCCAGTGGTGTTGCTGGTGGTATTTACAAAATATTTTCCCCAAGTACAGTATGTTTCTGCTTAAGTAAATGGAGCATGGCATGGCTAGGACATAATCACATGAGATTTGAATGCATTCCAACTCTGGCTTTGGAGAATGAGGGGTGGGCCAGGCCCCCGGTATGATCTAAGTGCTGGCAACAATCACTGTGTGATACAAAACCAGCTTCATAAAAAAGTAGGGCTGGTGGAACCAGCTTTAGAGCAGGAATCTCCCTGCTCTAAATTCAGTTTCTTGTCTTCCCTATAATTCAGTTTCTTGTCACATGCAAGACCGTCAGCCAGAAGGGAGCAGTCTTACGATGACTTACAGTAATGGTGCTTTATCGAGCTCTAAGTACCCTCCAGGAACAAATGATTTGAAACTCAGGAATCCTAAGTGATACTTAGAGCATATAAAAGAGAAACATTATTATTAATGTTGCACTTGGCATGACAGGATTCTATTAACATATGCCAATAAGTGACTGAATGGGAAAGAAGATGAAAGAACGGTGAAGAAAAGAAATGAGGGAGTTGCTGAATTTTCAGTACTCCTTTTCTATAGCAAGTACAGTAGTTTGACCTTCATTCTTTTTACACCATTCCTGAAAATAGCAGGAATCTATTGCAGGGCAAATGAGAAATGTGACGTATGTTGCACTTGAAAGCAAATGTCAGGAGTACTTTTTAACTTGTGGACTGAATGGATGACCAATAGAGGTGGGTATTCAGTAGGTTTTGACCAGTTCTGGAGAACCGGTAGTGGAAATTTTGAGGAGTTTGGAGAACCGGCAAATCCCACCTCTGACTGGCTCCATCTCCATCTATTCTCTGCCTCCCGAGTACCAGCTGATCAGCTGGGTCTTCTTTGTTGTCCTTCACAGGAGAATGGAGCTGGAAAGCAGATTAGTGGGGTGGGGAGGGAATGGGATTTTGTAGTAACCTTCTCCCAGGAGTGGGGAGGGAATGAGGATTTTTACACTATCCTTCCCCTGCCATGCCCACCAAGCCATGCCCACAGAACTGGTAGTAATTTTTTTTAAATCCCACCACTGATGAACAAGCAAGGATCATGCTCGCTCCAGTTACCCTTGTCCACCCACATGCAAACTCAGAAGTTTCAGAAGTAGTTTGGTAGAGATGTGATGCTTACACAGACCTGATAAACAGATGGCAGTCATGGCTAGGAAAACCTTTTCACAACTTGGTGTTCTGGGCAAAGTTGTGCCCTTTCCTGGATCATGAGGTCCTGTACTCAGTCTCTCAAGCCTCAGTCACTTAGGGATTATTGCAAAGTGCCCTACACTAGCGGTCACCAACTGGTGGACTGCGACCCAACTGGTGGTCCATGAGAAAATTTTGGTGGTTCGCAGAGAAATGTCCGCCCCAAAGCAATTAATCCAGGCTGCGCAGGAACACAAGGCTGCACTGCCCACATGGCTCACCCACCCGCTGACCCCCATCCTTCAGCCGAGCGCAAACCTGCAAAAAGCAGCACAGCCCTCGCCAGCCAGGATGAGGTGATGGTGCTATTGCAGCAAGAGGGTGCTGGAGGCACAGGTGGACTGAAGCAGTGATGGAGATGGCCAGAAGGTGCAGAAGCACCACACTACTTGCATTTGTGTGGTACTCCCGCACTTTCCAGCTCGCGAGTCCTGGCCTGGGTTCTTCTTCGATGGCCGTGGGCTGTAGGGACGGCCCAGGGCAGGAAAAGTACTGGATGGTGGTGGTGGGAGGAGCGGAGTAGCCAAGTCTGCACTCACCATCCAGTTCAGAGGTCCAGAATGGGGCGGCATTGGCGGCGTTGGTTTTCTCATCCCTCTCGGCACTCTGTTCTGCTAATCCCCCTCCCCCACGGCCCCAGCCATCACTGCCCAGGAAAAGCACAGGAAAAGTGAGCAGAAACATAGCTCTCGCTGGGGCAAAAGAGTGGAGATCGAGGAAGGCACAGGCAAGAGAAGACGGAAGCTGCCACCTTTGAAAAGTACTGCTTTCTGTTGCCTGTGTCTACCAATCTCCACTCTTTTGCCCCAACGAGAGTTATGTTTCTGCTCGCTTTCTTTTCCTGTGCCTTCCTCAGGCAGCGATGGATGGGGCCATGGGGAGTGGGGGGCAGCAGAGACATCAGGGCTGCTTTCCCTTCTCAGCAAGCCAGGCCTGGAGGAACGCGAAGAATTGTGGGCGAGCGCCAGAGAAATGTGTGTTGGAAATGCCAACACACATTTCCAGTGCGCTCTACTCTGTCCTGAAGTAGGATTGAGTGGGGGGAAGGGAGCAGGGGGAAGGGTAAGAGGGAAGGAGAAGCCTGGCTGGCTTTCCTTTGGCGTGGGGTGGGGTGGGGGGAGACCAAATGCCCAGGCCAAAAGAGCGTTGAGGAAGATGGGCTCCTAATAACCAGCCTGTTTGTGCAGGAGAGAACTCTAGCTTTTCTGGGCTCAACACCTCCCCTCCTTCGGCCTCCACACAGGGAGGGATCCTTCTCTGCTTGGAAGCGGCAGGAGAAACCTGGAGCTTAGCCTCGGTGGGGAGTCTTCTTGTGTGGAGGCCAAAGGCGGGGGTGTTGCCTGGTTATTAGGAGCCCGTCTTGCTCAGTACTTCCAGCCCAGCCCTCCTTCCCTCCACACCTGGCAAAGGAGAGAGAGGCTTCCTCTGACTTGGGGGAGATATGAAATGACAGGAGACCAGATTGGGGGGGACTCTGCTTTCCTTCCATTTGAGGGGAAGCCAGTTCCTCCCCATCCAGATCTTCCCAGCCTCCAGGCCCCTCATTCTTCCCAAAGGATGAGAGAGGCCCCTCCTTTCCCTTTGCTCTGCCCCACAATTATGATTAAGCATTTATGATTTTGTTATAATTAAATAAGCATGTGTGTGCGTGTGTGTGTTTTTTTGTAGATTTTCATGGGTACAGGTATGCAGGTCTTGTCGTGTTTTTTTGGTTTTTTTTCCATGTAAGATTGAGAGCCACCCACTCAGGATATCACATCAGGAGATTACACCACAAAACCTCAGGATGTTACAACACAGCCAACGACCCAGGAGATTACAGGACAAGACCCAGGATGTCACAACAACAGAACTCAGAAAGTCATCACACAGCCCATTACCCAGGTCATTATAACCCAAGAGATTACAGCACAAGACCAAGGATATCAAAACAATGGAACTCAGAAGGTCATCACACAGCCCATTACTCAGGTTGTTACAACACAAGAGGCTGATAGACACACAATCAGTACCTCAGCCACACATGTTCTTAAGAAAAAGCCAACCAATCTGCAAACATCATCAACCAATCAAGAAATAACAACACAGCCAACCAGCCTGCTTACAACAGACCCAGCACACCACACCTCCCCACCAGTATTTATAGAGAGACAGCAGCGAAGTTTGCTCGCACAAACACGAAGCCGAAAGTACCAGCCTGAAGATGGCGAGTGGGACCTCATCAAAACGTCGCCAAGATACTCTCCATCTTACATGGGAAAAGACCTGAACATGCCAAGACCTGCATATATATATATATAATTTTTAATATTAAATTCATATTAAATATATTATCTTTTTAAAAAAATTCATATTAGTGATCCTCAGGATTTAAAAGTATGAGTTTGGTAGTCCTTGAGGTCCAAAAGGTTGGCGACCCCTGCTCTACACGAGGTTACTCTTGAACAGTATCTGGAAAATTTAGCTGGTGCAGAACAACTATGCAGGCAGGGACCTAAGGGAGACCCATGTTACATCACTGTTCTGTGAGTTGCACTGCTTGTCAGCTTTCTTCCAGGTTCAATTCAAGGTGTTGGTTACCACCTTTAAAACCCTTCATGTGTCCAGGGTATCTGAGAAACAGCTCATCTGATAGAGTTGACTCCCTCACCCACACTGGCAGAAGGGGCATATTGCAGACTCTGTCAGTCAATGAATTTCAGAGTCTAGGACACGAGCCTTTTCTGCCATGACCTCTGGAACATCTGGCCTCCATCCCTCCCAAGGTAAGAGCCACATCCAGTCTTCTGGCCTTCTGAAGGGGTTTGAAGATCTGGCTCTGTCAATTGGTCTGGGGTCCCAATGGGTGTGTGTATGGCATCTTGGAGGTGCTGAATGGTTCAGACAGACCTTCGCTTTCTCCCCATGTACACTTTTCTCCCTTCCTTTCATCTTCCTTTCATCTAAATGAAATTTAACTGAATTTTAACTGTATTGGGTTTTTTTTTTCATAAGGTTTTATATTGTTTTTCATTGATACAACTGTAAGCCACCTACAGTCACCTCAGCAAGATGGGTGGAGTAGAAGATGAATGAATGAATGAATGAATGAATGAATGAATGAATGAATAAAGAAATAGATAAATAAATAAATTCTGCCTAACCCTTCCTCAAAAGAGAGAAATGAATACAGGCGATCCTTAACTTATGAGCAGAAGTGATATTCATCCAGTTCTGACAGGTTCTGGAGGACCCGTAGCGGAAACTTTGAGTAGTTTGGAGAACTGGTAAATGACTGGCCCCACCCCCATCTATTATTTGCCTCTCGAGTCCCAGCTGATTGGCTGGGTCTTCTTTTGTTGCCCTGCACAGGAGAACGGAGCTGGAAAGTAGGTTAGCGAGGTGGGGTGGAAATGGGGATTTTACAGTATCCTTCCCCTACCACACCCACCAAGCCACACCCACCAAACCATGCCACGCCCACCAAGCAACACCATGCCCAACAAGCCACGCCCACAGAACTGGTAGAAAAAAAAATTGAATACCACCATTGTTTATGAGCATTCATTTTGTGACCATCTGACATTATATCAGTACAGAAAAAAACCCGACATATGATCCTTTTTCACATGACCGTTGCAATGTCCTCATGGTTACATGATCAAAATTCAAATGCTTGGCAACTGGTTCATATTTATGAGAGTTGCAGTGTCCCAGGGCAACGTGATCACTTTGTGTATCCTTCTGACATGCAAAGTCAATGAGGAAGCCATTTAACAACCATTTTACTCACTTAATAACTGCCATGATTCACCCAACAACTGTGGCAAGAAAGGTCATAAAATGGGACTAAACTCACTTAACAACTGTCTTGCTTAGCAACATAAATCTTAGGCTCAATTGTGGCCATAAGTCGAAGACTACCTGTATTAAAAACTCAGACAGTTGAAATATATAACCCTCGTCATTTCCCAAAAAAACATTGAATAACTAGTGGGAGTAAACCAGGACAGAAAATAAACACCACGATAATAGAGCAGTGAAAACTTTCCCTGTAGATTCAAAGGCTTTTGTTATTGTCAGTCACTGTTTAAAATTTTTAAATAAAGGGCATTCTTGCTGTGAAATTTACTGCTTACACGTACTACTGTTATTATTATTTTAAAAATTCACTGTTCTTGCCTGATACCAATCCCCTCATGAACCATTTGAACTCTTGAATGCTACTCTAGCATTGAATGCTACTCACCGAAGAAGCTTGGAGGGCTCATGTTTAGACTCACAGTGTTCTTGTTTTAGTTGAAAACATTTCTTCAGTGCACTTTATCCTTTCTATCTTATCAGGGGAAAGTTACAGAGGAAAGGTATTGCTTGTCTATTATTGATGCCTGCCTGTATCAATAATAGACCTTCCTTTTTCATATATTATACGCAGGGGTGGGATTCAAAAATTTTAACAACCGGTTCTGTGGGCGTGGCTTAGGTGGTGAGCGTGGCTTGGTGGTCATGTGACTGGATGGGTGTGGCCATCTCAGTATCACTCACATCGAGGCAACCATCTCCTCGCTTGGCCTCTCATGACTGTGGGGAGGCTGCAACAGCCGTAAGTGTGAAAAATGGTCATAAGTCACTTTTTTCAGTGCCATTGCCAGAAACCGTTGGTGAGCGTACGAGGGCTGGCATCCTGGGTGAAAGGGAAGCACTGAAAACACAATCACCAGGGACATCAAGCCTTGCATGCCTGCCACCTCCTGTATGCATGCCCAAGAGGTACGGCTGAGGTGGCAGCATGGATCTAAGGCTGGCCATGGTCTGGTCCAGATAGCCACCACCAGGTTGAAGATCAGCACCTAGTTGGCCTGGTTCGGGCTGAGGCCCTGTGGGCTGGTCCTTCATTGTTTCTCGGGCTAGATCTAACCACCTCATGCGCCAGATCTGGCCCGTGGGCCTTGAGTTTCACACCCCTGTTTATTTATTAATATTATTATTGATACAGTGGTTTCAAGATACCTTTGGTACAGAAAATGATACACAACTGAATGAAAGAATGGATTGATTCATCATGTGTCACATCAAATTGCTATTGATTTTTAGCAACCACACAGATAAATTTTCTCCATGACAATCAATCCCTAACTTGAGCTTTCAGATCTTCCAGTGGTACATTCATTGGCACTGCAATGAATGGATTAATACATAAGGATTAATAGATATTTTAGATTTTTCCCTCTCTGCTGGAGCCAAAATGAAAGAGTACTTTGCTGCTAATCTTTATTTATTCTGGTTAAACTGGAAGGATCACATTTTGTGTCATCATGAAAAAGTCATGTCTCAAAAAACAGACACAAGAAAAAAAGGAGGAAGGGGGATTTTTCATGGTTTTTTCATTCGGAATAGAATAGAATAGAACTGGAAGGGACCTTAGAGGTCTTCTAGTCCAGCCCCCTTCTCAAGCAGGAGAACTTATACCATCTCAGATAAGTGACTGTCCAGTCTTGTCTTAAAAACCTCCCATGATGCCGCACCCACGATTTCTGGAGGCAAGCTGTTCCACTGGTTAATTGTCCTCGTTGTTAGGAAGTTTCTCTTTAATTCCAGGTTGCTTCTCTCTTTGATCAGTTTCCATCCATTGTTTCTTGTCCTGCCCTCCAGTGCTTTGGGGAATAATTTGACCCCCTCTTCTTTGTGACAGCCTTTCAAATACTGGAATATGGCTATCATGTCACCCCTAATTCTTCTTTTCTTTAGACAAGCCAGACCCAAAACCTACAGCTGTTCTTCATATGGTTTAGTCTCCAGGCCTTTGACCATCATAGTTACTCTTCTCTGAATCTTTTCTAAAGTCTCAGTATCTTTTTTGTATGATGATCAAAATTGTTTGCAGTATTCCAGGTGTGGTCTTACTAGAGTTTGGTAAAATGGCACTAATACTTCACATGATCTTGATTCTATGGCTCTGTTTAAACAACCCAGGATTGTATTAGTTTTTTTGGCTGCTGCCAAAGACTTTCCACAGTGGAAGAACCAAGCCCAGTAGGGCTTCCTTCCTTTCTATTGGAGCAGAAACTCCTGTAGTTACAGGATTCTGACCCCTTATTGACATCAACCAAGTAGATATCACCACTAAGTTGTCAACTGAAACTATGTAAAGATCAGATATGCACTTTAGTATGTAACAGCAACTGGAGTTTCATTTCTTTGGTAAACATCTGCAGGTGCAGAAGAAAGAAAGAGAACACATTATACAAACAGTCCAATCTGTGATATTCTGTGGTTTTCATTATTAAAGAGTGACCATGAGGTTCTCATCTTTTAAAGAAGGAAATGAATTATACATAAAATAGGGCAGCTTTCCTCAGCCTGAATCTTCCAGATGTGGCGTAAGTGGCATTACAATCACATCTAGAAGATAGTACAGTGGTACCTCTACTTACGAAATTAATTCGTTCCGGAAGCCGTTTCGTAACCTGAAAATTTCGTAAGTAGAGGTACATTTTACCTGTAAATGTCCTAATCCGTTCCAAGCCCCTGAAATCCAGACTGTAATTCTTCGTTCTTACTTCCTGTTTTGCTGGATTGCTAGCGCGAGACTGAGAACGTGGCGCGGTGTGTGCGCACAGATCCCTCCTAGCCAATGGGATGACAGGAAGATAACCAATGGCAGCGCAGCTCGGACGCGCCATTTTCCAAGAAAGCCTTTCGTATCTTGAAACATATTCGTAGGTAGAGACGATATTTTCTCGAAGACGCGTTTCGTAACCTGAAACTTTCGTAAGTAGAGCCTTTCGTAAGGAGAGGTACCACTGTATATGGGAGAAAGCTGGAACAGAATATAGCTAAGAAATGTTTCCTACAGGAGTGTACTAATATATTGTATTGTATCTATGTACCATAGATTAAGATCAAAGATCTATCACACCCAAGTCTATTGTGCAGTAGTTTCTAGGTTAACTGACAAAATTTGTTCCCATCCTACAAATATCTACTTATATGTTATATAAGGTGTGATTCATCTAAATGTGTTTACACAATCTACAGATTAACTGGAAATGCCCAGCTTAAAAGGCAAGAATTAATAATAGTGAAATATCTTTTATTGTTGGGTAACTATCCTTTATTGTTGGGATTTTAAAAAAATCCCCAAGAGTAACAACATATTATTTCATTTAAAGAGAAAACATTTTCTTCATCTTTTCAAATGTAACTTAAAGGTAAGGGTTCTCCTGCACATACGTGCTAGTCGTTCCCGGCTAGAGGGCGGTGCTCATCTCTGTTACAAAGCCAAGGAGGCAGTGCTGTCCGAAGACGACTCCGTGGTCATGTGGCCAGCTTGACTAAATGCTGAAGGCGCACGGAACGTTGTTACCTTCCCACCAGAGTGGTCCCTATTTTTCTACTTGCATTTTTTACATGCAAGTAGACTAGGTCTACTTGCATGTAAGGTTGGCAGGGTTGCATGCTAGGTTGGCAGAAGCTGGAGCTCACTCCATTACATGGTGCTAGAGATTCGAACCACCTAACTGTCGACTTTTCTGGTCAATAAGCTCAGCGTCTTAGCCACTGAGCCACCATGTCTTAAAGCACTTGAAAATAATTGTGAAATCTACAACCAAAATAACTACATTTTTCTAACTTCCAAAGATCCTGGGGCTATTTCCTTGTTTATATAGCATCTAAGATCTCATAAGTACAACTAAATAGTACAAGTAATATTTTTCCCTTACTGGGTATATAGTCACTTCCAAAATAATATATTATGTCAACAATTAGTTGGAAAATCACCAACTATAGAGTTATTAATTTGGGGCACACTTTCTATAAGATTTTGTATAAGATTATACAATTTATAAATTGTATTCGGAGTTGATAAACGTCTTTTGCAAAGTTTTGTATAACATTCTCCTAATGCAACCAGCATCAATGACTAGTCAAAGTGGTTGCATTTATAATTTCATCCAGCTGAATGATCTATAGCCATATTTTTGGAGCGTGTCATTTTTGCTAGGTGTTTATAAAGAAGGAAGGACCAACATTGGAACTTTTGTCCAAAATGAAGTTGTCTCATTTGGTTGATTTCAATTAACTTCTCTGAAACATTATTGACCTCGTGGGCTTTGTACTCTCTTAGGTAAAAGGCAGGATGCCAGTCTAATCCGCTCAGCTCTAGAATAGTTTAAGAAACATCCTGAGGGCACACATCCTGTGACTCAGTTTAAAATCTTATGATCAGGAGAATATCACTTGGTGTGTTGGATGCAAAACACTTAAGACGTTGACCTTTCCTACAATTCAGAGACTTTGGGGTGAGTAGAGTAGAGCAGATGTTACTAAGTAACTTTGTGGACTTGTGAATGTATACTTAAAAAAACAAAATAAGTCAAATAAAATAGGTGCCACAAAGCCTACTCTCTTATACATATATGCAAGCACAATCCCCTTTTTTTAAAAAAAAAGAGCTTGAAAGCTTATCAGTTGTAAAGAGTACAAACACTCTCAATCCCATTTTGAAAGAAATCTGTGCATGTTTCTGAACATATTTTGAATAACTTTAACATCTTATATATGATTTGGACCTAAGTTAGACAACTTCCCTTTCCCAGCTTGTCCTTCCAGCTGCTATGATAAGATCACAATGCGATAAGATCACATTGGCTGATCCTTCATTTACAACTCATCCAGAAGAGCTCCAATGTTACTTTCTTTTCTGATGGTCTTCCTTTCAAAAATGTAAGAGTGCTTGCTTTCTCTTGGTTTCCCTTTTAATGTTTGGGCTTGTTATTTGGCTTTTGTTGATTATTAAACTGTTAATTGGATTCTAATTATACATTACCAATATTTTAGGAAGTTTTAAGTTGTCTTGAGAAAGTCCTTCCATATTTCAGGCAGTCAACAAAAACTTAATTCAAATTCCAATTTAAAGAATATTGCGACTCAGGTGGACAATCCATTCAGTTAAGTATCTGGTATGAAAATGGCTTCAGCCTTATTAGAAACTTTTCCACTGTATCACAGCAACTATTAATTGTAATAACTACTCCCAATTTTTTTGTCACTGAAGAAATCATAATGTCAGATGTTCCCTTCATGACCTAATCTTTTGCTCTATTCAAAGTATCAGAATCTTCACTTCAGCAAGGAGTCATTATTTTGTTTCATTTAGAGGCTTAAAATGACATTTATTCCTGAGGCTGACATTTTGCTATTCTTTTTTTAAAAATTAAAGATAGGAAATTTGGGAAAGAAAGATGCTAGCAAAGAGTTATGGGTGTTGCAATTCAGACGATAGAGTGAAGAAAACTTCAAAGGATAGAGTCACTGCTTTGGGGTGCAGTGGAGAAAACAAAACAAAATACTGGATTTAAGTAATTCTTTGTCAGTGAAATAGCTATTAATGAATCGATCTGTTTTGCTGAATGTTTTGAACTAAATACTAAACAAGATATAATACATAGAATTGTATTGATTGACTATGCACCATCCAGATGTTTTTACACTAGTAATCATATATTGTCCATTATGATCTGTCTCTAATTTGATTTTTCAGGTTTTCCAAGATTGTACCTATTGCCACTGCAACTGAGTCCACCTACCTTGCTTCTGGTCATCTACTTCTTCTCTCCCCCCCCCCCCCTTACATTTCTTCTAAATCTCCCACATCACTTCCTCCCATATTTGTGAATATAAATCATCATTCACAATCTTGTCTTTGTCCACAATCTCCCATTCTTGCAACCCTACAATGTATCCACATGAAATTGACTATGGGTTTTGCCATATTCAATATTCATGCATCCTTCTGATCTACCCATCTAATATCTATGTCATTTTTAAAATAGTGTTTTCTGGGCATTTTCTAATTCAACCAAAGAATGAGCAGGTATCTGTTTTGTGTTTCAGCAGCTTTTAGTACGGATTGCCCTTTGGAGTCTGTGTAATGATTTACTCATCCATTCATGTAGTCATCTATTCACTCATTTTGGAACACGTGTGGCCTAGATTCTCTGTGACCTTAGGGTAAAATGATCCAAAGAATTTGTGCAGCTCTTGTGACATTTTTGGGGATAATTGCATTTGGGTTTTTTTCTCCTTCCCTCCCAGCCATTTTTCATTACCCCCTTGGATAAGAAATTCTTAATACAGTTATTTACTATTTACTGATTTTTCAGTTGGCCTATTCTGTTTTAGGGAAGTTAATTGCATGCTGAAGAAAACAGAACAGAGCAGATCAATTAATCAGTGGAACAGCTTTCCTTCAGAAATTGTGATTGCTCCACCACTGTAGATTTTAAAAAAGAGATTCATTTGTCTAGAATAGTATAAGGTCTCCTGCTTAGGCAGGGGGATGGACTAGAAAACATTTAAGGTTCCTTCCAACTTTGTTATTCTGTATTATTCATGTACACTTTTATCTATTAGCATTTAGCAAGTTATGGCTGGTGACCAATTTTGACCCACATAATTCTCAGTGTCACCACTACTTAGTATTGTTTCTCTATATTATTTTTCCCCACCTTATTTTTTCTTTTATTTGTAGACCTTTTCAAGCTTGGATTGTTTGAATTGGAATAACTGCAGTTGTAGACTCTGGAAAGAATGCTTATTAGGGGGCTGGAGACTAAGACATATGAAGAATGATTGCAGGAATTGAGTATGTCTATTCTTGTGAGAAGGACTTGAGATGATATTATAGCAGAGTTCCAGTATTTGAGGGTCTATCACAAAGATGAATGGAGCAAACTATTTTGCAAAGAACCAGAAGGCAAGACAAGAACCAATGGATGGAAATTAATCAAGGAGAGAAGCAACCTAGAACTAAGGAGAAATTTCCTAACAGTGAGAACAATCAATCAATGAAATGCCTTGTCTTCAGAAGTTGTGGATGCCATATCGCTGGGGGACTTTAAGGGAGAGACTGGTCAGCCACTTGTCTGAAATGATATAGGGTCTCTTGCTTGTGCAGGAAGTTGGAATAGATGATCTCTAAAGTCCCTTCCAACTCTGTTATTCTATGTTTTAAGGATGAAATAAAAGATATGTCTTTTAAAATCAGGTATTAAAGGCAAGCGTCTTCAGTGTTGATAATATTGATAAGATAAATCTGTGGCAGTTTAGAGGAAAGCATTGTGAATCAGGAAAACTGGCAGCAATGATGAGTGACAGGAAATCCTTAAACATAATAAAAAAGAGTTGTCTAATGACCCATTTCAGACAAAGAAATGGAAACCTATGGAGGTTCACATTCATTTTAAGGTGTCCAAGTTTGAATATAGTGTTTCATATCTTCAGTTGACACAGATCTTCCCATGACATGATCTGTGATATTTCAGCAATGCTGATAGGGATATTATTTATTTTTATTCATCAAATTTATATGCCACTCATCTCACATGATGGGAGAGATGAGTGGCATATAAATTTGACAAATAAAAATGGCGTATCTCTGTGTGGTGTGCAGTAAAACTAAAACATCCTACAAAGCCAGTTATAATACTAAATGTAGATAATACAAGAAGATGACAGGGAAAATAGAAGATTTCTATCGTAAAGACAATGTATGGGTTCCTTCTTAATGGGGATCCCAAACTTGCTGAAACAAAAGAGCATGTTTAAGGGCTTTTTGGAAAGTTATATGAGTTGAGGATAACCTCATCTTGAATGGGATGTTGTTCCAGAGGGCTGATGCTACAGTTGTAATTCCTTTGTAGGCAGGATCCATAATATGGCTCTTCTGCTGGACATGATGGGATAAGTAGATGTAATTAGAATGAGGCAGTCTCTCAGATGACACAATCAGGAGATAAGAATCTGCTCTGTTTTATTAGTCACTTTAAGCTGGTTGAGCCCCAGTCCCTCTCTTCTGTTCATCAGTACTGGGTTTGAGGGATAACCCGGCTGAGACAAGGGCCAGACCGGGGGTTGGGTGCGACCTGGGAGCGGGGTTGGTTGGATCGAGGATAGGGGCTTCTTTTGGGGGAGAGAAGGGGATGGTTATTAGCACAGTTAGTGGGAGAGGCAGGTTGCACCCAACCCCTGGTCTGGCCCTTGTCTCAGCCGGGTTATCCCTCAAACCCAGTCTGGTTTCCCTCCCTAACCCCACTAAAGATTTAGAAATAAAAGAATACAAGCAGGAATAACTTCTTGCGCTCTTCCCTTGACTGTGCCACCTCTTGGGATCCCAGTGGGATCCGTCATCAAGGAATGCCATCAAAAGGCCGGAGGGCCATCTCAGGGATAGGGAAACTCCCCTGAGGGCCCATAATTCTGCTGAAGTGTAAAAAATTCATCCTGTCCTCTGACAACCAGCTGGTCATGGTCTCGACATCCCACATCAGAAATAGGGATGGGAAGGCCCAGACAATTGGGGCTAGCTCACCCAGGCCCCATTATCTGATGATGGTACTTGTAGTCTCTGTCCTCGTCGATGCCGGCATCGTCGGTATCGGCGGGGACAGGATTGGCGTAAGTCTGGCCCTGGCACTGTCACCGGAGCCAATGAAACCAAAGCCCTTGTCGTCGAGATTATCATTGTCCTCTGACCAGATGATCCCCTCACCGAATTTGACGATGCAGGGTCAGGCCTCCACCGATGACGTCGACGCCACCGGTGAAACATTCGAGCCACCCCCATCTCCATCGTCCTCGGGAGGGCAATCCAGTCGGGGCTGCTGCCGCCACAGCCATCGGAGTCCACGTCCCCGGAGCAGTCACCACCAGGCCATACCTCCGTTCTTGCCACTTGGGATGATATGACCACCAAGTTTTCCATAACATTCTTGGGGCCAGTGTCGCCACTTGGGGCTATTGCCGGGGCCCTCCAGGCCTGGGGTCCCATTCCCGAGATTGATAATTCCAAAACGCCGGGCAGTGCAGCCATTGTCGATCCTGGCCAACACCACCTTCGCCATCGCTGCCCGGGTCCAAAGCCAAACTGCGGGTCCAGTTGTGGCCAGAACCGACCCTCCTGACTACCACCAAATTGCCACTTCCAGTCAGAATAATTGAAGCTGGAAATACCAGCCCCTGGTCGGGTCGCGCCATCACCATCACCACCGGCATTACCGCCAGTGGTGCCGGGGCACCAAACTAAACCATCGGACCACAGGGAACTGAGGTGAGGTGGAGGCAGAGGAGGAGGAGGATAGGGCTGCTGAAAATCCAGGCCGAAATGAACACCTCAGGGCCAACTTCAACTACAAATGAGGCGTGACAGGGAGTCGCAAAAAGGAACGCCTTCATTCCCGCCCGCCGCCCTGGCTGCCTACGTGGCCATCCAGGCAACCCCACCGACCGTTCCTGCATCCTTACGGTCGGGCCAGCCTTCCCCAGGGGTCCAGCCAGTCTCACCTTGCCAGGCCCCCGGGGAGGGTGAAAGCCCAACCTAGAACGCGGAACGGCCGATAGAGCTTGTCTCTTCGCGTCCGGCCGCCATCTTGCACATGCACAAGATTGCAAGATAGTATGGAAATCTACCAGTTTGGCAAAAGGCGCAAAGGTTTTTATGATTCAGGAATATCCTGAATACAAAAGGGTCCAGCAGTCAGTTAGAAAGGCTGGGTGCAGTCTGAAACTGGTCAGCCTCCGAGTAAATATTGTTCTTCCATGTCTGCCTCCCAACAGAAAGGAGAAAAGAGAAGGCAAATGAAGTAAAAGAGTTAAATTTTGAAAGTGTGTGCTCTCCATTTCACCAAATTTATCAGGGTAAGTAATGGCTCAGTTCATACCAGCTTCTCCATTTCTCTTAGATTGTCTTGCCAATCTTCCCATCTTACTCACCTGGCATCAGGAGGTGGCATCAGGGGTGTCTGGAGAAGAATCTACTCCCAACATCTTCCAGTCCCAATGCAGCTGACAGATGGGATGCCTTCCAACTTTGCCTTTCAACTCCCTCGGTCACCTGGAAATTGTTTTTTTTATCTAGGATCCTTTGAGACGTATCCCTGTTCTAGAATAGTGCCATTCTAGAATAGCACTAAACTTATATCAAAAGTAAATACACACAGAGAAAATCCTTGTGTGAAATCAAATTTTGACAGACAGACAAACCCAATGGTCTAAATATCAAAATTCTGGCAGCTGACTCACATGAAAGAATATTTTTCGGCATTTATAGGAATAAAAGAAACAGGATTATAGGAATTTTAATAGCCAATTTTCTCCCTCCCAATACATTTCAGGTGGAAACTCTCAGTTTCTTTCTAAAGTTACTTTTTAATGAAGCTACGAGGAGGCAGTTCTTTCACACACACACACACACACACACACACACACACACACTCACTCATACACACACACTCACTCACTCACACACACACACACACACAAACAGAGGAATTGGTAAAGGTAAAAGCTTACCTTGCACATATGTATTAGTCATTCCCAACTCTAGGGGGCAGTGCTCATCTCTGTTTCAAAGCTGAAGAGCCAGCCCTATCCGAAGACATCTCCATGGTCATGTGGCCGGCATGACTAAACGCCGAAGGCGCACGGAACCCTGTTTGTTAACTTCCCACCAAAGTGGTCCCTATTTTTCTACTTGCATTTTTTTTTACATGCTTTCACACTGCTAGATTGGCAGAAGCTGGGACAAGTAATGGGAGCTCACCCTGTTATGCAGCACTAGGGATTCAAACTACTGAACTGCTGACCTTTCGATTGACAAGCTCAGCGTCTTAGCCACTGAGCCATCGCGTCCCGGTGAGGAATTGGTAGATGGTACCAAAATCATCTCCTGAATCAGTCAGAGAGCTGTCAATTACAGCTGTCAAAACTGACCTCTCCAAAACTCCAACTCATTTATTGTTAAGGACAGCGATTGTAGATGTCTTTCCTAGCATTTGGAGATGTTTGGTGGAAGCACAAATGAAACCAGGAGAGTTCACCAATTGTTCTCTTTAACTTCTCTTACATTATCATTGTCAGAAGAGCAGCCCTCCCTGATCTCATGATGAAGACTGAGGACTCGTTCATTTTAGAGCTTATTGTTCCAATAGTAGAAATATAGGAAAGCATAATGTAGCATTAAGCACTAAATGAAAAATGGATGCAAAAGTTCGCATGTGGCCTCTGGTCTCAGATTTGCTGAACTTGTGGTTGCTGCTAGAGTCCCACCCTCAGAGAAGCATCTGACTTGACACCCTGTGATCTTGATTTCTTTCTCCAGTCTGTCCTGTTTAAGGAAGGGTCTTGCCTGTTGTCTCATCTAAAAGGAAGCAGACATGTAGGTCTCCTCTATGTCTCATGTTGCGAGCATCCTAGACATTTCTTTTGCTAGCCTGATTATCACCAATCACAAGTTGTCAATTCACGCAGAGATTGCAGCAATTAGAACTTGCCCTTTTGCCTCCAGCCACTGCTTCTCCCTGGCCAAGTTCAGTTTGGAAAGGGATGGGGGGTGGGGGAGAGACAGAGACCTGCTTTGCTGCTTACAGTAGAAAACTTGCAAAACTGTACTGGCAACCAGCCAGAACCGGCTGGTTGTAGTGCAAAGTGCAGCTGTCTTGCTGCTTATAAAAGAGAAATGACAAGCGCCCCAGTGGCAAATGTTTCAAAACAGCTGTTGTGTTTGCTGGGATGGCTCGTGCTCTAGGTCACCCTGCCACTACAAATTCAAAGCCTTCCAGCTGCCAGTGCAACTGTGTGGCTCTTAGTTTTGTCATCAAGGATAAGGTTGGATGTGCAGCTCACCTGACACACCTCCCTCCCAATTTCACTTTCTTTATGACATGGACAAGCTCCTGCCTTTCAAAACGTCCTGCTCCCATGTTAGAAGCCAGGGTGTTTGGTAGGCAGGAAAGTGCATTCTCCCAATCTATGTTACACACTCCCCGATGGGTCGGCTACCACTTTGCAGGATTTAGGAAGGTGATGGGATATAGTACATCTCTATATAGTATTACATAGATTATTACATATTATATATTAGGTAGTACTATATTTATTTATTTTATTTATTTTGTCAAACAATTATTAGATAACAGGTATAAGTATAAACATGGTTATAAATACATAAAATGGATACCAATAAGAAAAGCAAAAGAAACAATAGGACAGGGACAGTAGGCACATTTTGATGCGCTTATGCTTATACTATATATAGCACTACCCTCCAAAAAGATCTTGACTATGTATCAGAATGGTCAATCAAATGGCAACTTCAAATCTCAATAAATAAATGCTCTGACTTACATATTGGCAGAAAAAAACAGAAAATAAAATACAAGCTAATAGTCAAGGCCTTGTTGAGGATCCAAACTCTGTCAAGGACCTTGGAGTACACATCTCAAATGATCTAAGTGCTAGAGCCCACTGTAACTACATAGCCAAGAAGGCATTAAGAGTTGTTAACCTAATTCTGCGTAGCTTTTTCTCCGGTAATATCACTCTACTAACTAGAGCATATGAAACATTTGCTAGACCAATACTCGAATACAGCTCATCAGTCTGGAACCCATATTATGTATCTGATATTAACACAGTTGAAAAAGTCCAGAAATATTTCACAAGAAGAGTTCTCTGCTCCTCTATTTGTTGCAGAATACCTTATGCCACCAGACTCAAAATTCTAGACCTAGAAAACCTAGAACTACACCGCCTTCGGTCCGATCTAAGTATAGTACATAAAATCATACATTGCAATATCCTACCTGTCAATAAATACTTCAGCTTCAACCATAACAACACAAGAGCAAACAATAGATACAAACTCAAGGTTAATCGCACCAAACTTGATTGCAGGAAATACGACTTCAGCAACAGAGTGGTCAATGTCTGGAATACTCTACCTGACTCTGTGGTTTCTTCCCCAAACCCCAAAAACTTTAACCTTAGACTGTCTACTATTGATCTCACCCCTTTCCTAAGAGGTCTGTAGAGGGCGTGCATAAGCGCACCAATCGTGCCTACCGTCCCTGTCCTATTGTTTTTTATTTTTCTTATAAGTATCTATCTCATGTATTCAAAACTATATTTATTCTTATACCTGTATCTTGTAAGCGATTGACAAATCAAATAAATACTAAATACTAAAAATCTCGTTCACCAAGTTTTTTAATTCTTATACTGGCAGATTGAAATGTTGCCTTTTTTTTTTTAATTGCACTGACTTTCTCATGTTTTACACATTGCATTGCTTGCTGCAAGCTGCAATGGGTAAGCAGAAGGCATAGATTCAGTCATAAATGAATATTTGCAACCTCCTAGGCTGTAGTCTTTGTAAGCTATATAACTCCCCGTCATCCAGAAACTGGAGTGTCTTTGAAGAATTTCTACCCACTGCTCGGTGTTCAAGACAGTTACAGTTACACAAACAAACAAACACACACACACACACACACACCTCTAGTTTGAGATTTGTCTTTTCCAAGATCATGCTTTTTGGCAAGGCAAATTATAATATAGACTTTGGCAGCCATGACTAAAGACGTTCTTAATCACATTTGGACAGAAATGACATATCTATGAGGTTTTTTTTATACTTTATGCAAATCATTCTGAAGTCTAGACAAACTATTCAGACTGTCTCTTTGTTTTTGACCTTGGTAATTAAGAGTTATCATGAGCCCCTTTAATAAAGCTCTACTGGAATTGGTTATAAATTAAATTTGAGTATGAGTCCAAGTTAATTAAATGCACAATAAGAACAGCATTGTTGAAGCTCCTTAAATGTAAAGGTATTCTGTCTCCTTTAACCACTAAGCCTCTCATTACATCCATGTTATATATATTTATTATGTATTAAATAAAGTGAAAGATAATTATGGTGAACTCTTCTGAATGAATGGCTCTCTGTGCAAGTTATGGCACTTAAATATACCAATACTTTCATGGAAAAGAAACTTTTTAAAAAAACAAAGCATCCCCTAAATAGAATTGTTTAGATGCTAGAGGAAAGAAAAAAACTTTTAAAATTAGCTAAGTATTTTCCTGGCTTCAGAAAATTCAGAAACTGTCCTCAAGGTTAGCAAAGATATTTAAGGATATGTCTGCAAAATGTTAGAAATACCATCAGATACCTGGTTCGTACTATCATATTTGGTAGACATGCCAAAAAGTGAAAAAATATTGGATAAAAATACATACATAGCTGGAAAAATGATAAAACAGCATATTGATTTGAAATCAGAGATATTCTTGTTTGGCATTTTACCGATAAGTATAATAAAGAATAGAATAGAATACTTTATTGGCCAAGTTTGATTGGATACATAAGGAATTACTCTCAGTATACATAAAGAAAAGATACATTTGTTAAGAATCAAGAACCATAACGTACAACACTTAATGATAGTCTTAGGCTACAATCAACAATCAAATCATACTAGGAAACAGTCAATATAAATTGTAAGGATACAAGAGACAAAGTTACAGTCCTACAATCACAAGTGGGAGGGGATGGGTGATAAGGAGTGATGAGAAGATTAGTAATAGTAGTGCAGATTTTGTAATAGTTGAACAGTGTTGAGGGAATTATTTGTTTAGCAGAGTGATGGCTTTCGGGGAAAAAACTGTTCTTGTGTTTAGCTGTTCTGATATGCAGTGCTCTATAGCATCGTTTTGAGGGAAGGAGTTGAAACAGTTTATTTCCAGGATGTGAGGAGTCTGTAAATATTTTCACGTGTACTGGCTGCAGCTAGAATTGTATTTCCACAACAGTGAAAAAGTGAAGGGATCCCAATGGATGAAAATGTGATTTAAAAATAATACTAGAATGTGCAGAAATAGATAGGATAGGCTAACACTTATAATTAAGAAAAAGAAAAAAGCTGAATATTTTTTGACCTGGGGCTTATTTTATCAATGTTTAGCTGACAAAAACAGGAGCTAGAAACAGGGAAATATATGGAAAGGATCAGAGATATAAGGAAGGTATGTTAAATTGGTTAAGCAAACATTATTATTGTTGTTGTTGTTGCTATTATTATTATTATTATTATTATTATCAATGCTAATGTAATAAATACTGTTGTAAATTATTTCCTAAAACTATTTGTACCCAGACAGCACACTGTTTAACTAAAACTGGAATTTTTATACATTATAAAATAAAATAAAAACTTGAAACAGAAAACTTGGAAACGATCAACTGACAAACAATATTGGTGAATCTTTCAGTTATTTTTTTTTTTCTTAAATGGGAATATCTGCAAAAGCTTTAGTCTTGGATGATCATTTACGACAAAACTGCATTGGGATCCAGTGTCATATCACACATTTTTCCATAAAATTTAGCAACCCATTAGAATTGAGGTGACAGAATGTGCTTTTCTGACTCTGACCTTTGGATAACGCTTTGGTCTGCTTGATGAAGAAAAAAAATGTCAGTCGAAGCTAACCATAAGGTTTTGCATTACTTATCCTTGAGGGTACTGGCAAGTTTATGATTAATATATGCATGTTAATATCAAGTCAGGCAGTTGTTTGTTAACAATTATTCATGGTGACTGAACATTTTGTTGCTGTTCTAATGTACATAAGGGGCAGTGTCAGATTACGTACCTCTGATTATTTTGTTTCCAATGATATTGTATGTCACGTCAAGCATAATGTAGCATGGGACAAGGCATTGTTAGTGAAAAGTGATGGGAAAATTAATTGAACAAGAAATTTAAGCAATAAAAGCCTTGAGCTGTAGTAGGAGGTTAAAGTAGCAATGCTACTTATGGCATTTGCTACTTTAACCCCCTGCAACCACTCAAAGGCACTGAGCTTTTCAAAAGACAGTACACATTCCTAAGTGTTCAATAAAGCCAAATGCCAAGCTTTCAATAGAGGTAACCCTTGCTTAACAACACTAATTAGGACCAGAATTACTGTTGCTAAGTGATGAGGTCATAAAGTGCAATATCATGTGACTGCATCACTTAGCAGTAGCAATTATGGCAGTCTCTTGCTTATCATCATTAAGCAAATCACTGAGAGTCTTTAAGCGAGGACTTCATGTCACCGCAATTTTTTATTTCTTACCTGCTTCCTATTGATTTTGCTTGGGAGAAACCAGCAGGGAACATGACAGATTCCTGTCACCATAGGAATCTGGGAGGACTCATTGTAAAACTAAGACTACACCTAGAATACAGCATCCTGTTTTGGTAACCACACTATACAAAAGACATTGAGACTCTAGAAAGAGTGCAGAGAAGAACAACCAGGATGATTAGGGCACTGGAGGCTAAAAAAATATAATGAATAGTTGCAGGAACTGGGCTTGGCTAGTCTAGTGAAGAGAAAGACCAGGAAAGGCCATGTTCTAATATTTGAGGGGCTACCACAGAGAGGAGGGGGTCAGGCTGTTTTCCAAAGCACTTGAAGGCCAGATAAGGAATGATGGATAGAAACTGAACAAGGAGGGATTCAACCTGGAAATAAGGAGAAATTTTCTGACAGTGAGAACAATCAACCAACGGAACAGAAGTTGCTTTTGGAAGTTGTGGGAGCTTCACCACTGGAAGCTTTCAAGAAGAGACTGGACTGCCATCTGTCAGAAATGGTGCAGGTAGGGTCTCCTGCTTGGCTGTGGGGTTGGACTAGATGACTTACAAAGTCCCTTCCAACTCTGTTAATCTGTTAAACTACCATACGTTCACAGTGCTGTCTCAAGTTCAAACAGTAGCTGAATCAGTGGTTGTTCACTAAGGACCACCTGTATTCATTTACATTGTTCACACAGGAAACACTTGTTATCTGCTGAAGAAAACATCTACATCAGCTGTGATGATAGAACACGTAGTGGGATGGAATGGAAAGAATTCATTCTCAGAAGATCAAAGAGCTCAAATCAAATTAATTCTTTTCATTGGAATCAAATGCCAACTGTCTTTATATTAGCCACTGATACTGGAGGTCCTGGCTCATTCATTTTTCTAGAATTCCTTTTGCACGCCATATATTTGTGAAGCAGGACTGAGAAAGGACTTCCAAGGCCATTCAAGACAACTACGAGTGAATTAATAAAATGAGATAGTTACATTTTGGCAATTATGTACATTCCTGATGAAAAACATGTAGGATTAGTCTAGATTATACTAATATACCCATTCTATTCACACAATACCCAGTACTGAAAAATAGGGGGCCTTCCTGAATAATTTTCGATAGTGCGTGTGCAATTGAGCTTTATCTGAATGGTGATCCTGCATTCCTGTTACAGTGGAGCAGAACCAAGCTCTAAGGCAGAGTTTCTAAACGTGGTGAACTTCAAGGTACGAGGACTTCAATTCCCAACCTGTTCATCTAGGGCAGGGGTGTCAAACTTGATTTCATTGAGGGCTGCATCAGGGTTGTGTTTGACCTTGGGGGGGCCAGGGTGGATGTGGCCAGTTCAATGTCACTTGTATAGGGGGCACCTGTGGTAGCCTGAACACTGCCAACGAAAATGGGCTCCCATGCTCCATTTTTGTCAGCAACAGCCTCCTCCAATCCTCTGCCAGTGAAAACGGAGTTTGGAAGGGCTGCATGTAGCCCTTGCAAAGTCCATTTTTGGTTGCGATGGCCTCCTGAAACTCTCTGCCAGTGAAAATGGAGCTCGGGAGGGGCCATGCGCAGTCCACCCGAACTCCATTTTCACTGGTAGAGGCATTGCGGGTAGGTCCTTCGTTGTTTCCAGGACAGCCCCATGCGCTAGATTTAAGTACCCCATAGGCCGGATTTGGCCTGAGGGCCTTGAGTTTGTCACCACTGATCTAGGGTCATGCAAGCTGTGGAATCCGAGGGTTTGAAGTCCACACATCTGGAAATGGCAAGGCTGGGAAATGCTACCCTGTTACAACACACACTAACATATGTATCCGTAGACCTGACCTCTAACCCTATTTTACCATTCTCTGCTAAGGGTGGAGTAGGACCACTATAAAACAGTGCCTCCAATTCCCCAAACCCCACAGATTGTCCTAAACCATCCTATGGTTGATTATATTGAAAGTTACCAAGAGATCTAAAAAACTCAGGAGAGCGATCTTCATTTAGCCCCTTTAGAAATCATCTACCATGGCAATTAATGATGTTTTTGCCTCGTGCCCAGGTCTGAATCCTGATATCCATGTAATCTAATTTTTCTAAGTCACTCCTCAGCAGTCAACTGCATACCAGGGGTGGGATTCTACAGATTCGCACCTATTCACTAGAACTGGTTGTTAACATTCTAAGCAGTTCAGACAACCGGTTGTTAGAAGAAATTACTGGCCTAATTCTGTAAGGAAGGCAGAAAGGAAACATTCTGGTGTTGCTTACAGAAACTGCCTCTCTGTTAACCCTTATTACATTCTTGGCAGGACTAGACTTCTTGTCTCAGGAACTTCTCTGGAGTTTTTTTCCCCCTCCTTTGCTGGTACTTTGCTTGTGTGGAGTGACCATTCAAAGTTACAATGGCACTGAAAAAAGTGACTTATGACTGTTTTTCACACTTACGACTGTTGCAGCATCCCCACAGTCTTGAGAGGCCAGGCGAGGAAATACGTGCCTCGATGTGAGTGATATTGAGTTGGCCATACCCAACCAATTACGTGACCACCACCTAAGCCATGCCCACAGAACCAGTTGTTAAAAAATTTGAATCCCACCCCTGCTGCATACTATTTATAGATAGAGATTAACAGTGTTGGAAGGGACCTTGTAGGTCATCTAGTACAACCCCCCCATCCAAGCAGACCCTAGACCATTTCTGACAGATGGCAGTTCAGTCTCTCCTTGAAAGCTTCCAGAATTTTTGAAAGCAACCTCTGTTCATTGGTTGATTGCTCTCATGGCCAGAAAATTTATCCTTATTTCCAGGTTGAATCCCCCCTTGTTCTATTTCCATCCATTGTTCCTTGTCTGGCCTTCAGGTGCTTTGGAGTTTCATCAACTTTTCCCCAAAAGTGGAGATTTGGGACTGGGTGATATTGTTCCATATAACTGGATTAAAGGAGGGAGAGAAAAGGAAGCAAACCAGCCACATCCAGCTAATCCAACACCAAGAACAAACCAGAAAGGACATGGATCTAATCCATGGATGGTAGCATCTTATTTACTTTATCTGACTCAACTTCATCCAATTCAAAAGATAGCAAAACACTACCCATAGTTTGGTAATAATTACTATATGGATTGCAAAAGCAAGCCCACAGGGTCTATTAAAGTTAGTATTAACATTCCAGAGTGCTTTTACAAATGGGCAAAAACAGTCTTAATTTCCACTTTCCACACAAATAGCGAAACTGGTTTAACAACTCTGACTCTCCAAACTATGTAATGCACACCAATTATACCATATTATTCCCAGTACTATTGTTTTCCTGTTCTACATACAGGTAGTATGTACAACCACAATTGATATCAGAATTTCCAGTTGCCAAACACCCAAATTTTGATCTCATGATTGTGTGTCTACTGCAACAGTTGTGTTAGCACTGTTTGTAACTCACTTTTTTCAGTGCCATTGTGACTTCAAATGTTGGCTAAATGAATGATTCTATGTCTCATTGAAAAAGTAACAGAGATACAAATTTCATTACAGTGACACAAACCTAGACTACTATTATTGCATTGATGCATTGAAGACCCTAGGAATTTTTTCATGATTAAAAGCTATGCTTAGGGATGTTAGAAGACAATTGATGACATAGTGCCACCTATTTTCCTAAGCAGAATCCTAACAACCACTGAATATTCTAATAATCTGGAAAAATACGGTTAGAGATGTAGTTTGGAGTTTATGCAGTGAATTGTTTATAATTTTTGAATTATTAGGTATTAAGGTGTTATTTTAGATCTTCCAATGGGAAAAATTGTGAGATCTAAATATTGAATGGAGCTCAACAGCAGTGAGTACCTAATCAACTCTCACTGATCTAAAATAAAACACCCAGATCAACCAAAAAAAAAAAACCCCAAAGGATCTGAATAAGGACGTGATTAATCTTTGGACATGAGACAACCATGAAATCCAAGGTTGCAGATTACACAAAAAATTCTGGAACAAGATAGTGGCAAATGGCTTCCATATTGTTGGGGAAACACCTGATTACTTCTGAGGATGGCTGTTAAAAAAAGGAAAGATGATTTAATGCCAGCTACTGAAAAGGGACAAGTGTTCTCACCAAGGCTTCCGAGACTGTAATTACGCACACGCTTATTTTAAAAACAAGTCTTATTTTATTGCAACGCTGGGAATTATTTTCATTCCCAGCCGGTAATGAATCTCAAACAGTCCCTCAAGATAAGCACCCACTTTTCATTCCTGTGAAGTGCTGCCAATAACAGAAGTGTCAAATAAACTAGAACAAAAACCAACCAAAGTACAGAGCTTCCAGAATGAATCTGAACCGAACAAACGACTTTGCTTCCTGCAAAGGTTTTGTCATCTTTGCCTGTCCTTTATACCTGATGGGAAGAGCAATCGCCTCCCAGCCTTACTCCCGAATCACCCCTTTTGTTTCAGTTGCTCTCTCCTTCTAGCAGCTATGTGCACATGCATACTGGGAACAGGCTCCCCTGAATCTTCTGCCTTTCTGCTGCCAGACTCCAAAGGCTCCGGAGGCAGCACCCCACTCCCAGATTGTCCTGGCCCCATCTCTGCATCAGACACAGGACCCTCATCCGAGTCTTGTCCAGACTTCCGGACTGATCCCCTTTCTTCCCCATTGTCCAATTCCACTGCTGTCTGCACAGGTTGCCGGCAAACTACAACACTAAGAATAGTGCTGAAAATAATTTGACTAATCAGTTGCTTCTTTCAAGCTGCCATTATACAGTGATATGTCTTCAGAAGTGCACAGGTAGTCCTCATGCTTACAACCACATTTGAGACCAGACTTTTGAGTGTCGAATGAAGTGGTTGTTTTGTTAAATGACTCACCCGGGTTTTATAAACCTTTTTGGCCAAGACGGTTGAGCGAATCACTGTTGTTAAATGAATCAAATAGTCCTTCAGCAAATCTGGCTTCCCCCACTGTTTTTGCTTGTCAGAAGCTGGCTGGGAAAGTTGCAAATTCTGATCTGCAACCATCCTAAACACATGCTGATTGCTAAGCACTTGAATTTTGATCATGTAACCATGGGAGTGTTATGATGGTTGTACACCTGAGTGCCAGTTGTAAGTCACTTTTTTCAGGATCATTGTAACTTCAAATGGTTGCTAAACAAATGATTGTAAGCAGTGGTGGGAATCAAAAACTTTTACTACTGGTTCTGTGGGCGTGGCTTGGTGGGTGTGGCCATGTGACTGGGTGGGCAAGGCTTTTCTTTTTTGCAGCTCCCACCCATTTTGGAGAGCTTCTTAGCCACAGAGGAGCCACTGGGGATGCGTTTTTGCTCCCCTAAGGCTCCTCTGGGGCTCTGGAAGAAAAGGAACAGAGCATGGGAGGGGCATGCAGCACCCCTCCAAGTTCCGTTTGGGAGCTTTCTAGCCTCAAAAGAGCCTCTGGGGGGGGCATTTTTGCTCCCCTAAGGCTCTTCCGGGGCTCTGGAAGGCAAAAAATGGAGGGGGGGGGACTGAGCTCCTCCCTCCATTTTTTGCCTTCCTGGGCCTCAGCAAGGGGAATCCCAGCACAGCTGATCTTATCTGCAGCTGATTGTCGGGAGGGGAAAAAAAGAAAGAAATACCTTAGGCCAATGTCAGACAAGCAGGCGGGGTGAGTGAGCATCGGGCGGGAGGGCGACCGGGTGGGTGGGGGGCATTGCCAGCCAGAATTTACTACCGGTTTGGCGACCGACGCCAAATTCTTGCTACCAGTTCGCCTGATCTGGTGCGAACCAGCTGAATACTACCACTGATTGTAAGTTGAGGGCTTACCTGCATATGTTGCATTAGTTAAATTCAGGAGGAGTGGTGGGTGGGAAAGTTGAAGCCTTCTCCACCAGAAGCACATCAACATGTGCTTTAGACTTTAAAAAAATGAGGTCCCTCCCCCTCTCCTTCCTATGGATAGTGGCTTTCCTACATCTAAAATGACAAAGGTCTATGGAGATTCTCAGTCATCCAGGTCATGTTTGGCCCAAAGGTACCTTTTTTTTTTTTTCAAGAGGCAACTGGACTTTCTGCTTTTTCTTTGAAGATGTTTCGCTTCTCATCCAAGAAGATAACTGAAAAAACTTCTTTAGCTCTGAAAAACTGTCCAGCTGCTTCTTGAAAAAAAGGCATCTTTGACAGAGGTGGTATTCAGCAGGTTCTGACCAGTTCTGAAGAACCAGTAGCGGAAATTTTGAGTAGTTCAGAGAATCGGCAAATACCACCTCTGACTGGCCTCACCCCATCTATTCTCTGCCTCCTGAATCTCAGCTGATTGTCTGGGTCTTCTTTTGTTGCACAGGAGAATGGAACCGGAAAGCAGGTTAGTGGGGTGGGGCGGGAATGGGGATTTTGCAGTATCCTTCCCCTGCCATGCCCACCAAACTATGCCACACCCATCAAGCCATGCCTACAGAACTGGTAGTAAAAAAAAATGACACTGATCTTTTGGAATAGAAGGAAAAACTCACCTTAGGAATGATCATAGCATGGTCTTATGGTTAAATATAATTTGAGATATTAAACTGTGGCTGCTACACAACAATGGAGAAAGTTTGCTGGGGGAGGAAGATGATATGATTTGCCATACTATCTCCCTCCTTTGAAGTTAAACATTAACTCCTGCTGTCACTATGAAACTCATCAACAGGATAACCCACTCTTTATCCTTTTGCTGGTTTTCAGAGGCTGAGAAAAAATGGGTTGCCTGATTATCATCAGTGACTTCTGCCCACTTGTTTTCGGGAGATGAGGGAAGGACCACACTGCTGTTCTTGACTTCTAGCTCTGCATTCCCCTTGCCCTATATTTTGAAGCTTGTTTCTGTAAAGGAATTAAACATGAACCAATGAACAAGATGAAGAGGTTCTATTCAGCTGAAACATAATTTCCAGGTGTGCATATGTTCTGTGAAAACCCCAATAGAACAAATGATGGCTACCATCTATATAAGGCAATAGGATAATTTATTGACTGATTGATTATGTGCCATCAAGCTGATGTCAATTCTTAATTGTAAAGTTCTATAGTCCAAAACTGGAAGATAAGAAGAAATCTTGGTGTCTGAGCACTTCCATCAAAGATTGCCAGTTCAAAAGTGTTTCTGCATCCCTGCTATTCCATAACGTTGACTGTCTCTGAGAGCTGAATCAATTTAGTTCTGGCTTAGTTGAAGTCCCAGAAAAGCAGTAGGTTATTCTTTAGCTTTTGAAACACTGTGATTCTTTTCCCTTTTGTAAGAATTCCTAGTTTATTATGTCTCCAGTGTCTTGGGCTTCAGATTTTCCAAAGAGAAAGGTCATTTGGTATCCTTTTGGTTGCCCATCATAGAAAAGGTTAGGATTTTTCCTTCCTCCCTTCCTCCCTTCCTCCCTCCCTTCCTCCCTCCCTCCCTCCCTTCCTTCCGGAATTAGTGAGTCTGTCATCTGCACCTCTATAACTGTCTGGTTTGGTTCTGCAACCCAACAGGACAGACACAGACTTCAGAGGATAATTAGGATTGCAGAAAAAACAATTACTACCCACCTGCCTTCAATCAAGGACCTGTATACTGCACGAGTCAAAAAGAGGGCTGTGAAAATATTTACAGACCCCTCACATCCCAGACATAAACTGTTTCAACTCCTTCCCTCAAAGTGACGCTATAGAGCACTGCACACCATAACAACTAGGCACAAGAACATTTTTTCCCCGAAAGCCATCACTCTGCTAAACAAATAATTCCTTCAACACTGTTCAACTATTTAAAACTGTTCAAAGTCTGCACTACTAATCTTTTCATCACTCCTTATCACCCATCCCCTCTCATTTGTGACTGTAAGACTGTAACTTTGTTGCTTGTATCCTTACAATTTTTATTGACTGTTTCCTAGTATTATTTGATTGCTTATTGTATTCTATGATTATCATTAAGTGTCGTATCTTATGATTCTCGACTCCTGATGAATGTATCTTTCTTTTATGTATACTGAGAGTATTTACACCAAAACAAATTCCTTGTGTGTCCAATCACACTTGGCCAATAAAGAATTCTATACTATTTTATTCCATCCCATTCCATTCCATATTTTCTATTCCACTCCACTCCACTCCACTCCACTCCACTCCACTCCACTCCACTCCATTCCATTCCATTCCATTCCATTCCATTCCATATTTTCTATTCCACTCCACTCCACTCCACTCCATTCCATTCCATTCCATTCCATATTTTCTATTCCACTCCACTCCACTCCACTCCACTCCACTCCATTCCATTCCATTCCATTCCATTCCATTCCATTCCATATTTTCTATTCCACTCCACTCCACTCCATTCCATTCCATTCCATTCCATATTTTCTATTCCACTCCACTCCACTCCATTCCACTCCACTCCATTCCATTCCATCCCATTCCATTCCATATTTTCTATTCCACTCCACTCCACTCCACTCCATTCCATTCCATTCCATTCCATTCCATTCCATTCCATTCCATTCTATTCTATTCTATTCTTTCATTCCCCTCCCTCCCTCCCTTCCTCCCTCCGTTCCTCCTCCTTTCCTTCTTCTCTCCCATCCATCCATCCATCCATCCATCCATCCCTCCTAAAAAATCCTACAAAGACTCACCAACCACCCTACCCCAATGCTTGGGATAATAGCCAAATTTGTAATGTCTTTTGGACCATAATCACAGTGTGAGCTCTACAGATCTCTTGGTGGAGACTGTTGCAGAGAGCAGGTGCTGTGACAGAGAAGGCACTTTCAGAGGTCTTGATAGATGACATTGGTTAATTGAGGGCATAGACGTAGAATGCCTTTGTAGGCATAGGATCACAGAAGTAGAAGTTGCATTTAGACCACAGAGTCCAATCACTGGCTCAGTGCAGGAATCCAAATTAGGATTCCTGACAGATGGTTGCTTAGCCTGCACTTCAACAAATCCAGGGAAGGAGACCCAACCAGCTGTCAGGGTAACTGATTTCACTACCGAACTGCTTTTATTGTTAAGAATATATATGCGTATTTACCCAGACATATACACTGACAGACATTTTAGTATTCACTTGCACAATGTCTTTCTGTAACTTAAAATCCATTATTTCACATATTACCCTCTGGACAAAAGAAGAGAGACCTTGATCTTCTGTATGAATTTCCTACTTGAATATTGCTATCATATCCTCCATCAGTCATCTTTTTTCTCAAGGCTAAATATACCCCTTTGATCTCCCTTCACGGGACTTAACTTCTAGGCCTAGAATCACCTCTGTTCTCCTTCTGTGAACCTGGTCCAATATTTTTTTCTTAAAGCGTGGTGCCTAAAACAGATCACCGTTATTGAGATGAAGTCAGGCCACAGCAGAATAAAGTGTAATTATTATTTCCCATGGATTGGAAAATAAGCTTCAATTGATATGGACTCAAAACCCATGTGTCTTTTCTAAAGCCACATCATACTGCTGGTTTATATTTCATTTGCAGAATACCTTTATTTCAAGGTATTTTTCATAAGTAGAAGGAAAGCATTCCCATCTTCTACCACTGCACTTCTTTGTTGCTTTTCCCTTTGTTAAGTTTCATTCAGTTACTTATTTGTTATTTATCTTTAACCTATCAATATCAACATTATTTTGAATCCAGTTTGATATCATCCACTTATTTGACAAATATATTTTCTACCTCTTCATCCAAGCCAGTAGTACAACATTGAAGCAAATACTGAAGAGGGGAAGCCCCAGCACCGTTGTCCAGCAGGAAGGGACAAGGAGAAGAGAGGGAAAAAAATGTATGTTTTGGTGCTATACACAAATCCTACCTTCTTTGCCACTTTTGTAATTGGCTAGTACTAATTTAACTGGGTATAGTAGTTGTAGCAATGGCATAATAATGGCATAATTAATGGCTAACGCTAATTAATTAATGCTAAACCCTTCCTTCTCTGGAGGGAAGCTGACAAAAGACATTTAAGAGTTTCCATTTTCATTTTTTTTCATATTTCATTTTAGCTCAAAGTTGTTCAGATTAATGAAAATCCTGTTCAAATAATATAATACACTGTGGTTAAACTTAAAAGCTGAATAGAATTGTTCAGCTTTCTTATCACAACAGTATTGGAAGAGGAGAAAAGAGGACAGCATGCAAACCTAGGAAATACTAAGCTCTTGTATTTCTTGTAAAACCAAGTCTTAATTTAGACTTGGTTTTAATTTAGTGTCCCCACCAGAGTAGAACTATGAGAATGAGCAATGTGCTTAAAATCTTAACCTCTGTGTCACATCTGAGTTACATAATAACATTATATCCTACTTCTTTTTTAAAAAAAAACAAGCATTACATTTTATCTTATTTTGTGTTGTAAAGATTACTAAGAACATTGAAAAATAAATTAGTAGTATTGGTATTAAAGACCTTACAAATCTTATAGAAATGACAGTGGGAGAAAACACAGCTAGCTGTTGTTTGTGTGCCAGTTGTGTATTGGGTTTTTGCCTACACACAATTTAAACACAGCCAATCCGTATTTTATAGGTATACACAGCTTATACGTTCTTTTTAAGTACTTCCTAAATAGCATTCAAGAGAAGTAAAGCCTTTAGTTAAGGAAACATTCAAAAAGATCATTTTATGCACTTTAGTGGAAGAACATTGCATGTTTGAAGTACAAAGCCATGAAGAGATTAATATTATCAGTGGTTTCTACAAGGAATAATTGCCAGCATCCAACGCTGTTAAGCCCTAAATGGTGCATACAATGTCTCTAGCCTTTCTATTGAAAGCAGTGCTATTTGTATGGATACTGCAGGAAGGAGGGGTTACACATTGGCAGAGAATGTGCTTATTCTACACAATCATTGGGAAAAGGGGGGGGCGGGGAACAGCAATAAAGAGCTGATGTTGGTAATCATTTCTGAAAGTTTGTGCAAAGCAATGGTTGCTTGCTTGAATTGATCAAGTATTAGATCATTTGTATCAGGGCTTGCAGTTTTGATAAAAAAAAACAACAACCCAGGGCATTCTTCTGTGCTTAGTATGGAAAAGATGAAATAGTCACAGACTGTGGTTTGGGTGCAAATGCTTCCTGCGCTCCTTTAAGTTTTTACAAAAGGGCTGCATTTCAGACAGACTTCTCACCAAAATGACTACCAGCAAATCCAAACAAGAATAAGCAGTCCAATAAATGTGAACTTAGAAATAGATCAAGCAGAATTAATTTTGCTGCCTAAATTAGTCCAAGCCAAGAAGTCATGTTCAGCCACTCTTCTCACTTCCTAAGGCTTACTCTAAGCAGTATGGAACATGATGTGCATATATAAGGTCCTGTTTGACCCTTTGTAATTCATCATAGCAAGGGTGAAAGGCCACTATACATGACTGGTATGAGTATAATTGGCTCAGTGAGCTGTTGTAATGTGAGAATTGTTAAAGCAATTGCCTGATGTCACATGAATCTGGACAGAGATATGTCACAGAGTTTATATGGATAATTAGTTTTTGTCCTCTGATACTACAGATTGGCTGAGTAATTTTGATGTCAACAATATGGAATTGAGGGAACTGGAGATTACAAAATCCAAAAGCAACTTAAACCATCTGTTTATTATCCATAAATTGAAGAGGGGAGGGCTAAAGAAAGGGACATGTTCATAGAGCAAAGAAAAAACACAACTCAGTTGAAAGCAAAATGCATATGCATATATATATATATATTTGTAGATTTTCACGGGTACAGGTATGCAGGTCTTGGCATGTTCGGATCTTTTCCCATGTAAGATTTAGACTATCTTGGCAATGTTTCGACAGATCTCACTCGCCATTTTCAGGCTGGTGCTTTCGGCTTTGTGCTTATGCAAGCAAAGCGTGATCTGAGCTGCTGTCTCCTATATATACTCCTGGGTCATAATGACTTGGGTATTTGGGCTGTGTGACTCAGGAGATTACAGCACAAGACCCAGGATGTCAAAACAATAGAACTCAGAAGGTCATTACATAGCCTATTACCCAAGTCGTTACAACACAGGAGGCTGATAGACACACAGCCAATACCTCAGCCACACATGTTCTTAAGAAAAAGCCAGCCAATCTACAAACATCAACTCCATCAACCAATCAAGAAATGACAATACAGCCAATCTTCCCACCAGTATATATAGGGAGACAGAAGCTCAGATCACGCTTTGCTCACACAAGCACGAAGCTGAAAGCACCAGCCTGAAGATGGCGAATGAGATCTCATCGAAATGTTGCCAAGATAATCTCAATCTTACACGGGAAAAACCCCAAACATGCCAAGACCTGCATATATATATATATGATCTTTGGTTCTTCGGGTTCAAATCCCCCAGCAACTAAGACTAACCTGAGTACAACCAACCCCCCACCAGAACAGAACACACCCCCAGCCAATCACAACACAGACAAACCCCCAACCAATCACAACACAGACAAATCCCCAACCAATGAGAACACACCCCCATCCAATCAAAATACAGCCAAGCCCCCACCCAATCAAGTCACACCCCCAATAGCAGTTAAAAGGAAGAAGCAGCTGCAAGCTCACATTACTCAGAGAAGCACAAGGCCGAAGACACAAGCCTGAAGATGATGAATTAGACTTCATCGAAATGTCGCCTAGATACTTACAATGCTACGCGGGAGAAAACCCAAAGAACCAAAGATCCACATACAAATACCCGCGAAAACCTCTGAAAACTAATATTGCATCTCTACGGGGAGGAAACCCACCATCTGACCAGGACTTATGAAAAACTTGAAGTCCAACGAGCTTCCATTTTATGTGACCTCGCATTCCTACGCAACTGCCGAGATCAAAATTTAATCCCCATAAGCTTCCAATTGAAATTCCACACCAACACAGCAGCCACCAAACGCATCCTAAAAAGAACAGAATTGGCCCTAATCAGAAATGAACTTCACACAAAAAGATTCCTCCTAGACCAAATCAACAAAGATCTCCTCACACTTCACCTCAGACTCAGCAACAAGATTCACCCCGCACTTTGGGACAAAACCAAACAACTCGCTGTCTGGAAAGCTGAAACAAAGACCACCCTCAAAACAGACACACACACCAACAAACTCAGAAAACTACAACAACGCCAGAAACAAACTCCTCCCCTCTCACAGCCACACATGAAACAAACAGTGCACAACATCTCAGACAAGATCCTCAGCGAAGCCGAAACCAATGTCCTTTCGAAAGGATTCAATTTTGCTGTCACTCCCAAACACATCCCCACAGAAACCATCATATGCGGAGTTGAAACCAGCTTGACCAAAACCAACCCTGATGATGCAAACAGAATCAGACTCAAAATTACCAACATCCTCTGCACTAGCAAACCACCCAAAAGCAACTTATTCAAAGAAGAACAAACTGCACTACTTAAACTGAAAAAAGACACCAGCATAATAATCCTACCAGCAGACAAGGGCAACGCGACAGTGGTTATGAACACATCTGATTACCAAACCAAGTTAACCAACCTACTCCAAGACCCCACATACAAACCCCTAAACACAGACCCCACCACCTACCTAGAAAAAACCACCAGATCCAAAATAAAAGCCTCCCCCATCAGCGAAGAAATCCAGCAAAGAATCATACCCAGAGAGAAATCATCCAGATGCCCTAAGCTTTATGGTCTCCCCAAGATACACAAAGAAGGAACCCCACTTAGACCAATAGTCAGCTCTATGGGCTCATCTCTACAAAACCTAGCCAAATTTCTCGCCAAACAACTACAGCCATATGCAGAATTCATCAACTCACATGTAAGAAACTCATTCCAGTTCATCGAGATCATAAAGAAACAAAACTTACAACCCAGCAACCTATTAGTGAGCTTCGATATCATATCCCTCTTCACCCAAGTGCCTATAAAAGAAGCCTTGACAGCCATCCAAAATAAATACAACCCCCCCAAGCACATCCTAGATCTGACCAACCACTGCCTATCCAATACATACTTCACCTACAATGGACAAAAATACAAACAAATAGAAGGAGCACCCATGGGATCACCCCTCTCACCTGTCATCGCAAACCTCTACATGGAACACTTTGAAACACAAGCTCTAGAAAAATATGATCACAAACCCAAACTCTGGCTCAGATACGTAGATGACACCTTCATAATCTGGCCACATGGGAAAGAAAAACTGAACAACTTCCTCACACTCCTCAACAGCCTACACCCCAAAATACAATTCACCATGGAAACAGAAGCTAACAATCAACTTCCCTTCCTAGATGTCGTAGTATACAAAAAATCCAATGGCTCCCTAGGACACACCATCTACCAGAAGAAAACACATACAAACCGCTATCTACATGCACTCTCACACCACCACCCAGCACAGATCAATTCCGTAGCCGAGACACTCATCTCCAGAAGAAAATGCTTAGCCGATGAACAACACCTAAAAACCGAACTACACACTCTCACTAACATACTAACAACCAATGGATTCCAAAGAAAGAAGATTACTCACCTAATCCAAAAAGAAACCCCAACCAAAATCCAAGACAGAGAACAAGAAAATGGCAAAGCCCTCCTCTCATATATAAAAGGCACTACAGACAAAATCAGCAAGATCCTCCAAAAACACAACATTAAAACAGCATTCTGCACAAACAGAAAAATATCCACCATCCTAAGAAACCCTAAAGACAAAATTGAGTTAGAAAACCAAGGAGTATACGAAATCCCGTGCACCTCCTGTCCCACACATACATCGGACAAACTAACAGAAGAATAAGTGCACGCATTGAAGAACACAAGAACTCAATCAAAAAAGAAGAACCGACCTCTTCCCTGGTCCAACATCTCAAAGCCACAGGACATAAGATTGACTTTAAAAATACCAGAACCATCACCAAAACCGAACACTTCAACAACAGAATAATCAAAGAAGCCATAGAGATAGAAAAACACCCACACAGCATGAATAAACGAGATGACACCTCCCGCCTACCAGCCATTTGGAAACCCGCCCTCATTAAGAAACGAGTACCTAACATGAAGAAGGACACCAGACCCACACCCACGAGGGCCACACAAGAAACTACCACCACACTTCCACGTAGAAAGCAGACTCACAGCCACACAGAAGATGAAACATGACCACGGACCAGAAGCCGTACCACAGCTGCATCACTACCTGCTTCAACCCCCCCAACCCATACATGAAGGGAACTGACGCCCACCATGAAGATGTGGCACGACCACGAATGCGAAGCCAAACAACAGGATCACAGCTCAAATCCCCCAGCAACTAAGATTAACCTGAGTACAACCAAACCCCCACCAGAACAGAATACATCCCCAGCCAATCAGAATACAGCCAACCCCCAACCAATCAGAGCACAGACAAACCCCCAACCAATGAGAACACATCCCCACCCAATCAGAATACAGCCAGTCACACCCCCAGTAGCATTTAAAAGGAAGAAGTAGCTGCAAGCTCACATTACTCAGAGAAGCACAAGGCCGAAGACACAAGCCTGAAGATGATGAATGAGACTTCATCGAAATGTCGCCTAGATACTTCCAATGTTACATGGGAGAAAACCTGAAGAACCAAAGATCCACATACAAATACCTGCGAAAACCTCCAAAAACAAATATATTTGTTTTCATAGATTTTCACGGGTACAGGTATGCAGGTCTTCTCGTGTTCAGGTCTTTTCCCATGTAAGATTGAGAGTATCTTGGCGATGTTTCGACGAGGTCCCACTCGCCATCTTCAGGCTGATGTTTTCGGCTTCGTGCTTGTGCGTGCAAAGCATGATCGGAGCTGCCGTCTCTCTTTAAATGCTGATGGGGAGGTGTGGTGTGCTGGCTCTGTTGTAAGCAGGCTGGTTGGCTGTGTTGTTATTTCTTGATTGATTGATGGAGTTGATGTTTACAGATTGGTTGGCTTTTTCATAAGAACATGTGTGGCTGAGGTATTGGCTGTATGTCTATCAGCTTCCTGTATTGTAACGACCTGGGTATATATCGACCTATATATATAACTATATATATAACTATATATATAACTATATATATATATATATATATATATATATATATGTTTTCGGAGATTTTCGCGGGTATTTGTATGTGGATCTTTGGTTCTTCGGGTTTTCTCCCGCGTAGAGTTGGAAATATCTAGGCGACGTTTCACTCTGGGAAGCATAAGGCCGAAGACACAAGCCTGAAGATGATGAATGAGACTTCATCGAAACGTCGCCTAGATATTTCCAACTCTACGCGGGAGAAAACCCGAAGAACCAAAGATCCACACATATATATATATATATATATATATATATATATATATATATATATATATATATATATATATATATATATATATAAAACTATATATAACTATAACTATATATAACTATATATAACTATATATATATATATATATATATATATATATATATATATATATATATATATATATATATATATATATATATATATATATATATATATATATATATATATATATGTGTGTGTAAGGTTTTTAAGCTGATAATTTTAAATAATAAATAAGGGAGACTAGTATAGATCTATTTCGAGCTAATTAGCTCTCTTCAGCTAGCCATACCCTTACTGGGATTCGAACCAGGGAAGTATTACATGTCAGGCAGTTGTAATTGCCACTACACCACTGGCTCTCTCCTTATCAGCTCAGGCAGGGGAATAAGTATATACTTTGTATTACAACACCCTGTTAAGCCCCAATTAAGGGAGAAAGCATACTGCTTTCTTTTCTGTCTTTCGGCTCATCACCAGAGACCATACCGACAGAAAGCTATTTGTTTCGTTGCCTTTTGTTTACATGTGTGTAAGGTTTTTAAGCTGATAATTTTAAATAATAAATAAGGGAGACTAGTATAGATCTATTTCGAGCTAATTAGCTCTCTTCAGCTAGCCATACCCTTACTGGGATTCGAACCAGGGAAGTATTACATGTCAGGCAGTTGTAATTGCCACTACACCACTGGCTCTCTCCTTATCAGCTCAGGCAGGGGAATAAGTATATACTTTGTATTACAACACCCTGTTAAGCCCCAATTAAGGGAGAAAGCATACTGCTTTCTTTTCTGTCTTTCGGCTCATCACCAGAGACCATACCGACAGAAAGCTATTTGTTTCGTTGCCTTTTGTTTACATGTGTGTAAGGTTTTTAAGCTGATAATTTTAAATAATAAATAAGGGAGACTAGTATAGATCTATTTCGAGCTAATTAGCTCTCTTCAGCTAGCCATACCCTTACTGGGATTCGAACCAGGGAAGTATTACATGTCAGGCAGTTGTAATTGCCACTACACCACTGGCTCTCTCCTTATCAGCTCAGGCAGGGGAATAAGTATATACTTTGTATTACAACACCCTGTTAAGCCCCAATTAAGGGAGAAAGCATACTGCTTTCTTTTCTGTCTTTCGGCTCATCACCAGAGACCATACCGACAGAAAGCTATTTGTTTCGTTGCCTTTTGTTTACATGTGTGTAAGGTTTTTAAGCTGATAATTTTAAATAATAAATAAGGGAGACTAGTATAGATCTATTTCGAGCTAATTAGCTCTCTTCAGCTAGCCATACCCTTACTGGGATTCGAACCAGGGAAGTATTACATGTCAGGCAGTTGTAATTGCCACTACACCACTGGCTCTCTCCTTATCAGCTCAGGCAGGGGAATAAGTATATACTTTGTATTACAACACCCTGTTAAGCCCCAATTAAGGGAGAAAGCATACTGCTTTCTTTTCTGTCTTTCGGCTCATCACCAGAGACCATACCGACAGAAAGCTATTTGTTTCGTTGCCTTTTGTTTACATGTGTGTAAGGTTTTTAAGCTGATAATTTTAAATAATAAATAAGGGAGACTAGTATAGATCTATTTCGAGCTAATTAGCTCTCTTCAGCTAGCCATACCCTTACTGGGATTCGAACCAGGGAAGTATTACATGTCAGGCAGTTGTAATTGCCACTACACCACTGGCTCTCTCCTTATCAGCTCAGGCAGGGGAATAAGTATATACTTTGTATTACAACACCCTGTTAAGCCCCAATTAAGGGAGAAAGCATACTGCTTTCTTTTCTGTCTTTCGGCTCATCACCAGAGACCATACCGACAGAAAGCTATTTGTTTCGTTGCCTTTTGTTTACATGTGTGTAAGGTTTTTAAGCTGATAATTTTAAATAATAAATAAGGGAGACTAGTATAGATCTATTTCGAGCTAATTAGCTCTCTTCAGCTAGCCATACCCTTACTGGGATTCGAACCAGGGAAGTATTACATGTCAGGCAGTTGTAATTGCCACTACACCACTGGCTCTCTCCTTATCAGCTCAGGCAGGGGAATAAGTATATACTTTGTATTACAACACCCTGTTAAGCCCCAATTAAGGGAGAAAGCATACTGCTTTCTTTTCTGTCTTTCGGCTCATCACCAGAGACCATACCGACAGAAAGCTATTTGTTTCGTTGCCTTTTGTTTACATGTGTGTAAGGTTTTTAAGCTGATAATTTTAAATAATAAATAAGGGAGACTAGTATAGATCTATTTCGAGCTAATTAGCTCTCTTCAGCTAGCCATACCCTTACTGGGATTCGAACCAGGGAAGTATTACATGTCAGGCAGTTGTAATTGCCACTACACCACTGGCTCTCTCCTTATCAGCTCAGGCAGGGGAATAAGTATATACTTTGTATTACAACACCCTGTTAAGCCCCAATTTCTGTCGGTATGGTCTCTGGTGATGAGCCGAAAGACAGAAAAGAAAGCAGTATGCTTTCTCCCTTAATTGGGGCTTAACAGGGTGTTGTAATACAAAGTATATACTTATTCCCCTGCCTGAGCTGATAAGGAGAGAGCCAGTGGTGTAGTGGCAATTACAACTGCCTGACATGTAATACTTCCCTGGTTCGAATCCCAGTAAGGGTATGGCTAGCTGAAGAGAGCTAATTAGCTCGAAATAGATCTATACTAGTCTCCCTTATTTATTATTTAAAATTATCAGCTTAAAAACCTTACACACATGTAAACAAAAGGCAACGAAACAAATAGCTTTCTGTCGGTATGGTCTCTGGTGATGAGCCGAAAGACAGAAAAGAAAGCAGTATGCTTTCTCCCTTAATTGGGGCTTAACAGGGTGTTGTAATACAAAGTATATACTTATTCCCCTGCCTGAGCTGATAAGGAGAGAGCCAGTGGTGTAGTGGCAATTACAACTGCCTGACATGTAATACTTCCCTGGTTCGAATCCCAGTAAGGGTATGGCTAGCTGAAGAGAGCTAATTAGCTCGAAATAGATCTATACTAGTCTCCCTTATTTATTATTTAAAATTATCAGCTTAAAAACCTTACACACATGTAAACAAAAGGCAACGAAACAAATAGCTTTCTGTCGGTATGGTCTCTGGTGATGAGCCGAAAGACAGAAAAGAAAGCAGTATGCTTTCTCCCTTAATTGGGGCTTAACAGGGTGTTGTAATACAAAGTATATACTTATTCCCCTGCCTGAGCTGATAAGGAGAGAGCCAGTGGTGTAGTGGCAATTACAACTGCCTGACATGTAATACTTCCCTGGTTCGAATCCCAGTAAGGGTATGGCTAGCTGAAGAGAGCTAATTAGCTCGAAATAGATCTATACTAGTCTCCCTTATTTATTATTTAAAATTATCAGCTTAAAAACCTTACACACATGTAAACAAAAGGCAACGAAACAAATAGCTTTCTGTCGGTATGGTCTCTGGTGATGAGCCGAAAGACAGAAAAGAAAGCAGTATGCTTTCTCCCTTAATTGGGGCTTAACAGGGTGTTGTAATACAAAGTATATACTTATTCCCCTGCCTGAGCTGATAAGGAGAGAGCCAGTGGTGTAGTGGCAATTACAACTGCCTGACATGTAATACTTCCCTGGTTCGAATCCCAGTAAGGGTATGGCTAGCTGAAGAGAGCTAATTAGCTCGAAATAGATCTATACTAGTCTCCCTTATTTATTATTTAAAATTATCAGCTTAAAAACCTTACACACATGTAAACAAAAGGCAACGAAACAAATAGCTTTCTGTCGGTATGGTCTCTGGTGATGAGCCGAAAGACAGAAAAGAAAGCAGTATGCTTTCTCCCTTAATTGGGGCTTAACAGGGTGTTGTAATACAAAGTATATACTTATTCCCCTGCCTGAGCTGATAAGGAGAGAGCCAGTGGTGTAGTGGCAATTACAACTGCCTGACATGTAATACTTCCCTGGTTCGAATCCCAGTAAGGGTATGGCTAGCTGAAGAGAGCTAATTAGCTCGAAATAGATCTATACTAGTCTCCCTTATTTATTATTTAAAATTATCAGCTTAAAAACCTTACACACATGTAAACAAAAGGCAACGAAACAAATAGCTTTCTGTCGGTATGGTCTCTGGTGATGAGCCGAAAGACAGAAAAGAAAGCAGTATGCTTTCTCCCTTAATTGGGGCTTAACAGGGTGTTGTAATACAAAGTATATATATATATATATATATATATAACTATATATAGATATATATTAGAGAAAATAAAGCTTTGCTTGCTGGCTTTACTTCCTCTTACATTTAGCGTGATATATCCAGAAAGCTAAAACCTATACAAAATGCACAAAGTAGAGTTCCCATATACACATTTTATATTTACAACAGAAAGGTGAAGCTTAGCATATATTGGTTGTAAGATAGACTTTGCACAAATGTTATGTTGGGTAGGATTGGCAGTTACAACTTTTATCCACTTCCATGTCTTGTCCATGTCTTAAGAACATTCACTGTGGTAGCTGATTTAGATAAATGAACTTGAAGTGCTTACAGGATCCTCTTCTCTGATTCACATGTCCTGGGAAAACTTGCTGGACTTTCTCCATTTCTATGAGGTGAGGATCTGGAGGCTCACCAGGGCATTTCTTTGGAGCTGCCTCCCACCCAGAAATTTGATCAGCTCCATCTGTTGGTCTCTGCTAAAAGCTGACTTATTTCAGAGAACCTTTGAGTATGAATTGATTCTATCAACTGATTTATGTATAGTTGAGAACAGTGGGTGGGATTCAAATAATTTAATAACCAGTTTGCCCAGGGTCAAGTTGGTTCTCATGGGAGGTGTGGCCCATCTCCATCCTCCAGCTCCACCACACATGTGGGACGAGCCTCCCACAATGGCCAACCTGTCCCTGGGTGAACCTGTTGTTAAATTACCCACCCCCACACTATCAAAGTGGATCCTGGGCACTGCACTGCAATGGAGAAATGAAAAACGGAGCAGCCAGCATGAGGGATGGAGGAGGATCAGGGAGAAGAAAGAGGGAAAGCGGTCTTCTCCTTCCCTCATGCTGGCTGCTCCATTTATATTTATTTATTTATTTATTTATTTATTTATTTATTTATTTATTTATTTTATTAAACTTATATACCGCCTTCTTTCCCTGAGGGCAATGTACAGCCGATTAAAAATACAACAACAATACAAAATTAAAAACAATTAAAATCAAATATAGTGGCTGAAAGATAAAAACGTATAAAGGGAATTAAAAAGACTAAAAACCAGATTAAAAACCCTAAGAGAACCCTAGACCAGACCGGCTTGGCTAAATAGATGAGTTTTTACCGCCCGCCAGAAGGTCAGGAGATCAGGGATGGTCCTCATCTCTGGGGGTAATTTGTTCCAGAGGGAGGGTGCCCCAATGAGAAGGCCTGCACCCTCGGAGTCACCAGCCATCCAGCCGGCAGCACCCCGAGGAGACCCACCCTATGGGAGCATATTGGCTGGCGGGAGGCCGATGATGGCAGGAGGCGGTCCCGGCCCCAAGCCATGGAGCGTTTTAAAGATGGTAACTAATAACTAATTTACCATTTCCACATTGCAGCACAGCGCAGCGCCCAGGATTCACTTTGAGACCAGGAGTGATGGTGGTAATTTAACAACTGGTTCACCTGAACTGGTGCAAAGCAGCAGAATCCCACCACTGGTTGAGTGGTTCTTCAGTGTTTTAACCACTTCACCAAGCCAGGTCTCATTTTTGTTTTGATAGTTTTGATATATACTGACATTTTGTTGTCTGTTTATCAATGTCTCCTGTTTATCAAGCATCTCTCCTGATTGCACTGGGTATCTACAGTATACAATGACTGAATGATAATTTGGAATTCTAATCAGGGGCGGGATTCAAAAATTTTAACAACCGGTTCTGTGGGCATGGCTTAGGTGGTGGGCGTGGCTTGGTGGTCATGTGACTGGGTGGACATGGCTTGGTGGTCATGTTATTGGCTGGGTGTGGCCAACAATATTACTCGCATCGAGGCACACATCTCCTCGCCTGGCCTCTCATGACTGTGGGGATGCTGCAACAGTCGTAAGTGTGAAAAATGGTCATAAGTCACTTTTTTCAGTGCCATTGTAACTTTGAATAGTCACTCCACACAAGCAAAGTACCAGCAAAGGAAGGGAAAAAAACTCCAGAGACGTTCCTAAGATAGGAAGTCTAGTCCTGCCAAGAATGTAATAAGGGTTAACGGAGAGGCAGTTTCTGTAAGCAACACCAGAATGTTTCTTTCCTGCCTTCCTTACAGGATTAGACCAGTAATTTCTCCTAACAACCGGTTCTCCGAACTGCTTAGAATGTTAACAACTGGTTCTAGCAAATAGGTGCGAACTGGTAGAATCCTACTCCTGATTCTAATTCCTGAAGTCTATGCAGAAGGAGACAATGCAAGAAAAATACATAAATCCCTCTCTACATAATGCCTGCTGCCAATGGCAATTGTTTAGGAATTTTGGACATTACATCTGTGGATCTATTTACATTAAGTTGTAAAGACTACTCTGAGCAACTTGTATAACAATTTGTATGATACAAAACAATTGCCAAAAATGCATGCTAGCTTTGAATGAAATGGGTTGCAGTTCATCCCATAACAAAAGCATTCATTATTCTTTAAAGTATGAAAGGCCATTTTATTTGTGCTGCACAATAGAGAAGCATGTTCAACACATGTTGGTTGGGTTTCCAGAAACTGTAGAATTTTGTGTCCCCAAATAGGTACTTCCTTGTACCATTTTTTTTCACTCCAAAGTTTAAGAACAAAAGTATAAATCAAGTGCATCCACAATCAGCATTTTTAGCATCCAGTGCATGTTCTTTACTGAAAAAAAAATTAAATAGTTGCAATAAAAGAGTAGATGTGAAGCAACTAAGCCACAATTTCTGTGTTTGTACTATTTAAAAATTTATTGCTGGCTAGGCGGATGAAAGAATAGCAAGCTGGCAATTTTGCAACCAGGTGCTTTTGCCATGTGTTACAGTCATTTTGTGGTGTCCTGAATGAAGGATGGGAGGAAATACATTTTAAACTATTCCTGCAGCTTGATATCATAAACATACTGGACTGTGAAGAGCAAGAGCAAAAAAAAACCCAAACATTTTGTTAATGCGCATCTAACACAAAAGATACAAGGAAAAAAATGGCAACCTCTCTATCCACTAGGCATCTACTAAAGGGAAACCTTCAAACTACAGGTAGGTAGAAGATAAGGGTGAATAGGGCAAACTTCTATACTTTTGCGTCAGCTGCCTTTACCTGGGCTTTTGTACATGTTGTACAGGTGTGAAAAAGAGTTGAAACAGGCCAATTAAGTTCCAGTTGTATTTTGAATTTGTATTTGAAGTTTGAATTAATAGGGAGTAGGTTCTGACTTTTGTCTCCTCATCCCCACAAAAACTGAGTGGCCAATTTAAAAGAGGATCTGAGAAGCTATTAAGTCATCATTCCTCTTTGAAGACCCATGAATAGAATATTATCTCAACAGAAGATTGGGAGCTGGAAAACAATACCAATGAGAAAAAAACCTGTTCAGAAGTTCTGCTGAACTTCATAATTGCAAACAAAAGGAGGACTTGTTTGTGTGATGTTGTAGAATATCAAAGCTCAATTTGAAGTTAATCAGCTCCCAGATAACAGCATTTGGACACACACCAGTTTGGAGTGATGCTAAAAACCAGGGGTGGGATTCAAACTTTTTAACAACTGGTTCTGTGGGCATGGCTTAGTTGGTGGGCCTGGCTTGGTGGTCATGTTATTGGCTGGGCATGGCCAACTCAATATCACTCACATTGAGGCACGCATCTCCTCGCCTGGCCTCTCATGACTGTGGGGATGCTGCAACAGTCGTAAGTGTGAAAAATGGTCATAAGCCACTTTTTTCAGTGCCATTGTAACTTTGAATGGTCACTCCACAAGCAAAGTACCAGCAAAGGAGGGGAAAAAAACTGCAGAGAAGTTCCTGAGACAGGAAGTCTAGTCCTGCCAAGAATGTAATAAGGGTTAACGGAGAGGCAGTTTCTCTAAGCAACACCAGAATGTTTCCTTCCTTAGAGAATTAGACCAGTAATTTCTTCTAACAACCAATTCTCCGAACTGCTTAGAATGTTAACAATTGGTTCTAGCGAACAGGTGCGAACTGGTAGAATCCCACCCCTGCTAAAAGCCTCCCAGAATATACTGTATATGCATGCCTATTTCTAGTTCATACAAGATGGATGACACTGTATATAGAAATGTTAGCAATGCTGTAACTCAAAATCTTTATGGGGCAAGAAAAAGCTATCCTAGTCAATGAAGCTTAAGAGGTAGAAGAGGCATTAGAGTAGAGTGCCTCTCAGTATTCATCTCATTTATTTTAGCACTTTGATATAGGAGGTCTTGGAGATCTTGAGCATTTAACCCTAAAAACTCCTCTGGGAATGTTTCTGGTCGAGTGCCCATCAAATGTGACCTAGAGGTATGCTGCCATAGACAAAAGTCATTTATGTGAAGAAGTTGAAGCATTGCTTCTGGTCAGGAGGGTCTATAAGCAGGGGTGTCAAACTCGCATTATCATGGCATCATCACAATGACATATCGTGACTTTTTCCCCTTTGCTAAACCAGTATGTGACGCACTTGGCCCATGGGCCGTGAGTTTAACAGCCATGGTCTATATAGCTTCTAGAAATACTCAGTTGAAAGGCTAACACACAGAATTAGGCAATTCAGTCATATGCAAGTTTAAATTATATGCTGCTGTTTGAGGAACCAGAATGCTATGATTGGACAGTAAGGCAACATATATATGCCACAACTCTATGATGGTTGCTAAAACCATCTTTAGAAAAATATTCAAATAGTTAATCATACGCTAGTCAAAATTTTGTTTCAATTGAAAAAAAATCTTTGCCTTTTGGATTGTTAGTTTTCTTAGGCCAGAATGCTGACATTCTTTAAAGTTAGGGTGAGTTCTAGACTGTGTTCTAGACAGTCTATAGATATTCAGAAATATTTGTGTGTGTGTATGGTCTTTGACTGTAATAATAAATATTTGGTGATTTTGATATCTATGTCTATGTGTATCTGCATGTGCATATATAGAGATATGCATGTATGGGGGAGCGCGGGAGGACCCCTTGCAGGGACAGGCTGAGGATTTTTCACCGTTCCTGGTGGATAAAATCACTCAGATCCGGGATGGCTTGGACTCCGAATGGGCAGCTCTGGGTGGGGAATCGGGGGCGGAATTTGGAACAGTCATTTGGGACGAGTTTGATCCTGTGACCCCCGAGGACGTGGACAGGTTACTGCGGGGACTGAATGCGACCACATGTTTATTGGACCCGTGTCCCTCCTGGCTGGTGTTGGCCACCCGGGAGGTGACACGAGGTTGGTTCCAGGGCATTATTAACGCTTCCTTGAGTGAGGGATATCTACCCGCCGCCTTGAAAGAGGCAGTGGTGAGACCCCTCCTCAAGAAACCGTCCCTAGACCCAACTTTGTTATCTAATTATCGTCCTGTCTCCAACCTTCGTTTTATGGTGAAGGTTGTTGAGAGTGTGGTGGCACAACAGTTTCCCCAGCACCTGGATGAAGCTGTCTATTTGGATCCACGCCAATCGGGCTTCAGGCCCGGGCATAGCACAGAGACGGCACTGGTCGCATTGGTGGATGATCTCTGGAGGGCCCGTGACAGGGGTTATTCCTCTGTCCTGGTCCTCCTAGATCTTTCGGCGGCTTTTGATACTGTCGACCACAGTATCCTATTGCTGCGGCTGGGGGGGTTGGGGGTGGGAGGCACCGTTATGCGGTGGTTCTCCTCCTTCCTCTCTGACCGCTCGCAATTTGTGTTGGCAGGGGGGCAGAGGTCGGCCCTGAGGCCCCTGGTTTGCGGGGTGCCTCAGGGGTCAGTGCTCTCGCCCCTCCTGTTCAACATATATATGAAGCCGCTAGGTGAGATCATCCGCGGCTTTGGGGTAGAGTTCCATCAGTACGCTGATGACACCCAGCTGTACATCTCTACCCCGGGCCACCCCGATGAAGCCGTCGAAGTGATGACCGGATGCCTGGAGGCCGTGCGGTGTTGGATGGGGCGGAACAGGCTTCAGCTCAACCCATCTAAGACTGAGTGGCTGTGCTTCCCGGCACCCCGATACAGCCGGCTGGTTCCATCGCTGGCTGTGGGGGGGGAAATTCTTGCCCCCACAGAGAGGGCTCGCAATCTGGGTGTCCTCCTGGATGTACGGCTGTCATTGGAAGATCATCTGGCGGCCGTCGCCAGGGGGGCTTTTGGACAGGTCCGTAGGATCTACCAGTTGCGACCCTTTCTGGATCGGGATGCGCTTCACACGGTCACTTCTGCCCTGGTGATCTCCCGCCTAGACTATGCCAATGCTCTCTACATGGGGCTGCCTTTGAAGAGCATCCGGAGGCTCCAGTTGGTGCAGAATGCAGCCGCGAGGGTGGTAATGGGGGCACCTAGGGGCTCCCATGTTATGCCACTTCTACGCGCGCTGCATTGGCTCCCGGTGGCCATCCGGGTGCGCTTCAAGGTCTTGGTCACTATCTTTAAAGCGCTCCATGGCTCGGGACCAGGTTACTTGCGAGACCGCCTCCTGCCACCATCGGCTTCCCACCAACCGGTACGCTCCCATAGAGTGGGCCTCCTCGGGGTGCCGCCGGCTGGACGGCTGGCGACCCCGAGGGCGCGGGCCTTCTCATTGGGAGCACCCCCTCTCTGGAATGAATTACCCCCGGAGGTAAGGGCCGCCCCCAATCTCATGGCCTTCCGCCGGTTGCTCAAAACGCATTTATTTCGGCAGGCCGGACTGGCCTAGGGGTTTTTAAATTTTAATTGGGTTTTAACCTTTTTAATACTTGCTTATATTTTATTAGAGCCATATTGTATTTCAGTTTTTTAAATTTTAATATTTTATGTTGTCTCATATTTTGTACCTTGTATATGTGTTTTTATTGGCTGTTCACCGCCCCGAGTCCCTTCGGGGAGAGGGGGCGGTATATAAATCAAATTAATAATAATAATAATAATAATAATAATAATAATAATAATAATAATAATATATGTATAAATATATGTATAGATGTATAAATGTGATCCAGTCATAGCTGATCTTTGATATGATTACAGTAAAATACAACTACAGTTTTTAGCCCAGTGACAAACCCTCAGTCCCTGATTTTTCCATAACCTAAAGGCAAATTAATGGCCAGGGATTGTGTATGTGTGTCATTGCTATAGCCTCAGGTGGCCAATACCACTGACCCCTACGCATACCTTGGGATGTTTTGCGACATATTGACCTCTTGGCTTGGCTTGCGCCAACAGATGTAGAAAAATACAATTTCTGGAATGGAGAAAGGAGACAGACAGAAACTGCTTTGTGTTGGGCTAAGTTGTTCATCCTTTGCAAGCAGTGAGAAATCACTTACAACCTCCTTTTAAAAACAGGACAGGAACAGTTTTTATTCACATGAGAACTCAAGATAAAAAAGGCCTTCAATGATTAAGCCAAGAAGAAACACCCCAGCTGAGGCAACTACATATTATTTCCCAGCAGGGAGACTCAGTTGGCACCTCAAATACAGAGCAATTAGTTTCGACAAACCTGGTTCTGGCAAAGGAATCTGACTTGATTGATGTACACTGGAAAATGAACAGTTGTCTGAGGCCAACAGGCCATTCCCCTACTATTTATTTCCCAGCCAGGAAGGGGCTGGTTAGCTTCTACAAACCTCTTTTCCCTGAGAGCCGGCTTATTGCCTTCCATTGCTCTCCTCTCTACACATACACGCATCTGGGATGGGCCCCATCTGTTCCTCCCTTCTCACTCAGCTCAGGCCCTGAAGACAACTGCCTCTCCACCTGGGGGCGGACAGAAGGCCCCAGCTCTATCTCTGCATCTACCTCTGATTCTGCTTCCTCATCAGAGACTTCCAAAGGCTCCGAAGCCGGTCCAGGGTCCCTCTCCCCATCCACCTCATCTGACTCTGCTGGCAGCTAATGGGCCACAATAAAAGTTGAGAATGGTGTCTTAAAGAAGTGAGATGATGTCACATCTTTAACCTGCTGTTTCTAGGGTAACTTTGTGCTTGGACAAAGGGACAAAAGACTCGTGAAAATGACCTATGCCTTAACAACATACAAGGTATACAGAATAGCCTGTGTCAAAGTCTTTAACCAAATCTCACAGTATACCATGTGAGACGTATTGTAATCAGGGAAGGTAAAATGAAATTCAAAGTAATCAGATAGGTAGTCCTCGGTTTACAATCACCCATAAAGCAGCTGTTCAAAGTTCTGACAATGCTGAGTAAGTAGCATTTCTGACCATCCTTGAGGTTCTAGCCATTCCAAAACTTGCAAACTATGGTGTTAAAATAAACATAGGTCAATAATGCTTCTAGACTTAAGTGAAACCGACAGAACAAAAGATAGATGAGCTATAAAACCTTAGGTTTGGTAGAGGTGGCACAAATGGTTTGCTGTTTTGCACCACCCAAATATCTAGCATCTTCTTAATGTATTGTTGAAAGATAATGCGAATTTTCAAGAATAACTTCTGGAAAATAACATAACTGCGTCAATGTAGCATAAATGCTACTGCTTCTTTGGCACAAGAAAAATATAATCTGGACCTTGGTAGAACTTTTGTTGGATGAGTATTTTTTTTCTTTCTTATCCCATCATCAGGCTTTTAAAATTTGTAGCATGTATTTTATAGTTGCTCTTACTTTATATTCTCTAATGAAATGAATGAGAGATGATGAATACAATTTTACTATCCCGTGAGATATTGCATAGACACCTCTTACACACAACACAGCAAGCCAAATATAGTTTCTATGATTTTGATTATGTTTAACCAGCCATTTTCTAAGCCTTAGTTTACAGTTCACTGACAATGAGTAAACCAACTCTCCAAAAATAGATTTTTAAAAAAGATTAAATAAACCATAAACCTTGTGCATCTCTAGCAAATCCAATCTGCACATATTCCACCTTCAAGATGTAATAATTGTATCTTTCCTTGTTTCCACCTGGAGTGAGAGAGAAAGATATGTATAGAATCATCTTTATTTTCTTCTTCCAACTTGATGTCCATATTAAGAACATCTCCTCCTCCCAAGTAGTTACTGAGTGCTAACAGTACATGGGTATTTTGGAAGAAGCAAAAAAAAAAGTGGAGATAATGCACAAACTCTATGCAGCCTTTAAAAAAATGGATGTGGGTCAGGTTAGCATAAACTCATTTTCTGAGAAATTTCATTGATGTTAATGCCACCTCTTTTAACGAACTTCGGTTTAGAATGTGAAGCTTTAAAAGGTACAAGCAAGCAACCTGCAAAATCATGGAAGTTTAATGTGAATTTTGGTGTGAGCTACAGCCGGCATGTTTTTTTCAGGCTTATTGTGTGGCAATGTTTTTTCATGTTAGTTTTCCTTCATTTTAAGCAAATTGCAAACAAAACCTGAGATTGCTTTGTGTGCGTGCACATCTCTCTCTCCCTTTCCCTCTCCCTCTCTCTCTCCCTCCCTCCCTCTCTCTCTCTCTCTCTCCCTGTGGCTTATTGTGTGTCTTTAATTGCATAATCATTATTCACAATATTCAAAGAGCTTTATAGGTTTTTCAATTTTTGAAAACGGAAGAATGGAGATTGCAGCCTGCTTCACTGGGTCACCAAGGCCAGCCCTGTGCAAGGGAATAGCTATTTTTGCCTCATAATTAGAGTTGACAGGTACATGACCCGTGTGTGTGTGAGAGTTCCCAGAAGAGACAGCATGATGGAAGTTAGTTCATTTACGTGTCGTCTTCACTTTTGAACACATATAGGATATTCTCCCCCACTCCCCCTTTTCACCTTGCAAACCAAACAGCCTTTTTTTTTTTTTGCCTGCAGTGTAAAAAAGCACAGCAAGGTTAATATGGAAATGTAGGTTAAAAATGTACATGTCAGGAGGAAAGGGCAGGAATGAGAAGGAGAAGACAATGAACTTCAGGGGCAATTGAACACTGAATTTCCCATTGTATTGCAATTATAGAAACAAATGTACTGTGATAAGCCATGATTTAGAAATGTGTTCCTAATTACGGCACTTCATCAAAAAGGCCCATCTTGAAAAAGTACAATATTTAAAGGCATATAAAGCCCATTCAAGTAAAGCTGTTCCCTGAATGTAGCCAGTACATTTACGTAAATATCTCTTTTTATTTTTTGGTTTTATCTTAGAAAAGCAAATGCAATGCAGCTTTCTCTCATGGATTCAAGCAGCCGAACAATGTTATTTAAAAAAGTTGGACATGGAGAGCATTAACAAAAATAATGGAAAAGATGCCCAGGGCAGAACACATACAACACACTTGGCCACACTTAACGACCCACCAAGGGTAAAGGATTTAGGAGTTGGAACATTTACATCCTAACAACTCTCTGCCTGCTCATCTAAGGAGCCTATCCAGATGAAGTGAGAAGTGAAACCACTTTGGAGGGCATATATGCAGTGGTGGTATGGTACCGGTTTGGACCGGTTCAATCGAACTGGTTGTTGAGGTATTCCCCATTAGGAGAATGAGTGCACTCAGGGAAACGTAGTGAGAGTAGTGATGAATAACATACAACCAGTACACAGAATAGTAAAATGTAGGTTTTACTTCCAGTAAATGGGTAAACAAAGTCCAATAAACAGTCCAAATCATACACAGTTAAAGCAGTTAGTATCAGTCCAGGGATAATCCAAAAACGAAGTCCAGTATCATACACAAAGTTCAGTAAACAGAGTTTGCTAACAGTTGCAAGACTCACAGCAATCCAAGTAGAATGACGATCAGGCAAAATGGCAATACAGGAAATGCAAGAAGAACAAATCAGGTTTCTGGCTCCATCTTATGACCATTGGAGGAACCTCAGCCAATCACAATTACAGCATTCTCTTAAAGATACAACATTAAATAACTATCCTGGTTTATATATTGCCAACCCAACTGTTAGTGACTATCATTCCTAACATCGGTAGTTCAAAAAGTCTCCCATGATCAGCTGAGAAGAGTGGGGGAAAGCCTGACAATCAGCTGAGAGGATAAAGAAGAGAAAAGTGCAGGATATGTCCTCCCACCCACCCCTGCACTTTTCTCTTCTTTATCTTCTCAGTTGATTGGCGCAGCTGGCGTGGGGAAAGCTGAGTGCGCATATTAGGCGCACACGTGTTAGGTGTGTGTGCAATGTGCACGATCACCGAACCGGTAGTGGAACAGGTAGGATCCCACTGCTGCACATATGTGTTCCCCCAATCAACTTGCTCAGGCTGTAAAAGTTACTTGGATAGGCAAGGAAACATTTTGAACCCACAAGAACTGAATCCCAATTGCCACGACACAATGTCCAGACAATTCTACCTGTGTGATGACCCGCAATCTCTCAAAATAACCCAAAACCCAAAACATACATTAAAGTCCGGTAATGCCTTCAACTTAACTTCACTGTTTTATTAGGCACAGTTTAAAGTCACAAAAGTAACTAATCAGGCAAAAGGAAACCAGAAACAAACTGCATTGAGGAGAGTTCCGAAGCAAGCCAAGATAATGAATCATACATTCCAGGAAGATAACTGAGGAGAGTCCATTGGAAGAATGCCAACAAAGATAAATCTCTTTCAAAGGAACACTAAATTTGACTTCAGCAATTCCAGCTACGCAGTTACACACTTATATGCATAGCTCCCAGCTGCAAGCCATGAGGAGGATCGTGGTAATCTCCTCCCGAGTAGACCTCGCTTTTCCCTGATCCTCTCCTTCCTGCATGCCCTAGGATGGATAGGGGATGGGCCTGGATCCTCCTCTGACTACTCAGCCGGCCTCTGCCCTTCCCCAGCTTCCTCCACCACTTCTGGAGCCACACTTCCACTCCCCGTTGACTGTTCCTCCTCTTCTTCAGAGTCAGTCTCCACCAGGGACATGACAACCGGGATAACTGAGAATCTTCACTGATGTCTTAAATCGGGGGCCCCTAACCCCTCATCTGTGGACTGACACCAGACCAGAGCATACCAGAAATCAGGCCATACAAACAAATGAAGCCCTATCACGGGATGCAGGAAGCATGCCAAACCATGGCCCCTTTGGTGTGTGGAAAAACTTCTCCTCAGAACCAGTCTGTGATGCCCAAAAGGTGGGAGGCCGCTGTTTTAAACAAAACATTTTAGGAACAATGAAGCACTTGTGACATTTACATAACATAACATCTAGTCCTAGTTCTTAACGAGCAGAATTGGGATCAGAACTTCCATTGCTAAGCAAGGCAATTAAGTGAGTTCAGCCCAATTTTATACCGGATGTTAAACAAATAACTGCAGTTGTTAAATAAATCTGGCTTACCCCACTGACTTTGCTTAATGGAAGCTGGCAGGAAATGGTGACCACATAACCCTAGAGTAGAGGTCTCCAAACTTGGCAACTTTAAGACTTGTGGATTTCAACTCCCAGAATTCTCCAGGGAGCATAGATGGCTGGAGAATTATGGGAGTTGAAGTCCACAAGTCTTAAAGTTGCCAAGTTTGGGAAACCCTGCCCTAAGGTACCACAACCATCATAAATACATGCCAGAGTACAAAGATTGTCTTCTGTTACTGACACATCAGCTCCCCATCTCTGTGTCTGCAAGAGGCTTTTGCCATATTATTGTGTATGTTGATTCTATGCTTTTATTAAATTCTGTTTTAATGATAAATCTGTAATCTACTGAGAGTGGTTTTTGGAGTTAATATAAAAAAATAAAGTATAATACACCAATACCAACTAAGAATTAAACTATGCCACACAGAGAATGTATGCCATCATTCTCTAATTTCTGATTTTATTCATTTAATTAGAGACACATAGTGGTACAATTTTTCAGCGCCCTTCTTTCCAATGTCTTCATTTTTGAAATTAGATTGTGCAAGCACTTTTCTTGTTTTTTCCAATGTCTTCATTTTTGAAATTAGATTGTGCAAGCACTTTTCTTGTTTTTTAATATCCATTTGCGTTAAAAGATGTTTTTTATGTTTTTTGCTTGTTATGCTTTCAAATATACCTGCATAGGTTAGATTTTCCTCTTTCCTTCTTAACATGGCCCTCATCAATTTTAAGGCCAAATGTGTTTGCAGTTAATAAATGATTTTTATAAAGCTAAACAGGATGTGATTTCTGTACTGTGTAATGAAATCCCAGATTCTGTCTCTATTCAGCAGGATCTGACCACTATGGAGAACCGTAGCAGAAATATTGAGTAGTTCTGAGAACCAGTAAATATCACCTCTGACTGGAAATTTTACAGTGTCCTTCCCCTGCCACACCCACCAAGCCATGCCCACAGAACCGGTACTAAAATTTTTTGAATCCCACCACTGTTCTATTGATAGCTGAATTGTGCTTCACTTATTTCTCTTCTGTCCCAATTCCATCCCTGATAAAATCAGGGGTCTTTCAGCTTTTATACAGGACCTCAAAAGATGGCTGATAAACATGCACAAAAGAGGCAAGAGAGAGAAGTGATAAAATAAGCATGCAATGTTGTGATACAGGTAGCCATCAATTATAGCAATAACATTTAGACTTATATACCTCTTCATGGTGCTTCACAGCTTCTCTAAGTGGTTTACAGAGTGAACATATTACCCCTAACAATCTGGGCTCTCGTTTTACTGACCTCGGAAGGATGAAAGGCTGAGTCAACCTTGAACTGGTCAGGATTGAACTCTTGGCAGTGAGCAGAGTCAGCCTGCACTACTGCATTCTAACCACAGCTCTTTATAACAACCAGAATTGGAACCAGAATTTCCATTGCTAAGCAAGATCATTGTTAAGTGAATCACACCTGATTTTATGACTGTGTATGCCACAGTTGTGAAGATAATCATTACAGTTATTAAGCAAATCACGTGGCCATCAAGCAAATCGGGCTGCTGCCCCCATGGATTTTGCTTGTTGTAAGATATCTGGGAAGCTCGCAGTTGGCAATCACATGACCCCAGGATGCTGTAAGCATCTTAAACACTTGCTGGGTGCCAAGCAACCAATTTTGACTACATGACCATGGAGATACTGTAAGTGATGGCTGTAAGTGCAAAGACCAGTCATAAATCATTTTTTTCAGTACCGTTTCTTTGGTCACTAATAAATGGTTGTCAGTCTAGACTACTTATACAAGCTCTGTCTCCTTTCAGAGGTGCACTGTGATTATTGTAGGTTTGCAGTTATCTTGCACCCGGAAGCCACATTGACTGATGGTGCTATCTCTTATCAATGCAAAGATTTGCGTTTTTAGTATGATTCAGAAGGAGGGGTGATGATAGCACCTCCTAAGCTTTGATGTCCAGGCCAGGGGCTTAGCCCACAGGAATCCAACCTTGGCAACTGTAAGACTTGTGGAATTCAACACCCAGATTCTGCACCCAGCTGGGGAGCCCCAGCCTGGGTATTGAAGTCCACAAGCCTTAATGTTGCCAAGATTGAGCATCTCTGCCGTAGCCTAAAGCTGATCCCAGGGTGTAGCCTGCATTACAACTGATTCTGCCAACAAAATGCTTTACGGCTGATTATTGTCAGTAAATGCGATATAAATCCCCTTAAACAATACATCCGGTGTTGGACCTGACCTTCCTTTGTTTTCTGGCATAAACTGACCAGGAAATTAGTTGCTTTTCATTATTGACATCTTGAACCATGAAGTTGTCCAATAGCTACTTTGTACTCTGTGAAGCCTTTTCTTTGCAACGTTTGAGATAATTTTCTAAAGGCTTTGAAATGTTGAATAAACTCTTCTGTCTTTAATATATAAAACTGCTCAGGACAGGAAAACAATGTTCTGACTCAGTCTGTTGGCTGGTGAAATGTTTTGCTAATATCTTGGAAAAATGTGCAGAATGATGAATTAGCTTTTAGATGCTGCTTATTTTTTTTATACAGTTGACATTTCGCCGGCATTTTGCACGGGGTTGTCCAAGGTTCTCGCTGTCTGATCACCTTGCAGCTGTAAATGCTTTTTGCAAATCCTGCAGAGATGCGTACAGTGAATTTATATACTTGATTCATTATCTCAGCACCTGCTGGAAATCATGGATTTCCTCAGGGGCTTCGGGTGTGTGTGTTATGTATCCAAAAAGTTAAGAACTGTGACTGTGCAATTGAAGCCCTTCACCTTTTATGTGTGATCAATTGATTGGGTGCCATCAAGCCATTTTCAACTCCTAGTGACCACATAGATTTATTCCTCAATGATCTACCCCTAATCTGTTCTTTCAAATCTCCCAGCGGTACATTCATCCCCAGTGTAACTGAGTCCATCCACCTTGCTGCTGATCATCCTCTTCTCTTTTCTTCAGCCTTTTCCCAAGCACCTTTTCTCAGAGAGCTGGGTCTTCATATCATGTGTCTGAAGTAGGATAATTTGAGACCGGTCATTTGTGCCTAGAAATGACAATTCTGGGCTGATTTGTATGATGATCCATCTGTTTATTTGTTTGTTTACTAAATTTACAAAAATTATCATCTTGCTGTCCGAGGTTACCTTATAGTAAAAAAATAGAGAAATGAAAACAATTTTATATTTAAAGATAGATTAAAATTGCAAAAGATTAAATACAGGTTAACTACTACAAATTTGAGACAGAGCATTGATGGTGGTGGCACCTTCTCTATTACTGCACCACCTACCTCTTTATTAGGGCCTCACACCAACCCACACAGCCAGGTATTAAGGCTCTTCCTGAAGACCAGAAGGGTTGGGGCAGATCTCACTTCAAGCAGAAAGTTATTGTAAACAAAATAAAAGTTGGAAGGGATCTTGGTAGTCCTCTAGTCCAACTCCCTACTCAAACAGGAAACCCTATACCATTTCTGATTGTCCAATCTCTTCTTAAAAACTTCTATTGTTGAAATGCCCACAATTTTTGGAGGCAAGTTGTTCCACTGGTTAATTGTTCAAACAGTGGGGGCCATAGCAAAAGAGGTTATTCTTCTAGACCACACCAATTGAAATTCTATGACTAGTGGGGCCTGCAACAGATTCTTTCTACCATAACAACTGAGGCGGTTGAGTCACATTGGGGAAACACAGTTCCTCAGATATCCGGATATTATGCCATAAAGCCATGGTGGCTAACCTTTTTGGGCTCTTGTGCGAAAAATTTGTGTGTGCACTTGTGCTCATGTGCCAGCACCCAGAAGGCAATGCACATGACCCCTACCCCCTGTGCATGCGCACACGATTCCCCCCCGCCACTGCCCCCTTACCTGCAGTGAGCCTCCCAGCTGATTTTTGGCCTATTTGAGGCCTTTTTCGGCCTGCCAGAGGCTTGAAGGAAGTCTCTGCAGGCTTTGCAGGCTTTGCAGGCTGAAAAATGGGCCTGTTTCTTCACTTCCGGTATTTATACAGGAAGTGATGAAATAGGCCCGTTTTTCATCCTGCAAAGCCTGCAGAGGCTTCCCTCTGGCAGGCTGAAAAAAGCCCCAAAAATCAGCTGGGAGGCATGCACATGCACAGTGAAGTAAGTTTGTCTGGGGCTCGCATGCCCATACAAATGGCTCTGTGTGCCACAGGTTCACCCTCACAACCATAAAGGCTTTAAAAGTGATGGCCAGTCTTAAATCAAACCTGGAAGCAGATTCACAATCAGTACAACTCGTGGTGTTCCAGGAAACTTCAACCCCAAAGTTGATACCAAAAGTGGTGGAACTTCAGTGATGTCACTGCAGTTTTGACTTTTGTGAGTCCTCTCCAAACAAAGTCCTCACTTCTAGATTTTAACTTAGGTAAAAATGTCATTGACAAAATGTCATTAGAAAGTTCATTCCTTTACTTGCAAAATGTATGATTCCCACTTTGTATGATTCCCACTTAATTAATAGATGGGAATAGGTATTTTACTGTAGCATAGACTTTTGATTCTCCATGCACAGATGGGCTTTTCATCCAGATTTCTACATCTCCACAAAAGCAATTCAAAGCAGTGGGTACAGCATTTTAATCTTACTGCAGAAAAAGATATAGGAAATAGCAATGACAAAAAGCAAAAAGATATTAAGATATCTCAATATTAAGATAATTTTTATGGTTGGAAGAAACTCATGATGAAATGTGCTCTAGTCTGTGAATCCCAGCAGCCTGGACGCTGAGAGTTCTAGTCCTGCCTTAGTGGGTGACTCTGGGCTAGCCACACTGTCCAAGGTCAATTCACCCCAAGGGGTTGTTATTGTGGGGAAAATAGGACAAGGAAGGAGGTTTAGGTATGTTAGCTGGCTTGACTTATTTATAAAAATGATGAGTGGATATTATAAATAAATAATAAATAAATAGCTTCTCCTGTCCTTTTTATAATGCTGTAGGATATTTTTTCCCTTTGAAGAAGTTATGTTTAAAAGGGGCATGTATTATAGGCATGCAAATAGGGAAAAATGATGAAGCATGTCAGAACAGGAACAAAATCTATAGTCTCTATGGGTACATCCAAGATGGGAAGACAGGCAGCTGATTATGCTGAACTTTGAACTTCTGGCCTAAGGGGTAAGGGGTAAGGGGGAGGGGCCTTCTAATGCTGTTCTTTTTTTTTTCAGCAATTGCCCCCTCCCCGGGGTCTCTGGCAGGGGTGGGATTCAAATTTTTTAACAACCGGTTCTATGGGCGTGGCTTGGGTGGTGGGCATGGCTTGGTGGTCATGTGACTGGGTGGACATGGCTTGGTGGTCATGTTATTAGCTGGGTGTGGCCAACTCAATATCACTCACATCGAGGCGCGCATCTCTTCGCCTGGCTTCTCATGATTGTGGGGATGCTGCAACAGTCATAAGTGTGAAAAATGGTCATAAGTCACTTTTTTCAGTGCCATTGTCACTTTGAATGGTCACTCCACACAAGCAAAGTATCAGCAAAGGAGGGAAAAAAAACTCCAGAGAAGTTCCAGAGACAGGAAGTCTAGTCCTGCCAAGAATGTAATAAGGGTTAATGGAGAGGCAGTTTCTGTAAGGAACACCAGAATGTTTCCTTCCTGCCTTCCTTATAGGATTAGGCCAATAATTTCTTCTAACAACTGGTTCTCTGAACTGCTTAGAATGTTAACAACCGGTTCTAGAGAATAGGTGCAAACTGGTAGAATCCCATCCCTGGTCTCTGACCATTTCACAAATGGGGGAGGAAGAGTCCATTGAAACAGCTTTACTGCCTCCTCTGTCAAGTTTCCACGCGAGCTCAGATTTCAAAAAATCCATGCAAGAGGAGGATGATTACAAAGAAATATAGAGAAATATCGGGTAGGGGTAGGTGAAGAAAAGGCAGAGTCTGGGGTTGGAGTCAAGAAAGGACTTCGCTTAGAATTGTTAAGGGCCCATACATGTTCCAAGTCCATTCTCCTTTGAATCCTGTTAGCTCTTATCTAGCACCAATGTAGTGCTGACTGTTGGTGGACTAGATTCTTGTTTGTAGGCCTGAGCAATATATTTTTTGAAATTAATTCTTCAGGATTAACAGTAATTTTTCAAAAATCAAAATTGACGTTCTTTCATATCTTTCCTAAAATACTAAGCGAGACAGCTAGTATTTCAAATATATCTATAGAAAGGAAATCCTTCAAACCTCTGAATTAATATTATTTAAACATCAACCAACTATTTAATAATTTCATTCCAATATTGAAGAGGGAGAGAGAAAGAAGGAGGGAGGGAGAGGGAGAGGCAGCTTTTCAACCAACTAATTTTGACTGGAAGTTGAACGAGAGCTGCATAGGTGAGTCTTGCTCAGTCAGGAAGCTTAATGGAGCTTCTATATAAAAAGGCAGGCTGAATATGAAGAGCTTTGGTTTCTGTACCAAAAGATGAGAAAGAGGCAGCTTGAGAGATTTATTAGCAGGTTCTTAGAGATATTTGGTTGCCAAAAGTGTATGCAGAGAAGGTGGAGCAGATTACCCTTGATAGATCCCAACTGAGGCCTTCACCTTTGAGGGAATTCTATTGGCTGCATGACTTCATCCATCCAGGTTCAAAGGTCATCAGCTGTCAGTTGTCATTGAGGAGAGCAAAGATGTTTTTGAAGATGTAAGTTGGTCTTCAGAAGGGCTGCTCTAAATGGTTTCTCAATGTTTTTCTCTTGTTTGGGGAGGAAGGAGACAGACTGTACAAGACATCCACGATCTCATGTTCGAAGTTATCCAAAGGAAGCAACATACCCGGGGGTGGGATCCAACAGGGTTAACTACCAGTTCGGTCATTTACGAGGTTTGGTGATTTACAATGTGCTTCCCCGCACGCTGCTGGCTGCGTGCCGGTAAATCGTCATCAGCATGCTGTGTGCAGAGAAACAGCCTTTCAAAAAGCCCTTTTTTCCTGCTTTTTTAAACTGCAGCTGTGCCTCGCATGGCAGCTGAAGTTGAAAAAAAATCAGGAAATAAATGTCAGGTAAGAGCCTGGGTGGGTGGGTGGGTGGGTGGGCAAAAACATCAGCAGATATAGAATCGGTTCTATGTCTGCTGTTCTTCAGAGCTACCGGTTCTATAGAGGTGGACAGAACCGGTAGAAACCCACCCCTGAACATACCTAGTCACTATGTACAGCAAGGGAAAAAAAGTTTTCTTATTGGTCTCCCAAAAAACATTATGGTAAGAAGACCCTTTTCCCTGGCATAGGAAAACCAGTTTGTATGAAAGCTGGAACAGCCAGTATTCTTTGCCTAACTTTCCTGCAGATTTTTGTTCTATTTGTTTACTAAATATACAGTGCCATTAAAAGCTTATATTCTTCTTTGCATTATCTTAGCAATACAAATTCCACTGAAAAGGTGCTTTACTATGATTGGATCTTCTTAACATGACTAATTAATTCATCTAGCACTGTAGTTCCATTGCCAGATAAAGTATATTAGTCATACTTCTTACATTTTTGTCTGCCTTTTCACCACCAAAAAAAACACCAGTTAATTAATATAAGGCATGACATCCTTATTATAAAAATAAGAGGGAGCTTAATGATTCTTCTTAATAAAAGCCAACAAAATTGAAGATGGAAAACAGAAAAGTTTATATGAGAATCTCTGTAATCATTAAACTAGATACAGCATCTCTATAATGTTGATCCTGATTGAAAACACAATCAATATGTAATAATGTAAGTAATATTTAACGAACATCAAAGGATTTTGAAGGGAACAATGACATAAGTGGAACTTAAACGAAGAGAAAATAACAGCATCATTTCTATCCTATTAAGCTGTCCTATTATGAATACTTAGATATTCAAGGAAAATGTTGTAAGTTCTGGAATATAATTATTTGAGGACATTCAGTCCTCAATTATAAAAACACTAGAGTCATATAAACATAAATATGGTGTCTGCACAAAGTGTCTTGTTAGGTTTATTATGAACAATGGATTAACAGAAGCGGTAAGGAATTGAAAAAAGTTTTAGCTAAGAAAAAAACTGTAGCAATATTATTTTCAGAGTTATTTCTGCCCAACTAAAGATTGTCCACAGGAGAGATTAAAAAAAGTATCCAGATAGTGGCCACATTAGTGCAATCTAAGACCTCTCCTCATATTAGAACTTTGATTACTGGACAAGATCACCATATTTTGAGCTTACCTGGACACCTCTGCATCCAACTATTTTATACTTTTACCTTTATTGTTGCCTTGGTAAATTTGTCCATGTGAACTTTCCTCTTAGCTTTATAAGTAGATGAGTGATAATTATAATTGAACCATCTTAACTAAACTTAGTAAAAGCACATAAACTGGTGCTCTTAATCTTATATTGTACAGAAGAAGATTACAAAATCAAATTTTGTGGAATTGCACCTGCTGTTCCAGTTCTTCTCATATTTGGCAAAACCTAAAGTATACTAAACTGTTCTTTTTCCCCCCCCAATCAGATCTAAGCTTTTAAAAACTTAAACCAATGCCATTTGTAAACACACTGAGAACACATTTATTGGAAAGATGTTTTGAGTGATACTACTTCTATTACATCATAATAAGCTAGTTTTAAATTAAGTTACTTTCCATTCATTAATAAAATAAGCCGGGTGTATTGTTATTCTATCTTTCCTGTTGTTATGAAGAGAAAAGGCATTTTCCTTCCTATTTTTTAAAAAAATTAGATTTTCTAATCAGCAGAAACAAACATAATAAATAAATGCAATAGACCCAGTGAAGATGACAAAAGGGACAGTAGCAAAACCAAAACAAAACAATAGGAGACAGGCTTATAAGATTTAGTGTAATGCATTGCAGGGCAAGATCTTTGGAGTGAAAAAAAAAAAAACATCGGTGAAGTCCAGCTGACACATGAATCAAATAAGGTCCATCTACCAAACTCAAGGTCAATGTATTTTCTTCACTTCTTGTAAAACTTCCTTTTCCAGAGAGGCAGCACTATAGATTCTATCCCGCTTTGCATATGCTGAGGTCTGTATCTTAAATTCTAACAAAGGCAGCTCTTTTAACACGTACACACAGGTTTGCTAAAACCCAGATACTGAATCAGAGCAGGTTAATTTGGAACAGATTTTGGCTCCCTGAAGTTGGGCAAAATGGATTTTGAACTTCCTTCATATCAGCTTGAATATTGTTCTGGTTTTGGGGATTGTCAGGAATAGAGAAATATGAACTTCAGGTAGTCCTCAACTTACAACAGTTCATTTAGTGATAGATAAATAGATATTTATTTATATACCGCTCCTCTCCCGAAGGACTCGGAGCGGTGTACAGCCATCCAATTAAAATAACATTAAAATATACAAAAATTAAAACTGAATTAAATAACCTGGCTGTAATAAACAGATTAGAACCCCCACTATAAACCCTAAAATTAAAATATCCCAACCCTCTGATTGCCTAGGGACCCCCACTAGGGACCCCCAATTTAAAACCCCAATCTAAAATCAGCCCAAGCCGGCCTGGTCAAAGAGCCAGGTTTTCAAGGCACGCCTGAAGGTCCCCAGGTCTGTGGTTGTACATAACTCTGGAGGCAACCCATTCCAGAGGGCGGATGTCCCCACAGAGAAGGCCCTATTCCTCGGGGTCACCAGCCGGCACATAGATGCCGACAGGACCCGCAAGAGACCCTTCCTGTGAGAGCGCACCGGTCGGTGAGAGGAAACTGGCAGAATGCGGTCTTGTAAATATCCTGGTCCGATGCCATGGAGTGCTTTAAAAGTTAGCAATAAGATCTTAAAACACACCCGGGAGACCACCGGCAACCAATGCAGCTCGCGCAGGAGGGGCGTTACATGAGAAAACCTTGACGCCCCTATAACCACCCGCAGGGCCACATTCTGTACCAGTTGAAGCCTCTGGATGCTCCCACTCGGGAGCCCCATGTAGAGGGCGTTACAATAGTCCGGTCGGGAGGTGACCAGGGCATGAGTGACCGTGCGTAAGGCATCCTGATCCAGAAAGAGTCACATTTGGCGAATCAGGCGAACATGATAAAACGCTCCCCTGGAGACGGCCATAATATGATCTTCCAGGGACAGCCGTACATCCAGGAGGACACCCAGATTGCGAGCCCTCTCTGAATGGGGCAAAATCTTACCCCCAATAGCCAGCGAAGGAATTATCTGGCTATATCGGGACGCCGGAAACCACAGCCACTCAGTCTTGGAAGGGTTAAATCGGAGCCTGTTCCCGCCCATCCAGTTCCGCACGGCCACGAGATATGACCTCCCTAGCATCATTGGGGTGGCTTAGGATGGAGATATACAACTGAGTATCATCAGCGTACAGATGACACTTCACCCCAAAACCACGGATGATCTCCCCCAGCGGCTTCACATAAATATTGAACAAGAGAGGGGAGAGGACCGACCCCTGAGGCATCCCACAATCGAGGGACTAGAGGTGGACTTCTCCCCCCTGCCAACACAAATTGCAGGCGGTCGGAGAGGAAGGAGGTGAACCACCGCAATACGGTGCCTCCAACCCCCAACCCCCCCAACCATCGCAATAGGATACTATGGTCGATAGTATCAAAAGCCGCTGATAGGCCTAATAGGACCAGGGCAGAGGAATAACCCCTGTCACGGGCCCTCCAGAGATCATCAACCAACGCGACCAATGCCATTTCAGTACTATGTCCGGGCCTGAAGCCCGATTGGAAGGGATCCAGATACGTATCTTCCTCCAGGTACTGGGGAAGCTGACATGCCACCACACTCTCAACAACCTTTGCCACAAAGCGAAGTTTGGAGACAGGACGATAGTTGTTCAAAAGAGTTGGGTCCAGGGAGGGCTTCTTGAGGAGGGGTCGCACCACTGCCATTTTCAAGGTGGTGGGCAGTGAGCCCCCCACTAAAGAGGCATTAACAATTCCCTGGAGCCAACTCCGCATCACCTCTCTGGCAGTAGAAACCAGCCAGGAGGGGCAAGGGTCCAATAAACATGTGGTAGCATTCAGCCACCCCAGCAACCTGTCTATACCTTCGGTGGTCACAGGGTCAAACTCATCCCAGATAACCATCTCAAGACTCACCACGGTCACCTCCCCCAGGACCTCCCAACTAGACTCCAGGCCATCCCGAATCTGAGCGATTTTATCATGCAGAAATCGAGAAAACTCCTCCGCCCTACCCTGCAAGAGATCCTCCTGTGCTCCCGGCCCAAGCAGGGAGCGGGTTACTCTAAACAGGGCAACGGGTCGATTTTCTGCCGATGCAATAAGGGCGGAGAAGTGAAAATGCTTCGCCGCCTCTATCGCCACTAGGTAGATCCTAATATAGGACCTCACCTGTGTTTGGTCAGACTCAGCACGACTGGCCCTCCAGACGCCCTCCAGACGGCTTTTCCTGCATTTCATCTGCCTCAGCTCCTCCGTAAACCATGGAGCCGAGCGAGATTTCTGCCGGGTCAGAGGTCGCAAAGGCACAACTCAGTCCAGAGCCTTGGCAGCCAGCCTATCCCAGGCGGCTACCAAGTCTGTGGCCAACTTATGAGCCAGAGTTTCAGGTAATGGCCCAAGCTCCATTTGGAACCTTTCAGGATCCATCAGGTGCCTGGGGCGGAACCATCTCCTCAGCTTCGTCTCCCTGCGATGTGGAGTGGTGGTGCAGAAGTCTAGTCTAAGGAGAGAATAATCAGACCATGACAAGGGTTTAACAACTATATCCCCTAACCGATCATTCAACCACTGTCCAGAGGCAAAAATCAGGTCCAGCGTGTGTCCTCCTGTGTGAGTGGGCCCAGAAACTAATTGGGTCAGGTCCAAGGCCGTCATGGAAGCCAAGAACTCTCGGGCCACCCCAGAGGATTCACCGAGCAAAGGCAGGTTGAAGTCACCCATGACTAACAGTCTGGGTGTCTCCACCACCAGCTCGGCTATTACCCCGAGGAGTCCGGGCAGGGCCGATGATACATGGCAGGGAGCCAGGTACATTATCAAAAGGCCCATCTGACCTCCCTGACCCCACTTCACAAAGAGGGACTCACAGCCAGCCATCTGAGGTACAGTGGTCTCCCTAGGACAAAGATCCTCCCTAATAATTGCTGCCACTCCACCACCCCTACCCTGAGCCCTCGGCCAATGAAATGCCTGGAAACCTGGTGGGCACATCATTACCAAGGGGAGACCCCCCCCCCTGGGCCCAACCAGGTTTCGGTGACCCCTGCCAGGTCCATGCCCTCATCCTGAATTAGATTGGAAATCAGGGGGGCCTTATTTATAACGGACCTGGCATTGCATAACATCAGCTGGGTGCTCAGGGCCTGAGACTCTGCACAACCAGGCCTGCAAGACGGGTCGAGAGGGTCGGAGCATGTTACCACTTGGAGATAGCGGACACACAATCCCCTAACCTGATATGGCCCTCTACCCCCGCTATATCTGCCCCTCCCACTTACAGTGCCAATAAAGTCCACTCTCGGTCATTCTAACCCTGGTTGCCTCCCCAACCCCCGGTCCCCTGGATCCCTCCAGGCGTACTCACCGGCTTGGCTGTACCCCAAACCCCCAACCCAGTAGCCCCACTAAAAATCTGTCCCTCACCCTCCTCCCAACCTCCCTCCCCAAACCCGTGGCTTCCTTCCCTAACCCCATTAAAAATCTAAAAATAAAAGAAGACAATTGAGTACCACTCCCCCTCCCCAAGCATTTCACAGAATGGCCATGCCACCTCTCTGGATCCCAAGACCCATCCTTGAGATGGACTTTAGACAGTCCCATTGGCCATGTCAGGGAGAGGGGAACCCTCTCTAGGGCATAAAGTTCGGCCCGTGAGTACTTCCGCGGGCCAACTGGTCCCACCTCAGGTGTTCGGTGCCGGGTCCAACCGGCTCCAAACAAGACTCGCCGGCGTCCCCCAGTCCTCCCCCACCTCTGCCACCGGTGGGGGAAACCAAGGGGAACAAAGAGTCCATCCGCAGCCGTCACAGCCATCATCACTGCCGCCGCCTGATATTGCCGCGGCCGCCCAACATGGTCGCGGTCACCGCTCTTGGCGGCCCTGAAGTCCACAGTGACCAGTTTTGCATAGTTACAACCTTTGCAGCACCCCCATGATCATGTAATTAAAATTCAGATTTTTGGCTACTGACATGATCTGTCAGTATTCCAAGGTCACATGATCTCCGTTTGCAACCTTCTGACAAGCAAAACCAATAGGAATCCAGATTTACTTAACAACTGGGCTGCTAACTTATCAGCTGTAGTGATTCACTTAACAACTGTGGCAAGAAAGGTCGTAAAATGAGGCAAACCCCACTTTACAATTGTCTCATTTAACAAGAGATATTTTGGGCTCCATTGTGGTTATAAGTCAAGAACTACCTGTATAAGATTTTAGGAACTGGCAAGTCTTCCCCCAGATCAGAACGATCTTTGCATGCAAGGTACCATTGCTCATTCCAGTCATGGTGTCTTGAAAGCGGTGAGATTTTGGAGCGTACCTTATTGTTAAGGACTACTTATGTAGTCCTACCTTATTGTTTCAATCTCTTGTACTTATGATTGACAGATAGTTATTTGGTTTAATAATTTGGCCAGCCTATTTTCCTTTAGAATATTATGTGATCTAATTTAGAAATTCTGATGACATCGCCCATCATTTTCCACCAAGTTAATTCTTTACATTTCTGCTTCCAACATCTAGCAATCAACCACATTAAAAAAGGAACACCGTTATTTATTTTGAACACTGTGTTCTTTTGCACAAAAATCTACAGCATGCCTGTCAGAAAATTGGCATGCTTGTATCTCCCTAGAAATACTAGTAAAACTGCAGATTTAATTAGAGTATAATAACTTGAAAGAAAAATGGTTATACTTTATCAATAAAGCTCTAGCTTGAAAGCAAATTTCATTCTATTTTGCTGGGTTTTTATTAAAGTTTACAATTATTCCTCTTCCTCTGGCAGACTATAAATTTGGGCATTGAGTAGATGCAGAAAACCAGATCAGTCCATTTCCAACCATCTTTAATGCTTCTCCATATGGGTGTACATGTGTGTGTGTGTATGTGTGTGCGCGTATGTATGTATGTATGTATGTATGTATGTATGTATGTATGTATGTATATGTTTCGACGAGGTCCCACTCGCCATCTTCAGGCTGGTGCTTTCGGCTTCGTGCTTCTGTGAGTACAGCGTAATTGCAGCTGCCATCTCTTTATAAATACTGGTGGGGAGGTTGGCTGTGTTGTCATTTCTTGATTGGTTGATGGAGTTGATATTTGCAGATTGGCTGGCTTTTTCGTAAGAACATGTGTGGCTGTGTGTCTATCAGCCTCCTGTGTTGTAACAATCTGGGTAATGGACTGTGTGATGACCTTCTGAGTTCTATTGTTTTGACATCCTGGGTCTTGTGCTGTAATCTCCTGGGTCATTGGCTGTGTAAAATCCTGAGGTTTTGTGGTGTAACCTCCTGAGTTCTGTGATATGATATCCTGAGCGGGTGGCTGTGATGTGGCGTTCCGGGTTTGGTTTGGCTCCGAGTTTGAGGCCTGGCCTATGTGTTCATGGCATGTGTCAGTTTGCTTGGTTTGGGGGTCAGGGTGTGTGGCAGCTGGTGATGCAGCCGTGGTCTGGTTTCTGGACAGTGGTTGCCTTTCGTCTGTGGGGTGGGTTTGGGTTTGAGTCTGGTGAGGGAGATTCGTGGTGGTGTCATGTGTTGTTTTGGGTCCAGTGTTGGTTTTCGTGGCTGGGACTCATTTGTTGATAAGGGTTAGTTTTCAAATATCTGGTAGGTGGGACGTATCATCCCATTTATTCATGTTATGGGAGTGTTTCTCTATTTTGATGGCTTCCCTGATTATTCTCTTGTTGAAGTGTTCAGTATTGGAGATTAATTTGATTCCCTCAAAATTAATTTCATGTCCTGTGGCTTTAAAGTGCTGGAAAAGAGAGGAAGTATTTTCTTCTTTTCTGACTGTGTTCTTGTGTTCTGCGATGCACGCATTTATTCTCCTGTTTGTTTGTCCAATGTATGTGGCTGGCCAATTGTTGCATGATATTTCATAAACTCCTTGGTTTTCTAGCTGCATCTTGTCTTTGGGGTTTCTTAGGATGTTGGCTATTTTTTGGTCAGTGCCAAAGGCTGTTCTGATATTGTGTTTATGGAGAATTTTGCCGATTTTATCTGTGGTGCCTTTGATGTAGGGGAGAAGGGCGATACCATTGTCCTGTTCTGTGTCTTGGTTTTTGGGGGGTGTCTCCCTTAGGATTAGGTTGGTAATTGTGTTTCTTTGGAATCCATTGGAAATTAATACGTTAGTGAGGGTGTGTAATTCTGTTCTCAGGTGATCTTTGTCGGCTAGGCGTTTGGTTCTGGAGATGAGAGTCTTGGCTACGGAGTTGATCTGTGCAGAGTGGTGATGGGATTGTGCATTTAAGTAGTGGTTGGTGTGTGTTTTCCTCCGGTGAATGGTGTGTCCTAGGGAGCCATTGAGTTTTTTGTAAATTAGGATGTCCAGGAAGGGAAATTGGTTGTTGGCTTCTGTTTCCATGGTGAATTGTATTTTGGGGTGTAGGCTGTTGAGATGTGTGAGGAAGTTGGCCAGTTTTTCTTTCCCGTGCTACAGCTTCACATTATCAGGGTGAGTTGCTCCTTTTTAGGGCTGATTATAATCTTTGACACATTCTCCTCAATCTGGTATCCTCCAGATGTGCTATATTATACCTTTCACAGTTTCCAATCAGTGTGATCAATTGGGACTTGAAGAAATTCAAGAGGGGCTGTCTATGAACTAACGGACAACTGTATCATCTTAAGCAAATATGCTCATAAGGTCAATTAGGGAGACCTTGACTTTTAGCCAACATCAAACATGATGTGTGAGTGAGTGATATGGAATGACCTTTCCTCTATCCTAAGCAATGAACATTCTTTCCATTTATTGTACATATGACTGCATGGTTAAGTCTATGACAGCCCAAGAACATTAAGTGGGTGTGAGTGACTAACGATAACTTGTCTTCAGACTCTTATTTTAGTGAGTTGTTCTCTGGGCATAATGTATTAACAATCATAAGTCTTCACAGTGAGTGTTACTGATACAGTATTTTATTTGCAGCTATGGCACTCATGCCTTCTTAGATGCTGATATATCTAAAGATTCCAGTTGTATGTGTCATATCTATCTAGAACTACCCCAACTTGATTACTAAAATTGGAATATCAACATGATACAGATGCCAAGAATATAACCAAATGCCAGTTTTGTGCTACGTAGGAATATCTGAACTGGCCCAGGGAGGAGGAAATAAAATAAACAGGAAATTAAACTTTTCTTGAAAAATTTTCAATAAAGTCTTTATCTCTCCAAATATAAAATAATCAGTTTTGCTTGTGTTCTCACAAATCTAGATGGAGACGGCGCATTCTGCTCAGGCCTTCAGTATTCAGTAGATGAAAATGGAAAAGAGAGTCAAATATCGGATTCTATAAACCTGCATCCAGGAAAAAAATATTGTTCTGCTGGACACTTAATATAATGTTTACAGTTAGTCAGCAATTGTTTTTGTTTTTAATTAAGTTTCAGCAAAGGATAAAATATAAGAAAAAAGGAGTTAGGGAAAAGAAAGATTTAACAAAAAAAAAATCAGAATACTAAAGCAAGAAAAAGAGGGAAAAGAGGATAATCTAGTACAGATAAAATAATCATCTTACTCTAAAATCAACATTGCAAAGTGTTTCTATAACCATAAACAGTTCTAATCATTAAATCCTCAATTAAATGTTCATGTCTTTCAGATTCCAGCAAGAAATCCAACCGCGGTTACCAAGTAGAAACAGAGTTGTGCTCCATTAGCTGGCATTCTCAAAGTCATTTGAATCAATATGAATTGCTATAGATTTGATCGGACTAGACGTCTCATGTGCATAACATATATTATATGTATCTACTACAGGGTCTGATAGTATGGATCCGTTGTTGGCATGGCTTGTATGCAACAGATTCTCCACAAACTATTTTTATTTATTGCACCAAGTCTAATCAATTATATAGCTTTGGACATGGAGCCTGAAATCTCAGAGCTACCTTAATTTATGTGTTCTATTTATTTGTAAAATATCAACATATTCTTTTCGTTTAACTGTGTCAGGCAGGTTCTGGAATTGTTATTGCTCACCAAAAGCCAAACATTTCCAGCCATTGTTGTGACTGGAATGAAATAGATGGCAGCAGGTAAAATACATAAAGGAAGACTTCTGATAAAGTCCCTGTTGTTTCCCCAGACTACAGAGAACAGAATTTGGCAGCCTAGCTTATTCATGGTTCATTGCCTATGCAGTTCAGAGAGTTTTAAAAAGTAAAGACTTCCTTGAATCAAGCTCATTTTCTGGTGAATACCTGGATTTGCCTTTTTCCTTTTAAAAAAAGTTCAACTTTTCAGTTTAAACTGTAGATGTTCCATCCAAACACTAGCCTAGTTTGACATTGCATAGATTTTCCTAGATCAGCAGAATTAATTCCATCAAAATGCTCATCACAGATGCCTCCCTTTTTTTTAGTAAGAAAGATAAAGGTCCAAGTTCACTTGTGATTTCAATTGCCAAAAGGGCCTCTACAATTCAGAAGAAAGGTAAAACCCTGGGTTTTTATCAAGAAATTAAACTATCCAGAATCACTCTATGTGGAAGATGCCTGGATAAGATGTTTGATAGATGTTAAATAGAGAGATGATAGATAGAGAGATAGATGGTATATAGATAGACAGACAGATAGATGGATGATAAATTAGACAGATAGATAGATAGATAGATAGATAGATAGATAGATAGATAGATAGATAGATAGATAGATAGGTCACTAGGTAGTTAGATATAGATTAGCATCGTAGATGGTATTCAGCAGGTTCTGACCAGTTCTAGAGAACTGGTAGCAGAAATTTTGAATAGTTTGGAGAACCAGCAAATCCCACCTTTGACTGGCCCTGCCCTCATTTATTCTCTGCCTCCCGAGTCCCAGCTGATCAGCTGGGTCTTCTGTTGCCCTGCACAGGAGAACGGAGCTGGAAAGCAGGTTAATGGGGTGGGAAGATAATGGAATTTTGCAGTAACCTTCCCCCAGGAGTGGGGAAGGAATGGGGAGTTTGCAGTAACCTTCCCCTGCCATGCCCACCAAGCCATGCCCACCAAACCATGCCACGCCCATCAAACCACACCCACAGAACCATTTTTTGAATCCCACCACTGATTAGCATATGGTTCTATCTTTATTAACTGAAGGCTGACACTAACTCTGAGGCTCACTGGCAAAATCATCTGGCTTATGTAGTAGAGGAGAGTTAATGAGCTTCAATTGTTTTGAAAGGAAGTTTATAAAATCGGCCAGAAACTTCCTGGAATACTGTATGCATTATGTAGATGAACATTTGTTTTTTGTTTTTACTGCAAAGATGTTTGCAAATATATTTAGCTTTCTTTTATTAACATGTTATATTGCTATTTTTATTTCCTTATTTAGGTTTTATAATACACCTGCTTTACTTGTAAACAAACCAAATTGGGTGGCTGACTAGGGAAGCCCATGATATCAGAGAAGCTTGCAAAAGTGTGATAAATTCTTACATATTTTTGTGTTCAGATAAAATACTGTGATCTTCATGAAAGTTTATAAGGCAGGAATCCAGTGATCTTATGAATGAGTTTGTCTTTAGTTTCTTTCTTGTTAGAAGAAACAAGAACCTGAATGTGTTTCCCAACATAGGCAGCTTTGAAATGCCTGGACTTCAACTCCCAGCATTCCCCAGCCAGCATGGCCATTGTTAAGGATCATGCAAGCAGAGGTCCAGATGCCCAGCTGGAAAACATTTAACTAGACAATCCTGCTGTGGACTGTAAAAAATCAAATGTTAGCTAGATGTTGGCAAAGAAGCTCATGAAGCCTTAGCTACCAGATTTTATGCAGCCCAGTTCTAATAATCTTAAGTTAAAAATCAGATGGATAAATTGTGACTCTTAAAAAGGTTGTGCCTGCATTGAGATTCTAGCCAACTGTTACGTGCATGTAAAGTGTTTGAGATGCCTTCTTCATAGAGTGTGGCGATGGTGTTTGCATCTATTCTGGACCTAACAGGTGAAGGATTCAATTTCAACCACAGAGGGCCACTTCCAAATAGAGTATGAGATCATGGCTTTCCCAGAATGCACCACTCACACCTGTGAACACTGCTGGGTGAGCAAACCCTTTGAATTGCTCATACAGCAACTGGCAACCAGATAGGATATTTTTATATCCCTTCATCAACTTCACTGTTTTTTTTTTTTTTGGTGGTGGGGGGGGGGAAGAGTTGAGGGGAAATGAGAACAACAGAAGAATCAGAACTTGAGTTATCTGAACTCAAGAGGGCTAAAATCCTAAACAGTTATCAAAATATGAAAATGAAGATACATGTTCAATCTGTAACTCTGTTTAGTAGACATGATGATTAGCCAAATGATGCTTACAACAGTTCATAATAGAAACACAGGAGGCAGAGAGCAAAGGAAGGCATATGCTAATGGTATTCTAATTTTATTATATCTCACCTTTCCTATAGAAGTGTAAGGAAAGTGTAATCTTAACTATTACACTTACGCTTTCATGCTGGCCTGATATGGTCTGAGTTTTGGAACAGTGGGGTTCCTCATGGAGATTACTCTTGGACACAGATAATGTGGTGGTATGTTTTAGGTGAACCATAGACATCAATCAGACTTCACAAATCTCATATAAATCTTGTCTTAAATCAGTATGTAAAGTTGGTTCAACTCTGCATTTAATTCCCATTGCTAGACTGACTGTCCAAGTCAGTTGTCTTTCTAATTCTTTTTTTTCCCTGTTCATGAAACCTGAAGTTGTTAGGGTTTTTTTTAACATAGTAGAAATCAAGTTGTTCCCCTATCAGAAGCTATGGCTGGATGTCCTTGATGAAAGCCCTTGGACAGTTGTGTCCCACCAAAAAAGGAAACTAAATAGAATATGTATCTGGGCTACATAGCACTTCTAATTCAAATGTTGCTGCAAGGCATGTCTGAAATGAAGATTTCTCCTCCCATCACATACAAACTCAGATGTCTTCAGCGCTACATTTTCTCTGTCAACAGAACCTCAACACAGCCTGCCTGAGTCAGCAGTCAAACTGAGCAGCAGCTGTATGAATCTATGTCAAAGACTTAAATATATATCCTAAGGTCTTTTGAGATCACAGAGATAATTACCAAGAGCTCAAGATTGACAGAAGCTCCTTGTAATATGTGTTTAAAAGATATTCTCACAAATATACTTCAGATATCATTTTGAGAAACTAGAAGGTATATTTGCTTCTGTTACTTTTATTATTAACTAACCTTCACTACCCTCCTACTCTGTTGCATTGAATTATTGTATTTATGTTAGCCTTGTCTATCTACCCTTTGTCATCAATTGCTAGACTGTATACATCAAATAAAACACAAATCAGATGAACAAATCAAATCCAGTGATAGTAACAGTAGGAAGCAATAGACTTTAACGATTGCTGAGAATATTTGAAAGGTTACTGACTGCTATGTTATATATTACATTTATATACTACATTTCATCTTAAAGGAGCCAAAAGCAATGGACTAAACACTATGTAATAAAAAGGAGTAAAATAATAATAAAAGAATTATATAATAATTAACCTTATAATTTTTTTTAAAGTTAGCCATCACCACAAACGTTAGATTCAAAGGATTAGAAAATATTTAACCTCAAAATAAAAGTGGGATCATAAGTGTCTTGAGATATGAACTACTATACAACTGGGCAATGTAGACTTCTGTTAAGAAGGTTTCATAATTACTAAGGGCCCTGATTGAAGTCATCATATTGTAGGCCCAAGCAGGGATCCCCAAGTGATCATATCTCATCAATCCTGTGTAAGTTGACTGACTTATTGGTTGATTTGGTTTATGGAATATTATGATTAATATGTTTAGATTCTATTCTAGATGCCCACCTTGTGATATCCACAGCTCAAAATATAACCGAATGGTTAAATTCTAATTTGTCATGCAATCAAAAATAAGAAATAGAATTTTAGCAAAGGAAATTCAGAGAAGTGTCACATTTCCCTCAACATAGTCTTCTCCCTGGCTATCAACTGCCTCACAAGCATCCAAAGAGATTCTCAGAATAGATAGCAGAAATGGCATTTACTAGTTATCAGTAAATGAGAGAATAGTGGTGATGGTGTTTTGTGCAGAAGGTGTTTGTGCTGAAAGCCATGAGAAATTGTAAAAAAGTTTAACATCTGTTGGTGATTAGATGGAAGCATTATGTCTGGAGTGAGAGGCAAATGCCATAATTTAGACTTCTAGATATTGGGATGCACCAGAACACTAGTAAAAAAAAAAGATCACATCCCAGCTTGAGTAGTTAAATCTACAAGCATTTAGATTGGACAATAAATAGTAATACTGTGCCTGGGATGTGTCAAATAATGTCTAGGCAGAACTGAATCCACTTGTTAATCTGGTCATTAACATGGGTTGTGCAATGGGTTACAGACCTGCTCAGTGGTGATCTCCACAGTGTGGAACATTCTACCATGGAGATACAAGCAACCCCACCCATTCTTCCTCAGAAACATTTGAAAACCGTGATATTTCAATATGCTTTGTGCCCTTAGCTTATTATGTCTTGAGTAGGCATCTTTCAATCACAAATCACTTTGAATATTTCTTCATTGTCTTTGAATTCCATAGTCATTTTCATTTTTTTAAAAAAGTTCTAGAATAGCTGTAAATAACTGTTTGAAAACCACAGATTCCCTGTCCTATTTTTAAGAAGCACATGGCTCTTCATAGCAGCTGTGAGGACCTCTATGCAGCTTGCTGGATGGCTTTCCCAATTCCCAGTCAAGAATGGCACAGGAAATAATTTGTTTAGTTTAGAATGTGAATGAATAAAAAGAAACAACCTCAGCTGTCTAAAGCAAATCATAGTAAACTCCACCTCCAGATATTTGGAAAATTTACCTCACTGCCTCTAGACATTTAAAATATCTTTACTTGGGCAGAATGTGAATGGATATGTACAAAACCACTCTCTTTCTATCTCTATCCATCTCTCTCTCCCTCCCTCCTCTATCATTTTATCTATCTACTTATTATCTAGCTATCTATCTACTTCCTCTTTCTCTCCCTGTCTTCCTCACCCTCCCTCCCTCCACCCTCTCCCTACATACATACATATATAATCTATCATCTATTTTTCATTATCTGTCTATCTATTTTGCTAGTGTTTTACATTATTGTACCAGTTGCTTTTAATTCTATTTTATTATTGTTTTATATTTTTATTAATCATTCATTGTTCTTGTTAGTGTGGTTAAAGGAAAAACTGAAGTGCATTTTCCAGAGCTAAATAAATACCTAATAAAATATCCAGATTTCTCTCTTAACCTCCTGTTACAATTTCTATTATGATAATTCATGCAAGATTGTAATCTGCTGATTTACAAAATTTACACTGAAGTTCGTCATTTATGTTTTCTAAACTAAACAAATTTTTATATCTTTTTAAATCAAAACAAGGGTGATCCCTGAGCATGGTTGCATTCCCATACAAGTAGATTTAATCAAGAACTTTACAAATATACAAAGCTATGCTGTGTCTAAATCAGTTTTCCCTAGTTGGATGCCTTCCAAAATTTTGTATCTGCAGCACTAACAATTCTCAGCCAGCCTGAACTTCAGGTTCCAGATCCATTTAGAAAGATCAGATAGGAAATGAGAAGAAGAAACTATGCTTGAGGCCCTGGCAATCATGTCCAGTTAGGGCAAAGAGTGCTAGCCCTGTGAACTAACAGTGTGATTCAGTTACCATATCACAACATTGGGAAAGAAAGGTCTAGACTGGGAGGTCTGCCAATATTCCTTTGCTCCAAAGAGTCAAGAAATTTCCACAAGCTCTTGCATGCTTTTAAATGGGCCAGAGCATATCTTTCATCTTGTCATTTCAACCTTCATTCTGCCCGCCCTTTTATATGGATTTTTTTCTTACATTAACTTGATAAAATCTTCTGTTCCCAAGCCAATGTCCTAAAAGCAAACCCTAAGTGGGAATGAAGCCCAAACTATAAATATCTTGACTGCAATAAGAAAGATAAAATCATCATAATTGATGACTGTTGGCTATCCCTTTCATGGAAAATACAGACATAACCAGAGTCACCGCAGAAAACTACTGTCCTTTTTCTTTCTGTTTCATGCTTTGGGCAGTGTAAAAATACAAAATAGGTGCTGATTGCAAATAAAACTAAAAAATTTCAATATGGTAGTTGCCTTGCCTGGAGTCTGGAAAAGTTCTTTTGCTGCAGTGGCGTACTCATTTATATTACATTACAATTCATTAAAAGAGAAATTGATCTTTACATAGGAATAAAATGAAATATTTGGGGAGATCTCACAGCATAGTATGAAGTAGCTATTTTGCAAAAGGAAGATTCCTCATTAAACTGATAAGAGCAGATGCTACATTTGATTTTAACCAAAAAGCTGAGGAGAACTATGCCACCCTGAAAACGCCTTATCTCAGAAGCTAAGCAGGATCAGGCCTGGTTAGTATTTGTATGAGAGGCCACCTGGGGAAACCGGGTGCTGTAAGATTCCACACTTTTCCCCAGAATTTTCTGATCCAGGTCAGTGTCAAAAGAATTTAAAGCACGATGGCTTACATATTTGGGTTTCAAATCCAAATGTGTAGGCAAGGTTTTAGGTTTCTTTCAGTTAAGAAAAAATGTAAAGTGTTCTTCAGTTATGAGATTACTACAATAATAAACTGGTGATTTAATATCAGGACAATTTTCTCTTTTCTCTTGCTTCAGTATCCGTTCAAATGAAAAGATCTAAAGAATTATTACTATTTTGTTTCCGCTTGGTTTGGTCTCATAATTTCTCTAGGAAAGTGGTAAAACAAGACCTAAATTAGTATCACATATTTTCTATTTTTCTGAGCAGAATGTTAAAAAGGTCATTATTGTTGTTCTTCATCCTTCTCAGAATGTCACAGGACTGGATCTATAGGTGAGAAGGGTCATTGTGAAAAATTGGCTTTGCTCACACAACACAATGATTATAAAATCATTTTCCAGAGTTGGCTTACTGTCCACCCAAGGTAATCCTCAAGGAAGAATTTAACTACCACCTGGTCTCAATCATACTGTCAGGTATGAACAACAAGGCCCACATGTGCAAACTTCAAGCTACTTAATTATGTTCTGCCTAAATACAGGAACCTCCCAAGACTGGCACGCTACTCTTGGGAACAATTAGATAAGGCTCCAAGGAACTTGGGGAAGGATTGGTCCTAGCCATTTTGTATTTTCATGAACTCAACATTTGAGCCCTACCTAGGTTTGATGCTTTGCAACACATATCTAAGCATAATTGTTCAATAAATCATGATTGACCAAATCATAGCTAACAAGTTAATGATGTGGTAACTGAATCAATCTACTGATTCACTTTGCCCAGTATTGTACATTCTAATTTCCCAGGCCAGGTAGAAATTTTAATCTTGCTACCCGCCTGATCTTTTTAATTGGAAGGATTATAGATTGAATTTAGAAACTTTTTTCATGCAAAACATATACTCTACCATTCTATAGTTGGAAATCTTCTTCAATGAACAGAAGCTGATTCCATTTGGAAAACTGGACATATTTGAACCTGGTACATCTTCTATGAAAGATACTACAAAAATGTAGGTACCATGCTTTTGATTTTAACTGGTATCATTGGAGTCCCCAGTTTTGCTGCAACCGTTCTGTTTTACTATCTATTTGAAACAGGTTGTGATAGGGAACCAAATCTTTCATCCATGTCTCAGCTGTTTTAGGACTTGCCAGAGGCTTAAAATAGTCTTCAAAGGATGCAGCAGATATTAATCTCGCCCGGCAACTTTTGCTGGGATGAAGTTGTAGCTTTGAATTCTTGAGATATTTCTCATCTCCTGAAATGAAAACTATGAAATTGGAAGTGAAGGTGGGGTAGGAAGCTTTCCATCTATTATTTCCTCTTGATCATTTCTTTCCCTGCATATTCACCATTGATTATTCACCTAGCATACTTCCTGTGCATGTTAACTTCTTACATGCTGCTGCTTTTTCTATTTCTCCCACTTGTCATATTCTGTCTCATTTTTTTTTCTTATATTATGGAAAACTGGAAATGAAAATGAATGCAATATTTTAACATGGCATAAAAAGAATTACACACTAGAAGATGGTTCCACTGAAGTGGAGTCCTGAGCCAGCTGCAGAAATTTTGAATGAAGTGAAGAAGGCTGAAAGAATGGTTTTTTTGTCTGTGAACTGGTATTAACACATGAAGAGCCAAGCCAACACTATAGTTAGTGTTTGGATAGAGTTACCATAAACACAAATCAGAAACTATGTCCCACATTTCTGATAATTTCCAGAGAAGAGTGCAGATCTGATCATGGATTGAAATGACTGTCAATCATGCAGTACTGTTGCTGTGAGTTTACAATTAGATTAATTCTTATATTTGTCAAACAGGGGATGTTATTGGCAAGACAATTTTTTACTGAATGGTACTCCAGCAAATGTTCCGTGCAACCATTATCAGTACCAGATGAGGTCAAAGCAGACTATTCATTGAAAACTCTTATAATGATGACATTAAAGTGTAGATGTTTTGAACTCATAATATGAAGGGAAGAGACACATGAGAAAATATTGATGCTTGGAAACTTGTGAGGCAATCAAAAAGACACTGAGAGAAGAAAGTGTGGCCAGGGGCTAGATGATGACTGATGTCTGATGACATTAGCTTACAAGAATTCAGAGTAGTTACAGACACACAGCCTTTCAGGTTATGGAGAGTCAAAAGTTACTCAATGACTGAACAGCAAAACTGTGAAATAATCAGAACAAGATGAGCCCTGGCATGTTTTAATTATAAAATCACTGAACAGATGATGGAAAGGCGGGTCATCTGAAAATAACATTAAGGCAAAAATACATTTATAAAATTGTACAAGTTTGGAATTTATTCAGTGCTTGTGAGCAGTTCTGGCCAAGAATGTCCTCTGAAATGCTTTTTCAACAATCCAAATCTGTGATTTTCCCCCATCCTAAAAGAAAAAGAAAAAAAGATATAATGCGGGGAGAAGTAGCTGCCTTCTGACATACAGTATTTTATCCAAATGTCTGTCTTAAGGTGTTCTGTCCTTTTAATCATGGGAGTATTTTGATGCATGTGTGCTGCTCAGTTAATCCTTATAAATGCAGCTGAAGAGGCCACGGCCACCAGTCTTGCAAAGGGCCAATATCAACACCACATGAAGATGCATGAAGCCTTCAAGCCACATTCTATTTACAACTAGACACCCAAATTTGTCTTGTTTATATTTCTTGCTGCTGCTTGCTTCTGTATAATCTTTGCATGCTGGAGTTTGCCATAATACAACTTTTCAAAATGTATGGCAACTTTATTTTTGCCTGTAGAGCCATGGTGGCACAGTGGTTAGAATGCAGTATTGCAGGCTAGTTCTGACTGCCAGCAATTCGGCAGTTTGAGTCTCACCAGTTCAAGTATAACTCAGCCTTCCATCCTTCTGAGGTCAGTAAATGAGGACCCAGATTGTCAGGGGCAATATGCTGAGTCTGTAAAACTGCTTAGAAAAGGCTGTAACACACTGTGGAGTGGTATACAGGGGTGGGATTCAAATTTTTTAACAACCGGTTCTGTGGGCGTGGCTTAGGTGGTGGGTGTGGCTTGGTGGTTATGTGACTGGATGGACGTGGCTTGGTGGTCATGTTATTGGCTGGGCGTAGCCAACTCAATATCACTCAATATCACTCATCTCCTTGCCTAGCTTCTCATGATTGCTGCAACAGTCGTAAGTGTGAAATATGGTCATAAGTCACTTTTTTCAGTGCCATTGTAACTTTGAATGGTCACTCCACACAAGCAAAGTACCAGCAAAGGAGGGAAAAAAAGTCCAGAGAAGTTCCAGAGACAGGAAGTCCAGTCCTGCCAAGAATGTAATAAGGATTAACGGAAAGGCAGTTTCTGTAAGCAACACCAGAATGTTTCCTTCCTGCCTTCCTTACAGGATTAGGCCAGTAATTTCTTCTAACAACCGGTTCTCTGAACTGCTTAGAATGTTAACAACTGGTTCTAGCGAATAGGTGAAAACTGGTAGAATCCCACCCTTGGTGGTATAATACTGGAAGTCTAAGTTCTATTGCTATTGCCTCAGTGGCATACATGGCCCTTTTTCAGAACATCTCATTTCCACAATGTTCCATCTTTCATTCTTGGAGTTTCTGTTAGGACAAAGACATTTAATTCCCCAGCCAGACATCTCATCCACTTGCTGTCTCTTTCACACGTCTCTTCAAAAAATCAATAGCTTTGTCTGAATAAGGAAATCAAGCACAGTTGTACTTCACAATCCGGCATTAGTGGAAATTGTCCCCTCATAGGATAATGGATTTCTTTCATGACAGTTGTATATTCATTGGAGACAAATCAGTATTGATCTTAAAAACCTTGGACTGGATTAGAGCTTGTATACCTAAACCACCTCTTTCTTGTTACCATTTCATTGTCATGCCCATCATATACCAAGAATATTCTCTTAACTATACTACGGCTGGATTAGTACTGGGCAAATGAATCATTTTCATTTTTCATTATTCTGCATTCTCAAAATTATATAATTTGGTATTCATTTCAAATCCTGTCTTTAAATTCGGATATGAAATCATATCATTGTGTGCTGTATCTACAGTATATACGCATACATAAAGAACTTCCTTTAAAAATACATAAGATGGAAGTTACATCTGCCATCCAAAATAATTTTTCACTGGCAAGTCCTCTTCTGGCTGTAATATATGGACATCCTTACCTAAACTAGCTAAACTCATCCCCCCATTGAGATATGTTGTCATATAGGAGTTCAACAGGATAATTTTAATTTCATTAATTAGAAACTCTTTCATCCTTGACTGTTTATCTGTGGCTGTCAGTCTTGTAAGGTGGTTGAGCCAAGAAGAATAGAAATGGATAAATCTGTTCATTGCAGTTTCTCTCAGATTGCAGTCTCTCATTTTTGTAAGCAAACTGGGTTCAATTAATTAAATTTCAATTTTGTTTTAAAGTTAATACATTTACTGTATCACTTGGGGTGATCAATCTCTAAATTCTGCATATGCATTTTTTTTTTTTGCAATTTTACCTAAGGGTTCTAATTTTAGAAACAATTTCCCCTCCTATATTATATACTTTATACTCTTTTTATGAATCTAGGTTTTTCTGAGCAGGCATTTCCTCAGATACATGAAAAACAAACTGCAAACAGCAGTGTAACATTTGAGATACTGTCATTCTGGAATGATAATTAAACTTCAAATTGCAAATCAATGCAACATTTGAGGAGTTTTCATTAGGCAGATGTTCTTTGGAGCAAAATAAGACTGGCAAGAAAGGTAAAGGGCATTTGAAATATATTTTGCTGTATTCATTTTATCTTTGTAAATGCAAGGAAGGAACTGTAGTGGTAATGGATAGGAAATTAGGATAAAGACAATCAAGGGAAAATGTCTTCAGGAATACCAAAAAGTCTATGTGACGTCTCTCCATCCATACAATTGAAGTTCTGTATCTTTTTTTTTTTCATGTATTGCCATGCACATTAAAAAAAGAGCTTTGATCACATGATTTGGGCCATCATTCTAAATTTTTTGGGTCTCCTCTCAGCAAACAACCTGGGAAATATCTTTCTTCTTAGGCCACAACCAGTGATGATTTGAAAAGTACGTTTAGACTAGAGGTGGTATTCAGGAGATTCTGACCAATTCTGGAGAACCGGTAGCAGAAATTTTGAGTAGTTCAAAGAACCAGCAAATGCTACCTCTGACTGGCCCCGCCCCCATCTATTCTCTGTCTCCTGAGTCCCAGCTGATTGGCTGGGTCTTCTTTTGTTGCCCTGCATAGGAGAAAGGAGCTGGAAAGCAGGTTAGTGGGGTGGGGAGGGAGTGGGGATTTTGCAGTATCCTTCCCCTGCCATGCCCACCAAGCCACACCCACCAAGCCAAGCCACGCCCATCAAGCCATGCCCATAAAGCCAGTAGTGAAAATGTTTGAATCCCTCCACTGATTTAGATCTCCAGCTTATGAAGGCTATGATCCAAGTTGTTATTTCACTTTTGGTCTTATTTTCTCGAAGCATGCTCCAGGCTAGAGCCCAAAGGCAGTCTATTTGTTGTATATTCAACTGATGTTCTACAAGAATGTCCACTCCTATGATAAATAACCAATTTATCTTGCTAGTGTTTATCCCCAAGTCTCCCTTTGGCAAAGCATGATGGTATTTGTGCCACTTTCAAAATGAGCAATTACAACTTTAATGAAATTAACTTGAAGATTTAAACCAATGGAAGTCTAAGCCCCTCACCCTCCTCCATTTTAAAATACCTCATTCTCTTAATGACACGGTACTTCAGAGAGAGGATTTTGCTGCGGCAGCGATTTTCTTTCACAACAATGTTTCAACAGCAGCAGCCCCAGATTTCTTGGGTCTGCAAATGCCAGGTGTCTGTAAAATAGCTCTTCTCTGGGGAGAAGAAAGGAATGCAAAGAGAAGCATTCACTGTCTTGGCCAGAAGCCCAACCTGCAGTGGCTGTGGAAAATGTACTGCAGTGTCACAGCTCTGTTCCTTCCAATTAGTGTCAGTCTATCAATGAAAACACCAACTAGACGGCAAAGACTTTAGGGATTCTAACAAATGGAGGAAATGTTTTGGGTTACCAAGGCAAAAGCTGATGGCATGGGAGGGCTTGAAGTCACACTCCTGGTCAGAGGTGGTGTATTCAGCAGGTTCTGACCAGTTCTGGAGAACCGGTAGCGGAAATTTTGAGTAGTTCGGAGAACAGACAAACGCTATCTCTGACTGGAGATTTTACAATATCCTTCCCCTGCCATGCCCACAGAACTGGTAGTAAAAAAATTTGAATCCCACCACTGCTCCTGGCCTTCAGAATCAGATATGTTTGCAATCAAGGGTGATATATCTGCATGGATGTTGTTAAGTAGAGCAGATAACCCAGAAGATGATTGGGCAATTTTTTGAAACTGTGGATCACTTCTGATCAGAGGTGGTCGTTGAAACCATCATGTTGGGTTTATTTTATTTTATTTACTTTATTTATTTGTCAAGCATATATTAGATAACAGATATAATTAGAACATGATTATGATTACATGAAATGGGTAGGAATAAAAGGGGACATTAGGACAGGGATGGTAGGCACGTTGATGCACTTATGCTCGCCCCTTACAGACCTCTTAGGAATGGGGTGAGGTCAACAGTAGACAGTCTAAGGTTAAAGTGTTTGGGGGTTTGAGGAAGAAACCACAGAGTCAGGTAGTGCATTCCAGGCACTGACCACTCTGTAGAGCAAGCAGTAGATGTAGCTAATTCCAAAAGCTAGTAAGATTCTCCCATTGGCCCTTTCCCTTCTGGCTGTTGCCACTGCCATACATGGCAAACATTCCATGCTTACAAAGCTGCCTTTGCACTTTGACAAGGAACAGTAGCACACCGATGCCAGCGCCTCACCCAGAGTGTCCTTTAAAGAATCAACTTATTTCCAAGTCTCTCTTGTCTCACACGCAGTTATCTTTCTAACATTTGCCCAGTGATCAGGGGGATGTTTTTTGAGGGGCTTTTTATTGTTCCCATGCTCGGATGAACTCCAGGAAATTATTTTCAAGCTGGTCACCATTAGCTCACCCCAGAAGATAAATAGAAGGGACAGCTTGAAACTCTCCAAGAGGCTGTTCTGTGGCAGGACTCTTAAACACCTCTCTCTTTCTGACATCTCCTTTTCATCTGTTTCAAGCACCAGGCACCAGGAGAGAAGTCCTTATTATGGATCTGAACTGATCTTTGTAGGAGGTTTTTTTTTCAATTCGCTTAAGAACAGTGTAACTTTAAGCCCAAAGATGGATACAAGTACAGGGCATAAATACAGGGGTGGGATTCTTCCAGTTTGCACTTATTCGCTAGAATCGGTTGTTAAGATTCTAAGCAGTTTGGAGAACCAGTTGTTAGAAGAAATTACTGGCCTAATCCTGTAAGGAAGGCAAGAAAGAAACATTCTGGTGTTGCTTACAGAAACTGCCTCTCCGTTAACTCTTATTACATTCTTGGCAGGACTGCACTTCCTGTCTCAGGAACGTATCTGGAGTTTTTTTCCATTCCTTTGCTGGTACTTTGCTCATGTGGACTGACCATTCAAAGTTACAATGGCACTGAAAAAAGTGACTTATGATCATTTTTCACACTTACGACTGTTGCAGCATCCCCACAATCATGAGAGGCCAGGCGAGGAGATGTGTGCCTTGATGTGAGTGATATTGAGTTGGCCACGCCCAGCCAATAACATGATCACCAAGCCAAGTCCACCCAGTCACATTACCACCAAGTCACACCCACCACCTAAGCTACGCGCACAGAACCGGTTGTTAAAAAATTTGAATCCCACCCCTGCATAAATACCTATCATATTATTCGCTTTCAGGTTAGGTAATGTTATGAGGGAAAGGAGGAAGCAACGGACAGTAATGTATTTTGAGAAGGAAATACAAGGAAGTTCAATTTTTGTACTGTAGTGGGAAATTCTAAAGGGAAATTCCCAGAAGAAAAAAGACTCAAAGCTCTGTAAAATTATTGTTGTGGCAGAAGAGAAGTGTGGAAAACAATGTATATATGATGTTAGTGGATGAAGTTGCATATAGAATCAGAGACAAAGACCCTCATCTTTTGGAGCAGGGCAAGCATCCTTAGAGAGAACAAGTGATAATGGCAGTAGTTGCCCTACTTCAGTAATGGCAGGGGTGGGCTGCTGGGGGTTTGCAGGGGTTCGGGAAAGCCCCTATCTAAGATTCTGTGCAGTTCAGAAAACCCACTAAATCCCACTCCTGGCCCGCCCCTCCCAAGAGTCTCCACCTGGCCTGTTTTGGATGCAGGTAAGGACAGGGAGCATGTGGAGGCTTGGAGAGGGCAAAAAATGGGCCTACTGGAAGTTTGGGAAGGCCAGAAATGGGCCTGTTTCTGGCTTCCAGGCAGCCTCTGGAGCCCAGGGAGGGCCACCCCACCTCTGCTGTGATGCAGAAGGCCAACTAGGCCATGCCCACTATGGCCATGCCCACCCAGCAACTGGGCATAGTACCTTTTGCTAAATTTTTTGAAGCCCATTTCTGAATAATGGTCACATCAGTGCAGGCGCTGTTCACCTTAGCACATTCAATTCTTTTTGAAAAGATTTAAGGGTGGCCAGGCAGATGTTGATTTCCCTTTCATTTTATACATAGATTATTTATTTCTGCAATAAAATAGGGCTTCTTTTGAAGGGATTATATTTAGTGGGCAGAAAAAAGCTATACCTCTACTCCGAATAAAATCTAACATTTCAATTGATTGATTTCCTTATTTTAAATCATACAATTGGGGAAAAATAGCCCACAACTTTTCTAAATTATCAGAAAAGCAGAAGCAGGAAAGGAATTGTAAGCAAGTGGAGAGCCATGGTTACTTACACATTTCACAACGTAACTAATGTACATAGATAACTACAAGACTATTAAGAATTTTTTAATCTAAGATGATCTAACTGCAATATTGTTCCTAAATAAAACACATAGTCCAAACTAATAGTTTTCCCTACAACAGAAAATAATTTCAATTAATAAGAAATATCCATCTTTGGATATCAAACTAGTTGTCAACATAGGAAACTTCAGTATCTTCATCTGGTTACTATCTACTTCAACCATCCCCTGGTTGTTTAATTGAAGAGGGTAGAACAGAGGTCCATTAAGTTTTTAAACTTTTAGTGCCACCCTAGTGGCCAGAATCAATTGGGTGAGATGGTTGACACAGAATTTTGATAAATAAATAAATTAATTAATAAATTAATAAATAAATAAATATTCAAAAAGGTGGATTTATAATTGCAATTATGACTCATGGGACTCCATCCCAGTTATTTCAGATGTACTTATCATCATTCTATATTCACCCTTCCCTTTAGTATGGAAAATGTTCAGCACAGAGAAAACATAGAAACTAGTTATACCTAGATACCTAGAGCCTCGGTGGTGCCTGGTTAGAGTGTTGTATTGCAGGCCACTTCTGCTGACTATCAGCTGCCTGCAATTTGGCAGTTCAAATCCCACCAGGCTCAAAGCTGACTAGCCTTCCATCCTTCTGAGGTGGGTGAAAAGAGGGTGCAGATTGTTGGGGGTAATATGCTGACTCTGTAAAAACTGCTTAGAGGGGGCTGTAAAGCACTATAAAATGGTACATAAGTCTAAGTGCTATTGCTACACTTGACTGCTTTAAAACTCATCAAATTTTATTCTTGATGCACTTTGATGTGAACATTTTGTCCAGGTACTTGTCATCTGTTTGGTACTTGATGTGCAAGCTAGAACCTGTTGCCTTGTGACTTTCTACCCTTTCCAGCCAAAACAAAGGGCCATCCATTATTCATAGGGTATCTCTTGCCCTGTGCATATCCCTTGTTGTCTTAGCTTCTATGGTCAATTTGTGTATTTCTGGGCATTTTTTTCTCATCATGGGTCTTTAGTTTGGGAACACATTAAATTTATTTACATTATTCCTTATAGGAAAATTTTGTTTGATACTCATTGTTTTTGATTCTTGTTGTGTCTTCTGGAACCAATTAATGATAACTATCAAGGTACCATTGTATTGGAAATTGAGTTCAATTGCCACCTATGGTGAATCAGTAAACTCCCAATGGCAATATCTCTAGCCTTAGATAAATTTGGTCTATTAATCAGGATTTTCCTGAAAAAGGAATACAATTGAATTTCCTATTGACCTTCACTTTCTTGTCTTTCTCCTGGACAGAATTATATCTGGAATTTTATGACTGGATTAACAAAGTCATTCCATCTTATATCAGATATATAGGATAAATAAACTGGGGAATGGGTTGGTACCATCAGATTGTAACTATGTGATGTTGCATTAAGTGCTTTTATTGTTTTATTGTGAATGCTCAATTGTACTTTTATTGATGTATGTGAACTGCTTGGAATCTATTCTGCACTGGAATGCCAATCCAATAAATAAATTGATTGATTTTTCCAATCAAGTTGTGGTTCCTATTGACCACATAGAGTAGCTTTTCTCCATGATGATTTATTCTTAATCTGTTATTTTAAAGTCTCCCTATGATGCACTCATCACCACTGTATCTAAGTTCATCCTCTAGTCATCCTCTTCTCTATCCTTCCATCATTCCTAGCATTAGAACCTTCTCCAGATAGCTGGGTCTTCAAATAATATGTCCAAAGTTTGAGCTTGATCACAGAGAAGACACGGTAAACTTGTTCTCCAAAGCACCTGAGAGCAGGACAAAAAGTAATGGTTAGAAGATCATTAAAGAGAGATCCAACCTAGGCGAAATTTCTTGCAAAGCAAGAACAATTAACAAGTGAAATGTCTTACCTCTGGAAGTTGTGGGTGCTTCGAATTGTGGGTGGAGGTTTTCAAGAAGAGACTGGAAAGCCGGAATGTTATAGGGCCGTAATGGCAAACCTATGGCACATGTGCCAGAGGTGGCAAACAGAAACATTTCTGTGGGCACGCACGCAGGCCAGCTGATCTTCAGGTTTCTGGCACTCTGGCACGTGTGAACACCAATTGGCTGGCACATGAATGTGTACTGGCCAGCTGGTCTTCCGTTTCTGGTGCTCCGGTGCGTACGAAGACCAGCTGACCAATGTGTGTATGCACACCGGCAAGCTGGTCTTTGAGTTTCCAGCTCTCCAGCGCACATGAAGACAGTTCGCCGGCACATGCATGTTGACCAGCAAGCTGGTCTTCAGTTTCCAATGCTCTGGCATGCAAGTGTGTGTGCCCACATGCCTTTGTTCTAGTTTGGGCACTCAGTGCCAAAAAGGTTCACTATCACTGTTATAGGGTCTCCTGCAAGGGTGGGATTCTACCAGTTCTCACCTATTCACTAGAACCGGTTGTTAACATTCTAAGCAGTTCGGAGAACCGGTTGTTAGAAGAAATTACTGGCCTAATCCTGTAAGGAAGGCAAGAAGGAAATATTCTGGTGTTTCTTACAGAAATTGCCCCTCGGTTAACCCTTATTACATTCTTGGCAGGACTAGACTTCCTGTCTCAGGAATGTCTGGAGTTTTTTCCCCCTACTTTGCTGGTACTTTGCTTGTGTGGAGTGATCATTCAAAGTTACAATGGCACTGAAAAAAGTGACTTATGACCATTTTTCACACTTATGACTGTTGTAGCATCCCCACAGTCGTGAGAGACCAGGCGAGGAGATGCGTACCTCGATGTGAGTGATATTGAGTTGGCTATGCCCAGCTAATAACATGACCACCAAGCCACACCCACCATCTAAACCACACCCACAGAACCGGTTGTTAAAAATTTGAATCCCACCCCAGTTTCCTGCTCAAGCAAAGGGTTGGACTACAGTACCCACAAGATCCCTTTCAACTTATTATCCTATGATCTATTTGTGCCTCAAATGAGAATCCTGAGTCGATTTATTTGGTGGTCCATCTGTTTATTTTCCTGGCTATCCATAGTATTCTCAGGAACACAAACATTCAAAAATGGCAATAATCTTCATAACCTGCTTCTTTAAAGTCCAACTTCTGTTTCAAAATAGTGTCATAGAGAATAGCATGGATTACACAATTCAGATCTTTGTAGGAATGGAGATATCACATTATCTAAAAAAATAAAATCTTTTCATTTTCCATTTTTTGATCTGCATTAGAATATACATATGTAAATATGTATATATGTTATAGAAAAGATTGAAGTGTAAGATGAAATCTGTAATAATAGTAAGATGTAATGGTAATGGAATAAGTAATCATATATTGAAAAATGTAAGGAAATGTAAAAGATGTCTTGATGTTGATAACAATGCATATGGTTTTATTTTATGTTTTTAAACTTTGGAATATCAATAAGATATTTTTTTAAAAAAAGAATTACACTAATAATGATTTCAAACTCTTAACTCAGCCAAGTTTTAATTAGTAATTAAAGATATAGGAATTAAGGATGCATGTTTATTTTGTTACTTGAAGAAACAAACAATAAAATGATGGAATAAATAGCTTAGTCATGGATGATTAACAATTGATAAATAGATAAGCATATGTTAGTTTGACAATATGAGATTGATATAAATTGTGAATAACGACTAGGAAAGGATTGCACAAAAGATTCAAAACCAACTGACACACTGTATGTATATAAAATGGAAGAAGGTTTTATATTTTTATGTATTGTTTGTGTATGTTTGTCTTAAAAAATAAAAAAAAAATATTTAAAATAACAAACAAACAATAAAAATCATACATTCTTTTCATGAATGGAAGTTTTTCAAAGTTTCACAATTCTCGGCCCTGAAACATTATAAATTCTAACCTTAACCAATTAATATAGTTAAAGCTGTTATAATGTTAGGTTCTTAGCAGGTACTTGGGAAAAAAGAGATCTCTTTTGTTACTTATATTGATTTCCAACTGCATTCCATTTTCAGGCTAGTTTCATGAAAGTTATTAGCCTAATATATCTGATCTCATCCCACTGACCTCAGTATTGGAAGAACAATTAAAGATGCCTTTAAAGTTTCAGATGTCAGAAAAAAATAGGCATATTTGGCAAGTTTTATTAATTTCTGGTGGATTGTGCTTTGAGGCAGTGGCTGCATTTTCTCAAATTATAAAAATGATTTGATCCATAATTATTAGCCGTATTAAGGGCCATTATCAATTCCCCCATCAGCTTAAATATTCTAAATTATCTTCTGGCTGCTCAGATCATCAACACCCAATGCTCAAAGTAAGCAACTTTGTCTACAATTAAGAATGATTGATAAAATTACTTGAGATTTCCAGAATGAACAAGCCTGCATAGAAGATCCAACTGTTGAAAAAGATTAAGATTGGCAGCTGAGAGAATACGGAAACAAACCCAGTTTAAATCTCATTGAACTTATATTATCACTTCAAACTATGAAGGCAAATGCATTGCTGTAATATTGATTACAATAATGAACAAGAGACACAGTCTAGTGCTGATGGTTTTTAACTCTTGTGTAGCTAGACAAATCTTTGCAACGCAGAGTCCCAGCAATCTGTATAGAAGCAGTTTTAGTATATCACATCAATAGTTTCTCTTTAAAAGTATGTATTATCTTTGGTTAGTTAATTTTTTTCAAATGGGGAACAAGTTCTTCATTCACATATGATTGTAAGAGAAGATGTCTGTAGAGATTCTCAGTCATTCAGGTCATGGTTGTCCCAAAGGTGCTTTTTTCAGGAGGCAACTGAACTGTCTTGTTGTTGTTTTTTTCCTTTGAAGACATTTTGCTTCTCATCCTAGAAGCTTCTTCAGTTCTGACAGGATAGTTGGGAATGGAAGGATTTATATTCCTTGCAGACAGCTGGTCATTTGCATCCTTTTAGAGGGTCACTGAAGCACTTGGAGGTTTATCTGTGACTCAAGATCACTTGAGTAGGGCTCCTGGTTCCTGTAGTCTGCAATTTTCCCCCTTCTGGAAATCCATTCCTACTCCCACCCCATTCAAAGGGTGTTCATCCCAAATTATATAGCTAAAAGTCTGTAGAGATTCTCAGTCATCCAGGTCATGGTTGTCCCAAAGGTGTAGGAGAAGATCCATTGCAAAAACATAACGCTGAGCTGCTAGATTCCTTTTGTGCGCCTCCATCTTTTTTTTTTTCAATTCTGCCAACCAGGATGTGTAATGTAACTGCTACTCTGCCCTCTGTAAAGATTCCTACTGGCATAGATGGTTAATGTGCTACCCTTGTTTTTAAGAGTAAAGACAGGGGTGGGATACGACAGGATTAACTACCAGTTCGGGATTTACGAGGGTCAGTGATTGGTGATGTGCTTCCCTGCACACTGGGAGCACGCGCGCCTGTAAATCGTCACCAGCATGCTGCATGCAGAGAAGCAGCTTTTGAAACAGCCCTCTTTTCCTGCTTTTTTAACTGCAGCTGTGCCTCGTTCAGCTGAAGTTGAAAAATCAGGAAATAAAGGTCAGGCAAGAGCCTGGGTGGGTGGGCAGGTGGGCAAAAACATCAGCAGATATAGAACCGGTTCTATGTCTGCTGCTCTTCAGAGCTACCAGTTCTACAGAGGTGGACAGAACCAGTAGAAGCCCAGCCCTGGGTAAAGATGCCCCCAGCTTCCTCATCTTCCTCAAGAACCTGGATGAGGCAGAATAGTAGATCTCTAAGCTTTTACATAAGTGGCTCCATCTGTTCCTTTAACCACCATGACCCAGGCCCATGTACTGCAATTATGAATGCATGATGCTAGTGCAAATCCAACAGCAGAATAAAAATGGATACCACATTTTTATTTGCATAATTACACATTTGACTACTTGCAGAATAAAGTAGCTGAATCATGTTAAAGGAAGCCTAAATAGAGGTACAAGAGCTTGAAATGATTAATTAAGCCTAGAGTTATTGGTAGGATTTTTAATTAATTTTAATTGGGTTTTAACTTTTTTTAACTTTTTAACGTTACAGTTTGTTTTATCCTCAGCCACTTATATAATTTTTCTTTTAATTGTATTTTAAATATTGTACTGAATCATTTTTATTTGGCTGTAAACCGCCCCGAGTCCCGCTGGGAGATGGGAGCGGTATATAAAATCTGCAATAAATAAATAATAAATAAATTGGCAGGCAAAGAAAGAAATGGAGACACTGAAAACATGAGCAGAGGTCAACCTACACAACTGAGAAAAGCAGCACTGAAAAGAAACAGGCCTGATCCTTCCATACCTTCCTTACCAACTTTTCCTTCTAAGTTCCATCTCTTCTGAGGTTTTTGAACGGAGGGCCTGAATTTCAGGAATAGTCACCAAATCTCTTTTCAGAACCAACAGCCAATTTTGACATATTTTTTGTGATTCATTGAGGAAACTTGTGGAGTGCAGTTATACGTAAATGCATATGGTACTAACATGTATCTAATGTACACTTCTTCACATATCAGCATCACTAAGTGCAACTGCTCGGTGGTTTCCTTGCTTAATTACTACTAGTAACATCATTGAGATGATGGTGCTATGACGACTTACTATTTGGGAAAAAAAATACTGCTGGATAGGGGAACAAATGCTTTAAGAACTCTTCAAGGTACCTGTTGCAACTACTACACCAAAAGCTGTTGTTGTTTTTAATGGTTTCTACCTATGCTGCAATAAGCCCTTTTTAATAGAGAATCTGTTTCCACAAGTAGTTTCAGAAATGGTGTAGAGAACTCTTTCATAAAGTGAAAACATATATCATGAGAATACACAAAAGCTCATGAGTACATCTCAAATATCTTTTTGGCTCCCAGCCGATGTCTTTGAAGGAAAATTGGTATATCTATATGACAATTGCAGCTGCCCTTTGATTTTTTTTTTTTTTCTGTAAAAATTCTCTCGCAGAACCTATTTTTAAATCAGGCTAGGCAATTGAACAGCAAGTGGAGGTAAATTGATAAATCTATGAACTTAGTAACTGTTTGTTACTATTTGCAGAGATGGTGAAAGCTCACCCTGACTTGAAAGTGGTTACAAGTGATGATTTGACCTTCAAGTCTTCTTTGAAAAGCCTGCTTGCTTAGAGTTCCTGTCTATCTAATGAAGTAGTCTTTCTTCCTTCATTATCTTTCAACTAAGAAATATTGCCATCTTAAGCTACTTCTAGGCAACATCATTGAAACTGATTAAACTTATCTCCATGTGGCTCATTAGTTCTATATTGTAGTCAGTGTAACTTCATTTGGAAAGGAAACTCAAACTCAATTTTAGAAGTATTTCAACTACCTATACAAACTATAATGTGTTTAACAAGATAGGGCATCTGTGTAGGATTGACTTTATGACTTAATGAAATTCACCTAACCAGGCATAACCAGCAGTTCAGGGTAATATGTGTTAAGAAATAATGAACAATAAGTGCTCAGACTAAAAATGTGTGGCCACTAACTGAACATATTAAGAAGCTTCTTAATATAATATTTTTGGTTTATCTCCAGGGCATATTTTTTCAGCAAACTAATGTAAACATAGAAAAGAATTTTAGGTGTTACTATTTTAAGATAGTTGAGAGTGACAAACTTATCACTTGATGACCAATAGTAATTATAGGGAACTGAATGTGGTCCCATTAGTCAAAACCACATTTTTAGGATTTATCCATCTCTTCCTAACTCCTTCTTTTAAATAAATTCTTAGAATTATCTTTCTGAAACTGCAGTGTGAATCAGTACTGACATTACTACAAATCACATTTAACTTTATATTTCTTGGCCATATCTTTAGTTCTCTGCATATTAACAGTTTATGTCATAATTGAAATATAAGAGCTTTCTAAAACCTAAATCTCTGCAATTATTTTTTGTTACTAATTCCAAAAATACTCCCCAAAAATTCCTAACTTAGCAATATTCAGATTTTACTGAATAACTATTCGGATTGTAATGATACTATTATTCTTTTTACGTATTCTTCCTCTCCTTTTATTGAACTCATTCTTAGCTTCTCTTTTATTCCCTGATGTTGATTTTGATTTACTGTGTTGATTTCTATTATTTTGTTTCTCACTGGGTGTGTTGTTCTCATGCTAAATTGAGCCTCATGGTGTCATGAATACGATGTCAAGAAAACAGATTCCCAAGGCCAAATATGAGCATTAATTTACATTATAAATTAATAAGATGGAGGACAATGAGAATAAAGATCCTGTGGAGAATGATTGGGATGATGGACTATGCAAAGTTTAATTTTTACATTGATGCTGTTGCTCCAGATGAGGAAGAGACAGCAGATAAGGCTTTGGGACTGATCATCATGTGAACTACTACTATTAAACCAACTATAAATTCTTCTAAAGACCTATGCTTCCTTAGTAATCATAGAGAAAAAATCCATAGGATGATTGGGTGAGCTTTGACAGTTCATTATCAGTGCCCCACACACAACATTTCATAACGGTAAATTTCTGTCTCTAAGCACTAATGGCTGATTTTCTAATTTTACAGCTGGTGGCAGATCAACCCTCTTGAATGCAGCTGTGACAAGCATATAGCAGCCCTCTACTTCCTCATCATAAATAATTTAAAAATGGTAAGGACAATTATGACACACACTTGTGCTTTTTCCTGTCCTGGAAGCAAGCAGGAAGGAAACGTGCTGAATTTACTTTTCACTACACGTGAAATGCAAAAATTGCCCCATTCCTGGCAGCGGGAAGGTAAGGAAACTAGCAACAGGAAGCTAGTGGTATGCAGGGTCATCTCTAGAGAGGAAGTTTCAATCTATATTTTAAACTTCTCAACTGATAATTAAGCAGCAGTCCTATATTCATATTCTGAGTTGTTAGGCAATGTGACTTCAGCATTGCCCATTCACTTACCGCTCTCATCCGATAACCACGCAGAGGCCAATGAGAGAGTTTGTTGAAGAACAGTTTGTTCTATTTGCTTGTTCAATAGAAGGGGAAAGAAATGCTGAAATCTCCAGTGATCTAAGGTACAGAGTGATGTTACCCAAGTTTTATGAAACTGAGTTCCAAAAGACCATTAAATGATAGCCAACCCTTAACAGAGTAGTTCACCATTTGTATATTCCTCATAAGTTTATGCAAAGATGATAAAAGAGAGATACACGCTTGAGGGGTATGAAATTCTATCACTCTGAAGTCATTGAGTTATCATTATAAGTACCCTGTGAAAGGCTCCATCTCAACGGCAGCCAAGTCAGTTTAATTAGAATCCAAGGTTTGAAAGGTGATTTCTATGGATATTTTCTGTAATATGAAAGGAGCAGTGAGGCATAAAACAATAAAGATTAGCATACAGAAGGTTTCTTTCTCAAATTTTACATACAGACATAATTGGCTGTCACATTGCATTATTTTTATAGAAGAACTAAGTTTCCAGGTATGTTTGTGTATGTGGGCAATGCAAATTATTAGAAAACTACAACACGAGATACGAAGAGTGTGCTGAAGGAGGGGAAAAAAATGTAATGGCATGAAATTTGCAAGGAAAAGCAGAAAACGAAGCTTCTTTTTTTATCACTAGAAGTTAATGACCATAATTGGCTATGATTGGGCTGTTGAAAAGGTGGTCAGAAATTACACAGTGCTGAACAAGACATGAATGATGTCCATAAGGATTAGGAGAAAAGAAAGAGGTCAAGTATCAGTCCAGGAAAAGTGCCATATATTTTAAAAACTCAAAAGTCTTGGCCCCTGAAGAACTTCAGAACTTGGATGATAATGAAAATGGGACTGTCTCCAGAAGGGCAAAAAGCAGGAAGGAACAGAACAGAACAAAATCTAGCAAATAAAGATGCAGCTTTTGCATAAGTTTAAAAAAAATATATCAGCAACCTCAAAACAAAGGTTAAAATGAATTAGGAAATTTCCTCTGGACTAGTCATTTGAAATTAGTGAGAGTTAAAGCAGACTTGACATTATTCCCCCAGTAGCTTGCACACATTAAAAAAAGTTCAGTGCATCTGATCAGGATAGGTGTGCGTGCGTGTGTGTACATATATACTTGTGTGTGTGTGTGTGTTTGTGCTAATGGGTACAGTGGAGTGCCACAGTGATAATTGCCAATTGAATACACTGAGACTGATTTCACCCCTGGGAATAATTTCATATCTGTTTTGATTCTGGTGCATCCTTTTTCATGACAATTTGGCAAAACCATACAATGGTGGTAGGAAGTGCGATGACACTTCCCACCATAATTTTGGAAAGTGTTGCAAAAGCAGCTGATTGTACACTAAATACCAATCAACATTGGCTGCCTAAAAGGTAAATACAATTTTAGAGTCTAACGGCAGAAGGATAGCTTCAGAAATACTGGGAAGTATAACTATCTACTTTATTCTGTGTTGGTGAGATTCCCACCCAATGCATGGGAAGCACATTAAGAAGACAAACTGGAATGGAGTTAAAAAAGGGAGCAACAAGGATGACGAGATATTAGAAATTAAGTCTTTTGTCAGGATTGGATGAGTTGGAGCTATGTATTCAGGTGTCTGTAGGAACCAGTAATATATTGTAATATAATAATGCAAACCTCATTACTTACTTGTGATGTTTAATATCAATACCAAGTACAAAAGACTAAGATTTGTATTGTAAGGCCATAATTTGCATTTTATCCTTTTTTTCCATCATTGCACTGAAGTCCATGAATATTAAATCTGCCAAGGTTGAGAAACATTGTCCTCAACTGTTTGGAAGAGTGTGGGAGCTAGCTGGGGTGGCTTTAGTTTGTTGTGGATGTCTATAGTATATATATTTAGGTTTGAGAAAATAAGTCTGGAGGGAAATATGGTAGCAATATGCATGGTAGTAGTTTATCATACAGAAGAAAGTCACACAAAGGCAAGATTTTATTAGCAATAGAAGCAGTTTGACAATCAAACCAATTACTCATAGAAATCTTGATATTCTCTTCACTGTCTTCAAGTAGGGCAGAGGTCTCCATACTTGGCAACTTTAAAAGACTTGTGGACTTCAACTCCCAGAATTCTCCAGCCAGCATGGCTGGAGAATTCTGGGAGTTGAAGTCCACAAGTCTTTTAAAGTTGCCAAGTATGGAGTCTCCTGAAGTAGGGCCTAGACAACCTATTATCATGGATTTTTAAGTTGTAGTTTCCATGGGGCAGCCATGGATCTACATGATTATTGTTAATTTATACTTCTATGCAGATTTTAAAAAACTAATAATAGTATTTAGGGAATATGTAAAGAAATGGCCAATATAGCTATTTTTAAAGAAATGATACATAGAATATGTCTTCATGCTGTTGACATCCTAAATAATCTTCTGAAGAGGCTAATCTTCATCTAATAGATATCCATAAATAACTTCATTATGTATTTACAGGAATGAAAATGCTTCAATGCCCCCACCACCACCACTCCTGGTTCCCATGCTGTTCCAAACAGCTTAGGACAGTTTTTTTCAACCTTGACAACTTTAAGATGCATGGATTTCAATTCCCAGACAACCTTAGCCAGCTTTGCTGGGGATTTGGGAGTTCAGGTCCATGCATCTTAAAACTGCCAAGGTTGAGAAATACTTGGATATACTTGTTCACCTGGATAGGTGAAGGTAACAACTGTTCTAGGACCAAACTGTGTTGAAATTAGCTTTCCTATTTTTCTTTTTGTGACTACCACATGTGGATAGGGGGATAGGAGAAATCTATAGGAAAAATCTATATGATCAACCAAACATATTACCTTCCCTTCAGGTTCTTTTCCATCAAAACAGGAAGGTCAAAGGTGAAAAATTGGATAACCCCTTCCCTCCATGTTTCCTCTTTCCTGGTGTTCAGAGGAAAACTGAGTTAAAGCTACTTACAATAAAACAACAGACAATGAAACATTACAATAAAAGTAGGAGGGATTTTTAGAACCTGAAAGAGGAGAAAAGGAAATAACATCAAGGAAGTGCTAAAATTTCTATATTTTCATTCTTTTCTTAAAGAAGTCTAGGATATAGATCTAAGATATAACATCTTGGGTATATCATGCAAGTTTTCAGGTACTTGGCTGTTACATTGGTTTTACATTTGAGCAACTGAATGTTGCAATTCTATTTCTCATGCCTATCCATGATGGACTTTTAATTATATAGAAAGTCAGTGTGTCTTAGATCCTCTCCCCTCACATTTCAAGTTAGTTTTATATGCCAGGTAAAATCCATTAATTGTTGGCTGTCAACAGCCTCCTTACTGGGAATTATACAGGAAACCTGTATAACGGCTAAGAGGGATATTAGCTAATAAAAACTGCGTTTTGAAATATGTTCTCTTCAGGGATTACCGCCAATAGCTTCTGAAAGGGGACAAAAAAAGAGAGAGAGAGAGATTTCCACAATTCCCCAGGTTTTGTGATTTGATGAAAACAATGCTGCTGGAACAAAGAATGCGTCAAAAACGATTATGCAAGAAGAGATGAAGAAATATTTCTCAATCCATTGCCAGGAAAGCTATGGGCAATTTTTAGCTGTCATGTGTATCATTTTCGTCTATTCTTTTTTGAAAGACATTTAAAGCCCTGACTTGTAAAAAAAATATGCACAGAGAGAACCTCTCTGTCAGAAATAAATGGGAGAAATAAAATAAAAGCAGCAAATTTCTATATAATTAGGAATTATTAGTTTATGATAATAATGTTCCTTTTCCTTTTGGTTTAATTGCTCTGAAAGTTACTATGATAGGAAAACAAGTCAGTAGCATATGACTAGACAACTGTATTGAGTTAATTGGTCTCCTTTAATGACTAACTAAATAAACACATATAAGACCTCAGGTGGTCAGTATGCTCTGTGGGCAACAGCTGTCCATTTACACTCCCATCTTTGAAGAGTTTCATCCTTAGTAGTTTGTCCACCGGGCTGCTGGCATCTGAATGGAAAAGATTAAACAGTACATCTTGAGACAAAAAACAAAACAATGGCAAAAAATCAAAGGCTTTCCAGGCGCGCAAAACTTGTTCTGAAAACAAAGCTGCATGATATCAAACAGAACACGGGCAAAACATCAGTTATCACCAGTGCTGTGAAAAAGCCATGTGCTTTGTCTGTGTGGTCCAGCAGAGCGTTGTTTTGGCTCCTTTCCACGTCAGTAGGAAGTGCAAGCTTTTTGCTTTACGTTTCTGAGTTTAGATGAAGCGTAAAAAACTTGGTTTAGAAACTGCAGTGACTGCTTTTCACTTCTACCTTGCAGTCTATCGTTCTGAAAGAAAGCATGACTGTAGTGTAAACATCCTGCTGGGAAAAACAAAGGTACAATTAAATATGCAATTCCAAACAATCTTTTTTTAAAAAAAAAATTAGTTTCACAGAATTTGCAGCTATGCCTCCATGTATTTTGCCATGCATGTATATGACAATCTTTCATGGGACAAAGGAAAAGGAGACCACCTCAGGGTGACTGCTGCATATAAACAAAGAGAAAAGCCCGCACTCACTCACACTGATGATATTACTACTCAGGTAATGGAATGTCTGCAAGTAAACCAACAAGCTCAGAGAACACCAAGGACTCCAACCCTGAGTTACAGGTATTATCTCCTGTTGGAAAAAGCTTACTGCAACTATTCTTATTTTTATTCTGAATCAGCAAACTTATTGGGAACTCACTTATCAATTTAGCAATAGTGTCAGCACCCTATTGCATAGTCAATGCTTTGATAGCTGGTCTTCTTCAGTTGGATGCTTGTCAGCTATACTGGATGATAACTCCATCATCCTCAAATAGCTGGATGGCCTTGTGGAAGATGTGGTCACTATCATGATATACTAAATGGAGAAGTTTGCTGGTAACTCAAGCTATTAGACAGGTGAAACTTGAAAAATTAGAATATCGTGCAAACGTTCATTTTATTTCAGTAATGCAACTTAAAAGGTGAATCTAATATATGAGATAGACTCATTACATGCAAAGCAAGATAGTTCAAGCTGTGATTTGTCATAATTGGGATGATTATGGCTTACAGCTCCTGAAAACCCCAAATCCACAATCTCAGAAAATTAGAATATTACATGTAATCAATAAAACAAGGATTGTACATAGAACAATATCGGACCTCTGAAAAGTATAAGCAGGGTTATGTACTCAGTACTTGGTTTGGGCCCCTTTTGCAGCAATTACTGCCTCAGTGCGGTGTGGCATGGAAGCTATCAGCCTGTGGCACTGCTGAGGTGTTATGGAAGACCAGGATACTTCAATAGTGGCCTTCAGCTCTTCTGCATTGTTCAGTTTCATGCCTCTCATCTTTCTCTTGGCAATGCCCCATAGATTCTCTATGGTGTTCAGGTCAGGTGAGTTTGCAGGCCAATCAAGCACAGTAATTCCACAGTCATTGAACCAGCAGGGGTGGGACTCTACAGGTTCTCACCTATTAGCTAGAACCGGTTGTTAACTTTCTAAGCAGTTTGGAGAATCAGTTGTTGGGAGAAATCTCCTTTTGTTTTTTTCTACTTTTCTTACATTCTTGGCAGTATGTCTAGACTTACTGTCTTCGAAGGAGGTTTTTTTTTTCTTTGTTGGTACTTTCTTAAAGGGGAAGGTCTGCTTTAAGCTTTTTACACTGCTGTTGGGAGGAAATACTCCCCTGTTGGAGTTAGCATTTTGAAGAAATAATTGAATAATGAAGCAGAGCTGCCAGGAAGAAGTTTTTAATGACAAAGAATCAAGATGAGTGACATTCAGCAAGGCTTCTTGGCTAGCTAGAAAGATTGACATTCAAACATGAGTTTACATACCCTTTTTGAGTTTTGGTCTAAAACAGGTGACCATTCAAAGTTACAATGGCACTGAAAAAAGTGACTTATGACCATTTTTCACACTTACGACCATTGCAGCATCCCCACTGTCATTAGAGGCCAGGCAAGGAAAAGCGCCCCTTGATGTGAGTGACGTCGAGTTGGCCACCCCCACCAACTAAGCCATGCTCACAGAACTGATTGTTAAAAAATTGAATCCTACCCCTGTGAACCAGGTTTTGGTGCTTTTGGCAGTTTTATTTATTTATTTATTTGTTTATTTATTTATTTATTAAATAATTTTATATACCGCCCTTCTCCCGAAGGACTCAGAGCGGTGAACAGCCAACTAAAATATATATAAATTACAAATACAAATACAATTAAAAGAGAATTAAATTATAGGCTGCCATTTAAAAATTTTAAACCCCCGATTAAAAATAAGCTAAAATTTTCATACCCCAACCAATCAATTCTAAAACCCCTTATTTAAAATCCCATTTGAAGTCAGCTCAGGCCGGCCTGCTCAAAGAGCCAGGTTTTCAGATCACATCTGAACGCCCTCAGGTCAGTGGTTGTCTGTAGCCCCAGGGGCAGCCCATTCCAAAGGGTAGGTGCTCCCACAGAGAAGGCCCTATTCCTTGGGGTCACCAGGCGGCACATAGATGCCGTCGGGACCCAAAGGAGACCCTCTCTGTGGGAGCGCACCGGTCGGTGGGAGACTACTGGCAGAATGCGGTCTTGTAAATATCCTGGTCTGATGCCATGGAGCGCTTTAAAGTCCAAAACCAATACTTTAAAGCGAACCCAGAAGGCTACCGGTAACCAATGCAGCTCACACAGGAGAGGAGTCACATGGTAATATCTCGACGCCCCCATAACCACCCGCACGGCCACATTTTGTACCAGTTGGAGCCTCCAGGTGCTCCCCGCAGGGAGCCCCATGTAGAGGGCATTACAGTAGTCCAGGCGGGAGGTGACCAGGGCATGGGTGACCGTGCGTAAGGCATCCCAATCAAGAAAGGGCTGCATCTGGCGTATCAGGAAAACCTGATAAAAAGCCCCCCTGGAGACAGCTGTGATGTGATCTTCTAAAGAGATCTTTCAGGAGGACACCAAGATTGCGAGCTCTTTCTGTGGGGGTCAAGATCTCATCCCCAATAGCCAGCAACGGAGTCAGCTGACTATATCGGGCCACCGGAAACCACAGCCACTCAGTCTTGGAAGGGTTGAATCGAAGCCTGTTCCCACCCATCCAGTTCCGCACAGCCTCCAGGCAGCGGGACATAACCTCCACAGCATCGTTGGGGTGGTTTGGGGTGGAGATGTAAAGCTGAGTGTCATCAGCATAGAGATGACATTTCACCCCAAAACCACGGATGATCTCTCCCAGTGGCTTCACATAAATTTTGAACAGAAGAGGGGAGAGGACTGAGGCACCCCACAAATGAGGGGCCTAGGGGTGGACCTCTCCCCCCCGTCAACACAAATTGCGAGTGGTCCAAAAGGAAAGAGGAGAACCACCACAAAACGGTGCCTCCAATTCCCAACCCCTCCAACCACCGCAATAGGATACTATGATCAATAGTATCAAAAGCCGCTGATAGATCTAATAGGACCAGGACAGAGGAATAACCTCTGTCACGGGTCCTCCAGAGATCATCGACCAACGTGACCAATGCTGTTTCGGTACTGTACCCGGGCCTGAAGCCCGATTGGAACGGATCTAGGTAGACTGCTTCCTCCAGGTACTGAGGGAGCTGACATGCCACCACACTTTCAACAACCTTCGCTAGAAAGGAGAGGTTGGAGACAGGACGATAGTTATTTAAAAGAGCCAGATCCAGGGAAGGCTTCTTGAGGAGGGGTCACACCACCGCCATTTTCAGGGTGGTAGGAAGAGCCCCCTCCATCAACAAAGCATTGACAATCCCCTGGAGCCAGCCTCGTGTCACCTCTCTGGAGGTAGAAACCAACCAGGAAGGGCACGGGTGCAGTAAACATGTGGTGGCATTCAGCCTCACCAGTAATCTGTTCACACCCTTGGCGGTCACAGGATCGAACTCCTCCCAGATAACCATCTCAAGACCTGCCCTGGACACCTCCCCCGGGACCACCCAACTGGAGTCCAGCCATCCCGATTCTGAGCGATTTTATCATTCAGGAATCGGGAAAACTCTTCTGCCCTACCTTGCAAGAGGTCCTCCCGCGCTCTCAGCTCAAGCAGAGAGCGGGTTACTCTAAACAGAGTGGCAGGCTGATTTTCTGCTGATGCAATAGGGGCAGAGAAATGCGAACGTTTCGCTGCCTCTATCGTCACTAGGTAGGTCCTAATATAGGACCTCACCTGTGTCCGGTTAGACTCGGCACGACTGGTCCTCCAGATGCCCTCCAGACATCTTTTTCGGCACTTCATCTCCCTCAGCTCCTCCGTGAACCACGGAGCTAAATGGGATCTGTGCCGAGTCAGAGGTCGCAAAGGCACAACTCGGTCCAGAGCCTCAGCGGCCAACCTATCCCAGGTGGCCACCAAGTCTGCGGCCAAGTTATGAGCCAGAGTTTCAGGAAATGGCCCAAGCTCCATCTGGAACCGTTCAGGATCCATCAGGCGCCTGGGGCGGAACCATCTCCTCGATTCCGCCTCCCTGCGGTGGGGGGTGGCGGCACAGAAGTCAAGTCTAAGAAGAGAATGATCGGACCATGACAAGGGCTTTATAACTAGATCCCCAGAACGATCATTCAACCACTGACCAGAGGCAAAAATCAGGTCCAGTGTGTCCCCCGCCATGTGAGTGGAGCCAGAAACTAATTGGGTCAGGTCCATGGCCGTCATGGAGGCCAGGAACTCCCGAGCTACCCCAGAGGTTTCCCCGAGCAAAGGCAGCTTGAAATCACCCATGACTAAAAGCCTAGGGGTCTCAACCGCCAGCCCAGCTATCACCTTGAGGAGCCCGGGCAGGGCCAATGACACGTGGCAGGGAGCCAGGTACGTTATCAAAAGGCCCATCTGAACCCCCTGCACCCACTTCACAAAGAGAGACTCACAACCAGCCGTCTGAGGAACAGTGGCCTCCCTAGGACAAAGAACTTCTCTAATAATCGCCGTCACCCCACCACCCCTTCCCTGAGACCAGTGTGGGCAGGTGCCAAGTCCTGCTGGAAAATGAAATCAGCATCCCCATAAAGCTCGTCTGCGGAAGGAAGCATGAAGTGCTTCAAAATCTCCTGGTAGATGACTGCGTTGACCCTGGACTTAATGAAGCACAGTGGACATGGCTCCCCAAATCAACAAAGAGTGTGGAAACTTCACACTGGACTTCAAGCATCTTGCAGTGTGTGCCTCTCCATTCTTGCTCCAGGCTCTGGGTCCTTGGTTTCCAAATGAGATGCAAAAGTTGCTCTCATCAGAAAAGAGGACTTTGGACCACTGAGCAACAGACCAGTTCTGTTTTTCTTTAGCCCAGGTAAGATGCTTCTGATGTTTGTTGTTCAGGAGTGGCTTGACAAGAGGAATACGACATTTGAAGCCCATGTCTAGGATCCGTCTGTGTGTGGTGGCTCTTGATGCACTGACTCCAGTCTCAGTTCACTCCTTGTGAAAGTTCCCAACACTTTTGAATGGCCTTTTCCTGACAATCCTCTCCAGGCTTTGGTCATCCCTGCTGCTTGTGCACCTTTTTCTTCCACACTTTTCCCTTCCACATAACTTTCTATTAATGTGCTTTGATGCAGCACTTTGGGAGCATCCAACTTCTTTTGCAATTACCTTTTGAGGCTTTCCCTCCTTATGGAAGGTGTCAATGATGGTTTTCTGCACAACTGTCAGGTCAGCAGTCTTTCCCATTATTGTGCTTCCTACTGAACCTGACTGAGAGACCATTTAAAGGCTCAGGAACCCTTTGCAGGTGTTATGGCTTAATTAGCTGATTAGAGTGGGACACTTTGAGCCTAGAATATGGAACCTTTTCACAATATTCTAATTTTCTGAGAAATTAGATTTGGGGTTTTCATGAGCTGTAAGCCATAATCATCTCAATTATGACAAATCACGGTTTGAACTATCTTACTTTGCATGTAATGAGTCTATCTCATATATTAGGTTCACCTTTTAAGTTACATTACTGAAATAAATGAACTTTTGCATGATATTCTAATTTTTCGAGTTTCACCTTTATGTATGCTTATTTAGCAGTAACCTCCATCTTCCTTTGAATTGTACACTGAGACTGCAGTCTTATATGAGAAGAATGAGAAATCTTTAACCTACAGAGCTATAAGGTACCATCTGATCTATGTGTCTCCAAGTCAAGGTAATTCCTTTTCTTTTTTCATTTTCCTGAGTATTGTTTCCTCTTTTTTCTATAGCTATGTAACAGACAAATATTATTTATATTAAATTCAAAGGGTCTCAATTAGCAAGAAATTGAAGATCTCATCAACAACTGCATAGATATTATTGTCTTCTTCTTACTGTATATGGTCAAATGATCCCCCTTTGCCAAAGCAATTTTGTATTTAGATGTAGGAAGCAACTTGTTGATTGGGTTGGAGGTCAACATGGTCTGACCCTTGTCAAAAGCTCAGGAACTGAAAAAAGTTTATCACTGATGCTGATAATCCTTGACTCTTATTTTCCTCTGAACTCAATCTGGCCTTACCTCAGCTTCATCAGAACTGTAGCAATGACAATAGCATCCCAACACTGAGCCATTCACTCATCATTTGCTATTTTCCATGGATACATTTGTTCCACTGCAATACTTGTTATGGAATTCTTTCTATCCATGTTCACTTGAATAGATGACCAGGAATTGCATACGCTGATAAAATCCTATTTGTACATCCTCTTAGTTATGAAAGAAACTTGGAGGGCAAAGATTTAGGCAGAATAGAGATGGGCCTAAAAACTCCCAAGTAAATTAAAGTGTAGGACTAATGTAAGACATTTTTTGTCTTTTTGCCATTGATAGTATACTTCTTGTATTGCCATTGGAGTATTTAGGAGGGCAACCAATTTTATGCATCTTAGATCTGCTCAGAAATTGTTTACAGGTTGCTATGTTTTGCACATAAGGTTAAGAACTGGAGAACTATAAATATCATTCCTTATCTAAGTTGTATTGAGTTAGTATTATCTTGCAATATCAACTAACTGGTTTTCTTTGGTTTTCCACTCTTTTTGTACCAATATTATTTTCTGCATATTTATGACCAGAAAAATTACAAAGTTTTTTTTTTTTTTAAAAAAAGCACACCTTCCTTGCTTTTCTGAAAGCCAGAATGCACTAATTATATAGATTTCCTGTAGAGTAACAAGGCCTGAACAACAAACAAGGTCTTTTGAATAGAAAAAGCAATAAACTAGAAAGTGGACACTTTTTGTGGAAGTGCAAATGAATCAAGACTCTAAAAGAAACAAAAATAGCTATTAACAATTCTAGGAAGAAACAAGAAGAATGACAGAATGTGGCTATGTGATATGTAATCAATCCAAGGTAAGCAATCATCATTTTGCAAAACTTTGTTTGGTGATTATACTGGTTATACAAAGTGTTATAATAAACTTTCTTCCTTGGCTTTTCTATCCTTTTCTTCTGGCTTTAGAACTCCTCAGTCTAGGAGCCCAGAAAATAAAGGCTCCCAAAGAGTGTTTCCAGAAGTTCAATCCATATGATTTTACTCAGAAATATTACCACTACTCTCAGTATCCCTATCTTACTTTTATTCGTACCATTCTTACAACATTGTAAAGCTCTGACAGAACTATTTTGCTACCCTCCATCTCTTTCTAAGGTGTGCTCTTTCATATCTTTAAAATGCAAGTAGCAGAATTTGTAATATGAGTAAAGCAGGAGCATCTTGTACATGAGCCTGGGACTGCTATTATCAGCCTGCAGTGTGCTTTAAATAAATTTATTTGCTGCACTGTTTTATTTTCCTTCCAGAGTTTTATCACCCAACAGCAATTTGCTTTGTGACTGCTTTATGTTTTTTTAAAAAAAATATGGTGGTGTGACTAGTGTTTCATTGAAGAAAAAAAAACTTTTTAAAGAGCTGGAACCACCCAAAAACAACCAAAAGTGCAAAACAACAATGACCACAATAACAACAACAAAACAACAACAAATACGTTTTTATTGTGAGTTCCTTGTGGGTCTTGAAGCACCCAGTATACTCAATATTCTCATGTGTAAACTCTAATCTGGACTAAAGCTTGCTGATCCGTAATATTATGGTTCTAAACAGAGATGCAAATCAGCCACCCTAAAGATTAACAGCTACCCCCAGTTTGTCTGAATTCATGTTGAATTGAGAGGCCTTTGATCAGGGTGGGATTCAAATTTTTTAACAACCGGTTCTGTGGCCGTGGCTTATTGGTGTGCATGGCTTGGTGGTCATGTGACTGGCTGGGCATCGCCAACTCAACATCACTCACATCGAGGCATGCATCTCCTCGACTGGCCTCTTGTGACTGATCTGAGTCCCCGTAGCCCCATATCTATTGCGATACTTGTACCAAGCTGTAAGGATGATCAGTGGGTCATTCAAATAATTCTGCATGCACAAAAGATGAATTAGTGGTGTGTATTTTTGAATTGGTTCTAGTCACATGCGAACAGCTTTTCTTCAGAGCTATGTTTATATTCCTCTATGTGTCACCAGTCTCTGTGGTGCCTAGAATTTAGAATTTGTTTGATTTGTCAATCGCTTACAAGATAATAGGTATAAGTATATTGATAGTTATGAATACATGAAATGGGTACGTATAAGAAAAATAAAAGAAACAATAGGACAGGGACGGTAGGCACGTTGGTGCGCTTATCCACGCCCCCTACAGACCTCTTAGGAAAGGGGTGAGATCAATAGTAGACAGTCTACAGTTAAAGTTTTTGGGGTTTGGGGAAGAAACCACAGAGTCAGGTAGAGTATTCCAGACACTGACCACTCTGTTGCTGAAGTCGTATTTCCTGCAATCAAGTTTGGTGTGGCTAACTTGAGTTTGTATCTATTGTTTGCTCTTGTGTTGTTATGGTTGAAGCTGAAGTATTCATTGACAGTTAAGTAATTGTAATGTATGATTTTATATACTATACTTAGATCAGACCGAAGACGGCATAATTCAAGGTTTTCTAGGTCTAGAATTTCAAGTCTGGTGGCATAAAGTATTCTACAACGAGTAGAGGAGTGGACTTGCTTCTTTTGAGGCTGGCTTCAACATAATTTGGGACAATTCAAATATCCCAATGTGCAAGTATCATACCCAAGGGAGATTGCTTGCAAAATTCTGCATTCCGTCTGCTTATAGCCTCTCCTTTCTTTTTTTACAGGTGTTCAAAGACAGCATCCAATCTTCCGTTCACTCATGATTACTCTTCTGTTGTATGTCCTTTCTTTATATTGACAGAGTATACAGTGACAAAGCAGAAAAAATAAAGAATGGTTACTCATAATCTAAACCACACGAGAATCCTGATATTTCTCTGTGCTTAGGGTTCCTTTTGTAGTGCTCTTTATTTAGTGTACTTAATAAAACTGTTTTGAAATCACTTCTGCACCTTTGCGTGAGTCATAAAACAGGCTGAGAACATGATGTCACAACAGCCAAAGGCTATCTGGCCTCAAGTATTAAGTCTTCTTAGAGTCATAGAGTTTACTCCATTGCTTTCTCAAAATAAACGAGTGTGCTCCAAGGAAAGGATAGAAAGAATTTCCATTGAAACCTAAGACAGAACTTTTAAAACACAAATGTAAAGTCCATTTTGTTATGCCCTTTAATTCCAACAATATTCATGTGCAGTTTTAAAGCCTTTGCCCATTTAATAAATACATTTATCTACATTTACCAATATTTTCAGACTTTTTCTACAAATCTGCCTTTTCGAGGCAGTTTTCATACCACTTCCCATTCATTATTTTTAAAAAAAAAAAAAACCAACAAATAAGATTGATGATAATGAGAAGCAAATATTTAAATAAAATAATATAAAAGGATGAGAAGTAAAACATCTTCAAAGAAAAAAAAAAAACAGAAAATCCAGTTGCCTCTTGAAACAGCACTTTGAGGACAACCATGACCTGGGTGGCTGAGAATCTCCACAGACATAAAAGTATTGCCATATAAAGGAACCAGTCCAAGAAATATATAATCTCCAACATGTGACTAATTGCAGAGATAAGGAGTCACTGCAGAAAAAAGCCTATAAGTTTTGTACTCATCAGTTGCAATAATCAGTAATGGAAGACTGAGGTCCTTCACTGTTGCATTAAAAAAACTATGGGTGGGTGATGATAGTTTCAGCCTAATCTGTTGAAGTTTTTAGGATCAAAATCATCCCTTTAATAAGGGGATAATGGCACTGTCAGTAAAGGAAGATCAGTTATCACAAACAACTGTAGAGTTACTATGCAGACACAAGTTTTATTTACTAGTTTATTTAATTTGCATCTCACTCACTAACCAAATGACTCTAGACAGCTAGCAAGACAACACAAGATGAAAAGAGGACAATAAAATAATAAAACACAAAATGCAAACCTCACATACTATCCTAGTCCAAGTGTCTAGGTGAAGAACTAGGCCTTCACGGCATTCTTAGGCTGAGGACCATCTGAAGATTGGGTGCGGAAAGGAATTCTGTTCTCTTAGGCAGGTTCTGCGACATGCAAGGCATGCCTGATAGGTCCCATAGGGTGACATTGTACATTCTGTGGCATCTTGTAGGATGGTCAGATATTATTGGAGAAGATGACCCTGCAATTATCAAGACCCTGCATCCTGTAGAGGTTTAGACATCTTCAATTGTACCCAGAAGACTACTGGTAACCAATATGGAGTGGACCTCCAGGGAAATCAGGAGATACAAGCAGTTCAAATGGGTAAAAGGATGTATTGCACGTTTAAGCTCTGTACAAGAATCTGAGCTACTAACAGCCAAAGGAAATTGGTGGTAGATAAGGGTAAAAAGAATTCAACGTGGGCTAGACTTAGATCTCTTGTGGCCACAAGGTGGGCTAGACTTAGATCTCTTGTGACTGATGATGCATTTGACCCAGGGCTGGGTTTCTACAGAGTCTGTCCACCTCTGTAGAACCAGTAGCTCTGAAGAGCAGCAGACATAGAATCTGCTGTTGGATTTGCACTAGCATCATGCATTCATAATTGCAGTACATGGGCCTGGTCATGGTGGTTAAAGGAACAGATGGAGCCACTTGTGTAAAAGCTTAGAGATCTACTATTCTGCCTCATCCAGGTTCTTGAGGAAGATGAGGAAGCTGGGGGCATCTTTACCCAGGGCTGGGTTTCTACCGATTCTGTCCACCTCTGTAGAACCGGTAGCTCTGAAGAGCAGCAGACATAGAACCGGTTCTATGTCTGCTGATATTTTTGTCCACCCGCCTGCCTGGGCTCTTACCTGATCTTTATTTCCTGATTTTTCAACTTCAGCTGTCGAACGAGGCACAGCTGCAGTTAAAAAAGCAGGAAAAGAGGGCTGTTTCAAAAGCTGCTTCTCTGCACACAGCGTGCTGATGATGATTTACAGGCACCCGCAGGAAACCACATCATCAATCACCGAACCTCGTAAATCCCGAACCGGTAGTTAACCCTGTCGTATCCCACCCCTGATTTGACCCCTCCCTCATCCTCAACCTGGTCATCTCTTACAGGGCCTTTGCTGCCAAAGCACCAGAGTGCAAATCATGCCTATATGTACATTTGTGCATGTAAATGTAGAAGCAGATGTATAAAAAACAAATACCATTTCAAAGAAAATTCTATGCAAGATGGTGATGTAAGATGTTTTCTGCTTCTGACCTATTTCCCTTCTATTTCTCTATCTTTAATGTGGATTTAGACTGGACAACACTTCAAACAAATAGTGACTTCAGACAGAGGACTATCCCATGATAGCCAGAGAAAATAAAGAACTTTCCTTCAGAAAATAAATTAATCACCCTAAGGCAGCCCTCTAAGCATATTGAGCTTTAAGAAGCAGATGCAACCAGGTGCATGTTTTTTAGTGGCTTTACTTAACGTGTTATCCTTTCCCCCCCCTTGTTTTTCAGAATGATGTTTGATTATTTGTTAATTCAGCTCTACCCAAATTTAAGTGCCTGAGGCCATCAGATGCAGTTGTAGCTCATGTGCCTTTTAAAGGCCAAATAGCTTTATTATTTTAGCTCCCTGTTTGTCATTTAACAAGATGGGGATGATATGGCCAATTGCCACTGGTGAAAGGGGAAGACGGGAGAAAATGCAAGGGAAAAGAGAGCAGCTGGCCATGGAAATTTTTAAAAAGAGAACAGAGCCACACAATGGTGAGTTGATAATAGGAAACAATATATATTTGTATGATGTGTTTGGAAAGCTGGGGTTTTTTTCCCCCCACTGGTATTTTTCTATCTTTCCCCTTCCCTAAGCACTTGGCTCTTGTCCTAACAAAAAAAAAATATATCACAAAGAGCAGTTTTTTTAAATGTTCCAGCCTAATCGTTGAATACAACTGTACAGTGGGAATCTGGGGTTGTGTGTGTAAGTGTGAATGTGGTTTATGGATTCTAGGGGCACTTCTGCAAACTTGATGTATAGATCAGTTTTTAGATTCCCAACATGTGCAGCATTTTTCTGTCTTCATGACTGTCCTCCTTCCAGACTAGAACCTGCTTAAGGACCCATCATCTCTCTCTCTCCAGCTGGCCAAAGAAAGAGGGTGAAAGAGTAATTAGCTAGCTTGAATCATTCCTGATTAGGTTGGCTTTTTATTTTGAAGGGAACAAAAAAATGTATCCATGGAAGGATGTGATAAATGTGGACCTTAAGTGAGTTGGGAATATAAGGGAATATCACTGAATTCCCAATGAAGACCTACTTTTCGCCCACAGTTCAGACAGCATGTTGCAAAAATGTTTCTTCTGGAGCAACAGGTGAGCTAGAAGTTACCTGGTTCAGCTAGTGATGACTTGGGTACAAGAGTGGGATCCTACTGGCATAACAACTGGTTCGGTGTGTGTGTGTGTGTGTGTAGTACTTGTAAATCAACTTCTCCTGCAAGGAGTAACCTCCTCTTGCTGATGAGTGGCACTCAGCTGTGCCGCACAAAGCAACTAAGGTTGCTTTAGCAGGTAATAAAGGACAGCTTAGAGCCCAGATGGGTGGGTGGGTCCAACCGAAGACATGAAGATCTTCAGAGTGAACCTGTTTGGTGTCAGTTGCTCTTTGGAGCAATCGGTTCTAATCCCACCCCTGCTTGGGTACATTTTATGTATAGAAGAGACACTGGAGCTAGAGTTTCCCAGGGCAGGGATGTTGAGTATGTCAATATGTACTAAAAGTAAATAACAAAGTAGGATTTCCATTAAGTTGTGGGAAGTGCAGCAGAAAAGGCACTGGATTTTAATTTAAGAAGTATAGGATTATATTTTTAGGCAGCTTTACTTTGTTAGTGGGCAATTTATTGTTACAGTGGACTCTGCCTTAGTGTATGATAAATATTTGCTATTTTAAGTGACTTGTATGAGCCAGGAAAGGACAGGATTCTGAAACTTTGGTGCCATGAGGGCATGGAGGCATAGATTCAATCTTTCTTTCTTTCTTTCTTTCTTTCTTTCTTTCTTTCTTTCTTTCTTTCTTTCTTTCTTTCTTTCTTTCTTTCTTTCTTTCTTTCTTTCTTTCTTTCCTTCCTTCCTTCCTTCCTTCCTTCCTTCCTTCCTTCCTTCCTTCCTTCCTTCCTTCTTTCTTTCTTTCTTTCTTTCGTCAAACAATTATTAGATAACAGGTATAAATATAAGCATGGTTATAAATACATGAAATGGATATGAATAAGAAAAAAAAGAAACAATAGGACAGGGACGGTAGGCACGTTTTGGTGCGCTTATGCACACCCCCTACAAGACCTCTGAGGAAAGGGGTGAGGTCAATAGTAAATAGTTTAATCTTGGAGATTTTGGGGCTTGGGGAAGAAACCACAGAATCAGGTAGAGTATTCCAGACATTGACCACTTTGTTTGCTGAAGTCGTATTTCCTGCAATCAAGTTTGGTGCGATTAACCTTGAGTTTGTATCTATTGTTTACTCTTGTGTTGTTATGCTTGAAGCTGAAGTATTGACAGGTAGGACATTGCAATGTATGATTTTATATATACTTATACTTAGATTGAACGGAAGGTGGCAGAATTCTAGGTTGTCTAGGGCTAAAATTTCAAGTCTGGTAGCATAAGGTAATCTTGAACATGGAAATGGTCTCAACCAAATCAGATATTGCTGTGCTGAAAAAAAATATCTCCAACTTTCCTTAAAGACTTGGAAGACTTTATTTTATTTCCCACAAGTGAATATTTTCACTCCAAGGAAAGAAAAGAATGGGGTTATTCTAGTAATTTCTGGCCAAGCTAGTCTTTCTTCTCTGTTCCCATACAAATTCTGCCCCAGCTTGTCTGTCAACTTACGTTGCCACTTCTTCTCTCATCATGGTCATCTCTGTACCAGAGCTCAGTTTCTTATCCTACTTCAGATCTGACCTCCCACCAGAAAGATCTAATTAAGTGCCTTTATTGAATATATCTTTATTATGTTCTGGGGACCAGTTCAGTTTTGTAATATTTCCTCCAAATCTCCTTAATAAATGGATCTAAAATATAATAGAGAACTAGTCATGCATGTAGAAGTCAGCACTATGAGTTGGAGATAACGAAAGCAATAGCACTTAGACTATATACCACTTCATAGTGCTTTACAGTCTTCTCTGCACAATTTACAGAGTCTGCACATTCCCCCCAACAATCTGGGCCCTCATTTTACCAAGCTCAGAAGGATGGAAGGTTCAATCAACCTTGAGCCTGTGAGAATTGAATTGTTGGCGGTTGGCAGAATTAGCCTGCAAAACTGCATGCTAACCATTACTTCAGCAGGCTCTTATGTTCATTAAACCAGGAATTAGGTGCTGTATTATGTAACAAGAACATTTTAAAAGAGGGGGCTGGATTTTCATTGCTTTCTAGTTGAAACGTGTCACATCAAACCTCACTATTAAATCAACACAGTTTGTCCATATATAGTCCACATAAGAAGTCTGGTTCTCCGCATGGATTAGCTAGCATGGACAAAACACAAAAGTCTTCAAGAATCTATATAGTATCTCTGCTCTCGTAGGCAGAATAAAACTATTGTCTTAGCCAATGTTGAGTGTAGAGAAGATTTCAGATTCTCGAATGTTTTGGGTTTGCATTTTTATTGAAAGGAATGCAGAATGTCCTACTTCAGCTGTTAAAATCTCTTGACTGGTCTTGAGGATAAGAATCCTGATATGACCAAGTGATCATAAGATGTTGCAATCATTGTAAATGTGAGCTGGTTGCCAATTAGCTGAATTGAGTTCATATGATTGTGTGGGATGGTTTAAGTATTGTAACTTTGAGGGTGATTCGTGTATCATTTTTTCAGTGCTATCATAACATCAAACTATCATTAAATAAACATAAGTTGAGGATTACCGCCATTAATTTCAATATTTTTTTTAAAAAATAATAAAGTGGAGTAACAGAGCTTGTACACTTTGAAACTGATTCAAAAAAGCTTCAAACATGGAACCTCTCTCTTTTTCCTTAATATTGCTGTTCCTTTAAGGAATCCACTTGTTAAAATCAGTGTGAGTCCTAAACTACACCCATTTTTTTCTCCTTTGAACAACTTGGTGGGATATAACTTTTTGGAAAAAAGTTTGTCCAAACCTTTAATAAACTAGCTGGAAAAATCAATTTTTGGATAAGCTATAATTTGGCACAGTTTCTCTGTGCAGAGAAACTATACAATCTAAAACAATATCAGTGAAGCTTAATGGTGCTCCGTGACTCAAATTAAGCAATAAACCATATGTACAGTTATTTAGGGGCTGCACACTGCAGTGCTGAGGATATTTTAGTGAGCAGAGGCTGAACATTTTTCTTAGAGCTTTTCATTCCAAAAAGTGCAATGGCTGTGATAGTTGAACCCTTCTTCATTGCTCTCCTAAGAGCTGTTGGAAACAATAGGCAAAGGTTTCCTTCTACAGTGAGAAGTCATTATGGATGTCAAATGTCTTGTGCTACTATAGAGCTGCTCCAAATTTGAAATAGAATATTGGTATTAGAAACATTGACATTTTATAGAGCATTTTATACTACTTAAAAACATTAACTTAAAGAGAAAGCAGAAGTTGACATTTAGGTCACTACTGTTTGATACAGATAACTGACAAAATAATTTTCCAGAGATGTACGTGGCAAATAAAAAGCCTGTTTAGTTTCTGCAAGGTTCTTGTTTTAAACATTATTATTTAAGAGGATGACTGATTCTTTGATGTTAACCTGAAAGCAACATCAGTAAATCTGATGTTATCTGTAGCTTCCAAAGTATTTTCTTTAGGGATGTACTATTTATGAGATGAACTAAGCTAAAAAGGTGAGAGCAACAGCAAATTTCACAATTAATATTTGACTAACAAAATGTTGGCAGCATAACATGATTTTTGTGGATTTTTTCCCTCATTATTAATAGGTGCTACCCCATAGTACTTAATTGTTTACTATGTAGATGTTGCATTAAATTCTATTGTATTTGCTATTCAGTGAATGTTTCAATTTGATCTGATGAAGCAATTGCAAGGGAGATAGAGGTAAAGAAGTCAAAATGTCAGTAGTAACCATGCTATTGAAACCTCTCACAGTCCCTCCAACCACTCATAAAATGGGGCAGAACTTTTGTTGTGGGTCCACACCTACCATGTTGATTTTTTAAATCCTTCCTTAGATATATTCCTTGAAACCGGGGATCTTAAACTTTTGTAGTTCTTCTAAGGAATTCTACTATATCAATTGCTAGCAAGAAAATATAGATTTTGACTAAGACATCATGTGACTTGCTTCAGCATCCCTGTTTATATAAATCTTCTGAGACTGATCTTCACAAATCAGACACTGGACATCTCCTTTCATAGCTCCTCATAAACCCAAAATATAGCAAAAAATAGTACTTCTGTGCCACCTGGCATACCTGCAGAAGTTGATCTCTGTGTGCAACAATATGGAAATCTCTTTTATATCAGATTTCATGTGTGTATTTATAAATCATCATGGCAGTATATTTGACTCCTATTGGCTCTTAGGGGGACTTGGCAAGTCCTATTGACTTTTTTAACTGTTCCAGGTACTGTACCTTAAGCTATCATCCTTTCTTGAGTCTTCTTGACCGTGAAGTCCTTTTCTGCCATTGCTTCTGCACCAGCTTTCAAATGAAGTGTTCTTTACAATTCCAAGCCTGTAGTATTATGTTTCCATCATTCACTCACATTTATTTGACCTCTATTTTTTTTTAATCTGAAAGAATAAACAAAGGTAATAACAAGAAATACTAAACATCCTGTTTTTACTATTACTATTGTGATCCTACTGGTTGTTTAAAGTTTAATTAAAATATTCAACTTTTGTCCCAGGTTTCTAATATTGCTGGTGCCGTTCACACAAGCTCAGCCCTCCAATTACAACAACTTTATCACATAGTAAGTGTGGTTTAGTTCCTAGCTGAACAAAATTTAGGCCATTTCAGCAGAGACATTATTTTACAGTTGTCATCAACTAAACATTAACCATGTGGTGCTTCAAGTATCATAGCAGTTAGTTTCTTACTGAGTTTGGGGAAGATATACAGCTACCTTTATTTATTATAGCTGTTTAAGGTTCAAATGTGGTTTCTTTGAGATTAAAAATGCATTAGCATAATGTATTAAGCATCCCAGATGCTGTTCGCTTTTAGCATAGTAAAAGCAAACTGGTTGCAACTAGACTCTATGTTAAATATGTGACTCACTAGCCACTAATGAAAGTTGCTAATCACATGCTGGGCTTTATTAAATGATCGTGACTGCTACCTGGATACTCAATGAATCTATAACCTGCACCTGTAAATCTGATTCATTGATCACGTGAGACTAAAGGACCATCTGGCAAGGGAATAAAATGCACTGGGAATTAAAAAACAAAACACAAACAGAATAAGGACAGGGAAGGAACACTGATAGGATAAAAGCCCCGTGCGTAAAATGATGTACTGTACATCCTGTGTTCATTTTGTAAATAGTGAGGACTGAAAACAAAGTACTCCAGAGGCTTCAGCACTGTCAACAATCTTTATTACAACCTGGATTACAAATTCTAGCAGGAAGCACAGAGAGTTCAGTACATAAAGAACGACAGCTCACAGTTTCTGCATTGATGCTCTCAGTGGGTAGCACAGAAAACCAGCACACGCTCCCGTGCAATTATAACGTTTGAATTTATTCATACATTTATTTAAAAAATATATATTCACAGTGTCAGAGAAAGACTGTCTGAGCTAGGGGGCATAGTAAAATGGAGATTTAGTCTAAAATCCTCACATAAATGCAAAAAGGCAAAGTCTGCCCCCAGCCCCTGAATGTCACTGAACCTTATCTAGTCTGACTCAGGTGCAAACTGCCAGTCTGGGCAGATTCCTGTAAAATAGACATGAGCAATAAAGTAACTAATTGAACTTTTTTACTTGTGGTTGTTCATGCCTGATATGTGGTGAAATAAAACCCCAATACCAAAACCCAACAATCCCTTGCCGTCCAATGAAAATAATCAAACCAACTACTTGATGGGATCCATATCTCCAATGGCCCCCAGGCCCGCTGGCAAAACCATGTTTTCAGGACCTTTCAAAAGAGCGTCAAGACAAGAGCGAAGCATACCTATAGGGATGGCGTTCCTCAGGGAAAAGGTTCTTCTTGTCCTTGGTCCCACTGGTAACATCCAGGGTGGGCTGCTATGGGTTTGCCCCAGTTTGGGCGAACCCGTAGCTAGTTTTATGGCCGGTTCAGTGAACTAGCAAATCCCACCCCTGGATACACAAAACTCAGGGAGGGTGAAAATCTGGCCTCCCAGAGGCTTCCAAAGGCCGGAAATGGGCCTGTTCCTGGCCTCCGGAGCCCAGGGGAGGCCATTTTTGCGCTCCTGAAGACTCAAGGAAAGCCTCCAGAGCCTGGGGAGGGTAAAAATGCCCCCAGTCATGGTGGAGGAGGATCACTAGGCCAGGGGTAGGGAACCTTGGCTCTTTTATCACTTATGGACTTCAACTCCCAGAATCCCTGAGTGAGCCATAAAAGGTTCCCCATCCCTGGCCTACTGGTTTTTCAGTTGTGAGGGAAATCAATTTTTGACTGGAATGGGACTGTTTAATATATAAATGTAGGACATATTCTTTATATATTCTTTATATGTCCTACATTTGTATATCAAACAATCCCATTCCAGTCAAAAATTGATTTCCCCCACAACTGAAAAACCAGTAGGCCAGGGATGGGGAACCTTTTATGGCTCACTCAGGAATTCTGGGAGTTGAAGTCCATAAGTGATACAAGAGCCAAGGTTCCCTACCCCTGCACTAGGCCATTCCTGCCATGGCCTCGCCATCCAGCAACCGGGCAGAGAACTGGTTGCTGATATTTTTGAAGTCCAGCCCTGGTAACATCTCCTATCTTCCTGCTCTGGTAGATCAGGTAGATGTAACTGGGAAAATGAGGTCTTTCAAATAACCTGGCCCCAGACCATGTGGGGCTTTAAAGACGTCAACTAGCACTTTGAACTGGACCCAGAAGCAAACTGGCAGCCAATTCAGCTCCCGCAAGAGAGGTGATACATGTGCAAATCTAGACTTGCATTAAAAACCTTGTGGTTGTTGTATTTTGAACTAATTGAAAGCTTCCAGAGTTCAATGGGACTTGCTTTTCAAAAGACTTCGCAAGAATTGTGCTATGTCTGTACAGGTGAAAAAGGAAATGTTCTTGGGGAAGTAATAGCCAGGTTATCTGGAATTCTGTTTTGCATTTAACTTTTTGTAATTCTCTGCTTTAAAAACTGAATATTTTGATTTGGATCTCATTGAATATTTATATTTCAAAATGCATACCCATTTAGAAACCTTTAGTCACTTGGGAACTATGACAAATCCAGGTTTGTAGTTTTTCTGCAAAATTATGAGCCAATTGAACAGATGCAATATTAAATTTCACTGATTTCTATTTAATATTTTATTTTTAATTTAGAAATTCACAGTAATTATTTTTGGCCTTTATTACAGTTCAAATCATTAAAATGAGAGAAACTCTGTGATGACTTATTTTGAACTGAATCGAACCAGTTTGATCATACAAATATTTATTCTCAGGATTAAAGTGAAATCCTATCATGAATACATTTGCTTGTTTACAAATATAATAATGTTTTTTAATCTGTAAATATCATCTGTGATGATATTTTAAATAGGGTCAAAGACCACATAATATAAAATTGAAGTAAGTGCATTTTACGGATTTATTATCAGTAATAAGGTGGATTAAGTTAAGAAAAGGTAGCAGCTTTTGCTAACTTAAACTATAAGCTACACTTTCTTATATGATGACTTTTTAAAAATATCCTGCCCTTTTCCTCTGATATCTCTCAAGAGTGATCTGTGGCAGAATTCCAACTTTCAGAAATTCAATCTGAAGATGATTCAGTAAAAACTTTATATCTAATTGGATGCTTCTGAATCAATTTGGATGATTTAGATATTTCCGTATATGAGAAGAAATGACTTTCCCTGAAAGGATTCAGAGATCTTGACTGAATTAACTGGATTCAGTTATTCAGTTTGGAGATTAAATTGTAGAATCAAAGTATTTTATCAAGTCAACAATTCCAATTCCAGTCCAATTCCAGTCCCCCAAAAAGGAACTGGTTTGGACAAAACAGCTCTTTTTCGTGTAACTGTGGATAAAAATAGGATTGCCAACATGATCGCCAATGTCCAATGACAATAATAATAATAATTCCAATCAAATTTTCCATCATCCACACACTACTTGAATACTCTGGGTCTCGAACTGAAAGGCCGTTCATCCTCTTCTGTGAATCAGAAAACTTATAAGATTTTTGGCATACACATATTCTGTGGCTGATTTGCATTTCTGTGCAAAGATCACTGCACAGTTTAGTTCATTCCCCAAAGCTACAATAAACCTGCTTTCATAAGTATACTCTATCTTAGTCAACTTTTACTTGTCTTTCAAGAACAACAGGCATTTCTTCTCACTTCTCTGAACTGCTGAGAGGGGATTGTCAAGATTTGTGTCTGGCAGCTAATATGTCAGTGGTGTCTAGGTCTTTTTCAGGTTTTACTGTGCTGTATCTTTGGCCATTTAGACAGCAACGTGAGAGGCATCATTTTTTACCAGCAGCCAAATTCACTGGGTCTATTTCAGGTCTCATGGTCTCTCATCTAAACTTCTGCAATAGTCTATGGCAGTGTTATGCCCCTGTCAGAGTCTGAATCCCAGGAGGAAGACGAACAGCTGACAGGGAGTGGGAGTTGGCTATGGAGGAAACTGGGGAAGGTCAAAGTCCAACTGGGCAGAGCAGGGAAGAGATAGAACAAGGGGGAGGGAGTTCAGAGGAAGACCCAGGCCCACCCTCTCTTCATCCTAGGGCATGCAGGGAGGAACAGAGAAGAGAGCAACATGGGTTGTGTGGCTTACGGAAGGAGGAAAGAGCTCTAATTCCCTTCATTAGCCACAGCTGGGAAGAGAGTTTAAAAGAAATGCATGCTGAGTACGGCAGCTGCTGGGAGCAAACGTGAGTTTATCTTGTGTTGACTTTGATTATCTGTGTTCCTGGGGTCTTCCCAGCTGTGTTGAATTATTGCCATGCCTTCACCTCTGGAATTCTTGCTCCTGCCCTGCCGGACTAATTACCTCATTTTTTTCCTTGATTGGACTTATAGTTACAGTTTTTGTTGACCACATTTTGGACTTGATTCTCTGCAGCCAAAGACTATTCCTGGGATAGTTTTTCTCCATCCAGAAGGTAACCAGGACATAGAGGGCAAAGTTGAAGCTAATAAAGGAACTCCTACTGACTATCTGACTGTGTTGCCTTTGTGCCACGTTCCAGGTCATCACAGGCAGGTTTTCCTTTTGGCCATCACACAACTGTCCCTGAGACAAAGAGGCTGCATGGATTTGCCCTAAGTCAGGAAATGTAACTAATTTTGAATTGTACATAAAGTGACAAGTGCTGAAATTTCGTTATATTTCAGGCTTTTTCATGGGTCAAGATGCAGCAGGAAATGACATATGAGGAGTTTGAATTGATAACATCCTTTCTTTGCAGCTTCCAGATATTTATTGATTTGATTTGATTTGATTTGATTTGATTTGATTTGATTTGATTTGATTTGATTTGTCAATCGCTTACAAGATACAGGTATAAGAATAAATATTGTAAGCTGCTCCATAAATATTGCACTCTCTGCACACGAGACAGAGAAAACATTGTGCCCATTAGAGGAAGTCAAGGATGCTTTTCACCTTCATCACAGAGCCAACAGTTCAGGGAGACTCAAATTAGCAAAAAGAGAAACGGTTTCTTGTGGTCAATTAAGCCACTGCTTCAAATTTCCCTCAGAGTGATAATAGGTACTTTTACACATATTCAGCTTCCAATGTTCAAGGACCATTCCCCCCCCCCCCCTCACACACACACTTTTTGATTTGTTGCTGGGAACATCATTAAGACCAGATAGGCTCTAATATGTATGTTAATTTTCTAGTTGCAGGGAAAATTAATAGCTAGGACAATTAAGCTAGTATCCTAAATAACATCAGAGGATAATGCTAAAATTACTTCTAGAAGCCTGTGCCTAAAGCTAATTCAACAGCACCGAAAATGCATGCACATTGATTGAGAGTAAGAGACACAGCAAAACATTCCACCTAGTATCCTCAGAGGTATTTGTGACTGAAATCCACATAATTCAAAGTGGGAAATTTTGGAAATTCCATTCCCAGGCATGCTGTGTTGGCAAAGCCAATGCATATGCATAAGTGCAGGTAGGGCCAGACAAGGAGCATCTACAGAGCAATGGTGGGATTCAAAAGTTTTTACTACCGGTTCTTTGGGTGTGGCTTGGTGGGTGTGGCAGGGGAAGGATACTGTAAAATCTCCATTCTCATCAGGGGTGGGATTCAAATTTTTAACAACCGGTTCTGTGGGCGTGGCTTGGTGGTTGGTGGACATGATTTGGTGGTCATGTTATTGGCTGGGTATGGCCAACTCATTATCACTCACATCGAAGCATGCATCTCCTCGCCTGGCTTCTCATGACTGTATGACAGTCGTAAGTGTGAAAAATGGTCATAAGTCACCTTTTTCAGTGCCATTGTAACTTTGAATGGTCATTCCACACAAGCAAAGTACCAGCAAAGGAGAGGAAAAAAACTCCAGAGAAGTTCCTGAGACAGGAAATCTAGTCCTGCCAAGAATGTAATAAACGTTAACGGAGAGGCAGTTTCTGTAAGCAACACCAGAATGTTTCCTTCCTGCCTTCTTTACAGGATTAGGCCAGTAATTTCTTCTAACAACCGGTTCTCCGAACGGCTTAGAATGTTAACAACCGGTTCTAGAGAATAGGTGCGAACTGGTAGAATCCCACCCCTGATTCCCATCCCACTCCAGAGGGAAGGTTACTGCAAAATCCTCATTCCCTCTTCACCCCACTAACCTGCTTTCCAGCTCTGTTCTCCTTTGCAAGGCAACAAAAAAAAGACCCAGCCGATCATCTGGGACTCGGGACGCAGAGAATAGATGGAGGTGGGGCCAGTCAGAGGTGTTATTTGCCAGTTCTCCTACTCAAAATTTCCACTACCAGTTCTCCAGAACCTGCTGAATACCACCTCTGCTCCAGGGGAAGGTAAAACATGTCAATATGACACAAGGCACATTTAAAAGAAGCAGAGCTTTGATCCCATCATCATGGTTTCTACTCTGATTTTTTTGATCATGCCTCTCTCACACATCCCCAGGGTTGCCATCCGCCTATTTGCTTCCTAAGCTCAACCTGTTTCCATAAGGTATATTTAAATAGGGTCTATCAGAAATACAAATTTCCATTTCTCTATTGTGCAAATGTTAACCTTTCATTCTTGTAAACCTAATAGCTGATCACATAATCTGTTCGTGGAATTTGTTTCACTCCTTGCAGTGTAATTAAACACTTTCCTGCATAAATATAATAATCATCATTATAGCTGTGCTGAACTATTTTTAAACGCAGAAATTAACAGCTACGTAGGAAAAAAAACTTCACTACTGCACTGGAAAAAAAAAATCAATATCTTTTCACGTTAGATTTATGCAAAGGGACTATAATCAATGAAAAGTGTATCGTGTAATTTCTTTATTACACACCAAATTATCCACCTGAAGCAGTTTTCAGTTTTTAAGCAGCCATCAGAAGCCTAGTTATTCTGAATTTATTTATTTATCAAATCTCTACACTATTTATTTCACCTAAGTGTGTGTGGGGGGGGGGGAGGAGAGTTGTGCATACATATATTTGTGTATATGTAAACAGTGGGCTACATATTTAACTTAAGTGTTAAGACTGGACTTTGTCATATTCTAATTAAAACACTTTTTTCAGAAGATAGAGATCAATAATGAAAATAATTACATAAATTCAGTACTACATTACAGAGGCATGAAAAATACTCGGATGCTATTCTACGAATACTTTATGCTACTTTTTTTTTTCAACTTGACTGAGAGGAATGCTCTACTGAAATTTCAAAAGCAGTATAGGTGAGAAGGTTTAAAAAGAATTTTGCAGTCCGCATATGAATAGTTATAATTGGAGACTGATATGCTTTTATTAATCTCTAAGTTGCTATGAAAATGTAAACCTCCAATTTTATTTTTAAGGCGGAAGAAAGTTTCACAAGCTTAAATGATGGCACTTTTGCTTTCCAAACATGTTCATTTTAGAACTGCATTTATCTTATCTACCTGTGAAGCACAATACAATTCCGGGAACATTTAATGCTAGTCTAGACATATTGTAAGTGATCTGTCTGCTTGGAGCCCAAGTCCTTTTTTAAATAATATACCTGTTACAAACCAAGTTATACATCATTGGTGGACAGTGTTGAGTTGTCCAGATGTAACTGGGCTTCAACATCAATCATTTCTTGCCAACGGGGATGCAGCTTTTAGCTAGTAGAAAATTCAACATCAGAAGGGTCTTTTTTTCCCTTCTTCTTTAAATGTCATGAATATTTCTCTACTAAATTGGGAAGAATTCAACAGCCTTCCTATTGTTTTTTATAAAGTATGGTGGGTCATGATAGCAATGTCTCCAGTTGCCACCTATTTAGCTATATGCCTTCCCAAATCTCTTTTCTGTGGGACCTCAATGTAATATTACACTAATAACTAGAGCATACAAAACATTTGCTAGACCAATACTCGAATACAGCTCATCAGTCTGGAACCCACATTACGTACCTGATATTAACACAGTTGAGAAAGTCCAGAAATATTTCACAAGAAGAGTTCTCCACTCCTCTATTCGTTGCAGAATACCTTATGCCACCAGACTCGAAATTCTAGACCTAGAAAATCTAGAACTACATCGCCTTCAGTCCGATCTAAATATAGTATATAAATCATACATTGCAATGTCCTATCTGTCAATGAATACTTCAGCTTCAACCATAACAACACAAGAGCAAACAATAGATACAAACTCAAGGTTAATCGCGCCAAATTTGATTGCAGAAAATACGACTTAAGCAACAGAGTGGACAATGTCTGGAATACTCTACCTAATTCTGTGGTTTCTTCCCCAAACCCCAAAAACTTTAACTTTAGACTGTCTACTATTGACCTCACCCCTTTCCTAAGAGGTCTGTAGGGGGCGTGCATAAGCGCACCAACATGCCTACCATCCCTGTCTTATTGTTTCTTTTTCTTATATGTACCCATTTCATAACTATGTTTTTACTTATACCTATTATCTTGTAAGCAATTGACAAAATAAAATAAATAAAAATAAATAGTCTCTAAAGTGCTACTTTTACCAGTATCTTCTGGAAAGGTTATAAAAACAGTGCAAAACTAATAACCAGATTCTTCCAATGATCAGTTATTTTGGGAAGTTTTCATAGCTAACAAGGTTCACATAATGTTAATCAATTGTATGTTGCTGATGATCAGAGAGCTTTATGGAGAATACAAAGTAATGAAACTGGATGACACAGTAGAATCAGTAATGTTTTGAGAGGCTGTGTAGAAAGTATTAAATACCTGTGTCTAAATAGGTTTACCCTACTCTCTGAAGATTGCTTGTTTGAAATATGTCCATAATATGATTGAATAAAATGAATAATTTTATTACATATGTTTCTCACTTTGTCTCTTTTTCTGCAGATACTTATACCTTTTGAAAGTATGCTTAGGTCATTCAGTATTTACTTATAGTGGGAAAACTGAAAATTACTCTAGTAGTATCACAGAATTGTTAAATCTTTTTATTTTGCCATATTAATGCCTGTTTGTTATGAAAATTAGGTTAATTACACATATGCATATTGGCCCTAACCCTCTGCTTCATGAGATATTCTCAAGGTGACTTCTGCACTGAACAATTTGCTGACTTTAGCATATTCTGATCTCATAATTGGATCCTGCTTTTAGATTTAAAATTGCAAATGTCTGGTCAAAGTGAGTTATTAAGTTTTGTTTTACACTCAGCTGGTCAACTAAAGAACTATGGGAGAGAAGGACTATGGGATATTTTTTTTTAAAAAAAAAAGTCAAGATGGCAGCCAATTGAAGCCTTGAACCTTTTTTTTTTATTGCTGTAGATCCCTTTGTGAAAAGAATCTAATCATAAGGTAACTATTGTTTTGCATTTTGGCATGATTCATTCAAGTGCTTGAGTCCTGAAAATGAAGGCTTCAATAGAGTTTATAGAATGGTTTATGGGCCTTGTTGTAATGTGTGCCACAGTGGATGGCTATGAGAGCTGTGGTGACACAGTGGTTAGAATGCAGTACTGCAGGCTAACTCACTGCTCCCACCAGGAGTTCGATTCTGATTGGTTCAAGGTTGACTCAGCCTTCCATCCTTCCGAGGTCGGTAAAATGAGGACCCAGATTGTTAGGGGCAATAGGCTGACTCTGTAAACCTTAGAGAGGGCTGTAAAGCTCTGTGAAGTAGTATATAAGTCTAAGTGCTATTGCTGTTTTTATAAAGCAGCTTCCCAAACTAGAAGTTCTAGTTTTCACCAATAGTCTATATGCATGACTGGCGTAGACCAGAGAAAGTTTTTAAGAAAAGAAAAAGAAATGAAAAGACCCAACTTGGTTTCTGTTTTGTTTTTGCATGAACCAGAATGCAGCTGTGACTAAAGGCTTCAGGATATCAAAGCCTGACTCTTTGAATCAGTTTGACAGAATACTGTTCTTGAATTTCCTGCTGTGAAGGCTGGGTCAGTGTGTATCTCTTAACAATCTCAGTAGTGCAACATGGATAGGTCTATAGTGACCCAGCTGAAGGCCTCTTATCAATTTTCATATTACTTACTGTCATGGCTGCCCTGCAGCTTGAATGGATGGCAAGGAGGATTTCATGGAAAGGACAGCTGGCCGCTTCCTTGCACGCAATAGATCCAATCTTTCCACGATTTGAGAGTGAAAACTATCTGACACAAAACCAGTTATCCTCAAAACAGTAGGAAAAGACCTCACTATGTTCTAATCTTTTTAAAAAATGTTACCAATTTCTTATTTGCAGGGCAAGTCATTCTCAGAAGCCTGTCTCAAAGTGTAACTTGGTTTCTTCAGATAAGGATGCTTGACAAATGAGTAGTCACCAAGTTCTTATTTTATTTATGAATCTTAACTCACCTGTGATGTAACACTGTAGGTCACAAGTAGCTTAGTAAGGAAGCTGATTCTCTTACTGCAGGGGTGTCAAATTCTATTTCATTGAGGGCCACATTAGGGTTGTATTTGACCTCGGGGGGGGGGGAGCAGGGTGTGTGTGGCCAGGGTGAGTGTAGCCATCTCGACGTCACTCATGTTGAGATGCCTGTGGTGATTTGAGCACTCGGCCAGTGAAAATGGGTTCCCGAACTCCATTTTCAGCTATGACGGCCTCCTGCAACCTTCTGCAGTGAAAACAGGAGGGCTGTCCATCGCCTCCCAAACTCCATTTTTGGTGGCAGAGGCACTGTGGGCTGATCCTTCATATTTTTAGGGCAGCCCTGCAGGCCAGATCTAAGCACCCCATGGGGTGGATGTGGCCCCCCAAGCCTTGAGTTTGACACCCCTGTCTTATCGTGTTGCTGTGTTTATGCTTGGATTGGGGATGGGGGAGAAATCTTGATGTTCATCACAGCCATTTAGAATATAACCTAACATTTTGGAGTCCATCCAATTCCTCAAAGGAATCTTTCTTGATTTCTTGAGGGCTGCTGGAATTGAATAATATCTGGAGGATCATAGATTCTTATAGCACTGATGAGGGGGGGCCTTTCAATTTGATCAGAATTTGTTTATAGATTTTGTATGCTTCCAATGTATTGAAATACAATCAATACATCTTATGAATTAGAAGTTGAATGTCTATGTGACCATCTGGATTGTTGACATGATTTCTCACAGATTGTCATCATGGACAATCATATTTATTTACATCAACCTACAGTCTGGAGATCACTAATGAGAAGACTAGTCTAGATGTTCCCTAATTCAGATACCAGAATAAAAATAGCCTTTAAATGGCCAAAAAAGTAGTATATCAGTGATCACACATACATTTATTTATTTATTTACTGTATTTGTTTGTTTATTTATTTAATGTTTATTTATTTATTTATTTATTTAAATTTTTATACCGCCCCCTCTCTCAAAAAGGGACTTATAGCCACCTATCTCACCAAATGACTCTGGATGGTATACATCATAAAAATATAAAATATTAAAACACACACACACATATATACATACATACATACATACATACATACATACACATATACATACACATATACATATACACACTTATATATGAATGATCTTATAAGTTTTGGTATTACAATATCTTGAGATTTGGCAATGCAAAAAAATCCTGCCTATTTAATTTATTTTAGGATGAAAAATATGTACTTAAATTGGGGCCCTGTATTTGACATATAGGAAATAAATGTATGGAATAGTGTTTGCAGATTGTCAGCTGTCAGCTCCTTTGATGCATTTGTCAGTCATCAAAAGATTTTGGTGGTCTTCATAAACAAAGAGAGTTGAATATTCCTGAATTAGTTTATAGGTCCATTTACTTAGTATTGTTAAGCCCTCCATTAGCACCATCTGCCCACTCTTATGTAGTCAGATCTCATTGGCACAACAGAGAGCATGAAGCTCAGAATATGTCTTCAATTAGCTTATATGATGTCATGTGTTTAATTTGAATTGAATTGAATACTGTATTTGGCCAAGTGTGATTAGACCCACAAGGAATTTGTCTCTGATGCAGAAGCTATCAGTGTACATACAAAGCAGCAGAATATTATTAACCATCATCATAATACCAATACCAATAAGACAGTGGAGTAAAGAGCATATTAAGAAGGATACTACAGCCATACTATATGGGTAAATATACCTAGAACTTAGACAGTACTGTGAGAATTAGGTGTTCAGCAGAGTGATGTCACCAGGGAGGGAAACTGCCCCTTTGTCTTAATTGTTTTGGCCTGCAATGCCCTATAGCACCATCCCGAGGGAAGGAGTTGAAACAGTTTATGTCCAGGATGTGAAGGGTCTGTAGAAATCATCTCAGTCCTCCTTGTGACCCATGCAATAAAGAGGTCTTCTGTGGAAGGCAAACTGGTTCCAATTGTTCTTTCTGCGGTCTTAACTATCTGTTGAAGTCTGTATCTGTCCTATTTGATTGCTGTACCAAGCCAGACAGTTACAAAAGTACAAATAACAGACTAAAGAATTCCTCTGTAAAACTGTATCAATAGTTCCTGGGGCAATCCGAATTTCCTGAGTTGATGCAGGAAGAGTATTCTTTGTTACGCATTTTTAACAATGCTTCTAATGTTAAGTGTCCATTTTAAATCCTGGGAGATTATAGAACGCAAAAACTTTCAGAACTCTGCTGCTGATACTTGTGCCATTGAATGTAATAAAAGATAGTAGAATTAAAGGGTAAAAAAGACGTTTGAAATGTTTATGTGTAATTTTCTTTTGCATGGAAGCCTTTGCACATAGAGAAGGTTCCCTGCTGAAAATAACTGCAATACTTCCCTGGAAACCGGCTCATTGTGGACATTTTCTGGATCAGAAACCTGAACATCAGGAGTTCTAGACTTCTCTTCTGGACAAAAGCCATCTGGATGACTTTGAGACAATCATTTTCTCTCTTCACAGGTTTGCTTTTGTGGGAAAACATGAGATGTAAGCATCATGTACCCCACCCTAAGCTCTAGGATATTCTATTTCTATTTATTTCTATTTGTTCTATTTTTTCAGTATAGCACACTGTAATCTATCTTTTATATATGAGCACTAAAAGGTTGCAAAACAATTATTAGGAAAACATTCTGTGCATATAAAAATGCATGAACACTGGTGGCAGCAACAACAGCTTTTGAGTCTATGTGAAGCTGAGTATTATTCCTGAATTATTAAACGATGCCATGTGTTGCAAACAATAACATGCAGATTTTGCTTCCACATCTACACCTTGATGAGAGAAAATGGTGTTATGATTGTAGCTTTATTCCTGAAGGAAATAGGTTAACTCACAGAGACAGACCTGGGAATATTATTGTCTAAACTTCCAATTCAAGCTTCTGGAAAGTGATTCTAAAGCTTTTTTAAATTTCTGAAAGGGGGAGGGAAGACTTCAAAAGTAAAATGCTGTGATCACAATCTTTATCTGACTGATGATACCTTTTCCTTGGTTATTCAAATGTATTTATCTTCTGAAGAGAGAAAGAGGGAGAGGGGGACGGAGAGGGAGAGGGGGTGGAGAGTGAGGGATGGAGAGAGAGAGAGAGAGAGAGAATATGGAGCTAATTATACAAACTTCCTATCACATGCTGACCCAGAATGGCTTGTGTTTTAATCAGAGAGGAAAAGAACATCTTTAAAGGCAGCTAAAGTTGGACATGCTTCAATGTTGCCTTTTAATTAAAAGTTCAAATTTCTTGAGAGAGTCTCTGGAAAAGAATGTACCGTAATCTTACACAAGGGCTAGGCTTACAAAACACCACAGTCACGTGGCCGTGTTTCCTGTCACACACTGTTAGCATCAATGACTTCGACTCTGCCAAGTTCACTTGATCTGGGCATGAAAGAGATGGTTGCTTTTTCAGTGGAATTTGCTCAGCAGTGCCCCAAACATCTAGAATTCCTTTCCTATGAACCAGTTTTCTTTTCTCCGGTTCCCTCCCAATTGGCATTAATCTGCATTCAAAGATATTGCAGGGTAAAATAAGCACCAAATGTTTAATGAGTGGGTTGGTTGATTTGCTGAGATTTAAAATAAAATAACCAACAAAATGACCATGTTTAATTAGTTTTGTTCTGGCAACTAACCCACTGAAGGATACCAGTAGCTCAAGAAGGTCACTTTTTTGGTTGGGATTGCCGACGTGAAAGGACACATTTATCTTTTTTTTTTTTTTCACTACATAGCATAGACCTGGAAAATGATTGGGTCATCACACTTACAACCCTTAATAACATCAACGTAAAGTGGAAAGCCTCCGTAAGTTCATTGCTTTCATGTTATCGAAGTCCTGTTTATTTTGCTTTGTATATTATCCTATCAGTATGAGAACTATTGCACCATCCTCTCTACTTTGGTACATCTAAGGCAAGTGTGAAGATGGTGGCTTATCTTACTTTTCCCTGGTTAAGATGCTAATTGGCCTTTACACTAGGCAAACTTCCGTGTGAATATGGACCATTATTGATATCTGAGGACTCCAAAGCAAGTCACATGAAATATAGTATTGTTCCCTAAGAGGGGAGAATGGTGACCAGGGCTCTGGAGAGAAGGCTGAAGGGCTGATTCTACTGCCCAACAGTATCAGTTATCTAAGTTTGCTGTTTTTTACTGTTGAATGATAACTTTCAAATATCAAAGATCTCTGAGAAGTTTGAGCTTTGAAAGAATTTCATATTGCTACTCTCCTTATTCAAGGTCAACGGTTTAGAAAATAGATTGGATTTATAATAACAATAGCAATAGCATTTAGACTTATTATTAGCATTTAGAGTACTTTACAGCCCTTTCTAAGCAGTTTTACAGAATCAGCCTATTGCCCCTAACAATCTGGGTCCTGATTTTATCCACCTCGGAAGGACGGAAGGCTGAGTCAATTTTGAGCCGGTGAGATTTGAACTGGCAAATTGTAGGCAGCCGGCAGGCAGCAGAAGCGACCTGCAGTACTGCATTCTAACCACTGTGCCATTACGGCTCTCAATGATGAAGATTGGCAAGCATGGCTAGTAAGATATGCTTTGAAGTTTCACAAATAAGTGTTGTATACAGAAGTGCTTGGTTAGTGCTTGGGCTTCAATATCCCTTTTTAAGAGACACTTAAATGTACATGGTACAGATAATGAGGTGATATAATCCTGTGCAGGTAGAAGGAAACTGTTTCTTGTGTTACTTTAGGGTGTTTTTTGTATTTAGCTCTCTCCTTTTCCCCTTCTTTCCTTGTGCTCATTGACTATATATTTATTTATTATTTATTTATTTCTGAGTTTTATATACCGCCCTTCTCCTGAAGGACTCAGGGCGGTGAACAGCCAACTAAAATACAAGTAAACAAAGTATAAATTATTTAAAAGAGAATTAAACACTAGACTGTCCCAAATCTAAAAACCCCAATTAAAATCAATAAAACTTCATACCCCGTCCCAAGTAATCTAAAAACCCCATTTAAAATCCCATTAGTCAGCTCAGGCCGGCCTGCTCGAAGAGCCAGGTCTTCAGGTCACGTCTGAAGGCCCTCAGGTCACTGGTCGTTCGTAATCCAGGGGGCATCCCATCCCAAAGGGCGGGTGCCCCCACAGAGAAGGCCCTATTCCTCGGGGTCACCAGACGACACATAGAAGGCGTCGGGACCCGGAGGAGACCCTCTCTGTGGGAGCGCACCGGTCGGTGGGAGACTACTGGCAGAATGCGGTCTTGTAAGTATCCTGGTCCGATGCCATGGAGCGCTTTAAAGACCAAAACCAGTACTTTAAAGCGAACCCGGAAGGCCACTGGCAACCAATGCAGCTCGCGCAGGAGGGGCGTCACGTGGGAGTATCTCGACGCCCCCGTAACCACCCGCGCGGCTGCATTTTGTACCAGTTGAAGCCTCCAGGTGCTCCCCGCGGGGAGCCCCATGTAGAGGGCATTACAGTAGTCTAGACGGGAGGTGACCAGGTGACCAACCAAATGAAGTTGAATTTTCTCCCTTGTTTTGAATTCTTGCTTGCTTGCTTGCTCTAGTTCTGGAATCAAACCTGAGATCTTCTAAATGCAAAACATGTACTCTACCACTAAGCTAAAATTTCTCTCTGAAAGATATGAATCTGACTTATACTGAATCATTGATCTATTTAATCCAATAATTTATCAGTCTGTAATTCTCATCTTGAAACAGAGATATGATCAAGTCAGAATATTGAGGCAGACGTAGTAATGGAACAGAACGGTTATCCAATTTCAGGAGACCCAGTTTATCATATTTTAATGTAAATGGAGCAATGCACATTATTATCTAAAAGCCTTAGAACATTAAATCTGGAGTCTAAAATTATCAACTGCTCTATTGAACAGAATCTTTTTCCAACTTTGTCATTTTTGATTCTTTTTAATGGAACTTTTCATATTACATGCCAATTTTCATGCTTTACAATACTCCCATCACAGATATTCTTATGATGTCTTTACTTGGGCCGCTTAAACTTTGATAACATTTAATGACAAAGAAATGCAAAAATTCAGAAAATGTAAACAAGAACAAATCCCTTTTCATAGAAGTATATATAAGACATTCCCTTTGTTGTCTAGGAATACAGTGGCTAAGATTATGATTTTAAAAAAATTGATTGAACATTTTTGCTTCATTTTTGTAATTATCTTTCCTGCAATAAAACATGCTTTTATGCATGTATGATCCCAAAGTGGCTTATAAGTATATATAAAAACGATGGTATTTATATTCTGAAGTTAATTAAAATGAGTCATGGACTTTCATTTCAATTAGGAAATGTTTCAATAAATGGCATTTTTTTAAAAAATGTACTATCTTTTGGCATGCAAACACTCTAAATGAAAATCATAGTTGAGCAGATTGCATCATTGTGTCAGGGTGAAAGAACCCTGAAATTTAAATTATAGAATGATACATAAGATATAGTGGAAGTCCCTTCAGTCACTAAAACCATGCATTTATTATAGTACTACTGTCTCTCCACAATTGTTTGCTAAATAAGCCTAACATGTGACTAAAGGCTTGTGATAAATTATACATCAACATTGTCCTGAAGCTGGGTTGATGATGACAGAGTTTGTTTCATACATTTTAGTCTTGCATGTTTCAGTATGAAACTTTTTGGAATGTTGTTAAAACAAACGAACAAAAAAAGAGCTAATATTGTCAGGTAACTAAAAGCAGGAGATCTATTCTATTGTTAGTACTGTAAGTGAAAGCTCACGACATGCCAGTGCAGTTGGAAATTCTACTTGTCTTATTTTGTAAACAGAATTTAAAGAAGTTTTGAGGCAATCAGAAATATCTGCATAATTGGAACGTTTTCTTTGCAAGAAACTCAGTTGGAGAAGTTTTGAAGATAAGACCTTCCATGGCTATGGAATGGGACAATTGGCTGCAGTCATCTCACACTGGCCCTCTCACACCGGCTCCCCTACCCCAGCCAACCCACCCTGTCTGCCCCTCCCCCATCCACCCCTCCCTGATGTCCCTCACTGGTCATCTCTCCTGGCCACCTTGACGCCACCGATTCATCATGGGACAATTCTCCCCGACCTATTTGTTGCATGGGACAACTAGCTGGGTGAGATAACTTGCCAAATGCCAGAAATTTGTGCAGGATAACTTGTCAAATGCCAGAGGTGAGGGGGAACTTCATTCTCCTCCTCTTCTTCCTCCTCTCTCTCCCTGTCTCTGTCTCCCTGCCTTTAACTCAAATTCCTGTGTTTGCGCTACTTGTGCAACAAGGGAGGTGAGGCTGAGAGTTCAAGGGTTATTGGTGAGAGGGAATAAGCCAGATCAAGGAAGAAAGAAGGGAGAGATAGGGAAAGAGAGGAGGAGGAGGAAGAAGTTCTCCCTCAGCTCTGCCATTTGGCAAGTTAAACTAATTAAAACTTAATATTTTCTTTAAAAAGTCAACATAAACAAGGTAGAACAAACTAATGCCATATAGATCAACACTACTTTTATTATAACAGAATAAATATCTGTAAGTCTGAATGTGCCTTTTCTTCCTTCATTTGATCTTTCATATGAACTAGAGAGAGGCTGGTCTGAAACATTTTCTCAGATTATTTTCTTGGCCTGGACTGAAGCCCCTCTTATTTGACTGCCTTGGTAGTGACTCTTTCTCCTGTCCATCAAAGCCATTTTCTATTCTCTTTATATCATCTTCTAAAGTGCCTCTCCCCATTTTTTTTTCTATCAAAAACAAATACTGTATTAGAGAAAACGCTTGATGGAACAACCTAACTTTCTTCAACTTCACTCCCAATTTAAAAGAACCTGTGCAAACACCCTAACCCTGGGACCATGAAAAAAAAAAACCATTTTAATGATTGCTAGAAGGTGGGTAACGTGGAGGCTATATAAGTTTCCTAGAACAGGAAAATCATCGTATACATAATGCATGTTTTTAGCATCTATGCCCAATCTAAAGTCCCCTGTATGTACAAAATTTCAGAGACTGGAAGTTTCAACACATTTAGTTGTTGTGAGGTTAAGGGAAAGCTGATATAACTACAGGGCATTTTGGTAGGTAGAGGAGTGTGAAATTCAGTCATCACTTCTTGCTCCTATAGGTGTATGTGTGTGTGTGGCTGTTTGTATTGCTTTGCCTTGAAATGCTAAGAGAAATCAAGTAACATAGCTGCCATGCTTTGCTGAATATTAGCAGGGTAGCTTTGCAAAGGCACCTTCTTTACTTAAAATCTTGACTGTGTTCAAATTTTGAGGGTCAGAGGTGGTATTGAGCAGGTATTATTGGTGAGAGAGTATTCAGCAGGTTGTGGCCAGTTCTGAAGAACTGGTAGCAGAAATTTTGAGTAGTTCGAAGAAACACCTTTAACTGGAGATTTTACAGTATCTTTCCTATGCCCACCAAGCCACACCCACAGAACCGGTAGTAGAAAAATTTGAATCCCACCTCTGGTCAGATTGATTAGTTCATAGGTACTGAAGGAATTTGATAATGATCTGACTGAACCTGGCTGAATATACTGTTTAAGAGCTGTGGTGGTGCAGTGTTTAGAATACAGTACTGCAGGCTACTTCTGCTGACTGGCAGCTGACTGCAGTTCGGCAGTTTGAATCTCATCGACTCAAGGTTGATTCACTCTTCCATCCTTCCGAGGTCGGTAAAATGAGGATCCAGATTGTTGGGGGCAATAGGCTGGCTCTGTAAACTGCTTAGTGAGGGCTATAAAAGACTATAAAGTACGTCTAAGTGCTATTGCTATTATCAGTTTTGAAAAATTCTGGAGGATGATGAAAGGATGAATGACTGGAAGAGAGTGAACGTTATCTCCATCTTCAAAAAGGGGAGAAAAGTGTACCCCAATAAACCATTCAACTGGTCACCATCACCCAAGCAGCTTCTAGGGTGGATCCAGAAATATTTCAATAATAAATAAATAAGTCCAGAAATATTTCACAAGAAGAGTTTTCTACTCCTCTACTTATAGCAGAATACCTTATGCCATCAGACTTGAAATTTTAGACCTAGACAACCTAGAATTGCACCGCCTTTGGTCCGATCTAAGTATAGTACATAAAATTATCTACTGCAATGTCCTATCTGTCAATGAATACTTCAGCTTCAACCATAACAACACAAGAGCAAACAATAGATACAAACTCAAGGTTAATCGCACCAAACTTGATTACAGGAAAAACAACTTTAGCAACAGAGTGGTCAATGTCTGGAATACTCTACCTGATTCTGTGGTTTCTTCCCCAAAACCCAAAAACTTGAACCTTAGACTGTCTACTATTGACCTCACCCCTTTCCTAAGAGATCTGTAAGGATTGCATAAGTGCACCAACCTGTCTGCCGTCCCTGTCCAATTTTTTCTTATTTCTTTTTTATTCGTATCCATTTCATGTATTCATAACCATGCTTATATTTATACCTGTATCTAATACTTGCTTGACAAATAAAATAAATAAAAACAAACAAACAAACAAACAAATAAATAAATAAAGGATTTGCTCTATAAGCACTGTGTAAAAATGCAGCAATTACTATAAAACAGCAGTAATTTTTCATTAAGATTCCTTAAATTTATAACAAAAGACTGTTGTATATATAATATATATTGTTTTTTGCAGAACATTATATAAAAGTATCCTCATGACATTTTGGCTGGCCTGGGGCATCCAACAGATTCAGAGCTGTTGATTAATAGTAGTAGTTAGGAAATCTCAAAGAATTCTCATCAATGGTTTCTCTCAAACTAAAGTAAGGCATTCAATTCTTTGGGTTTGTATTCTTCAACATTTTCACTAATAAAACAGATGGAGTGAATGGAGACCATCAGTAAGTATGGTGATGTTTGAGAAGTATTCTATCTACCATGTATCCATTTTTCTACTAATTCTTTTGCACGCACAACTATTACCAATTAAAAGTATTACCAGTTATTGAATAAAATGTCATGGCAAGTTTCTGCCAATCAGATCTACAATTATTCAATTCAAATATGACATTTGTCAAAGATAGCATATGCTTGAAAACATTTTCATGTTGGTCATGTGGACAACCATATCTAATCCATATTTGGAAGACTTTTTGTAATTCTTTAAGATTTTCCAGTACATATTTTTGTATTGAAGTTTACTTCCTCATTTTAATCATTTTACATATTTTTGTATTGAAGTTTACTTCCTCATTTCCTCATTTTAATATCTGAAAAATAGCTTTTCCCAATTTGTACAATTACAATTATAAATTATATTGACTTCGGTAATGGGAGTTTCAATAACAACAGCACCTAAATTTATATACTGCTTCATGGTGCTCTCTAAGCAGTTTACAGAGTCAGCATATTACCCCCAACAATCTGAGTCCACATTTTACATATTTGGAAGATGCTAAGTTGAAGAAAGCTGGTATTTAAAAGCCATTTCTCTTCAAGTCATCTCGAAGCATCACTAGATGCAACATTAGTTCTGTAAAACTACAAAAAGAAAAGAGCATACTCCTCTACACACACCTGCAGACAACCCTATAAAAATCTAAGATCTAAAATCTAAGAAATTTGGATAAAGTTTGAATGCTCAGGATTTTCTTTTTGTGAGCGTTTAAAAACAGGTTTCAAGTTTTTGTGTAATGGCATATGGGAAAGACCTTGGGAGACCAGGCATAGAGATGCTGCCTGCGGGAATGGTCAAATAAGAGAGAGCAAAGACCACGGTTGGATAGTGGGCAGAACAAGAGGCTCAGATGGGACACTCTCTCAGGTTGTAAAGGAGATTTGTATTTTCAGATTTGGAAGGTTCTGTTAATGTAGCCTTACCGCAAAATAGAAGTAGCTCATCTGATCATGTCTCATGGCCAGTCTATCTGGTACGGCTGACACTTCGTGATAGGAAAGATACAGGTGATCCTCACTTATCAATGGTAATTGGGACTTGCAACCTGAATCATGATCATGTGTCTTCAAGGATGGTGTGCAGGCCACAACTACCAGAATCCATTGTAAGTCCATCTCATTCATCACTCCCATCATAACTTTGAACAGTTGTTGAACATTAATCAAGTTGTTGGACATTAATCAAGGACTAATTGAAACAAATCCAAGTATCCTTAACCTTAATGCTATCCAGAAACATAAGATATGTATTTTCTGCTATACATGCAATTCTTGGAAGTGCCATGGAAGAAAATGGATATCTTAATAAATTAGAATCATGACTACAAGTATGATGATGGCTACTGGGGCAGCAGCAAAGTCCATTTCATTAGCTTTTGGGAGATTTCATATGGATATTCAAGTTCATTCTTACTCTTAAACACAGGTTCATATTGTTTAAAGAGGCTAAGAGTGGCTATTAGGCACAAGGAAGAAGAATATTGGCTTCATCCACACTCTAACTGGTGAAATCACTCAGAAATGGCAAGCAAAGAACATAAGCATAGGTAATATCACACTACTAACTAGAGAAGAGGTTGCCAACCTTTTGGACTTCATAGGACCACCAAACTCATAATTTTAAATCCCAGGGACCACTAACCAGTTCTGTAAGTGTGGCCTAATTTGTGGGTGTGGCTTGGTGGTCATGTGACTGGCTGGGCATGGCTTATATGTAAATATTATCAATATTTATATAAAAATATTGATTTTTTTTATAAAAGAAAGAGCAACTTTTACCGAAAATCAGGCAAAGCAGACAGGCAGATTGAGTTGCTCACAGAATCATTCAGTGATCTACCTATCTGCCTTTGTGATCCATATATCACTTTGTGGTCCAATCTCTAGAAATTTGTTGAAACTGTATTAGGCATTTGCTACATTCTGCATAAGTGAGGATTCAGCATAAAACTGGTTGCAGAATACAGTTCTTTAAATGTTTTCTTTCTTTTTTTAAAGAAAACATTTCTAGTCCTTATTGTAACAATTGGAAATTCTTTGCAGTGCAACATGTCCAATATGCATTATATCTACTGTGTATGGCTATAATGTGAAATCTTATTAATTAACTTGTGATACAATTACAAGGCTAATATATGACATGGTCCAATACATTTTATAGTAATGGATAGAAGAAAGAATTGTCAGCATGTTCAGCTTTACTCAGTCTGTTTGCTAGTCAAAGAAGGTATTGTTCCTGCTCCATCATTACTATAGGCCAACCTTTAATCACCTTCAAAAATCAGAAATGGAATAAAAAATAACCACATAGCTATACTCTAAGCATTTTGTTATGCAATTCATTAATATATGGTGATATTCTATATTGAAGGCATCTCATTCCATGACCCCCATGTATCAAATCTTTATGCCCATCTATTGTACTAATTGACAAAGTCATATATTACTGACACAGGAGTAAATTCCCATATGTCACTTAGGATGAGTTCAGCACCTATCAACTTTTGTTGTCAAAGATAGGGTGCTTAAGGGTCTGGGCATTTCCAAACTATAGCCCTGCCAGTGAAACTAGACTCTGCTGAAATCTGACTAGAATCAGGCCTTTACTGTTCAGGTTCTACATTGTATGTGTTGATAATCTTACTTAAATTTCCCCACTTCATCACTGAGATTCAACTCACAATAGATGTCAACCCATTCAGGTTGTCCTGACCATGAAATAAACACCACAATAAGGCTAAAAAAAATGCTTTAATTGTGATTGGCTGTCTCAATGAAACAGAATCTTGCAAATCTGATTGTGCTAGACCTCGTCCTGCTGCTTCTTATAGTTTAGTGAATTATTGAGGCATTGTCTGAGTTGCTTTCAAATATTATCTATATCCAGAATACAGATATTCTGGACTTGAAACTTTTGTCTGAGCAACAGCTTCTGCATATCTCTTCAAGGTCATCTTCCTTACCAGGGGTGGGATTCAAATTTTTTAACAACCGGTTCTGTGGGCGTGGCTTAGTTGGTGGGCATGGCTTGGTGGTCATGTGACTGGGTGGGTATGGCTTTGTGGTCATGTTATTGGCTGGGCGTGGCCAACTCAGTATCACTCACATCGAGGCACGCATCTCCTTGCCTGGCCTCTCATGACTGTGGAGATGCTGTAACTGTCATAAATGTGAAATAAGGTCATAAGTCACGTTTTTCAGTGCCATTGAAACTTTGAATGGTCCCTCCACACAAGCAAAGTACCAGCAAAGGAGGGGAAAAAAACTCCAGAGAAGTTCCAGAAACAGGAAGTCTAGTCCTGTCAAGAATGTAATAAGGGTTAACGGAGATGCAGTTTCTGTAAGCAACACCAGAATGTTTCCTTCCTGCCTTCCTTACAGGATTAGGCCAGTAATTTCTTCTAACAACCGGTTCTCCGAACTGCTTAGAATGTTAACAACCGGTTCTAGCGAATAGGTGCGAACTGGTAGAATCCCACCCCTGTTCCTTACTCTATACAATAACCTATGATTTACAGCTTTTTCATTTTTTTCATTAATTTTAGACCAGTAGGTCTATTGGTTGGGCCATTGGAATAACCTTGGCTCATATCACACTAGCTGAACAATTGAGTTTATTAACAAAACACAAAGGGATATGTGCTCCACTTAATATAAATAAGAAAGGAACATTTGTTCTCACTTGGTTCTAACTTTAGCTGTTACCATTGGCAAGTGAATACTGTAAGCCAGCAGAGTACCTGAACAAAGTGGCATAAAAACTCAGCAAGTTAAAAACTTGACAGGCTGACCTGCTTCTGAGGTAAAGGCCAATTCCATGCAAGACGGTTCTGAAGCACATTCACTACAGAATTTTCTGGGGCTTTCTTTGGCCCCAACCCAGATACTGTACTAAACGAAATGGGAACCAATCTGCTAAAAAAATATTTCCAATTTGACTCATCCCAGCTATTGTCCAGGATTAAAAGTGAAAATAACTCTACAGAATCTGCACAAATCTACGCATTCACTAGATGGCAGCAAAGAAATACAGAAAAGACTATATTCTCTTTGCTGCTGTCTAGTAGTCAAGTGAATTTTTGCAGCCCAGATACAATCACCCTAATGTTTGTGGTTCCCTTTTGTTAACAATAGCAGAGAGAAATGAACGGGCTTACCAACCAACAGAGAACTATCTTAACGGTCAATTTCAGCTGAAGATCCCAGCATTGGTAAAGGATCTATGCATTCTTGTCTATGAAATAAATGCAGTAGCTAAATTTGCTTCAGGATGTTAAGAACTCTGTTTGCTTAGGAAGGAGATGGGTAGGAAAAAGTCCATGAGAGATCAAACCCAATACAAATAAAATCTGATGCCAATTTTTATACCTATCAGGATTTGTTCAGTACCGCAACCAATACATTCATCATTTTGTTTTCATGACTTTCTCTGGGGAATATTCCATATTTTAAACATTAATTTTAAGTTTTGCTTATATATCTTCACAATTTTCAAGACCTAGGCCAACTGTATGTATTCCCTCCAGATGCATTGGGATCAGGGGTGGGATTTGACCGGTTCAAACCAGTTCTATAGAACCAGTTGTTATGAATCTGCACAGTTCAGAAAACCAGCAAATCGTGCCCCTGGCTGGCCCCACCCCTCTCCACCCTTCCCTCCACACCCAGTCAGTCCTTATCATGCATGCACAACATTGCGCGCATGCCCAACATCGCTGACTACATTCTTCCCTTCCCAGTCACTCCTTAAGGTATTTCTCTTATTTCCCTCCCAACGATCAGCTGTTCCTATGATCAGCTGTGCTGGGATTTCCCTGGCTCACTTATTGCTTGGCCCAGGAGGGTTCCCTGAGGCTCAGGAAGGCAAAAAATGGAGTGCAGGAGGGCGCTGCATCCCCCCCATGCTCTGTTTTTTCCTTTCTAAGCCCCAGGAAAGCCTATTGGGAGCAAAAACATCCTCAGGAGGCTTCTCTGAGGCCCAGAAGGCCCCAAAATGGGACACAGGGGGGTGCTGCATGCCCTTCATGCTCTGTTTTTTTTCTTCCTGAGCCCCAGGGAGGTCTTCTGGGAGCAAAAACACCCCCCAGGAGGCTTTCCTGAGCCCAGAAGGCCCCAAAATGGGGCACAGGGGGGTGCTGCATGTCCCCACTATGCTCCATTTTTTTTTCTTCCGGAGCCCCAGGGAAGCCTTCTGGTAGCAAAAATGCTCCTCAGGAGGCCCCAAAACAGAGCTCAGGGAGTGCTGCTGCATGCCTCCCTATGCTTTGTCTTTGTACTTCCTGAGCCCCACGAAAGTCTTCAGGTAACCACCCCCCAGGAGGTTTCACTGAGGCCCAGAAGGCCCCAAAAACTGGAAGGGGTGTTGTCAAAAACTTTGAAGAAGCCATACCCACCCAGTCACATGGCACGTCCACCTAGCCACATCTATAGAATCCATTGTTACAAAATTTGAATTGGGATTACAATTTTCTGAATTCTCAATAGCTATTGTAGTTGACAATTTCAAGAATCATGGACTCAACAGGTATAGGTTGAGTTATCCTAATTTTTGAGTCCTATCACGAAATATGTAACAGTAAATTGTGGCACTTAGCTGATCTTGAAAAGATTAAACAGAGGTGCATCTGGATAGCATTTGATGAGAGACTGCCAGAAAACCCCAAGGATGTGAAGTAGACTGAGAAATAAAATTAAAAACAAAGCATCAAAAGCAAAAAAAAAGCAAAAGTAAATAAGTAACATTCTTTTATTGTCAAGAACACAATATGGATATATTCATGTGGCCATGAGGAGTTCAGTTCAATTCAAGAGAGGTATTTTCTTTATTCACACAACAGTATTGATGGTCATAACTTTTTCCTTTATAGAATTGTGATGATTATTCTGGTTAAGAAAAAGAGATTTGCACTGAACTTAGTTACATAGTCTTATCACCTAAAACACTGGTCAGGCTTTTCCATTATACCCAACCATTCCATATGACATATTCCATTCAAGAAAGTCTATGCTATCGACTGCAACATGCGAATGGATTGTGTCTCAGTTCATGGAAATCCAAATATATCTATAGGGATTTATACAGATACACACACAACTAGCAAACAGCTACACAGATATACATATATTCATCCCTCTTATGCTATTTCCATTAAAGCAACGGATCAGTGATCAGATAATTGTCTTTTGCACTAGAGCCTTTTATTTGAATTGTTACACTTGTGTCCTACTGACACATTAAGGTTTGGGTGGCATGCAAGTTTGATAAAATATTATTGTTGTTGTTGTTACTCCTGCCAGTGAACTCATGATGGAGTTGTTGTCCCCTTTCTATTGCCACCAAAATTTTGGTCAGTAGGTTAGAGAGAAATTTTTGCAATCTTTAAATAAGGAAATTGATCTCAAAGGCGATTCACAAATTTTATACTAGGAATTTACAATGTCTTCCATCTACTATTGCAGGTTATATAAATCTTGCTTGCATGAATCATCTATCACCACAGCAATAACTGGATGATGCTATACATTGTCCCATAGCTGTCCTATTAGATCATTATATCAGTAAAAGCAGAAGTTCTATGCACAAAGGGAAAACCTGTAAATGATGTTTAGCCATGTTCAGTATCAATGTGAAAAAGAACATCAGTCTTAACTGAGCTAAAGGGATACAGACTAGGGGCCAAGAACATTGCTGAGGCTAAAGAAATGGACAGGTTGTTTGCCATTTTTTTACACATTGGAGTCCCATGTAAGAGAAGACGATACATAAATCATCCAATGCATATAGTTTTATTTTATTTATTTATTTTATTTATTTATTTATTTCTGAGTTTTATATACCGCCCTTCTCCCGAAGGACTCAGGGCGGTGAACAGCCAACTAAAATACAAGTGAACAAAGTATAAATTATTTAAAAAAGAATTAAACACTAGACTGTCCCAAATCTAAAAACCCCAATTAAAATCAATAAAACATCATACCCCGTCCCAAGTAATCTAAAAACCCCATTTAAAATCCCATTAGTCAGCTCAGGCCGACCTGCTCGAAGAGCCAGGTCTTCAGGTCACGTCTGAAGGCCCTCAGGTCACTGGTCGTTCGTAATCCAGGGGGCATCCCATTCCAAAGGGCGGGTGCCCCCACAGAGAAGGCCCTATTCCTCGGGGTCACCAGACGACACATAGAAGGCGTCGGGACCCGGAGGAGACCCTCTCTGTGGGAGCGCACCGGTCGGTGGGAGACTACTGGCAGAATGCGGTCTTGTAAGTATCCTGGTCCGATGCCATGGAGCGCTTTAAAGACCAAAACCAGTACTTTAAAGCGAACCCAGAAGGCCACTGGCAACCAATGCAGCTCGCGCAGGAGGGGCGTCACGTGGGAGTATCTCGACGCCCCCGTAACCACCCGCGCGGCTGCATTTTGTACCAGTTGAAGCCTCCGGGTGCTCCCCGCAGGGAGCCCCATGTAGAGGGCATTACAGTAGTCTAGACGGGAGGTGACCAGGGCATGAGTGACTGTGCGTAAGGCGTCCCGATCAAGAAAGGGCCGCATCTGGCGTATCAGGCGAACCTGATAAAAAGCCCCCCTGGAGACGGCCGTAATATGATCTTCCAAAGACAGCCGTACATCCAGGAGGACACCAAGATTGCGGGCCCCTTCTGTGGGGGTCAAGATCTCATCCCCAATAGCCAGCGACGGAGTCAGCTGACTATATCAGGCCGCCGGAAACCACAGCCACTCGGTCTTGGAAGGGTTGAGTCGAAGCCTGTTCTCGCCCATCCAGTTCCGCACAGCCTCCAGGCAACGGGCCATAACCTCCACAGCATCGTTGGGGTGGCTTGGGGTGGAGATGTAAAGCTGAGTGTCATCAGCATAAAGATGGCATTTCACCCCAAAACCACGGATGATCTCTCCCAGCGGCTTCACATAGATGTTGAACAGAAGAGGGGAGAGGACCGACCCCTGAGGCACCCCACACATGAGGGGCCTAGGGGTGGACCTCTCCCCCCCCCCATCAACACCAATTGCGAGCAGTCCGAGAGGAAGGACGAGAACCACCGCAAGACGGTGCCCCCAATTCCCAAACCCTCCAACCGCCGCAATAGGATACTATGGTCGATAGTATCAAAAGCCGCTGACAGATCTAATAGGACCAGGACAGAGGAATAACCTCTGTCACGGGCCCTCCAGAGATCATCTACCAACACGACCAGTGCTGTTTCGGTACTGTGCCCGGGCCTGAAGCCCGATTGGAACGGATCTAAATAGGATGCTTCCTCCAGATACTGAGGGAGCTGACGCACCACCACACTCTCAACAACCTTCGCCACAAAGGGAAGGTTGGAGACAGGACGATAGTTATTCAAAAGAGCCGGGTCCAGGGAAGGCTTCTTGAGGAGGGGCTGCACCACTGCCATTTTCAGGGCGGTCGGAAGCGCCCCCTCTGTCAACGAAGCGTTGACAATCCCCTGGAGCCAGCCTCGTGTCACCTCTCTGGAGGTAGAAACCAACCAGGAAGGGCACGGGTCCAATAAACATGTGGTGGCATTCAGCCTCCCCAGAAGTCTGTCCACACCCTCGGCGATCACAGGATCGAACTCTTCCCAGATAACCGTCTCAAGACCTGCCCCGGACACCTCCCCCGGGACCACCCAACTGGAGTCCAGCCCATCCCGAATCTGGGCGATTTTATCATGAAGAAATTGGGAAAACTCTTCTGCCTTACCCTGCAAGAGGTCCTCCCGCACTCTCGGCTCAAGCAGGGAGCGGGTCACTCTAAACAGGGCAGCAGGCCGATTTTCTGCAGACGCAATAAGGGCGGAGAAGTGTGAACGCCTCGCCGCCCTTATCGCCACTAGGTAGGTCCTAATATAGGACCTCACCTGTGTCCGGTCAGACTCAGCACGACTGGCCCTCCAGATGCCCTCCAGACGTCTTTTCCGGCATTTCATCCCCCTCAGCTCCCCCGTGAACCACGGAGCCAGGTGGGATCTATGCCGAGTCAGAGGTCGCAAAGGCACAACTCAGTCCAGAGCCTCAGCGGCCAACCTATCCCAGGTGGCCACCAAGTCTTTTATGCTTTTAAACTTTGGAAAATTAATAAAAAAAAATTTTTAGGTGGAAAATTATTGCTTGAATGACAGCGGATGTTACAATTTTTACACTTGATCTATCCATATAAATAACATTCCAAGGTAATGGCTTATTTAATATTCCAATTGCCACTCAGAGGCTGAAAATAAAATGTAAAGTAAATGCAGAATATGACAAAATGAGCCATATGTTGATTATCCATTCTTTTATTGCTCCCTAGGTCAATATTACTTTTATTTTATTTTATTCAAGCCAGAACCACTTTTCTTTGCTTTCAAAACGAGAGAGCTAATCATTTTCATTGGTAGCACTTCTTTCACAAAGAAAAACCATCACCTTCAATCAAAAATTCACATGAGAGTAATATGACTATACATCATGCTGTCTTGGAGCAGACTAGTAAGATTTTTAGGGCTAGAGATAGAGATAAAAGCAATTCGATTAAGTGATTGCAGAAGAAAACATGTTCTCAATTGCTGAGCATGACAATCCTGGCTTTTAAAAAAGCTTAACGTTTTTATAAAACAACACAACTAATCACTTCATAACAATTTATTGCAATTTAATGTCTCTAAACTCAGGAATTCAAGATTTTGGTGTGTTCCCCCACCTATTCTCCTTTCCTATATTCCTTTCCTTCTTTTTTTTTTTTCCTGAAAAGGGAACATAATCATTTCTACTTAATGGCTCCTGAGAAAGTTAATTTAATACTCATGATAGCCCATGTACTTAACAGGCTTGGTGATTTAATTAGAATCAAGAAGCTTTGAGAAATTCTGTATTGCTAAGCAAAATTGTCTTTCTTGCTTTCCCCCTCCCCTCTTAAAAACCAAATGGGAAAATAATCATTCTCTATTTTGCTGGGCTGATAGAGAATTGCATTAATTTCAAGTGCTAATAAAATAAAATATAACCAAATTAAAATGGAAATTAGGAAGTAGACAGTTCTGAAGTATCATTGAATACATGCTTGATAGACTTAAACTTTTCAGTTACAAGATAGTTTGGGTTGTAAGCACCAGCAATCCGTGTGATCACCAGAATGGGCAGCCCTGAAATTCTTCTGCAAACCTGATCCTTTCACTAGGTAATATTGCTGGCTGGTAAATTCTGTGAGTCAAAGTCCACCCATTTAAAGTTGTTGAGATTGAAAAATATGGTTCTCTGCTGTTGCACTCTTATGATCTAGGCAACTTATTAGACATCTGTAACATTCAAACAATTGAAAGTTCCTAAAACCAGTCAGGGGTAAATTATTTTATTTAATTCAAAGGCCATACAATGCATTTGATTTGGTTGAAGTGAATATTCTTTTAAAGGTATTTGGATTTATTTGTAGTGCGAAACTGCCTACAATCCTAGGAGGAAGCTGCTATAAATCAATGTGTAAATAAACATAGTGTGTGTGTGTTTGTGTGTGTGAGAGAGAGAGAGAGAGAGGGAGAGAGAGAAAGAGAAGGAGAAGAGGGAGAGAGAGAATATCCCTTCATTGGGGAAGGGTTTTTTAAAATTTTATTTGGGAAGTTGTCTTTGAGGAGCATATATTAGTAACATTTCACTAGTTTCTGAAACCAGAATAAATAAAATAATTTTAACTGAAAAAAAATGGGTCACTTGGAGAGAGAATTTAAACGTTTTCATGTTGTCCCTTTCTTTGTGTGAACTCTTGTTGTGTTGTCCAGACTAGTAGGACATTATTGCTTTTTGAAAAACAATTAAAGATTTTCTAATGTTGCCAATAATCTCTCAGAAACTGTAAGTATTGATTTATCTTCTGGTAATGAATAACAATCTTGTTTTTGTTTTTCAAAACATTTGATAGAAAATGGACAAATAGTAACATAACGTGTCCTCATTTTGTACTGAAATGTACTGAAAGTGATTTGAAATAGACTGTAATTACTGCCATTATTTCAAAAGCTGTTCAAGATGGAACTAATTAATTGCTAACATATTTAAAAAATATTCAATATAAATATTGAATATAACAATATATAAATTGTTATATTGAACAAATATAAATTTGTTTATATTTATATTTATTTGTTTATATTTATATTTATTTATTTTATATTTATATTTATTATATAAATTTGTTTATATTTATATTTATTTGGGTTTTTTGAAATTATTGTTATTTTTCCTTTTACACCTTTTATTCTTTTACTCTTCCATTTATAATTTTGTTTTTAATTTTACTAGGAGTGCCCTGACTGCTAATATGTTTTACTGCATTGCTATAAACTGCTGTGACTTTTTAAAAATTCATCAGTGCAGAAATAGAATTTTTTAAAATAATAACCTGCTGCTTACAAAGTCTTAGGAGGATGTGAAAAGCACACAATTGTTTTTTGCTGATTTCCCAAAAGATAATGGTTATTATCCTACAAACTTTTGAGTGTTTCTTTTTACAGCCGTCACTACAAAATTCAGTTTTATCCTGAGTTTGCACAAGCTCACATTTCTGACAGGAACATTTTGATTTTTTTCACACCAATAATGCTACAAATATCTTGGGCATTTAAGGGAAACATGGAATTCCAGTCATTTCATAGATATGCTGTTGTTATGCAGTAGAACTTGAGTTTTGAATGTAGTTTGCCTAATGTTGGTATTTTAGGCTATTTTTAAAATTATCAGCTGCTATAGAATTATATGGCAAAGAAGCAAAACTTCACAGCTGCAAATCAGCTACAATCTCACCTTGCAGAAAATGATAATATGTCTTATTTTTTTCCAAGACGTTCTCTGTGTAGATTAATCTACACCTCTTCTTCATGGAATTTAAACTGGAGAATAATTTTTTGAAAACAAGCAGCTGGATTGGAAAATGTCATTGCTTGAGTAGACATTCCATGACAGACTGGACCCACCTACATCATTTAGATTTTTTTTTCTTTTTTTAAAGAGTGCATATAACAGGGCTCCCAATTCCAATTGCATGTGGAAAGTTAGTTTACAAAGGGGTTAATGAGAGAGAAAAAGTTGCCTTGGTTTGCAATATATTTGAACATTAAAACCACATAGCTAGCATGCTTCTTAAATGAAAAACTTTCCTGCTTTTACTAATGGTTATAAAATACAGAGGAAGCAGCTGTGATTCTGAGCTGTAGGGAAATTTAAGCACCACCTCAGCTCTGAAAGTTTTCCAATCACTTGACTGTACTGTGTCTTACCTAGAATAACTCTCATTCTGGACCCAGGGTGTGAAATAATGTTTTTAGTTGTTATTGTCACTGATACCTTGCAGTGAAAGCCAAACAACAAGGAATGGGTTAATGCAATGTTCATTTCACTGAATTTACAAGAGATCATCTTCCTTCCGAAAGGCTACATGTGTTTTGGTCCTCTCCATTCTTCACATTTAAAACTTCCTGTCTTTTCTTTCCCAAATCACAAGTTTGTCTCTTTCCGGAAAAGCTTTCCTTTTGTCTTTGTGACCTGCATTTGTCTGCCTCCTAATTAGCATGCAGCAACAACATCTTTGAGTACAAACTCATGGTTGAGTACAAACTGAACACAAAACTGGAACACTTTGGGCAAAAGCTTGGTGGGAACTACTGCCAAAATCTTGAGAAATATCTTGAAATGAACCTTGTGTGTAAATGCATTAAATGTGTTTTGGCAAAAATAAACACCAAGCCTTCAATAAGAGCAACAAATTACAGTTCACTAGTAACAGTGACTTTCATGAATAGTTACAGTAAAGTCAATTTTCAGCTGGGGAAACTAGATAGTCCACCACAGTGGAACTATATTCCTCTAGTTCCAAAAGTCTCTTAAATTCTTATCTTTTTTTTTCTTTTGTGTGTGTATTCCTGCAAGATTGATGTAGTAGATTGTTTATTAAAACATTTCAAGTGATAAAAAAAGTTAAGTATGTTAAAATAAAATCAGAAGATTAAAATAGTAAGCATTAAATCACATCCATTGAAATAGATTGGAATGGTAGTACTTAAAAAATCATTTACTTCATTCATATGAGAGAAGAATAAATAAAGAAATGGCTTTTTAGCTTATATCATTATATATGGTATTGTGTTGTTTTTAATATTATGGGGAAATTAATTATGATTGTATTTTTATTGTATGCTGCCCAGAGTTATGTAGGGGGCGTGCATAAGCGTACCAATCATGCCTACCGTCCCTGTCCTTTTGTTTCTTTTTATTTTTCTTGTAAGTATCTATCTCATGTATTCAAAACTATATTTATTCTTATACCTGTATCTTGTAAGCGACTGACAAATCAAATAAATGCTAAAAAATACTATTTGTGAGATGGGCAGCTATATGAATATGATATATAAATTTCTGAGATCTGTATGAAAGTGATCAGATAAAGTCACTGAAAGTGCCTTGCAAATTTCTCAGAACAAATGCTCTAGCAGAAAATATTGCTTTAGAACTAGCTGAGGTCACAGTTCAGTGATAACCTCAATTGCATCCCATATAGTGTGTCCACATCCAATAAATATGAAATCATTTTGTAATGTTTTCCTTTGACAAATCATTCAAAACACACAAAAAATCTTTGATCTATCCAGAAGTGATGGAAGAAGCCCTGCTTTAAAAATAATGCTGATATATTTGAATATTGCTTGAAAGAAAACTTAATAGTGAATATTTGGAGCCCCCAAAGCACCATTATTGTGTTTTGTGAACATTTGACTGAAAGAATTCTGTCATTTGTTGAGTTTCAGTTTAATGCATCCATAGAATACTCTTCTCTTTCATTGAAGTCAATAAATTATATGGTTGTAGTAGCTATTTCATATATGAATGTGGGTGAAAAAATAAATGCACTTTGAAACATATTGTTGACAGCCATAACATTACTTTAATATAATTCCTGGAAGTCCAAATAGAGAGAATAGTGGATGGTATGATTTTCCGTTTTAGTTTATTGTTTGGTGATGGTTGAAGCTGAAGTTGACATCACCACATCTAGATAAATAAGAACCCATAAACACATTGGAAGAGTGATGTTAAAGCAAGCCTTATGGCAGAAGAGAAGACATCAAAACAGGATAAGCTGGGCTTACGGGTGTTTGAGCATAGCTGAGTAAATTTTTTTGTGCCCATAGGCTGCATTTCTCTAATTTTGGGGTGTTGTGGAGGTGAATCTTCTCTCTCTCTCTCTCTCTCTCCCTCTCTCACCCCACCCCTCTCTCTCTCACACACACACACATCTTCACCTTGGCTGCTTGCTACACAATTTCAGTGGCATGATCTTAGGAGACTGGGCAGAGGACTATTTGTGCTTCTCAGTTGCTCACTTCTGGAACTGGAGTTCTTGCTACTAAGAGGAACAATTTTCTTAGAAGGAGAAACTATTAGTGACTTACACTTACACTTTTGAACTTCTGGAACTTCTGAATGAGATATTATGAAAGACTCCTAGAAAACCACTTCTGATCTCATTAATTTCTATTCCAGAACCAAACTCAAACAATGGGTGTTATATCATTATGCTATGCACTTCCTTTATAAACTTAAACAACTGGTTGATGTAGGCAGGGAAAATATAAAGAAAAGGAAACAGGGAGTTGATATCTCATTGTATCACACATTGTCTGAATGAGTTATAAACAAGGCTCATTCAGACAGATAAACAGTAGAACTCAATTTTTTGCACTTCTTTCCTAAAATTGTTGGCCTAAAATCTCCTAGACCAATTTAAAATATAGTACATGCTGTGTCTCTTTTCATATGGTTGGAACTTTCACCCTAGGACCCCAATTACTGACATGTACAATAGTTGTGCCCTTAAATTATCACGGTCACTTTCTTTGGTGTGCAATGTTCTTATCCAAAGCAGAAAAAGTTGAATTCCTGCATATATTTGGTCCAGAGGTGGTATTCAGCAGGTTCTGACCAGTTCTAGAGAACTGATAGTGGAAATTTTGAGTAGTTCAGAGAACCAGCAAATATCACCTCTGACTGCCCCTGCCCCAATCTATTCTCTGCCTCCCGAGTCCCAGCTGATCAGCTGGGTCTTCTTTTGTTGCCCTGCACAGGAGAATGGAGCTGGAAAGCAGGTTAGTGGGGTGGGGAGGGAATGAGGATTTTGAAGTAACCTTTGCCCAGGAGTGGGGGAAAAAATGGAGATTTTACAGTATCCTTCCCCTGCCATGCCCACCAAGCCATGCCCACAGAACCACTAGTAAACTGGATAGAAGCATTCCTGTCAAACAGACAACAAATGGTCAAAATTGGGAACGTCCTATCAAATTCTGTACCTGTCAACAGTGGTGTACCTCAAGGCAGTGTCCTAGGACCAACTCTCTTCATACTCTACATAAATGACCTCTGTGATCATATTAAGAGCAACTGCGTCCTCTTTGCTGACGATGTAAAGCTATTCAACACCACAGATAATACTGCTACCCTTCAAAAAGACTTTGACTATGTATCAGAATGGTCAATCAAATGGCAATTTCAAATCTCAACAAACAAATGCTCTGTCTTACATATTGGCAAAAAAAAAAAAATCAAAAAATAAAATACAAGCTGAATAGTCAAGATCTTGTTTATGATCCAAACTTTGTCAAGGACCTTGGAGTACTCATCTCTCATGATCTAAGTGCTAGAGCCCACTGTAACTACATACCCAAAAAGGCATTAAGAGTTGTTAACCTAATCTTACGTATCTTTTTATCTGGTAATATTATACTACTAACGAGAGCATACAAAACATTTGCTAGACCAATACTCGAATACAGCTCATCAGTCTGGAACCTACATTATGTATCTGATATTAACACAGTTGAGAAAATCCAGAAATATTTCACAAGAAGAGTTCTCCATTCCTCTACTCATTGCAGAATACCTTATGCCACCAGACTTGAAATTCTAGACCTAGAAAATCTAGAACTATGCCACCTTCAGTCCAATCTAAGTATAGTATATAAAATCATGCATTGCAATGTCCTACCTGTCAATGCATACTTCAGCTTCAACCATAACAATACAAGAGCAAACAATAGATACAAACTCAAGGTTAATCGCACCAAACTTGATTGCAGGAAATATGACTTAAGCAACAGAATGATCAATGTCTGGAATACTCTACCTGACTCTGTGGTTTCTTCCCCAAACCCCAAAAACTTTAATCTTAGACTTTCTACTATTGACCTCACCCCTTTCCTAAGAGGTCTGTAGGGGGCGTGCATAAGCGCACCAATGTGCCTACCATCCCTGTCCTATTGTTTGTTTTATTTTTCTTATATATATCCATGTATTCATAACTATGTTTCTACTTATGCCTATTATCTTGTAAGGAATTGACAAACCAAATAAAATAAAAATAAAATAAATTGAATCCCACCACTGCTTTGGTCCCATGGGAGAACTAAGATAATGCACTTTGTTCAGGTAAATTAAAATTAGTGGTGTTGTTAAATGTTTAAGTTATTCTACAGTGGGGATACGTAATATGTCACTAAATTATTATGATACAGCTTTGAATTGTGCAGTAGGTAGTTTCCCGGTTTAACAGGAAGTGATACCAGCCAATTGGGAGAAAAATCCCCTTCACTGATTTGCAACACAAACTTATTCTGTCCAAGGTTACTGGAGTTTTCATTCCCCAGTGATAACTTTACAGAGCAAGGACAAAGATATTCATGGATAACTTAAAAAGCATGGCATGATATCTATTCAGTATTCAGGAATTCTGAATAGTCCAGCATAGTTCTGGAAAAGAACTATTAATCAAAATCAAACAAGTTATTGGCAATTGATCCAGCCAGAAAATTTGCCCTCTTCCACTTCTACAAATACTTTATATTTATGCTAAGATAACATAACATCACAACACATCACAACACAACTCTACATTACATTATAGTACATTAATACAACTGGAAGGGGGTAATATTTTTTTTCCAGAATGGATTAAGGATCTTTTTTTTTAAACCAAATTAGTGAGAACCTGATTATTTTTATTTCATTAGTTCCAGAATAGGTGATGGGAACTTTGATTGAATAACACATGGTAACTGATGTATAACTATTGGTTGCTATTCAGAGTTTCCTGGGCCTAGCTAAAAGTGAAGAGTGAAAAGAAGGACAGGGGAGACATGATAGCAGTCTTCGAATATTTGAGGGGCTGCCACAGAGAGGAGAAAGGGGTCAAGCTATTTTCTAAAGTACCTGTAGGCCAGACAAGGAACAATGGATGAAAACTGAACAAGGAAAGATTTAACCTGGAAATAAGGAGAAATTTTCTGACAGTGAGAAAACCGATGGAACAGCTTGCCCTCAGAAGTTGTGGAAGCGACATCACTTGAGACTTTTAAGAAGAGATTGGACTGTGATTTGTTAAAAATGGTGTAGGGTCTCCTGCTTGGGTGGGGGGTTGGACTAGATGACCTTCAAGGTCCCTTCCAACTCTGATTATCTGTTATCTGTTATTTATCTGTTATCTAAAATTTAAGCTGTGCCACACAATAGCTATTTCCAAGAAGGAATATGATTTAAAATAATGTTGTAGTGATGCATTTCTTTGAAATTCTGCAGGAAATTCTCCAGTCTACATTCTACATTTTTCCAAACAAAAAAGACTTCCTTCAAAAATTTCTCAAGAGCTAGATTCCCATAATTAAAGACAGGAACTGCTAAAAAGAGCCCTTTGAAGACCTTCCCTTGTGTTATATTTCTTTGGGATTTCATTGAAACATAGAAAATCAGGAAAGATGACAAAGATGACTGGAAAAATGAAAGTACAAGGATACATAAATTGTTCTCACATACACTTTGACTTCCTTGTATCTGTGTAAGTACGTCACCCTCCACCTATGGGAATTTCTCCAGTATATTGTTCTCTGTTGAAAGCTTTCTGAAGCAAATTGAATAAAACTTGGTGGAAGAAAACACTGATGAATTTATCTGACACTAGAGAAATTGACCATACAGTAGATTCTGAGGGAATAAATTGATTAGAATGCAGTGGTGCAGGTAGTTATGGCTGCACCTCACTAATGCCCAAACTTGGTAATCTATGTTGGCTTCCAATAGGCTTCTACTTGCAATTTGAGGTTCTTGTTATTATTTATATCCTGTTCTGTACTTGAAGGACACAGAACAGGGTTACTTGTGGGACTGCCTGTCGTAGGTCATCTCTGTCTGTCCCATGAGCTTGTGCAGGGCAGGGCAGGGATACTGCCCTCTCTGAGGTAGTATCATGTATTGGGACCTACTGGTAGGAGACAGACCTTCCATGTTGAGGATCCAAACTTTGTCAAAGACCTTGGAGTACTCATCTCAAATGATCTAAATACTAGAGCCCACTGTAACTACATAGCCAAAAAGGCATTAAGAGTTGTTAATCTAATCTTACATAGCTTCTTTTCTGGTAATATCACACTACTAACTAGAGCATACAAAACATTTGCTAGACCTGTACTTGAATACAGCTCATCAGTCTGTATTCAATATTAATGTATCTGATATTAACACAATTGAAAAAGTCCAGAAATATTTCACAAGAAGAGTTCTCCGCTCCTCTACTCATTGTAGAATATCTACCAGACTTGAAACTCTAGACCTAAAAAATCTAGAAATATGCCACCTCTGGTCCAATTTAAATATAGTAAATAAAATCATACATTGCAATGTCCTACCTGTCAATGAATACTTCAGCTTCAATCGTAACAATACAAGAGCACACAATAGATACAAACTCAAGGTTAACCGCACCAAACTTGACTGCAGAAAATACGACTTCAGCAACAGAGTGGTCAATGTCTGGAATACTCTACCTGACTCTATGGTTTCTTCCCCAAACCCCAAAAATTTTAACCTTAGACTTTCTACTATTGACCTCACCCCCTTCCTAAGAGGCCTGTAGGGGGCATGCATAAGTGCACCAATCATGCCTACCATCCCTGTCCTATTGTTTCTTTTTATTTTTCTTATAAGTATCTATCTCATGTATTCAAAACTATATTTATTCTTATACCTGTATCTTATAAGCGATTGACAAATCAAATAAATACTAAAAATACTAAATATTGCTATACTCATTTTGGAATGAGCGCCCCCTGGGGCTTGGGTGGACCCAGCCCTATTGGACTTCTGTAAAGCAATAAAGATCTGGTGGGACTTTGATCATACATTTGCTGGTTTGACTTTTGGGAGAATTTGACAGATGCCTCTGAAATGAACAGTTCATGTGTTTGGTTTTTATATTGAAGTACACTATGCATTTCTCAAATTAATTACAGTCTGAAAGAAGCTATCCTTCAATAGTGCTAAATGTATGATGCAATGGTCAGTCACAGAGGGTGTTTGTTTTTTGGGAAAACAAAGTACACCAAAGGGATAGGGAAGATAGATAGATGGGAGGGGGAAAAGAGAGAGGGAAAGGGAGAGAGGAAGGGAGTATAATAGATAAATGATAGATTTATTTATTTATTTATTTTATTAAACTTTTATACCGCTCCCTCTCCCAAAAAGGGACTCGGGGCGGTGTACAGCCTACTAAAAACATATAATAAATACCCAATAAATAATTAAAATAAATTAAACCAAATTGATCCGGCTGTCTAACCCAAAAATTCAGTTAAAAATTAAAAACTAATAAAACCCCAATTAAAATTAAGTTAAAAACTAAAATACAGTTACTGGGCCAGGCCAGCCTGTTTAAAAAATAGGGTTTTCACTGCGCGCCGGAAGGTCAGAATATCCGTCATAGCCCGTATCTCCGGGGGGAGATCATTCCAAAGGGAGGGGATAGATAGATAGATAGATAGATAGATAGATAGATAGATAGATAGATAGATAGATAGATAGATAGATAGGAAGGAAGGAAGGAAGGAAGGAAGGAAGGAAGGAAGGAAGGAAGGAAGAAGAAGAAAGAAAGAAAGAAAGAAAGAAAGAAAGAAAGAAAGAAAGAAAGAAAGAAAGAAAGAAAGAAAGAAAGAAAGAAAGAAAGAAAGAAAGAAAGAAAGAAAGAAAGAAAGAAAGAATATAAAAACCTATCCAAAAATGCACCCAGGTAAAATCATTTTCAAAAATGCATTTAAGAGAAAATCCATACAAAAACATCATCACTAATGCAATCTAATATAAATTTTTTGGGGAAAATGAAAACGTGAGCAATATCAAAAGTGATAATGCCCATTCATTCCAGCTTTCAGCGTGTCCCTGAAATAAATTCCAATACATCTTTAGGATGTCAGCTTTAAGTCTGTCCTGGAATGTGGCTTTCTTCTCTGTACCACAGTGGTTATAGGTCTGGATACTCTTCCGCATTTGCATGCCTTCTTGAAGCATTTTTCTTTTGGACTGTGGCATCTTCTGCTAAATGTCTTTGGAACAACGGGTAAGACTTTACTGTGTCTGCTCTTGTTGTTCTATCTCATTCTTGTATCTCAAACCTGTCAAGATGGCCTTGCTTTAGTCTGTCTGACCTTTGATTTTACTAGAAATCTAATTCCACCTTTAAGCTCAATTCATTTGCTGGGTCTGTCACCTTTGTACTTCAAGAAGAATCTTGTTGAACCCGTTAAGTTGTTGGACTTAAGTTGGACCCAGCTGTTTTTCAGAAGGTATGGATTCTTTAAATACTCCTTCACTACCTGTTTTTTTTTAATGGAATAGAGTTTCCACTTGAACAGAAATGTGCTATCATCCTTTTTAAAAAATAAGCGGCAGTATATTCCTTTTTCATGGTTGGCTTTAATTTTATTCCTGACTTTGAGAATTAGATATTGACAATTGTTTGCTAAGGGTAACTTCTAAATCGTTGTTCAGATGTGCACAAAACTTACCTATTTATCTATCCTAATGCCATTCCTCTCAAAATGTTGCTAGCTTGGGAACGATTCCTTCCTTACAACTGCAAATGTTTGTTTTTATTGAACAAGAGATGAAGTGGGAATTCCAAAACTCTGAACATGTTTAATTTTACAATATGGAACAAGTTACAACTGCAGACAAGTTGCTTGAGAGCTTGGAAGAAAGAAATTAAATGCCTTGGAGATATATTTTCAGTCCTCTTCCGTCATTGGTCATAGAAGTAGATAAAAATCACATACGTGTGTGAAATGCATTGCTGCCAACTTGTTTCCATCTTATTCTCAATTAGTACCATAGCTGATTATCCCAATTTCATCTTGAACTAAATAAGGACATTATAGAAAAGAATTACAGGTAGTCCTCGACTTACAACTATTCATTTAGCGATTGTTTGTAGTTACAGCTGCACTGAAAAATTGACTTGCAACTGATCCTCGTGCTTAGAACTGCTGCAGCATCCCCAGTGTCACGTGGTCAAAGTTTGAATCCTTGGAAACCAGCATATATGTACATCATTTCCTGAACTAATGTGTCATACCCTTGTTAGAGTCGGACTCTGAGGGAGAAAAAGAACAGCCAACAGGGAGTGGAGGTGTGGCTCCGGAGGTTGTGGAGGAAGCTGGGGAAGGGCAGAGGCCGGCTGAGCAGTCAGAGGAAGAACCAAGTCCATTCCCTTTTCATCCTAGGACACACAGGAAGGAATGGAGAAGGAAACAACTTGGTTTACGAGAGAGGAAGAGGCCATGATCCCCCTCATTGGTTGTAGCTGGGGAAAATAGTATATAAGAGAGACAGTTAAAGTACAGCGTTGCTAGAAGCAAAGCATGATTTATTTTGGGCTGAAGTGATCTTGATTGGTGTCCTTCCAACAGACTGTGCCTTATTATCTCCTTGAAGTTGGTAATTACTTATCCTGGTCCGTTGTGGAAATTCCTTTATTGTAGTTTGTTTTGATTTTTTTATTTCACCTCTATCTACTCATTAAGTTCAGACTGTATTGCTTTCTTTTGAAGACTATTTTTGAATAAGTTTAATCTCCATCTGAGAATTATTGAATAGTGGGGCCAAGTTGGAGGCATTAAAAGACATTTATTTATGTTTTGGATTTATGTTTTGGATTTTGTTATACTCTGGGTCATCACACATCCTGGGGTTATGCTCTCACCATTTGGAACCTTCCCACCCAGCTTCCAACAAGCTAAGTCAATGGGGGAAGTCAAATTCACTTAATGACTGCATGATTCACTTAACTGCAGTGATTCGCTTAACAGCCGTAGCAAAAAAGGTCATAAAATTGTTAACTCACTTAACAACAGCCTTGCTTAGCAATAGAAATTCTGGTCATGGGACATGGGAATTAATAATGTGAAACATTCCACAGAACCTCTCCTCATGCTTGAATACAATTTTGCTTCAACAAGTTCAGGAACTCCAATTAGACTGGTTTCTCTAACCCAATGAAAAGGAAACCCAATGCTGAGAAAATGAAATATATATCTGGGTTTTTTGAAAATTCTTCAGACGATATTGCTGGGACTGAATGCAGCTGCAATAGTATTGCGTGAACATATTTCTCAGAAGGATAGTATTGCAGTTTCATGGTTTCATTTCAGCATTAGGTTTCTTCCTTGCCTGTTGGTTTGAGGCTCAGCCTTCTATTCTGAAACTCTACAGCTCTGCTCTCAATTTAGCATGTGTGGGTGTGGGTGTACCCCAAGTCCAAAACCTCCTGCCAACTACCATTGGACTGTTGTGACTGAGCATTCTTGGTCCCTCAATTCCAACACATCTGGAGAATTTAAGTCTTTGTATGAGATGGTGTGTGTGTGTATGTGTACATGTAAATTTATGTATATGTGTGTAAATTTACATCTCTCTACCTACCTACCTACCTACATATTATCTATCTATCTATCTATCTATCTATCTATCTATCTATCTATCTATCTATCTATCTATCTATCTATCTATCTATCTATCTATCTATCTAACTAACTAACTAACTAACTAACTATCTAACTAACTATCTTACAAAGTCTTAAATTCTCCAGATGTGTTGGAATTGAAGGATCAAGAATGCTCAGTCACAACAGTCCAACAGTAGCTGGCAAGCCAGTTTTGGACTTGAGGTACATCTGCCAGACTCCAGGGTTGGAACCAAGATGCTGAGGGAGATCCAAAAGCTCAAGATAGCAACCACATTACGAAGTTTAATGTGTGTGTTGATTGTACAACTATTGGCCATCATTATTTTTCTGTATTTTTATGCCAACCCCATCCCTGCAAACTCTCCTCATTGGAAGGATGACTGCCTTATACTCACTCCAAAGTAACCTAGATTGAAAGCAACTCAGAGCCTTATCCAGTATGATTAAACCCCATTAAGTATGAAGTGATAGCAATAGCATTTAGACTAATATACTGCTTCACAGTGCTTTCTCTAAATGGTTTACAGAGTCAGCATATTGCCCCTGACAATCTGGGCCCTCAGAAGGATGGAAGGCTGAGTCAACCTTGAGCCTGGTGAGATTTGAACTGCCAAATTGCAGGCAGCTGGCAGTCAGCAGAAGTAGTCTGCAGTACTGCATTCTAACCATTGTGCAATCACAGCTCTTGACTTGTGATGGCTTGTATCAGGTGTCTAAATGGAAATGTTTTGAGAGCTGCAAGGTGGCTTGTGAGCATACTTTTGGGGGAGACTCCAAAATCCCCAAAGGAATTTTTTTCAGGCTTTTGAGTTATACTTTTAAGCTTTAAGAAGCAAAATACCAATATTTTAGCTCTTAAAGATTTTTAGTACACTACTTCTTATATGCTTATGAAGTTTTTAATTCCATAGATTGCCTTGGCCCTTAATCTTGGAGGCTTTATATTGCTTTGGTCATCATCATCATCATCATCATCATCATCATCTCATGTATTAACCCCATAAGGCTTCCCCAAAATACAAGTCCTAACATTTACCCACTTCTGGAGCGTAGCTTATAACATGCCATGCAAAATGAATCAAGCTGACAAGGAGAGTCCTGTATTACAGACTTCTTAAGGCTACATTCAGTGCATCACATCTACAAATCACATGCTTAATTATCTGTTTCTGACCTTCCACTTTCCTTCACTCATTGGCAAAGATTTCTTTGTATGCTCATCATTTTTATTTTTGCATTGTATTTGTTCACAAACAGAGCTGAATGGGGAGAATTCATTACGCAGAGTTCTGCATTTCCAATCCTGGAGAATGGCCTTCTTCATATAATCTATTTTTATCTCCTCTGTTTCTGGCTGTTATGTATACAGGCAGGGGCATCAGAAAAATTTAAATTGCAGTTGTGACTAAGCGATTTAAGGCATATGATGCCTGCAAAACAAGGGCTAAAGTTTCAATATTGTCCTTCTGGCAGCCTTTTTTTTTTTAAAAAAAAAAAACTTTTCTACAGATACCTCAGTGTGCATGGTGCGGTTTTCTCTGCATAGCAGAGAATGAATGCAGTTTTGTAGTAGTAGTTGTTGCTGTTGTTTTAGTTTTGAAACACTGAAAAATTAAACGGGAATGAGGATGGCATTGCCTGTGAGGGTTTATGACACCAAAGGGGGAAAGTAATTGTTACAAATGTATACCTGTAGATGGAAACATAGAAAATTGCTTTGGAATAGATTTACAGCCTAATATATGACCTTCATTTTTTGAAGCTGAAAAGGTAGTGAACATCCAGCTGTCTTTACTGATGTAAATCAGCATAAGTAGTTTGATCTGCACAAGATTTTTCTCTCTCGCTCACCTTATATTATCATACAACACATTGTCCAATAACTCCAATTTGGTCATTAAATTCTTGCCATCTTTGCCCTTTTCTAATGATTCTGACAAAATGCTGTCTGTAATCAGCAGGGTTCGGTCATTGTGGGAATAATTTGAATAAATAATCGAGTCTGCAGCTCATCCATCTCTTTGAATGATTTCCTTATTCCCCATTCACCTCTTCATGACATTTGTCAGGTCACTTGATGTAAAATATGTAAAAAAAGAGAGCCAAAATTGCTAAAACAGTGGAGCAAACTGTCAGTCTCAATATAATCCAATAAGTTTTTTTTTAAAGTTTGTAATAGTCCTAGACTTAAAGCCTTTGCCACACCCAGGATTTGATATGGAAAAATCAAGGTAGCGAATTACCAAAACAGTTTTGCACTTTGCGCTCAAGGGAATTATAAGCCACAGGGAGCACAAGTATATTTTCCATCTAGATGGCCTTGGAATAAATGCAGAAATCTAAAACCAACAGAGAATTTAAAAAGAATATATAACTGCAATATATCTCTTTCTTCCTCAAATTTGTGTGTGTGGGTGCATGCGCACATACACACACACACACACACACACACACAAATGTGTGTGTTTGTATTTATATATGTGTGTGAATATGTGTGCGCACGCAAAAGTTGAGGGAGAAAGAGAGTTATTGGAGTTATGTGTGTGTGTATGTATGTGTGTATATATATTCATATATATATATATATATATATATGCAGGTCTTGGCGTGTTCGGGTCTAAGAAAACAAATGTATACATATGTATATATGTATATATATACATCTATACACACACACACATATATATACCTATATATGTTTTCGTAGATTTTCACGGGTACAGGTATGCAGGTCTTGGTGTGTTCAAGTCTTTTCCTGTGTAAGATTGAGACTATCTGGGCAACATTTCAACGAGATCTCACTTGCCATCTTCAGGCTGGTGCTTTTGGCTTTGTGCTTGTGCGAGCAAAGCATGATCTGAGCTGCTGTCTCCCTATATATCACACAAGGTCATCACATAGCCCATTACCCAGGTCATTACGACCCAGGAGATTACAGCACAAGACCCAGGATGTCAAAACAATAGAACTCAGAAGGTCATCACACAGCCCATTACCCAAGTCGTTACAACACAGGAGGCTGATAGATACACAGCCAAGACCTCAGCCACACATGTTCTTAAGAAAAAGCCAGCCAATCTGCAAACATCAACTCCATCAACCAATCAAGAAATGACAACACAGCCAACCTCCCCACCAGCATATATAGGGAGATCACACTTTGCTCACACAAGCACAAAACCGAAAACACCAGCCTGAAGATGGTGAGTGAGATCTTGTTGAAACGAGATAGTCTCAATCTTACACGGGAAAAGACCTGAACACACCAAGACCTGCATACATATGTATGCATATATATCTATATATCTCTCTCTATACAAACACACACACACATATGGGTATGTGTGTGATTGCTGGGTGTAATATTCTGGGGTAGAGGGCCTATCCGGTAAGGGGATCGCGTTCCCGATGTCTGCAATACGCCTCGACCCTCATACCATCTGAGCCACCGAATCTCAGCAATACCCGGTGTTGTGCATGCAGTGTGGTTAATAAGGCTCCCCTGATCCACGATCTGGTTCAGGAGGAGGCCGCGGACCTGGTAGGTGTCACCGAAACCTGGTTGGGCCCAGAGGGCGGTGTCCCTCTGGTTGAGATGTGCCCACCAGGTTTCCTTGCATTTCACCAGCCTAGGGCTCAGGGAAGGGGTGGTGGGGTAGCGGTGCTTATAAAGGAAGTCCTTTGTCCTAGGGAGGCCACTGTCCCTCAGACGGCTGGCTGTGAATCTCTATTTGTGAAGTGGGGGCAAGGGGTACAGATGGGTCTTTTGATGGCGTACCTGGCTCCCTGCCATGTCTCATCGGCCCTACCCGGACTCCTAGAGGTAATAGCCGGGCTGGCGGTTGAGACCCCTAGGCTTTTGGTCATGGGGGATTTCAACCTGCCATCGCTCGGTGAAACCTCGGGGTTGGTCCGGGAGTTCTTGGCTTCCATGACGGCCATGGACCTGACCCAGTTAGTTTCTGCCCCCACTCACATAGGAGGACACATGCTGGACCTGATTTTTGTCTCTGGGCAGTGGTTGAATGACTGTAATTGGGGGGATTTAGTTATTACACCCTTGTCATGGACAGATCATTCCCTCCTTAGGCTGGATTTCTGTTCCGCTACCCCCCACCGCAGGGAGGCGGAGCCACTTAGATGGTTCCGCCCCAGGCGCCTAATGGACCCGGATCGGTTCCAGAGGGAGCTTGGGCCATTTCCTGAATCTCTGGCTCTCAGCTCGCCTGGAGACCTGGTGGCCACCTGGGAGGGGTTGGCCGCCGGGGCCCTAGAGCGAGTTGTGCCTCTCCGACCTCTGACCCGGCACAGATCCCATTTGGCTCCGTGGTATACGGAGGAGCTACGGGAGATGAAGTGCCGGAAAAGACGTCTAGAGGGCATTTGGAGGGCGAGCCGTTCTGAGTCTGACCGAACACAGGTGAGATCTTATATTAAGACTTACCTTGTGGCGATAGGGGCGGCGAAATCTTCGTATTTCTCCGCCCTTATTGCATCAGCAGAAAATTGGCCTGCCGCCCTGTTTAGAGTGACCCGCTCTCTACTTGAACCGAGAGCGCGGGATGACCTCTTGCAGGGTAGAGCAGAGGAGTTTTCCCGATTTCTGCATGATAAAATCGCTCAGATTCGGGAGGGGCTCGACTCCAATTGGGTGGTCCCGGGGGAGGTGTCCGGGGCAGGTCTTGAGAGTGTTATCTGGGGGGAGTTCGATCCTGTGACCGCCGAGGGTGTGGACAGGTTGCTGGGGGGTCTGAATGCCACCACCTGTTTATTGGACCCGTGTCCTTCCTGGCTGGTTTCGGCCGCCAGGGAGACGACACGAGGCTGGCTCCAGGGGATTGTCAACGCTTCCTTGAGAGAGGGGGTGCTCCCTACCGCCTTGAAGGCGGCGGTGGTGCGCCCCCTCCTCAAGAAGCCTTCCCTGGACCCAGCTATTTTAAACAACTATCGTCCAGTCTCCAACCTTCCCTTCGTGGCGAAGGTTGTTGAGAGTGTGGTGGCACGTCAGCTCCCCCGGTACCTGGAGGAAGCTACTTACCTCGATCCGTTCCAATCGGGCTTCAGGCCTGGACATAGCACTGAGACGGCATTGGTCGCGTTGGTCGATGATCTCTGGAGGGCTCGTGACAGAGGGTTCTCCTCTGTCCTGGTCCTATTAGATCTCTCGGCGGCTTTTGATACTATCGACCATAGTATCTTATTGCGACGGTTGGAGGGGTTGGGGATTGGTGGAACCGTCCTTCGATGGTTCTCCTCCTTCCTCTCTGACCGTTCGCAATTCGTGTTGGCGGGGGGGGAGAGGTCCACCTCTAGGCCCCTGGTTTGTGGAGTGCCTCAGGGGTCGATCCTTTCTCCCCTCCTGTTCAACATTTACATGAAGCCGCTGGGCGAGATCATCCGTGGTCTTGGAGTGAGGTGTCATCTGTATGCAGATGACACCCAGCTGTACATCTCCACTCCGGACCACCCCAACGATGCTGTGGGGGCTATGTCTAGGTGCCTGGAGGCCGTGCGGGACTGGATGGGCGGGAACAGGCTTCGGCTCAACCCATCCAAGACCGAGTGGCTGTGGTTTCCGGCGCCCCGATATAGCCAGCTGACACCTTCGCTGGCTATTGGGGGGGAAGCTTTGCCCCCCACAGAGAGGGCTCACAACCTGGGAGTCCTCCTGGATGTACGGCTGTCGCTTGAACATCACATCGCGGCCGTCTCCAGGGGGGCGTTTCATCAGATCCGTCGGATCTACCGGTTGCGGCCCTTCCTGGATCGGGACGCCTTGCGCACGGTCACTCAGGCCCTTGTCACCTCTCGCCTGGACTATTGTAATGCCCTCTACATGGGGCTCCCTGCGGGGAGCATCCGGAGACTCCAGTTGGTGCAAAATGCAGCCGCGCGGGTGATTATGGGGGCGTCACGTAGCGCCCATGTGACGCCTCTCCTGCGCGAGCTGCATTGGTTGCCGGTGGCTCTCCGGGTTCGCTTTAAGGTTCTAGTTTTGACCTTTAGGGCGACCCATGGCATGGGACCAGGTTACCTTCAGGACCGCATTCTGCCAACGTTCTCCAACAGGCCGGTGCGTTCCCACAGGGAGGGTCTGCTCCGGGTGCCGTCGGCCGCTATGTGTCGTCTGGCGGCGCCAAGGAGTAGGGCCTTCTCTGTGGGTGCCCCCGCCCTCTGGAATACTCTGCCACCGGAACTTCGTACCGGCACGGATCTGAGGGCCTTCAGGCGCGCGTTAAAGACCTGGCTCTTTGAGCAGGCCGGCCTGGGCTGAGATGATGATTTTAAATTTGATCTCCATTTTTAATTTTAAATTGGGTTTTAAGGGTGGGGGGGGGGGGTTTCCTAATTTTAGTATGCAGCCAATTTAAATTTAATTACTTTTTAACTTTTGTATTTTTTGTGGGGTTTTTAGATGAGCTGTTCACCGCCCTGAGTCCCTTGGGAGAAGGGCGGTATATAAATGCAATAAATAAATAAATAAATAAAATGTGTGTGTATATATGTGTGGCTGAAGATGCCACTAGTTCAAAACACACACACACACACTCTCACAGATCAAAACTGATATATCAGCTTTCCTAATTTCTCTGAGACAGAGTTGGGCTGGAAAATCAGTCTTGTGTATTAGCTAAGGCACCAGACTAGGAAACTAGGAGATGGTGAGTTCTAGTCCTGCCTTAGGCACTGGGTCACCTTGCCCCAGTCACACTCTCTGCCCTAAGAGAAAGGCAGTAGCAAACCCATCCAAAAAACATGCCAAGAAAATTATAGGAATTTGTCCAGGCAGTCACCAGGAACCAACAGTGATTTGAAGGAAACAGACAAAGAAACAAAGTGACTAAACAAGTAATGAGGACTAGAGCAATTCAGGTTTAAGCCTCCACTTGCTCAATCGCTTACAAAATAATAGGTATAAGTATAAACATGAATAAGAATACAGAAAATAGGTACGACTAAATGAGGACAATAGGACAGGGATGGGAGGCACAATGGTGCACTTATGCATGCCCCTTACAGACTCTTAGGAATGGGGTGAGGTCAATAGTGGATAGTCTGAGGTTAAAGGAGCGGAGATTTGAGGATGTAACTACAGAGTCAGGTAGTGCATTCCAGGTATTGACCACTGTTGCTGAAGTCGTACTTTCTACAATCAAGTTTGGAGTCAGTTTACATTGAGTTTGTATCTGTTGTGTGCTCTTGTATTGTTGCGGTTGAAGCTGAAGTAGTTATTGAGTGGTAGGACAGTGTAGCAGATAATTTTGTGTGCTACGCTTAAGTCCAACCATAGGCGGTGTAGTTCAAGGTTGTCCAAGCTCAAAATTTCAAGCCTGGTGATATAGGGTATTCTGTTGCAAGCAGAGGAGTGTAGTACTCTTCTCGTGAAATACTTCTGGACTCGCTCAATTGTATTAATGTCCGATACACACACACACACACACACACACACACACACACACACAAACATAAGAGTCCTCCTGGATCAGTCCAAAGTATATCTAATTCATTCTTCTATATTTCCCAGCAGCCCAGCAAATACATCCAGAAAGCTACAAAAAAGTGGTTGTATACCACTTTTGCACCATTGCTATATAACAGCTGTTCTTAAAATCACATTCAGTTTAGCTTTCATCGGTTTCCAGAGAATCGCTGTTTAACAAGAGGGAATTATCTGGGCAGAGCAAAAGTCTGGAGGATGTTAATATACAACTGCATTCAATATGTAAAACCTGTGGACATGAGAAAAGAAAGTTTAAGACTTCTATGCAAAGAGGACAAAATAAGAGCAGATCTTCAATTAATTGCTCCTCTGTTTTGAGTAGACTTCTGCTATATAAAGGGATGAGATTCAAAATTTTAAACAACCGGTTCTGTGGGCATGGCTTAGGTGGTGGGCATGACTTGATGGTCATGTGACTGGGTGGACATGGCTTGATGATGATGTTATTGGCTGGGCGTGGCCAACTCAATATCACTCACATCGAGGCACGCATCTCCTCACCTGGCCTCTCGTGACTGTGAGGATGCTGCAACAGTCATAAGTGTGAAAAATGGTCATAAGTCACTTTTTTCAATGGTCACTCCACACAAGCAAAGTACCAACAAAGGAGGGGGAAAAAAACTCCAGAGAAGTTCCAGAGACAGGAAGTCTAGTCCTGCCAAGAATGTAATAAGGGTTAATGGAGAGGCAGTTTCTGTAAGCAATAGCAGAATGTTTCCTTCTTGCCTTCCTTACAGGATTAGATCAGTAATTTCTTCTAACAACCAGTTCTCCAATCTGCTTAGAGTGTTAACAACCAGTTCTAGCTAATAAGTGTGAACTGGTAGAATCCCACCCCTGATAAAGAGCCTGTACAGATCTGTACTGTTTCATTATTTGAACTAAATCAATTGTCCATGTCAAAAGATGGAGAGCAGTAAGTGGAAGGAATCACAAGGGAATGACTTGGGCTAGGCTGACTTCTTAGTCGTGATCAAATGGTGATCTGGTTACTTGCCACTTTCTCTTCTACTTGTACTAGCTCCGATTTTAAAAAACAGAAGTTCTTACAAATTCTGCATGACATTCCTAATTTCCACAGCGAGTCAGTCTTCTGTTGCAACATTACAAATAAGACACACTCAGGTACACCTTGTCTATATGTATTCTATTAGATAGCATTCTTCCTGAGCTGAATAAATATACACCATCTCCAATTTATCCGAAGTCGTGAATAAGAACCCAACATACCAATTATCTGTAGTGTTATGGTGATGCTATGTGGGAAAGACCTTGGAAGATGGGACCAAGAATTGCTGCCTAGGGAACAACAGAAAAGAGAGGGCATGGCTCACCGTTGGAGAGTGGATGGAACAAGAGGCTCAGAAGGGACCATCCCTGGCTTCTCAGACTGAAAAGGAAATGGCAGGAGATTTGTACTTTCAGACTTTCAATCAATGACATCAATGAGCTTGCAATTCTGAAAGATTATGTTTCCTAATTTCCTTACAAGATTGCTTGCAAGTGATTTTATTCAAGAGCTTTTTCAGCAGAATCCAGATTCACATTTAAATGATTCTTCCTAAAGAGAGCAGCCCACTCTGAAAAATGCAGCTGATCGATGCTTTGCAGATGTACTGAAGGTGGAGATGTAGTTACACCATAAAGTAAAATGGTATTTGAGCTTGTACCCATGATTGATCATACTGACATCTTTTATGCCAGTGTCATTTTAGGCATCACTGTGTCTTCTTCAGTTCTCAAAACTGTCTAGGATTAATGGGTATGAAGAAGTCAATTGGGAGCATTCTTGACAGGGTCTTCTTTTTGCTTCCATGTTCCAGGAGTCAACAAGGCATTCAACTCCCAGCTCTCCAAGTTGTTGAGGAAATATCTTAAATGTCATTGTGGATTCAATGTGGGGCAAACCTGCAGCACATCATATCTCATCTGCTGTGAGATTCTGTGTGCTATGTGAGTTGGAGCAGTGATCACTTTTTCGTTTTAGTATTTTTTTTCTTAGTAGCACTATTGTTGATCACACAGCCAGCCAAATGTTTATTGAGTCCTTCCTAAGTACCTGGGACAGGCAGAAGTTGTTGTCAATGGTGTTAAAGCCATCAATGCAGGATGGAAGCTGTTCCAAGTAAAGCTGCCTTTTGCAATTGACTGATGGTGATTTTGTCAGTTATTATTACAATTGGTCACACAGTCAGCCAGGTATCTAGACTGCATTCGGCATTTTATATCCACCTGTCAAGTTATTATTACTATAATTTAGCTGCTCACTCCAGTGGATTTGGGGCAGTTTACAAAATATACTACCAGATTAAAACAATTAAGAAACATAAAAAGGTAAAGATAAAGGTTCCCCTTGCACATACGTGCTAGTCATTCCTGACTCTAGGGGGCAGTGCTTGTCTCCGTTTCAAAGCCGAAGAGCCAGCGCTGTCCAAAGATGTCTCCATGGTCACGTGGCCAGAATGACTAAATGCTGAAGGCGCACAGAACGCTGTCACCTTCCCACCAAAGGTGGTCCCTGTTTTTCTACCTGCATTTTTATATGCTTTTACATGCTAGGTTGCAGAAGATGGGACAAGTAACAGAAGCTCACTCCGTTAAGGGGTGCTAGGGATTCGAACCGCCAAACTGCCAATCTTTCTGATCAACAAGCTCAGCGTCTTAGCTACTGAGCCACCATGTCCCAAAAAACATAAACAAAACAATTTTTTTGAAGAAAATGCACAGATTAAATGAAAAAAATGTCCGCCCAAAATTAAAAATAAAATTACATTCTAAAAGCTTACTCAAAAGAAAATGTGTAGAAAAGTGAGTAAATCTGGAAAAATGCCATGAAGATATAATTTTTTGTGTTCATATGGATTATTTTTCTAAATTAATAAAATAAAAAAATTGGGAAAAACATTAGCAAAATTGATTCATCCTTAGTGCTTGGACTACAAACTATAGCGGTGGCTGGAATGACCTCTGTACATATTCATACTCTGTTTTGGGAATTTGTTAGCCCTACAGTTGCAGCTGAGCGACACTTCCTAGCAGCACTAGACAATATTGGCAATAGTGACAATATTGGGAGTTGCAATTCAGTAATCAGACACCCCAACTCTGCTGTGGCAGAGATGCATGGAGTGCCTAGTGGAGAACATTGTGCAGTTGTGTGTATGACATACAGCTATGATATTATGACCCAACCTCATTTGTAAACAGATTTATATGCATAAGTATTTGCTTTATGGAATCTTTGGAAGAGGTGCAGGAAAAATATATTCAGAACTCTGGTTATTATAGGTATAAGATTAACTTTACTAATATATTTCCAGAAAAGAAAATTTTAAAAAGAGACTAATATGTTGTTGCCTGACATTGAACTAGCAGACCTAATATCAAGGATACAATAAGAAGATGGATTGCGAAAAATGTAAGTTTTGTCGGTAGGAAGAAGAGGAGGCAAACATTAAATACTTCCCTCTGTGTACTACCTCCATGATACTACTTCCATGATACCAAAAGTATCAAAAGTATTTTCGGAGGTGGATAGCAAATCTCCCTCTCTCCCTCCTCCTCCTCTAATAAAGAAATTACAATTTCACTGCAAAGTCTCTACATTTTATATATAATCATTTGGGTCCAATAAACGATGATTATTGAACTAAGAATAAGCACCTATAATCTCCCTCTTACTTCTTTCATTCCTATGATGTAATGCAATAGATCTACAGTAGTCTAACTTTTCATCCAAATGAGAAAATCGCCGATTATAAAATAGGATATCAAACCAATTTGATCTCCTAATTATCATTGGATAATTTCATCTAAACTGGGTTGAGACATAACTACCAAGTAAATATTAAAAGGGTTCACTTGCTTTCTGATTAATAAGCTCCTTAATAAGGTGTGGTAACTTCTGTTTATCATGTAAATGACAGTATAAACCAAAGTTGTCATCTTCTTATCAAGAAAATACGTATGTATGTACATACATATATACATACATACATACATACATACATACATACATACATACATATATATATATATATATATATATATATATATATATATATGTGTGTAAGGTTTTTAAGCTGATAATTTTTAAATAATAAATAAGGGAGACTAGTATAGATCTATTTCGAGCTAGTTAGCTCTCTTCAGCTAGCCATACCCTTACTGGGATTCGAACCAGGGAAGTATTACATGTGAGGCAGTTGTAATTGCCTCACACCACTGGCTCTCTCCTTATCAGCTCAGGCAGGGGAATAAGTATATACTTTATATTACATGATAAGGAGAGAGCCAGTGGTGTAGAGGCAATTACAACTGCCTCACATGTAATACTTCCCTGGTTCGAATCCCAGTAAGGGTATGGCTAGCTGAAGAGAGCTAACTAGCTCGAAATAGATCTATACTAGTCTCCCTTATTTATTATTTAAAAATTATCAGCTTAAAAACCTTACACACATGTAAACAAAAGGCAACGAAACAAATAGCTTTCTGTCGGTATGGTCTCTGGTGATGAGCCGAAAGACAGAAAAGAAAGCAGTATGCTTTCTCCCTTAATTGGGGCTTAACAGGGTGTTGTAATACAAAGTATATACTTATTCCCCTGCCTGAGCTGATAAGGAGAGAGCCAGTGGTGTAGAGGCAATTACAACTGCCTCACATGTAATACTTCCCTGGTTCGAATCCCAGTAAGGGTATGGCTAGCTGAAGAGAGCTAACTAGCTCGAAATAGATCTATACTAGTCTCCCTTATTTATTATTTAAAAATTATCAGCTTAAAAACCTTACACACATGTAAACAAAAGGCAACGAAACAAATAGCTTTCTGTCGGTATGGTCTCTGGTGATGAGCCGAAAGACAGAAAAGAAAGCAGTATGCTTTCTCCCTTAATTGGGGCTTAACAGGGTGTTGTAATACAAAGTATATATATATATATATATATATATATATATATATATATATATATATATATATATATATATATATATATATATATATATATATATATATATATATATATATATATATATATATATATATATTTAAAAGCACAATATATTAAAGTGCTAATCCAGAAGGTGCTAAAACTTTTTGTTAAATCAGGGTTGCAATTTGCTAATAACTGCCAATATTTATTTAGCCTTTGTTAGAAGACAGTGATGAATTTTAAATCTCACCCAATCCCTGAAATAGGAATGTTATTCAGTATAAGTGTCTGTGAATTAATAGTGTATGGCCTAACAATGATTTAAAATACCTGTGCTTCAGGGCCTCTCAAGATTTTCTTTGGCAGGTGTTCCACAATGAATTGTAATAAACTAATAAAAAAGACAGAAAATGCTATTTCCTTAGAGACTGTGTGTTCATAAAAACAAACTAATAATCCAGCAAGGTATAAAGTATATCAGAAATGCTGATTGCTACAGATGGAAATCATCATAAAAATGACATGCATTTTTGTTTGCTCAATATTTTATTCTACTTCTTGTTGCTATTAAATAAGTCTCATTTTAATTATTGTCCTAAACCCAGACAGAAAAGATAGGGGGAAGAAAAGACTATTCCCAAACCTGTTGTATTTTCATGCATATGTTTTTAAAGAAAACTTCCAGACACTTCTTTGGAAATACTTCCTGCTTCATATTTAATATAGGACACAGGGCATTTTATCAGCCAGTAGTCTTATTTTAGGCACTTGAATAGCCAAGTCTATTTTTGCCACAGTAAACTTCATAAAATAACTATAACAGTTTATTAAGCCACAAGACCATAAGGATCTAAAAATGGCACAATTCCAGACAAGTCTAGTCTTTTAAACATCACACACATTACACCATACTGAACTGAAGCAAGGCCATTTTGATGCAACAAAAGTCTATTGGATTTTTTTTTTTTTACATTTTGCCAATTAGGTTAATGATGTTATGTGAACTTTCTTTGGTGTAAGCCAGATGGAACTTTTTGCCTACATTTGAAGAAGACTCGTAGCATGTTTAGAAAGAAAAACAATCTGTTTTAAGAATTGTGCATCTCAGCTGAAACATTTTATTCTAAAGTATTGAGATGGTAGTATGGTATAACAAGAAAATATCAAAACATGAAATAGTTGATGCAAATGGTTCTTGTGATTTAAGCTATTGCTTCTAAAGCAGTGGACCATACAGGATTTAAGATTGAAAATGTAAAGAAGTGCAGGAAAATATTTGATGGATACTTGATTAGGAAAAGAAGAACATTTAGGAATAACTACCCATAAAGCCCAAGCCCAAAGACAACATGGTGGAAACAATCAAATCAAAATCTTTATTTGCTTATACCTGATAGACAGAATCTTGCCAAACTAAAGTTATAGCCTTCTAATAGATATACTCTGAGAGATTTTAAGGTGTGGCTACCCTGAATCTCTTCCTTCCCAGAGGTGGTATTCTCCAGAACCAGTAGCAAAAATTTTGAATAGTCCAGAGAACTGGCAAATACCACCTCTGACTGACCCCACCCCCATGTATTCTCTGCCTCCTGAGTCCCAGCTGATCAGCTGGGTCTTCTTTTGTTGTCCTGCACAGGAGAACGGAGCTGGAAAGCAGATTAGTGGGGTGGGGAGGGAATGGGATTTTGTAGTAACCTTCCCCCAGGAGTGGGGAGGGAATGGGGATTTTGCAGTAACCTTCCCCTGGAGTGGGCTGGGAATGGAGATTATACAGTATCCTTCCCCTGTCACGCCCACCAAGCCACGCCCACCAAGCCACACCATGCCTGCCAAGCCATGCCATGCCCTCCAAGCTATTCCCCCAGAACCAGTAGTAAACATTTTTGAATCCCACCACTGTTCCTTCCTCATCCAGCTCAGAACTATGCAATCTCTAATTTTGGGCTTCTCTCTGGAATGCACTGCCTGCTTCCCAGGAAACCACAGTGATAGATATTATTTTACATACTGTCTAAAACAAGGGTCTTCAAACTTGGCAAGTTTAAGACTTGTGGACTTCAACTCTGGGAGTTGAAGTCCACAAGTCTTAAAGCTGTCAAGATTTAAGACCCATGATCTAAAGTATGGCTACTGGATAATTAATATCAAAAGACAGATAGACATGGCAGTATTGTTGATCATTGCCAAGGATCATTCTAAAAAGATTGAAATTGGGAAGCTACAGAATAAACTTTTGAGATCCAAGCATGATGGGTTTTTTTGCTCTTACTAATATTTTTGAGGGCTGCAGGAGATCCAAGTTCTCAAAATGACATTGTGAAGATGCTCATGTGGTAAGATTGTGAAGGTTTTAAACTGCTGCAACATAGACAATGACTCATCTGCTGATGTATTGAGCATTTTAATGCATCATCCTTGCCTATTTAGCAGTAGTCAATCCAATATCATTTCCTGTTTTGAAGCCAATAAAATACTGCAGTAAAGCCAGGATTTTTGAGTGTTAGACATCTGAGAATAATATATTGCCTTTGTCTGACAAGTTTTTTTTTCTGATAAGCATCTTGTTGAATGGAAAATAATGACTCAGACCATTTTTATGAGATGGACTCTTATCATTTATTAGTCTCCTTTGTGATAAAGAAGCATTAGTTTAGCCTGAGCAATACTCACAGTTATTATGCAGAATCCTCACCCCTAAAATAAATAGTAATTGGATATCTGATTTGTTCAGGTGATCATCTGGATTGATTGACCAAAGATATAAATATTGACTGGTGTAATGCTTGAGGTCAATATTTACTTTGAAGAACAACAAATCTTGACGTCTACTGATACCTAATCGATTCAATGCAAAACCTATATTAATGAAATGTCAGTATTGTCAGCACATAGGCATGATAGTTAGGCCAACAAGAACATTTTGTTTTCAATGTTGAGTTAGGGAGTCTTGATCCAAAAAGAAAATGTGAGATGGGGAAAGAGGCAGGAGAAAACAGAAATGTGTGCCTGTTGAAAAAAGATAGCCCATTATTTTAGTTTACACATACTATTATTTACAGGACTTACAAAGAACTCTGGATAATATTCAGTCTCAAACAAAAGGAAAACATAATAATAAATAACGAAACCCAAATCAATATGATAAACAAAATGTATCTACAAAAGGAAAGTCAGGGTAAAATCTAGCATAAAATCCAAGGTAGTTCAATCAGCTTGACCCAAAACTATGTCAAAATAAAATAACTTCAGTTTGTTTACCTTTATTGAGATTGCCTAGAATTTTGCAAGTCTAATGCTTCTATACTACCCACCACCCCCTGCCCCTTTCTTACACTCAGTGAATCAGGCAGATGCCTTTCTGAGCCATTTCCAAATGTTATCATGCTTCTAGGCTTCAAATATTTTCCCCATATACAATATATAGACACACACACACAACCTTCTCCTTCTATCAACCTTGCAAGTCTCAAAGACTATCTGATAGAACTATCGAAGGGCTGTTAAAGACTGCTCAACAGATTCATTGCAAGACGGAGTGCAATTTTTATTTTTCTTGTTATCGTATAGCAAATTAAATGCCTTTTAAGATCGGGAAGTGCTACCTTGGTGGGGAAAGGGAAATATATATTTTATTGTTCTAAGCTACTCATATTTTTGAAATGGCTCTTACTGGAAGAAATATATATAAATCATAATTTTAAAGCTTTGTAGGTGGTATTTTGTTTTGATCAGAACATTTTCCAAATGCTAAGGAAGAAATATCAGGTGTAGAAGCTTATTTTTTTAATACTCAGATTTAGATATAGCACCACTGAATGTACATCATTCCTCTAAAGATTATAAAGATTATATACTCTCAGTAATCATTCCCAATATGAACTTACTTTCTTCTCCACTACTTTTCATTTAGATTGTTTCTTGGTTTCATAGCTTTGCTAAGGGACATGACATAAACACTTTTTAGACCATGCTCTTGTCAAGTTAAATATCTCAATTAATAATAATTTGTCTATGTTTTTTCAAGTGATCCTTGAATGAGAAAGATTTCATTAAGCAAATAGAACAGAAACCTGTAGCAGGGTTAAAAAAAAAATCATCAGGGACAAATTTTCATCACCATAGCAGGGATACAGTCATATTATGGCATATGTTCTCATAAAAGAAGAAGCAGAAATTAAAGTTAAATCTCTGGAGGAAAAAGTTAAAAATCTGTTAAGTCTTTAACACATCACATCCATTCCCGGAGTGATACAGATCTTTGATCCCTTCTAAATATAAACTTAACAAGTTTTATTTTGCTGAAATAGTTTTTTTTTTTTTTTAAATTATATTGTTCCAAGAAATGATACTAGAAAAGGGAAGAGAAATTAAGAACATTGCTTTTTAGACTTATATTATGCAACATAGTTTTGTTTCTTCAATTCATGATATTCATAGAAAATTTAGGTTGCTGTTTCCCAGTTGCATAGTTTCCATTTCTCTTCATTTCTCTGTCCATGTGTCTGTCTCTCCTACAGAATCAGACTGTCACAGCTAAGGGCAAATTTATTAACATCTTTTTTTTCCTCAAGAATTTAGGATGATTATTGTATAATCTAAAAGTGGAAGGATTCTTGGTTCTGCCAGTTTACCAATTGGTTGGTAAAAGAATAGTGGGTTCTTGTGACTTAATTGAGTAGAGATATAAAATCATAGGGCTTGGAGGGATCTTGTAAATCTCCAGGCTTACTTTATCCTAGATAAATGGCTGTCCGTATTTCAGTGATGAAGCATTCACAAGTTTAGGTGGCAAGCTGTTTCATTGATTAATTGCCCTCATTGTGAGGAAGTTTCATCTTAGTTCCGGATTAGCTCTCTCATTAACAAACTTCCACCCATTGCTTCTTGTCTTGTCCACAGTCTTTGGAGAATAAATGGACCTCCTGTCCCATGAAATTGTCCCTCATGTACAACGAAACATGAGGAGTTTGGTGTATACAGTGAAATTGGTTTAGCCTCTACTGGTACAATTCAGAGGTGGTGAATTCAGCAGGTTCTGACCAGTTCTGGAGAACCGGTAGCGGAAATTTTGAGTAGTTTGGAGAACCAGCAAATCCCACCTCCGATTGGAGATTTTACAGTATTCTTCCCCTGCCACGCCCACCAAGCCACGCCCACAGAATCCGGTAGTAAAAAAATTTGAATCCCACCACTGGTGCAATTCATAACAGAAAATACAAAACAACATGAATAGTACAGAAAATAATCCTTATAGAAGTAATTGGGAAAGAAAAAAACTAGTCATACATTTCTATATATAAGTGGAGTGATTGTGATTGTGTTTAGGAGTCTGACAGCCCATGAGTAGAAATTGTTTTTAAACCTGTTTGTCCATCTGGCTATGCCTCAATGCCTTCTGCCTGATGGTAAAACTTCCACTCCCTTAGTCATTTCATCCCTATTAGTTAGGATTAAGTCCAGTACAAATGACTCTCTAGTACTGACTCCAACTTTTGGGTGACAAAGTTATCAGCTGGGCATGTCAGAAATCTGTTTGACCTCACTGCAGAATTCGTTTCCTAGCTGCATTGTATTCATGCATTTAATACATTGAAGATTTTTCAATTAAGATCATATCTCTTGGTTTCAGTGAGGCAAATATTAAAATAGTTCCCAAGCAGCTATGGTTTCTACTATTTGTTCCAGTTGTAGACTATTGATTTGATAAATGTGGAGGGTAAGATTTTAATAATTATCTTAGCCCATATATTATAATTTTCTCTTTTAATTATTTCATACCCAAATGAAGCTGTGTTATCAGCAAAGTTCTAATGATATTATATTTTAACTGAATTAACAGTATTAACTCAAAGCAGAAGCCAGTAGTTAATTCTTTTGAATACTAGGGAACATTTTGGTACAATATACTCAGAGGTGGTATTTAGCAAGTTCTGATCAGTTCTGGAGAACCGGTAGCGGAAATTTTGAGTACTTCGGAGAACCGGCAAATACCATCTCTGATTGGAGATTTTACAGTATCCTTCCCCTGCCATGCCCATCAAGCCACACCCATAGAACCGCTAGTAAAAATTTTTGAATCCCACCACTTACCTGAATGTTTCTATGGTGGATGCTGATTATTATGGGATTCTCCAAAATTTCATAGCTCTAGGACAGTGTTTTACTTCTTTGCGTGGCCCAGTTTCTGGCATGCTCTAGGACATGGGTATCAAACTCGTCATGCTGCTGTCACATGTAATGTTTTTCCATTCGCGGAGCTGGGGTGGGTATGGCCTGTACATGACTCATCTGGCCTGCGGGCCGCCAGTTTGACTCCCCTACTGTAGGATATGAAAATAGATATTTTCTATAGATTCTGAATTACATAAGATCATTTGTTAAAACTGATTAAAGTTCTTAATCTGGCTTTAGTGTTCTTTTGTGCTATGAGAAATTCTAAAAGCATTAACAGACACATAGTAGGGAAAGCAGACTATAAAGTATTGCTATGCATGAATGATATATTTTATAGATTATGTACCTTTGCCATATTTTGCTAACACATAATTTTGGTATCCTGTGTCCAATTGCTACTCAAATTAGAAAATTGGACTTGGACAATATAGACTATAATTTTAGATGGCCTTCTAACCCATCATTTAATCTGGAATAAGTATTTCTAAGCAACTTTCTCAAGTGGAGAGTTTGAATTTGTCCCCAATTTTAAAAAGAAAGAAAGACAATTTTTAAAAAAAAAGATCAAATAATCTTTCGAGTATTTCAAATTACACAATTATGATTAAGATGAATTTGATTTTCACTCCAATAGGCCTTTGCATATGTTTTTTTAAAAGATGGATTTCACAGGGTAAATTGCAATTACCTGCTGGAAAGATGGGTTTAACTTTTATGCTTTCAGGCTTATCAATGGCAGTTTTATTTTAGCTTCAGTTATTGGTTGGAACTTGATATTTAAGGTTCTCTTTGAGCCTATCTAGAAAGCTTTTATATGATCTTCTGACATTCTGACAGGTAGTATCTTTTGTTTTGATTTAAGATGAGTTTAATACTTGATATAAATTACAGTTTTTAGCTATGCAAAGCATATACTACCTGATCATCCAAAGAAAGTTAATAAAGTGACTTTCACAACATCATAACTTTGCACCATTAGTTGTGACCGAACTGTTTTTATAAATGACAGCTTTTGCAGAACTTAAAATTTGATTTACCTAAGACTGTTTTTTTTCAGCTTAATCACTTGTTTGCTTGCTCTTGATGCCAATGTTGCCTCTGAAGTTCCACAAATGTTAGAGGCTTTGGAGGAATCTGGGTAGCTCCTAAAACAGTAATCTGCTTTTATGAGCTGGAGGAAGTTTATAAAATTGGCATTAACTTTTTATGTGTGTTTTTAAATTACAAGATTGAAAATGTTATTTTTATAAAGGAGCAGGTCACTTAAAGGAATGTGAAATTATTTCCTTTGATATTAAAATGAGATCAGTACTATACAGAAAATCTGTTTTGAGTACACTGGTTTTGTCAAATGAAATTTATTTAGAGTTGGGTATTATTGGCTTGCTGCTGGATATGCAGCTTTCGACAAGATTGCAAGATTTTATTAATGAAATTTTATAATAAAGTAGAATTAGCTCATCTGGTCATGTTTCCTGTCTGGTCTATCGGGGAAAGCTGACATCAAGCTTACAAGGCTGATAGTAAAAATCCCCCACCAACTCTTTTACAGCTTGATAAGTTAGGGAGGTTCCTTGCTGAGTTTCTTTCTCCAACCTTTTGCTTAGGGCAGGAATCTTCCTATCATCCCAGACAAATGGCCATCTTCTGCTGGAAAACCTAACACAGTACCCCTATGAGGTTCAAGAAATTATTAAAGACCTAGCTACTGCTCCCAACACTTGGGCCAAGCAAAAGTTGAGTTCATATTGCATGGATTTTCTTTAGCAGTAAATTGTTTCTTGGGCTCTTCATAGTTATTTTTGTGTGCGTTTGTTTTTCCAGTTGTAATCTGCCCAGCTCAATTGGGTATAAGTCAGGTGGGCTATAAATTGCATCAGTCCACCAATCAACCAGTTAAGACAGGTAGTTTCAGTCACGGGGTAGGATACGACAGGGTTAACTACCGGTTTGGGATTTATGAGCTTCCCTGCAGGCTGTGAGCTGCACACCTGTAATTCGTCATCAGCATGCTGTGTGCAGAGAAGCCTTTGAAACAGCCCTGTTTTCCTGCTTTTTAAACTACAGCTGGGCCTTCGTTCAGCAGCTGAAGTTGAAAAATCAGGAAATAAAGGTCAGGTAAGAACCCGGGTGGGTGTGTGGGCAAAAACATCAGCAGACATAGAACCAGTTCTATGTTTGCTGCTCTTCAGAGCTACGATTCTACAGTGGTGGACAAAACCGGTAGAAACCCAACCCTGGTTTCAGTGCTTAATAGCTCTCACTTACAAAGTTACATTTGGATTTCCCTCAATAAGCTGCTGGCTTTCTTCCTACCCTTAGATGCAATGAAGAATAAATTCATAACCTAATCCTTCTTACATTTCCTCAAGTGTCTGAAAAGTGCTACCATGTTTTTCCTTAACCTAGTTTTCTTTAGGCTAAACTTGGCCAGTCTCTTGAACCATTATTTATTGGATTTAGCCTCCAAACCCCCATACCATCATTGGTTGCTCCTTCTCTTCACTCTTTCCAATTCCTCAATATTCTTGAAGAACAGTTATGATTGCCTTAAAATGTGAATCCCAGCTGGCATAAAGTCCAAAGTGAGACGAGAAATCACCATCTCTAGGTTTCTCTCCCTTGAGTTCAAGGAGTTACCACTAGTATTCAAGACCCATATCTCTGCATTTGATTGTTTTTTTTAAATGTAACCATCTCCTTTTAATTAATTACAAAAGTATTCTCTCCAGTGCTGATCCTCGTCTCTGTTTCCTTGATTATTCACTCAGCTGAAAATTAAACAAAAGTACTTGACTTCAGTTTCCAAATATGTCAGTTTAAATACATTTCTTGAAGTAAAACTTTCTATCTCCTTTTATTCCTTGGAATTTTTTTTCAAAGCGCAAAGATGCTCTCCTGAATTAGAGAGCTTCTGTGACATATATCCCCTTATATAGTGAAATTCTGTCCAGTTTGGGGTAAATGCCCCCTGCACTGAATTAAGATTATTAAATATTCTTGTTAGATATAGGACTAACTGATTTTATGGAAATCAGTGGACATTAGTCCCAACAGTACTTTTTCAAGAGGCAACTGGACTTTCTGGTTTTTCTTTGAATATATTTCACTCATCCAAGAAGCTTCTTCAGAGCTGAAAGCTCTTGGATAAGAAGTGAAATGTCTTCAAAGAAAAACCAGAAAATCCAATTGCCTCTTGAAAAAGCACCATTGGGACAACCATGACCTGGATGACTAAGAATCTCCATAGATAATGAAAATTAGATCTCCTCTTCTAAAATCATCCCATCCTATCTTTCCTAGACTGTTTTGGAAGTTTGGAGATACCAGACAATGTTGTAGGAGGCTGCAATTACACAATCAGTTGGCAAAGTAGTTCAAGTAGCTATTTTTCCTTCCATTGCAGCTATCTTAGCTAATAGTTGGTGTTCAAGATAAAAAGTGATACCATTAGAATTTGATATCAAGCAACTATAAATAAGACCATATTCCATTGTAAGTTACATTAGAAGTATATCCCATTGAATTCAGATAACTTGTAAACATAGTTTGCTAAAATTGAAGATGTCCCTCATTAACTGTGCTTGATCAGCAGTCATACTTCTAAATATTCAATTTCATAGTTTCTCCATTCCATCCTCTCTCAACCCTTTATCTTTCTTGTGCTCTTCTCACTAGCTATTGTTCTTGTGCTGTCTACCAGATAGCAGCACCAGTAACTAAACAACACTTGGTATTTTCACACTAACACAAGAACTGTCAAAAAGGGAGGAAGGAAGAATAATATGTAGGATCTGGAACCTTCAAGCAGTCAGTTCTATCCTAGAATACCATTGCTTATCGTAGGATATTTTTTAGTTCTTCAGTATTTGCAGATACAGACAATTGCATTTTGCTTGTCATCTCAGCCACTCATCAAGACTGAAGTTGGAAGTCACATGTAAATAAATGGGCTGGAAATAGATGCCTATATCCATTAATCTTTCATTAGACTCAATCTTGAAATTACCCAAAGATTTTACAAGGACTTTTCAAACTCTAATTTGGCCCTTGGCCTTTAACAAAATGAAAGGTATTGATTGATGTTCTGGCCATGATGCAAATGTACCCATCAGCTCTGAATCAGTTTTATTGGTTTAAATGCACTTTCTTACAGCTGATAAAGCAAGCTACTAAAAGGGAAAGCTGCTATAAAACCCAGCTGGAAGATTAATTCTGTGTTAATTATAGCAAACAAACCCAGTTTGAACCATGTAGTGGTTAAGGATTTTGTCCTTAATGATATGGAAATATACTAATTTCTGAGAATTTGGAGAACTCAACTGTTCAGAGGTATAAGCTCTAGAATTTTTTTTCAGGTATCCTATTTGTAAACTTGTGGACACTCAGTGGATGTCAATTCTAAAAACTGACAATTTTTATATCCCAGTGAAAATGTGTGATTATTTTTTCCTTCTTGAGGGTAAGATACATTGAATTGATTTATACTGTTAGCAGGCTTCATGTTCTAAGTGTTCAGAGTGGTCACTGATGCTTTAAAAATGATTATCATATTATCTTGTGTATGTCATGGAACTAAGGGAATGATGGGTTAATTTTCTTTTTAAAAGATCTCTCATTGAAATCTCCAAACCTATTCCACTGAGGTAAGCCTTTAAAAACTACATAGATTGACAGAGTTAGTGACTGCAAAATAAGATGATGTTGCCTCTCAATTGTTCTGTGGGAAATCTGAATTAGAAGTCACTACATGGCTTTTCCTAGGGCTATCCAAAACTTTGATTGTATATGTTGATTTGAAGGTGAATCTGTCAAATTAACCAAGAAAGCATTTTAGCACAGCGGCATTTTCTTCTACTTATTGGAGTAATACCAGCAATTGATTCTTGGCAGGCCCTGGTTCATCAGTGATCTTCTGTGTATATGCAGCATATGGTGGCAAATAATTTAGATACCTTGAAAGTGTTGATTTACTAGACCAGTGATATATTTGTAAACTAATTTAAAAATAAAACAAAAGAACACAAACTAAGTTCAGAAAGGAAATGAAAGAGAGAGAACAGAAAGTGCAAGAGAAGTAAAAAAAGGGGAAGAAAAAGGAAAAAATAAAAAAAATCTTTACTATGGTAATAGAAAAATATAAAAAAGTAAACATTAAAATAAAGAAAAACAGAACACGGCATAGTAATATGTTACAATTAACCATAATAGTGAACTGAATTAAGAAAAAAAGAGAAAAAATTGGGTGAATTGCAATCTTCATTACAACAGGTATGAACAAACCCAGGAATTCTTTACTTGTTATAAGACTACAAGCAAGTACCTCTTTTTCCCATAATCCATTTGTTATCCATACACAATCCATAAATCATTTAACATTTCAATCCTGGAATCAAAAATCCATAAAGGGTTCCCAAAATTTTATGGAAATTATTTTAACCTTTGAAACAAACTGATTTTGTCTAGTTCCTTTTGCTTCTAATAATCTTGATTTTTTTTAAAATTCATTCAAATGTTGTCATAGGATTTGGTGGCATAGCAGTAATGTGTCACATCTATTTCTAGGCTCATAAAGTAACCTAGAAAAAGGCATGGCTGATTAAAGCAGTTGTACATTCTTGTGCATTCCTAAACATAACTTCCAAATAACTTTTAAAGATACACAACCCAATCACCAAAACATCTAAATAGACTCTTATATGAGACTAATAGCCTGTGAGATATATCTTCACTCGATAGTAAGTGATCTTACTACAGCTTCTTAGAGTACAATTGCCCTAAGAAAATATTTTGATGTGTAGTTCATTTAAATCAGAGTGATTTACTTTTAAGTATGAGAAAGGGATGCTTAGCTTGTGTTAAGCAAAATGCAAAACTAATGTTAATCACAGAGACCTTGACTCAGATGATTGAGCAACTGTTGTTTTCAAGATGGTAAACCTTGTAAAGGCTAAGTAAATATGAGCAATATAGATCTGTGTACTATTCAGGTAATGGAGAATGGCTTTCTAATTATACCTTTATCATTTCATTTCAAGTTCAGGTCATCTAACAATTTGGCACAATTAAATTAATGGATATAGCAGTTTGTGGGATGTATATTGTAACTGTGTTATTCATCAATTTTAGTTAAGGTTAGGGTTAAAAACTGATTTTGCCACGTTGACATTCTAATTTGCTATTTTCTGTGAGTTCTCTTTTCCTAGATTGACCTTTAGTATTAAACAAGGGTTCAGAAATGCTCTCTGAGCTTGGTTGTTTGCTTGTAAATATTTTATGACATCAACTGGGTGACATCATCTTCTACAAACAAATATCCAAGCTCAGAGTACCAACAACTTCACAGTTCGACCTTTTTAGCTACATGTATTCTTTTCTGTTGAATGTCAAGTCTTAAATTTCCTTTCATGTGAACAATAGAAGAACAGGACAACATGAGCAAGAATTATGGAGCAATTTATTTAATAATGGACTACATTTAGATTTATTGATCACAATTGGGTAGAGTAGAAGCAATTAACTTGTTATTATTCTATTTAATGCAAAGATATGTAGACCACTGACATAGCTTTTGTTATTTTATCAGATATTCTAAGAGAGAAAAAGGCATAAAAATACCAGTAGGCTTGAGAGAAAGTTAAATGTAACCAGTGCAATAATCCACTAGACTAGGGCAACTTCAATAAACTGAAATAATTTTTAAAGAATAATTGAATATGGAGGGTCAATACATGTTTACTCTTCTTTATTACTGAGACTTAGGATAGAACTATCAATTCAGCAATGCTATGCTTACTTCTAGTAGGATCTGATGGATCCAAAGACATCCAGACCCTTGTTTTTCTCAGTCCTACTCCTACATGTTAAACAAAACCTGAATATATATTTATATTTTTCATTATCTATCTAGAATGTATAATGATGATGAAAGGAGCAGGATCAAATTTTCTTCCAAAGATACATTTAATTTTAATATATAGAGACCACCAGTCTTAATGGCTTGAAAAAAAACTCTGGGGCTTTGTTTTCCACTTATATTTTGGAGAAGATACAGGGAGATTTAATTTGATGATCAATTGCTTCACAATCTCAGGAACAATTAGAGAGACTTAAAAAGGGGTTACCTGAATTCATGAAGGAACTTCCTCTATTAGGTAGCCATGATGCATACATGTATATATTACCACAATGTCAGAAATAATGAGATAAAACTGCTGTGTGGGTTTTCTAATAGATTCTAGTTGGCAAACTTGGGATCATATCCAGCACAGCTCTTTTCATATTATGCATTGCATTTAAACTTCATTGACCTCTCACATTTTGTTTGCTTGTTCATTTGTGGGTTGAAGCTGATTCTGTGGCAGTTGGCATTCTCAACCCTTTACAATGTGATTTCTGTCGGATGGGGATACAGTTAGCAAGTATTTTAGTTACCATTTTTTTAGTGAACCTAGTTATACATACATCTCCAGCCTGGATTCCCAAAATGCACTTTAGACTAGCTCTATACCCGTGCTTCGCTACAAAACTATGTAATTGGGCTTAGTTTTTGGGAAAAAAATAAGGGGAAAAAATTGTGCCTCTGCCTACCAGCATCCATCGGTATTCATCTGGTTAGCGTCCTGTCAGTGTGTGAGAGAGTTGAGGGCTGTTTGGAAACTGAAACATAGAAACTGAAGCAGTATTTGTGTGAGCAAGAAGAAGATAGCAAGGAGCCTCAGCATGGCTTAACTCAACTGTTCTGTACTAAAGCTGCTTGGTGCTATGAAACTAAAACTGAAACTCCTCTCCTCTGCTTGTGTTTTGCATTTGGAACAGATTTATTTTGAAGTGGGGAAGGGGAGTAGAACTCCTTAGCATCAGAGTATGTTAATAATAATATAGCAAATACAAATGCTCTGATGGTCATTTCAAAAAATCCTTTCTTAATGAGCACTAGAAGCCAAGAGGAACATACATGCCAAATTTCAAGTTTGTAGGCTTTATGGTTCTGGAGATTTTGTGATGATGCATGACCGATATTTTGTTTTCATATATATAGATTGCCCATTGAAAAAGATTTGGAAATATTAGCTATACAAAACATGAACAATATTCTCCTTATAGAGACTAGCAGGCTACAGACATCACATTTATATGCACTGCTTTGTTGGTAGTGACTCTGAAGGCAATGTAATTCCGTTTGTGTGAATCTGTCTGAGTATCAAAATGATCCTCTGAGGCTTTAATTGCTGATTAAAACATTGCATCCTACAAGACTGATAGAGGATAAAGATTGGGCTTTTTCGGGGCTGACCTTTTTTTTCTGCAGAAGTCCCCTCTGAAAATTATGTGGTAGACTCGAATCTGTGTAACAAAAGAGTGGTTTCCGGGTTTTTAAAAACTGATTTATTGACTTTATGTTGTTTTGTTGTTTCTATTGCACATTGGATTTTTTTTTAACTACTTCACTCGAATTAGTTCACAATTTGTTTACCGTTTTATGATACAGATACTGAATTTTTATTTTTGCCTTCGTTAAATTTGGGCAGACCATATGTTACAAAGGGTTTTTTTCACAAGCCTCAAAGAATGAAAGAATAGTGTAGTATTTTATACTTCCAGCAATTCATGAAAAGAACAAAAACAAACAAGCCCTGGAAATTATTATTCTTTCCACAGTAATAGATGGAAAGCACCTGGCTTTCCTATTCAAGAGTATAATCATAACAATTATGATCTCCTAAAAATGTCCCTTATGCTCTCTTCTAACTCTCGAAGATGGACCTCTGAAAAATGGCTTTTTAAAATCAATATTCTATGGATGGCCCCCGTTTTTTATTTAACTGGTGATCCATCAGAAACATTAGCTTCAGGGAGAATATCAAAATGTGAGCATCAGCTTTGACAAGGGTTAATCAAAAGGGTTTTCTTGTTTTCTTGGCACAATTCACTTCACAGTTTTGCAACTTTCTTTGAGAATAGCCTCTTTCAGTAAGGAGTTTAGAATGTAAATTATACCTAGGAAAGAAATACTGCCAGCAGCACCCCCCTTGATTCTACACAACATAAGATTTGCAATGGAAATGTTGTGAAATAGCCAGGTGTCTGTGTGTGTGTATGCAGGAGGTTTTAACAGCAGTTACAGTAGTTTTCCTAACTCAATTATTTGAGAGTGGAAACGTCTCTCTAAATAATTGAGAGCTATTGATTTAAATTTCAGGGGAATCTTATTTTCTTTACTTACAAAATTTCAAAAGTATTAGGAAATATATTGGCAATGTGATTTCTTTTCCTTGGGGCATCTTAAAGTAAAATTAGTGCATGAAAATGCAGTTGTATTTTGCCTTACCAACTAGAGAGTAGGTAGGTGGGAATATTTCATACAGCTTTTATACAGTGGTGCTCCTGTTCAAGCATTATACACTAATTGCTTATATTGAAGCCAACATGTGTACAAATGTATGTACAAAGCCCTTTTTTCAGACAGACATTTTTGCTGAATCTGTTAATATCTGAGGGTATTAACAAATTCAATTTGCGAGGTGTGTATGGGTGAATGGGTGCATTAGAACAGGATTATCATGCAGTGACCAATTTTAAAACACCAAACAATGTTTTCTTCTTGATTATATAAGATAGGGGATCTCCTCTGTAGGAGGAAATAGCCAAGGTCAGGAATTGAATTCAAGCTTAGTAATTTAAATTCACAGTATATGAATTTAAATGGCTTACAGCCTAATTAATAACTTTTCCTAGTATGAATTTGTCCTATTATTAAGATCTTCCAGATATGTATTTTTAAAAGTTGCCCTTGCTATCAAAAGCTAGCCATTCTGAGCCATAGAAGGACTTTGCTGCATCTCTGAAGACTGTCTCCCTCATTTTTCTGTAATAATTCAATCCCAATGGCTACATCACTAGCATTGCCTTGAATGACGAACCATTTGCTACAAGCAACCATTTAAGTTTCTCAAATGTTGCCTGACAAACCCAAGCCCAGCCAGCTTCTGAAATGGACTTTGGAATGTCAGGTAGCATTCAAGAAGCTGAAATAGTTGTTTGCAGCTGAGCTGGTTTTCAAGCACCTTGACTCTAATGTGCCTTTTGTCATTCAAGCTGACGCTAGTGATGTGGCTGTGGAGCTGTATTATTACAGAAAAATGAACACGGACAGCCTTCTTTTACTTGGTTTGAATCATGATTCAAGAAGATATCCATTGGTTTCTATTGTCTTGGTGAACACGTGAGCCTTCTGCCATTCCAGCATCCCCATTGGCTGCCCATTCTCAATGGCGGTATTGAATTTTGCTTGTTGTTGTTTGGGGGAATATTTTGATTTTAAAATTTAAAATTCCAGCTATCTAGAATGCCCAACACAGTCTTTTTCCTTACAATATATCATGCCTTTCTGTCACTGGCCTGACTGCAGACATATAGTACCAAGTACAGCTTTGGTGTTGCTATTGAATGGGAAGGCAGCTACACATTGGTGTGCATGTTGCTATTCTCACCTATTGAATTCTTTTTGTGTTTTTGCCTCTATTCTCCTTAGAACCCCTACCTGTTGTTTTTGTTAATACTAAGATATAACATTGGTGATCAAAAATACTTTAATGTCTATTATTGCTTATTTGTTAACTTTACATAGTGCCATAACTCCAGGAGCCCAAAATGGCATACATAGCAGATCTTTCTTCAAGCTTCTGCTAGAAAATGAGAGGGGAAGAATTACCTATGAGGTAGGTTGGATTGATGCAGAGATTGGATCAAAGTCCTCCTATGAGCTTCCATGGATGAACATGGATTTGAACCTGAGTTTCCCTAGTTCTAATCCAATAATCTAATTATAATCCAACCCTTAGATGCACGGGCTGTTTTGTAACCTACTTGTTCTTCTGCCTTTTCTCAAGTTATTTCTTGTCAGTTCACTGGATCCTCCCATCATCTGTGCTCATATAGGTTTTCCACCTGCTATTTTCAATCTTAATTGTAGAGAAGTTCCTGGTGATGAGAGAGTTCTTCCTTCAGAAAAGCTCAGCAGGGGACATCCTGAAATGTTTTCTTTGAATGGCTAGGAAGGGGGACATCCCAATCAGCCAAACTGTGTCAAATGGCACCCAACCTTTCAGACATTCAGCATAATTATACTTGAAAGAATGTAACTTGCATGTGTGTATGGCATATTCACAGTCCTAATTTAATTTTGTAATGAAATCTCAGTAAGTACTGTACATGAGTGCAGTTTCTGCATGAGCAACTCATAATGCATCTTGTTTCAGGGTTCTAATTATGAGCTTTAGCTGCTTGATGTTCTACGCATGCCTTTGCAAAGGACAATTATTTGTCGGTCCATCATTTACTCTAATTCAGGAAATAGGACATGGTAGCATTCAATGCAGTGCTTATGACTCACTCAAAGTGTCTGTCAACCTAGGCAAATCAGAGTTCAAGGCTGAGCTTCGGGGCCTCATTTAAGAATTGATGATTCTATTGCTTTTTAAATGATGAAATCAGGACAGCCTTCTTTTTAAAACTCAATAAAGATTTATTTATCCTATGTAGAAAGGAGGAATTTAAATGTGTAAAAGGAGGCAAGTCTATATTGTGAGCAGAATTCCCCAGTGTAGCATTCAATGCAGACATTTTTGTGCATTTTCACTTAAGGCAACATATTTTTTTTTCAACTTTTGATTAGATCTAGAGAAAAATCCATTTTTGGTGTGATTTCTATTTTAAGCAATGAAAGGGAATAGGGTTAGTTTAATTGGAGGGAAGAATTGAAATAAATTTCCCATTAATTAGATGTAGATGATTGTTAGTTTGCTGATAAACCAACTGATATTTTTAGTTCTTTCAGTCACCATTTAAATCATTTTTCTAAATATGGAGGAAGGTAGCAAGAATTGAGACTATCTTTGAAAGTACAGAAGCCAGTATTCTGTATATTATAGGGATCTATTAAAATGCATTTGGGTATAACGCAGTGATGGATGGGATGGGGAAGGGAAAGGGGATGAGGAAAGGAAAATGAAATGAAATGAAATGTTTATAGGATGGCAGAAGGCAATGCATCCAGCCATCCAGGGATGGGATTCTACAGGTTCGCACCTATTCGCTAGAACCGGTTGTTAACATTCCAAGCAGTTCGGAGAACCAGTTGTTAAAAGAAATTCCTGACCTAATCCTGTAAGGAAGGCAGGAAGGAAACATTCTGGTGTTGCTTACAGAAACTGCCTCTCCGTTAACCCTTATTACATTCTTGGCAGGACAAGACTTCCTGTCTCAGGAACTTCTCTGCAGTTTTTTTTCCCCTCCTTTGCTGGTACTTTGCTTGTGTGGAGTGACCATTCAAAGTTACAATGGCACTGAAAAAAGTGACTTATGATCATTTTTCACATTTACGACTTTTGCAGCATCCCCACAGTCATGAGAGGCCAGGCGAGGAGATGCGTGCCTCGATGAGAGGGATATTGAGTTGGCTATGCCCAGCCACTAACATGACCACCAAGCCACACCCACCAACTAAGCCACGCCCACAGAACTGGTTGTTAAAAAATGTGAATCCCACCCCTGCAGCCATCCCGGTGAACTTCAGGATTGTGACAGAAGATCCATTTGGAAACACCTATATACTGCAAGGCTAGTAAATTGCATAGAGCTGACTCTAAAATCAATGTTCCAGATCTAATATTTTAAGAATATTTATAGTATTATCAAACAGGAATCTAAAGAGTGAAATGTGCCAATAAGTCTTTTATCTCATTATGTCTAAAAAACCACTTGGGTTATACCCCATGGAGAACAATTTTAAAGGTAATATCAACCACTAGCCTTCAAGGAATCTACATAGAAATGGGGACAGTTTATTATAAAAAGCTTACTATAAGGGCCTACTCTGATTGGAAGAGGTAGTTTTGTAAATACCTGAGGGCCAAGCTATAGTAGCCTTACTTATAATTAAAAACAGCACTTTGAACTATACAGAAATTTAATTATTGTCAACATAGTAAATACAACATAGGTTTCATATATTCTTGGTGACTATTATCCATCAGCTAGCAAACCATATTCTTTACTAATTGCAACTTTCATAAGCAACTCCTTGCACAGCATAATGTAGTCATCTGCATGGGTAGAATTATGAACATGAACTATTACTGTGAAATCTTCATATCCCCAGATGGAGCCACAACTAGTGTACCAGTTGAAACTGAGCAAAGACCTTCTTGGTTACTATCTCCACCTGCCTGATTAATAGTAGCTAAGCAGTAGCTTGATAACTAACACAGCACCCATTGAAGAAATACTCTTTCAATGGTAGTGCCTTTCGTCAAAAAGCAGAGTGAGAATCATGATGGATCCACAGTAACATTGTCTTGATAGTATTCAGTATTGGTTTTTTCATCCCATCCAGTTCTTCACAGCTTTCCGGTAGTGAGAGAAATCTTCCACAAAAACACTGCTTCAACTTGGACAGGCAGTCTTCGGGTGTCTTACCTTCACCATACTGATGACATTGTACCTCAATTTTAGATATAGATTCAAGTAGATGTTGTGATTCGCTGGCAACCTGTGCAGACGGCAGTGGAATCAGACAGTGAGGAAGAACAGGGACCAGTTCGGGAATCTGGAGAGGACTCGGACGAGGGTTCTGCGTCCGATGCAGAGATGGGGCCAAGACCATCTGGGAGTGGGGTGCTGACTCCGGAGCCTCCAGGGTCTGGCAGCAGCGAGGCCGAGAAACAAAGGGAGCCTGTTCCCAGTGCACGTGTGCGCAGAGCTGCCAGAAGGTAAGAACAGCTGAGACAAAAAGGGCAATTCGGGAGTGAGGCTTGGAGGTGATTGCCCCTCCCATAAGGTATAAAAGACAGGCAAAGGTGAAGAAACCTTTGTAGGAAGCAAAGTCGTTCATTCTGTTCGGATTAATCATTGAAGCTCTGTGTGGACTTTGTACTTCGGTTGGTTTTGTATAATTCATTTGGCAATCTAGTTGGATTGAAACATTGAGATTGCTTATCTCAAAGGGACTGTTTGGGACTCATTACCGGCTGGGAATGAACATAATTCCCAGCGTTGAAATAAAACAAGAGTTGTTTTAACTAAGCAGTGTGCTTAATTACAGTCTCAAGAAGCCTTCTGTTGCTGATGGTGACAATCCTTTTATCAGGTTGATAACAATAAAGAGTGCATTTTGGGTTTTAAAAAGGAAAGTTATATTAAAGCACATGGACATTGGATAGATTTAAAATCTGCTTCCTTTCAAACATGCCACAGTTTTTAGATCGAATATTTGAAATTCCAGGTTTCTCTTGCAAATATTAAATCTAAAATCTATCACAATTCTCTGAATGTACCAGTAGGTGCTTAGATAATCACGAAATGGCAGCATTTGCTAACCGATGGGGATAATGGGGAATTGAAAATGCAAAAAATATTTTAATAACAATAACACCACCAACAACAATAATAACAACCACAACAATAATAACAACAACAACAATAACAACAATCACAACAATAATAATAACAATAATAACAACAACAGCAACAAGAAGAACAACAACAATAATAATAACCTGTATCAACCATCAGTGCTAGTCAATAATATTGGTGATACATTATTAAATGTTCAGTTGACTGAGTTTCATGTTTAATGAATAAAAGTTTATAATAATAATTCCATCTAGGCCAAAAGTGGAGTGGAAGAAAGCAAACATCAGGAAAAAAGGGTAAAATAAGCTATACATGGCATTCTTGTTGGTAACAAGAGGAACATCTAAACCATAGTGCTTAGTCATTGATGTTGTATTAGTATTACTACTAGTATTGATTTTAATGCAAAAAAAAAAAAAGATTCAGGACTGAGTAATAACAAGTAAATTGATGTTGTATACATAGCTTCTTCTCTCTTGCCTTGTGAGCTTCTAGAAGTAATATGCTGTTGTCATGATTTATTTATAATGGAATCCTTTTCTGCCTAGTGGAACATTTCAGAGCCTGTCTGTGACCCCCCCTCCCTTCTTAGAGACACCTGTCAACAGTGCTGAAAAAGCATCTCTGCTTATGAAGACTGTGTGTTGCCTTTGTACCAACAGAGGTCGCTAAACTACCACATGGAAAGAGATACAGTACCTGGTTAGGCTTTGGTGAAAATGAAGCTACTGTGTTGCAGTAGCTTGAAAGCCCTCCCCACCACTTCATCTAACAGATTAATCTGATTAAATAAGGGGGAAATAGCCTGAAGAGGTGGACATATGTTTTGGGGAAATGGTTCTTTCAAGAAAAGTTAGCAGCAGACCCAGTCATATTTCATTGCAGATTTGAATCAAAATTGTACACAGGATTAACATTCGGAATCAATCATGATAACATTTGATTTTAATTGTGAAAAGTAAAATACTTTGGAATGATACAGATATTTTTGTGCACATAGTAACTGCTACTTTATCTAAACTAGACCTTCAAGGAATAGTTGTATGACAGAGAACGTCAGCCAAAAGATGTTGACTGGCTAGCAGCGTGATGTGATTTGATGATTCGTGGCTTAGTGAACAAAACCGGGCACAAAATTGTGACTTAGCATCATGGCCCACCAAGTGGGTGGGTTAGGAGGCAAGATGGAGATTAACAGCAGTCATATGTGCCACAATGTCTTTGCGATAATAATTCCCACTACTTAATCTATGTTATTTGTGTGATGATATTGAGGCACAGCCAGGGGTGGGATTCAAATTTTTTAACAACCGGTTCTGTGGGTGTGGTTAGGTGGGGGGCGTGGTCTGGTGGTCATGTGACTGGGTGGACACGGCTTGGTGGTTATGTTATTGGCTGGGTGTGGCCAACTCAATATCACTCACATCGAGGCACGCATCTCCTCGCCTGGCCTCTCAGGACTGTGGGGATACTGCAACAGTTGTAAGTGTGAAAAACGGTCATAAGTCAATTTTTTTCAGTGCCATTGTAACTTTGAATGGTCACTCCACCACAAGCAAAGTACCAGCAAGGGAGGGAAAAAAACTCCAGAGAAGTTCCTGAGACAGGAAGTCTAGTCCTGCCAAGAATGTAATAAGGGTTAACGGAGAGGCAGTTTCTGTAAGCAACACCAGAATGTTTCCTTCCTGCCTTCCTTACAGGATTAGGCCAGTAATTTCTTCTAACAACCGGTTCTCCAAACTGCCCATCCTTAATGTATTTTGCAGCATTTAAAATACGATGTTGGGATGCTGTGCAAGTACAGGGCAATTGGAGAGTTCTCAAGAAGAAGATAGAAGAGTGAAGAAGACCCAGAGTAGTAAGAAGAAGATGGCAAAATGAAGAAAAATATTGAAAAGAGATTATTTGGATTGTCCTCATGTTCGTTTGTAGAAAGCCAAACAAAACAAACATGAAAATAAGCAGATCAAATGGGACAAAGACAATGAGGCACAGTGAAGAACAGAGGGGGGCTGGGGAATTTTGGAGCTGAAGTTCACAAATCTTAAAGTTGCCAGGATTGGACATCTCTGTGTTGAAAGAAATGTTTTGTAGTCCAAATAGACTGGAATTGTGCCTAGACCAAAGTCAATTTAATGGATTTGAGTTTATTCATCTCTGCTTTTTAAGGCACAATAGTCCTAATCTCTGTTTTAAGGATTAGATTAACAACTTTTTGCTTGCTCTTGTGTACAAATAGTTAATGTTGGGGTGCAATTAATTAAACCGATTTGGCAGGTTTCATGACACACACTGAAACTGCAACCAATAAAGAGCCTCACAGACCCAGCGGAGGATACTTTTGTTTAAAAAAATGAACAAAGGAACTTCACTGCATATCCCCAAGTACAACAGATGCTACCTAAAAGTCTTGTTTGAGTCTTTTATTGAGGTTGAGAAGATGGGTATTAGAAGGATGCTTATGTTTTGAAAAGTGGGAGTAACAATTAAAGCTATCAATTTATACATATGGAGGTCAGTTCCTGTGCCAAATGACCTGTAGTGTAATTTAATACTCACCTAGAAAAACTTAATGCAAGCTTTGCAACATTGGTTTTCTTTCTAACAGAGCCCCTGTGAGATTCAAGCTGCAGACTGAAAGAGAACATATGTGTACTAATTTTACCTAGGGCACCACATTCCTGTCTTTATGATTGATTGATAGAAAGATCGAGAGATGGATAATGAAAACTTGTTCAGATGAAAGGAGGAAACTGGAAAAAATAATAATAAAAAACCATGTCAAACTTCTTGTTCCTATAATTTTTGTCCAAGGGGATTATTTAAATAGGAAGACTGAAAATCCATTGAGCTAGAAGTTAGCAACTTTCCCTTTTGAGTGGTTTACCGTTGTATCGTATGGAAGCAGGAATTCTAATATTCAGCAATTGGATTTTGAAATACTGCTAACAAAGCAGACATTTAGGGTAATCTTCTGTTATATCCAGCCTCCTTTCCTTGTAATTGCTCCATGATACCAGAAACTTCTTGGGTCATTCTATTTTCACAATAGAAAAGTATGCAAGCCTTGTAAAGCCACAGTGGTCCTGATACATTAGCCATGCTAAATTAAATAAGGGCTCTTTGTAGCTACTGAAGAGAGTTTCCAACACGATAGGAGGTTATGCAGTACTGTGCTATGAAGACCTCTGAAGAGCCACTAGAAGTAAGCAAAAATAGCAAGACTTGGCCTCATCTGCTCTAGAATGCAGATTAGCAGTCCGCATCTGGATTTTCTTTCCAGTAAGGAAATTTGTTGCATATGAAAGCTAGTCTGGAGAAGGTGGTTCAACCCAACCCTGTTATATGAGGCTACTGCTATTGGAAAGAATCCTGACACAAACCTTGCATGTGTATATTGCTCAGAATCAGATCAGATTGGTTAAAAAAATAAAAACCTCTAGCAGATGAATGAATAGAACAGAAAATTCTGCTCATGAAAAAGTCTGCACATTGTCTTATCTGCCTCTACCCCAAGACTTTAAATAGACTTTAACTTACAATGGTATATGAAGTTTGAGGTGGAAATTTTAGAATTTTGAAACTTTGGTTTCATATTCTCAAGCGTGTAATTCTAATAGGAAAGATTTTGGGGGATTGGACAACCTGATAAACCTAAATTGTTGATTAAAGAGCTGGCATGTCGTAGGATAAAATTAAGGCACCTGCGTGCTCCCCAGACTTTCTGGCTTAGCATGTTGTGCAAACATATCTAAAGAAAATATGAGTCCTGTCTCAAAACAGGTCTATCATGTATAGTTTTGCCTCTGGAGCATTCTCCAACCCGGCGCCTCACCATCATTCAATCCACCTGGAGGGCTACAGAATGAGAAAAGCGTTTTAAGAACATCCAAAATGAATATTTGGAATTACAAATGTGGTATTTGCAAGAGTTTTGTACCGGGTGGGTCAGCAGCACCAAAATGGCAGGCATGATTGGTCAATAAAAGGTTCACCCCTTTTTTATGACATACAGTGCCCAGGTATTATGAGTAGTTGCCAAAATCTGTTCACTTTAGAGAACGAATAAGGACACCATAAATGGTTACAAGCCATGGAGGGAGTTCGACAACCTGCAGTTGTCAGCAATATCCCCATGAGCCTATATTTTATTCCAAGTCTCCAATATAGGCAACAATGGAGTTCAGTGTGATACCTCTGTCACCACCCACCACTGGCAGAGGGAACCATCTGGGGGGGAGATTGTGAAAAGCCAACATGGCAGCTACAACTGCATGCCTAAATGCCCTTTTGTACATGACACAGGCAAATCAATGGTAGTGGGGGTGATTTCAATTTTGCAGCTGTGACCATGGGGAGTCTTACCCCACCAAGATCCATGACACACATTTAAGGTTTTTAATTTAAAAAACAGGCCACCTGAACTTTGGAAACTGCAGTTCTCGAAACATCTCTTGACCTTAAAAGCAGACCCCAGAAGTATTCTTGGAAGACAAACTGATAGGCGCCTACATTTCAGTACATATTTTGGAAGTATGAGCACCTACCCAGAAAAGGTGAATGGGAGACAAGTGGTAAACAGCATATTGGGAGCTAGAGGGGATGTGTACTTCACACTTGTCACTACGGCAACCTCTCTGTCATGTGATGTTCTCTGAAAAATTTTCAATGTATTCAACAACTCCAAAGAGGAGGGAATTTCTGCATTAGCCAATCCTGATTTATTGAGGATCATTCCTATCTGTGGACAGACGATGCATGAAGATTGCAGTCCTCTATCCAGATTGCTACTGACATTTGTGGAACTTCTGTCTAGATCTGTACAAATGTGTCAGGGTGCTTCCCTCTTGAGGTGCCACTATTGAACTCAAATGAACACAGCGTGCCATTTTATCTACAAAAAAGTTTAATTGAAATACCTGTATAAAAAATATGATCTCCATACATTTCACACTGTTAAACAGAAGGAAAAAAAAAAAATCCAAATCCAAGCTGCATAAGTGCAACCAGATCACAGAACACACATCTATTAAAATAAATTAAGGTTTATGACTCTGCCACTCTTCCTTCCAGAGCCAATGCACAAAGACTGTACAATGTCAATAATTTAAAACCCTTCAAAAACAGCATTACTTTACAGTTCTGGTATGTCAATAATACCAGACAAAAAAGGCATACTAACTTTTAAAGTCATTCTAATTCCCTTAAATTAGACTTTGTACAACATTTTTCTATCTTCCAACCAAAAATGAAGGAAAAAAAAAAAGAACAGGTATGGTCAGGCTTTATATATTTCTTTGTCAACAACCCACCCCTAACCCCCAAAAGAGGAAAAGACAGGAATGCAAAAATAATTGTCGACTGATCCCAGAGAAATCTCCACAACAGAAGAGAGATAAAAAAGCAGTGTTGCATAATTCTAAACAAATAAATTAGCTAAAATAAATAGCCACAGCTGAGTCTGTGAGAGGTTTTCTAAACTCCAGACAATAAATAAAACTTGTATAGTACAGGGGAAAAATTTTTACAAACACATTATACAGGTAATGGGAAAAGGAAAAAAAAAAAACCACACGCACACAGTCCTTGAATATTGCATTGATTGTGCATTTAACATGCTCATTCATACTTTTTTTTTTTTTAAGACTTGGAGGTTGGGGGAACTGAGAAAGGGCCTTTTTTTCTTGTGCCCAGTGGTAGAGATGAAATGAAATACAGGTAACATGTTCCTGATAAAAGAGCTGATAACCTGTGAAGGCTATGGAACTATTGTGTGGATCAGAAGAGGTTGGTTGTCTTGCTGGGGGTCGGATGGGATGGGTGGGCGGGAAGGAAGGGAGAAAAGGCTGGGAAAGAAGAGGGTGAAATGTCTGTGTTCAAGTATTCCATCATCAGTTGATGGGACTACTTCATTCAGTCACTGAACATGTTTCCTAGTGCATCATAGGGAGCTGCTTCCCCAGCACCTAGAATGGAGAAGGGAAGGCAGGTTCTAGAATGCACTGGATCTTCTTTGGACACACACAGCTCAAAAAAGAAAGTCCCACTGAAGCAGCTTTCAAAAAGGCACTCAAAAAAGCAAATAAAATTTAGTCCAGGCTCTATGAGAGCAAAAAGGTTTACCATGTTATTTAAAGAGGTCACTGCTTTTCTTAATAATAATAATAAAAATAAAAAATAATCGTAATAATATTAAGGTCAGTCTTTTGGGTTAAGTACTGGCCTGCCAACTCCCATATATTAGCGTTTCCAAAGGAAATTTCTTTCTGAAGCAGAAACCAGCAATAAGGGGAAAATTTAAAAAAAAAAAAATCAATTCCCTCCGACAAAGATTCAAAGTACAGAATAATTAATGCAGCCCCCCCGCCCCCCCAGCCCCTTCTACATATTGGCAGCAGCAGCACTCTGGTCTTTTCACTCCCCCTCTTTTTTTTCTGCTTGTGGCTCCCCTCCCTTTACAAGGTCCTCAGTATTTCACAGGCTCTCGTTGCTTGAACTTGTGCGAGACACGTCGGTGCCAATGGTCCGTAACCTTATGTCACAATCTTCTGACTTCACAACTTCGGATTTGTGCAACCACGGGTGGTCAAAAATTTGCTCCAGGGTTGGTCTGTCTGAAGGCCTCAGAGAAAGGCACCATTTGATCAGTTGCTGGCATTCTGAAAAGACAAAGAGAGGCAGTGGGTCAGCCCCCAAAACAACCTGTGAAGTGGGCAGAGAAACGGGGTCGTGGAGGTCTGTACATTCGCAGCTCACCCAGGGAAATTCGCCTCCTGAAATACAGGCGTCCTCTCAAGATCTCTTCATCTTGCTCAAAAGGGATGTCTCCGCAGACCATGTCATAGAGCAAAACACCCAGTGACCAGACAGTAGCCGATCGCCCATGGTATCTGTGATAGCGAATCCATTCTGGTGGGCTGTACACTCGTGTTCCTGGTAGGGAGGAGAAGACAAGAATGAACTTTCACTTGGGAGCATTATTTTACACGTTACCACTTCGAAAATCCCATTTAAAAAAAAAAAAACTCCACCCAGCACACAAACATCTATGGGGAAATTCTGGACCTTACATCACCCCTGGGATTATATCATGTTTTAATCTCGGCCCTCGGGGTCGTGCTATTTTGTGGTGATGAGAAGCACAAGCTTCCCATCAGCTGACTGTTTACCAACATAAAGCTGCCTTTCCTTGACCACGTGGCGTCTGCAGCACCGTACCAAAAATAGACACAAAAGGACAAAGGAAGAGGGGATGAAAGGAGAGAGGCAGGAAAAGGGGGGTGGGTGGGAAGGTGAAACTCCAGCCTTGGTTCTTAAATGTGACTAATCAGTTTTGACCAGTTCCAAAAGTATGCCACTCCCTTTTTTTTTCTTTTTTTAAATAAAAAGAGAGAGAAAATCAGAGTAACCTTTTAAAAGATGAGTGAAATCTGCCTCGTGCATTAAGAAGGCAGTTAGCAACTGCCCTCCCTCTGCACCGAGTGGTTACTTGGATACCAAATGAAAACTGGAATTTGTGATGCTGAAGGTCACATGGGCAGGAGACTCTCGTTTCACAACAAACAGATGTTAAATGCTGCAGCTGACTAGGGAAGGGAGGTGAAAAAACGGAGCCTCCTTTACATGGATCACCTTCACCTTGAAAGGAAGACAATCCTAGCTGTTCTTAGGCAAAAAAAGCTGAGATAATGTATTTCTTACAACAAAAGGAGGGCAACCTATGTTTCAGCGTGTTAAGTTTTAAGAAAGGAAAAGAAAAACTTCTTTTGGGGGAAGCTTCCGCCCCCCTCCGGTCCCTCAATCTGCAATGCGGGATTTCCAAAACATCATTTAGGGGAAAGAGGAGCTGGGAAAGGAGAAAACTGGGTATTTGTGTGTATGGAAGGGAGGCAAGCACCAAGAAAAGCACAGATGGAAACACACAAGCTTGACTCAACTGTAAACACATCGCCCTCTAGGAAAATGCCTTTATTTATTTATTTTGAAGGCAGGGAAAATATAAACTGCTGCGTCACTGCCTGGAATTGCTCCTTTCCTAAACAATTTGACACCCCCCCCCTTCCAGCTGCCTCCATTGCGAAGGGTTTAATTATCAACCTGCTACAGACTGAGGCAGCAAAGATATATTTTGTCGGCCGTAGGTGGTGAGAATGTGATTAAGAATGAGGGGGTTGTGTAGGGATGCATTCCCAATTAAGCACTCATCTACCCACCCACACAGACAGGGACCGGCTGTGGTTGGGAGGGGTGCCGTACCATCAAAGTCAGTGTAGACTGTGTCCTTGAGGATGGCTCCAGACCCAAAATCGATCAGCTTCAGTTCTCCTGTCCTGAGATCCACTAGAAGGTTCTCGTCCTTGATGTCTCTGTGTACCACCCCACAGCTGTAACAGTGGCGCACTGCTTCCAGGACTTGATGGAAGAAGCCCCGTGCGGTGTCCTCATCCAGCGCCCCCTTCTCCGTTATGAAGTCAAAGAGATCCTTCACCAGGTCTGGTCGTTCCATGATGATCAGGTAGCCATCAGGCCTCTCGTACCAGTCGAGCAGCTTAATTACACCCCGGAAGCCTGAACCCACTTTCTTCAACAGGACTATTTCCAAGGGCACCATTACTCCACCCTATGAGGAAGGGAAGGAGGGAGAGGGAGAAAGGAAGACATGATGAATTATTTGGAATTATCGGCAAGGGAGGAGGAGAGGAAGAAGGAGGGAAAATCCCCTTCTTTGCCCATCCGAAACACAAATCATACACTTCTTTCTCAAAATGGAAATTCCAACAGCCAGGCGGAGGACGGGAAGGGGGAGGGCTGAGCAGCTAGACCGATGGGGAAGGCTGCAGCTACTCCACTGGGTGTCTCTGCTGCTGCCGCAGTCAAAAGGGGAGGGCAGAGGGGGAAGAGGAGGAGAAGAAACCCTGCCAAAATCCCCCCCCCACCTCAATGTAAACAATAACAGAGAATGGAGAATGCAGCAGCATGTGGGGTGGAAAGGGGAATCCATGGAAACGATCATCAGCCTTCTGTTATTGATACAGGGAGAGAAAAGCAGTTGGAAACTACTGCAAGGTACAAGCAAGGAGGGAGGGAGGCAGGCAGGCAGGCGCACACACACACGTTTTTGGGATCCATCATTAGATACTTACAATTGTGCCCCACTCTGTGACGCGCTCCTTCACAACATGCTTTACAGCTACCTGGAAGCAGGGAGGGGAAAAAAAAGAGAGGTTATAGGGAAACCAATCTGTGAATTGAATTTGAGGGACAGGCGGGGGGGGGGGGGGGGGGAATGGGGTGGAGGGAGAGGGAAACCAAGTCCGATTTGCCTGTTGCTCGGCATCAGAGAACTTGTCCCGGGGGTTTCTCATTCTGGATTCCAACAGCTGGAATTTCCAGCCACGCAAACGGGGGATGGATGGGTGGGTGGTAGCAACCCCAAAGCCTCGTGGTGGGGAGAAGGGAGGGGGGGGGTGTTGCTCAAGAGCCTCCTCTTACCGGCAAGCCATCTGCAATCCTGTTTCCAGCATAGACGGTGCCAAATCCCCCACTGCCCAAGACTGAGCCCACTTGATAGATTTTATCGAAGGGCTCCTTTTCCACTTTCACTGGAGAGGGGAAGAAAAAGAGAAAGCGATGGAGGAGGGTGGGGGTGAGAAACGAGGTTAAGGAAGACACACATCGACTGCAATTAAGGCAGATAAAGCCCTCTCAACCTAAGGGTGGGGGGGGGGGGTGGAGAGGGAGAAAAGGGGCAGCTTACTCTCCCCTCCGCAGCGTTTCTTTTTTAAAGTCACCAGCAACATTGGAGCAAAAATTCAAAGTGCGGCCAAGCCCAGATTTGGGAATTAATTAGATGGGGCTGTACAAATTGGGGTTATTGACCGCTAGGAACGTCTAAGTCCCTGCCTCCCTCCGGGGGTTTTTGTGGGTTCAAGATCTGCCAGCCCTTGGCCAAACGTCTTTCCAAATTCTTCATCATCCTTCGGTGCAAAATATTCGCCCGCCAGACTCCACTCCCATCGCCCTCACTCCCGGTTTGGGGAGAGGGGCGGGGGGAAACAAGGCAAGCTCCCTCCTAACCCCGGCAGAGATTTTTTTTTTTTTTAAAAAAGGGAAATGAATGAACGGCTCTCCAGTCGATCGCTGGGATCCACCGCTCCTCGTCCACGGCTGACGCGGGAGGGAAGCGGGGGGGGGGGGAGAGGAAACCTCGTCACGCACATCACACACACACACAAGAAGACACACAACCGCGCAACGCCACACGGCCGTCCCCCGCCAAGAGAGGCGGGAGGAACGGCAAGCTCCGGAGACATTGTTTACCTGGCTGGAGGATCTTCACCGGCAAGTGATCCATGCTGGTCGGATTGCAAAGATGAGCCAGGGACCCGAATTTGGAGAGTAGCATCTTCCCAAGCGACACCCCAACAACCACCACCCACAATCACGACGCAAAGGCTTCTTCAGTCCACCGGGGAGGGGGGAGGATGAGGAGGAGGGCTCGCTGTTTTGAGGGCAACGGGACGGGGCCCCGGCAGCGCAGCTCCTTTCCCCCGGATCGCGGGCAAGGAGGGAAAAGCCTCGCTGTGGTAAAGGCGCTGCCTGCTTCGGCGTCCCCGTCTCTTCCCTTCCTCCGGCCGAGAACACCACACTTTTCGGGTCGAAAGGAAACTTGCAAGTCCGTGGAGTCCAGCAGAGAATCCCAGGGAAACGGATAGGTGTCCTTAAAAGGGACGGGGAGAATAAGAAGAAGGGAGGGGGAAATTCCACACGCCAATCTTTTATTTAAAAAAATAAAATAAAAATTAGGCAAAAGCGACGACGAATCGGGCTTCGGGGGTCTTTTTCAAGCAAGGAAACCCAGCGCCCCCCCCGGGTGTCTTCTTCGGTCGTGTCGCGCAAAGAAACCCCACGCGAGCAATGCGAGGAATCGATTAAATCCAGTCCGGGATGTAGCGCCGCAGTGAGGCGGTCGTGGTGGAGCGGCGGCGGCAGCAGGAACAGCAGCAGCTCAGCCTCCGACTGGCACCGCTCTCTTTCTGATCTCCGCTGCACGCAGCAGCGGCCTCTTAACTCTCAATATTTTGGTGGGGGAAGGCAAAAAAAAAAAAAAAAACAGACACGGATCTCCAAGTCGGTATCCCTCCGCCGGAGGGAATCGGCGGGTACGCGTCTTTCTCTCCCTCTCTCCCTCCCTCCTCCCCTCCCACCGCTTCGAATAGGTCCGGGAAGACTCCGCCCTCTCTCTTTAAACTCAAAAGAGGGGATTGCGGAACCTCGCCCCATTGTAAATACGGCGGGTGAAGGCGAGGGACTATTTGCTTATAGTAAAGAGACGCGGCGAGTTACTGTCTGAAAAATTCTCATCACAGGACGATACGGTGGAGGGAAAGGGGGGGGGGAGCGCGCCCAAGGAGCGAAAAAAAAAAAAAAAAAACCAATACACGCACACACATACAGAAAGGAAGGTTCTCTCATTTACATGCGTCGGAGCCAATGAGAGGGGCGGCTCTTTCAAATGAAAGCCTGGCTTCGGCCAATCAAGCGAAGGTGGATTTGGGTATGCATCAGTGGAACTTGGGGTGGGGAAGAGGGGGGGGGGCTCTTACGAGCGCAGGGCGGGAATTCCTGGGCGCGCCTTGCTCGCGCCTCACTAACCTGGCGGCGGTGGGGAAGGTCATTCTCAGCAGGGCTGAGCGCTGCGTCGGAAGCGGGAATTTGGGGGAGACGCGGGGCGGGGGCGCAAGGCAGCCGCCATGATCGGCAGGCAGGAGAGGGCTTTCCCCTTCTTCCTTTTTGAAGCGGTAAAGCCCTGCCGCCGAACGTCAATAAAACAGTAATAATAATCCCACCACCGCCACCCCAAAAAAGCGGCGCCATTTAGCAGCAGCTTCCCTCAGCTCGCAAACCTGCAGCAATTTGGCGCCCAAAGACCCGCCCGACTTGCCTCAGAAATGCCGTTTTGGACGCCGCGTGACAGAGCGGGGCATCCGAGAAGAAACTCGCACCTGGTCCCCCAACGAAGGGTTAATTAAAAGCTCCCTCAGATTAATGATAATAATAATAATAATTTAAGAAAAATACGCAAGGAACATCCATCTACCCATTCTCTCGTAATCCAGAAGCACTGTTGGATACGATTTATAGTCGGAGAAGCGAAAAAAAATTCCGCACGGTAGTAGGGATGGGCTTTTCCTAAGCGGCAGCCCACCCGCCTTTTTGAGGTTGCCACGGACACGCACACGCGTATTCCCTCCAATTTGAAAGGATTTATAAGGAGTTCCGTCCTCGGTTGCCGCCACTTTTCCTGAGGCACGGCGGCTGCCCGGGTTGCAACAACACGGGGGTGGGTGGGGGGGATTAATAAAAAAAACAAACCAAACCAAAGCTGCCCTTATAATATATTGCCCAGAGAAAGCAACAGCACCCTCGCTCCCCGAGGGCAATGCAATGCCTCTTTAATACCCGAAGCTGAACTTTTAATTTTTAAAAGGATGCTTTTATTTCCAGAGCGTTATTGAAGGTTGGCAAAGGATCCCTGCAGTTCCTTTAGACGGGAAACCTCAAGACCTTTCCCAGTCCCCCACCCCTCCTCTCCGAATAGCTTTTCCCCCAAACAAACCCTTATTATTTTGTCTGGCACCGCTGGCCCCTGGAAATCCACCCAGCGCCACCCACCCACAAAGACTCTCGGAGACATTGCACGCGCGCCGCAGTGTTTCACGTTTGAATTCTTGCTTGTACAGTACTTAAAAGGCGTCTCGTTGACACCGGGGAGGGGGTGGGGGTGGGCTCAGACGGTGTACCGACCCTTCTTGTCCACCGGGGGCGCCAAATCAACGAGGAATCCTCCGTTCCGAAAAAGGGAATCCGGGCTCAGCTGCAGAACGTATAGATCTGCTGAGCCTGGCATGTTTGTAAGGAGCACCGCATTGGAAGATAAATGAGGGGTGGGGGCGAGGATCGATAGACAGCTGGTAGACAGATGAAAAAGAGAGAGATGGTAAATATATAGTAGATTGGTGAAGTGATACATACATAATAGCCGAGAAATGGATGCGTGGATAGCGACAAATGATAGGAAGAGATAGATGAAAGGTAGATGGTAAATAGGTGATAAAGTGGATGGATGGATGGAAGGAAAAAAAGAGAGATAAGAGATAGTTGCATGATAGAGATAAGTGCAGGGGTGTCCACGGAGGATGATCAAAAAAGTCAAGGTCGTAGCCATGGTGGAATCAAAGCTCCAGTTGTTTTTCTGTCTTGCATACACAAACACACACACACACACACACACACACAAATGGGCTAAACTTTGATAGCACTGTTGGGGCTGCCATCTATATGACCACTACCTACAGATACTTTTAGGTAAACAACAGACAAAAGATGTATTTTTGTATTATACAAAGATAGGTGAATAGATAGATACATACATGTACACTGAAAAAAGGGTGATTAGTTGACAAAGAGGTGGTAGGTGATAGAAAAATGAGGTTATAGAGCCGTGATGGTGAACCTATGGCATGCATGCCAAAAGTGGCACGCAGAGCTATCTCCGCCAGCACATGAACCGTCGCCCCAGAACAGGTCTACTGCACAGGTGCGTGCGCCGCCTGCCCGCCTGCTGATCGTCGGGTAGCTGCTGCGCATGTGCAGGGGTGGGGCGCGTGTAGGAGATGTGTGTGCATGCGCAGAGATGTATAGCATGCATGGGGAATCATGCGTGCATGTGCAGGGGGTGTGGGCAGGGGTGGGATTCAAAATTTTTAACAACCGGTACTGTGCAGGTGGCTTAAGTGGTGGACATGGCTTGGTGGTCATGTTATTGGCTGGGCGTGGCCAACTCAATATCACTCACATCGAGGCATGCATCTCCTCGTCTGGCCTCTCATGACTGTGGGGATGCTGCAACAGTCGTAAATGTGAAAAATGATCATAAGTCACTTTTTTCAGTGCCATTGTAACTTTGAATGGTCACTCCACACAAGCAAAGTACCAACAAAGGAGGGGGAATAAATTCTAGAGAAGTTCCTGAGACAGGAAGTCTAGTCCTGCCAATAAGGGTTAACGGAGTGGCAGTTTCTGTAAGCAACAGCAGAATGTTTCCTTCCTGCCTTCCTTACAGGATTAGGCCAGTAATTTCTTCTAACAACCAGTTCTCTGAACTGCTTAGAATGTTAACAACCGGTTCTAGCGAATAGGTGCGAACTGGTAGAATCCCACCCCTGAGTGTAGACCCCCTGCGTGGATTGCCTTATGGGTGATGGTGCGTGTGCACGGGCACGCACACACTTTTGGCACACGAGGATGAAAAGGTTCGCCATCTCTGTTATTGAGAGATGAACAGAAGATCAATAGATGTCTTCATAACCATTTACAGTTTTAAATGCATCTATGCTATCTTTTTTTTTTTTGTATGTTAAAAAGAAGACAACAAAATTAATAACTTTCCTCTTAAGGGAATTACACTAACTCTCTATACCTTTCGGTTGCTTATTTGAAAACACTGAAATGACTCAATGGCCAAGCAACATGCACATGCTAATTGTATGTGGTTATCATAAATATGATATTAAGCATATGATATTATTTCATAGTGTAAACTTGTATCCCTTTTTTTTCAGGACATAAAGTTCTTGTCAATTGTGCCTTTAACAGTGCAATGCCAATTTCTGGGAAAGTAATGGGAAACTGAAAATGACTGCAGTAGAATGAAGAGCTGGAAAATAAACTGAATCTTTATAATTCATGTACAAACAAGAAGAGGACTTGAGATTGTCAACAAGTGCTCCAGACCAGGAGTCGCCAACCTTTTGGACCTCAGGGACCACCAAACTCATAATTTTAGATCCCAGGAACCACTAACCGGTTCTGTGGGCATGACCTAATTTGTGGGTGTGGCTTGGTGGTCATGTGACTGCTGGGCATGGCGTGTATGTAAATATAAATATTTATATAAATATTGAATTTTTTTATTAAAAAGAGCAACTTTTACCCAAAATCAGACAAAGCAGGCAGATTGAGTTGCTCACAAAATCATTCAGTGATCTATCTATCTGCCATTGACTAGCTCAGTCTCTCAGATTTGCTTGCCATGAGTCTGCACTGAATTTGCTTGCAAGCAAACCTTCAGTCCTAAGGGAGGATGGCTGTGCTAAGCTGAAGATCTAAAGACTAGCTAGAAAGCAAGAAATCCAACCATTTCCTGCCTCCTAGCTAATCTAAATCTCCTGGCACAGCAGAACAGATGATGGTTGGAAAAAGGAAAAATAGCAATTTAGCAGGCAAGTTTACCTGGTAAGGAGTGAGTGGGCGGGGAGGGTTCCCGCAGGCCATGTGGGCAGCGCAGCCTTGTGTTCCTGCGCAGCCTGGATTAATTGCTTTGGGGCGTTGCTCTGGGGGTGAGATTTCTCTGTGGCCCACCAAAATTTTCTCACGGCCCACCAGTGGGCCTCAGCCCACCAGTTGGCGACCACTGCTCCAGACAGTTGCTTCTTGCAGGAGACCACAAGATAGTTTACAGCTCTTGGAGACGAGACAATAGCCATCTTTTAGTTGAAATCATGCTTGGCACCTTCAAAAGGGCATTAGGTTTGCGTAGTCTCTTTTCTAATCACTTTTGGAAATTGTTAATTGCTTTTCAGTTATCAAGGACTTTTTGGATTGACAGGTTTTACAGCATCCTTCAGTCCTGAGCAAAAGAAATTTAAAACAGATTTAAGAATCATGTGATTGCACCTGATTTTACAACCTTTTGTGGCAATACTTGTTAGAAACCAGAAATAAACACTGCTGTCCAGCAAAAACATAAATTGCAATCATGTGATTGCAGGGCGCAAATGGCAAAAATGCAGTCATGTGACCATGGGAAAGGGCAGAACTTCAAAAGCGAGTTATAAATTCCAATTTTGCGGTTCGTCATATCTTTGAATGGCTGCTAAGCTGCTAATTGTAAGTTGAGGACTAACTATTGTATATTCCTATTTTTCCTTCTTTTCCATTTTTCTTTTTTTCCTGCACTGTTTTCCTATTTTTTTTCTTTTTATTCTCTTTGTAATATTTTAAATCATAATTTTTAATAAAATTACTATAAAACAGTGGGATGTCAAAAATGCAACATGCATATGTAGTGAAAAGAAACATTTTGCAATCACTAGCTGATTTTTTTGTCCTATTGTGAGTCTGTGAGAGAACAATAACTTTGCAAACACAAGATGGCTAATGTTTTGAAATATGGAATACAGTGCTCCCCAAATAGGAGAGGTGGTTCCTTATAACTGATGTAGCATTGTTCCAAATAATTTATCCAGTTTCCTGAAACTTTAGAAGGGATAAGCAAAGAAAGTCAGATGTGAACCCCAAAAGGAAAAGGAAAAAAAGTGTTTGGTTTTAGAATAGCTCTGCAATGTTTATTGAGATGCCTTTTGCTCTCAATTGTCACCTCATTTAACCTTTGGGTTAACCTATGACTGTTGATGTCTCATTGGGCTTAACAGGGTGTGGATCTGGGGTTACACTATAGTGCTTTAGTCCAAATAGGAGAAATGTGTTTTGTCAGTTGCATTTTTCATCATGGCAAGGAAGATATTAACCCAATATGTAACTTAACTTTTAGGTACCATGATGATGATGATGATGATGATGATAATGATGATGTTGAAAGTAATGAAAATAGATATGGTGAAGGAGGAATTTCTGATACAATCACGGCTAGTTTGACTGCCATCATCTGCTAAATGACATTAGCAACTTGATTTTCTAGGACATGATTTTCGATTCCATGTCATTGTTTCATTACAAAGTGTTAGCAGTTCATTAAAGTAAAAAAGAGGTGAAGAATCACAAATACCATCTGATTCATTAGCCTGTTTCTCTCCTCATTTTCCTACCAGTAACCATTCAGATTACTGGTTTCAGGAGTGCTCTATTATATATGTGGCTTGAGACTTATGAGGGTCCACACATTAGTTTTTGTCTTTTAAATCTCTCAGACTCACAAAATCAAAACAGTTATATCATCAGTGGGCTTCTGAGATTGGGGGAAAAAAAAAAAAAAAAACCCACACATTCCACCCCTGAAGTATGGCCTTTGTCCAATGAAGTTCTCCACCTGTGCTTTAATACAGAGTTGCCCAGGGACACATTTATCATGGGTAAGGGTTGAATGTTGGAAAGTGCATGGGAATACATCACACTTACAGATGTGGCAGAGTGTAATTTGGAGATTTGCTTTGGTTTTGAATGGTGACATGTCTACTTTAGGGTTTACACCTGTTCTCCTTTGTTTCCCACGCTGTCAGTTTGCAACAACCTTAATTGGAGAAGGCTCTGAGATTGAAAAGAAGAGTTGTGCCCATCTCTGCCCTGGAACAGCATATTAGGAGCCAAGATCATAAAAGGAAATGGTGTGCAGGAAAGATTTTAAGATACTGACAAAAAAAAGAAAAAGAAAAGAAAGAAAGTTTGGAGGAGATCCTTATTGCATCACAGGTAGAATAAACATTTTGTAATCCTCAGAGACTTCTTTCACTGTATTTGCCAAATATCAGTATAAGATTGTTCTTGCATACTGAGAAATTATAAGACAGATAGAATCCAACCCTTAAAATAACCTTAGTTTTTAAGAAGACATATATTTTACTCTTGCGGCACCCATTTGGTAATATTAAACCTTACTGACTGGGATGCTCATTCTCCTCAAAGTAAATTGTGCAGCCCTCATATACAAAAAGTTGCTTTTTGTGATGAGAACTGGTGGATATTTCAGATTAGTGGATTGGCTCAAAAAAATTCCCAATATTTTCTAATTTTAGGCCTGAGACATCTGAGATAACATCTGATTTAATTCTAAGCGAGCTTTACCTATATATTTCAAATGTATTTCATAGATTGGTGGATTAATGCATGTAAGAAAGCAAAGTTATTATTGTAGTTTACAAACCTTATGTGGTCAGCTAGTGATAATTGGATAAAATTGTTTTTGCCTCACTATCAGGTAGAAGTGAGATTCTATAACACAAATTATATTTTCGTAGTGTCTGCTGCACCTAATTTGCTGGCCCAATGTCCATTCCTGATAATGATTGTTATGAGTATTTTCCCTGTCTTGTTCGCATTTTCCCCTTTGCTGTTTAATTTTTGTTCAGTGATATACTTTCATAACTGACTGATGCACAAAATATAGGTAGTCCTTGACTTACAACAGTTTGTTTAGTGACCATTGAAGTTACTACGGCACTGAAAAAAGAGTCTTATGAACATTTTTCACACTTATAACCATTGCCGCTTCCCCACGATCATGTAATTAGAATTCATATGGTTGGCATATTTATGAGAATTGCAGTGTCCCAGAGTCATCTGATCACTTTTTGTGACCTTCTGACAAGCAAAGTCAATGGGAAAGCCACATTCATTGAACAGTCGTGTCATTAACTTAACAATTGCAGTAATTCACTTAACCACTGTGGCAGGAAAGATTGTAACATGGGGCAAAACTCATCTAACAAAAGTCTCACTTAGCAACAGGAATTTTGGGGTCAATTGTGGTTGTAAGTCGAAGATTACCTGTAATGCATTTGAGATGTGCAGTTACATAAATTGAGCAACTAAATAAATAAATGCAAGTATCCTGAGCTCAACAGCTTTCTTATTATGGAATGAGACAAGCAGATGTATGGAAGATTACAGTACAGCAGCTAACCTTTCTGGACCGAGTGCCCGAAGTGAGCGCATGTGCGTGTAAATGCGGGCTCGGGCGCCAAAACCCCCAAAATACAATGTGCATGCCCCCTCGCATGCAGCCCAACTCCCCTGCGCATGCACATACAGTGCCCCCACATGCCTCCTGCCCCTTATGTGTGGCCTTTCCTTATGCATCCCACCCTCCCCACACACACATGCATCCACCTCACATGCTCCACCCCTGTGCATGCGTAGAAGAGATTTGATGACCAGCTAGCCAGCAGGAGGCACGCATGCATGCACGGCGGAGCTGAACTGGGGCAATGCGTGCCATAGGTTCGCCATCATCATGGCAGTATAGCATGGAACTCACACACTTGCTCCTGTTAAAGAAGGTTCCTTCTACTGCAGTCTTTCAGATAACTTATGTTAAAAAGCACAATCAGTCTAGGATCTTGTTGTGACAAAATGTAAATGAACTGAAGCAACATGAACCCAAGTGACCTAAACCAGCCTAAACCACGTGGGTTCAGAAAGCTACAGGGAAGCAAATACGAAAAGAAACATATCTTGGATTTTTAAAAAGTGATGTTTTCCCTGGATTTTCCTTGTATTGTAGACATAACAGATGTGACTGAAATTGCTATGCAGATGTAAAGGTGGAGTAGTAGAAATTTTTGTTTTAAACATGCACTGTATAACTACTGTATCAACACTGTTAAAGAGAGAGGTGCCACAGATCTAAAACTTACCATCATTGGAATTTGCATCTGCAAAGTTTAAGACAAAATTAGGTACATGATATATGTGGACGGCAGGAGGTTAATCAAACCAGTATTTTTTCAAACTTAGCAGTGTTAAGTTATATGGGCTTATACAAGCTAGGAAACACTAGTTTAGAACAAACACAGCACGGGTAGGAGAAGTCATTAGTTCATGGCATCTTAAGAGAAGACAGCCAGGCTAGGATTCGTGTGTTCCACATAAATATTGAGCCTCATTGTGAAAAGAGTATTTCACATCTCAAAGTATGACCCAAAGGTTGCTGTAACTGAAAAGCAGTGAGCTTGTTCCTTGCTAGTAATGGAGTATAAATGATTAACCAACTAACTTGGCACAAATTCTACTGTGGACCTTGCCACTGGTACAGAGGCCAATGCAGCCTATCATTACCTTTAATGACTTATTACCCATTAATGTTGGTAATCATCCATATCAACAGAGAGTGAATTGCACTCACTCAGATAATGTTGTCTTATGTAATAGGTACTGCTAAATTTATTAAAGCAGCTAAAGGTTTATGAACCCATTTTAGATCTGAAATCCAATTTATCAGGATTGGCTTCATCATGTGTCCCCCCCCCCCCCCCCTCGTGTGTGTTCTGAGTAAGTATTTGCTGTAGCTTGGTGGGGTGTAAGATTCTGCAGGGAAAGGCAAAAAAATCAAGATGGTGGCTGCTTCCACACAATCAAAGCCCACCCCTTTATATATATACAATATGTACATATATGTAAAAAAATGGAACTTCGATCATGCAGTTCTTCTTTTCTCCACAGATAGCTTCTGGTAGGATTAATTATGGTGGTGGAAATAATCTTGTGTTTCATGAAAATATACAGTATATTACTGCTGCAGTCACTTACTTTCTGACTAATATTCTAGTCCCTTCTTTACAGGAATGGTTTTAGGGATGTTCCCCTAAGTTTAGGAGAATCAATTTAGGGAACATCTGAACATAGAATTCTTCCTATTAACACCATACAAATTGGGCTCTTCGTATGTGTGTGTGTGTGTGTGTGTGTAAGGTTTTTAAGCTTATATATATATATATATATATATATATATATGAAGTTGATTTGATCAATTTTAAAAGGTATTTCCTAACTTCAGAAGTGAATGATAAGCTTTTAGAGAGCCATGGGTCTGGTTGTAATGATTGGCCCCAATTCTTCAACTGATTGATTGATTTGAGGCATCTGCAACCAGTCCCAATTGCAAGATTCTGGCTGATATATAACAAAGCAAGAATATGGTCAGATAATTCAGACATTAAAATAAAGCAAGAAATATTACACAGGTTAGGATGAATAAGGCCATTCCATTGGGTCTAAGACGTGGTGGCATAAACAGATCTTCATGGGACTCAAAGTTGGCCTTCTCCAAATGACTGGAGGGGAAGGATTTTTTTAGAGACTCAAAGCTCATAGTAGAGAGAGCAGGACCGCAATTTTCTTTTCTGCCCACAGAATTTGGCATTGCAAAAGATGATCAGGAAGGGCACCAGAGTTCAAAAAGTTTAAGACACCAAGCTCTGTGCATAACCCCGAGGATCTGTTTTGTAAACATTATTGTAGAACCTTTTGAAAGGAAAGTAAGAATGCAAAAGGCCCTGTTTTATAATCTCAGATTAAGGAACATATGATCATTCTTACTAAATGCTTTGTAAATGCTTTGTCCCCAGATAACTGATACGCTGCGTTTACACACAAGCAGCACGTGACTGATGGTGAAAGGAAACTTGTTGTGGTGATTTTATCTAGTGTACTTGGCATGTGTTTTGATTTTACAGTCACTGTTCCTGCATTTGTTTCATAACCAGTGTTACAGGTCTCTTGTTTTGTTTGTACAGCATTTCTTCAGGTATATACCAGTACTTGATTTCCTGGAAGAAATTTCCATGGAATTACTTGTTATTAAGTACTTACTTGGAATTTGGTTCTCTGAAGTTCCACATAGGTTATGTACAATCAACTGTGTCCAAGTATGGAATATTTAGCAATTAAGTAAATGACTGGCTAAACATTTGGGCAGATAGAACATATGTGGCTGTAGTTTTACTCCTCCTGGTTTTCACTCTTTATTTTTGCTTTACTAAATTCTAATTTTATGCCTACTTACTTACATTAAGTCCTGCTAGAATTAGGGATCTGAATTCAAGACTAGATGAATGATTTCCATTTCTACAATGGAACATCTCTACATGTTACTCTCTGTTGCCTTCCTACTTTTGGAGAGGAAAGTGGTATTCCCATTTTTCACAAAGGACTACTTACTTAGGAGAGAGCTTTCTGAAATCCAGATTAAGAAACTACAGTATGTAAATTTGGGTTACTCTTACGTCAGGTTCTTGATAATAAGATTTATATTCCATTTTTCTGCCTTTATGGAGTTTAGTTAATTTTCTCAGCAGGTTGCAATGTTAATCACAGCATCAAAAATTTTTAAAAAAATCACAGGTTGTGGTGTTTTTAAAAAATAAATAATAAAACAGCAGAGTACATAAAAGTAATAAAAAGGAGATATTTTATGTGTTGTTTGATTTTTTTTTTAAAAAAATACCAATTTCTCAAAGTCTCCTCAATGTCATTTATAAAAATATCAGAATTAATATCAAAGTTAAATCAATGTAAGATTCATGTATTAGCTTTCTTTGCCTACTATTATCCAGATGTTATGGAATTATGCTGGTAATTGTTATCATACCAGACAGCAGGCTGGGATAATATGAGCTGGAATATGATCCAAGAAATGGAAGGGCAACAGTTTGAGGAAGATTATTATACACAATACAATCATACTAATTTTTAAGAAGATGCAAATCCAGAAAACTGGAATCTTTGGGGGATAAAAAGTAAATATAGCTGGAAATACCTAGATAGGAAGTGAAAACTAGTGATCTAAGAATATGAGAGGAAATCACACACGGAGACCTAGAAAAGATAAATCATACTGTTGTTTCTGTGAAATATAAAAACTCTTTTTAGAACCCTATAGTCCCTAGTAGCATAGCATAAAAGAAAGTCTCACAGAGAACCAAAAATGATCTTTACATATTTAAGGCAGAAGGATAATAATTAATGTTGAGTATTGATTGTTTTTATGAATAGAACATTTCTATCCAACAAATTTCATATACTTTTCTATTTAAATGTCTTGATTTCTATTAAAGAATCCCAGAAGTAGAGGTTGGTACAGATTGTAAACATTGCCAGAAACATTCTTCCACCTCTCTTAAGCCATCCCTGAGCAAAAGGAATGACTGTTCCTTTTCAATTGTTGATCCCTATTATGCTTGGGAAACCTGTGCTGAATTGCAAAATAGTAGAGTAATATCAAAATAAGTTGCATTCCAGGAATCTCTTTGTAGGGTGTGTAGAAACTTTGTTTACATGCCTGATCTTCTCAAGATGATCTTTTATAATGCTTCATTATCATGCTTTTATCTCATTCTCTAACGAATTAAAAAAAAAAATCTTTGTGTATGGGAGAGTGAGAACAAGAATGCATGCGTAATGTGAAACTTGAATGCTGTCCTATGGATCAGATAAGGTTGAAAGAAGGGCGTTTTCAACCAAGCATCACTTTGTGGTGGCTTTCAGCTTAACTATTGTTCAAAGGATAATGTGTAACTACACCTTTTTCCTTACCTTACTCAGCAAGGGCATTTTCTTCTTCAAAATAGTTCCTTACAAAGAAGCACGTGTAAATCTAGTATTCTTTTTCTTTCTTCTCGTCAGCTCAATGCCTTTATTAACAGCACTTTGCGAAGAAGCATTCATGTATACTTAGAGCGTGGTTGTGGTTAGGGAAATGTGACTTTAAAGTTGAATTACCATCTCGGAATTTTATCCACCTATTTTTATTTCATTTTGTTTTTTGATTTCAAAATTCTGACTTGCATATGATGGGTTTTAGCAACTTTAAAAAAAAAGTTTATTTAGACAATAAACATACCCGGGAAAATAAAGTATTGTCAACAAGGCAAATGCAATTAATATAATAAAATTATTCAGTCATCCAACATGAGATAACTCTTTAAACAATGACTTATTGAATAAAATACAATTATCTAAAGTGCTAGGTATTAACCAAATAAGCGATATTATTGTTTCTGTGAAATTTAAAAACCTCTTTTTTATGACCTGTAGTTCTTATTCAGGATAGAGTCAGGGCGACTAGTCTTCTAAATAATTAGATGTTTCTTGAATTCCTAAGAACATTTCCTAGGAATAAGCATGCAAGATATATTACATGTTTACAAATTTGAGTAAATATGCATAGGTGTACTGCTTGTTTACCTTTATTTACTTTAATTTTCCATAGAATCCTAATAATGATAGTAGCGGATGTTTGCCAATGAAGAAGTCCCAGCAGAAGAATGGGTTGCATTTTTCAACCATTTTTAGCTTTGGAATATTACTATAGCATAAAAGAAGAAAGATCTACTAAAGACAAATCCTATATGATTGTGAAGAAAATCCATCTTAGGGAGCAGGCACTATATGAACGCACGGAGTGGAAATTATGCTAAGATATATTAACACTATACAGTTTCCAAGATATACCCAGAGAGTGATTCCCACATTTAATACATTACAATAATCTAGTTTAAATATGTCCCAGCTAATGGCTAGCATTATAATATTCATTTTCTTAGGAAAATGACACTCAGGTGTTGCAAAAGGCAGTCTGTTAGTTTTTAATTTGACAATTTTATATTATGCACGAAGACAAGAAAATTGATATACAATAGTGATGACCCTTTCTTGCATGCAAAAATCAACATTTAAGAACATTTTAAGGACAGGCCCTTTTTATCTATAATTATTTAACTGCTAAAATTATATTACATTTAGGAGTAGCCATAGTTATCAAATACTGACATTCACTAGTACATAAAAAAACAATGAAAGATAGTGGGCTTGAAGGTTGTAGTTACACCAAGCACAATTACTAAGTGTGCGTTTATTTACAGATCTTCTGAAGAGACACCTGAGTTTTTGCCAGGAACTGAGTGCTTTTTGTGGAGCCTGGCTTTTTTTATACTATTTTCAAAAATGTTTCAACCCCTTTTCAGCTGAACTTTTACTTTCTATATGTGCTCAATATGTCAAGGTTCCCCAATTTATCTGTAAGTTTGAGAAAGAGCTCTTTTCTTTATGACCACATAAATGATCAGAGTTGAACAAGCTTTGCATTTGTGGGGGAAGGTGTTTCTTTATGAGATAGAAGATAGTTACAGACAAATTCAGTAACCCTCCTCCCTCTTTAAAAATTACATTATAAGCTGTCCTTTACTAACAACTAACCACAACTGAACCCAAATTTTCTATTTTAAGCAAGACATTGTTCAGTGAGTTTTGCCCCATTTTATGACTTTTCTTGTCCCAGTTGTTAAATGAAGTAACACAGTTGTTAAGTGATTCTGGCTTTCCCATTGACTTTGCTGGTCAGAAGATCATATGACCCCAGGACATTGCAACCATCATAAATATGAGTTAGTTGCCAAGTGTTGAATTTTGATGATATGACCATGAGGATGATCATAAGAGTAAAAAATGATCTTACTTTTTTCAGTGCAATTGTATCTTCAAAAGCTTACTAAACAAATGGTTGTAAGTCAAGCATTACTTGTACATTGTTCCCTTCTATCCTATACTCAGCCCATTTTAATCAGCATATTCAAAAATAGTTATTTTTTTTTTCTATTTTCAGCAACAAGTACAAAGAGTTTGGGTTTCTTCTGCATTACTATCTGAGTGTAAATACCTACTCGGGCTTAGTAAAAATAAAAAAACCTACCAGTTTCCTCGTATAATTTTATATACTGATGGCGCAGTGATGGAATGCAACAACTCTGCCCACAGCCTGAAGTTCAGTCCTGACAGGGTTCAAGGTTGACTCAGCCTTCCATCCTTCCGAGGTCGCTAAATGAAGACCCAGATTGTTGGGGGCAATAAACTGACTCTGGAAACCATTAGAGAGGACTGCAAAGCACTATGGAACAAAATGTGTCTAAGTGCTATCGCTATTTCATATTTTTTTCTTTTCAAGTTAGAAATCTCTATTGCCCTCAGAGTAATACCCAACTGCTAAATTCTCAAGACAGTGGTGGGCATGTAACAGAAAGTCTTTTCTCAAGAGTATTGGGAAACTTCATGTTTCATCATCCAATGCTCATTTCTAACCTGTTATCATTAATTTCATCAGGTCATCACAGGATTCTCATGCAAGCATTAAATGCCAAATTTAGTTAATGCAAACATAAAGAATATTTGAGGGTTGAACTGAAAGCTGTAAATATTAAATAGTTCCTGTAGAATCTGCAGAAGGAAAAGGTATTATCTGTTTTGGTAAAAGGTTTGGTGACTAACTTATGATTGACTTTGGGTTATTTAGTACAGAAAATAACAATATATCTACTTTATGATTGTGTTGCTATGTTTGTTTTTTTAATAATGAACAAATATCCTTCAATAGTAGCATTATTGGAAATTGAATTTAAAAGATTAAGTCCACACAAATATTTTAATTGAACATATAGTTTGATATTAGAAGTGATGTTTGAAACATTAGTTTATCACATTTTCTGTTGTTTAAAATATTCTTAAGTTTGGGATATGATAGTTTGTTCCAAGTAGGAAACATAATTTGCATGGTGTTTACTTGCAGTGTAATAGATTTTTAGCAAATGAATCTTATTTAATGAACTATGATCTGAACAGATGTTGCTTATAAGCAAACATTTTGCATTGTTGACTTGTTTCTTTCTTCTTTATATGCTTCATCAGAACACTGTTATATTTGAGTAATCATGTTTGTGATACTATGCAACAAGTGAGCAATTGTTGAGAAAGCAAATACTTTTAGTCATATAACATTCATAAAGATAATAATGTTATCTTGTTGGCTTTACCTGGAAAAATATTATTTGCTTTTCATGCCATCTTAGACCAGGATAAAAATTAAAAAAAAAAATTAAAATGAAATTTTAAGGAGAGGAAAATACTAAATCATTTTATGCATTTGAAATCATTCCAAACTGGCATTGATTGAATAATTGATTGCCTTTTATATCCCATTGCATTTCTCTCTGACCATGTTAATCTTATAAAGTTCCAAACAGTGATCAATTGGAGCTTAGAACTCCAGTTCTGTTATATGAAGATACTGTATTGTACTTCACAGCAGATGTGCATGGTGACCTCTGTTAAATAAATAAATAGATGTGCATGGTGACCTCTGTTAAATAAATTTCATTCTTATAAGGACCCTCTGTGCTTTGAATGTGCTGAGGTGTTCATGGAATTCCAAAACAAGGAATATGAATGTATCAAATTTAGAACAGCACATTTTTTACAGATTCTGTTTGATATGTGAAAAATGGAACTACTTTGGTTAAAACTGGGTTAGGACTGGAGAGAATCTACTTTAAATACCAAATTAGTCATGAGACTCATTAAATCATTACATCTCAATGTGGAGCATAAACTTCTCATGATACTAAAAAAGGAGAGATGTTATCTATACCACCTTTAATTCTTGGAGAAATAGTGGGATGGAAATATAATACCTAAATAAGTAAGATTAAAGTCCAAACTGTAATATCATGATTTGTAAGTTGCAAGTTGCAATGGAAGTTGTAAACAAGTGAGAATGGGATGAAGTGTGAGTCTTGAGTTGGATCATTTCACATTGACTGAGTGATTGAACTAATGTATCATATTATTTGGGCAAGAAATATAAAATATTGAAGTTTCACATTTGTCAGCCAACTTGCCATCTTGAATCCCAGTTATACACCATATGTACTTCAGGAGTATGAGGTCAAGCAATTAAATCTATTACAATTTGTGAGAATACTCATTTAAGATGATACATTAAGAAAAATAGACATTAATGGGTAATTGTGTCATTGTTTTATCACAAGGATTTTTTTTTTCTGTGGGAGAAACCATGGCTTTTACAAGACTTTGAGACTAGTACTGGCAATTAAGCCTAGTCTTTGATCATGGGATCCAGCAGATTCAAGCCCTCTTAAAGAACTCCATTTGTAGTTTTGAGTGGAATGATAGTTTTTGATATTTGCTTCACTGCAGTTAAATACATTGCTGCAAGACAGCTACCAGTAGGAAATCTCATTATGCCAAGCAGAAGGACAGTTTGTCAGTTTGCTATTCTCTGAGCATTTTCCCACCAACAGCTTTCCTGAAGATGAGCCAATGCAGCAAGTTTTGACTCGTAGTTTCACTGGTTTACCAACTATTTCATACTGAAACTGGGGGAATTACTCAACTGCTGTAGCTAGATTATGATCAGAATTTTGCCAGAGTATATCTAGACTATATCCGTTCTAATAAGGAGGGTAATTGGAATAGCATTACATGAAAAGTGAGCCTTACTTAGTTTGCTTGTAAAGGTGACAGAAAGGAAGGGTTGTAAGATCAATCAAGCTGGAAAGAAAATAACAAAATTATGGTCCTAATTGCAGTACTTCAAAAACATTTCATTTTGCCTTTACACACTAAGCTCATATGAAAGTAATTATTTAATTATAGAAGACAATGTATAAATATCTGTTTGAAGCAGATATCAAGACTGGGAAGACTTGGGAGCATTTTTCCCACAGGCTGGAATATGGGCAATATTGCTAATGGTGAAAGCTGCAGTGCTGAAAGCAGAAAAGAATGTGTTAGGCATATTAAAAATCTGTACTCTGAAATTTAGTTTTGTCCTTTCAGGACACCAATACAGATTTATGAATGAAAGAAGGAAGTGTATAAGCAAACAATGAACCTAGATCACACATTGAATTGCATCACTTGCAATGCTATTTTGCACGAGACTGAGTCAAATGTTCATTCATGCCAGAAATGTAAAATCCAGTCTGTTATTTTAAAAACCCATGTTGCAGCAGATTCACATGAATTTCAGTAAATATTTTGACCATTAGAAATCTCATAACTGACTGGGTCTATTCTTCTATGATTGTGTATTTCATTGCCCAAGAGAAAGACTGACACTCACAAGGAACAATTTAAGGAATTTGTGCATCTGTATTGAGAAGAATCCATTCTAAATTTTGCTTTATGTAAGTTTGCCATCTTAAAAACTACTTCATCATTGATGCTGTTAGGTAAAGGTGATATGCTACAGCTAAGTTATTTCAAGGAGTTGCATAAAAGCCAATCGACCTAGTGGTTCTGAATTATGAAATCATTTGATGATGATGATGATGATGTTGGCCTTCCTGTACGTTCTACAGTTATCCTGTGGATCAATTTTGCATGTATAAATGCTCTACAAACAGGATTTATAAACTATAATGCGCTAATACTCCTCTCCCTCCAATGGAGCCTTCCTGTATTAAATCACCTAGCTCCAACAAAAATACTTAGAAGTGTTCCATTTAATGCACTATTATATGAACTTCCATGCTTCAGATTCTGCTACTAGTGACTACTGGAACTATACGTATATCAACATGATTATAAATCCGGATGTTTGTGAGAAATGCCATTTCATCTTAACACCAAGTATAGCTGGTGTTATATTTCTGAAATAATCCAAAGCATTTGGTCATAATCCGAATGTGTGCTTAATGAAAGAATGTAAACATTAACTTCTTGGTTGTGAGTAATTTCATTTTACCTTGATCCAAGGTCCCATGAGAAACTATAATATTATATACAGAACTCCAATTATTGCAACAGTATTTGAATAGTTGGGTTTTTTTAAAAATGAGTTGCAAATACCTATAAACTTCTGCTACCTCCTTGAAATGATTACTGGACTTTGAAGAAAATACTGCACTGGTTATCTTGTTTTTTCTAATTTATTCCCAGCAGGCACTAAATAACAGAATCTGAGGCATGGCACATATAAATCTAACCAAGGCATTCTGAGATAACATTTGCAGAATGCCAACATTATTTCAAATAAATGGGTAATAAATACTGTAAACAAAGAAATAACTGAAAGATAATCAAATCTCTTATATCATGTGATATTGCCAGGCACCCAAAAATGTTTTTTTTTTTTTTGCCTCAGTCAGGTATCTTCTGCCCAGCTTTGCTCAAGAGCAAGGTGAGCTTGAATGAGAAAAAAATACAACTTTATTTTCATTAACTGAATACTGGAATTTGTCTTCTAATTTAATAAAGAAGCATAGTTATTATTACATATTTGTTATCTTTTAACATTTTGGTAAGTATACTGTATTTGAACATAATCGTTCTCTTTGTAATACAGTCTCTCTCTCTCTCTCTCTCTCTCTCTCTTCTATCTCTCATCTGTCTGTCTATCTATCTTTTTATGCATTTAAACATACGCTTCTGAGTAGGGGTCTATAATTTTCACCTGAAGTCTCTACAGCACAACAAGGTTAAGCACCTTTTCTCCAAATTAATAATTCCCAATCAGGATAGAGAACATACTGAGTTTGCCCAGGTTTTTCCTGCCAATGTGGTTGAAATCCATAGGATTGGAAATTGTCAGGATTGGCAACTGGTCTAATTCATATAGAGGTGCTAACAGGTTTCCCAACCTTGGTGGTAAATCACAGATCTCTTGACACATCACAGCTTACCTCGACATATCTTGGCACTAGATACTCAAGTTGCCCAGATTAGAATCTTTATTGCATATAATAATGAAGTCATACAAAACAATCAATTGCCCCCTGCAAGTAAGAAAGCACAAATGATTTTTATGCCTTTAGTAATTTAAATTTATTGTTTCAATCTCTTGCCCATCCCATGAATTAATGGATTGATAGTGGTGAATTGTTTGGTGACCTTGAAGCTCAGCAGTTGATCTATGTTTACATAACTTTTCTGACCTTAAAATCCCTGGCTGGCACCTCAAGCCTAGCAAATACTCTAAAGATTTGTTTCTTTGCCAATCAATCTGTAAGGGCTGGTTCTCAAGGTAATAAAGATTCAGAAGAAATTCTATAAATAAATACCTACAATCTTAACCATTACCAGTAAAAATGCTTCCCCCTCTTGGCAGTTTGCAATAAAACAATGAAGAAGAAATCATAACACTAACATCTTAAGCAATCAATCTGATCTAATAGAAAATAATTCAGTTTCTGAAATTCTTATAACCATATAGTTTCACTTCAATAAATCTTGTTAAGAAGACTGTGCAATTTATGTTGGGTGGGGGGAGTATTATTTTAGATTTGAGTGAACTGCCTGAAAGCCAGGCAAAATTCATAAATGTTAAGTTGGTAATGTGATGTGTCTATATCCCTTTGGCCTTCACTAACATTTTCTCCTTCTTCTGGATTAATGTTTCAAAATGGTACCAAAATCGTAAGTCTGTTCATACAAATATTAATTTTCCTCAAAAAAATGTACATGTATGGGGTTATTCCCCCCTCTCCCAGCAATCAAATTCAGGGGTGAGATGAGGCTTTTCAGATAATATTAGATCATCAGTGGTCAAAAACATTTGCTAATCATCAGCAATATTCCAGAAGGTTCTGCTTTTTCTTCCATCCTTCCCTCCATGACTTGTCACTGTATACTGTAACTCTCTTTTTTGACGACAAAGGAAACGAGAGATATAAGCAGAAACAAAGTGTTCCTAAATGAACTTTTCCATCTTATTTGATGATGCTGTTTTGTGCTGGTGATAAATTGCAGACCCACATAATCAAAATGTTATTGAAAATGAAAGTGAGAACAATATGACCACATGGTAGCATTTTGTTCTAAGCTAAATGTAGCTGCTATCAGAGATTGTTCTGTTCTCTGAACAGTATTTAAACGAGGGCTCTTTGATGCTTCTGTCTGCCAAAGCTTATTGGTTTTTTTTTTTTTTTGGAAGAGCCATGTGGTATTCTAGTTTTATTTGCCAGGGTGTTAATATAGTTGTCACAATTGTCTCACTCTAGTGTCTGGTACAACTCACAGGAGGATAGAATGCCAACCAACTTCACAACTAGAAAAGGAGAAGAACTTAGTTTTGTCTGCATTTAAATATATGCCGACCTAGTGGACAAAAATATGACATATATTGGTTGGAAAGTTCATGAAAGAGAAAATTGCACATAAAAAAAGTAAAAGTTGCCTGTGCACATAAAAAAAAAACTTAACTGATGCAGAAATAGGTTGGAGAAATGTGTTGGAAAATAATGAAGAAAAAATCAATCATCCATGCTTTCTTAATTAGTACCTAGTAGGCATCTTAGTTCTAACCAAATGAAATATTCTCATTGATTTATATCTTGAAACACTGCCCATCTTCATGCCATCTCTGGGAGAAATGGGTCTGGCATGAGTTTTTCATTGTCCAAGAACTTGGAAATCGCCCTTTCAGTTTTATGAATGTCAGTCTTGCTTTTACACTACTGAATATGAATTTCTGTAGTGGAAATCAGAATGGGAAATAAAATGGAAGATTATCATTTCGAGCTGAAAATGAAATTCCACAGGGGGTGGGGAGATACCTGTCAGACACTATCTTATCCTCCATGGTGCAATGTGATTTTTGAGGAAGGAAATGGAGGGGAAACCTGCAATTACCAACGTCACTAACCCTGATCCCTGTAATTGGTGTCAAATGAGAAAAATTACTGAGAGTTTTTCAGGATGATTTTCCAATTCTTTTCTTGGAAGGCTGCAGTAGATCTATCTTCTACAACCTCTTATTGACCCAAAGGATTGATGCTATTGTTTGATGATGAATCACCCAGAGCATGAAGGAAAATCTGTTTTTGCTGCTCTGCTCAATCCCCAGAGCTCCCAAGAATCACTTTGAAGGGTTCTCTTCTGAAATCCAGAAATGTTGCCTAATTCATCCAGTTGAAGAATGCATGCTGTTGATTTATATTTATTAAATGGAAGTATCTGTTGTGCCATTACTCAGCTCTAAACAGCTACCTTTGCTCATTGTCATAAGGAATGCTTTAACTGCTATGTGAAGTTTTAAACTGAACCCTAAACAATTTCTTAATGCCAGAGATTAAAAAGTAAAAACTAAATGTAAGAATTTTAAGCACACACACATGCTAGGCAATGTCTCTCTTATCCAATGCACATCCTCAGGATGCTCTATTTAAATGGTGCTAGAAAATAATAAATAATTGATTCCAGGAGAGGAAAATTAAATTGTACCGTAATTGTAAATTATCCATTAAAGAACAGGAAATACAGGATTAGAGTTCACATGTTTCAATAAGCTAGGTTTTGATAAAGAGGCTAAACAAATGGTAAAAAAAATGATTGGAGGAAGGCATTCCCATTTTACTAAAATATGCATCTAACTTTCCTTAAAGCAACACAGGTCCAAGAATATTTGTGCAATGAAATCCTGAACTCTGCAGACAAAGTAGGTTTTAATAAAGACAGAATCTAAGACACATATTTCCAATTATTTAAAATCACATATAAATCACAAAGCCAACATTGACGACGGATTCTGCCTGGTATAGACAATGCACATACATTTAAAGTGATTTTATATTAGATTTTATATTAGCTATGACAGTGTTAAAGTGTTCTCTTTTCTTAACTTTCATAATTATACAGGAGAACAGATGGTAAAGAAGTAGTTCACAGTAATGGAGATCAATTAAATGATCATGCTGCCTGCCATCCTTGAATTGGAGGGCTAAATCCAATTGGAGGGCTAAATCTTAGACAGAGTAAAGTAGAGATATCTACACGTCAAGCTCAATCTTTATGCAGGGGTTTTTATGTGTGTGTGTAGCAGTTGGAAGTGGTTTGCCACGCCTTATCATAGGAATTTCTTGCTTTTATTTTAACTTTATTGTCTAGCTAACAGTCCCTGGAATTAACAATCACCCTCCCCCCAATCAAGATACATATCTGTGCCATCTCTCTTGAGTTTTTAAACTAGTTGTTTCCACCTGCTGAGCTAGTTTCTTAAGTAGATAGCAATAACATGGAATAGGAAGCTTCTTTTAATGTTATTATAGTTTGTTTTAACTGCTATAACCAATCTGAGTTAATGCTTTCAGGCAAAATCATGGATTTCCGTCTACTGAATGTGAATGTTGAAAGGAGAAACATATTGGAGAATGCATGTTGCAAGGCCCTAACAAAAGTCTTTAATATTCCCATTAGGTGCATTCAGTTCCATAAACTATTGTGAAGGCATAGAAATAAGCAGTATTTTCCTGAGGTGAATTACCAATAAAGCCTTTTAGATAGCAACTCAAGAACTCTGCCAGAGGCAAGCCTGAGGAAACACAAATCCTATTGTGCTTGTTGAAAGGAAGTGTGTGCAAGCTCCCTTAGGGCAATGTAAAATTTGCTAAAATGCAGCCAGACAATGGTAGGATCTGATATGGCTTCTTGTCTAAGTAAAGCAAGCTTGGTATATCGTTAATATTGTCTCAAAATGAGGAGAGTTCTGCAAACAGGTGTGGTTTTTGTGGTTGCTATACTTTGTAGGCTTTTAAAAAGAAAATCTAGAATCTATTTGGATTTTCTCTCTGTTTAGTGCTTTTTAGGTCAATGTTATTGGGATTTTAGGAGATTTTTATTTATTTATTTTATTGTGTTTGTTAAAGAGTGGGTAATAAAGTGAATTAATTCATTAATTATACTATATTTGATATGCTTATCCTTTGCTGAAGAATTCTTCTTTTACATGTTTTCTTACTCTTTGCTAACTAGTGAACTCCCCAAAACACCTATGAGCAGCAGTTGGTCAATTGCTAAGTTGTTGAAACATCCATTCTAAACTGTATTTTAACAAAATAGCTGACAACTGTTGTAAGAGGCAGGAATGATTGTGGAAAAGTTCTGTAGAGCCTTGATTAAGAAAATTCTTCATTGGCCCCAGTAACAGAGCCATCAAAAATGTATCTTAGTGGGCAAGATGAATGATATATTGTTCATGTTGTGCTCTGTTTGAGATTTCAAAGATTTTTCTTACCACTAGAAGACTCAGTTCCCAAGGGAATCCAGTCAAGGGCTCTTGTCTAAATAGAAGTAATACATTTCCTCCTTTCGTGTGATTTATGGCAAAGCTACAAAGGATTTTTATGAACTGTGATGATGATAAATAGTTCCCCAAAGTTATAAGCTCACACAAACCTAAGAAGATAAATGTGTCATATTATGGCGATGTATTATTTGTCCCTTAAATAGATAGAAGGACAATATTTAAAGTGTAACATTTTGCATGTATGAAAAATACCATCTAGTTCTGCAAATACAGATGCACAATAAAACTTTCCTGCTTTTGAAGATATATTAAATATGTCCCAAATGAATCTTGATGGTAGTTTCACATGACAATGCAGTTCTGGTTTCCAGTGAAGTATTTAACTAAAAGAGTATTTTAATAGCATTAAGTATCCCTCACTGGAAAGCATGTATTTATTTCTATGAATATTCTGCTCACAAATCTACGTACAGTACAGTACGTAAAGGCCACTGGTGATAAAACATCCTAGATAGAACTTCCTTTTTTTAAAAATTAAAATAAACTTTATTAAAGATATATATATATATATATATATATATATATATATATATATATATATATATATATATATATATAACATAATACAACACATTTCATTAAAAACGAAACCAATGAGAAAAACAAAACCAATAGACAAGAAACATATTCTTTCTAATTATTTAGACAGTGTGTTCTTATCACAGAAAAAATCTAATATTCATTTCCTATTTCTGGTAAATACTCTTAATCTAACCCCTTTATCTTTTCCTTTCCTTATCTATTTATACACTGGTTTTTATCCTTAATCCAATTGTACCAGTTTTCCCAAACTGTACAATATTTTGAGTCTACCTCTTTTAGTTTTTGGGTAAGTATGTCCATTTAGGTGCAGTCATATACCTTCTGGATTATCAGATTGTTTGTTGGCAATTGATCACCCTTCCAACATTGTGCAAAAGCTATTCTTGCTCCAGTGATTATGTGTAAAATCAGGTATTTCATTTCTTTTGCATAGTCACCTTTTATCATTCCCAACAGAAAAATTTGGGCCTTGAGATCTAATTGAATATTTGTAATTTCTTTTATCCAAATTCTTATTTTTTTTCCAGTATTTTTTACTTATTGGGCAAAGCCACCAAGCATGGAAGAAGATACCCCTCTTTCGTTTACATTTCCAACAAAGTGGACTTAGGTTTGGGTATGTATTAGCCAACCTTGAGGGTGCCAGATACCACCGATAGCTCATTTTATATTGATTTTCTTTATAGACTGCCGATTTCGTTATTTTATAATTTTGCTTCCAGATTCTTTCCCAGTCTTCCGAATTGATATTCCTTGCCCATGCAATAATTGGGCCCTTGACTATTTCTTCTGCCAATTCAAATTCTAGTAGGTAGTTATACATTTTGGAGATTATTTTTTCGTCTGTCCCCTCTAATATTTTATTTAACTGACCTCTATTCCAAATTCTTCTACATCTTTTTTATACCTTGTTTTAAGCTGTAAATATGGCCACCACTCTATCTTCATCCCTTCCTCTCTGAGTTCTTGATTTGTCTTTAGTATTCCTTGGGAGTCTAAAACATCATAGCATTTAATCCTTCTTCCAATTTCTAGTGCATTGGGGTGAATCAGTGCCTCCATGACGGATACTCACCCTGGACTTTTCATATAATGTCTTAGATAGAACTTTCTTGATGTACTACATTATCTTAAATCTGTTTCTTTGACAAAGCAAATACTGTCTACTTTTGCTAAGGAGATGGGAATGCATTATAAATCCGGCAACTTTTTGTTAACCACAGAAAGAAAAAGTCTGTTCCATCTAGCATAGTAGTCTTTCCACGATGAAAGTTGATATGACTCCTGGCAATTTAATGGATTAATAACTACTTCGCCATGCCTTTGCCTTCATTTAGGATATTTTTAGATTTTCCAACAATTCTTTCCCACAATTCTATGATTTCTTGATAGTCACTTGTCCTTATATCAACTAGATCTGATCAAGTTTCACTTTTTGAGATCAGCCATAGGTGTTGACAACTACCTCAACTTTTTGCCTCTGCAATTTTTTTTAAACAATTATCTTCTCAGTAGGAGAGTAGTATAATCGTGTCATGACATGAAAGAGAAGAAAACATTTTTTTCTTATAAAAATAAAAACCATGGTATCTATTTCTATATGGATTGGTTTGGTTTCAGGATAATGTAGTTTAAGGCACACTAAGACTCTTCAAAAGTTTAACACCTCATATTGGCTGGAAGTCCTTAGGACCTGTTTGGTAATTGGCTAATGTAGTTTTGACAAGTTAATAAGGAAGGGTTGCTAAAACAACAACAAAAAGAGTTTGGATCTCACTGGCAGCACCTTCATGACTTCTGAATATGATTCTTTTCAACTCTAAAGACAAACAATAAAACCTTCTATAGAACATTGAATCTTTATCTCAGCAAGAAAGTCAATTTGGCCACGGCTATTGCGTCTGGTGGCAAAGTATAACCCTATTCAATCTCTTGTAACTCTTGCGGTTGTGTCCAAAGATCCTCTTCCATTGATAGTTAAATTTGAAAAATCAACAAAAAGGTTATAGTTAATGGTATGTAATATGTAGCTTGCCCTTGACAGTCAATGTATTTCAATAACAGAAGAATGAAGGAGATTTAACATATCTTAAAACAACTTCACTGGCCTAATGCTATCTGATTGTGAAGTTAAATCTAAAACAAGTGAAGCTAAGCTACCTTGTTGGAACTGGGGACAAGGAATGACCTAGAATGTAAAAAATTCTAAAGGCAATTATTTTTGCTGCATGGACTTGTCTGCGTGTTCAGTTTGCTCTTTAATCAGAGGTCAGGAATGTGGCACTTCCAGACTTACAATGTTATATAGGAAGAGGAAAAAGAGAGCTCATTCAGCTTAATTTACATTCAGACATGTGACTGGATAGCGTATGGAACAGGATTGAGCTAGCCATCTGGACCAGGCCAGAATATTGTCTAAAAGGTACAAATACCTGGGAACTGCTAGGAGGATTGGCTGGGACCTGCTAAGGAGCCTAGTTTAGGAAGAAGTGCTTAGCCATACACAGAATTAAATCACTTGACAGGAAATCTCTTCACAAGCTCCAAGCACCAGCAATGATAGGCTTTAACTAGGACATTTGATAGTGGCTCTGGATAGAGTTCCAAAATTTTTTTAGCACGCCCTCCAGTTCCAAGTTCTCAAAAAGGAGACAGGGCAGTAATCTAGTAATGTATGAGAAATAAAAAGCATTGAGATTTATTTAGTAGAAAGGAGAAAAGCAGGCACCAAAGCAAGAGGAGCAACTTAGAAAAGGATATAATTTAGAATAGTTCTTTAAGCAAAAACTTCAGAGGGCGCAGAGTCCTGTAATTAAGTGACAACCAAATTAGTGATTAAAGTTGTCTCTGGCTACACATTCCTGGATTGGAATGCATCAGTAAGCTTCACTCACTGCTGGACTAGGACATAAATACTACTGATCTCTCTCTTTTCTCAAATATGTCTTTTGTTCTCCATTTTCTCAACCTTTCTTTCTTGTCAGATTTGTGTTAAAATATCTTCTAGGACATTTTTTTTTAACAAATAAAACCCTTCAGTTTCCAGTAGTTTTTCTTAACTAGATATCAAAGCATATAGATTATCTCACATTCCAACATTCCTGAATCTTCAGTGGAATGAAAAAGCAAAATTAAAACATTCTAGAGTTGAATCTGGATCCTAGTGATAATCCCGGCACAATTTTGTTGGCAGAGCTAGAGGATTATTTCTACCGGCTTCTTCTGTGAGTCTTCCCCCCCACCCCTCCCCACAACTTCCTATTTTAACTCAGGAATTCCCAGGCAGAATCGAAGTACTAACAACAGTCAACCTTGTTTAATTTCCTAGATTAGCCAATATTTGGCTAGGGGGTATTAGCTGTTGAGCCTATTAAGGATAGTTGGGGATTACTTGAGTTCATTTCTGCCAACATCATTATGATATGACGTTGCATCACACTTCAGGGCAAAGAGATGTGAATTTTTACAATGGGATTTCCCACGTTTTAAAGATTAACCCAGCATTTGTCCTTTCAGAAACCATGCAGAAACTGTATGTAAAATGTAGGCAAATGACATCAAAATAAAGCCTTCTGTTTTTAAACTGTGTTTAAATTAAATAACCTATATTCATATTGATTGTGCATATATTATGATTATTCCTATAAGGCTAATATTTTCCCCTTTCTGTCATATTTAAAATTATATTTTGGCAGCAAATTTTAAGACTGCAGTGGGGTTGAATTGAATCTTAAGAAAATCCATGAGAACCTAGAGCTACAACTTCCATGATTTAGAATCGATTTCCTCTGATTTTTGAGATGAAAACTACCAGCCTGTGATAATATAAATTACAATTCAGAGATTTAAAACACTGAGAAAAACAAGAATGAGGAACTAGAAAAAAAAAGTTGAGTGTTTATTTAGGAGAACAAACTTCCAGTTAGAAATTGGTAGAACTTTCAAAGTATTGGATAGAACATCTGATACAATTGTAATTTTTATCATCTCTACTTATCTTTTTTTAAAAAATAACCATAAATCTATACTATTTTCATTTTATGCAAAATAAAAGGAAAGGTCAACTGCTGTAATTTTTACAACTATTCAATGGAATCCATACATTTTGGCTTGTCCTGCAGCAACATGACCATGTTTTTTCTGAAAAAAAACCAGCCATATTTGCATACAGACTATCTATCAGAAACAATAGAACATTATAAGAGATCAGCCATAAAATAAATCGGTCAATCTGACAATCTTTTAAAAAGCATGCAACAGTTGACCTTTCTTTTTATTTTGTATAAAATGAAAATAGTATAGATTTATGATTATTTTTAAAAAAGATAAATAGAGATGATAAATTGAGTGATATGAGATCATTTTAATCTTTTTTTTAAGGGAGGAGACATACGAATACTTCACCTGTTCATATGCTTATGAAACCTGAAATACATTGTAATGATGTGTGAGAATGATCCTTAGGGACAAGAGGAAGAGATGCTATCTTGGAAATGGGCAGACAAAAGAGGTGGAAGTGCCCTGTGACTTAACAGTTGAGGAAGAAATTTAAAAAGGACCCGTCCGTAATTGATTAAGCCTAGTTAAAAATGGCAGCAGGATATTAGTACCATTGCAATATTCTGTTAATGTACTAAATAATAATTATCTATAGGTAATCCTCAACTTATGACCATAATTGGGACTGGAATTTCCATTGTAGGTCATCACAATCAGATTTGATTTTATGACAAGCTATATAGTGAAGTGAATCACTGAAGTTTTAACAATCACACAGCCATTAAGCAAATCATGATTGTTAAGTGAATCCAGCTTTTCCATTGGATGTTTTTTGTTGGATATCGCCCAAAAAAAGTTGCAAATCATGATCATCTAACCATAGGATGCTGCAGTTTTGTTGTAAATGCAAGCCGGTTACCAAATGCTTGAATTGCAATCCCGTGACCATAGGGTAGTGCGATTGTCATAAGTGCAAGGAGAGATTGTAAGTCACTTTTTTTCTGATGCTCTTGTATCTTTGATTGTCATTAAATAAATGATTGTAAGTCTAGGACTATCTGTAGTCGTGTTTCCTGTCTGGTTTACCTGGAAGGACTGAAATATACCACTCTAATAGGGTGGATTAAAATTCCTTGAAGATAAAACATATTTCTGTCTGCCTTCAAAAGGTTTCATTTTGAGAAGTATTTCCTTCATGCTGTTATATAATTGTAGTCTGAAAGTTCAGTTCAGTAGTATGATGTATATAAACTACCCTCAAAATGACACTATAGAGCACTTGCACACAAACAACTAGACACAAGGACAATTCACTCTGCTAAATAAATAATTCCCTCAACACTGTCCAACTATTTACAAAGTCTGCACTACTATTACTATTTATCTGCTCATCATTCCTTATCACCCATCCCCTCCCACTTGTGCCTGTATCACTGTAACTTTGTCACTTGTATCCTTACGATTTATATTGACTGTTTCCTAGTATGATTTGATTGCTTATTGTACTCTATGACTACTATTAAGTGTGATACCTGATGATTCTTGACTCTTGATGAATGTATCTTTTCTTTCATGTACACTGAGAGCATTTGCACCAAGACAAATTCCTTGTGTCACACTTGGCCAATAAAGAATTCTATTCTATTCTAAACTCCATACTTAGTTTTTTTTAAAGATATTCTAGTTAAAGGGGGGCATTTACAAAACATAGTACTTCCAAACCACTTCATATGGCTCTATACACCTTTTCTCTACCTGAAGGGTTTTATGATATGTCCTCAAAATATTCTGACTTCCAGTGATTACTATGCTAGAAATATAGCAACTGAACTTTAACATACACTTTTCAAGTGTTTCCTGAAGAAGAATGCTAGTACTTTTTGTAGTCACAATGTTACCTATCGAAAGAACGTATGGGAATTGTCAAAACACATTGTGCTAAAGTGCATTACAAAAGTCTGGAATATATCACGATCGAGCTGTCAAGGAGGAACAGCAACGGGGAAGTTTGTTGAGCATTGCAAAGCCTGAATGTTTATTTTAGTGTACATTTCATAAGCCATTTAATCACATACATAAAAATGTTTTCTTTTAATAAATATAAAGAAAAGGAAAAGTCAGGAATTCCTCTTCAAATTATTACACAAAGATGCAAATAAAGTGTTATGTGTAAAATAAAATTTCTGTCACATGATTAGGCTCTAAGATGGCCTTGTATTACTTATACTGGACAAACCAAAGTGTCTCTATGCATATAAGATGAACAAAAGGATATTAAGACTTTTGCATATTTAAAGGAGAAGAAATGATTTAATACAGTAGGACTTACTTATAAGAAGACTTAAGTAAGATTGAGGAAATAAACCTTATTCAAGAAACTGGTTTTATACCAGAGAAAATTTAGAGGGTATTGTCAAATGCACCTTATGATTCTATGAAAATAAGCTACTTTTCTACATCTGGATATTTGCTTAGTTGGCAAGGGAAATTCTCATTATAATCTTTTTCCATAGTAAGTAACATTACAGAGTCAATACCTAGACTATTGACTAGAGGGTGCGGGCCTTCTCTGTGGGGGCACCGTCCCTCTGGAATGAGCTACCTATGGAGATACGAGCCATCACTGACCTGCAAACCTTCCGGCGCGCACTGAAGACCCACCTTTTCCAGCAGGCTGGTCTGGCCTAGTGTCATTAGAAGGGTTTTAATTTTTAAATTTTTATCGGGTTTTTATGGGTTCTCTGTATTCTTAATTCAGCCATTAATTTAATAATTTTTTAATCTATTTTAAAATTTTTATGGATTGTACTGTTTTATTAAGGCTGTTCACCGCCCCGAGTCCCTATTTGGGAGAGGGGGCGGTATAAAAGTTTAATAAATAATAAATAATAATAATAATAAATAAATACCTTATGGTACGTTACCTGAAACTAGGTTAATTAACTTTCTGAAGAGGAAAAATTGAGTACACATTCCTTTCTGCTCTTTTCTCCCTAGGATTGTACTGAATGGAGAAATCCTTGGTGGAAAGGCTAAGAATTCCCCGGCTGAACAGACTAGGGCGTACCAGAAAATTTGGACTGATTGGTGATAGTTTGTTGTATGTTTTTCTTAAAACAAATCTTTAGAATAACAATTACTAATAAGGCACCTTTCTCTCCTGTTTGTAATGCATGCCCTTCCTGACTCTTTCAAGTAGCCAAGTAAAGCATAAATGGCTAAATCCAAGAGATTGTTAGTAACTTTTTGAAGGAGGCAATAGTGCATCATCTTCTTTTGGAGCCCTATGGTGGATCCAGCTATTTTTGACAACTTTAATGGGTCTCTACTGTTTCTTTTTCAAGGGAAGGTGTAGAGAAGATAGTGGGTACTCAATGATATCATAAACTCGGGGGGGGGGGGGAATTATCTAGATTCATACCAGTTGAAGTTCATACCAAGTCACAGGATGGCAATGGTATACTAACCACTCTAGTAAAACCCATACAAGGAATTTAATGGGAAAAGGGATCCTCTTGGTCATATTACCTTTTTGGTACATTGGTTAGCATCAACCGTTATAGCTTTCTGAACCACCATTAAATATTGGAAGTTGGAGGGCATCATCCCACAGTGCTTGAGTTCCTACCTGAGTGGCTGATTCCAATCAATAATCACAGAAATACAGCACTAGAGGCTAAAATCCCCATTCTAATATGGGGTACTGTAGGGTTTGGTTTTCTTGCACATGTTACTTAAAATTTGGAGTAGGGCATATATCAGTTTGGGGTTAAGTTTAATCTGTACACTGATGACTTAAATTTATTTTACTACCCTGGATTGAGATGGAGATGCCATAGATACCCCAAGACAGTGGTTGATGGTTGTCAGAATCAGATGGGACATACTGTACAAACCTCCATGAAATTCTTTGAAGACTAAAGTTGAATTTTTATCAATAAACATTGATTCGATCTAGCAACAATAGCCACATTTCTCTTGAAGTTATCTCATGACTCAAGGGACTTTCTGGACTCATGGGCCTTTTATAAGGGTGCCTTTGCCCATCTTCAATTGGTGTGCAGTCCTATCTCAACCAAAATGCCCAGGTGATAGTTACTTGTGCTCTTATCATCACACTGTTAGATCACTACAGTGTGCTCTACACTCGGAGCTTTTGGAAACAATTCAAAAGGATGGATATTTTAGCCAAATATCATACCTTTCTGCAACTTTTCTCCTTTTATCGTTGTTTTCTCAATTATAAAATACTATCAGATATCAAATAAATGTCACAATAGATATCAAAATCAAATATTGAAATATTGGTACTTTGACATATAAGAAATCTGATGTCAAACTGACAATTTATGTAATTCACTTTCATGCTAGTGTGTAAGTCAAATAAATCATCTTTTGCAAAGGATTGAACTGTGATGGGAAGGCAAAACCTGTACAATGTGTATTCTTAATGTGTATTTTACAGATATTCATTTGCTGCAGTCTAATTCTATCCACTTAATACCATTTTTCATCAGAAATCATGGCCATACATTGAAACAAAGAGCTCAGTTCTGCAATGAAATGGTATTCCACTTCTGAATTTTGTTTTAAAACTTGGGATAGGTAAGTGAAACATATCCCATTCAACATATGGTTGAGAGCATTAGCGGTTATCTCAAAGCCCAGCTTTATAAGCTAACCCGTGAATGTATTGATTAGCTTTAAGTGGCATAATATCTCTTGCCACTGCACACTCCCTAATATTAAGGAGACGTTGGGGACATTGTACTTCAGATCTATAATGTTCCTGTTCCTTATTATTTCTACCTTAATGAAAAGGCATGTGAGAAAAGAAAGAAAACCACTTTTTAACTCTGGGAATAATGACAGCCAAATTTGGATTAAGCATGTTCTCTACTCATAGCCAAAATAAGACCATGTTAGCTAATGTTTTATTGTTAAGCTTGGAATATCCTCAATCACTTGAAGAATGGCAGTCACTTATTACATCAGAGAGAGTATTTTCTTGCCAGCATATTTGTAGTCCTGAAAAGCATGTTCTTAAGAGGCTTAAACCAACCTTTAAAAAAACTCTTAACTACAGAGACAAATCTCTCGCACTATCATGACATCTGATTTCTTTTCTTTTTTCTTTTCCTTCCTCCTGTCCTTCCTTCCACGCTCCCTCCTCCTTTTGTCTTTCTTTCTTTCTTTCTTTCTTTCTTTCTTTCTTTCTTTCTTTCTTTCTTTCTTTCTTTCTTTCTTTCTTTCTTTCTTTCTTTCTTTCTTTCTTTCTTTCTTTCTTTCTTTCTTTCTTTTTTCCTGCCTTCCCCTTCCTTTCTCTTCCCTAAAATTCAATCGAAACTTTTTCTCTCACCTTTTTAAATTTTGTAATGCTAATGTCCTTCTTGGAAGAGGAGACACCCTCTAATTGTATTAATAAACATACCTGTACACCCCTGCTTTAATCATCAGTTAAGCAAACCACATGTAGAGATAATTTTAAGCTGACTCCTTTGAAAGTGTTTGTATCTGTTCTTTAGCATGTTCCAGTTTGTAGTATATTATCAAAACAAAAAGGGAAATTAGATGGTAGAAGAAACAGACAGGGAACATTTGATGTGAGCTAGGAAATTAGTTCAACCTTATTTTGAATCTTAGCTCAATAAATTGAATTAGACAAACCAATTTCAATATCTGAATCAGCATCCCTGAATCAGAATTAAATCATTTCAATTTTGGTCATTACTAATTTGCTTTGTGATGAACTGATTCTTTAGAACATTTTAGAACCCTTGATTGTATCAATGCTAGATAGCAGTGCAATGGGCCAAAATCCCACAAATCCTTAATTCCCAATTATCATCTCCCATTGTATTTTCTTTTGAGACCTTCTTTGATTAGGGATTTGGGAAAAGACTAGCCAGATGGTATGAGCAAGATTCTGACCTTCTGTCCTTCTGTCCAAGGTCAAAATAAATTCTTATATAACTATTATTCTTAATGAGATGTTGGCCCACAGAGCATAGGATTACTTTATAAGTTTATATTCATGCCATTGTTTCCTTAACCTACTATTATAAAAATGACAAAGGAAAAAAGTTGTGATCTAAAAGTTGTACAACAAAGTTGTGTCATCTTTAAGCTGTACAAACATTTAATGATTCAACAAGTTTTCAAGATATTATACTTCAGGGAGATAAAAAGTACATTTACATTATTATTAACACAATATATAAAAGCAAAAAAAAAATCATGACCTATTTTAAAATGTCTATTATTTAAATACTGTAATGCAATATATATGTAATTAATTATCTTTTTTAATCCCAGCCACCTTTGGACTCTGAATGCCAAGAGTTACAAATCTGAGCATGGACTCAATTTAATTAGTTTAAATTAAATATAACTACAACAAACCTTTAAAAAACACAACTACATGATCACTCTTCTATATTTAATAATTATTCCATTTTGCCATATCCAACATTTCAGCTTGGTGGAAATTACAAACAGATTTTAGGAACTGTAATCACAGTGAAAGGTCACACATGACTTTCTCTCTTCAGGTTGCATACTTACAATATGGCTCTTAAACCATATAAACAAGTATAAATGTCTTTTTTATATAAATGAGTGTATTCTATATTTCGTAAGAATGATATAGTCATTCACTGATGCTTCTATTTTGTCTTCAAGTGTATAATGTGCAGGAGGGGTCCACAAACTTTTATTATGGACTGTATTTTATATAATCACTGAAATTAACTTTGGTTATCAACAGCTCCTCTTTATTCATTGGTAAAATGAGAATAATAACAACTGCTCTCATGAGATATTGGAATTGAAAACAATATAACATACTAAAAATGAGTTTCCTCTATGCAAATGGGTACAGTACTTCTATTCCTTCTGAAATAAATGATAAGTACTGAGATCCTGTGTTAACAATGGAAAATACAATGTGGATATGTTTATGGAGAGAAAACTGATTTGCATTCTTCAAAACTAGAATTTGCATTCACTGAAACAAACATATCTACGAGTAGTAATAGTATATTGTTGTGGAAACAAATGAAACATTTTGACAGTTTCAAAAATAAATTTGTTTTTCTGTTGTTTTTCCCTTCAGGTCAGTGTTGACTCTGGTTGACTGCCTGGACTAGTCCCTGCAGACTTCTTGGCAAGATTTCAGAAGTGTCTTCTTCCTAGGGCTGAGAGAGAATGACTGGCCTAAGGGCTACCTTTGTGCTTAAGATAGGATTAGAACTCACTGCCTCGTTTCTAACCTGGTTAGTTAACCAATGCATCAAAGTAGCTATGAAAAATTACAAGGAGAAATTACTCACCTAATTAGAAGACAGAAACTGAAGCTGAAAACTTTTAGGGGTTCTGTTACTCCGTTTCCGGCCATTTCTGCACCAATCTATGTTTTAAAATTTAAAAAGTACTGTATGGAGAATTCTATTTAAATATTTTACAATTTTTTTCTTCAAAATAAAATACACTGCCAATCTCTTTAAAAGTAAGAACTTTATCAGAAGGTCTGAGAAATGCAGATATCAGTGGAGACTAAAATTCCAGTTATTTGGGAAGTGGCAATGCAATTGATTTATATTGGTGTTCGCTATATCTAATATTTCAAGCATTTTTTTTTGTTAGAGAAGGGTTGATGCTGAGGAAATAGTTTTGCTGCAAGAATGTCTATAAATGTCAATAAAACAAATATTACAAAGATATCACAAATCTCAAATAAAAATATATTTTCCTTGTTAATTTTTAAGGTAATTTTGCCAACACTTTTAGAAACTCTAGTTAAAAAATTGGGGAAGACAAATAACACTCCAGATCATTTTTTAAAAATGTTATTAGAAATCTAATTTATAGTAGATTGGAGGCTCCGAGTTTTCTCAACATGAGATTTAAATGGAAACTGCTGTTTCCTCAGATGTGTTTCTAAAAAGTGCTTTTCTTGTTTCAGTTCAGCCATTCACCACACACCCCTCACTCTGAAGGATGGCATTTTGAAAAGGAGACAGCGCATTTTTGTGCCAAACGATTACATGTTGTGTCAGGCAGTGGGATGTGATCAGAGAGAAAAGAATGTCTCCATTGTCCAAACAGACAAATGCTACAGCTTCCCAAATTAATAGTGAACATTGATTTCCTCCCCTTTGTACTTACATGTCATGAAATCAGAATTAAAAATATAGTACACAATAGGTCTTCCCAGGAACATTAAATCAGAACTGGGATTTTTTTTTTTAATGAAGTAAAATTATCTTATAGAACACATTGCTTCCTTTCTAACTCTGGTTGATAGAGTTATATTGCAAACCTTTTGGCTTCCAGTGTCAAGATAGGACAAGTATGAATATATCTCTGTATCTCTGTGTATCCTCTTCAGGTAGCAATTGCTTCCTTTTTATTGTTCTTTCTCATTACTAGGTTTCCAGAAAATAATGCTGTTTCTTCTAGCTGCTGCCTTCCATGAGTTAGACTAGAACACCCATCCCTAATGAAAGTTATACTCCAATTCAGTTTGAGAGTACTAGGTTAGGAAAGAGTGCACAAAGGCCTGAACCAACATAACATGTGCTTAAAGAGAGTTTATTGGCACATGGCAAGAGCCAGCTGAGGAATAATCACAAGGGAGGTAACCATCACCCTGGAATGACTTTCCTTTTGGGCAGGGCCAACATTTTGACAGATTTCATTGTTGTTTGATTTCTGAAAGCTAGTGCTGATTCACACTAGGCTGTAGAAAGATTCTCCTGATGAAGTCCTTCAGAATTCTATAAAAATTGGAATATTTCTTTCGAAAAGACTGGAATTTTACCCTTTTAGGAATGCTGGTGTGGAGCAATAGCCTGGTACTCATATGGTGTCTCACAGGATCTTCCTAAGACATTTCAAGGCAAAAGGCACATATAAACAATAGATGCATTCTACATTATTTCCATTTTAACTGATGATTTCAAATGACAACAAGGAAAGAGAGAGAGCATCTGCATAAATAAAGATTATTCATGGTGTAACAAGAAGGATCATTTGCAGTTGTCTCTGATTTGCATTTGGCTAACATTAATGCCATTTACAGTCAGGCTTTCCAGATAATATCTTTTTGTTTATTTTTTTAACTGCTTAGGTCTCTTTGCTATGATTTGGTTATCTATTCAGCAATCCGAAAAGTAGTTAATCTTAGAAGAAAAGATTACTAGCAATAAATTAACATTACTCATGTATTCCTTATCACAATCACAGTCATAAATCAGAAGTTACTTTGACAGATGCACGCAGTGGCTAAGCTGATGTAGAATTGGGGAAGGGTGACAAAAGAGGAGATAAAGGCTAGTTATACAGATTGAGATGCAGATTGTACATAGACACATTGTAAGTACACTTTATCAATTAATTATTAGCATATTAAAAAACCTATTGTGTTTGTGAAAACTTTCAGTGATAGTTTTAAGCCTTTTGATGTCCAGGAGTTCAGTAGCCCTTCACTCAAGCAGGGTGCTAGAGTTTCTTTGTTCTAAAGTAGCTGCTTTGAAATCTTTAACTGAATATTCTGGAAGGTTAAAATGATCTGCAATTACTCTGTCCTTGGTTTGAGATGTCAAAGCTATAACCATTCATTTTTTTTTTAAAGTCTTGTCTTGGATAGAATCTAGAGGGGCATTGCTGGCAGATGATGGAATAAATATCTAGCTGGGCAATTCTGGGAATGGAAGTCCGTAGGTCTTAAAGTTGCCAAGATTGAACACCCCTGAACTAAATGAAGGCCATGTCAAGGTGATCCTAATCTTATGTATAAAACTGATGGAACTTGTGATGGTACCATTGGTATAAATGTGGAAGCATCCAGACATGAGAACAAACACCTCACACCCACTTTTATGTAGCACAAACATTATTAAGATGGTATTAGTTTTGGAATCATGGATATAAATGTAGGAACTCCTTTAGCCATGACAAGCAAAAATGAACAACTTTGTGAACCACAGCCACACAGAATGTCAGCCACAATGCTTCCCAAATGTACATAAATATTCATTCACTTTTACATTTCTGAACTGCCCACCTCCCTCAAAGGGGAACTCTGGGCAGTGTGCAATAAAACATCAAAATATAAAACAGCATGTAAAAATTAAAATTTTAGAATTAAAAATGTAAAAAGTTATAAAAATTTCTAAGGAGACAAGAATAATTAAACCCTGTTTAAACCAAAACTGCTTATCAGAAAGTCCTTTTTGCCCAATGAAGGTAAAATATTTTAAGTCAATTTAAATATTGATGTAATGACTGTGTAATAGGTTTGTTTGCAGTTACTCAAAAAAACCCCACTCTTAAGCCAAGTTTGAGAAGTACTGGTTTAGCTGTTTATTAGCTGGCCTGATTTCTATCCATTTCATGAAAATGTGATGTTTCTCCATTTAACAAAATTGTCCTAAACTGTAATAAATATTCTAGTCTTCCACATACATTTGATAAACACCAGTTTGTATACAGAAGAAATAGAACTATAGAGGATATACAGCCATCACTCTTTACGCTGCTCTGACTCATCTAGAACAGCGGTGGGGGGGACTACGTGAGGGTGTTTTTTGTAGATTTTAGTTCTGCATTTAGCACAATTCTTCCATGTAGACTAGTGTCTAAACTCCTTGGACTTTCTTATTCAATTTGCCCTTGGATTATGGATTTCCTGTCTGGCTGCTCACAGAGGGTCAGATTAGGTAATCATATCTCTTCAGCCCTTATTCTTAACACTTGGTACACCACAGGGTTGCGTGTTAAGTCCCTTACTCTATACTCTTTATGTGCATGACTGCATTCCCACTCACGCTAGTAATACTATTAGTAAATTTGTAGATGATACAACAGTGGCGGGACTGATCTCTGGGATGAGTCTGCCTACCGAGATGTGGTGGACCGGTTGTTTTCGTGCTGTGGTGACAATAACTTGATCCTCAACACCAATAAGACCAAGGAGCTTATAATGGACTATAGAAGGAACAGATCAGACATCCAGCCCTTGCTTATCAATGGAGACCGAGTGGAGCAAATGGCCAGTTTTAAGTTTCTGTTATCATAAAAGAAGACCTGACCTGGGGTGCTCCCATTGCAGCACTAGTCAAAAGGGCCTAGCAGAGATTATATTACCTGAGACTTCTTAGAAAACAACAACTGAATGAAAAACTGCTGGTGACCTTCTACCACTGCACCATAGAGAGTATTTTAACTTACTCCACCTGTGTCTGGTTTGCCAATTGCACAGTGGCAGATAGGACAGCACTCCAGAGGGTTAATGTCATTGCCCAAAAGATCATTGGTTGCCCTCTCCCCTCTTTGGAAGAGCTTTATAGCTCCCGCTGCCTTAACAAAGTTCAAAACATTCTCAAAGTTCCATCTCATCCTGGGCACCCTTTTTTTAAACTATTACCATCTGGCAGACGGTACCAGATAATAAAAACAAGGACAAATAGGCTGAAAAACAGCTTCTATCCCAGGGCAGTAACTCTATTGAATTCTACTGTATAGTACACTGAAGATGGTATTTAATTTCATTGTATGATGTGCAGTGACAATAAACTAAACTAAATAAAAAAAATAGCACTTTCTGTCCACAATGAAAAAAAAAGTTGTTTTACAATAGTCTCACAAATAGCAGCAAATAGAAGTAGCCCCATTCTTATATATTATAAAAGGTAAAATTGATTATGTAAAGGATTCAGATTAACCACTGAAAATCCTTTCTGAAGTCATTTCCTTATTAACATGTTCATCCACCTTTTCATGGTCAGGAATCTATCCATTTGTTGCATACAGTATTTCAAGATTTGCTTTAACTGAGAAAAAACATGGTTTCCAATTTCATAAATCAACAGAAATATATTTAGTTAAGAGACTGGTGACTAAATGGGCCGTACCATGCAATAAGCATATCACAGGTACTTTTGTGCAAAATTTCTAACTTATACAAAGAACGGGATGACACGAAGAAGGATATATCAATCAACTTGTTAAAGGCTTGTAAAAATATAAAAATAAGCCTTGAGGGAAATATTATCCCTTTGCCATAAAAACTCAGTGATAATATAATAGAAACTGAAACCTCTGGGAAGAGGAAAGATTGTTTGAAGAATAACTGGGGAAATTAATATATCATAATTTTGCATTTTCTCCTAGTAAATTTTGGGATTACATTATAATCTAATGCTAATATAATACAGAAATTGATAGCTGTAACTTACCTAACACACACACACACACACACACACATAACATCAAGATTTGATGCTTTAATAATTTTAAATTTAATACACTTCCAAAAAGTTCAAATATGAGTTAACAATGATATCATCAAACCAAAGTTTAGAAAGGTAGCATTAATGAAAGTTCATTGCTTCTTGTTATGTTACTAGAAGGAGCATTAAGGCCCAGGCATATTTGTACAAAAATTAGTCTTGCTACCCTTCCTTTCCCTTCCCTTCCTTTCCCATTATACTTTTACTGGTGGTCCTCGATTAATGAACACAATGGAACCCATTGCTAAGCAAGAGAGAAAAGTGAATTTCCCCCCATTTTATTACCGTTGTTGCCACAGTTATTAAGTAAATCATTGCAGTTGTTCAGTTAGTAACATGATTGTTAGGTGAATCTGACTTCCCCATTGACTTTGTATGAAAAGCACAAAAGGTTATCACTTCAACTGTCATAAAAATATGCCATCAGTCAAGCATCCGAATTTTGAACATGGGGCCACAATGCAATGGTCATAAGTGTGAAAAATAGTCCTAAGTCATTGTTTTCAGCACTATTTGAATTTTGAATGGTTATTAAAGAAATTTTCTACAAAACACAGACTCATACTGTACCTTTATTTATGATTGGAAATCAGATAGCCAAAGAAATATAGATTTTTAAAAAATAAGATATGAAAAAGCACACTGTCTTTAAGAAAACAAGTGAAGGAATAATATCCAAATTTATTGATTTATTCAATTTTTACTGGTGCTCATTGCAAACAAATGACACTGGATGGCAAACAACCATAAAATAAATTAAACCAATAAAAACAGAATATAAAAATAAAATATGAACAAATATTGATACAGCCAAAGCTAGGGAAAATATTTACTTCCTTGACACAATGAAAGACAAGAGGAGTGGTCTTATACATCAAAGATACCATTCCAGCTAAATTGACACATACTGATGATGAGGGAAGACTTTTAATGGTGGAAATAATGGACAATAATATGAAAACACTCCTGATAGCAATCTATGCTCCGAATGACAATCAAGAAGAATTTTATAGAAAACTACATATGAAAATAATTGAATTGGACTATGTTAATATTGTTATGGTGGGAGATTTCATTGGAATAGTAGATAATAAATTGGACTATACAACACAGAAAAGAACAAAGCAAAGTAGAAAGATTCTCCCTAGATCCTTTTTTAAAACGATAGATGAAATAAACCTAAAAGATGCATGGAGAGAAAGAAATGCTAAGACTAAACAATATACCTTCTATTTAAATAGACACTCATCATAGTCTAGAATAGATATGATATGGATGTCAACAGAATTGATCGTTAACCTTCAAGAAATTGATATAGAAACAAGTATCTGGGCTGATCATAATCCAATGACAATTAAATGGAAAGGACAAAGAAGAAGATCCAGATGGACATTAAATAACACTATATTAAAAGAAAAAGATTTTACACAGAATAGAGAAAGAACTGGCTCTTTTTTTCAGAGAAAATAAAAAAGAAGACACTTCAATACAGAATGTATGAGATACAATGAAGGCATATTCCAGAGGCTTGATAATAGACTATACAAGGAAAATAAATGTTATGAAAAGACAAGCATTTAAGACATTAGAGGATGAGTATAAAAGACTTGAAAAAGACTTACAGAAACTGCCACAGAAAAAGGATATTAAATTAAAAATGGATACAATTAAACATAAAATGGAATTAACGGAAAAAGAAGAACTAGCACAGAAAATCAGAGCTGCGAAACAGAACTACTTTGAAGATGCAAATAAACCAGGTAGATGGCTAGCATATAAACTGAGAAAGGAGAGAGAATCAAGGAAAATATTGCAATTAATAGATGATCATGGCCAAGTTTGTTATGGAAGTAAAGAGAAGAAAAAAATTATACAAGATTATTATGGGAAACTATACAAACAAGAGAATATCGATGATGAAAGAGTTAAACAGTATTTACAGAATGCTAATTTACCTTAGGTACCTAAAGAGACTGAAATAATGTTAGAAAGTAACATAACAATGATGGAGTTAACTGAAGCACTTAAGAAGCAAAATAATGGAAAGGCACCAGGTCCAGATGGACTTCTAGCAGAATTTTATAAGACATTACAAGAATCGTTGAACATTCCATTGTTAGAAGTCATGAATGAAGTTATGTCAAAGAAGAGGATACGTCAATCATGGTCAGAAGCTTATATTACACTTGTCCCAAAGGAAGACGCCGATCCACAACAAATTAAGAACTATAGACCTATTTCCCTACTAAACTCAGACTATAAAATTTTTGCTTCAATATTAGCAGAAAGACTTAAAAAATATCTAAATAACTTTATCCATCTGGACCAAAATGGATTCCTGCCAAAGAGACAAATTAGAGACAATATGAGAATAATTTTGGATACTTTGGAATATTATGAGGCACATCCTGAAAAACAAATGGCTTTGATATTTTTAGATGCACAGAAGGCCTTTGATAATGTGAATTGGCGATTTATGTTATTACAGTTGGAGCAAATGGGCTTCGGTAAAAAAATTATCCATGCAATAGAAACTATATACCATAAACAAACAGCAAAGGTAATGTTAGAGGGAGAATTGATGGATTCCATTGATATAAGAAAAGGAACAAGGCAAGGTTGTCCACTGTCACCTCTGTTGTTTGTTTTAACTTTGGAAGTGCTAAATAGAAATATTAGAGAAGACAAGGATATAAAAGGGATGAAAATTAAAAAGGAAGAGTTTAAATTGCAAGCATTCACAGATGATCTGGTTTTTATTTTAGAAGATCCATTAGAAACAGCATTATTTATTTAATTAAGTTTATATACTGCCCCCTCTCCCAAATTGGGACTTAAAACTGATAGAAAAGATAGAGGTATATGGAAAGGTAGCAGGTCTGAAAATAAATAAAGATAAAACAAAGATTTTGACAAAGAATATGTTACTAAGACAAAAGGATGAATTGGCGAATGTTTTGAAAATTCAAGTCACAGATAAGATCAAGTATTTGGGGATACATTTGACAGCAAGATGTAGCACACTTAAAGAGAATAATTATATTAAACTCAAGCAACAGATAGTGACAGATTTGGTGAAATGGGAAAATCTACGGTTATCATTAATAGGGAGAATATCAACAATCAAGATAAATATATTACCTAGAATTCTATATCTGCTTCAAACAATTCCAATAAGGCTAGGAAAAGATTATTTTGAAGATTTAAATAAAATTGTGTTGAAATATATATGGCAGGGAAAGAAAGCGAGAATAAAACTAAAATGTCTGCAAGATGCTACAATAAGAGGAGGATTTGGCCTGCCTAATTGGGAATTATACTACCAAGCTACAAATCTGATGGAATGGATAACATTAAGAAATACTAGATAAATACTAGACATTAGAAGGACATGATTTGTTGTTGGGATAGCATGTTTTCTTATGGTACAAGGGAACTAAAACACAGGGGTACTTTAGAAGACATTATATACGGGTGGCTTTGTGGTTAATTTGGGAGAAGACTAAAAGGCAATGCTATTTGAAAATTCCAGTTTGGCTATCGACTATTGAAGCATTTTCTTATCCTATAATATATAAAAAGGAACTAACAGTTAGATATGGTGAAATATTGAATGAAAAGGGTGAACTTAAATCTATGCAAAAACTAGAGGAACAAGGCATAAAGATGAACTGGTTTTCATAGGCGCAAATACGTTCTAGATATGATAAAGATTCCAAAACAGGTTTTTATGATAAATTGACTGATTTAGATAAGATTTTGACAGGTACTGATGAAAAGGTGATTAAAAAATTGTATCAATATTTACTAGAAATTAAGCTAGAAGAAGAACAAGTTAAAGAAACAATGATTGCTTGGGGGAAATTTTTTGGATATGGGATTGATTTAGAGAAATGGCAAAAATTGTGGTCTCAAAATTACAAAATGACAATGTCAACAGCATATAAAGACAATTTGTATAGGATGTTTTACAGGTGGCATCTACCCCCAACAAGAATAGCAAGAATGTTCAAGAACAAATCAGAAAAGTGTTGGAAATGTCATCAGATACCTGGTTCATATTACCATATGTGGTGGATGTGTGCAGATGCTAAAAGATATTGGACCAAAATCCACACATGGCTGGAAAAAATGACAAAAAAACATATAGACTTGAAACCAGAGATTTTTTTTATTGGGAATCTTACCTGAAATATATAGTAAGGAATTGAAATATCTAATTGTAAATGTATTAACAGCGGCTAGGATTGTATTTGCAAAAAACTGGAAAAATGAGAAAATACCAACACAGGAGGAAGTTATTAAGAAAATCATGGACTGTGCTGAAATGAATAGATTGACATTTGAAATCAGAGAACAAGAATATAAACAATTTTATAAGATTTGGGATTTATTTTATCAATGGTTAGACAATAAAATATGGTAATGAAATATAGAATATAAAAAATATATAAAAATGTATTATCATAATATAACTATGGGATAGATTTGGGGTGATAATATGAATTGTCATAAAATAAATTAATTAAAATATGGATTATTTTGCATAACATGAACAAATAACAGTATAGTCAAATGATTGATTAACAATTATATTAATGTACTTAGGAATATTTGATAGACAATATGAGAACATATACAAATAATTGTAAGTGATGATTATGAAGTGGATGCACAAAATAATTTGTAAACCAACCGATACACTGTATGTACATAAGTCGAAGATGGCTTGATGTTTTTATGTTGTGTTTGTGTATATTTGTTTAAAAAATAATAAAATTTGGGGAAAAAAACAGAATATAAAAATAAATACATATACATACATACATACATACATACATACATACATACATACATACATACATACAAATGTCTATGGGACCTTTATATGTGCCCAGTTACGTGCCACCAATTTACGATAAAGTAGAAATTCAGTCAAAAAGACTTCAGACTTTCAAGATTCTGTCAATGTAGCTTTACAAGGTAAACAAATCAAGCAGCAAAACTGATTATGGTTGGCATCTGCAGCCCCAGTGCTATCTTTGAAACTCTGAGGGGAACCTCACCAGTAAGGAGATCTGATCTTCCAATGATATAGAAACACAAATACCAGGATTTGTTATAAAGTCAGAAGATACAACAGAGCAAATTCAACTATTACATATAATTGTTGCAATTTATAGAAGGAAGAAATGAAGGGCCATTTTCTTGAGACAATGGAAATTCTTTTCATTCATTCTTGTGTAACTGTATAGCTGGATCAATGGTGGAGAGTGGGAGGTCACAGCTCCTACGTCTAGGTCACCTGCATGGAAATAAAAGGTGAGAAAAATGGAAAGAAACAGATATATTGAAATTTAATCTGTTTGCTACATAGGTGGAAAACATTGCAAGGTTTCCATCTATGAGAGTTGTCCTTAACTTATGACAACAACTGAGCTCAAAATGTTCATGATCAGTCATTGCAGTTTTAAATCAAATCACCACATGACCAAGTTCAATTTTAGAATCATGTTTACAATAGTTGTTCAATTAATCACATGGCAGTAATTCCAAATGCAGATTATCAAGTGGCTGTATTTTGCATTTTTAAATTTTTTTGCTCTAAATAAACGAAAAACAGGATAATGTAAACATTGGAAGCTGATCCTAAATTTGAGCTTATTGCCAAGTATCCAAAATGTGACCACATGAGTATAGGGTTGGTGTGACTGCCCTAATTAAGAGGACAGGTCATAAGTAACTCTTTTTAAGTCTGTCATGTCTTTGAACAGTTGAACAGCAATTGGTCGCAAATTGAGGGTTACCATTGGAAATACAAAGCATGGGATGTCACTTTGTCACTTCATGTGCCAATACTCTTCCCCCCTCCCCTTAATGTTCTAAATAAAGTTACCTTCATTAATGTAAGCATACATTTTTGCAGCATGCCAGATTTCTCGGAGAACTTCTGGAAAAGCCTGCTGGACTTCATCAAGCTGGAAGATACATAACGAAGTGCCTCGTGCCAAGGTGTCTCATACAATAATTTTCCTTCCTTTGTCCATCGACACAAATATTAGTAGCAAGACATCCTTCCCAGGATGTCTCATTCCACCATCAAGTGGAATGAGAGGAAAAAGAAACCCCCCCCCCCCACACACTTTGGTTCTAAGAGAGAGATTATTTGATGGTGGGGTCCCGAGAGCAACAGGGGACTGAAGGGCTACAATTCCTGGCACTTTAGTTTTACCACATCCATCGATCCTGGGATGATGGTTCCCACAGTAGAGGAGCTGGTTCAGCGCTGATAAGAACAATCATCCATGTGGGTCAAAGTGCTATGGAATTGAAAGAGAAAAGACACTTTTGCTCATTTCTGAGAACCAAGACTTTCACTGCCAAAACGCACTTGTGTAACTTATAATACATCCTTCTCTCAGCCTCTGGGGCTATCCAGTCTCTCCAATAATGCTCCAGCATTCCTAACATTTTTTTGCAAAGAGATCCTTGCCTGAAGAACAACAACTTTTGTGACAAGCCAAGTTTCTCATGGTGCTTGATGCCTGTCTTAAGGAACAATACTCCAGTTATTATTCACATAGGGACATTTAAGAGGAGCTTTTTTTTTTTCTGTGAATGTTTACACTGACCAAGTGTTCCTTCAAGCTCCACATGGAATTTCTGGACCCTTACTTTCAAAATAAAAATGAAGTGCTCTGAGGCGGGAAACTGCTAGAGAAGTCCTCTGAGCGTGAGGCCAGAGGCCTCCTCCACTAACTTCTCCACCTGAAAAGAAACATAAGAGATGGTGCTTATTACTTAGGGGAAACATTTTCTCACCCGTGCCAACACTGGAAAGGAAATCCCAGAAATGTTGGTGAAGATAGTACTTCAGGCACATCTTCATCTTGTATCTCCATGATAGCCATCCAATAGAAGATAGATATGTCTAACAGCATGGATTCCACTGGTGGGTCCATGGTTGGTGTGACCTTGCTGTGGGGTCAAAAGAAGGAAGAGACCTCAGTGCCTATATTAGGGAGTAACCCTCAGTTTCATTTTCCCCATAAGAATAGGAGAAGGATCAACTGCTAGGAGAGATGGGGAAATCAAGCCACCCTCCCCTTTCTTCCCTCCACTTCACAGGGAAAATATTTCCTTTGTTTTAGTGACCCAAGTTTATTTTATTTTATTTTTTATTTTATTTTTATTTGCATTTATATGCCACCCTTCTCCAGAGACTCAGGGCGGCTTACAGTCTATGGAGCACCATGCTAAGTGCTCGGCAATAGCCTTCATTCCATTGTATATGCCTGCTTATTACTAGGGCTTTTGGCCCCCCCAAGCGGCATTTTTACAAAATCAGATTATTGCTCCCAACAATCTTGGGTCCTCAATTTACCTACCCCGAGAGGATGGAAGGCTGAGTCAACCTTGAGCCTGGTGGGATTCGAGCCTGCACTAATTGCAGGCAGCTTGCACTAAGTTGAAAGGATCCAAAATAAAACTGGGTGGTATTCAAGGTGAACTGTATTACCATGTGGACTGTGTTCAGGAGTGGGATTCTACAGGTTCGTACCTATTTGCTAGAACCGGTTGTTAACATTCTAAGCAATTTGGAGAACCGGTTGTTAGAAGAAATTACTGGCCTAATCCTGTAAGTAAGGTAGGAAGGAAACATTCTGGTGTTGCTTACAGAAACTGCCTCCCCGTTAACCCTTATTACATTCTTGGCAGGACTAGACTTCCTGTCTCTGGAACGTCTCTGGAGGTATTTTTTCCTCCTTTGCTGGTACTTTGCTTGTGTGCAGTGACCATTCAAAATTACAATGGCACTGAAAAAAATGACTTATGACCATTTTTCACACTTACGACTGATGCAGCATCCCCACAGTCATGAGAGGCCAGGCGAGGAGATGCATACCTCGATGTGAGTGTGGCCACGCCCAGCCAGTCACATGACCACCAAGCCACGCCCACCAACTAATTCACACCCACAGAACTGGTTATTAAAAAAATTGAATCTCACCCATGACTGTGTTGTATTGAGGTGCCAGGGCATGAGTGATTCTCTGAATGTCCTTCCCCTTACTTACTGAGTATCGCAAACAGACTCCTTACCCACTGCAAAAGAAACAAAAAGCTGACCTAATATCGTATACTGCCAGCAAAGAAGCTAATCCAGCTGTGAAACTGGTTAAATGGTGGTCCTGCTACAAAGTCTGCCAGGAAATGAGTGGAGATAATTAGAGATTTCAAAGTCAGCCAAGTTGCTCCAGAACTACTACTTTGTCCCAGCCCATTTTGACCTATGCTGCTGCAACAGCTCACCTTTCAGTCCAGAGGAAAATTGCCCCCCCTATTAAGGACCCTTTTGAGCTTTTGCTAAACCTCCTGAGAATCCATAGCGGCTTTCCTCCTCTCCCTTTCCCTGTGATAATTCCCTGATCCTTCTTGACTGCCACCCATTAACTTTCTCCCATTCACATCACAAGAAGACCGCATTGATTTTTCTTTCTGGGCAGCGGGACCTTCATTTGACCACTTTTCTTAAGGCGAAAGAGTGCAGTGATAGCACCGAGGACCTGGACTATGCGACGCTCCTGTGCGATTGAAAAGAGTCAGGCTGTCAGTCTGGGCGGCTGTGGAGCCCTTTCTCCCAGAGTCCCCACTGCTCTTCCTTTTACAAGGAAAGCTTGAAACCCGGCTGAGACTCTCTCCACCCTAAGGAATCTTTGGCCCTACACTGAGATTGGGGGGAAAAGATTGAAACCCAGAGGCAAATCCCAGAGGAAAAAAAAGACCTCTATTTCCAAGGGACCTACTAGTTGGTGTGTCTCTCTACTCCTCCTCTAGTCCTCTTGCCACAGGGTTTCGCTTATCTTCAGGTCTCTTCTGATAGAGGCTGGCTCTGCTTGCACTGCTTGGCAAAGGTCCTGTCTCTTGACTAGATATGTTGCTCCCTCTGGACAACTTTGAAGATCAGATCACAGATGTCTTCTCCAGCCTGTCTCCTTCCTCCCCAAACAAGAAAAAACACTGAGAAACTCTTTAGAGCAGCCCTTCTGAAGACCGACTTAGGTCTTCAAAAACATCTTTGCTCTGGTCAATTGCAACCGGCAGTTGGTGACCTTTGACTCTGGATGGAAGAAGTCAAGCAGCCGACAGAATTCCCTCAGAGGTGAAGGCCTCAGTTGGGATCTTCCAAAGGAGATCTGCTCCCCCTTTTCTGCATACACTTTCGGCAGCCAAATATCTCTGGGAACCGACTAATAAATCTCTCAAGCTGCCTCTTTCTCATCTTTTGCTACAGAAGTCAAAGCTCTTCGTATTCAGTCTGCCTTTTTATATAGAAGCTCCATTAAGCTCTCTGACTAAGCAAGACTCACCAATGCAGCTTTTGGTCAACTTCCAGTCAAAATTAGTTGTGTTGCAAGCTGTGTATGTGTGCGTGTGTGTGTGTCAATTGTGTTCTTTCTGCTTTGGTGCACATACCTTTTTCTGCAGGCCAAACTCTTTTTAAGACAGTGCTGAGTTTAAGGACATAGAAAATGCAGAGAAATTCTCCCCTGAGCTTTTTAATCTCAGACATCATTTCTCATACATTTCTTAAACATCAATCCAAGCCATAAAAAATGTATTCATAGAAAAGATTCTATCTAAATAAAATATTGCATAACTTAATGATGCTGGGCCCCAAATCACATGACTCGCTTGTAGGGAAGTTTCAACATTTGGCTCTTAAGAAAGCCAAAAAAACAAAAAAACAAGGACTTTTCTTTTTTATCCAAGAGGCTGATAGACTGCCCCTTAGTATGGAAGCTCTATTAAATCATCTGCTTGAGCAAGACTCATTGTGATAGCTCTCTGCCAGTAGTTTTGTCCTTTGGGGCAAATCACAGCTCTCCTCTCAATTATTTCTGTTTAGCAATAGCACTTAGACTTATATACCGCTTTAGAGTGCTTTACAGCCCTCTCTAAGCAGTTTACAGAATCAGTATATTGCCTCCAACAATTTTCATTTTACCCTCCTCGGAAGGATGGAAGGCTGAGTCAACCTTGAGCCTGGTGGGATTTGAACTGCCCAATTGTAGGTAGTTGGTTGCAGAAGTAGTTTGCAGTACTGCAGTCTAACCACTGCACCACAGAGGCTTCTTTAAATGAAGACACCCAACTTTTTCTTCAACACACCAAAGTTCAAGTGAGAGAGAGTGTGAGAGAGAGAGAGAGAGAGAGAAAGAAAGAAAGAAAGAAAGAAAGAAAGAAAGAAAGAAAGAAAGAAAGAAAGAAAGAAAGAAAGAAAGAAAGAAAAAAAGAAAGAAAGAAAGAAAGAAAGAAAGAAAATATCCTTCCCTAACCAGGGGTGGGATTCAAATTTCTTAACAACCGGAGGTCATGTGACTGACTGGGCATGGCTTGTATGTAAATATTATAAATATTAATGTAAATATTGATTTTTTTATATATAAAAAGGAGCAACTTTTACCCAAAATCAGACAAAGCAGGCAGGCAGATTGAGTTGCTCACAGAATCACAGATTCACTTAGAGATCTATGATTCTGCAAACTGCTACCTGAGTCTGTCACATAAAATTTGCTTGCAGGCAAACTCACAAATTAACTCACAACACACCATGTATATATATTTTTTTTATTTTAAAAAGAGTAACTTTTACCCAAAATCAGGCAAAGTAGGCAGGCAGGTTGAATTGCTCACAGAATGACTTAGAGATCTATGATTCTGTAATCTGAGTCTGCTCTGAAAAATAGAAGCTTCAGTTCTAAAGAAGGTTCAGGTCTGCTTTTAGATTAGCTAGAAAGCAAGAAATCAAATGATTTCCTGCTTTCTAGCTAATCTAAATCTTCCGACACAGCAGAACAGCTGATGGTCAAGGGGAAAAAAAAGGAAAAATAGCAACAAATGCGGGCAAGTTGGATGGCCCGCATGACAGGTAAGGAGTGAATGGGTGGGACCAGCCAGTGGTGATATTTGCCAGTTCTCCAAACTGGCCAGAATCACAACAACCGGTTCAATAGAACCGGACTGAGCAGGTAGAATCCCATCCCTAACCATATCCTTCCCCAAGATATGGAGCCATATCTTAAAATCAGCAATCAGCAATTCCTCTTCAGCCCAATTGATTGCAATACCAGGTGCATTCTCCAAAAATGCTGAACCCTAAATCCAGATTGGGGGAAAAATTTCTTACTTTTATAGAATATATTCTTGCTAAATTAAAAAAAACAAACAAACCCTGCATGGTGTTGTTATTCTTCAAAATGAGGAATTATTTCATGTGATCGGCAGGGATTCAGGAAAATATGGAGCCAATTTTCACATCAAATGAGTTTATTTATGTGCAAGTCTTATTTCAATTTGTACCCCGTCTTAAATTTGTTCATTTTTTTCCCTAAAAATATGACCCAGAGTTTGAAAACCTCTGCTTTAAAGAGTTTTTCCATTTTTAATAAAGTATCCACAGATTTGGAGTAGTCCTATTTCTGTTGGTCTCTTATAGTTCTGCTAGCTTATCCTTGGATGTGACATACGTTTGATTTGGGAAGATCAAGCTTTGAAGTTAATTTTGGTTTTGCGCAGAACTGTTGAGGTAGTGTGAGGCTGGATCTCACTGAAGTTCTTTAAATATGATACTTTTCTGAAAAGCTACGAAATGTTTTTCTATGATCGGGGCTGGGAACCCCAGATTGACACGGAGCTGATAAAATGAATACTTCATTAGACAATTAGTGAACAGTCAGCCCACTAATGGGAGAAGATGGCAAGGAAGTAATGAGCTTCAGAGAGAAGGCAGAACTGCTTAACTCATATTTTTCAACTGACTTCACACAAAAAGAAAATACAACCCAACTTACATAAGCGATCCATGGCATTGGGCCAGGCTACCTGCAGGACTGCGTTCTGCCGGTGATCTCCAACAGACCTGTGCGTTCCCACAGGGAGGGCCTTCTCCGGGTGCCGTCGGCTTCTATGTGTCGTCTGGTGGCCCCCAGGAGTAGGGCCTTCTCTGTGGGGGCCCCCGCCCTCTGGAATAGTCTGCCCCCAGAGATACGCACCAACACGGACCTGAGAGCCTTCAGACGGGCGTTAAAAACTTGGCTCTTTGAGCAGGCTGGCCTAGGCTGACACAAGATTTTAACTTTGTCTCTCGTTTTAAATTGGGTTTGAATAGTTGGGGTTTTTAATTATTTATGGGGGAGGGGTAAACTTTTTAAATTAAAACAGCCTAAATTATTTAATTCATTTTAATTTTTGTATAGTGTATTGGGGTTATGATCGGCTGTGCACCGCCCTGAGTCCTTCGGGAGAAGGGCGGTATATAAGTACTTAAATAAATAAATAAATAAAAATAAACAGAACTGTAAACAACAGGTTAGAAATGCAATTAAATTAAACAAAAACAAGTTAAGAGAACACTTGTGTGCTCTAGACAGATTCAAATCACTGGGTCCTGACAGACTACACCTCAGAATTCTAAAGAACTGGCAGACACGATTTAAAAACCATTAAAATATATCTTTCAAAGTTCTTGGAGCACCAGGGATCTACCTGAGGACTGGAAAAGAGCTGATGTGGTTCCCATCTTCAAAACAGGAAAAAAGAAGACCAGATCCAGTAAATTACAGACCAATCTCCTTGCCATCAATACCTGGCAAGATCTTGGAAAATATAATCAAGTAACAAATCTGCAAACACCTAGAAGCAAACAAAGTTATAGCCAGAACCCAACATGAGCTCATCAAAAATAAATCATGCTAAACAAATTTTATTTCACTCTTTGATAAAATAACTAAATTAGTGGATCAGCAAAATGCTGTGGACAGTGTATACTTAGATTTCAGTAAAGCATTTGATAAAGTAGACTACAACCTATTTCTTGATACCGTAGAAAAATGTGGGATAGACAGCAGCACCACCAGATGGGTCTGTAACTGGCTGACAAACTGTATTCAATGTCTGGTCCTAAACAGATCTACATCTACATGGACTGAAGTAAGCAGTGGGGTACCCAAGGGTTCTGTTTTAGGCCTAGTACTCTTCAATATCTTCATAAATAATCTAGACAAAGGAATAGAAGGGGAACACATCACATTTGCAGATGACACTAATCTGGCCAACACTCCAGAAGACAAGCTTAGGATCCAAAAAGGATCTTGACAGACTTGAACACAGGGCTGTATTTAACAAAATGCTATTCAATGTAGATAAAAGTAAGGTTTTACACTTAAGCAAGAAAAGCCAACTGTATAGGTACAAACTAGGTGAAACTTGGCTTAATGTCAGTAATTGTGAAAGGGATCTTGGAGTTCTAGTGGGCAATCACTTAGATGCCAACGGTGTAATAACAACAGCCAAAAAAGCCAATGCAATTCTAGGCTGCATTAATAAAGAAATAGAATAAAGTTTCAGTACCGCTTTACAAAGTCTTAGTAATACTTGGAATATTTGTAATAATGCAGCCAGTTTTAGTCACCACAATGTAAAAAAGTTGTTGAGACTCTGGAAAGAGTGCAGAGAAGAGCAGCAAGGATGATTAGGGGGGGTAGAGACTAAAGCATACAAATAATGTTTGCAGGGATTAGATATGCCTAATCTAGTGAACAGAAGGACTAGGGGAGGCATGTTGCAGCGTTCCAATATTTCCTATAAAGATGAGGAGCAAGACAAAAAATAATGGATGGAAACTAACCAAGGAGAGAAGCAACCTAGAACTAAAGGAGGCATTTCCTAACAGTGAGAGCAATCATCCAGTGGAATGATTTGGCTTTAGAAGTGGTGAGTGTTCCATTACTGGAAGATTTCAAAGAGAGAGTGGACAGCCAATTGTCTGAAATGGTGTAGGGTCTCCTACAAGGATTTGGACTAAAAAACCTTCAAGGTCCCTTCCAATTTTGTTATTTTATGTTCTAATACTTTGTATGTCACTGATGTACTGTGTGATTGCTGCCACCAGGGGTGGGAGTTGGGGGTTAAGGTTTCTTATATTGTGAAATTTTAAGGTTGTAAGCTGCGTAGAGTCAACATGTATGAGTTGGAAATTAGTTGTATAAATAAATATGTACAATAAATAAATGCTATCATTTATTTATTGATAGCTTGAGTAGCTCATCGTCCAATATTGGACAAAGGTACTGTCCAGTTGTATCCAATTCTAGGGAGTGGTGCTCATTTCTTAGCCAAGGGAGCCAGTGTTAGAGTCCTATGTTGTGAATTTGCACATAATCATTGGGAGAACCATTGAAATTTTGGATTATCATCATCATCATCATCATCATCATTATTATTATTTTTGGTGATGTTTATCTTGAGCATGCAGCAGAATTTACATGAACAAATCTAATTTCTGGACTTTTTTAATATCCTTTTTAATTTTACTTTACAAAATCTTTGTTGGTACCATTCATTTTCTTACCCTGCACAAAAACCAACCACAATATTTTCTCTTCATCTTTCATTTCACAGACTATCTTTGTTTGAGAGCCTTTCAGTCAGCTAGCAAAACTCAATGCTTTCCAGGAGTTTCCACAAAAAAAATCTATTCATTTATTTGCCATTTTTTGCCATGAACAAGCTGATTGTTTAGCTAGAGCAGCTTATACTGAAACAGAATTTTGTTTTTTAAAAATCCACGTCTCCTTTTTATGCACAGAGAGGCTTGTAATCTGACAACAGTAATGGTTTGATTCCTGATTAATGGGGTCTTAAACAGCTTATTAAACATATCATTCTTGGTCCTTCTGTCAAGGAAAGTCTTTTTTCTATTCAGAAGATAGGCAAATTAGTCATCTCAAAACCAAAAGTTATACCAGAGGATACATTTTCATGGACTAAATAAACAACATGTGATCTTGCATGTATTCTTGCATGGGCAATCATCTCTGCCCAACATAGCAAACTAGTGAGCTTTAAGGTCCACCATCATCTGGAAAAGCATCTTGAAATAAGTAGGTGTAAAGAAAATTTGATGTATTTTTGTTTGAATCTTCTGATGTATTCACGAGCTTTGTAATTAGATGAGCAAACAGATAAATGGGAATATTGTATTTTGAGACAGAGATGTAAAGCCCAAACAAAAGAAAGGGAAATTTATTAAGAAAATTATCTCTTTTATTTTATTTATTTATTTATTTGATTTGATTTGTCAATCGCTTACAAGATAATAGATATAAGTATATATATATAGTTATGAATACATGAAATGGATACATATAAGAAAAATAAATTAAAATAAACAATAGGACAGGGACGGTAGGCACGTTGATGCACTTATGCACGCCCCCTACAGTCCTCTTAGGAAAGGGGTGAGGTCAATAGTAGACAGTCTAAGGTTAAAGTTTTTGGGGTTTGGGGAAGAAACCACAGAGTCAGGTAGAGTAGTCCAGACATTGGCCACTCTGTTGCTGAAGTCGTATTTCCTGCAATCAAGTTTGGTGCGATTAACCTTGAGTTTGTATCTATTGTTTGCTCTTGTGTTGTTATGGTTGAAGCTGAAGTATTCATTGACAGGTAGGACATTGCAATGTATGGTTTTATATACTATACTTAGATCGGACTGAAAGCGGCGTAGTTCTAGGTTTTCTAGGTCTAGAATTTCGAGTCTGGTGGCACAAAGTATTCTACAACGAGTAGAGGAATGGAGAATTCTTCTTGTGAAATATTTCTGGACTTTCTCAACTGTGCTAATATCTGATACATAATGTGGGTTCCAGACTGATGAGCTGTATTCGAGTATTGGTCTAGCAAATATTTTGTGTGCTCTAGTTATTTATTTATTTATTTATTTATTTAAACATATACCACCCTCTTTCCCTGACAGGACTCAGGGCAATGTACAGCCGATTAAAAATACCACAATACAGAATTAAAAAAACAATTAAAATCAAATATATATTGGCTGAAATAAAAGTATATAAAAGGGAATTAAAAAGATTAAAAACCAGATAAAACCAGATTAAAACTCTAAGAGAACCCTAGGCCAGACCGGCTTGGTGAAATAGATGAGTCTTCACTGCCCGTCGGAAGGTCAGGAGATCAGGGATGGACCTCATCCCAGGGGTAATTCATTCCAGAGGGAGGGTGCCCCCAATGAGAAGGCCCACACCCTCGGGGTCGCCAGCCGTCCAGCCGGCAGCACCCCGAGAAGGCCCACTCTATGGGAGCGTATTGGCCGGTGGGAGGCCGATAATGGCAGGAGGCGATCCCTTAGATACCCCAGCCCCAAGCCATGGAGCGCTTTAAAGATGGTAACCAATACCTTGAAGCGCACTCGGAGGACCACCGGGAGCCAATGCAGCTCACACAAGAGCGGCGTGACATGAGAGCCCGAGGAGCTCTTAACACCACCCGTATGGCCGCATTCTGCACCAGCTGGAGCATCCGAGTACTCTTCAAGGGAAGCCCCATGTAGAGAGCATTGGCATAGTCTAGGCGGGAGATTACGAGGGCGGAAGTGACCGTGCGAAGCACATCCCGATCCAGAAAGGCCGCAACTGGTAGATCCTACAGACCTGACCAAAACCCCCCCTGGCGACGGCTGCCACATGGCCTTCCAATGACAGCCGTACATCCAAGAGGACACCCAGATTGCACGCCCTCTCTGTGGGGGCAAGAATTTCCCCCTCCCCACAGCCAGTGATGAAACCAGCTGGTTGAATCGGGGTGTCGGGAAGCACAGCCACTCGGTCATAGATGGGTTGAGCCAAAGCCTGTTCCACCCCATCCAACACCGCACGGCCTCCAGGCACCGGGCCATCACTTTGACGGCTTCATCGGGGTGGCCCGGGGTAGAAAAGTACAGCTGGATGTCATCAGCGTACTGATGGAATTCTATCCCACAGCCATGGATGATCTCACCCAGCAGCTTCATATAAATGTTGAACAGAAGGGGCGAAAGCACCGACCCGTGAGGAACCCCGCAAATCAGGGGTCTTGGGGCTGATCTCTGCCCCCACGCCAACACAAATTGCGAACGGCCGGAAAGAAAGGAGGAGAACCACTGCAAAACAGTGCCCCCCACCCCCAACCCCCCCAGCCATTACAATACGATATTGTGGTCGACAGTATCGAAAGCCGCAAGAGATCTAGTAGGACCAGGACAGAGGAATAGCCTCTGTCACGGGCCCTCCAGAGATCATCCATCAATGCGACCAAAGCCATCTCCATGCTGTGCCTGTGCCTGAAGCCCGATTGGCGTGGATCCAAATAGTCAGCTTCATCCAGGTGCTGGGGGAGCTGTCGTGCCACCACACTCTCAACAGCCTTCGCTACAAAGCGAAGATTGGAGACTGGACGATAATTAGATAACAAAGTTGGGTCCAGGGACGGTTTCTTGAGGAGGGATCTCACCACCACCTCTTTCAAGGTGGCGGGCAGATATCTCTCCCTCAAAGAAGCATTAATGATACCCTGGAAACAACCTCGTGTCACTTCCCGAGTGGCCAACACCAGCCAGGAGGGGCACTGGTCCAACATGTGGTAGCATTCAGCCCCCGCAGGATCCTGTCCACATCTTCGGGGATCACAGGATCAAACTCTTCCCAAATGACCTCTCCAAATTCCGCCCCCATCCCCCTGCCCAGAAATGCCCATTCAGAGTCCAACTCATCCTGGATCTAAGTGATTTTGTCCAGCAGGAAATTTGAAAAGTCCTCAGCCTGTCCCTGCAAGGGGTCCTCCCGTGCTCCCCCTTCCAGGAGGGAGCGGGTCACTTTAAACAGGGCGGCTGGGCAATTTCCTGCAGATGCAATAAGTGCGGAAAAGTGAGAACGCTTTGCCACCCTTATCGCCACTAAATTGGTCTTAATATAAGACCGTAATAGTGTTCGGTCAGATCCGGAGCGAGTGGTCCTCCAAATACTCTCCAGGCATCTTTTCCGGCGCTTTATCTCCCACAGTTCCTCAGAAAACCAAGGGGCTGAGTGAGATCGGCGCTGGGACAGAGGCCGCAAGGTCACAACCCGATCAAGGGCCCTAGCCGCCACCCTTTCCCAGGTGGCCACCAGGTCCTCAACCGAGTCATGTGCTCGAACGTTGGAACATGGTCCAAGCTCCATCAGGAACCTATCTGGATCCATCAGGCACCTGGGGCAGAATCATCGTATTTGGTCCACCTCCCTGCGGTGGGGGGGAGGCAGCCTGGAAGTCCAGCCTAAGAAGTGAATGATCCGACCATGACAGGAACTCAATAACACCGTCCCCTATACCGAGATCATCCTGCCACTGTCCAGAGACAAAAACCAGATCCAGGATGTGACCTGCAGTGTGAGTGGGGCTCCCAATTAATTGGGTCAGGCCCAAGGCTGTAATAGAAGTCAAGAACTCTTGAGCAACCCCCGGGGCCCCGCCAGCCGATGGCAAGTTGAAATCCCCCAAGACCATCAGTTTAGGAGTCTCAACCGCCAAACTGGCTATGACCTCGAAGAGCTCAGGCAGGGCAGACGTCACATAGTAGGGAGCCAGGTATGTGATCAGAAGGCCCATCTAAACCCCGGAGCCACACTTCACAAAGAGGGATTCACATCTGGTCGTCTGAGGAACAGTGGATTCCCTAGAATCTAGATCCTCCCGAATAACCACCGCAACTCCCGCCCCTCCCATGGGCCCTCGGTCGATGAAAAACCCAAAACTCGGCTGGGCACATCTCCACCAGGGGAACACCCCCCTCCTGTCCCAGCCAGGTCTCGATATTGCCCGCCAGGTCAATTCCCCCCTCCATAATAAGATCATGAACAAGGGGGGCTTTATTAACTACAGACCTGGCATTGCATAACATCAGCCAAAGGCCCGGGGCCGAATCATTCGAGCAACCCTGGGAATGGGACATGACCTGGGGGGCGAGCTTCTACAGCATGATAAGGTTCCCTGTCAATGTCATACCTGCCTCTCCTGCCAATTGTAGTAATGGCCATCCCCTCCCCCCTCCGGGAAAAAAACTCCATCCTCGACCCGACCCTCCCAGATCCCAAGACCTCCCGGTTGCATATAAACTCTGGTCTGGCCCTTCTCCCAGGCAGGTTGTCCCCCAAACCCAACCTGGCCCCCCTCCCTAACCCCATTAAAAATTTGAAAATAAAAGGATATAACTGCCCATGCTTCCCATGACTGAGCCATCTCTCCAGATCCCAGAGTCCATCATCGAGATATGCCCTGGGTAGGTTGGAGGGCCACCTCAAAGAAAGGGGGACTTTTCTGAGTGCCCATAAGTCAGCCTTTGAATAAACAATCGGACAGGTACAACAGTGTCCAGTCAGTTGTGTCTTTAGCGTTTGGTATTGGGGTTGGGCAGGCAAGGGCCCACAAAACATCCAAATGTCTCGGGCAGCAAGTCATGATCTCTGCCTCCGCCGGTGCCGGCGGGTAAAGGGTTGAGGGCGTGATGGGCTTATCTGCGGTACCACTGCCAGCTCTGCTGGAAACCGGACCCCCATTGTTGGAGCTGTCATCATCATCGTCTCCAAACCAGGAGACCCCACCGTTGGACCAGAAGATGCCCGACCAGATCGATCCCGCTGCTCCCACCAACACCGTTGAGGTCTCCAAGATCCCTGGGTCTCCGCCATCACCACCACCCTCAGAAGGGTCGCTCTGGTCAGATTCGCCACCACAACCGCCATCCGAGGCCCCGCTGTTGGAGTTGTCATCCCTAGCAGGCCAGGGCCCTCAACACCACGCCAAGGCCGTCAGGGTATCCTTGGCTCCATCAGCACCAGAGCCATTAGCGGGGCCATCCGAGCGGCGGGCGACGTCCCCCGAACTGGCAGCTTCAAGCGGCCGGGTGGCACCCTCATTGGTGGTTCCGGCCATTCTCCCATCGCCACCACTGCCCAGGCTGGCAAGGTCTGGGCTGTGGGACCGGTCGCATCCAGAAGCGAGGCTGGAAACAGACCGGCCCATAACCGGCTGACTGCCGTTGACTCCAGCTGGAGCTGCTGGCACCAACACCAGAAGACGCCAGCCCCTCCAAGTCAGATGGTAGCAGGCAACGCCTTCACTCATACCACTGGCACTGGCAGCACCAGAATGTTAAATAGCAACCCAAGCCGTCGCCCACACAGCAGCTGGGCGAGGCGAGAGAGAACAAAAACAAAGCGTCAGGGCCCCCAAAGAGCTGAACAAAACCCACAAAGCGGCGATGTCAATCTGCCCGTCGGATGAGGCGCGATGAGGTGAGGCGAGATAGTAACTGCCGACAGCCTCGTCTGCCACCCGGACGACCCACACGGCCGTCCAGGCAACACTGCCATCTGCTTTCACACCCCTAAGGCTGCGCCGACTCCTCCCTCACCCGGGTACACAATCACCTTCACCAAGAGTCCCAGGGGGAGGAGCAGGCATGGCCTGGGGCGCGGAGCGGGCAACAGAGCTCGCCGACTAGCGTCCGACCGCCATCTTGGACATGCGCAGTCCAAGTTAGTAGTGTGATATTTATTACCAGAGAAAAAGCTACGTAGGATTAGGTTAACAATTCTTATTGCCTTCGGATAGAAAAAATCTGAACTTTCTGTTCTTATGATAGGAGAAAGAGAAGATGGGTAGATATAATTGTTCTTCCTGTTTGAAGCAGGCTGGGGGCGGGGTTGCGACGGCCTCCTGCAACCATTTGCCAATGAAAATGGAGCTTGGGAGTCCATTTTTGCTGGCAGAGTGATCAGGCCACCAGAGGCACCGACATGAGTGATGTTAAGCTGACCATGCCCAACTTGGCCAGCACCCCCCATTCCGAGATCAAACACAACCCTGATGTGGCCCTCAATGAAATCGAGTTTGACACCCCTGATCTAGACCAAATTGAGACCAAACAAAATTTATTTGAATTTCATTGAATTTATTTACGTTTAACTAACTAAACTTTATGATTAGCCTTCACCTATTGTGAAATTCTCCCTTTTATCAGAAATAAGTTCGGTGGCATTTTGGATGTGTACGCTCTCGGACTGCAGTCAAGAATTTCAAAACCCACATTGGCCTTAGGCCCCAGTTGCACATACTTATGATAGCATGATGCAGAACCTTAGATGCCTTTTCAAAAAATGAAGAAAATTTAATCCCAGTCATTTGTCAAGAAACCACAGAAAAGAAGATAGTGGCATGAATGATTAGTCTCATGCATAAACTGTAGCTAGAAACAGCAGTGAATTTTGGACAGTGACATAATCAATAAAAACTGTTCTTAGTAGGATATATTTTACTAGGAACTAAATGTTTTTGTAAGAAGCAGTCACATACTAAGCAAAGGAACAGGTGTCTTTTTTAAAAAGAAAATTTCCTATTTGGCAAAACACAGACAAAAAATAGTGCATATTTATGCAACAAATTCATGACATTTTAGTACAATTTTCTTAAAGCTTAACTAGACTCCTCACAGCTCCAACCTACCCTAATGTTTTGGAAGTTTGTTTTTTTAAGGGATTTTTGGATTTTATTCCATGGATTTACCTTAAGGATAATCAGGATTGACTAATACTAATGTATGAAATGAAAGCAACCCATTTCATAAAATGGAGGCCAGATACTGAAAAGAAGGTCTTCAAAATTCAAAAATGGTTAATAACTACTTTATGAAACTATTTTGCTGAGATAAGAATATGTACTGAATTACTCATTCGAAGAATGGATTTAGAAATGCCCCAACAGTCAACAGTCAATATTATTATCAAGAAAAGACAAAACATGACTAGTACTCCATTCCAAATTCAATTTATTAGGGAAAAAGAGAGAGAGAGAGAGTGTTAACCCTCACAAAATAACAGTCTACAAAATATTCATTTTAACTATAGATAAGGAAACTTATTTTCAAATATAAGAGCTCTTTACAGAAGCAATGGTTACTTTTTCTTCCTGAAATGGGGAAAAAAAATGCTTGCCCCAGAGAAGAGTCTTATTCTCAGAATAATTTTCATTCAAATAAAATAACAGGATGCTTTTCAGAATAAGCTGCACTACTTCTTTCAGAACATTACATTATTCATTGTAAAGCCATATATTTAAATAAGAATAAAATGGGGAAAAGAGAAGGGAAAACAGCAGATACAAATAAGCATCAATATTCATAATCATTCACAAGGCTTTAGCCATTTGAAGGATGCTTATCCTTCAAAATATTAATTTCTGCATTATGATTGATATGAGTGATTTTCTGCATACACAAAAGTACCACAAAACAACAATGACCTGGAATTTAGGATGATCCGCAGTTCCCTCCCAACACAAAGGTAATATGAGCATAGGCAACAACCTGTGCCGTGCCCATCTTTTCTCAGTCTTTCAATTATTATTATTATTTAAATTGATAGGCTGTTCAACTCCCAACAACTCTTTCAGTTGAACAATCTAGAATGATTAAAGCCAGCTGAAATCAGTTCTATGGGTTTGTCTCCTCGACTCAGGAGATATGTGCATGTGACACACACGTATAGATGTAAACCCTATTCAAGTGATGACCAATGGTCAAAGACATCTACATATTTTGTGGGTTTTGCATCTCCTGCCATTTATTTTTTATTCCCACTCATTGATTTTCAACTCTTCCTCTTCTTTTCAGCTCAAGTTACAAAAAGACCTCTCTATTTCTCAATAAGGATAGATAAATAGATAGATAGATAGATAGATAGATAGATAGATAGATAGATAGATAGATAGATAGATAGATAGATAGAATGTTCTTTCTGCGCCAACTCAGAAAGCTCAAACTGCCCAAGGAGCTGCTGATCCAGTTCTACAGAGGAATGACTGAGTCTATCATCTGCACCTCTGTAACTGTCTGATTTGGTTCTGCAACCCAACAGGACAGACACAGACTTCAGAGGATAATTAGGACTGCAGAAAAAACAATTACCACCCACCTGCCTTCAATCGAGGACCTGTATACTGCACGAGTCAAAAAGAGGGCTGTGAAAATATCTACAGACCCCTTACATCCTGAACATAAATTGTTTCAACTCCTTCCCTCAAAACGATGCTATAGAGCACTGCATACCAGAACAACTAGAGACAAGAACAGTTTTTTTCCCGAAAGCCATCACTCTGCTAAACAAATAATTCCCTCAACATTGTTCAACTATTTACAAAGTGTACACTACTATTACTGTTAATCTTCTCATCACTCCTTATCACCTACTCCCTCCCACTTGTGATTGTAGAACTGTAACTTTGTTGCTTGTATCATTACAATTTATATTGACTGTTTCCTAGTATGATTTGATTGTTGATTGTACCCTATGATTATCATTAAGTGTTGTACGTTATGATTCTTGATTCTTAATGAATGTACCTTTTCTTTATGTATACTGAGAGTATTTACACCAAGACAAATTCCTAGTGTGTCCATTCACACTTGGCCAATAAAGCTATTCTATTCTATTCTATTCTATTCTATTCTATTCTATTCTATTCTATTCTAGATAGACAGACAGACAATGATAGACAGACAGACAGACAGACAGACAGATAGATATCATAGACAGACAGACTTATTTTTCTTTTCTTGAGAATCATGGAGTTAGGAGGATAGCCCGTTCAGTTCTCAGGTAGCCAAAAGAAAACTATGGACTAGCTGGGTGCTAGGATAAAACATTCTTTCTACCTCAAACAACTGGAGAAATTGTAAAACTGTAAATCTATATGTAGGATACTGGGGGGCAGGGGGGAAGAAAAATCATGATTTAAAAAATCTGTTAGGTGGCAAATTGACAAACTTCTTTAAGTTAACTAAAGATCTTTATTATCCTGGTATTTCAGCAGTGCTGGGAAAGGGCAGTTTAGAACCTGTACTGTACATAATAAGCATTAGGCTAAGCTGGAGGTGTTCCCTTCTTCTGCAAAGTAGTCAATGTCTAATTGTTTAAGGTTAGTCTACAACAAACCAAAGTGCTATAGCCCAAACAGACAAGCCCTCAAGTCAACATGACAAAGACAAGTGTACTTCAGAAGCAGAGAAGTGAAAGATGCCTTGGGGTCACCTTGAAAGTGAAAGGGGGCTTAATAGAGAATGACATCTTCCATTCCTGCATCCCAGAAATAGTTGCTGACATGTTCTGGCAATGAAATAACTAGTTGCATATCAGTCTTAGAGGAGGAGAGGAAAGAAACTCGGGGTAAGAAAAGTGGGGGTTGAGAGAGAGAGAGAAATAATGTAAAGCTGGCATACTATGGGCTTCAACTGCCCACCACTGACTTGTAGACAAAGCCCTACTAGATTAGATTTGGCAACATGGCCCACAAGAAGGAAAGGTAGCTTATCTGTGTGTAATAGGTAGTTGATTTCCTTGAAGTATATTTCATTAACTATAGGTATGGGAAAAAGTGTAATTTATCCTTTGCAACATGTGCCATGGAAGCTTACTCACCTTAGCAATCAGAACAAAACAGCCCCTCCTACTAAAGCCTACCCTATGGATGTAGAAACCATTATTCTAAGCAGACAAGGAAGATGATATCTAATCCAGTGTTTCTTAATTTTGGCAATTTTAAACTGACTGGGATTTGAAATCCACACAGCTTAAAGTTGCTAAGGCTGAGAAACATTGCTTCAATCATTGCTCTAGTTAATAGATGGTGTACAAATAGACATGTGGACTTTTAATTTAATAAACAAAAATCAAACAGTTCAACTCATGTTCAGAATAAAGAAAAAAAATCTATGCTGTCTTCTTCAGCATGTTTGGAACTTTCAGATCCTCCGTTTCCCTTTAAAGGCTAAATTTAAAACTTGAAGTTGTGAAAAATGCACGATTTCTCATTGAATCCAAATATAGTAAAAAGTGTCTTACTGTAATTATTACTAGTATAGGATTGAATGATTGATTCAGATCTAGGTGTGATTAAGAAAAAAAAAACAATTTCCCTTTAATGACAATCATGGGACACTATGGTCTTTCATCCTCTTATTTATAAGAGGATGTTTGTTCTTGTTTCTGTTTGTTCTTGTCTGGGAAATTATTATTTCTGTTGTTTTCTTTGTTAATGTTTGTTATTTTTATTTGGATTGATATATTTGGTTCTTTTAAATCTATCTACATAAAATAGGATTGTAAATTAGTACAATCAGACTAGGATAGTAAAATAATTGGATGGATGGATAGATGGATGGATGGACAATATTCTGACCACTAAATAATATATAATGTAAGATTTATTGAACTTTGAATACAGGCCAAAGAGTTTGCAAGTTGACCAATTACATCAATTTCAGTTTAAAGATGATCATTGGTATGCATGCAATTACTTTTTTGAGTGACTCCTGGGAATAAGAACATGAAAAGCTAATATTGATTTTTGCTGCTGTGTTTCTATCAAATATTCTTCTGCCCTCATCTTTTTGCTGGATTTCAAAAGAACCATTTGCTTTATTACCAGACCTCTTGTGTCTTTTAGAGTAAAGCAGACATTGGGATATCAGCATCTTTTGTATCCATACTGAATGTTTAAAAATGATATGATGATGATGATGATGATGATGAAGGAGGAGGAGGAGGAGGAGAAGAAGGAGAAGAAGGAGAAGAAGGAGAAGAAGAAGAAGAAGAAGAAGAAGAAGAAGAAGAAGAAGAAGAAGAAGAAGAAGAAGAAGAAGAAGAAGAAGAAGAAGAAGAAGAAGAAGAAGAAACCATAATATACAATGGACTAGGAATTTCCGGTACCTGTTATAAGGAAAGACATTGAAAGAAAGCATTTTGGAATACTAGCAGTTTTACTTAGCTGGGGAAAAAGATTGAACAACATGTAAATGGCACCTGTTTGGCACTACTTTTCATAAATATCATAGACCAATGTGACGATGTTAATGTCTCTGCAACTGTCTACTGTAGATTAGTAAATAGTCCGCAACTACAATGAAATGATTTCTTACATCTTCAGTGATTTATTTTAATAATTTTTTATGCAGTCAAATAAGTCTGAGAAATTACATTTTGGATTCCCTGCCTTTTTACTGTTTTGTCATATCCCCCTCAGACATGATTTGCTTGTAGATTACATTAACAACTAGAACATGGATATAAACATTCCCAGTAGTGTCCAAAACATTAGGACACAAAAATATCTTTAAGCCTGATGCAAATCCATCGTGACATCTGACAGAAGTGTGTAAGTTGCAGCAACTGACATCATCATGCAACTGTTGTTACTTGTCACCTTTATTCTTTCTTTCATAAATATCACTGATTATTCCACTCTTAAATGTTTAGGCTTCCATATCTGTTACGTGATGTGTTGTTTTTCCTGCATCTGAAGATTTCTCTCCTGGCTGTTAAATCTCATTTCAATTTTGGTTCCTGTTTCCATTAACAGTTTCCTTTCTTTCAACTACATTTCTTTCTCTCAACAGATTCTCAGGTTCTTTACAAATAAGAACAGTTACGCAATAAGATAGCAATAAATTAAATTGCACTCCATACGCAGATGAGTGAATAGAGAAGCATTAAAAAAAAACCCCAGCAAATCGGTAGTGTAGGAAAACCACACTATATCTCAGGTCAAATGTTTTCCATGCAGAAAGATCAAGATTCCAGAAAAAACAGGAGAGCTAGAAAGCATCTTCCTTTCAACATACTGAAACAGTGCTTGGTAAAATATATAACAGTAAGAGCTGATCGATAAATATTCTGTTTCTTATACAGACAGTTTCTAGGATCAGCCTTCTTCAACCTCATAGCCTCTGGTATAAATCTCAGAATTCCTGAGGTTCCATATCAAGACAGAAGGGATTTAAAAGAATTATTATGCTAAACACATTTAAAGGGTGGACAGTTGATGAAGCCTGATTTAAATCTTCCAACAAAGAGAAATAAATGCTTCTAGTTATTCAGTTCCAAATTCTGAAGATTGGGTTTAAAAGGAAAACATTATCAGAGCTAATTCAAAGCGCTCCATGGCTTGGGACCTGGGTACTTACGGGACTGCCTGCTGCCATCAACAGCCTCCCGCCGCCCAGTGCGCTCCTTGGGGTTCTGCTGCCTGATTGTTGCCGGTTGGCGACCCCGAGGGTGTGGGCCTTCTCTGTGGGGGCCCCCTCCCTGTGGAATGATCTGCCCTCGGAGATACGGGCCATTACCGACATCCAGACCTTCCGGCGTGCAGTAAAGACCCTATTCTTCCAACAGGCCGGCCTGGCCCAGTAAACGGTTTTTTGGGGGTTTTAAATTAACTAGGTTTTAAATTTTAAAAATTTTAATATAATCCTTAAGTTTTAAATTTATTAGTAATATTTTGTATTTAATGGGATTTCGGCCGGATTAATTTGTTTAATTTGTCTTTAATTGTACATATTGTTTGTTTTTAGTAGGCTGTACACCGCCCCGAGTCCCTTTTTGGGAGAGGGGGCTGTATAAAAATTTAATAAATAAATAAATAATTGGAGCTCCTTGACTGCACATACCAGTTGACTGGTGCTATTTTTTTTAACTGGTATATAGAATAGAAATTCCTTATTTATTTGTTTAATGAGAGAAACTCTTATCTGGATAGCATCCCTGTTTGATTCAGTTCTTGTTGCATAACCTCTTGATAAATATATAGGCATGTAGTTCTTCTTTCTCATTTGGCTGTCACGCTAGGCTCCGAGTTCATATATTAAGTTGCACATATATACCGTGTAACATGAGCACGATTCCCAAAAAAGTTGGATGAGAACCAAGAACTTCACGAAAAGATGATGTAGCTTGATTACATTCTTCCGGGAAGTTTAGCATATGGACTTTCCTAGAAAATGAAGGAACACAGTTCTGTCTCAATACGGCATTGTTACAAATGAATCATTGGTTCTAAATTACATTATAGTGGAATTGATATACTGATAGTCACTAATACATCAGTTTGCCAATAATTACCTAGTGAACTGGGTTGAGGTTGCCTGATGTTAGATCATTATTCAAGGGATTTATAGATTTATTTTCAACATTGTTGTAATCTCAGTAGTAATGAAACCTTAATGCTGAAATCACTAATTATAGTCTTTGCAATGACTGGCTTATGAAATTTATATCTTGTTATTTGTAGACAAATAGGATAGATGCCTTGTTTCATTGAAGATCAATCATACCTTTTGCAACAAGATTTCCACTTGATCTCCTAAACAAAAAGCTAACACAGTAATTAGGATTATTCCTGATGTTTGCAGATGTTCAACATATTATATGCAACCAATTCTTCATACAAGAAGGGTAACATGATAACCTAGAAATGTGGTAAGGGATGTGGCACAACTATTTTGAGTGTTCTTTGCTAATCAAAAGTTGCTTTACAGTTGAATTCTCTTCAGCAGTCTTATTCTCCTTCTTGTCCTGCTATGACCTTTATGAGTCCAGGTTGAACTTTGGCATGATGTGACTGATTTTTGGACTATTCTCAGATAATGGTTTCCTTATACTGCTGCATTTAGTTTTGGCTGAAACTCAGGGTAACCCTCAGTGAAAACTTCCCTTAACTCGGATGAATGAAGGCTTTATTAAACACTGGACAAGTGTTTATCTCACAATGGGTTGCATTTTCATCCTCCCCTAGAATTATTTCCTTGTCTTCTGACATCTTCATTCCTACATTCTCCTTCTCATTATTTGTGGCCTCCAGTTGCTTGGTCCTCAGTGTCTTAAGCTGTTCCGATGTCATTGGGGATCAAAGCAGAAAAAGAGGCATAACTGGAGGCATGCAGGAGGCTAGAAATTCAATGGCTGAGAATTTTCAGCTTTACTTGAGAATGGGACGGTTTTAGAATCAAATAAAATGGCTTTAGAATCTTTTGAGAAAAGTAATACTGTAGATTAATTTTCTCATGTAAGAAATATTGGTCTCAATACCTTTTATTTCAAGGTAATGTCTTAATTAATATGTAAATGCCATCAATTATTCTTCTGCTTCTTCTAGGTCAGCGGTAGGGAACCTTGGCTCTTTTATCACTGATGGACTTCAACTCCCAGAATTCCTGAGTGAGCCATAAAAGTTTCCCCATCCCTGGCCTAATGGTTTTTCAGTTGTGAGGGAAATCAATTTTTGACTTGAATGGGACTGTTTAATATACAAATGTAGGACATATAAAGAATATTGATAATTCAAGTCAAAAATTAGGACATTTGTATATTGAACAATCCCATTCAAATCAAAAATTGATTTCCCTCACAACTGAAAAACCAGTAGGCCAGGGATGGGGAACTTTTTATAGCTCATTCAGGAATTCTGGGAGTTGAAGTCCATAAGTGATAAAAGAGCCAAGGTTCCCTACCACTGTTCTAGGTTATTGCTTATCTAAATCAAAGGATTTTAATGTGGGGGCCAGATCATGCTTTTCTTATAGTTCGAGAATGCATATTAGAGCAGAAGTAAAACAGCCTGATGTGCCAGAAAGGAAAGAAGATAGTTGCGAAAGATAGTTGTGAAAAGGGACACTATATAGAGACACTGTTTATATTATGTTATCAGTAGGAGGGGCAAGTTTAGAGAATTTTAGAAATGTAGACTTTTGTCAGAGAAGGTTGGCGAAGTGGGACATTAGTTTAGAGTCTCTAAGTAGTAACAAGAGAACAAAGTCTAATTCTGTTTGAATGCCGTTGGCTCTTATGTAGTTTTGCTTAGGTGCAAACAGTTAGTTTGAGAAGATTCCTCTATATACCAGTAGGAGCTCTGGTGGCACAGTGGTTAGAATGCAATATTGCAGGCTAACTCTGCCCACAGCTTGGAGTTCAATTGTGATGGGCTCAAGGTAGACTCAGCCTTCCATCCTTCCAAAGTCAGTAAAAATATGCTGACATTATAAACCACCTAGAGGGTACTATAAAGCAGGGGTTGTCAACCTTTTGGATCTCAGGGACCACCAAACTCATAATTTTAAATCCTGCGGACCAATAATATGAATCTTGACTGATGGTGGCTTGCTGACATTTTCTCAGGGTCTCTGCAGAAAGCAGCTGAGACACTGGGAAAATCCCCCCAAAAGTCTGAGGGAAAATTCCTCACCCTGTTTTCCTACTGATCAATCATTCTTTATCTGGGATTGCAAGATACCGTCTCCAGCTCTGTTCTCAGGGGGAGAGAGAGAGAGAGATACTTTTGACTTAATGCAAGGAAAGCAGCAGAAGCAGCAGAAGTCTTTCCTTCTCTGCCCCAAACTTCGTCCAAAATGAATCTTTGTGAGACTTGTCATGCCAGCGCAGCCTCTTGGAGCAGGATGCCTTGCAAGATCCCAAAGACTCATTTCTGGTGGAGAGAAAGAAAGACTTTTGCTGCTTTCCTTGCATGCAGCCAAAAGCAGAAGAAGAAAGAAGCGGAAAGAAGCAATCCGGTGGCCAGGCCAGGCACGTTGGGTGAGTGGGGTAAGTTCTACCTCATGTTCACAATGCAAGCAACACAAGCCTTTTGTTCCTGCAGGCCATGTAGGCAGCACAGCCTTGTGCTCCCACGCAGCCTGGATTAATTGCTTTGGGGGTGACATTTCTCTGTGGACCACCAACATTTTCTCACGGCCCACCAGTGGTCCCTGGTCCACTGGTTGGTGACCACTGCTATAAAGCATTATGAGATGGTATATGAGCCTATAAGTCTAAGGCCTGAGCAATAAGGCAGTACCTTCAAACCGTGATATGTGGACCTGATTGTTCCCATCTGACAATTTTAGAAGCACTGGGTCAGACCATAGTAAGATCATCCCAAGTTGTTATCAGATGCTACATTACAGCTGTCAAGGTCATACAGCATGGTTTACATCCCCTTCTTTATAATTTCTGTGTAACAGTTCTGGGAGAATATAATCACAACGCTGCTTAGTTTTGAGCTTTTTTGCATACTTGTGGAAAGGAGTTCAGTGGTCTCCTATAGTTGTGCATGCCATTAAAAAATACTTTGTTGTATCTATCTCCAATCCTGGATAATACAGTAGTCCTCGTCTTATGACCACAACTGAGTCCAGAATTTATCTTGCTAAGTGAAAAAATTGTTAAATGAGTTTTGCCCCATTTTGCCACTTTTCTTGCCACATTTGTTAAGTGAATCACTGCAGTTGTTAAATCATTATTAAGTGAATCTGGCTTCCCTATTGATTTGCTTGTCAGAAGGTCACAAAAGATGATCACATGACCCCAGGACACTGCAACCATCATAAATAAGAACCAGTTGTCAAGCATCTGAATGTAAATTACATGACCATGGGAATGCTGCAAAGATCATAAGAAACTTTTTTCAGCGCTGTTGTAACTTTGAACAGTCACTAAATGAACTGCTGTAAGTCAAAGACTACCTGTATCTGTCTATGTAGTCACTCAGATGACGACATATGGGCAATCAATCAATCAATCAATCAAACCAACCAACCAATCAACCAAGAAAGCTTTTATCCTTTTTTAAAAATGGGCAGTTTTCATACAACAATAGTATAATCTCAGAAGACCAATCCCTGTGAAATAATTCTGGGAAGATGTGCATTGATGCCATCTTTCATACCTGAGAGAACAAGTGCTTCTTCAGCATATCCAATTTTTTAGCTACCTGCATTGTAGACAAAAGTAGAATAATGGCTTTCATACTGCTAGGTCAAAGCTCAAAGGTTTTGCAATGGGACATTATGAGGCGCTAATGTGGACTTGCCATATCCACCATTATAACAGCCAACGAGGCCACTGATCTAAGCTGATTTCTGGGAACTACAGGCACGAGTCCCTGCAGTTTTCTTGGCAGCAGTTTTCAGAAGTGGTTTGCCTTTGTCTTCAACCTAGGGTTGACAGTAGGTGGGTGGATGGCTGGCCCAAGGCCGTCCAGTTGGCTTTGTGTCTAAAGAGGACTAGAAAGCATAACCTCCCAGTTTCAAGTCTGGTGCCTTTAACCCACTACATCAAATTTTGACTGTCCATATAGCTTTGCTAGGTAATGAACCTAAACAGAAAATTCAACTAATTATTTTGACTGCGTGCAGCTTTATTTGAAAGAATCAAATAGGAGGCAGGCAAATTTCAGATGTGCACATAAAAAAAACTAAATGAAGAAGGGGAATGAAACAGTTAAGCCATTTAAAGTCCTTAGTTGGGATAATATAGGGGCAAGTAAATATAAAGTTTACTTGAATGGAAAATACTGAATAGAAATGCTTCTGCTCTTCAACAGAAGTGCTGAAAAGACAACTTCACACAAAAAAGCAGGACCAAGAAGAGTAAACAGGTAAATCGTTATGAGCTACGATGGCATAGTGGTTAGAGTGGAGTACTGCAAGCTACTTCTACTGACTGCCGGCTGCCTGCAATTTGTCAGTTTGAATCTCACTAGGCTCAAGGTTGACTCAGCCATCCGTCCTTTCGAGGTGGGTAAAATGAGGACCCAGATTGTTGGGGGCAATATGCTGATTCTGTAAACCGCTTAGACAGGGCTATGTAGACCACTGAGAAGCGGTATATAAATCTAAGGGCTATTGCTATTGCTATCATTATCTTGTTTCAGGTACAGCCTGGATCGCATGAGAAATGGATACTGAGAGTTAATCAATATTTTCCTGCATGTAAGAATATATCACATTTTTATATTATCAATAAAAAATTAAGAAGAACAGAAGTCTAGGGAGCAATGCATTTCTTAATCCCTTTGAGTATTATATAAAATTATGGACTATTATTGTCAAAGACATGTAACTGGATGGTGTTTCCTCCATCCAAAATCTGTCTGGAATAGAAACCTTGGATAGAGGGACAAACATGCCAGTTTTAATATTAAGACCTCAGATACCAACAATCTTTTGTATCTTTTTCTGGTAGTTCTAGTATTATAGCTATTAGTTTTAACTCTAACTGTTGGGCCAATGAAAAATACATTCATGCTACATAGTATGCAGGAAGTTGGTAAGAGGGATGTAGGGTCCATTAAATATGTTTCCAGAATATCCCAATGCCCTGACCTTAAACATATGTAAGCACATTGATTGGAAAAAGAGAGATGATGGATGGATAACAGAAAAAAATAGAATGTAATTAAATAAAGGTATCTAATTGATATCTTTATCACAACATTTGAAAGTATCCATACCCATTAGTATTTCCCAGTACAAAATGCTGGAGCGTCCAACTATCTAAACAGATTATTTCAGTGAAATGCTCATTCCTTATTTTAGTGCAAATGTGTTTTACACATTGGATTTCTTTTTTCCTACAGGGTATCTAATGTCACAAATTTGAATTTAGGCTGGAAATACAGTGAGGGAATTCACATAGGTTGTGACTTTGTTTTCTGAGCTGCAATTAATAAAAGTAAGATCAAAAGCCTAGGATACTATATCTTATTTCCATTTGCTTTCCAGATCCTCAGAAATACCAGACAGATGTTTTCATTCACTTCATAAAAGCATGCATAAGCCATGAGTATCAATATAATTTTAAAGAAAGCATGCAAGGCTGATTTCCTTCTTTGAGTGTGCTTTCACTGAATATGCAATTGTTATTCCTTTATTTTTTTTTTCCAGACTGTCATCTGGGATTCTTTAAACTAAGCCTCCATAGCTATCCATAACATTAATGTGCATATGTATATTCTAAAAAGATATTTTTTGAGACTTCAAAGCATTTTGTGTGGATTACAACTTGTGGGGAAAAAACATTAGAATGAATGCAGTTGTACACCTGTGACTGCTTAATATTTTTCATATTTCCATTGCTTTCAGACAATATTTAAGAGGGAAAGTATAAGCTAGTCATTTCCTTATCTCATTTGCTTACGTTTTCTGAAAGCTGGTAAAGAGATTTGTACCTCACCATGCAGCTTTAGTACAGTGTGTATGATGCAATGTCATTATTTATTGGATTCTTTGCAAAAAAAATAGTTTTTTTTTATAATATATGTACAGCCCATCATATTATTTCCTTCCAGGGTAACCAATATAGTGCAAAATGCAGGAAAAAAAATAAAATAGTAAGCAAAGGAAATTAAAGGCATGGATCAAGAAAATGCCATTCACTATGCCTTTCCACAATCTTTCTACCCTTGCAAAGCATCCATGTTTTTGTTGTGGGAAAAAAAAACTTAACTAAGAAGTCAAATCATTTTGTGATAGATATAAGTATAATTTTATTACAGTAAACAACAATGACCAGTGGACTCCCCAGCAATAAACAGTTGAAAGACAGTCCCAAATGAAATAACTCTACAGATGATCTATATTTGGGTTGTTAAATTATAAAGAATAAATAAAATGAATATTATATACAAAACAGGACACTTATGGAAAAATGCTTTAGATTGATAAGCTATTAGGATGACCTCTATGTTAATTTTCATACTAGTAAAATCTGAACTTTCTAGATGATATCAACATGCACGATAAGAAACTGTTGATTGCATTCTCATTTTTTCAAATCATGGCCAGCCTGGCCCAGTAACGATTTTTGGGGTTTTTAAAACTAGATATTTTAAATTTTTTAAATTTTAAATTTGTATTAGTTTTATATTTTAAATTGTATATTCGGCCCCTGATGAAATTGTTTTAATTTGTTTTTAACTGTACATATTGTTTTTGTTTTTAGTTGGCTGTGCACCGCCCCGAGTCCCTTTTTTGGGAGAGGGGGCGGTATAGAAATTTAAATAATAATAATAATAATAATAATAATAATAATAATAATAATAATAATAATAATAATAATAATAATAATAATAATAATATTACATTCACACTTTGGAAAAAAGGCAGTTATCAGGTTTCTATTGTCAGACTCTATTCCAGATCTACAGTATTGAACTCTGAGCTTTATGCTTTTTAATACAGATAATCTCACTTGACAGTGCTATTGGAACCAGAAACTTGGTCATTAAGCAAGTCAAAAAGCCATGTTACCATGCTGCTTACTGTTCCAGCAGTCCTGGTTGCCATCACTGTGTGGAAGATTCTCACATGACTGTGACTTCTAACTTCCGGCTGGTTTTCTCATTGATTTTGTCAGAAATCAACAGGGAAGGTTGCAAATTGTGATTATGTGATCGTAGAGAATGCTCTCTGCTAGCTGTAAGTACAAGGATCAATTGTAACTACCACTTGTTCAGTACCATCATAAGATCAAACATTCATTGAATTAATAATCATTAAATGAGGACTACCTGTGGTTAATCTTTCAGAATATACATTCCATTTATTTAATGAAACCTCCACATTTCTACCGTGTCTATACGCCTTTTCATACTTGCCTTTGATGTTTTAAAAAACATCTCCATTCACTAAGCAGTACATTTCTTTATATTTGCATTAAAGTTTTATTGCCAGTACATACTACTCTGAACATGTTCATCATTCTGTAGTTCAAATCTACTCACCTTGCCATAAACTTTTTCTAGTTTAATAAAAGTATAATAAATCTCACATTCACACTTTTCTCAATGGCCAGCTACAAAGCAAGATCTGATCTGCATCCCCATTACACAGCATATACTTTTGCAACACTTCCCAAATTTTGCTCATTGTCTAATTTCAAACATATTTCTGCCACACGCCTTTCCATGGCACTTAACAAATTAATACTCCTACAATTTTTGCATAGAATTTTGTTATCTTTGGTGTTGCATAATGGAACAATAATGCCATACTTCTAATTACAAGACACAGATGTAATCTTCATTTCCCAGCTAAAGTAGTTATACTGTCATTGTATAAACAAAGCACCTTCATATTATAACATTTCTGCATTACACCATGTACACCTGCAGCCTAATCATTTTGCATTTTTTTCCACAGCATTTATGACTTCTTTTAATGGGTTTTCCCTTCATCAATAATGTTTATAGCATACATTTCAATTCCAGTTTTCAACATATAATTGCATACCTATGTTGTAAATAGGTAAATGGCCTTGGTCACTTTATCAAAACACAAACAGATTTGATGTGGTGAAAATGCTGCAGAATCAAGTCCAAGTTTGAAAATGGCTCAGTTGCAAATATTTGTCTCCATTCTAAAGAAAACATTCCAAAAAATAAATCTGAGAAAGCTTGGAATGCACTTTACTGCTCATTCCAAAGCTAGGTACAATAGAATGGAGTGGAATGGAGCGGAATGGAGCTATAGGAGTTGGAAGGGACCTTCTAATCCAACTCTATGCTTGGCTAAGAGACCCTATACCATTTCAGAAAAATGGCTGTCCAATTTCTTTTTGAAAACCTCCAGTGATGGAGCACAGATAAGTTTCTGGAACATAGAGATACTATGAAGCATGTACAAAAGGCAGGGGGAAAAAAAGACACAAAAAGGTATCTCACCTTTAAAAATGACCAAGTTTCCTCTTTTCATGGTTGAAAGATATGTTGGAAAGCACGGTGCAATTTCTGTTGAAATATTTGAACTCAGGTGGATGGTCCTGTGCAGTAAGATTTCTAGTCTAACTATTTATGTCATCACCAAGTCACTGTTGTAAAGTCTTATGTCTTTGGTGATCTACCATCCCAGGGATAGCTGAGTGCGAACAACAGTTGTACATTGCAAATGTAGCAGTGTTCACTATTAAAAGTTCCAGTTGTTGAATGGTGGTAACCACACTTTAATGAGGGGTGAAATGATGTAGTAAATATGTAGTTGATAAATAGATATGGAGATAAATATACCCATACTTACACATATCGTCTGTCTGTCTGTCTGTCTGTCTGTCTGTCTGTCTGTCTGTCTATCTATCTATCTATCTATCTATCTATCTATCTATCTATCTATCTATCTATCTATCTATCTATCTTTTTATCCATCTATCCAGGGGTGGGATTCAAAATTTTTAACAATCGGTTCTGTGGGTGTGGCTTAGTTGGTGGGCGTGGCTTGGTGGACATGTGACTGGGTGGACATGTCTTGGTGGTCATATTACTGGCTCGGCATGGCCAACTTCAACATCACTCACATCGAGGCACGCATCTCCACGCCTGGCCTCTCATGATTGTGGGGATGCTGCAACAGTCGTAAGGGTGAAAAATGGTCATAAGTCGCTTTTTTCAGTGCCATTGTAACTTTGAATGGTCCCTCCACACAAGCAAAGTACCAGCAAAGGAGGGGAAAAGAAACTCCAGAGACGTTCCTGAGACAGGAAGTCTAGTCCTGCCAAGAATGTAATAAGGCCTAACAGAGAGGCAGTTTCTGTAAGCAACACCAGAATGTTTCCTTCCTGCCTTCCTTACAGGATTAGCCAGTAATTTCTTCTAACAACCGGTTCTCTGAACTGCTTAGCATGTTAATGACCGGTTCTAGCGAATAGGTGCGAACTTGTAGAATCCCACCCCTGTATCTATCTATCTATACACACACCCGCACACACACACACATACACACCAGCTATTTGGTACAAAATCAATTGTGTGGACATGATTTAAAAATAAACAACTGTTAAGGAGATACAAGGATACAAAAAAAGTCACATAATACCAGTACTGGAATGGGACAACTCACCGTAGTCAGGCACATGTCAGGACTCCAGCACAAATGGTTTGCTCCTGCCGACTGAATACTGAACAAGTCACCCTGGCCAATTGGATATGGAGAAGAAACATCAGTTGTTCCTGTCCACACATCCCATCAGCCAGCCCCTAATGTCCTGGCTGATGGGATGTGAGGATGGGAACAACTCATGGGGAGGGGAAATCACAGCCATGGGACAATTTGGATCAAGTTGGGTTAGTAAGAGGCGCTTCTCCCCTCCCACAAGAAGAAACACTGTACCATTTTGGTGCCCATAATTAGGATTGGACTGCCCCACCAAGGGTCTTCCCACCTCCTGCATGCCAGGCTGACCCTTCATCCACAGATTCTGATCCTGCCACTGCGGTTCTAGGGATGACTGCTTGGGATATCAGCCAAAGAACTCCATGAAGGACTGGCCCTCTGCCTGTAGCTTCCCCTACAAAGAAGGGAGGGAGGAAGCCTAAGAGACATGTTTCTGTGGGGATAAAGTCAGCAGGAATCTGAGAAAATCTGGGTGACAACGAGGATCCTAAGAAAAAAACCCATTTACCTTGATCCTCCTATCCAGGAGTGGAATTCAAATTTTTACAACCAGTTAGACCTCCAGTTGAGGATTCTGTCCTTAGTTTAGATGATCAATGTCTGGATGGTATATTGTTGTTGACAGAGCATGCCAATGTACTTATCAACTCAGGCTTCGTTCGCACCAATCTCCATCTGCAAGTGGTGTCCGGTTCTCAGAAAAACCAGATAGTGGGGATTGAGCAAACCGTTGTCCTCTGGCAATCAGTGTATAACAGTGATGTAGAACATTTATTATCTCAACTGACATCAATAGAAGACATGAATAACCACAAATCAAAATAATTGTGTAAAGTATGATCAAAGTGCTATATATTCTTCTGTTTATGTGTGCCACAATTACAAATACACTCATGTTTTTGTATCTGTGTTGCATAAAGTACAAATTCAGTGGTCAGCTGGCCACTTCCCCTAAAGAAATGCTAAGTAGCCCAAGGCAAAATATAAACTTCATGATGGAGTCAAAGAAAGTATCCTTGGGAAGGGAGCAAAAAGATGACATCCTGAACTGCTCTACCTGCAGATAATCCTGGGGACCCAGGTGTCTTGAAATTATATTCTGGGTGACCATCTTTTGAAACTTTGAAATAGCAGAGAAAAAAAAAAAACCCAGAATAGCTGTAACAGAAGTGCTTCTAAAGATTATAATGAAATCAGATATATGAGGAATTCAATCTCTGAAAATTCCAGCCTGCAACAACTTGATTCATATCTCCTGGTAAAAATCTAAATTAACTAAACTATTCTTTAATTCTTTGAATCTTGAGATGTAGCTCTGAGCCTCTTAATTAAATCAGACCACATTTACAGTTTATAGTAAGTCATGATCTACTGTCACTACTATACTATTGACTGAAACATAATTGTCTGGATTTATATGTAATCCTAAAATCATCATAGATTATCATATGATAGTTGCTCATGGTACATTCTAAGGCAAAATCAAAACATAATATCATTCAGAATTATATGCAAATATTTAAATATCAAATTAAGGCATTGTATGGTTGTTTTTACCCTAACATAACTTTTAAAATATTTTTATTCCACTTTTATTGTTTTTATAAATAAGTTAAGGCATATCTAATAACAAGACCAATATTCCTTCCTCCTATTTTTCCTCCAACAACAATCCTGTGAGGTAAATTGGGCTGAAAAATAGTAACGGGTTGCTGTAGTTTTCTTGGCACATTTTTTGGATGCAATTTGCTATTGCCTCCTTCCTAGACTGAGAGAGAGTGACTGGCTCAAGGTCACCCAGCCAGCTTTCATTACTAAGGCAGGACTACAACCCACAACCTCATAGTTATTAGCATGATAACTAGCTAGAGCAGATTGGCTCTTCTGTCATTTAATATATATAAATATGTATGTAAATAAGGATTTATATATTTATTTTGAGAGAAAAGGTGAATTGCAAGTGGAGGAAAATGACTTACTGATAAAACTTATTTTTTTAAAAAAACTGTAAATGGTTTCACATATTTCTAGATTACTTGTAAGCATGAATATTCAAGGAAGATTAAGACAGCATTTGAAATTCAGTTTTGATGCTAAATTTCAACATGGTATATTGCCTTTGAGCAATTATGAAGCTCACCAGGAGGCCAATGGCAAATCAGTTTTTACCTGCTCCTTCACAGTTTATAAACTGGAATGGAATGCAGTTAGGATTTGCATACACACAAACATGTTCATCACAACTTTTGGAATGTGATACATATAGTATCTCACGGGAAAGAAAGTTGTGGAAATAAATGAGTAGACATTGTTGACTTGTGAAGGAAGACCAAAGCAGTAGGGTTTAAGAAGTCCTTCCTTATCTAATGCAAGAGATGTTCCCATCAACTCATTATGGTGATTGACTCCCTTTCTGCCCAAACCCTAGAATTATGGGCTTTTCATTCATAGCTCCCTTTTTTAAGGAACTCATCCCAATATTTTACTTTTAAAAATATAGTGGTAATCATTTAAGTAGGCTGGATTAGCCATGGAGCTATGAACAACGTCTCTTGGACATGAAAACATTAAAAAGATTCTCCATCAAAGCTTCACATGAATTAGCTTAGGAAAAGATGGACCAGTGCTACATTATGAAAGCTATACTTCAATACAACTGGATTGCACCAGGTTTGAGAAAGCTGAAATACTGAATTAGATGAACAAATAGCATAATCTGATATAAATTAGTGTTATCTGATTATAGCTTATCTCAGTAAGAATGGAAAAGTTATCATTGTTACTCAATCCTGCAGAAGAATCATTAAAACATTTTACAGCACAGCTAAAATGTCTCTGTGTCTGTGTGTGTGTGTGTGTGAGAGAGAGAGAGAGAGATAAAAAGTTTTATTTATTTATTTTAAAATACAATTACTAGACTTATAGTAATTCTGTTCCATGAAACATGAGCATCTGTGATTTGCAAAGTTTAGGATTCAGTAACTTTAGAATACAGCTTGCCTATTTTTTTTCCAAATCAGAGAGAGGGTACCCAATTCCATTGCCCTTCTCCATTGAATATGGACAACTTCCAAAAATACTGATTATATTACAGTACAGTACATTGAAAAGAGGGAGGAAGGAACAGTGTATGAATTGTGACCTTTTTTTTAACCTCTTCTGTGGTTTACTATCTTACATCTGATTCCACAGCCTAACGTTATTCAAATGGCTATTTATATTTGTGTACATGTCCTAGAGTAACATTGCCAATACACTACAGTCTCTGCATTGTAAATGTTTTCCAGAGCAAACAAGAGAAGCTAGTTTCCCAGCCAAGAAGCAGACTTGAGCAGGAAGTGATCTCAGGAGGCATATCCTTCACTTCTGGAGTTAATTTTGCTGGAGCCAAAAGTCATATGAGGACACAGTTAACAGCTTAAAGTTTAAAATGGGAGTAAATAAAGCAGACTGCAAATTAAAAGGAATGTTAAAGCCATTTGAATCTTTGCATACATGATTGCCATACTTGAGATACTTGGACATATTTCGAGTGGCTTCAGATATTGGTTAACACACAGTAATTGGCATGAAACTCTCCCAGCCTGATTGCTGTGTTTTGTGAGAAAAAGTTTTCAAGCCAAAAGTCAGGTCCTTCCCGTCAGTTTTTATGGAGGGCAAGTTTCCAAACCTTGCACCCATTCATTTCCCAAACATTTACAATGCAATTTTGAATGAAATCAGAACACATTCATTATGTGTCTACTTTTCCATGTTGGAGCTGATATTCCCAGACCTTCTTGTATGGGGTTATGTTTATACTAGTATTTCTGTTCCAGCATTCTTTAACTTGTATAACAGTACACAGTAGCTGTGTATCCATTGCTCGTCTGGCTCCCACAAACATCTGACTCACTACAGGTCACTGACTAACAAAAATCACTTCTCCTCAGAATAAAATAAAATTGATTACTAGGTTACTTCTTCCCCCAGTCCTTTAAATCCATGGATCCGACTAGCCATTTACAAAAAGAAAAAGTACTGATAAGAAATATTGATTGGAAAGAAGTAAACAGTGACCACAATCATAGTGATATGGCAGTAAATCTGTATAAAGCCTTCCAAGTATTAGTTTGATGGCTTTCTATCAAAACCACACAAAGAAGTTGTTCTGAATAGCTGCAAATCTGACATTAATATACCAACACTGCATTATGGAAGTCTTTTTACATGATGATGAAAAGTGTGAAGGAAAATCAATGATAAAGTATTTAAGAACATGGCAGCTTCATGAACATAATTTTGTATATAGCCCCCCCAAAGCCTTCCACTGCTGAAATTAGAAAATGATAAATACACAGGGCATAATCAGACTGATTAATTTCATTTGAATTTAAGATAAATGGAATTTAAATAACACAAACGTGAGTTTTCCCCTGTGTTAAAATAGTGTCTTCCTCCTAATTTCTGGAATTAATCAGAATTTAACTTTTTTCCCCTGAAGTTTTTTTTTAAAAAGTCCTAGAATGTTCCTTTAGGCAGGAGTTCCACTTGAGACAGGACCTACAGCATATGTTTATGCAATGTGTTATATTTATGATATATTACATAAAAATGTCACAAAAATGTGACTCTGGACAGTATACAACAGTGAATTAAAAAGAAAATAAATAAATAGATAAAAATAGACATAGTTAAAACTATAAAAACCAAACAAGTAGGTAGGATAATGTTAGCCATAGTAAGGGAGTCATTGCTCGATCCCCCTGGTCCCATGGGAACCCCAGGCCTGATAGTATACCGTCGGAGTTTGAGGGATTTCTGGAATGTTGAAAAGGATAGAGATATCCCTACTTCTGGGGGAGAACAATCATTCAGTTTGACAGGTTGACTTTTATCAGCATTTACCTTACTGTGCTTGGTTGTGAGTGCACATATAAAATAGCTACTGCTACCCCTCCTAAACTATGTTTTTACCTTGCCATTTCCCCGCTTTGCATAGTCCTCTGTCCAAACGATTTGGTGTCACTATTTATATTCAGGTCAATCAAATGGATGCTTTACAATAGAGTCTATTTAGTTTAGTTTACTTTATTGTCATTGCACCTCTTGCAACGAAATCAAACACCATTTTCAGTGCACATCATGACCATGAAAATAAACGCAAACACACATCCTTCACACTCCACACATTGAATTGAAAAGCTCCGGACACCACATTTTTAGAAAGGCTTCCTCCAGCACACTCCTGATTCATATTGCTCAGTGTTCTTGAGGCGTTTGCATAATAAGGAATAAAAGCAGTTTTTGGCAGATACTTGTTTAACTGTTCTCTCTATTCTCCTTTGTGGCAGTCTGCATTCACCCTTAAAGTTAGACCTTAGAGTCAAGTCTGAATACTTAAGCCATGCGGTATGCCAGATGTGATATGTTTATGAAATTTGAGATCGCTATCTGATTTTTTTAAAAAAATTGGATAAAATCAACCATGGGACTGCTTTGGAAGAGAGAAAGGAGGAACAACCAGGGGACATAATGAAGGCTGAAGTGTTAAGTCCACACTGATTTGTAGGAAAATTTCTAATTAATCAATTAATTAATTCTTGATCTAAAGTGAAACAAATAATTATGTGAGATAATTCTGTCAGGGTGGTCTCTAGTATTACAGCTATCAAATCATACACCCCATTCTTAATCATTCAGATTTCACTAACTACATATGTTGCTCAGCTTGTACCTGAAATACAGAAAGTTTTTCCTTGTTTTGTAGCCAAATTAGACAATACTAGAAACATTTATCATGTGGTTGTATTAATTTTGACATGTGATCAGAATGTTAAGAAGACAAATAATAATAATTATAAACTTCTTGTGTAAACCAAATGGTAGAATATAGAAACCCTCTACTTCCTTATTGCCAAATTCAGTGTTTACCTTTTATGTTTCTTGCTGTAGTGCGGCTGCCAACAACAATTTGATGTTATTTGATTCGTTAATTTACTTAGTAGAATGGGGAGGGGAGGTGGAGTCTTTCATAAGCTTGTTTCACAATGTCAAGAAACAGGAACTGAGTGCTTCCTGGTGATGCGGCTGCGTATGAAATGCGACAGTACCCAACAAAACTGTTCTTTTAAAGTTAAACTATCGCTAAGAATGTTTAAAATTCTGATGACTACATTTTCCAATTTTGTTGTTCCAAAATAACTCAAATACTTATTATAATCATACAGTCAACCAGACCATGTACATTTGGCATTTTTGTCCACCTATTTGAATCCTTCCCAAAGACCTGAAATAGGCAGGTTTTGTTGTTTAATAATATTAAAGGTGTCCTCGTACGATATATGGTGTTCCAAATAAAGTATTGCAATCGATTGATGTGATTTTGTCAATGCTGCAATGACTTATTCAAGCAGTGCTCCAGATGTTTTTGAATTGCATCTCCAGTTTGTTTTCTTGTATTCTGATTTCCTGGTATTGCAATATCCACTATCCAAACGTTTTGATCTTTGTTGTCAAAAATTATGTGTTATGTGGCAGATACCTGTATTCTAAAGTCCCATAGCATTTTAGCTTCTTCATTTTTTATTGCTTTGTCTATTTTTTTGGTCCCACCAGTTCTTGCTTGCAGGCAAATGGTATTTCTTGCAGATATTCCAACGCACTATGGATGCTAGTTTGTCATACTGTTGTTTGTAGTTTTCTTGCAGCAACTAACTAGGTAGTCCATTGATTCTTCAGCTTCTTTGCAGAGGCAGCATTTTCAGCCAGTTACTGTTTGCTCAATTTGTTAGACCAATACTCGAATACAGCTCTTCAGTCTGGAACCCACATTATGTATCTGATATTAGCACAGTTGAGAAAGTCCAGAAATATTTCACAAGAAGAGTTCTCCACTCCTCTACTCGTAGAATACCTTATGCCACCAGACTTGAAATTCTAGACCTAGAAAACCTTGAATTACGCCATCTTCAGTCAGATCAAGTATGGTATGTAAAATCATACATTGCAATGACTTACCTGTCAATGAATACTTCAGCTTCAACCATAACAACACAAGAGCAAACATAGATACAAACTCAAGGTTAATCGCACCAAACTTGATTGCAGGAAATACGACTTCAGCAACAGAGTGGTCAATGTCTGGAATGCTCTATCTGACTCTATGATTTCCTCCCCAAACCCCAAATACTTTAACCTTAGACTGTCTACTATTGACCTCAGCCCTTTCCTAAGAGGTCTGTAGGGGACGTGCATAAGTGCACCAACGTGCCTACCATCCCTGTCCTATTGTTTCTTTTATTTTTCTTATATGTATTCATTTAATGTATTCATAACTATATATATACTTATAAATGTTATCTTGTAAGCGATTGACAAATCAAAATAAATAAATAAAATAAATAAATAAATTTTGGCTTTGTATGTATTTGTTCTTGAGGCTTGGTCTTATGTAGCTGGAATTAACACCTCTGCTATTATTATTTTAAAAAACAGAAGGAGGGAAACTAATAAGACCTTTGCTTAGAATCGGTTTTTGCTTATTTAATTTTTATCTGAACTACCTTCTCCTATATTCACACTGAAACCTAAGGTGTACACTATCCAATGAGAACTCTCATTTACCAATACTATTCACTATTTCTCTCCATACATTTCTATCCTTGCAAACCATTCTTGCTTTTATCACATCTATCTTTGTGTGTTCTCTTCTTTAAAGCCATTACTAATCTCTTTTTGAGAATCTCTTCAGCTCCCAACCATGGCTTTCTCCTAGGAGAATGGGAGAGAGAAGACAAGATGATCTTCCATCTATACAGATCTTGGTTTTTCAGAGTATGGGTTAATCAAGTAGAAGGGTGTCTGCCTTCTAGCCCAAGGGCATAGAGAGTGGGTCAGAAATAGGAGCAAATAGAGGTGAAAGGAGGCTCGTAGAATAACCCAATGTGAGGGAGATGAGTGGTTTCAAAATTTGATAAATACATACATAAGAATTGTTCCAGATTGTAGGATAAAGCATCTAACCTACTTGTTATAATATATGATATGTATATAATAGCTAGTTATATACTGTATATGATGCAAAAATTAAAAGGGGAGGTAGGGAATTCACCTGACCGTGGCTCTCTGTATGTATGAAGAAATCTGTAAATGTTTCCAATTGCTGAAGTCAGTTTGCACCTTGAAAGATATTTTGTCTCTTTGAGGAGATGATATCAGTGTTGAAAGGCTTGTTTTGAGGATCAAAATCTTCTTGATAAAAAAAAGTCACAACTTCTTTAATTGTGGGCTGGAAGGAATTGCCTGAAAAGGAATGCACTGGCTAGCCATCAGTTCTATATGGGATTGTAAAAAGTTTGGCTCTCAAGGTAAAATTTGAATCATTAACATGTACAATAAAGTGTCAGGTGGGATGTAGAGGATGGGAAGAGAACTAAATACCTACAGTATCTGAGTAAAATAAAGTATTGATGGGTATTTTGGGTAGTTGAAGCCCTTTTAAACAGAACTACCTTCTTAGACTTAAATGTAGAATTACTTTATTGTCACTTTAAATGTTTTGATGTAATTGGCATACATTAAAATGAATTTTTGTTGCATATACCTCTCAAAAGGTCACCATCTCCAATATACACTACATAAATCTTATCTTGACAAAGTTGGAACAATTAATTAAAACAGTTAGAACAATTGATCAGTGGAACCACTTACCTCCAGAAATTGTAGGTGCTCCAACATTGGAGGTTTTTAAAAAGAGAATGGACAATTATTAGACTGAAATGGTATAAGGCTTCTTGCTGGATCGGGGAGTTGGACTAGAAGACCTCCAAGATCCCTTCCAACTCTGTTATTCTGTTGTAAAATAATCAGCTGAATAGTCAGCACAGTAAAATTAGAAACAACTTTATAATGAAGCTTCGGACACAAAAAGCTACAGGTTCCACCACCCCTTCCAACCTAGAATAGAATAACTGCAACCATTTACATCTACATCCCTTTCCCAGACAACAGTAGATTCTCTCAGATCAAAGATGCTCTTCTCTACCTCAGCATAAAATTCAGCTTCTGAATCTCTAATGAATGGAGAAGGGGGAGGAAAAAAATGAAAGATAAATGTGATGCCTTCCTCTCCCATCCATGTCACAATTCCTCCAGTTTTCCATCAATACTCTGGAAGATCTGATTAATGCAAAAAAATAATAATATCTGGAATGCCCTGACAAATGAATCTTTCCTGTCTTTCTTTTGATAATCCCTCTTTAAACTAGTCATTTAAGCCTCTTTCATTCCAGCCCATATCCTGAGCTACGAACTGAAGCAGTGTACCCCTACAGTGATCTTTTCTCTTGAAGGTGACAGATATTGTGGTTTGTGGTCACCTGTTGTAGAAGGAAGAGTGATCAGCCTTGAGGGGTAGGAGGAAAATAAAAGACAACAATTAGAAAAAAGAGACTTGAGTCTGGGACAGAAATGTAACCTGATAAAAGATCACAGTCAAGATGCTTTCTAGTTCTCATCAGTGGTGGGATTAAAAAAAAAAAAATTACTACCAGTTTTGTGGGCATGACTTGGTGGGCATGGCTTGGTGGCCGTGGCAGGGGAAGGAAACTGTAAAATCTCCATCCCCTCCCCACTCCTGGGGGAAGGTTACTGCAAAATCTCAATTCCCTCCCCAACCCACTAACCTGCTTTCCAACTCCATTCTCATGTACAGGGCAACAAAAGAAGACCCAGCCGATCAGCTGGGACTCAGGAGGCAGAGAATGGATTGGGGCAGGGCCGGTCAGAGGTGGTATTTGCCAGTTCTCCAAACTACTCAAAATTTCCACTACCGGTTCTCCAGAACTGGTCAGAACCTGCTGAATACCACCTCTGGTTCTCATGAAATAAAAGGAAGGAGGTGAGTGCAGGCATGCAAGATTCTGTGACTCTCTCTTTACAGTTAAAGTAGTGTTGGTCTACATGGTTTTATTTTCGTAGTGTGTTCTACCTTAAAGGGTTGACACCTGTATGATTGGGGTGATGAAATTAATTGTCAGTTTGTTCACAGAATTGGCACAACGTCCTGCAGTTGCATCTTCTGCAGTTCACTCTAGAATTAGAAATCTTACATGGGAGAGCATTCACATCTTTAAGAGATGTAAAAGTCATACTTTTCAAAGAAAATACTAAAATTGTCCATCATATGGTAATTATTTAAAAAAATGGTTAGCAGGGTTGTGAATCTGTAGCCATCATTTAATCTGGGATCAGTATATGAATGATCCTGTAGCATTCAGAAAATGAGTAGGCAGATCCTGCTGTCAGACTTCACATTAGACTTGAATAAAGCTGTCTGGAAATTCAATCACATATTCAAGCTACACACAGTCAATACAGTTTAGATAAGCTGTTTTATTGCAAACAAGGTGTGATTGTTGTGTAGATAGACACACAGATAGACGTATTTCAGGACATCAAGTCCTCTGTAATGCCAGCCCTAAGGTTAAAACCCTAGTATTTTTCTCCTATTATTTTAAGCCAACACCATTTTGGTAATATTTTTCCCAGCCTTGAGTGGCATAGCCATCTGTTCCATATTTACACAATTATTATGTCCAGATTGAGAATTCAGTCATTCATTTATGCAGCTAAGATGCCATTCCATTTCAACAGGAATGGTTGGTTCCTGCCTTGCCAGCCTTCGTCCTTATGGTCTTCATTCATTTTCTTCTCTTTCCATTTTATACAATCACAGCAGTTATATTCTTTTGGATTTATATTAATTACTTTGTTATGGGTATGTATGAATAGACTTAAGTTTAAACCATATATCTGAAATAAACAGACCTTTTTCTAAGCAGATACTCATCAACAGGCATAAGGATTTAATTGTTTTTTATTGGATTTTATAAGCGTCTGTTTATTTATTTATTAGATTTTTATATCGCCCCCTCTCCCAAAAAGGGGACTCGGGGCAGTGTACAGCCAGATAAAAATAGAAACAAGATATAAAATTGTACAATTAAAAACAATTTAAAATGATTAAATTAATGGCCGAGTTGTAAAATTATCAAAATGTATAAAAAACAGGTAAAAATTTAAAATGCCAAATTTGAAACTCCACAATTATTACTGGGCCAGGCCGGCCTGTTGAAAAAAGTGGGTCTTTACTGCGCGCCGGAAGGTCTGAATGTCGGTGATGTCGGTGTTGGAGTGGAGTGTACATGGATTATACCATATTTACATTGTTTAAAGTTTGCTTTCCTTCTATACATTTGCCAGACTATTATATCTGTTAAAACCATTTTTGGTTCTCACTTCCACTAACAGAACAATGAAAAAGTTCTCTTTTAATAGAGCTCCAGTGACCAAGTTGTCAATAAATCCAAATATACCTGCAGAATAAAAATGAGGTTCAGCATGTGTTACCCCCTTTCTGCTGCTTAAGTCATACTCTTGCTAGCAAAGGTAGAAAAATAAGACCAACGTTAGAGGGTTAATAGTTGGGAGAACTTTAGAATGTGAACAGACCATGCTATGACCATAGACAGGCCCTTTTCACTTCTTGTGACAATAAGCGTTCAAAACCATTGAGATATTGGTGTCATATAAAATAAATTTTGTGCAGGATTTGTTGGAGTATAAAGTCAGAATACTACTTTTAACCTCCTGAAAGCATGCTCTACAAGCTATGGAGCACTCAGATGACAATTATGACTTTTGCTTATGATAGTCACATGTTGCATTACTCCTGTATCTTTTTAGTACTTTACTAAAGTACTAAAGATTATTATGTTAACTGAATGTTGTTATGAATGTTATTATGTTATGTTATGATGAATTTAATATACAAATTCATCTATTTATTTACTTAACATGGATAATCTGCATAATAATCAGCTAAAATATAGCTAACTTAGCCTCTGTTCATAGAACTTTATTCATGAATTCTTGTATCTAGCTGAACTAGAGTCTTGAATGAACTATTGATAGCAACCAAATAGATTGTCAAGTTAAATCTGAATGAAAATATAGATAAATGTAGAAAGGATGTGGCCAGTCTAATTCAAGCTAATTGTATCTAACATTGTTACTTTAAGACTGACACTGGAATGAATCACAGATTATATCAAATTCAGTCTGACAGGGCCAAGTCTAATAGTTCTATCAGCGTCATGGTCTTCTTTTAATTTCAAATTACCAGCTCCTTGCCTGCAGCTGTTGCTCAAAAAGCTTATCCCATCAGTAAGGCCATTCTACCAAGGAAGGGACATTGAAGAAAGAGCAGCAAAATCAAAGTAGCATCCACAAATCTTCTTCGGAAACTGTGACTAAGCAGTAGCTGGGTAGAAACGAACCCCAAACAACTGTAAATTATGCACTTGATATGAAAGCAAGAAAGGGAAGAGGCTCTTTGATTTCACATTAATGTAGAGCAATGGTTCTGAAGGGTAGACGGCAATTATATGTTCTTTCAGCACATATTACAAAGGTCAGGCTGTCACACCACAGTTGGATTTACTGACTATTGATACATTGAGACTAGCAACAGGCCCCAGGGGCTCACTGAATCCATACAAGAGTTCATAGAAGGCTTTCCTTCTACTTATATCTCCCCCACAGCAGTGGTCCTTTCAGAGCATTCTTCATTTAAACAGATTAGATAGGATGAAAGAGACATAAACACCTACAGTACCTATTTCATTTAGCAGGTATAGTAAAGGGAAAGGTTTCCCTCGCACATACGTGCTAGTCAGAGGTATTCAGCAGGTTCTGACCAGTTCAGGAGAACCGGTAGCAGAAACTTTGAGTAGTTTGGAGAACCGGCAAATACCACCTCTGACTGGAGATTTTACAGTATCCTTCCCCTGCCACGCCCACTGAGCCACGCCAACAGAACTGGTAGTAAAAAAAAATTTGAATCCCACCACTGGTGCTAGTCGTTTCTGGCTCTAGGGACGGTGCTCATATCTGTTACAAAGCCAAAGAGCCAGTGCTGTCCAAAGACATCTCTGTGGTCATGTGGCCAGCATGACTAAATGCCAAAAGTGCACAGAACATTGTTACCTCCCCACCAAAGTGGTCCCTATTTTTCTACTTGCATTTTTACCTGCTTTCAAACTGCTAGGTTGGCAGAAGCTGGGACAAGTAACGGGAGCTCACTCCGTTACGCGGCTGCTAGGGATTCGAACCACCAAACTGCTGACCTTTCTGATCGACCAGTTCAACATCTTAGCCACTCCACCGTGTCCCTTATTATGCCAATTTACATTCAAAATGATTGGCGATAATTTCTGGAAAAAAAAAATAAGGCTTCTCTATAATCAGATGGGTGACTTCTTTTTAATCACAATGGGTGGCTCCAGTCACAAACTGAACTCTTATATACATATTAACTTTTGCACCTGTGGGCAAAGTGACTCTCTGTCTGGCAGATTCAGTATGACTAGTAAGCATGTAAAGCTTACAGCCGGATTACAGAAAGGGCATAGGGGGAGCAGAAATAAATTAGGTGATGAATAGTCTAACAAACAGGATCCAAGATGCAGTAAGAAATGGTAGCTGGCCAAACACAAGGAAGACCAAATGGGAAAATGCAGCAGACCTAGATTGGCATTTCCTGAGCTTTATCTATATACAAAGCTTCCTTTGTAATATTTGGTCAAGGTTTTCTATAGGTTTCAGATATTGACTGATGTAAATATTTTCTTCTTATATTCCTTGATAGGAGAGGGAGTTTTCTTCACTAATTTGGTAGAAGTACTGATACAGATATATGAACAAAGCAAACTTTTCTGGCTGGAAAAGGAATGTTTGTTGGTTTGTTTATTATTATTAATTAATTAATTATTGCCAATTATTTTTACAAATAAACCAAGGCAGTGAACATATCCAACACAAACCTTCCCACTCCTATTTTCTGTAGATGAAAATACCTTGGAGCTTCCCCATAAGAGTTCTTATTTCAGATCAACATGTTTCAGTGCCTATGTCTACAAACCTGGAAAGTTATTGCTTGATGGTGTCAAGCCATGTTTTTCAAATTTGGCAGCTTTAAGATGTATGGACTTCAATTCCCAGAATTCCCTAGACAGCATGCTGCCTGGGAATTTCTGAGAGTTGAAATTCACCCATCTTAAAGCTGCCAAATTTGAAACATGCTGGTGTAGATAGCAGTGAATTAGGCAGATCAATACTCTGGTCTCATATAAAGCAATGAGGGCCATGGACTTAGTAGCTGAGTTCCTGCCTTTTGTATTTAAAAGATCTGAGATTCTTTTTCCAGCATATATAGATGGTTCGGGAAAAACAATGGTCTCAAGTCCTGAAGCATCTGCTATCACTTGATGTTGAAATCCTAGCTGAATATATGAGTGGCAAATGATTGGTATAGCAATACAATTTCCTACACTCTGCCGTGCCTCCCATTCTATTTTCCTAGAAAAGCTTGCAAGGATCACTATAACATGAAAAGGCTATTTTCACAACGTGTTCAATTGGTCAATGAGGAATTGGGGGTGGGGGAGGAAAGAAACAGCAATGTTGTAAAAAATAAATAAATGAATAAAAGTCAACTAACTCCCAGGAAATTAAATCTAGCAAAAACATATCTGGTCTTAGGCAGGGTTAAAGTAACTCCATCCAATCAGTGGTGTAGTGAGAACATGGGTGTCCAGGTAACCGAGTGGTTTTGCTTATTTATCTCTCAAGCAGAAAGCTGAAAAGAAAGAGCAACTGCAAGAAAATCCTTGCCATATCAGAACTCAATAACTCAAGCTTGCAGCATAGAACATTATCCCAAATTTTGATCAAATTGATTAACTGTACTACTGTTGTAAGCCTAGTCATGGGAAAAAGAAATAATGATGTTATCAGGCTTCATCACCATTCTCCTGGAAAAGGGCTTCTGGATATCAACTTTGTATTCCTCCTATGATGTTTTAAACCAATTTGGGTGATTATGTGTTGATAGAACTATTAGGGGGATGGGATTAGATAGTAGATAACCAGACTGAGCAGCGTTGTAGTCTGATGATGAAAATGCTCACCTCCCACTCAGAAGTTGAGAGTTCAATCCTAGGTAGCAGTAGATGTTTCTCTCCTAGGTGCAAATAAAAATATCTGCTGCGAACTCAGTATGGCATCTGGAAAGGAATATGGCCAGTAAATGCTCAGCTCTATTGAGTGACCCTGATTCTATCCTGAATTAAGGGATTACAGGGTTGTAAAAAAGGGGAGTAGATAACTAGATTAAGCATATTGTCTAGAACAGAAGGAACGAAGGAGGTATCATGTCATTATGGTATTAGATATAGCCATTTTCTGTCATTCTTCTGCTAAACTATTTAGAAATTTGAAGAAAAATCAACAAAGTTTGGTTACCTAAGGGGCTACCTTTTTCCAAGAGTCTCTACTTATCCAATTTTATCTTGCAGATTGGCTATGCTGCAGATTCCATCAGCCAAAGAATATCTGCTGGTTGGTGACAGAAGACTGGCCTTTTCTGCAGTGGCCCCTGCTTTATGGAATATTCTCCCCTTGGAGATTAGAATGGCCTCAATCCAGCAGGTCTTTCCTAAGGCTTTAAAAACTTGGCTGCATACATGAGTCTGAGGTCTGAATGTATTTACAGTCCCATTTTTAGGATTTACTGTTGATTAGTTAATTATCTCAGTTGCTTATATATGTATTTTAGATTTATTTATTTATTTATTCCATTTATATACCGCCCTTCTCCCGAGGGACTTAGGGTGGTGAACAGCCCATCTAAAAACCCCACAAAGAATACAAAAGTTAAAAAATATTAAATTTCAATCGGATGCTTGATAAAACTAACAAAACCCCACCCCCACCCCCTTAAAACCCAATTTAGAATTAATAAAATGGAGACCAAATTAAAACCATCTCAGCCAAGGCCGGCCTGCTCAAAGAGCCAGGTCTTCAACGCGCGCCTGAAGGCCCTCAGGTCCGTGCCGGTACGGAGCTCCGGTGGCAGAGTATTCCAGAGGGCGGGGGCACCCACAGAGAAGGCCCTACTCCTCGGCGCCGCCAGACGGCACATAGCGGCCGACGGCACCCGGAGCAGACCCTCCCTGTGGGAACGCACCGGCCTGTTGGAGAACGCTGGCAGAATGCGGTCCTGAAGGTAACCTGGTCCCATGCCATGGGTCGCCCTAAAGGTCAAAACTAGAACCTTAAAGCGAACCCGGAGAGCCACCGGCAACCAATGCAGCTCGCGCAGGAGAGGCGTCACATGGGCGCTACGTGACGCCCCCATGATCACCCGCGCGGCTGCATTTTGCACCAGCTGGAGTCTCCGGATGCTCCCCGCAGGGAGCCCCATGTAGAGGGCATTACAATAGTCCAGGCGAGAGGTGACAAGGGCCTGAGTGACCGTGCGCAAGGCGTCCCGATCCAGGAAGGGACGCACCCGTTAGATCCGACGTAGCTGATGAAACGCCCCCCTGGAGATGGCCGCGATGTGATGTTCAAGCGACAGCCGTACATCCAGGAGGACTCCCAGGTTGCGAGCCCTCTCTATGGGGGGCAGAACTTCCCCCCCGATAGCCAGCGAAGGTGTCAGCTGGCTATATCTGGGCGCCGGAAACCACAGCCACTCGGTCTTGGATGGGTTGAGCCGAAGCCTGTTCCCGCCCATCCAGTCCCGCACAGCCTCCAGGCACCTAGACATAGCCCCCACGGCATCGTTGGGGTGGTCCGGAGTGGAGATGTACAACTGGGTGTCATCTGCATACAGATGACACCTCACTCCAAGACCACGGATGATCTCACCCAGCGGCTTCATGTAAATGTTGAACAAGAGGGGAGAGAGGACCGACCCCTGAGGCACCCCACAAACCAGGGGCCTAGAGGTGGACCTCTCCCCCCCCCGCCAACACGAATTGCGAACGGTCGGAGAGGAAGGACGAGAACCATCGAAGGACGGTTCCACCAATCCCCAACCCCCCCAACCGTCGCAACAAAATACTATGGTCGATAGTATCGAAAGCCGCCGAGAGATCTAATAGGACCAGGACAGAGGAGAACCCTCTGTCACGAGCCCTCCAGAGATCATCAACCAATGCGACCAATGCCGTCTCAGTGCTATGTCCAGGCCTGAAGCCCGATTGGAACGGATCGAGGTAAGTAGCTTCCTCCAGGTACTGGGGGAGCTGACGTGCCACCACACTCTCAACAACCTTCGCCACAAAGGGAAGGTTGGAGACTGGACGATAGTTGTTTAAAATAGCTGGGTCCAGGGAAGGCTTCTTGAGGAGGGGGCGCACCACCGCCGCCTTCAGGGCGGTAGGGAGCACCCCCTCTCTCAAGGAAGCGTTGACAATCCCCTGGAGCCAGCCTCGTGTCGTCTCCCTGGCAGCCGAAACCAGCCAGGAAGGGCACGGGTCCAATAAACAGGTGGTGGCATTCAGACCCCCCAGCAACCTGTCCACACCCTCGGCGGTCACAGGGTCGAACTCCCCCCAGATAACACTCACAAGACCTGCCCCGGACACCTCCCCCGGGACCATCCAATTGGAGTCGAGCCCCTCCCGAATCTGAGCGATTTTATCATGCAGAAATCGGGAACACTCCTCCGCCCTACCCTGCAAGAGGTCATCCCGCGCTCTCGGTTCAAGTAGCGAGCGGGTCACTCTAAACAGGGAGGCAGGCCGATTTTCTGCTGATGCAATAAGGGCGGAGAAATATGAAGATTTTGCCGCCCCTATCGCCACAAGGTAAGTCTTAATATGAGATCTCACCTGTGTTCGGTCAGACTCAGAACGGCTCGCCCTCCAAATGCCCTCTAGACGTCTTTTCCGGCACTTCATCTCCCGTAGCTCCTCCGTATACCACGGAGCCACATGGGATCTGTGCCGGGTCAGAGGTCGCAGGGACACAACTCGATCTAGAGCCCCGGCGGCCAACCCATCCCAGGTCGCCACCAGGTCTCCAGACGAGCTGTGAGCCAGAGACTCAGGAAACGGCCCAAGCTCCCTCTGGAACCGCTCTGGGTCCATCAGGCACCTGGGGCGGAACAATCTAAGTGGTTCCGCCTCCCTACGGTGGGGGGTGGCAGAACAGAAGTCCAACCTAAGGAGGGAATGATCTGTCCATGACAAGGGTGTAATAACTAACTCCCCAAAATTACAGTCATTCAACCACTGCCCAGAGACAAAAATCAGGTCCAGCATGTGTCCTCCAATGTGAGTGGGGGCAGAAACTAACTGGGTCAGGTCCATGGCCGTCATGGAAGCCAAGAACTCCCGAACCAACCCCGAGGTTTCAACGGACGATGGCAGGTTGAAATCCCCCATGACCAGAAGCCTGGGGGTCTCAACCGCCAGCCCGGCTATCACCTCAAGGAGTCCGGGCAGGGCCGATGAGACGTGGCAGGGAGCCAGGTACGCCATCAAAAGACCCATCTGAACCCCTTGCCCCCACTTCACATATAGAGATTCACAGCCAGCCGTCTGAGGGACAGTGGCCTCCCTAGGATAAAGGGCTTCCTTTATAAGCACCGCCACCCCTCCACCCCTTCCCTGAGCCCTAGGCTGGTGAAATGCAAGGAAACCTGGTGGGCACATCTCAACCAGAGGGACACCGCCCTCTGGGCCCAACCAGGTTTCGGTAACACCTACCAGGTCCGCGGCCTCCTCCTGAACTAAATCATGGATCAGGGGAGCCTTGTTAACCACGGACCTGGCATTGCACAACAGCAGCCGGGTATTCAGGGGCTGAGAATCCAGACAACCAGGGCTGCAGGATGGGTATGGAGGGTCGGAGCGCGCTACCGCTTGCAAACATCGGAAGCGCGATCCCCTTACTGGATATGGCCCTCTACCCCCAGCATATCTGCCTCTCCCAGTCACCGTGCTGATAAAATTTGCCCACGGCAGCCCACCCCCAGTCTGCCACCCCGACACGGAACCCCCCGAGGCCCCCCAGGCGCGCGGGCCTGGCCCGGCTGCCCCCAACTCCATGTGGGCTGTCCCCCCTGCCCACCCTGGATCCTTTTAACCCATTAAAAAACCCCATTAAAAAATTACCAATCCCGGGTTTCCCGCGTTTCCTCCCATTCCTCCGGCTTCCACGGCCCCACCATCGCTCCGGATCCCAGGATCCCTCATAGCGGAACGCCTTCGAAAGTTTTGAGGGCCACTTAAGGGAGAGGGGGACATCCCTCAAGGCCCAAAGCTCCGCCATGGAGTACATCCGTGGCCCCGGCCACCCCACCCCGACGGTCTCGCAGCGTCCAAGGTCTTTGTGATGGAAAAATCCAGGCGGACTGGGGTAAACCCCTCCCCCCCCCGGCTGCCCCACCCCTGCCACCGGTGGGACCCCCGGGAGAAAAGGGGTCACAGGGGTCACAGGCAAGGTCACTCCCCCCCTCCCCGGGCCCACCACCCCTGCCACAGGCGGGGGCCCCAAGGAGGGGAGGGGAACGGTCACAACACCATCCAACCCCCATGGGGGGGTTGTTTTTATTACTATTTTAAATACTTTTTTAATGTTTGTTTTTATATTTTTCGAACTGTAAACTGCCCAAAGTCATTGATTAAGGATGGGTTGCTATAGAAATTGAATAAATAAATCCATATTTGTTTGGGAATGAGGTGTGAAGCACATTTTGCATGACTTTCTTTAGGCCAGGAATAGACACTTTTTTGTGGCCAAAATGTCTAACATACTATACTATAGAGTGTAGAGTAGGTGGTGCCCCAGGAGAAATATGGATAGGACTGGCTGTTCATCAAGAAGGTTGTGGAGATTTTTTTAAACAAAACCATATTTTGCTTTTCTAAGAGTTTACATTGGTTTTCATTTTTCCCACCTCATCATAAAGAATAGAATAACCATAAGGTCTCAATTTGCATATAAGCAACAAGGGGTAAATCATGATCTTAATCATCATAAAACACATTCATCATAAATCATAAAACACAACATTTAGTGATAGTCATAGGATACTAAATAAACAATCAACATAAATCATAACAGGATTCTAAATATAACAATTAATATAAATCGTAAGATATAAGCAACAAAGTTATAGTCATAAGAATATAAGAAAATAGGTAATAGGAAAGGTGAGAAGGGTAATAATAATAATAATAATACAACCCTACTAGGTAGTTTGTCTGTGTTGTGGGAATTAGTTGTTTAGAAGAGTGATGGCATGGGGAGAGAAACTAGTTGTTTTGGTGTGCAATGGCCTATAGTGTCGTCTTGAGGAAAGAAGTTGAATAGAATAGAATAGAATAGAATAGAATAGAATAGAATAGAATAGAATAGAATAGAATACTTTATTGGCCAAGTGTGATTGGACACACAAGGAATTTGTCTTGGTGTAAATACTCTCAGTATACATAAAGAAGGAACATTTGTTAAGAATCAAGAATCACAATGTACAACACTTAATAATAGTCATAGGGTACAATCAACATCAATAATAATAAATTACAATAATAAATTATAATAAATAAAACAATAAACAGTTTATGTCCAGGATGTGAGGGGTCTGTAGATATTTTTACAGTTGTCTTTGTGGCTCGTACAGTATAAAGGTCCTCTGTGGAAGGCAGGCTGGTAGCAATTGTTTTTTCTGCAGTTCTAATTATCTTATCTAAGATTAGATTCTTATCTAAGAATCAGAAATAACTCTAATACATTCCGCCATACACACAAACAAACAAACAAATAAAAAAAGATGCCAAGAGATGCCAGTTTGCCCATACCTACTTTACATATTTCTAACATAGTGGATGCTATACTTTACTCTGTATTTTGCTAAGGAAAAGCCATTGATGTTTTGCTTGAACTCTACCGAAGTGTGGAGCAAGCAACATTAAGGAGATTTCACTCAGTTTAATGTTGGTAGCTGCTCTTTCTGCTTCTCCTTGTCAACTAGCCTATCTTGTCCCCATATAACCTTTATCCCAGGCAGACTAATCTACCCCATCCATTATGGCTGAGGTGACAACATGAACTTTAGCAGCTGGAGAAATTTGTTTTTCTAGGACAGCCTGGAAAGCGTGTGCTTTCTAATGCTAGGAACGCACTGCCTTGTCTTGGTCATTTTAAGTGCACCTTAGGACACCAGTATAATTACTGTGTTCATCAGCTGTAGTAATTGGCAGCAAGAATGGTCACCTAAGATAGAGCACACATCACCATGGCAACCACCCAGCCAGAGATAAGAAGTATCAATAGTTGGAGAAGTGGAATCCCCAATTTTACAGATCAAGAGTACTTGCAGTTTTAAAAGATTTTTTCCATTCATCCCTTCAAATGTGTCTCCTAAGGGTAAAATGTAGGTGGAGAGGAAAGCTGTAACATTCATCAAAGATTGATCTGCAAGAATTCTCTTACTGTTAGGTAACTTAAATGGAGAGGACATTTGTTTCTTCGTTTGTTTCACGGAGTTGCTGTTGAATTGGTTTGCAGAGACATGAATTCTTACATGCTTCAAGCTACTGGATGGGGAAGAAGATTGGGAAACAGTCTTGTCGATTAAAGGCAGATATTTCTTCCTTCTTTCTAGTGGCTTTCAGGGACATTTGTTGTACATTGTCACTTGAACAGCCCTTCCCACAGATGAAAACAGTGTGAAGGCTTCTTTCAAACCAACAATCAACACAAAAAAACATCCTTCCTGTTTCTTTTCTACAACTAATTTCGTGAGAAAGGAGTACAAAGGAAATGAATATTTGAAAAGAGGTTTAGAGAAAATGAGAAAGAATAAGGTTATTAATGGCTGCTAGCCTAGAAGGGTTGCACACAACCCTTCTGGTACTGCACACAACCCTTCTGGCTCTGATTACTACACCATGAGGCATAGAATAACCGAACAGAATAACAGAGTTGGAAGTGACCTTAGAAGTCTTCTACTCCAACCCTCTGGTCAAGCAGGAAACCTTATGCTATTTTTCTTTTAAATGGTTGTCCAATAACTGCTTAAAATTCTCCATTCTTGGAGCACCCATACTTCTGGAGGCAACTCATTCCACTTTTTTAATTATTCTAAATATCAGGAAATTTTTCTTTAGTTTTAGGTTGGTTGTCTTCTTGTTTAGTTTCCATCCATTGCTTTTTCTCCTGCCTTCAGGTGTTTTGGAGAATAAGTTGACTCCTTCTTCATTGGGGTAGCCCCTTGGATATTAGAACATTGCTATCATGTCACCACTAGTCCTTCTTTTCAATAAACTAGACACACCCAATTCCTACAACTGTTTTTTATAGTCCCCTAATAATCTTTGTTGCTCTTCTCGGTGGTGCAGTGGTTCAAGTGCAGTACTGCAGGTTACTTCTGCTGACTGCCTGCAGTTTGGCAGTTTCAAATCCCACCAGGCTCAAGGTTGACTCAGCCTTCCATCCTTCCGAGGTAGGTAAAAATGAGGACCCAGATTGTTGGGGGCAATATGCCGACTCTGTAAATCGCTTAGAGGGGGCTGTAAAGCACTGTAAAGCGGTATATACTGTAAGTCTAAGTGCTATTGCTATTATTCTTTCTAGAGTTTCAACATTTTTTTTTATATTGTGAAGAACAAAACTGGATGCAGTATTCCAAGTGAGGTCTTATCAAGGCATTATAAAGTGATATTAACACTTCACATGATCTTGATTCTATCCTTCTGTTAATTTAGCCTAGGAATGCAGTTGTGTTTGTTATTTTAAGTGCACCTTAGGACACCTTAGTTTTTTCCCCAGACAGATCTGCGAGGTTCTCAGTGGGCTATGAATGCTACATTAATTCAACAAGGCCCGAGGCTCATCTAAATCAATGGTAATAGGCAACGTACTACTTCACCTGGGCTATGACATCTACAGGTTGCCAGTACGGTCAAGAAACAGGCTCATGGCATTGCAATACAAGTGCTTCCTCTTTTCTGCATGCTTCACAACATCTATCTCTCATACACACAGTGTGATAGAATGCTGCTTTCATTACTTTTTAAAGCATTCTGATGAAAGGGGCAAGATTCTGTGCCCATGGTTTTTCAGCATCACTCCAAAGCTGGTACCCCAAAAAAGCAAGAGGGAAAGAAAAGGTGGGGATGAAAATAGCAGTTTGGTCAAAAATTCGTTTTGTATCTTTCTGGTTTGGTTCAGTCAGCACAGCTTCTACTGTTTGCTGAACTATTTGGAAGCTACACTGCTATTCTTTCCTTACTGTGATTAGCTGGGCCTTCAAAGAAGTCCTAGGCAAATACTTATATTACAAGTTTATTATAGTAAAATCCTTCAAGATATCAAGCTGGAACCAGGTTAATAATATCTAAAGGATCTCTCTCCTCATTCATTCTTTTTTTCCCCTTCCCAAATGAAGTAGCTGTAGGTGTTTTAATGCTTGCCGCTGGTAGAGAACTCTTTTTTTCCCAAAATCAAGTCTGAAATCTCAGAACAGTTCAAATCAAATCAAATTGTTTTGATTTGCACCAACCTAATCATTGCCTAACATTTATACTTTAAGCATTAAAACTAGTGGAATATACATTTCTCTAACCTTACAAGAGAATCCAGAAAATAAATTTTTACCCTAAGGAAAAACGGCACAATAAATTATCTGCAATTCTGTTTCTGCACGAGAATATGACCAAATATCATTTTGCTCTTGCCAGTTGATTCAGAAGAGAAGTCCCATTGGCGGGTGGGAGGATCATTAAAATCAGGATGATATAATTGTAGCTCTGACCCTTTTTTCCTTTGACATAAAGTGGCACAGCATTGATTATGTCATTGACTTTTTTTGACATGTCTGTTTTGACATCCCAATAGTAGGTAATAACAAGAAACTGCATGAATATAGCCATCAGGAATTAAGCTCAACAGGTAGCTGTTTTAAATTATATGTAGACATGCCCATGATTGCCTCTTGTCCAGTGGTGGAATTCAAATTGTTTTACTATCGGTTCTGTGGGTGTGGCTTGGTGGGAGTGGCAGGGGAAGGATACTGTAAAATCTCCAGTCAGAGGTGGGATTTGCCGGCTCTCCAAACTACTCAAAATTTCCGCTACCAGTTCTCCAGAACTGGTCAGAACCTGCTGAATAGCACCTCTGCTCTTGTCATTCAACAACCTAAAGGCTTAAAGCATTCAGAAACCTTGAATATTTCTGCCAAATCCTCACTGAACTGTTGTTTTTAATATGACTTCTTTATTTCCTCTTTTACCACTTCGGGTGTCGAGGAATTTAATATGACCAAAGGTGGAAATTATTAAATATGCGAGCAAAACCTTTATTTATTATGATTGAATTGTATGTATTTTATTTATTTTTTAAAAATAAACCATTCTGCCGGAAAGCTTTTACAAACTGAAATGCAAATTAAATCAAATACAGTTTTTGCCTTGGTCCCATGCATAGCGTTGTCCTAGTCCCACTTGATTTTTTTTTCCTTTTTGTCTAATCTACACTAATTATTGCTCCTTGGCCTAAGAAATACTGTATGTTTTAAATATTAAGCTCCTTGTATCTCCACTGCAATCATCACATACGCATTTTGCTCACGTTGCATTGAAAAGCACAACATTAAACATTGTGGAAATGCCTAGTAAAGAAGGATGACCAGGTCACAAGCTTGCAAATGCCTTTGGCAAGACCATCTCAGTGCTAATCTGCTAATTGTATCTTTCTTCACTTATTCTCAAAGAAACTATGTTTGTTTTGTCTTGTCATTCATTCAGTATTCTCTAACAAAGTTCACGTGTGCCTCTTAGCTAAACTGTTAGTCTTTCCTCCAAAACTCTTTAAAATTTATATAGGTCAGGCAAATAGCCAGCAAAGCCTTGACTGAATCAATTAGATCATCCGTGGCTTTGGGGTGGAATTCCACCAGTACGCTGATGATACTCAGCTGTACATCTCCACCCCTGACCACCCCAACGAAGCCGTCTTAGTGCTGACCCGATGCCTGGAGGCCGTACGGAGTTGGATGGGTCATAACAGACTTCGTCTCAACCCGACCAAAACCGAGTGGCTGTGGTTTCCTGCTCCCAGATTCAGTCAGCTTATTCCATCGCTGACCGTGGGAGGAGAGACATTATCCCCTGTGGAAAGGGCACGCAACTTGGGTGTACTCCTGGACGTGCGACTATCCTTGGATGATCATATTGCGGCCGCCACCAGGAGTGCTTTTTATCAAATTCGTCTTATCTACCAATTGCGACCCTTTCTGGATCTGGACGCACTTCGCACAGTCACCTCTGCCCTCGTCATCTCCCGCTTGGACTACTGTAATGCTCTCTACATGGGGCTCCCCTTGAAAAGTCTCCGAAGGTTACAGTTAGTTCAGAATGCAGCCGCACGGATGATCTTGGGCGCCCCTCGGGATGCCCACATAACACCTCTTCTCCGCTGGCTGCACTGGCTTCCTGTGGCCTTCCGGATTCGTTTCAAGGTGGTACTTACAGTTTTCAAAGTGCTCCATGGCTCGGGACCTAGATACTTACGGGATCGCCTGCTGCCACCAACAACCTCCCGCCGCCCAGTACGCTCCCACAGAGTTGCCTTGCTCGGGGTACCACCACTGGATCGCTGTCATCTAGCAGCCCCAAGACTACGCGCTTTCTCTGTGGGAGCCCCATCCCTCTGGAATTGTCTCCCCCCGGATATACGAGCCATGTCAGACATCCTAACCTTCCGGCGCGCAGTTAAGACCTTGCTGTTCAAACAAGCCGGTCTAGCCAAATAAAATCATTGGGGTTTATATTTTGGAATTTTATAGGGGTGATTCTTGGCCATCTTGATTATTTACCTGTTTTCGCTTCTGTTTTCTGTATTATCTTGTTTGTTGAGTGTACACCGCCTTGAGTCCCTTTTTGGGAGAGGGAGCGGTATAGAAGTACGAATAAATAAATAAATTAATTAATTAATTAACTAAGAAGTAGGAAAGGGGGAGAGTAGCTTGAAGTATATGCTATTGGTGGGAGGAAGGCTTTAGAGATTGCATAAAGCCAATGTATTAGGGCTAAATATATTTAGAAAAATGATTCAGAAGAGATGTTTTGGATCCTGTGCAAACATATATTCTCCCTGCTCTATATTAGATCAGCCACACTTTTTTTTAATGCTTCCACATGAGCTTGAAAAAAGATGTGGCTGATGTGATTTGATTCCTCATGTGAGGAAACAAATACTTTGTCCAATTTTTGAAGTGGGAATACCCTATGATTGTTATTCTTAGGTCTTGAGAGTAAATTCCACCTAACACTGGTTGAGTTAATATTACATTTTAGTAGGCAGGAAGACATCAGCTTGGAAAAAGCTATGTTCAACAACAAGCTGCAAAATGGATGATCTGTTAAATGGAATGGAGTCATAATTTGAACCCTAGAAAAGATTTCCTGAGCTCTTTCAGGAAAGAATACTAGATAAGACGCAAAAATTATTGGCTGGTGGACTGCATATATCTGGGCAAAACATTATTGTCCATACATTGCTAAGAAATCATTCTTGCTCAGAATGGAAGGAAGGAAGGAAGGAAGGAAGGAAGGAAGGAAGGAAGGAAGGAAGGAAGGAAGGAAGGAAGGAAGGAAGGAAGGAAGGAAGGAAGGAAGGAAGATGTGATATAAAAAGGGCCTTCTAGATTGTGGCTGCTGAACCTTGTGGAATGAATGGTTCTTGTATTGGGACTGCAAAGTATTATATAAAATCTCTATTCCATGAAGAACAACAGTACAATATGGAGCAGAACAGGATTGCAAACAGATTTCAGAAATATAGACTCTGAGCACTTAATTCTAAACATATCTTGTGCCAAATGTTCTAGCATGACCACCCTGCAGCATTCTTAGACAGATGGAGCTCATTTTTCTTCTTTGCCTCATTCTCTCCATTTTAAACAGATGGCAAATTTGTTTGTAAGATCTAGGTAGACTAGCTTATGTTGTCTTGTAAATAACTGCAGAAAAAAAATTGCCAGACCAAGTTTACTATCCTGTATTTTCAAATGGAAGATGACAAATCATTTGTTCTTGTTGGAAGGGAGGGGACTATCCTCCTGACAGTATTTTATAAGTTCCTTCTGTTTGTGGATTTAACTATTGTCGTGATTAATATCAGCTTCTTGGATGAAAAGAACCAAGGGCTAAAATATTGGGCTAACATCAAATTCGAATTTTGTCTTGATATACAGGATATACTCACACATTTAATTTTTCCCCTAATGAATTGATTATATTCATTGGAAGAGAGAGAAATATGTATTGCTGGGAACCCAGTACAAAAAGAAAAAATATATTTTCTACCGTAATATTGTGAGCATTCTCAAACTGAAAACCATTATGGTCTGAAGCTGTTTGAATAGCTGAATGGAAAGTTGGGCTCTTCAGTTCTTTGAGGAGTTACTTCTTGTGATCAAAGCCAAGCTTCCCTTCAAAATGCCTAAAAAGAGCATCTGCACATGTACAGAGGATAATTTCTACTGTGGGCAGAATTCATCTGCTCTTCTCAGGACTAGTAGAAGGGAGAGGACAAGCATTTGTCCTATCCTTTCATTGCAGAAGGGCTGCCCAAATAAGTCTTCCCTCCAATTGAAATCAGTAAAAAAATAATTTTACTGTGCCAGCCCTAGTCAAAGTAATATGTAAAATACAAATGTCCAGTTGGGGATATGCCAGAAGATTGGGATGGGTGTCTTCTAGCCATGCCATATAAGATTTTAAAGGTCAAGATCAGCAACTTAAATTGTGACCAAAAGAAAATGGTAACCAATGCAGCTTGTGCAACAAAGATGTAATGTATATCCTTTGAGGACACACATAACTGTCCCTGCAGCCACATTGTCCACCGGCTAAAGCTTCCAAATGGTCTTTAAGGGCAGACTAGTATAGGGCATGTTACAGCAATCCATTCTGTTGGTAACCAGAGCATAAATGACAGTGACTAGAGTCTCATGGTCCAGGAAGGGGGTGCAACTGGCATACAAGACAAAGCTGTGTAAAGGGCCTCCTGCCACAACCTCCATCCTGTATATCAAGGATGAAGCTAGGGTGATTACATCTACTGTCCAGGGAATTAGCACAGTTGTCCCTCAGGGCTTTGTGGTCTCCCTCCATTGCTCTTCTCTCTATATACCAATGACTGCACATCAAGATAATCCTCTGTTAAAAGTATTGAAGTTTTCAGATGATTAAAATGATCATTGGCCTCATTCGCTATGGTGATGAGTCTGCACATAGTTGGGAGCTTGAACCTGGCCTTGAGGTGTAGCCATAACAATTTGGAGCTGAACATGCTTAAAATATTTATTTTATTTAAAATTTTATTTTAAATAAAATAAATAAAATAAAACTATAGAGATGAGACTGGAGTTTAGGAGGAGCCTTTCTATTTTACCACCTATCTATGACAGCACAGTATAGCAGTACACTCCTTCACGTTTTTGGTATTTTATAACCTCTTAGGACTTATATTGGATATTTAATATTAGAATCATCATTAAAACGGCACAACAAAGAATGTTCTTCCTGCATCAACTCAAGAAGGTCAGACTGCCCCTGAAGCTGTTGGTACATTTTTACAGAGGAATTATTGAGTCTGTCATTCGTAACTCTAAAACTGTCTGGTTTGGTACTGCAACCAATAGAACAAGTACAGACTCCGATGGAGAGTTAGGAGAAAAAACAGTTGTAATCAGCCTGCCTTCCATAGGCTTGTATATTGTGTGGATCAGAAGAGGGCTGAGAAGATATCTGCAGACCTCTCACATCCTGGACATAAATTATTTCAACTCTTTCCCCTGGGATGGCTCTATAGGGCACTGCTTGCTAAAACAACTAGATATAGGGACAGTTTTCTCCATGCCATCACTCTGCTAAACACATAATTTTTACAATGCTGTCTAATGTCTTTGTATATTTACCCATGTAATATGGTTGTAGTATTATTATTTATCCTTTTTATTATCTTCTTTAGTCCTACCTCCACTTTTATTGGTATGATTATAAATATTCTGTGGCTTTGCATGTGTACTGAGTGCTCCTGTGCTGGAGATAAATTCCTTGTGTGTCGAATCACATAAAATTCAATTCAGTTCAGTTCAGTTCAATTAATTCAATTCAATTCAAGGAAGCACCTAGCCTGAATCTTGAGTGGCGATACATTATAAGATATGCTAATTGTGGTGTGTTACCCACCTAAAAGAAACATGTTTGAGTTTAGGATATACATGGAAACCTTTCTCAACTCTTTTGATTCTGGAATTCTGGAGCAAGCCCACCCAGTATGACAAACCAAGAATAGATGCTGTTGTAATAACTTGATTTCTCACCAGATTACTGTATGTTCGAACTGTAGTCAAACAAAAAAAAACATGTGACACAACCACAGCAAAGGCTACGAGTGTTCACACAAGAGTTTTCCACCATGAGAAGAATTCTAAAAATATAAATCTAAATATGTTTGGAAGAAACATATTTGGACCTTTGAGAATTGGGTTTACAAGACCATTCAATGATGAATTCAGAGATGAATCTGTGAAGTCAGCAGCATTTCCTCACATAAACACCTCCTTCATGCTCTGTACCAATGAACAGATCTGTGATATGTTTTTTTAAGTGATCATATCAATGTTATTTCATTGATGATCCAGGGGCACATCATCTTCTAATCTAAACCATCCTTTGATTCTGTAATCAAAATGGGAAAAAATTACATATGTGAACTAGCTTTGAATAAGTATTTAAAAACAATTTCAAGAAAAATACTAGTGGAACACAAACATGCAAACCAAATTTTGTATAAAACCCATGAGAAGTTTTTTTTTCAGGATGACTGCAGGACTGCATGGTGGAAAGCCTTGAACTTATCACATGTGATGTGAGTATAAGCTGTGATCCTGTGTTATCAAAAGATTCAAAATGAATCATTATTTCAAGGAGAATAACAATTCCTAAAGAATTCATCACATGAAGAGACCATATCAATGACCTCTAAGATATTTGGTTATGATGCAGTAAACCTTATATCAGAAGTGTTAGAAAACATATTTTAAATACTGGGGTGGGATGTCTGTGTGTGTGTCGGGGGGGGGGGGTGTAGAATGATCTCAGGAAGACCTTTTGTGCAACCTATTTTGAAATAGAAGGACAAATAAACTCAATTCAGTGCATGCATTTTTTGAAATATATCCCATTGAACTCAATAAGATTTACTTCCAAATAAGTGAGCACAACACTGCAGCCATATGCTATTTTAATTCATCAGATTGTTTTTAATTGCTTAACATGATGAGAAACAATGGTATATATATTCTGAGTTCTTCACAGCCTGTGATTGGGTATAAGTGTATGAAGTAAGATTTTCAAATTCAGCTGCGGTGCAATATGAATAAATGAGAGCTGTGCATTTGTGTCTTCTCTCCAGACTGCCCATTCACATTGGTTGAGGATTGTGGGAAATAAAATAAACGGTACAGTTTTCTGATCCTACCTAATTTTTTAAAAAATGTCTTGTGTTCAGTCAGTCATTCTATCTAGGCTTATACTGTCTACACAATTTTATCATAACTAATTCCCAGGTATGAACAACCTGAGATCTGCTATACGGGCAATCGTTTTCTCCATCCCTTCATTATTGATTGTGTAGACTGGGGCTGTTGGAAGTTGGTTTAGCAAAATCTGGATACTGCTTTTTGATCTTTAAAAAAAAATTGGCATGCTGTACCATATAATAACTATATCAACAAGGCATGTTTTTACTCATTATTCATTAGTAGACACCACCTACATTCAACAAATATTGAATGTTCTTGTCAACTCCATGTAAAAGTTTACAGTATCTTATGTTTGTGATAATAATAAGTTAATTATAATAAATCAGTGTATTCCTACATTTGATAAAACAAATACATATTTATTTAATTCTAAGATTGTATTAAAATCAATGCCTTTAATTTTTCATCAGAGCTGAGTTCACATACAGCACAAAGCTAAACTTTTAAAAACCTTGTTTTATTGAACATACGTTAATAGCCCCGTTTATCCCTAATGCTGTATAGTGTATAATGATGAGGTTTCCACATCATACTTAAATGAAAAGAAATCATACTAAATTAAGTCTTAGGGTTATGATTAGCCCAAATCTCATGAGATCTCATACAATATTTATATATCTCCAAGGTTCTCTCATGAGATCTTTCAAGACTTCATTTTCTCAAAAGATGTCAATTTTTTGAATGCTTATTAGTCATCAGAAAAACCATAGTGATCATAGTTTGAAGATCTCACATGATTGTCAACACAGCTAATTAACTTTGAAAGTACTGCTATATTTTTCTATTCTTTCACCCCACTATAAAACAAATTATAATTTAGGGTTCCAGAAAATAATTGCCTTTTCTGCTTAAGAAAAAAAGAAAAAAGAAGCATATAGAAGTTTCTTAAAATATCTTTTCCCATGCTTAATTATTCAGAGTTTTTAGCCTCATTTATTGGTGATCTCAGGAACTCCTATGTAGTGGGACACATTCTGTGTGCTTTCTAGGAATCATCAAAGACATCCAATGAAACACTGGCCAACTTGGTCAACAATGTCAATGTGCTTTAGTTTTCAAATTCCTTGTTTTTCCTTAGCAGCAACTTTAGCAATAGATTTTAGCAAAGGAGACAACATCACTTGCATCATTTGCAGTTGGCATTCCTTGGCCAGTTGGCAAATTTATTACAAAAGGCCCCTCCCTGACCTACTGCTATGCATTGGAGAGGATCAATAACAAGTAAGAAATTTCTGAGAAATTTCCTATTCATAATTAATCTTCTTAGTTATGAGGTAGCTAGGAAGGCAGTTGAAAACTCTTGGGCTAACCTATTTTTCCCCTTCACCAGCTCTTGCTTGAACTTTAGCTTTCACTTGAATATCAAAGACTCACAGTTAAACCAATTGTATGCTGCTGCTGATATTTTTTAGCTGAATAATTGAAAGGGCCTCTTGATGCTTTGTTTACACTAGTAACAAATTAGAAAATTTGTTTTGCTGCTGGCATCCTACCTTTGTCCTTTTCTCACAATCAAGTTAAGTCTTATGAAGAAATTAGACTTAAACTGTTGAGCCAACGAACTTCTCTTAGCTGTTTTAATGAATCCCACTGATGATCAGTCAGTCAAGTGAAGAAACAAATTCTTCAGCTTGTAAATGGTTTTCTAGAGCACATCATCACAGCAAAGCAAAGTTGACGCTAACATTGAGAAAGTCAAATGAAGTTATCATTTTAGCCAGAAGAAGCTGAGAAGGAGGAAGTCATGACAAACTTCTGAAGTTTCTGCTGGGGTTTCCTGCTGATTTCTTCTTTTGGAGGAGTGAGAAGAACAAAGCAGGGGGTCTCTATATCAAACTTCTGCCTCAGCTGGTTTGAAGATACTATCCCATAATTCTTGGAGTACCTTTCCAAGGAGAATAGGGATGGTGAATCCTCTTGTCCATTGCCTTTGTCATCAAAATATCTATTTGACTGAGCCTATGAGAGGAAGATCCATTTGAGGATGACTTCATTCTTAGGACCTGTCTGAATAGCTTCTTTGTACCATTTCTGGTTTGGCTCCAGATTTGTTCCTTCCTATAATATTTGGTGCAATGAGTTGATGTTGGACTTCTTAAACTGGAGCAAAAAAAAAAAGTTAACTATGACAAGAGAGGTGCAGAATAACAGCCACAGTGATAACAGGTGCATCATTACAGCAACAAGCAATGACACAAATGATGTAATTTTCATCAGTTATATTATGTTACAAAATTTCATTAGTTATATCATTTTCATAGCCCTTGCTGAAAAGATATCTATTTGTGGGGTCAAAAGAACCACTGTTTTATCTACCCTTATCAGACATACTAATAGAGACTTTGTATTTTTACATACAATGATGGTTAACCTATTTTGAAAACCACCTGGTAAAAAATTTCTGTCATGCGATCTGTCCAATTTCTGACTCACAATAGGGTGCTGGATAGAAATATTGTAGAAGAAATTGTATCATCACAGCAGGATGGACAGATAAATGCAGGCAATATATGTCACAAGTCTACTTTTTAAACAATATTCTGACATTGAATCTGCTTGATATGCAGATTAAAGATGAATTGATCAGGCATGCAAATCTTACTGTCTTGCTTGGTTTTGGGACTCTTATGATTTTTTTGCAGATATTTGTATCACTGAGAGATCTCAAGCTGATGGCTATTCTTTATATATGCAGCCAAAATTTCTATTCTATCAATTTAACATGTATAAAGAGCTATCGTTTGGGGAAAAAAACTGTTATTTATAATGCTTCTATCCTTTCCAGTTTCTGGCTCATCTAAAGGTTTTCTGCAATATACACCCACATTTATATAACCCTCCTGTGACATTCTTAAAAGAAAATATCAGGTCATGTTTTTAATACCATGTAACTTGATCCTTAATCAGAAGAAGTGCTAATGCATCAGGTATTAATAAACCATATTCACAAACAGATAGATACATAAAGAAATAATGCATACACCATAGGCATCTGAGGGATACAGAATGCCACATCACTTGCAACTGAAGAAGCAGTAATTGCATGCTAGAAGATGCTTCTCTACATTGTTTTAGCTTTTGGCATTTCTCTTTCACAGAAGGCCAAAGGCAATTTCTCAACTCTTCTTTGGCTATAGAAAACTAGTAAAATATGTTTGGAGAGTTTACAACAGAAGTGGGAACTTACGGCCTTCCAGATGTTGCTGAAATACAGCTACCAGATGCTCCTGCCAGGAGAGGTAATAATATTGTAGTTCAGGGTAGAAATTATATTTCTGCAGCATCTGGAAAGCCATAGGAATCCCATTCAAGAAGTATATACAGCGCAACTTATTCTAAATGATTATTCTTTTGATGTGGGTATTCTGTCATATATTGATCTCAAAGATTCTGAAGCAACCCTTTTGTTACTATTCAGAATCTCAAAGATTCTGAAGCAACCCTTTTGTTACTATTGGAACCTGCAAAGATTGCAATTTTCCATTGACAAAATAACAATAAAAATACTAATGTGCATTTCTCCCATTGTTTCTGCTTGTCTCATAAGACCCAATAAAGTGGGCCTTCTTTGAGCCTCTTCCATTAACTGATGGGAACTAGAAGGGATATTTTTCCATCACAGTCCCTAAACTCTGAAAAAATATCCCTCCAGATATTCTAATAGCCACAATTCTGCTACCCTTTGAACAAACCTTGAACACTGCCTTCTTCTCCAGTTAGATAGGAATGTGCTCATCATAATGGAATTAAGTTTATTATACTTGTGGCTCCTTTGCTTCCTGTGGTTCTTTCATTTTCTGTACTGATATAATATTTTGGTGTTATTTTTAATTTGTACACTGTCCACAGCTGCTGTAAGTTCAGCAGACTTATAAATTTATATTATAAACAAAAAATAAATAACTTTAGTACTGTGCTTAGAAAATAGTAATAAACAAATGCCAGTTAAATTAGAACATAAAAAAATACAAAATAAGTGCATTAAAAGGACAAGCAACTCTCAGTATTATAAATGGAATATCAATCAAATAATCACTTTACAATACAAAGGATAAACTAGTTCTATAAAACTTACCAGTGACATATAACAAATTCAGCAGTTTTCCTTTGAAATAAAGGCCCAGATTTTTTTTTTCTTTTTAAAAAACAATTCTTCTGAAGCCACTCCAATTAAAGCACAACAATTTGTCAATAGCTATTTTCTGTATTTACATAAGCATAAAGATTCAGAACATTCACAGATTGTTAAAAAAGAAAATGAAACGAAATAAATCTCCCAAAATAAAACCAGGACTCAGCTACCAAAAAAGGCTGACTGGCAAAGTGACTCATTTCATAATGATAAAAAGATCCTTCTGTTCTTGCTAAAAAGTTTAACAGTATGAGTAACGCGGTTCTGTAGTGAATTAAACATTACACATTTTTAATGACTTTCCTTATTTGGTTTGATTTCTTCAAACTGGTCTGTAGGTGGAAATCCAGTTAGTCACTATCCTTACCTTGTTTGCAGTGAAATCCTAATTTCTCTGAGATCAATCCTCAGGAAAACTCAGTTCTGTAAAAAGGAAACACACACACACAGACATGATCTATACAGATTTGAAAGAGTTCTTTTTTCTGATCATATTTCAAGGAAGAGAAATAATTCTCTGCTCCCAAGAATCAAGCTGATGTTTCATGTTATCTCCACTACTTAAAGTCAACAGAAAGTCAGACACTTTCTTTTCCATGTTGAGTGTGTTGGAAGAGATTGACAGAATGACTCCAAACCCCTCGATGGGACAAATAAATGTCACCCTCCATGGCTGCCTCCCACAGGACTAAATTCTTAGCAAAATCCATTTCTCCTGTGGGCAAGAATAATTTGGGACTGAAAACCTGAATTTAAATCTCATCTTTGCCAAAAAGCTCTTTGTTCTGAGCAATCACACCACTAAAGAACACTAAAGCCTGTTCACGTAGAAGAAGATAAGAAGGGCGAATGATGAAAGGGTCGTGATTTTGCCCTTAATAATGGCATATTATCCAAAGGAAGAGTATTCTTATCGATGTGATCAAATGCCAAGTATTGATAGTCCTCCAGATATAACCGTAATGGAGTTTTTGACCGACCCCCATCTCTGCTGTCTGCAATCAATCATTAAATGGGTGGTTAAGAAGGCATGGGGTGCCTCAAGTGTTGGGAGGCCCATGAAGGCCTAGTGAAGATCCAGGCCCATCTATCCTGACCCTCCCAAACCCTCCCCTCCCCCCAGATAACCTGTCCTCCACTTTCCACCTCTTGGGTCCCCTCAAGCCTTCTCCCCACTCCCACCATATCCCTCAAAGGCCTGATTCCCACTCCACAGGCCAAACACTCTCCAACTGACTTACCTTTTGAAGAGTCTGAGGCCTTCCACAGTGCTGGGATGTATTGCTTCTTCAAGGTGTGATTCTGGAAAGGGCCACCATTTTGCCCCGCCCACAAAATGGTGTCTATGTTCAAGTCACTGCTGTGCAGCCTAGGAACAAACTGCTCTATGTTGCTGCCTTAACAAGGCCTGCACGGCAGAGCAGAAGCTTTCTGCAGCATTTCAGAAGCTTCTGCAGCATTGTGCAGACGTTGTTAAGGCAGCAAAGCAAGGCAAGTTGTCTAGTGGCTGCCATTTTGTCCAGGTCCATAAAAAGGTAGGACCAAAATGGCAGCTGTGTTTGGGTCGCCACGAAATGGCTGAGGAACAAACTGTTTCGTTTTACTGCCTTAACAAAGTCTGCACAGCACAGCAGACCCTTTTTTGCAGCATTCAGAAGCTTCTGCAACAGACCTGTTCTAAAGCTCATTAAGGTAGCGAAAACAAAGCAACTTGCCTGGAGATCACCATTTTCTCTCTCCCCCCCCCACAGACCAGTAGGTGGAACAAAATGGCATCTGCATTTGGATCACTGCCATGCAGCCCAAAGACATGTGGTCTGTTTTCCTTCCCCAACCTGTGGTCCAGAATAAGGGTGATGGGTGATGGGTATGTCAGGAGTAGGCCCAAGCACTGGGATCTTGGTGAGGTGGGATGGGTCAAAAAAGGCAAGGAGGTGCTGTAGGTCAGTTCTGTGGTCAATTGAATGACCAGGAGTGCTGCAGCCATCATCATTTTAAAACAGGGCTGTATATAATTTGGGGTCAATTATCATAACTTTGAACATTTATTAAGTGTCATATCTTAAGGACCATCTCTGAGTAAATTATTTTTACAATTTAAATGATTCGTTTAAAACCTCTACATTCCACCTGCCATGGGTGGGTGGCTCCAGGCGCTGACCAATATTAAAACACATTTATACAGTTTAAAATGATGTATTCCTTTTAAAATGTAGAATAATTGAAATATATTAAAGCAGATCAGCATTAACATCATAGATTTGTCGTGCAGACAAATATACAGATAGACAGACAGACCGGTATGACAAGATGAACAAAAAGATTTTCAGCAGTACATACCTGAAACTGAAATAAGGATGATGCACATTATGTTTCTAAGAGGGAGGGAGTTAGGTTATACAATCCTATTTGGGAATTAGGTTAGAGTTCACAGTGAGTTCTGTTTCAGAAACTCTTCATCTTGAGGACAAATAAATATATGCAGCACATGGCAAAACTAGGATGACCTTCACTGGTGATTGCAGTGATTGAAGCCAATCTGTGTGGGAAACTGTCCCATTTATGCAGCCAGTTGTTAGAATCCATTAGTAAGTGGCATAAATGCTTGAATTTTAAGAAGTGACTTGGACAGTAGAATAGAACATCAGAAAACACTGAATATTTAAATCGTGGTTCGGAGCTAGGTTATATTCTGACTTCAGAGGCAGCAATCAACTTGAAGAGTAGTTTGGTTTGACATTCTAGCACATGGTTTGGGATAACCTCGGAGATTCACAATATACCTTTCAAAGGATTACCATACATTTGTAAGCCACATAGAGAAACCAGGAAGACCCTTAGATCTTTCAAGTAGAGTGTCACCTCCAGGTTTTGCCTAATAATTCAAGTGAAACATTCCTGGTCTTATTTGATCTTAACCTCAGATACTGTGTTTTCTCTCACAGTCTTCATCTCTTCCAGTTTTTTCCCCAAGGAATTCCAACAACTCCTTCTCTCTAGCTGTGTCCTCCTTCAAGGAAGAGTTTCTAAGAACTTCTCATCTGATTTTCCCCAGTAAAATGTAGAAGTCAAGATATTTGTATTTCACATAAAATGTCTGACTAATTGACAGTAACCATTTATCCTTTTCTTCCTCTTTCTCTTTTGTCTTTTTTTCACAGAAGAGCAATAATTGAAATATATAGACAAGGATAAACTATGACCACATTTTTAAATGCCAAGGTCCAACTTACTGGAATAATTTCCCTACAGCTACACTAAATAACTGATTAAACTATATTAATTTCATTTGTAAACATCTCTATTATTCAAAATCCCTATTTGTAATACGGAAGAAATTTTATATTACTATGAAAGGTAACAAATAAAGGGTGTGGTGAAATATTATGTCTCACAATATCAGAACAAGGACAACTTTTCATTTCTCTTACAGTTTAACATTGCACATTCCCACAACTGATAATTTTAAAGAGCTTTCTGTCTGGAAGCTTCCATTATGTTGGTCTTTTGTAGTTCATTTTGAGGAAGTAGTGAATGTTTATAAAATGAGTTCTTTATCCCAGGGCAATATAAGTTATAAAAAACAAACATCCTACTGTACTATTTCTGAGTAAGCAAATATATGATCCTGTCGTAGAACCAGTTATAATTCTTCTTTTGTTCAATTAATTTTATAAATAGAAATATCAGTGTGTGGAACAAGAGGAACTCTGAAACAGTATGATTTGCCCATTTTTACTGAACATGAAAGAAAATAGAAAATTAAAGCTGACATGTAGATTGTCGCTTTTAACTGCCTCCTGGCTGTGGAAGAAGTGTTTGGGGATAATGAATCAAAAGAGAATCTTACTAATGGAGTGAGAATTTATCCATTTTTTCCAGTTTGCTTGGAGGTACAGCTGACCCCCAAAACTAGAGATAATAAAGCAACACCGATAACCAGAATACTGCATTCTAGTCCCACCTTAGACATGAAAGCCATCTGGGTGGCTTTGGGGCAATCACTCTCAGCCCAATTGCACAGGGTTGTTGGGAGGAAAATAGGAGGAAGGAGTACTGTATTAAGGATGTTCAGTGCCTTGAATTATTTATAAAAAGTGGGATTTTTTAAAAAAAGCTACCCCCCCAAAAAACCCCAGGAATTACAGTTCCAATGTGACCAAATTTCATTGGAAATCAGGTTGCATGTTGCAAGCCATTTTCTTTGTACTCAAAATGTATGTAACTTGAAGTCCACATATAATGCCAAGGTGCTAAAATGGTGCTAATCATAAGTATAGCAGCACTGGCTTTGCCCCTTTCTGAGATGCAATCAGCAGAGAATTTTAGTTATGCCTGAACTCCCAGAAAAGCCACCTAAGTGCCTCTCCCTGACAGAATGGAAAAAGCAATTGCAAACTAAACAAATTGGCCAGTGGTTTGCAAGCATTGGATGAGGCTAAGGAAGCATATAAGAAAAGCTGACAAAAAGAGGGCCCTAGAGAAGAAATTAGAAGTAGGGAATGAAGTTTATTTGTCCTTTCAAATATCTAAATTCTACACAGCCTTCGGAAAAAAAAAGCTGGATCCAAATGTGTGGGTCCTTTTCCCATTGTGAGAATTATTAACCCAGTGAGCTTAAGTTGCCAAAGAACCTTAGGAAGATACATTCTGTTTTCCACTGTAGTCTTCTTAAACTTGCAAAATCCACCCCCTTATGACCATCTACAGAAGCCCCTCCTCCTCCCAATCTCATTGAAGGTGAGCAATATTTCAAAGTAAAGAACATTTTGGACTCATGTTTCCATAGGGGCAAACTTCAACATCTTATTTCCTTCCTCTGAAGCTGGTGGGTGGCTGCCCAATATATGTGAGCACCAAAGCTCTTATTTAACTCCCATTGCCCAGCAACCTGATAAACTGCACTAAATTATTATCTTTTTTTCTTTTCATTTCCAAGCCTGATGCCTTATTTCAAGTAGGGCAGAATGTCAGCTGTCACCTTATGCTTGCTGAGCTTTGCTGTTATGCAATGACAGACTGTCATGAACTGTGGGGGAGAAGGGATGAGGAGGGGGATGCTTGGGAAATCAAAAGTAGAGACTGTATCTCCTTCGAGATCACCCAGCTGAAAGAAGGAGGGACCTGAATATCAAGATGCGTTATGAAAATACCTTACATGGATTTGATTGATTACGGTGAGGTGGGCAGCAAGGGACAGTTGCGGGGAGGGGGGGGTAGAAATGAGGGATTTTGGCACGCAATTCTCAGTTCTGGCTATGCACTTCTGCAATACCTTTCTCAACAAAATGGAACCAAGGATTTTTTCTATTTAGAAGTTTAGGTTGTAGCCAATCTGACAGCTCGTTTGGGAAAGTTGGAAGAAGAAATGTGTATCAAGCATGAAACATGCATTATATGCACCCTTGGAGGCAAGAGCAGTGAAGATCTGGAGAAAGCAATGGAAACTGATGGAAGAACCATAATCTTTAGAGTTGTAAAAGAGCAGAGAAGGTGACATGTGAACAATTTCATTCATGGCTGTTCTTTTCTGTAGTGACAGTAAAATAGGCTAGCAGTATAAATAGGTCATGCCCAAAAAATTCCTGAGACCATCTCATAATAAAAGTGATTGGTGGCACTTGAAATCCTTTCTCGAGGAGATCCAAATGGCCACAGGTAAAATGTTTGGAGCTTTCTTAGGTTTCTAAATTGCTTGATTTTGATTTATTTCTAAATGGCAGTTCTTTAAAGTTTCAATATTTCACTGTTCCTGTTAATGGCCAATATTTTTTTTGTTGGTGTCACTACAAGTTAAGGATTTCTTCTTAACTTTTTATTTGTGTAAACATGTTCAAAATAATCAGCAAGAAAAAAAATCAAAACAAACTATTGGCATCGTTTCAGAAGCAGATGAGACAAGAGTTTTGGAATAATTTTAACTGGATTTCTGAGCCATCATAGATCTGGTTTACTCTGAGCTTTTAACAGGGCCAACTTGAGATTTTACAGTTTTTTCTATTGTAAAGGGAAACACTATGAAATAGAAAGGAGTGATCATATTAAAATGCATTCCATCTGTTAATTTACTTTCAATTCAGTTTTAATTAAACCAATTTTTAAGGTGTGAAAGGGGATTTTCTCTACTGTTTTGTATTTTTCCCATTAAATATAATCTGATTTGTACAGGGAATTCAACTTCTCATAGAAATGGCAGCCCCAGGGCTTCCAATCTGTAGGGCAGAAGGAAGGACGGCATCCATAGATTCCTTGATCTTATTGGAAAACAACTCTCATCATCACCGGTCATAATGATGACTGAAGCCTGATGGGCTTTTGTAGCCCAACAACATCTGGAGAGCCCCAGATTTCCAATTCTGCTAAGTTCTTCCTTCCTTCCATCACATCCTGTCATTTATATAAAATGCTGTTTCTTCAGTCATTCAGTTATTGATCTTTCTCACTCAGGGACTGTCTCCTGTAAATTCCTGAATTGGCAGAAAGAATGGAGTATCTCCAGTGCTATTCACTGACAAAGCACTCCTCTGACTTTTTGGCTCCTTGAGACATGTGCTAAGTGCCAACACACATTTAACTCAGCACCAGTGGCGTCTCTCTTCCTCTGACAGGTGCATGGGAAAGAGGAACTGTCTGCCTTGGCTGGATGCTATGCCTCCCACGCCCACACAGGACAAGCCTGAATTGTTGCCTTGAGCAGACTTTTATAGTCAGTATATCTCCCAAATAAAAGCTAACTCCTTTTATTCCACCTTCTCATTAAATAATAATCTTCTATTTGAAGTGATGGAATGCCCCTGGAAGATTTATTTTTAATATTAAAATCTCTAAGTCTCTGAATGTGTTAATGTTTGCTTTCCAATCCCCTTGGCTTTCCTTGTAATAAAACTTACCTGACTCTCCTTTCCTTTCTTGTTTTGTTTTGCTTTTTGAGACGATACAAGTTTCCCAGTTTCTGGTGTGAGATTAGAGAAGTAGATTAGCTCACCCAATCATTATCTTCCAATATGTCACAACTACAAAACCCCAGGATTTGGAGGTTTGCTTTTCTCTCCTTGCAACATATGCAAATAAAATATTGGTGAGGGTGGCTGAGTGTATCAGCAATGATTAAGTTGTATTCCCATCAGGAAAATATTAGTGTCTCTTCATACTGCGACAGCCATGTCCCTCCTGAGTATAGATCTAGCTGGCCTATACTGTAGCAAAATGAATGCTAACTACAGGCAGATTATTCACAATGGGGTCTGGCTGTACATCAAGGTTCAGTGACAGTGATGGTTGTGGGTTTGTTCCAGGACAAAGGAAACCAGTTCCAGAATACCATTGGAGAGAAGGTGTTGATGAGTAGCAAGAGCTCTTTGTAAATAGCATAGCAGCCTTTTAGAGTCTACATTGTATTGCATCCTCTGTGAGTCTCTGATTGATTGCACAGTGTAGGTGTACAAAAAGGTATGTGAAACTGAAACTGCTATAGTCTTCTCCAGTTCATTCTAGGGAAAAGATGCATATAGAGATTCAATGGATGAATGGTCCATCAGATGGTAATATTCTTCCCAAAAGTGCCTATTTCCTAAGAGGAAGATTAAGTAATTCAGGCCTTTAATACAATCAAATCATTACATCAACCCAATCCCTACATGTAGCAAAGTAGTAAGTCAAAACTATAGTGACCATTCTCATTGCCCTTCTATTTCTCCTCCTTTTTCTACATTCCTCTTCTTACCATTTTTATATATTCTGCAGATCATGAATACCCTTTTAAAATGAAATTAAATAAAATGCATAATTAAAGCCTAATAAATAGCGCACTTGATAACACAATGAGTGTTTCTCCTTTGATTTTTTTTTTAGATCTAGAACTCTTTTTCATGGCCTGTGTTTTCCTCTTTGAATCAGCAAAGTGTTGCCTGCCCTCACACAATTTAACCCACGGTAGTTTCAGGATATCAGCTGGTAGATTTCCTGTTCTTTTTCCTCCCACCCAGCATCACTTATGTGGAAGAGAAACAGCCAGCAGTTGCTATCCTGAACATGTGCTGGGATCCGGCTGAAGATTCAGACCTTGTTTTATATTACTTCCTAAATGCCTACAGGTAGCCCTCACTGAATGACATAGTCATGTCATCATTATCTGAAATTTTTACTGCCGGCTTTTCTGCTTGTCGGAAGCCAGGTGTGAAGCTCACAAGTGGGGCAATCATATGCCTGTGTTTCTTAATAATGGAGTTGCCACATGGCTGGCATTTGCGACGATCATAAAGTTGTAAACTGTCCAATTTCAATTGTGACCGCATGAACATTCAATTGTGTGACCACATGAACATTGCAGTGGTCATGAGTGCAAGAACTGATCAGAGTGTTAATTTTTCATAACTCTGAACAGTTGCTAAAACAAGGCAGTCATTAAACAAAAACGACCAGTATTCTAGCACAGCTCTTCATTGACAAAACTACAAAAAGTTTTCATACATGATGCCATCTACAGGTCAACTGATTCCAACCTCCAGAAATCCAGATGACTTGTAGGCAGCAGCATCTGTGTGATTGCTTCATACATCTTTCCCTTTGATAGGGAAATTGGTTGCCCCATCAAAGAAATACAAGTCTCATACGCTATGCTAAATAGCCACCTGCCTCTCCAAAGTCTCGTTAAGTGCTTAGATTGGCTTTGAAATACCAACAAAAATACTACTGCTATATCAGTACTATTGTGCCTCTGGATTTTTTTACCTTTTATTTTTTTTTCTGGAAAAAAAATTCAGAAGCCAATTTCTCTGCAAATTGTTTTTAATCAAGAGACGCTTCTCTCTCTGATTCACCAAGCACATTCTATATTTGTGTGCTACAAGTTTTCTGCGCATTAGAATTCCCCAATACCTAACGCAGACACAGAAATGCATACCCACACAAACAAATTGTTGATCTTTAGTATATGAGCACCAAATAGTGGGATGCCTAGGGATCTGATATTCCAGGGTAAAGAGACTCAGATTGGGCATCAAGTTTCTCTTGCAGCCCAAGCTAGAACAGCTTTGCCACCATATTATACTGAAATGAGTTGAGGAGAGAACATTTTAATGGCAAAGTTACCAGGCCAGTTGGAATGGAGAAGATGGTTGTGCTTGACAGCATCATCCCTAGGCAAGTGTCCTAAAATAACAACAACAACAACAACAACAATAATAAAAATACAATAAAACAAAAAATATAATATATATTTTCTGCCAAAATGTCGCTACAACTTTAAAAGCACAACCACAAAGACATGGGAAAATACCCGAACAAAATGGAATACTATACATATAAATACCCGCAAAAACATAAGAATAATTGAGTTGGAAATAATCTCTACAAGACACTCCATCTTGAATGCTGCATATTCCTGGGAATAATTCAACCAGATGACAGGTTGTTAATCTTAAGTATGGGGCAGGATTTGGAAATTCTAAAGGAACGGTGTACTGAGCTGCTCCCTGTGTATGTTTTTTTAGCAATGCCCTCTCTACATAGCATGATATCACCACAGTTAGGTGTGGCTTTGGCCCGTAGCTCTGTCAGGTCATGCTCAACCTGTTTCATCTAATACAGGTTTCTTCCTCCTCCCCTTCTCTCGGTCTTGTCAAGCAAGAATTACTGAACACAGACACACACACACAGGCCTCCCACTGCATTTCTGGAAAATAACCGGTGGCATATCATTTGATTCAAATCATTGTATGCCACCCCGCCACCCCATTGGCCCACTATATTGGGTTGCCAATGGGTGTGTCCGTGTGAGTAAGTCTGTAGTTGTATGGAATGAAGCCAGAAGATCAGTAGCTTGCAATAGTAGTTTGGAGATAAAGCTGAGGGTCTGCTCAGAAATTATGAAAGACATAAAGCTACCACCCTCTTAATGCACATGCACAAGTGTGTGTATGTGTGTTTGTGTGTGTGCATCCACAAACACGCAGGTCAACATTCATTCATTAGCCGCACGTGTATGGGATCAATGGAGACATCTAAAAACATTGAGAGGATATTGTGAGAACTTTCACAAACTTGCTGTGAATGGGAGAGGTGGAGACTAGCTTCTTAATTACCACCATGACCAGCCTCAAAACATTCATACTTACACATCCTGTTTTAAATATTCAGGATATTTAATGATTCATCCTTTCCTCTATTATATAAAAAAAGAACATAAAAATGATTAAATACTGACTAAAATTAACAGTAAAAGAAGTGAAAAATTATTTATCAATTAAAGACTGGTGAAAGAAATGTGTTTTTACGGATGTTATAAACGCTGAAAGATCTCCTGAGAGAGCCAGCTTCAGAACCTGGGGGGCAACCCAGAGAAAGGCTCACTTCCCTTTGCCTGAAAGACAGGCCTCTTTAATGGGGGCAACTTGCAAAAGGATCTTTCCTTCAGATAATGAGACAGGCAAATCCTTAGAGAATTAGACCCTGAACTGCTTAGAGCTCAAAAGATCAATACACCTTAAACTACGTCTGGTAAGCAACTGGCAACAAAAGGAGTTCTTTCAGGCTTTAGGATTTTGCAGTAACTACAATATCTAAACCTTTGTCAAGCATACCCTAATCTAGCACTACAGCTAACCCTCAACGTACAACCACAAGTGAGCCCAGAACTTTCTGTTTGCTAAGTGAAACATTTGTTCAGTGAGTTTTGCCCCATTTTATGACTATTCTTGCCACGGATGTTAAGGGAATCGCTGCAGTTGGTAAATCAGTAACACGGTTATTAAGTGAAACTGATTCCACCATTGACTTTGTCAGAAGGTAGCAAAAGGGGATCGCATGATCCCCAGACACTGCAGCCATCATAAACATGAGACAGTTGCCAAGCATCTGAATTTTGATCATGGGACTATAGAGACGCTGTAATGGTCATAAGCATGAAAAACGGTCCTAAGTCACTTTTCTCAATAACTTTGAACGCTCACTAAATGAACTGTTGTAAGTCAAGGATTACCTGTGTATAGTATATGCAGAGGTGGGATTCTACCAGTTTGCACCTATTCACTAGAACCAGTTGTTAACATTCTAAGCAGTTTGGAGAACCGGTTGTTAGAAGAAATTACTGGCCTAATCCTGTAAGGAAGGCAGGAAAGAAACATTCAGGTGTTGCTTACAGAAACTGCCTCTCCGTTAACCCTTATTACATTCTTGGCAGGACTAGACTTCCTGTCTCTGAAACTTCTCTGGAGTTTTTTCCCCTCCTTTGCTGGCACTTTGCTTGTGTGGAGTGACCATTCAAAGTTACAATGGCACTGAAAAAAGTGACTTATGACCATTTTTCACACTTACGACTGTTGCAGCATCCCCACAGTCTTGAGAGGCCAGGCGAGGAGATGCATGCCTCGATGTGAGTGATATTGAGTTGGCCACACCCAGCCAATAACATGACCACCAAGCCATGTCCACCCAGTCACATGACCACCAAGCCACGCCCACAGAACCAGTTGTTAAAAATTTTGAATCCCACCCCTGAGTATATGTAGCACACTGCAGTTGTCATGCTGGATTTGTCCAAAAGCAAATTGAGGAGGTTGTTTCCCTGTGTACAATTGCAGATTCCTTTTGTCGTTTTTTTCTTAATCAGAGGAGCCCAGTGCAAAGCACTGCATTGCAGTCACCCATCATTTTGATTGCTTGAAAAATGCCTGTGAGATTTAAGTGGAACCCAGAGGCATTCTTGCAAATAGAGATGGTACTAGAAGCATGTAATTTGCTGTGCAGCATGCCAGCTTTCTACTTAAAAAATAAAATAAAATAACCTAAATGTAAAGTCTTAATTCTAACTAAATCTATTGATCTAAAATAAGAGGAGCAGGGAGTCTGGAAAGCTGATTGACTCTTGGCTAAATGTATTTTGTTTAAACTTATTTAATTCCTATCCTTTCCACCAATTAGTATTATTCAGTGCCATCTCCATACTTGTCCTATCTTTAAAGAAGCTAACGCAATCCTAAATTGTATTAACAAAGGGATACAATCAAGATCAAGGGAAGTACTAATACCACTCTAGAAAGCCTTAGTAAGACACACCTAGAGTACTGCATCCAGTTTTGTTCATCACATTATAAAAAAGATGTTGAGACTCTAGAAAAAGTACAGAGAAGAGCAACCAGGATGATTAGGGGACTGGGGACTAAAACATACAATGAACGGTTGCAGGAACTGGGCTTGGCTAGTCTAGTAAAGAGAAGGACCAGGGAAGACATGATATTGGTCTTCCAATATTTGAGGGGCTGCCATAGGGAGGAAGGGGTAAAGCTATTTTCTAAAGTGCCTGTAGGCCAGACAAGGAATAATGGAGAAACTTTCTGACAGTGAGAACAATCAACCAATGGGACAGCTTGCGCTCGGGAGTTGTGGGAGTGCTATCACTTGAGACTTTCAAGAAGAGATTGGTCTGCCATTTGTCAGAAATGGTGTAGGGTCTCCCGCTTGGGCAGGGGGTTGGACTAGATGACCTATAAGGTCCCTTCCAACTCTGATTATCCGTTATCTGTTAAAGGCCACAATTAAGGTGTATGAGATAGTTCCTTGTGATAATTTGAAATATACATGATTAAGACAAAAGAAGTTGGACGTGTTTAACTTGCAGAAGATCTGTAGAGATAGGATAGTGGAATAGAAAAAAATAAACCTAGCCAAAAAAAAGGAGGTTGCACTTCCCAAATTTTAACGGTGACCAGGGTCAAAATCCAGTTTTCCCCTTTGCTTAATGCCATCAGACCCAATTTATCCTTCGTGCCTTGACAACCCCTCCCCTTGCAATCCTATCTAAACCAAAGAATAGAAGTACAGTCCAAATTATTACAAGATTGAAACCTAGAAAAATCCCAAACTTTTATCTTCTATTATTTGTTGATGATATCAACATTCCATCTCCTTTAACTATGGACTTCCGCACTCTGCTGCTCTCCTGAAAGGCCCATTTTGTCTTAAAATAGAACTTCAGACTTGCTTAGCTTCTACAAACTGTCCAGCAAACCATATCTCTAGAATTTCCTGCCTTATAGCCCTCAAAGTCTATAAAAAACCTTTATTGTTCTATTGTTTGGAGTCCCTCTTTCTTGTAGAGCAGTCATCCAATTACCATTACAATAAATATTGTTCTTCCCCTCAGTGTTGTATTCCTTTTTCATACTGAATCCATGGCGATAGTCTTTTAAATGCTGAAGGTTTGATTTCTCCTCTGTTGCCGATGACAATGGATTTACCTTATAGGAGAGCAGATATGACTGAATATTAAGGAAATTTCCTCCTTAGAATATGTGTCCAATGGAACGAATGACATAGTCAGCATTATTTTGGATGTCTTCAAGCCAAAGCAGGACATCCGTCTTTTGGATTTTGACCAGAATGTTAACCTTTAGAACTCCTCCCTGGAGAGTCTATGATTCCAGAATCTAGATTCTCCTTCTCCAATCTGGCATCCACTAAACTGCACCTCATATCATCCCTGGCCACCAGGCAATTGTGTGTACCCTAAGGCACACAAATAGCTGCAGCCATGTGCTCTCATAATATTTAGTGAAATTGTTTTGTGAATGAATGACTTCTCAGTTCACTCTACAGCAAGGGTGTCAAACTTTATTTCATTGAGGGCCGCTTCAGGGTTGTGTTTGATCTCGGGGAGGGGGGGGGCAGGGTGAGAGTGGCCAGGGTAGGCATAACCAGCTCCAAATCACTCATGTCGGGGGTGCCTGTGGTGGCCTGAGCACTCTGCCAGCGAAACGGAGGACTCTGCCAGCGAAAACAAAGTTTACCCACACACAGCCCTCCTGAGATCCATTTTTGCTGACAGAGGGTTGCAAGAAGCCATCACAACTGAAAACAGAGCTCAGGAGGGCTACGCGCAGTCCTCCCAAGCTCTGTTTTTGCTGCCAAAGGTACTGCGGGCTAGTCCTTCATTGTTTCCAGGGTAGCCCCGCCGGCCACATCTAAGCACCCCATGGGCTGGATCCAGCTCCCAGGCCTTGAGTTTGACACCGCTGCTCTACAGCATACTAATACTTCAACAGGGTCAATGGTCAGATTATATCTTCTTCTGTTTTAATATATAGTTTAAGAGATTACACAATATGCTTTTAGTTCATGCTGGCCATGACTTGTGAGCATTGAGTTGGGAGGCTTTTTTTAAAGAACAAAAACAAAATCATGTGAGATTAGGAAGGAAGCTGATATCAGCATGACTAGCAATCAAGGAGTCACGGGTACATCTCTGTGATTCTTGAACATGCCAGAGCCTGTAACGTAGAACCATAAAGACTGATAAAGCAACCCACTTGGCAAGAATGTATACTCCGGAAGATTTAAAAGACATTCTCAAAAGTTTCAGATATTAATAATCATCCACAGACAGCTAACTAGATGAACAGGTGTTACAAGACCAGCTAGTCAATCAAAAAAGTCTTCTTTAAAATACTGAATGATCTTTTCCACGATTTATTTCATAGACTTGTTGGAAGAAAAAAAAAATCCATCTGGTTCAAGTCCCAACCTGGGAGAAAGACACTGGAAGCATGGAGGCTTATTGGAAAGATGGTTTAATAATGAAGCAGAACCACGTACGATTCTGGGCATCTGACAAAATGGAGTTGACGAGTACATGGATTTTTATAAGTTTCAGAGATCTTCTCGGCGGGTTGTGCAATGTCTGAAATGCCCTTAGGAGATTGTGCAATGCAGTGAGCTCTGTGTCTTCTGCTAAATGGTAGTGGGTTAATCCTATTATGTCCTGAAGGATCACGTCCTGTTCTTCTTAATTCTATCACCTTGAAGCTGAAGATCTTTTGTTTTGTAGATAGGTCTGGCCTAATCTTTCTTAATGGACATAAAATATCTGTTGGGGGAGGGGAGCGGGGGTGGGATTCAAAATTTTTAACAACCGGTCCTGTGGGCAAAGCTTATGTGATGGGTGTGGCTTGGTGGTCATGTGACTGGGTGGACATGGCTTGGTGGTCATGTTATTGGCTGGAGTGTGGCCAATTCAATATCACTCACATCGAGGCATGCATCTCCTCGCCTGGCCTCTCATGACTTTGGGGATGCTGCAACAGTTGTAAGTGTGAAAAATGGTCGTAAGTCACTTTTTTCAGTGCCATTGTAACTTTGAATGGTCACTCCACACAAGCAAAGTACCAACAAAGGAGGAGGAAAAAAAACTCCAGAGAAGTTCCAGAGACAGGAAGTCTAGTCCTGCCAAGAATGTAATAAGGGTTAATGGAGAGGCAGTTTCTGTAAGCAACACCAGAATGTTTCTTTCCTAATTCCTTACAAGATTAGGCCAGTAATTTCTTCTAACAACCGATTCTCCAAACTGCTTAGAATGTTAACAACCGGTTCTAGCGAATAGGTGTGAACTGGTAGAATCCCACCCCTGGAGGGGAGCTGTTAAGAAAGACTGAATCTGCTTTCTCCATTTCTCCTTTTGGGGAAATATTCTGCCTTTTTAATATTTTCCATAGGAAATTGGGGGGGGGGGACTTCCCATAGACTTATGACAAGGAAAAGAACCTGGACCTAGGGCGAATTGGGATAATTTGGGATAATTTGAGATACATTTTCTTTCTCCTAAGGATGAACAAGTACAGTGTTTAAAACTGTACACTCAATTCTACCTCAATCTATTGTCCCAACTCCAACATATTGTAAAGCTGCACCAAAAGTGGTGTGGGTGGAGGAACTGGAAGTTTATGTAAAATGTTGCAATTGGGATAGGAAATTGGTTCTGCAGATTTCATCCTGCTCTCAGGAAAAGCAAAAACAGGTTACATCTTTTGAGGTTTTCCCATGGCAGATCATTGATAGGAGTGATTATTTTCCCATGAATAGTGCACTGGAACCAGGGAGCGCGTCAAATTGGACTTTTCTCCAAAGTATTTATAGAACTGAAAGGGAATGTTGTGGTCTCTGCGCCATTTTATTTTCCATACAACCAAGTCTTAAAATAATATTTTAGTAGTAATGTTTGAAAGGATAAAAGCAACGTGCATAGGGCTATGAGCGAGTCCATAAGAATGTACAGAAGCCTGTAATGCTCTCATTTTTTTATTAATGCTCTGATGAGTTTCCTTCCCCAGGATGTTTTTACTTTGGATGAGGGCCAAAGGATAAATCAAAATAAATTCACCAAGTCAAATAAAATGCTTTTATATGTGAATAAGGAAACATAAAAATACATTTTACACACACGGATAACAACTTAGTGGAAAAGTAAAAGTAAAAGTAAAAAATACATCGTACAAACAAACAAAAGTACTCAATTTTCTCGGAAGCCTTTTCCAATTGAAATTATATATTTAAAATGTTAATGAACAACTCCAATCAGCAGGTTCTACTACAAATCAGGTATATATTTGCCCTTTCATTGTCTATAATAATTACATCCCAACAATCTAAATTCTTCCATCAATCTAGATAAATCCCAAATACTAAAGCCAATAAGCAGAATTCTTTCTAAAATCATGTGGACAATACTGGGAACTTCAGTTAAAGACCTGATACCAGAACTAGCCCAAACCATAAAAATCAGGGTTATAACTCCCAAATAATAACTGCACTATTAAGGTGATTACAATTCATCCATATGGAATATTTGAGGTGTCAAGTATGCCTGCAGAAGTTTTAACATAAAAACCAATAATCAATGCCTTAACCACCTGATTAAAAAAAATTAATGCAACACCCTCCCCAACCCACATTATTTCTTGATTTATGCATTTCAGAAGCAGCTAAAGCACCGCAAGTCAAATACAGTCTATGTGCAAAATACAGGGTAATAACCAATTATGCTCCTTCTTCTTTTCCATCCATACATCCATCAAACAGCAATAAAATGGGATTCATATAGACTAAATAAGAGAAAAGTGCATAGATGCGAAAGGAAGAATGTAAGAATAAATAGGATTACAACATATATGCATTCAAAATCCTTAATATCTGCACACTGAAATAAGCTAGTTTTTTTTTAAAGGCAGTTTGCAACCGAGTTTGACTAACAATGACAAATCTTAGCAGGGTTGAAGTGGAGTAGGAAACAGTACAATAAAAGATCTGCAGGGTAATCTAAGAAGTTTTTTTTTATTGTCCAGAAGAGGACAATAGAAAAAGCATTTCCATAATGTCACTAAGAGCACTTCTTATGCTTCCTTTCCAAATCCTTTCTTAGAGGCACAGTGGTTCAATTTCCAAATCATCTCATCAAATGCATTTATAGTTGCCCCATGTAACTATTGCCGAGTAATGAAGCATGATATATTGACTTGCTACATATATGCATATAAATGTAAGATTGGCCCTTATCTAATATGCAAACAGATCTCTATTTATTGCCTATTTCCTAGCTACAGCTAATTTCCAGAGTCATCGTATCATTTAGGTGGAACACTCCAACAAGCATGGTTTTCTGAAGTGCAGTATTCTTCCTGATTGCAGTTTGGCAAGACAAAAATGAAAACAAACAAGTTCCAAAGAACTAGGTTTGCCAATTTTTCTAAAGGATCAAGGTTATGGTGGAATGTCGAATGGAGGAGGTGCTATTTTCTGGATCCTCTGGATTCTTGAATCTTCCAATCCATGCCCAGGCCCTCTTGGGTCTGCTTGACTGGTTTAAATTTCTTTACATGTGTTATGTGTCAGAATATTGGGATAAGCTTTGATCTTCTGAATTTCCAGCCCCACTTGTCTCTGGCCAGGTCCCCAATATGTTTTCTTTTGAAGATTAAGACCTACACAAGTGGGAACATCATCTCTATGTATTCAACAGATGTTTTCTTTTACTTTCACACTTCAGCTTTATTCAGTCAAAGCTAGCAGAGGAAAAGTGACCCTTGAAAGTCCTTAAAATGCCCAGTGTATTTGCTGGTATTGCCTGGAATGTTTTCTACTTTTTAAAATCCATCTCACTGGCAAGCTGCTTACGACTCCTTTTATCACTACATTATCAGTGTTTCTTATCATTTTTTATTCCACTCTATGTGCTGTTCTAGCTGTACTATGAGCTATCTCTGCCTTCTGAAAAGCAAATTGCCAACAGAAGGTCAGCAATTTGGCAATTAAAGCTTTGATTGTTTTTCCTTTTTTCCACTCCCCATGGCCTCCCTCCCTTTCTTTTTTGCTTCTCCCAATTTTTCAGATGAGAATAAGTATTGCAGCTACAGTTTATACAAGCACTCTTTAAGAAGTTCAGTGGCATAAACATAATGAATCTGAATATCTCGAGCCAGTGAATGTGAGCATAATGTACTTGGAGTACTGCATGAACTTAATGTGTTACCCTGTTTAAAACACTGAGCTTATTGTTATAGCTTTATAAATCTGTGTTAACATTTTGGGAAGTTAAGAAGAGAGATGCCCTTTTGCTGATAGGAGTCCTAATAGGACCGGTATGTAATGTTCTAACCATGGTATAGCACCCATGTGTGTTCAGATGATAAAATAATGTTCACATACTGACATTTGGCCAACTTCTTGTGATTGCTTAAGGTAGGACAGATGGACTGGTGGGGAAGACCAAAAGAGAAAACGAAGACCAAGAAAGCAAGAAAATATGGGTCTGTGAATAAGCAGGACATGAGGCAAAGAGAAGGGCTTACTACTCTACTTGCTAAAGGCTAGTTCACCCACACATAAATTGTGCAAATTGTCTATCAGAGAACAATTGCAGGACTGTTTACTATTCTCATTTATGCTGATAACATAATCCATTATGACAAATATTCCAGATCTTGCCTGTCCCTCTGCGCACGATGGCAGAAATGACTCTGTATGCCACTTCCAGCATGCGTGCCATAGGTTTGCTATCACGGTTCTAGATAATAGTAAAGTTAGAGTTTTCCTGAATCTCTTCATCTCCTAGCTGTCTGGGTTGTTTCAGCCAACATCTGGTAGATCTAAGGCAATGCCTGAATTCTCATCCTACTGTATTCTGAGCATGGTCTCAATGAACCCACAAGCAGCCAGTCAGGAGGAAAAGACTCCAACATATATGATAATGTTAATCTTGAACGTATAAGTTATTACCGGAAACACATTTTCAAATTGGGCTAGGCAACGGAGCTAGGCAATTTGGCCTTTTAAACATTAAGTGCTAGCATTCACTGCCTGTTCTTGCTTTGCTTCTCGTTTGCCTTGGGAGTATAATCTTCATGACAAAGGCTTTCTTATGTTATCTGGTTTAAAAATGCTCTTTTAAAAAAGGCCATTGGTTGTAATTCATCTCAGGGAAACGACTGGCAGTTCCTTTTTTCTGCCTGCTGGATCTCTAGATTTTTATTTATGTTCAGAATAGATTCCAACAGTGATTTCAAGGATGTGGCTATTTGTCTCCTAAATTGTTGCTGAGTTCTTATAGCTTCCATGAATGACATATTCTATTCAAGTCCAGAAGAGAGAGAAAGAGTTTGTATTTCAGCTCAACAATATTTTTATGGCTGTTTCTCAGTCACTTTATGATACAGCTTCATAAACATGGACATTTTGAACAGTAGTCATTTGTGTACTGCTAATGTTGTTAGTTTATCAGAATTGTGTTCATTCCATGAATTAGCTATCAAAGATACCACTCCATGCATCTTGGTCCAGTGAAGGAAACAATACTACCACAATATTTATCCTTATGGAATGTTTCAGCTTCAGTTTCACCTTATGGAATGTTATCAGAATAGTTATAACAATGGGTTATAATAAATGCACACATTCTTTTTGCAGTGATAATAATTACTACTTAAATTAGCAACTCTGTCTTCAATATTCTTCAGCCACTTTGGGGTCTTTGGTTCTAAATGCGAAATTAATGTATATATGTGTGCATGTGTGATATGTATGCTATGTGGAAGCACAAATATTCTCCCAAATCTTTGACAAACATAGAAAACCAATGATCACTTAGCATCACCAAATTCATTGAAGAGTAGAAAAAAAGAATAAACTTTACACCAACAACCAAAAAGTTAATGTACAGTCTGAAAGGTTGTTTTTCAAGCTTGGAAGTTTGCATCTGATCGAAATTCCAAAAGTTAATATTGTATTGTAATTGATCATCTGAAGAAGAATTTTATTCTTCAAATATATAATGGGGGAAAATTGTAATTAATATTAGTGTCTAACTAGGCTATGTCTTGTTTTGACTGAGGTGTGAATTCCTTGGTGCAGCTGGGAGGTGCAATTCCCATCCCCCTGCCTATGGCAACTTGAGAGCAGGTCAGGAAAACTTTGTGGGTTGACAATTAGTTTGCACCAGTTGGTGATTTTTTAAAAATTCTAGTTAGCGTCCAAATGTTTGTGTTTTAATCTGGAAATCTGAAGATTTTTGAGATTCTCTTCTATAGGAACAGAGAACCTATGATTTTTTCCAAACAATGCTAAGATTCATCTCTTAGCAAATAGGTAAATAGGTAAATAGGGATGTGCCTACCGTCCCTGTCCTATTGTTTCTTTTTATTTTTCTTATATGTATCCATGTATTCATAACTATGTTTTTACTTATACTTATTATTTTGTAAGCAATTGACAAAATAAAATAAATAAAATAAAAAATAAATCAACAGTGAGAGCTACCAGAAATTGTAGGCCAACAATATTTGGTAAGGCCAAAGTTTCTCCAAACTGCTGTATGAATTTTTTTATTTCAGTTATACCTTCCAATTTTCTAGCTTCAATTTTCTCAACTTTTTGATACATGTATCAAGCATGTAATATGATTTATGGGATCACACATAATTCTACTTTCTTGCTGTCTCAACTGAAGAATTTCCCATGTCCTACTTCATCAGGTTTTGCCAAGCAAGCCTTATTACACAGTAACATCAAGTGAATTATGAAATGGTTTCCCCACAGTAAGCACTGAGAAATGATGTTGCAATGTTCACAGTTGATCTGATCTTCAAATATATCAGACACATAACCCCCCTGTGACTATTCAGTTCAGATTCTCCCAGTTTCATAATCAGCATCTTTGAGCAATTGTATCTACATGCCCATGGCCCAGGTTGAAGAACAATCTCTTACTGCATATTTCTTTTTTTTATTTTTTTAAGTTTAAACAAACATAGACAAAACTTAAAACCATCTCCCATATATACAGTGTGTTGGTTGGTTACAAGTCTTTTGTGCTTCATCTCCATATTCCTCACTTACATTATAATATATTTACTGCATATTTCAAAGCATCCAAAAGTGGTATTTGCCAAAAAGAATTGTAATTTATTCACCGTAACAGATTGGAAAGGAGATGTAGTCATCATCGTCTTCAGTTAGTCCATTTGATGCAGAATGTATCCAAACCTATCTAAATGTTGTATCAATGTATTCTGTGATCTAGATGAATTAATTTTATCATACCTAATAATATTTATATATTCTGTGTCTTATTCAAGAAAATGTAGGATTTCATCCAATAGGTTTAAATTATAAGAAAATGAATTTCAAATCCTAGGTAAAAATATTCCACAGCTATCCCAATAGCAGAATGCAATCCTAGGAGAAGTGAAAAGTTTATATGAATATATATTTAAGCTAAGAACAAAACTGTGACAATGAAGCTTAAATGTCTGAAACTGGCTTAAATATGGTTTAGCAAATGTATAATATGCCATCTTAGATAATGTAGTCGAAAACAATTGTAATAACTATTCAGGATTTTCCCCTGTTCTATTTTTAAGATGTTTCAGGTGTTTATTCTACCCAAACCCTTTAACTCTCTTCTTCATAATAGCAATAGCAACAGGACTTAGACTTGTATTTTTTTATTTATTAAATTTTTATACCTCCCCTTCTCCCGCAATGGGACACAGGGCAGTGTACAGCCAAGATTAAAAGCCCCACAATAAATAGAATTTTAAAAAGATTTAAAAGAATTAAATTAATGGCTGACAAAACAGTAAAAATAAGGTAGAAAAGTTAAAATTACCAGAAAATTTTTTTAAATTTTTTTTAAAACCCTAATAATTGGTACTAGGCCAGACCAGCCTGTTGGAAGAGATGGGTTTTTAGTGCACGCCGGAAGGTTTGCAGGTCAGTAATGGCTCGCATCTCCGGGGGTAATTCATTCCAGAGGGAGAGTGCCCCCGCAGAGAAGGCCCGCACCCTCCGGGCCTCCAGCCGGCATCGTCCAGCTGATGGCACCCCAAGGAGGCCCACGCTGTGGGGCGCACTGGCCGGCGGGAGGCTGATGGTGGCAGCAGGTGGTCCCGTAAGTACCCAGGTCCCTAAGCCATGAAGCGCTTTAAAGGTGACTACTAACACCTTGAATCGCACCTGGAAGGCCACCGAAGCCAGTGCAGCTCACGCAGAAGTGGTGTAACACGGGAGCTCCAAGGAGCCCCCAAAATCACCACGCGCAACCGCACTCTGCACCAGCTGAAGCCTCTGGATGCTCTTCAAGGGGAGCCCCATGTAGAGAGCATTGCAGTAGTCTAGGCGGGAGATGACGAGGGCACAAGTGACCGTGCGAAGAGCGCCCTGATCCAGAAAGGGCCACAACTGGCAGATCTGTCGGACCTGACAAAAGGCCCCTCTGGCGATGGCCGCAATATGATCTTCTAACAACAGCTGTACATCCAGGAGGACATCCAGATTGCGCGCCCTCTCCGTGGGGGTCAAAATCTCTCCCCCCATAGCCAGAGATGGAATGAGCTGGCTGTATCTGGGCACAGGAAACCACAGCCACTCGGTTTTATCGGGTTGAGACGAAGCCTGTTAAGACCCATCCCACGGATTCCAGGCACCGGGTCATCACTTCAACGGCTTCATTGGGGTGGCCTGGGGTAGAGATGTACCTCTTCACAATGCTTTACAGTGCTCTCTAAGCAGTTTACAGAGTCAGCCTATTGCCTCCAACAATCTGAGTCCTCATTTTACCGACCTCAGAAGGATGGAAGGCTGACTCAACCTTGAGGGGGTGAGGATTGAACTCCTGGCAGTCAGCAGAGACAGCCTGCAATACTGCATTCTAACCACTATGCCACCAGGGCTCTTTCATAAGCAGCTTCATAATGGCCAATTTGACACAATGTCCATTTAAGTCAGAAAGTGAATGAAAACTGTAGAACAATCTCTAAAAATTAGTTAATAAAATTAATAAAAACAAAGATAAATCACAGTTTCCCCTGGGAATCCAGGCTAAAATTCTAAGTTTTACCTTGTTCATATACATGATTAGTTTCATTCACTTTGCTATAGATACCTGTAGACCCGTATAAAGGAATAGGTTGATAATAGTGGTGTTTAACTCCCTCAGTCATATGATTCTAAGTGCATGCCAGTGATGTCCACACAGATTTTTGTGTCATGAGCATAAAAATGAGGCAGAGCTTTGATTTCATTATCACAGCTACCATATTAACTTTTTTACCTGTACTCTGAAGAAACTCCTGGTATATTGAATAATATTTTGTTCAGTTACTGAAAAACCACTTCTTACAGCCTGGTTAGAGACAGCAGTCCCTAGCCAAATAAAATCTTAAAAGCACAAGCTGGGTTAGATGAGTTTTGTATTATATAGGAGACCTTGAGGAAATTCTGCTGACATAGAACATGCTTTGGAAATATGCATTATTTTTCCTTACAGCTGTAGTGAGGAATAAAAACCTACTTTCAGAAGATTCTTAAGAAAGAGGCAAAGGAATTTTCAATTCCAGATGGTGTCTCATCTAAATCCTAACCAGGGGTGGGATTCAATTTTTTAAACAACCACGTTCTGTGGGCGTGGCTTAGTTGGTGGGCATGGCTTGGTGGTCATGTGACTGGGTGGATGTGGTTTAGTGGTCATGTTATTGCCTGGGCATGGCCAATTCGATATCACTCACATCAAGGCACACATCTCCTCGCCTGGCCTCTCATGACTGTGGGGATGCTGCAACAGTCGTAAGCGTGAAAAAGAGTCATAAGTCATTTTTTTCAATGCCATTGTAACTTTGAATGGTCACTCCACACAAGCAAAGTACCAGCAAAGGAAGGGAAAAAAACTCCAGAGATGTTCCTGAGACAGGAAGTCTAAGTTCTGCCAAGAATGTAATAAGGGTTAACGGAGAGGCAGTTTCTGTAAGCAACACCAGAATGCTTCCTTCCTGCCTTCCTTACAGGATTAGGCCAGTAATTTCTTCTAACAACTGGTTCTCTGAACTGCTTAGAATATTAACAAGTGGTTCTAGTGAATAGGTGCGAACAGGTAGAATCCCACTCCTGATCCTAACCTAATCTAACTTAGCCAATGACTTCTTTTGAGATCAACCAATGTTAATTGTGTTTCTACTGCCCCCTAAAAACTTGTAGCACTAGGGTTATTCATTGTTTCTACCCCTTAGCTTAGTGATGGCTAATCTTTTTGTTGTCCTGAGCCTTCACCCATAATGCAATGCATGCATGACTCCCCCCGCTCCCCCGCCCCCTGCACATGCATGCGCATCTCCCACATGTTCCCTGTGCATGCGCGGCAGATGTTTGAAAATCAGTTGGCTGGTGGGAGGTACGCGCGCATGCACAGTGGAACTGAGCTGGAGCGATGGCTCGCGTGCCGGCAGAGATGGCTCTGTGTGCCACTTCTGGCACGTGTCCCACATGTTCGCCATCACAACCTTAGTTTCTTAATAAGAACCAGACCAGTGAGAGTTCTTGGATGCAGCTTTGTTCCATTCCTCAAACGCTCAATTGAATGAAGTTATCTCTGCAACTTCTCTTTGCTCCTGTCAATTAATCACATCAGGACTTCTTCCCAAGCACACAATCACCGGAAGTTTCATTGTTCTGCAGCCAGCCCCATATGAATGTGGCCAGATACACTTTACTGAAACTTATAGAAGTGACAGTGATAGATGACAGCAGCCCATTCAAGCCAATCATTGTAAGGCCTTCTATTTAATAAGCCCTGCAAAGTAGCATGTCTACAGCTAAGTTAGCAGGCAGTTATTTCCCCCGAGGAATGCACAATACAAGCCATTTAAGCATTAAATAACAGGTTTGCTTTAAAAGCAGATCTAAAATTTATGACATGTGCCCCATTCCTGTAAGAGTTCCATTTCACACTTCAAGTGAGGAAGTAAAATGGAGTGCTCTCCCCAACTAAAAACAATGTGGTTATAAACTGCCTGGAAGAGAAGAGCTTGACCTTAAATAAATCCTTAATCCAGTTTTCTAATCTAGAGCAAGCAAACTCCATCTAGTACTTTCCAGACATTTCAGACTGCAGGTTCCAGGTTACTGGCTAGAAAGGCTAGCTCTTATGAGTTGCATTTCAGTACAACTGGGGATCACCAGGTCATCAGTCTTTAATGACTATTCACAAACCAATTTTCTAAACTGATATGATATGGTTGTTCAGAACATGCACATTGGTTACATTGAAACTGGATAATTGTTCTTATGACACATCTTAACAGTGGTTCTTAATTGTGCAATTAAGCAAATAGGATGTTGATAAGAGGTATGTAAGGGTATCAGTCAAGAGCAAGTGAACTTTCTATTCTCCAAACCTTCAGAAAGTGATCTGAAATCAGTGGTTATTTTCACATGCTGACCTGAAAAAGGTTAATAGCTTCAGGAGACAGTCAATGGGACGTTCAATTGTACCAGTAGGAAAGCAGAAAATAAATCATTCAAACAATGTTCTACTCCAATCCACAATGGAATAACTAATCCAATTCAATCAAGTCAAATCAAATCCCCTTATTCCTCCCACCCCCACAACAGGAAATATTAATAAACTGAGAATGTGACTCATTCCCCATGCCCTGTTTAGTATTTTAATTATATTTTGTATGCATATGCCTGGTGTTTTTGGGGGGTATAGGTGGGATCTGAGTATCTCTCTTGGTGGAGAAATTTATTGGTTGCAAAGCTGTTACTCCTACAAACTATGATGGGTCATGAAGTTAGCATTTTTGACACCTTGCTCTTTCCTCACATCTATCTCTGATTTTATGCTGTTATACTGTAGTTGAGTGAGGAAGAAAAATGATGTCTACAATATTGGTAAATAAACATCAGGAACAGGATGCTGAACCTGGATGTATGCATAAACATTAAGCAAAAATAGTAGTGTATATACTATATAGGACATCCAAGCTCTTTCTAGGATAAAAGAAAGTTAACAATTTTAACACCAAGTTTACTACACCAGGGATTTCCAACCTTAGCAACTTTAAGACTTGTGGACTTCAACTTTCAGAATTCTATTCTGAGAAATTCTGGCTGAGCTGAGGAATTCTGGGAGTTGAAGTCCACAAGTCTTAAAGTTGCCAAGGTTGGAGACCTCTGTTTACACAATACCTGAAGTTAGAAATCAGAGTAAACTTACTGTCACATTATGAGTAGCTAGTGGCACCAGGCCAGTTTTTTCTCTCCTAAGTATAGTTTCCAGTTGTAGGTCATTGCTGGTGGCAGTTAACTATAAGAAGTTGCTGACAAATCTGCCCATGATATGTTCAGGCAAATATGGAACATGAAACAGTTCCAGAAATAGCAATTTATGTGAAGAAGAAAGCAAAAAAGTTGTATCATTAATGAGGGAACTTATAATTTGCAAGCCTCTGATATGTAAGTCACTTTCTGCATAAGCCTCTTACTCTGTAGCTGAAGATGAAAAAAATCACACAGGTACTTCCATGGAGGTCAGGTGGGGGATGGGATGTTTGCCAAAACTACAGGAAAAAAAAAACCATCCTTACTTTAGAGCCCATATGAATTGTTCAAGGTAGGCCAGGTCAGGAAACAGACAACACAAAGATTACAAGAATGCTATTTTATTGTAGGACAACAAAATCTTGGCAACCTGGCAGAGTTCCTCTCTTCCTCTTTGTCCATCTTACACTAAACAGAATAAAGATGGGGTTATTTTGAATTTCTTTCTCATGCTTTTCCAAGACTGAGTTTTTGTTTTCCGTTCCTTAAGAAGTCATTCTTCTTTCTACATCAAGATTAGCTCAACATTCTTTCAGATTCCTCTCCATCTGGAACAGTGCAAGGAGCCAATATGGAAGTGCCTTGAGGCTGCACAAGGTATACATGTGCTCTAATTTCTCCCGAAATGTGTAATACAGTTCCTACCTTAAATCTGTATAACATTATGTCAAAATAAATCTTCCAGTTTCTGAATGTTTTCCTCCCCTGAAAGAGTTATTTCAGTTTTTCTAACTCATTCTTGTGATGCTTTCATATTTATCTTACATTCCTTTAGGTAATCTTGTTAAAACGTACTTTATTATTATTATTACTTTATTAACCTCATCTGCCTGTCTTTTTCTAATCTAAAAAGACCTTACAGAGTGTCTTTTCCTGGGATTAAATGGAAGTGGAGGAAGCCAGGGAAGCTGCTGACCACTGGAAGGAGAGTTATGTAAAGAAAGTTAGGATAGCAATAGCCATAGCCCTTAGATTTATATACCGCTTTACAGTGCTTTTGGGTCCTCATTTTATCAACTTCAGAAGGATGGAAGACTACGTCAACTTTGAGCCTGGTAAGATTTGAACTGCAAAATTGCAGGCAGCTGGCAGTCAGTAGAAGTAGCCTGCAGTACTGCACTCTAACCACTGTTGCCACCATGGCTCATCTCACACACTTTGTAAATACAGGAGGAGCAAGAATCCTGCACTTTCATGAATATAGTTTCTAATTTAAAACAAAATGGAGAGTAGGTACCTTGGTGGCGCAGTGGTTAGAGTGCAGTACTGCAGCCTACTTCTGCTGCAGCCAGCTGCCTGCTGCCTGCAATTGGCAAATCGAATCTCACCAGGCTCAAGGTTGACTCATCCTTCCATCCTTCCAAGGTGGGTAAAATGAGGACCCAAATTGTTGGGGGCAATATGCTGACTCTGTAAAACCACTTAGAGAGAGATGTAAAGCACTATAAAGCGGTATATACAGTAAGTCTATTGCTATAGCGCTATTGCTATTTCCAGCTTGTCAAATAAAATAAGAATTCTCTCCCTCCCAGTGCAGGGCAGCACTAATTTGATGAGAGGAGTAGCATTAAGTTGTATCTGCCTGGTATCTGTACTCTGTGGTACTTGACCATAGAATCTGGGACAACTGCCTTTACAACTGCACAGTGTTTAATGAGTGCTTTCTAGTAAACAATGCACAATGTAAAAAACAAAACATTTATCCCGCTTCTGATCTCCAGTCATCAAATAAATAGCTATTGGATGAAGGGCTGTGAGATGCTGTTATAAAGAATTTATTTAAACATCTGTGTTAAAATAAAAATGAGAATGAATTCTTCCACAAAGCTTAATTAACATTTGATTTTGTTATCAGTTGGGGATTTTTTTTCTTCAAAAGGAAAAAACTCTGGAGGCTAAACTCATTTGAAACCAGAGGACATTTTTTAATGTTCTCTAATAAGGCTACCGAGACAAAATGCTTTTCCCAAATTATCCCCTACTATTTGTGATAACACTTCAAACAAAGAAATCTACATTAATCCGTCACTGTTTTTTGGACAAAAACTGAATTGCACGAACAAAACTCTTTAACTCCACAGTAGAGAACAGCACAGATGAGTTTTGCCTCTGATGGCAAAATGCAAGTATCAACATTATTAATATTTGATGGCAAGCCACTCAATTGATGGAGGCAGCAGCATTATGCATGATAGAATACATTCACGAACATGGGGTTTTGGAAAAGAAATAAATAACATGCCCTCCCCCAAAAACCCTTCATGAATACAATCAAATCTTTATTTTTTTTCTTAAATACCCTTCTCGTTGGACCTCAAATATTTTCATTGTTCCACCTGCCCCTCAGAATAACAGAGCTAAGTCATTAACTGGCTCATTACAGCTTAATATTTGTGTGATTGACATATAGGGCCCCATCCTCTATAAAGGAGAAAATAAGATGATATACATTTTCAAGACATGGGTCCAATTCTTTTCTCTTCGGCCATGCTTCAAAGTGCCATGCAATTTTCTTTTCTTCTGCCAACTTCATAATACTGAGTGTAAACTGGAATATAATGACATACATTGAGCCGTAGTGGTGCAGGTGGTTAGAGTGCAGTACTGCAGGCTACTTCTACTGACTGCTAGCTGCCTGCAATTTGGCAGTTCGAATCTCACCAGGCTCAAGTTTGACTCAGCTTTTCATCCTTCCAAGGTGGGTAAAATGAGGACCTAGATTGTTGGGGGCAATATGCTGACTCTAAACCGCTTAGAGAGGGCTGTAAAAACACTGTAAAGCAGTATATAAGTCGAAGTGCTATTGCTATTGCTATAAATTTGTGAAGCATTAGGATTATGGCTGTTTCCAGTCAAACAACAGAAGTTAGTGGTCTGGCTTCTTTCCTTTCCATACAGTAAGGAGGGGAAATACACAATAGTAGCCCATCTACAGTATATACCTATGGTTGTTCCATATGAAACTGAAGACTTCATTTTGGCTACTCAAGGACAAACTTTGCAGAATAATTTCATAAAAGCAAAAATTCAACACATAAATAACAACAGCAAATGTCGCTTATGCGATGAGAAAGATGAAACAGTGAATCATTTTATTAGTAGCTGCAGCAAAGTCTCACAGGCTGATTATCCACAATGTCATGATCAAATTGTCAAAACTATACACTGGAAGCTTCACCAAAAGTTGAATGCAGCAAAAATTACTGGAAACATCAAGTTGACAAAGTTCTTGAAAATGAACAGGTCAAGATTCTGTAGGCCTTTGAATCCTAACAGACAGTCATCTGACCCATAGCACGCCTGACATCACTATTGTGGGAAAGAAAAAAGTCTGTGTCATTGATATTGCAATACCAGGTGATGCACAAATTGAAGAGAAACAGGTAGAAAAAAATTAAATACCACAATCTGCAAATTGAAGTTGAGCGATTGTGGAGGAAGAAATCAATGGTTGTACCAATAGTAATAGGAATCCTTGGACCAATGCCCAAAGGGTTGCCTAGATACATGAAAATTTTGAACTTATTAGACCTGAATATTCTGACTTTGCAAAAAGTCACCTTATTTGGAACTGCCTATATACTCAGATGTTACCTTAATAGCTCTGAGGTCTTTGATTAGGACTTGAACTGTTATGTTTTTACCAGTCTCATACTGTGAATTAACTGAAGATTAAATATTTAATATTAATAATATGGCAAACCTACACGGCAGGATATCTTCTGATATTCTAAAGAATTGTCCAGGTCAGTATTTTAACCATTTACCACATTTCAGTCTCTTTGTTTCCAGTGCATTAAACATATATCGCATTTCAGTCCTTTTGTCCTTAGCTGGGTGTATTTTAAAAATTATATTTGGACATAAGATTTTAAAGCATAGTTTTACTTAATTTTTAAATAAAAAATATAGAGAAAGTAATATACAGAAATAAAATAAAACAGTAATACACAACTGTCCAACAAATTATGATATAAATATTTACTACCAAGGCAAATAAAAGGTAAACAAAGTACCCTCCCTAAAAATTAACATATTAAATTGATCTAAATCACCTAGATGTGTTACAAACGTATTTAATCATGTTATAGCAATGCATTAAATTATGCACAAATATTTATGCAAAATATGAAGTCTATGCCAAAAGGAAAGGTAATGTGTCAGTTTTGGATTAGTAAGAAAAAAATAGCCTTTTCAAAAATTGATGTTACAGTTTTATTTTTATTCCAGTCTTTAATGTCTATGGTAATAGTTATTTCCCATTTTTCAATATACTCTTGGTTATTCAGATCTAACAGATCTAACAGATAATCAGAGTTGGAAGAAACCTTGTAGGTCATCTAGTCCAACTCCACACCCAAGTGGGAGACCCTACACCTTTCTGACAAATGGCTGACCAATCTCTTCTTGAAAGTCTTAAGTGATGGCACTCCCACAACTTCCAAGGGCAAGCTGTTCCATTGGTTGATTGTTCTCTGTGTCAGAAAGTTTCTCCTTATTTCCAGGTTAAATCTCTCCTTGTTCAATTTCCATCCATTATTCCTTGTCTGGCCTACAAGCACTTTAGAAAATAGCTTGACCCCTTCCTACCTGTGGCAGCCCCTCAAATATTGGAAGGCTGCTATTCCCCACAATTGATAAAATATTCCTCAGATTCCATGAATTTGGAATTCTAAATATCACTACACTGTTATGGCTAAAACCTGGTTCACCTTAAAGCAACCCAATCATATTGAAGATACAATAATTTTATTTATTTATTTGTACAGTATATATAGTATGGCTATATAATCAAAAGCAGAACCTGAACTAATATACATAAAAGCAGACCTACTACATTGCAAAGACAAGTCACAGGAAAAGGTAGATCCAGTGGAAACCACAGCATAATATTGGAATGTGTTAGATAAGCCCATCTGTGTAACCTTATTATTATTTATCCCCTCCTACTAGGTCACCATGCTAGCCATACTATCTTTGAGATATGGTTGGTGAATAGAAGTAAACTAGTTTACTGGGCCACAGGTTACTTACTGAGCCTTCTCATTGTTGCCATTGTCAATTCATCTGACTGTTTTCTTACAAAGGCTCATTCAGCAATTCATGTGTATGTGTGTATATGTTGAGGGGAAATTTCAGAGGTTTGTCAGGGAATGCCACTTACATTTGTATGGAGGGAGTACCTTTTACCATCACAAAATCTTTAACTTGAAAAAAATTGTTCAGATATATCCTGATATATTTTATGATATTATTACCAAAAGAAACCAAAATTAAACATGATCAAATCACATGAAATATTACATCTTCACCAATTTCTGTCTTCCAGGTTTATTTAGACCAGTATTTCTCAATCTTGACCATTCCCATTGGCTGGGAAATTCTGGGAATTGAAGTCCACACATCTTAAATAATCAAAGTTGAGAAACATTGTTTGGACAATGACTTCCTTCCCATTGTGGCTAGGATTTCTGGGAATTACAATTACAACATACTGGGACAGGTGCTAGTCACTAAATTTTGCCGTATGTGATAATAACTATATTCAGTTCTTCACAATGTATTCTTTGCTATTGCGTGCTACAACTGGGCTTAATCAAGAAGTATAGCTTCTAAGTGATAATACCTTTCTTTCAAAATCTCAGCAAATCGTTTTTTGTATAATCATAGTAATATAGGCATGGAAGGAAGTAGATAAAAAGTTAACCTTTCTGTAAAGGAATTTAACTGGTGTTTCTACTGGTTCGGTAACTATGCTGCACGTGTGTGTAAAACAACCTTAAGCTATGCCACCCAGACAGTTGAAAAGCGCTGTGCACAGGTGTACACATTTGAAAAGCCTCTTTTCCCCTGCTTTTTCAATGTCAGCTGTGCCACACAAAGCAGCTGAGGTTGAAAAAGCAGGAAATAAAGGACAGGTAAGGGCTCGAACAGGCGGGTGGGCCAAACAGCAGCAAACACAGAACCAGTTCTGTGTCTGCTGCTCTTCAGAGCTACCAGCTCTATAGAACGGGGCAGAACCAGTAGCATCCCACCCTTGCTTTCTGCCCTTTATTTCCTGCCATATTTCAGAAAGGCATGCATGCATGCAAAGTCAAGATCTTGTATATGATCCAAACTTTGTCGAGGACCTTGGAGTACTCATCTCTAATGATCTAAGTGCTAGAGTCCACTGTAACTACATAGCCAAAAAGGCATTAAGAGTTGTTAATCTAATCCTACGTAGCTTCTTCTCTGGTAATATCACACTACTAACTAGAGCATATAAAACATTTGCTGGACCTATACTTGAATACAGCTCATCAGTCTGGAACCCATATCATGTATCTGATATTAACACAGTTGAGAAAGTCAAGAAATATTTCACAAGAAGAGTTCTCCACTCCTCTACTCGTTGCAGAATACCTTATGCCACCAGACTTGAAACTCTAGACCTAGAAAACCTAGAATTACGCCGCCTCCGGTCCAATCTAAATATAGTATATAAAATCATACATTGCAATGTCCTACCTGCAAATAAATACTTCAGCTTCAATCATAACAATACAAGAGCACACAATAGATACAACCGCACCAAACTTGACTGCAGAAAATACGACTTCAGTAACAGAGTGATCAATGTTTGGAATACTCTACCTGACTCTGTGGTTTCTTCCCCAAACTCCAAAAACTTTAATCTTAGACTGTCTACTATTGACCTCAGCCCTTTCCTAAGAGGTCTGTAGGGGGCGTGCATAAGCGCACCAATCGTGCTTACCATCTGTGTCCTATTGTTTCTTTTTATTTTTCTTATAAGTGTCTATCTCATGTATTCAAAACTATATTTATTCTTATACCTGTATCTTGTAAGTGATTGACAAATCAAATAAATACTAAAATACTAAAATTTATTATATGTAAGATATCCTGACATAAACATTAGTAGAAATATTCTATGAGAGTCAGTTTGCTACAGTGTTAAGGCACTAAGCTAGAAACAGGGGTAGTGTGAGTTACAGTTCTGCCTTAGGCACGAAGTCAGCTGCGTGATCTTGGGTTAGTCACTCTCTCTCAGCCCTAAGAAGGAAGCAATGGCAAACCACTTGTAAATTTTTTGCCCAGAAAACTTCAAGCACTTGTCCAGGCACCCACTGGGAGTCAAGACTGATCTAAAAGACACCAAAAAAGTTGTATTATAATAGCTATGGAAATAAAATAAAAGAAAATTTTCAGGTGGATAAAGAAATAATAATAAACAGACATTTCCAGAATCTTCTTTTGATAAAATTTGAGAGATACTGTTGACAGGAGAATGAGTTAGTGACTAATAGGCTCCAATTTCATTATGCAACTGTACTCAGGACTATCGTGACTGCATCCTTTTGCGTCTTTCTCAGTTTATCAATCTGAGTCATGATTGTTTTTATGCCTCCAATGGCAGATAAACTTTTCTGTGGAGAGCATTGATTAGGCACTTTGTTGTGATGAAAATTGCTTGCTTGACAAGATGGGGCATATCCACACAACCTTGTGAAATTCTGTGTTGCTTGTAAAACAGTCTTTGAGTATGACGCAAATCACAGCTTCTTCATCAGCACATTCAAAATTGTGGATTCATGTATTTTTCTGATTCTTCCTGTGCTATTTTCTCACAAGATTGACCACAGGAAATAAGTATGTCAATCATGTGTCTAGCAGTAAAGAGCTAAGCCCCTTCTCAATTGAATAAAGCTAAAAATGAATGGGAGAGCGATAGCCACATTGCTGGCTTTTTTTTTTTTTCTTTTTACAAATACTTGGATACAACTGATAATTTGTAACTTGAAACCATACTGTGGTTTTTCTTCTTTTTTCTTTAAATCATCTGGCTTCACCTACTTCTTTCATTACATTATTTTGTTATTATTATGTGGCTTAGGAAGGTTGGGAAATCTGGAATGTCTGAAAAACATCCTCTCCTGGACAGCACAAGGATGAAGAAAGCTAAACACCTAAATGTAATGATTTTGGGTGATGATGGCTCACCCTTTATCTATCTACTGGATTTTGTAAAAACAAAAACTATTACTCATCAATTCCTTCTTGAAGAGATTTGCAGTTCCTCAATTTAGAAAATTTACCTCATTATTATTGCTTTGTTATTATTATTTGAAAAACCACAGATCAGCATTATTTCATGAAAATACATGTACATATATTTGAATATATTCTTAGCATTAATATTTATTCAGTTATTTTTAAATGTAGCACATTATTTAGACAATTGAATTAGAGCAAGTATTAACTGTCATTCCAAAATAAATACCACTGTTTGATCTTGATCTTATTCTATATTAAGTTTAACTTCTCTCACATGGTTTTTCTGATGAAAAAAAAAACAGAGTTGGAATATATTTTTTAGGGGACAGAGTTATAAAGATTTCACAATCAATTTTCTGAAATTAGGGTATTAATTCAAACGTTGGTAGCCATACTATTATAATTTAAATCACATAACATATTAAGCTATGATTTTTAAAAAAAACATAATTAACTTGTCACAGCACACTGAACATGTTTGCCAGTATACATAACAAGCTACAAAATGCCATTTGGTGTTGTGTAAATCCAGCTAGTGCTGTGAATTAGAAATGAAACTCTAATGGGGGGAGTCAAGTCTACAAGAATATAAAATTTCCGTGACAGTCTGGCCCTGATTCTTCAAAAGTGAGCTTTTTGCATCAGGAGACTTACATCACAATGCAGACAATAGATTTTTGTCTCCAAATACCTGTGTTTGATTGTCTGACTGAAAATACAGAGGGGACCAGAGGCCCCACATTCTCCATCCTGCTGTTATAGAAGAGAGATAATTGTTTGATGCTACTAAAACTTCACTCTCAGTGCCCCTATCACAACTCTTTGAAGAGGTGGCTGTGTTTGACAGTTTCCCCTTCAAAGGACTGCACTTGACCTACGAATAGTGATTCAATGAGGCTGTCAGCATCATTACAATTAGCAGCGATTGGTTTGACTAGGGAGTTATATTGCTATGCCAAATATCCAAATCAGGTGTAAATTTGACTACCTGGAGTGGGAAGGAGACAGGAAATGAAAGTTCCATGGAGTCAACACAATCTCTGGCAAAGTGCCAATTCAAGTAGAGTTCTTGCTTCGGGAAGTTTACAGTATTAGGGAAATTAGGGTGGCAGGAACTGATACTACAATGGACATGCTTTTAGAAGAAGGGATAGGGTAAAATTATGGAACTGCTGAAGGCAAAGGGCCACAGCCAAGAAGGGATATTCTTCTCCAAAGTAGACCAATCAGTCCAATTAATGCATTTTTCACTGCCATTATTTACTGGGGCACTAATTAGAAACTGGGGGCACTAGTTATTCCTACATATCAACTTCCTCCCTTAGTAATCATGGGATTAGCACTCTAAGATGTGAAATATCGTGTTTTGTCCTGCACATTGAAGTCTTTGACATATCTTGCTGTAAGTTTCCATCCTAAGTTAGCTTTAAAAGTGTATTGGCTCAGAAATGCAGAAGGCCAGCTATTGAGAACTTTGGGGGAAAACCCCCCAGGCATATTTATTGTTCTTTTCTTCAGTTAAAGAATAACACTGACCATTTTCTTGGCACTTCTACCCTTCTCTTTAATCTTAAGGCAATATGGAATTTATTGTGAATTTCCTTTGGTGCAGTTTACATTAACAGGCTGTGTCAGTCAAATGGATTAGTTTCCATCTCCCTTACTTTCTAATTGTCTACTGCTTCTTTGTTTTTAAATACACACACAAATACACATATATCTGTCTATAAGAAGGATTATATTTCACAACGATTTTCCCTAAACTTGAATGGAAATATCACTTATGCAGCCTTCTCAGTCAGCTCATAACTGAGTAACATTAAAAGAAACCCTTATTCCTCATGTGTAGCACTTTCCACTCAATTTTATTTCTCCTTTCACTCTTTTTAGAATGATCTGTTCTCCATCAAAGGAAATGACAACAGATGAGATTAATGGTGATGATGATACTGATAACAAATCAAAATAGAAGTTTCATTCTTGGATGGCAGAATGATAAGAACTTAGGTGTAATCAATGGGGTCCTCTAGGGCAGTGATAGCTAACCTTTTCGGCAACAAATGCCAGGGGTAGGATTCTACCTGTTCGCACCTATTCGCTAGAACCTGGTTGTTAACATTCTCAGCAGTTCGAGAGAGCCAGTTGTTAGAAGAAATTACTGGCCTAATCCTGTAAGGAAGGCAAGAAGGAAACATTCTGGTGTTGCTTACAGAAACTGCCTCTCCATTAACCCTTATTACATTCTTGGCAGGACTAAACTTCCTGTCTCTGGAACATCTCTGCAGTTTTTTTCCTCTCCTTCGGTGGTACTTTGCTTGTGTGGAGTGAACATTCAAAGTTACAATGGCACTGAAAAAAGTGACTTATGACCATTTTTCACACTTACGACTGTTGCAGCATCCCCACAGTCATGAGAGGCCAGGCGAGATGTGTGCCTCAATGTGAGTGATATTGAGTTGGCCACATCCAGCCAATAACATGACTACCAAGCCATGTCCACCCAGTCACATGACCACCACGCTATGCCCACCACCTAAGCCATGCCCACAGAACTGGTTGATAAAATTTTTGAATCCCACTCCTGACAAATGCCCAAAGCATGCGCATGCATCCCCAAAATGCAATATGCGTGCATCCCCCTATGCATGCACCCAGACCCCCACATGCACATGTGTCCCCCGTGCATGTGCCCCATTGCCTGTGCATGCACACACATCCTCCGTGCATGCACAGCAGAGACCTGAAGACCAGCTGGCCGGCAGGAAGCATGCGCATACATGTGTGGCGCAGCTGAGCTGGGGCGATGGCTCATGTGCCCACAGAGAGGGCTCTGTGTGCTACCTCTGGCACATGTACCATAGGTTTGCCATCACGGCTCTAGGGTGATAAGCAAAACCCAACTGACAAAATCAGCACCACACTGCAAGACTCATCTCTTATATCAGTGTTGCAGTGTCATACCGACATAGAAAAGAGAGGAAACTTGTTGCATGACACTGAGAGTTGCACTCCAATACTATAGCAGGACTTAAATTAAAACAAGAATTTATATCAAGGGAATTTGCACTAGTGGTATGCACAAGGGTGGGATTCAAATTTTTTAACAACCGGTTCGGTGGGCATGGCTAGTTGGTAGGCATGGGTTGGTGGTCATGTGACTGGTTGAGCGTGGCCAACTCTACATCACTCACATCGAGGCACGCATCTCCTCGCTGGCCTCTCATGACTGTGGGGATGCTGCAACAGTCGTAAGTGTGAAAAAGGGTCATAAGTCACTTTTTTCAGTGCCATTGTAACTTTGAATGGTCACTCCACACAAGCAAAGTACCAGCAAAGGAGGGGAAAAACCTGCAGAGATGTTCCTGAGACAGGAAGTCTAGTCCTGCCAGAAGAATGTAATAAGAGTTAATAGAGAGGCAGTTTTTGTAAGCAACACCAGAATGTTTCCTTCCTGCCTTCCTTACAGGATTAGGCCAGTAATTTCTTCTAACAACCGGTTCTCCAAACTGCTTAGAATGTTAATGACCAGTTCTAGTGAATAGGTGAGAACCTGTAGAATCCCACCTCTGGGTATGCATTGTCAGTGAATCAGGTGCACTTACAAAAGGAAATGGGAGGGGGACATTTCTTTTTGGAATTCTGAGCATTAGGGAAGATTTGCCTGTTTGTTTGTGTGTTTATTTATTTTATCATATTTGCATGGTCACTTAACGGCAACTCTAACCGATCCCCTCACTGAGCACCAGCGATGCTCTAGCTGACTCTTTTCCAATGTATCTCCCTTAAATCCTCAGTAAACCACAGTGTATGTGTGTTTGTGTGTGTGTGCGTGTGCGTGTGTGTGTGTGTGTGTGCGCATGCATGTGTGTGTGCCAGGAACTCCAAGAGAAGAGAGATCGCATTGATGTGACCTGATCCAAAGCTTCAGTTGCTGCCTTATTCCAAGCATTGACCAATGCCACAGATGGACCAATGCAGCAGACCAACAGGAACAACTTCCAGCTTTCTCTGGAATCCATTCAGGTCCAGCAGGGGCAAGTCAGTCTAATGGGTTCAGCCTTCCTGCAGTGCGTAGCAGAGAAAAAGGTGCTGTAGAAATGTTATTAGGATCATATCCTTAGTTTGCACATATCCTTAGTTTCATCTCCTGACCTTCTGTAGAATTTTCGCACAACGTCCTCATAGTTTAGCAATGGGAGAAAGAAGACCCCCTCTCTCCCTCCCTCCCTCCTTTCCTCTATCTCTCCTTTGTGCTGAGTGTTCTTTCAGTCTACAGGGGAGAAACAAAGCTGCTGCTGAAGATGGAGGAAGAGCCCCTAAGACTTTAACCTTAGACTGTCTCCTATTGACCTCACCCCTTTCCTAAGAGGTCTGTAGGGGGACGAGCATAAGCGCACCAATGTGCCTACCGTCCCTGTCTTATTGTTTCTTTTTTCTTACATGTATCCATTTCATGTATTCCCAACTATGTTTACACTTCTACCTGTTATCTTATAATAATCGCTTGACAAAGAAAATAAAATAAATAAACTCCAGGTGCCATGGTCCTTGAACTCCAGGCATAAAGTGGGAAATCCCAGGAGACAGGAAGCAGGATAAGATGAGAGTTTCTGCCAAGAAGAAGCTCTCTGCCCTGCAGCACCACAGGAAATGCACTTACGGTGCAGAATTCCCCTGGAACAGAGATTGAGCCCAGAATTAATTGGTTCAACTTCCCAAATGCTTTGGAAGCATGTGGAAGGCGCATAGGGGAAAAGATAATGCAAGCTGTAGTTGGGATTGTGAGCTTTCCAATCCTTTTTTTTTTTTAATATAAAGAATTGGCATTTAGCTTTTTTTTTTTCAGACTCATATACATTTCTATTAATTTAATTAAAAGAACTTTTCATAATCTACATATCCCTATGCATAACAAATCTAAAGGCATCTGCGCTGAACTCTGAACTACATAAGTGCCTAAAGGGAACATTACTGTGAAAGTAAAGCAGTTGCAAACCATTTCTGTGTTGCCTAAAAATTATTAATAGTGGCTCAGTAGTTCCATGATGATTAGGGTTAAACTGTCCTGCGCCCCTGGAAACAGGCAGGATATCAATCTTTGCATAAATGAATAATAAGCATGAATGTTCTTTTTTGCAATGCTTTGTAGAATGCTTTTATTTATTAATTATAATAAATGGACTCTTATGTTTCCTCGGCCACAAAGGTATCACTAGACTACATACATACTTGGAATTGACGTAATCAGGTGAGTATGCTGAATTAAGAGGGCTGTGCTGGATTTTTATCAGTGTGGGAGAGGATTAGACGTGAGGCCCAGATCCAAAGGATGTTAGATGTCACTCCTCTAATGTCCTGTACCAGAAAATCCTTAAAGTAGAAAAGATTTGATTCTAGGGATCAGCATTCAGCCCATCAGCTGTTAAAAGTGATCAAAGCAGTGTGGAACCACTGCCTGGTCTCAGAAGAGAAGATTAGCAGGAAGTAATTAGTGATTGCTAACCTCTTGAGGGTTTTCCCTACTGGTTGAGCCTGAGGGCAGATAAATATTTCAAGAAGCCACATCAGCGCCCGATCTGTGTTTAAAATCATGACTATTTTTATGTCACCTTGGACAAGGTCATAGTCTTAGCACCAAATTAACAATCCCCAGGAAGCATTCATGTAATGTTTTAATGCAACTTTGAAGATTAGGTAAAGGTTTCCTGTCCAGTTGGATCTGACTCTAAGGCCATGATGGAGAACCTATGGCATGTGTCAGTGATGGAATTCAAAAAAAATTTCTATCGGTTATGTGGGCGTGGCTTGGTGGGTGTGGCAGGGGAAGGATACTGTAGAATCTCCAGTCAGAGGTGGCATTTGCTGGCTCTCTGAACTACTCAAAATTTCCACTACCGGTTCTCCAGAACTGGTCAGAATCTGCTGAATACCACCTCTGGCATGTGTATCACAGGTGGCCTGTGGAGCCATTTGTGTGACACGCGAGCCCCAGCCAAATTTACCTGCACTGAGTATGCGCACACCTCTCACCTGATTTTGAGGCCATTTTCAGACTCCCTGAGATTCGAGGGAATCCTCTGCAGCCTCAGGAGGCCAAAAAACAGGCCTTCCAGAAATATAGGAAGTGCCTGTTTTCAGCCTCTGGAGGGCCTCTGGAGTCCGAGGGAGGCTGTTTTTGCCCTCCTGGGGGCTTGAGGGAATCCTCTGCAGCCTTTGGAGGCCAAAAACAGGTCCGGTAAGGGGTGCGTGGTGGATGTTGTGCACACATGAGCGAGGTGGTGGTGGGGGCATTGTTTTTTGGGTGCTGGTGCACGTGTGCAATTTTCGAGGAGCTTAAAAAGGTTAGCCACCATTGTTTCAGGGCATGGTGCTCATCTCTATTTCTTGGCTGAGGGACCCAGTGCTGTTCGAAGATATTTTCTGTGGTCATGTGACAAGGATGGCTATATGCCAAAGATGTATGGAATACTATTACCTTCCCTCCAAAGTGGTATCTATTTATCTACTCCCATTTGCATGCTTTTGAATTGCTAGATGGGCAGGATCTGGGGTAGGAATGGGAATTCACTTTGATTCTCAAACATGGACTATCAGTTTTCCAGCTGACAACTTCAGCATTTTTAACCGCTGAGTCAATCATGCCCAGTCTTGAAGATTATTAGTTTATTGTCTGAATGTTCTAGGTGTTTTCCTTTTTTCTTGAATAAACATATCAATAGTCTACAAATTTGGACACAACATGGGATATTTGGGATCGACAGGACCAATTTTCCCAGTTGTACCACAAACCAAACCTGGAAAGTCTCAAAACATTGGTTATGAATATTTGCCATGCCTAGCACTAATGTATATGTTTGGTTTCAGCTAACTCTGTCATTTTTGCATCCACCTTAATTAAAATTTTCTAAAAGTAAAAAATTGGTATGGAAATGTACTTCTAAATAAATAGATACCAATGTTTTTCCTTTCCAGGTATTATATTAAACATCTATTCTGTTGCCATTCTTGAGATGCAGTAAGACATATAGAAAATACCACAGGTCACTTTGCATTTTACACTGGGAAGTGCAGATCAGGTTACTTTATGCCTGCATGCAGCCCTGAACAGGTAGTAATGAATCCCACAAGATCCTAAATTTTATTATGTGATTTATATACATTAACTATATTACATATTTTATATGTGACCCAAGGCAATTCTTCTTCATTCAGTGCAGCCAAGGCAAGCCAAAGGTTTGATACCCATGAATTAGACAAAAATGTCATGTAGTGTCTCAGAATGACTTGCTTGAGAAGTTCCAAATTCTTTCCCAGGTTTCCCCCCACGCCAAACCTGTCCAATATTCTGAAGTACAATTGCTAATCATTGTAGGAAATATGTTGCTTGATCAGAGAGACAAATCATTCTTCCTAGACAAATTTAGATTGTCTTGATCACTATGCAAATGGTGACTTTGACTAGAATGAAAGTGGAGCCAGAATCCAAGTATTTATGAGAGGGGTAAACAGGAGTGGGCTGCTACAGGTTCTCCAAGGTTTAGGCAAACTCTTAGCTAATGTTATGGCTGGTTCGGCAAACCACCGAATCCCACCATTGGCTGGCCCTGCCCTTTCTGCCCCTTCCCTGTCACCCCTCCCCTCCCAGGAGCCTCTTTTGGATGCAAGGTAAGTGCAGGACCCACATGGAGGCTTAAGGAAGGTGAAAAATGGGCCTCCTGAAGGCTCCGGAAGACTGGAAACGGGCCCATTTCCTGCTCCAGAGGGTGTCTGGAGCTCAAGGAAGGCTGTTTTCACCCTCCCAGAGGCTCAAAGAAAACCTCTAGAACCTGGAGAAAGCAAAAAATAGGCCTCCCAAAAGTTCCCGAGGGCCTCCAGAGCCTGGGGGCGCCTGTTTTCACCTTGCCAGAGGCTCAAGAAAACCCTCCGAAGCCTGGGGAAGGTGAAAACACTCCCCCCCCCGGCCGTGGTGCAGGAGGCCGACTAGACCACACCTACCGTGGCCATGCCCACCCAGCAACTGGGCAGAGAACCTGTTGCTGAAATTTTTGAAGCCCATCCCTGGGGATAAATATCATGTCTGGTTGTCATGCTGTAGGTCCCTCCTTCCTCTGACTGAGAGACCAATGGTTAGCTGATTACATGCAAGATGCTAAGCTTCCCTCCAGTAAATAGATGTTTGTGTTCACAGAGCATTTTGACGAGTCCTCAGAACTAAGAAACTTGGTAATGGAAAACGATGAGTATTTATTTTCAAAACTTAGAACAGTACCTACTAATATTGTGCAGCTTTTGAGCCAAAACATAAGGTCAACTTGATGTACAACACGATATTCCTGAAGAATTTGCTTCCTTTTTGCAATGTGGGCTCTTTGTTTCCGGTTCTTTTACTTCCTCTGTTTTCCCACTCAACTCTTCAGTAACATTGGCATTGTTCACAGGCATTAAAGGCTCTCTAGAGCCTGAACATTTTTCCCACTTCGATCCAAGTACCAAATTCATCCTTATACCTGATATTCTGCAAATTTTATGCTGGTCCTTGGAAAACTTTGCACCATTCTATTAAGTGCTGTGCAGCTGTGTAGTTTGAGTCCTGTTTCCATTTCTATGTGGATAAATTGCAGCTGTATTAAAGGGTTGCCAGATAAACATTTACTGATTCTCAGTGTTAAAAAAAAAAATCCTGGACATAATGGAATCTATTTTTTTGTGTGAGCCAGTCAATGAACAAATTTGTCTGTTTGTTCTTTTTGTCCCTCTTGCATATAAGTACTCATGTCTATCCAGTTCTGTGCAGATTAGCTACTAGTTTAATATCCCATGAGGAAAAAAATACTTCATATGTGATTTACATCAAATCCAGGCCAGATATAGTAGCTAGGAGATGTGTGTGTGGTGGGGGAGGTGTATGTCCTTTCTTTTGAACATTTTTGGTGGCTGACTAAGGGAGTCTGAAAATTCACATGAGTAGGTGAAGCCATATGTCTGTACATATATGCTCTTTCTTTCTTAAAAGAAAGATCACCTTGCAGAACATCTTGAAAAATGAATTGAAAATGGCTAAGAAAATATATATAGCATGTTAATCAGGGGTGGGATTCTACCGGTTCGCACCTATCCACTCGAACCGGTTGTTAACATTCTAAGCAGTTTGGAGAACCGGTTGTTAGAAGAAATTACTGGCCTAATCTTGTAAGGAAGGCAGGAAGGAAACATTCTGGTGTTGCTTACAGAAACTGTCTCTCCGTTAACCCTTATTACATTCTTGGCAGGACTAGACTTCCTGTCTCTGGAACATCTCTGGAGTTTTTTTCCACTCCTTCGGTGATACTTTGCTTGTGTGGAGTGACCATTCAAAGATACAATGGCACTGAAAGAAGTGACTTATGACCATTTTTCACACTTACGACTGTTGCAACATCCCCACAGTCATTAGAGGCCAGGCAAGGAGATGCGTGCCTGGATGTGAATGATGTTGAGTTGGCCATGCCCAGACAGTCACATGACCATCAAGCCATGCCCACCAACTAAGCCATGCCCACAGAACTGGTTGTTAAAAAATTTGAATCCCACCCCTGATGTTAATGTCCATTGTTTCTAGTGTCAGTCTTGTCAATCAATGGTCACACATACATGACTGGTCCAGTGAATGACTATCTGAGGGGGAGATGAGGTTAGAGAACGGAATGCCCTCAAAACTTCTCATCTGCATGCAACAGCAGCTCTTCCTAAGACTGGAGTTTTTGGACAGCCCAATAAGACATGAAACAGGAGGAATTTGTGGACTTAACCCCTCTGTTATGTTTCCAAAACAGAAAATTATCTAGACCAGGGGTGTCCAACCTTGGCGACTTGTAGATTTCAGCTCCCAGAAATATCCAGTCAGCATGGATGACTGCGGGAATTCTGGGAACTGAAGTCCACAAGTTTTAAAATGGCTAAGGTTAGAAACTCCTGATCTAGATCAATTGCAAGGCTTCCTCTAATTTCTTTTCTTCACCAACAGCAGAATGGAAAGGCAGAGAGAGCACTTGTTTCTTTCCTTCCAATGGTGGGTTTGACACAGTTTTCATAGTTAAAACATTTTGACTTTAGCTAGCTAATAATGTTATGGAACTATTTTCCTTTCTCTTCAAAATATAGACATAAGTTAATATCTCTTTGAACCATGAACAGTCTTGGAAGGATGTTTGGTTAGACTGAAGGCTGACAGATAACTAATTTCTGATTTGCACATTAAGTGGTGAGTTATGGATCAGGTTGTTGTGCCTCATAATTCTCAAAGGTCAATCTCATCAAGCATGGCAAATGAATACAAATTACCATTTGTCAAGGTTAACTTCTTGTAACGTACAGGCCACCATTTCATTTGGGCTTAGTTCTAGCTTTCTGTCAGGAAAAAAAGTCATTTTCCTCACCCTAAATATTAGCTATGGCTACACAGTAAAATTCCACATTTCCCCAATCAAAATCTCAATTGGGGGTAACTTCTTTGGGTGTATATTTTTTTCCTTGAAGTGGAAAGCCTTGGGATTGTTCAACCAGTTTAATCTTTAGGTCATCTTCTTCCAGTCTATGTAATGGAATGATCAATAATACTATTTAAAGCTCTATCCTAGTTAATCATTATAAATGGGAGGAAAAGTAGAGAATACTTTCTAACTAATGTAGGTGCCTGCTTGAAAAATGTGTGTTTGTAGCTTTCACAAAATTAAAAGTAAACTTCTAAACTTCCTAGAGAATAAAAAAAAATTAAAGGAAGTAAGCTGAAATGTAGCTATAATTAAGTATATAGATGTGTGTATTTCTGCCACTTGCAATATCCTGAAGTTTCATGTAAGTAGGTACTCAACAAACATTGAAAAAGACTGCTTTAACACCTTGTGATGGTGTCTCTGTGTTTATAAAACAGAAGCCTTTATCTGAAAGTCATCCAAAGGTTGTCATTACATTGTTATCTTGGATAGGAAAGAAAGGGGAGGTATTAAATACATGAGCTTAATTTTAATTACAATTATTAATCCTATTCTAATTTTATTTTCTTCTCTAGGCCCTGCATGTACAGCTCCTGTCTTTCCACTCTAAGTCTAAATCTATCCCTTGTCCAGTGGAGGGATTCAATTTTTTTTACTACCGGTTCTGTGGTTTGATGGATATGGTGTGGCTTGGTGGGCGTGGCAGGGGAAGGATACTGTGAAATTCCCATTCCCTCCCCACTCCTGGGGAAAGGTTACTGCAAAATCCCATTCCCTCCCCACCCAATTAACCTGCTTTCCAGCTCCATTCTCCTGTGCAGGGCAATAAAAGAAGACCCAGCCAATCTGGGACTCGGGAGGCAGAGAATAGGTGGGGGCAGGGCCAGTCAGAGGTGGTATTTGCCAGTTCTCCGAACTACTCAAAATTTCTGCTACTGGTTCCCCAGAACAAGTCAGAACCTGCTGAATATCACTTCTACCCTTGTCAAAAAGAGATTTCACCTTTTTCAGTAGGCTGTAATCTTGTGGAAATTGAAATGGTACTTGGCATTTATGCTGTATATGTTTCACAGAAATAAAGTGGCAGTAAAGTGATGTGAACAGAGAGGGAAAACTTGCAGAAAAAAATGCTTGAAAACAAAGCATATTTTTCTTCCAAAGATAAGAGTTGAATCTATCATTCTCTTTGTTAGCCACACCCAGTTTGGGAACCATTCACAGTCACCTGGACTACATCCACACCCAATCTCGGAATGTGGACTCAGATTTGATTGAAGTAATCAAATTATTCATCTGCTCTAACTGGCAATAGCTTTCCATGCTTTGGGGCAAGGCTGCTTCCCACCATCTGCTCACTTTAATTAGAAATGTTAAAATCGTTTTACCTACTTGCCCACTCTGCCATAGACCATCATACATGGCTTTGTAGTTCTGCTTTTTAAAGCTTATTTTCAAGTTCTACTGTAGTTGTTTTTATTCAAAGGTTTCATAATAACCTACTCCATATGTTCTTGTCTTTGATAGAATGGTTTTTTTTTCTTCTTTGTTTTCCAATTGCTCCTTTGGAAGTCCGATATGTACATGGCAAGGGTTGGGATTCTACCGATTCAGACTGGTTCTATAGAACCGGTTGTTATGATTCTGCGCAGTTCGGAAAACCACGCCGCTGGCTGGCCCTGCCCCTCTCCATTCGCCCTTCCCCTCCCCACCCAGTCAGTCCTTATTGTGTATATGTGACATCGCGCGTATGCCCAACCAGAACAATCTGGAACTGAACACATGCAAAACCGTAGAAATGGTGGTAGACTTTAGAAGAAAGCCTCCCATACTACCACCTCTTACAATACTAGACAACACAGTATCAACAGTAGAGGCCTTCAAATTTCTAGGTTCTACAATATCACATGACCTAAAATGGACACCTAACATCAAAAACATCATCAAAAAAGCACAACGAAGAATGTTCTTTCTGTGCCAACTCAGGAAGCTCAAACTGCCCAAGGAGCTGCTGATCCAGTTCTACAGAGGAATTATTGAGTCTGTCATCTGCACCTCTATAACTGTCTGGTTTGGTTTGGCAACCCAACAAGACAGATACATACTTCAGAGAGTAATTAGGACTGCAGAAAAAAACAATTACTACCAACCTGCTTTCCATTAAGGATGTGTATACTGCACGAGTCTAAAAGAGGGCTGTGAAAATATTTACAGACCCCTCACATCCTGGACATAAACTGTTTCAACTCCTTCCCTCAAGACGACGCTATAGAGCACTGCACACCAGAACAAGTAGACATAAGAACAGTTTTTTCCGAAAGCCATCACTCTGCTAAACAAATAATTCCCTCAACACTGTTCAGCTATTACAAAGTCTGCACTACTGTTACTGCTAATCTTCTCATCACTCCTTATCACCCATCCCCTTCCACTTGTGATTGTAAGACTGTAACTTTGTCGCTTGTGTCCTTATGATTTATACTGACTGCTTCCTAGTATGATTTGATTGTTGATTGTACCCTATGACTATCATTAAGTGTTGTACGTTATGATTCTTGATTCTTAACTAATGTATCTTTTCTTTATGTATACTGAGAGTATTTACACCAAGACAAATTCCTTGTGTGTCCAATCACACTTGGCCAATATTCTATTCTATTCTATTCTATTCTATTCTATTCTATTCTATTCTATTCTATTCTATTCTATTCTATTCTATTCTATTTCATTCCACTTTATTCTGTTCTAACATCACTGACTGTGTTCTTCCCCTCCCAGTCATTTCTTAAGGTATTTCTTTTTTTTCCCCCTCCCGACGCCATAGCAAAAGCATTTAGACTTATATACTGCCCCACAGTGCTTTACAGCAATCTCTAGGTGGTTTACAATGTAGAAGTATTATTTGCCTATTGCCCCCAAATATCTGGGTCCTCATTTTACTGACCCTGGAAGGATGGAAGGCTGAGTCAAGCTTGATCCCCATCAGAATCGAACTCCAGGCTGTAGGTAGGGTATTGCACTTTAACCGCTGTGCCACCAAGCTAATGATGTCACATAGAACTCCATAAAGGGAGTTTGCTTAAGCCATCAGTAATTAAAGTTCCATTCCTTACCTTATTTACTTCCCTTCCTCACCCCACACAGATGCTGATGTACTAAAACATCCTACTGATTTTCCATTCTGTAGAATCTCATGGGCTACAGTTTGAAATACCTATGTTTTTAGCTAAATGTATTATTTAGCTTTCCAATTGCATTTATTTTTTTTGTATTTCATATTGGTTAACTAACCATCTTCCTCAGACCATGCGAAGACATGTTTACTAAAGAGAAAGACAAAAATATATAGCGTGAATTATGAACAAAATGCTTTAGATGGACATTTGCTGATCAAAAGTCAAATATTAGGCAAAAACATTAAATGGCTATATGAACAGAAAGACACACAAAAGGCAAACTTATCTCCCTCCCTCCCTCCTTCTCTCCCACTCTTTCTCTCATTTTTTTTAATGATGTATGCCATCCAAAGTCACTTCTGATCTGTGGCTATACAAATTAAACCAATTCATCAATATGTAATTCTTAATTGTTGCAGAAATAGCAGTGATTAATCCTAACTATGGAAGTACTGGAAAGACAAACCTCACCTCTAATTTCCAGTTCCATGTTTGTGCTTAGACAAGTTGAAGTGAAAATTTAATTACATTAAACTAAATGTAGTTATACCTTGCTATATGATCAGGAGCTCTGCTCTGCTTGATTTCATAATCTCATGAATCTCAATGGCCATAAATCCAATTATGTTTCTGTTTGAGATCCTCTAGTTTAATATGGAAGGCATATGAGTGGAGGGATCTAGTCCAGAGAGCAACAATCTACCTACAAATTTTGTATATCTAAAGAGAAATTGAAATTGACAGGCTTGTTCATCTCCAACTGTTATCCAGATATCAAAAAGGAACATTTTGTACCATCTGGTCCTAACCTGATGATGTGGCCATCTGCCAATCCTACAGTCCAAGATCATGAAACTTTTAAAGAACTGATCTGAGTTGCATTTCATCATGACCCATAACCATCTCTAAATAATTTTATGCCACTCTTTCCTCCATTCCTCTCTGTTCCTATTTAATGTATGGCTAGCTGGAAAAAGGTTATGGAACTCTGTTTTGGTACATGATACTTATAGCAAGATTATTATACGCGCAAAAGTTTCATTGTATTCGTGGAATGCAATGACAATAAAGATATTCTAGCATTCTACTATTACTAAGAAGGAAAGATTCACCATCAGCTTCAATGCAGCAATGGATGATGAAGATGATGGAACTTGCTGAGATTAACTTCTTGGATCAGAGAAAAGATAATGTCTACATTTATTGCTAACTGCAAACCCTTCATGGACTTTTTGCATGAAACCGAAAAAAAACTGAACATATGATTTAATGATTAGACAGGGTAGATTATAGAGAGAAAAGAGTCATGTGAACCATGGATGAATATACTGTAAAATTACAGTTGTGCTATAAAATAGATCAGAAGCTATTTCTTCATTTCTATTTCTTATTTTCCTTTCCTGCAGATTTCACTTTTTCTTTGATTCTTTTCTTTTTCTCATTTTTATATTAGTTTTGTATTAGGTTGTCTTTTTCCTTTATTTTTTTAAAATCATATTCCTAGGTATATACATACACATAATGAAGGAAAATATCTGTGTGGCTAAAATGATTGGTTGTGCCATTATATATATATCTGTGATGGCGAACCTTTGGGACGTGCACCAGAGGTGGCATGCAGAGCCCTCTCTGTCAGCATGCGAGCCATCACCCCAGCTCAGCTCTGCCTCACATCTGCATGCACATGTCCCTCCTGATGGCCAGCTGGTCTTTGGGTCTCTGCCACACATGCATGGGGGGGAAGCATGCAGGGGGGTGCATGCATGGGGGATGCATGCACATGCATGCACTGGGGCGAGGGATGTGCACGCATTGAATTTTGGGGATACGCACACCCGCTTTGTGCATTCAGTGCCGAAAAGGTTAGCCATTACTGATATATACCAATATAGGTTAGTAGATATCAGAAGGCTATGTATTTAACATATCAATATCTATCTACCTGTCCGTCTGTTTGTTTGTCTGTTTTTCTAAAATCCCACCCTTATTACTTTATGAATAACTCAAGATAACTCCTTCTTTTTTCACATAATAACAATTCTGGGAGGTGGGATGGGCTGAGAGAGGCTGGCTTAAAGTCACCCAGGTGGCTTTCATAGGTAAGGCAGGATTTGAACTCACAATCTCTTGCATTACAGCCAGGTGCCTAAACCCAGGGGTGGGATTCTAACAGTTTGCACCTATTCATTAGAACCGGTTAACATTCTAAGCAGTTTGGAGAACCGGTTGTTAGAAGAAATTACTGGCCTAATCCTGTAAGGAAGGCAGGAAGGAAACATTCTGGTGTTGCTTACAGAAACTGCCTCTCCGTTAACCCTTATTACATTCTTGGCAGGACTAGACTTCCTGTCTCAGGAACATCTCTGCAGTTTTTTTCCCTTCCTTTGCTGGTACTTTGCTTGTGTGGAGTGACCATTCAAAGTTATAATGGCACTGAAAACAGTGACTTATGACCATTTTTCACACTTACAACTGTTACAGCAGCCATGCAGTCATGAGAGGCCAGGCGAGGAGATGCGTGCCTCAATGTGAGAGATATTGAGTTGGCCACACCCAGCCAATAACATGACCACCAAGTCACACCCACTAACTAAGCCATGCCCCAAGAACCGGTTGTTAAGAAATTTGAATCCCACCCCTGCCTAAACCACTAGACCAAACTGGCTCTCTTATGATTATATCAATTGTATTCTCTTCTTAATGTAACTCTCCTCTTTTCCATTTCTTTTACTATCTGTCAGCTATCTATTTATCTAAGCAATTAATGAGACATGCTCATAATAAAAATGAATTATTTTAATTGAGTCTCTCTCTCTCTCTCTCTCTCTCTCTCTTAACCCTCCCCTTAACCCAACATGATTTCTATTGTAGAGAAAATAGGAGATGGGAGCTTATGAACCTGAAACTATTGAGGAAAAGTTTTGTTGTGATAAGGGACAGAACTTCATATCCTTTCCCTCCAGATACTAATATGGAACTTTCTGAATCCCAAAGGAATGTCTCAAATTTTCTTTTCATCATCTCTTTCCATCCAGCTCCCAAAGTGCGGCTAACTCTCTATGAATCTTAAAAATAACATTTGTGGGAGAGAAAGGAAAGCGCTTCCATAAACAGCTGTTTGATGGAATGTTTCTTCTGGTGCTTTCATAGCATTTATCTCTGCATTTTTCTCTGAGCACTGGCATACACATGGCTTATCTCTCCACTCCATTCCCCCTTTCTGTAGAACAACAGGGATTGTGCCCTAATATAATTTTTACACGAACAGAGACTTCACTGCATACGGACTGTGCAGCCATGCAGGTGGGCAACAATTTCAACTCCAGTGCTTCAAGCGCACACCCTGAGCTCAGAATTTCATTTTGCTTTGTTTTTACCTTTCCTTTCAAAGCAGGCTCTGATAAGAGCAGCCTTCAATATATCTCTCTCCAGTGTATCCTACCTAGGTTTTTCCATTGGGTAGAGCTGGCCTGAGACCCTTGTCACCTGCAGACTTTCTACTTTCCTTAGATCTTCACTGTTTGATTTTCCACTTCTCATCAGAGTCACTTCAAGTTCACCTGTTAGCATTGGATAAGGTACAGTCCTAGGGACTCAGAAACCTGTCATCCTGAGGAACACAATGTTTAACAATGGAAAGAAAATACCTCTGATCTTGTTTGTCAACTAGGAAAATGCAGCTTTGAAATCTTGCCGTGCGTCAACTGTTTAATCCGTGCAAAAACAAACAACCCAAAATACAAACTGTACAGTTTTTCCTCTCTAAAATAACCCGCTGAGGTCTTGTTTCTTTTTCAGTTACCTGGCTCTCATTTCCAGTTGGTTTATAGAAATTTCTGCGTGAGAATGCATATGCATTTTGGGTGCATATAAAGGTATATCTATATGTACAAATTTTTGCCTCATTTATGTTTTTCTGGCCACATCGTTTACGTTATAATTTTCCTTAATATATACATCATTTTCTGTGTGTTTTTTTTCCTAATATATGCATTTTGCATACTTTTGGTTATGGGGACCTAAAGAACTCATCTGCAGAATCTGGAGAAGTACAATTTTACAAGTACATATTAAAAGATGAATTAAACTATTTTCTTCCCATTTCCAAATGATGACAAGTCCTGCTAGAAAAATAACTTGTTCTCTGTGACTCAATATGTAATTGAGTGTTTACAACAAATACCAGAACGTTAGATTTACGAAAATAATTGCAGTAACAGAGGTTTGTTTGTAGCATATGGAATACAGATTGCCATATTGTATTTATGATGCCATGTAACTTAACACATGCCTCCTCCTTCCTTTAGTGACTAATTATAGAAAAACAAATATGAGTAAAAGCACCTCATCTATTTTTCAGGAAAGCAGTTACCTGACCACTGGCTCTGATGTTAAATATGTATAATTTGTTTGGAATGCAGATTCATAGTTTACATATATTACAGCACTACCATTCTGCACTGGAATGAAAAAACTTTGTATTTTTGCTACAAAGTTAATGGAAATAAAGATCAATAGGCCAAATTGATTTTGGATGCATCAGTTAATTAAATCAACTATAAGACTTTAACTAAAAGGTATTAAAGTAATTCAATAAAATCAAGAGACAGTAAATTCAGAGGCAAATATTTTCATAGATTATTTTTCCCTTCAAGTAAAATCTGCCGGAGATGTCAAAAAAAGTTAAGGTGGCAGATCTCTATGATTGAAGCCGAGCCATTTTTAATCTGTTTTGTGATAAAACCAGAGATGAGGCTTCAAGTCATGTCTTGGCCTCCATTTTGATCTTCTTTAGATCTTTGTATCAACCAAGGAACCATGTAGTTAATACTATCTGGGCGAACAGTTAATGTGGTTAGTTACTCTAGCAATCTTGACCTCCCATTTTCAACTGTCAACAGTGTACAAATATCAAACTGCGGCAATGAAAAGATTCAAAATGTTTGTTAAACTGCAGTTTTATTTTTTTCTTGTTCCAGTCCTCAATTTCTTTTGTCCATCCCTCTATTAGTTGAGCCACAATGTTTGTATTTCTTCAAAAAGAGAACATGACGAAGCTAATTTAACAATGCAATCTTTTAAGATCTATTAGGATGACAGTCCCATTGAGTCCGAGGGGGGCTTAAACCCAAGAAAAGGAGTATAGATCTGTACCTACGTATCACCAATATTTGAATTAACCAATGATTTGGTCTACCTTCATTGTCTTTTTGACAGACTACAGATGTTGAAAGAGGCTGCCAGTTAAAAAGGATGAGTACATTTGTCACCAGTTAGTAAGGCTGTGGCTACCAATGATGCTTCAGTAGTTGTAACAATGCTTCCTTATCCAGCTCCGTAGTACTTTTTCTGCTGTGGCTTTCTTCAAGTAAGATCCTTAAAGTTTCCTTGTCCTGGAAACAGACCTTCCTGAAAGTGTGTTTCTATGGACAAATTGTGGTTTTCATCATAGCAGGAAATGCTTGTTATCCCCAAAGTCATTGTGTTCTGAATCAATGGTGACAGGCACTATTTATTTCCTAGTCTTTACTTTTGCTATGCAGCCTTTATATGCTACAACAGAAGAAACCTAATAGTTGCAAAACTATTGATATTCTGCCTCTTGTAAGGGAGTTCAAGACCATGTAAATGAGGCTCTTCCTTCTGATTTTAATTCATAAGACCAGCCCTATGAGGAAAATTGGGCTGAAAGAGAATGACTGGCCCAAAGTTATGCAAGACTTTCTATGATTTTCATGCTTCTAGTCAACATCCAGTTAGATTTTGAAGGACAACCCCTCATATGATTTATGATCTATTTGTAGTTGGTTGCCTAACACATAATAGCAAAGTTAAATATCTTACTGTTGTTTATTTCTTGGACAATATCCAAAAGGAAGGAGAAATCAGAATCAAGTGCACGGGGAAAAAAAAGCTTAAACTGAATTTCTGCTAGAGGAACTGCAACCTAAGGATTAGCTTCTCTTCCCTGCCTTATTTGACCTTCCCATAGTTCATTATGGTGTGCCAAAATCTTCTTTTCAATTCCCAGAAATTTTCTTTAAAAAAAAAAAACAATCCAAACCCCCCCAAAAACTGTTTTTTATCTCATTCTCTTCTTTTCCTTTCTGAAGCTTTCATATTATGCCACAATGAAAAAGGAGAGTGGCATCATCAAACTTCCTTAATTTGAATCTTTTTTTTATTATTTATATTTATATACCTCCCTTCTCCCGGAGGACTCAGCCAACCATAAGACCCCATTACAATATACAAAAGTTAAAAATAAATTAAATATTTAGGCTGTCTAAAATTATACCCTCCCCCAATAAGTTAATTAAAAACCCAAATTTTAAAATCCCGATTAAAACGCAAATACTAAATTAAAAATCCCATTTCAGCCTAGGCCGGCCTGCTTGAAGAGCCAGGTTTTTAATGCACGTCTGAAAGCTCTCAGGTCCATATTAGTGCGTATTTCTGGAGGCAGACCATTCCAGAGGGCGGGGCCCCCCACAGAGAAGGCCTTACTCCTAGGGGCTGCCAGACGACACATAGAAGCCGACGGCACCCAAAGTAGGCCCTCCCTGTGGGAATGCACAGGTCGGTGGGAGATTACCGACAGAACACGGTCCTGCAGGTAACCTGGTCCAATGCCATGGATCGCTTTAAAGGTCAAAACCAGAACCTTAAAGCGAACCCGGAAAACCACCGGCAACCAATGCAGCTCGCGCAGGAGAGGCATCACATGGGAGCTTCGTGACGCCCCCAAAACCACCCGCGCGGTCGCATTTTGTACCAGTTGGAGTCTCCGGGTGCTCCCCGCAGGGAGCCCCATGTAGAGAGCATTACAGTAATCCAGGCAAGAGGCGACAAGGGTGTTAGTGACCGTACGTAAGGCATCCCGATCCAGAAAGGGCCACAACTGGTGAATCAGGCAAACCTGATAAAAAGCCCCCCTGGAGACGGCCGTAATATGATCTTCTAAAGACAGCCGTGCAACCAGGAGGACACCCAAATTGCGAGCCTTCTCTGTGGGGGGGTAAGATCTCTCCCCCAATAGCCAGCGACGGAGTCAGCTGACTATATCAGGGCACCGGAAACCACAGCCACTCAGTCTTGGAAGGGTTGAGCCAGAGCCTGTTCCTGCCCACCAAATCCGCACGGCCTCCAGGCAGCGGGACGTAGCCACAGCATCGTTGAGGTAGCTTGGGGTGGAGATGTAAAGCTGGATATCATCTGCATACAGATGACACCTCACCCCAAAACCATGGATGATCTCCCCCAGCGGCTTCACATAAATGTTGAACAAAAGAGGGGAGAGGACCGACACCTGAGGCACCCCACAAATGAGGGGCTTAGAGGTGGACCTCTCCCCCCCCATCAACACAAATTGCGAGCGGTTGGAGAGGAAGGAGGAGAACCATCGCAGGACAGTTCCCCCAATCCCCAACCCCTCCAACCACCACAATAAGATACTATGGTCAATAGTATCAAAAGCCACTGAGAGATCTAACAGGACCAGGACAGAGGAATACCCCCTGTCACGGGCCCTCCAGAGATTATCAACCAACACAACCAATGTTGTTTCGGTACTATGCCCGGGCCTGAAGCCCGATTGGAAAGGATCGAGGTAAGTCGTTTCTTCCAGGTACTGAGGGAGCTGACGTGCCACCACACTCTCAACAACCTTCACTAGAAAAGGAAGGTTTGAGGCTGGACGATAGTTATTTAAAACAGCCGGGTCCAGGGCAGGCTTCTTGAGGAGGGGCCGCACCACCGCCATTTTCAGAGCAGTAGGATTCTCAACAAAGCGTTGATAATCCCCTGGAGCCAGCCTCGTGTCACCTCCCTGGCGGTCGAAACCAGCCAGGAGGGACACGGATCCAATAAACATGTGGTGGTATTCAGCCCCCCCAGCAACCTGTCCATACCCTCAGCAGTCACAGGGTCAAACTCTTCCCAGATAATAGTCTCAAGACCTGCCCCGGACACCTCCCCTGGGACCACCCAATTGGAGTCCAGCCCGCCCCAAATCTGAGCGATTTTGTCATGCGGAAATCGGGAAAACTCCTCTGCCCTGCCCTGCAAGAGGTCCTCCCACGCTCTTGGCTCAAGCAGGGAGCAGGTCACTCTAAACAGAGAGGCAGGCCGATTTTCTGCCAACGCAATAAGGGCGGAGAAATGCGAACGCTTCGCCGCCTTTATCGCCACAAGGTAGGTCCTAATATAGGATCTCACCTGTGTTCAGTTGGACTCGGCGCAGCTAGCCCTCCAAACACTCTCCAGACATCTTTTCCGGCACTTCATCTCCCGCAGCTCCTCCGTAAACCATGGAGCTGGATGGGATCTGTGCCGGGTCAGAGGTCGCAAAGGCACAACTCGGTCCAGAGCCTCAGCAACCAGCCTATCCCAGGTGGCCACCAAGTCTCCAGGCGAGTTATGAGCCAGAGTCTCGGGAAATGGCCCAAGCTCCCTCTGGAACCGCTCAGGGTCCATCAGGCACCTGGGGCGGAACCATCTACACGGCTCCGCCTCCCTGCGGGGGGGGGTGGCGGTACAGAAGTCAAGTCTAAGAAGAGAATGATCTGTCCATGACAAGGGTTTGATATCTAAGTCCCCAAAATTACAGTCATTCAACCACTGACCAGAGTCAAAAATCAGGTCCAGCGTGTGTCCTCCTATATGAGTGGGGCCAGAAACTAATTGGGTCAGGTCCATGGCCGTCATGGAAGCCATGAACTCCCGAGCTACCCCAGAGGTTTCCCCGAGCGAATCTTGAGAGGAATCACGTGCTTGTCCCTTTTATTGAAGATTGGGAAGTTAGAGAGACAGTGGGCCATAGGAGGGATGTGCACTCTACTCCATATCACAGCACTCTGAAATAACTGAGATAATCTTACATCCATTCATCAGATTTTTTAAAAAAACCTTTTTTTTACGTCACTGTAATCCCTTAATTCAGAATAGAGTTGGGGTGACTGGATGTAGCAGAGCATTTATTGGCTGGATGCCCTTCTCAACACCATGCGAAGTTTGCAGCAGATAATTTTTTTTTTTGTGCCTTAGGAGAGAGAAGCATTTGCCACTACCTAGGATTGAACCCTCAACTTCTGGGTGGGAGGCGAGCGTCCTCACCACTATGACACCACACTTCTCATAACTAACATTTTCTTCTTCTGGCATAGAGGTGAGGATGGGACAGGGAAGGGAAAAAAACAATTGTCTTTCCTGTCCAATAGAAGATTCTGAACATGAAAAACACGACATAGCAATAGTTAAAATAATAAGTACCAGACATTAGCCATTATTCTCCAACAATTCTTCTAACGGGTCATAGCTTACAGTATATGCTTTTATATTTATGGCCCATCATATAAAAAAAAGTCTGCTGGTACTATTCAGAAGTGTTTCCTTAGGAAGAGAACCCTTTTGTGCTTCCTTGGCAAATATGAAGGAACTCTGTGCATTAATAGCAGCAATGTAAACAGTTGTGGCCTTTATTTAACACAGAGATAAATGTAACTCATTGTTGGCCCTGGAATCCTATGTTTTCATTGTTCAATGCATTTGTGTTCATTTTAGATGCTGCTCTTTCCTCAATTATTTCATGCACCGTATTTTACCTGAACATAGCTTTGGCAAAGGTAAACTTCCTTGCTACAGCCCACATTGGAAAGGTTAACTGCACATCTCAAACAAGCAGAGTATATCAAAAGACCTGCCAACTTTTTATGACCTTGGAACACCTTTAGCTCCAAAGAAAGTTATCAGACCCCTGCCAAGCTCTGACATTTAAGAGTCAGGTTCAGCTTGGTTGTTTTTAATGATAATATTTTGAATTATTTATGCATATATTGTCCTCGAGAACTGACGCTTGTAAGTCCACAAAGCTTTGGCTCAGCCATGCTTCTTACTAAGATAGGCCTTTGTATTGCTGTTGATCTTCTGCTACATAAGACATGCCACAGCTACTGCAGTTCTTCAGGTAATACTGCACTGATCAGAGACATAGTCTTTCAGGCTGAAATCTTCACATTATCTCTTGGGGAAGCCGTTGGGGGTAATGGTCACACAAAGTGAGTTGGGCTGTCAGCTGTAGGCAGGGCACCCTACATATTTACTACACACCATACCACACATTATCCATTTCACTCTCTCTGTTTCATTTGCATTACACCTTTACCAGCACATGCAGGTGGATAGTCTCAAATGTAATTGGTTATACAGCTTCTAGCTGTTTGAGATACTTATGAACTTACACCTTACTCTGATAATTGGGCCACAAAAATCACACTGGGGGAAAAAAAAAACACTTGACTATTTACTATACTGGGAGTGGGGAATAGGTAGGGAAAGATGTGTATTATCTACACATCTATGGTAAGAGAGTTTTTTTTCTCAATGAAGTTATGATCACAGAGCTTCCCTATATTTCCCCAAGCAAAATACAAGACTGGAACAGCATGTCACGGGTACAAAAATAAAGAATATATTGGCAACACGATCCATTTTTATGCGCTTGGCAAGTTTGTCATTTTGCAATCCTTAATGCTGATAGGCCAAATTTTTGGCATTTAGATTTACAGCATTTAGATTAGGTTGACTGTGATGGGCTCCTAGAAGCTAAGAGGAGGAATGAGTGAAGAATCACTCGGCCCTTCTTGTGCGGGAAAGTGATATGCCAATCTTTCTTAAGCAGTATTCCCTGCCATGAGAGGAAATATCTTTTGTCCATAGATACAGGTCTGTTGAAATTGCTATTGGAACTGGCTTCCATCTGGGCTACATATGACAAATTCTACACATGTACATCCTTTTAAATTGAAACTCTACACAAGTAGGGATCTTCCATCTCATAAGACTTTTAGTATCTGAATATCAGAGAACAATGGGTAACCAGCCAGAATGATATTCCACCTTATTTATATGATGACTTTGAGACCCAAGGAAAATGTTTGCAAGAGTCTATTGTAAATTGTTATATCTAAGGTACATAATGTCAGCAGAGGAGCTGAGATGGAAGTTAAGAAACAACCCTCCCCCCCCGCCCACAGCAAACATACATTTTGAAAGGAAAACACAGCATTCTTTCTTAATCTCATGTTTTCCTCTATAGCCAAGGAAGAGTTTTCCTCAATGGTTTGGACCAAGAATATCTATCCTCTATTTTCTGGCAAATGGAGACACGGTGGCTCAGTGGCTAAGATGCTGAGCTTGTCAATCAGAAAGTTTGGCAGTTCAAATCACTAGCACTGCATAATGGAGTGAGCTCTCATTACTTGTTCCTGCTTCTGCCAAACTAGCAGTTCAAAAGCATGTAAAATGCAAGTAGAAAAATAGGTACCACTTTGGTGGGAAGGTAACAGCATTCTGTGCACCTAGGGCATTTAGTCAGGTTGGCCACATGACCATGGAGACGTCTTTGGACAGGGCTGCTCTTTAGTTTTGTAACAGAGATAAGCACAAGGCCGAAGACACAAGCCTGAAGATGATGAATGAGACTTCATCGAAACGTCGCCTAGATATTTCCAACTCTACGCGGGAGAAAACCCAAAGAACCAAAGATCCACATACAAATACCCGCGAAAATCTCCGAAAACACACACACACACACACACACACATATATATATATATAAAGTGTTGCATTGGTCGTGCATTTTAATTATCTCTGGTGAGAGTGGGTGGGGATAGTGTGCCCATTCTCATTTTACTTGATCTCTTGGTGGCTTTCGATACTATTAACTGCAGTATCCTGAAGCGTCTTTGGGGATTTGGAGTGGTGGGAGCCACTGGTTGATTGCCTTCTTCTATGGTCACTCCCAGTGTTGAAAGGAAGTGAGACGCCTGTTTTGTATTTGGCGCGCAGGGTATCAGAGACAGAGGCAGAGCTAAGGTTAACAGACTTTATTTTGCTACTTAATAACCTCAGCCGGTTTGCCGCCGCTTGACTCGGCTGCCGGCTGACAGGAGCGAACAGCTGAGCCCGCTTGACAGTTCCCTTTTTATAGAGAGCTGTCAAGCAGCTCAGCCAATCAGAGGCTGCTCCAGTTCCCGCTTTAACAGCGGACCAGAGTGAAGACTGTCAGTTATAACACCCCTTCCCCCTGGTAATGCGCATGCATAGCGCTCCAGATAGGCGGGACGGCGCCACGCTCTTTCAGATCTTCACAGTGTGGCTGGCGCCATCGACGGGTAAGGATCGCCCCGGGCACTGCTGTCTTCAGTCGATGCTGGAACCTTTCTTGGGCTGGTTCCTTTGGTCGGCCAGGCGTCTTCCTTCAGCGGCAGGAAGGTGTCGCTGGATGGCAGGGTCCTTGTGGCTGCAGGTGAAGTGTCTCTTGTGGGTAAGTCTCTTGCGAGTGGCCATTGTTTGGGAGGTGGATCATTTTCGTTGGTCCCAGCTGCTTCGTCGGTATCTAGGGGTGGACCAGCAGGAGTCTTCCATCGGCTTCTCAGCTGGTCCGTATGCCAACACCATAGTCTTCCATTGGTTAATCGTACCCTATAAGACTTTGGGCCTGCTATTTTCTCTACCCAGCCTGGCAGCCATAGGGGATTCCCAGCATAGTTTTGGGCATAGACCGGGTCCCCTAGATTAAAACCGCTTGATCTGCTATGGGAGTCTATGGGCATGCTAGGAGCATAGGTTGGGTGAAGTCTGTCCAGCATTGTCCTTAACCTCCTTCCCATCAGGAGTTCTGCTGGGGATAGGTTAGTCTGGGCATTTGGAGTGGTATGTTGTGTTAGGTGGTATAGGGCTATCCTTGCAGACCAATTTTCCCCAGTCATTCTCCCCAGGGCTTCCTTTGCTGACCTTACAGCCCTTTCTGCCCTCCCATTAGCTGCTGGGTGGAAAGGAGAAATTAGGACATGTCTGATGCCCCTCTGGGCTAAGAACAGTTCAAAGGGAGAGGAAATAAGTTGTGGGCCATTATCTGACACCAGGGTGTCAGGATATCCATGTGTCCCAAAAAGAGCATCAAGCACCCTGGTGACTTCTTCAGTGGTAGTGAGCTTAAGAAGAGCTAATTTTACCCATTTGGAGTAGGAATCCATTACAACTAGGAAGGATTTACCTTGGAATGGTCCTGCAATGTCAATGTGGACCCTGGACCAAGGAGTGTTTGTGTCCTCCCATTCACTAGTAGTGGCAGCCGGAGGTGCAGGTTGTGATAATTGGCATGCTTGGCAGCCCTGTACCTTTCTGGCAATCGCCTCATCAATCCCTGGCCACCAGACATAGCTTTGTGCTAGGGCCTTCATCCTAGTGATGCCTGGGTGCCCCTTGTGTAGAACATCTATAATACAAGGTCTTAGGTCCCGAGGGATGACCACCCTATTTCCCCACAACAAACAGCCCTTTAGTACACTCAATTCTAAATGGCGAGCTTTGAAAGAGCGGAGATCCACTGGCACAGGGTCCCTGGGCCACCCCCACCTCACCCAGCCCAAAACTTTATTCAGGTGGGGGTCCTTGGAGGAGGAGTGAGTGATGTCATTGGCATTCAGTGGTAATTGCAGATCCTCAATTAGGAAAGTAGTTGCTGTGGGTGCTGGGTCTTTTACATAAATAGGTAATGGGCATCTGCTTAAAGCGTCTGCATGAGCTATTTGCTTCCCAGGTCTATAAAGCAATTTGTAATTTTATGCTGATAGAAAAATGGCCCACCTAGTCATTCTGGGAGACATAATTTGTAGGCTGGGCTTATTCCCTGCTAATATACCAAGGAGAGGTTGGTGATCAGTGACTAGCTCGAAATGGTGGCCGTACAAGTATTCATGAAATTTCTTAACTGCAGCTACTGCAGCAAGGGCCTCTTTGTCAATTTGGGCATAATTTTGTTCTGTTTTAGAAAGTGTCCTTGAAAAATAAGCTATAGGGCCTTCTTGCCCATTGGATAGTCTGTGCCCCAAAACTGTCTCTATACCATAAGGAGAGGTATCACACACCAGTACCAAAGTAAGGGCCTTGTCAAATTGCACTAGAACACAATCTGAAGGAAGTAGGGTTTTGACAGCCTTAAAAGAGGGTTCCCCATGACCATACAACATTAGAGTCCAACAGTCTATGTAGAGGTTCAGCTATGGTGGCTTTGTGAGGAAGGAATGAACTGTAAAAATTAAGTAAACCAAGAAAAGTCTGTAACTCAGTCTTATTTGTGGGGGTTGGAGCATCTCGGATAGCTTTGACTTTAGATTCAGTTGGATGAATTCCTGAAGAGTCAATGTGATAAACCCAAAAAATCAATTTGTGAAGTAGCAAAAATGCATTTTTTTCTTATTACGTTTGAGTCCCGTATCTTGGAAACATTGTAAGACTTTTTGCAATCGTTGTAAGTGTTCCTGTGGGCTATTTGAAGCAATAAGAATGTCATCAAAATAGGGAATGACCCCTAGTATGTTGTATAGTAATCTTTCCATAATTGATTGGAAAATACCAGGGGCTACACTAACTCCAAATTGGAGACATTTGCACTTAAAAGCTCCCCTGTGCATTATAATGGTTTGCACCTGTGCAGTTTGTTCATCTACTGGGGACTGTTGGTACGCTTGTGCCATATCAAGTTTTGTAAAAATGGAACTTTTGCCCAGGCTATGTAACAAATGTTGTATAATGGGCACTGGGTATGTATTGGGTTGAAGCCCTCTGTTAATGATCGACTTGTAGTCTGAGCAAAGGCGAATTGAACCATCTTGTTTAAGGGGTATGACTATGGGTGTTTCCCATTTGGAGAAATCAATGGGTTCTAGCACTCCTTGAGCTATCAGTTTGTCCAATTGGTCATCCATTTTTGCACGTAAGGCCAAGGGAATTCTCCTTGGTTTTAGTCTTATTGGAGTCACTTGGGGATCTATGTTTAGAGAAATGGGTGTGCCATTATAGCAGCCAAGCTTGCCATCAAAAACTTCTGAAAAGTTAATAAGTAGTTGTTCTTTATTGCAAGTGTTAATAGCATTTATGCCAATTACTTGCAATCCTAGGAAATTGAACCAGTCCAACCCTAGCAAGCTTGGCAGGCACCCATTTACTATAACTAGAGGTAAAAGTCCATTAAAATGATGGAATTGTATGTGGAACTTGCCTGTCCCGATGACTGGAATATTCTGTCCCTGGTAGTCTTTCAAGGCTAGCTTGCAGGATGTCAGTTGTTGTTTGGCGATGTCTGGAACCAGCTGTTTCAGGATGTTCCAGGACAGGATGGAGAGGGAGGAGCCTGTGTCCACCTCCATGTGGCATGGTTTTCCTTCTAAAAGAAGATTGACGTTTATTTTATTAATATTTAAACAATTAGGTAGTGATTCAGCTCTGGGATATGCTTTGGTAACTGCAAATCAATCCTGGTTTGGTAGTGCCTGGTTCATGTTTCTTGCAGCTTGGCAAATTCTTGCCAGGTGTCCTTTCTTTTGGCACTTTAAACAAACCATGTTTCTAAAGCGGCAGGTGGCTCTAGGGTGGTTTCCCCCACAGCTGAGGCAGATGTTTTGTGGTATGCTTTGTCTTCTCTCAGCTGGGTTGTTTTTTCATTGTGGAAGCTGAGGCATTTTATCCTATCTTGTTACTTCTTCTTCCTCTTCTTCGCCGAACTGGGTTTCGAACGCATCTTCATAGTGAATAGCTGTATTTGTTTTGAGCCCCGGGAAACTATTAGAGTTTTGAATTTCAGCCGCGGATAGGTTTGACAGCTCCGTGGCTTGGGCTTCCTCGATTGCCTGCTTCAGGCTCAGGTCTGTTTTTGCTAGGAGACGTCTCTGTAACCGGAGGTCTCTTACCCCACAGACCAGTTGATCCAGAAGGATGTCATTGAGGTGGTCCCTGAATCCACATTGAAGGGCAGCCGATCTGAGTGCTGCCATGTATTGGCTGACAGATTCTCCCTCCGCTTGTGCTCTTCTTCGGAATGTGTGGCGGTGTGTGTTGCGGGAAGGACTGGGAGCGTAGTGATTGCTGAGGACTTCTTGAAGTTCTTCCCAGGTGACCTCTTTTACTGTCTGTGGGGCTAGTAGAGCCATGGTGGTGTCGAAGACAACGGCTCCGCAGAAGCTTAGGAAGTAAGCCTTCATTCTATTCGCGGGTATGTCAATCAGGTTGGCGGCATCCATGACACATCTGAAGTGATTGATGTAGGATGTCCATGTCTCTGCCGCTGGCTGGAATGGAGGGAAGTTCGGAGGTGCCGCCATCTAGATTAGCTTTGTGGCAGTCTAGTTAGCGCTCTTAGCTCAGTGACTTTAGCAGCTCTTTTGTTGCTTCAGCTCTTTGCGACTTTCAGCTCTTTTTGCCTTAGAATGTCTCACTTCGCTAACATCCCATCCTCATCACCAGTTTTGTATTTGGCGTGCAGGGAATCAGAGACAGAGGCGGAGCTAAGGCTAACAGACTTTATTTTGCCACTTAGTAACCTCAGTCGGCTTGCCGCCGCTTGACTCGGCTGCATGCTGACAGGAGCGAACAGCTGAGCCCGCTTGATAGCTCCCTTTTTATAACGAGCTGTCAAGCGGCTCAGCCAATAAGAGGCTGCTCCGGTTCCCACTTTAACGGCGGACCGGAGTGAAGACTGTTAGCTACAACAGTCTGGCTCTGGGCTCTTGCTTTGTAGTGTCCTGCAAGGCTCTGTACTTTCTCTACTTACCCTCCTATCCAGTGGTGATATTCAAATTTTGGTATGGCTTGATAGGTGTGGCATGGCTTGGTGGGCATGGCTTAGTGAGTGTGGCTTGGTGGGCATGGCAGGGGAAGGATACTGTAAAATCCCCATTCCACCCCACTCCTAGGGAAGGATATACTGTAAAATGTCCATTTCCATCCCACTCCAGGGAAAGGATACTATAAAATCCCCATTCCCTCCCCATCCCACTAACCTGCTTTCCAGCTCTGTTCTCTTGTGCAGGGCAGCAAAAGAAGACCCAGCCGATCAACTGGGACTCCAATCAGCTAGGACTCTGGAGGCAGCGAATAGATGGGGGAAGGGCCAACCAGAGGTGGTATTTACTAGTTTTCTGAACTAGTCAAAATTTCCACTACCGGTTCTCCAGAACCTGTCAGAACTGGCTAAATACCACCTCTGCATCTATCCTATCTTGTTGCAATGCATATATATGCAGAGGAGGTCTTGGCAATACATTTTCTCCTTTTACCCAGGTTCTAGAAATAAACTCAGCTGAGGCTTAGTACTGATCATTGACATGGAACTGTTCTGGACTCGTCTTCCTTTCTCTTCCAGGTGAGGGAATCCAGAAATGAACTCAGTTGCCACAATGTTTTAAAATATTTCTGTGATGGAATGGTTGAGTGTTTATCAACCTTGGCAACTTTAAAATGTCTGAACTTCAATTCCCAACATTCCCCAATCTCACCCTCAGTCATAGAATCTTGCTAGATGATTTTGGCCCAGCCTGTATCTTCCTTATCCCAATCTGCATTTCAGGGTTGCTGTTATGGAGATAAAATGAAGACAAATCTCACTGTAATCTACCTTAAGGAGAAAAGGTTCAGATATAAATCAATCAAACCAACAAGCAAATCAATATCAAACAAGCTACAGAACACCCTGCAAAAACTCCACTGGCTACAAATTCAAATGAATCAACCTGTTTTAAACTCATTTACAGATTATCCTTTCTTCTTAACCCTAGGACAAAATCAATCAATGTCCTTTAATGTTTACCTTCCCCTTTCAGGGCACTTCTTCCATTTTTCAAGACTTCAGTTCACCAAAGAGCGGGAACTTACTGCATAATATGACATAAAAGGTAGGGGGAAAAAATCTGAAGTGATTTATCTTGGCCTGATAGTTTTACATCTCAGAAACCTGGCATTTCAACAGAGGTGTGTAGACTTTTTATATCCACTCTATTTTGGCAACTGAAAATTAGTCAGATCAATCCCACCCCAAGGCTCTAAATTATTCATTGCCCTTCCATATGTAATCCATGTTTCAATATGCTGGCACGCAGGTATATGCAGACGCCATTCAAATTTGACAGACAGCCCTTAGGCCATGCCTTCCCAGCCTGGAGATATATATCAGGCTCTATGTTAGTTGCCAAGAATGCAAATCTAGAGAAAGGTGTTTTTTTTTTTTTTAAAGAAAAGGGGCTTGCCAATTTTTCTTTCATGTTTTAGCTGGTGACGGGAATACTTCAATGCTTTCCAATTCTTTTGATAGGAAAAAATGTGTGCCCTCCTTCCCATGATCTCTCTCTCTCTCTGTATATCCAGCCAATACTCCTTAATGGCATTCCAGCTGTGTCTCTTCCCCAAACCTTGTTAGCATACAGCAGTGTCAGCATTCTAAGTGAAATAAACATCCTAGGCCTGAAGTGCCAACACAAAATGGTTCCATCACAATTGCTGATTCACACACTTTGGTGCCAGGAATTGCTTAGGCAAAATGAATATTGCTTCATAATTTATCGGAAGGAAGGCAAATACTTAACATAAGCTGCTGGTCACTACTGCCTGACTTGAGAACTGAGAAAAGACGATGGTCTCACCACTGCTCTCTTTAATTCTAAATTAATTAGTTGAGAAGAAATTCCACCCCTTGGTTCTGGTTGGCATAATTATTGATGCAAATTGAGTATTATTGTTCAGTGCTCTAGACTTCCTGCTGGATTGGCTAAGTGTGTATTTCTCAGTCTCTCACAATCCGTAGTCCTTAATTTATCCATACTTCTTTTGGACCAAATATTAAAGAAGCAATTGCCTTTCAACATATTTGGAATGCCTCCCCTTCAATGGCATATTGCTCTAGTGCTCTACGGATTGTCTATAAAAGTTGCAATCAATTGGTAACAGAAAGGGAAATTTAAGAAGTAATCATATTAACAATATTTAATTTATTTGAATATAAATACATGTTACGTTTAAGTCAGAAGGAGGAAGATGTCTGCAGACCCTGAACACAAACAGTTTCAACTCCTTCCCTTGGGATGGCACTATAGGGTATTAGTATGCCAAGACAACTAGACACCGGGACAATCAATTTTTTCCCCTGGTGCCATAACTCTAATTCTCGCAGCTGACAAAACACAGTGACTACTAAGTTCCGTCTAATGTGTTACTAACCCAAAGTGTGTGGTTGTAGTATTATTTATCCTTTTATTACCTCTTATTTCTCCCTTCTACTGGTTGCACTTTAATTTTATGATTTGTTGCACAGTCAGTCAGATGTTCAGACTGAAGTTGGATTTTTTCCCTACCTATTGAGTCCTTTCCAAGGACCTGAGATAGGTAGATGTGGATGTTTGATGGTGTTACAAATATTGTTGCAGGATGTAAACTGTTCTGAGTGTAGCCACCCTTTGTTGTTTGTAAGAACACTGAGTGCTTCTGTACAGTGGTGGGATTCAAGAATTTTACTACCAGTTCTGTGGGCATGGCTTGGTGGGTGTGGTGTGGCTTGGTGGGCATGGCTTGGTGGGCATGGCAGGGAAAGGATACTGCAAAATCTCCATTTCCTCCCCACCCCACTAACCTGCTTTCCAGCTCCATTCTCCTGTGCAGGGGCAACAAAAGAAGACTCAGCCAATCTGCTGGGACTCAATGGGAGGCAGAGAATCGACGGGGGTGGGGCCAATCAGAGATGCTATTTGCTGGTTCTCCAAACTACTCAAAATTTTCACTACCGGTTCTCCAGAACTGGTCAGAACCTCCTGAATACCATCTCTGGTTCTGTACCAGAAACAAATTTTTGTGTGTCTAACAACACTTAGCCAAATACAGTTCTTCTCTTCTCTTCTCTTCTCTTCTCTTCTCTTCTCTTCTCTTCTCTTCTCTTCTCTTCTCTTCTCTTCTCTTCTCTTCTCTTCTCTTCTCTTCTCTTCTCTTCTCTTCTCTTCTCTTCTCTTCTCTCTCCCTCCCCTCCCCTCCCCTCCTCTATTCCATTCCATTCCATTCTATTTTATAGTTTTGCCATATTCCTCTCCATAGTTTAGACTGAACCACTAAGCATATCCCTCAAGTGTAGCCATTGATGTCTACTAGGATTGAAGGTTCTTTTCAGAAAATATTTGTTTGGAAGGGTGATGCACTATTGGTTACCTGTACAGATATTTCACCAATGTGGTATTAGGAATGTATCAGTTGCTAAATATCAGCCTTGTGAAGTAGACCAGATAGGAAGCATTAGAGCAAGCTAGTTTTACTCTAGTGTAAAGTTACATTAACAGGATTGTACCACTCGTATTTCTAACTGCAAAAAAGAAAAGTAACATAAATAACTTTCCCCTCACTTTGCTGTACACCTAAATTGTCATGACATGCTACGTAGGCTTTGAAGCATTTTTTTCTTTATTGATAGGTAACTTTGGCAAATGTGTTCTTTTTTCCTGCAACTTTCTCTACTCTCATATAATTAAACGCACTTCCTTTATATTTTATTTTTATATTTTGCTTGTTTAATTCCATAGCTTTGTTCTCTGCGTCATAGCTACAATTTTCTTCTATTTTTTTCTATTTATGGACGTCACTTTATGTACAAGCTCTGAATGTCATAAAATTGATAGCTTCTGTATTCAGATGTGGAAATGTCAACAGTGTTTAGATTCAGCTGTAATCTAACAAACCTTTAAAAGTTTGTGTATGTTTAGGACTTGTTCCCAATTGTGTGAAAATAGCACAAGCAAAAGATGATATAAATAGCCTAACAACATCCTGTAATCCAAATTATCTACACCTAATTTAAGTGAGTTTTGTATCTTGTTGATTACTTTTTGGAACCAGGCCATTTTTGTTTTATTTTGTGCTTAAACTTTCAGCTGCCAATAAGAAATATACTATAAACATGGCTCTCTGCATCTGTTGCATTTGAAAACTGTTCCTTCAGTGATAGATTTTCTCCTTCTCCTCCATTGTTCTTCTGTGTTTGTGCGGTTACAAAGAAACTTAAGGCTTACATTTTCTTTCTAAAATCATAATTTTAAGAAACAAAAATGAAATCTTAAAAAGCTCTTTTGGTTTAATTGTCATTAATAAAACTGCTGTTTAAGTAACAGGGAGAAATGAGGAATGTTTCTTTACTTTCCATTCTGGCATTCTTGCAATGATTGGTGGGCATAATTTCAAATGAATAAATAATTGGATGGAGATATTTATATATTTCTTCTAGAGACCATTGCCTGAATCAAAAAGTGTATCCAAGTATGTAGGGGAATAGACCCACATGTGTTCCATGGATGTGTACCAATATCCCGTCTTCAGTTCTAAGCTTTGTTCTGTCAAATGGCAGTGCAGAAGGATTGCTCTTATATTGGCGATATAAAGGATGAGACCACCATTCTTATGCGTTTTTGAGGCCACCGTCATATCTGGTCTGCAGATATGTGTAAGGCAGAAATTGATAAGTTTTGGTGATGATCATAATAAATTGCAATAAGGAGTAGATTGTTCATGTTTTTCATTTTTCAAAAATGGCAATAAACTTATATAGTTTATAATATTTAGATATTTCTAGCCTTCTTAAGATATTGTTGTTGTTATCTCTAGTAACCCTTAATAGACTTTTGCTGAGGAGGCCTGAATGACAAGGCTTTAAGAATGTGTTTATATATATGAGATGAGATATAGGAAGAAGAGATGATGTGTTGTATTTTAAGAGAAGTTAAGTTACTAAAATTGTTTATACTTGTTATGAAAGGGTAAGTCGCTTCTTTATGTATTTCTTTTATTTTTATTCACTGTATTCTTTTTCCTTTCTTTCCTTTCTTATTTTTCCCTTCTTTTCTGTACTATTTTTATATTCTTTTTTAGTTTGTATTGGTTCTTATTTTTTAACTGTAATGTTTTACAGTAAAGTTTATTTTTTAAAAAAACCAAATAGAAAAAAGGCTATGGAAGCCAACATTTAGAGAATCTGAGCAATGGGCATTATATAATATGAGAAGGATTTGTTTCAGTAACCAAAACATTTGTTAATTTCATGTGAGGACAAAAGAGTTTCATTAAGATTGACAACATCTCAATACCCAAACTTAAAAAATGAAATTCAATGGTGAGAAAAGTAGGGTTCTACATTTAGACAAGAAAAACCAAATGTACAGGTATAGAATGGGTGGAAACTGGAGCAACAGCAGTAACTGCAAGAGGGATCTTGGAGTCCTAGTGGACAATCACTTAAATATGACCCAGAAGTATGATGCATTTGCCAAAAAAAGCCAATGCAATCCTAGGTTCAGGGGTGGGATTCTACCAGTTTGGACCAGTTTTATAGAACCGATTGTTATGATTCTGCACAGTTCGGAGAACTGGCAAAACGCACCACTGGCTGGCCCCTCCCCTTCCCACCCACCCCATCCAGGAGGCTTCCCTGAGGCCCAGTCAGGGGTGGTATTCAGGGGTTCGGGATGGGAGAAGTGGCATGAGAACAGAGCTGAACCTTCCTTAGGATTGAAGCTTCTATTTTTCAGTGCAGACTCAGGGAGCAAATTTCAGAAAGGTAGATTTGGGAGTGAAGCTGTGATTCTGCAAGCAGCTCAATCTGCCTGCCTGCTTTGCCTGATTTGGGGTAAAAGTTGCTCTTTTTTAAATGAAAAATTCAATCTTTATATATATATTTACAAAATTTACATACAAGCCACGCCCAGCCAGTCACTTGACCACCAAGCCACACCCACAAATTAGGCCATGCCCACAGAACCGGCTTGTTAAGAAATTTGAATCCCATCCCTGCCTAGGTTGTATTAACAGCGGGATAGAATCAAGCTCATGTGAAGTGTTGGTACCATTTTATAATGGTGTGATAAGATCACACTTGGCATATTGTACTCACTTTTGGTTGCCATGATATAAAAAGATATTGAGACTCTAGAAAGAGTGTAGAGAAGAAAAACAAAGATGATTAGGAGACTGGAGTTAAAACAGATGTAGAACAGTTGCAGGAATTGGATATGTCTAGTTTAATGAAAAGAAGGAGTACAGGTGACATGATATCTAAGGGGCTCCCACAAAAAAGAGGTGAGGGTCAACCTATTCTCCAAAGCACCTGAATGCAGAACAAGAAGCAATTCAAAAAAACTAATCAAGCAGAGAAGCAATCTAAAGAGAAATCTCCTGACAATTAAAACAATTAATCAGTGGAATGGCGAGTCTTCAGAAGTCGTGGGTGCTCTCAACACTAGAAGTTTTTAAAAAGAGATTGGAGATCCATTTGTTTCAAATGGTATAGATTTTCCTGCTTGAGTAGGGAGTTAGGTCTAGCAGACTTCCTTCCAACATATGTTATTCTGTTACAAGAGTCAACCCTACCATTATTTGAGTGGATACCATATTGATGGTGGATTGTGGAAAATGACTATGAAGGCAAGGAAGATAGGGCTATATCTGCTGTCTGATCCACTCAATTTCCTCCCACCAGACTGTCCACTATCCACTGGGCTAGCGTTAGTTTGGAGCACTCAACTGCCAAGAGGTTCTTTCACCTGCAGAATCAGAACCTCCCTATTTGGTTATGCATCTAAGCCTACGAAGATTCTTGGATTGGCATACCAAGATTTTAAATAGATTTTGTTCACATTGAAACTTAAATGTGAATTTGGCAGCTCATTCTGAAGGAAAAGATTTAAGAAATCCTAAAGGTAGCCAAAAGAGTGTTGAAAAAACACATAATGTATTGGATTGGGGAGAAGAGCATGACTCCGTCCTAACATCCTTATTCTCACTGATTTTTTTTTGAAAGGGAGAAAATAAAGATGCATTGCAAGTTAGCAAATAAATAAATGAATCTAAACCTACGTTGAAGATCCTGACCAAATGGAGGGAAGCCAAATGAAACAAAAGCATAATCGACAATAACAAACATTTGCATACCTCAATAACTTTCCTACGCACTAATCTCCTCCAGGAACTTTTTTATTCATGTACCCACATTAACTTTCAGAAAATACTACTATAGTGCATTGACCTGCTCGACAAACATCATCTTTAATCAATCTAATGAATAGCTTTTTTGTTTGCCAGTTGCTGTAGAACATGAAAATGTGCAACTTAGAGAAGGTGTATCACTCGAAAATGCAGAAGATGTTGAAGATGGTTACAGATGTACCCAAAGGGCCTTCTTCCCAGTTCTTAAATACGAAGAAGCAATAGAACATGAAAAGGGGGACAAGGTGTCAGAGGTCTATGTTTAGGAGATACATTTGGGATGAAAGACATGCAGAAAACAAGTATTCAAGTTCTTTAAGTGATCTAATAGGGATAGGAGAGAATAAGTTTTGCTGCCTCTAGCTCTATATTTTTCAATAACATGGAATCAGGGTTTGCTCCATTTAGAAAGTATTTAGATTGTTGACTCTCTGCAAGGGGCAGAGCATTTGGACATTTCCAAAGATGAGAAAGCAGGGAAATGTCAGATGCTAAGATTTGACATATTGGAAGTGACATGCTGGAAATGAAGCCATTTTGCGAGGAGGCGTCAAGGTGTTAATTTCAAGTTCAGATGCTGATCTCTGCCCAGCCACCTTGTTTGGAAGTCAGCATACTGCTGTGATCCAAATTAACAAAAGGCAGAATGACAGATAGCTAAGAAGCAGGGATGATTCTCAAGGCTCAAGATGAAAACAGACAAACAACAATAATCTAGGTGGGATAATCTATCTCAGGCGAAAGAAGACCACCCTTCTATTACCTATTTATAAATAAATATGAATCACAAAAGTCAGAAAGACTTTAGCTGTTTTGATGATTTCACAGACACAATAATGACTGCATTCTTCTTTGTAATACTGTCTTCCCATTCTTTGATTCTTCTTCTCAAATAGTTTATTTTCCTTTTAAAAATCAGATTCCATTACTAGCACTATGGTGATCTAGTATCTGTTCCTTGGCCTTCTTAGGTCAGAGTAAAGTTAATGGATATATTTAGCCACCATGCTACATTGGGACAAACTGTAGAACTGAACATGAATGAGTAGATGATATTTTATCTTAAGAATAACTAATAATAATTAATATAGAAACCACCACCATTCAAGTAAATCTCTTCTCCCACTGACATCTGTCTGATTGCAACCTTACTTTTTTTTTAAGGATAAACATGACCATAAACAACAGCATCATTCCTATCAAACAACAGCAAAGCAAGATTTTTTTTTTTTTTTTTTTGGCAGACTTTTAAACAACCATATGAAATCTGGCCAGTCCTCCCCAAGTCTGATTTGTCTGAATAACGGCTGGAGCCAGAAAAGTACGATTTTGCTTTGAAAAGCTGACAAGACATAAGCCACGAGTCCCCAACAGATAGTGAGCAACTGTTTAAGTCAGCCTTGGTGTTCTCTTGGGAGTCTGCATTCTTCTAAAAGGAGTGATAAGAACCTTTTACTATTTACCCCCATGAATACATGCCAAGAACTTCAAAGGGTTTTTCTTAATTGACTACAGATTGAATAAACAGAGTATTTTCTGCCAACGACACTGCAGCTTGCTCTAACACTTGACTGTTGGCCCCACGTGAGCTTTCAAAAGGAGGGGGTCAAAATTAGGATTTGCCAAAAATGACAAGAGATTGGTGCAATCTGCTTTCCTTAGCTATCTGTGGCAACAGTTCTCAGAGTCACTTCTTTGTATCTAAAGGCCATTGTGTTGGATGTTCACACACTTCGAGAATTCAGTGGAACCGATAACGCCAAGGAGATACTATACTGTAGCTAAGTCTGACAACTGTTCAGTTCAAAATGAAGCTGGAGGTCCTTATTTGTAGTCAACAGTATCTCTTTAGCTCAATTCTATTTATTTGCATTCATTTCAAAGATGTTTCCCTATAGGAGAATGACCTCTCTCGTGCTATTTTTAAAAACATAATTTTCACCTATTTAATCAAACAAACACAGTTTTTACCACTGATAAGCAAACATCATACATTAAAAGAATGTACAGCTCAGCATGAAATAATCAATCCAAGAGATCAATACATCAAGGCGTTCGCTTTAAGAAATTACTAACCTAAAATCACCTTAACTAAAAGCCACGTTTTGAGACCTTATCCATTGGTCGAGATTTCCATTGATTAAAGCTGATAGTAAAAGGCTCTCTCCTGTCTTTAGATCTAACGTGATCTTAGTGACAAGGAAAATGATACCAGAGCCTCTAAAGTCATCTTGTGAACTGTATTAAAGATGCCACCTTCTCACTAGACACACACAAGTTGAGATACTAAGTTGGATAAAGCCACATACTGCATTCCTTTTCCTAGGAGGCAACCTGGCTTTTTCATGTGATTTTTATCCATACTACTTTAACGTCAGCAGTTGCTGGATCCTACCTTAAAATGCTGATGGCGGGGCAGGCCAAAACTCTAAAACCTTTATTCCTCCACTCTTCGAAAATTAGACATTTATCTCTTACACGGTATAGGCATAGCATTGCTTTCTTAGGCTATCATTGAATCAGTTGTTGCATTCTATTGAAATTTGGTGTTCTATTACAGAACATCTCACTTCAACTATACTCACCATTCTACATTCTTCTAGCATCTTATTATTGAGAAGTAGCTTAGGCAAATGGTGTATTTATGCTAGTTAAGAGTTTTGATTAAGTCTTTAGGACAGAGATATACAACTTTTGGGAGAAGGATGCCATTTTTCTAACTAAGGTTAGAAGGCAATCATATGATATGTGAGATTATTGATAGAGTTTTTTTTTTTCCTACTGCACTTATTAATGAGAACTGAAAGTACAGATTTGGTCGCATATTTTTAGGGATAACACCAATGAGACTTATATCGAACTATTTATGTAGAATTCTTCTCTTATTTCTGGTCTGTCTCTCTCACACACAAACACACACACACACACACACACACACACACACACACACACGGGTGCCATCTTTTCTGATCTCTCATTTGCCTTCATTGTCAAAAAAAAACCCCTAATTTATACACATATATTCTTTAAGAGAAACAAATTCCCATACTAGTCTCAAAGAAAATCTGTTTATAAGTACTGTAGAAGCAAATGCCAGTATTTTCAGTTGTACGACTACATATTTTAAGGAATATATTTTCATAGATAAATTATTCTGCAACATTTGCGCTCTCAGGAAAAGTTCTAACATGGCTCAATCACAAGTCTTGGAAAGTTTGCAACATAATAAAAAGCATCTTTTTGTGACTGCTTTCAAGTATATCTTTCTTTGTGACCTTTGTGGCTTTCAAACATCTCTCTTAGATTTTTTTTTCATTGATCTGGAAATACGTTTCAAAAATGCTTAAATATCCACACACAAAAAAACATTTTTTACTATGTTACAGTCTTTCCAACAAAGGGTTTTAAAGGAAATAGTGGGTGCACTTGCACACCAATTTTTCAGTGTGAAGTATTTTGACTTTAACATTTTGGGAGACCACAAAGCAATATCCAGGGATGGGATTCAAATTTTTTAACAACCGGTTCTGTGGACATGGTTTAGTTGGTGGGCGTGGCTTGATGGTCATGTGACTGGGTGGACGTGGTTTGATGGTCATGTTATTGGCTAGGCGTGGCCAATTCAATATCACTCACATCGAGGCACGCATCTCCTTGCCTGGCCTTCTCATGATTGTGGGGATGCTGCAACAGTCGTAAGTGTGAAACATGGTCGTAAGTCACTTTTTTCAGTGCCATTGTAACTTTGAATAGTCACTCCACACAAGCAAAGTACCAGCAAAGAAGGGGGAAAAAAACTCCAGAGAGGTTTCTGAGACAGGAAGTCTAGTCCTGCCAAGAATGTAATAAGGGTTAACGGAGAGGCAGTTTCTGTAAGCAACACCAGAATGTTTCCTTCCTGCCTTCCTTACAGGATTAGGCCAGTAATTTCTTCTAACAACCAGTTCTCTGAAATGTTTAGAATGTTAACAACTGGTTCTAGCATAGAGGTGCGAACTGGTACAATCCCACCCCCGGCAATATCTATATGTAGTAGTACATGGATTATAATTTTCCAAACTGATTCTTCCTAGATATCCCAATCTTTTATTCCCAGCTAATATTGGGGCCCACTAAACCTGGAGGCTAAAACATATGAAGAAAAGTTGCAGGAATTGGATATGTCTACTTTAATAACATGAAGAATTAGGGGGTGACATGATAGCAGTGTTCCAATATCTCAGGGGTCTGTCACAAAGAAGAGGAGTCAAGCTATTCTCCAAAGCACCTGAGGGCAGGACAAGAAGCAATGGGTGGAAACTAATCAAGGAGAGAAGCAACTTAGAACTAAAGATAACTTTTCTTACAGAACAATTAATCAGTGGAACACTTGCCTCCAGAAAGCTGGGAATGCTCCAACACTGGAGGTTTTTAAGAAGAGTTCAGACAGTCATTTGTCTGAAATATTATAGGGTTTCCTACTTGGACAGGGGGTTGGACTAGAAGACCTCCAAGATCCCTTCCCTTTCTGTTATTCTGGAGATTGAGGAGACCTGGAATAGGCTGTCTCCACTCCGTGAAACTTTTTTTTATTACTTCTTTTATAACATGTCCATTTCCTCTCTTCCTTTAAGAGATCCACCATTCCCCTTACACGAATCTTGAGTGGTTAGCTAGACTGAAAGCAATCTCATGGAGCATCATCTCCACAAAAGCCCAAACCTGAATCTTCATTCTTTCATTGCTACCCTATCAGGAGCCACTGACATTCTGTTTGTGGGAAGAGAGGTATGTTGCTTTTGCTATGTTGCATGTCTGGCTTTTATGTCAAACATGTTCTTTTCCCCTTATATATAATTGCTTTGGACTTGTTCTTGGTTTGGGGGCTGAAATTCAGCAAGTCTGATTTCTTTCTAACACAGTTTTGTGTGTGTGTGTGCAACTGTGATTATATTTTGGTTTTGTATATTTTGGTTGGATGTGTGTGTTTGCGTGCACCTCAGTCTTAGCTTTTATTGTAAAATAGAAAGTGCAGTTTTTTACTGAGGGTGTAATATATTTAATTCATTGTGTGTCAACAGAGAGTATTATCATTAGTTTATTCTTTAATGACCTTTAGGGACAACGTAAGCTTGATTTCTTAGAAACATTGCTTCCTCTTGTATGCTCAAGGAGTTTTCCCAAGTTATGAACCAAGGGTAAATAAACCTTGCTATGATTCAAATGATAGCCTAGGAAAAGGTTAGTTAGCAGTGGTAATAACAACTGCTGACAGTATAATGTATCGCTACTTTTTTCAAGTCTTAATGAATCATAAAGTCTCCCACATCTGCTTCTTTCCTCTTTATGTATGTTTACCTCCTGCCCCATTCATTTATTTTCTGTGCTCTGTTTTGCTTTTCTATAGTCCAAGCAATACTGCATCCATCTTCTGCAGCATCTATCTCTTTTGAAAGGGTAACCATTTCTCTACCGCTTTTCTTTCCCGCTACAATTTTTATTCCTGGGAGCTTGATGCCTGTCTTCTCTTGTGCTTTCCAGTTCAAGCTGCAGGATGAATCTCATTTGGACAGACTTGTGGTCAGCCTTAATGATCAATTTTAAAAGGGCAGTCATGCCAATGCAGCACATAGCATCAGTGCAGATCGAGGAATGGAAGCAAAATAAACTGGAATGCTTCAAGGCGCTCAGTAAAGTATGCATAATGGAGATAGATAATGCCCATGTGTTCCTTGTATAAGGATTTGGATGGATATTCTTGTTTTTAGTGATTGATTTACATCCTTCTCTATGCTGGATAGTGAATCAATGAATAGATAAATTAAAAAAATCATAACAATCCATTTAAAACAATAAACATAATAGAAACAATAGCACCTGATAGGTTTCTAAGGACCTCAGAACTTGATGGAATAACAGTATCTTCTTAAAGTGTGTGGGATAATGTTCAATTGTGGGCAGTTTTTGGTAAGGTATATTATTATAGAATAGAATAGAATAGAATAGAATAGAATAGAATAGAATAGAATAGAATAGAATACTTTATTGGCCAAGTGTGACTGGACACACAAGGAATTTGTCCTGGTATATATGCTCTCAATGTACATAAAAGATGCATTCATCAAGAATCATAAGGTACAACATTTATTAATAGTCATATGGTACAATAAGCAATCAAATCATACTAGTCAATAAAAAAATGTAAGGATACAAGCAACGAAGTTACAGTCATAAGTGGGAGGAGATGGGTGAAAGGAAGAACAGGAAGATTAATAGTAATAGTAATGCAGACTTAGTAAATAGTTTGACAGTGTTGAGGGAATTGTTTGTTTAGCAGAATGATGGCATTGGGGAAAAAACTGTCCTTGTGTCTAGTTGTTCTGGTGTGCAGTGCTCTATAGCGTCGTTTTGAGGGTAGGAGTTGAAAGGGTTTATGTCCAGGATGTGAAAGGTCTATAAATATTTTCACAGCCCTCTCATGCAGTATAAAGGTCCTCAATGGAAGGCAGGTGGGTAGTAATTGTTTTTTCTGCAGTCCTAGTTACTCTCTGAAGTCTGTGTCAATCTTGTTGGGTTGCAGAACCAAACCAGACAATTATAGAGGTGCAGATGACAGACTCAGTAATTCCCCTGTAGAATTGTATCAGCTATTATTGCCTATTTTACAAAGAAAGGGACAATTTCCTTGAATGTAGGGAGTGAGGGTGTCAGCCCTTTAATATAGACCAATTCAGGAAACAGACACCATAAGGACTCCATGAATGCTACCTTATTATTACTGTACCTCAAAACAATCTTGAAAGGCTACCACGGTTCCCTCACCCTTATGCTGAACATAACTAAATGGTATTATTTTGAGTCTCTTTCTCCTTCTCTTTCCCCAGCAGGTGAATTGTATTTTAATTATCCCTTACTTGTTCCTAAATATACTCTTGAAAATTATATCTACATTTCTCTAGAGCAGAGTTTCTTAACTTTGACAATTGAAAGATGTGGATCTGGCTGGGAAATTCTGGGAGTTGAACCCCCACATTTTTCAGTTGTCAAAGTTGGGAAACTGCTCTAAATGAAGGAAAAAAGTGGTTAAGGTGATCTCTCCCCTCCCCTCTCCCCCTTCCCCCTCTTCCTCTCCTCTCTTGTTTCTTTAACTTACATAAAGCTGATTATAACAGCTTTTAATAATTCCTTGTGAAGTAGACTGTGCAGTGGAAAAGGGACTGATCCAATGTCATTTAGTGAGCTTTGTGACTGAATGGAAACTTGAACTGAAGTTACTCTTGACCTTATCCACTATGACACACTGAGTACTTCTCGTTTATTTACTCGCTGGGAAAGCATCCAAATAGTTACGTTCCAAAGGGTACATATTCCTGAACTAACTATAAGAGATGTACATCAATGATCAGATTATCAGCTTCCTCAAGGTTACAAAGGAATGAGGCTTTCTGACTGACCACAGTAATGTTGTTCATTAATAGGACTAAACTTTTTGACAGTCTTGGACAGTTCATGATAGAAAGGGAAGAGGCTTTTTTTCTAGTACATGAAAACAACTGATGTGGCAGTATTTCATGTTGTCAAACTTTTCCTGAGAACTCTGGACAAAGCTATAGAGAGCATGATATTTGCCTTTTAACTCTGATAGCATTTGGCATTTTGAAAAATGCTCCCAGCAAGAAGGCTACCTCTGCTGAAATATGTCAGTAGCCATCTCTCCCCATTATCCAAATAGCCCTTGTGATGGATGCCAGTAGCACGTGGCTTTCCCTGCTAGTTCTGGTTAGTGGAAGTTTCACTGCTATTGTTTTACCGTAATTATTTTCAGGGTTAAGGAAAGGTCAGGCCATTCTCGAAGAATACTAAAATCACAGTTGATTTTGGCTTATAATTCTCCTTCCATTGTGAAGGAAGAACTGATTGAGAATACCAAGAGATTACAAATATTTCCACAATAGTACAGTACTTGGAAATACTATTTAGGGGAGTTCTTGTTGATTTCCTTAGAAAGCATCATTGAAGAAATTCTTTCAAGGATGTCAAATGAAAAAAACATGTCAGTTCACACACTCTCTGCAAAGTGAGCAACATGGCAGCAACATACATTTCCAAGAAGAGAGTCATAGTATTCTTTGAAATAAAAATACGGTAACCCTATGGGTGGTGCACACCTGTGTTTTGTTCCTGCTTGTTGTGCTGAGTTTAGAAGTATGTATGTTGCATTGAACTCTGAGAATCTCATTTGCATGAGAACTGCTATTGGTTGTTATCATAGATAAAATGGACGGGGTGTGTATGTGTGCGTGCGTGCGCTCTGTGCAACCTCTCATCAAATCTTTTTATTAGCATTTTTCTTTCTTTCTGGATTACAGATAGAGTCCACCTTTTTTCATTTATAGAAGGCTTCAGGCAACTGAGAACATTAGAAAACACCAAAAAGATGAAAACAAGACAATTAAATCTATATTAGCATATATAAATACTGCACATTTTTTACTCCCTGCCAAAACCTGGAGCCAGTCTGCTTATATAATTATGTTATTAGCATTGGTGCTGACTGGAATCACCTCCCAGAGACAATTTCAAGAAACATATGTAAAGTGGGAAGGAGGGAAAATTATTCCAGTAAATCTGGGGCTACATGCATCACGCACATGTTGCACATAAAAAAGAGGCAGTGCTTTCTTCCAACAGTCACAGTCTATGGATATCTGTGGTGCAGGAATAGGCAGTTTTTCTTTCCAAAATACTTTGCCCGTGCTTCCTTCCTAGGTCTGTGAGTAAGCGACTGGCCCAGATCGCCCAGGTAGCTTCATGCCTATGGCAGGACCAAAATTCATGGATTCCCAGGTTCTAACTTAAATCCTTAAATCACTACACCAGATCTTGTCATCTTTAGGGGTGTGAAAACAGTGTTTCCCTATGGATAACTGCAAGGTGTGCAAAATCTATTATGCTTTATTATTTATTATGCCAGTATCAAGTCATGTGATCATCAGTGGGTGCCCATTGACCATCCCCCCCCCACACACACCTGAAGAATAATGCAGAGATAAAGGAATGCTTAAATGGTCAGCAGAATCGTTAAAAGAGAATAAAAGAGAATGTAAATAGCCGCATGAGAGGACATGAGAATAACCTTGGGAGACAGAAGGAAGAGCCACCCCTAGACAACGCATTTACTGTAACTTTACAACAAGGGAGCAAAAGTACTCATGATTTTGGTTTCCTATACCTGGGTGACAACATCGTCCTGGGAGTTTGAAAAAGAAAATAACCCACCTGATCCTGCATTGTATAAGAAGGGGCAGAGGGTAATGTTGGCAGACTTTCAAGATTGTTATTGTACCCTATTCAATATGTTAATTTCTTTAGCACTTTTACAATCATTTCTTCTTAAAAACTTCCATTGTTAGAGCATTTACAACTTTAAATTTTAAATTTTAACAGGTTGTTCCACTGATTAATTGTTCTGTCAGGAAATTTCTCCTTAGTTCTAAGTTGCTTCTCTCCTTGATTAGTTTCCACCCATTGCTTCTTGTCCTGTCTTCAGGTGCTTTGGAGAGTAACTTGACTCCCTCTTCTTTGTGGCAGCCGTTGGAGATATTGGAACACTGCTATCATGTCATCCCTAGTCCTTCTTTTCATTAAACTTAGACATACTCAATTCCAGCAAACCTTCTTTATATCTTTTAGCCTCCAGTCCCCTAATCATCTTTGTTGCTCTTCCCTGCACTCTTTCTAGAGTCTCAACATTTTTTTTTAACATCATGGTGACCAAAGGAAGGAAAGGATGGGGGAAAGGAGACCATTATCTCCCTGCTCATCTCCCCAGACATCCAATAACCTTCCTTTTATGTTTTTCTTAAGATTTAACATCACTATTATAAACTTAGTAATAAGCAAACATCAAGCCAACAATAGAATTCAACATTTCTTAAAATAATGAATGCCTGACTACTGGAACATTCATGTAATTTAACTGTGCATGGATCTTTATAAGATCAGCAGAAGGGGAACTATTCCACACTTACATGTGCAAATGTGTGCATTTGGGAACTGGTTACAGTGCATTCTTTTGTCTCCTTACAGTAGATGTGAATGAGCCTATTAAACAGAATAAAATTTATTTCTTGCATGTAAGCAGTGAATTGTTTTGGCAGTCTTAACTAAGAACCAAATGATGGCTTATTATCTTGGGATCTGAATGAAAGAGCATCACCCATTGCAGTCTTTAACTATCTTCCTTCCACCTTCCACAGTCTACTACTCTTTCCTTTTTTAGGAAAAAATGTACCATTTTAGAAGAGTGGATATTTAATAATACAGAGGGAATACAAGACAGTTTTAACTGGAAAAAACAATGTTTTTAAACAGGAAACCTATCAAAACTAGAGCCTAGAGAAACTCACAGAGGGAGAACATTATCCCATTTTAAAAAGATATTCCCTCTCCCTCCCTTTTTGGCATTTTCAAGTGACTCTTTTTCAGTTATTATTTTATAGTGCACTCTGAAGTAAGTTTATCTTTAATCCATATGGATATCTTGGTAAGAAAGAAAAAAAATGAGGCATGAATGCTGAATAACCTGAAGTCATAATGTACATGGATGGATCAGTTGTAAGAAAACCTAACAGGCTTGGGAAAGTACATTCAGGGAAATGATGATATATGGTTTCTCATATGTTTAAGAATGAGGCTAGACAATGAGTCAAATCAAGCAAAACAACTTCTGCATGATCTAAACCAGGGGTGGGCAATTATGGCCTCTTTATAACCTGTGGACTTCAACTCCCAGAATTCCTGAGTCAGCATGGCTGGCTCAGGAATTCTGGGAATTGAAGTCCACAGGCCATGAAGGGGCCTTAGTTGCCCACTCCTGATCTAAGCTGTGCATCTTTCACTTTAGGTGGTTCAATTAATTGATTCAATTAAACAAAGACAGTTCCCTAATGAATGTCCCTCTAAGGTTTGCACAAAAAGAGTATTTTCCCTTTAAGGGTTACAAAATGGTTGCCATTTGATTAGCATAAACTCAACCAACACATGCAATGTGTGATTAATTAGACAACTGTTGTCTGGTCACAAAAACTCAGTGACTCCAAAGTTTTGACTCCATAGAATGATGACCCTGGAATTACCTTCTAACCTACAAAACGTTTAAATTTAAGATGCACTTCATCTGTAAAATCTGTTAACTAATGTGTCGCCACAACATTGGAATTTCCTAATGTTGAAAAATAGTGGAATTGCATATCTTCAAATCCGAATTTCTCTGACACCCACAATTCTTGACCCTCCACCATTTCAAAATGTTGTTAGTTTCTGGCCAGCATTTCTAAATCCTTGAACAGAAGGTTGTTAGCAACACAGGGTGTGGATCTTGTTGTTGATATTGTTCGTGTCTGACTCTTCATGAACTGATGGACATGATTTCAGCAGAATTGTGTGTTTATTTCTATGCCTTTGATTTTATGCTTAGACCAACAATAATGGCATCAAGCCACCTTGTCTTCTGTCATAATCTTTTTCAATTGCCTTTTGATTTTTCTGAGCATAAGATTAGTCTGTGGTGATTTTTCCTTTCTATCTATGCATCCATATTTAAATGTTAGTTTTATTTATTTTTTCTTCCAGTGCAATTTTACATTGTGGTATTTATTTCTAAAACCAATATTTAGACTATATCTTAAGTATTTAGATTGTCACCATCAAAGACATTTGAAAACCAGGCAAATTTAAGCAAACTAGGACTTTCCCAAATATGATGTTTCTTTATCCCTTTTTGTTTTTCCTGAACTCTTTGTGATCCTTTGTGAGGCTTTATTTTTCCTGAATTCTTTTTGATACACATCTGCTAACAGGATAAAACCAGGGGTGGGATTCTACCAGTTCACACCTATTCACTAGAACCAGTTGTTAACATTCTAAGCAGTTCAGAGAATCAGTTGTTAGAAGAAATTACTAGCCTAATCCTGTAAGGAAGGCAGGAAGGAAACATTCTGGTGTTGCTTACAGAAACTGCCTCTCCGTTAACCTTTATTATATTCTTGGCAGGACTAGACTTCTTGTCTCAGGAATATCTCTGGAGTTTTTTTTCCCTCCTTTGCTGGTACTTTGCTTGTGTGGAGTGACCATTCAAAGTTACAATGGCACTGAAAAAAGTAACTTATGACCATTTTTCACACTTACAACTGTTGCAGCATCCCCACAGTCCTGGGAAACCAGGCGTGCCTCGATGAGAGTGATATTGAGTTGGCCACGCCCAGCCACTAACATGACTACCAAGCCACATCCACCCAGTCACATGACCACCAAGCCACGCCCACCATCTAAGGCATACCCACAGAACCAGTTGTTAAAAATTTTGAATCCCACCCCTGGATAAAACCCACTTAAATATAACACTTGTAGTATATATTTCTCCATCTCAGGCCTCTTGAAGTCCCTAATTTCAATAGATTAGGATACCCCACTCCCTACTCTGGTGGGTTTCCAAGGGCTCCATCCCTTCAGGAAGGAGCGGGAGGACTCCTTTGTCAAATGCTAGTGACAGCCACCCATATCTTGCCAGCAGATTACCTTGCTGAGTTCTCTCTTCTCTCATGGCCTACTACTGTTAAAACATTTCCAATTTCAGGTCCAAAGCAGCAAAACATTCCTCTGTTGTTGGTCCTTGCCACCAGATGATTGAATACAGGGGGCAAAGGGAGATGGGAAAGAGGATAGGATCAGAGGTGGTATTCAGCAGGTTCTGACCTGTTCTGGAGAACTAGTAGCGGAAATTTTGAGTAGTTTGGAAAACCGGCAAATGCCACCTCTGACTGGAGATTTTACAGTATCCTTCCCCTGCCACGCCCACCAAGCCATGCCCACAGAAACAGTAGTAAAAAAATTTGAATCCCATCACTGGATGGGATGCCCTTCCATCTTTTCTTGGGCCACATAGGCTATAGGTTTCTGAGAAGTATAAGTCAGAAGGCATGGTGTTGCTGAAGTGGCACCAGCTTCCTAAGTTTTGTTCCCATGGGAGTCCTGGCTCCTGGCATTCTGTAGTTAATCTGTTTTTTTGATTCAATAATTGTTGCTCTATACATCCAATTTCACCTAATGGAAGGTTACAAATAGATAGATGATAGTTAGATAGATAGATAGATAGATGATAGACAGACAGACAGATGATAGATAAGAGATAGATAAATAGATAGATAGATAGATAGATAGATAGATAGATAGATAGATAGATAGATAGATAGATGATAGATAAGAGGTAGAGAGATAGATGATAGACAGATAATAGATAGATGATAGATAGATAGATAGATAGATAGATAGATGATAGATAAGAGATAGAGAGATAGATGATAGACAGATAATAGATAGATGATAGATAGATAGATAGATAGATAGATAGATAGATAGATAGATAGAAGATAGACAGACAGACAGATGATAGATAAGAGATAGAGAGATAGATGATAGACAGATAATAGATAGATGATAGATAGATAGATATAGATAGAAGATAGACAGACAGACAGATGATAGATAAGAGATAGAGAGATAGATGATAGAGAGATAATAGATAATAGATAGATGATAGATAGATAGATAGATAGATAGATAGATAGATAGATAGATAGATAGATAGATAGATAGATAGATAGATAGATAGATGTACAATAATGTTCAGAATATTAGAGTAGCACTGGGGAGATCCCAGTTTAAAACTCCATTCAGTTTTTAATCTCATCAGTTAATAATCACAGTCACTAACTCTCAATCTCTTTTATGAAGATATAAGTTTTATGAAAGAAAAATCACAAAACACAATAATTTGTAACCCTTTCTAAACTAAATTCCTTCTCACACTAGATTTTTTTATTTTTTTATTTTTGCAGCTGAAATAGCAACAGCCATCAGAACATGAATGTAACTTCAGATCTGGAGAAGCATGGCAATTTGCAGAAATGAAAACAGCATTTGAAGGAGCATGGCAGAGAGCATAATTCCCCACACAGCTCAATCAATATGTTTAGTAGTCTTCAACTGCAAGTGAGACTCTTGAGAACAGGAATAGGATATTGTGGAATTAACTGAAAGGAAAATGGTTGGTTGTAAAAATGGGGCAGATGGAAAATAGTAACTTAGATAATAGGACTGCAGATCCCATTGTAATATGTAAAAACTGTCCATTTGTGTCTTTATTTTTGGCCCGTCCGTTTTAATTATGTAAATAAGGATTTACAGGAAAACAATGAATCATTTTAAAAAACTGAAATTGAATTATGCAAGTTACACCTGCTCCTTAGTTCTTGAGCAACTATGTAAGGCTTTGCTTTATTTTTCTCTCTGATGGAATTAACTTTGGCACTGCAACATGAACTTTGTCCACCACAACCACTTGTGATGAAATAGCATTAAGAACAAGGAGAAATAGTTTCATATTTGGCTATTTATCAAAACAAGGAGATTTATAAGATGAGAATTTTAAACTTGAGAGGGGGTGACTAATTGATGTTGTAGGTGTCAAAACACAAAAAGTTTCATAATCTTCTGTTTTGTGCAATGACGTGTGCTGTATTTTCCTACCCCTTCCTTCTACTTAACTTGGTGTGTTTTTTCTTCCTCCATAACCATACAATTGATTTATGGTTGAATTGATGCACGTGTACTAAAGCTGTATTTGTAGCACACTCTTATTCAAGACTCCTAAGAACTAAGGATGTTAGAGAACAGTATTATTATATATTATACATATATACATAAATATACATATTCATATTTACACACACACACACACACACACACACACACACATATGCAGGTCTTGGCGTGTTCAGGTCTTTTCCCGTGTAAGATTGAGAGTATCTTGGCGACGTTTCGATGAGGTCCCACTCGCCATCTTCAGGCTGGTGCTTTTGGCTTCGTGCTTGGGTGAGCAAAACGCGATCGGAGCTGCCGTCTCCCTATATATATTGGTGGGGAGGTTGGCTTTGTTGTCATTTCTTGATTGGTTGATGGAGTTGATGTTTGCAGATTGGCTGGCTTTTTCTTAAGAACATGTGTGGCTGAGGTATTGGCTGTGTGTCTATTAGCCTTCTGTGTTGTAACAACCTGGATAACGGGCTGTGTGATGACCTTCTGAGTTCTATTGTTTTGACATCCTGGGTCTGGTGCTATAATCTCCTGGGTCGTTGGCTGTGTTGTAACATCCTGAGGTTTTGTGGTGTAACCTCCTGAATTACATGATGTGATATCCTGAGTGGGTGGCTGTGATGTGACATTCCGGGCTTTGGTTTGGCTCCAAGTTTGAGGTCTGGCTATGTGTTCATGGCGTGTGTCAGTTTGCTTGGTTTGGGGGTCAGGGTGTGTGGCAGCTGGTGATGCAGCTGTGGTCTGGTTTCTGGACGGTGGTTGCCTTTCATCTATGGGGTGGGTTTGGGTTTGAGTGTGGTGAGGGAGATTGGTGATGGTGTCATGTGTTGTTTTGGGTCTGGTGTTGGTTTTCGTGGCTGGAACTCATTTGTTGATAAGGGCTAGTTTCCAGATGTCTGGTAGGTGGGAGGTATCATCCCGTTTATTCATGTTATGAGGGTGTTTCTCTATTTTGATGACTTCCCTGATTATTCTCTTGTTGAAGTGTTCAGTACTGGAGAATAATTCGGTTCCCTCAAAATTAATTTCATGTCCTATGGCTTTAAGGTGCTGAAAAAGGGAGGAAGTATTTTCTTCTTTCCTAACTGCGTTTTTGTGTTCTACGATGTGTGCATTAAGTCTCCTGTTGGTTTGTCCAATGTATGTGGCTGGGCAATTGTTGCATGGTATTTCATAAACTCCTTGGTTTTCTAGCTGGATCTTGTCTTTGGGGTTTCTTAGGATATTGGCTATTTTTTGGTCAGTGCTGAAGGCTGTCCTGATATTGTGTTTGTGGAGAATTTTGTGGTCCCTTTGATGTAGGGAGGAGGGCGATACCGCTGTCCTGTTCTGTGTCTCGGTTTCTGGGGGGTGTCTTCTTTAGGATTAGGTTGGATAGATGATGTGTCCTAGGGAGCCACTGGGTTTTTTGTAAATTAGGACATCCAGGAGGGGAAGTTGGTTTTTGACTTATATGTATGCAGGTCTTGGTGTGTTCGGGTCTTTTCCCGTGTAAGATTGAGAGTATCTTAGTGATGTTTCGATGAGGTCCCACTCACCATCTTCAAGCTGGTGCTTTCGGCTTCTTGCTTGTGCGAGCAAAGCGTGATCGGAGCTGCCGTCTCCCTATATATACTGGTGGGGAGGTTGGCTGTGTTTTCATTTCTTGATTGGTTGATGGAGTTGATGTTTGCAGATTGGCTGGCTTTTTCGTAAGAACATGTGTGGCTGAGGTATTGGCTGTGTATCTATCAGCCTCCTGTGTTGTAATGACGTGGGTAATGGGCTGTGTGATGACCTTCTGAGTTCTATTGTTTTGACATCCTGGGTCTTGTGCTGTAATCTCCTGGGTGTAATGACCTCTGTAAACTACTTAGAGAGGGTTGTAAAGCACTGTAAAGCAGTATATAAGTCTAAGTGTTATTGCTATTAGATTTATATAACACTACACATCGATATATAAGTCCAATATATACACTTATATACCCAGCACATATCTCACCATATGTAGTGATAGCCACTTTTTTCTGCCTTGCACCTATGACATTGCTTTACTCTTGTTTAGTCATCCGCAGTTGTTCTTAAAGTAGTATTTACCATTTATACCAGCATTGTTTAATGACAGCCTCAAGGCATATCAAATCTGTTAGTTTTTATTACTCTCTGAAGTCAGGGAACTGCAATGCTTGGGAACAGAGAATCAGGATATGAATTAATAATGTGAATAGCCGTTCATGTGCCAGCATTGGGAATACAAGGAGCAGTTGTGAAAAATAACTCAATTGTCTCACCTCTTAAAAGTTAGTCTCATTGGACTCAGTGTGGGTATATATATGATACATAATTCTTATTTATTGCTATGTTCTGGATATAGAGCTTAGTTGATAGAGGTAAACTAATTGATCTTTTATAATGCATCACTAAGAAGATAGCCCATTAGATGACAGACAGCCTACTCTATTGATAGATGAAAATTTCAAAATAAAGTCCATAATATTAAAAGAATCCTTGATGAACTGATGGAACAAGTCCTTTCAGGCTTTGGGAAATTATGCTTTTTCTATACCCTATCTGTCCTTTCTATTCTAAATTTAATTTTTCTCATTTCAGACAGAGAGTTAAGTGCCGTCATTATAACTAAATCTTCTCCATTTTGCCATTTTCACTTTGACAGTTCCAATAAATTTATTTACTCTACACAGGAAGTATTTAAGGATACCTTAGACTGTTTCTTGACCTGCAGTTTGAAACTCACCAGGCTCAAGTTTTATTGTCATGTGAAGAAGGCATTGAAATACAAAACTTAATTGATAGACTGATTGATTTCAATCAGTAACATATTTAATCCTGAATGATAAACTTTGTTTACATATACTGCTATTAATTGGGCAAGTAGTTCATATACAGCTGAAGTTGGCTCACAGCCATTAACCAGCAAAGTTTTTATTGATCATCATCTTTTGGTTAAACCTAGCTCAGACAGTTGCTATTATAAGGATCACAATGGATGAGAAAATACACTGTTTATTTATGTGTCTCCATAATGAGCAATAATAAGATAGGTGAAATAATAATAATGGCTAAAGCCATTTTCATTGTAAGTTCTAAGCATGCAGTCACACAAATACGTTCATATAATTGTCTTCTGCTAGCAAAAATCCATTGCTTCAAATGTCTCTGTTGTATGAAGAAATCAGTGATAGTTACAGACTAGGAAAGCTTTAAATCAATTCACATTTCAGAAAGTATGCTTCCCAGCCCAATTTCTCCACTGGCATAAGGTTATCCTTCAATATTTACTTCTCAATATGGTGGTGAAACTTTCTAAGCCATCATTTGTTGTTGTTTTGTATGACTTAGCTTATTCAATAACTTAATATACAGTGTATTTGTCTGGCATTTGGGTTGAATAAAAATATTTTTTTCTTTATGATTGGTAAAAAGAGGAAAATCTTATAAAGGAACATGATATTAAAGAATGACTAATTTCAAAAATAAGTAAGGAAACCACCTCTCACACAAAAATATGTTTATGAGGAAAACTTTGTGTCAACTTTTGTGCTGTTTTTTGGGAGGAGATAATGGGATACAGAGTTGAAATGGAACAAATCTAAGTTACAGAAAATGGAAAAAACAAAACTGACAGTTGTTCTTTTCAAAGTGAAATCTCTATTTATTTATTTTTTGACAAGAGACAGGGCCCTTTGCCAATGATCTCATGGGACATCCTCCTTGCCACCCTCACTTTCAATTATTTAAATAAGAGACAATGAATCATTTATTTCTTCAGGATGGAAACTCCAGAGATAGGAAAATAAAATAACAATAGTCTTTATCTACTTCCTGATTCTACAAATATATAGGCGGTATGAGTAATAGCCACTGATAGTTCATTGTGCATAATTTGCCTAATTCTTTTAAAGGAATTTAAGGTAATGGCCATCATTTCATGTTGTGGCAGAGAATTTCCAAGGATTGTTCTGTCAATTATTTTTACTATGTATTCCCAGAATCTGATACTATGAGAAAGGTTGCATTATCTTTCTCTTTTCAAGTTCTCAATTCCTCTTCTCATTCTCTCAGGCACCAGTCTTCCCAACTATCCATGTGAAGATTTCTGCTTTATCTCTTCACATAGGACACTGTTGTCAGGGATAAAATGAATACTTTATGGTAAGGACAAAAATTGAAATACAACCAGGATCTATGTGTGGAAGATTTATATTGTGCAACACGAATATTTACATATATTCAGAAACTGCAATAATCTCATATCAAGGTCCCATACAGATAACCTGGGATACATAAGCTGACCTTCTCTGATCAGCTTGATCACAGAAGTATGAGTGATCTCTGGAACTAATAAAATAAGAACCTGCTCCAAAATTATTTTATTGTGGGCTAGTTGAATTTCTAAAATAAAATATTTATTATTTCATAACTTTGGCTACGCTCCACAATTTGCAGGATTGCATGCCAGTTGAGAGAACTGCATTCACATCTGTATGTTCTACATTTACAAAGAGCATGATAGAAGTCACTAGAAAAAAAATTAAACATAGTGGGCGAAACCAAGTACGTTCCCATCTAAAAAGAATCTCCTACACATTGCTCCATCCCCTCTTTACTCCCCCTGCTTGTCAAGTCAACATTATTTAATTGCCTTTGTAATACAAATGTAGCAACACCATGAAAAGATAACAATCTTATCCAAAGAGGGTTGAATACTCAACATGTTTCAACAAGGGCACGCTAAATAATGTCTTTTTTCAAACAGGTGCTTAGACCTATTAACAGGTGTAAGCAATAGGTTTACAGATGCCATCAACCCTATCATTTGAAGGAGATGAAACAAGGTTTTTGATGTTCTCATCTGGCACAAAATACTCCCAGTTATTTAGTCCCTGCTTTGTTACAGTTCTCAATGTTCTACAAAATATTTGGTCCTACGGTGCCATCTCATCCAATGGCCATAAAAAGCCTATTCTTTCCTAGTTTCTTTACACTTAATAGCATTTTCTCAGTAGATTTGAGAAAATGTATTTGATTCCCAGTGGCCAAATTAAGTGTTACAACAGAGATGTTTGAGATACATGGCCAGGTGTTTGCCCTACCTAGACTAACAATGTCAACCTTTTTTGAGAAATGAAAAAAACAAGGAGCCAAAAGCATTAGGAGAAGCAGTTATTGGTTCCCTCCCACCCCCAAAAAAATCATATACTTACCAATTCATTTAGTGCTGAGCAAAGAAATTATCTTGGGGTTGTTATGTTTTGTTTGCTATTAGCTAATTTGATGAGAAAGAATTTGCTTTTGGAATTCACCTCAAAAGAAAATAGAATTCTGGAGAATTTTGGAGAATGGAGTATGGAAGTCTTCCTGTATTTTTAAGTTCTAAAGTGGCCACAGATATAGTTGTAAAAGTTTTGTCATTCATTGTGCTATCATGTCTCCATCAATCTGCACACTTCAAATAAATTCCCAAGGAAAGTCTCATGCAGGAACTCCTGCTATGGCCTTCTTGCAGGAAAGATGCTATTGTCCCCCTTTAGGGTTGATAAACTTCTGTTGCCCTTTCAGAAACTCTGCCAACTCATGAATTCCCCCCAAAAATGTTTTGGGGTCTAACTCTAGTTTTATTAGTGTTCATAAACAATGAGGTCATTGGCATTGTGCTATATGGGTAGGTATATTTGTGCCCACTATGGCACCATGGAAGATATTATAGCTTTGTGTATCCTGGTGTTCATACCACCAAGTTGGTCACCTGAGCCAAACAACAATAATATGAGAAAGATTTGCTATTGTCCTGAGGGTGAAGAATCCATGGTGAAATCTTTTCTGTTCCTTTCTCAAACTGTCAAATTTGCCACTCAGTCTAATTTATATCCTCACCTTTCCAGCAAGTCAGCCCACGAGAGATTACAAAATGACATGAACAGTGTTAAATAATTACCAGTTTTCATCAGTGAAAATAGCATCAAATTAAACAATAAAACAATGTTAATACATGTATACATAAATTCCAAAGCAGGCATTATTACACAATATTGGTCCCATGATCAAGAACACCTTAGGCCAAGTAGCTTCCAGACTTCTCTTCTAGGCAAATCTCGTAATAGATTTATGGAAGAAAAATACAAAAATAAGAAAGTCAATAATTTAGGCAAGCAAGTCATTGAAAGTCAGGCAGATTACAAGTTTAATTAAGAATAATTATAGTAATAATCCAAGTTGTAAAAAGGTTCATAACTTTAAGCAAGCTGTTTAGAATTTTGTTCAGAGCAAAGCCAGTTCAATTAATCCAGGGCAAATATAACATTCCCCCAAAGAAGCATTAGATTGCCTCATTTTGGACCTGCAGTTTTGATGTTTCTTTAAAAGGCATCCACACATAAAGTGCCTCATAGTATTCTATTCAGAAGAAAGTAGCACGGAGCCTTATCTAGGAAGAATTGAAGTTGGCAAATCAAAGACAGATGCAGATAAGAGGCTGGTTGCCACCAAACTCACCATCCCATCAAGGAAGCCCTCAGAACTTGTGGCATTCCCAATTGGGCCTTCACCAAATCCAGAAAAAGATCAAGAAGGATCTCCTCAACAACAAAGAAGAAAACAGATGTAATGCAGAGGTGGTATTCAGCAGGTTCTGACCAGTTCTGGAGAACCGGTACCAGAAATTTTGAATAGTTTGGAGATCCGGCAAATACCCCCTCTGACTGGCCCCGCCCCCATCTATTCTCCGCCTCCTGAGTCCCAGCTGATCAACTGGGTCCTTTGTTGCTGTGTACAGAGAACAGAGCTGGAAAGTAGGTTAGTGGGGTGGGGAGGGAATGGGATTTTTCAGTAACCTTCCCCTGCCACGCCCACTAAGCCACACCCATAGAACCAGTAGTAATTTTTTTTTGATCCACCACTGATGTAATGTAATATAACATAACTTATAAATCAAAATAAATAAATGAATATTAATACAATGTAACATATAAATCAAATTAAAATAAATGAATAAATATGAATGTATCATCATGTAAGGAAGATGTTTACAGTCAACTGTTAACTATGACTATATCCACAAACCCCATGAAAGATGTACATCTCATTTGGTGACAGGCTCATTCAATGACCGTAGTTATGGCAGTGATGAAAAAGTAAATTCATGACCAATCCAAGCATTTACAACCTTTGCAGCAAACGAAAATTAAAATAAGGTCAAAAGCACAGTCATAACTTCACTTAGCAATCCCTTTGCTTAATAATTTGTCAGTTCTAATTGTGGTCACTAAGTGAGGACTACTTGTAATGTGAATTTACAGTTTATTTATTCTCTAAATGGATGAATGTTAGTTAACTGTTGTAAATTCTTTATTTTTGTAATATCTGGGTCCAGCATTGCAGCACATGAGAAACGTGTGATGAAGTTTGCTTTCCTCACTTATCTTCCTATTGCTTCCTTTTCCTCTATTTCCCCTTAACCTGGTTAGATTAATATCAATCAGAAAAGAACTGGAAGGAATCTTGGAGGTCTTCTCAAGCAGGAAACTCTATACCACTTCAGACAAGTGGCTGTCTAGTCTCTTCTTAAAAACTTGCAGTGATGAAACACCTACAACTTCTGACAGCAAGCTGTTCCACTGGTTAGTTGTCCTCACTGTTAGATAGTTTCTCCTTAATTCCAGGTTGCTTCTCCCTTTGATTAGTTTCCAACCATTGTTCTTGTCTTGCCCTCCGGTGCTTTGGAGAATAATTTGACCACCTCTTCTTTGTTGACAGCCCCTCAAATACTGGAATACTGTTATCATGTCACCTCAAATTCTTCTTTTCTTTAGACTAGCCAAACCCAAAAACTGTAGCCATTCTTCATATGATTTAGTCTTCAGGCCTTTGATCATCTTAGTTTGCTCTTCTTTGAACTTTTTTTTCAAAGTCTCAACATTCTTTTTTTAATACGGTGACCAAAATTGGTTGCAGTATCACAGATGTTTGTTACATGCCTAGATTCAGTAATCTCTGCAAATTTAGTTTGTATGAAATATTCTTTTGTATTGCTTCCATTCATTCAGAAGGGACTAAGGAATATGGTCCACACCAGATCAGACAAATACCTCTATTCTTTTGTAATTCAAGAACCCCAAAATAGCTTTATAGGTATGCTCACCGAGCATGGAATGATGGCTGAAAATGAAAGAAGGAATTATGTGACAGGACTAGCTAGTTAGAACTCTGAGAAGTGCTGCAAAGCTTATTTGGATGTAATAATAGAAAATGAAATCCTCTGGATGCCAATATTGATGTAGGCAGAAGAACCCTATCCATGCAGAAACCATAATTGTGGGTTTTGATAATGCAACCCAGGGAATGCAAGAAAAAAAAATTAAAGGGAAAGTTTGCAAAATATAAGACTACTTCAGAAGAAAAGTTTGAAAGAGGTTAAGGATGAAAAGCTGAACAGTCCAATAGGGAGGATACTCAGTGAGCGACTGAGGAGAGGTAGAGGACAGATTGAAAACCAGAAAGTGAATCCAATGACGCATCTTGTAAAATGACACGGCTGATTCATAAGGACCCTGAACAGAAATAAAAACATAACATTTTGTCTAATTTATTTCAGGTTACATTATAAATTTAACGGATTGAAACATTCATAGTGCAGTAAACAAACTAGATGTATTGCTTGCAGTCTTCAAAAGTGCTTTCTACAACCATTTATTGGTCAAAACATCTTGTCTATGCTTCTGTGGAGATTCTCAACCATCCAGGTCATGGTTGTGCCAAAGTGCTTTTTAATAGGCAACTGGATTTACCTGTTTTTTTCTTTAAAAATGTTTAATCAGTTCTAAAGAAGCTTCTTGGATGAAAACTAAGATATTTTCAAAGAAAAAAACCAAGGAAGTCTAGTAGCCTTTTGCAAAGCACCTGTGGGTCATCTTATCTATGATTTCTAGAACTATACAATTATTACTGCCAATTCAGGGGCCTCTTGGATATCTGCTTCTTGATAGAGGTCTTTGCTACTCTTTTCTGTCATATTAGATTTTTGCAACTAAACTATATTATGAAGCATAGTGTTGCAATATATACAGGGTGATTCTAGGTCTTGAAATGTCACAAGCTCTGTTCCTTATATGGAATATGTAGTTTCACTGCCCAGTATGTTATTTTGTCAGATTATATTATTTTATTCCTCCCACAGGTAGCAGTCAATCATTCAGCAGATGAGTGATGAAACGTAAGATGAGAATATCAGGCTATGGGTGAATGAAATTGATGGATAAGATGTTTGGGGAATGGAAGTAAAGAAGGAATGAGGTGGGATTGAGGAAAAAAAATTGCAGCCAATTAATCAAGCCCTCCCCTTTCTACCTGGCAAACTGCCTGAACAGTTAGTAATTAATTCTTGGGAGAAAGCATGATTAATTGGCTGAAAATTTTGGTAAAATTGGCAGCTGCATTCTCAGCTGCTTCACAGTTCGTATTTTGTCACCTTATATAATTCCAGGTTCAAATCCCTAGCACCACATAATGGAGTGAACTCCCGTTACTTGTCCCAGCTTCTGCCAACCTAGCAGTTCAAAAGCATGCAAAAATACAAGTAGAAAAATGGGGACCACTTTGATGGGAAGGTAACAATGTTCCATGAGCCTTTGGAGTTTAGTCATGCTGGCCACGGAGACGTCTTCGGACAGCACTGGGTCTTCAGCTTTATAACGGAGATGAGCACCACCCCTAAAGCCAGAAATGACTACCATCAGGGGTGGGATTCTACCAGTTCTCACCTATTCGCTAGAACCGGTTGTTAACATTCTAAGCAGTTTGGAGAACCAGTTGTTAGAAGAAATTACTGGCCTAATCCTGTAAGGAAACATTCTGGTGTTGCTTACAGAAACTGCTTCTCCGTTAACCCTTATTACATTCTTGGCAGGACTAGCTTTCCTGTTTCTGGAACTTCTCTGGAGTTTTTTTCCCTTCCTTTGCTGGTACTTTGCTTGTGTGGAGTGACCATTCAAAGTTACAATGGCACTGAAAAAAGTGACTTATGACCATTTTTCACACTTATGACTGTTGCAGCACCCCCACAGTCATGAGAGGCCAGGCGAGGAGATGCGTGCCTCGATATGAGTGATATTGAGTTGGCCCCATTCAGCCAATAACATGACCACCAAGCCATGTCCCCCCAGTCACATGACCACCAAGCCATGCTCACTACCTAAGCCACGCCCACAGAACCGGTTGTTAAAAAAATTGAATCCCGTCCCTGACTAGCAAGTATGTGTGAGGGGAGCCTTTACCTTTTACCTATTTCCAGCAGCCATTCTGATCTTAGACAGAGCAAATATGTGAACATTGTTCCTATTTTGAGCCAGTTTGGTACAGTGATTAAGACAACAGGATAGAAACCAGGAAACTGTGAGTTCTAGTCCCATCTCAGGCATGAAAGCTGGTTGGATGACTTTGGGTCAGTCACCCTTTCTCAGTCCAACTCACTTCATGGGGTTGTTGTTCTGGAGAAAATAGGAGAAGGGAGAATTATTATGTATGGCCTCCACCTTGAGTTATTTATAAAAGTAATAAAGGAAGGATAAAAATATTTAAAAATCCAAAAGCATAGCTTGCATGTCAAGGTGATCAGAAAATCTTCCTTCTCTGCCTCATAAAGGCTTACGTGCAATGTACAGGGTGTCCTTGAAGGTACTCTGAACAGCTCTAGGAAGTCAGGTTATTAAATCAGAATTATTGGTATGAACTAAACAACTACGTGGGAACAGGTATCACCATCAAACCATTAGAACTATCTGTGCTACAAACCTTCTTTAGTACATTTTACTGAGCTATGCCTAAGGCACTGAGATTTATAGTACTTTCCTAGTCGAGTTTTAGATTGATTCAAACAAGAACCCAGCCAAGCAGGCAGGCAGGCAGGCAGGCAAGCAGAAAGGAAGGAGCAAACAGAAGCTATCATGTGAATGTAGGTGAGCAAAGCTATAAAGTTTCCCAAAGACACAGCTTTATATTGGTACTTAAAATTAAGAGGATCCAAAGATAACGTAAAAAGAATAATCATACTCAACGTTTAAAATACCTAGAGGTTTACTGGTAGAAGATAAAGATGATCTATGGTTGGATGCCATTTGATCCAACCTTGATTATAGTTAGAGAAGACATATTGAAAAAATGGGAATAATAAGTCTTTACTTTTATGGGTCTACTGTAAAGGATGGAGGGCCTTCTAGGGATTCAGATTAATTCCTTGTAACTCAAATCAGAAAGGACTTCTTCTGGTAGATGTATTTGAATATGAAAACACACATACACGGACATATATATGTGTGTAGAAATATGCCAGAAAGGACTCATCATTGCCTTCTTCTGGGATATGTGTGTGTATGTGTGTGTATGTGTGTGCATGTGTGGGTGCACACACACACATGCACACACATACACACACATACACACACATATATAAACACACACACACACACACACAAACACATACATATGAATGTGTGCGTGTGTGCATATGTGTGTGTATTGGGAGAAATAAATACCCGGGCAACACCGGCTAATCGGCTAGTCATCAATAAATATCAATGAAAACACTTATAGCAACATTCTATAACATTAACATTTCAAGGGCATATGTCACTCCCTTTTTCAAAGATATGCAAGACACTTCATCTGGTTTCTAAAAAAATTATGGAACAGTATCCTCCATCAGATTTCAGATTTTCAAAGGAACTTCAGATACTCAGCTCTTTCTGTTTTATCCACTAGCAGTATGAAACCACAATTATAAACTTACAAATATAATAAATGAGCTCAAAGAATTCACAATAACTGGTGCAAGATCAATTGTACAGAGGCATAGTCCTCTATATTTTCACATATAGAGGGTGGTTTTCAGGGTGGTTTTAAAACCTTTTTAAAACTTTGTTTCATATGGTTTGGAACTGATTTCATTGCTGTGGCATGATAGAAGTTGTGGGTGTTGTGGTTTTATTCATCTCTTTTTGGCTATCCATACTTTATCTGAAAAGTTTGAGATCTTTGAGTTGAAGTTATCAATGCAAGGTTGAGGGTCATTTTCACATGGATAATGTCATTTTTTTATTGTAGAAGAATCAAAAGATCAAGAATGAACATCTGAACACAGTATCAACAGTAGAGAGCTTCAAATTTCTAGGTTCTACTATATCACATGACCTAAAATGGACACCTAACATCAAAAACGTCATCAAAAAAGCACAACGAAGAATGTTCTTTCTGCGCCAACTCAGAAAGCTCAAAGTGCCCAAGGAGCTGCTGATCCAGTTCTACAGAGGAATGATTGACTCTGTCATCTGCACCTCTATAACTGTCTGGTTTGGTTCTGCAACCCAACAGGACAGACACAGACTTCAGAGGATAATTAGGACTGCAGAAAAAGCAATTACTACTCACCTGCCTTCAATCGAGGACCTGTATACTGCACAAGTCAAAAAGAGGGCTGTGAAAATATTTACAGACCCCTCACATCCTGGACATAAACTGTTTCAACTCCTTCTCTCAAAACGACGCTATAGAGTAGTGCACACCAGAACAACTAGACACAAGAACAGTTTTTTCCCGAAAGCCATCACTCTGCTAAACAAATAATTCCCTCAACACTGTTCAACTATTTACAAAGTGTACACCACTCTTACTGTTAATCTTCTCATCACTCCTTATCATCCATCCCCTCCCACTTGTGACTGTAACTTTGTTGCTTGTATCCTCTGTTTCCTAGTATGATTTGATGTTGATTGTACCCTATGACTATCATTAAGTGTTGAACATTATGATTCTTGATTCTTAACAAATGTTCCTTCTTTATGTATACTGAGAGTATTTACACCAAGACAAATTCCTTGTGTGTCCAATCACACTTGGCCAATAAAGTATTCTATTCTATCTGAAAAATGTTTGGGCAGAAGAGAACAATCAATGTCCATGCTCTTTTTTTTTTTTAATGTAGACTTGATGGTATTGCAAATGGAAATAATAGATCAATGGAAGTAATATGATTATGCTATGAAGAGTGGCATTTTTACTCCTTTCCATATTTGGGGAATTATATGAAGTCTTTTTTAATGCTAATCAATGAAAAATTTAATATATCTAATTCTTGGTAAATACTGACTGGAAATTCTCATTTTCATTGGACCAATCCCAGCAAGTGGCATGGCGGCTTAGAGGTGGAAGTTTCACCTGACAATCAGGAGACACACAGTTCAATCCGAGGTAGCAGCAAATATTTTTGTCTCTCTCGGCACAGTGAGTAATTGTCTGCTGTGAACTCTGCATAGGTGTCAGGAAAGGCATCTGGCCAGTAAATGCTCAAGCTATGTTCAGTCACCTCGACCCCACCCCGATGCAAGGGATTACAGGGTTGTTAAAAGAAAAAAAAATGGTGATCCCCCCCATCTTTGGAAATTTGAATTTCTGAATCTTCCACTGACAATAAGTGAAAATAAAAGCTCTACCTCCTTCCTAAATTTTATGGAATAAGCACTGAGAGGATCAAAGATTTTCAACAACTATATCAGGTTAGAATTCTGTACTAAGAACCTTGTTTTTAAACAAAATACTAACTATTAAATAATAACATTTGTTGGATTATTTAAAAAAAATTACAATGTTTCCTGAATGGATTAAGCCAGTTGTTTGGGTGGGGTATCCAAAAATGCATGCCTGGACATGTGTCTGCACATCCAGAAAATATTACATAAACTATATGAAATTATGAAGTGGTCCAAGACAATTGTCCTGTAGAATTCCAGAAAGATATGTAGAAGTGATATTTTCTAAGGAGAGCTGGGTTCATTTCACTTCTCCACTCTAAGCAGCAGGCAGGAAATTCAGATGAATGAAAACCAGCTTAAGGGCTTCTGAAGGTAATCAGTTGACATCAAATCTCTGAAAACACTCTGAAAAGTGACAGGAATGGATGATGGATATGGAACAAGCCATGACAGAAATGGAAAAATTTAAATACCTGACCTGTTGCAAACAAATGCAGAAATTTTTCTTCTCAGATTTCACAACAAAACTTCAGAGAGTAATCTTCCCTCTTAAATTTCTTCCAAATTCCTTTGAACCAGCCTCATTCAGTTGAAGTTCAAATTTGTTGCCCATTACCTAATGTCTAGCATGGAAAAGAGATTCCTAAGTAAAGGAAAGAAAAATAGAGAGAAAACAACATGTGAACACACCTCAAATATCAAAGAACTGCCATCCAAACTGGCCAATGACATATTCACTGATGGTCCAAGGTGGCAGGGCTAATTTCCATAATCTTGAATTACAAAATAATAGAGGCATTTGGTCTGATCTGGTGTGGACCATATTCCTTAGTCCCTTCTGAATGAATGGAAACAATATATTGTGAAAATAATATTTCCTGCAAATATTATTGGCAGAGATTACTGAATCTAGGCATGCATCAAACATCTGGAGTACTGCAACCAATTTTGGTCACCATATTACAAAAAGGATGTTGAGACTTTGGAAAAAGTTCAGAGAAGAGCAACTAAGACGATCAAAGGCCTGGGGACTAAACTACAATGAAGAACAGCTGCAGGTTTTGGGTTTGAGGCTAGTGACTAATCTAAAGAAAAGAAGAATTAGGGGTGACATGATAGCAGTATTCCAGTATTTGAGGGGCTGCCACAAAGAAGATAGGGTCAAATTATTCTTCAAAGCACGGGAGGGCAGGCAAGAAACAATGGTTGAAAACTAATCAAAGAGAGAAGCAACCTGGAATTAAGGAGAAACCTCCTAACAGTGAGGATAATTAACCAATAGAACTCCAGAAATCATGGGCACTCCATCACTGGAGGTTTTTAAGAAGAGACTAAACAATCACTTTTATGAAATGAATAGGTTGTCCTGCTTGGACAGGGGTTCTGTTCTATTCTATTCTATTCTATTCTATTCTATTCTATTCTATTCTATTCTATTCTATTCTATTCTATTCTATTCTATTCTATTCTATTCTATTCTATTCTACTCTACTCTACTCTACTCCATCCCATCCCATCCCATCCCATCCCATCCAGGAGTGGGATTCTGCCAGTTCGCACCTATTTGCTAAAACTGGTTGTTAACATTCTAAGCAATTCAGAGAACTGGTTGTTAGAAGAAATTACTGGCCTAATCCTGTAAGGATGGAAAGAAGGAAATATTCTGGTGTTGCTTATAGAAACTGCCTCTCCGTTAACCCTTATTACATTCTTGTCAGGATAAGACTTCCTGTCTCAGGAAGATCTCTGGAATTTATTCCTCCTCCTTTGCTGGTACTTTGCTTGTGTGAAGTGACCATTCAAAGTTACAGTGGCACTGAAAAAAGTGACTTATGACTATTTTTCACATTTACAACTGTTGCATCATCCCCACAGTCATGATAGGCTAGGCGAGGAGATGCGTGCCTCTATGTGAGTGATATTGAGTTGGCCACACCCAGCCAATAACATGATAGCCATGTCCACCCAGTCACATGACCACCAAGCCACGCCTACCACCTAAGTCACACCCATAGAACCAGTTGTTAAAAAATTTGAATCTCACCCCTGATCCCATCCCACTCCACTCCATTCCACTCCACTCCACTCCACTCTATTCTGAACTGAAATTGCAGAAAGCATCCTGTTTGTTCATTATGGCATTCATAGTAAAGGGATCCAAGATGGAAGACAGCATGCCTTGTACCCAAAGTAGCCTGAATGTTATTCAGAAGGGAGAAATTGGGATTGCAAAGGACTCCATGATAAGGATTAAGACGTCAGTTGATTAAACTGTTGATTAAAAAATCCAAACTGTCAAATGTGGCAACGTGACCAAAGTCCCACCCGCTTCACCTGTATGTGACAGGTGTTAAATAGAGATGGGGTTTCAATCACATATGTGCAACCATCGCCCTGATTTTCTTTGACCCCACATGCAGATACTCCTGCTAGATTGGATGGCAAAGCATTTGACCTATGTTGTGGTAGTTTCAGGGGTGGGATTCTACTGGTTCTATCCAGTTCTATAGAACCCCTTGTTAACTTTCTAAGCAGTTCGGAGAACCTGTAGTTAGAAACAATCTCCGTTTGTTTTTTTCCACCCTTGTTACATTCTTGGCAGACAGCCTAGACTTGCTAGCTTGTGAGGCTTGGCTTTCTCAAAGGGGAATGGTTGTTTTAAGATTTTTACACTGTTGTTGGAAGGAAATACTTCCCTTGACAATCAGCACGTTGAAGAAATAATTGAACAATGAAGCAAAGTTTTTAGTGACAGGGAACCAAGATGAATGACATTCAGCAAGGCTTCTTGGCTAGCTAGAAGGATTGACATTCAAACATGAGTTTACATACTCTTTCTGAGTTTTGGTCTAAAACTGATTTTTGGTGAAGGTTAATTCTGTGCTTGGTGAAGTTTAATCCTGTGTTTATTGATGGGATAATTTTCCCTAGTCAGCTTCAACAAGCAACAGCTACTGTTGTGATTTAATTATTTGCATCGTGTTTGAATTTTTTCCTGCCTCATGGTTTCTTTTTCTATCTGGGGAGGGGGTCTTCCTTCACTGCTTTAATACTATCTGGCACTGTCCTTTTGGGGTATACTTCCAACAGGCAGGATGCAAGCTTGGCATTGATTTTTTCAACTGCCTTTCTGGGGGGCATGTGACCTTTCCTTAAATCTGGGTGATTTCCTTAGGATATCTTGTGAAGTGAGTGAGACCAGCTGGTATTTTTAAATGGTGCAAATGGATCTAAGGATTGCTTTTCATGGGTCTGCTTTTTCTGGAGAGCTTAAATTACCTCTCTGCAAAAGGCTTTCACTTTATGAGCAAGAGTTAGCTGTTTAATAGTTATCACTGCATTTTAAATATTTTCATTCCTCAAGGTGCTCTGGCATCCTTCCTGATTTGTAACTCCGGCTTGCAAGTATTTTTAATCTAATGATTGGTATTTAGGGCAGCTTTTTGCAAGCAAAGAAGTTTTTTGTATTTTTGTACAGGTAATCCTTGACTTACAACAGTTCATTTAGTGACCATTCAAAGTTACAATGGCACTGAAAAAAATGACATGACCATTTTTCACACTTATGACTGTTGCAGCATAACGGCAACTGTTGTTCTTGGTTCTGATCTGGATCAATAGCTTGTGATCCAATGTAAGAAGGATGTTGAGGAACAAAGAGTGAAAGGGTGCAGAAGTATTCATCCAGAATTGAAGGTTGGAGTCCTGGGGAGAAGGAACATCTTTGGGACTGAAACTCATGTACTGTAGATACAATAAGAAGCACCAGTTGAGTCTAGGAAGGGTCACCAATCTGAAATGTTAAAGGCTGCATGATTCTGCAGCCCTCAGTAGGGCGGTTCCTTCCTTCCTTCCTTCCTTCCTTCCTTCCTTCCTTCCTTCCTTCCTTCCTTCCTTCCTTCCTTCCTTCCTTCCTTCCTTCCTTCCTTCCTTCCTGCTATTGCCTTTCTTCTGGGCTGTTCTCATTCTATGATACTGTAGAATTGGGGTTGCTCTGAGCATCCTCTTATTTCTAAGCTGCCTCATTTATTTCTGTTGATTGCATGTATTTTTTTTGAAGGCCCTACACAAAGATTAAAAAGCACAGTCCCTGCCTGCAGGCTTATTCTCTGATAGGCAGAGTACAATAGAACAGGGCCAAACTGGGAGAATCCCACTCCTGGGTGTGTGTGTTTCAGGTGGGCTTCCTAGCATTAGAAGGAGAGAGGGAAAGAGGAAGGGACAGAAAGAGAGAGAGAGAAAGAGCGGGAAAGAGAGAGGGGTAGAGAGAAAGAAAGTGAGAGAGAAAGAGAGAAGGAAGATACAAGAAAGAAAAGGAAGAGAAAAGGGAAAGAAAGAAAAAGGGAGAGAGAAAGGAAGTGAAAGGAAGAAAGCGGGATGGAAGGAAGGGAAAGAAAGAAAGAAAGAAAGAAAGAAAGAAAGAAAGAAAGAAAGAAAGAAAGAAAGAAAGAAAGAAAGAAAGAAAGAAAGAAAGAAAGAAAGAAAGAAAGAAAGAAAGAAAGAAAGAGGGAGGAGAAAGTAAATGACATATATGGATGGATAGATAAATATATGGAAGGAAGGAGGAGCGAGAGAGAAAAAAAAGGAGAGGAAGGAAGGACATAAACCCTGGCTTCAGAAGACTTTGAAGCAGCACAGCAATCTAGGGCTGGCCTACAAGGAATCTTGGAGGTCATCTAGTCCAACCCCCTGCTCCAGCAGGAGATCCTTACAGAATCAAAGAATAGCAAGGTTAGAAGGGTGTATGTGTATGTGTGTGCGTGGCTGTCAAAACACCAAAAATAGGCCAAGTAGCTCTGTGGAGGTCAGTCGTAAATTAGAATACTTGCTAAGCAACTGGCCATTAAGTGAGGACCTGGTCATTAAGTGAGGACTACTTACATTTGGTTTGCCAGTCACATGGCCACCTGGCCACGCCCACCCCAGTCACATGACCACCTAGGCATGCCCAGTCAGCAAACCACTCCCACGCCAGCCACATGACCAAGCCACGCCCACAAATTAGCCACGCCCACAGAACCGGTTGTTAAGAAATTTGAATCCCTCCCCTGGGTAGTTTCCATCAGAATTGTGAAAGATAAAATGACCCTGGAATATCTCCTGCCCAATCTCCCCAAAATTTTAATAATCTTGTTCAATTGGAAATTTGTATCCCTTTCTCTATTTTCAGAACCGTTGTCTGAAACAATTACTTTTTTTAGGCTGTGACCTTATGTTAGTTATTAATTTAATAAGACAGCTTTCAGGGAAGCAGTTTTGCGAATCAGTGTGCAAACCAGAATATGATCAAGATGCAATTTATACCATAGATAATATTTGCAAAGCAGATTTAACCTCATAAGCCAATTACAAATCCATTCAGGGGTACATTTAAATTGAAAAACCTTTAATTCCTATACAAATGTCCAGATATTGGGAATTCATTACTGTAATAGAAAGACAGTTCTATGGGGCATGGTTATGGAGATCTTTCAACTAGTGTACTGCAATGTAACAACTCTTAAGGGCATTCAGTAAAAACTTGGATGCTACTATATAGACAAAATTATATGAATAAAGGAAATGATCTTTTAAATAGATAGGTTCCTAACTTTTTAAAGTTTAATAAATCCAAGAGAACATGCTTCTGAATTCACCTGGATAGGATTGAACTCTGAAGCACTGAAACTTTTATTTTCTCCTTAATTATTATTCAGTACAGCATGAATAATACAGTACAGCAAAAAAATTAAATTTCCTTACACCTTGCTACTGCATTTCTTTCTGTGGTCAAAGTGTAACAGAAGCAGAAGAGACAGAGAAAATATCCCTTGGATATGGAGCAGGTAATCAAAGGTTAATCTGTTTCCTTTCAGAATGTCAGACCTGAAATAATAAAGACTGCATGTGAATTGCCAGCAAAATAAATAATTGCTCTGGATATTTAATTATATAAGAATTTGTGGTTATGAGGGAACATACCCAAATCCAAAGAACAGTGGCTCTTTAGCATGAGAATAACTTGCCACACCTATTCCTTTATCCTGGTTCCCAAGCATTTACCAGATATTGGATTCAGCCACCATGCTCTGCCATAAAGACTTCCTTAAACATGACATTTAGAAAGCAAACATTGCCTTATGTGTGATTTGTAACTTCAGGCAGGTTTTGCTAAATTGTATTATTTCTCAACACATAAGTAAATCCAACTTGCAAATAGGCATAACATTTAGCAGGAGTTAAACGTGAGTTGGAATTTACTTTAGATGGGTCAACCTCCCAAGTAGACTGGATAGGAAATATGACAAGATGAGCTACGTCTACTTTATTGTAAGGCTACCTCAGCAGAATCTTACACATCTGAAAGTACAAATTTCCTACTGTCTCTTTTTATTGGGTAGTGGGCTTCAGTGGGCAAGAAGCAGACTAGCAGAGCTGAAACAGTATTTATTGACTCAAAACTGGAACTGAGGAATTGCTGGCAAATGCCTGTGATTTATACTCTAGGCTCACAGGGCCTTTACCAGTCATAGAACTAGAAAAAGTCCGCCCAGATATAAATGCTTTAAATTTTCCCCCAAAACAGGCGAGGTCCTCTAAAGGTTAGTTTCACTTTAGCAGAGTTAACACAACTATATACATTCAATTGTGGTTATTTGTCTTTTACAGCCCAAGAAGCTTTTTTTAAAAAAATATTTATTTTGTCAAACAATTATTAGATAACAGGTATAAGTATAAACATGGTTATAAATACATGAAATGGATACGAATAAGAAAAAAAAAGAAACAATAGGACAGGGATGGTAGGCATGTTTTGGTGCGCTTATGCGTTAGGGAGGGTCCCTTCTAAATCTCTTCCTCTGCCTATTATTACTCAATTGGAGGCTTCTTCCCAGGGGTGGAATTAAAAAATCCCACCAATCGGTTTGCTGCCCGGTTGTTGGGTGGGCGTGGTCATGGTGGGTAAGGCCTAATGGAACTTCCTGTTTCTGGCTTCCAGTGGGCCTCCTGATCCTGGAGGAGGCTGTTTTCACCCTCCCAAGGGTCCAGAGGCCTCCCCCGGCCTTTGGAGGCCCACCGGAAGCCAGAAATAGGCCCATTTTGCCACTTCTGGTTTTTCTGGGAAAGCTATTTTTTACCCTCCCAAGGGTCCAGACAGAGGCCTCCCCTAGGCCTCTGGGAGGGCAAAAATGGCCTCCGCCAGCCTCTGGAGGCCCACCGAAAGACAGAAATAAGCCCATTTTGCCACTTCCGGTTTTTCTGGGAAGGCCATTTTTCACTCTCCTCCGGTCCAGAGACCTCCCCCTAGCCTCTGGGAGGGCAAAAATGATCTCCCCTGGGCTCTGGAGGCCCTCTGGAAGCTGGAAAAAGGCCCTTTTCCAGACTTCCAGAAGAACCATTTTTCTCCCTCCCAGAAACCTCCGCGTGGACCTGCACTTACCTCCATCGAAAATGGGTTTCATGGAAACTCCTGGGAAGAGAAGGGCAGGAGGGGAGGGGCCAGCCAGTCGGCTGAAATACCGATTCAGCGAACCAGCTGTAACTTTAACACCTGGTTCACCTGAACCAGTCTGAAGCGGAAGAACCCCACCCCTGCTTCTTGCCCCTTTGTCTGATTTTCCTAAGAAGCTTTCCCCCCATCTCGCAGTCTTCCAAGGTCATTCTCAAAGTCTTTATAAGATGGGTCTTATGTGTGGATAACTGGAACATACGAGCCGTGGTGGTGCAGTGGTTAGAGTGCAGTAGTGCAAGCTACTTCTGCCGACTGCCTGCGGTTTGGCAGTTCGAATATCACCTTATAAGATTAAAGGTTGACTCAGCCTTCCATCCTTCTGAGGTGGGTAAAATGAGGACCCAGATTGTTGGAGGCAAAAGGCTGACTCTGTAAACCGCTTAGAGAGGGCTGTAGATTACTGTACAGCAATATATACAGTATGTCTAAGTGCTATTGCTATATACTCTAGTGCAGTGATTCCCAAACTTTTTCAGTCCACCGCCCCCTTGGTGCTACAAACTCATCCTCAATGCCCACCACCCAGGGGCGGGATTCAAATTTCTGTGGGTGTGGCCTAATTTGAGGGTGTGGTTTGCTGGTAATGTGATTGGGTGGGCGTAACTTGCTGGTCACATGACTAGTGGCATGGCTTGCTGGTCACGTGACTGGGTGAGAGTGGTTTGGTGGACCTGCAGGGCCTTGCCCTGAACGCGGCTGCGGCAGGATATTTGAAAAGGAGAGCAAAGCCACTCTGGCTTTGCTCTCCTTTCCCAACACTGTGTTCGGGGCAGAGCTCCGTGCACCAGAGTGTGCAAGTCAATGGGATGATCCTGTGGGGCCATGCCTCGAATGCGGCGGCATGTGGGATTTTTTCTCACCCCTGAATTGTGCCCTGCCGCTCACCTCCAGTGCCCCACTGCCACCTCTTAGTGCCGCCCTGCCGGCCCCCTTGTCCCTCAGCACCCCCCTAAGGCACCCTACCGCTCCCCAGGGGGCGGTACCACCCACTTTGGGAACCACTGGTCTAGTGGTATTTCCCGTCTTCCGTTTTTAAGGATAAATTGTGACATACTTCAGAATATCTATTTGGAGGCAGTACACCTATTGGTCAGTCCTTCATGTTTCAGAGAAGGTAATACATACTTGAATAACTTATCCTTGGCTCCCAGGGCCACTTCAGAAATGATCAGTGAAATTTCCTCAAAGCCCTTTCCCCAAATTAAAGATTGGCTTTTCTCGTCCTCCCTAATTGATCAGTTGTAGGCAAAATTGAAAGTTTGCATTCCCTTCTTTAAAGACATTAAAGAATCAACCGTGTGCAAATGTTTGGACAAGGGAAAGGAAAGGGTAGAATTAGGTAGACCTTGGAGAAAAGAACATGATTCTACAACTCCATTCCCTTGAACCTTCACTTTCCAGTTCTTTTCCAACTCTGTTACTACCTTCCCTTGATATCTGTTCTGTACAATGAAATACCTTCTAGGGTCCGCAACCAATGGCCAAATTTGTTCTTTGCAGGCTTATTTCCCCTTCCTTTTGACCATCTCCAATTGATTTTACATTTGCTGGCAGACAACATAATATAAAAATGTGATGATGACCTACTTACTGACAGAAATCTAATTGATTCTTTAATTCATTGTCAAATAAAGTTGTTCCCATCTTGGAAAGAATAAAAGAAAATAGGCCAAATGGTGATAAAGCTTCAGAGATGAAATGAGATTAAACCAATGGAAATTTACCTGGCTATTTTTTAATTATATGTGAAATGGTAAGCTATTCTTATTTTTTATTTAATCTTGTTATCAGGAGTCCAATTATATGCAGCTTTTGTCAGCAATGTGAAACAACTGTAAGAAGAACACCTAAGCATATTTTGCAAACCTTGAGGTATGATGATATGTAATTGATGAGTTTACCCTATTTGCTTAATATTCAGAACATAAGTACTGACTGATTGTAGTCAAAAGACTTTCACAAAAGAAAATAGATTAGCATAAATATTAAATAAGTCAAAGAAATATTCCCAGTGTATTTACTTCTTTATTTTTAATAAAGAGTTTTGAATTCATGCTGTATATTTTTATACAAGGTAAAGTTATTGAACTTGCCACCTGTGCTGTTTTAATAGGCTAAGAGTGGTGATATTTATTTCTGTGTGTGTGTGTATGAGAGAGAGAGAGAGAGGGAGGGAGTGAGAGAGAGAGAGAGAGAATATAAACTTAATAAATACAATAATAAACAATAGGAACACTTTATACTAGCAAAATGCTGAGGGCTGGATAAGTAATGGAGATGACCAAAGTCTTCAAATATTCACTCATTCATCAACTTTTCTTAATGGTCTTGGACAATCCATGTGTTTTTAAGCTTCTCAGAATCTTGTGAGAATTGCTTTGGGAGGAAACAAGGGCTACATCCTGATAAATAATTTTTATGTAATTTATCTGAGCTGAACAGTGTGTCTAGTTTTTATAAATATTTTAGCAGTGCCTTTAAAAAAAAATCCAAGGAGAATGCTACTGTATCAACAACACCCTTCTTCATTCCCGTCTTCTGATAATGAAACAGAGGTTCAGCAACTTACCTGGAATGCAATGAAAAAGAAAGATGGAGATGGATACCATTTATGTATTGGTTAACACCAAATCCCAAACAAATCCCATAATGACTTAATACAGATAGAAAAACAACATGGGACAAACTGAAAATAAATCATGGGTGTTTTTTCCTGATCTTGCAGAAAGACATGGTTGCTTTAAAGAAATACAGAGAAATGTGATATATTCATGTTCCACACACTCAGATACGAATTTTTGTCTTGGAATCCAGTATGCTGCATGTTATATCTCACAGGACTGCTTTTATCTATATATATAAAAATGAAATATCACTCACGCATCATCACAAAATCTCCACAACAATAAAGCCTACACACTTATAATAAAGCACACTTATACACACTTACACACACTTATAATAAATTACAACAATAAAGCCTACACACTTCTGCCGGCGGGACCTCGGGGATTGCTCAGGAGTTCATGGTTTCCATGACAGCCATGGGCCTCACCCAATTAATTCGGGACTCCACTCACTTGGGGGGTCACATCCTGGATCTGGTTTTTGTCTCTGATCAGTGGCAGGATGATTTAGGTATAGGGGATGTTGTTGTAGAACCCCTGTCATGGACTGATCATTCATTCCTTAGACTCGACTTCCATTCCACACACCCTTGCCGCAGGGAGGCGGGGCCGATAAAATGGTACTGCCCCAGGTGCCTGATGGACCCAGATAGGTTCCTGATGGAGCTTGGGCCGTTTCCCGAGCCTCACACACACGACTTGGTCGTGGGCTTAGTGGTTGCCTGGGATAGGGTGGCAGCTGAGGCCCTTGACCAGGTCGTGCCCTGGCAGCTTCTGATCCGGTGCTGATCCCGAGCGGCTCCTTGGTTTTCCGAGGAGCTGAGGGAGATGAAGTGCCAGAAAAGACGCCTACAGAGTGGTTGGAGGGCCAGCCACTCCAGATCTGACCGAACACTATTACGATCCCATATTAGGGCATATTTAGTGGCGATAAGGAAGGCGAGGCGATCTTACCTCTCCGCCCTTATTGCGTCCACAGAAAATCACCCGGCCACCCTGTTTAGGGTGACCCGCTCCCTTTTGGAAGTGGAGGCGCAGGAGGATCCCTTGCAGGGACGGGCTGAGGACTTCTCCAGGTTTCTTCAGGACAATATCATTCAGATCTGGGATGGCTGGACTCCGATTGGGCATCTCCAGGCAGGGGAGGCAGGGGCAGACTTCGGTGAGGTCATTTGGGATGAGTTCAATCCTGTTACCCTGGAGGACGTGGACAGGATACTGGGGGGGGGGGGCTTAATGCCATCACCTGTTTATTGGACCCGTGCCCCTCCTGGCTGGTCTTGGCCACTCGGGAGGTGACATGAGGCTGTTTCCAAGGGATCATTAATGCTTCCTTGAGAGAGGGGCTTTTGCCTGTCGCCTTGAAAGAGGTGGTGGTGAGGCAACTCCTCAAGAAACTGTTCCTGGATCCAGCATTATTGTCGAATTATCATCCGGTCTCCAACCTCCGCTTTGTGGCGAAGGTTGTTGAGAGTGTGGTGGCACGTCAGCTCCCTCAGTACCTGGATAAAGTGGTATATCTAGACCTCCTCCAATCGGGTTTCAGGCCCAGGCACAGCACGGAGATGGCGTTGGTCGCGTTGGTGGATGACCTCTGGAAGGCCCGAGACAGGGGTTATTTCTCTGTCTTGGTCCTGTTAGATCTCTCAGCGGCTTTTGATACTATCGACCACAGTATCTTATTGCAGCGGTTGGGGGGGTTAGGAGTGGGAGGCACCGTTTTACGGTGGTTCTTCTCCTTCCTCTCCGACTGCTCACAATTTGTGTTGACAGGGGGGCAGAGGTCGACCCCAAGGCCCCTATTATGTGGGGTGCCCCAGGGGTCTGTGCTCTCGCCCCTGCTGTTCAACATTTATGTGAAGCTACTGGGTGAGATTATCCGTGGTTTTGGGGTAGAGTTCCATCAGTACGCTGATGATACTCAGCTGTACATCTCTACCCCAGGCCACCCCAATGAAGCCGTCGAAGTGATGATCCGGTGCCTGGAGGCCGTGTGGAGTTGGATGGGTCTTAACAGGCTTCATCTCAACCCAACCAAAACCAAGTGGCTGTGATTTCCTGCGCCCAGATACAGCCAGCTTATTCCGTTGCTGGCCATGGGGAGAGAAATTTTGCCCCCCATGTAAAGGACTCACAATCTGGGTGTCCTGCTGGATGTATGGCTGTCTTTAGAAGATCACATTACGGCCGTCACCAGAGGGGCCTTTTGTCAGATTCGTCTGATCTACCCTTTCTAGATCTGGGCACACTTCACACGGTCACTTCTGCCCTCGTCATCTCCCGCTTGGACTACTGCAATGCTCTCTACATGGGGCTCCCCTTGAAGAGCATCCGGAGGCTGCAGTTGGTCCAGAATATGGCCGCGCGGGTGATCTTGGGAACTCCTCGGAGCTCCCATGTTACACCGCTCCTGCGCATGCTGCATTGGCTTCCTGTGGCCTTCCGGATCCGATTCAAGGTGGTAGTGATCATCATTAAAGTGCTCCATGGCTCGGGACCTGGGTACTTATGAGACCGCCTGCTGCCACCAACAGCCTCCCGCTGCCCAGTACGCTCCCACAGAGTCGGCCTCCTCGGGGTTCTGCTAGCTAGGCAATGCTGGTTGGCAGCCCCGAGGGTGCAAACCTTCTCTGTGGGGGCTACCTCCCTTTGGAACGACTTGCCCCCAGAGATACGGGCCATCATCGACATTCAGACCTTCCGGCATACAGTAAAGACCCTGTTTTTTCAACAGGCCAGTCTGGCCCAGTAATAATTTGTGGGGTTTTAAATTTGGTATTTTTAAATTTTTATCAGTTTTATATTTGTTAATTTTATATTCGGCCACTAATTTAATCATTTTAAATTGTTTTTAACTTTATAACTTGATACTCTGTTTCTGTTTTATCTGGCTGTACACCGCCCTGAGTCCCTTTTTTGGGAGAGGGGGCAGTATAAAAATCTAATAAACTAAACTAACTAAACTTGAAATTTGGCATGTATGTTCCTCTTGGCTTCTAGGGGCTCACTAAGAAAGGATTTTTTGAAATGACCATCAGAGCATTACTATTTTGTATATTATTATTAGCATGCTCTGATGCTAAGGAGTTCTACTCTCTCTCCCCACCTGAAAATAAGTCTGTTCCAAATGCAAAACACAAGCAGAAGAGAGGAGTTTCAATTTCAGTTTTAGTTTCACAGCAGCAACCAGCTTTAGTACAGAACAGTTGAGCTAAGCCACCTCCAGACTTCTTGCTATCTCCATGCTCACACAGCAAATACTGTTTCAGTTTCCATGTTTCAGTTTCCAAACATCCCTCAACTCACACACACTGACAGGATGCTAGCCAGATGAATACCAATGAATGCTGGTAGGCAGAGGCACAATTTTTCCCCTTATTTTCCTCCCCAAAACCTAAGTCCAATCACATAGTTTTGTAGTGAAGCATAAGTATAGAGCTAGAGAAATTATATTTGATTAGGAAGTTGCAGGAAGACTTGGTTTAAATAACATTTGAACACAGTTCAAGCTTTAAGTCTTTAGTTCTTAAAAGTTTAGGTTTGAATCCCAATGCCATCTGTTATGACAGTGCTGAATAAGATTTGTCATTAGTTTTTGCCCTGAAAAACTCCTTTTCTTGAACCGCTATATTATTAGCAGAGAGAACAAGGGTGGATAATTCATAGAGAGCAAGTGACAGCAGAGCCATGTACATAGATCTTTCCTATAGGATGAGGTCAATTTAAGTTCCTTCCAGGGGGAAGATGTTCCACAGAGTAGGGGTCATGGCAGGAAGTTTCTTTTCAGCTGACATCTTTTCATAGATAAAATTTATAACATATATCTCTTACTAATCCTAATGGGACAGGTAGATGTAACCAAGGAGACGTAACCCCTCAAATAACCTGGTCCCATGCCATTATAGGCAGAGGTGGTATTCAGAGGTTCTGACCAATTTGGAGAACCAGCAGCAGAAATTTTGAGTAGTTCAGATAATTGGCAAATACCACCTCTGACTGGCTCTATTTTCTGCTTCCCAAGTCCCAGCTGATTGGCTGGGTCTTCTTTTGTTGCCCTGCACAGGAGAACAGAACTGGAAAGCAGGTTAGTGGGGGATTTTGCAGTAACCTTCGCCCAGGAGTAGGAGGGAATGGGGATTTTACAGTATCCTTCCCCTGCCACGTCCACCAAGCCACACTCACCAAGCCACACCACTCCCACCAAGCCATGCCCACAGAACCAGTAGTAAAAAAAAATGAATCCCACCATTGATTCTAGGTCTTGACTGCAGCTTGAACTGAACCCAGAAGCAGCCAGTGAGGTTTGCAGAACATAGATTTTTATTTATTTATTTGATTTGTCAATCGCTTACAAGTTAATAGGTATAAGTATAAGCATGAGTTTATACAGAAAATAGGTACGATTAAATGGGGACATTAGGATAGGGACGGGAGGCACAATGGTGCACTTATGCACGCCCCTTACAGACCTCTTAGGGATGGGGTGAGGTCAGATGTGGTATTCAGCAGGTTCTGACCAGTTCTAGAGAACCGGTAGCAGAAGTTTTGAGTAGTTTGGAGAACCAGCAAATCCCACCTCTGACTGGAGATTTTACAGTATCCTTCCACTGCTACTGCCACGCCCACCAAGCCATGCCCACAGAACCGGTAGTAAAAAAATTTGAATCCCACCAACTAGGTGAGGTCAATACTGGATAGTTTGAGGATAAAGGAGTGGGGGTTTGAGGATGTAACTACAGAGTCAAGTGGTGAATTCCAGGTATTGACCACTTTGTTGCTGAAGTCGTACTTTCTGCAATCATGATGTAATGTAAGGTGTAATGTGTGCTTATCTTGAACTACATACAATTGCTCTCATTGCCACATCAATATGTCTAAAGCAGGGGTGTCAAATTTGTGGCCCATGGGCAGGATACGTCCTGCGCTGGCCATGCCCAACCCCGGTTTAGCGAAGGGAAAAAAAGTCACAATATGTCACATGATGACAATGTGACACCGCGAGTTTGACATCCATGGTCTAAAGAATGGGCTTTAACAAAAAGTCAAATCCTGACTCCACCAGATATCTGACTCATTCACTAATGTGACTATCATATTATTATCTATCCACAGAATTCACAGTTTATCTCAGAAGCATTGAAGAATTGTGAGAACAATTGACTAACAACAGGTTTTCTCTATGCCATGCCTATGGGAATAGATGCCATTTTTCAAACTGGCCATGAAGAAAAATTTAAGATAGAATTTAGTTCTGAGGGTGAGGTACTTAATATATAGATTATATTGAATGAAACTTGAAAACCCGAAGCATCTCTCCTTTCCTCTTATGCCAAAGAGAGCCAAGGCAAGACAATCTTGAATTTCTTTCTTATGCTTTCCTGTTATCAAAGGCTAAGTTCATGTTTTCTTAATAGCTATCAAATATTTTTTTCATAATCTTCTCCATAAGCCTATACATTACCCAGATATGTTTTGTCAATACACAGGAATATGGTCAAAAGAATTTGAGATATGTGAAAATATTAATATTTTTCCCAGTCCTGAACTCTGATTTAGTTCCTGCTTTAGGAAGAAGGAAACTGATGAAAGCACAGTTAGAACAACTTTTTACAACATCGTAATCTCACTGTTATTAAGGGAACACATTAGAGCTTGATGTACTTAGATTCTCCTTAGCTTCTTTCAAGATTAGCTCAGGTTGTACTAAGAAATTAATCAGCCTTAGCCCCTGAGAGCATCATAAAAGCCGGATGAACAGCACCATTGCATATGCCAGGCAGTTTTGTTAAACTGGCAATTTTAATATATGGCTAGATTAACCTTTATACTGAAAGCTGACATGGGTAGCTAGTGATCTATACATTTAAGGAATTCATTAAACCAAAGATGGATATTGTGTGCTTCAGTTATAGTGGTTTTATCTTAAATGTAATCCTTGACTCCTTGTTGAAATAGGTCTGTAAAGTAAGTTTCAGACTGTGCTGCCAGAATGTTAATCCAGCTACTAAAACTGAGGAAGGAAATATCTTGCATTATCACCGAACAAAAAAATAGTTTGATCTCTTGTTTCCCAAAAGACGCACAGAAAATATTCTGAGAAACAACAGAGAAAAGGCCTTCACCAAAAGAGTTCTGAGGTTTTCAGTTCCCAAGATGCTTTGGAGGCCTGTTACAACCAGTAGCCAGAATAACAATAGATATATTGTCATTGAAGATAAAATCCCTGCAGGGCCAGTTTAAGACACTTTGCTGCCTGGCATTTCCGTTTTACCCAAGTGAATGTGCGTTAAACTAAAGACAGATGAATTTCTGACACATGAGGTAAAAATCCCTCAGGTATGTTTCTCCACCACTGGCAGAAACAAAAACAATAAAAAGGAAATCAATGACTAACAATTTGCTGCCCTTTCATGTCATCTGAGTTTTGTTCCCTAAGGTGGCTGCTTTCCTCCCCTAAGATAGTGTTTGCCTTGGGGGTTTTGATCCGTTTTTAACATGTTAAGATAAAGCGTATGGGTCAAAGCTCTCAATTCTGTTCAAAACTGAAGTTTCCAAGTTGGACATTACAGGATGGCAGTGATGCCATTAAAACCAGAGAGGATGATTAGAAGAAAAGGGCCCAGGAATTAAAAGGATTATTTTAAAGGAAATTTTGAGACTAAATATAAGGTTAAAACTTTCAGCAGACCTGATAGTATGAACAAAGTAGTTTCTTAACACAGATATCAGTAGTATTTCAAGTTACTCCAAAGACAAAATTAAAGTTCTTGTCCATTGCCAGGGAACTTCAATGCTAAATACCATAACTGATTACCAGCTGGTGAAACTATTTCATTAACTCACTGTTCTTTTCTGCATACCTTCTAACCAGGGATGGGCTGCTGAGGGTTCTCAGGGGTTCAGGAGAACCCTAGATAAGATTCTGTGCAGTTTGGAGAACCTCCAAATCCCACTCCTGGCTGGCCCTGCCTATCCTGCCCCTCCCAGGTGTCCCCACTTACCTGCATCCCATTTTGGATGCAGGTAAGTGCAGGGCGCAAATGGAGGCTCACAGAGGGTGAAAAACAGGCCTACCTGAAGTTTGGGAAGGCCAGAAATCAGTCGCTTTCCAGCTTCCAGAGAGCCTCCGGAGTCTAGGGAGGCCATTTTCGCCTTCCCGGAGGCTCAACGAAAGCCTCCGGAATGCAGAGAGGGCAACCCCCCTGCTATGGTGCAGGAGACTGACTAGGCCATGCCCACCATGGCCATGTCCACCCAGCAACTGGGCGGAGAACCCTTTGCTAAAATTTTTGAAGCCCACCCCTCCTTCTAACTCCTCCTCTTTAAAGGCAGCATTTCTAGCCAGCTTCACAGAGTTTTAATTTATCCCAAAGGAAGTTATATGTAAACACTTCTCTTTGGATCTGAAAGCTTAGAAATGTTTCTTCTAGACAAAGTATTTTCATTATCATATCAGAGACAAATGCTGTAAAAAATTCAAGTGGGGTACAAATCCTATCTGTGCTTAAAATTGGAATGGAAGATCAGCATGGAATTATCATCTGGAACAGTGGTGGGATTCTAATTTTTTTTACTACAGGTTCTGTGGGCATGGTTTGGTGGGCGTGGCAGGGGAAGGATACTGTAAAATCTCCAGTCAAAAGTGGTATTTGCCGGTTCTCCAAACTACTCAAAATTTCCACTACCGGTTCTCCAGAACTGGTCAGAACCTGCTGAATACCACCTCTGATCTGGAATCCAACCAATATGATTGGATAGAAAACCATTATCCCTTTTAGGCCTATTGAGGTAAGAAACCTTACATGCTGTCCTTGATACTCCTTCTTTGTCAGGACCATATGGTTATACACAAAATATAGAGTTGTGCATGAGGAAATAAGGAACAATTTAGATAGGGTTAGGATTCTGCGTAGCTTTTTCTCTGGTAATATCACTCTACTAACTATAGCATATAAAACATTTGCTAGACCAATACTTGAATACAGCTCATCAGTGTGGAATCCACATTACATATCTGATATTAATACAATTGAGAAAGTACAGAAATGTTTTACGAGAAGAGTCCTCCACTCCTCTACTCATAGCAGAATATCTTATGAAATCAGACTTGAAATTTTAGACCTAGACAACCTAGAACTATGCCGCCTTCGGTTTGATCTAAGTATAGTACATAAGATTATATATTGCAATGTCCTACCTCTCAATGAATACTTCAGCTTTAACCAAAACAATACAAGAGCACAAAACAGATATAAACTAAAGATAAACCGCACCAAACTTGATTGCAGGAAATACGACTTCAACAGCAGAATAGTCAATGTCTGGAATACTCTCCTTACTCTGTGGTTTCTTCCCCAACCCCAAAATCTTCAACATTAGACTGTCTACTATTGACCTTACCCCTTTCCTAAGAGGTCTGTAGGGGACGTGCATAAGCACACCAAAACGTGCCTACCGTTCTTGTCCTATTGTTTCTTTTTTTTCTTATTCGTATCCATTTCATGTATTTATAACCATGTTTATACTTATACCTGTTATCTAATAATTGTTTGACAAAATAAATAAATAAATAAAAATAAAGATTAGGGTTCTTGTATGGAGGAATCTGTAGAGTCAGTGAGAAAGAGGAAGAAGAATTTGACACTATTTCTTCTTAGCATTTGCTGCTATAGGCAATTGTTTCACTTTGCCTCATGTTAAGGTCAGTGTGCATCAGTGGTGGGATTCAAAAATTTTTACTACCGGTTCTGTGGGCATGGCTTGGTGGGTGTGGCAGGGGAAGGATACTGTAAAATCTCCAGTGAGAGGTGGTATTTGCCGGTTCTCTGAACTACTCAAAATTTCTGCTACTGGTTCTCCAGAACTGGTTAGAACCTGCTGAATACCACCTCTGGTGTGCATGCTGTGCAAATTAGGACTCTCACTTTCCATTGTCCAGTCAAAAGCTCCAGCACAGGCATAGTGCTTATTGTCAATGAAGAATTAGCATATGAATAAGAGTTTTCTTTAGCTAAATATGATCTCCTTTAACGCTCCCATGCAAAACGGAAGGAAGAACATTGTTTGGGTATTCAACCTTCCGTATTCTTGTCATTTGGCAAATGCCCAGGCTGCTACTCTGTGAAAAGTCCACTCTAGACCTAAGGATTCAAGACTAATGGGTGATGCCCATTCTCTTAAGCTCCTCTTTGTCCTCCAAAAATTGTGTTAGGGTCAGTAACTAAGGTGGAAACTTCTTATCTTTTATAATAGTCCCTCTTTTAAAATGACTAGTATTTTGACTTCTATCGGAAGTAAAATAAGCCACTATAAGGTTTTCCTGACCTAAAGCAAGGTTTACTCAGTACTGATTGACACACGGTTTCCTGCCAATTTTTTTTTTATATATAACATTTACTTTACTTTGTGGAAAGGAGAAAATGCTTCTAAAACAAACACACCATGGCCACTCCTTGAATTATTTTTAGCGGTTGAGTATGATATTAAAAAGTACTGTGATTTTTTTTTTCTTTTGGAGAGATGTGCATTTCAGAAATAGGCTATGGATAATTGTGTCAAACTCTTACAAGTAGAAGTTGTCTACATGTATAAATATATTGAACAAAACTTCCATATACTTCTTTTCAAATGAAAATCTTTTCAATTAGATCAGAGATATCAAACCCAATTTCATTGAGGGCCACATCAGGGCTGTGGTTGACCTCTGGGGGGAGAGGGGTGGTCAACTGGATGGGCGTGGCCAGCTTGACACCATTCACTGGGCATGGCCTACTGGGTGGGAGTGGCCAGATTGATGCCACTCCCCCAATTGCTGGCATGTTTCCTTTCGCATTGGGTAGACCAGGCCAAAGCCACACTAGCCCAATGTTTCCTCTTTGCATTGTGTAGACTGGGCTGAAGTGTTGTGGGTAGACTGGCCGAAGTGACACGGGCCAGCCCCTTACATTTTCCAGGATGGCCCTGAGGGCCAGATCCAACCACATTGCAGACCACATTCGGCCCATGGGCCTTGAGTTTGATTGAATTAGATGAACCAACACTTTAGATGAATCAATACTTTCTGAAAAATGATTGTGGGTGGTTAAAGTTGAACAAAAGTTCTCTCTTGTGAGCATTATAGAAGTTTAGCATTTTGATCCATTAGATTTGAACTAACACTTTTTTAGTATTACCAAACCTGTACCAACATTGTATGATCAGTGGTTTTTTTCCAGCTTGGATATTAATCAAGTCTACTGAAAATATATTGAGCTTTGGTTAACCATGAATAGCAGTGCTTATATCTTAAGTATAGATTTATATGTTAGGTATTTTTAATCTTTAAGAGTGTTGATTGTATTTATTTTAGATCCTAACATGGGATGCATGAACTGAGATAGGTGTGACTGAAAATTAAGCTTATAAAATGACCTCCAAACAGAAGAGTTAGGTTTCCCTGTCTTTTTTGTGGCAAAAATCTGTTCCTTTAACTAAACACTGATTATTATACTCTGCAAATCAAAGAAGCAATATATTTAGAAGGATATATATTGCTGACTCATGCCAGGTTTGCACACTCCCTCTTTAACATTCATCTTTTGAATTAAAAATAGGCTGTATACATTATACATGAAGGTAATTCCTTTCTTAATAATTGGCTTTTTGTTACTTATGCTCCACGGAAAAGTGTCTTTTTATGTAGCTTCCCCAGTAATACATGTTGCCAATAAAATACACAATTTAATGCATCATTGAATCAACAATTACCCTAAAAGATTTAGGGAATTGGTTTTGATTAAATGTTTGAATTTTCCTTACTAAAATAATGCATCTAAAACACAGAGAGACATAGGTCATTATCGTGAACAATGAAAACACATATAATTCCATCATTTTTTCTTCTACTTACTTTTTAAATTAATTTAGAGTTTTAAATTTAGATGCAATTCCATTAAACTGGTTCCTTAAAAAAGGATTAATTAGAGACATTCAAGTTGCTTAATGGAAACTGCTGTAAGTGTATTTCAGGAATATTTTAAATGTCTCCCATTTGATAACCAATCATTCTAGTATACTCTGAGTTGAGAATAAATAAAAATACCTGAGGGCAATAGAGAAATGAATATTTGCAAAAAAAAAAAAAAAATCCTCCTCTTTTTTGCACTGACTATTTTCTTTAAGCATATAAGTGCACAAAATCAACCCAACAAGATGTGGACTAAAGCATCACGGCTGAAGAACACCATGTACTAAAACATGTCTCATAGGTACAATCTGAAAATTAAGTAACCTTTATCAAAGCAAATATCTCAAGGACCATTATAAGATTATATTAACATTCAGTTATTCTCAAGTTTTCCCAACATACTCAAATTTTAAAGGTAGGATGTGATTTTTTTTTCTGCTTTCTTGTGCAGATCAAATGTAAATAAGTTTTAAGGAAGGAGTTTCAATTCTAACTCTACAAGGTTGCTGAGGCATTTCTACGTTTTCCCCCATTGTTTTTTTAAAATGATATAAAGACATTTTATCAATAACAGGAAAGCATAATCTAAGGCTCCAAGTTAGGATAGATCAGATTAGAAAACCAAAGTTCTGAATACTACTTTTATTAAAGGATTACAAGAATTTTTCAAGTCTGAATGTACCTGGTTTCTATACTGATGCCATAAGCACTACCAAACTGGCTCTCAATGCAATCCAGTACTATATTTTGATCCCTGATAAGTCAAGCAGTGCAGTTGAAATCTTAATATAGCATATTCTAGAAGAGAATATTTGTAGCTCAGGGATGGACTGCGGGGTCTCTGTGTTTGGTTGTTGTCTTGCAGACATTTCATTATCAAACATGTTAACATCTTCAGTGGTAGAAGGGCCTGGAATTTGCTCATATAATATACATGTATGTATGTATAGGTTCCTGACGGAGCTTGGGCTGTTTCCCGATGCTCACACACATGACTCGGTTGGGGACTTAGTGGCCACCTGGGATAGGGTGGCGGCTGAGGCCCTTGACCGGGTCATGTCCTTGCGGCCTCTGACCTGGTGCCGATCCCAATTGGCTCCTTGGTTTTCTGAGGAGCTGAGGGAGATGAAGCACCGGAAAAGATGCCTAGAGAGTGATTGGAGGACCACCCGCTCCGTATCTGACCGAACACTATTGCGGTCCCATATTAGGACCTATTTAGTGGCGATAAGGGCGGCAAAGCATTCTTACTTTTCCGTCCTTATTGTGTCCACAGAAAATCACCCTGCCACCCTTTTTAGGGTGACCCGCTCCCTTTTAGATGTGGGTAGTACGGGAGGATCCTTTGCAAGGACGGGTCGAGGATTTTTCGAATTTTCTGCAGGATAAAATCGTTCAGATTCGGGATGAGTTGGACTCTGACTGGGCAACTCTGGATGGGAGAGCAGGGGCAGATTTCGGGGAGGTCATTTGGGGTGAGTTCAATCCTGTGACCCTCAAGGACGTGGACCGGATACTGGGTGGCTTAATGCCACCACATATTTACTGGATCCGTGTCCCTCCTGGCTGGTTTTGGCCACCCGGGAGGTGACACGAGGTTGGTTCCAGGGTATTATTAATGCTTCCTTGAGTGAGGGGCTTTTGCCTGCCACCTTGAAAGAGGCGGTGGTGAGGCTTCTCCTCAAGAAACCATCCCTGGACCTAACATTATTATCTAAGTATCATCCGGTCTCCAACCTTCGCTTTGTGGTGAAGACTGTTGAGAGTGGGGTGGCACAACAGCTCCTGCATAACCTGGATGAAAGCTGTCTATTTAGATCTGCGCCAATCAGGTTTTAGGCCCGGGCACAGCACGGAGATGGCGTTGGTCGCATTGGTGGATGATCTCTGGAGGGCCCGTGACAGGGGTTGTTCCTCTGTCCTGGTCCTGTTAGATCTCTCAGCAGCTTTTGATACTGTCGACCACAGTATCTTATTGCGACGGCTGGGGGGCGGGGGTTAGGAGTGGGAGGCACCATGTTACAGTGGTTCTCCTCCTTCCTCTCCGACCGTTCGCAATTTGTGTTGGCAGGGGGGCAGAGGTCGGCCTTGAGGCCCCTGATTTGCAGGGTACCTCAGGGGTCTGTGCTCTCATTCCTGCTGTTCAACATTTATGTGAAGCCTCTGGATGAGATCATCTGTGGTTTTGGGGTAGAGTTCCATCAGTATGCTGATGACACTCAGCTATATATTTCTACCCCAGGCCACGCCAACGAAGCCGTTGAAGTGATGACCCGGTGCCTGGAAGCTGTGCGGAGCTGGATGGGGTGGAACAGGCTTCGACTCAACCCGGCCAAAACCGAGTGGCTGTGGTTTCCGGCATCCAGATACAGCCAGCTAACTCCATCACTGGCCATGCGGGGAGTAACCTTGCCCCCCATGGAGAGGGCGCGCAATCTATGGTGTCCTCCTGGATGTACAGCTGTCATTAGAAGATCATATAGCGGCCGTTGCCAGGGGGCCTTTTTGTCAAGTCCATAGGATCTACCAGTTGCGGCCCTTTCTGGATCGGGATGCACTCTGCACAGTCACATCTGCCCTTGCCTAGAGTATTGCAATGCTCTCTACATGGGGCTCCCCTTGAAGAGCATCTGGAGGCTTCAGCTGGTGCAGAATGCGGCCGTGCGGGTGGTTTTGGGGGCTCCTCAGAGCTCCCATGTTACACTACTCCTGCGCGAACTGCATTGGCTTCCAGTGGCCTTCCGGGTGCGATTCAAAGTGTTAGTGGTCACCTTTAAAGTGCTCCATGGCTTGGGACCTGGGTACTTATGGGACCTCCTGCTGTCACCATTGGCCTCCTGTCGACCAATGCGCTCTCACAGGGTGGGCCTCTTCGAGGTGCCGTCAGCTGGGCGATGCCGGCTGGCAGCCCCGAGGGTGCAGGCCTTCTCTGTGGGAGCACCCTCCCTTTGGAATGAATTACCCCTGGAGATGAGAACTATCCCTGACCTGCGAACCTTCCGGTGTGCGTTGAAGACCCACCTTTTCCAACAAGCCAATTTGGCCTAGAGTTACTGATTAGAGTTTTAAATTGGTTTTAATGGTTGCAGCTTTTAAAATTTTCCCTTGTTCAGTTTTATTTTCATTGTATTTCAGCCACCAATTTAATCCATTTTTAATTCTATTTTAAAAGTGTATTTATAATGTGTGTCGTTTTTACTTGGCTGTACACCGCCCCGAGTCCCGTTGGGAGGGGGGCGGTATATAAAATCTAATAAATAAATAAATAAATGTATGTATGTGTGTATGTATGTATGTGTGTGTGTGTGTGTGTGTGTGTGTGTGTGTGTGTATGGTATTCAGCTTTGTTCGGGTATTTTCCCACATCATTATAGTTTTGCTTTTAAAGTTGTAGCGACGTTTTGGAAGAATCTCATCTGCCATCATCAGGCTTGTGTATTGGGTTCGTCTGTGAGTCAGGCTTTCACAGCCGTTTCTGTTTTAAATTTGGTGCTAGCCTACTGCTGTGTTAGAATGTTTTTTTCTTCATTCTGATTGGTTGGGAGTCTTGGTCTATGTTCATTGGTTTTGGAGTTTGCTGTGTTCTGCTTGATTGGTGTTTCTAATATATTCTGTCTATTTTGTAGCATTTTTTTTTTGTCTTGATTGGCTGGTAACATTGTGTTTAGTGTATTGGGGGCTTTTAGTGCGGCTTGGCTTTGGGTGAATGGCCGACTATCGTTAGGAAGCTAGCTTTCATCTGGGTACCTGGTTGGGGTGTGTTTGGTCTGGAGGTATTGTGGGGGGGGGTCTGTTTGTGCCCAGGTGTTTGCTTGGCTTGTGGAGATTTTTTTGTTTGTGAGTGCAGGCTTCCAGATAATTGACAGTCTGGTGGAGTCATCTCTTCTATTCATGCTTTCAGATATTTTTTCAATCTCTATAGCTTCTCTGATAATTCTGTAGCTGGGGTTTTCTATAGTGGCTAGGGTTTTGGTGCCATTGAAGTCGATGCTATGACCTGTGGCTTTCATGTGTTGGACTAGTGAGGAAGTGTGTTCCAACTTTTTTACTGCATTTTTGTGTTCATCCAGGTGGGTACTTATTTTTCTTTTGGTCTGTCCATTGTATGTGGCAGGGCATGATGTGCAGGGGACTTCATATACGCCTTGCTTTTCCAGGTCAATTTTATCTTTGGGGTTTTTTAGGATGGCTATTTTTCTGTCTGTTTTGAAGGCAGTCTTGATGTGATGCCTGTGTAGTATCTTACTGATTTTGTCTGTTGTACCTCTTATGTAGGGCAGGACATCAAAAATATCTTGGAAACACTGACAGACTGTCACAATCACATGGAATCCTGTAGCACACAAACCAACTAAAGCCCTCCAAAACATCCTAAGCAAACCAAAAGACCCCAAAACCCTCGAAGAAAACACCAAGCCAGGATGGTTCACTTATGGTTCTGCATGTACTGTACAAATTCAAAAAACACAACAAAGAATGTTCTTTCTGTGCCAACTCAGAAAGCTCAAACTGCCCAAGGAGCTGCTGATCCAGTTCTACAGAGGAATGATTGAGTCTATCATCTGCACCTCTATAACTGTCTGGTTTGGTTCTGCAACCCAACAGGACAGACACAGACTTAAGAGGATAATTGGGACTGCAGAAAAAACAGTTACTACCAACCTGCCTTCCATTGAGTACCAGTATACTGCATGAGTCAAAAAGAGGGCTGTGAAAATATTTACAGACCCCTCACATCACGGACATAAACTGTTTCAACTCCTATCCTCAAAACAATGCTATAGAGCACTGCACACCAGAACAACTAGACACAAGGACCTTTCCCCTCTCCCCGAAAGCCATCACTCTGCTAAACAAATAATTTCCTCAACACTGTTCAACTATTACAAAGTCTGCACTACTATTACTGTTAATCTTCTCATCACTCCTTATCACCCATCCCCTCCCACTTGTGATTGTAGGACTGTAACATTGTCCCTTGTATCCTTACGATTTATATTGACTGTTTCCTAGTATGAATTGATTGTTGATTGTACCCTATGACTATCATTAAGTGTTGTACATTATGATTCTCGACTCCTGATAAATGTATCTTTCTTTTATGTATACTGAGAGTATTTACACCAAGACAAATTCCTTGTGTGTCTAATCATACTTGGCCTTTCTATTCTATTCTGTTCTATTCTATTCCCATACATGCATTGATGCGCATTAATCTTTAGAGTCACATTTAGGCTAAGGTTTTTTCACAGTGCTGGAGATTTATCCCTTGGTAACTAACATTCTAGAGTTGGGGTTCCAGGAAGTTTGCACTGCTGTAATATAATTATTACAATGTGTGTTTCCAGGCTGAGTGTGGACTTGAATTTGAATCTTGCATATCTGAGCATGTACACACAGATGAATTCTGAAATTTAGTGTTCTTGGAATATAGCCCCATACAATTTGTTTTGAAGTCAGAATGGCTTCAAGGAACCTTCAAATATATGATGACATGCTGAAAGCAAAATTGTATATATTGAACATAAAATAAAAATCTTTAAATCTGTACTGAAAAAATGCCCATAAATTGAGTTGTGGCAACTGGACTTCTTCTCCCCCTCCCCACCCCCAATTGATTCAAAACTTTCACCAACTGTCCTGTGGCGAATTGTCCCACAGCAAGTTGTCTGCTTCAAGTTGTCTTGCATTGAGTCGGCCAAGGTGAGTCGACTGGTCAAGTCAGCCAGGGGAGTTGGCCGCAGCAAGATAGACGAGCAAGTTATCCCATTCCATTCTCAGTGAGGTAGAATTTCTACCTTGGAGACTTATGAGTAATCTGGACATCCCTTGGATTCTAGATCCTGCTTGTAAAGCAAGTGGAAGTTGTGGCCAAGAGGTTCTTTATACAGGTACATCTAGTGCACTAATTGGAGCCTTTCTTGGATTAGGAGGCTCTTCACACAGTCACGCATTCCCTAGTCATTTCCCAGTTTACAGTACATGGGGCTGCCCTTGACACACACACCCCAAATCTGCAATTGGATTATAACATAGTGGAATTGGGAGTGCCATTTTACACATACATGGCTGTACTGCTCTGCAACCTGTACTGGTAGCCAGTTGGCTTCCAGATGCAATTTAATGTGCTATATGTCACCTTTAAAGCCTTTCATGACAGGCTTTGGCTATTTGATGGCCCACCTCCCTCCAAATGTGTCTACAGTCCACAGCAGACTGATTTTTATTCTTCTGACAATTAAACAGTATTATCTTGTGGGACCTAAGAAATACACCTACTCTATTGCAACTACTAACCTTTACAATGACCCGATCCCCTCCCTAAGATTTGTGTGTCTCCTACCCTTACGTTGTTCAGGAATTATTAAAGACTGTAGAATTGTTCTCCTAGTCCTTTGAAACAAGAAGATTGCATAGCCTCTTTTTGTTTTGATTTGTCTTGGTTTAATTTGAGTGTTTTGCTTTTCTGGTTGGTTGTGCTTTTTGATTTATAGCTATCTAGATTTAGGAGTCAGCCTATTAAATAGACAGACAGACAGATATTTACCATCATTTTCTCCTATGTAAAAGCTTAAATTGCATTCACCATAAACACCTAGAAACACATTCATTTGTACATGCATAAATACAGATTAATTTTTCTAATTAAACCTATGTATTAATACACACTAATATTGTAATTCTAGTGTTAATTTTCAGTCTTGAATGGAGCTCTCTGCTTTGATTTGGCCGTCAATCTGGGCTAATGAATGGAATGGACCATACTGCAATTTTACTGGAAACACTTGTTCCTTCCTTTTGCATATTTCATAATTATTCATCTATGAAATAATCACTGTTTCATTCCTCACTGTAAATCATTACTGGGTCTTACCCAGTAACCATGCCTATAATACTGTATATTGTATAATCAGTCCATGTTACAGGGATGAACTTTCTTATTCTCTGCAGATTTTTCATTGTATACATTAGGATAGATTAGATCAAAATAAAATTGTTTAACAGGGAAAATTAATACCAGGAAAAAATGAGAACCAGTGACCAACTATATAAATATTGATGTGGTTTGGAGCAAGTATAAAAGCATTTACTAAAGTACTAACTTTTGGGGTCTGGGGGAAAAGAAATTATGGCCTTCTATCTTTTCTAGGCTTGGATAAGAGAAAAGATTTTCAGTTTGGCTACCTCAAAAATGTTTTTGGTCAGCTATTCATATAATTAAAGATAAAAGAATCATTACGCACATACCCAAACACACATAATTGTTTCATATTTTAAAGCAGTGGTTTGGGGATATAATTTCTGTATTTTGAAAGCAAGATTGGGGCTGTACAACTGCAGTTCTGAAAACCTTGGTCAAAATTCTCCCAAAATTTAAAAACTTCAAATACTGAAGTCAGAGTTCCAAAAAAATTAGGAAAAAAAATTAGGTTCAATTAGGTTCAAAAAAAATTGAACCTTTTTTGTCAGAGGACAAGCTTTCTCCAATGTTTTGCTCTCAATAATTTTCACCCATTTACATAAACATGGGTGCAAAAATTATGGGCATTGATTGTGTCCTAGAGGCATTTGCATATTCTGCTCAAAAAAGGCACAAGAGTGGGATGAACTTTCCACCCAAGACACAAAGCAGGCAGATCTTCAGTCACTCTGTCATAGCTTCCATATTTTTTTGATTACACAATCCTGTGGCTGACTGGAGTTAAAGGCCAAAAGGCACCAACTCAGGGAAGGATGGTAAAGGCTGCCTGTAAGAATGAACATCTAAATATAATGATGTTACTTGTAGCTCATTTGTTGGGTATAAGATAGAAAATCATAGAATTATAGGGTTGGAAGGGACCTTGGAGGTCTTCTAGTCCAACTCACTGCCCAAGGCAGGAGTCTTTTTTCCACCCTGGACAAATGGTTGTCCAGTCTTTTCTTGAAAACCTCCAGTGATAGACCACTCACAACTGTGGAAGACAAGCTGTTCCATGGATTAATTGTTCTCACTGTCAGGAAATTCCTTATTATTTTCAGGTTGGATTTCCCTCTGACAAGTTTCCACCTTTTGCTTCTTATCCTGCTCAGATGCTCTGGAGAATTATTGACCCTGTCTTCCCTGTGACCACCCTTCAAGCATTGGAAGACAGCTATCATGTCACCCTAAGCCTTCTCTTTGTTAAGTTAAACCTACCTAGTTCCCTCATACATTTACCATACGGTTTAGCCTCCAAACCCCTTATCATCTTTATTGCTTTTCTATGCACTCTTTCTAGGGCCTCAGCATCTTTTTAATATCACGGTGACCAGAACTGGACACAGTATTCTACGTTTGGTCTCATTAGTGCAGTATAGAGAGGTACTACCATGTCTCATGATCTTGATGCTAACCCTCTGTTAACATACTGCACCTCTGTATGGTTTGCCAATTGCACAGTGGCAGATAGGAAAGCACTCCAGAGGGTTAACGTCATTGCCCAGAAGATCATTGGTTGCCCTCTCCCTTCTTTGGAAGAACTTTATAGCTCTCACTGCCTTAAGAAAGTTCAAAACATCCTCAAAGATCCATCTCCTCCTGGGAACCCTTTTTTTGAACTATTACCATCTGGCAGATGGTACAGGATAATAAAAACAAGGACAAATAGGCTGAAAAACAGCTTCTATCTCAGGGCAGTAGCTCTGTTGAATTCTGCTGTATAGTGCAGTGTTGGTCTCGTGTCGGGGGTTTCCGGTTCAATGAGTGAAGGGTGAAGGATGTGTGTTTGTGTTTATTTTCATGGTCATGGTCATAATTTGCGCTGATGATGGTGTTTGATTTTGTTGTACAAGGTGCAATGACAATAAACTAAACTAAACTCTGTTGATGCATCGACTTTTTTTTTTGCAGCTGCAACACACTTCTGACTTATACTTAAACTGTAGTCCATTAGAACAGCTAGTTCCCTCTCACAGGCAATAATGTTGAATCAAGTACTGCCTATTCTGTACATGTACATTTGGTTTTCCTGCCTAAGTGCAGCACTGTACTTTTCTTATCCCTGAATTGTATTTTGCTGGATGCAGCTGAGTTGAAAGCTCAATAAGCCTGTAAAACATGGGTGTCAAACTCACGATGTCACGTTGTCATCATGTGGTGTATCACAACTCTTTTCCCCTTTGCTAAACCAGGGATGGGCATGGCCAGCACATGATGCATCCAGCCGATGGGCTGCAAGTTTGACAACCCTGCTTTAAAAGATCCTTCTTAATCTTGAGCCTATCTTCCAAAGTTTTAGCACTTCCCTCCAGCTTGGTGTTATCTGCAAATTTGATGCGCACCTCTTCAACCCTCTCATTTAAGTCATTTATGAATATGTTGAAGAATACTGCAACCAAGACAGAAACTTGCAATTGTTTTGTCCACATAGATAAGGGGTGGATTCTAAGGGTTCGCACTTATTTGCTAGAACCAGTTGTTAACATTCTAAGCAGTTCGGACAACCAGTTGTTAGAAGAAATTACTGGCCTAATCCTGTAAGGAAGGCAGGAAGGAAACATTCTGGTGTTGCTTACAGAAACTACCTGTCTGTTAACTCTTATTACATTCTTGGCAGGACTAGACTTCCTGTCTCAGGAACCTCTCTGGAGTTTTTTTCCCATCCTTTGTTGGTACTTTGCTCATGTGAAGTGACCATTCAAAGTTACAATGCCACTGAAAAAAGTGACGTATGACCATTTTTCACACTTACGACAGTTACAGCATCCCCACAGTCATGAGAGGCCAGGCGAGGAGAAACATGCCTCCATGTGAGTGATATTGAGTTGGCCATGCCCAGCCAATAACATGACCACCAAGCCATGACCACCAACTAAGCCACGCCCACAGAACCAGTTGTTAAAAAATTTGAATCCCACCCCTGACATAGATGTAGTTCCATTAAGGACTAATACTGAGTGCAGTTGGTCAGTCAACTTCAAATCCATATCTGTCTATCCCACATTGTTCTACCTTATGAAGAAGTAGACTGTGGTCCACTTTATCAAATGCCTTACTGAAATATTTGCATATTTGAGTCTATTATCTAACCTCTATAACTGTCTGCCTTGGTTCTGCAACCCAACAGGACAGACACAGACTCCAGAGGATAATTAAGACTGCAGAAAAAACAATTACTACCAACCTGCCTTCAGTTGAGGACCTGTATACTGCACGAGTCAAAACGAGGGCTGTGAAAATATTTACAGACCCCTCAATCCTGGACATAAACTGTTTCAACTCCTTCCCTCAAAACGACACTATAGAGCATTGCACACCAGAACAACTAACACAAGAACAGTTTTTTCCCGAACCGCCATCACTCTGGTAAACAAATAATTCCCTCAACACTGTTCAACTATTTACAAAGTCTGCATTACTGTTACTGTTAATAAAGAATTCTACTCTACTCTACTTTTCTACTCTACTATGTTCACAGCATTTTATTGATCTACTAATTTAGTTACATTATCAAAGAAGGCAATGCTTGTTTGGCATGACCTGCTTTTAACAAAAAAGGCTTCTAGTAATTCACCAAATTATCTTACTTTGGACTCATTACACAAAGGCTTAGATATCTGGAGAAGTGCTAGGAAAGGTGGAAAGAAAGAGAAGAAGAGGATGACCTGCAATAGCTCCCACCATTTCTAGTTCATATCCATAAACTTTTCTCAATGATTTTTCACCCTTTCTTCTTCCTTAGGATGAGAGATACTTATTTGTGGATTTCTGGGTACATCTATAGAAAGATTGGATTCCTTTTCAATGAATAGTATATCATAAGATTCTTAAGTTGTAGCAAAACACCATGTGCACTAATCAAACAGGTGGCAAGAAAGTATGGACAGGCAGGTACAACACAGGTTATGTAGACAGTAAACACCATGTCAGACATAAAGATCTCAAGTGCCTACATACAAATGCACAAAGTCTGGAAAACAAACAGGGTGAACGTAAACTACGAATACATGAAAGTAAATATGATATAGTTGGAATAACAGAAACTTGGTGGGATGAAACCCATGACTGGAACATACTGGTAGAAGGATACAAACTATTCAAAAAAACAGACCCCATAAAAGAGGAGGTGGAGTTGCACTGTATGTAAAGGACCACTATATTGCTACAGAAATGTATGAAACCAAAGATGAAAACCAGCTAGAATACATATGGGTCAATATAAAAGAAAAAAAGAATGACATGGCCACAGGTGTATATTATAGGCCACCCAATCAAGCAGAAAAAAATAGATGTCCTTTTTGTCAGCCAACTAACAAACATATGCAGGAAACACACAACAATAGTAATGGGAGACTTCAATTATCCTGATATCAATTGGAAAACTAATTCTGCACCAAGTGAAAAATCAAATAAGTTCCTAACCAACCTAGTTGACAACTTTGTTGTCCAAAAGGTAGAGAGTGAAACTAGAGGGACAGCCATACTGGACTTAATTCTTACAAACAGAGAAGAAGTGATAGAGGGAGTTGAAACTGCAGGAACCTTGGGTGAGAGTGACCATATCATACTAGAATTCAACATAACACAGACACAAGCAACAGAACATAATGACACCAGAGTCTTGGATTTTAAAAGAGCTGATTTCAATAAACTCAGAGAGAACTTGGGAAATATTCCATGGATGAAAATTCTAAAGGGGAAAACAACTCAAGAATCTTGGGAAACTCTAAACAGTATGACCATAGAAGTCCAGACCAGCACAATACCACTGAGAAAGAAAAACAAGAAATCCAAGAAGAAACCAGCATGGCTGCACAAAGATCTTTCTGGCAAATTGAAAGAAAAAAAGGACAAGTACAAAAAATGGAAAGAAGGACATACAACTAAGGCAGAATATCAGCAGATAGCCAGAATCTGCAAAGAGGAAGTCAGGATAGCAAAGGCTCAGAACGAACAAAGACTTGCAACAAAAGTCAAAGATAATAAAAAAAGTTTCTTCCAACATATAAATAACAAGAAAAAAATCAAGGAAACAGTCGGTCCACTAAAGAGAGAAGAAGTCAAGGAAGTAACAGGCAACAGAGAGAAAGCAGAACTGCTTAATTCATTCTTTGCATCTGTCTTCACGCAAAAAGAAACTTTACTCAACCCACCAAAAGCATAATTGTAAAAGACAGAGCAGAAATAAAAGTTAAAATAAGCAAAAAAAATAGTAAGAGAACACCTGTCTGATCTTGATGAAAACAAATCACCGGGGCCTGATGGATTACATCCCAGAGTTTTAAAGGAGCTGGCAGAGGTCATCTCAGAACCACTGCACCATATCTTTCAAAAATCCTGGAGCACCGGGGAACTACCAGAGGACTGGAAAAGAGCTGATGTGGTTCCCATCTTCAAAAAAGGGAAAAAACAGACCCAGGAAACTATAGACCAATCAGGCTAACATCAATACCCAGGAAGATACTGGAAAAGATAATAAAAAAACAGATCTGCCAATATCTAGAAACAAGTAAAGTACGGGTTTGTTAAAAACAGATCATGCCAAACCAATCTTATTTCATTCTTCAACACAATGACTAAATTAGTAGACCAGCAAAATACTGTGGACATAATATATTTAGATTTCTGCAAGGCATTCGACAAAGTAGACCACAACCTACTTCTTTGTAAGCTAGAAAAAGGTGGAATAGATACCACCACCACTAGGTGGACTCGCAACTGGCTGACAAACTGTATTCAGCGAGTAGTCCTTAATGGGTCTAAATCTACATGGAGGGAAGTAAGCAGTGGGGTGCCACAAGGTTCCATCTTAGGCCCAGTACTCTTCAATATCTTCATTAACGACTTAGATGAGGGGATAGAAGGGGAACTTACCAACTTTGCAGATGATACTAAGCTGGCAGGAATAGCTAACACCCAAGAAGATAGGCTCAAGATCCAGATGGATCTTGACAGACTAGAACACTGGGCTGTATCTAACAAAATGAAATTCAATGTAGAGAAAAGTAAAGTCCTACACTTAGACAAGAAAAACCAAAAGTGCACATAGAGACTGGGTGAAACCAGGCTCAATATCAGTAACTGTGAGAGGGATCTTGGAGTCCTAGTGGACAACCAGCTAAATATGAGCCAGCAGTGTGCAGCAGCAGCCAAAAAAGCTAATGCAATCCTAAGTTGTATTAACAGAGGAAAACAATCAAGATCAAGGGAAGTACTAATACCACTCTATAAAGCCTTAGTTAGACCACACCTAGAGTATTGCATCCAGTTTTGGTCACCACATTATAAAAAAAGATATTGAGACTCTAGAAAAAGTACAGAGAAGAACAACCAGGATGATTAGGGGATTGGAGGCTTAAAACATACGATGAACAGTTGCAGGAACTGGGCTTGGCTAGTTTAGTAAAGAGAAGGACCAGGGGAAACATGATAGCAGTCTTCCAATATTTGAGGGGCTGCCACAGAGAGGAAGGGGTCAAATTATTTTCTAAAGCGCCTATAGGCCAGACAAGGAATAATAGATGGAAACTGAACAAGGAGAGATTTAACCTGGAAATAAGGAGAAACTTTCTGGCAGTGAGAACAATCAACCAATGGAACAGAAGTTGCCCTCAGAAGTTGTGGGAGTGCCATCACTTGAGACTTTCAAGAAGAGATTGGACAGCCATTTGTCAGAAATGGTGTAGGGTCTCCCGCTTGGGTGAGGGGTTGAACTAGATGACCTACAATGTCCCTTCCAACTCTGATTATCTGTTATCTGTTCCTAAAATGGAGAACTATTTTGATCCCATTTTTATTTTTTCATTTTTTATGCTGTTGATGATGTTGAATGTGATTTAAAGATGGGTTCTGCCACTAATTATGGCATTATATTTTGATATTTGTATATTTGCTATTAACCTGTTCCGATGGGTTGTGTTTTAATTATTCTGAGCCACCCAAAGTAACTTAGAGAAGGTGAGATGGGCAGTTTTATCAATCCATCAAATATATGAATACTATGTGTCTCTCACAAAATTTAGTGGAACTAAATGGCAATATTTTCTTCTCCTTTTTAAGCTGCCCTATTTATTATTTCATAGCCATTCCTGCAGTTTTTTTAAATTAGTTTATCTAATTGTCACTTTGTCTTGATATGTTATTAATATCATGCTAATCAATTGTCCCAGTTGTTTCTTCCACCCTCAGAAATCCATAGTTATTTTCCTTAGCATGCTGAGGTAGAGAATAAGCAGAATCATACAGTTATAAACTGAACAGCCAGAAAGAGATGTGTGTGCTTAGTACATTCCTTCTAGTTAGCTTACTTGAACAACAAAGAGTATCCCTAAACCAGCTGGCTGTTTTGTGCTTCTGATGCACACACAGGTGACAAGGCCTAAAGGAGTTGTCTTGTCACATGATTTCTGGGAAAAGGAGCTGGAACGGTGAGAATAGAATAAGACAAAGTGTTGGAAAAATATATATCAAAAGCTATGATAAGGTGGGAGATTTGAGTGGTGGTCGAATAGAAGAACCTTTTACAGGGCTTCATAATCACTGAAGCCAATCAGATGATTTATTTATCACTCTTTCACTTTAAATAATAGATGAAAGAAGCTTTCTGCTTACAGGAGGAAAAATTAGTTTCACTACAGAAATGATGTGAAGAGCCTGGCTTTGTTCAAAATGGTGTTTATTTCTAAAAAGTTTGTTTCAGAACTGAAGTTGTACTCCATTGTCATCCAAAGCAGCAGGTCATTGTCAAATCAGATGAAAAGCTCAAACCAGAGTTTTCCCTCATATTCCACCATGGAATTCACTATGTAAGGAAAAATTCAGACACTGTTAAGCAAAGGACATCATGAAAAATCCGCATTTTAAAATATTACCAATATGCTGCTGGGTTGTTGTTAGTTAAGCTTTGCAACTAGTGACACACCTGTAAAAACAGGAGCACTTCTTCAGTGTATGTTTTCAACTGAATAACAATTTGCCATTTACTATATAAGTGACAGTTTCAGAAAAACTATTAGGCAGCGTATTTCCAGACAGTGAAACAGAAATATGTATCAGGATGCACAACAGCCAATCATCTTGTTCAATACACTGAAAACAGAAGCAAGGGTGCCATTCCCCCCCCCAAAAAAAAAAATTACCACAGAGTTCTGATGTTTAACAAATAAAACATCTTTCATTGACTGTATGCAAATGAGACTTCTGAGGAAGATCACAGGTTTTCCTCAGAATTTGTCACTTTGGAAGATTCTCAAGTTTCATTTAGAACTCACTTTCTTGGTATGCAGACGGTACATGATATTAATCTTGAAAATGTTACAAAAGCCATTGAAAAATGCCTCTGATTCATGACATAGCCTAGAGAATGGTGGGGCTCCAATTACTGTCAGCACAACGGAATTCAGAAGCTTCTACAGAAGAAATGAAATGATTGGAAAATTTATGCTCTTGGTTGTGCTTGCTATTTAGCATCTGCACCAGCAACATTTAGGACAAGGCTTTCTTTCTTTCTTTCTTTCTTTCTTTCTTTCTTTCTTTCTTTCTTTCTTTCTTTCTTTCTTTCTTTCTTTCTTTCTTTCTTTCTTTCTTTCTTTCTCTTCCTTCCTTCCTTCCTTCCTTCCTTCCTTCCTTCCTTTCCTCCCCCTCCCTCCTCCTCCTCCTCCTCCTATCCATGCAATTTCCTACTGGATTTATTCTGTGTCTTTGGAGAAAATGCCAAAAGAAAACAACTTCTTGGAAAAGACTTTTCATTTTATAATACAACACTCAGAAAAATCTTCACATGCTGCAACTTGATGGTTGAACACATCTCACTTGAAAGGGTCGTAAGTATTTTGGATGGTATTAAATAATAAGAGGATGATAACCAGCCAATTGCACCAAAATATTGCCAAACAGGAGGTATAAATATAGTACCTGTAGCATGTGAGAACTCCATTTTATAAATATGTTCTATTTCAGCATACAACTACACCTTGTTTTGAGAACTTAAACATGCTGGTTCAGAAATAGATGTATCCTACCATTATGAAGCTATATGTAGATTGATTAGAATGCTCTATGAAACTATTATGATCTATTTACTGTTGATATGACCAAGGTAGCAGTTCTTTATACAATTTGCTGCATGACTAAGAAGCTGGTTCTTTATGGAACACCTGAATATACATAGTTTCATCTAAACTTGAAAGATTCACAGGCATAGTTTTCATATATGAATAAAAAATGTGACACAATACTGAAGACAACAATTGTGTCTGATCTTATAGGATGAAAAATCCAAACTCTTCATTAGCTTTTGAAAAGCCATCTTGATATAGGGCCAGAAATGTAAGCATTAGTCTTTAATACTGTGTCTTTCTCCTCTGCGTATGGTACCAATAATACATGCAGCTACAACTACACAGCATTTGCAAAATCAAATTGCAAATTGTAATTGCATGCAGTCAACAGTCACTGAGCTGATCCACAAAGCAAAACCTGATAAGAGTCTTCTTTTCTTGCTTTTAAGTATCTTTAAGAATTCTACTTTCAGTAGGTTAATTGTCTCATATTAAGCATGCATATGTTCTGGTCTTAGAGAAAGTTTGTCCTTCAATGCCTTCAACATAGCATTACTAATTTTCTTGGCTCTATCCTGTTAGGATGTTTAGAAAAGATGGGAATGATAGTTTTTTCCCCATAATATGACAGCCTTTAAAAACTACATATTTATGCCTGATCTTAGTATATTGGAGAATACTCTACTATTTGATTATATATCAGCATTTAGCTGGCAGATTGAGCTCAAGCAGCCTTTCTCTTTTATTCATTTTGTTTAAATGACTCTAAAACCAGATGGTTATATGTTTGTATTTGTTTATAGAATGTGTGAAGACCTATAAATTTGGCAAAGCATATTTTGGATACCTTGCCGAGGAAATCTTTCAAACCTGTTGGAACCCAACAATTGTACCACCTTACAATTATCTTCATTTAGAGCTATCCCAGTTGAGTATATATCTGCAATCCTCAGCCAAAATTCACTCCTCCCCTCCCCCGCCCTAAGAAAGGTAATTATTTAAGGCGGTCTTTTTTTATTTGGTTTGAGGAATGCAAAAAATACTGTAGACTATCACAGGGTGAGATCATAAAACAAAGATATATTTTCTTTACTTTGATCAAAGTAAATATGGTAATGGAGGCATAAATTATAGTGCTTTTCCTTGCCAGATCAGAGAGTACAAGAATTTACCACCAACTTCCATTTCAGAGTACTCTTTCTCCCCACATATGCTGCAGGCAGTTCACAAAGGGAGGAGCAGGAAGCCTGTTTAATGCCTTACTCAGAAATTTGGTATATTCTGCTTATTAAAACAGTATGGCTGAGATTGACTGAAAATGAAAGTATTTCTGCTAAATTCCTAAATGACAACTAACCACAGAAAATGTAAAAGGAAAAGTGATTGCACTTGGATATTTGACAAAAGGGATTTTTCTTTCCTTTCAGACATTCCTTTGGAAACATTTCTTTTATTAAATGAAAACATCCCTTTCAATGTGCTTTGATGATATCTGCTGTCTCTTTTTAAAAGAAAGTTCCCACCAAACAGCTGAAAACACTGCTGGACAACCTTAACCCATAGCAGTGGAGGGGTGAAGATGATTTTCTTGGAAAGAAATAGCACAGTCTCTGAAACATTCATCTGAAATGACTGTGGGACTCACTGAAATAAATATATTCAGGGGTGTCAAACAGGCGGGCCGTGGGGCGGATGCATCAGACGCAGGCCATGCCCACCTCTGCAAAGGCAAAGAACTTTGTGATACTTCACATGATATCACATGACACGATTTAGTTTGACACCCGTGCTGTAGATGGTCCTTATTTAGAGACTGACTCATATAGTAACAATGGCAAGGGAAAAAAGTAACTTTATACCCAGTCCTTACTTTTACATCCTCTGGTGTCTCTAAAGCAAAGAAAAGGTGAAATAAAGGTAATATGCACAGTCCTGGTTTAATTTGGCAACCACTTTGTTTAATGAATGAATTGCCTGCCCCAACTCTGGTTCCTAAATGAGAACAGTTTCTTGCAGTGCTGAAAACAGGGAATGGCAAGATAGGCAACAGCAGAAAACTCTTTGTGAACAGAGGCTCTCCTGCAAAAAATGAGGGGCTGGCTAGGGATTATGGGAGTTGAGGTCCAATACATCTGTTTGGGGTGGCTGATTTTGGCTCTGCTGGAGGGAATCACTAGCAACTAATGGTTGGGAGAACTGTCTAGTATACATTTCAGCTCCTCATAACATAACAATCCTTGATTCACCCCTCTTATGTAAAGTTTAGTCATATGTTTGTTATTTGTGAAGAGTAAATACCACAATAGAACAAATAATTAGTTATACATGATTGACAAAGTTTGTAGCCAGCAAAGCAGTTAATCCACTGATATGACCTCCAAGGGGCAACGTGCAAGCCTTCTTCACCTGGGATCTTTTCCCTCTATAAGGTTTTCTCCATCAAGTCCTCAAAATGAAGGATTCCAGAAGAGTGAGAGAGAGAAAGAGATATTAGAAACTTAATAAATACAATAATTTAAAAAATAAAATAAAAAATAATTTAAAAAAATAAACATTGTGTGTACATTTTATTTTAAAGTATTAGAATTTAAAAATAAAAGACGAAAACCCTAAACCCTAAACAATCTACTAAAAAAAAACTAGAATGAATGGTAAACTCCAAAACAAGAGAAAAAGCTGATTTTTTTAATGCAATTAACATTTTACACTTTCCAGCAGCATCATGATATTATATTTATGCATAGCATTATGCCTCAGGTTTTGAACAATTGATGAAACCTAAACCAGTGAGCCTAAACCAAGTTGCCACAAAGAGGAGGGGGTCAAGCTAATTTCCAAAGCACCTGAAGGCCAGACAAGGAATAATGAATAGAAACTGAACAATGAGAGATTCAATCTAAGAAATGAGGAGAAATTTTCTGATAGTGAGAGCAATCAACCAATGGAACAGCTTGCCCTCAGAAATTGTGGGAGCTTCATCACTGAAGGCTTTCAAGAAGAGATTGGGCTGCCACCTGTCAGAAATGGTGTTGGATCTCCAGCTTGGGCAGGGGGTTGGACTAGATGACCTGCAAGATCCCTTCCAACTCTGTTAATCTGTAAGTCTTCATGGAGTTTAACATTCAGTAACTGTCATATTGCTCTCAAATATCCAGTTCAAAAGTTCAAAATTTATTAAGATAAATCTCAAATTATTAGTAATGTGGTAAATCACACAGTCAGCCAGATTTTTAGATTGGATTTTTTATCTATCTACTAAGTCCTTCCCAAGGAGCTGGAATAAGCAGATGTTGGTATTAGCCATTGGACCCCAGAATGAATTTAGTGCCTAAAGTTCAAAATGAAAAAACACAAAGAGAAAATTATTTGGATGACAATATCTTATAGACAAAAAAAGATGTAACAATGGGGGATCCACAAACACCCTTCTACAAGATAATTTTGATTTTTATCAACTGCACAGACAGGACTTTAGCGTTTATTTGTCAACACCTTTCAGAAGTTATTTGCGATTGCCTGATTCTTAGGGCTGACAGAGTGTAACTGGCCAAGGTCATCCAGTTGGCATTGTTGCATTATCAGAGGGATACAATCGAGATCAAGTGAGCTACTAATACCATTCTATAAAGTCTTAGTAAGACTACACCTAGAGTACCGCATGCAGTTTTGTTCACCACACTATAAAAAAGATGTTGAGATTCCAGAAAAAGTACAGAGAAGAGCAACCAGGATGGTTAGGGGACTGGAGACTAAAACATATGAAGAACGGTTACAGGAACTGGGCATGGTTAGTCTAGTGAAGAGAAGGACCAGGGGAGACATGATAGCAGTCTTCCAATATTTGAGGTGCTGCCACAGAGAGGAGAAAGGGGTCAAGCTATTTTCTAAACCACCCGAAGGCCAGACAAGGAATAATGGATGGAAACTGAACAAGGAGAGATTTAACTTGGAAATAAGGAGAAACTTTCTGGCAGTGAGAACAATCAACCCATGGAACAGCTTGCCTTCGGAAGTTGTGGGAGCGCCATCACTTGAGACTTTCAAGAAGAGATTGGACTGCCATTTGTCAGAAATGGTGTAGGATCTCCCGTTGGACTAGATGACCTATTCCAATTCTGGTTATCTGTAATCTGTTTGTATGGCAAGACCATAACTCACAATCTCCTGATTTCTAGCTCAGTGCCTTTAACTAGTAACTGAATAATGATTTATTTACTTACTATGTGTATTAGAATACTCAACAAAGATTCCAAACCATTAACATAAAAACATTAAAAAATATAAAACTGATAAATATATAATAGAAACAATATCACAAACCTCAGTGTTACTTCATTATTTGCTCTGCCTTGTTCAGCTCCTCTTGTATGGTAGCTTATGTAAGAAAATGTTCAAATTTGTCAATAGCAATAGCACTTTGACTTATATACCACTCCACAGTGTTTTCCAGCCCTCTCAAAGCGGTTTGCAGAGTCAGCCTATTGCCCCCAACAATCTGGGTCCTCATTTTACCCACCTCAGAAGGACAGAAGGCTGAATCAACCTTGAGCCTGGTGAGATTCGAACTGCCAAATTGCAGGCAGCCGGCAGTCAGTAGAAGTAGCCTGCAATACTGCACTCTAACCACTACACCGCCGTGGCTCATGATGGTATGATACCTTGTAATTAGTTTCCAAAGTTTTCTTATTGAGGGCTGTATGTTTCATGCCGTTTAAATTGGTTTTTCAGATAAATTGCTTTATATTTTCTGTGGTGCTGATTGTTGGATTTTCTGTTCTACAGGTAGCTTTCTTTATAGTAGACTATAAGAGAGAAGATGTTTTGCCACTGCTGTTCATGCCCAAATCATATTAGTCTTTCTATTTCATTCTTAATTGTTGGTTGTTCACTAGTTCACAGCCTGATAGCATACTGCAAAGCTGCTGGGATTACATCCACTGTAACCGCTCTACCATTTTTCAGTAGCTTTATTACTTCCTCTCTTGTAGGTTTGGCATGCAAGGCCTGATTTGCTGGCACTTCAATGAGCAGCAGAACTGTTGATGGTCCCTATGGCTCTTTGTGGTTATATAGTTCTTGCAATAATTGTTCCCATCTTCAAATCTGTTCATTTAAACTGTACCATCTGTCTTATGTATATTATTGTTTGCTGATCTTCTATTTCAGTATCTACGGTGAAAAAGATAACATGATACTCATGGCTTTGAACAACTTATTCTGGTTCCAGGACCATGAGGTGTGTGAATGGGCAATGTTTATGACTGAGATGCTGATAACGTTGTCTGGAAACCTGGTTTGATTGCTATATTTCTTTTGTAGAAGACATGGAGGGGGAAATAGAGGTCAAAAGAGCTGCGTGACTTCCCTCCTTGAGCTTTTCTTACCAAGATCACTCGTGAAGCTGAACTTTGCTCATCGTTAATTTTTTTTATCCTTGATTATATTCAGGGGAAGATGCCAACAGACCTTATATCTATATGACTTCCTTCTTCTTTTAATAGAACCTAAGGAACCACTGACTAACTGAAGCCAGAGGAGCTGTGGGGTGGAGCCAACTGTTTATCATAGCTTGAGAATTTTGATTGCTGAAATGTGTATATCTAGAGCCATCCAAGTTGGGAGGAGTGATCTAACATCTCATGAACCTTAAATTGGTAATTTTAAGTCATCTAGTGTTATTTACCAGATTGCAATCTGTTTTCTGCCTCATATCCCTCAGAGAGGAGCTTCCTTTCAGTTTTATTTTCATTTCAGCTTCTTAGAACTCACCTATCATATATGTGATCTAGTTCACTTTAGGCTTTTCTCAGGGTGAGGATTTATAATAGCGTTAATGAATGGAACAGAACTAATAGCATTGGGGAACACGACTTAGAAAAGGAGAATATTTTTTAAATCAACTATGCATCACTTCTCAGGAATTTAACACCCAGAAATCTCAGCAATAGCTAACCTGGCAAATTGTCTGGTGTGCTTATCTGTTTGTATTTCTTTCATTTTAGAATATATCTTGTGCAGTATTAATTATTTTCATATAATAAATGGTTGGGGTGGTGGTCAGTGAATAATCTGAAACATACAACAGATTAACAGAGTTGGAAGGGATCTTGCAAGACATCTTACGTAGCTTTTTCTCTGGTAATATTACACTAAGAACTAGAGCATACAAAACATTTGCTAGACCAATACTAGAATACAGCTCATCAATCTGGAACCCGCATTACATATCTGATATTAACACAGTTGAGAAAGTCCAGAAATATTTCACAAGAAGTGTTCTCCACTCTTCTTCTCGTTGCAGAATACCTTATGCCACCAGACTTGAAATTCTAGACCTAGAAAACCTAGAACTATGCCGCCTTCGGTCCGATCTAAGTATAGTATATAAAATCATACATTGCAATGTCCTACCTGTCAATGAATACTTCAACTTCAACCATAACAACACAAGAGCAAACAATAGATACAAACTCAAGGTTAATTGCATCAAACTTGATTGCAGGAAATACGACTTCAGCAACAGAGTGGTCAATGTGTGGAATACTCTACCTGCTTCTGTGGTTTCTTCCCCAAACCCCAAAAACTTTAACCTTAGACTGTCTGCTATTGATCTCACCCCTTTCCTAAGAGGTCTGTAGGGGGCGTACATAAGTGCACCAACGTGTCTATCGTCCCTGTCCTATTGTTTCTTTTATTTTTCTTATATGTATCCATGTATTCATAACTATGTTTTTACCTATACCTATTATCTTATAAGCAATTGACAAAATAAAAAAATAAAATAAAAATAAAAATAAAAAAAAATCTAGTCCAACCCTTTGCCCAAGCAGGAGATCTTACACCATGGGTGTCAAACATGTGGTGTCATATTACCAGCATGTGATGTTTCATGACTTTTTTTCCTTTCGCAGACCTGGGATGGGCATGGCCTGCATGTGGTGCATCCAGCCCATGGGCCGCCAATTTGACACCCCTGTCCTATGCCATTTCTGAAAGATGGCAGTCCAGTCTCCTCTTGAAAGCCTCCAATGATGAAGCTCCCACAAACTCTGAGGGCAAGCTGTTCCACTGGTTGATTGTTTTCACTGACAAAATTTTTTCCTTATTTCCAGGTTGAAACTCTCCTTGTTCAGTTTCCATCCATTATTCCTTGTCTGGCCTTCAGGTACTTTGAAAAACAGGTTGACCCCTTTCTCCTCTCTGTGGCAGCCCCTCAAATATTGGAAGATTGCTATCATGTCTCCCCTGGTCCTTTTCTTCGCTAGACTAGCCATGCCTAGTTCCTGTAACTGTTCTTCATATGTTTTTGCCTCCAGTCCCCTAATCATCATGAAGAGATGAATGAGCTGAATCATTTGGAGGCTTCCACTCTACAATGTTTAAGATCTCTAACAGGGATTGAACTCATAGAACTTTGGATGATGATATATAGTGCATTAGCTTTAGGGGCTATCCAGATCTGGCACTCAGGGCTTGCTTGAAAGGTGTTTATAGAAATTATTTGAATTGTATATGCTACCCACCTTCTTTTATACTACAATTGAAAACACTGTAGGGGATAGACAGTGTAAACATATAGAATTCTCCCCCACCCTCCAAGAGACAAGGATTAGAAGTAATATAAAATACAAAGAAACTTGTCATAATATAATTACCTGCTCTAAAAGCTTAAGGGAAGATGGACTGTGTATATCATTAATCTATTTAAGAACTGCTTTGTAGTTTGCAATTTTGTTTACTTGTGTCAGCAGCACCACAATGAAAATAAGGAACACTATACGACATACAATTTTAAATACAAGATTGAAATATGTACAAGTTAAGCAGATCTTGCCCAGAAACATCAGCATGTGTAAATCTCTTTCTCTCTCTCATCAGCATTAGTTACATTCTGTGCACATTGCCATGAGGTTTTCAACTGTACACTGATCAGGACACAAAAGGCAGGTAAATCAATGGTGGGATTCAATTTTTTTTACTACTGGTTCTGTGGGCATGGCTTGGTGGGTGTGACATGGCTTGGTACGCATGGCAGGGGAAGGATACTGTAAAATCCCCATTCCCTCCCCACCCCACTAACCTGCTTTCCCGCTCCGTTCTCCTGTGCAGGGTGACAAAAGAAGACCCAGCCGATCAGCTGGGACTTGGGAGGCAGAGAATAGATGGGGATGGGGCCAATCAGAGGTGGTATTTGCCGGTTCTCTGAACTACTCAAAATTTCCTCAACTGGTTCTCTAGAACTGGTCAGAACCTGCTGAATACCACCTCTGGCATGTATACATATGTGTTGCTGTCTGTCTGTCACTGCAATTGCAAAGGCAGAAGCCATTGGATAGCTCCATCTGGATATTGTACCATGTACAGTCTATTTAATGATTTCCATATTTCCAATTATTTCCAGTTTTCACCTGATCCAGATGCCAGCTCCTCCCTTGTTTCCATCCAGTGTAGGTTCTTGGTTGTTTTCCATAGGTCCACTCTAGTAATTTGCAATCATTTGGGATTTTCCTATCATAAATTGGGGCAGCACGTACAACCAGAAAAATAAAATAAATGAATTTACACTGTCTCCCCCACCACCCTTCTTTCTTTTTCTTTGGGAGGGCAGATATTTTGATTAATCACTAAGGAAAGTGTATAAGCAAACATAAAAGGCAAACAAGAAGAAAGAATAAAAAGTAAATACGGAGGAATAAATTTACATACTTCCCTAACAGGCTCAAGGGCTTGACTACTTTAGTTAAGCAGTTAGCATTTTAGGTGTTTTGACAACAGCCATAAAGGTTTGTGAGTAGAATGACTCCAACTCTTCATTCAGAGGTTTCAGAGCCAAGGTGAGATTTTCACTCTGAGCCCTTTGGCTCACTGCTAAGCTATGCTATTTGGAGTGTTTTGAAGGTAGGCGTCTAAAGACATCCCCAAATATTAACTGAGTGGGAGATCCCAGACAGAAAGTGCTCCGTAGTCTTTAAATTACAGTAATCTCGTGAAGAGGTTCTGTATGATTATTTGTAAAATGAGACAGTAGCTCATGAGAACATAAATTATAATGGCTTGTTTTCTTCACATAGTGTTGGACAGTACATTTTCCCTTGCCCCTGCCCTGCATACATATTAATACATAAATAGCTTGGATTCTCAATGAATATGGCAAAAAGGAGAGAGAGAGAGAGAGAGAGACAGGCAGGCAGGCAGGCAGAGAGACAGAGAGATGGAGAGACAGAAAGAGGGAGGGAGAGGGAGAGAGAGAGAGAGAGAGAGAGATTTACACATGTTGAACTACAGCTCTGGGGCAACAGTGTTTTGCACAGATTAAACAAGAGACTCAGCGCAGTTTAATTGGTAGAGAACAGGAATTGGAGAATTCTGAGTTCAAAAATCCTTCCCTAACTTAAAGCTGGGGGCAAGGAATGCATGACTTTCATCAAACCACAATCCCACAGGTGTAAAAAAAAAGAACACATCAGGTAATAAACTTGTTTTTGCTTAACACTTCAGACTGCCAGTCAAAACTGTTGTGATTACTTCTCTGTACAAAAAAATAAGTAAACCCAAAAACACATTTCTGGAAAGACTGAGTTGTGACCCACTTGTACAACATTTTTTTTCCATACTGCAAGCCCTAATATGATATAACCCAAAAGTTTCTGGAACGATTAAAAAACAATGTTTCTTAAGAGCATGGAGAACAACTGCCTTTCATTGTGGACAATACTGGAGTGTGTTGACTGCAAATTAGACAAGCTCTATGTGCAAGGACATAGAATGATTATTTCCATCACAATAGCAGAAAATCACCATCATCATCACTGTTATTGTCATTCAATACTATTATTTATTTTTATTTATTTAATGTGTATCCTGCCTTTATTATTTTTACTAAAAACTCAAAAGTGGTAAACATATCCAAAATACCTTCCTCCTTCTATTTTCCTCACAACAACTCACAGGTTACAGCTTTCTTGCCTGATGCCTTAACCACTAAATCCTGGCCCATGGGCCAGATATGTCCTGTCCTGTGCATGCCTACACCCGCTTTAGCGAAGGGGGAAAAAGTCCCAATATGTCATGTGATGCCGCCATGACGATGTGAATTTAATACCTCTGCACTAGAAACTGGCTTTCTTCATTATTTTCTATTTCACTTTGAATTGCCTTGGTTTATCCCATATTAGTCATCATAGGTGAGTATTAAAGATGGCTTGTTGTTGAAAAAGAAATGAAGATAATCCACATAGTCCAGGAAACCTGAAATATTTGGAGTTACCATGTATCCTTCTTTAGATAAGACAATATTTTATAAGAATATGTTTTTTATTTAAAGGGATGCCCAGTGCATGTGTAGTTTAATAAGGAAAAACCATGTTTAAAGATCTTTTCTAAACCAGGATTTGCTCATCAGCCTTGGCATTTGATCAACAGAGTGACCAGGTACAAAAGTTTTCTATTGTTATCATCATCACTATCGTGAGAATATACTGCTTTCCTACCCAAATACTAGGAAAATATTTCCAAGTTTGCATATATATATGAAAATTACTGCTTTCTTTTTCTTTCTGTTTATTTATTTAAATATTTGTCATATTTAGATAGCTCCCATCTCTCATAGAGTGGTCAGCTGGTATACAAACAGATATAAAAGCATAAAAGGTATATATAAATATTATAATAAAACAGTTAAAAACAAGGACAAAAAAATTAATATTTAACAGCTTATGGATGTTCATGACATGAATTTAGGCTAGACATCATATCTCACTCCAGCCTATCTTGCTGAGAAAAAACATTGGAGTAGATATATATAGATTGCCTTGAATTCCTGAAAGAAAGGTAGGATATAAATCTTACAAATGAATGCATACATAAATATTTTACAGATGGTGGCTGAGAGGCTTTGACTTGCTCAAAGCTAGAAGTAAACAACTGAGACAAAGATTTCAATGAAGTGCAAATACTGCTAGTTTATATCAAAATACGTCAAACCTGAGATTTGTGATGCCTATGAAAAAGGGATTTAAGAAAATATGAAGAGTTTTATACTTTAAAATTGGAATTTTGCTGCGTACAAAAATGATACAGAATGTTGCCTAACTGTCAAATACAAAACCGAAAATGTGACTACAGGATTTGCTTGCAATTTTTAGATAAAGTAATGCTAAAGCATTTCTCAAAGGAATGGATTAAATGTTCATTATGTAAATGCATTTCCACATCAATCTATCCTTTGTTCATTTAGATAAAGTGGTATGCCAATTCTATGTCAAACAAGTGCTGATTACAAATAAATAATTCAGCACTGTCTCCAGACTAGGAAAAAGAGCGACAAATTGGAATAGAATGTCAATAAATTTACACAGCTAAATTTCAATCAACTTTCTTTGATTGGATAATTATGTTCCCAGGTTGCCACGAGGGTTAGGGGACAAGGAGAATTTCAGCTGACAAAGATTGCCATTCAGAAATGGTGTTGGCTAAAGAGGAAGGCAATAGAACAAACCAAGGTAATAAGATACCACCTCAGAACTTAAAAATATGTTAAATTGACTTTTCGTCCTTTTTACAACAATCAATGTCCAGAAATTAAGTTAGTAATTTTTTCATTACTCCTGTGAGGTTCTGCATGAAGCAACTGTAAATGAATAAAGAAACAGAGAAGAGTCCACTTGGCTATTAACAGAAAAACAGAATTGGGAAGCACCTTGGGGATCTTCTAGCCCAACCCTCTGTACAAGCAGAAAATCCTGTACTATTCCAGACAAATGGCTGTCCAATCTCTTCTTATAAACCTCCAGTGATGGAGCCCCCACAACTTCTGAAGGGAAGCCATTCCACTAGTTAATTGTTCTCACTGTTAGGAATTTTCTCCTTAGTTCTAAATTGCTTCTCTCCTTGATTAGTTTCTGTCCATTGCTTTTTGTCTTCTGGTGCTTTGGAAAATACATTGACCCCTCTTCTTTGTGGTAGCTCCTCAAATATTGGAACACTGCTATCATGTCACCCCTGGTCCTTCTTTTCATTAGACTAGACATACCCAAATTCCTGCAACTCTTCTTCATATATTTTAACTTCCTGCCCTGTTACCATCCTTGTAGCTCTTCTCTGCACTTTTTCCAGAGTCTCAATATCTTTTTCATATTATAGTAATCAAAACTGGATGCAATATTCCAAATGTGGTCTTACCAATGCATTATAAAGCACTACTAACACTGCCATAATCTTGATTCTACCCTCTGTTAATGTAACCTAGGCTTGCATTGGCTTTTTTGATGATTGCAGGACACTGGTGGATCATATTTAAGTGATTGTGCATGACTATAGGACCCCAAAATCTCTATCACAGTTACTGCTATTGAGCCAAGTTCCACATATGCTATAGCTGTACACTTGTTTTTTCTTTCCTGTGTAAAACTTAACTTTTCTCACCACTGAATTTCATTTTGTCAGATAAGGCCCAGTGTTCAAGTCTGTCGAGATCCTTATGGCTCTTGAACCTATCTTTTGGGGTTTGGGCTATTCCTGCCAGCTTCATGTCATCTGCAAACTTGATGAGTTTTCCTTTTAATCTCTTATCTAAGTCATTTATGAAGATATTGAAGAATATTGGGCCTAAGACAGAACCTTGGGGTACCTACTGTTTCCTTCTCTCCATGTAGATGTAATTCCATTAAGGACTACATATTGAGTGTGGTTTGTAAATCCATCTGATGGTGGTGCTATCTATTGGACATTTTTCTAACATACTAAGAAATAGGTTGTGCTCTATGTTGTCACATATAGTGAAATCAAAGTATACTATGACCACAGCATTTCACTGGTCCACTAATTTAATCACTTTGTCAAAGAATGAAATAAGATTTGTTTATCATGGTCTGTTTTTGACAAACCCATTTGGCTTCTGGTTATAACTGCTTGCTTTCAGATCTTCACAGATCTGTTGCTTGATTATGTTTTTCAGGATCTTCCCAGATATTGATGTCAGGCTGATTGATGTATAGTTTTGTGGATCTATTTCCCCTTTTTGAACATGGGAACCACATCAGATCTTTTCTAGTCCCCTAGTAGTTCTGCAGTTCTCCAGGATCTTTGAAAGATATGGTTCAATGGTTGTAAGAACACTTCTGTCAGCTCCTTCAAAATGCTAGGATTTAATCAATCTGGTCCTGGTGATCTTAACATATCTAAGGTGGACAGGTTTTCTCTTACCATTTTCTGGCCTATTTTAATTTCTATTCCTAGTTTGTCTCTTATTGTTCTATTTTGTGGATTGGGCTATTTGGGGATGGGGGTGAAGACAGATGCAAAGAAGGAATTAAGCAGCTCTGCTTTCTCCCTGCTGCCTGTCACTTCCTTGCCATTTTCTCCTATTAGTGGATCTATTGTTTCCTTGACTTTTTTCTTGTTTTTTACATGTTGAAAGAAACGCTTTTTATTATTTTTGACATTTGTTGCAAGTCTTATTTTATTCTGAGCCTTAGCTTTCTCACTTCATCTTTGGAGATTCAAGTTATATGTTGGTATTCTGACTTAATTATGTGTCTCTCTTTCCATTTCTTATACTTATCTTTTTTGTCTTTTAGCTTATTAAAGAGTTCTTTATGCAACTGTGCTGGTTTCTTCTTAGATTTCTTATTTTTCTTTTTTGGTGGTATTGTTGGTAGCCTGGGCTTTTATAATCACATCTTTAAGAGTTTCACAAGCTTCCTGAGTTATTTTCCCCTTTAAGATTTTCAACAATGGAACCCTTCCCAAGCTCTCTCTAACTTGGTGGAAATTGGCTTTTTTAGAGTCTAAGACACTAATTTGATTGTGTTCTATTGTTTGTGTCTGCATATGTTGAATTCCAATATGACATGGTCACTGTCCCCCAAGATAGCCTCTTTCAAACTCCTCTCTGTCCAGAATGTGGACTTTCAAAAGAGTGACATTTGTCTTTTAAACACTGATAGATATCCCAATCTTGTCCTGATGTCCTCTTTGCTCTCCTGTGCTCTGCCATGCATTTGTGAAGTGGTTGTTTTGTTTCTCCAATGTACAGATCTGTACATGTCTCACTGCATTGTATTGCATACTGTATATCACATCTGGGTATTTCAGTCTTGGGGTGGACACAACATGCATGCACACTCTAATTTCCTCCTTTGACTTTTCAATGACAAATTTGTCAGCTAGGCTCGTAAGGAACCTGTTTGATCTCCCACTTAATGTAGAGTTTGTTTCCCAGTTGATGTCAGAGTAGCTAAAGTTGACTATTACTATTGTAGTGTGTTTCCCTCATACATTAGTTAACTGATTAGCAAAAAATCCATCTACTACTTCTGTTTGGTTGGATGGCCTGTGGTGTATACGAATGTCGATCATTCTTTTTAGCTTTTATATTAACTCACATGTATTCAAGGAGGCTTTCAGTCTTGGCTTTATGCATTTATATAGAGATGTTTCAGTGGTGGGATTCAAAATTTTTTACTACCGGTTCTGTGGGCATGGTTTGGTAGGCATGGCTTGATAAACATGGCAGGGGAAGGTTATTGCAAATATCCCATTCCCTCTCCACCCCACTAACCTGCTTTCCAGCTCCATTCTCCTGTGCAGGGCAACAAAAGGAGATTCAGCTGATCAGCTGGGACTCGGGAGGCAGAGAATAGATAGGGGTGAGGCCAGTCAGAGGTGGTATTTGCCAGTTCTCCAAACTACTCAAAATTTCTGCTACCGGTTCTCCAGAACTGGTCAGAACCTGTTGAATGCCACATCTGGATGTAATGTTTTTCTTACATATAATGCAATACCACCTCCTCTTTTGTTACAGTTTATATCCTCCCAGTAGTACATTCCAGTTGTGAGTTTCATCCCACCAGGTTTTGGCAATGGCAACTATATCATACCTGTTCTCATACTCTAATACTTCAAGTTCAGCCTGTTTGTTCCCCAAACTTTGTGCAATAATGTATAGGCATCTGGGTCTTTATGGCTGAGTGGGTCTACCTCTCCTGTTTTATATTTGAGTTTTTCTTCCTTCCCATAAGTCTCTACCACCTTGTTTGATTGGTTGTCTTGAGGTTTATGCCTGGAATCAGGTACTAAAGATTCTAAATATTAGTAACCCTTTCCCTTCAGTTTAAATTTAAAACCCTTTGGATAAGCTGAGCCAGACATTTTCCAAATACATTATTCCTAGTTCTTGTCATCAAGAGAACTTTGGATTCCAATCCCTTGCCAGAAGCCCTTCATGTAGGTAATGTAGACCATGATCTAGGAATCCAAAGTTCTCTTGATGACACCATCTCTTAAGTCATCTCTTATTTCTAAAACCCTTTGTTCCTCATTGGATATTGACCTTCATTGGATATTAAAGTAGAGTTAAAAACCACATCTGTGTTCCTAACTCCTTAACTATCTTACTGAGTTACTTACACTTTCTTAATGTTGTTTTCAGGTTCATTGTGATGTCATTCATCCCCACATGAAAGAGAAGAAAAGGATAATAAACTGTAGGCTTGATTATTTTATGAAGGGTCTCAGCCATATCTTTGATTTTTGCTCTAGAGAGATAACATACCTCCCTATATTGATTGTCCAGTCTACAGACTGCCAATTACATTCCCTGAAAAGTGAATCTCCTATCGCCAACACTCATCTTCCCCACCCCCAAGTTTGGGAAAGTCTGGACTACTTCTCTTCCAGTTACTTGATGATGTCCCTTCTCCAGATGTCTGCATGCTTCCTTTCTGGGGAAGAATATGAAATCAGTAGCTCAATTCCAATGGGGCTGCACTGGACTAGGATGCACTCAACAACAGGGACAATGCTCTTGATTGTTGTTTTCATCTATGAATGATATATTACCTTCAGATTATCTCTTAAGGTTAAATGTACAGGTTCATTTTTTCTGTTAGTTGTATGTTCCTTATTGTGTTCAGTTTGGATACAGTCTTTTTCCTTTAGTTGGAGTTTCTTATTTTGTAGGTTGAGTCTCAGAATAGCTAAAGGTGCCTCTAGACTTTTTACTTTTTTCCTTCAAGTAATTCATTTAGTTTACATTTGGTACATGTGTAATTTGGATCTAAGAACATACATGCAACATATTTTGCAAATCACAACAGCATCAATCTCTTTTTCCATGATTATGTTTATTTTCCTAACTAGTTCATCTAAACATTAAAAATTTCAAAAAATTTCAAACTGTTCAAAAATTTCCAAAAATTAAAAAACAAAAAATTATGAATTCTAAATTGTTTCAAAATGTCAGAATTTTTTTTAATTTAAAGATTTTTTTCAAAATTTTAAAAGTTCTAGAAGTTATCTAAAAATAAAAAAAATCGAACACTTTCAAAATTTCCAAAAACTTAGAATAGTAGAATAGAATAGAATAGAATAGAATAGAATACTTAATTGGCCAAGTGTGATTAGACACACAAGGAATTTGGCTTGGTGTAAATACTCTCAGTATACATAAAGAAAAGATATATTTGTTAAGAATCAAGAATCATAACTTAATGATAGTCATAGGGTACAATGAACAGTCAAATCATACTAGGAAACAGTCAATATAAATCATAAGGATACAAGGGACAAAGTTGCAGTCCTACAATCACAAGTGAGAGGGGATGGGTGATAAGGAGTGATGAGAAGATTAGCAGTAATAGTAGTTAGAAGAATTGTTTTTATTTTAACCAAAAACCCCTAAAAATAATTAATAAAACTATTCGAAATATTTATACATTTGGTGTGAAGATATCAAATGATTCAGTACCATTCCCCAGTGCAGAGAGCATTGTGTGCTGAGATAATTTGTGTACTATTGTGCCAAATAAATAAGCCACAACAAAAGCACAGTTATAGGAATACAGGTGTTGATACACAGGCATATGTCTATGAGCTCTGTTTTTCACTATCTGACAAAATTTTCCGTCTTCTGATGTGATGATAGATATTGTTCTATCATTTCTCCAATCAACTTTTGAAAATGAAAGCAGTAAAAAGCATAAACATTATTTGCATCAAGCAACAGAACAGCTTTATCAACAATGGCAGTGAACTGAACGCATTCACCAAATTTTCTATTAACATTGTGGATTTGAAGTCCTCCAAAGAGCTGAAAATAAGGGATGGCAAGCCATATTATTCAAATTCCTCATGTGTTTCAGGCAATAGTCTTTACTGCAACTATACCTTTGTGCCAGCAAATGTATCCTCTGCTAAACATTGATATACTAAGGTTATACTTGATAAGAATGAAAGAGGCGTAATCTTGATATACAGTGCTACCTTTCTTTGCATCAAAACAAATCATTGGTGGGTGTATCTTGATTTTAAGTAGCTTTACTACAATATTTCTACAATTTGTTAGTAGCTTTACTGAAGGAGAAAATATACAAGTCCAAAGAAGATAGTCCTATCACCTTAGAGGAACAAGTTTAAAATGTTCAAAGAGGAGAGTCTAAACTCCTTCCTTTCAAAACTGTCCAGCCCTAATCAAATCCACAGATGGTTTGGAGGGGGTTGGGAAATGAGAAACCCATTTGCAAATCTTCCTTATTACACCTAATTTGGCTTTCCTGTTGTTGTGAAACCTACAAGAAAAGTGACGGCAAGTTCAAATTTCTTTTTCCTTCCTTCACAACCCAAATAGAAATTCCTAAATATTTATCATGTTTTTAATGCTGTCAGAAAAATGTTATTAGAGAGACAGTCGCCTTTAAAAAAAATCTAAATGCTTAGACATACTGTACACAAGCCAAGTTCCATTCCTATCAACTGGATAGGTGGATTAATGGGTTATGAAAGGCAAAGGGTCATGCTTTGCACACAGAAGTTATTTTGGGTTCAAATCCAATTGAGAAGAATCAGGGGATAGAAAAGATTTTTTTTTCCCTGAGACCCTAGAAAACCTCCATTAGTTAGGATGTTTCTGGGGCAAGTGATAAAATGTCTAAGATGCCTTTCTCTTACTTCTGTTTATTCAGTGCAATTTGTTTTCATTTAAGTATCTTAGTATCACAGGATTTCTATAAGTGCCTTAGGATCACAAGCTTCATTGCTATGATCTCATAAACAAAGGGATCATTGAAAGTTTTCCTCTCAGGCTCAAAACCATTTAGAGAGCTCTTCTTCCCTGATCTTTCCACATTTAATTTCCAAGACAGTAAGCAAGCTAATTATGTTTCACCTGTAGCCTAATTGGTTCTTTCTTAATCTAGCTGTATGTTCACATTTCCTGCAGAAAATAGGGTCAATCCATGTTAAGGCTGAGATGATGGAGTGTCACCTTTTGCTGTGTTAACTTTTCTCATTCTAGGCAGTCATCAGAAAAAGTAGAATTCTGACTGGCCTGAATTACATTCAATTGTGCCATTAATATGACTTAAATGGATCAAAGCATTGCATACCACAAAAAATAAAAGTTGTATTTTTTAAAAAAATGACACTCTTTTTTTTTATTGTACTAATTCTTCCATTATAGAGGAAAACAAGATTAATTGCTGAATTAAGATTCCCAGCTTCCCCAGTGACCATGAGTAATATTTCATTCTTGAAATAAATCTTAGTTCTTCAGTGATTGCAGTATATTAAAAGGAGGGAAGCAGGTGTCACAAACATCTCTCCCACCATTATTCTAGCAATAATGAAGAAATGTTTTGAATGCTTTAAATATAACATACTTATATAACCCCCCAAAATGTGTAACTTGACCTCTTGACCTGTCAATGAACTTGGTTGAGATCCACAGATAAAGTACCATAAATTAATCCTCTTGGGAAAACACAAATAATTTCTCTTTAATTTTGAAGTATAGATAGAAATCAAACACCAGAAATTTATTTATTAAAATACATATTCTACTGGAAGAAAGTAGTTTTTCACTTTCCCACAAACAAACAAATGCATAGGTAATTGTTTCTCATCACAGCCCAAGCATATGACAAGTATCCAAACTCCAGAGTCCATAGAAATGAAATGTGCAGCAAAATAGTAACAGATAAATCACTGTTATTTAGTTTCCCCACCATTGCTTTTAAAGCATCAATCCGAAAACTAAAATATTGAAGCCAGAACTTCAGGGAAGTCTGAAGGTTTCTTCAAGCAGAGCCCTATACTTCCCAAATGTCTTTTCTTATTCATAGGATCAGTGATTTCTTCTATAAAGTCACTTCCCACTACTGCTTACTGTATGTCTTTTTGTCTCTCTCATGACTATACTGTTGATTTCTGCCATTGCTTTCCTCAATTTTCTTCAGTTCCATTTTCTTACTGGCATGATCTCTCTTCTTCTGGAGGTCCTTTTCAAGTGCCATTTCTCTTCCTCTTCCCATTGCTGGCATAATCTTCTACCTCTTCTCTACTTGCAACTGAGTGTTCAAGCCACACACCTCAAGAGCACGCAGGTGGGGAAAAGATACCAGGTCCAGTTACAACATGTGTGTCTTTTCCTGGAAAAAAGTACATTCTGATACTCTTTTCCTATAATTCTATTTTTAATTAAAGTGAGGCAAGTATCAGGAAGGGAAGGGAAGGGAAGGGAAGCGAAGGGAAGGGAAAGGAAGGGAAGGGAAGGGAAGGAAGGAAGGAAGGAAGGAAGGAAGGAAGGAAGGAAGGAAGGAAGGAAGGAAGGAAGGAAGGAAGGAAGGTGGGCTAACCCCTACTTCTCAAAATACCAGTCTCTATTTGTATCAAGGGGTGCTTCTGTAAATAGTGTGTGACCTAGCTAAAAACAGTTGCACACTTATAATCTTGTCTCATTCGTCTGAGGTACATCCTTAAATATTTTCAGCAAATTAGGACTTAAGAGCATTCCTTCAGCTGCTGTCCACTTAGTTAAAATAGCCTCCTTCAGTTAACATCACATAGCTCCTGATTGAAATGCTGAATGGCAAGCACCAATAAGTGGAAAGGAATAATTAACAAGAGCATTGTTGCCTTCCTATGTCTCAACCGACCATCATTATACCAGAAAAGGACGGCAAGACCTTTAAGCAGCTGCTGTGAGGGAACAGCTGCCAACTTTTGTTGGGTATAAATGACAAATGTATGCTCAGTGTACTTGTTTTTTCCCCCTCCTTTGTTCCAACATCTGTGATATAGTCTATATGCCACTAGCAATTACTTGTGGAATTCTGGTAAGGAAAATAAAATATGATTACGAGACGGAAGCAAATATGATGAGTTATTATGGCAGGAGAATATGGATCTGGCACTCTCAAAATTGTTTAACTGATGAGTGAATGCAATCAATCAGTTTGATTTGCAGAACATATTAACTCCTTGAAAATGTTCCATTTTATTTCAAGTTTTTTCAAATATAATCTTCTTGCAAAAATAATACCCCTTTTATAAGCTTGTGCGTTGCATTTCACTTTCGTATTCAAATCTATGCTCCCAGAAAAGTCTCAGAAGTGTGGCCTGAAGCTAATAGACCATCAAGCAGGAAGCAAAATCTTTAAATGAAAAGGAAAATAGTGATTTTCCTGGATTCAGCACATAAGCAAATTCACAAATTCCCAGAAGAAAGCAAAAGGATACCACATTCATATTAGTACCAAGAAAACTTCATATCTACACCCAGGAAATCCTCAGGACTCAAGTCCAACTTGAAAGAGGCTTAACTGGACTTTGCTGTAGTACAGCTTTTACCACAATTAAAGCCATTTGAAATGTTCTGTCAACCATCGAATGTTTGCTTTGTTAAACAATAGTATTTTAAATAGTACCCATTACACATTTGGATTAAGTTTCTGTGGTAGCTTGTTTGATAGCCAGCTGGTGAAAAAAGAGAGAGAAGATTGAGTTAGAGCAAGGGCCTTCAAACTTGGCAAGTTTAAGACTTGTGGACTTCAACTCCCAGAATTCCTGAGCTAACATGACTGGAGGAGGAATTCTGGGAGTTGAAGTCCACAAGTCTAAAAGCTGTCAAGTTTGAAGACCCCTGGAGATTATGGGGACTGGCTAATACATCACAATCTTCTCTGTTTTGGGAATAGCTATAATCTGTATTTAACTAGTCCAGTTGAGTGGGCCTTTCCTTCTCTTTAACTTCACTTTTCTCAATCAGAAGCCCAGAAAGACCCATGGGAAAAAGTAAAGCTGACCATCTAACAAATAGTAAGACAAATCTCAGGTCCATAAATGACATCTAAGAGGCTCTTAAGCCCCTTACCATTAAGATAACTCAAAATAATAAATTCAGAGGACCTCCAGAAAACTCAGAGGAGGTAGCTAGAAAATGCCCCCCAGCACCGTGTGAGTGTTCCTTCTCTTCCCCCTCCCCTCTGCTTAAGCAGAGTAAATTACTGTTTACTCTACATCTTCATTTGCCACATGGGCACAAAAGCTGTCATGTTATTATACATTACTTTGTTGATCAACAATAGTGAAAGCCATGGGCACGCCCCAATCTGTCAGTTTGCTGATGAACTCTTGACATCTCCATTCCTTGCTATTTGTTCCCTCTCATGTTAGCAAACATGGTTGTGATGACAACACAGGCAAATCATAGGCCAAGGATTTCATGCAAATGTTTTGTTTGCAAACAAACTAAAGGTCTTTCCAGGAAAGGGAGAGGGGAGAAAAACCCAGTGACTTTGTGCACTGAGAGCACAATAGATGGCAAAAAACAAATAGAATAGAAAAGAATACTTTATTGGCCAAGTGTGATTGGACACACAAGGAATTTGTCTTGGTGTAAATACTCTCAGTATACATAAAGAAGGAACATTCGTTAAGAATCAAGAATCATAATGTACAACACTTAATGATAGTCATAGGGTACAATCAACATCAAATCATACTAGGAAACAGAGGATACAAGCAACAAAGTTACAGTCCCAAGTGGGAGGGGATGGGTGATAAGGAGTGATGAGAAGATTAACAGTAAGAGTGGTGTACACTTTGTAAATAGTTGAACAGTGTTGAGGGAATTATTTGTTTAGCAGAGTGATGGCTTTCAGGAAAAAACTGTTCTTGTGTCTAATTGTTCTATAGCGTCATTTTGAGGGAAGGAGTTGAAACAGTTTATGTCCAGGATGTGAGGTATCTGTAAATATTTTCACAGCCCTCTTTTTGACTCGTGCAGTATACAGGTCCTCGATTGAAGGCAGGTGGGTGGTAATTGTTTTTTCTGCAGTCCTAATTATCCTCTAAAGTCTGTGTCTGTCCTGTTGGGTTGCAGGACCAAACCAGACAGTTATAGAGGTGCAGATGATAGACTGAATAATTCCTCTGTAGAACTGGACCAGCAGCTCCTTGGGCACTTTGAACTTTCTGAGTTGGCGCAGAAAGAATATTCTTTGTTGATGCATACAAATATGCATGCAAATGGAAGGGACAGCAATACAGAGGCTCCTCTGCTAATCCCCACAGGCTAAGATAAATTATTACAGAGAATCATTGAAAAATTAATTGTGGTATTATAATGCTGTTTCAGTGAGTCTAGTCCATATTATCCAGTCCCAGTGATCAGAATGAGCACTGCTTCAGGACCTAAGGCAGGGACTTGAAGAGCTACTCCACAAACTGAATAAATTCTTCCTAAAAATGTTCAATGTTTCTGCGGTTTGGTGTCCACCTTTGGGGGGGGGGGGGGAGAAGAGCCTATGACTTTCCACTTCCAGTTCATGATAAATTCAGATATAATATGTTCACACTCATATTAAAAGGTATAAAGATAGAATGGGACATATAATAAATAACAGAGTTGGAAGGGATTTGGGACGTTTTCTAGTCCAACCCACTGCTTGAGCCATTTCTGACAAATGGTGGTTTTTCAAAGCCTCCACTAATGGAACACCCACAACTTCTGAAGGCAAGCTGTTCCACCTGTTGACTGTTCTCACCATTAAGAATTTTCTCCTTAGTTCTAGGTTGCTTCTCTCCTTGCTTAGTTTCCATCCATTGTATCTTGTCTTGCTTTTTGGTGCTTTGGAAAACAGTTTGCTTCCCCTCATATTTGCAGGAACCCTTCAAATATTGGAATACCGCTATCATGTCTCCCCTAGTCCTTCTTTTCACTACACTAGACATACTCAACCCCCGCAACTGTTTTTCGTATGTTTTAGCCTCCACCCCCCCCCACCCCCCTAGTCATTCTTGTTGCTCTTCTCTGTACTCTACAGAGTCTCTGTATTTACAGAAATTTTTATATTGTGGTGATCAGAACTGGATGGAGTATTCCAAGTGTGGTGTCGCTAAGGCTTTGTAAAGCAGTAGTAGAACTTCATGTGTTCCTGATTCTATCCCCCTATTAATGTAGCCCAGGATTGCATTGGCTTTTTTGGCTGCCGCAGTCTGTTGGCTCATATTTAAGTGATTGTCCATTAGGACTCCAAGATCCCTTATCCAGGATCCACTAGGACTCAAAGATATTTTTTTCAAAAAGAGCTGGTTACGATACAAAGTACAGCTTGTATATTTCCTGATATATCTGAGGAATAATTCAGGAAATTGCCTTTTTTCTGTTAGAAATACCCTGCTTATAGAAATATAGGAATTCAGCAAAAGGACTGAATTCCTGTATAAAATTGCATCGTATACTAAATATGCATGATTAGATTTCTTGTGTTTTCTATTACTTTGATTTTTTGTTCTTGTTATTACCAAGTGCCTTTTTTCGGACCTCCATAAAATAGAACTGAACAATTACAGAATTGTTATGTGGTCGCTTGATTGTTTTTTTTCCTTATATTTTATTATTTTAATGGTTTCTGGGTTTTTATATTGTTATTGTTTATAATTTTCACTGCTCAAAGTAGTGGGATGGTTATATACAAGTTCTAAATAAATGAATACAAATAAACTGAAATAGGAACATGAGCACTTTCTCCTCTTGTTATACCTTATCTCTCTGTAGAAGAGTTCTGAATAGAAAGTTGTTCTACACCCACCACCTCTGTCTTTTCGGTTAAACCTTCTTAAAATAAATATCCAACTTGGTTGAAACTACAAGAAGTCCTCCCTTAATAACCACTGACAGGCGATTCCATCATTAAGTGACGTGATTGTTATGTGAAACATCACATGACCTTGATAAGCTTACAACCTCATTTCCCCTGCAGTTGTTAAGCAAATAATCTGTGATTGTTAAACAAGACACACTTTAACAATGACTTAGGATTTTGCTGCCGGTTTCTCCGTTGACTCTGCTTATCAGAGACCAGCTTTGAAGCAAGGAAATGGTGCCTGCACTGCAATGATCATAAATGCTTGCAGTCAAAATACTCAAATCTCATTCATGTGACCACAGGTTGGTTGTAAGTGCAAGGAATGGTCTTTAAGTTACTTCCACTGTTGTAACTTCAGACGGTTGCTAAATAGGTTAAGTAAGGACAATCTGTAATCAGCAGTGTTCTTTGGAGCAAGGAAAGGAAGAATATTTTAACCACTGTGATAATGATTCAAGAGGTTTCTGTATTTAGTACTTAGACCTGTTAACCCAGAAGTGGAGAAGATAAAACTTCAAGGTAATGTTATATGGGTAAATTTGTTGCCTTGTAACCAAAATATATCATACTGGGTACCTTCATGTGTTTTACAAGTGTAATAGGAGAGATCTCTTTAAAGCATTGCAAACATTTATGCATCCTTACCTATGTGCACACTTTGCACCACAATCCAAACAAAGCTAACCAAAGTTATGGAAATCATGTTAAATGCCACATGCAAATGGATTTCTTACGAAGTCTCTAATATTGTCTCATTCGGAAGAATGACATAGGAGCCCATTAAACGCAATGGAAGAGGCACACGTAAAGAATAATCTGAAATGACTGGAACTGAAAAAAGTGTTCTTCTCTTTAAAAACTGGTCAAAAATTCTTCTATTCCAATATTTAGATGAATGTACCTCCTTTGCATCTTCTGAAACGCCATGCATATTCCCACAAACTTGTAAACCCTTTTCAACATGTTCTCAGGTGGCTACCAGTAGATGATCAACATATACACTAGGGAAATTCATCAGGAAGCTAGGCATATCTGGTAAGTGGGGGCTTCAGGATATAGTATGAAAGGTCTAGATTGCAGCTAAAATGGTGCAATCAAAATTCTGAGCCTTACTACATGCATAGCACCCATAATAAGTTCAACCTCACAGTCATGGCCATCATCTTGATTTTTTGCTTTTTGCTCCATGGACAGCTCTGCTATCTGGGAAAAGTACACACCAAAGATATGCTATTAAGAACAACCACTTGCAAAAAAGAAAAGAAATGCAGCCTCTAGAGATGGTATCTACAGAATATACGGAAATGTATACTTTAAGAAAAGTGCACGTAGAAATGTGCAGAAATCTTTGTGTTGAGCTGTCATTCTGCCTGTTTGCTTGCCTGCCAGAGTCTCGGTGTGGTGCCAGGTCAAATAAGACCCGACTCAGGGCAACTGAATGAAACCAAAATGGACAGGCTCAGTCATCCTTATTTGTAGCTTGTCTGAGCTGAATAAGTCAGGCTGACTTTTGAGCACATAGAGGATTCTATTACAACTGTTTACCTTAAGGAGAGTGATTTTAGGAATGATGTCTGAGAAACCTTAAAGAAGACTGCCCATGGTATACATATTTGTTTCATGGGCAGAGTGATCTTACTTTCTTGGGTGAAAAATAATTAGAATCCTATGACAGGACTAGCTTAAATTTTTACTGTAAGGTTAAAGGAAATACTAAAACACTGGTAAGGATGAGTGTGCATGATTGTATTTATTTATTAAGCATATGGTGATGTTACAATAGCCAGGAAACTCAGTGCTAATACAAAGTAGTGGTTTGACTGCCAACAATTGCTAGTCCATTCAGTTCATGCTCACACACTATCCAGATTGCACCATGGAGGTGAAGTAGCTCCACAATCAGAAGGCTTCTGCAGCAGCATCTATAGGACTTTTCCCACACCAATGTCGCTTCTCATTCAGGTGTTACATCCAGGCAGGTCCGGCACCAGTTAAATTCGTACTACTGCTCAAAGCATTGGGTTTCCCCCCCCACCACCAAAGTGGTACCTATTTATCTACTTGCATTAACATGCTTTCAAACTGCTGGGGAGGCCAGATGCTGAGGTGAATGATGGGATCTCACTCTGTCACATGATACTAGGACTCGAACCATCCAGTCAATGTCATTAAACCACTAACCCACCCTATCTTTCTTTGTGACTACGTAGGTGTATTTATGTTTGTACAGAACACATGGACCTTATATATGGTACTTGGATGGGTTCGGACAACAACATTTGCTCAACCTGGCTTTGTATTTCATATTAATTAACTTGGAGAGACAATTGGATAAATCCACATGTTGACAGATACATGCACATGCCTACATACCGTGAGAAGAGATTGTTCTTATATTGCTACTACAAAATGGGGTGGAACCCTTGAACCCATCTGATTGGGAAAGATGTAATCATCTATAGTGTAGGCATGGCAAGATTTCAGATGAAAGAAAAAAAAGAAGGAAGGAAGGAAGGAAGGAAGGAAGGAAAGAAAGAAAGAAAGAGAAAGAAAGAAAGAAAGAAAGAAAGAAAGAAAGAAAGAAAGAAAGAAAGAAAGAAAGAAAGAAAGAAAGAAAGAAAGAAAGAAAGAAAGAAAGAAAGAAAGAAAGAAAAGATATTATCCATTGCGTACATAAAGCAAATAAGCAATATTTAGTTGGAATTTAACATGAAAGGAGAAAAGATTGTTGCAGACATTAATTGTACAGTATTCTGCACAAATTTTCAAGTGCAAATAACAGTGGAAGATTCTTCCTCAGCTGCATTTCGGAAACTAGAGAAACTAATTTACTGCCATTCAATTCAAGAATGGAGAATTTCTAAACATCTAAAAGTACAATGTTCTGCTCTTCAGATCAAAAAGCCACATCTTGTTTTTACTTTTGCATCATGTAGAAAGTGATACAAATGGGGAATGAATTCTGGTGATATTTCTTTATGCGATTATCTGAAGCATTTCAAGAAAAAGCCAAGATGCTTTCAGGGGACCAGCAAAATAGCTTAGATGGACCCTCCATCTTCCTAGGCCTTGATCAGATTTCATTTAACCTGCAGTTCAAAGAAAATGTGAAGATTTCTCCATAGCATTAACGCTTGAAGGATTTCACAGGCAGACCAAAGCATTCAGACAAGGCAAGGAAAAATTCCCAGGATTTCATATTTGCATATCCCTAATAATAGACCAGACTAACAAATCCATTCTACCTACTGCATATCTTCTCCCATGTTTTGTCGAAGTTACCTAAGTATGGAGGCATCATTTGACCTTGGTCTATAATAATTAGATGGTTCCGCCCCAGGCGCCTAATGGATCCGGATCGGTTCCAGAGGGAGCTTGGGCCATTTCCTGAATCTCTGGCTCTCAGCTCGCCTGGAGACCTGGTGGCCACCTGGGAGGGGTCGGCCGCCGGGGCCCTAGAGCGAGTTGTGCCTATGCGACCTCTGACTCGGCACAGATCCCATTTGGCTCCGTGGTATACGGAGGAGCTACGGGAGATGAAGTGCCGAAAAAGACGTCTTGAGGGCATTTGGAGGGCGAGCCGTTCTGAGTCTGACCGAACACAGGTGAGATCTCATATTAAGACTTACCTTGTGGCGATAGGGGCGGCGAAATCTTCGTATTTCTCCGCCCTTATTGCATCAGCAGAAAATCGGCCTGCCGCCCTGTTTAGAGTGACCCGCTCTCTACTTGAACCGAGAGCGCGGGATGACCTCTTGCAGGGTAGAGCGGAGGAGTTTTCCCGATTTCTGCATGATAAAATCGCTCAGATTCGGGAAGGGCTCGACTCCAATTGGGTGGTCCCGGGGGAGGTGTCCGGGGCAGGTCTTGAGAGTGTTATCTGGGGGGAGTTCGATCCTGTGACCGCTGAGGGTGTGGACAGGTTGCTGGGGGGTCTGAATGCCACCACCTGTTTATTGGACCCGTGTCCTTCCTGGTTGGTTTCGGCCACCAGGGAGACGACACGAGGCTGGCTCCAGGGGATTGTCAACGCTTCTTTGAGAGAGGGGTTGCTCCCTACCGCCCTGAAGGCGGCGGTGGTGCGCCCCCTCCTCAAGAAGCCTTCCCTGGACCCAGCTATTTTAAACAACTATCGTCCAGTCTCCAACCTTCCCTTCGTGGCGAAGGTTGTTGAGAGTGTGGTGGCACGTCAGCTCCCCCGGTACCTGGAGGAAGCAACTTACCTCGATCCGTTCCAATCGGGCTTCAGGCCTGGACATAGCACTGAGACGGCATTGGTCGCGTTGGTTGATGATCTCTGGAGGGCTCGTGACAGAGGGTTCTCCTCTGTCCTGGTCCTATTAGATCTCTCGGCGGCTTTTGATACTATCGACCATAGTATCTTATTGCGACGGTTGGAGGGGTTGGGGATTGGTGGAACCGTCCTCCGATGGTTCTCCTCCTTCCTCTCTGACCGTTCGCAATTCGTGTTGGCGGGGGGGGAGAGGTCCACCTCTAGGCCCCTGGTTTGTGGGGTGCCTCAGGGGTCGGTCCTTTCTCCCCTCCTGTTCAACATTTATATGAAGCCGCTGGGCGAGATCATCCGTGGTCTTGGAGTGAGGTGTCATCTGTATGCAGATGACACCCAGCTGTACATCTCCACTCCGGACCACCCCAACGATGCTGTGGGGACTATGTCTAGGTGCCTGGAGGCCGTGCGGGACTGGATGGGCGGGAACAGGCTTCGGCTCAACCCATCCAAGACCGAGTGGCTGTGGTTTCCGGCGCCCCGATATAGCCAGCTGACACCTTCGCTGGCTATTGGGGGGGAGGTTCTGCCCCCCACAGAGAGGGCTCGCAACCTGGGAGTCCTCCTGGATGTACGGCTGTCGCTTGAACATCACATCGCGGCCGTCTCCAGGGGGGCGTTTCATCAGATCCGTCGGATCTACCGGTTGCGGCCCTTCCTGGATCAGGACGCCTTGCGCACGGTCACTCAGGCCCTTGTCACCTCTCGCCTGGACTATTGTAATGCCCTCTACATGGGGCTCCCTGCGGGGAGCATCCGGAGACTCCAGTTGGTGCAAAATGCAGCCGCGAGGGTGATTATGGGGGCGTCGCGTAGCGCCCATGTGACGCCTCTCCTGCGCGAGCTGCATTGGTTGCCGATGGCTCTCCGGGTTCGCTTTAAGGTTCTAGTTTTGACCTTTAGGGCGACCCATGGCATGGGACCAGGTTACCTTCAGGACCGCATTCTGCCAACGTTCTCCAACAGGCCGGTGCGTTCCCACAGGGAGGGTCTGCTCCGGGTGCCGTCGGCCGCTATGTGTCGTCTGGCGGCGCCAAGGGGTAGGGCCTTCTCTGTGGGTGCCCCCGCCCTCTGGAATACTCTGCCACCGGAACTTCGTACCGGCACGGACCTGAGGGCCTTCAGGCGCGCGTTAAAGACTTGGCTCTTTGAGCAGGCCGGCCTGGGCTGAGATAATGATTTTAAATTTGATCTCCATTTTTAACTTTAAATTGGGTTTTAAGGGTAGGGGGGGGGTTTCCTAATTTTAGTCTGCAGCTGATTCAAATATTTAATTACTTTTTAACTTTTGTATTTGTGGGGTTTTTAGACGAGCTGTTCACCGCCCTGAGTCCCTAGGGAGAAGGGCGGTATATAAATGTAATTAATTAATAAATAAATAAATAAATAAATAATACATGTTAGCCTACAAAGCTCTATGAAAGGAAAACAATGATCCTGAATTACAGTTTTGCAGGAATATTTTTATCCTTTGTAATATAAAAGTGAATGTCTCAAAGGGGTTTAGTGCTTTCTAAGGGGGGGGGGGGGAACCACTCAAGCGGTGCAGTCTATAAATGAAACATTGGCGACTGACAGTAGGCACTGCTTATTTACTTTCTGTTTATAAACCTTAATGTGTGTTTTCCATGCATTCTGCTTCATGCCTATGATCACTAAGTACAAGAGTTCCTTTAAATCAGCAGTGACTGTGGTTTGGCTTCCTGCAAACTATGTAAATTTATAGTTTGGCTGAAGGCTCCAGACTGCTGCTTTTCAATTTTGGAGACTCTTTTTGGAAATTCAACATGCATATAGAACTATGCAGGCTTTAGAGCATTGTGAGTCAAGGACTGGAGGAAGGAGGAAAAGAATTTATCCTGTGCCTGATGTGAGAAACAGAACTTACTTTGATGTAAAGCCCTTCAACATATATGCTATTCAGCCCAATGCAGACTCCCAGATACTACACATCCAAGGAAATTGATTTAACATTTGCACCATCTTTTCCACTATTTAAATATTTTCTATGACCAATTTCAAAATTTCTTTAATCATTCTGTTCAGCAGGCCAAGGTAACTGTGATTCTTGTGTCGCTGTTGGGCAAATGAGGCTGAGAGAATACAGCATGCATAATAAAGTTTGACCTTGTCATTTGGAAGCCAATAGAGAAGAAGCGATGTGAAATCAATTGGGAAGAGAGATCCAGATCTTAGACGTCATCCCTCAAGGGGCTTTGCTCTTATGGAGGTTAATTTTGTGTATAACTACTGCTCTCAAAGATCTTAAAATGTGGAAGGACAGTCAAAATTTCCTAAGATGAGGAAGAAGTATTCCTCTGGACATCGTACAGCGTCTCGGTCTTTCTCAGAATGCTTCTAGGTGCTGCTTAGCTGTTGTGGGTGCGTGTGATACAAAAATGCTGTTTTAACCCTCCTTGAATGTGGCACTGTTGCAGGAAGTGTAGCCTTTAATAAAAGACTGTTAGCAAAACGAGGAGGAGGAGGAGGAGGGGGAGGAGGAGGAAGAGAAGAGAAGAGAAGAAGAAGAAGAAGAAGAAGAAGAGGAGGAGGAGGAGGAGGAGGAGGAGGAGGAGGAGGAGGAGGAGGAGGAGGAGGAGGAGGAGGAGGAGAAGAAGAAGAAGAAAAGTAGACAAGGAGATTTTTTTAAAAAATAAAGACAATTTCATGTTGTCTACTTGAATAAGGACATATCCTTAAACTATTCTTTTGAGCGCTTGCTAGCTTGACTATAAAATATAAACCAGTTTAAGAAAGTCTTGTTCAGACTGATGCACTTTGGCAACAGTTGGGCAGTTATTCCATCCAGATTGCAAGCTATTATATTTTCCCACAAAACATTTGTTCTGCTGCTTACTCTTTCAATCTCTTTACCAGTTACCTTGTGTTTCCAAACATCCCGCCAAATTGTTGGAAGTGTAACTGCGTCCAGGGAACATACTTTCATTTGTGGTGGACGTGTCCATCCGTGCAGAAATTTTGGAGAAACATTAGAAATTGGATACTAAACATAACTAAACAAAATGTAAAACTTGAACCTGAAATCTTTCTGCTAGGTATGATAGATTCAAAAATGGGAAAAATACCAATATTTAGTCTTGCACATTATAACGACAGCCAGAATAAGTTATGCACAAAATTGGAAATTGTTTACCATTCCTTCAGAGGAGATGGTCATCAAAAAAATTCATGAGTGTGCAGAGATGGATAGCCTAATTTACTAAAAAATAATCAAGATAGCAATTACTATAAAACATGGAATTGCTGGTATGAATGGTTGAAGAAAAGGCAATACCTGACAACTGGATAAGCATGAAATTATGGAAGACGCGTGTTTAATTATAAAATATTCTATGAAACTAAAACATTAAAAGAACTAGGAAGGTACTGTAACAATGTAGATCACGTCAATGTTAGGAGGAGAAAAAATGTGTGTAATCATCGCTCAATACCTGCTGTAAAATATATATATATATGTACATATATTTGTCTATATGTTTGCATGTTTTTAAATGTTTTAAATGTATGAATCTCAAATAAACTTTATAAAAAAATAAAATAAAATTGAATGTGTATAACAAAAGTTAACATGTTCATCTATGCATGCACAACAGGCATTTTTCAAATGGAAATTCTTTGCATTGTTTTTGTTTTCCTTGAGTAACAATGCAGATTCTGTTATAGAATGTCTTTCTTACCCAGACATTTGCCATTTACCAAGGTTCCCTCATTTAAAATGTAGCAAACACATTTTTCTTTCTCCAAACTCCTATTTTACTTTTTTTTGAGTAAGGAGTGAAATGATGAACAGTTAAAGCTAGGGAAGATCGACTTTAAGGAAATTTCCTGGTATTATTCAAGAAAAGCAGGGGGGAAATTGCAACGATGGGACATTTTTGCTAGTGGCATCCGCTATCAAAGCCCTGTCACTTTTTAAATATATGTCACTTGCACAATCTGGAGGTCTGCAATAGAGTCTGCCCCATGAATAAGATGAACACAAGATAATAAATATTGTTGGTATTACAACTGACCATTCGAACACATTTACATTTCTTTACGTGTAAAGAAATGTTTTTCTTTTTATTGCTTTTCTGAAAGTTTGAACAACGTAGTGCAGGAAAGCTTTAAAAATGCTACAATATTTCTTTGCTATCATCATCATCATCATCATCATCATCATCATCATCATCATCATCATCATCATTTTAGATATCCACTGGAGGGTGAAGGCCTCTTCAGCGTATTTCCAATCTATACAGGCTTTCTTTTGCCAATTCGGCCCACAATACTTTCTGTGTGAAAAAAGATCAATCCATCTTCTTGTAGGTCTCTTTCTTAGATGCTTTTTTACCAAGTGGGATCCATTCTATGATTGCCTTGGTCCACCTGCCATCAGTTCTTCTTGCTATGCGACCAGCCCATTTCCATTTCCACCCTTTTAATCTCCTGATGATATTGTATACTTTCGTTTGTTCTCTAATCCAATTTCTTTGCTGTAGTTTGTCTAAAATAGAGTAATGCATTAGATGAGTTGATAAGATTTGTGAGAAGTAATGACCCCTGTTCATTCCTGATGACTGCCTAGACTTTTGCCTACCATTTTCTCACAAGATTTTCAGAAGTGTCTTCTTCTCAGGCTGAGAAGTAAGGACTGATCTAAGTGCCTCAAGTGGTAGTGTGCCTGTTCTGACCCAAGCCTTGTTCAAATCAAACAAACACAAAAGTATGTATAAAAGCAAACCTTTTTAAAGCGGTGCTGTGAATTCTGTGCATTCACAGCCAAGAGTCATTCAAAACTAATTGTCCCAGATAAGAGCAAGCCCTTTCAAGGTTGCAAAAGGCTGCCAAGAACAAAAGACTAATTGTAGATAAATATCTAAAGCCAGAATAAAAAACAAACTGGAGCAAGCAGGGCTGCAGCGAGGACTCTGAGTAAAAAGAACTTTGCCAACCCCAAAGGCTGGTTTTTATCCTTTATGGGAGGGGCCATCACCTTCCAGCCTTGCTCCTGAGTCATCTGTGCTGCTTCAGCTACTCTTTCCTTCGAGCAGCCCTGTGCGCACATGCACTGAGCACAGGCTCCCTGGGGTCTTCTTCATCACTGCTGCCAGACTCCACAAACTCTGAAGGCAGCACCCCGCCCATCTCTGATAGTCCTAGCCTCATCCCTGCATCACACGCAGGCCCCTCATCCAAGTCCTCGCTCTCAGAGATCTCAGCCATCCGCACCTGCTGCCAGAGAACCTCAACAGTGCCTAAGGCAGAACCAAGAACACACAGTCTCAACAGTTCCTAGCCTGGTGCCGTACCCATTTCACCAAACTAGCTGTCTGTCTTGCACGTAGGTTGAGGCTATTTAACACAGATTCTTCCATTGTTTTCTTGTCCAAACAATTTGCCACTGCCTTCTTCTTCTATAGTAGGATGCTTTTTGATTCACAGTTTTGGATGTCACCGGAATCCAAATATTTAGGGTTTTCACCTGAATCCAAATATTTAGGGTTTTTTTTTCTTCAAAATCAGTCAAGGATAATTAGATGTGACACTGATGCCCATGTTTGACCAACTTCATGCTCATTTCCTTCCAGTTTACTTAGCCTATGGAAGTTGCTTGTGTGAAATGCAATGTCAGTGATTACCCTCCGCCTGCCCCATCACATTTCTAAGAATATGTGACATACAAATATATGTGGAAGAATATTCCTGCATTTTTGGGTTGTCCCTAATTGCAACAAACCAGATACAGAAGAATATCACATACAGGTTATTTATTAACTTGGGGAAAGTTTGGCATGTCTCAAGATCTATAAAAATAAATGAAACTTGACCAACTGGGATTTCATAATTAAACGTCAGATAATCCATACACTTTGTAGATTGCTCAGATTGGTTGTAATTTTATAATGAATCTGAAAACTTCCTGTGGGGCAAATAGGGAGGTTCTTTTTGTTTTTTGTTTTAAATGGCCAACTAGGTTATCAAACTAACGGCATTATGAAAATACAGTATGTAAAGTACATTTCTGTCTAGGCTGACTGCTCCCTTGATTAAGTCCTTCCAGCTACCAAGATGGGTGGCATATACATTTAATTAATAAATAAATACTAAAAATGCAGCTGAGTTATCCTAAAATGTTGAATAGCTGCCTTTTACCTTGAGACTGAGATCTTTATAATGTTTCATTATCGTTCATTTTATAAATATGCCTGTCAAGATGGCATTTTGTACACAATCTTTCATTAAACCAAAGGCGCATTTATTGTTCAATGAACAATAGTTCAATCATTTGAAGTTCATGTGGAGACGGTACCATTATTTTGTTTGATGACTATTCAGCAGAGGGTTAGAAATATCTGAATATATTTAGGGAATATTTAATACTAACAATAATTTACTAATCTTCTATGTTTCCCTACTCTTATATGATAGATAGATAAGTGATAGATAGATGATAGATAGATAGATAGATAGATAGATAGATAGATAGATAGATAGACAGACAGACAGATGATAGATGGACAGACAGACAGACAATCGATTAGTTTTTATAATCTCTGTTTTCTTGCAGAAATTTCATTATCCAAAATAGGTAATATCATCAGTGGTGGTAAGGAAAGTGGTTTGCTCGCAATTTATATCCTAGTGGCTTGCCCTATCAGTATTTCTAGAAATGGTCTTGGAGATTCTTTGTACCGCATAGATGATGTTTACGTAGTTTGAGTAATGAAGCATCTGCAAGAAAACAACTAAGCTCAGAGAGCACTGGGGACCCCTCATTTCAACTCTGAGTTACAAATATTCCCTTTATTGAAATACACACACAGAGAGAGAGAGAGAGACAGAGACAGAGAGAGGGAGGGAGAGGGAGAGAGATAGAGGGATTTAAAGAGAACATAAAAACTAACACAAATTAATCCAGCATGAAAAAACAACAACAGAAGTGCAGATTAAGATAAAGGTTCCCCTCACACATATCTGCTAGTAGTTTCTGGCTCTAGTGGGTGGTGCTCATCTCTGTTACAAAGCCGAAGAGCCAGCGCTGTCCAAAGATGTCTCCGTGGTCATGTGGCCAGCATGACTAAATGCCAAAGGAGCACAGAACGCTGTTACCTTTCCACCAAAAGTGGCCCCAAATTTTCTAATTGCATTTTTACATGCTTTCGAACTGCTAGGTTGGCAGAAGCTGGGACAAGTAATTGGCACTCACTCCATTACATGGTGCTAGGGGTTCGAATCCCCGAACTGCCAGTCTTTCTAATTGACAAACTCAGTTTCTTAGCCACTGAGCCATGGCGTCCCTACAGATAGGCAAGATAAAAAGAAATAGAAAAAGACACTTCTGATTTTTTGTGCCAAAAACAAGCCTTATATTTATTTCTTATTCTATGATTACAAAAAAAATTCACTTTTCCTATTATCCTTTTTTTTTTTTGGTAATCATCAAAATCACAAGTTCTCCCCTCCAGTTTTATGTTAAAAGTCTATAAGGGGTGTGGATATTATCTTTTTCCTAATCAAGGAAATTAATTTAAACATCTCTGCAAGATCCATCATCTTCATCAACCATTCCTCTATTGTTGGTAATTTTGATTTTTTCCAGTTTTGAGCAAATAGTAACTTCATTCCAGTTGTTATATAGAAAAACAAAGTTCCATGCCATTTTCATAGGTATTTATCCTTTAATACCCCTCAAAACATCTCTGGTTTCAATTGTACACTAGTCTTTAAAATCTTCTGAATTGTGCTGTAAGCCTAATTTTGATATGTAGAAAGGCAACTATTTTCTTTTCTTGAAAGTAACTAAGAGTGAGCATTAGTAAATCAATTTCTTATAGAAGGTTAAATACACATTGTTGCTAGGAAGCAACTATTTATGAGAAAGTGAACATCGTTTGCAAGATTGAAAATGTTTGTGGAATAATAAATGGCACAGAGCCTTCTGCTAGTAAAAAATGTTTTACAGTGCATACAATTAGAACTCTTGGGTAAATGAATAAAAAGACCGTGTTTCTCTTGATTAATTAGACATGTCCTCATTGGGAGTTGTGACAACGGTAAAAAATGCGCTTTGCCTTCAACACCTTCTGTGTTAACCTCCCAGTGTATCTATAGCCCTAAGAGGTGAGATGTAAAATTGTACACTCTTGTTTTATCTCCTGCTTTTCTTGTTGCTGTTTCTGACTTCAAAGAAGTGCTAATTAAGATGCCAACCATTATATCTTGGGGGAGAGGGAGGAATATAACCTTTCTCTCTACCTCTTTTGGTTACAAACATATCTATGTCATCTATATCTTTATCTCACTCCAGAGGAATAACGTTTAAGTTGGCTTCCTTTAATAAACAGGCAGACAGACAGAAAGACTAAGATAGACAGCGTTCAATTTCTTCTTGCGTCTCTAGAGTCATTTGAATAAATTGGCTGCCAGTAGATTTTCATATACACAGTACTCTTCTTTTCTGCTATGACACCAACCTATTTTGGATTGTTCCCTGTGCTCTGGAGTCTGCATACCAGCAGTTGCTGTAGCTCAGCCTATGTTGGACAAGGCTACCTGCTGTTATCTGTGGTTCTTTATATGCTTGCCCAGAGCCACAAACCATTACATTGATTCCATAGGCATACACCCCACACACATATATAAACAAAAAAGGAAAAAGAGTTAACCATGCTTAAAGTTGGTGTGATTTGGCTGCTTAATTATGCCAGGCACAGAACATGCAGGAACAAAAATGAGAAAGTAAGTTGCCGATAGATCTTGTTCTTGATTGTAAAAAACGGGATAATATTGTTGAATGGAAGTCGGGACTCATTATACATATTACAAACAAACGTGATTCAGTAAGTGAACTGACTAATAATTACCAGAGGCTGTGACATTGCTAAATAAAACCTTCAGGATAGTCATAAAGAGGGAACGGTTATTATAGCTCTTAAGCAAGAACTATTTAGAAGGAATAATATTGCAGTACTTCTCAAGTGCATCTCATTGAATTGAATTCAAAGATCAATGAGAGGAGATGACAAACAGGGACTCTAAATAATACAGCTCTTCATTAAACATCAGAATCAAAGACGGTGTAATAATAGTGACAAAACCTAGTTCTTCCCCATTGGACACAATTCCCAATTCTCAGCAGTGACTACAAAGGATGAATGCCAAGCAATCTCCTTACTGAATCATTGAGGAGCATTATCACACTTCTGCTCAGTGAGGCAACGAAAGCAACCTTTGGGTTTATGCATGATTTTTAATTTTTTTATTACATCAAAGCACCAAGTGCAACACTTATTTTGACAAAGAGAAAGGAGGAAAAGTAGATGATCCCCTTTTGTGTGCAAGAGAGGGACCAAACTGAGATCAGTAGTGCCGCTGTGTGCATCCACATTGATATGGATCTTTGGGCCATCTTTCGTTACCCCAGTGTTTATGTGCTTGGTTTAGCTTGTGAGATGAATTCATTTCCCATTATCCAGTTCACATGTCTGCTTCTCCTTGATCCGTAGAGTTCTCCCTTTCCTACAGAGCCAAGGTGCAACAGCTCCCACAGGGTTGTGCCTCCATGATTCACATACTGAACAGAAAAGCAGCCCTAGCAATGGTCAGTTTGCTGCTCTTCTCCCATCTCCTAATTTCTGGAACTACCTGAGCAATTATCTGGAGGGAACCTTGGCTAGTTCAAGCAAGTAGTCTTTCTAGGCACCTTTGAGTTGGCATGACAGTACTGCTGTGTGTTTAGTGGCAAAGCTAGTAGCCAAGAAAATGTAGAAGTGCTCTGATACTGAATTATGACATAGTTCTCTTTACTATGCCAGTGCTTCAGATGTCCATTTTGATTATTCTACTATTTTCTATTTCCCCAGAGTTTAGCCTTATCTGTGGTGCTAATTTTTGCACGACTTAACCACCCAGCCTGGCCAAGCCTAAGCCAGAGAAGATCCTTGTTGTGTTTCCCTAAGGAAACATTTTTTAAAATGACTAGAATTAGTTGTTTCACCTTCATCAATATCTATTTTGTTTCAGTTCAGTCTGGTCAGAGGGCTTACACAACCTGTCCAATGGTGGGATTCAAAAATTTTTACTACCGGTTCTGTGGCCGTGGCAGGGGAAGGTTAATGCAAAATTCCCATTCCTTCCCCACCCCACTAACCTGATTTCCAGCTCCATTTTCCTGTGCAGGGAAACAAAAGAAGACCCAGCCGATCAGCTGGGACTCAGGAGGCAGAGAATAAATGGGGGTGGGGCCAGTCAAAGGTGGTATTTGCCAGTTCTCCGTACTATTCAAAATTTCCTACCAGTTTTCCAGAACTGGTCAGAACCGCTGAATACCACCTCTAAACCTGTCCCACTATCAACATCAGCTCCCATGCTGCATATCCAATGCAGGAGCCATTGCTGGCTACAGAATTAGGACAGGAGACATAATGGAGCTGATCCAGGAATTATTCCTCTTAAAAACTCTACAGCCCAAGCTTCATTCAAAACAATTTCATTTCCAGTTCTAGTGAATACTGTGTTCTCTGCCAATATTGCTTTTTCAGTAATAGTGATGATCTGATGATTCTGATTTATTGCTATTGCTAAGAAGGCATATAACATGAATGCTATTTGGCTTGACAAGCTGCATTGCAATATTGCCATTAGACTTTCTCCTATTGGAATTGTTTTGACATTTGACTACAGTACAAGCATCTAGGGAATGAAAATAGAAATGATCATTTCTGAGAGGAAAACAGAGACTCTAAGCATGTGCTGAGTGTACCCCCATATGCACATATCATATTGGATAAATATTATAACCTGATATCAAATTTATAATTGAGATGAAGAGGAAAGTGAACAGAATCTGTGCAGTACTGGGTACAACAGACTGGGAAGAGAAAAGTAATTTTCATTGTCTCATTATGAGCCAACTTACTGGACTATCTAGCCAGGGGTAGGATTCAAATTTTGTAACAATTGGTTCTGTGGGCGTGACTTATTTGGTGGGCATGGCTTGGTGGTAATGTGACTGGCTGGGCATGGCCAACTCAATATCACTCACATCGAGGCACACATCTCTTCGCATGGCCTCTTATGACTGTGGGGATGCTGCAACAGTCATAAGTGTGAAAAATGGTCATAAGTCACTTTTTTCAGTGGCATTGTAACTTTGAATGGTCACTCCACACAAGCAAAGTACCAGCAAAGGAGGAGGAATAAATTCCAGAGATCTTCCTGAGACAGGAGGTCTTATCCTGACAAGAATGTAATAAGGGTTAACGGAGAAGTAGTTTCTGTAAGCAACACCAGAATGTTTCCTTCCTGCCTTCCTTACAAGATTAGGCCAGTAATTTCTTCTAACAACCGGTTCTCCAAACTGCTTAGAATGTTAACAACCGGTTCTAGCAAATAGGTGCGAACTGGTAGAATCACACCCCTGCATCTAGCTGAAGTTTATTCTGATGATCAGAGTAAGTCACTTTCCCAAATCTACCTGGAGATTCCAGTGACTGAACCTGAAAGCATTTGGTTGCAAAGCCTTTGAGCTGTAGCTTTCGGCTTTCTCTCTCTCTTTTTTAACTGCCAAAACTCATAGGATACTCCTCAGAATTTCTGAACTTTTCAGAATGAAAAAGGTATATATTTTATCACCCGAACCCAAACCAATCTCCACAGCTGCTCAACTTTGCACAATTATGTTCTCAAACACCTGACCTTAATAAATTGATAGTGAGCCACTTAATAGCAATAGCAAAAGCACTTAGACTTATATACCCCTTCACCATGCTTTATAGCTCTCTCTAAGCAGTTTACAGAGTCAGCCCATTGCCCCCAACAATTTGGGTCCTCATTTTACCCGCCTCGGAAGGATAGAAGGCTGAATCAACCTTGAGCCTGGTGAGATTTGAACTGCCAAATTAATCAGTTTGTTCACTTCACTGTAAAATCAATTAGCCGTTTTTTCTTGTGAACAAGAAAAAGTGGTGAAGATGAGTGGTATCTGTTTGGCTTTGGAAAAACCCTTGGAGGTTAAGCAGATATTTTATACAGTACATACAAGAATGTAAAGCAATAAAGGTGGGACGAAATCTAACATGCAGAAAAATGAACGGGTTTATTTCTATAATCTTAAATGAAAATTTAGAGGGTATTAGGAAAGGATCCACTAATTTCTTTCTCTCAAAATTTCCAAAAATATAATATCAGGTTTTCCCGGGCGAAAAAAAAATGTGTATTTCTCCTTCTTTACCATTTCTTAACTTTCTATGCTAATTTTAAATAGCAACAACCACAATAACATTTTAAGTTTGAAAAGTAAAACCAGAATGAGGAAACTACCCCCTTCTTCATCTCCATTACAGTATGCAAATAATAATAATAAAAAAAATACAGTTTGCTCTGAAAGCTGGTTTACATAAGTACCTTGTTCAGTGCCAGTTTATTTCTCTGTGGGATTCCAAAGAACTGGGCTGCATTGTATTTCCTCATTTCTTTTAGGGCTCATTAGATAAAACACAGCTGGACAGGAAAACAAATTGATTACAGGCCCAGCCAGCGCATTTCACAATTCTACAGTTTCATGAATTGCAACCCGTACACTTTCCAACCAATAACTGTAAACACAAAATCAGCACAAAAAGTGGGAGGAGGAGGTTTCTGCATATTGGCACCTTTCTAAAAATCTTAACCCAAAGATCATTTAAAGGATGATCTGAATTTTTCAATGTAACAATATGAGAAGAGCAACCAGGATGGTTAGGGGACTGGAGACTAAAATATATGAAGAATGATTACAGGAACTGGGTATGGCTAGTCTAGTGAAGAGAAGGACCAGGGGAGACATGATAGCGGTCTTACAATAGTTGAGGGGCTGCCACAGAGAGGAAGGGGTCAAGCTATTTTCTTAAGCACCTGAAGGCCAGACAAGGAATAATGGATGGAAATTGATCAAGGAGATCCTGGAAATAGGAAGAAACTTTCTGACAGTGAGAACAATCAACCCATGGAACAGAAGTTGCCTTTGGAAGTTGTGGGAGCTTCATCACTGGAAGCTTTCAAGAAGAAATTGGACTGCCATCTGTCAGAAATGGTGTAGGGTCTCCTGCTTGGGCAGGGGGTTGGATTAGATGACCTACGAGAGTCCCAACTCTGTTAATCTGTAATCTTTAAGAGTTGGGCTGTTTCATATTAAAAGCCAAGTGGAGTGGTCTTACACCACTGTTAAATGTCACCCAGTCTGTTAACTGCCTTATTCATATGCTATACAGACATGCACCCTTTGTCTTGACCGAAGGGCTGTGCAATGTCCTTTTCTAGACCTGTGGGATCATTCAAATTCATCTCAGAGGTCAAGACCACAAACATCACACCTAACTCTGCCAACTCTTTGAGGAAGTCCAGACCAGAAAATCAAAATATGGATACTCATATTATTTTATTGTAAGGTTACAGCAGGGGTATCCAAGCTTGGCAACTTTAAGACTTGTGGAAGTCCACAGGTCATAAAGTTGCCAAGTTTGGTGACCTCTGGGTTACAGTAACAGGAACATGCAAGTCTATAAGCACTTCTCTTTTCCCCTTTACTTTACTTTCCAGAGAACTAGGGAGGCTCCCTTCCGTGATGCTTTGTCCATCCATATCCCTCCCCTGGATTTTTATTTCATTTATCAGACTGTTGTTTAGTCTGCACCTTGTCTCTCAAGGTTATTTTCACAGCCCATTATAGTCTCTGAGTCATTAAAGCTACTACATCTGTTTCTGGGATTAAACGGTGCAATAGAAGTTCTTGCAATATCTGCATCCTGCTGGAAAATGTCAATATTTGTAACTCCCATGGGTCCTGAAGCACTTCTTCTGAATCAAATCTAAGACATTGCATTTCTTTAATACTTCTTTTCAGAACCTTTCCCCTGACCTTCCATTGGGAAATTGTGGTTTCCTATGCTTCTGAATACCACTTGTTTCAAAATTGCACTTTCATTTATTTACTGTATTTATTTGTTTATTAGATTTATATGCCACCCACTTCACTCTGAAGCATAACTCTGAGCGATTATCAATTTCACTTGTGGAAGGTTTGTCACCTCGAGATAAGAAGGATGGTACAAGAAAGAAAGAAAGAAAGAAAGAAAGAAAGAAAGAAAGAAAGAAAGAAAGAAAGAAAGAAAGAAAGAAAGAAAGAAAGAAAGAAAGAAAGAAAGAAAGAAAGAAAGAAAGAAAGAAAGAAAGAAAGAAAGAAAGAAAGCCTTGTCCTAAATGTTGCTGGCGTAGATGCTAAATAGCAAGCACAACCAAGAGCATACATTTTCCAATCATTTCATTTCTTCTGTAGAAGCTTCTGAATTCCGTTGTGTTGACAGTAATTGGACCCCCACCATTCTCTAGGCCAGTGGTAGGGAACCTTGGCTCTTTTATCACTGATGGACTTCAACTCCCAGAATTCCTGAGTGAGCCATAAAAGGTTCCCCATCCCTGGCCTACTGGTTTTTCAGTTGTGAGGGAAATCAATTTTTGACTTGAATGGGACTGTTTAATATACAAATGTAGGACATATAAAGAATATTGATCATTCAAGTCAAAAATTAGGACATTTGTATATTGAACAAATATACATTCAAATCAAAAATTGATTTCCCTCACAACTGAAAAACCAGTAGGCCAGGGATGGGGAACTTTTTATAGCTCATTCAGGAATTCTGGGAGTTGAAGTCCATAAGTGATAAAAGAGCCAAGGTTCCCTACCACTGCTCTAGGCTATGTCATGAATCAAAGAGGCATTTTTCAATGGCTTTTGTAACATTTTCAAGATTAATATCATGTACTGTCTGCATACCAAGTGGGAGGAGCAGATAAGGGAGAAATGTGAATGGCATGGTCTACTGGGGAGGAAAGGGCCTTGATTCCCTTCATGGGCTGCAGCTGTGAGAACTATTTAAAAGGACAAACTGGGCCAGTGCTGGAAGCAAAGCATTAAAATATTTCTAGTTTGTCAGTTCTTATCTGCGTTCTGGCGTCCTTCCCAGTGTGTGTATTTCAATATCTGTGGACGTCTTCAAGCCCTTATCCTGTCTTGTCTCATTAATTGCTTCAGTGTGGTTTGTGTTTGATCCATGATATTTATAATTTATATGTATTTTGAGTTTGAATGGAAGTTCTTCCTTTTTACAACTGTTTGTGGGGGAGTTTTTTCTCCAGTCAATGATAATTAGAACTTTGAAGCCAAGTTGAAGGAATTAAAGGGACTTCACCTGTTTTTGTGACTTGGTTGCTTTTGTATCCCACCCTGGGTCATCACAGATATTTTGTTCATTTGTTTCCTGTCTTGTATTGGATTTTTTTTTAATGGTAATATACAAAGTGCTGGCCAGACTCAATTGGAGTCTGGCAAGATTTAAATTGAAATAAATAAATGGACAGGAATTTGGGACCAAGAAAGTATTTATCAGATGATCTAAATCCATAAATTCTATGAAAATGCAATGAAGATATCCAGCAGTAAATGAAGTATGCAGTAAAAGTGTCTGAAACATTTAAATCTTAAATTCCCACAGTTATGGAACATAGAATAATTGGTTTAGAAGGGACCTTGGAAGTCTTTGAGTATACCCCACTGATGCTGATTTATTAAGTATAATAATTGGATGGTACAATGTTGTACCATCTGTCACATATCCACTGAGCTCCTATTGTAGTTTGAAAAACTACCTTCTCTGTGATGCTTCTTATTTGAAAAAGAAGCTTTGAGAAACCAGGATGTGAGCACCCTGACATTCACTAAAGTTAGGATTTTGTTTAGTGTGCGTTAATTTACCCTGGCTCATATTGAACTGCACTTGCCACTTAATGACTATTTACTCCACAGTTTGAAGAGCTCTCTAATCCAGTGCTTACGGGAGATCATGGGAACTGGAAACAGTAAGTGAGCCAAGACAATTCCAAATTAAGATTCCAGTTAAAAGCCCTTTAATTATTTCCCCAAATCTCACTACAGATTAGTACTCTTTCTCTCCACTCTTTCTTGTTTATTTCAAAGCCAACGTATTACAGCTAACAGTGGAATAAAATTGTATGTAACCTTAACCTTCAGAATGCCATGGGCGCACTTTTGTCTTCTTTCTCATTTATGTAGCCAATTTCAGGGCAGTATGCATGTACCTCAAAATCACCAGCATCGTTTCATTAAATTATTGCTGCAGTGTATCTGTATAATTTTTGATCCATAATACAAAGTTGTAGATAAATGAATCTCATAATCAGGTGTGGGCTTCAAAAAAATTAGCAAAAGGTTCTCTGCCTGGTTGCTGGCCTAGTCAGCCTCCTGCATCATGGTGGTGTGGGGGCATTTTTACCCTCCCTGGCTCTGGAAGCTCTCTGGAGGCCAGAAATGTGCCCAGTTTCAGCCTTCCTAAATTTCTGGGAAGCCCGTTTTTCACCGTTGCTGAGCCTCCGTGCACACCCTACATTTACCTGCATCCAAAATGGGCCATGTGGAGACTCCTGGGAGGGGCGGGATGGGGTTGGCGGGGCCAGCCGGGAGTGGGATTTGGGGGTTCTCTGAATGACACAGAATCTTATCTAGGGGCTCTCCTGAACCCCTGCAAACTCTAGTAGCCCACCCCTACCATAATGCTTTGCTTGGTAACCTCTAGTTTACTGTGTATAGTATATGTATATCTATATCTATATGTAAGAGAGAGACAGAGACAGATAGAGACAGACAGAGACACAGAGAGAAATGCCATAAAAAGTTAATATATTTCACTTCCCCCATTTGTGCAAACACAGATACGGATACACACACACATACTACTTTATTTGGCCCAAATCTTTGGAACAATGTGGTTCTGTTTCTGCTGAAATGAAAGAGGAAGAGATTGTGTGTTTCCTGTCCATTTGTTTTCCCCATTTAAACAGAAGCAGTTTCTCACTTTGCATCCATAAATAAGTAGGGAGGCAACATCACGTTGCCAGCACTTACATTAAGTGCTCTTCTCTGGAATGGTTTCGTAATTTGTTCCTGGAAAATATATTTGAGCAGCAAGATCTTATACTAAGATTTAATCATGAGCCTATCCTCAGCACATGTGGAAGCTTTAGTGGGTAACCCTTGGAGATTCAAAGCCAATAACAGCAGGAGCTGTATGCACTTAGCGGGAGCACCACTCCAAAACAATTCTATTGGGGAAGCAGTGACGAATTCTGGACAGAGAGCCAAGATGCCTGACAATGCTTTCCAGAACTGAGAAGGGACTTTTTCAATAGTCTTACAGTAAATAGGAATTTATCACCTTTGAGGATTACAAGCAGAACTAAACTGTTTAATAGCTCTTGGCCTGCAGTGTGTTGTGCTCATGATAAGAAAAGGGATTGCAGGGTATAACATGGCATCAAACTTAATTTTGTTTGTGGCAAGTTGTCCCTTCCTTAATTATTCTTTTTTTTTTTAAATTTAAGACAGAATGAGTACAGCCCTACCTTCAATTCTTATCCATTTTTTTTTTAAGGGATGACCTACTTTTTTTTAACCATCATTTTTTAGGCATTAAGAGTTGTTAACCTAATCCTATGTAGCTTTTTCTCTGGTAATATCACACTACTAACTAGACCATGCAAAACATTTGCTAGAACAATAGTCGAATACAGCTCATCAGTCTGGAACCCACATTACGTATCTGATATTAACACAGTTGAGAAAGTCCAGAAATATTTCACAAGTAGAGTTCTACACTCCTCTACTCGTTGCAGATTACCTTATACCATCAGACTCAAAATTCTAGACCTAGAAAACTAGAACTACTCCGCCTTCGGTCCGATCCAAGTATAGTATATAAAATTATACATTGCAATGTCCTACCTGTCAATGAATACTTTAGCTTCAACCATAACAACACAAGAGCAAACAATAGATACAAACTCAAGGTAAACTGCACCAAACTTGATGGCAGGAAATACAACTTCAGCAACAGAGTGGTCAATGTGTGGAATACTCTACCTGACTCTGTGGTTTCTTCCCCAAACCCCAAAAACTTTAACCTTAGATTGTCTACTATTGACCTCACCCCTTTCCTAAGAGGTCTGTAGAGGGCGTGCATAAGCGCACCGGTGTGCCTACCATCCCTAGTCCTATTGTTTCTTTTATTTTTCTTATATTTATCCATTTCATGTATTCATAACTATGTTTGTACTTATACTTATTATCTTGTAAGTGATTGACAAATCAAATAAATCAAATCAAATCAAATAATCTTGATTTATAATGGTAAAAAACTGATGGCTACCAGATGGTTCAGATTTCAGCAGCCATCATTCCTAGCCCACTGTAAAAAGATAGAGCTTGAAAAACCTACGAGTAACAGATTGCTTTATATCATAATAAAAGGGAATAGTAGGATTTATTGAATATTTGGGATTCAACTACGGTTGTCAATGCAAAAATTCCTTTTATACTAAGACATAGTTGAATTACAAGGATTTTTTAAATTCTTGTTTTGGTCTTCCAGGATATGTCTATTGCCAAAAGTGCTTCATTTTTTTGTTGGGCAAAAACATTTCTACTCAGCAAATATTCCAGGGGTACAGTCTACCTTATAGTCAAGACTATAAGCAATATCTTCAAAAACGTTGAGTGAGGTTCCATAGTCCTACCAAACATTAACACCAAATTCACATTGGCCCATGATCAAACTAGCTTGGATGATCTTATATCAGAGAGGTAATAGGGCAGTTTCTCAATAGGGCAGTTTAAGATGTGTGGATTTTAACTTCCAGAATTCCCATCCAGATACAATGAAAACTCCTTAACTTTATGACATATGGACAGAATCAACCATTGTTTCAAATAGGAAACTGTGGGCATCCTAGATCAAGCCAAGTTCAAAAATTCCAGAGAATTCCTGGTGGCCTGGCATTCAGACAAATCAGCTATCAACAGGCAAGAGATAAATAACATCTATATATCCCTCAAAAGAGACAATCAAAAAACTCAACAGGAAACAAAAGGACCCAAACAGCCAAATCCCACCAGCAATAAAGATTAATATGAACAGAGATTAACACCAAACTTAACACTAGACCGGGATGTCAAACTTGCAACCTGCGAGCCAGATGTGTCATGTGCTGGCCACACCCAGCCTGGTTTAGTGAAGGGAAAAAAGTTGTGATACATCACATGATGATGCTGTGATGACATGAGTTTGACATCCCTGCATTAGACCAACAGTCAAGTGAATAATGCCCCAATCAAGTGACCAATAAGCCAACAATAAACAGCCTAATCAAGAAATCATCAAGAACACTCCCTCCTCTTTTAACAGGGCAAGCTACTAGCATATAAAGATAAGAGCAAACCCCATTCTCTTTAGGAACTGAGGATGTTACCTAATTTAGTAATGAAATATCTACAAGAAAGTCACCAAGCACCAAGGAAAGACTCCCACTGCTCCTCTGACCCCAGTTTTTATATATTGAATGGGAAGTTTTCAAGGTAGGTCACAGTCACTTGAACGTTAGAGAAATAGTCCTACATCAGCACTGGGCTTCCACATGTTTTGGAAGGTCTTACATATATTTACTTACTATAGAAGCCATTAAAATTCTTGGACAGGCTAGATTGCAGAGGTGGTGTTCAGCAGGTTTTGACCCATTTCTGCAGAACCAGTAGCAGAAATTTTGAGTAGTTCAGAGAACCAGCAAATACCACTCTGACTGGCCCTGGCCCCATCTATTCTCTACCTCCCGAGTCTTAGTTGATCGGCTGGGTCTTCTTTGCTTGCCCTGCACAGGAGAACGGAGCTGGAAAGCAGGAGGTGAGAAGGGAATGGAGATTTTGCAGTATCCTTCCCCTGCCATGCCCACCAAGCCATGCCCACCAAGCCATGTCCACCAAGCCACCATCCTGCCCACCAATGCCACCAACCTGTCACCAGCCAGCCACCAAGCCATGCACCAAGCCACCACCTGCATGCCCCCAGCCATGCCACCAAGCCATCCACCAAGCCATGCCACCAAGCTGTTGCCATGCCCCCAGCCATGTCCACCAACTATGTCACCAGATGTCACCAAGCCAGCCCACCAGCCTGTCCAAACTGTCCACAAGCATGCCACCAAGCCATGTCCAAAGGTCCATGCCCCCATCCTGCATGTCACCAAGCCTCCCCAAGCCAGCCACCAATCCATGTCCCCAAGCCATTCCACCAAGCACCCCAGATGCAAAAATGATCCATCCCTATATGGATGACTGATGAAGGTTTGCAGTGAATGCTGCACCATCTGCCTCACAAGACACCTGCATAAATGCCTCAATAAGTTTATTTTATGACTGTATGTTCAGTCTCTCTTTCTCCTTTCACCTGTTCACTCTGTACCTGATAAGCACACATGGCTATTTACAGCAGCATTGTGTGTGTGTGTGCACCTTTTGTTTGTTTACACAACCGTGAACAATCCTGTTTTTTTTTTAAAAAAAAAAAATCCCACTCTTTCCATTCACAGAGATGCAGAACTGAAAACACGAACCCTTGGGAGACCATTAACAACACATGAAGCTATATTAAAAGCAATTTGCAGATGTTTAAAGTAAAACCGTGCTTCTCCATCAGCTTGTTCTCTGCTTGATGGCTTCTCATTTTACACCTTTTGAACAATAGTGGGTTGAATCCAAACAGCTTGAAAACTTTTTCCTTAAACAGCTGCAATATTAAATGGCATAAAAGATGGTTTCATATAACTGAATAGCTGTAAGGAAACATAGCAACAGTTGGATAGTCAGATGTTCAGTAAGGTATCCACCAGGTGTCTGCTACAAGAAGATGCATCATAGGTAAAATACAGCATTTCAAATACAACATTGAACACATACACATTTCTGAAGCAATCCATAATCACTTACTTCATTAAGATTAGGCATTTTACATTCTAGTCTCATAAATTATTCCGGAAAATGGCGATGTAACTTACATATTGCAATAGTTAAATATTAATAACAATTATATCAGGCAATACCCAATAACTGAGATATAAAAACACAGCACTGAAGTTCTTTGCTCGCATGCCTTTAAAAAAAAAAAAAACTCTGGTGAATATTTTTAACAACCTATTTTAGTAAGAAAATACAAGGATGGGGCTATAAATAAATATACAAATAGATACAAATAAAACTCTGGTGATTCATAGCTAATTATCTAAAAGTAGACATTTCAAATGAGATTTTATTTATTTGTCATACTTATACAACTGTCCAGCTCACAATGACTCTGGTGGCATACAACAAAGTTAAAAACACTCATGCTTATATTGCATGAAATATACCCAGGAGTGGGATTCAAACTGGGGGGTGTGGCTTGGTGGGTACACTTTGTGTGCATGCACATACTTTGTGCAGGTGCAGAGGCATTCCACCTCACCTTCTGCAAGCCTGCACTCTCCCGGTAGTTTCTCCCGGCACTCTACTGTGCCGTGCAAAGCATCTGCGCTTCCAAAACAGAGGATATGGGAGGCCAGGTGGGCGGGTGGGCCAAACAGCAATTGGAATCTCGTCTCAGTGAACCAGTTCGATGACAGCTGCTCTTCAGAGCTACCAGTTCTATAGAACTGGGGTGAACCGGTAGCATCCCACTCTGAATATACCTACTCGCAGTTTGAAAAACACGAATATTGACATATTTTCTTAGTGTCCTTTTGGGGAAGGGTGGGAAGAGGTTTGGGGTTGTAATACTGATTGTAGGCAGTCTACTGATCTACAACAGGGGTGTCAAACCCACGTCATCATGGCATCATCATGTGACATATTGCGACTTTTTGCCAGACATGGCCAGCACGTGACACATCCAGCCTGTGGGCTTCCCTGACCTAAAACAACTGTTTTACCAATTTCAGGCATTATGGCCTTGAAAAGTAAAGTGACTACAATAATGAAATGACTTTAGTGCTCAGGATCTCTCTAGCAATTTAGTTGGGTGGAGCATTGGGGAAGGAACAGGGGTGGGATTCTACCAGTCTGCACCTATTCACTAGAACTGGTTGTTAACATTCTAAGCAGTTCGGAGAACTGGTTGTTAGAAGAAATTACTGGCCTAATCCTGTAAGGAAGGACAGGAAGGAAACATTCTGGTGTTACTTACAGAAACATGCCCAGCCAGTCACATGACCACTAAGCCACACCCACCAACTAAGCCATGACCACAGAACCGGTTGTTAAAAAATTTGAATTCCCACCCCTGGGAAGGAATATTTTCTAATCAACCAAAAGCTGTATCCTTTTCCTACCAGCCTCCAGGGAGGAAAATATGAATATCAGGGGAATTCCCTGGAAAAAAGGAGATTCAATTTTGCAAATTATATGAACCGGAGACTTCCTTGGCCCTTAAAACACAGGAGACTAAATGAGTTTAGAAAACCATAAAACAACAGAGCAGGGATGATAAACAGCAATAAGCATGAAGATGAAGAAAGATTAGTTTTGAGCAAAGCACAGCACAGCAAACATCATAGCAGGATGTGGGATTAGATGTCTTTATTCAGATGGTCTTGTTGAGAGAAATATCCATCTGGTTCAGTTTCAAGCTGGGAGAAAGACACTGGAAACATGGAGGCTGATTGGGGAAAAAATGGTTTAATGGTGAACAAAACCACCAAGCACATGGTCCTGGTGCAGTTGACCACATGGAGTTGAGAGTGGGGGGTTTTTTATACCTTCTCTTGTGCTTTGAACTTGAACTTCCTGTTCCTGTGCAAGAACATGTATTTTATTGTCTGTTGTCAAATTCCTATGGGGCAGTGGTGGGATTCTACTGGTTTAGCCCGATTCTGCCAAGCCGGTAGCAGCGATGAGCTGTGGAGACCAAACCGTTTCTCTCCGCTGCTCCACTGCTGGGTCAACCCACCTGCCCAGGGTCCCATACTAACCTTTATTCCCTGCTTTTGAAGCACAGCTGCTTTGCGCGGCACAGAATAGTGCCACGCATCAGCTGCTAAAGCGACAGGGAGAGTGCAGGATTGCTGGAGGTGAGTTGGAAAGCCTCTGTGCCTGTGCAAAGTTTGTGTTTGGTGCACGCACATGCAAAGTATGTGTGTGAGCAAAGCGTACCCGCTAAGCCACGCCCACTGAACCGGTGGTAAATTATTTTGAAAAGCACCACTGCTATGGAGTCATATTTGTCTGAGCTCCCAGGTTTGGTTGAAGTTTGCTGAGTGATGCAATGTCCTTAGAAGATTGTGCAATGCAGTGAGCTTTGTGTCTTGGTCCTATTATGTCCTGAAGGGCCATGTCTTAATGCCATCACCCTGGAGCTGAAGGTCTTTTGTCTTATAGATAGGCTAGCCCAATCTTGCTGGGGCTATTAACAAAGATGGAAGCTGCTTTCAAGGAGCAGCTTTCCTTTAGGGAAATATAATATTCTGCCTTTTTTAATATTTCCCAAAATATTTCATTCTTCTAAGAGAGGGATGGGTGTTAACTTTCTACAGTCTCTACTTATTCTTTTCTTCTCTTAAAAATGAGACACCAATGGTGATCTAGGCCAATGTTTCTCAATCTCAGAATTTTAAGATGTGTAGAGTGACTAATTCTGGGAGTTGAAATCCACATATCTTCAAGTTGCTGAGGCTGAGAAACCCTGATCTGGGCCAATACTGATCCAAGTTTGAATTCGGTAATTCTGATCTTTTGCTTTAGTCAGATGAAAATGAGTGGCATCATCAGCATATTTTTAGCACACAAATGCAAATCTCCTGGTGACTATGCTCAGTGGTTTAAATAAAATGTTAAATATTAAGAGAAAGTTGTAAGGAACATAAAAGAGCACACAGGCAAATGCCCAATCCCACTTAGATTCTGTGGTTAAAAGCCCTGAATGTCACATAGATGCCCAAGACTATTAACATAACTTCTTTCAGTATAAAATAGCATTTGTGGTGACAAAGGCAGTTCAATATTAAAACATGACCTGAAATACAACTAAAGATGCAGACATTATTTTTAAAAAACCCAATTGTAACATAGTACTCTGTTCTTCAAAAAAAAAGAACTCAAACCACTTGAAATACAGTAGTTACCTTTTCCTAGGCTAGGAAATATGGATTTTATGTCAATTCTTATGTCAAGAAAAATATAGTTGAAAATAAAGCATTCACAATAGTAGGTGTTAGTATGTTTTAATAGAAACAAAAATCTGGCAGATAGAGAGATCTACAGGTATCGCCTATGAATAATAGTGTTGCTTTCAAATTATCTTTCCATAGATTATTCCCTGCTAAGCAAAGCACAAAAATCCACCTGTTGGGTGATTTAAATGCACTCATAGAAGAATATGTCTGCTGATGTCTCTAAACAACTTGCAACATGGAAGCAACTTGCCTCCAGAAGTTGTAAATGTTCCTCTATTCTATTATATTCTAAAATCTATTCTACTATTCTATTCTCTACTCTACTCTACTCTACTCTACTCTACTCTACTCTACTCTACTCTACTCTACTCTACTCTACTCTATATTCTATATTCTATATTCTACTCTACTCTACTCTTTACTCTACTCTACTCTGTTCTGTTCTGTTCTATTCTATTCTACCAATCTTTCTTAACTTTGGCAACTTTAGGATGCATGGACTTCAACTCCCAGAATTCCCCAGCCAACCATTTTGGGAGTTGAAGTCCACACATCTTAAAGTTGTCATGGTTGAGAAACACTGCTCAGCACTACACCACCTCATTAAAGATGTGAGAGTTGGATATGGAGGTGAGAAAACTAGATAGAATTTTTCCATTCATCACTTTTCTAGACTGAGAACATCAACTAACACCATCTGAACTTGTCACCTTAGGCTGTTTCAAGGGTTTGATGAATCATCTAGGCCAGCAGGAAAGTTTAGGCTACAACTTCTCCTTTTTTCAGTTATTTTTGCATGATGACTTAGTAATTGATATCTATTCTCTATTTTTTTCTCTGCCTTTTTACTCCTTTCAATTTACTGTTCATTCCAATGCAACATAATCTTCTGCTACAAATTTTTCAGTTACTGTAGTCACTTTATTCTTCAAGGCCTTAATGCATGAATTTTGCAGTTGCAAACAACAAGAGTGACTTGCAATACTTAACAGTGAATTATATAAATTATATATTGCATTAATTAATATAACTATATTATATTAATCTCAGAGAATGGGCATAGCTGTGAAATGTAGTTGTCCTTGATAAATTCTACTGGAGTTCAAAATCTATACCAATAGGAGCCTAGACCAAACCTCACAATTGCACAATTTGGGGATATCCTATTCATTTGGATTGGATTTTAATAGCAGGATGGGTTGCAGGATGTGGTACAATTTTATCCAGCACAAGCAAAAAAGAAGCATCAGCAATAATACTTTCATATTGTCATAATTATTTTTTATTTGTATTTAGTCTACAACTGATCCAGATCTTCATTTGTTCTAATGAAAAGTGATATAGTTGGTGCTTCCAGTATATCGATTTGCATAAATCCCAAATGTGAAGATGATTTCATGTAGTTTTTTTTAATGTAGATAATGTATAACAAGGAAAATCAGGTAGACGGTGGTAGAAGTAGAATAGAAATGAATCGCTGAAGGCTTGTAATTTCCATTTCAGACAAGCTGTCAAGAGGAATATCATGGTCAATATTACTAAAAGGCATGAGGAGTTCCAGGAAAGTTAATAAGGTTGCAGTCATCCTGCACCTAGAAGGAAAACATACAAATGTTACTGTATGTCAGAAACTCAGGAACCACAGACTCATCTTGAAAGATATCCAACACTAGCCCGCCAATGACAGATTTATTTCACTAATCACATCTCTTGCTTTTTTTTTTAAAAAAAGAACAAAATACGAGAAAGAACAGTATTTACCGTATGCAGAGAAAAGACTCTTACTTTCCATATCAAAAAAGACAAGATAGAAAACATTCATGCCATAAGCAAGTAAAACTACATATAGTTTGTCCCAAAGGATCATGGGCCAAAGGTACTTTTTCAGGAGGCAACTGGACTTTCTCTGTTTTTTCTGTTGAAGATGTTTCACTTCTCATCCAAGAAACTCGGACAGGATAATGGGGAACAGAAGGATTTCTTGCAGATGGTTGCCTCCTGAAAAAGCACCTTTGAGACAACCATGACCTGAATAACTGAGAACCTCTACAGACTTTTAAATATAGTTGCTTTAAATCTGATTCACAATGAAAATTCAAACCTGAATAAAGGGGAGGGCATGCATAAGTGCGCCATGGTGCCTCCCGTCCCTGTCCTATTGTCTCCATTTAATCGTACTATTTCCTGTATTCTTACTCATGTTTATACTTATAGCTATTATTTTGTAAGCGATTGACAAATCAAATAAATAAATAAAAATAAATAAATAAAATATTGTAGCACTAAAGTACTGCAATATGTAAATGGAGCTCAGCCGATTTCCTAGATTTCAGATTAATGACAATCTATACCAGTAGTAGTCAGCCTGGTCCCTACTACCCACTAGTGGGCGTTCCAGCTTTCATGGTGGGTGGTAGGGGTTTGTCCCCTACTTTATAAATTACCGTTACTGTGGAACCGGTGAGCGGTTAGAGAAAATTTTACTAGTAAAAGGTTACTAGTATCTTCTGTTACTAGAAAAGTAACAGAGATACAAAAGTGGGCAGTAGGTATAAAAAGGTTGACTACCCCTAATTTATACAGACACATTCCACTACTTTAGGATATATCAGTTCACTAGTATTAGGAAGGACAGATAGTTTGGTCTAGTGATTCAGGCACTAGGCTAAAAACCAGGAGACAGTGATTTCTAGTATTGTTTTAGGCATAAAAGCTGGCTAGGTGACTTTGAGCCAGTCACACTCTCTCAGCCCGCAATGTAAGGCTCAGGTAACAAACTGATTTGTTGGTCAATTCCTGTCACAATCAATGGATCAACTGAGTGTTGATAAAAAAAAAAAAGCAGACTCTGCCCTTATGGGAAAATAGAAATAAAAAGGCTAGTAAACAGAGCTGGCAGGTGAAACTATGTCATAGAAAATTAACAGTATGATTCCACTGTTTCTCTTGTGGTTAGAATGCAGTACTGCAGGCAACTTCTGCTGACTGTCTGCAATTTGGCAATTCGAATCTCACCATGGTTCAAGATTGACTCAGCCTTCCATCCTTCTGAGATGGGTAAAATGAGGACCCAGATTGTTGGGGGCAAGAGGCTAACTCTGTAAACTGCTTAGAGTGGCCTGTAGAGTACTGTGAAGCCCTATATAAGTCTATTACTATATGATTGCAACCTGCAGCAACAAGGAATGGCTAGACGGGGGATAATGATGGCTGAACAAGGAAGCCATATCCAATCTCCTTTCTGTATCTATTACCCCGCAGAATAAACTAGTATTACTAAATCACATTACTCTGTACAAGTTGCTCATTTGAGAAAGATGTGAATTCAGTCGTATAATGGTCTCCCTAGCCCACAGGTGTCAAACTTGTGGTATCACATTGCTGTCACGTGATGTTTCATGATGTTTTTCCCTTCACAGAGTTGGGGTGGGCATGGCCTGTGCATGACACATCTGGCCTGCAGGCTGCCAGTTTGATACTCCTGCTCTAGCCTTCTTTAGATGTTATTAAAAGAAGTGAAAGCAGCTCATGAGAAGGATAAAGTTGCCACAATAGTTTCTCTTTCATGGGCACACCATGTAGCTCCACCCTCAGCCATCTAAATGTCAACTTACAACTACAATTGAGTCCAAAATTTATGTTGCTAAGTGAGAGATTTGTTGAGTTTTGCTCAACTGCAGCTGTTAAGTTAGTAGCATGGTTGTCAAATGAACCTGGTTTCCTCATTGACTTTGTTGGTTGCAAAAGGTGATTATGTGACCCTGATATACTGCAAATGTCATAAATGTGAATCAAGCATCCGAATATAAATCACATGACCACAGGACGCTGCAATGGTTGTACGTATGAAAAATGGTCATAGGTCACTTTTTTCATTGCCATTGTAACTTCAAATGGTCACTGAGCGAACTGTTGTAAGTTGAGGACTACCTGTATAGCATGAAAATCTGCAGAGAGTCCTTTATATGAGCAGCTGGATGCCAAGAGACTACTTTTTTCACAGACTCCAGTGCTGGAGATAGGAAGGTCAACGTGTGACAGATAAAGGAAGACAATATAGAAAAACAGCAAGAGAATGCAAGTCACATCAGAGAGCAAGTTAATTTGCACACTCCTTTACTTTATCTCTTATGATAAGGTCTGGAGAGCATTTCTCTCATTCATAACAAAATGTTTTGTTTTGTTTTTAAAAATAAATATGGCTAGGGCAAGGGTGGGATTCAAAATTTTTAACAACTGGTTCTGTGGGTGTGGCTTAGTTGGTGGGCGTGGCTTGGTGGTCATGTTATTGGCTGGGCATGGCCAAATCAATATCACTCACATCGAGGCACGCATCTCCTTGCCTGGCCTCTCATGACTGTGGAGATGCTGCAACAGTCGTAAGTGTGAAAAATGGTCATAAGTCACTTTTTTCAGTGCCATTATAACTTTGAACAAGCACACAAGCGAAGTACTAACAAAGGAGGGGAAAAAAACTCCAGAGAAGTTCCAGAGACAGGAAGTCTAGTCCTGCCAAGAATGTAATAAGGGTTAACGGAGAGGCAGTTTCTGTGAACAACACCAGAATGTTTCCTTCCTGCCTTCCCTACAGGATTAGTCCAGTAATTTCTTCTAACAACCAGTTCTCCGAACTGCTTAGAATGTTAACAACTGGTTCTACTGAATAGGTGCGAACTGGTAGAATCCCACCCCTGCGCTAGGGAAAAAATACAATCAATACACATTTTAGAAACACTAAAAAGGAAAGAAATGAAAATGCATACCTCTTGCAATTAATAAGTAATTAAAGGCCATATTCAGAGTCAATTAAGCCCATATTTTTCATCCTGAAAATTAAATCAGGAAATAGGAGGGTATTTCCAGAAAACCAAACTATACTTTACATATTCTATAAATCCAATATTCTGCCTAATTGATGAATTCCAAGTTCTCAGGTAGTAACGTCGTATTAACATCTTTAAAACTTACTTCTTTTTGCAAAATTGTATTAAAAATACTTTCAATATGAGTCTAAGATGGGATTCCTCTATAACAGGGGTGTCAAACTAGATTTCATTGAGGGCCATATCAGGGTTGTGCTTGACCTTAGAGGGCTAGGGTGGGAGTGGCCAGAATGGGTGTGGCTAGCTCGACATCACTCATGTGATCAAATGTCACTTTAGCTACACTCTGCCAGCAAAAACAGAGCTCAGGAGGAGTGCTTGCGGTACTGCCTGGCTCGGTTTTTGGCTGTGATGGCCTCCTGCATCCCTCTGATAGCAAAAATGGAGCTCAGGATGGTGCACAGAGCCCTCCCGGGCTCCATTTTCCTCTGCGGTAGTCTCCTGCAGCCCTCTGCCAGTGAAAACAGAGCTCAAGAGGAGCTCACCTGGCCATTTTGAGATCTGTTTTCATTGGCAGAGGCTGGGCCTTCACTGTTTCCAGGGCCACCTCATGGGCCAGATCTAAGAACCCCCTGGGCCGGATCCAGCCCACAGGCCTTGAATTTGACACCCCTGCACTATAGCCAGCCCAAATTGTATGGTTAAAATATACCACAACTCCAGCATTCCAAACCTCAAGCTAAACTTTTTGTCCATGATGTTGAAAAGGTTTGGGTACTCAGTAAAAGATCTGCCTTGCATGAACATGATTCCAGATTCAAGAACTTAACTCTTTAATCTTGAGGATTTAAGAGCTAGAAAAACTGCCATTATTCTGAAGAAATATTGACAATCAAGAACCCAGAATGCTATATTAGCTAGACCAATGGCCTAACTCAGGAGAAAGCATTTTCCTGTGCTCCTATTGTCCTTGTCAATTTGCAATTTACAATCATCTGGAGACTGTTTATTCTGACTGCAACAAAAGCCAACACTGAGTTTCCATTGCATGCTTCATGCATTATTGATCACCCATGCTGGTGGCCAAGAGTCTGACAGCAGCTTTTACCCATTACACTATAGTCCCTCATTGCAAGAAGATTAACCACAGAACTCAAACACAGGCAATATAAGCACTTGTTTGGGTCTTTTCCTCACCATTTGACACAAGGAAAATTGAACCCCATAATATTTACTATGCAGGGTCTTTTATAACTCTTAGCAATAGCTTGTGTTCTGCTATTCCTATCAATTCCTAGTGTTCTGAGATGGTTTGAAGTTTCTCCCTAGCACATAGTTTGTTAAATCAAGTGAAACATATGGTAGCAAACTCTAAGGCTCTGAGCAAAAAGTAATCATATTAGAACTGTAATATATGTCAGTTATAGACTGCTAAGGTTTTGGCAGATTTTCAAGATTTGAATGTTAACCTTCATTTCTTCTTCTGCTGTCATCAAAAGAAGTGGAAAGAATGTACTGGATGCAAGTTTTAATGGAACTTTGTTTAATGGGCACTTCCCATACTCTATAGAAGTGTTTTTCGAACTTGTCAACTTTAAGATGTGTTGACTTCAGCTCCCAGAATTCTCCAGCATGCTGGTTGGAGAATTCTGGGAGTTGAAGTCTACATATATTATGCCGTTTTCTCAACAAATTGTTTCCCCAAATGTCTGTGCAAAAAAAATTTTACAAACGTATACCAATTGATGAAAATAGCTGAAAGAAATACTGAGGAGAAATTTGAATGGCAACTATATGCACTTTCAAGAAGACTTTTTAAAATGATAAAAAAAAAATAAAACCAAAATGAGATTAAAATCATATGTGAAAGACTGAATAGTCCAGTCACTGTGTTCTTATTTACTCAACTCAACATTTGGTCAATCCACAAATTAAAAGATCTCATCCTACAAATCCCAGTTTAAATTTAGAAATCTTAAGTTGATTCCATCATTAGTACCTAGAGTGAGACGCAAAGTGGACTAATGGTGAAGACATTGAACTAAAATTAATGCCAGTTTGGAAGCCATACCTAAGGTGTGAAAATGAAACCTTTGGCAAATCCTGGGCCAAAGGTTTGTGATTGTAGGAACAGTGTAAACGGAGATCCCCAGGGAAATTGTTTTGAGTTTTTTGGTGGAAAGGTAGCAGTTAAATGTAATCAATGAAATAAATCAACCTCTCCAATTATGTAACATACAAGATCTACTACTACATCTTTCTAAGTGCAAAATCTGTTCCACGGGGCTACTAGCTGCTTTCAACTGATTTTAAACTCTGAAGCAACAGCAACTTCATAAGAGCCAAAATAATCAGTCTGAAGAAAGCAGAATAAGGTTTATATAATACAAGCTCCTCTCTTTTGTATCTGCATCGTAACACTGCATGCATATCCCACAGGGGAGGAATTTGCAGAGTGACACCACTCAGATAATGTTGATCAAAACATCCAGAATTGCAGATGCTCTGGAGATACTAAAATGCCATCCATTGGCAGAAAAGCACAACATCAATTCATTAAAAAAAAACCAAAACCCAACATTGTGTTTTATAGGTGAATAATATTCAGGCACTATCTCCACACTGATCCAACACAAATTATAGTGATGTCATGGTGGAGGTGATCTTAATGCCTACAGCATAACAGTCACTGCTGTGAAATCTCTGCACACTCTTGAAGTAGAACTCATCATTATATGGATTCCAGTTTATGTGAAAGCTATCCCTTACAGAAAATCACTGTAGTGTGGAAAAGATATCTTCATTCATGTCACTCAAGTGAGGAAAGAGAAAACACTATTCATTCTTCATGTCTTAAAATGAGTAGGAAAAAGCAGTGCCTGAACAAGATTTCTTTTTATATAAGAAGTATGTAAAGATAATATTTTGGTACCACTCGATGTTTGTCATAGGGACACATTAACTGCAATGTCCCCCTGGTAGATCTGTTTCATTCCTGCAAGACTGTGATTTGTGATGCACTTTGATATCAATCTCCAGGAATTGAAACCTGCTGCATATATCATAAAGAAACACATGTGTCTCACAACCACCTATACTTTGTGGTTGATCAAAGACAGCTCATCTACTTGGAATTCAGGTTGTAAAGCTATCTTAGCATCCTACCTTTGATGTCATTGTGTGAATGCCTTAATTGGTTTCATTGTCCCAGCAACTGGATCCTTTGTGTCACAGTGAAAGCACAGCCAGGAAAGGGACAGGAAAGGAATTACTGTTTGCACCTTGAAACACAATGTTAAGTTCTTGTTTGATTATGGCAGCAGAATATTTTATGGTAATAATAAAACCATCCACTAGGTCAGAATGCCTGCTTTTCAATAGACTCTTCATGGTCATTAGCTAAAATGTATTTAAATACCACTTGGTTGAGTAGGTTTTGCTGAATAACTGCCAGGTCACAACTATTTTGTATTATGGAGCTAGAATGCCATAAATTCTCAAAGGATGTTGAAGAGCTAGGACAGATCTTGATGACTCACAGGGACAGCAAGACAAGTGGGGAAGAGTTGACCTGGACTATCAGGGTCCATACAATTCCAGATTCCAATTCAAACAACCTGTGACATCCAAACTCCCTGTGCAACCTACAAAAATACTTGTCTTGAATAGTCAATCTGATTAAGGACCCAAATCTTGTTTGTATCCCAACTTTCTCTTATACTTACAGCTTTTGTTACTTTGACTGAGCCTTGGAATGGTGTTATCCCTTGCTTCTGTTTCATTTCTCTGTCCCCCTCCACCCCAGTTGTTGTTGATCTAAGAAAAAAACTAACAAACCATACGGTCAGTAGGGATTCTCAGTCATCCAGGTCATGGTTGTTCCCAAGGTGCTTTTTCAGGAGGCAACAAGTTAATTACCTGGATGACTGAGAATCTTTACAGACTTTTAGCTATACAATTTGGAATGAACATTCTTTGAATCAGTGGTGGTCTTCTACTGGTTTGGCCCAGTTCGGGCAAACTAGTAGTAAGAAATTGTACTTTTCGGCTGAACCAGTAGTAAAAAAAACAGCTACCGGTTTGGCTGAACTGGTATTTCTTTTCTCCTTTGTTGTTCTGATGACCGGCTGTTCTGATGATCAGCTGTTCCAGGATCCTGCTTGCTGTCTTACTGCTTTGCCCAGGAGACTTCCCTGAAGCCCAGGAGGCAAAAAAAACAGAGTGCAGGGGTGTAGTGCAAAGAAAGAAGAAGCCATGCCCACCCAGTCACATGGCCATGACCACCTAGCCACACCCACCTAGCCACGCCCACAGAACCGGTTGTAAAAATATGTGCATCCCACCCCTGCTTTGAATGGTGTGGGAGTAGAATGGATTTCCACAGGAAAAAGTTACAGACTACAGGAACTCAGGTGACCCTGAGGACACAGACAAACCTCCAAGTGCTTCAACGACCCTTTTAAAAGGATGCAAATGACAAGTTGTCTGCAAGGAATATAAATCCTTCCATTCCCCACTCTCCTATCAGAGCTGAAGAAGCTTCTAGATGAGAAGCGAAATGTCTTCACAAGAAAGCCCAGTTGCCTCCTGAAAAAGCACCTTTGGGATAACAACCATTACCTTCCAGTGTGTTATATTCATCCCAGTGTTGAATGGGCACCAGAGAGATCCAGGTTTACCAATGAAACTCATGGGAGGACTTTGGCCAGTCTCTCTGAGCCACGTTCCCTCATCTGGTTCTTGTGGGGGGAAACAGGAGGCTGGGATGTTGTGTATATTGTTTTGAGTTTGTATTGGAAAAGAGGGCTGCAAATCTAATAAGTAAATAAATCTGCCAGTGTAATGCATTCATTCCTAGGGAAATAGGATGTTGAATGCCCACAACGTACAAGTTTTTAAAGAAATGTTTATTAAATCTTTAAAATGAGGAGGTAAAAACTAAAACAAACTAATAGGCAGGGGAAAAGAACAAGAAGGAAATCAAAGAAAAAGCGAACCGTGTAAGAAAAGAGAAAAAAGTTTAAGAAAAATAGAAAAGAAAAAAGTATACTGTAAAGAAATGGCTTTGGATATTCTTCACAGCAGTTATACGCAGAAATGTATTTTAATCTCTCTCTCAAAAGTTACATCATCTTACTCTTTCTTTTATACTGTGTTGTGTCTACTCATCAAAACCTGAAGTCACAGGTTCATTTTTATTTTCATTTTAATGCAAAAAGTCCATAAGACGCTTCCAGTCAGCAATATGCAAATGTAGAATTTTTCTGCTGGACAGTTTATGAATTCCTAACTGCAGCATTTACACCTCTGAAAACAGATTTTGCTTTAAAAGAAAAATATGAAGGGATTTATGTCGACCATAAAAACAGGGCAGCATTTTTTTTTTTTTTTTTGCTAAATGCCCTGTGCTAAGCTATGACACAAAGTGAAAACTTCCCTAGATATCATATATAACCTGCAAATTTATTATTACCTCAGTTGTTGCCAACATTTTCATACCTGGATCATATTTTTCCTGCATTAAAAAGTGTGACTTTTTATTCTATCCCATAAGTTAAAAGTGCCTTTTTTTAATCAGCCTAATGAATAATCAGTTCTCCTTGCAATTGCAGTTCAGTGAAGTATGCAATTATGAACTGATTTAGCTAGTGTCACTTCTCTCGGAGAAAACCAGATACATCAATACATTTTTTAAAATTTCATGCGGTTTCTTGGAATGGCACTACTGTTGGAACAAAGAAAGATCCCTGTATATAATACTATGGGCTAAATGCATACATAATTATGACATTCATTCACACACATCAGATTGCTAGAACCTTAGATTATCTATCCTACACATAATAAAATAAACAAGTAAGAAATTGTGACCCTTGTTCATTAAGCCAACTACCCTTTCTGCCAATTTTCTATCACCTTCAGCATTACTCTTTCCGGGTAAGTGTGTGTCTCATTGTTTATGCAGACCCATCCATTACGTTTTTTGTTTGAAAAGATTTTTATTTTATAACAATAACAAAGACAAACAAATAAAACCATCTTTTTCTTCAAAGGTGTGTTGATTGGACACATATATGTTGTGCACATCATCCATTACTTTTTTGATCACCTCATCAATATGAAGGAACAAGTTGGAGGTCTTCTAATCCCAACTCCCTTGCTCAAGCAGGAAACCCTATAGCATTCCAGACAAATGGCTCTTCAATGTCTCAATATGTCAATAAAATAAATGCTCTGTTTTACATATTGGCAAAAAAAAAAAAAGTCAGAAAATAAAATACAAGCTGAATAGTCAAGACCTTGTTGATGATCCAAGTTCTGTCAAGGACCTTAGAGTACTCATCTCTAATGATCTACGTGCTAGAGCCCCTTCTAACTACATAGCCAAAAAGGCATTAAGAGTTGTTAACCTAATCTTATGTAGCTTTTTCTCTGGTAATATCACACTACTAACTAGAACATACAAAACATTTGCTAGACCAATACTTGAATACAGCTCATTAGTCTGGAACCCGCATTATGTATCTGATATTAGCACAGTTGAGAAAGTCCAGAAATATTTCACAAGAAGAGTTCTCCCCTCCTCTACTCGTTGCAGAATACCTTATGCCACCAGACTTGAAATTCTAGACCTAGAAAACCTAGAACTATGCCGCCTTCTGTCTGATCTAAGTATAGTATATAAAATCATACATTGCAATGTCCTACCTGTCAATGAATACTTCAGCTTCAACCATAACAATACAAGAGCATACAATAGATACAAACTCAAGGTTAATTGCACCAAACTTGATTGCAGGAAATACAACTTCAGCAACAGAGTGGTCAATGTCTGGAATACTCTACCTGACTCTGTGGTTTCTTCCCCAAACCCCAAAAACTTTAACCTTAGACTGTCTACTATTGACAGTCTACTACTGTCTACTATTCACCCCTTTCCTAAGAGGTCTATAGGAGGCATGCATAAGAGCACCAAAAGGTGCCTACCGTCCCTGTTCTATTGTTTCTTTTTTATTTTTCTTATATGTATCCATTTCATGTATTCATAACTAAGTTTATACTTATACCTGTTATCTTATAATTGCTTGACTAAATAAATAAATAAATAAATGGATGGATGGATGGATGGATGAATGAATGAATAAATAAAATGAATAAATAAATAAATTAAATAAATATCTCCTTAAAACCTTCAGTGAGAGAACACCCATAACTTCTGGAAGCAAGCTGTTCCACTGATTCATTGTTCTCACTGTCAGAAAATTTCAGATCAAAGTTGGTAAGTTTTCATTGGATACTTCTTAGTCCTGCCCTCAGATGGTTTGGAGAATAAGTTGACCCCCTCTTCTTTGTGACAGTCACTTAGATATTGCAAGACTGCTACTGTTTCACCCCTAATCTTTCTCTTCATCAGACTAGACCTACCCAGTTCCTGAAACCATTCTTCATATGTTTATATGAAGTAACGAGAAATTTCCTGACAATGAGAACAATCAACCAATGGAACAGCTTGCCCTCAGAAGTTGTGGGAGCGCCATCACTTGAGACTTTCAAGAGAGATTCGACTGCCATCTGTCAGAAATAGTGTAGGTTCTCCCGCTTAGGCGTGGGTTGGACTAGATGATCTACAAGGTCCCTTCCAACTCTGATGATCTGTTATCTGTTTTAGCCTCCAATCCCCTAACCATCTTTGTTCTCCTCTGTATTCTTTCTAGTTTCAACGTATTTTTTATATTGTGGTGACCAATAATGAATGTAGTAATTGAAGTATGGTCTTAACAGAGCAGTATATAGCAGTACCAACACTTCACATGATCTTGATAGTATCCCTTTGTTGATACAGCATAGGACTGCATTGTCTTTTTTTGGCAGCTACAGCACACTGATGGCTTATATTTAAGTTCTTGTCCATTATGACTCCTAGATACCTCTCCCAGTTACTATGATGAGTCAGATACCACCTACACATTTGTTTTTTCTTGCCTAAATATAAAAGCTTACTTTTCTCACTACTGAACTGCATTCTGTTGGATAGGGCCCAGCATTATAGTGTATAAAGATCCTTTTGCATCTTGAGTTTATCCTGTAAAAGTGTTGGCTGTTCCTCCTAGCTTGCTGTCACCTGCAAATAAATCTAAAATCTAAATCTAAAATCATATATAAATGCTGGAGGAGCTAAATGCTCTTACAGCACATATTTGACTACTTGAACATTAAAATTCCTAAACTGATCACTCAAGATGCAACCAAGCTCTTATTTGATTGAAATAGAGATCAGAGAGAGGAATATGCAATTATATGGGTCAGAGGACTACATTTGGCTTAAGAGGAACCTGCTCAAGGCCACATTTTCCCAAGTAAGTGTGGAACAAGATGAAAAATCTCTCCAGAGAAGACTGAGCACAGCCTTTTCAAGCAAATATGAAATAAAATATTAAGTCATGAAAATCATTGATACATGAGTAGGGAACAGCAGGCTGCAGAGAAAATTACAGACACCTGTGTCACCTTGCTCCCCTCCGATTTGAAACTTCTCTCCAGCCTCAGAATAGCAGAGTTGCCTATAAAAGCTGAACCTTGAAACAGGTGAGAGAGGAGATTTATATATTTTTGAAGCTCAGTGACAATGGCTAGAGTAGCTGCAGCAACAAAATAAACAGCAACTGAAAAAAGCAACTAAATAAACAGAAAGGCCTGGAAGACAAAAAGATCAAGCTAAGCACAATATTGGAAAGGTGCCAATGCTTTACTTGTTGCTCAACAATAAAGAAGAAAATAACAGTGGAAGTAACCCCACTGAGAGAGAAAGGCATTAAAGACGATCACTGTCTCCAACAAAAACACTGTTTTATGCTAGCAGTAGTACGGTATCAATGGCATTAAAGCACTATTAGTAGGAATAGTATTATATAGCACAGAATACAATACGGAATATAGCACAGAATACAAATACAAGAAGTATAGTGTACAGTAGTAGAATACAGAATAGAATATAGGCTATACACTATATAGTATCAATAGTAAGAAATAGGATATAGTATATGACAAGAAACATTGCAAGAACTCAGATATGTCTGTATAAATATGACTTTTGTGTATTGGATATTTGTTTTCAAAATGAAATATCTACTGAACCCATGTTAGGATTATAAAAATCCAGTTGTCTAGGGTTCAGTGCCTTTGATGGCTCTTTGAACTTGAGTTAACAAATTGAGTATAGTCTGAAAATGACATTGAGGAAATTGTATGCAACCTCAAATCTGCTATTCTTGGTTGCTATTCCTATTTTCAAACACATATATTATCATGGGTATTAGCAAGAGGGTATATATTAACACACATATGTCATTGACTGACACAATCAGTCAAATATTACAGTTTATATACCTACATCAGATTCATGGCACAAGTAAGCAATTCTAGCATTTACTGTAAGTAATTTTATATGCACATATTGCATATGGGGCATTTTGACATCAGTTTTTTTTTAAAACAGATGCTGTTTATACTACTTTTTCTAAAAAATTCACATCTAAGAATGGCCAAATCTATCAGTTTCCTTTTCTTCCACACTAACTTTAATTTTATTTAAAAATAATATTTCCTTATGCAGTAGTGTTTTGATCCTCTTAGTGAAAAACAAAATCTCAGTCATAATTTATTGTGAAAAACAAAGCCAAATTTCCAGAACTTTGACCTGTCCATTGCTGGGTGACTTACGTTGAAATTAAAAATGACAAGACTGCCACATGCAATGGCAGCTTTCTTTCAGCCACTAGAAACATGTCTGGTTGTGTTCAGAGATATTTTACTTCATAGCAAACAAATCCCACTTCCTGGATAGCTGAGTGTCCCTTTCTCCCTAGGTCACAGCCATGCCCACCAAGCCACGCCCATAGCACCAGTAGTAAATTTGTTTGAATCCCACCATTTTGGGATCCCACCATTTCTTCTTCTTTTAAATGAACTTGATCAAATTTCCTATCATTCCTATAGCTCATTTCAAGCTATAAAAGTCACCAAAGGAAAAAGCAAGACAAGTTGGAGATGCCCCAGAATGCCTTCCTTCAACCTGGCTTTCAGATCCTCCTGGCCAGAAACTGTGTTAAGCACTACAGCAATTAGGCAGATCACTCAGTCTCTGGATTGGATGGGTCCATTGCAGTTAATATAAGTTGATAAGCTGCACTGGATCAGATAATGTCAGGGATTCCCAGAAGATTTGCTTTATGATCTTGGCACTTGTTAGAAAAGGAAAGAAAGTACAGCCTTACAACTAAACATCTGCAGACTGGAATAACTTTGCATAGATTTCTTTCGTCTGGGCTTCCCTCAAGAATTCAACCATCCTGGTGTCTGCTAAGAAAGCATTCCTCTTCCAAACTCTTTCAGTTTCCCTATTTTCTAGCCAAGTTGGATTTGCGCACTATAAATACAGCACTGATTTTCAGTCTCTCCAATGTTAGATCCCTGGTTCCAACATCAATCTGACTTCCTCTGCAACCCCCTCCTCAAAAGATCATTTGCAGCAATTGAAAATGCACATTGCATCTATTAAAGGAATACTTAATTGTCACTTAACTGTTAATAAAAGTTTTCTTCCTGAGAGAAGATTTAGATTTCTCACTATAGACCATTAAGGACAAAGGCATTCATTTACATGAGAAGAGCTGATGTGAAATAGGTTTCAAAAATCTCATAGATGGGACACATTTTTGATATGAAAGAAAAATATGAGAATTGCCACTTTAAGAAGCTGTCTATGTAAAGGAGGACATGAGATGGTGTATCTCTCTGCTTGTGTTCTGTCTCCATTGTATTTAGGTATTTAGCCAGAGATTGGATTAAATTTTATTAAATCCTGCTTCCTGTCAAAGTACTGCATTTGGGATGCAGAAGATAACCTGAAAGATGCTTCTTGAAAAGTTTCATATAGTATGTTGCCCAACCCAAGCATCTTTTTTTCTAGGGACCATCGGATTTGAGATGCTAAAATCCAATACGCCATTAGATAACAGCAAGGGATTGATATGCATAATATTACATATCTGTGCTGCTACCTGGCTGTTATCTGGATTTCACAGTCCAATTTTTGTAGCTCTAATTTTATATAACTTTGAATTAAGAGATGATGTCCTGCTACACTTGCAGTAGAAAGCTTCTTTTCACATGATAGAAGAATCTATATGGGAATTGGAACCTGGGAAACAATTTTTAAGATATTCCCATCTCCTTTTCAGCCCCTAAGCTAAATGAGAAAAATCTAACATTCCTCAATAATTCTATCTAGACATATAGGTAGATAAAGCAGTACTTTTTGATGTGAAATGTTCTTTGCTCCTTAATTAGCAATTAAAAGCCCACAATTTGTGCCTAAGAGCATATTGGACTGAGGTTGAAGCAACTTCCGTTCATGTTTAATTCTTTTTTTATTTTTGGAGAGGGGAGGAGGTGAGCAGAGGCATGTTTTCAGACATGTGAGTCACATAACAAGTTCACTCTTGTGTGACCAACATTCCCTCCACCCCACTCCCAGCATGCATGCACATGGCATGTCATCAACCAATGATTTCATTTAAGTTTGCAAAGGCCGCTTAGATTCCAAGCATCATAGCTTGAACTGACTGCAACAAATACTATACCCTGAACAAGCCAACTCATTGGGTGAGCAGAAGTGCTATTCCAAACAATCTGAAGAGCATACCTCTAAGGAATCAAATGAATACACACGCACACATACACACACACAAAGAGAAAGTGTACATGTAGTAGAAATGCTTTTGTTTCTTTAGTTCTACCTGACTTAACTTTCCACTGCAGTCACATTTCCACTTTGTATGCTTGCCTCTCCAAACTTTTAATTGGATATCCAAGGAGGTTGGGGAATTAGTTGTATGGAAGAGAAAATTCCACAGGATAGTGGTAACTATTGTTTCTTATCTAATTAGTAATCAAAGTATAGGTATCCTCTAAACATAGAAATTACATGACATGAAATAACTAGAGAAGAACTGTAAATTGAATTCTGGGAATTTTAAAAGCTTGTTTACGAAATAAGTAATATGTTTGTCTACACTTCAAAAAGGTTCAGAGAAGGTTAAGGTGTCAGGGGCACAAATGGTCTCATTGAAAGAAACCAACACCAATATAAGAAGTAGCCTGAAACAATATCAGTTCAGAAAGCTGTGAAGCTTAAAGATTCAAACAAATATTGTATCAGAGTTTAACAGAAACACAATGCTGGGCCCAGGTTCATGAGTCATAGAATTCTGTAATTTGACTGGATGCAGTCAACATCATATTCCACATTTCTTATTGTAGAACATGTTCTATATTCAAATACTCACCTGCAATTGGTCGATCCAACGGCGGGAACTTTGTATAGATGTCATTGGCTGGCGAGCCGTGAGCAGCCGCTATAAGAAAGGCTGCCGCGGCTCCGTTGGCGTTGAGTTCTGGAAAATAAAAACAAAGTAACTGATCAACTGGATGTGAGCGTCTCTTGTTTCCCACCATAAAATACTGGTGATGAAGGTGGGATCGAGACGAAAGAATCCAGTTGAGCACGCAGCGATGAAGATCAAACGAGGCAAAAATGTCCAGCAACAACGCGCCACCCGAGCAGTTTAATCCAGCCAAAGAAGAATGGCAATCTTATGTAGATCGATTTCTAATGTTCTGGGAGAGCAGCGATTTAAACAGAGTCTCGGAACATAGAAAAAGAGCTGTTTTCCTGACCCATTGCAGACCCGCAGTATTCCGGATGGCAAAGGCATTAGCTGCACCCACAGACATGAAAACATTAACGTGGCCAGAATTAGAGAAGATTCTCCGGGCTCATTATGCACCGACCATATCGAGCCTAATTAAGAGGCACAAATTCTATCTGAGAAATCAAAAGGAGGACGAGAGTATCACCGATTTTGTAGCAGCCCTGCGGGACATTGGCAGAGAATGTGACTTTTTAAACTTCGATGAGGCACTGAGAGACCGCGTGGTCCTCGGTTTAAAAGACCTCACATTACAGGGCCGTTTGCTAACCTGGCCAAAAATCACTGTGAAGGAGGCAATAGAAGAAGCCACTGCCACAGAAGCCACCCACAAATCAGGCTGCAAAGATGAAGAAAATCAATAAATCAGCAGGACATATCAGTAAAGAGCCACCGAGATCAGAAGGAGAAAAAGAAAAAACCACAACGCACCACGAGGACGTCGAGTCGGGGACCAGTAGCGAGGAAGATGACGTATACCACCTGAGAGCGGGAAAAGACAGAAAAGAGCGGGCTGGAAGAAAACCCAAATTTGAATGCAATCGATGCGGGGGAAACCATCCACGCTCGGAATGCCGATTCAGTGACGCTATCTGCAGGAAATGCGATAGAAGAGTATGCTAGTCCAGAAATAACTACAGCCCCCGGTGGATATAGAGCCCACCTCAGAGAGAGAGAGAGATTGAGAGAGAGATAGGAAACTGGAGAGCCGTTGGAGCCAAGAGGGGAGAAACAAAAGAAACAGAGAAACATCATATAGAAAAGAGGAAACCCACCAAACCGTGATCATTGGCCAGTCAGACACAAGAAATGTAAAGAAAATCCATATCCAAGTGGAAATAGAAGATCAGGAATGCGAGATGGAAGTGGACTCAGGGTCATTTCTATCCATGGTATCATGGGAAACCATCAAAAAATTAATTCCTGACATCCAACGAGAAGAATTGGAAACCCAAAATCTGACTCTTAAAGATTATCAAGGAAACAGAATTTCGGTGGTGGGAGTAGGACATTTTAAAATTACGTTCAAATGCCACACTACAATCCTACCGCTCACCATTGTTGACCAGAATAGACCCAGTTTACTGGGACTAGAATGGTTCGAGCCATTAGGAATTGGAATGACAGGCGTAAACCAAATCTCTGACACAGACTGGGAAGAGAACCTCGTAAAGGGAGTTCCAGGATATTTTCAGCGGTGAGCTAGGCAAGTACTGGGGAAACCCGATCTCTTTTAATTTAAATCCTAACATAGCCCCAATAAGACTCAAAGCGAGGCACGTTCCGTTTGCCCTAAAGCCAAAAATCGATGAGCAGTTAGACAAACTTATTAAACAAGGGGTATTAGAACCAATAGACCATGCGAAGTGGGAAACCTCTATTGTGACCCCCATTAAATCAGATGAGTCAGTCAGAATTTGCGGGGACTATAAGGCTACCCTGAATCACGCACTACAACAAAGTGCATACCCCGTCCCGGTAGTCCAGCATTTATTACATTTGATCAAAGGGGAAAAAATTTTTGCTTAATTAGATTTGGCCCAAGCCTATCAACAACTACCAGTGGATTCCCAAACGGCCAAAGCACAAACTATTGTAACACATCGGGGAGCTTTTAAATGCAATCGACTACAATTCGGCGTTAGCATAGCTCCCGGGATATTCCAATGCTTAATGGAACGCCTTCTACAAGGAATAAAAGGAGTAATTCCTTATTTCGATGATGTATTAATAGCGGCCAAAACTAAAGATCAACTAAAGGACCGTTTAAGACAAGTACTCATTAAATTTAAAGAGGCCGGTCTAAAGGTAAAAAGGGGAAAATGCACACTTATAACTGACAGGATAGAATTCCTGGGGTACCTAATAGATGGAGATGGCATTCACCCCACTGAAGGAAAAATTCGAGCAACCAAGGAAGCACCCATTCCAACCAACAAAGGGGAATTACAATCATTTTTAGGACTCATTAACTTTTATAATGTATTCTTGCCGCAGAAAGCAATGGTAGCAGAACCCCTACATAGATTGCTCGACAAAGAAGCATCCTGGAAGTGGGGAAGGCAGGAAAACACGGCGTTCCAAGAAATAAAAAAACTCATTACATCCAGCAAGGTACTGATCCAGTATAACGAAACACTTCCCATAACCTTAACCTGTGACGCTTCACCTTTCAGCGTGGGGGCTGTGTTAAGCCACATTTTGCCGGATGGCAGAGAAGCTCCCATAGCATTTTACTCTAAAACTCTGTCTAAAGTAGAAAGAAATTATAGCCAACTCGATAAAGAAGCATTGGCCGCTATATCGGGAATTAAAAGATTTCATGAATATCTATATGGGCAGACTTTTTCATTAATAACTGATCACAAGCCGCTATTGGGGATCCTAGCAGGCGATAAGGCAACTCCTAATATTTTGTCACTGCGAATGACGAGATGGTCCGAGTTCCTGGCCGCCTACAACTACACTTTAATTTACCGGCCTGGGCGCTCCATTACTCATGCTGATGCATTAAGCCGCTGCCCGTTACCAGGTAGAGACACTGACCCCGCACCAAGCACATCTACCCTACAAATCGAAACTTTGCCAAATCTACCAATTACAGCTAGAGACATTGCCAGAGAAACTTCTAAAGACTTTACGCTTACCAAAATTGCAGCATGGATTAACAAGGGATGGCCTGAGTCAAGCCCCGAAGAAAACATGAAACCTTTTAAAAACAGACAAACTGAACTATCGCTCCTAAAAGGTTGCATACTTTGGGAGGATCGGGTTGTTATACTAAATAAGCTGAGGGAGACAATTTTGGACCTTTTATATGATGGACACCCGGGTATTGTAAAGATGAAAGAGTTGGCCAGAAGCTACGTTTGGTGGCCAGGCTTGGACAAAGACATAGGGGAGTGGGTAGCTAGTTGTAAATGGCACCAGTTGCTGAATGGGAATTGCCCAGGGGACCGTGGTCAAGAATCCATATCGATTTTGCGGGTCCAACTAGGGGTTATATGTTCTTAATACTGGTTGACGTTTACTCAAATTGGTTAGAGGTGTGCATTATGCACTCCACCTCCACAGACGCTGTAATTAAGAAACTCCGAAATTTATTCGCAACGCATGGGTTACCAGATGTATTGGTCTCCGACAACGGGCCACACTTCACATCAACAACGTTTGAAGGGTACCTAGCTAGCCTGGGAATAAGACATGCCCTGACCGCGCCGGCACATCCGGTGGCGAATGGGCGAGCAGAAAGCGTGGTTCGTTTCACAAAAGACACACTTAACAAATTAGGCCCGGGACCAATATAGGAACGAATAGATAAGCTATTAACCATGCAACACATGACACCTAGCACGACAACTAACAAAACCCCAGCAGAGCTATTAATGGGCAGAAAGCTACAATCACCCTTAGATCGTTTGCACCCCACCTACTGCACAGAAAAACCAACAGATTCCTCCAGCAAACTCCGTACATTTAGGGTAGGAGATCTAGTCTATGCCAAAAATCTAGTGGGGGACCCTTTATGGATACCAGCAACCATTACTCAAGTCACAGGACCATGATCTTACAGATTAGTCACCTCAGACAACAGAGACTGGAAAAGACACATAGACCAATTAAGGTCCCGGACACTCAGAGGGATTTCTGACAAACTGGGGTGGGAAGGGGGGGACCCTTCAAATGCACAAGAAGGGGGAGACCCTTCAAACACACACCAACCCCAAGCAAACGAAAGCACCCTAACACTGTCACAACCACCCCTGACATTAGCCCCGGTCGAAGTTCACAACTACGCACCTGCAGCCGAAAAAAGAAACACCTCAAGGGACGTGGACCAGGCAGGAGAAGAGCTGTTGCCGGAAAGAAACCTTGAAGGGAGTGGCCTAGCCGACTCAACTAACCGAGCAAGGCCCGGCAGGAGCAGCATGGCCGACTCTACCTTCCAGGCGGTTCTACAGGAAGAGATGGAGAGACCAACAGGTCCATCCACACCGGCTTTTAGTGAACTAACAAATGACCTGCGCAGGTCTAGTCGGATCCATAGGAGCCCCGCCTACTTACGTGACTACGTAACCTAGGGGGCTCCTGATTGGTCGGACTAGAACAAGTGGGGAGGGGTGTTCTATATTCAAATACTCACCCGCAATTGGTCGATCCAACAGTGGGAACTTTGTATAGATGTCATTGGCTGGTGAGCCACGAGCAGCCGCTATAAGAAAGGCTGCCGCGGTTCCGTTGGCGTTGAGTTCTGGAAAATAAAAACAAAGTAACTGATCAACTGGATGTGAGCGTCTCTTGTTTCCCGCCATAAAATTGAACATATGCAGATTATTTTCATCGTGAAGCAATATCTAATTGTCTCCACAATGTTCCAAAGTAGTTTTTTGTCTATGGAAACAGTACATAGAGATGAATGTTCTTAGATTCCAGGGGACTCCAAATTTGGCAAATTTAAGACTTGTGAACTTCAATTCACAGAATTCTGAAGTCCACAAGCCTTAAAATTGCCAAGTTCTTGCCAAGTTGTAAACCGCTAGTCTTAGAGGAAAACAGAAAAGGAACAAAGCAAAGAATAAATACAGTCTGCAATATATGATCGGAGTGGAATTTAAATTTCTTAACAACCAGTTCTTTGGGTGTGGCTTAATTTGTGGGTATGGCTTGGTGGACATGGGACTGGATGGGCATGGTTTGTATCTAAATATTGTAAATATTTATGTAAATATTGATTTTTTTTTATTAAAAAAAAGAACAACTTTTATCCAAAATCAGGCAAAGCAGGCAGGCAGATTGAGTTGCTTGCAGAATCACAGATTCGTTCACAGATCTACCTTTCTGCAATCTGCTGCCTGAGTCTGTCACATAAAATTTGCTTGCACAACGCAGGCAAGTTGGATATGGAGTGACTGGGCAGGGGGGAGGGGCAAGAAGGGAGGGGCAGGGCCAGCTGGTGGCGTGGTTTGCCGGTTCTCCAAATTGCATAGAATGGTAACAATCGGTTCTATAGAACTGGTCCGAACTGATAGAATCCCACCTCTGTATATGATCCATAAACAATGAGAAGATTTCAAGTTGCAATAAGACTTATATAAAAAAGTATTTTTTTGTTTATTCATGCATAGAGATGCCACAATTCGTTTGCTGTTATACCATTTCTTTTTCTTGGAAGTCATCAGTGATCAACTTGAAACATTCTTCATTTCTTGCTGTCCTGTAATTTATACTTATAGCCTCCCCTTCTCAGCTTGATCTTACACATTCAGGGTGGCTTTTGCCTAAGCTGAAGGGAACATTCTGCCATCTGGAGCAAAGAAATCTAAAACTCCATGAGAAAATCCATGGAGGTGGACGCAGTTTAGAAAACAGCGGTAATATTTCACAATATAATTCTACCTTGGTTTGTTTTGTAACAGCATGTAAGCCAGGAAAAAGAACTCCATGTTCCATAATGAATTGTTAGTTGTTCTTCTGGAAATTGAATTTATATTTCAGTGAAATCATGATATAAATCCACAGTATCACATTCTATTTTCTATCACATACTCTTTCCTGTCAGACAGTTGCTGGAGGAATTGCTATTGTGCTTCAGCAGTGAATCAATCTTTAAATCAATCAATCTTCAGCAGTGAATCAATCTTTAAAATAAACTATACTAGCATCTAATATCTTCTTCTCTTTTGAAAGATCAACCATTTGGTCACATCCATTTCCTTGAAAGACACATACACATGTATGTGGATTCAAGCCTGTGGTGGGATACAAATTTTTTTACTACCGGTTCTGTGGGCATGGCTTGGTGAGTGTGGCAGGAAAAGGATTCTGTAAAATCTCCAGTCAGAGGTGATATTTGCCGGTTCTCCAAACTACTCAAAATTTCCGCTACTGGTTCTCCAGAACAGGTCAGATCCTGCTGAATACCACCTCTGATTCAAGCGCTGGAGAAGGTGTAGCCTTTTTGGAACACAGAGTAGCATGGAGATGATGTAACAGTGGCTTAATCATGTCAACTCTCCATGACCAGCTGTTTTGTGACAAACAACTTTTGTTATCTGTATTATTTATGTGAAGAAGGTTACTGAAGACACAAACATGGTTCTCTGAGCTTGTGATTGAATGATTTGATCAAATCAAATATAGCATGCTGTAAAATTTCCAAAAAGACAAAAATCAAGTTTCCTTAATTTGAAGAATGAGATGAAAAATACAGTACATATATGCCTTACAATTTTTAACTACATTTGCCTCGTTGTTGCAATAGCTCTTCTATTATAATGGTTAATTGAAGATATTGCACAGCTCTTGAAAAGTGGCTTTGATGCCAGATGGATGGTTTTAGGTGAGTCACTATCAGCCCAACCCACCTCACAGCATTGTGGTGGGGAAAATTGGAGGAAGGAGTTTTAGGTATGTCCAGTCACTACTTCATTATTTCCTTTTGGCATAGAAAGAAAAACAAACTAGGAAAGAATAGCCTCAGGAGATATCATATCCAGAATTTATTTTATTTATTTATTTATTTTATTCAATTTATATACCGCCCTTCTCCTGGAGGACTCAGGGTGGTGCACAGCCTACTAAAACTACAGATATACAAAAGTTAAAATAGAATTAAATAAGGGTTGCTACCAAATCTAAAATCCCAACCTTAAAATCATAAAATCATAATTAAAACCCCATTAAAAATCAATCTAAGATCAGCCCAGGCCGGCCTGCTCAAAGAGCCAGGTCTTCAAATCACGCCTAAACAACCTCAGGTCAGTGGTCGTTCTCAATTCAGGAGGGAGTCCATTCCAGAGAGCGGGTACCCCCACAGAGAAGGCCCTATTCCTCGGGGTCACCAGGCGGCACACAGAGGCCGTCGGGACCCGAAGGAGGCCCTCCCTGTGGGAGCGCACAGGTCGGTGGGAGACTACCGGCAGAATGCGGTCTTGCAGATATCCTAGTCCGATGCTATGGAGCACTTTAAAGGTCAAAACCAAAATCTTAAAGTGCACCCGGAAGCAACCGGCAACCAATGCAGCTAGCGCAGGAGAGGTGTCACATGAGAGCTTCTAGACGCCCCCATAACCACCCGCGCGGCCGCATTTTGTACCAGTTGCAACCTCCGGGTGCTCCCCAGGGGGAGCCCCATGTAGAGGGCATTACAGTAATCCAGGCGGGAGGTGACCAGGGCATGAGTGACCGTGCGTAAGGCGTCCCGATCAAGAAAGGGCCGCAACTGGCACATCAGGTGAACCTGATGAAAAGCCTCCCTGGAGACGGCCGTAATATGATCTTCTAATGACAGCTGTACATCCAGGAGGACGACTAGATTGCGAGCCCTCTCTGTGGGGGCTAAAATCTCACCCCCAATAACCAGCGATGGAGTCAGCTGACTATATCGGGACGCCGGAAACAACAGCCACTCAGTCTTGGAAGGATTGAGTCGAAGCCTGTTCTCACCCATCCAATTCCGCACAGCCTCCAGGAACCGGGACATAACCTCCACAGCATTGTTGGGGTGGTTTAGGGTAGAGATGTAAAGCTGAGTGTCATCCGCATAAAGATGACACTTTACTCCAAAACCACGGATGATCTCCCCCAGCGGCTTCACATAAATGTTGAACAAGAGAGAGGAGAGGACCAACCCTTGAGGCACCCCACAAATGAGGGGCCTAGGGGTGGACCTCTCCCCCCCCTTCAACACAAATTGCAAGCGGTCAGAGAGGAAGGAGGAGAACCACCGCAAGACGGTATTTCCAATTCCCATCCTCTCCAGCTGCTATAATAAGACACTATGGTCGATAGTATCAAAAGCCACTGAGAGATCTAATAGGACCAGGACAGAGGAATAACCTCTGTCACGGGCCCTCCAGAGATCATCAACCAACACGACCAATGCTGTTTCAGTATTGTGCCTGGGCCTGAAGCCCGATTGGAAGGGATCTAAATACGTCGTTTCCTCCAGGTACTGAGGGAGCTTAAACGCCACCACACTCTCCACAACCTTCGCCATAAAGGGGAGGTTGGAGACTGGATGATAGTTATTCAAAAGTGCTTGGTCCAGGGCAGGCTTCTTGAGGAGAGGCCGCACCACTGCCGTTTTCAGGGCGGTAGGGAGCGACCCCTCCCTTAACGAAGCATTGACAATCCCCTGGAGCCAGCCTCGTGTCACCTCACTGGAGGTAGAAACCAACCAGGAGGGACACGGGTCCAACAAACATGTGGTAGTGTTCAGCCGCCCCAGCAACCTGTCCATGCCTTCGGCAGTCACGGGATCAAACTCCTCCCAGATAACCATCTCAAGACTTGTCCGGCCACCTCCCCCAGGACCACCCAACTGGAGTCCAGCTCGCCCCGAATCTGAGTGATTTTATCATGCAGAAATCGGGAAAAATCCTCTGTCCTGCCCTGCAAGAGGTCTTCCCGCGCTCTTGGCTCAAGCAGGGAGCGGGTTACTCTAAACAGGGCGGCAGGCCAATTTTCTGCTGATGCAATAAGGGCGGAGAAGTGCGAATGCTTCGCCACCTCTATTGCCACTAGGTAGGTCCTAATATAGGACCTCACCTGTGTCCGGTCAGATTCGGTGCGACTCGCCCTCCAGACGCCCTCCAGACGTCTTTTCCGGCACTTCATCTCCCTCAGCTCCTCCATAAACCATGGAGCTGGATGGGATCTGTGCCGAGTCAGAGGTCGCATAGGCACAACTCGGTCGAGAACCTCAGGGGCCAACCTATCCCAGGTGGCCACTAAGTCTTCAGCCGAGCTGCGAGCCAGAGTCTCAGGAAATGGCCCAAGTTCTGTCTGGAACTGTGCAGGATCCATCAGGCACCTGGGGCGGAACCATCTCCTCGGTTCCGCCTCCCTGTGGTGGGGGGTGGCGGCACAGAAGTCAAGTCTAAGAAGAGAATGATCGGACCATGACAAGGGTTTTGTAATTAAATCCCCAAAGCTACGATCATTCAACCATTGAGCAGAGACAAAAATCAGGTCCAGCGTGTGTCCCCCGATGTGAGTGGGGCCAGAAACTAGTTGGGTCAGGTCCATGGCTGCCATGGAAGCCATGAACTCCCGAGCCATCCCAGAGGTCTCACCGAGCAAAGGCAGGTTGAAATCCCCCATGACTAAAAGCCTGGGAGTCTCAACCGCCAGCCCGACTATCACCTCAAGGAGCCCGGGCAGGGCCGATGATATGTGGCAGGGAGCAGGTACGTTATCAAAAGGCCCATCTGAACCCCCTCGTTGTTGTTGTTGTTGTTATCATTATCATTATCATTATCATTATTACTACTACTACTATTACTATTACTACTATTACTGTTAGCCCTATTTCGGAAATTCAGAAACTCAGTCAACAAACACATTTACTCACAGGTTTGGTGAAAAGTAGTTTATTGTAGATTGTTTCCTTCCAGTGAGCAAACAACAGCAATCCCGAGCAAAGCCAGTGCTGAGAGTGAACGCCTCTCACTTCCTTTTATGCCTCATCCCCTTCCTATTCCCAAACTAACATCCGTCTAACTAATTAACCCCATGCGCCGCCACCCCACAATCCTCATCACAACTATATCTGACACCCAGAACCCACCTAACCCTGAAGTGCTGACTCATAAGCCAAAAAAAAGAAAACCACAATAAGATGAGTTCCCTCCCTCATCGCTGGAATGCAATATAATCCTTACGCCCTGCAATTAAAGATAGTTTGGCAGAAACTTGCAATGGATTCACATTGTTACAAGCTGGAACAGCCAACATTCCGGTGTTTCAGCGAGGGGAACAATTAATCGGGTGAGGGGCACAGATTCAGAAACTCATCCCCCACTCCCTATTAGGTGGTTGGCAATGTGTTGGGCACAGTCAGTGAAGCCTGACAATTACTACTATTACTACTATTACTATTATTACTGTTATTATTAATACAGAAGCATCAATCACTGTTTGTGAGGGAGAAGCCAAGGTATTTTCAGGTCAGAGATGTCAGTTGTGTTAAAATCTACCAACTTCTTAGTTTCAAGACATAAGACAAAAAGTCAAGTGGCTGAGAGATTTCTGCCATACTTGAACCTAATAATCTTAATTAAATTTTGTAAAAGATTTATAGCCAAGTCCTGGTCTGCTCTGACATTTTAAATCACTTTTGTGCTTCAATTATAAGTCTTAGTTTGTTTGGACACACTAAAAATAAAATTATTCCTTCCTGGGCACTAAAAGGCTAAATTTGTTACAATACATCACGTCCTGGTTCTTGACTTAGCATCTAAAATTTAAAAACCAGACCAAGGGTAGTGCTTGCTCCAATTCAGGGGATTCTGCAAGGCCTTATGATAGCAGTTTTCCAATATTTGAGAAGCTGCCACAAAGATGAGGGTTAGGGTAAGGGTTAGGATTTGGGTTAGTGTTAGGGTTTGGGTTAGGGTTAGGGCTAGGGCTAGGGCTAGGGCTAGGGCTAGGGCTAGGGTTAGGGTTAGGGTTAGGATTAGGGGTTGTGTTAGGGTTAGGGTTACGATTTGGGTTAGGGTTAGGGTTAGGATTAGGGTTTCCGTTAGGGATAGGGTTAGGAATCGGGTTAGGATTAGGGTTTCCGTTAGGGATAGGGTTAGGGTTAGATTTTGGGTTGGGGTTGGGGTTGGGGTTGGGGTTAGGGTTAGGGTTAGGGTTTCCGTTAGGGATAGGGTTAGGGTTAGATTTTGGGTTGGGGTTGGGGTTGGGGTTAGGGTTAGGGTTAGGGTTAGGGTTAGGGTTAGGGTTAGGGTTAGGGTTAGGGTTAGGTTAGGGTTAGGGTTAGGGCTAGGGCTAGGGTTAGGGTTGGGTTAGGGTTAGGGTTAGGGTTAGGGTTAGAGTTAGGGTTAGGGTTTGGATTAGGGTTAGGGTTAGTGTTAAGGTTAGGGTTAGGGTTAGGATTAGGGGTTGTGTTAGGGTTAGGGTTACGATTTGGGTTAGGGTTAGGGTTAGGATTAGGGTTTCTGTTAGGGATAGGGTTAGGAATCGGGTTAGGATTAGGGTTTCCGTTAGGGATAGGGTTAGGGTTAGATTTTGGGTTGGGGTTGGGGTTGGGGTTGGGGTTAGGGTTAGGGTTAGGGTTAGGGTTAGGGTTAGGGTTAGGGTTAGGCTTAGGCTTAGGGTTAGGGTTAGGGTTAGGGTTAGGGTTAGGGTTAGGGTTAGGGTTAGGGCTAGGGCTAGGGTTAGGGTTAGGGTTAGGGTTAGGGTTAGGGTTAGGGTTAGGGTTAGGGTTAGGTTAGGGTTAGGGTTAGGGTTAGGGTTAGGGTTAGGGTTAGGGTTAGGTTAGGGTTAGGGTTAGGGTTAGGGTTAGGGTTAGCGTCAGGGTCAGGGTCAGGGTCAGGGTCGGGTCTGGGTCTGGGTCTGGGTGTGGGTGTGGGTCTGGGTCTGGGTCTGGGTCTGGGTCTGGGTCTGGGTCTGGGTCTGGGTCTGGGTTTGGGTTGGGTTGGGTTTGGGTTTGGGTTTGGGTTTGGGTTTGGGTTTGGGTTTGGGTTTGGGTTTGGGTTTGGGTTTGGGTTAGGAGTGGATTAGGTTTAGGTTTAGGTTTAGGTTTAGGTTTAGGTTTGGGTTTGGGTTTGGGTTTGGGTTTGGGGTTGGGTTTGGGGTTGGGGTTGGGGTTGGGGGTTGGGGTTAGGGTTGGGGTTAGGGTTAGGGTTAGGGTTAGGGTTAGGGTTAGGGTTAGGGTTAGGGATAGGGATAGGGATAGGGATAGGGATAGGGATAGGGATAGGGATAGGGATAGGGATAGGGTTAGGGATAGGGATAGGGATAGGGATAGGGATAGGGATAGGGATAGGGATAGGGATAGGGATAGGGATAGGGATAGGGATAGGGATAGGGATAGGGATAGGGATAGGGATAGGGATACGGATAGGGATAGGGATAGGGATAGGGTCAGCTTCTGGGTCAGGGTCAGGGTCAGGGTTAGGTTTTGGTTTAGAGTTAGGGTTAGGGTTAGGGTTAGCATTTGGTTTAGGGTTATTGTTAGGGGTTGTTTTGGGGTTTGGGTTAGGGTTAGCTTTAGGGTTAGCATTAGGGTTCTGGTTAGGGTCAGGGATAGGTTGAGGGTTTGGGTTTGGATTAGGGTTAGGATTAAGGTATGGGTTAGGTTGTGGGTTAGGGTGTGGGTTAATGTCCGGGTCAGGGTCAGGGTCAGGGTCAGGGTCAGGGTCAGGGTCAGGGTCAGGGTCAGGGTCAGGGTCAGGGTCAGGGTCAGGGTCAGGGTCAGGGTCAGGGTCAGGGTCAGGGTCAGGGTTAGGGTCAGCGTCAGCGTCAGCGTCAGCATCAGCGTCAGCATCAGCGTTAGCATTAGGTTAGCGTTAGGGTTAGTGGTAGGGTTAGTGGTAGGGTTAGTGGTAGGGATAGGGATAGGGTTTGGATTAAGGATATGGATAGGGTAAGAGTTTGGGTTTGGGTTCGGGGCAGGTTTAGGGTTAGGGTTTGTGTTTGGGTTAGGGTTAGGGTTAGGGTTAGGGTTAGGGTTAGGGTTAGGGTTAGTTTTAGTGTTAGGGTTAGGGTTAGGGTTGGTTAGGGTTAGTGTTAGGGTTAGGGTCAGGGTCAGGGTCAGGGTCAGGGTCAGGGTCTGGGTTATGGTTAGGGATAGGGTCTGGGTTAGGTTAGGGTTAGGGTTAGGTTTAGGGTTAGGTTAGGGTTAGGGTTAGGGTTAGGGTTAGGGTTAGGGTTAGGGTTAGGGTTAGGGTTAGGGTCATGGTCAGGGTCAGGGTCTGGGTCAGGGTCAGGGTTAGGGTTAGTGTCTGGGTCAGGGTCAGGGTCGGGGTCAGGGTCAGGGTCGGGGTCAGGGTCAGGGTCAGGGTTGTCAGGGTCAGGGTCAGGGTCAGGGTCAGGGTCAGGGTCTGGTTACGGTTAGGGTTAGGGTTAGGGTTAGGGTTTGGTTTCTGGGTTGGGGGTCAGGGTCAGGTCAGGGTCAGGTCAGGGTCAGGGTCGGGTCAGGGTCAGGGGTCAGGGTCAGGGTCAGGGTCAGGTCAGGGTCAGGGTCGGGTCAGGTGGTCAGGGGTCAGGGGTCAGGGTCAGGTCAGGGTCAGGGGGTCAGGGTCAGGGTCAGGGTCAGGGTCAGGGTCAGGGGTCAGGGTTCAGGGTCAGGGTCAGGGTCAGGTCAGGGTCAGGGTCAGGTCAGGGTCATCGGGTCAGGGGTCAGTGTCAGGGTCAGGGTCAGGGTTCAGGGTCAGTGGGTTAGGGTTAGGGTTAAGGGTCAGGGTCAGGGTTCAGGGTCAGGGTGTCAGGGTCAGGGTCAGGGTCAGGTCAGGGTCAGGGTCAGGGTCAGGGTCAGGGTCAGGGTCAGGGTCAGGGTTAGGGTTAGGTTTAGGGTCTGGGTCTGGGTCAGGGTCTGGGTCTGGGTCAGGGTCAGGGTCAGGGTCAGGGTCAGGGTCAGGGTTAGGGTTAGTGTTAGGGTTAGGGTTAGGTTTTGGTTTAGGGTTAGGGTTAGGGTCAGGGTCAGGGTCTGGGTTAGGGTCAGGGTCAGGGTCAGGGTCAGGGTTAGGGTTAGTGTCAGGGTCAGGGTCAGGGTCAGGGTCAGGGTCAGGGTCATGGTCAGGGTCTGGGTCAGGGTCAGGGTCAGGGTCAGGGTCTGGGTTACGGTTACGGTTACGGTTACGGTTACGGTTACGGTTACGGTTACGGTTAGGGTTAGGGTTAGGGTTAGGGTTAGGGTTAGGGTTAGGTTCTGGGTCTGGGTCTGGGTCAGGGTCAGGGTCTTGGTCAGGGTCACGGTCAGGGTCAGGTCAGGGTCAGGGTCAGGGTGAGGGTCTGGGTCAGGGTCAGGGTCAGGGTCAGGGTTAGGGTTAGTGTCAGGATCAGGGTCAGGGTCAGGATCAGGATCAGGGTCAGGATCAGCGTCAGCATTAGCATTAGATTAGCGTTAGGGTTAATGGTAGGGTTAGTGGTAGGGTTAGTGGTAGGGTTAGTGGTAGGGATAGGGATAGGTTTTGGATTAAGGATATGGATAGGATAAGAGTTTGGGTTTGGGTTTGGGTCAGGTTTAGGGTTAGGGTTTGTGTTTGGGTTAGTGTTAGTGTTAGTGTTAGTGTTAGTGTTAGTGTTAGTGTTAGTGTTAGTGTTAGTGTTAGTGTTAGTGTTAGTGTTAGTGTTAGGGTTAGGGTTAGATTTTGGGTTAGGGTTAGGGTTAGGGTTAGGGTCAGGGTGAGTGTCAGGGTCAGGGTCAGGGTCAGGGTTAGGGTCTGGGTTAGGGTTAGGGTCTGGGTCAGGGTCAGGGTCAGGGTCAGGGTCAGGGTCAGGGTCAGGGTCAGGGTCAGGGTCAGGGTCAGGGTCAGGGTCAGGGTCAGGGTCTGGGTTACGGTTAGGGTTAGGGTTAGGGTTAGGGTTAGGGTTAGGGTTAGGGTTAGGGTCTGGGTCTGGGTCTGGGTCTGGGTCTGGGTCTGGGTCTGGGTCAGGGTCAAGGTCAGGGTCAGGGTCAGGGTCAGGGTCAGGGTTAGGGTTAGAGTCTGGGTTAGGGTTAGGTTTTGGTTTTGGTTTAGGTTTAGGGTTAGGGTCAGGGTCAGGGTCAGGGTCAGGGTCAGGGTCAGTGTCAGGGTCAGGGTCAGGGTCAGTGTCAGGGTTAGTGTCAGGGTCAGGGTCAGGGTCAGGGTCAGTGTCAGTGTCAGTGTCAGTGTCAGGGTCAGGGTTAGGGTTAGGGTTAGGGTTAGGGTTAGGGTAAGGTTAGGGTTAGGGTTAGGGTTAAGGGTTGTTTTTGGGTTTGGGTTAGGGTTAGCTTTAGGGTTAGCATTAGAGTTCTGGTTAGAGTTAGTGATAGGTTTAGGGTTTAGGTTTGGGTTAGGGTTAGGGTTAGGATTAAGGTATGGGTTAGGTTCTGGGTTAGGGTGTGGGTTAGTGTGAGGGTCAGGGTCAGGGTCAGGGTCAGGGTCAGGGTCAGGGTCAGGGTCAGGGTCAGGGTCAGGGTCAGGGTCAGGGTCTGGATTAGGGTCAGGGTCAGCGTCAGCGTCAGTTTCAGCATCAGCGTCAGCGTCAGCGTCAGCATTAGATTACGTTAGGGTTAGTGGTAGGGTTAGTGGTAGGGATAGGGATAGGGTTTGGATTAGGGATATGGATAGAGTAAGAGTTTTGGTTTGGGTTTGCTTTGGGTTTGGGTTTGGGTTTGGGTCAGGTTTAGGGTTATGGTTTGTGTTTGGGTTAGGGTTAGGGTGAAGGTGAGGGTGAGGGTGAGGGTTAGGGTTAGGTTTAGGGTTTGGTTTAGGTTAGGGTTTGGTTTAGGTTAGGGTTTGGTTTAGGTTAGGGTTAGGATTAGGGTTAGGGTTAGGATTAAGGTGTGGGTTCGGGTGTGGGTTAGGGTTAAGGTTAGAATTCGGGTTAGGGTTAGCGTTAGCATTAGGAATAGGGACAGGGACAGGGACAGGGACAGGGACAGGGACAGGGACAGGGACAGGGACAGGGACAAGTTAGTTTAGTTTAGGTTAGGTTAGGTTAGGTTAGGTTAGGGCTAGGGTGAGGGCGAGGGCGAAGGCGAGGGTGAGGGTGAGGGTGACAGTAGGGATTGGGGTTGGGGTTGGGGTTGGGGTTTGGGGTTGGGGTTATGGTTATGGTTATGGTTATGGTTTGGGTTTGGGTTTGGGTTAGGGTTAGGGTTAGTGTCTGGGTCAGGGTCAGGGTCAGGGTCAGGGTCAGGGTCTGGGTTATGGTTAGGGTAAGGTTAGGCTTAGGGTTAGGGTTAGCATTTGGGTTAGGGTTATTGTTAGGGGTTGTTTTGGGGTTTGGGTTAGGGTTAGCTTTAGGGTTAGCATTAGAGTTCTGGTTAGAGTTAGTGATAGGTTTAGGGTTTGGGTTTGGGTTAGGGTTAGGGTTAGGATTAAGGTATGGGTTAGGTTCTGGGGTTAGGGTTGGTTAGTGTCAGGGTCAGGTGTCAAGGCCCAGGTCAGGGTCAGGGTCAGGGTCTGGTTATGGTAGGGTTAGTAGTTAGGGTCTGGGTTAAATGGTTAGGGTTAGGGTTAGGGTTAGGGTCAGGGTCAGGGTCAGGGTCAGGGTCAGGGTCAGGGTCAGGGGGGTCAGGGGTCAGGGTCAGGTCAGGGTCAGGGTCAGGGTCGGTTGTGTCAGGGTCAGGTCAGGAGGCGGTCAGGGTCAGGTCAGGGTCAGGGGGTCAGGTCAGGGTCCTGGGTCAGGTCTGGGGTCAGGTCTGGTTTAGGGTTAGGTTGTTGAGGTGATTAGGAAAGGTTTAGGTTTAGGGTCGGGTCGGTCAGGTTTATGGGTCAGGGTTATGTTAGGGTCGGTCAGGGTCTGGTTAGGTTTGTTAATAGGGTTAGGTTAAGGGTCGGGTGTGTTAAGTGCGTCAGGGTCCTAGGTCAGGGTCAGGTCAGGGTCATGTTCAGGGTCTGGGTCGGGTCAGGGTCAGGTCAGGATCAGGTCAGGGTCAGGTCAGGGTCAGGTTATGGGTTAAGGTGCCGGTCAGGGTCGCAGGGGTGTAGGGTTAGTGTCGTTCTGGTTATCTGGGTCAGGGTCAGGGTCATGTCAGGTCAGGGTCAGGGGCCTGGGTCAGGGTCAGGTCGGGGTCTGGGTCAGGGTCAAGGTCAGGGTTCAGTCAGGAGTCAGGGTCTTCTGTCCGGGTCAGGGTCAGGGTTAGGAGTCGGTTAGGTACGGGGTATGGTTAGGGTTAGCGTCTGGGTCGTCTAGTTCAGTGGTCGCGGTCAGGTCGGGTTCTGGGTATTATCGGATTCAGTTAGGGTTAGGGTATTAGGCTATTAGGGTAGGTTAGGTTTATGGTTAGGGTCCTGGTAGTCAGAGTAGGGTCCTGGGTAGTAGGGTTAGGTCATGTTCCGAATGGTTAGGGTTAGGATTAGGTTTAGGTTAGTGTTCGCATTTGTGTTAGGAATTCTTGTTAGGGGTGTTTTTGAGTAGGGTTAGGGTTAGCATTATGGTTCTGGTTCGGGTTGGGTTAGGTTTAGTTCTTTTGTTAGGTTTAGGATAGGTTAACGGGTTGGTTAGGGTTGCAGTTATGTAATGTCAGGTGCAAGATCAGGTCGATGGTCAGGTCAGGGTCAGGGGGTCTGGGTCTGGTTAGGGTCCTGGTCAGGTCTTAGGTTAGGGTTAGGTTAGGTTAAGGGTTGGGTGTTAGGGTTAGGGTTAGGTTGGGTTAGGGTAGGGTTAGTCAGGTTCGGTTAGGGGTCGGGTCAGTTCAGGTCAGGGTCCGGTCAGGGTCAGGGGTCAGGGTCGGGTTAGGGTTAGGGTTAGGGTTAGTGTCATGGTCGGGTCAGGGTCAGGGTCCAGGTCAGGGTCAGGGTTTAGGGTTCGGTTAGGGTAGTGTTTTGGTTAGGGTCCTGGTCAGGGTCTGGTCGTCACGGTTTATAGTAGGGTTTAGGTTAGGTTAAGGGGTTAATGTTAGGGTTAGGGTTAGGGTCAGGGTCTGGGTTACGGTTACGGTTACGGTTACGGTTACGGTTACGGTTACGGTTACGATTCGGGTTCTGGTTCAGGTTCGGGTTCGCGTTCGGGTTCGGGTTAGGGTCAGGGTCAGGGTCAGGGTCAGGGTCAGGGTCAGGGTCAGGGTCAGGGTCAGGGTCTGCGTCTTGGTTATGGTTAGGATTAGGGTTATGGTCTGGGAAAGGGTTAGGGTTAGGGCCAGGGCTAGGGTGAGGGTGAGGGTGAAGGTGAGGGTGGGGATTGGGGTTTGGGGTTGGGATTGGGGTTGGGGTTGGGGTAGGGGTTAGGGTTAGGGTTAGGGTTTGGGTTTGGGTTGGGTTTGGGTTAGGTTTAGAGTTTGGGTTTGGGTTCGGGTTAGGGTTAGGGTTAGGGTTAGGGTTAGGGTTAGGGTTAGGGTTAGGGTTAGGGTTAGGGTAGTTTAGGGTTAGGTTAAGATGTTTAGGGTCAGTCAGGGTCAGGTCAGGTCATGGGTCAGGTGTCAGGGTCAGGGTAGGTTCAGGGCTCAGGGTCAGGGTCAGGGTCAGGGTCAGGGTCAGAGTCAGGTTTTCAGCGTCAGGGTCTGGGTCAGGGTCAGGGTCAGGATCTGGGTTACGGTTAGAGTTATGGTTATGGGTTATGGTTAGGGTTATGATTAGGTTTTGGGTTAGGTTTAGGGTTAGGGTTAGGGTTAGGGTTAGCGTTAGCGTTAGCATTAGCATTAAGCGTTAGCGTAGCGTTGAGGGTTAGGGTTAAGGTTAGAGTTAGGGTTAGGTTTTGGATTAGGGTTATGGTTAGGGTTAGGGTTAGGGTTAGGATTTGAGTTCGGTAGTATGGTTAGGTTTAGGTTTAGGTTTAGGTTTAGGTTTAGGTTTAGGTTTAGGTTTAGGTTTAGGTTTAGGTTTAGGTTTAGGTTTAGGTTTAGGGTTTGTGTTAGGGTTAGTGTTATCGTTAGCATTAGGGATTAGGGTTAGGGTTAGGGTTAGTATTATTTTTAGGGTTTTGGTTAGGATTAGGGGTAGCATTAAAGTTAGGGTTAGAGGTAGAGTTAGGCTTTGGGTTACTGTTAGCGTTAGCGTTAGCATTAGCGTTAGCGTTAGCGTTAGCGTTAGTGTTAGTGTTAGTGTTAGCATTAGGGTCCGGGTTGGGGTTGGGGTTAGGGTTCGTGTTGGTGTTTAGGATTAGGGTTAGGGTTAGGGTTAGGCGTTAATCATGGAGAGAAGTAACTTAGAACTAAGGAAAAATTCTTAATGGTGAGAACAATCAAGCAGTAGAATGGCTTGTGTTTATTTATTTATTTACAAGATTTATATACCGCCCCCTCTTCCTGCGGGACTCGGGGCCGTGTACAGTCATTAAAAATATACAATAATATTAGGTGGTTGAATAAATAAAAAAAATGAGACAAGGATTTATAAATAAGGATTAAAATCAATTTAAGACCGAATTTAAAACCCCATAAAATCCTAGGCCAGACCGGCTTGACGAAAAAAATTAGTTTTTAACGTGTGTCGGAAGGTCAGAACGTCAGGGATGATCCTTATCTCCAGGGGTAATTTGTTCCAGAGGGAGGGTGCCCCCAAAGAGAAGGCCCGTACCCTCGGAGTCACCAGTTGTCCAACTGGCGGTACCCCGAGGAGACCCACTCTATGGGACCGTACCGGTTCGACGGGAGATTGATGGTGGCAGTAGGCATGATGGTGGCAGTAGCTGTTGTGGATGCACCATCAATGAATCTTTCAAGAAGATATTGGATGGTCTTTTGTTTGAAATGGTATAGGGTTTCCTGCTCAAGCAGAGTTTTGGACTAAATGACCTCCCTTCCAACTCTGTTATTTTATGTTATTCTGTATTTTTTTTTCCAGCTTGTTTCACTGTGAAGTGCTGGTGGTTGATTCTAATAATGACCATAGTGTACAAGGACAACTTTGGTTCTTTCATTCTGTCTTTCTGCTGTCAGAGGACAATTAGAAGATTAAACAGTGTCTGAAGACTTCTATAAGCATTCAGTCAATCACACATGTTAAGACTTGAAAGTGAGTAGAACAGATAGTTATACATGTAGCCCCTTCTCTTTTATTCCTTTATTTTTTCTTATTTTTCTTATATGTATCCATGTATTCATAACTATGTTTTTACTTATACCTATTATCTTGTAAGCAACTGACAAAAATAAATAAATAAAAATAAAATAAAAAATAAATCTCCACGTGTTTTAAAGTTCTGGAAAAAAAAAGCTATATGTCATGCCCCTGTGGGAGACAGACTCCAAGGGAAAGGAGGAACAGCTGATAGGGAGTGGAAGTGTGGCTTTGGAGGTTGAGAAGGAGACTGGGCAGTCAGGGGAAGACCCAGGCCCATCCCCTCTCCTTCCTAGGGCATGAAGGGTGGAGAGGATAAGGGAGAGATGTGAATGGCATGTTCTACGGGGGAGGAAAGGACCTTGATCCTCTTCATAGGCTGCAGCTGTGAGAACTGGTTAAAAGGACAGACATGCATATGGGCCAGTCCTGGAAACAAAGCTGGAAATATCTCTAGTCTGTCATTCCTCTCTCAATTTGGCGTCTTTCCCAGTATGCGTTACGATATCGTCTTCAAGCCATCTTGCCTGGTTCCTTTAATTGCTTCAGTGTGGTTTGTGTTATTTTTACTCTTTATAATTTATAGGCATTTGTAGTTTAAACAGCATTTCCTCCTTTTCGTAAATGCTTGTGGGGGAGTTTTTTTTGTCTCCAGTCAAGGATATTTGGAGCTTTGAAGCAAAGTGAAGGAATAAAAGGGGCTTCACCTGTCTTTGTGACTGTCTTTATTTTGTATCCCACCCTGGGTCATCACACTATACATACAGCAATCTTAATGCACACAGTTCTCTCCCTGATCTCTGACTGTGCTGTATTGTGCTGTACTCAAGCAAACTTGAATACCTCTCTCTTTCAGATCTCTTGGCTGCACTCAAGAGCCAAACCTACATGTGAATCCCTTCCTTTGTCCACTTTAACCCTTTTTAAAAAGTTTAAAACAACTTTTATATAATTTGAAGGTTTCCTGGCCATGTTCTGGGGAATATCTTTCTTACAGGCACAATATTCCAAACTCCTATTCTACACACGTTTCTCCCTTTTTGGTGAAGTGGTCAGGGGTGGGTTTCTACCGATTCTGTCCACCTCTGTAGAACTGGTAGCTCTGAAGAGAAGCAGACATAGAACTGGTTCTATGTCTGCTGATGTTTTTGCCCACCTGCCCACCCGGGCTCTTACCTGATCTTTATTTCCTGATTTTTCAACTTCAGCTGCCGAACGAGGCACAGCTGCGGTTAAAAAGAGCAGGAAAACAGGGCTGTTTCAAAGGCTGAGTCTCTGCACACAGCATGCTGATGACAAGTTACAGATGCGTGGCTCACAGCGTGCAGGGAAGCTCGTAAATCCTGAACCGGTAGTTAACCCTGTCGTATCCCACCCCTGATTCTTTCCAGGATGACAAAATGGATTGCCATTTTCTACTTCTGCCCTGCATGCATCCAAGCCTGCTCAAAGTGACTAGAGAACAAGAAGAAGTTTTTATTCTACAAGCCAATGCTACTCCCCCCCGTGTAGGGAACGTGGGTGAATACAAAGCAGAGCCATAGCCTTGTGTTAATATTATCTCCCCTGTATGTATATATATATATATATATATATATATATATAACTAGAAACAAGCAACTTTTCAGAGTAGCTGCAGGGCTTCTTGCCTCCGATGAACTGTATTTGTTACACCTCAGCAGGTAAAAGTAGAATAGCAGACCTTGTCATCACTGGTGCTGTTTCTACATGACCCTTTCGTAACAATGAAAAATTAATGTACCAGAAAACAGCAATGAGGTTTTTAGGCCAATTTATTGTTCAACCTCCCATTATCTTGCTGTATTTGATTAGATTCTTCCTGGACCCCACTCTCTTGTTCCCATGGATTGAGTACTCTGTTACTGAAAGCCTAAATATCAAATAGTGGAATCATAGAGATAAACAAAAACAAAACATGACCTCCATTTCTTTTCCTTTGCAATCGTAGGAATGAGTTGACTTAGATTTAAAAACAGTAATAAGATAAGTCTGCTTGTGCTCTCCAGTGCTAGGGATAAGGCTAAAGTAGATAAAAATGATAGAGTTTCTTACCCTCACTTTGAACAGTTTAATTGATTTGCATTTGATAATATTTGCAACACCACCAAACACACACAAATAAAGCAAAATTAGAAAAGCAAAATGCGAGACCAACCATAACAGCTCATACAATTTAAAGTTCGTATGATAGGCACTCTCCTTAGGACCAATGGCATGTTGGAATAAGACAGATTTTAATTACTTGCAAAATGGGGTGGTACATACCTATTTGGGAACCATGTTCTAGAGGGGGGAAAATGTCACAATTTGTTTGCAGTAATTTATTTTGTCCTCACCTCGTGTGTCTGGATTCAGGAAGATGGGATTTCCAACAGGACCTTTTTGGATTGGATTGGATTGCAATGGATGAGAATTTAATTCTGGCAAGGAATTACCTGGCATATCCCAGTGCTACATTTTATAGAGTTTTTAAAGAGAATGACCAGCACTATGAATGGAGCACAGATGTCTACTGGTACTTATTGGCCCAATTTTAAAATTGGTGTTTCTGCCCTTAGCAAGTTTTTCCTGTGATCATCCAGCAGATACATTTTGCATCAAATAGAGCCTCTGAATAATCTATAAAGGTGGTGTTTTGTGCGGTCCTGAAGGTAACCTGGCATTGGGCCAGGTTACCTACAGGACCGCATTCTGCCGGTGATCTCCAACAGACCGGTGCGTTCCCACAGGGAGGGCCTTCTCCAGGTGCCGTCAGCCTCTATGTGTCGTCTGGCGGCCCCCAGGAATAGGGCCTTCTCTGTAGGGGCCCCTGCCCTCTGGAATAGTCTGCCACCTGAGATACGTACCAGCATGAACCTGAGGACCTTCAGGCGTGTGTTAAAAACCTGGCTCTTTGAGCAGGCTGGCCTGGGCTGACACGAGTTTTTAATTGTCTCCTCTTAATTTGGATTTTAATTTGGGGTTTTAATATGTCCAGGGGGAGGGTTGGTTTTTAACTTTAACAGCCCATTATTTAATCGCATTTTAACTTTTGTATGGATTGGGGTAGATTAGGCTGTACACCGCCCTGAGTCCTTTGGGAGAAGGGCGGTATATAAATGTCAAAAATAAATAAATAAATAAATATGTTAAACTCATCAAATTGGCTGGTGAGGAACAAATACTATAAAATAAATTACCAATATGAAGGCATCTTGATTTGACTAAGTTTGTAATTAATCAGAACTAGGTAATGAATGCCTTGGTTATGGCTTCTAGATGTTGCTTGAAAGGTCACCAAGAGTCCAGATGAGACCCTAACCATGAACCATCTCCTTCATGGGTAACATCAGAGGTGGTATTCAGCAGGTTCTGACCAGTTCTGGAGAACCGGTAGTGGAAATTTTGAGTAGATCGGAGAACTGGCAAATGCCACATCTTACTGGCCCCACCCCCATTTATTCTCTGCCTTCCCAGTCCCAGCTGATTGGTTGAGTCTTCTTTTGTTGCCCTGCATAGGGGAACGGAGCTGGAAAGCAGGTTAGTGGGGTGGGGAGGGAATGGGATTTTGCAGTAACCTTCCCCCAGGAGTGGGGAGGGAATGGAGATTTTACAGTATCCTTCCCCTTCCACACCCACCAAGCCACGCCCACCAAGCCACACCACGCCCACCAAGCCACACCCACAGAACCGGTAGTAAAAAAATTTGAATCCCACCACTGGGTAACATGGCTCTATTAAGACTAAATATCAGGGTCAAGATAATTGCACTATCCAGGTTTTATCGACAAATAGGAATTCCATCTTCATGGGGTTTATCTGAGATATTTTCATCCCATGTTGATTCTCAGCCTCTTAAAAGCAGATGGCAATAAATGCTTACATCACTTTTGTTCTGGTATACTGCTCTCCTTGATTCCTAGAGAATTGAAGTTTGGCAAACAGCCTAAGATGCCAAGAGATCTTAAGATGGCCCTTTCACTGAATTGATAACACTGGCCATTTCACAAAAGCTGCTTTAGTCTGTGGCATATACCTCAGTTTCCAAATTAGAAGAGAAAGGGTCTGAGAGTGGGGGCTTAAAACCCACGTATGACATTCATTCACCTTCTCCCCACAATTTTTGCCAAATCCTTCTTCTTGGCTGGGATCAAAAAGAAAGGTAAGGGAGCATTCATGCAAGTAAGGGAAGCCTTTGATTATTGTCTTCCTTTCCTAGATTTTTATTCTAAGCTAGGACTCTTTTAAACCTATAACTAATGTCTTCGGGAACCATTAAAGTAAAATAAATCATATTTGGCTAGAACCAAAGTGGAGGCACCCATTTTGATGGACTCTTCCCCCTGTCCTGCTTTTTAACATTCCCTCTTTGCAATCTTCTTTCTCAAATTCAGGATTCGTAGAAACGCCAGTCTGAAATTAGACCAAGGGAAAGATTTAACTAAAATAAATAACATAAATGGTTCTAGTGTCAATGGTTTCCATTTCAATCTAAGGCAAGCCTACTGCTTTTATGTTTAAGCATTAGGGTCTCACTTTTGTCACATCTACAGGTATAAATTAGTGTAATATCTCTATTCTTCCTAGGTATTTCAGACTCGGCTTTTGGAATTGGGAGGAAGTAAGGAAATGTTGGGTAGATCATGACTGAAATGATAATTTCAGTGATGGAACAAAAGGTGTATTAAGTACAGGGCCCAGGATGACTAATAGAGCTGTGCAAATTATTCAAAAATACATTTTGCTCATGATCACAGCTAGGTTCACAGCTTGAAACTATAAAGCTAAGACATAAACACACATGTCCAGAAGGTGTGAGGAAGCCTTTGAAACAGTAATTGTATAGATTTTCATCTTCTAGAAGCAAATCCAGAAGAACATCAAATGATTTTTGTTTTGTCCCAGTTATCCATGTCTAGAATCATTGTTCCTGCTTCCTCACCTATACAGTGAACAAATGCTTGACAATTAATAATCATTTCATGGTTGTTGGCTGTTTTTCTTTTTCACATCTTATTTAATTGTCTTACCTCTTTACTTTACTTTTTTTTTTAAAGAAACACACATTTCTCATTTCATAAATTCTGGTTTTGTCTTGTTTTCTCAGTCACCTGGAATGAACTAAGTTGTTCCTCTGGGATGAAATTGGGAAATACGTTTCTAATGTTGAAGCTTGAAGCCAGACTTCAGGAGTCTAAACATAAAGTTGATCATCAGACCTCATGTTTTCCTTTGAGTGAGGTATTCATTATCTTGCCATCCTGTTCCTGACACATAGAAACACATACATGCACACAGATGGACACACACAGAGACATGTGCCTGGCAAAATATATCACTTTATCCAAATAAAGGTAAGTGGAAAACACATAACACCAACACAGTATTGAAGTGCTGGATTTTCCCATTAGAATGTTTGCCACCCAAGAGGTAATCATATCTTCCATTTGGGTTTACACCTTTTTTCCAAAACAAATCTTTCACTGAAGATTCACTGAACAGTGAATCCTGGGATTTGGGGATAAATGTACATGTGATCTGACTTCCACCTGTGCCATAATATTGATGTCATTATGAAAATGAGTCAAGGGGTATTGGCACCACTTTTTATGAATCCATTATAATTTCCTTAAATGTAATAAAAGTTCTATTTCGACCACATAATAATCTTGTTTCTGTTCTGTGTAATTCATTTGTGTGTCTGTGTCTGTGTGTATTGGAGCATATATAAATCAAATTTATAAATCAAGCCTTTCATTATTATTTTTTTAAGTTTTGATTTCTCTCCCCTTTTTAAGGGCAGCACTTTTTAACCACAGTGTGAAATACAAACAATTTATACTGTATGTTGACCATGGAAATGTCTGCGTTATTCCATATCCCTGTTGGGCCAACACAAAATCCCTCAATTTAGCAAATAACATGTTTGTACTGGCAGTGCTTAAATAGGCAATAATCCCATCCAATCCTTTGGAAGAGAACGAAGTGGGAGAAAAATATTTGTGCATTACTGTTATGTCTCCTACTCAGATTAGTTTATTAAACTTGCATTCTTTAAGTGATTGGTACTGCACTATGTAAATAATTTGGGCAATTATTTTTTTTAAATGAGAAGATTGTATGACCCTCTTCAAAGACCCTGGAATTGATTTTTTATCTTCTTCTTACCTTTTCAACCTCCATATATGCCCAGGAGATGTTCTAAGTCATTCTAAAGACTGAGACATTTATGCTCACCTTTCTTATCATTTATTTATTTATTTATTTATTTATTTATTTGTCAAACAATTATTAGATAACAGGTATAAGTATAAACATGGTTATAAATACATGAAATGGATACGAATAAGAAAAACAAAAGAAACAATAGGACAGGGACGGTAGGCACGTTTTGGTGCGCTTATGCATGCCCCCTACAGACCTCTTAGGAAAGGAGTGAGGTCAATAGTAGACAGTCTAAGGTTAAAGTTTTTGGGGTTTGGGGAAGAAACGACGGAGTCAGGTAGAGTATTCCAGACATTGACCACTCTGTTGCTGAAGTCGTATTTCCTGCAATCAAGTTTGGTGCGGTTAACCTTGAGTTTGTATCTACTGTTTGCTCTTGTGTTGTTATGGTTGAAGCTGAAGTATTCATTGACAGGTAGGACATTGCAAATCAGCAACCATTCAATCCCCTCTCCAGTGGTGGGCTTCAAAAATTTTAGCAATGGGTTCTCTGCCTGGTTGCTGGGTGGGCGTGTCCATGGTGGATGTGGCCTAGTTGGCCTCCTGCACCATGTTGGAAGAGCCGTTTTTACCCTCCCCAGGTCCTAGAGGCTCTCCTTGAGCCTCCAGGAGAAAGAAAACGGCCTCCCAGGGGCTCCGGAGCCTCTCTGGAAGTCAGAAACGGGCTCATTTCTGATCTTCCTGAACTTCTGGGAGGCCCATTTTTGCCCTCCCTGAGCCTCCACATGTCCACTTACCTGCATCCAAAATGGGCCATGTGGGGACTCCTGGGAGGGGCGGGGTGGGATGGGTGAGGACAGCCAGGAGTGGGATTTGGAGGGCTTCTTTGAACTGCACAAAATCTTAGCTTAGAGGATTTCCCGAACCCCTGCGAACCCCCAGCAGCCCACCCCTGCATTTCTGCCCTGCTAAATAATGTGACTTGAGAAAGTTGAAAAAAAGTAGTACCGTGCAAGGGATTTTGTACTGGAATAGGAAATTTTGCACACTGAAATTCTTATTCCAGATTGCCCAAAATACTTTCCCATTCAAGATGGAAGTTGATTTTCTATGGATTACGGTACTTGGAGAAGGACGAATTTCACTTCCTCATATGGTAGTTGGTAATGCTTAACCTTATGAGGTGGCCATTTTTGAAAAGCCCTCTTCTCCCAGGAACAGAAGAAGTTTTTACCACTGGCTGCACTTCCTGGAATAACTTAAGGAAGCAATAATGAGTTTGCATCAGTCCAAAATCATTCCAGGAAGTGCTTCTGGTAGAATGCTAAAGGGAAATTCTTATGCTGCTTCTGTGTTCTATGGAATATTGTGGGAGTACACAGTCTAATTAGGTAGGACATAATAGCCAGGACTGTGCACAATTCAAAAGAAGGTGTTATTTTAGTAAGTTCACGTACTACTTCTTCAAAGCTGATTCACAGATAATGTGATCTCTCATCACATTGCTTCTAAAATCAAGAGTTGCCCAAAGAATTAAGGATATAGATGCACAAACTGATATAGCTATCCTTAGTAAGGTAGGTAACTTGAAATGCTTGAGTAAATACAAATGTACTTTCCAAGTAGATCTACTTGAAGTCACAACTCCCAAAACATCTTAGGGAGATATTCACACAGGTTGACACAATGGTTAGATATGGGAGATTTCATGCAATACCATACAATGAGCGCCTCTGCATTTACAGAGTGGCAGAGGTAGAGGACCTGGCTCACATCCTATTTGACTGTTGCCTGTATAAGAGGATGAGAGACAGGTATCTTGGTCTTTATATCAGTCGAATGACCCATTGGGATACCCACATCAAAATAATTTACCTTATGTCCAGCCAGAACTTGAAAATAACATTTAAAGTAGCACAGTATTTAAACAAAATGATTCAGTTGAGATCTGCATATGAGGAATTGATTGGGGTAGACTGCAAAGGCGACTCCGAAATATAACGTTATTATATTTCATCTATATCTTAAATTATTGTACACTATTACAATTTTATTTTGGATTGCATTTTATTACTATTTCATCTTAAATCATATTTTGTCTAGATTCCATTTTAAATTGTATTTTATCAAATTTCATTTTGAATTGCTTTTATTAAATTTTAGTAACAAATGGTTGCTGGAACTTTGCAGTTTGATATGGCCCAAAGGGCTAATCAATAAAGACTTACTTGTTACTTGTTGCTTCTAAAATCAAAGCAATCATGTTGATTCGTGTTGCTCTGAGTCTCTTGTCTAGCAGTACAAGCTGATGGAAGTAGAAGCAACATCTGTAGAAAACATCTGGCAAACCACAACTAGAAAGCCCTTCTGCCCATGCATAAGGTAGGCCTAGAACATACTTTGACTATGGAGGTAGTGGATGAAATTGGGGACAAAGCAAAGCCTTGGCAAATGAACTTCATTATGAGAACGATGTTCCTGGATCTATAAAGTGCCACAACAGGATGAATCATAGCTGATTTCTACAAGCCAATAACGCCGTAGCAAAATCTGTCCACCAGTTGAATAACGTTTCAAGCCTCATAAAACCAGCTTTCATTTTCACGCATAGATTGTATTTTTATTTATTTATTTATTTATTTATTTATTTATTTATTTATTTATTTATTTATTTATTTATTTATTCAATTTATATACCGCCCTTCTCCCAAGGGACTCAGGGCAGTGTACAGCCCATCTAAAACCCCACAGAAAATACAAAAGTTAAAAAAAGTATTTAAAAAGTATTAAATTAATATCGGCTGGTTAATAAACTAAAGTACAGGAGTTTAGAACTGATTTCTGTTTTCCTTTGACGTGATCTTTGCACTTTCCATTGTGGCCAAAAAAAAACATAGGGAAAGGAGGGGAGGGGTGTTTGACTTCTTTTTAATGACATTTTTTTCTATTTTCCCGCTGCCTCCAAACCTGCAGCCACTTTTTGAGATGAAAAGGATCCATGGGAGACTTTGATTGAAGCAAAGCAAAGCAAAGAGACTGATGACAACCCCACCCCTCATCCCCCCGGAAGAAATAATGGCACTATGAAAAGACTTATTAAAGTCCCTTCCGCCTGCCCATCACAATTTGGCCATACTTTTCTTCTGCTATATTTTGAAAGAATTGCTTTGATTTAAACTAACTAGAACGGGTGAAAAATTGTGAAACAGAAAAGCAAAAATGGCACAAGAGTTATGCAGTTAATAGGAAGTTGCAAGAATCTCATGCTGCCACTTTGAGTAGCAAGAAGCTTTAAAACAAAGGAATCATTGTCCCTGGATTGTCACCAATAAGACTAATAATATACCAAGGCTGTCCCCTTCCTTAGCCAAAGAAAGCTGTTCTTATATTTGACTTGAACAATCTACAATCCTCTAAATATCCAGTGTCATGACTGGGCAAAATTCCTAGTTGAACAAAGGATGCTTATTGTGTCTTTCTTCAGTCCTTCCATATCAAAGTGAGATGACAGGGAGACTTGGCCTTTGATCGTATTCCCTATCTCTTTTGAATACTTATACCAGTTGCTTGCAATAAAAGACTGAGCATTCCTTGGTCCTGCATCATGCAAGTTGACATTATTACATTCTGCACTGAAATTGTCATGCACCTGTCAGAATCTGATTCAGAAGGGCTGACAGGGAGTGGGAGTGTGGCTTCAGTGGCTGTGGAAGAAACTGGGGAAGGACACAGTCTGGCTGGGCAGAGCAGGGAAGAAGTAGAGCAAGGGAGAGGGAATTGGGAGGAAGACCCGGGCTCACCCCCTCTTCATCCTAGGGCACGCAGGGAGGAATGGAGAAGGGAGCAACATGAGTTGCATGGCAAGGAAAGGGCCCTGATTCCCTTCATTAGCTACAGGGAACATAGTGTTTAAAAAGAGAAGCTGAGCACAGCAAGTTGTTGGGAGCAAATTGTCGAGATTTATCTGTGTTCCTGGCATCTTCCCAAATGTGTGTGTTTTGCTGTGCTTTCAAGTCTGCAATTCCTTCTCCTGCCCTGTCAAGTTAATTACTGCAGTGTGTTTATTTGGATTTTTAGTTACAGTTTGTATGTACTTAGTTTTCGGACTGAATACCCTCCACTTAAAGGCTATTCCTGGGAGAGCTTTTCTTCAGCCGAAGGTAACCTGGACATTGGGGGTAAAGTTGGAGATAATAAAGGGACTCTTTTGCTTATTTGACTGTGTTGCCTTTGTGCCACGCCCCGAGTCATCACAGAAATCCACTAGTGAACAATTCATAGAGAAAGATGTGAATCCAAGTTCCTTTATATTCTCACGATTCAGAGTGTGGGTTGATGTACCAGCCAGATTGTAACATTTGTGGGCTGGTCTCCTACACTGCAGTTGAGGGAAGAATTAAAAAAAAAAAATCCTTCTCAGATGTACCCTGACTGTGTCATAATCTTCTAAAATAGTATGTTGGCATCCACATTCTCATTAACTGACCTTTTAGAAATGACGCATTACTTAGGGCTTTCTTCTTCTAGAAGATATGAGGCTTTCCACATGTAAACAAAACACATGATGATTATGGTAGCTGATTAAAATAAGTAAACAGATTGGGGGACATTAAAGTTTTATACTTTCTTGCCATCTGCTTTCCCTTCACATTGCATGGAATTGTATATTTCCCTCTCTTGTGTATCTAAATCAATAGCGAAGACACTGCGAAGCACACCAGCAATGAGTCATCTGATTCATAGAAACAGCCTCTGTGTCTCTCCTATGGTAGTCTTGCTTCTTCTTATAACAATTTGGGTTTGTTTAATTTAAAACAATTCATCTCACTAATGGCACTCTATGGGAAATGGAACAAAGATGGACAGTTTGTTCCTGTCCTAGAAAAGCAATTTGCCAGGTTTTAGTTAAGGGAAGAACTCCTTGTTAGCAGAATTAGAGAAGATTCCAACAATTGAAAATGTTTGGAAACAGGCTTTTCAGTGAACTGCGAACAAGGGTTGACAATCATAGTCTTAAATTGAATGCCAAGGGTTTCTTCTGGAGTTTGCGCTCAGAGCAAGCTTATGGCAGTTGGTATCATCGGCTGAGTTTGCTCAACATTCAGTTCTGTTGTTCAAGTGCTCCAAAAAATGCAAATAGGAAAAAAGGAAGAATGTGTCTGTTTGGAAATATTGTGCTCCAGAAATTCTTTTCCCTAACAACATCCTGGGGAAATTACCTGTTTTGTCATAGCTAAAGAATCATCCTGAAAGTAAAGTCAGACTCTTTCCACATATTTTTAGCTGTCAATAATGGAACAGTAGAAGAATAGGTAAAGTTACATCTAATTATATTTTACATGTACCAACTGTTGTGTAAAAATCCTAGTCCCTACTTTGGGTTACAGCTTACTCAAAACTGAGAAAGCCCTTATCTCACACAATGATTTTCAGCTGAAAATCCTCTTGCATTTTACTTTTTCATACTCCAGCAAGTCACTTGGCACTTCTCAGTTTCACCCATGTCACAGAAGTGCTGTAAATACAATAAAAAATATACTCCGTTCTGTAAATTAACTCAAGTGCATGACACTTTCTCCATTATTTTCTTTTCCCATTCTAGACCGGGTTTTGAGGTCAAAGACCTGTAATCATCCCCTTTATAAACCATCATGGCCTCTGATAGCTGTACATAAAGAGCCATATCAACAATAGTACCAACACACAATACCTTGAAACCAGTGGTGGGATTCAATTTTTTTACTACTGGTTCCGTGGATATGGCTTGGTGGGCATGACGTGGCTTGGTAGGCATTGCTTGGTGGGCATGGCAGGAAAAGGATACTGCAAAATCTCCCTTCCCACCCCACTCCAGTGTAAGAATACTGTAAAATCCCCATTCCCTCCCCACCCCACTAACCTGCTTTCCAGCTCTGTTCTCCTGTGCAGGGCAACAAAAGAAGACCCAGCCGATCAGCTGGGACTCAATGGGAGGCAGAGAATAGATGGGGGTGGGGCCAGTCAGAGGTGGTATTTGCCGGTTCTTCGAACTACTCAAAAGTTTTGCTACTGATTCTCCAGAACTGATCAGAATCTGCTGAATGCCACCTCTGCTTGAAACAGACTATTGTGGAAATAAGGCTTTGGTGTCAGAACTTCTTCAGCAGACATCCATCTTCTTCCCAAGTTGCATTAACTTCCCAGTAAATACAGATGAAAGACAAAAATAACTTGATTTCTTTTTGGAGAAAAAAAAATCACATTTTTTCTATATATATTATACAGTATATGAATGGAAATGGAATCATATAAGAGTTGAAATGGAGATGGGCTGGTCACATAGCTAGAAGAACTGATAATGGCAGGTAGACCAAGGCAGACATAGAATGGATCCCACTTGATAAAAAGCATCCATGAGAAAGACCTAAAACAAGATGGATCGATGGACATCAGCAAGTAATGTGGGCCCAACTGGCAAAAGAAAAGCTCAGAACCATACTGGTTGGAGACACGTGGCCCAAACTGGCAAAGAAAAGTCCGGAACCCTATGGTTGGGAGACACGTTGGAAGGGCCTTCTGTCAGCCTTCAAGATTTTCTTCCTTTGCTTTGCATCTTTCAGTTGTCATAAGTAACGGGGGAAGGAGGGGGGACACGGTTATGGGAAGTGAGCTGGAGGTGTTACAAAACAGAACTGTATAAGTTGGGGGGGGAATTCTTGCTTAGGCTTCTGTTCTATTCTAGAGAAAGTTGCAGCTGCAACTCTTTATCAAAATATGTCAAGGTCAACGGACAGAGGCCTCATCACCACCTGCAGATGCCCACATGATGCTATACGCAACTTTTAATTGGATGAGCAATTTTGAACTTTTGGGGGGCGGGAACATTGCCATCACTTTGTATATGTGATTTACGCGCTCATTTTTTCAGATTCAGAATTCTTTTGTTGCTACCACTTGATTTCCAGTAAAAGGTATCTTTTCTCTAACAAATGGAGTCTAAGTATTTCTTTCTTGGATTTTGAATGGAGCACCAGTTGACACCTTCATCCTGCAGTGGATAGGCAATGGCTAACATGATGATGATGATGATATATAATAAGAAAAAAATTGAGAGGTCTGAATGTGGGAAAAGGAGAATCTGACCAAATCTTCTATTTTTGTGGAAAGCTTTGTATGTTTAATTGTTAAAGCTCTGAATTTTATCTGTAAAGCTCTTCAACAATCTTTGGGACCTTGACTTCAAATTTGGGATTTCTTTAAAAAAAAAATTTCAGCAGCATCTTGCTTTGCATTACGCATTTCAGGATTATATGTGCATGTCTATGGTTTTAAAAAGGGTGAGATCAGTAAGAACACTGTTGATGGAATAAATGCCAAAGTGACATGTCTTGGAGATGGAATAATTCATCCATACCAAATTGGAAATCAGATCCAAAGACCATAGAAGGTCGGTGGAAAATGAGGAAAACATTGCTGCTCAGTCATACCTCAGCCTAAACAAGAAGTGGTTTAGTTTAGTTTTAATAATCTTTGTGGTCCCAAAAAGGATTGACATGCAGTTTGGGTTGGCAGGAGGTCATCTAGAATTGAACAAAACTTTATAATCCCTCTCTCTTTGCACAGATCATTCGGAGGGGCACTTTAAACAGAATATGGACATGTTCAAGGTTTCTAGCCCATGTTGAGGATCAATTCCTCTATTAGAGCTCCAACCCATTTATAAGCAACCCCAGAAACTTCTATGAAAGAAAACAACAGTGTATAATTTTTAAGAGTTTTTTTTTTTTACTAACAATTTTTTCACTAGTACAGCCTCTGCTTTTTTTGGACCAATTTAGCTTTAGTCCGAATAGCTTGTTGACTGAGCCTGAGGGTGTGTGTGTGTGTGTGTGTGTGTGTGTGTGTGTGTGTGTGTGTGTGTGTGTGAGAGAGAGAGAGAGAGAGAGAGAGAGAGAGAGAGGAGAGAGAGGCTGAAAATTACCCAGCCAGCTTTCACACCTAAGGCAGGACTAGAATTTTTTAACAGTTATTGGCTGGTTAACATTTTATATAATAGATTTTATACAGTTTATTTCTCTTTGTCTGGCTCTCTAGCTCTGTCTGTGTGTCTCTCTCTTTCTCTTTGTCTCTGTTTCTTACTCCTGCCTAGAAAAACTACAAAAATAATAATTGTGTTAAAGTCCATTTTTGCTACTAAAATATTGTTGGACTGTAATGTCCTTCAAGTGTTGAAAATGACCATTGGTCAGAGAAGACCATTTTTTTTTTCAAATAACTATTAGAACAACATACATTTCTAGTGATTGGCTGGGCTCTGTTAATTGTCTGCTGTTTAAAGATCACTGGCATATCAATAAGCCTGCTTAATGAATCATGTTAGACTCTTATTTGTGCCCTGCTGTGGCCCTGTTACAAAGTATGCCTCATCCGGCTCTAAGTGCTTAAGTCTGTTGACAGCATTGTGCTGTTGTGATTATTTTAGCAGCAAGACAGGGGTAGTAGAGGGCAAGTCAGATTGATTCTGGAGTGGCAAATAGATCAAACTAACCTACCTATGCTGAAAGAAATAGGTCATTTCATCTCAAGACTGATGCACATCTACATTGCTTTCTGCATACCTGGATCAAAGGATGAACTTCAAAACCAATAATTTTAAAGGAAAGAGGGAGCGAAAGAGATGGACAGGAGCACAATAATTTTTTTCTGTTAACTGTCTGTGGCTTAGTGAGTTAGCAAACAGGATTGAATAAAAATAGGACAGTTTAATCATCTGCTGTACAGACAGCAAAGCTGTTTGTGGCTGAGACCGGGTCATTCACCCTACCGTCATTTCTCATTTACTATTTGTTGTGTCTGCATTGGAGTCTCAGTGAACTTATTGCCCCATTGGTAAACTCAGATAAACATCTTATTCTCATCTCTCTGGCATTTTGTACTCCAAACATCCTCCCTCCCTCCAGCAAATCCAAACAGACTTCTAGAAACAAAGAAAGAAACAGCCAAGCATGTTAATAAAGATTTAAGATGAATGTGTTGTGTTAGCACGCACAGAACTCCTAGGCCAATGCAACGGCAGATCTTGAGCTGTTGCTAACAGAGATCCATGGGCAAGGACTTCAGAAGTAATTCTGTGAACTTGAAGGCACTAGGCAGTATTAAGGAATAGACATCCAACCTTCATATCCCAAATGATGCATAAATTGGAAAATTTTGCAATTAGCCAGGAATTCATGAAACTTTTGCACTCTTTCTTATTATAGATTCTAAGTTATTATTAAGACAGGTGTGTGCCAAGCGAAATGTGCCTACTATGCTAATTGGCAAAACATTAGATAGACTAGCTGTCAGACCTGCCCCAGCCTAATCCCTCAAGGAAGAAAAACCCTCGACTCCATTTTGGTTGAAGTGAAAGGTAATTTTACTAAATGATGCTGGCTGTGGTAGTCAGGAGAAATCTGAGTTTCCCGCATATAGATACATAACTATTTCCTTCATTTCTGTCCCGTTACACACACACACACACACACACACACACCCCATGACCAACCCAAACCCAGCCAAAGTGATGCCACCGAGATGTTTTGGGAACACTGAAGTGTTTGGGTTGGTAACTTTCCACACTCATAGCAAATGGGTTTGAAGATTCCTGCATAAACTGGTCCCACGTTGCTCTGTTTTTCCTAGCTGTCACCCCACCCCACCCAAATTCCCATACAATATGCTTACAGATTTATTGTCCATTTATCCCCCCCCCCCCCACATTCCTCCTCTCTAGTCCTTTGATGGGAGGATGCCAGTAAGCCAAAGATGGTGGACCTGATCCACAGCTGACTAATACAATCTGGATTTGGACTGATTCCTTTATTTCTATAGGAAATTTTCCTCTGATTTCCTTTCAGCAATTTTGCATCTTCTTTTACTTACAGATTTCTATATATGCATAGATTAGAAAGAAAGTCCTCTATTCCATACAAACACCTTGATGACATCAAAACCTTATTTTATACAGCAGTTCACCAATGCTCACATAAATCTTATTTATATACTACATTTAAAAAAATGGAAATGAGTACCAGTCATAAGCAAATTCATTACAAGGTCATAGTTTTTTCATCATGTTTTGAAATATTTTATTATTATGGACACATTTAGATATCTTTAGAAGAGCATAGATGAAAGGAAATTAAGTCTCTGTTTACTTTACTGTAAGTATTCCATGTAACTTTAGACCACAGACATATACCACATGTAAAGTTAGTAATTTCAAATTCTAAAAAATCTCTGTTGATATTCAAATGAGAAAATGTTGGAGGCGTTATGCTGAAATGAGGGATGTATCACTGACATTCATCCTTTTCAAATGAAGAAATAAATGAGAATGAGTGACAATCTTGTTTCCTAATCCACTTACCCTTCACCCTGAATTATTTGTTGGTAAATGGCATGAGACGCACATAAGGACAAATTCTTGATAGAGGACATCATTCAAGCAGAAAATTGTCTTGCTGGGCCAATAATTATATTTCTTGCTAATCAGCTCCTAAAAACAAAAAGTCACTCAAAACATAATAATTTTTCAGCTAGAACAAGGCACATCTATCAACTGTCATTAAGATATTCTCTTTTGATTTAGTTTAAAATTTGCAATGTAGGTGTTGTTGCTGTTATTATTATCTGCAATATGGTTGAAAAACAGATTATCATGAAATGATGCATTATTTTGCAATTAATTATATATATTATATATATAATATAATATATGACTCTTGACGAATGTATCTTTTTTTTTGTGTACACTGAGAGCATTTGCACCAAGGCAAATTCCTTGTGTGTCCAGTCACACTTGGCCAATAAAGAATTCTATATAGTATTTTGTTATATGAAAAGCAAGTAGATTTCATCTATTTACTTTTGAGGACCAAAATATAATTAATGTTGCCTGTTCACATTCTATAATATCAATATCAAAGTAGACAGGATATCAATAAGATTATCCATTCATTCATTTATTTTATTTGTTTGTTTGTTTGATTGATTGATTGATTAATTGATTTCTATAGCTGACCACCTCAGCCTTGTGACTCTGGGCAGCTAACAATTCTAAAACTATAAATTGGGTAAAACAATTAAAAGCCATAAAAACAATAAAACATTCAAAAAATAAATGTATGCTGAAACCACGATAGTGAACCAACTAACAGCAAAGCCAAGATACTGGGTCTTTAGTGCATTCTGAGACTCAGCTTTAGGTACACTGCCATGTACCTAAATAAGGTTTTTAAAACCTTATGAAAGGCCATTCTAATATCCAAGGAAAGGTTATTCCATAAAACGGGCTACAGAGGAGAAGGCCCGCCTTCTAGCTCCTGACAGTCAACATTCTTTGGCTGGTGGAACCTGCAGCATGCCAATCTGCTGAATTCAATTGGGCAGGTGGAGACTCTTGGAGAAAGACAGTCCCTTGGGTATCCAAGTCCTGAGCTATGTTACAAAATTGTCAAGAAGGTGGTCAAAGCTTTGCATGTGTCAGACAGAAGCAACAGGCAAAGTTTTGATTGCATTGTCATAGCTACCATGTTTTTTTTTTTAACCTCATCCTGCAATCAGAAATTAATTATTTGTAGACACATAGTATTTAGAAAAGCTCAATGAGGACAACAGTCCAAGTTATTTGAATGCTGAGCTTTTGGTTGGAAAGAAAAGCTAAGTATATATTTCTACTTCTGTGGTATCTAAAAGATACAATTAGTATGAATTGACTGCAATAAGCCATAAATAACATTGCACGTGTTTATGGTTTAATGGATCCAATGTATCCATCAAGGACTGTTCTTAATCACAGATTCAAATAGCAGTAAAAGGCAGAAATCAATAGTATAGCATAATGTCATGTTCAGAAATGTCAGGAAGCATTTGTTCAATTGCTATTGAAATATGTGTAGGCAGGCACTAATATGGTTGGAATTCATTCTTTCAGCATTGTTTTGAGGGTTCATATTGGGAAGTCTTTATGACTGGAGCCTCAAATAATACACTGAAAAGTAAAAAGTTAATCTTAGAGCATTCTTATATTTATTTTTATGAATTGTTCTTCTCTCCCAAGAGATTCTTAAAAGGTTTGTCAAGCACCATAATTCAGAGCCATCAATTTGTCTTTATTCACATTTTCTGAGGATTTGGCCTCAGAAAATACATATACTACCTTATATCTGGGATGACTACAGCCTCGCTAATATGTATCTTTTAGTCAGTAAGATGGCCTCTGCTTTTAATTTTGTTATAATTTTCTCCCAAGCAGACAGAGCTCTTAATTTCATGGCTATAATCAGGTGTGTCAAACTCAAGGCCTGCAGTCGTATGCAGCCTGTGGAGTGCTTAACATGGAAGGACAGGCCCACAGTGCCTCTGCCAGCAAAATGGAGGCTGAGGAGAAGGGTTGCGCACACCTCCAGGTTCTGTTTTTGCTGGCAAAACGAACTAAAAACAAAACAAAAAAGGATAAATGTTTCCCCTTTCGCACTTGTGAATCCGAGAAGGGACAGGAAAGGAGAAGGATAAAGAGGAAAGATGAAGGAAAGGAAAATAAGGAAAGAGGGGATGGAAGAAGAAAAGAGAATGAAGAAGGAAGGAAAAAGAAAAAGGAAGGAAGGAAGGAAGGAAGGAAGGAAGGAAGGAAGGAAGGAAGGAAGGAAGGAAGGAAGAAAGGAAGGAAGGAAGGAAGGAAGAAGGAACGAGGAAGGAAGGAAGGAAGGAAGGAAGGAAAGAAGGAAGGAAGGAAGGAAGGAAGGAAGGAAGGAAGGAAGGAGATTATAATAAGAAGGAGGGAGGGTTTGAGGGAAATTCTGCCTTAGTATTTGGCCACTACAGGTGCCTGCAACGTGAATGATGTCTAGCTGGCCACCTCCCCCTCCCCCTCACACACACACACACACACACACACACACACACACACACACACACACGAGGTGAAACACAATCCTGATGCAGCCCTCGATGAAATTGAGTTTGACACCCCTGGCTATAATCATTTTTCCTATACATATTTGAATCTAGGAAAATGAAGGCTATCAAAAAAAAGTCTATGCATTGTGGAAATGCAGGGTGTGACATTGATGAAAATGTTGATTTATTAATACTGCATATTTAAATTTTGCCTGTCTTTTCCAAAAGCCTCTGTTGACCCCAGTTACAACTGCTCTAGAAAGAACCTCCAATCTACACTATTTTTGTAATATCTCAAAATTATCACAAGGTGCAACTTGGTACTACAAATAGAGAGTTGCCAGACGGTTGTTGATATGACATTTAGTGCACTATTGCCACTTGACACAGACCAATTCATGGGTTTGTGTGTACAACTGTTTTACATGTATATAACTGAAAAGCTACCACAGGACTTTTCTATTACATAACATCCAAATGCTCTTGAAAGTATAAAGATTTATTATTTATTACAATAAAAGCCTGACCCTTATTTTTTACATTCCATTCTAAATTCTAGGTGCAATTCTATGAATATTTTTTCCTGGCCAAACTAATCCAGGAATCTTTTCACTCAAAGCACAAATACTCATTGGGGCTTAATCTAATCCCCTGCAGTTAGTGAAGAACTCTCCATTTTCAACAAGCTCTTAGGAGTTGTGAATTCTGGAGAGCTTTCAGTATAGATATACAAGATCTTAATTTACACCTCTAAAACTAGAATCTGATCCCAACAGTATTAATAGCAGTTTGCAAATCCCTTAACCTTAGTAGTGTGTGAATGAGGCACAGACAACTGTGCTGCATGTGCTTGCAAGCTTGCTGAAAGGGAATATCTATTAAAGCTGTTAGGATTTATGGAAATTGTGTAAAGTTCATCTATGCTATTTAAGACTGAAGAATACAGAGTAAGTCTCGGTAGATACACAAAGAAGTGCTTTAGTTTGAGAAAGATTTGGATCAAGTGCTCCACTGAAATGCTGTAAATTCTAATCAATGATTTTATTTCGCTGTTCAAAAGAAATATCTATGCAAATGCAGAGCTCCACTACATTAAAATGGCAAACTCTATATTCTCATTACTTCTTGGAGACCAGCCACTAATTTCTTCCAAGTTCTTGACTACATAGAGGCAAAGTACCTGTCATCCTCACATCCTATTAGCTCTTCAAGAAAGATCAGATCAGAGAACAGATTCCACAAGAACTACTGGAACACCATTTTATTGTTAAAGGGTGTAATAACAACATCTGATTGAAAGCCTGATTGAGATTCTCTCTTCCCAGAGGTGATATTCAGCAGGTTCTGACCAGTTCTGGAGAACCAGTAGTGGAAATTTTGAGTAGTTCAGAGAACCGGTAGTGGAAATTTTGAGTAGTTTGGAAAACCGGCAAATACCACCTCTGACTGGCCCTGCCCCATCTATTCTCTGCCTCCCGTATCCCAGCTGATTGGCTGGGTCTTCTTTTGTTGCCCTGCACAGGAGAAAGGATCTGGAAAGCAGGTTAGTGGGGTGGGGACGAATGGGATTTTACAGTAAACTTCCCCTGCCACGCCCACCAAGCCATATCCACCAAGCCACACCCACAGAACTGGAAGTAAAAAAATTTAAATCCCACCACAGTCTCTTCTCCTCTTATGCCAAAGAGAATCAAAGTGCGGAAATTGTATTCTCTTTCTTATTCCCATCTTTCTTTCAAAGGTAACTTAGTGTTTACCTAACAACTATTGAATTCCTCCTTCAAGGTCATTCTTTATTCCTCTACAGACATTTAATATGTAGCATTTTGTCCTTTGTTATCAGTTGTTAGCATAAGTGTGCCTGTGGTTCTTTAATTCTACAGGTGAAAATGGTACGCTGTTGTACACAGCTATTACTATTGCTTTAATTACATTAGCTTGCTACTGTATGATATGGAAGTGATCTGGCATACTTGATATTTAAAGCCCTAAGGAGTAGAGAGCTGGATGATCAAAAATATCAGCATGGAACCTAATAAGGTCCCACTTGGAATATTGCATCAAATTCTGGTCACCACAATACAAAAAAGATGCTGAGATCCTAAAAAGAGAGCATAGAAGAGTGACCAAGATGATAAAGGCCTGCAAGGTAAATTATATGAGGAATGGTAAGAGAACTAGGTATGTCTATCATAATGAAAAGAACACCCAGGGATAATATGGTAACTGTCTTCCAGTACTTGAAGGGCTGTCACAGGGAAGAAGGGCCTTTGACTTATTCTCCAAAGCTCCTAAGGGATAAGACATGAAACAGTGGGTGGAAGTTCGCTAAAGAGAAATTCAACGTGGAACTAAGGATGAACTTCCTGACAGAACAACTAACCAATGGAATAGCTTGTCTCCTGGAGTTGCACATGCATAATCACTGGTGGTTTTCTAGAAAAAATTGGACAACAATTTGTCTGGGACAAGATATTCTATCATAAAAAAAACTTCAAGGTCCCTTCCAGCCCTATATTCTACAATGCTAAACCAGGATTTGCTTCTTTTTAAAAAACATGTAACGCACAAGATTCACATTAAAAAGAGATGCACACTATACACCAATCTGTCTTGATTTTTTTTCTTGACAACTCCCCAACATGGACACTTAAGGCCCACTCATTTTCCTCCTTCATTGATGTTCTGTGCAGTATCATGCACACCAACTTATGAAATAGTATGAAAAAAAATCTGTTATCACAAATGCAACTCTGTTGACTATAGATAGGTGATACATTATTTGATTCAGTGCCACGGTATCATGCCGAATGAATGAAGTGTACGTTCTATAGTTAACTTTTAACCACTCTACTGTTTTTATGGCTTCGTTATTTCTAGTTTTATACTTGGCACACCTTTAACTACTGCGCTGCTTTTATTGCTCTATAGTTTCGAGTTTTATTTCATGTTTTAATTGTTGGATGCTATTATATATTTTCAACCTGGGAAAACCTGGTTTTGAATGACAGCATGTAATTTTTCAAAACAAATCAATAGATGTCATCAATGTCTGTATTTCATTGCTTTCATTATTCATAGCATTTAAACTGAGCCTACGGGGTCAATAATGCTCTAATTTTTTGGGAGAAGACTACAGTGAAAGAAATATTTAAAGGGCATGGAAATATGTTAGGTAAAACTCTATTTGACAAGGGTGAGGCATCACCAATGGGCTGATGATACTAAGTATGCATCACTCCCAAGTCAATTAAGTGATAGCATCAAGGTACTGGCTAGAGATGGCTGGAGCAACTGGGTGCAGTGGAAAGGCTTCAGTTTAACCCTGATAAAATGAAATGGCTGTGGTTTGAGATGTCTTAGTTTTGAAGACATTCCACCTTTATCTTTGAATGGGACAGCAATTTCCCAGAGAGTCCTATTGTGCAATTTGGAGGTTCTCCTGAACTTACAGCTGCTGTTCAAAGACCAGTTGGCAGGCATGGCTAGGAGGGTCTCTACACTGCTTCATCTTGTACACCAATAGTGTCTATTTCTGGATCAGGGGGTTTTCCTCATGCCTTAGTAACCTCCTGACTGGATTACTGTAATGTATTCTACATGGCACTGCTCTTGAAAAACATTCAGAGCATTGTGGCCTAGTCCACCTGGCAGCAGCAAATGATGTTTTAGGTGCTCCATTATATGCCTACATAATACCCCTGATCAACAAGCTACACTGACTCCAAATAAACTTTCAAGGAAAATTCAAGGAGCTGGTTGGCTTATAAAGCCCTTCATACAGAGCTACATATATTGGATTGGAGGGGCCCCTGCGTCATCCGACGGCAGGGACATATCCGTTGGAGCCTTTAAAGTACTCTGCGAAAGACCTCTGGGCCTTGAGGAATGTCCCCCTTTCCCTCAAGTGGCCCTCGAAACTTTCTAAAACCTATCTTAATGACAGATCCTGCAATTCCAAGAGATGGTACGGTCACAGGAAACATTTTGGGGAGGGTTCTCGGGTATGTAAATTTTTAGATAGGTTTTTAGTGGGGTTAGGGAAATCTGAACCGGGTTTGGGGGACAACCCGTGGGGATTTGGAGGTAGCTAGGCTGGCACGCACGTCGGGGAGGGCTCAGAGGGTTGTGGGTTGAGGAGGCAGACAGAGAGTGGGAAACCAGGGGGGGTTCCATTGGCACGGTAAGTGGGAGGGGCAGATATGGGGGGTAGGGCCATATCAGGTTATGGGATCGCGCAGTCGCTGTCTTCAAGCGGTAGCGTGCTCCGACCCTCTTCACCTGTCTTGCAGGCCTGGTTGTGCAGAGTCTCAGGTCCTGAGTACCCGGCTGATGTTGTGCAATGCCAGGTCCGTTGTCAATAAGGTCCCCCTGATTTATGATCTTATTCAGGAGGAGGGCATGGACCTGGCAGGCATTACCGAAACTTGGTTGGGCCCAGAGAGTGGTTGTTGTGGAGCGATGGAAATACTGAGGCAGAGACCAGGCAAAGGCTTCAGCTTAAACTTTATTTTAAACGAATAAAGGGTTACCGCTACTGCCGCGCTAACACGGCAGCCAACTGGAGTGGCAACAGCTGATGCCGTTTGACAGCCGCCTTTTATAGCCGGCTGTCAAACGGCTCCAGCCAATGGGAGAGGTCCGTGCTTCCCGCTTGAAGCACGGACCTGAGTGAAGACTCAAGTCAATACACAACAGTGGTATTCCTCTGAAGGAGCTGTGCCCACCAGGTTTCCTAGCATTTCATTGGCCAAGGTCTCAGGGAAGGGGCGGTGATTATTAGAGAAGTCTTTTGTCCTAGGGAGGCCACTGTTCCTCAGACGGCTGGTTGTGAGTCTCTCTTTGTGAAGTGGGGGCAGAGGGTTCAGGTGGGCCTTTTGATAGCGTACCTGGCTCCCTGCCACGTATCATTGGCCCTGCCCGGACTCCTTGAGGTGATAGCTGGGCTGGCGGTTGAGACCCCTAGGCTTTTAGTCATGGGGGATTTCAACTTGCCTTCGCTCGGGGAAACCTCTGGGGTGGTTCGGGAGTTCATGGCTTCCATGGCAGCCATGGACCTGACCCAACTAGTTTCTGGCCCCACTCACATTGGGACACACACGCTGGACCTGATTTTTGTCTCTGGTCAGTGGTTGAATGACTGTAGCTTTGGGGATTTAGCTATAAAACCCTTGTCATGTTCAGATCATTCTCTTCTTAGGCTTGACTTCTGTACCACCCCACCCCCCCACCACAGGGAGGCGGAGCCGTACAGATGGTTCCACCCCAGGCGCCTGATGGACCCTGAGCGGTTCCAGAGGGAGCTTGGGCCATTTCCTGAGACTCTGGCTCATAACTCGGCTGAAGACCTGGTGGCCACCTGGGATAGGTTGGCTGCCGAAGCTCTGGACCGAGTTGTGCCTTTGCTACCTCTGACCCGGCACAGATCCCATCCAGCTCCATGGTTTACGGAGGAGCTGAGGGAGATGAAGTGCCGGAAAAGACGTCTGGAGAGTGTTTGGAGGACTAGCCGCACCGAGTCCGACCAGACACAGGTGAGGTCTCATATTAGGACCTACCTTGTGGCGATAGAGGTGGCGAAACGTTCGTATTTCTCCGCCCTTATTGCATCGGCAGAAAATCGGCTTGCCACTCTGTTTAGAGTGACCAGCTCCCTGCTTGAGCCGAGAGTATGGGAGGACCTCTTGCAGGGCAGGGCAGAAGAGTTTTCCCAATTTCTGCACGACAAAATCTCTCGGATTCGGGGTGGACTGGACTCCAATTGGATGGTCCTGGGGGAGGTGTCCGGGGCAAGTCTTGAGACTATTATCTGGGAGGAGTTTGACCCTGTGACTGCTGAGGGTGTGAACAGCTTGCTGAGGGGGCTAAATACCATCACATGTTTGTTGGACCCATGTCCCTCCTGGTTGGTTTCGACCTCCAGGGAGGTGACACGAAGCTGGCTCCAGGGGATTGTCAACACTTCGTTGAGAGAGGGATCGCTTCCTACTGCCTTGAAAATGGCGGTGGTGCGACCCTCTTCAAGAAGCCTGCCCTGGACTCGGCTGTTTTAAATAACTATCGTCCAGTCTCCAACCTTCCCTTTTTAGTGAAGGTTGTTGAGAGTATGGTGGCGCATCAGCTCCCTCAGTACCTGGAGGAAGCGACTTACCTCGATCCTTTCTAATTGGGCTTCAGACCCGGGCATAGTACTGAAACAGCATTGGTTGAGTTGGTTGATGATCTCTGGAGGGCCCGTGACAGAGGTTATTCCTCTGTCCTGGTCCTGTTAGATCTCTCAGCAGCTTTTGATACTATCGACCATAGTATCCTATTGTGGCGGTTGGAGGGGTTAGGAATTGGAGGAACTGTCTTATGGTGGTTCTTCTCCTTCCTCTCTAACCACTCGCAATTTGTGTTGACGGGGGAGGGAGAGGTCCACCTCTAGGCCCCTCATTTGTGGGGTGCCACAGGGGTCGGTCCTCTCCCCTCTTTTGTTCAACATTTATGTGAAGCCGCTGGGGGAGATCATCCATGGTCTTGGGGTGCAGTGTCATCTCTATGCTGATGATACTCAGCTTTACATCTCCACCCCAAACCACCCCAACGATGCTGTGGAGACTACGTCCCGGTGTCTGGAGGCCGTGCAGAATTGGATGGGTGGGAACAGGCTCCAACTCAACCCTTCCAAGACTGAGTGGTTGTGGTTTCCGGTGCCCCGATATAGTCAGCTGACTCCGTCGCTGGCTATTGGGGGAGAGATCTTAGCCCCCACAGAGAGGGATCGCAATTTGGGTATCCTCCTGGATGCACGGTTGTCTTTAGAAGATCATATTACGGCCGTCTCCAGGGGGGCTTTTTATCAGGTTCGCCTGATTCGCCAGTTGCGGCCCTTTCTGGATCGGGATGCCTTACGCACGGTCACTCATGTCCTTGTCACCTCCCGCCTGGACTATTGTAATGCTCTCTACATGGGGCTCCCTGCGGGGAGCACCCGGAGGCTTTAACTGGTGCAAAATGCGACCGCGCGAGTGGTTATGGGGGCATCAAGAAACTCCCATGTGACGCCTCTCCTGCGCGAGCTGCATTGGTTGCTGGTGGCCTTCCGGGTTCGCTTTAAGGTTCTGGTTTTGACCTTTAAAGCAATTCATGGCATTGGACCAGGCTATCTGCAAGACCGCGTTCTGCCGGTAGTCTCCCACCGACCTGTGCACTCCCACAGGGAGGGCCTCCTTCGGGTACCGACGGCATCTATGTGCCGCCTAGTGACCCCAAGGAATAGGGCCTTCTCTGTGGGGGCTCCCACCCTCTGGAATAGTCTGCCTCCGGAGCTACGTAACAACACTGACCTGAGAGCATTCAGATATGCACTGAAAACTTGGCTCTTTGAGCAGGTCGGCCTGGACTGAAATGGGAGTTTTAGAGCAATTTTAGAATTTTGGGTTTTAAATTTCGGGATTTTAATATTTGGGGTTTTTATTAATTTATTGGGGTTGGGTACAAATTTTAAATGGCAACTTTAGGATGTTTAATCTTCTTTTAACTTTTATAATGTGGAATGTTTTATAGTTGGCTGTACACCGCCCTGAGTCCTTCGGGAGAAGGGCGATATATAAATATGTAAATAAATAACAAAATAAAATAAACAAGCTACACTGACTCCAAATGAACTTTCAAGGAAAATTCAAGGAGCTGGTTGGCTTATAAAGCCCTTCAAACAGAGCTACAGTAGAATACTTAAGGGATAACCTGTTTCTGATCAATTGTGCTTATCTCATGTGATCTAGCATAGTTGGTAGGCTCCAATCCTTTCTATTAAGAAATGTTAACCTGTAAGACTTAAACCCTGTGCCTTTTCTCTTACAGCATCAGCTCCATGGGATAGTATCCCAAACTTTTCCCCCACCCCCAAATCCAAATGGAACCAAACTTCTTGGGCTTCTGTAAATTGGATGTCTTGTTGTGGTCTTTTATCAATTGAAAATGAAACCATTTTCAGAGCCAACTTAAAAACACTATTATTTTGGAACGTTATTGGGAGGGTTTGTTTTATTTTGCCATGGGTTTTTTTAATTTAATCTTTTGTGCCCTACCTAGAGTCACTACTGTGAGATGGGCAGTTACATAAATTATTTAAATAAATAAAAATAATCAAAAGATATAAGTCAGTTCTTTAAAAAAAACCTCCCCAGAATTCTAATATAATTCTATCTAAAGCTACAGTCATATGCGTTTAACTTACTGAAGTTGTTAATGGTGTTTCTTGTTAAATTCTGTCCTTTGTCTAAATATTTTTCATTCATTTTTTTTCTTTCTTTCTAGGAAATGTAAGCCCTGCACATCAGTACAATTCCTAGGAGGGTTTTCAAGATGCATAATTCATAAGTGTGTGTAGGAAGTAGGACAAAGACTCTGGGTATTGAAATAGCTGTCTTCTACAGATATCCTTGACTGACCTGAAAACCCAATGTTTGGCATTGAAGTTTCCCCATGGTTGCCTTCTCTGTGAGTAACTTAATTAAATTTCATCTGAATGTAAGAGCTAGCTGGGGTCATACTCGTGTTTGGTTTTTTTTTTTGGAGCAGCTCTAGTAATTCCTGAAACCTTGAAGCAGATTGTTTTGAGCAAGTCATAAAAATGTCATGTGTCAGCTGCTCTAAAGCTCCAGCTGCCACACATAACTTTCCTGCCCACCCTGAAGAAACACAATTGTATTTCAACTATTATGTTCAGCTTGATGTATTCTTTTTATTGCCTTGACAAAGGCAGCACAAAACTGGGGTGGAGCTTTTCAACAATGGCCTTTCCACATTCTAGGCTTAAGGAAGCAGAGGAGATAAAATATTCCATGGAGTGCCTTGGTTTGTGTTCCTCTCAAGGTTCTGCAGTTGCCTTTAAACACGTCTGATTAAGTATATTTGAAATTATGTGCAATGCATCTGTAGAGAATATTGTGTAATGACAAAAAAAAGCACATTCATGCAATTTACTGTATTATTGAGACGATGCAACTAGAATTAAATATTTGTTAACTGTCCATTGATATTTTTTTAGTAAGTCTGTGCCTTATCTAAATATCAGGTTGGCTCAGTTTCACTCAATCATAAGTATTCATTTTATTACTTATTTGACTCTTATCCTTTTATTCCTTCCCTAGATAAGCTTCCCAAGAGATAGAAAACAATTTAAAGCCATAATATGCTTGATAAAAACAAATCAGTCCTAAATAAAATTGTGTAAAACAAAGTAATAAAATAATTAGAAATCAAGTAACTCTTGAAATAGAATACATTTGAGAGGGGTCCAGAAGTTAGTCTGGTTGTTTCTCATAAAATGCCTGGGGAACTTCCATGTCTTCAGTGTCATCTGTTATTTAAAACTAGACAACATAGAGGAAGCCTTATTCCCTAAAGAAAGAATTGGGGTATCACAACTGACAAGACTCTACCCTTCTCTACTGTAAACTACACTTGCTAATAAAGTTGAGACTCTAGAAAGAGTGCAGAGAAGAGCAACAAAGATGATTTTAGGGGACTGGAGGCTAACACATATAAAGAACAGTTGCTGGAACTGGGTATGTCTAGTCTGATGAAAAGAAGGACCAGGAATGACATCATAGCAGTGTTCCAATATCTCAGGAGCTGCCACAAAGAAGAGGGAGTCAAGCTATTCTCTAAAGCACTTGAGGGCAGGACAAGAAGCAATGGGTGGAAACTAATCAAGGAGAGAAGCAACTTAGGACTAAGGAGAAATTACCGGACAGTTAGAACAATTAATCAGTGGAACAATTTGCCTCCAGAAGTTGTGAATGCTCCAACACTGGATTCTGTTGGATCATCAGCAGAAGGTAGCACCAGGGGATTACTGTCTAACATCTACTAGCCCATAGGAATCCACCTTGTTCTATAGACAATATATTTATGGAATTTCTGCAGATGATAATCTACAAATTAGGAGGCAGAGATCATTTGAAGATGCCTATTTCTGGCTTTAGTTTTAATTTTTAAAAGTACATTTTGCCAAAACTGAAAGACAAGATTTAATTTAAATAAACAAAAAATAAATTTAAAAAATCATAGAAAAATCAATGCTGGTGTAGTTGAACCACATTCGTTTCATTACTTTAGATGGTCTTTGTTATTTGTTTTGATAGAATGGATTGAAATTTGAAACAAAATGTTTCTTTTTATGAGGAACATTTATGGAAAGAATAGAAGAACATAGCCAGTGTCCTGCTAGATAAAACCCCTGACTCATCTGGTCCAGAAGTCTGTTCTCACAGTGACTAACCAGGTGATAAATAAGTCAGCCTGTGTCTAAGTAGATGGCTTTTAGAGGCAGTCATGCTGCCATTAAGACTAAGAGCCATCAATTCCCATCTTCCCATCTTCTTTTTGAAGCCAGCCAAGCTAGTAGTCAGCATAACATTTTGTGCTACTGAATCCCAAAATTCAATTGTTCACTGTGTAACAAACACACACACACACACACACACACACACAAACAAACAAACAAATCTATGTATGTAGGTATGTATGTGAAATCAATGTTTTAATATTATAGAAAGAATTTGCATATAAACTTGAATCACTTTAAGACCAGTACTCAAATTTCTAAAGTCAATCTTCCTCTTATTTTGATATATATCAAGGCCATTTTCCCTGATGGATGGATGGATGGATGGATGGATGATGTGCCAGCATGTCTTTTTCAAATCTTAGCAACCTCATAGATTTTCTTCATGATGATCTATCCCAACTTGTTCCTTCAAGTCTCCCATTGTAATGGGGTCCATCCCCTATTTGCTATTGGTTATCCTCTTCTTCTTTTTCCTTCCTTCTTTCCATCATTATAGTTTTTTTTCCAGAGAGCAAGATCTTTGCAATGATTGTCCAAAGTAGGATAATTTGTACTCAGAGTGAAAACTCTCAGGTTGATTTGTTTGATGATACATCAATTTGTTTTCTTGGCCATCCATGATATTATCTTCCCACCTTCTCTAACTGGCATTGCTTTTTTGATGTCAATGTGACAAGGATATTTTACCTACAGAACTATCCCCTGGGTTTCATGGAATGAAATGAAGATGGGAGAGAAAGTTTATTGTAGCAGCCTTAGAGTCGAAAAGTGATTTTCTCCAGATACTCAATCTACAGACATTCAAATGAACAATTTATACAGTATGTATACAGTAATCAAGTGGAAATCAATTAATTGTTGTCTGCAGATGCGCAAAGTAGTTCCAAAATGTGTTTTGTAATTCCCAGCTGAGCTTTATGACCATCTGTGATTCTCTGTACAGAAGAATGCTAATCTGTCTCTATGAATGAGATTTCTTTTACTGCCAGTGTTAAACAACCTCATGCAAAATAGTTCGTACAATCTACAGTAGTTTTTTTTTCAGACAGCAGACAGTGATTTTTTTAAAAAAACCTTGGAATTAATAGCTCATGGCCTCAGTTTTTGAACTTATAGAAAGTTAAAGATTTCTCTTCAAATGAGGGTGAATCTCTTAAAACTACAGGTGCACAGTTTTAAGAGGCAATTTCACTATTGCAGCAAAATGCTCCAAGATGAAATCTGTTTTTAAAAACAGAGAGGTAAAACATTTTTAAACCAGATATACTTAGTAGTAGACTTAAAATAAGGATAACATTTACTTATCTTATGCAGACAATATCCAAGAATAATTTATATTCTATTCTGGAATTAAAACGTGTTAGACAAATGCATTTAAAAGGGGATAATACATATTAAGATGAAACTTTGAATGACTAATGAAATGATATGAATAGATTAAACTGTAAATATGTTGAATATGTATATGATCAAGGAAGATAGAGATTCATGGACTGATATAAAATAATTTATGAGAATATAAAGAAGAAAATTTGGTAATAGATAATGATGTGATGTTAGAAAGCTGTATCAGGGCCAGATGGAGGCATAAGAAAATACAATTTCTCTTGGGCATCTGAAATTAAGATGATAACCAAGTGACTTTGCAAACTATGTCAAGATGCCTATTGTATAGAATGCCATCAGATTGGATGAGAGAAACTGGGTAATTATAAATTATCTGTGTAAAGGTCATTTTGGAAGTTCTCTATTCAGTTTAGGTATTCATAACAGGAGTAAAAATCAACAATTGAAGGGAGGAGGAAATCACAATGTTTGACTCCATATTTGTTCATTATTTCAGGCTCCAATACTAACTGCCTGGAGGAATTCACCCATCACTAAACGCAACTGTCAAATACAATGTGATGTTTCTTCGCAAAGCACTTCAGAATAACCTGGCAGCATGTTTATTCAGAAGTAAGCCTTAGCGACTCAATTTGGATTCATTCCCAGGTAAAGCTGCACTAGGCTGTAACTGAAATTGTGTTTACATTAGTTGTTTTGAATTTAAAATCCACTGCTTTTCTGTTCACTGCAAGAATTATCTGCCTTAGGAAATACCAAACATGAACAGCAACTGAAAGCACACTAAATACAAAACAAAAGTAATTCGGTAGAATCAGACAAACTACTTTACATATCTTGGCCCTTCATCACTAGTTAGACAGGGAACTGAATTTCAGGCACATCTGAGGGGGCAGAAAAATGTATAATTTGCAAAAAGAATGGGAGGAAAAAAGCCTGAATATGGAAAGAGATGGGAAATGAAAAAGAATTCAGGGGAAAGGCGGCTAAATGATAGCAAAAGTATACTCTTAGATTCTATAAGCAAATTGAATAAAACTCTTTTAGCTTAATCTTCACTATCTTTGCTTATACATCAGGAAGAATATAAAAATTAACAGCATTTTGTATCCATTCTCAAATGCAGCTGTTCCATTACAAAAATATTAAACTTGGCTTATTTAACTAAAAGAGCAAGGGTAGGAAAGAAACCGCCTGAAGTGTAGATTAAACTGAAGGCTACATCAAGGAGAAAATCTTGAAGTCTGAGACATATTTAGAAGCCCTTGGTGCTTTCTGAGCTTGCTTGTTTTCTTGCAGATGTTTCATTACCCTAACTAGGTAACATCATAAGTGCTAGTAAGGAGTGCTATTAGTTTATATTCTGGTGTCTTGCCTGTCTGTGTGGATGGGAATGGTCTTAGAGATGCTTTGATTGGGCTGCTTACTGCTGGTTCTTTGGCAGTTTCTTGACTGGGGTATTGCTTACTTGATTGTTGGTCTGAAGTTGACCTTGGAGTTAAACTATGCTGACTTGGATGCTGATTATTGGTGGAGAAGGGTGGGAGTCTTTTCCTTCTCTTTTGGGCTGCTTAATTATCTCCTTTGCATAGTCTATAGATGTTGTTAATGGCTATATGTCTAATGATGGCTGATTTGTCAGAGTGCCAGGCTTCTAGAAATTCCCTGGCATTTTTGGACTTGGCCTGGTCTAGGATGGTCACATTTTCCCAGTTGAAACTATGGTTAAATTTGTTTACATGTTGTAAAATTAAAGAATTTTCATCAGGTCTTCTGACTGCCATTGGGTGTTCATGGATGCATTCTGCCAGTCTTCTGCCTGATTGTCATTCTAGATGACCGCATATAAATTGACAGCAAACAGCACTCCTTACTAGCACTGATAAGTTAGGGCAATGAAATGTCAGCAAGAAAACCAGCAAGCTCAGGAGCATCAAGGACCCCTCATTACAGCTATAAATATTCTTCTTTATTGATATTTAAAAATAGTAAAGGAAGAAAATCTCCACAGTGACACTCAAAGACAGAAAGTCAGTTGAGCAACCGAATTTGATGACATAGTCCAACCATGAAATAACCCTGCATTATTCTGTGAAATCCAGCAATGATCCACAAAAGCTCACATACTTGAAGTTTGCACTTCCTGTGCAATATTGCCTCCAGCAAAATGAGACAGGGTCTGAATATGTTAAATATGTTACAAGCCCTCCTACCATTACCAAAGAGCTAGCTTTATAAAACTCACATTTGGAATGGGAAATCACTGTTCTCCACCAGCTACCCAAAGAGTATGGTGGTATAGCAAAAATAGACAAAAATAAATTAGTTTTACATATTTAATACATATTATTAAGCACAATTAAGAATAAAACTTGTCTTTGGCCTTTTTTCTTTCCCTACTGTCTGTTACTGCTACTTCTTGTGCCTTTAGTTCCTTAGCAGTGAAAGCTGGCATTGTCTTCTTTAGTCCATTGGGTAGAATAGAAGAAATTATAGTGCGGGAGTAATATTAGAAATTCCACTATAATCATGAGCAAAAGAGTTAATACACCATAGGGATGACCTGCCAGGCATGTTCTTTGCTATCTGCTGAACCATGACATAACTAAATCTAGGAACATGTTTTGTTGTTCCAGCCCAGGAACTGCAACTGGAAGCTGGGGAGAAGAATTACTATTGTGTTATATAGAACAAGAAGGCCAACCCTCTGGTATTTTATCACATTAATCAATCTACAGATTCATACTGCTTACCAGTTGTACATGAAGATAATAAAATCCATTTCCTTCTGCATGTAAAGAGGGTTCTCTGTGTACCTCAGCTGTGAAATAACATTTGGGTAGACCTCATAATTAAATATGGTCTCCTAAATACAATGAACAATCTAAATTCAACCTAAAAACAATGAATAACCTGGCTAGTGTATGAACCAAAATCCCCTCTTTATAATCCTGAAGTCTTTGATGACTACTGCTGATGATTATCATCCTCCTACTTAAAATGATTTATGCTCTGTCTTTCCTAGTGCACACATAAGTACAAGCACTTACAGTCATAGCACAAAGGGAGAGCAGAAACACACAGAAAAACAGATATACTGCATCGTGTGAAGCTTATTATAGCCAAGATTGCTAATGGGGGTTGGGAGGGTTATTGGAAAGAATATCATGCTCTGTTGTCCCTGCCTAGTTTAAATTGGTTTTTTTGTTTTTTTTTTTGGGGGGGGGGAGGGGTTGTCACCAAAGAAAATGAATGGATACAACCTTCTATGGAAGGATGGGTGGTTTGTAGCATGTTAGGTAATATTGTGGATCAAGAAACTGTAGTTCTTGAGACAGTCCATCTGCCAACTGCGTTGGTTGTTTTCTTTGGAATTCCAAGTTGGACTAAAAAAAAGAAAAAAAACCTCTGAAAGATAAACAAAAAGCAGAACTGAAGGACATTGTTGAAATGAGCAGCTGAATTATGCAGTCAATAAACTGTTGAGACTAACTTTTGAACCGCAAACTTAGTATTTTTTTTAATGCAGCCGCATTTCACCAAGTGCGGCATCAAGAGACCGTAGCTGTACTTAGTAGATAATCTCAACAAACTATGCTTAATAAATAAATGGGGCTCTGTTTAATGGTGGGATTCAGAAAATTTTACTACCAGTTCTGTGGGCATAGCTTGGTGGGCATGGTATGGCTTGGTGGGCGTGGCAGGGGAAGGATACTGCAAAATCCCCATTCCCTCCCCACCCCACTAACCTGCTTTCCAGCTCCATTCTCCTGTGCAAGGCAACAAAGAAGATCCAGCCAATCAGCTGGAACTCAGGAGGCAGAGAATAGATGGGGGTGGGGCCAATCAGAGGTGGTATTTGCTGGTTCTCTGAACTATTCAAATTTTTGCTACCGATTCTCCAGAACTGGTCAGAACCTGATGAATACCACCTCTAAATAGGGCTCTGTTTAACAAGACATCAAAACATATTTGCGTTTATACATCAATCTGTGGGTTATAGAATTATCCTACACCAGCAGGATTAGAGTGAAAGAGTAAAGGAAAAATGTGTATGTGAACTAACACTATATACAGTGCATTCAGGAATCATCCAGAGCCCCTTCACTTTTGTCAATTTTATCCTTCACCCTGATTCTACAGTTGTTACAATTAATTTTTTTCTCATTAATCTACATTCAATGTAGATGACAAAATGAAAACAGAAATTTAGAAATGTCTGTAAACTTATTAAAAGAAAAAAAAAACCAAAATATTGTATTATTATAAGTCACATTGACAAAAGTGGAGGGGGGTCTGGATACTTTTTGAATCCACTGCATGCATGAAGCTCTGGAAATTAATAAACTATTAAATTAACTAATAAAGATATTAATCTTTTAGAAGGCCAATTACAAGGTATAACAAGTCACTTTATTTAACATGAGGGTCCTCCATAAAATGGCATTTGCACATTAGAACATAGAATAACAGAGTTGGAAGAGACCTTGGCGGTCTCCTAGTCCAGGCCTCAAGCAGGAGAACCTATACCCTTTCAGACAATTCCAGGTTGCTTCTCTCTTTGATTAGTTTCCAACCACTATTTCTTGTCCTGCCCTCCAGTGCTTTGGAGAATAATTTAACCCCCTCTTTTCTTTGTGGCAGCCCTTCAAATACTGGAATACTGCTATCATGTTGTAGGAAGTTAGCACCCATCCCTCTCCCAGAAAATTGAAATAGCCTAGGAAATATTAAAAGGGCAGAATATTTCCCCTAAAAAGAGTAGAAACTCAAGAAGCAGAAACTCACCCCAGAAGCAGAATCTCTCCCCCACCTTTGTTAATGGGTGGGCCATTAAGGCCTGGGCCAGAATACTTTACATAAGAAGGAACTCCAGGTAAAGCTATAGAAATTGCTAAAAGCCCTTTTAAGGGCATGGTTATCCAGCAAGGCTAGACCAAACCTGGAACTCAGGACAGCCTACAGACCCCCGCCCCTGGGAGTCTGACAACCAATTAGAATACAAGCTCCAATTCAAATCCCAACAGAGGGTATAAAACCCAGCAATCTTTTCTTTTCCTTTTTTCTTCACCTTGAAGTATGTGATCAGACTTCTCTGGAGCTCCAGGCCATGTGGTCCTGTACACCATTAAACTTTCCAAGCAGCCTCCAGGTTTCCAGTGTCTTTTTCCCCACTTGGAACTGAACCCAGAAGGATATTTCTTTCAACAATGTCACCCCTAATTCTTCTTTTTTTTAAAATGTCTTATCTTTTCCTTCAAACAAAAGATGATTAATCCCAAATCGGCTGCGTGCTTCCCAGCAGAAATAAAACAGGTGCTCCGTAAAGGCTTCCTTCCAAAATTATCCAACTCCTCCACAGGCAATGTGACCTGTCTTGAGAGAATGTTTTCCCTTTTCCACCCATCAACTAGCACAACAGGTTTTTCAAACGGCAGGAGGTGGCAAGAGATTACTTCTGTTTGTTTGTTTGTTTGTTTTTGCTTTGCGCCCTTCCAACTCTTTCCCGGGACAAGTGCCAAGTTGTAAATGACACATGGCATTGGGGGCATGCTGGCTGCAAGGGGAGGCCACCTAAATGACAGTATAAGGCAATAGGTTTAGGTGGCAAAGTTTCATGGCGTAAGCCAGTCTGCTAGTTTTGGAACTTGAAATTCCGCTCAGCTAGGCCTCCCTGTAAAATCCAGTCAAAACAAACATTTTTTTCCAAAATAATTTAAAAAAAAAAAAATCCAGCCAGTTGAGCTTTTACAGATATGATGAGCACATGTCTGGATGAAAGCAAATGTCTGCTCACTCTAATAAGGCAGAGTAAATGCTTTTTAGCACTCAAATTAATGGGCATGTTGAGCATTGCCTCTGCTTGTCTTTTTGCCAAAGCTGGCAGGAATTTTTACGGCCCCATTTACAATATACAGTAAGGGAAATGGAGATTTTATAGGCACCTAACTTAAGAATCTTGGAACTCTGTTTCCGGTCCTTATCTCTGCTTTGATCACTTAGCATTATTACGGTAATGCTGGACAAAGTAGGGCAGGAAGCAATGTTCTGCAGAGATGCTTTCATTCTTTGAGAATGTCATGTGGTGTAAAACTGAACACAACCTTTTTTAATTAAAAGTTCGCTTTAGCAGTAAAATATAACATAAATTTCAAGCGTTTCAATCACATTTTTCCTTTTGTTCTATTTGCATATTACAATCAAACTTTTTAGCCCATTCTATGATAGATTCTTTTGCTTGTCCTACTTCTGTCTGAAATTTCAACAAAAGTTTATGCATTGTAGCAATTACATGCTTATCATTTGTACTCAATTCTATTTCAAACTTAATCTTTACATTGTTCAGAACCATAACATCTTCGATCTGCTTTGAACTGTAGGAAGTTAGCACCCACCCCTCTCCTAGAAAATTGAAATAGCCTAGGAAATATTTAAAAGGCAGAATATTATATCTCCCTGGATGAGAAAAGGAGAAATATGTTTTAAAGACAAAGCAGCTTCCTGCAGCTCCCTGCCCTCCCCCTCCAGGGTGATGGGATTAAGGATGGCCCTCAGGAAATGATAGGATTGCCTATCTCACCACATGGTCTGGGAAGATTGCATTAACCAGCATTCAGGTGAAGCCATGTGGTCTAGACAAACTCTACAAAGTTAGCTATGACCGCCGCCCCTGAGAGTCTGATAGCCAATGGGATGCGTTTCTTACACAGGAACAGGAAACATTAAGGTGGGGCCCAACAGAGGTTATATAAGGGTCTCTCAGCATCTGGACTGTCCTTTTTTCTTGACCTCTTCACTCTGGAGCTCCAGGCCATGTGGCTCTGTGCACCATTAAACTTTCCAAGCATCCTCCATGTTTCCAGTGTCTTTTTCTCCACTTGGAACTGAATCCAGAAGGATATTTCTTTCAACAATTGGCACCCCAGATGGGACTCCAAGCTAACCTAACCAATGGACCAGGCCCAGGTAAGATTCCCTTGCTAGCAAACAGACCCATTGAGTCTGTGGGTGAGTTTTTCCTGGACCTTGGCCATTTGGAAAAAAAGGTTTTAAAGGGGTTTTGAGTGTTGAGCTTCAAAGGCTGCCTGGAAAGAAGGTGAGTACCTCTAAATTTTAATTTTAAAGCATGGAAAAACATGGGAAATGTGTGTGTATACCTGTGTGTGAATGAGAAAGAGATCTTTCTTCCTCTTTGTGTTCTACTAAGAGAGCTAGTATCAATTATATTACTGTTTATAAAAATAATATTCATGCTATTTGTTTAGCCAAGTTAATGTATCTTCCTTGTATCGCTGATCCTTTTGTATATTTCCCTTTTTTCCCCCTGTTTTTTGTCTGCTAGCCATTGATGAGTCCCAAGGGAAAAAAAAAATCAGTTTCTTCCTTTTGCTTAATTGTGTTAGCTTAGTCTAATCACATCTTGGCCTGGCCCAGTAAGGGTCTATGGGGTTTTAAGTTAACAGGGTTTTTTAAATTTTAATCTCATTTTTAAAATTTTTCGGGATGCAGCCACATCTATGTTTAATCTGGTTTTAAATTCTATTTAATTTTGTAACTTTGTATTTTATGTATTTATTAGGCTGTACACCGCCCCGAGTCCCTTTTGGGAGAGGGAGCGGTATAGAAATACGAACAATAAATAAATAAATAAATCTTCATCGGTTGGGATTTCTTCACTTTTTCATTGTTGTGCAAATACTATTCTTCCTGCAATCAATACATATAAAATACATTCCCTTTGTTATACCTCAATCGAATAGCCAAAATTTTTAGAATCTTGCAACATTTTCAAATTTATCCTTGCTTTTTTTCCTTGCCAAGTGTATTTTAATATTGTTTATTTTTTCAAAATATTTTTTTCTCCAGTTTTTTTTTTGTATTGCTTGGAATAAATATAGTAAACTTGGCAGGATATTCAATTTTATGGTGGCTACATCAATGATAGTTGTAGATTTTTCCACTTAACCAAATTTGTTTTAATTGGTTGTATCAATTTATAATAACTTTCTTTACTACCTGTATACCTATTTTCCTTGTTAGTTCTTTTTCTATATGTCTGTAAACAATTATTTTGATTTTTTTCTTTATTTATTTTCAGTCCTACAACTTCACCATACTCTTCTATTTTCTAATTAGTTTGAGTCCATTTTCTTGTGAGTCTTCCAAGATAAAGAGCAAATCATCTATAAATGCCTATAATTTATATTGTTCCCTTTTTATTTCCATAGCTTTAATTTCTATCTCTTGTCTAATATTTCTATTTAGCAATTCTAATATCAGTATGAATAGTAAAGGAGATAGTGTACATCCTTTTCTTGTGCCTTTTTATATTAAAATTCTCTGTCCTATTTCCATTTTCTATCACCTTTGCCATTTGTTTATGGCAAATTGCTTTTGAAGTTAAAATTATTCTCATATTGTTTTAATCTGTCTCTTAGGCAAAAAGCCATTTTGATCTGAATATATGAATTCATTTAGAAACTTTTTTCTTATTGAAGCATATATTTTATAGCCAGTGTTCAATAAAGATATGAGTCTATAGTTTTTTATCTGCATTAAATCTGAATCTTTTGGAATCAAAGTAATATTTGCTTTCATCACGAATTTGGTACCTTTGCATCAATCAATATTTCATTATGGACTTCCAACACTGATGGGCCTAAAGTATCTTGTAAACATTTGTAAAATTCTGCCTGCAGCCCATCTGGCCCTGTGTTTTATTATTCTTTTGTCTCTTGATCACTTCTGATAATTCCATCATTGATATTTGTTCATTTAACATAGTTTTTACTTTTTCTGGTACTTTAGGTAATTCTACCTTTTCCAAATATTGTTTAATTTTCTCTTCTGAAACTTTTCTTGCTCATACAGCTTTTCATAACATTCTTGAATTATTGTTTTTATCCTCATTTTGGTAGTATAAAGTTCCTTTTTTCATCTCCTGGCTTATGTGCATTTCAAAAAAAAAAAAGGTTATGTTTAACATTTTCAAAGTACAGGACCTTTTGTTAGAGAAGGAGGAAGAGTGTATGTGTGTGAGAGTGGCTTCACCCTTGAACAGCAGCTGGATGTCATTTCTTTGTTTGGCCTCTAACCGCCTTCTTGCCTGTTGCTAGCTCTACAGAGCCATGACCATCAGGACAGGAAAAGCAAGGGGGGCCATCAGAGTGTGGGACCATCTGTATATAAGAGGAAAAGCCAAGCGGGTTATGATTGAAGGGAGGGAAGAAAATTTGTCATTTTTTTTGTCCAGTGTATCCCAAAAGCAAACCACAGTATTTTAGGTAATTTTAGTGTAATTTGGATGCTAAATTGGAGTACCAGTACTTGCTTACAGAAAAGAAGCAAGTTTTCCCGGATTTGAGCTATTCCAGATCCATAAACGTGGGCCTGAAGGAAAGAGGTGGAGTACCAGTACTTATCTGTGGGGGGGTCAGAGAGTCTCACAGACTGTTTTTTTGGGGGAGAGGAAAGAAGTCTGCACAGGCAGCATACCCCTAGACCGAAAACTGTAGCGAAAAGAAGAGAGAGAGAGAGTCTCTTGTGGGTTTTTTAAAGGGGAACGCACGTATTTTGTCAAACACTTTGTGGAATACTTTGTGAAAAAGAGAGTTTTGTGTGTTTTTTTAGATAGTGTTTGATTTCGTTGCACAAGCTGCAATGACCAAAAGTCTCCCCCAGACACCTTTTTTCTTTCTTGCTCTTGAATTTCTTGTGTCTGAAACTGGTCACTGACTGACCCGACTAGGCCAAAGTGTGAAACCCCACATCAGAAGGGGAACATGGGAAGCAGTAGTTTGAGGGTCCTGAGTGGAATGGACACCCCCCCCCCCCCCGGGAGAGCTGTTGAAGGCTTGGGATGAGCAGCAGATGCTGAACCTAGCCGGCATGAGCAAGAAAAAGGCAAAATGTATAGGTAAAGAATGGGCTTTGCTGAGGGATACAGGAAGACCAACATGGTAAATAAATGTACTTAAAAGGGCAATACATAAACAGGATCACATGGAAATTTTCTTAATTCTTTCTTTCTGTGTCTCTCTGTCTTCTATGCAACCACGTGGTTTATTCCTTAAGATTTATGCCTTCCCCAATTTAACTAAGATATTTACTGTGGGAATGATCAGTGTGTGTGTACACCTCAGAGTTTTGTTTTCTTCTCTGTGTCCTTGTTTCTCTCTGTGTGTGCACACTGCACGTGTGTGTGTCTAAGTCTTTGTGTGTCCTTGAGGTAACTGTTGCAACTGTTAAATGTCTCTAACCCCTTCAGATATTAATTTTAAATTGTTAAGAATTAAAAACACTGAGATAAATTGTCTTCTTCAAGTCTGGTCTGGACAATTAGACTGGATGAGGAACAGAGTCAATTTTCTTTCCTCTCTGTGCTTTTAAGAAAAATCTAAGGTTATTAGTGAATGTTCTAAGTTCATTTACAAGAAAAGTTTCATCCTTACATTTACTGTGTGTTTAAATGATTTTACCCGTTCATCCTTTTTCCTGAAGCTTGTGAATCCAGTTTTTTCCTTTCTCATCTGTTGTGTCTCCATTTTGTTGAAACTGATTTATCTGTTTAGTAACTGCAATATTGATGTGTTATTCTTCTTCATCCTCAAACCATGCCTGCAAGCTATCTACCCCCCCCCCAAAAAAAAGCTAATCCTTTTACAAAGCCTTTCCTGGTAGAATTACCTGCAGAGGGTACTTGTTCTGTGTCTTCCAGGCCTGCCACATGTGGAAGCAGATGCTGCTCCCTAGAGACATTCCATCCATTGGAGCGAGAAATTGGGTTTGGATCCAGCCTCCACTGAAAGTCATTACAACAACCAGAGTGGGCAGGCCTTCTCAAGCCTGACTGACCACTCATACCACCAGGCCAAGCCTTATGCACCCAGAGACATGGAGGAAAGGACCCTGAGATGGACCAGTAAAAGACTAAAAGACTCTTTTCAATCCCCAGAAGACAGTTAGAATGATTATGGGGGGAGGGTGGAAATTCATTGAAACTGAAAATTCATTGTAATGTGAAATCCATTGTAATGTTTTCCTTCTTGTATAATTTATATTGTAACCAGTTTGATGTACTCATATAAGGATTGTATGTGAGAAGTGGCTGGCCCAGCAAGTTCTGAACACCTTGTACTTTTGTCTGGTGGGAGGGAAAATTGTCCACATGTTTGTATTATCTGTATTGTAAAACTAGCTACATACACAGGCACATACACAGAGACACACCATTCAGAATTAGACAGAGGTTAACCCCTTCACCTACATCCACACAAAGCTGCCCCTAGCTTCCTTTAAAAAAAATGTGGGTTTTTTTGTTCTGTGTTTTTTGTTTGTTTTGCTGCTCTGTGGCATTAAGGCCCAAGCAGTCATATTGTACTGCTAATTCCATGGGGGAGAGGGCATCTCCCTCAGGTAATTCCTGAAGAGATAGCATAAAAGAGATCTCCAAACCCCAAGTCGTCACTGTAACTTACAAATGATGCTGCCCAGTTGCTCAATAAAGCAGGATATGTTGCACTGGTGGTCTACAGAACCTTTCTGATAACTGTACATAAGCAAACCACTGGCAAGTATGTCCTTCTGTTATCAGATCTTCTCCTTGATTTTACTTTACATTCCTCTTGAAAGAATTCTAGTGTGTCATGGTAAGTTAACCATTTATGTTTACTTATAATTTCTCTTCTATAAATTTATTCTTGTGCTGAAAGGCACAAAAGTGTTTTCAGTCAGAACCTAGATTCCATGTTCCTTCGCGGGCAGCTCAGTGCCAGCCATGTTCCCCTTCATGTTGGCTCAAGCGAGAGAGAGAAATAAGAAAATGATGGAGGGAGAGAAAGAGAGAAGGAAAGAGAGAGACAGGAAAGAGAGAGATGAGAAAGAGAGAGAGAGAGAAGGGGGAGAGGGACACAGAAATGAGAGAGAGCTGGAAGGAGAGAGTGAGAGAGGGAGAAAAGAGAAACAAATGAGAGAGAGAAGGGGAGAGGGAGTGAAATGAGAAAGCTGGAGGCAAAGAATGAGAGACAGGGAAATAAATGAGAGAGAAGAGGGAAAGAAAGGAAGACAGAAAAAAAAGAAAGAAGAGAGGGAGAGGGAGTACAAAAAGAGAGAAAAATAGAAATGAGAGGGAGAGGAAGAGAGGGAGAGGGAGAGAGGGAGAGAGAGAGAGAGAGATTTCCCACAGAAAACACCAGGAGCAACAAAACCCTGGGTAGGTGTGGCTGGGGGGGGGGGTGTTATGTGACTGGGTGGGAGTGGCATTGAGCTGGCCACGCCCACCCAGCCATACCCACCCAGGCAGTCATTAGGGCAGAGAGCCCCTTGCTAAAAAGTTGAAGTCCACCCCTGGCACTTTTGGAAGGCCAAGAGTATGGAGGCAGATCTCACCTGTATCAAGTATCAGGGCCACATGTCAAGTTGCAGTCAAGAAGGTTTCTTTCTCAAGGCTGTGCACAAAAATCTAGACAACTAATGTAGAATGCTAAATTGGTGGTAAATAAGGGCAAACAGAATTCAAATAGGACTGGACTTACAACATTTGTGGGAATGTAATGACTCTGGTTTGATAAGTTGCTTAATTCTGCGCCCTGGTTATGCCTGCTCTTCTCCTAAACCTCAAGGGGAATGATATTCCAAAGAGTATAAATTCTTTCTTTTTTTCTTTCTTTACTTTATATCAGTTCTTATTAGTTTATATCTTTTTTAAAAAACAACAACAACCCTTTAATAAAAGACCAATAAATATAAAAAAATAAAAGTAAATACAAGCGATTAGGAATGGCTTTACTGATGTTTCCATTCCTTTGGGAGTCATCCTTACTCCCTGTGGCAAATGTTGATTTTTCTGAGCTGTGCCTAAGGATCCAATTCAAGGGTGGGCTGCTGGAAGTTCGCAGGGGCTCGGGAGGGCTCCTAGCTAAGATTTTGTGCAGTTCAGAGAACCCCCTCCCAGAGTCCCCACTCAGCCTGTTTTGGATGCAGGCAAGTGCAGGGGGTATGCGGAGGCTCAGGGAGGGTGAAAAATGGGCCTCCCGGAAGTTCAGGAAGATCAGAAATGGGCCAGTTTCCGGCTTCCAGAGAGCCTCCAGAGCCCAGGGAGAGTGTTTTCACCCTCCCCGAGGCTCAAGGAAAGCCTCTGAAATCCAGGGAGGGCAAAAACACCTCCCCCACCATGGTGCAGGAGGCTGATTAGGCCACGCTCACCATGGCCACACCCACCCAGTAACCGGGCGGACAACCCTTTGCTAAAATTTTTGAAGTGCACCCCTGATCTTCCAAGACATGTGGCTAGTTTAGGAGCAGGGCAAGGAGTATAATTTTTGCTTCCACTTCCTATGCCAGCCTCTAGAATAAAATAGAATAGAATAGAATAGAATATATGGAATAGAATAGAACAGAACAGAACACAGAACAGAACAGAACAGAACAGAATAGAATATATGGATGGAATGGAATGGAATAGAATGGAATAGAATGAAATAGAATGGAATAGAAAATATGGAATAGAATAGAATAGAATAGAATAGAATAGAATAGAATAGAATAGAATAGAATACTTTATTGGCCAAGTATAATTGGACACACAAGGAATTTGTCTTGGTGTAAATACTCTCAGTATACATAAAAGAAAAGGTACATTCGTTAAGAATCAAGAATCATAACGTACAACACTTAATGATAGTCATAGGGTACAATCAACAATCAAATCATACTAGGAAACAGTCAATATAAATTGTAAAGATACAAGGGACAAAGTTAGAGTCCTTACAATCACAAGTGGGAGGGGATGGGTGATAAGGAGTGGTGAGAAGATTAGCAGTAATAGTAGTGCAGACTTTGTAATATTTGAACAGTGCTGAGGGAATTATTTGTTTAGCAAATAATTAAAATAGTAGTTCTGATCTTATACCATATAATGTTTTAGCATGAGGAAAAATCAAGGATATTCCCATCTTAAGTGTTATCACACTGTCCCATAGACCTCCATAATTTATAGCTACCTAAGAACTGCAGCATGCAATTGGCTATATCTGAACTGCCTTTCTTCCCGAGTCTACACCATACAAATCGATGACAATTCCCTTGTTGCCCACCCTACTTTAAATTCTGTCTTGTAATATTTAGCATGTTTCAAATCCAGTGTTTCTCAAAGGTGGAACAGCATATTATATAGCACTGATTCTCCTGCTGTCTTGTCCTTTCATGTGTGAAGATGCAATGGCAAATGTTTTTCAGCTGGTGTTTTTCATATATACCTTCTCCCAGCTAATCCTTAAATCTGCTTGGCTGTTCTTCCTTCTAATGTAACTTCCCCCAACACTGAGAGAAAACCATAAACGAAAATCCATTTTGACTTGTTTTAACCTGTGGAATGCACAGTTAATTGTCTCAGGGATCCTCTTTCAATCCACCTATGATCAGTGAAGAGTTCAAAGACGCCAGACGCCCAGCTAAGGATCTGAGGGTCCTGAATCAACCTCAAGCTGCTGCTTTGTAATGGTTTGTTTTGACGGAGAGGCTGGGTCACATGGCAGTCTGTGGAACTAGGTCAGTGAAAGCTTCTCAAGGGGAAGGAAATCTGCTGGTTTAAATGTCTCTTTTCTTCCTTCTGTCTAACTTATAATTACCTTCAAAGGGTAAAGCATGCAAAAGTGAATGGGCAAAGAAAGAAGAGGAGATCTAAATCCCACCCCAAATAGTTTTACAGCTCAAGAATAAAGAGAGAGAGGGAGAGAGGGAGAGAGAGTCAGCACTATGCTGGGCATGACATGTCACAGAATAGAGATGCTGCCAATGAGCAGATTGGAAGGGATAAAAATAAATGATTTTGCTTCCAGCCTCTCTTCCTAGCTGATTATTAGCTGAGCCAATTGCCCTTCAAATGCTGGCAGGCTTTGCAAAAAGTGATCTGAGATGCTTTCAGCTCCTTGGCTTGATTTGAGAGTTCTTTTGAGGCCTGCCCTCCTAAAGGTAATAGAAAGGGGACATCACAATAACAATGTCTGATTTATTTCTTGTTCAAAAATTAATACATTTTTGACACAATTAAGATTATGATTTGCTAGTTGTGTCTAGAATAATTTCCCCAGTTGCAACCTGGGGACATTTCAAAAGGTAGCATCCAAAGTTTGGAAACTAAGGCTATACATCTCTATCCTAGGGGAAAGTAATCTATAATGGAGATAAGTCAATTCCCCACTTGACTCTTGGCTGTTCAAAAACCAACTAACCCAGATGGTTCTGTTCTGAGAACATCCAAGCTATCTTACACTGGTTTAAACAGCAACTCACTGAATCATTCCTGGTTGTGGGATATCATTTGGGAAAATTAAGGTTTTATCCCTCCCTTCTCCCATTATGTAGAGTAGGAAGAACTGAATAACCTAATGGATTTGGGTTTTTTAAAATCAAAATACACCACAATTTTCAGCTACCTTAAACACTTAAGAGGGATGAAGCCTTCCAAATGTCATAGATCTCGATCCAGGACTTATTATATTGTCCTTCACTGCAGCCATAACATTTTTGATAATTCTCCAGGTTGAGAGGAAGCTTTGTGACAAGCAAAGTCATTACACATTATGACATCTGGTACATTTCAAAGAAATCAGTGCAGAGATTTTCAGTTTCTGGTCTTGCTGACAGCTTTCACTTACTGTCTTCATCATTGTGATTTGTGCAGAGATAAAGGAATGAAGACTACATATATATAGTATTTGAAGACTGCAATGAGAGAGGAAAGCAATGAAGGTTGGATAAACAAGCTCTGGATTTGTATCAAGCAAGAAAGAGAATGAGGATGATCCAAAAAACAAATCAGATGTTTCTTCTCAAAAGAAAAGTGCCATAATGTTCAAAATCCAACCAAATAAAGAAGTTTGGCAACAATGCCATGAGACTGCAGAAACACACAAACCTGCACCCAAACTTTTCCCACTATCGCCAAACCAAATGACCTTGCCTTTCATTCAAAATGGTTGCTCTTGGACCCCCCTTTTTTGGGGGTGTGTGTGTTCTTTTCTGCATGCTGCTAAGATCCAAAGTGAACCTCCATAGAGAATTATGGCTCACATTTTAGGGCTACTTAGACATTTCCATTCTTCTTGAGTATGTTAAAAAGATCCATAGTGTAGAAACTGTTAGACCTGCCCTTCTCCTAGAAGAATGAAATATTCTAGGAAATATTAAAAAGGAAGATTATTATACCTCCCTGGAGGAGAAAAGGAGAAACATGCTCTTGGAAAGCAGCTCCCACTTTTGTTAATAACCCCAGAAAGACTGGGCCATCCTATCTAAAAAACAAAAGGCTGGGCCAGCTTATCTACAACACAAAAGACCTTCACTCTCAGGTTATAATAGGATTATTTATTTATTTATTTATCTATTTATTTATTTAATTTAATTTATATACCGCCCCCTCTCCCAAATTGGACGGTTTTGGTCGGATTGAGTCGAAGCCTGTTTAGACCCATCCAGCTCCGCATGGCTTCCAGGCACCGGGTCATCACTTCAACAAGAGGGGTAGCTGTCTACCCCTCTCGACACATGGCACCTGGGAAGATTACATCACCCAGCAAGATTCAACCAAGCCTGGGACTCAAGGCAACCTACAAAGTTACCTCTACATGTCCCCATGGGAATCTGACAAGCAATCAGAATACATTTCTTTCACAGGAACAGGAAGCAAGTTCAAAGCCCAGGAAAGGGTATAAATATATCTCACTCTCCAGTCCATGTTGTCAATTGCCCAGGATTTCAAACCATGTGGTCCTGTCCAACATTAAACCATCTTTCCAAACAGCTTCCATGTTTCCAGTGTCTTTCTCCCCACTTGGAACTGAACCCAGATGGACATTTCTTCCAGCAATACTAAGCAGCTCCTTAATGCAAGAGGTTGAGGATTTTTGCTTAATTGTGGAACGTACTTTTCAGAATTTTAGTTTGAACTCTGCTTACAATAGCCATGTTGCTTTAGGGTCTAGTTGAGCCTCATATAACATATAGCAATTGGGCTGGAGCAAACAATTAATTGTAGTTTCAAGTAAAATAATAAGGTTGGATAGCTAAGGCTTATCTATGTGTATTTTGGTACGTGTAAATTAGTATTTCAGTTTCCATAAACTTAAAAAACTATCTCTAAATATTTGAAGTGTTTGATTACTCAATGGTGTATCCACATAATTTCCAGATTTGTCTGGTTGAAATAAAGATCTTGGTCTTGGCAGAGTTTATTATTAGTTCCTCCTCATTGCAGTAATAGATGAATGATCCCAAGATTCTTTTACAGCCAAGAGATCAAGGGTACATTTAAAGCATCTTCAGCATATAGAAATATACTAACACGTCTATGGGCTTGTGTGGGAAGACAAAAGCCAGAAATATTTAAAGACAACACGAGTGAATTTAGAAAATATTTCAATACACCTGGGGCCAATACACATACTTGTCTAACTCCTCTCCTTATTGGTATTTCTTTTGTGATGTCTCCTTGGATACTACGCCTGACCTTCAATCTTGAATCCTCATGACTTTTAATAAGCAAAAGCAGCAGACGTTTATCTATTGTAAAGCGTTTAAGTTTATACCAGAGTTTAGATCTAGGCACTGTGTCAAAAAGAAATCTAAAATCAATAAAAGCTGCATAAAGGGTGAACCAGCTGAGTGGGTATAATTTTCTACTAAATGCTGTAACGTCGTAATGTGGTCTAGCATTGATCAACCTATCTTAACCCCGGCCTATTCATCAAAATGTCTTCAGATTCAATTCAGTAAAGAAATTTGGCTTCTAAGGATTTAGAAGACATTTTGCCATTTTGACTTAATAAGGCTGAAGTTAGCAGGATCCTCTCTCTCTCTCTCTCTCTCTCTCCCTCCCTCCCTCCATCCATCCATCCATCCATCCATCCATCCATCCATCCATCCATCCATCCATCCATCTATCTATCTATCTATCTATCAGAGGTGGTATTCAGCAGGTTCTGACCAGTTCTGGAGAACCGGTAGTGGAAATTTTGAGTAGTTCAGAGAACCGGCAAATATCACCTCTGACTGGAGATTTTACAGTATCCTTCCCCTGCCACACCCACCAAGCCACACCCACAGAACCGGTAGTAAAAAAATTTGAATGCCACTACTACTATCTACCTGTCTACCTACTTATCCAGTGGTGGGATTCAATTTTTTTTAGTACTGGTCCAGTGGGTCTGGCTTGGTGGGCGTGGCTTGGTGGGCATGGTTTGGTGGGCATGGCAGGGGAAGGATACTGTAAAATCTCCAGTCATAGGTGGTATTTGCTGGTTCTCCAACTACTCAAAATTTCTGCTACCGGTTTTCCAGAACAGGTCAGAACCTGCTGAATACCACCTCTGCATCTATCTATCTATCTATCTATCTATCTATCTATCTATCTATCTATCTATCTATCTATCTATCTATCTATCTATCTATCTATCTATCTATCTATCTATCTATCTATCTATCTATCTATCTATCTATCTATCTATCCATCCATCCATCCATCCATCCATCCATCCATCCATCCATCCATCCATCCATCCATCCATCCATCCATCTATCTATCTATCTATCTATCTATCTATAGATAGAATGCTTCTGCATTCTCGGCTAGTATCCAGCCTAGGCAAAAAAAGGCTAAGATAATCAAATGTGAGAGATTGTAGGAAAGCTGAGGCAAGTCAGTTGAAAGTAAAGCTGTTTTAAAACCATGCTCATCTTCTTACAATCTGGCCTCCCTTGATGTATTTTAGCATATAAGTTGAATAAATAAGATAATATACAGATCTACCGGTGAACTGCGCATGACTGGGATGTCGGCCGGCTGAAATGAAAACGCTCCGGAGGGTTTCGTTCGGCCTGGGCAGAGAGCGTCGGAGGGGGATTTCTCCCCCTTAGTCTTCTGCCAGCTGGTAGGGATGGACCTCGCCGTCGCTTTGAGGCCATCCTGGACTGTGCTGGAGCCGCGGCTGCGGAGCGGTGAGTCCGAGATGCAGAGCCTGCAGGCTTACAACTTCGCCCGCCATTTTGAAGGGCGGGACATTTGAATTCCAGGATTGGCCGAGGCTTTTTGCTGTGACGGAGATGGTGTCGGATGTTCTTGGAGGGCTGCATTCGATCAGGGCAGAGGACGTCGGGGGGAGAGTTTTCCCTCCTGGTCTTCTGCCAGCTGGTAGAGATGGACTCGACCGTCGCTTTGAGTCCTTCCTGGAGTGTATTTGTGACGAGCGGTGGGTCTGCGACGCCGGGCCTGCGGGATTACACTGCGCGATATTTGAATTCTAGGCGAGAGGATATTTGAATTCTAGGCGATGGCGGGATATTTGAATTCTAGGCGAGAGGATCGGCTGAGATCTGTCTTGCTGCGATCCTCTCTTGTTCTTGTTTTAGTGGACGGTCGAGGCTGCTGCCATTTGTTGTCTTACCTCATCGCCCTCTTCTACTTGTACCGTTCAGCCTGGCAGCGTTTGATATCGTTGTTCCTGTATGAGCTCTGGATACTTGTCTGGATACTTGTCTGCTGTTTACCATCAACTCCAGGCCATTGCCACTTTTAGTGGTATAACATTTTCCATCAGCCAGCGAATGCCCTTATTCTGACTATCCTTGACCAGGAGAAAGGTGCCAGAGGAGGAGGTTCTCAGACCGCCATCGTGGTGAGAGGACGATGGCGTTGTATATCATCCCTCCCCACTGTTGTGAGAGGACAGTGGGTTGAACCTTGTCTCCACTCTAAGGTCCGTGTGATCTGGTCCCTCACCATCGTGAGAGGATGGTGGGCCTATTACCATCAGGACTCCCCAGTGACCGTGAGAGGGTCATTGGGGTAGAGGATCTTTTCTTTTCTTCCACAGGACATTTTATTCTGGCGCTTGCTTTGTGAGGCCTTACTGCCCAGAGGTGATGAAAAACTGAAGTCTATCTATTCGGCAGCTGAACTGAGGGCCCTGAGGAATGCCCCCCTTTCTCAGGTGTGGCCCTCAGACCTTTCCCGGTCATACCTCGAGGATGGCTCTTGGGTGCCAGAGAGGAGATATGACGCAGTTGGGGATTTTAATTTTAGGGATTTTAAGGGGTCTTTTAAATTATTTAAATTTTTGATGAAATTTTTAATGGGGTTAGGGCAAGGGAATTTATTAATTGGGTTAGGGAGGGGGCCCGGGCTGGGTTTGGGGGACAACCCGCCTGGGGATAAGGCCAGACCGGGGGATACCTGCGACTGGGAGGCCTTGGGATCGGGGACGGTCGTTCCGAAGATGGGGGTTTCCTCTGGGGAGGGGGATGAAAGGGTTATCCCTACGATTGGTGGGAGAGGCAGGTATGGTGTTGACAGGGGGTCTTATCAAGTGATGGGAGCTCGCCCCCGCTGTTTACAAGCAGTGGTGCGCTCCGGCCCCCAGGTCATGTCTCGCTCCCTGAGTTGTTTGAATGATCGGGCCCCGGGCCTCCGGCTAATGCTTTGCAATGCCAGGTCCGTAGTGAATAAAGCCCCCCTTGTTCACGATCTCGTCACGGAGGGGGGTGCGGACCTGGCGGGCATTACCGAGACCTGGCTGGGACAGGAGGGGGGTGTCCCTCTAGTGGAGATGTGCCCAGCCGGGTTTCGGGTCTTTTATCGGCCGAGGGCCGAGGGGAGGGGTGGGGGGGTTGCAGTAATTATTCGGGAGGATCTAGATCCTAGGGAATCCACTGTTCCTCAGACGACCGGATGTGAGTCCCTGTTTGTTAAGTGTGGTTCCGGGGTTCAGATGGACCTATTGATCACATACCTGGCTCCCTGCTATGTGATATTGGCCCTGCCTGAGCTCCTCGAGGTCATAGCCGGTCTGGCGGTTGAGACCCACAGGCTGATGGTCATGGGGGATCTCAACCTGCCTTCGGCTGGTGGGGCCTCGGGGACTGCTCAGGAGTTCTTGGCTTCCATGACAGCCTTGGGCCTGACCCAATTAATTAAGGAACCCACGCATACTGGGGGTCACATTCTGGATCTGGTTTTTGTCTCTGGACAGTGGCAGGATGATCTAGGTGTTGGGGATGTTTCTGTTGAACCCTTGTCATGGTCAGATCATTCGCTCCTTAGGCTAGACTTCCAGGCCGCTCCTCCCCATCGCAGGGAGGCGGACCAAATACATTGGTACTGCCCCAGGCGCCTGATGGATCCAGATAGGTTCCTGATGGAGCTTGGGCCATATCCCGACATTCGGACTCACGACTCGGTGGGGGACCTAGTCGCCACCTGGGAAAGGGTGGCGGCTGGGGCCCTGGACCGGGTCGTGCCCTTGCGGCCTCTGACCCGGCGCCGCTCTCGCTCAGCCCCCTGGTTTTCCGGGGAGCTGAGGGAGATGAAGCGCCGGAAAAGACGCCTGGAGAGTATTTGGAGGACTACTCGCTCCGGACCTGACCGAACACTTTTACGGTCTTTTATTAAGATCTATTTAGTGGCGATAAGGGTGGCAAGGCGTCTTTACTTTTCCACCCTTATTGCGTCCGCAGGAAACCGCCCAGCTGTCCTGTTTAGAGTGACCCGCTCCCTCTTAGAAGGGGTAGCGCGGGAGGACCCCTTGCAGGGACAGGCTGAGGATTTTTCACAGTTCCTGGTGGATAAAATCACTCAGATCCGGGATGGCTTGGACTCCGAATGGGCAGCTCTGGGTGGGGAATCGGGGGCGGAATTTGGAACAGTCATTTGGGACGAGTTTGATCCTGTGACCCCCGAGGACGTGGACAGGTTACTGCGGGGACTGAATGCGACCACATGTTTATTGGACCCGTGTCCCTCCTGGCTGGTGTTGGCCACCCGGGAGGTGACACGAGGTTGGTTCCAGGGCATTATTAACGCTTCCTTGAGTGAGGGATATCTACCCGCCGCCTTGAAAGAGGCAGTGGTGAGACCCCTCCTCAAGAAACCGTCCCTGGACCCAACTTTGTTATCTAATTATCGTCCTGTCTCCAACCTTCGTTTTATGGCGAAGGTTGTTGAGAGTGTGGTGGCACAACAGTTTCCCCAGCACCTGGATGAAGCTGTCTATTTGGATCCACGCCAATCGGGCTTCAGGCCCGGGCACAGCACAGAGACGGCGCTGGTCGCATTGGTGGATGATCTCTGGAGGGCCCGTGACAGGGGTTATTCCTCTGTCCTGGTCCTCCTAGATCTTTCGGCGGCTTTTGATACTGTCGACCACAGTATCCTATTGCAGTGGCTGGGGGGGTTGGGGGTGGGAGGCACTGTTATGCGGTGGTTCTCCTCCTTCCTCTCTGACCGCTTGCAATTTGTGTTGGCAGGGGGGCAGAGGTCGGCCCCGAGGCCCCTGGTTTGCGGGGTGCCTCAGGGGTCGGAGCTCTCGCCCCTCCTGTTCAACATATATATGAAGCCGCTAGGTGAGATCATCCGTGGCTTTGGGGTAGAGTTCCATCAGTACGCTGATGACACCCAGCTGTACATCTCTACCCCGGGCCACCCCGATGAAGCCGTCAAAGTGATGACCCGATGCCTGGAGGCCGTGCGGTGTTGGATGGGGCGGAACAGGCTTCAGCTCAACCCATCTAAGACTGAGTGGCTGTGCTTCCCGGCACCCCGATACAGCCGGCTGGTTCCATTGCTGGCTGTGGGGGGGGAAATTCTTGCCCCCACAGAGAGGGCCCGCAATCTGGGTGTCCTCCTGGATGTACGGCTGTCATTGGAAGATCATGCGGCGGCCGTCGCCAGGGGGGCTTTTGGACAGGTCCGTAGGATCTACCAGTTGCGACCCTTTCTGGATCGGGATGCGCTTCGCACGGTCACTTCCGCCCTGGTGATCTCCCACCTAGACTATGCCAATGCTCTCTACATGGGGCTGCCTTTGAAGAGCATCCGGAGGCTCCAGTTGGTGCAGAATGCAGCGCGAGGGTGGTAATGGGGGCACCTAGGGGCCCATGTTATGCCACTTCTACGTGCGCTGCATTGGCTCCCGGTGGCCCTCCGGGTGCGCTTCAAGGTCTTGGTCACTATCTTTAAAGCGCTCCATGGCTCGGGACCAGGTTACTTGCGAGACCGCCTCCTGCCACCATCGGCTTCCCACCGACCGGTATGCTCCCATAGAGTGGGCCTCCTCGGGGTGCCGTCGGCTGGACGGCTGGCGACCCCGAGGGCGTGGGCCTTCTCATTGGGAGCACCCCCTCTCTGGAATGAATTACCCCCGGAGGTAAGGGCCGCCCCCGATCTCATGGCCTTCCGTCGGTTGCTCAAAACACATTTATTTCGGCAGGCTGGACTGGCCTAGGGGTTTTTTAAATTTTAATCGGGTTTTAATCTTTTTAATACTTGCTTATATTTTATTAGAGCCATATTGTATTTCAGTTTTTAAATTTTAATATTTTATGTTGTCTCATATTTTGTACCTTGTATATGTGTTTTTATTGGCTGTTCACCACCCCGAGTCCCTTCGGGGAGAGGGTGCGGTATATAAATCAAATAAATAAATAAATAAATAAATATTTTAGAACTGCCTATCTCCCTCACAAATGGACCCTGAACCGATAAAATGTTAAAAGAAGTGAAACTGAATGTAAAAAAATAAAATAGAGGCAAGAGCAACAAAATTCAACATTATTAAATGTAACTAAAAGGTGGAGGAGCGGCCTTCAGGGTACAATCTCAAGGCTGCATGCTCCTTTAAGAGCACCAAGCAAGATGGCGGAGACAGGTATTTTAAAGATATGATTGTTTCCTTTCTTGTATATTGGCATTATAATAGTCAAGCTTCAGTTAAAGATCTTGGCAGTGCAATCTATTGATGTAAAAAGTGAAGACAAACACTGGGACTGGCCTATCCCAGCTCTTATTTATTATTCCATAAATTATAAACTATGGAACAGAAGCTTTCTGATAGCTTTAATTTCTAAGCTGCCCATCTCACAAGTGAGTCTGGATGTCATATTATAAAACGGAAGCATCACTATATGAAAGTAGTACCAATAACAAAAATTAAAACATTAAAAACTGTAAAAGCAGTTCAAACAAATTAACAAGCAAAGAGATGTTAATAATAATAGAGCTAAAATAGTTTAGCATATTCTTGCCTTTTAATATGAAAAGATGTATTATAGAAGTAAAATCTCTTCTTCAAGGTAGAATCTAAGCTTTAGGTGAGGAAATGTTTTGGTAACAATATGATGGAGTAATATATACTTTATATAATGCACTTTAGAATGCTCTGTGTGCTATGATCTATTTAAATGTGGAGGATGTAGAGCAGGGGTGGGATTCAAATTTTTAACAACCGGTTCTGTGGGTGTGGCTTAGGTGGTGGGTGTGGCTTGGTGGTCATGTGACTGGCTGGGCATGGCCAAATTAATATCACTCACATTGAGGCACGCATCTCCTCACCTGGCCTCTCATGACTGTGGGGATGCTGCAACAGTCGTAAGTGTGAAAAATGGTCATAAGTCACTTTTTTCAATGCCATTGTAACTTTGAATGGTCACTCCACACAAGCAAAGTACCAGCAAAGGAGAGGGAAAAAAACTCCAGAGACGTTCCTGAGACAGGAAGTCTAGCCCTGCCAAGAATGTAATAAGGGTTAACGGAGAGGCAGTTTCTGTAAGCAACACCAGAATGTTTCCTTCCTGCCTTCCTTACAGGATTAGGCCAGTAATTTCTTCTAACAACCGGTTCTCCAAACTGCTTAGAATGTTAACAACTGGTTCTAGCGAATAGGTAAGAACTGGTAGAATCCCACCCCTGATGTAGAGTCCAAAAACGTTTCTCTTCACTGCCATTACACTCACCTCCACTGAAGACTGGTGCCATGAGGAAGATCAGAGCAAATGCAAATTGGGGGAATCAAATATATTTCATGCCCTCACTGACTGACCTTCACCTCAAAACAACAATGCAGACTGTATCATTGATAGGTGTTCTTATTCCTTCAGTCCCATTCATGTTTTTGGAATGACCCACTATGTAGTTTGTATGATGTGATTGCCACTCTTGAAAACAAACTTACTGCACTCTACCTTGGCTAAGAATCAAATCATGCCAAGATGATTCAGATGCATGAGATTCAAAACAAGTTTAACCTGACTTTCCTGAAAAGCTCAGAAGTAATTTATGGCACACTTGACATTTGAGAGGACAAGACAGGGTCTGTAGCTAACTACTTATAATATCAGGTGTAGGAAATAAGGAAACTAATTGTATATCCCATACTATTTGTAGTTGCCAGAGTAACTTTTATATGTGAGCTACTAAGTGAAGGTAATAAAATGAATAATGAAATACATATTTCCTTAAATGAAGGGCTAGTAACGTGGGTGCTCTGTGACCATGAAAGAGTGCAGGTATTCCTACACACTTGTTAATGTTTTGACCAGGGATTCAAGAACCATTTGTATCTTCACACCATTGGAGTTAAGAACAAATTGTTCTTAGCTTCAGGAGCATTCTGTATCAATAAGAGCCGAAAGTTCTGTTCCTACCCAATTGGCCAGGAGGGAAAGGAATACCAGAATTTAGCATTGTGTGGCCTAATGACATTTAGGTGTTAGAAGTTGGCAGTGTTGTTTGTTTTCCTCCAGGCTTTTTAAAACTTACATAAAACAGTTAGAAGAGATCATCTAGGGATTAGAAGTACAATTAGTCTCCACTACTGCACCTGAATATGATGTTAGGGACAGCTATCATAGTTACTTCCTCCTACCTCTCTCTTTTAGTCTCTTGTTACACTTAGGTGAATCAATGGTGATATTGAAGAGGAAAATAATAAAAAGAATAAAAAGAAGGGGAAAATAAGTTGCAAGTCATCCCTAACAAATTAGAGATTAAATGCAGCCCTTTGGGGTAGACCAGGCAAGGAAATCAAAATTATAAATACTTATACCAGTTTTATTATAGAATTACAGTAACAGAATCTTACAAATTTGAAAGTGCCTCCTCCCTATCTCTTTTACATTCAAGAGAGCTAGGAAGGATCTATTCTGATTTGTTTTTTTCAAATTACATTTCTGCTTTGGATTCAGATTTCTCTTATCTAACCATTATCTTGACTGCTGGCTCTTTCTCTAGTTCCTCAAGGGTACACCCCATCAGGAGTGTCAAACTTGCGTCATTACATGATGTATTGTGACTTTTTTCTCCTTTGCTAAACCGGGCAGGGGCGTGGCCAGTGTGTGACACATCCACTCCGTGGGCCACGAGTTTGACACCCCTGCATCACATGAACAGATGGGTATACCTATCATACCTATTTAGAGAAGTGACATTGGAGAGTGAAGCCAACAGCCAGAGTAGAGTAGCCCCACACAGAGAGAGTTGGCAAATAAATTTAACATAAATAAATAAACTCTATCTAAAGAATTATACTGCTTGTTAGCTCTATGTGCTTAGAGCTCAAAGCATTATCAGAGACCCCACAGACCCACTTCATGGTCTGTTTCTGTTTCTCCCCTCTGGGAGGAGGTTTCCAAGTATTTCTACCAGGACTACCAGATTCTGTAACAGCTTTGTTCCCCATGCCATCCATTTGGTAAACTCACAAGATTAATTTTTCTCACCATGTACATGTATACATCCAAACTAGATTGTTGTTTCTGTTGTGTCATATAATATATGTGGGTATATGCATAATTTGTATTATTTATTTGTTTGTTTGTTTGTTTATTTATGTATTTAGTTAGTTAGTTAGTCATGTTTATGTAATGTACATTGGAAGTGGAGATCCTTTGAGAGCTGCGTGCAATGAAATTTCATTTAATGTATGGCGATTAGTGTACATTCAAAGTGACAATAAAGTTATTCTAAGTTCTAAATCAGCCTGTTTTGTCAATATTTATAGATATTCTAGTAACCAAAAATTATTTTTTTTAAAAAAAAATTCAAAAGTGTTGCCCTCCTCTCTATCACATCTTGGGTAGAAAGGTATAAATATAAAAAGCTGAATGCTACAGCCACTGAAGCTATGTCTGAATACAATTAGAAACAGAACAAAGACCCAAATATCAGAAATCTAAATTTGCTTTCCTTCAATGAAATGTTGAACATAAGCCTCATTCATGGCAGAGGTTTTATTCCTGAGTTTGGCACATCCAAGTTTGCTGAGTGGGACTACCTTTCCAAATGAACACTTATAGAAACCATGTGTTCCTGCATCCCAATTGTTTGGTGGTGAACTTAATAATGCTGTGGCTTGTTTATATCTGAGAGCAGGGTTTGCTGTTCTTTGTCAAATGCAAAGACTTACTTAAGAATAAAAATACACAAAATGTTCAACTAAGAGTATAATGCTTTTCAAATGCCCATTTTAAGTTATATTTAAATACATTTTTGAAAAAAAAAATGTATTGTGCTTATCCAATCATAATTTAAAAACTTTTGGAGAACAATGTAGAAATTGGATGAAATGGAATTAAGCTCAAGTATGTTTCTCGCTAACATAGGATGGAAGTAGGCTAATTCAGGCAACTCTAATTGGAACACCTTGGATATGAATCACACAACCATTCAGAATTCTTTAACTGCACGCACTAAATGCTGGAGAACCAATGTGGTAGATTAGATGGAGTCCATTTATGGTTTACCATACAGAATAAGCATTTGCACTGAGTTATGTGACTGCGTATGTCATTGAACAATTCCCCCCCTCCCCCATTCCTCTTACCTGTGTGGCTCTTTGATGCTGGGGGTTGATCTTTATTATTTTGACGAACAGCTCAACCTGATAATGACCACCACTATTTCAGAATTTACTGCAATAAGGAGCTATTTCTCAAAATTGTGGAGAACGTGCCAAGGACAGCCTGTGGAAAAAAATCATTGCAACTGGGAGGTATTCAGACAGTTTGGGTGGCAAAGAGAACTAAATCATATTTTTCTCACTATAGTTGCCAAAAGAACAGGAAGGATGGCTTTTTATCCATCTGTCTGAAGCTCTCTTTCTAAAGGTTCATGAGTTGATAGACATGTTCTTTTTGAGGACTTGATTGTAATTCACTGCATATTAACATATGTATGTTAACAATGATGTATCTTCATTGGTATAATTTAAGTTCTTATGTGATTTGCTAATTTAACATTGATAATAAATCTAATATTTATTTTAAACTACTTTGGATACAACCTACTAGAGAAACATAGCATATAGACAGACTAAATAAAATAAATGCTAATAGAGATATGGCCATGTGACTCCATTACCTTTCCTGAAATGAATTCTGAGCCAATAAGAATTTAATAATTATATATAACATTATATATAATATATAATTGTATATTATTGTTAATACAATGTAATTAATATAACATATAATACAACAATATAACATAACATAATATATAATATTCCAGCTAATTGATCAGATAAAATGTGATCCTGCAGAGTACTGACAAACTATTTTGCACACCTGAATACATGCATAACCTGAATACATGCAGGTATTTGTGACATAATGATGTCATATGCAATAATGTCATGATATTATTGCCAGAACTTGCATATTTGTTTGGGACAAGTACGTTTGTATGGTCATTGTACACATATTGTCATTTGAACCTCTGATTATTTTCCAAGGTCTAGATGGCTTCCATTCTGAAGAAGAAGAATGGTGAAGATTTGACTTTTCACTCAAGCCTTTGGTGAGAGTGAGACCCTATCTGGTGTGCCACAACTGCCATTTTTTTAGTCTTTTGTTTATTTTATTATAATTTCTTCATTTGATTACTACCCAGAATCATTGGGATTTCCCCTGCATATAAATTTAATAAATTATGGTTCATTATACAGTCAGCCAGATATTCACACTGAATTTGGCATTTATATTTAGATGTTAGTGTTAAAGCTGCTGCTGCTGCTGCTATTATTATTATTATTATTAATATATTAATAATAATATACTATTATTATTATTATTCGCACAGTCAGCCAGATGTTCAAACTGGATTTGGCATTTTTGTCTATCAATTGAGGACCTGGGATAGGCAAATCTGGATGTCTGACCGTGTTACAGATATTGTCGCAGGATGGAAGCAGTTCCAAGTAAAGCTGCCTTCTGCAATTGACTGATGACAAATTTGTCAATACCTATGGTGTTCAAGTGGTGGTGGTGATGATGATGATGATGATGATAGTATGTGTTAGATACTTCTGACTAAATAATACCATTAGGAAGAAGAATCTAATAGGAAACTAATTTTCTTTTTCTTTTCTTTTCCTAAAAAAATAGTTTATATTGCTACAAACAACGTTGCATTATTCCATTCATTTTTTGACATTTATTTCCAAAAGAAATAATTCACAACTATAGGTATGTCTATATATAATATAGATATAATATCTATATTATATAAACCCATATTTAAATATATAATCCCATATTTAACAACTATTTTAAGAATGTTTCATCACTTTAAATAAAAATATTATTTCTATCTTTGTTTTCTAAACAAAATCCAATCAATTTCCTGGATCTCCTAAACTGTTTCCAAAACTACTTGATAAAGTCTAGGTAGCTTTTCTCTGGTAATGCTTTTGGATTGAACTGAAATACAGAAAAATACTTTTAGTGTTTATTAATCTTCAGTATATTGTTAAGAAATGTTCTTTTGAAGGTACTGTAATATACAATTTAAACATTACACACAATGTACACTTCAATTCACCCTTTAACAGTTGATTCATTAACTGTTTTCTTTTGATTACAGCTAATAATTTCTTTGGTACTGTTAGGAAGAAACACGATGTTAATTATTAATGCTAGAGGCTGCATTATTGTTTATAATTTGTTCATATTTGTATAATGTTAATGCCAAATAAAAACAGGTCACTGAATGTTGCCACAGACTTTTGGATCTGTTTTCATTTATTTGCTTTAGAAAGTAATCTGGCAATGAATAAACAAACAAAACAAAACAAAAAGACAATGATGATTACAGACTTTATTCTGAGAATATTCATATTGTCCAGTTTAGCGCCCTGGATAAAGAAATGATATTCAATTAAGGTTCTCCGTTCCCACATGATTTGTAGCACAATCCATTAATTACAGTACAGTTACAAAATAAGCAAAACCAAAACAGAGAACAAAAATGAACATGTCTAGAATTACTGGACAGTCCAATCAGATTTGGAAAGTCTGGGGCAAAGAGGAAAACTGGAAGGTAGGACCACCAATACTGTATATTAGTTTCTGGCTGGATTTAATGCACCAAAATGAGGAGCACAGAAATTTTCTACGAAAAAACACAGGTTGTTATAGAACGTAAGTAAAGGTATTGTAATTCACTTGGAAGAACACTTTTAACTTTCTTCTCATTGGCATCTGTCAAAGGAAAATAAGGTGAAGCATTGGACTCCAAGTACTTTCCAGGGCAGAGTGAAACTGAACAAGTATTCTTGAGCAGGTGCCATTCCATAAATACTTTGCCTCAAGAAAGGTCAACACCACAGAGAAAGATGTTGGGAACAAATTATCTATGACAGCTTCTTTTGGATAAGTCACATGCTATTGGATCCAGTAGTATGGATTGGAATGTGATCTTCACAGTTCTTTAAGGTCAGTAGATATAGAATGAAAGCAATTTCTGATATGCTGGATCATGGCTTGTTGTCCCTGCTATTGATTTTTTTGAATTTAAATAGTTGTTTTTTGCTAATTTAAATTAATTCCCTTTTCCCAACATGAGTTCTTCCACATAACCTCCAGCATGCTCTACAGCATGGCCAATACATCTGGATGACAAAAGCCATTTTACTGAGTCCAGATCTTAATCATTTTTGTTGAGTGCAAATGGGCCATTTGATTTATTTTTTAAAAAATGAGGTATTCACATATTCATCTTGCAGTCTATTTCAAAATTCTATTATTCCAAAATCTTATAACCTAGTTAGAAGTGATATTTATATATCTTGAATTCATAAACAGAGAATATTCTTTGCTTCTGTTTTTGAAAATGCCATTGTTTTCTTTGAAAGTGACTTTTAAAAAGAAGTTTATGTTCATTTTTTAACATTTGGGGTAAAGTGTCATCACATTGACATATCAGTTTTTTAATATGCATTGATAAATATGAAAGGATAAAGCCATCTTCTTGACCAAAAATACATACACTAGCAAGTATTTCTAATTATGATCTGATCCTACAGGATTGCAATTAAATGAAAATTTAATAAACTTACTGCTATCTGTAAACAAAATAGTTATTGGAAAACAAGTATCAGGAATATTTAATTAGGCAAATAGATTGGAATCAATGCAAGGAGAGAATATCAAGAAATGAAGAGCATGGCAGAATGAGAAATATAAATCTTCAAGCTGTTTAATTCACATGTTATTCAACTCCTGAGCAATACAACAAAATACAAATAAGTAGGAAACTTATTTGTGTTATTGTATTATGCTCAAGAGTACTCACAATGTTTTATATTTATATTAGGAAAGGTTAACCTGATACAAGTGAGCAGTCCATATAATATGGTGTGGTGGAATCTGGAAGATTAGTTTCCACTTAACTTTCAATCATCCAATCGACTTTCATCTTATCAAACAATCACTGTTATTATTCATTCCTCAGTCTACAAATGGCCCAGGCACTTTTCTATATTCTTTTGTCCTGTTTTACCCAACTGTTAATTTCAACTAATTTTCCCACCATATCTCATTTTGAATTAATGCAACGTTCTTCCTCAAATTCATTTCTGGATCTTCCATCACCAAGTTAATTCATTCTCTTTATCTTTCATACTATTTATAATATTTCTTATCCAGTGCCTATCATGTCTTTGGTCAGTCATGTAGTATATTCAAGAGTACTCACAATGTTTTTAATAAAGTAGAGAGTAGACTAGTTTCAGTTATGCCCAGGCACAAGAAGCATTTCCTGACAATGGGAAGGACAGCTTGACAGATTATGCCAAAAGACAAGTTGAGCTCAGTTTTACTGCTACTATCCACCAGCCACTAAATAGGAGGAATGTAAGCTGGTAAAAACCCAGGAGGCACATTTGAATAACATTTAGAAATAAAATCTGTATTGCAATTATCATAAACAAGGCAAATACACAAATACATTAGTATGTTCACTGATATTATGCTCATCATTTTTTCATTGTCAGATGTGATTAGCAGAAGAGTAGCATCTCAGAAGAGTCTAGAAAGGTGAGATAGTCTGAAATTAATTAAGTAGACATTTCTAGCTGTGCCATCTGTTTATGCTGTGTGAGATGCTGACCTGAGAGTTGACATTATCCTCTGGCATTATCCATGGCACAAAACCCACCATCACATATTGAAGGTCTTTGTTATATTCCCATTTATCATTGGAATCTAGTTGATCTTCAGGGCAGTGGGTTATGACCTGGATATGTCACTGAGGAGAAAAGGGGGAGAAGGAAATTGTCGAAAGACAATTAATTAGGGAAAGGAGTTTCCAATACATGCTCTAGGAAGTTGCTCAAAATACTACTGTAGAAACGTAACAAGTTGCTGTCCAAGTTAGTTGAGGGTGAAACTGCTACCTATATGGCAGTGTCCAGTAATGCTGAGGAATTGCTGCTTGATGTGATAGCATTTACAGCTTCATAGTTTGGGATCTTTATATCTTAAGGAATGCCTTCTCCTACATTTGTTACTCCAGAGGTGGTATTCAGCAGGTTCTGATCAGTTCTGGAGAACCAGTAAAGGAAATTTTGAGTAGTTCAGAGAACCACCAAATACCACCTCTGACTGGAGATTTTACAGTATCCTTCCTCTGCCATACTCACCAAGCCTCACCCACAGAACCGGTAGTAAAAAAAAATTGAATCCCATCACTATGTTACTCATATCATAAGGTCACCTTTGAAGGAGTTGCTTTAGGTTCACACTCACGATGAGTTCTAGTGAGTCTCTATTTAGGAGTTTGTTGTTTTAAAGTAACTCTTTCCGTTCAGTATTCTCTGGTATGCTTGGCCTCATCTCCCAACAGGGTCAGGCAAAGTCATTGTATTCCCCCAGGCCTTTGAATTATACATTAATGCTTATTGTCATTTTCAATGTTTTCTTTTTATTTTCTAGTCCTGCTTTAATGTTTTTGATTTTGTTCTGTGGATCTGCCTTACATTTTTATAAAGTGCCCTAGTGTATATATTTATTTGATCCGTTTGTTTTTAATTATAATAAAGCTCTTTGAGGTTTCTTTGAATGAGATGTGATATAAAAATGCAAGGAAGAACCAAGCAAGTAAGCTACTTACCCGACACTTCCTAATATTATTGTCCTCAGCAATAATACCTTAGCATTTATTATATTAAAATTCCTAAAGTTCTTTGGGGAAAGATACAAAGATGAAACTGGTGTCATACCATTTTAAAATGGCTGAAGCAATGTTGTGTCATTACTCACTCTGATAATCAACATTCACTTCACTCATTAGCAACAATGCCCCTTACATTTAATGTGCATTTTTGTGGGCAAGTCCAACACTTGCATTAAAGCACCTTTGAATTGCTGGTGGAAAACACCACATCTAATGTTAATGTTTAATGGACAGTGTGGACTTTCCAGATTCCACCTCTCTCTCCCTGTCTCACACACTAGACAGACCAAAATTTCCCATGGCATCTTTAATGTTTTGCTGCTTGGTGGCATTGTGGGAAATTTAAATCGAGCTGCAGCTGCTGATCAATATCACTGCTAGAAATGCCAGAAGGTTCATTGAGAAAGTCTGTTTACTATCTGAATATCGAACGAGAAATACTAATGCTTTGCCAAAATCCGTTTACAATTTCTCAGAAGATTTATCTATCCTGCAAAAAACATTTCTGTTTTTCTACTTTATTTTCAGGGAGCTTAAGAATTACTTTCAAATTTGCTTGTGGTGCTTTTGTTGGATGCATCATCCATGTTCACTGAATTGTTCTTTGTGGAAGTGGGATCAATTGTGCACCACTAGCCATCTCTATTCTGCCACCTTATGTACATAAACGAGTGAAGGGTGGAATAAGCAAACATCACTCTTTTTAGGATTGCCCATAGTAATTATTCAGAGAATTGTTTCCAATGGTTCTAGAAAGTTCTGTCTTTTTGATACATAGCCAGATAAATATATATCTGAAAGTAAATTATTGCCTTTTGTTCATGGTTTCTTCTGTCCATCTTTTGCCTGCATTTTGCCCTGTTTTGCCAATTAATGTTTGCTGATTTTTAAATAAAAAAAATCAAGCTATATTTGTTACTAGTCAAACTATGTGGAGACCATGATTGTCTAATCTGTATATAGGGTTTGTCCAGATATATGGCTGGTTCAAATTTAACTGGAAATTACCCACAACTAACTTCCCATCCACAGAAAGGGAATGTTTATTTGTCTGTTCAAGATGGTGGAGAGCGTGAATGATGACTTTCCATCGCTCCAAAGCAGGGGTGGGATACGACAGGGTTAACTACCAATTCGGGATTTACGAGCTTCCCTGCACTGCTGCGAGCTGCGCACCTGGAAATCAGCAGCAGCAGCTGCATGCAGAGACGCAGCCTTTGAAACAGCCCCTCTTTTCCCACTTTTTTTAACTGCAGCTGTGCCTCGTTTGGCAGCTGAAGCTGAAAGATCAGGAAATAAAGGTCAGGTAAGAGCCCAGGAGGGTGGGTGGGCAAAAACATCAGCAGACATAGAACCGGTTCTATGTCTGCTGCTCTTCAGAGCTACCAGTTCTACAGAGGTGGACAGAACCAGTAGAAACCCACCCCTGCTCCAAAGCCTTCCTGTTGGCTATACTTCCCAACTGAAAAGTTCCACAGAAGAAGTTCACAATTTAATTGAAACATGTTTTTTGACTGCAAAATGTTTTCTGCCGCAGAAAACGACAGGGTAAATCATGGCCAAGGAGTGAGAGAAAGCCAAGAGATAACACTGAATTTGACAGGTCACTCTGGAGAGTAGGAAATAATGTTAAGCCAACTTCTGCTGAACTTTTAAATCATACTGTATAATCATATGATTATATAACCATATAATAGATCCTAGATGGCCCAATTTACCAGCTAATATGGATTTAGCTCATGGACAGGACTACCATGATACGCTATGAAACAAAACATTTATAAAATTCTCTCTCTCTCTTTTTCCTTTCATAGTGGGATATACCTAGAAATGAAATTTGGACCTCTGGGTGGCATTAGTTGTATTCTATGGGTATACACACAAAATTGCAATTGAATTACAATACTGATGCTTTTACTCTTTCCCATAAAGCAGAAGTAATGAGTAGATTTGCACCATTCTTGAGCTCTTTGTTTACAACTTCTTTTAAGAAATATAAATTATATGGTATACAAGAATCTTTGCTGAGCTTAGATTCGGTGTCCTAAGATGGCACCCCATTGATTTTTTGGGGGGAAGAGCTTATCTGGATCATCTTTATTTTTCCAGATCTGTCAAAGGAAAGCATTTAGGAAACTTAATATAGAATATTTAAGCACAATTTTAAGGTGCTTCAATTCAGGTTTTATTAAAGTGGATTTATAAAGCCATGTTGAAGCTACTCAAATTATTAATTCATCAGGAAACAGCAGGGGAAAGTTTGGCATGAATTCCATGTCACAAAAGTCTACAATGGGGAGCTTTTGGATTTTGGGACTTTTCCAATATAATCTATTATAGAGAATTGGCCTTGTAAATCACCTAGGGAAGCCGATACTGCCTTTGATCCATGAAAGGTGATGAATATGGTAATAAAGATTGAAGGAACTAATCCAATCTGGTTCACTTAATTTTGCTCCATGATGCTGAAACAGTGCCTGCATATAGAACCTATAGAACCGATGGTTGAATGTGACTTCAAAACTGTCCTCTACCACCTGAAGATAGCAAGCTAGTTTAGGACATATGGGACTGTCAGCCTTACCAAATATACAAGAAATACAACCAGATGAGATCATTCTATTTTATTGTAAACCTTGCAAGTCTGAAAGTACAATTCTCCCACAGTCACTTTTATAGCCCTAGGGATGGTCTCACCTGAGTCTTGTCGATCCGCTATCCAGCTGTGGACTCTGCTGCCTCTTATCTGGCCATTCTCTGGGCAGCATCTTTTGACCCAGTATCTCAAGATCAGTATCTCAACAGTTTGCTTCTTCCTGGGCAAGAAAAGAATATGATTGGAGGTCTGGAGATTAATGATTTTTACCTGAGGCAATTGATCCCTACATTAATTTTAAATGACCATAAAGCTGTTCTCATTCATATGATTCATTTGAGCCTCTGATATAATTAGTGTTAAGCAAGATCCTTTCTTATATGGAAATCCTACATGTCAATAGTCTACTTTTTATGACTACTAAAATAAAAAAAGAAGAGTAATAGCAACAATGGACAAACTGAGGATTAAGGGCCCAGTCACCTTGCTGAAGCTAAGCTGATTCCAGTTTGAAAATCACTGAGAATTTCATGTTTTCATATGAGACATGACTCCATTCCACTGAATGAAACAAGGCTATAAAATAATATATACACCAATGTTTTTGTTGCTTATACTCTGTTAGCATAATTTTCTCATTAGGGTCTCAAGGCAAGATTTTGTTCAAAGCTTGTAAAAGAATATATATTTAGTTCTTGAGGAAGTGAAAGAAAGAAAAGTAAATTCTGTCAGTGGATAAGAAAAAGAGGTAAAGTAGAATAAATTTGTGTATGTGCATGTGTCGGTGTGGGTATAGGTGTGGGTGAGAGAGAGAGGAGAGAGAGAGAGAAGTGAACACAATCCTTTGTGTTTCTTTGAAATAAAGTGGTGAGAGGTCACTCTCTTGTTTTGCTTCCTAACCATTTGGTGAGATCACACAGTATGTCAAGGTTTTATTACAGTCCCCTGATTTTCATTGTTTGGACACAGTTATTTGAATGATGAATCTCCAGCTTAAACAGAACAAATGTCAACACAACCTTTTATAACCGGATCTCTTACACATTGACAAGCCAACGCAGACTTCATTTTTTGGCTGCCATTGGAAACTAAGGCCCAATATCCCACCGGAAAGCTTGGGAAGCAAAATGATGTTGACTTTTCTCAAGAGATTTTACTGAAGTTGTGACCTAGTGAGCACACATTTTATGTGCCGTTTGCTGAGATAAAGCAAGCCCTCTTTTCTGTTGTGTCTGGAGGTAAACTGCAATGTGCTATCTTCTCTAGTAGAAGTTATAAAAGGCCCCAGTATTCAAAAGCCATCCCAACATTGCCCTAGGCAATTGGAGAATAAACAATTGAAATGTGTGGGATGTGACTGCATATCAGAGGGAGAGTATTTTCTTTTAAAGCATAGCATATTTCTCAAACTTATTAGACAATGAGTGAATGGTTCAGTTTTCCCAGTGTGAAAATGCTTTTCAGGCAAATCTCACATGCTGGACACCTCTTGGTAGCTCCTTGTTCTTAGCTGCAGATTTCCAGTTTCCCAGTCCAGAGACAAGAGTGCGATCATCCAGCACTAAACAAAATATTTTTGCATGAGGAAGAGGAATGAGAGGGAAGTGGTTGCACTATTGTGGTTCACCTTCTATTTAAAATTAATAAAACCACATTTTAAGGAACTAATCATGGATGAGTTATCTCTTATTTCCCAAAGTCCAATCAATCAAAAGGTCCTTGTGTAATGATGTCATTACACAAACGATGTAAATTGACACCAAGGATGTACTCTGCAGGATGACGCTATGACGGTATGATACCAATCACAATACTGTTTTACTCCTTTGAGCTACGTACTCTTAAAACAAAAACTTGTCAGGTGTCAGATCAGCTACCATTGTCAGAGAAGGAGGCGGCGTTTCTTCTTCCTTAAGCACAAATGAGAAGAGACCAAGGCTGAAGACTACAACATAGGCCCTGAAAATATTGGAAGCATCTCCAAAACTTCCCAATAAGTCTTGGAGGCATTTCCAAGAGCCTCAATATCCAAATGATAATTTTAATGAAACAAACAAGAAAATTAATAAAAATGACATTGTTGCATTAATGGCACTGAATTTGATTTTAATTACATTTAAGGGTTAAATAGATTAAATCAAATGTAGCTTTGTTCTGAGCTTGCTTGCTGTTTGTCATGTCTTCCCCAGCATACTTTGTCTTAAAAGCTGCATACTTCTAGATGTAGTCCTTGACTTACAACCACAATTGAGTCTAACATTTTTGTTGCTAAGTGAAACATTTGTTAAATTTTGCCTCATTTTATGATCTTTCTTACCACAACTGTTAAGTGACTCAATATAGTTGTTAAGTTAGGAGCACAGTTGTTAAATAAATCTGGTTTTCCCAATGATTTTGCTTCTCAGAAGGTTGCAACAGGGGATCACATTACCCTGGGACACTGCAATGGTCATAAATGTGAGTCAGTTCCAAAGCTTCTGAATTCCAATCACGTGACCATGGGATATGCTGCAACGGTTGTGTGAAAAATGGTCATAAGTTATTTTTTTCAGTGCTATTGTAACTTTGAATGCTCTCTAAGTGAACTGTTGTAAGTCGAAGACTTATCTTATCAGCCTTTTTTGCACTTTTGAGATACAAATTCTCAAAACCAGCTCTGATTTTTGGGAAATCCATAACTGCAATGTGCGTTAGAGGATAGAATATATAATTTTGGGGAATAAAATGTCTGGAAACAAACTGGCTTTTTCTTGGACAAATTTCATGAGGTTAAAATGGAAAGATCATAATATCCCTATTGACTAAGTATTAAACACATCACTTCCACATGATTAAAATCATCCTATATAAAGCCAATGTAGTAAGTTTGATGCATCTGGATTACATAAAGGACCTTGCTTTCTCTCAATTTTTGATACATCTAAATATGAAATTAAATGTTAAGATAATGTGAAAAAAAATCAGCCTTAACTCACCTTGAGATAGATGGAGATATGATTTCCATCTAGTTCCATCCATATAATTTCAGCCTTAACTCACCTTGAGATAGATGGGGATATACAGTAATTTAAAATCTCCTTCTGCCTCTTTACAGCCAAGATATTTTCACAGATTTTTCCCCATCACTGCTCAAAGAGCACCCCACTTTTGCTATTTTTCTCCAGTTATTGACAAACGCACCCAACCTATGCACAATCTTCTTACTACCATCTTGTGTGAGCTCCATTCTCACAGTGTTTTTTTTTTTTTTGTTGTTATTAGTTGCATGTCCAACCCATCACGACCCCATGGATAATGTTCCTTCAGGCCTTCTTGTCCTCTACTACCTTCTGGAGTCCATTTAAGCTCATGCCTACTGCTACAGTGATTCCATCAAGCCATCTCATTCTTTTTCGTCCCCTTTTTCTATTGCCCTCAATCTTTCCCAGCATAAGGCTCTTCTCCAGTGAGTCCTTCTTTCTCATTAGGTCGCCAAAGTATTTGAGTTTCATCTTTAGGATCTGGCCTTCTAAAGAGCAGTCAGGGTTGATCTCCTGTAGGACTGACCAGTTTGATCGCCTTGCAGTCCATGGGACAGATGATACCACGTTAATGGCACAAAATGAAGAGGAACTAAAGAGCCTCTTGATGGGGGTGAAGAAGGAGAGTGCAAAAGTTAGTTTGAAACTCAACATTAAGAAAACTAAGATCATGACATGCTCAATTAGAGCTAGCAAATAGATGGGGAAGAAATGGAGGTGGTGACAGATTTTATTTTCCTGGGCTCCAAGATCACCGCAGATGGGGACTTCAGCCAAGAAATCAAAAGATTCTTGCTCCAGGGGGAGAAAGCTATGGCAAATCTAGACAGCATACTCAGAAGCAGAGACATCACCCTGCCAACAAAAATCCATATAGTCCAGGCTATGGTTTTCCCAGTTGCAATGTATGGCTGTGAAAATTGGACCATAAGAAAGGCTGAGCGCCAAAGAATTGAGGCCTTTGAACTTAGCAACCACAGCCGCGAGTGGTGGGATTAGGGTAGTTAAGCAAATCAATCATAAGATCTTTCACTTAATGTCCACTTCCCCCAACAACCAAGTTCCCAGCCCTAACTGCGATTGTAAGTCGAGAACTACCTGTATAATGTTTCATTGTTTTATTACATCGTCTCAGCTTCTGTTAATGTATAATTGAGATTTACTTTGCTACATTTTATGACTATGCACTTTATTGCTTAAATATTTCTCAAGCATATTATTATCTATATTTTCTGCAGCTTTATTGTTCCAGACCTGCTGCCTTTATATATATCAACCTATTTTGCATTTTTCCTCCCTCCTTCATATTATTCTCCTAGCATTTCAAGGCTGTTGTATTCCCCACTGAAAAAATTAGTCAGTCCCATTTGGCATTTTTGCAGCCTGAAGCAGCAAGGTGGGAGTTTTCACTGCCTTCCCAGTTCCTAGAAGTTCTCTCCCTTTCTTTCATCAAGCACTGTGAACCCTTGACATATTCTCCTGTGCTACTTGGCTTTGCCACCCTACTACAAGAGTGGCCAAACTGTAGGTTTTTCAGCATTTTCTTCTTTGCCAGGAGTTACAAGGACAAGTTGGTGTGGAGCAGGGGTGTCAAACTCAAGGCCCGGGGCCCAAATCCACGGGGCTGCCCTGGAAACAGCAAAGGATTGGCCTGCAGTGCTTCTGCCAGTGAAAACAGAACTCAGGAAGTCCGAATGCAGCTCCCTGGGCTCTGTTTTCACTGGCAGAAGGTTGCAGAGGCTATCGCAGCTGAAAATGGAGCTCGGGAGCTCATTTTTGTTGGCACCCCTGACATGAGTGCTGTTGAGCTGGCCACGCCCACCCTGGCCACACCCACCCTGGCCCTTGAGTTCAAACACAACCCTGATGCAGCCCTCAGTGTAATTAAGTTTGACATCCCTGGTGTGAAGAAAGCAGCATGCTGGTTGTCAACCATCTTTGGTATTAGTCTAAGGATTAGTTAGATGGAATTCTGTTGGGCTCATAGGAGGAGGAGGAAGCACAATACAGAATTGCTGAAAAGGGTGAGACTCAAAGTTAAGTCGCAGTGCCTTCAAAAATCTGCTGGGTCAATTTGGTTAGCTATTTCATTTTCTGCCTAATTAGAACACCAGAATGGGTGAAGATCCAGAGGAAGTATTTTGACCACAGTATGGTTTAAACGAAAAAAAATAATCAACCCATCATTTGCTTTCTTGACCCCTGCTTATCTTGATTTCGAAAAGGTTCAAGGGAACTAAGCAAGTGAACCTACAAGTAAATGGTTCCTAACACATTATTATTATTATTATTATTATTATTATTATTATTATTATTATTATTATTATTATTATTAATTAAATTTCTATACCGCCCCCTCTCCCAAAAATGGGACTCGGGGTGGTGCACAGCCAACTAAAAACAAAAACAATATATACAATTAAAAACAAATTAAAACAATTTCATCAGGGGCCGAATATACAATTTAAAATATAAAACTAATACAAATTTAAAATTAAAAAAATTTAAAATACCTAGTTTTAAAAACCCCAAAAATCGTTACTGGGCCAGGCCGGCCTGTTGAAAAAACAGAGTCTTTACTGCGCGCCGGAAAGTCTGAATGTCGGTAATGGCCGGTATCTCCGGGGGCAAATCGTTCCACAGGGAGGGAGCCCCCACAGAGAAGGCCCGCACCCTCGGGGCCACCAACCGGCAACGACCAGGCAGAGGAACCCCGAGGAGGCCAACCCTGTGGGAGCGCACTGGGCGGCGGGAGGCTGTTGATGGCAGCAGGCGGTCCCATAAGTACCCAGGTCACAAGCCATGGAGCGCTTTAAATACCAATACCACCTTGAATCAGATCCGGAAGGCCACAGGAAGCCAATGCAGCATGCACAGAAGCGGTGTTACATGGGAGCTCCGAGGGGCTCCCAAGATCACCCGCGCAGCCGCATTCTGGACCAACTGCAGCCTCCGGACACTCTTCAAGGGGAGCCCCATGTAGAGAGCGTTGCAATAGTCCAAGCGGGAGATGACGAGGGCGGAAGTGACTGTGCAAAATGCGTCCCAATCCAGAAAGGACCGCAACTGGTAAATCAGACGAATCTGACAAAAGGCCCCCCTGGCGACAGCCGTAATGTGATCTTCTAAAGACAGCTGTATGTCCAGGAGGACACCTAGATTGAGAGCCCTTTCCATGGGGGTCAAAATTTCTCCCCCCCACGGCCAGCGACGGAATAAGCTGGCTGTATCTGGGCGCAGGAAACCACAGCCACTCGGTTTTGGTCGGGTTGAGACGAAGCCTGTTAAGACCCATCCAACTCCGCACGGCCTCCAGGCACTGGGTCATCACTTTGAGGGCTTCGTTGGGGTGGCCCGGGTTAGAGATGTACAGCTGAGTGTCATCAGCGTACTGATGGAACTCCACCCCGAAACCACGGATGATCTCACCCAGCGGCTTCACATAAATTTTGAACAGCAGGGGCGAGAGCACAGACCCCTGAGGCACCCCACATAATAGGGGCCTCGGGGTCGACCTCTGCCCCCCGTCAACACAAATTGCGAGCGGTCAGAGAGGAAGGAGGAGAACCACCATAAAACGGTGCCTCCAACTCCCAACCCCCCCAACCGCCGCAATAGGATACTGTGGTCGACAGTATCAAAAGCCGCTGAGAGATCTAAGAGGACCAGGACAGAGGAAAACCCCTGTCCCGGGCCCTCCAGAGATCATCCAGCAACACGACCAATGCCGTCTCCGTGCTGTGCCCAGGCCTGAAACCCGATTGGAGGGGGTCTAGATATACCGCTTCATCCAGGTACTGAGGGAGCTGACGTGCCACCACACTCTCAACAACCTTCATGACAAAGCGAAGGTTGGAGACTGTATGATAATTCGACAATAATGCTGGATCCAGGGACGGTTTCTTGAGGAGGGGCCGCACCACCGCCTCTTTCAAGGCGGCGGGCAAAAGCCCCTCTCTCAAGAAAGCGTTAATAATCCCTTGGAACCAGCCTCGTGTCACCTCCCAAGTTGCAAGGACCAGCCAGGAGGGGCACGGGTCCAATAAACAAGTGGTGGCATTAAGCCCTCCCAGTATCCTGTCCACATCCTCCAGAGTAACAGGTCGAACTCATCCCAAATGACCTCCCCGAAATCCACCTCCGCCCCCCCGCCTGGAGATGCCCAGTCAGAGTCCAACTCATCCCGGATCTGAGTGATTTTGTCCTGCAGAAACTTAGAAAAATCCTCAGCCCGTCCCTGCAAGGGATCCTCCTGCGCCCCCACCTCCAAAAGGGAGCGGGTCACCCTAAACAGGGTGGCCAGGCGATTTTCCACGGACGCAATAAGGGTGGAGAGGTAAGACCGCCTCGCCGTCCTTATCGCCATTAAATACGCCTTAATGTAGGATCGTAATAGTGTTCGGTCAGATCCAGAGCGGCTGGCCCTCCAACTACTCTCTAGGCATCTTTTCCGGCGCTTCATCTCCCTTAGCTCCTCGGAAAACTAAGGAGCCACTTGGGATCAGCACTGGGTCAGAGGCTGTATAAGGGCAAGACCCGGTCAAGGGCCCCAGCCGCCACCCTATCCCAGGTAGCCACTAAGCCCTCGACCGAGTCGTGTGTGTGAGTCTCGGGAAACGGCCCAAGCTCCATCAGGAACCTATCTGGGTCCATCAGGTGCCTGGGGTGGTACCATTTTATCGGCCCCGCCTCCCTGCGGCAGGGAAATGTGGAATGGAAGTCGAGTCTAAGGAGCGAATTATCAGTCCATGACAGGGGTTCCACAACCACATCCCCTATACCAAGATCATTCTGCCACTGATCAGAGACAAAAATCAACTCCAGGATGTGACCCCCCAAGTGAGTAGGATCCCGAATTAATTGGGTCAGGCCCATGGCTGTCAGGGAAGCCATGAACTCCTGAGCAATCCCCGAGGCCTCACCGGCAGAAGGCAGGTTGAAATCCTCCATGACCATAAGCCTGGGGGTCTCAACCGCCAAGCCGGCTATGACCTCAAGGAGCTCAGGCAGGGCCGATGTCACATAGCAGGGAGCCAGGTATGCAATCAACAGGCCCACCTGAACCCTGGGACCAAACTTCATGAAAAGGGACTCACATCCGGTCGTCTGAGAAACAGTGGATTCCCTAGGACACAGATCTTCCTTAATAACCACCGCAACCCCCCCACCCCTCCCCTGAGCCCTCAGTCGATGAAGGACCCAAAACCTGGGTGGGCACATCTCCACCAGAGGAACTCCTCCCTCTTGGCCCAACCAGGTTTCGGTAACACCCGCCAGGTCCGCTCCCCCCTCACAGATCAAATCATAAATGAGGGGGGCCTTGTTAACGATGGACCTGGCGTTACACAGCATCAGCCGAAGGCCCAGGGCCCGATGATTCAGACCACCCGGGGAACAGGACATGAAAAGGGGGTCGGAGCCGCCACCACACACAAACAGCGGGGGCGCGTTCCCAATACAGGATATGGCCCCCTATAACCACCAAATCTGCCTCTCCCGCTCACCGTGCCAATATTTATTTATTTATTTATTTATTAATTACATTTATATACCGCCCTTCTCCCTAGGGACTCAGGGCGGTGAACAGCTCGTCTAAAAACCCCACAAATACAAAAGTTAAAAAGTAATTAAATATTTGAATCAGCTGCAGACTAAAATTAGGAAACCCCCCCCCCTACCCTTAAAACCCAATTTAAAGTTAAAAATGGAGATCAAATTTAAAATCATTATCTCAGCCCAGGCCGGCCTGCTCAAAGAGCCAAGTCTTTAACGCGCGCCTGAAGGCCCTCAGGTCCGTGCCGGTACGAAGTTCCGGTGGCAGAGTATTCCAGAGGGCGGGGGCACCCACAGAGAAGGCCCTACCCCTTGGCGCCGCCAGACGACACATAGCGGCCGACGGCACCCGGAGCAGACCCTCCCTGTGGGAACGCACCGGCCTGTTGGAGAACGTTGGCAGAATGCGGTCCTGAAGGTAACCTGGTCCCATGCCATGGGTCGCCCTAAAGGTCAAAACTAGAACCTTAAAGCGAACCCGGAGAGCCATCGGCAACCAATGCAGCTCGCGCAGGAGAGGCGTCACATGGGCGCTACGCGACGCCCCCATAATCACCCTCGCGGCTGCATTTTGCACCAACTGGAGTCTCCGGATGCTCCCCGCAGGGAGCCCCATGTAGAGGGCATTACAATAGTCCAGGCGAGAGGTGACAAGGGCCTGAGTGACCGTGCGCAAGGCGTCCCGATCCAGGAAGGGCCGCAACCGGTAGATCCGACGGATCTGATGAAACGCCCCCCTGGAGACGGCCGCGATGTGATGTTCAAGCGACAGCCGTACATCCAGGAGGACTCCCAGGTTGCGAGCCCTCTCTGTGGGGGGCAGAACCTCCCCCCCAATAGCCAGCGAAGGTGTCAGCTGGCTATATCGGGGCGCCGGAAACCACAGCCACTCGGTCTTGGATGGGTTGAGCCGAAGCCTGTTCCCGCCCATCCAGTCCCGCACGGCCTCCAGGCACCTAGACATAGTCCCCACAGCATCGTTGGGGTGGTCCGGAGTGGAGATGTACAGCTGGGTGTCATCTGCATACAGATGACACCTCACTCCAAGACCACGGATGATCTCGCCCAGCGGCTTCATATAAATGTTGAACAGGAGGGGAGAAAGGACCGACCCCTGAGGCACCCCACAAACCAGGGGCCTAGAGGTGGACCTCTCCCCCCCCGCCAACACGAATTGCGAACGGTCAGAGAGGAAGGAGGAGAACCATCGGAGGACGGTTCCACCAATCCCCAACCCCTCCAACCGTCGCAATAAGATACTATGGTCGATAGTATCAAAAGCCGCCGAGAGATCTAATAGGACCAGGACAGAGGAGAACCCTCTGTCACGAGCCCTCCAGAGATCATCAACCAACGCGACCAATGCCGTCTCAGTGCTATGTCCAGGCCTGAAGCCCGATTGGAACGGATCGAGGTAAGTTGCTTCCTCCAGGTACTGGGGGAGCTGACGTGCCACCACACTCTCAACAACCTTCGCCACGAAGGGAAGGTTGGAGACTGGACGATAGTTGTTTAAAATAGCTGGGTCCAGGGAAGGCTTCTTGAGGAGGGGGCGCACCACCGCCGCCTTCAGGGCGGTAGGGAGCAACCCCTCTCTCAAAGAAGCGTTGACAATCCCCTGGAGCCAGCCTCGTGTCGTCTCCCTGGCGGCCGAAACCAACCAGGAAGGACACGGGTCCAATAAACAGGTGGTGGCATTCAGACCCCCCAGCAACCTGTCCACACCCTCAGCGGTCACAGGATCGAACTCCCCCCAGATAACACTCTCAAGACCTGCCCCGGACACCTCCCCCGGGACCACCCAATTGGAGTCGAGCCCTTCCCGAATCTGAGCGATTTTATCATGCAGAAATCGGGAAAACTCCTCCGCTCTACCCTGCAAGAGGTCATCCCGCGCTCTCGGTTCAAGTAGAGAGCGGGTCACTCTAAACAGGGCGGCAGGCCGATTTTCTGCTGATGCAATAAGGGCGGAGAAATACGAAGATTTCGCCGCCCCTATCGCCACAAGGTAAGTCTTAATATGAGATCTCACCTGTGTTCGGTCAGACTCAGAACGGCTCGCCCTCCAAATGCCCTCAAGACGTCTTTTTCGGCACTTCATCTCCCGTAGCTCCTCCGTATACCACGGAGCCAAATGGGATCTGTGCCGAGTCAGAGGTCGCATAGGCACAACTCGCTCTAGGGCCCCGGCGGCCGACCCCTCCCAGGTGGCCACCAGGTCTCCAGGCGAGCTGAGAGCCAGAGATTCAGGAAATGGCCCAAGCTCCCTCTGGAACCGATCCGGATCCATTAGGCGCCTGGGGCGGAACCATCTAAGTGGCTCCGCCTCCCTGCGGTGGGGGGTAGCGGAACAGAAATCCAGCCTAAGGAGGGAATGATCTGTCCATGACAAGGGCGTAATAACTAAATCCCCCCAATTACAGTCATTCAACCACTGCCCAGAGACAAAAATCAGGTCCAGCATGTGACCTCCCATGTGAGTGGGGGCAGAAACTAACTGGGTCAGGTCCATGGCCGTCATGGAAGCCAAGAACTCCCGGACCAACCCCGAGGTTTCACCGAGCGATGGCAGGTTGAAATCCCCCATGACTAAGAGCCTTGGGGTCTCAACCGCCAGCCCGGCTATTACCTCTAGGAGTCCGGGTAGGGCCGATGAGACGTGGCAGGGAGCCAGGTACGTCAACAAAAGACCCATCTGAACCCCTTGCCCCCACTTCACAAAAAGAGATTCACAGCCAGCCGTCTGAGGGACAGTGGCCTCCCTAGGACAAAGGACTTCCTTTATAAGCACCGCCACCCCACCGCCCCTTCCCTGAGCCCTAGGCTGGTGAAATGCAAGGAAACCTGGTGGGCACATCTCAACCAGAGGGACACCTCCCTCTGGGCCCAACCAGGTTTCGGTGACACCTACCAGGTCCGCGGCCTCCTCCTGAGCCAACTCCCAGATCAGGGGAGCCTTATTAACCACGGACCTGGCATTGCACAACAGCAGCCGGGTATTCAGGGCCTGAGATTCCGGACAACCAGGACTGCAGGATGGGTAGGGAGGGTCGGAGCGCGCTACCGCTTGTAAACATCGGGAGCGCGATCCCCTAACCGGATATGGCCCTCCACCCCTAGCATACCTACCTCTCCCAGTTACCGTGCCGATAAAACTGGCCCCCGGCTGCCCACCCCCTGTCTGCCACCCCGACACGGGGACCCCCGAGGCCCCACAGGCGCGCTCGCCGGCCCGGCTGCCCCCAATTCCATGCGGGCTGTCTCCCCCACCCGCCCTGGACTTTTCCCCCTTAAAAAATCCCATTAAAAATTTTTCAAGCCCGAATTTACCACACCCTCCCCGGTTTCCCCGACCCCACCATCGCTCCGGATCCCAGGATCCCTCATTGCGGAAGGTCTTAGAGAGCTTCGAGGGCCACCTAAGGGAGAGGGGGGCATCCCTCAAGGCCCAAAGCTCTGTCCTCGGGTACTTCCGTGGACCCGGCCGCCCCATCTCGGCAGTCCCAGAGTGTCCGCGACGTCTGCCGTCCTCCGGCCATGGAAAATGGAATCCAGTCCAGCTGGGATATATTCTGCCTCCCCCCGGTCGTCCCACCTCTGCCACCGGTGAGACCCCCGGGAGGGAAAGAGTCACAGGCAGAGCCGGTCCCCCCCCCAGGCCCACCACCTCTGCCACCGGTGGGGGCCCCAGGGAAGGAAGGGACACCACAGCTCCACCTAAGCGGCCCACGGGGGCATCGGCACCATCGCTCCCCAGCCGAGCCCTTCCGTGGATCTCCCAGCCGCCGCGTCGTCTTCGGGGCTATCGAAAATGCCCCAGGGCCGCTCCAGGGCCGCCCTGACTGCCGCCGGCCCATATCAAAGCCGGCCGGGGCCGCCCATGACCGCCGCGGCCCGAAGGAGGCCGCTGAGCCCACACTGGGGCCACCGACGTAGAAGACACCAAGAGCGCCGTCACGACGAGTCCGGAGGCCGCGGCTGCCACCACCGCCGCCGCCGAACACCCATCCGCAGCCCCCTCGCTCAGCCGACCGCCGGGAAGGGCCGCCGCCGTCGAGCACCCGTCCATCGCCGCCGGGCGCCCGTCCGCAGCCGCCCCGCTCCGCCGACCGCTGGATGAGGCCTCCGCAATCGACCCAAGGCCGCCGGGGCCGCCGTGACCACGCCGCCCTCCACATCGGTCCCGCGGCTCCAGCCGACCCCCGACCAGCTTCCAGATGTCCCGGCTGGTTTCCCTCGATCCTCCCCCGCCTCTGCCACCGGCGGGGGGGCCCAGGGGACAGGGGGGGTGCCGCTGAGGCCGTCCAGGCCGGAGAGGGCTGCGGCGGAGCTCCGCGTCGCACGCACCGGATCCATCGCCACAAATCCACCGGGGCCGCTCCACACCACTCCCAAGGCCTCCGAGGCCGCTCAGAAACCGCTCCGGGGCCGCCGCACCTGGAACGCGGCCTCCGACGCCACTCCGAGGCCACTCCGAGGCCAACGAGGCCACCCCGAGGCCGCTCCGAGGCCGCCAGGACTGCCGCGGCAACGCTGTCTCTCCTCTCGGCCCCGCGGCTCCGGCGAGCTGGAAAACCGCTCCGGGGCCGCTGCATCCAGAACGGGGCCTCCGAAGCCCCTCCGAGGCCGCTCCGAGGCCGCCAAGGCCAGCAAGACCGTCCCGAGGCCACTCCGAGGCCGCCAGGGCCGCCGCGCCAACACCGTCGCTCCCATCGGCTCCCTTAGCTCCGGCGAGCCCCCAACCAGCTCTCGTTGGAAACCGCTGGTCTCCCCGGGCCCTCCCCCACCTCTGCCACCGGCGAGGGGGGCCAGGGGGCATGGGGACCCGCACCGAAGAGCACCCGGGCCGGAGAGAACTCCGGCGAAAGCAGCCGTCCGCCATCTGGGGAATTTCTCCTTCAGTTTCCTCAGACTCTGCCTGGTAGGCGGTACCTGAGCCAGGAACTGAACCACTAGACTGAACCAATAGACTGTATTCCGCCCTCCCTGGAACAACCCCCCATCCTCGATATGACCCCACCCGACCCCAGCACCTCCCGGCAATGCTCAACCCACGGTCTGGCCCCAGCCCCAGGTGGGTTGTCCCCCAACCCCCACCCGGCCATCCCTAACCCCAATAAATATCTAGATAAAAATTTACATAGACAAGAACCCTCCCCCAAACATTTCTTGCGGCCGCACCATCTCTTCGGATCCCAGGATCCGTCCTTGAGAAATGTCTTTGAAAGTCTAGAGGGCCACTTAAGAGAAAGGGGGACATTTCTCAAGGCCCGCAGGTCTTCAGAGGAATATCTTAATGGCGCCCTCAGCTGGGCCTCCATTGACCGATGCCGGCAATGCCGGGGCCCCACTAGTCGGGACCGAGGCCTGGTCTGAAAACGTTCAGGTAGTGTCCATGTCCCACCCAGCCGCCATCCTCGCCTCCGCCGTCAACACCAAGGGGATAGCACCAAACAACGTCATCCCCGTGGCCAGCTGGTCACCATCATCGTTGGAGCCACCGAAGCCACAACCGCCACCACTGGAACCACCGCCACCGCCGTTGAATCAGAAAGTCCCAACCACCGAGGGCACCGGGGACTCCAAGCACTCTCCCACGACCGAGGCCAGATGTCATCCAAGGCTGCCTTGGCGCCAACCACGGCCGCCTCGGCAGCCAGGGGCAGGCTCCTCCCCATGCGACCGCCGCGATGCCACCCACGACAGTCACGATGGGCAAAGCCCGCCCATGGCCAAAACCCAATCAGGGTAAGATATCAACCGTGGCTGCCCAGTCCTCTCCTCTGCAGCCACCGCTGCCCCATCTTTGGCCATCACAACGCCCCTCACGGCTGCCGCGGCGCCACCCGTGACAGCCGCCACGGCGAAGTCCAGCCGTGGCAGGGCCGTCCACATCGCTGCCGCCCAGACACCGCCGGGGCAGCCACTGGGGCGGCCTGGACGGCCATCCAACGATGGCCCCGTCTCTCCAAACTCCGTGGCCTGCAGCCTCACCCAAGCCCAGCTGCAGCAAGACCACCGCTGCCCGACTCCAGCCGCGGCGGTCAGAAGCCGACCACGGCAGGGCTTCAGATGCCCGAAGCCCACCCAAGCAACAACCCGGGCGGCCCGGGCGGCTGCGAACAGCGGCTCCATCGGCGACCCCACCGCAGGCTCCATCATTGCCTCTGCCACTTCTCCAAGGCCAACGCCACCCAACATTCAGGTCGCGGCGACTGAAACTCAGCTGCGGCAGGGCCTCTGCCGCTCGAAGATCGTCTGGGCGGCTCCGGCTCCAGCCTCAACATCTCCGCGCTGCCCCTCCGGGATCGCCAACCCCTCCCCCCCGGTCCTTTGGCCACCTCTGCCACCGATGAGGACCTGGGGGGAGGGAAGCCTACCCCAAAATTCGGCCGCCGTGATGGAGCTCCTCACAGACGCCTCCTCCAGCCGCCATTTTAAAAACGCTATTAAGATTGGACCAGGAGTCCATAAAATAAGGAATGCTGAAAATTAAAGAAACTTCATCAGATACAAAATTCTACATCAGTTTTCAAATGCCATTTTTTAGAGAAGAGTTGCTGAAGAGAATGATGACAAGTCCAAATGTAAGTGCCATTGGCTGAAACAAATTTTTCAATCTAGACTTAGAGTCAAGCTTGGCATTTGTAGCCTCAGTCACCCTGGATGATATAACCATTGATTCTGCTGTATGAGCTTTAAAACAATGCATGATTAAATATTTGCATTTGCCCACCTTTGAAGAAAACACGGTACTCCATAAAAAAAGGAAAATTTTTTTCCAATTAAAGTAGATACTGAAAGAACAATGTTTATTTCCTGGCATCCTTTATTCATAAAAAGCATTACTAATGCAGCCACCCTTTCATCTCAAATTTAATCTTCTCTAATGCTACAGAATCAGGGCATCAGCATCTCCTACTTTCTAAGAACCCTAATGGATTTCCTGCTCTTTGTGTATATAGGGTGGAGATTGGAGGCACATTCTTTCAGTTTAGAATAAGTCATAATACCTAGAAAACTGTGTGTTTTCCAAACCAAGTTAATTCATAGATCAGGATTTGAAAGAATACTTGATATAGTTAGATCTAGCAATCAGCTTGAAAAATTTCAAAATCTGTTGTGGGGAGAATCTTTGGTTTATTTGAAACTAATAGTAGAGCCCAATGGCATGCACAGGAAAATCAAAATTTGCAATATGAAGGGCTTGTCTTGGCAACTGAAGTCCCACCTCTTCTGTATATGTATTGGAAATACATCAACATACAAAGGGACTTCCATCACAAAGACACATCTACCATCTTGAAGGTTCTGACTGTGGACAAACGTGGTAGATACTTGTAATATTTGCCTCTTGTGAATAAAAAAGAAGACAAATGGAAAGGTTGGTTCTCAACCACTTGTGGCTTACTACTGTTTTAATAAAACATCTTAGTAAGATGAATGTGTACTGTGTGTATGCTTGAAGTTGCAATCAGTCTTTAATAGAATTCAGTTCAATGGAGAGACTCCTTTGAAAAAGAGATACACATGAATATAGTACACAAGAAACCACATTCTTCCTCTAGGTCAGGGGTCAGCAACCCATGGCTCTGGAGCCAGATGTGGCTCTTTCATCCCTTTGCTATGGCTCCCTGTTGCCGGTTGGCTCCACAATTGATAGGGCTTTCAGTTAGGACAGGTAGAGGAAAAAGGATGCCATGGTAGGAAGAGACTCTAATGGTGGGGGAACTAGACTTCTGGTCAGCTCCAGAATTGAATGGGGGGCTTCCGGTTAGGATGTTTATGACTCTTTGAGTGATTAAAGTTGCTGACTCCTGCTGTAGGTGACCACTCTGAAGACATGCAATTTGAAGATTAGGTGACAAAGAGGAACTGTACTTACATGAGTTTAGGCTATCTGTCTATCTGGCTCAATATTATCTGCTCTGGTTAGAATCATAGGACTCGAAGGGACCTTGAAAGTCTTCTAGTCCAATCCCTGGCCAAGGCAGGAGACCTTATTGCATCCTATAGATAAATGTCTGTCCAATCTTTTCTTGAAGAATTCCAGCAATGGCACACCTACAATTCCTGGAGGTAAGGTGTTCCATTTATTAATTGTTGCCACTATCAGGAAATTTCTTAGTTCCAGGTTAGACCTCTCTTTAATAAGCTTCCATCCATTACTTCCTGTCCTAACCTCAAGTGCTTTGGAAAATAATCCTGTTCTCCCTGTGATAGTCCTACAAGTACCAAAAGGCAGCTGTCATGTCATCTGACTCCTTCTCTTCAATAGGCTTAACCATTCATCATACAGTGTAGCCTCTACACTCTTTATCATCTTCGTTTCTCTTCTCTGCACTCTTTCTATGGACTCAGTGTCTTTTTTATCATACCAATTAGAACTGTATGCAGTATTCCAAGTGTGGACTATCTAGTACAGTACAGAGTGGTACTATCACTTCTCGTGATCTAGATGCTTTCTCTCTTTGTGTTGATGCAGTCTAGGACTGCATTGGCCTTTTTTGGCAGCTACAGCACTCCTAATTCATATTTAAGAGATGGTCTGCTAGGACCATTGTTCCTTTAGACACTTCAGTTACACTGAAGGGAGAGATCCCCAAGTAAGAGACAAAGTTAATCTTTGAAGGCATCTCAGCAAATATAACTGATGACAAGTTGACCATGATCATGATGTTAGGATATGTGCAGAGTAACCCTTGTATAAAAAGAATATGCACACGGAAACGGTTTATGAGAACAGTTATGAATAAATATACAGCCACACAGAATTAAACAAGTTTTTTAACGTTTATTTGAAGAAATAGCACAATCCAATAAACAGTCCATGTCATACACGTTTTTTTCTCAGTCCAGAAATATCCAGTTATAAAGTCTTCTTACCGGTTTCAAGTCTTTTACAGCAGACAAATATCAGCCCATAATACAACAGATAGTCTTCGATATCAACAGAATATCAAAATAAACAGAGTTAGTATCGGTCCATAGTCAGTCACTATCAGTATAAAGATAGATCATCAGTGAAAAAGAGAGAAAATTAAACCATGATCTTCTTATTACCTTCTTATGGCAACTTGAAGCATAATTAACCAATCAGAACACAGCATAATACATTACAGTATTTTTCCTTAAAGCTACAAACATATATATTTGTAGTTTATATATTGTCAACCCAACTATGTTATTTACATATACATAATACATCTCACAGTTACTGTTGTTGAATCAGGTATCACCTATTCTGTACCTATGCATATTTTTCCTAAGTGCAGGACTTTGTTTTCTTCATCACTTCATCATTTTGTTGGACAGGGATCAATGCTCAAATGTGAGTCCTGAGCCTATTTTCTAAAGTATTGGCAATTCTTCCCATTTTTATTTCATCCAAAAATTTGATGAGTTCCCCTTTTATCGCTTCATCTAGATCATTTATGAAGATGTTTACATAAATCTCCCCTTGATGAAAATATTATGCTACAATGTGGTTTACTTATTTGTGGATCATGCACTATTATGGGTAAAGTGGGCCAATACATCCAGCTGTAGGACATCAGAAATTCAAGATGCAACTTGTCATCAGTTATATTTGCTGAGATGCCTTCAAAGATTAACTTTGTCTCTTTCTTGGGGACCTCTCCCTTCAGTGTAACTGAAGTATCTAAAGGGACAATTTTAAGAAAAAGAGGAAAACTTTTTCAGACTAGTCAAGAAAAGCAAAATGGAAATGCTAGGTAACAGTTAAAACAACAGTATTTTTTCCCTGATCTTGAAATACTTGTAGCTCTGAAGAACTGTATATCACCTAGCTATGTTTTATATCAAACGCTCAGAGGCAATGTATAATCCTCAGATAGATTTTTGTTTAAAATATGGCAGCCTATAAGTAAAATATCAGAAGTTGCCTTAAAGTGACTCAGACTTTTGTTCTATTGATCTCAGGTCTTCTTTATATTTACTTGGAGCAGATAATTATCAGGTGTGTCATGGATTTGGAGAGAATCTGCAGGTTTTATATTTCAGATGCATTCCCTTGGATTTCAAATGCTGCATACAATCTCTCTCAGTCAGATTGAAGTGCTAATAAAGATTCATGAAACCTCACTAACAGCTTCCTAATGAACTCCTTTAAAAGAAAGCTTTAGGGAGCTTTAGTTTACAGCTGCAATGAATACAAGTGGATATTGAACTGGGATGGGGGAGAACTGCAACTACATTTATACAGAAGACTTAAAAGGCAATATATTTCCTCTCTTTCACCAGTTCCACAATTGCTTACTTTCTTCCCATTTTCCTCCTCCTCCTCCCCCCCCCTCCAAGAAAAATTTTATGATTAGAAGATTGTGACTTAAGAAGCATCACATCGGCAGATCAACACTGCTGATAACTTTCTCTTTCAAACACATTACAGAAGGCATGTTTAACTGAATGCATTCTGCAAGTTTTGTTCAAAGACCACTTATATTATGGCACTGATTGCTTTCCATCCTGTTTTTCCATAAGGAAGGAAGGAAGGAAGGAAGGAAGGAAGGAAGGAAGGAAGGAAGGAAGGAAGGAAGGAAGGAAGGAAAAAAACTGGACATGCTCTGATTTGTTAATGGTCACTGTTCAATGGTCTTGATCACATGAGGACCAGATGACAGGAAATCATGACTAGAAGCAGAGTCTCTTTGAGCTGCTTGTAAACATGACAGACAATTTATCCTAAGGATTTTATTGTAGACAGCATACTTATTTATTAATGATTTATTGCAATAGTGTATATGCAGTTGCATTCCAAAGACTCCAGGCATTGGAACAATGTTTCTTTGTTATTTTATTTTTTTATTTACTAATGCTTCAACACCAACTTGGTGGCACATTAAAAAAAATAAACATTGTTTTAACCCACTTCTTTATTTTCAAAAGAAGTACCTCAAAATAAGTACAAATGACTTCTGAAAGAGGCTTAAAAGGCCATTTAAATACAAGGTTTAAAATCTGCAGAAAAAAACATCCAAGACATCAAATCCCCAAAGAAGAGAACCACTTAGAAAACCTGCTGAATAAACCCTATAGAATCCATTAGAATGGAGCCATGTAGTAAAGAGGTTCACAATGTGGAGACTTCAGTGGGGATAAGCATGGGAAAGAGAAATCTGCCAATGCAGACTGATGAGATTAATTTTAAAATATTAATAACAGTACTTAGCAACAGTTCATTACCATCTGAAAGAATTAAATTGCAGTTAGTCTTTTCTCATGCTTCTTATGTTGAAATTAGGTATCTGTTTCTCCCACTCCTGCAACAACTTAATGGAAACTCCATTTGTGTTCATTATGTTTAATGTTTGTTGTTGGTTGACAGTTGAAATGTTCAGCATTCCTGTCCTGAGAAACTTGACTTCCCACAGTCTGCTTTTCTCTACCTGAAATCAGATGAATGTGGGATGCTGTCATAATCAATGGTGGGATTCAATTTTTTTTACTACCTGTGGGCCTGACTTGGTGGGCATGGCAGGGGAAGGATACAGAGGTGGTATTTGCTGGTTCTCTGAACTACTCAAAATTTCCACTACCGGTTCTCTAGAACTGGTCAAAACCTGCTGAATACCACTTCTAGTCATAATGTAGAATTGTGAAATGTTTACTTCTAAAATGCAACAATTCTATAAAATGCAATCAAAAATAGGAATAAATATTTCCTCATGGTTTACACTAAAGCATGATCATCCTGTAATATTTAGGGTAAACTTTGTCCATAATGTTGCTTTCCATTTGTCTGTTACCAAACACTTCCATGGTTCATTCATTTTTCCTTCTCAATCTTTAAATATTCTTTTAAAAGGAAAAATGCATTCATTTAGATTTATACCTCGCTTTTCACTAGAAGATTGAGGCATCATATAAAATAGACCCCCCACCTGCTTTTCCCACAATAACAATCCAATGGGGTATGTTGGACTAAGAAAGAAATTAATTGACCCAGTCATCAATGAGATTCTGTGAATGTGGGCCTTCTCAGTCTTAGTTCAACATTTTAATTACTATACCTCACTGAAGTTTTTCATTCATTTCAGTGCATTTAAAATTAACATATTACCCAGATCATAGCATTTAAAGAAAAAAAATATCTGTAAAAATATGAATATGCAAAATGTAACAGTATTGACAAATAGTTCCTCTCTTCCCTTCATCATTAAGTTTTCAACATACAGAGAAATAAATAGAATCAGATGGAATTTTAAAAAACTGGGTTGCCTATCTACTCTTTGTCAGATATGAAAATGGTAATGGCTTCACAGTACTCCACAAGGGGCTTCCTTTCAGCCCTCCAAAGAAACATCAGGCGATTGGCCAAGTGCAATCAAAAAAATGAAACACCAGCATAGACAAGAAACTCCCGATGAGAGGAATAGAAGACTTGCGACACTGCAAGAGAGACAGTACAACAGCATGAGTCTTGACTACAGGATTTTCCTGTCTAATACAGGATTGGGATAAATAAATACCTGGGCAATGCCAGGTTATCGGCTAGTAGAACTATAAAGAAGGATGGATCATAAAGGTTAAAATCCAACCACCTGTCAGTGCAAGATCCATTGCACCAGTGATGTTTCGCAACAGTTTTTTCCCTTCGCAGAGCTGGTGTAGGCATGGTCTGTGCATGACACATCCACCCCACGGGCCACCAGTTTGATACCCTTAGTTAGAGCATTTTTGACAGATCTAACCATTGTCTGAGGTGTTTTTAAACGATGCTAGTGGTGTCTTCATTTGAATAAATATGAGAAAATCAGCTAAAAATGTCAACCCCATTTTCTTAGATAACTGTTCCACCCAGCTCACCTTTTTCCGTAAATGCAGAACTAAAATGCAAACACTGGAATACAAATGCACAAACATGTAACATAGCTAGTGGTGGTAGATGCTGGGAACTGAGTTCATTTGGCACATGAAAGTTTGTCCAATCTGATATTGTGCATTCCCAGGATAGATTAAGGGCAATTGCAATCAATGTAGTAGCCCTATTTTTTACTCATTCCTAGAATTGCCCAGTTGCCTTTTCTAAACCTGAGTGTATCTTGGTCAGAATTATCAGATATTCTGCTAAAAGAAGATAATTTAGATTAGATTAACAGAGTTGAAAGAGACCTTGTAAGTCATCTAGTCCACCCTCCCCCCACTCAAGCAGGAGACCTTACACAATTTCTGACAAATGCCAGTCCAATCTCTTCTTGAAAGCCTCCAGTGATGAAGCTCCCACAACTTCTGAAGGCATTGGTTGATTGTTCTCACTTTCAGAAAATTTCTCCTTACTTCTAGGTGAATCTCTCCTTGATCAGTTTCCATCCATTATTCCTTGTCTCGTCCTCAGGTGCCTTGGTCCTTCTCTTCACTAAACTAGCCATGCCCAGGTCCTCATTTTTATCCTCATGTCCTCCATCCAGCAGGTATAGTCTTAAAATCAAATGTTGTCTTGCTTTTTTAGCATTTACAAGTTATTTCTTCCTGAGCAGCTTTCCTCTAAGGCCCAGAGCTTCCTTAGTAAGTGCTAACCATAAGTTAACAAGCTCAATTCTGTGACCTTGATTAGTATTATCTCACTTGAAATTGGCAAGAACTTCATCAGTGAATGGTTTTTTCAGTGGTGGGATTCAAGTTTTTTTTTACTACTGGTTCTGTGGGCATGGCTTGGTGGGCGTGGCTTGGCGGGGGTGGCTTGATGGGCATGCAGGGGAAGAATACTGTAAAATCTCCCTATTCCTGGGGGAAGGTTACTGCAAAATCCCATTCTCTCTCCACGCCATTAACCTGCTTTCCAGACCCATTCTCCTATGCAGGGCAACAAAAGAAGACCCAGCTGATCAGCTGGGACTCGGAACACAGAGAATAGATGGGGGCAGGGCCAGTCAGTTCTCCAGACTACTCAAAATTTCTGCTACCGGTTCTCAAGAACTGGTCAGAACCACCTGTTGTTGTTTTTTAAATCTCCTAACCAGATCTACCCTGTCCCTATTACTGAAAACCCAGCATTTCTGATGCTGGAAAAATAATTCCATATTCCTGTTGGCCCTAGTACTCCTTTATTCAGTTTTTGATTGTAATTTTGGTTGAGGATGTAATGTGTCCTCCTTCACCCTGCTGATTTGTCTTTCTTTTCAATACTTTATATTCCCCCTTTGCCTGTTCAGCTATTTGGTAACATAATCTTAGACAGCATTATCTTTGTAGTTTGCCAAAATTATTTGCCCTGTTATTCATAATGTTCTACTATAAACTAAATTAAATTAAAGCTGAAACTCAAATACAAGGGAAAATAATAGTCTAATTGGCTTCAGTGAAGTTACTGTCTGTGCAAATGCCTCTGTTGTCATTTACATTTCAAAATCTGTGACCCATACTAAGAAATAATCCTCATTGTATAAACCCTAGCTGTGCATAGTCTCTGAAATACAATCAAATGTATTTCAGGAGCAATGCATAGACTAGAACATACTTCAGCTCAACAAAGATACCTAAAAATGATAGTCACAGATTTCAATAAGACCAAGTGGCCACAAACTGCCTGAAAGAACCAGACTGTATTCCATAATCCCACCCAAAAATATTTTTTAATATTTTAAAATTCTATACTTGGAGAAACTGCATATCTTTCTGCCCCTTACAAATTACAGATAGATGCATGTTTTATAACTTTATATTAGGAATAGTTCCTTTTAAAGCACTATTGTGAAGGACAGACCACAAACTTCAATCAGCTAATGTGGCAAATAGACAGGCCCAGAGATATTCTCAACAAGAGGCAGGAATACTGTTGCCATTATGGCACAGAAAAATACCTTAGCTCTTCCTTCATGAAGGTTGAGTCCTTTTTAAAACAAAGAGAGAACCTAGAGGCTGGGGAAGAACCACCAGAGTTCTGGTTCTTCTGCTTAACATTCTCAATACTTACTAGGGAAATAGGGACTCCATAAATAACTGAGACAGGGAGAGAATAACTGTATTGGAAAACTGCTACTTCTGGAAAGATAGGTATAAAGATTGAGATAGCAAAGATGTATTAAATGTAATTGTAGGGTTATTAAGATAAAGTCTTTATCTGCTTTAATTTCTCTGTACAAGCCACAGAGGAAACTATGTAGTCACAAGGTTATACTATTACTATAGGATCTTGCATTCTGCAATAATATATTGAATTCCACACCAGTCACCATAAGAACAGAACATTTTGCCTCAGTTTGTACCTTTTCACCCTCACCTTATAGACTGCCTGCAGAATTTTTTCTTCTTTTGATTTGAGTTGTCATTGGATTTTCTGTCCAGCTGCTGAGGTTTCTCAAGGCAATTTTTCATGATTTTGTTTTACAGGGAAGGTTTCTCTCTTACTATTTAAAGTTTAAAAAAGGTTATTACAGCTTATGCAAAGACCTGCAAATAGAAATAGAATACTTGTGGGGAAAAAAAAAGGCAAAGGAAGTATCAATAGTAATAGATAATCTCAAAACAACAGGAGCACCACTTGAATAGCATTGGCATTGACAAAATCACCATCAGTCAATTACAAAATGTAGATTACTTGGAACAATACTTTTAACATCATCAAACATCAACATCTGCCTATACCAGCTCCTTGAGAAGGACTTGATAGGTAGATTAAAATGCCAAATTCAGTCAAAACATTTGGCTGACTGTGCTAGCAACTATAATAATACAGATATAAAGCCTAATTTCTAATGGGTTCCATATTCCCCATTTCTCATAATATTAAGAGTCTTCACTGAAAAAGGAAAGGAAAGGAAGGGAAAGGAAAGGAAATAAAGCAGCTGGTGTTTCACAAAAGAAAAACTCTGGGGAAAATTACTGTCTTGCTGACAAAGAGAGGCTAATGCCATTTACATAACCATATAAAACTGTGTCACGGTGAAATTAGCCTTATCAGGATTGTATCAAGGGGGCAGGGAAGGCCTCATTTAGAGTCCCAATGAAGTGGTAGCTTTTTATTTTTCTAATCAGAACATTCTGGAACTGATATTATCAAAGCCTGAAAACCAAATATGGCTATTTGTACAAACACATTTTTCCAAGACCTCAGAGAACTATGGTTTACTTTGGAACATGCTTCTTGTGATGAAGAGACCAGATGTTCACGCATTTTAAAAGAAGAGTACAGCCATGCGTAGCTCTGATATTATAATACTACTGGTGTTTCTATTATTGCGCTGCTATTTATAAATCTCTTACACCCTTCTTCTGGAACACATAGATCAACCTTTACTTATTCTTCCATGCAATACCCTGCAGAATAGAAAACTATTATTTGTATTGGTAGAATCACTAGATCTGGATCACAAAAATCCAACTAATTACCCAATGGCAGCAAAGAGTCAGGATTTTCTCTTCTCGGGATAATCTTGTAGACATCTTGAATTTTGTAGCACATATCTGGTAAAGTCCTTGGTGCTCTCTGAGCTTGCTTCAGATGTTCCATTATCCAAACTAGGTAAAATTGTCAGTGCTAGTGATGACAATGATGTTAGCACACTAGCACTGATGATGTTTGTTAGGTTTCTTTAAGAAACTTAACTATATTGGTTTACTATATATGGCTGCAAGTCAGAAATGACTCAGCACTATCTTGTAGCCACGATGCTGATTGGCTACAGGAAGCAGGAGTGCTATATAGTAAGAAACCAGAGAACACATGGCTAGTTTGTTGTTAATCTCTGTGAGTGCTACAGGAATGCTGCTACTGGTTTGCTAGGCTTCTACTATGCTACTCTGCTACTTGGCAAGTATCTTCAACTTTGTAACTATATTTCTCCATCGATGCATGGATGTATTGAAGATGATGTATTGCTGTTATATCTACTGAACAAGAATGGTTAGTAAGCTAATCTACTGATGGATGAACTGTGTATGATATTGGACTGGAACTTGGGCTGTGTTTATACTCACTGTATATAAAGACTTTGCACTTCAACTGCTGTGCTTGTGTAGTTCAATACTCACTGCTACAATCTGAACACTACTTCCATCTGTTGTATTAATCCTTGACACCAAGGATACTCTGATAAATACTTAACAATGTTATCTGCAACAAACAAGCAAGCTGAGAGACCACCAAGGACCCCTCCTTTCAATCCTACAAATATTCTCCTTTATTCGTACATATCTGGTAGATATACATATAGTGTTACCACGATAACACATATCTTCCTGTGGATACCAATTGCTGTTATGTCTATTAAATACATAGAAATAAAATAAAATAAGTCAAAACTATTTCTAATTGCTTTATATTATCATTGGAGAAAATAGTCAAGAATCAGCAGATGATTGGATCTAGTATGTTGGATAGTACCCAGAAACTCATCCTGGGAAAAGATAAGCTGAGGGGTTTTTTTCTCCGTATGCAGGGTAATAAATGCAATTTAATTTAATTCTGAATCAGGGTTTTGTTTTATTTTTTTCTATCATCACCTTTGGCAAACAACTTAGTTGTAGGCGATGCCCATAAAAAAACCTTGCACAAAAAACGGTTCTCTTATATTTGATGCCCTTGATAGTAGCATCAAGACCCACTGGATATACAGGTAGCATCAAAAGTCTTTGAATTTTCATTATTCATTTGGTCAGCTCTACAGCTTGCATTTTGCAGGAACAAAGGCACTCTAATGTGAAGGGAGCGGCATACCAAATATGGTACCAAACTTTTGCCTGCCTACATCAACCCTAACACATGGGGTGTGTTAGGGGACACTGAACACTGAGCATGCTCCAAATTTTTTTGTATGAAAAGTTAAAAGAGATTTGTAGTTTGATGTCTGGATTGCCTCACTGAAGATAAAATTCAGGCTTCTGTTCCAAGGGTTCAAATATATACTGTATTTAGGATTCAATGACACAATACAATTGATTGATGCAAATCTATTAAAAGCAAAGAAGGAGAAGCTGATATGCAGAAGATGCAAAAGTACAAAAGGAAAATACTGGGGTCCCGGGTGGAAGAGTTTAATTTACAAATAAAAGAATAACAGAATTGGAAGGGACCGTGGAAGCCTTCTAGGCCAACCCCCCCTGCTCAAAGAGACTCTACACCATTTTAGACATGTGGCTATCCAGCGTAGCAGCACACCACTAATATCAGATTAAAAACAGGAATTAGAATTGTGAACAATCAAAAAATCTAAATGTTTATATTCCTGGAACAGCTAAAGTCTATTCTTTCCAGTTCTTAAATGAAAATTAAAAGCCTTTACTTTGCATGTGGCCATGAACTTGCTTTTTAATTCCAGTTGTGCTCATCCAATCAAAAAATCTCTTTCAAAAAGTTATGTGTTTTATCAACTTATTGTGATTCCAGATACTACTCATTTCAAAATCTATTTAAGGTATTTAAAAAAGAACACACTGCTTTCATTTTGAAATAATGTATCAGAGGTGGTATGTAGCAGGTTTTGACCAGTTCTGGAGAACTGGTAGCAGAAATTTTGAGTAGTTTGGAGAACCAGCAAATACCACCTCTGACTGGCCCCGCCCCCATCTATTCTCTGTCTCCCGAGTCCCAGCTGATCAGTTGGGTCTTCTTTTGTTGCCCTGCACAGGAGAATGGAGCTGGAAAGCAGGTTAGTGGGGTGGGGAGAGAATGGGATTTTGCAGTAACCTTCCCCTGCCATGCTCATCAAGCCATGCCCACCAAGCTACACGATGCCCACTAAGCCACACCCACGGAACCGGTAGTAAAAAAATTTGAATCCCACCACTGGAATGTATGGTATTAGTGTCAGTTCCTATCTATGATTATAATCGAATTATGAAATATCAAGTATACATACAAAAGGGGTAGAGTTACATCTCAATGGCACAATACAGGATTTCTCGTCTGCCCTCTATGCTGCTTCCAACATCCAGTAGAAAGTTTGTGTTATCAAGATATCTCTGCACATACTGTAAATATTCATACTAGAAGCTGGTGCTTTGTGTTACAAAATGCTGAGTTTGTACTTTATTTTATTTGATTTGTCTCCATTGTAGTTTGTATCTAATTAATTAATTCTGATCTAGTACATATGAAAAGGCAATCAAGCGTATCCACAAGGAGCCAAAGGATGGCAGCCATAACTTATAATCAATGGCATGCCTCCCCTTTTTTATGTGGGTTACAGAGACATGGCAGCTATATTGACTTTTTTGACCTGCATGGACCCCTCTTATTGCAATAATTTATTGGGGGGGGGGGACAGCCTCAGCACAGTGAGGTTTATTTCAGTACAGAAAAGTTTAGAGCTGACCTCTAAAATAATGTACCGTCATGCTCTGCCCTTAAGGAAAAGCTTTGCTGAAACTAATATATGTATTTCTGACTAGACAGTTATAAGATCCTTTCAAATCAGGAGTAAAAATCCAAACATCCCTAATCACAGATTCTTAAAATGGGGGTCAGAAAAAGTCAAGGCAGCAACTAGGATCACACAATTTTAACTTTTTTCTGTGTGTCACACATCCAACCCGCAAATAAAAAGGAATGGAGCTGTTAATGTGGTTGTGGCTACCATTGCTTTTCTTGACAACTTCTCCCCCATGGTCCCATCTCTCATTTTGAGGTGGAGAAATGGATATTAGCAAAATATAGGAATAACACTGAAATGGGTACAGTAGAACAAAGCAGGAGTATTTGCAGAGTAGGTCCAAAATTGGACCAGGTTATCTGCAGGACCGCGTTCTGCCAGTAATCTCCCACCGACCTGTGCGTTCCCACAGGGAGGGCCTTCTTCGGATGCCGTCGGCTTCTATGTGTCGCCTGGCGGCCCCTAGGAATAGGGCCTTCTCTGTGGGGGCCCCTGCCCTCTGGAATGGTCTGCCTCTGGAAATACGCAATAATATGGACCCGAGAGCTTTCAGACGTGCATTAAAAACCTGGCTCTTCGAGCAGGCCAGCCTAGGCTGAAATGGGATTTTTAATTTAGTATTTGTGTTTTAATCTGGATTTTAAAATTTGGGTTTTAATAACTTATTGGGGGAGGGTATAATTTTAGACAGCCTAAAATATTTAACTTATTTTTAACTTTTGTAAATTGTAACAAAGTTTTATGGTTGGCTGTGCATCGCCCTGAGTCCTCCGGGAGAAGGGCGGTATATAAATATAATAATAAATAAATAAAATAAATAAAAAAATGACAACAGGATGATTGTGATGGTCCAATTGAAGTTCTGCCTATTTTGTATGCCCTGATGGTGCTTAAATTGTACCACAGTGGTTGCCATCTTGACTTTTTGTGCCACATCCTGCAGACATCTCTGGAAAGGAAGCAGAAAACTCAAAAGGGGGTTAGGAGGTAAAAATGGATGTAATGGAAAATAAATGAACGTTTAAACCAGTTGTAGAATCTGTTTTATGCAAACTTGGTAAGAATGAAAACCAAGCCCAACTTAATTGCAAAGAGGCAGTATTCAAATCAGCATGAAGGGGTTAGAGCTTCATAATTATTCTGACTATAGGCTCAGTGGCAAATAAGACCAAGGACTATTGAGATAGATGTTATCTTTTTTCCCTTAAAAAAAAAAAAAAAACTCAGCTCATTTCCTGTACTGCTTGCTTGAGTTTAGGAAAATGACAGGCGGCTCTGTCTCAAACTCCTTTCATTAGATCTTCACATTAAAAAAAATGGAGTGGTGTGAAGCATGGGCATTTTTAAATTCTGCCCAGCAGTTCTTCTGCGTGATACAAAAATGATCAACAAAATACTGCTCCTACCAGGCAAGAGAAGAGCTTTGGTCTATGTGTGTGTGTAGGCATACATACACACACACACACACACACACAGAGAGAGAGAGAGAGAAAACATGTTCCATAACAAGCAGGCATGAAGGGGACAATGACATCACATATGGCATATAGCATCAATGGTGTGATGTCAATGTGGCTTCTATCAGATGCCCATACATCTTAAGTCCTGCTATAATAGTTAAGACACCAGACAAGACACCTGGAGGAGATAATGTCGTCTAGTCTCTCCTTAGGTGCAAAGCCAGCTGGGTGATTTGGGGCTAATCCCTCTCTCTCAGTCCTGAGAAGAAAGAAGGGGAGGACCACTTCCTAAAATCTTACCAAGAACCTTTCAGTTGTCAAGACTTGATTCAAAGGGACAAAATATTATTAGTATAAAGCCAAGGAGCATAAACTGGAGGGTAAAAAAAGGAAGGATACATTTAAAAATATAGCTTAGTGCTAAAGACTAAAATACAATGTGGTGAAGTATATATTTCATTATACGCTGCACTTTTAACTGTCAGAGAATGATAATAATGTTTAATCATACTGCTACGGCATGTACAAAATTCCAAAAGACTTTATTAAAACCCTCAATATGCCATTTTTACTACCTTCTCCACTAACAACCTTTCAGTCTCTCTCTTTCTCTCTCTCTCAAATTCTATGTATCGCATGTATAATGATTGTAGAATAATGATTGTCTCTTTTGAACAGAACAAAGTCCCAATGCCAGCATATTTCTAGGAATTATATTAAACGAACGTTCATTTAAATGCAAATAATTCATGTTTCTCTTGCTACTTTGCGAAATTGAATTCAATGGCAAACGATAATATTATTTCTTTTTGGCAAGGCAGCCAATCTTCCTTTGAATTCCTCTGTCCATTATAGTCTTCCTAAATTGATTTCTCAAAATGGTTCCTTGCTAAGGGTACCAAAGGAAAAGTGAAAATAAGCTGCCAAACTATATTATGCTTGGATAGTATAGAAATAATATAAAACCATTGTTAAACATTGGACAAATCTTGGGAGAGCAGCCTGTAAATTTTTCAGGGAGCAGACAAAAAGCTCATGATATTTCAATTATTTAAATTTTTATCAAGTAAAAGGCGAAAGATTTATACGATCTGAAGAGAAACCAGGTTTAGAAATCCATAAAAGGTAAAGACTGGAAACCTGGTTTAGAACTAAATCAGGCAATGAATGAGGGTTCAATCAGGATTTTTTCCCTGTCAGCCGCTTCTTACAGGAACTACTCTGGGAACTTAATATGGGTTCCTATCTTTTCCTTTTGCAATGTGTCTTTCAGATTGTAAACTGAAGGCTTACAACTGAAATGTTTTCTACTGAACTAATGTAAGCTTCTGTGAGATCCTTGTCAACTAGAGAATGGTGTCAGAATCCATACAAATAAAGATATTGATGTAATTTACCATTTTAAACTGGGTTCAATTATGCAAGAATTTGGAGTAGAATTTTAGCAGCATTTTAGCAGCATTTTCAACCGCAATAACTGTTAAGATGGTGGACTTCAACTCCCAGACCTCTCCAACCAGCCTCACCCATAGTCCCCAGTAGGTTTTGAATTTTTAGAATTAATTCTTAGGCAAATCAGAACAGAAGAACGTAACAATATCTGCTGGAAAAAATGCTTCTTTAGAAAGTTCAGTTCTTCATATAATTCATTTGGAAAGATGTTATTTAAGGTAACCTCTCAACAGAATGGTTTACATCAAATATCTGCTGCATTTAAATTTTGCACATTGTAATTTTGTCTTGGAAGATATTACATTATGAAATGCATAATGTTCCAATGAAACCGACGTCCTAAATTTTGATAACACTTCCAATTGCAGATGAGAGACGATATACACAATACTATTGTTCTTATAATAATAATACTCTAGATTCTCCCTAATTTGTTATTCTGTTCAATTTGTATGTCAAGAGATTACCTCCTCTGATCTTCTAAGTGAACAAAACTATTTTCTTCATCTTCATTTTATCTTGATACTACAGTTTCCTAATTAGGGCTGCCAACTTCTTTGGGCCAGTGGGCATAGTGTCTTTGTTCCTTAAGCAACTTGTAAAAGGAAATAAACTGTAGGCAGTGTTCAAATTATGTTGCAGGAATGAAATGGAAAACCTATAGTACATTCCGTAGATATCAAGAAATGAACCTCCTCCCATACAGAGAGAACTGTCAATGTTTTGTGATCACTAGACTTATTTACTATGTATGTTCTGGGGTTTTCCCCTTATATCTATTCCTTTTTGTATTTTTGCTAACTTTGAAGTTTTGTAGTTCAAGCATGCAAAGAGCAAATAAGAATTAGCCATAATGTAGAATTAATTTAAGAGAGTAGCCTACTTTTCATGAGCTTTACATTGGTGAAATTAAACAAATATAAGACAAACAATTAAAAACAGTGAGAGTGTAATGCTAAGGGTGATATGAGGTAAGAAAATGTGAGTGCCCTAGATAACATTCATGAAATACACTGTTTGCACAGAGTATATAAATGTCTTCAATGAAAGACATTGGGGAATCTTCAGATTAAGACAGGAGTTCCACAATTTCCATGCTTTTCTTCGTGAGATCTTTATCTTTGATTCTGCTTATATCTGTTCTGGGGAATAGATCATAACCAGATTGTACAGGTAATTCTCAAATTACAAGTGTAATTGATCTTAGCTATTAAGGTTGTAGGTCATGATGATTGAAAAGCAAATCATTACATGACCAACCCAATTTTTACATCTTTTTTCTTTGCAGTGGTCATTAACTGATTGATATGATTGTAAAGCAAAATACAGTGGTTGTTGAGGAAAAATTATGATCATTAAGTGAACCCATTGTTCACGCTAGCCTGGGTTTCTGGCAAAAACATCATAAGCCACAGTAACATTACTGCAGCGCACTGCAAATGGATGTAAATGCTGCCATTTGCTGAGTTCCCAGTCACGTGACTATTCAAACGGGGAATGACATTGAAATTTCAAAACTAGGTCATAAGCAGAGGTGGTATCCACCAAGTTCTGACCAGTTCTGGAGAACTGGTAGCATAAATTTTGAGTAGTTTGGAGAACCAGCAAATACCACCTTTGACTGGAGATTTTACAGTATCCTTCCCCTGCCACGCCCACCAAGCCACGCCCATAGAACCGGTAGTAAAAAAATTTGTATCCCAATACTGGTCACAATTAGCATTTGGGATGTGCCGTTGTAACTTGAACAGTCACTAAGCAACTGGTCATAAGTCAAGGACCACATATAATACAAAAGAAAGATGTCGGGCAAACTTTTCAATATCACACCCTTTAGATAAATCAAGCTTACTTTCCTGAAATTCCCAACAACTCTAGAAGGAAGTAATTTGGTAAAAACTGATCTACCAAGTTCTATCATGGTATCAGATCTATTTCTGAAATATAGTAAAAGTATTTACTACCTATACCCATTTACATATCATTTTTCTTATAGAATTTTCAACATTATACCATAAAAATAGGTACAAGGTATATTGAATCTTTAGCACACCTTTATTTTTCCCACAAAATGGAAAGCAGCTCAGAAAAAAACAAAAAAACAGAGTTGGTTGTAAATGTAGAAGGGATTATGAACCCACAATGTTTTATTTAATTTATTTTTTTAAAACTAGATACCTCTGTCTCTGTTACTATGGCAGACCTCACTAAGCATTACGTTTCAATAAACACTTTCATTGGGGCTGTTATCCTGATGGGCATAAAATATTCTAAGAGAAGCCTTAATGTGCAGGTAATGGGAAGAATGACATGTACTCCACAGTTCAACAAATAGATTTACTTAACCCTAGCCAGAGCAGTCTTTCAAGCAATGCACACATAATAGGTTTTCTTGCTGCCTTCCATTCTTCTCTTATCTGTGCGTGCGTGTGTATGTGTGTGTGTGTGAGAGAGAGAGAGCTGTACAACACACAGGTTGATGAGTTGTGTTCATAATGACATTTCACCTACACATGGAGGATCAAATAAAATATTTAACACATGTATTAGTTTCTCTTTGCTCAAGGATTGAATATAGAAGATAGGGTGGTTTTTAATCCCCCTCCATCCCATTCTATATACATCTTTGCCCTAAAAACTACGGTATATGGATTAAAATGTCAAAAGAATGTTCACAGGCATAGGTTTTGAGACATTATCACTGGATAATTAGACCACCAACATTTGTATGGAAAACAAAAAGGCTGCCCTTTTTTCTACTTGGTGGCATGCTTCCTTTCCAGAACAGCTCAGGTCAGCCAGCAGCATTGCTCTCCTGCTTTAAGAGGGATACATTTCTAGACTGTGGATTTAAAGCCGCATGCAAAAATGAAGTATTTTTAGACCGTGTTGAAACACTTTGGGGCCATTTAAAAATAACTCTTCAATACTGTGGGTGTGTTTTCCTTCTTTGCTGCAAATTATTCCATCATTATGCTGTGTTATTAAAAAATACTCTCACAACTGGAAAAGGGTAGAAAGGCTTGTGGCAGCAAAAGACATCACAGTATGCTCTGTTCCACTCGGGATTCAGGAAACGTACTCTACAAACTGAATTATAATTAAGTTGTCAGTCAATAATGTTTAACACTGAGAATCCCTCATTCATTAAGTTTACTGCCAACCCTCAAATTATGTTTTCCTGCAGTCAGGGACCATCTATCAGCATGGACCTTTTGCAAATGTACAACTGGTTCCACTGATAAAACAAATCTTACTCTGTGTGTGTTTGTGTGTGTGTGTGTGTATGTGTGTATGTATGTATGTATGTATGTATGTATGTATGTATGTATGTATGTATGTATGTATATAAACAAAATGTAGTCATTCTTATGTCGGTAAATATACGAGGACTTGTATACTCATGCTGTTTCATCATTTGCTATTAACCTGATCGATCCACGTTTTATTTCCATGTATCTATCTATCTTTCCCTTCCATTTTTCTCTTTCTCTCTCTAATCCATCCAATTTATATGGCTTTCCATCTATCCAAAGAAACTCTGGGTTCCAAACAATAATAACAAAAACGACATTCCATTAATGCCAAAATGAAGCCCTGATAAGATCTCAGTTCCCATTTATCACATATATCCATGCCAGATCTCCAGTGAGTAACAAGCCAGCTTCAACACTTGGAGGAAAAGTAGATATTCAATTTAAAAAAAGTCAATAGAGTTAGAGCCATCTGTATCTCAAGAGGGAAACTGTTCCATAGGACAGATGTTATGTCAGAGAAGTTGATGCTACTTCCCCAAGGCAACTGGAGCATGGTCACTGTGATCAAACTGGTGGGATGGGCAGAAAGCATCAGGGAGAGCCTGTCCCATAGATAACCTGATCCATGCCATTCAGGGCTTTAAAGGTGAAAAATAGCACCTTGAGTTCACTTAGCAGCTTTTAGATAGCTTTTAGGGCAAAAATGTAGAGTTCCTGGGCAGAGACCCTGAAACTATGATGACCAGACCTTGAGGCAGAATCCAAAGGTATGGAATGTGGCATCACAACTAAACGCGGAGACCATTTTCCCTACTCTCCTGCCATATAGTACCAAGAGACCTTGAATATTTTCTAAATTTCCTGTCCAAGACAGGAGTCCTTATACCATCCCAGGCAAATGGTTGTCCAATTTTTTTTTTTGAAAGATTCTTAATTTAATGCAAGGTTTCAGGCATATAATAGCCTATTGTTATCACCACCCATGGAGACCAAACAGAATTCTACAAGAGGACTTCAAAATAATATGCTTCCCGAAATGAAATAGTAGGTTTGTGAGAATGTAACCATACTTAACAGATGGAACAATACGCTGCTATATTGCTCTCTTTTCTGGTAATTGCCATCATTACTGTGTAGTACAAATATGTTAGTTGCTAATGACTATTTGCAATTAACTAAATATTAGGATAATAATTTGGAGATTTTTTTAAAAAAAAAATTATATTGCAGAACAAATTATCCAGCAATAATAGCTCATCTGTGGATTATTAAAACGTTTTCCTTGGCATAGAAATTTGACTCCTTGGATTTGGGGGCATAATTCACATAAGTTCTTGGCAATGCAAAGATAAAAGCATCTATGACAAGAATTGCCTGTTCTTTATCTAGAATACTGGAAACTCTGTTGATCCAGGTTAAACTACATAGCCAAAAACATCACTACATAGCCAATAGGGCATTAAGAGTTGTTAATCTAATCTTACGTAGCTTTTTCTCTGATAATATTACACTAATAACTAGAACATAAAAAACATTTGCTAGACCAATACTCGAATACAGCTCATCAGTCTGGAACGCACATTACGTATCTGATATTAACACTGTTGAGAAAGTCCAGAAATATTTCACAAGAAGAGTTCTCCACTCCTCTACTCACTGCAGAATACCTTATGCCACCAGACTCGAAATTCTAGACCTAGAAAACCTAGAACTACGCCGCCTTCGGTCTGATCTAAGTATAGTATATAAAATCATACGTTGCAATGTCCTACCTCTCAATGAAAACTTGAGCTTCAACCATAACAACACAAGAGCAAACAATAGATACAAACCCAAGGTTAATCCCACCAAACTTGATTGCAGGAAATATGACTTCAGCAACAGAGTGGTCAATGTCTGGAATACTCTACCTGTGCCTGTGGTTTCTTCCCCAAACCCCAAACCTTTAACCTTAGACTGTCTACTATTGACCTCATCCCTTTCCTAAGAGGTCTGTAGGGGTCGTGCATAAGTGCACCAATGTGCCTATCGTCCCTGTCCTATTGTTTCTTTTATATATTTTTTTATTTTTCTTATATATATCCATGTATTCATAACTATGTTTTTTACTTATACCTATTATCTTGTAAGCAACTGACAAATTAAAAAAAAACTGTTTATTCATTAAATCCAGGTTTATCTACCATGAGTTGCAGCAGGAAAAAATATTTTGTATCACAGACTGACTAATGATTTTAAATAGGAATTACTATGAACTAAAGACATTGTTGCAATGGAAAAGAGAAAGTTGCTACTGAATTGTGGTGTTCTGCTATTTTTATTTATTTATTTATTCATTCATTCATTCATTTATTTTGTCAAACGATTATTAGATAGCAGGTATAAGTATAAACATGGTTATGAATACATGAAATGGATACGAATAAGAAAAAAAAGAAACAAAAAAAAGAAACAATAGGACAGGGACGGTAGGCACATTGGTATGCTTATGCATGACCCCTAGAGACCTCTTAGGAAAGGGGTGAGATTAAAGTTTTTGGGATTTGGGGAAGAAACCACAGAGTCAGGTAGAGTATTACAGACATTGACCACTCTGTTGCTGAAGTCGTATTTCCTGCAATCAAGTTTGGTGCGGTTTACCTTGAGTTTGTATCTATTGTTTGCTCTTGTGTTGTTATGGTTGAAGCTCAAGTTTTCATTGAGAGGTAGGACATTGCAATGTATGATTTTATATACCATACTTAGAGCCTTGGTGGTGCAGGCTGTTAATCATCTAGCACTTAGTGCAAGCTGCCTGCAATTAGTGCAAGCTCGAATCCCACCAGGCTCAAGGTTGATTCAGCCTTCCATCCTCTTGGGGTAGGTAAATTGAGGACCCAAGATTGTTGGGGGCAATAAGCTGACTTTGTAAAAATGCCGCTTGGGGGGGGCCAAAAGCCCTAGTAATAAGCAGGCATATACAATGGAATGAAGGCTATTGCCGAGCACTTAGCATGGCACTCCATAGACTGTAAGCCGCCCTGAGTCTCCGGAGAAGGGCGGCATATAAATGTAAATAAAATAAAATAAAATAAATAAAATAAATAATACTTAGATCAGACCGAAGACAGCATAATTCAAGGTGTTCTAGGTCTAGAATTTCAAGTCTGGTGGCATAAGGTATTCTGCTACAAGTAGAGGAGTGGAGAACTCTTCTTGTGAAATTTTTCTGGACTTTCTCAACTGTATTAATATCAGATATGTAATGCGGGTTCCAGACTGATGAGCTGTACTCAAGTATTGTAGTGGTGGTATTCAGCTGGTTCGCACCGGATTGGGCGAACCGGTAGCAAGAATTTGGCATGGGTTGCCAAACCACTAATAAGTTCTAGCTGGCCACGCCCCCCACCCGGTCACCCTCCTGCCTGATGCTCGCTCACCACACCCGCCCGCCTGACATTCGCCTAAGGTATTTCTTTTTTCCCCCTCTTGATAATCAGCTATAGATAAGATCAACTGTTCCGGGATTCCCCTTGCTGAGGCCCAGGAAGGCAAAAAATGGAGAGAGGATCTCAGCTCCCCTCCATTTTTGCCTTCCAGAGCCCTAGAGGAGCCTCAGGGGAGCAAAAATGCACCCCCAGAGGCTCCTCTGTGGTTAAGAAGCTCCCCAAAATGGGTGGGGGTGCAAAAAAAAGCCACGCCCACCCAGTCACATGGCCATGCCCACCAAGCCACGCCCACAGAACCGGTAATAAACATTTTTGTATCCCACCACTGAAGTATTGGTCTAGCAAATGTTTTATATGCTCTAGTTAGTAGTATGATATTACCAGAGAAAAAGCTACACAGGATTAGGTTAACTCTTAATGTCTTTTTGGCTATGTAGTTACACTGAGCTCTAGCACTTAGATCGTTAGAGATGAGTACTCCAAGGTCCTTGACAAAGTTAGGGTCATCAACAAGTTCTTGTCTATTCAGCTTTTATTTTATTTTCTCATTTTTTTGCCAATATGTAAGACAGAGCGTTTGTTTATTGAGATTTGAAATTGCCACTTGTTTGACCATTCTGACACATAGTTGAGGTCTTTTTGAAGGGTAGCAGTATTAACTGTGGTGTTGAATAGCTTTACATTATCAGCGAAAAAAATGCAGTTGCTCTTAATATGATCACAGAGATCATTTATGTAGAGTATTAAGAGAGTTGGTCTTAGAATGCTGCCTTGGGGACACCACTGTTGACAGGTACAGGATTTGATAGGACACTCCCAATTTTGACCATTTGTTGCCTGTTTGACAGGAATGCTTCTATCCAGTTATGCAGGTGTCCAGAGATACAATAAGATTTTGGTTTTAGGAGAAGTCTGTCATGTACCACTGAATCAAGGCTTTACAGAAATCTATGTAAATAGCATCAATTACTTTGCCCTGATCGAGTTGTGTAGTCCATATGTTTTTGCAGTGTAAGAGTTGCAGATTACAGGATAGTTTTTTTCTAAAACCAAATTGTTTGTTAGAGGGTAGGTTGTTGTCTCTAAGTGGAGGATAATGGATTGGTTAATAATTGATTCCATGACTTTACAGGTGATGCAGCATAAAGATTGGTCTGTAATTTTCAACTAGGCTGCGGTTTCCCTTTTTGAAGATGGGGATGACCATGGCTAGTGACCATAGGTTTGGCAAGGAGCTGGTCCTGAAAGAATTTTCAAAGATTATGCTTAGAGATTCAGCTATGGCAGTAGATAGCTTTTTTAAGAAGTAGGCACATATTCCACCCAGTCCAATAGATAGAGGTAGTTTTAGATTGCATAGTGCTTTTTCAACATTGTCTTCTGTAAAATTAATATGTATTAGATCATTGTAGTTGTCTGTAGTTCGACTAAGAAATATTGGGCATGATCCATTGCTGTTTACAAATACTGAGCCAAAGAATATGTTAAAGAGGTTGGCTTTAATGGTGTCATCAGTTGGAGTCTTTACCATTAGGTCCTATCAGAGGTGGCATAAATTTTTGTATCGGCTTTTAAAGTTGGCAATGTTACATTATGTTATGTTTGATATATAATAATATATAATGAAATTTGAGGATACAGAGGATTACTTTACTTTGAATGTTTCTTCTCAATGTTTTCCTCCTAGGCCAACCAACTATAAAAGTTGCCATGTAGCGTGCCTTGCAGAGTTGCCATAATGAATTTATACTGGACAATAGTTATGGAAAAATCCATAAAAATGTTAGCAATTCTTCTTATTCAGAGTGACCTTGACATTTTAGATTAATAAGATAGATTTGATAATGAAGTAAAAGCTCATGTCTAATGATATTTATATGCTTAATAATATGCTCTTCTAGTTATAACTGAATTTATATTGAGATGTTGGTGGAAATATACCAAAATATGTCAAAATGACCCTTCATCAGAACCATGCTGGCATTCCTTACCAATAAATTCTTGAGTTTTTGATTCTTGAGGCTCAAAAACTCAATTTAGGTTTATTTTCACAAATATAATGCAACTGCTTTTTATTTTTATTTTTTAAGTTCCAGTGCCTTGGCTATATAAATCTGTAAGCTGCTTTGAGTCGCCATGGGCAAATAAGCAGCAATATAAATTCAATAAATACTTAAAAAATATGCTGATATTATTGTTACAATGCTATTAGTAATGTATGAAATTTTATAATGTATGGACCAAAGGTATAAATATGCCAAAGCTTCATTTCAGTGAAATAATATTTAATGATACTTTTATTATTATATTGTGAATTAGGCATAACATTCTCCAAATGCATTGAAAATATATATTTTTTCAAGTTTAAAGCATTGTATTACGGCATGAAAATAATTATTTTCAAGCATCATCTTTTAATAACTTTTTTTTTAATTAAAATGTTTAGTCGGGGTCTTTGAATTTTGTTTTTACCACAAGAAGTATTATTTATCTTCCTGAGAGAGAAATGTTCAAATGAGAAGGAGGGAAATCTTTCCCACTGAAGTTATAAACATGAAAATGAATATTTTGGAATAAAAAAATGAAATATTTTTCTTTAGCATCTCTTACAGATCTAAAATCCAAAGTTATTATTTTGGAAACATAAGTTGTTCTCAGACCCTCCTCACAAAGTCATGCTGGGTAGATTGAATTTAAAAGCATGGCGGATTGGTAAATTTAACATTGTGGTGGAATACCTGAAATAAGATTTTCATGTACAAACAGTGATAATTTACATAATTATGAATATCTATTGATTGAAACTAATGCTTAAAATTTAAACTTCTTATTGTTCAATAAAGAAGCACAAGGCGCTTTTTTATGAGGAGCTTCCCTCATAATACCTACCTATTCATTTATGCATCCCATGAGTAAACTAGTAGCGTTGGGCAGAAGATTTTCCAAACTTTCAGAATTGCTCTCCAGCAAGCAGGGCTATCAATGCCTTGTTTCCAATCTAATATTGAAAGGAATAGACTGCTGTCCACTCCAATGCATTCCCGGTGTATTTCAAGAGTAGTCAGGCAAAGCAGAAAAGAGGAACAAAGCCATCAATCTTAGGCAGAGTGAACAAGAGATAAGCTAAGAAGAGAGCAAATCCTTCTTATAACATGAGAGAGAGAAATGCAGGCCGTTCTAGTGAGTACTGTTTGTCCTCAGGATATAAATTATAATCACCAAATGTAGAAAAGTGTTCCTGATGCAGAGTTTTTAGAGATCATTTGGGGAAAGCCCAGGGAGCTGTTGTTGGTGCGATTTAACCAATGATTTGAAATGAAAATAGCCCCAACTTTTTGTTTCAATGTTTGCAATCTGTTGGTTGGAAAAACAAAATTTAGAATGGAAATAATGGGGAAATTATTCCCTGTCATGTCCCCGCTCCTAAAATGTTCCCTTCCTTAAGAGTGCACTTGTTTTGGAACACAGGAAGGAAATAGCAGAGACTGGGTGTTTTTGAGGACTTCGAGGATTATATGATTTATGGCTGGAAAAAAAAAAAAGCTTATCTTGACTTTTCTGACTTTCCTTGCCCTGCAGACGTCCCATTTCAATTTCAGTCACTTTGAAATTCAGTGTTTAAGTCAAATGAAGATGTATCTAGCAGCTGTAAACAAGGAAACTTCAAAATGCCTAAAGCCGCTTCATTTTTTTGGCAGAATGGGATGAAAATAGTGGAGCTTTCAAAGAACTTTAGCCTGCCAAGCTTCTATTCGTTATCATCAAGGATTCATTTCTGAAATATCCTGATATGTTTTTTTTTTCTTCTTTTATGCAGCTATGGAAACAATATAGAAGAAAGCCAGTTTGGTTAAGACTATAAACCAGGAGACCACGAATTCTAGTTCTGCTATAGCAGGGGGTGTCAAACTCATGGCCCACGGGCCAGATGCGTCACATGCTGGTCATGCCCACCCCAATTTAGCGAAGGGGGGGGAAGTTATGATACATCACGTGATAATGTGCCACTGCGGGTTTTATACCCCTGTGCTATAGAAATAAGGCCAGCTGGGTGACCTTGAACCAGTCATGCTCTCTCTCTCTCTCTCTCTCAGCCTTGAAAAAGAAGCACTAATAAACACTCCTGAAATCTTGCTAAGAAAACTGCAGGGACTAGGCAGTTGCTAGGGATTGAAGATATAGACAGACAGACAGACAGACAGAGACAGACAGACAAACACACACACACACACACACACACACAGAAGTGATAAGAGAATAGTGAAAGATTATAACTTGAAAAAAACAACTGTAGCATGATTAGAATTATGTAACTTGTCAAACATAAATATGCTGGTGATTATTTTATTTGTATTAAATAAGTTGTAAAATGTGATTAGAAGGGAGATAGTTCTTAAACATAGTAGTGGCAACATTAAAAATAGAAAGGGGATAAATAATGGAAGATTATAACTCAATATAAATTGGTGAGTTATTATTGGAATCACATAAATCTGTTAAACACTACAAATATGATGAATAATATTCTACCTGTAGCAAAAGAGGGATATTTAGAATATGGAGATTGACACAAAAATAAGATATTGAAATGATGAATAATCAAAGAATATATGTGTATTAATATGAAAATTTTCCGGATTGTCAATTGTATTGAATATGAACAATATGTCATAATTGTTTTAAAATGTAAGGCACTCTGGTACCACAACTGTCCACACAATGATATGTTTGTAAATAAGAAAAAAAAAACAAAATACAAAAAGAAGAAAAAGAAAGAAAAACAATGCAGAAAGTACCCTACTCCAATTTAAAAAAAAAAATTAAATATCAAAAAACTACAGTTAAAAAAACAATCTCTCTCATTTTTACTTGTTTGGCTACCTTTATTAGTATATTTGTTCATGCCAGCAGTGCTTGTATATCTGCATGCAAGTTAGCCTCTCCTGGAGCCTACTATGCTGAATTAAGTGACACTAACCTTGGAAATGAATGTATCATTCAAATACTGTATATTCTGGTTATCAAATCTACTCTTAATTAATTAAATAGATCTTAAATTTATTAACTATACCCTTGACAAGAAACTTAATAAATCTACCACAGTGCCAGGGGGTGCTTGACAATATCTAAGAGATGATTAAACCAAATACAGCTCTTGAAAATCATAATGGGGAGGGATGGAAACTATAACCCATTACATCTGGAAGACGTAGGTTTAAGGTGGCTACACTATTAATTATGTGTCTGTTGCATGGATTTCAATTCAACTACTCTGAGGCATTATAGACTTTGTGTATACCTTAAAATGCACTGATCTTTATGTTCTTCTTCATTGTTTGGAAAGGAGAGGAAAAGCATCGTTTTACAATACCATGTCGTACATGGAAGAATTATTTTTCTTTGTAACTTCCAGACCCTTTAGAAAATGTCATGGTGTTCTTGGTTAGCATTAAAGAAAAGGATCAAAGTCTGAAATTCAGGTCTTGATGTTCTCTTTCTTAGTCTGTTCTTTCTGTTTTCACAATGCTGAACAGAACTCAATTTACCAAGTAAGTGACAAGAGTACTCATTTGTCATTACATTACATTCTTCTCTCAAACCATGGGTAATATACCCCAAGGAGCAATGGAAAACTTTAAAAAGGTTCAAAAGAGGGGTTTCAAATATGAACATTGCTTTAAGGAACATTTTTCTGTATACATTTGCAGTAGGGAAAGAGAAGACAATCGATTCATATTTTGATATGAGTTAACCCTAACCTTGTCTTCCAGATGAATATGGATTAAAAAGCCATACTATTGTGCATTTTCCCAGACTTTACAATGCAGTTTGCAACTTCAGTTTCCATGAAAGTAGGCATATTAAAAAATATACCCCCCACAAAAAATGCAATGGATAAAAGTGAATGTTGGTAACAATGCAACTAAAATGGGGAAAGTGCTCATAAATATTTGTACATATAAATAACGTGTACAAAATCCAAAAACCAATATCAAACAGGATGGGAAGAGTCAAATAGAGTCAAATGGAACTTGATAAAGGCACTCATGAGTGATATACATGCACAGAAAAATCACAGTGCTTTCCAGAGCAAATAGTGCCTTTATCTATGCAGACGGTAAGATTTATGATTAAGCTCTTATTATTTGCCCTGGATGATAATAGATATTCTTAGTTTCTTTGGGGAGATCACTGCCAGAATATAATTCAAATAATACAGATGTAAACATACAGATGTGTACTCCAAACATTTGAAAATTGGATTGGAATGGAGAAGTTGGTTTAATTTCATCAAGGTAAACCTTTTGTGAGACAGATAATACTAATGAGAGGAACTATAGGGAGGGGAGTGCCTTCTTTGTGGAAAGGATCTGATTTCCTTTACTCCGCTCTCCCTTTTCTCCAATGAGCTGAAGGTTATATTGCCAGCTGACCAAAGCAAACAGGAGACAGTGATTGCAAGTGATGGCTAGCTATGGAGATGGACAGAAGGCTCCTATTCAACATTCTATGAACTTCAGGCATGATCTTTCCTGCATTGAATTAAAACTCCAGGGAGTCTAGGCCTGCCTGATAAACTGAATTAGGATTTATTTATCTATCCATGAAATACACAGTTTAATGAATGTTACATTGAACTGGTTATGTTACTCTCTAACCAACATGGCCTTTCGAAATAGAGAGGGGTATGAGTAGGGCAAAGGAGCAAAAGCATGTAATGATGTTATGCAAATATTTACATTCTGGAACTTGCATCAGAAATTGAGATACAAATACATCATGACAACCATTGTGTGGGATGTCACTGTGCCTGATGCCACTGCAGTGGCTACATGTGCTGTTTCTTGTCAGTATTATTTCTTGTGGGCTCTGTATATTGACTTATACATATGCATAAAGTCATGATAATCACAAGACAACTGACAAAGAAATCTATTATATTATGCTAAAGAATTCCTAGCTACCATGAAGTCATTGAAGCTGCTATCCTTTATAAATCAAATATTATACTGAGTTGTGAAACAGCCATAAAAATAGTTTGCAGACCACTGGGATGGAAATACATAATGGTCATAAGATTTTGTACAGAAAGGGGACTTGAGATCCAATTTAATCACTATTACCATAATGCAATAGTAGATAATTCTTTTGAATCTGGATGGTCATGAGTATTGATGGTGTAATTTTCCCTATTGTATTTGATTAATTGAAACTGATGCTGTAATTCTATGAGTAAAAGACAGTTGTCTGTTCCTCCTATGTAATTAACACTAGCTAGACAGGAATTTCCCCTTCTCTAATTAAACTCCTAGACTCTATATGAGAAACATCAAATGAGAATACTAAAGGTAGTGAAATGGGAGGAGGAAAAAACCCTTTAGTGTGGCCATTTGTAGAAGAGCTGTAATATAACTATTTTTAAATGCACAAGGCTATCAATGTCTTCCAGCAGCTAATCTGGATCATAGACACTAAAGTTAGAAAGCACCCTAGATATTTAAACTCTGACATACAGAACATGTTTTGTTAATGTCTGCCTACTGAGAAAGCAAAACACAGCAAGAATTTTTTTCTTAGGATCCAAAGACTCAGATAAGTAGATTTACTACACTAATACAATGAATCCATTATGATAAAATTCCAATGACTACTTGTGTATTAAATTTGAGCTCTACTTGTTATTATAATAAATATTTAGTTTCTTACATCTCTTTCACTCACCTGTTCTACATAAACACAAAGTATTTTTTTTAACCTGGACATATAGTTTCCATACTTTCCTTGTTTTGATGACAGTTGATGTCCACCTGAGAATTAACTTTTATACCAACTTCCTTTTTAAGATCTCTCCAGAGGACTCTGGTGCTTTTTTCTCCTTTATCTTCTTATGGCACAAGCTAAGAAAGGACCTATCATTTATTGTCTTCTGTTCATTCTGTAATAACAGATAATCAGAATTGGATGGAATCTTATAGATCATCTAGTCAACCCCCCTACCCAAGCGGGTGACCCTACATCGTTTTTGACAAATGGCAGCCCAATCTCTTCTTGAAAGTCTCAACTGATGCCAACTTCCGAGGGCAAGCTGTCCCATTGGTTGATTGTTCTCTCTGTCAGAAAGTTTATCTTTATTTCCAGGTTAAATAACTCCTTGTTCAGTTTCCATCCATTATTCCTTGTCTGGCCTACAGGCACTTTAGAAAATAGCTCGACCCCTTCTTCTCTGTGACAGCCCCTTAAATATTGGAAGACTGCTATCATGTCTCCCCTGGTCCTTCTGGTCCTAGACTAGCCATGCCCAGTTCCTGTAATCGTTTTTCATATGTTTTACTGTCCAGTCCCCTAATCATCCTGGTTGCTCTTCTCTGTACTTTTTCTAGAGTCTCAACATCCTTTTTATAATGTGGTGATCAAAACTGGATGCAGTACTCTAAGTGTGGTCTTACTAAGGCTTTATAGAATGGTATTAATACCTCACTTGATCTCGATTGTATCCCTCTGTTAATGCAGCTAAGGATTGCATTAGCTTTTTTGGCTGCTGCTGCACACTGCTGGCTCATATTTAGCTGGTTGTCCACTAGGACTCCAAGATCCCTCTCACAGTTACTGCTATTGAGCCTGGTTTCACCCAGTCTATATTTGTACTTTTGGTTTTTCTTGTCTAAGTGTAGGACTTTTCTCTACATTGAATTTCATTTTGTTAGATACAGACCAGTGTTCTAGTCTGTCAAGATCCATCTGGATCTTGAGCCTATCTTCTTGGGTGTTCGCTATTCCTGCCAGCTTAGTATCATCTGCAAATTTTGGTAAGTTCCCCTACTATCCCCTCATCTAAGTCATTAATGAAGTTATTGAAGAGTACTGAGCCTAAGACAGAACCTTGTGGCACCCACTGCTTACTTCCCTCCATGTAGACTTAGACCCATTAAGGATTACTTGTTGAGTATGGTTTGTCAGCCAGTTTAGTTTAGTTTATTGTCATTGCACCTAGTACAATGAAATCAAATACCATCTTCAGTGTTCAAACACACATCCTTTACTCTTCACACATTGAACCAGAAATCCCCGATACCACACCAACACTGCACTATACAGCAGAATTCAAAAGAGCTATTGCCCTGGAATAGAAACTGTTTTTCAGTCTATTTATCCTTGTTTTTATTATTCTGTACCATCTGCCAGATAGTAATAGTTTAAAAAAGGGGTGCCCAGGATGAGATGGATCTTTGAGGATGCTTTGAACTTTCTTAAGGCAGAGGGAGCTATAAAGCTCTTCCAAAGAGGGGAGAGGGCAACCAATGATCTTCTGGGCAATGACATTAACCCTCTGGAGTGCTGTCCTATCTGCCACTGTGCAATTGGCAAACCAGACACAGGTGGAGTAAGTTAAAATACTCTCTATGGTGCAGTGGTAGAAGGTCACCAGCAGTTTTTCATTCAGTTGTTGTTTTCTAAGAAGTCTCAGGTAATATAATCTCTGCTAGGGCCTTTTGACTACTGCTGCAATGTGAGCATCCCAGGTCAGGTCTTCTTTTATGATAACAGAAACTTAAAACTGGCCATTTGCTCCACTCTGTCTCCATTGATAAGCAAGGGCTGGATGTCTGATCTGTTCCTTCTATAGTCCACTATAAGCTCCTTGGTCTTATTGGTGTTGAGGACCAAGTTATTGTCTCCACACCACAAAAGCAACCAGTCCACCTCATCTCTGTAGGCAGACTCATCCCTCTGGAGACGAGTCCCATCACTGTTGTATCATCTGCAAATTTAGCAATACTATTACTAGCGTGAGTGGGAATACAGTCATGCACATAAAAAGTATAGAATAAGGTACTCAACACTCAATCCTGTGGTGTACCAGTGTAAAGAATAAGGGCTGAAGAGGTGTGATTACCTAATCTGACCCTTTGTGAGCGGCCAGACAGGAAATCCATAATCCAAAGGCAGATTGAATTAGAGAGCCCAAGGTCCAGAAGTTTAGATACTAGTCTATGTGGAAGAAGTTGCGAGACCATCTAGTGGTGGTGCTATCTATTCCACTTTTTTCTAGCTTACTAAGAAGTAGGTTGTAGTCTACTTCGTCGAATGCCTTGCTGAAATCTAAATATATTATGTCCACAGTATTTCACTGGTCTACTAATTTAGTCACTATGTTGAAGAATGAAATAAGATTGGTTTGGCATGATGTGTTTTTAACAAACCCATGCAGACTGCTAGTTATTAATTTACTTGTTTCTAGATGTTGGAGATCTTTTTTTTTTAATTAGCTTTTCCAGTATCTTCCCAGATATTGATACTAGGCTGATTAGTCTATAGTTTCCTGGGTCTGTTTTTTTTTTATTTTCCTTTTTTGAAGATGGGAACCACATCAGCTCTTTTCCAGTCCTCTGGTAGTTCTCCAGTGCTTCAGGATTTTTGAAAGATATGGTGCAGTGGTTCTGAGATGTAACCCATCAGGCCTTAGTGATTTGTGTTCATCAAGATCAGACTGGTGTTCTCTTACTATTTTTTTTTTTTGCTTATTTTAACTTTTATTTCTGGTCTGTATTTACAGTTATGTTTTTGGTGGGTTGAACTATAGTTTCTTTTTGCATGAAGACTGATGCAAAGAATGAATTAAGCAGTTCTGCTTTTCTCTGTTGCCTGTTACTTCCTTGCCATCTTCTCTCTTTAGTGGACCAACTGTTTCCTTGATTTTTTTCTTGTTATTTATATGTTGGAAGAAACTTTTTTTATTATCTTTGACTTTAGTTGCAAGTCTTTGTTTGTTCTGAGCCTTTGCTTTCCTGTCTTCATCTTTGCAGATTCTGGCTATCTGCTGATAATCTGCCTTAGTTGTATGTCCTTCTTTCCATTTTTTGTACTTGTCCTTTTTTCTTTCAATTTGCCAGAGAGATCTTTGTGCAGCCATGCTGGTTTCTTCTTGGATTTCTTGTTGTTGTTTTTTCCTCACTGGTATTATGCTGGTTTGGGCTTCTATGATTGTACTTTTCAAAGTTTCCCAAGATTCTTGAGTTGTTTTTCCCTTTAGGATTTTCATCTATGGAATCTTTCCCAAGTTCTCTCTGAGTTTATTAAAATCAGCTCTTTTAAAATCTTATCTTCCTTGGTTGATTGAAAAAGTAAAATGTACTCCCCTCAAGAGGAATCTGTGAATAAGAATCATTCCAATATTCTCCTTTCCAAAACAGTCAAAGATAATGAAAAGATTTCCATCTTCTTCAAGGAAAAGACTGCAAAGGAGATTCCAGTGCCACAATTTCCTGGTCATTCATGCTGTGCAAAGCAAAACTTACCCCCCAGGATTCAGCAAAGGATAGAAGCTGAAGAGATTAGAGGTAGTTCAGGAAATTGACCAGCTAGGAGAAGGATTGAACTTGGGTAGCTATTTACAATGGAAATAGCAAAGATAATGAAGTACATAAGCATTTTCAGTTGCTTCCCAAGATCTCTTAACGTATGGGAATCCCTTCCAGTCAATCAAGTAATCTAATGTTCCTTTTTGCATTTTGAATCCAAGATATATTTTCACTTTGAAATTTTCCTTCTCTCAGTTTAGGATGGGCACAGAAGGCATAAAAGGACCAGAAAGAAATGATGGAAAAGTGTATCTACTGTCTTGTTATAAAACCATGGAGACAAGAGGGTTGTTCTAAACTCCTCTTCCATCCAATAGTTGAAGAACAGAACACTAAAAAGTGCAACATATTTCAAGGCTAAAACATCTATGCCATAAAATGTCTGATTTCAGCTTCACCAAAGTGTTCCTTGGTGGATGTACGCTAAACATAGTCAGGGCTGTTATCTAAACTAAGCAACAGGAGTTTCCAACAATAGAATACAATGAAAACACGAATCCCAAAATATAAATGGGACAAGCCAAAAACTGAAAATGATGTAATGTAGTGTAAATGAATTCTGCACCGATAATAGGGTATCCTATATTTAATAAATTTCCATTCTGTATAAATGAGTCTGTCATTTGCACCTCTATAACTGTCTGGCTTGGCTCTGCAACCAGACAAGACAGACATAGACTTCAGTGGATAATTACAACTACAGAAAAAACAATTTCTACCAATCTGCCTTCCACTGAAGACCTGTATACTGCAGGAGTCAAAAAAGTCTGTGAAAATATCTACAGACCCCTCACATCCTGGACATAAACAGTTTCAATGTCTACCCTCAAAACGAGGCTATAGGGCATTGCACAACAGTACAACTAGACACAAGCACAGTTTTTCTCCCATGCCATCACTCTGCTAAACAATTAATTCCCACAACATTGCCAAACTATCTAAAAAGGCAGCATTACCATCATTATTCTCATCTCTCCTATTCCCTATCTCCATATCTTCTTATGTCTATAACTTGTTGCTTATCACTATTGTTGTATGTACATTGAGAACTTACGCATCAGAACAAATTCCTTGTGTGTCTAAGCATACTTGGCCAATAAAGAATTCTATTCTATTCTATTCTATTCTATTCTATTCTATTCTATTCTATTCTATTCTATTCTGGATAAAATATGCTAATACTACATTATGATAATTATAATACATTATGCAAATGCCATGATTTACATCATCACAATGTTCATGGAGTGACATCATCACACATGGATTATCATTTACTTCCTCTGCACCCTCCCAGTTGCTAATGATATGATCCAAGGCTTTGATTCCAGTATTAGTAGCTAGTGTCCATGATATTTATATCAATATATGTAAAAAATATATATGAAAAAAGTGTTATGTTCATGCCTTGCTGCTAAGCATCCCACTCAGACATATGAATTACCCACATGTTAAGTTGAATCAGCAATGTATTCTTTTTTTTTTATTTTTATTGTATTCATGTTAAAATACAAACTCCCAAAAAAGAAAAAAAATACAAAAACAAAACTGAACAAGACATAAGAAAAAGGTGCATAAAACACATACACATAAATTTTTCTCCCTAATTGTATACTGTTAAATAAGTTGAAGAAATAATAGCTTCCCCAACCACTTTGACCTTGTATCAATTTACTATTTATCATAAATCACCACAATCATTATCTCTGATCCATCCAGGATAAAATATTCTCCATTGCTTTCTTAATGATAAAGCTTTTCCTTAAAAATTTCAACTGGGATCTTCCCCAACAATTGGATCTCATTCCCAAAGCCATAAATCTCTGTTTGTAGATATCTTTGTGGCATTTGTTGTTCAACAAATCCTCCTACAAATTGAAAGTGTCTCTTGACAATTGTTTTATGATTGGATATTCTAAGTCCATTCCTCACTCTCCATCAATCTTCTTAAAAAAAAAAGTCTAGTCCATCACTCATCAATTCTGTCATCTCTAATTTTTTAGAATCTATGCCCTTTTCAGCCTTCTCCAACAAAATTGCAATTTTCAAACCAGATTCTTTCTCATTCAAATCTGCCAGCAACAAATTAGATTCCAATATCCAATTGTAAGTCTGGTTTAGCTGTTGTTAATTGTATCTAGTGTTATCTTGGGCTTGATTTAAAACCATTATTATTTTATCAATACTTATCTAAGTTTTCTATTTGAGCTATAAGTTGAAAAACATTTTCCCAAGGGGATTTATCCTTAAATTGATGACTTGTTTGCATTTTTAATATAATCTAAAATTCTCCTGTAGTTGAGCTTTCACGACCAAGTATACATAAATCCTCTCAAAGACAGGGGAAATAGATGTATCACAACAGAATAATCACAGAGAACATTGAGATCATATTTCCCATAATTAAAAAATGAATAGAAAAAATTGGGGAAATTCCCATCAGAAAAATTTAAACACAAGACCAGAGCTTTTAAAAATTAATAAAATACAAGATCTTGGTAGTGAAAACCCAATATAAATATAAACCAAACAGATGATTTTCACTACCCAGCAAATCGTCATTGACTTCCATATAGGAAAAGCAAAAATGATTCACTATTCAAAAAAAAACCAAGTAAAAAGATGCACAAAAAAAAATCACATTAGAATCAATCAGTATTCAACCAGAAAAAAAAGAAAAGAAAAGAAACTTCAAAATGTGCAGTTAAAATCAAGGCATGTCTAAAACAAATGAACAGTTGAAAGGAAAAGATGGAGATCCAACTCTCCCACCAATATGTTCCAATATTTGAGAGGCTGCCACAGAGGGGAGGGGGTCAAGCTGTTTTCCAAAGCACTTGAAGGCCAGACTAGGAATAATGGATAGAAACTGAAGAGGGAGATATTCAACCTGGAAATAAGGAGAAATTTTCTGACAGTGAGAGCAATCAACCAATGGAACAGAAGTTGCCTTCAGAAGTTGTGGGGCTTCATCACTGGAAGCTTTCAAGAAGAGACTGGATTGCTATCTGTCAGAAATGATGTAGGGTTTCCTGCCTGGAGGGGAGAATGGACTAGATAACCTACAAGGTCCCTTCCAAATCTGTTAATCTGATACCACCCCTAGCAAGAATTGCAACTGATTTATCTTCCCAAGTAGATACATAGCTGTTTGAGGGTTGTCTTGGGTCTTTTTTAGTTGCTCTTATTTGAATCTAGAGAGTGTGCTGCCAAAAGAATCAGCTTTGGTAGCAAAATCATCTGTCTATCTACAGTGGGGTGGGGGGAGATCAGCCTACTGCTCAGCAAGTCATTTTTGGAGGATTTACTCTGGATCAACTGTTTTATTCTGGAATAGCACAAAGGAAGAGAGAGAGAGAGAGCTACAGAATGGAAGCATGCTAAATTCCTGCAGACCTCCATGGTTTATTATTAGAAAAGATCAACATAGCTATTTAGATATTGCTATTGATCCTTGCAATTCTGCATCTCATCCAAATGGCAAAGGTTACATGATTTTGAACAAAGTGTGTGTGCCACTTATCATCTCCTACCCTGTGTTTTTCCCTCTTTTTGTCATGCTGCTTCTTTTCAATTAAATGTCTGCAGCTGGAGGCATTTTCCACACCTCAAGAGATCAGCCACATTGGTACAGTCATTTTTCAGGGATGGATTTTCACCTGTGCCACCTCTTAGTTGTATAATAGTTTGACCCAATTAGTGCTCCATACAAACACACTAATTGGGGATGCCTATAAATACAAAGACAAAGAAAGAGAACTTATACAGCTGTTTAGATGCAGCCCTGAGTCGTTTTTGTTTATACTGACTCTCCAACACATACACAATTGTACCAGGATATATTTTTTTTAATTGGATGATGTCCTTTTTAAATGTGCTTTGCTCATATACAGTTTGGTAACCAATCCTAAAGCTGGCCCTTTCCTTTCTTCGCCAAAATAGTTACTTGACATTCTAGGACATTGCATTTAAGTATGACATCTAGGTAATATGTTATGTTTTTATTTATGATTTGTTTTAAGGCCTTCCTTTCTTTTGGCCTATGCACATAACATGAGCACAGCCTGTCGTTTCTACTCCTGAAGAAGGATGGTTCTCGTTATTAAATAGAGTTTGGAGGTAGAAAAAATCTCACAGCCTGATCTGGTAACTTTATGGTCATGGTGCCCTGAGAAATTGTGTTCTCCAATATTACAAACATTTCCCTTTGAAGGTTCAGAGCCGCACTGACACGTACTCTCCAACCTGTTCAGCACACAGTGCTTCTGACACAGTGCTTCTGATAAATTTCGAACTGTCATTACTGCTCAAAAGAAAAGGCACTGTAAGAATAAAGTAAGCTATGTGTGGTGCTGACGCATACACCCCAACTGTGTGTGAAAGGAATAAGGAAGTTTCACTTGAGTTTCACTTTGTTAACTCTATAAATGCCATATAATAGCTGTGTAGTATTGTGAGCAAATTTTCTTCTTCTGTGTCTTACTTCACTCAAGCTGTGTGGTGAACCTATGGCACGCACGTTATTGTGGAGCAGTGGAAATCACTTGAGGCAGACAACCAAGGCAAAGGTTCAGCTTTAAACTTTATTTACAAATAAAGGGTTGCCGCAACTGCCGCGCTAACTCGCCAGCCAGCTGGGCCGGCAACAGCTGATGCCGTTTGACAGTTCCTTTTATAGCCGGCTGTCAAATGGCATCAACCAATGGGAGAGGTCCGTGCTTCCCGCTTGAAGCACGGACCTGAGTGAAGACTACAGTCAATACACAACACTCCTCCCTCCCAGAGAGGAGCATGTGTAGTCCTGTAAGTATGTTGGGCACCTGCCAGTCGTCCTGATCTTCTTAGTTCTGCTGAAAATGGCGCAGGGCTGCTGCCTTCTGCCTGTCGCATGGTTTCCATCGGTGGTGAGGTTGAAGGATTGTCAGGACTCAGTTCTGGTCCTGGGTCAGCTTCTTCTCTAGGTAGGCTTTCATCACAAGTGGGCTGGAGGCAGGTTTCTTTGGGTAGGGGTAGCTTTTCCACGTCGGGACTGTCTAGATGGCTCTGAGTGTAGTGCTCCAACGCCTCCTCAGGTGGTCCACATGGTGGCGCCAGATATGCCCATCTGGTAGCTGGAGTCTATAAGACTTAGGACCAGTTACTGCCACCACACCTCCAGGCAACCACAATGGGTGGCCAGCAAAGTTCCTGGCATATACTAGGTCATTTTCTAGGAACCCTCTAGTTTGGCTGTTTGACCCAAGGGGAAGCACTGGGGCATAATTTGGGTGAAGCCTGTCAAGAGTGGTTCTTAAACGGCACCCCATTAGCATCTCAGCTGGTGACCTATTTGTGAAGGCACAGGGGGTTGTATGGTATTGGGCCAGCCTAGAATGCCAGTTAATGGGTCCCAGTCTCCTTAGCAGATCTGACTGCCCTCTCAGCCAAACCATTACTTGCAGGGTGAAGGGGATTATTAATATGTGTCTAATACCCAGGTTGGCTAGGAAGATCTCAAATTTGCATGAGGTAAATTGGGGGCCATTGTTGGATACAATGGAATCAGGGAGGCCATGTGTGGCAAACATCCTGGTCAATGCCTTATTAACTGCTTCAGTGGTTGTGGTGTGCATTAAGGTCAGCTCCACCCATTTGGAAAATGAATCAACTAATACTAGGAATGTACGCCAATGGAAAGGGCCAGCCAAATCAATATGAACTCTGGACCATGGGCTTCCTGCCTCTTCCCAGGTCCAAGGGGTGGATGCTGGAGGGGACAGTCTGGTGGCCTGGCATGCCTGACACGAATTGACCCAGCTAGAGATTTGGGCATTCATACCAGGCCACTATACGTAGCTGCGAGTGAGGGCCTTCATCCTAACTATGCCTGGATGACCCTCATGCAGAACCTTTAAGACTGAGGTTTGTAGCTTGGTGGGGATCAATTCCCTGGTTCCCCACAGTAAACAGTCTTGTAATGAGGAAAGTTCCTGTTGGCGTAACTTGTAGGGTAGGAATTTTGATGGATAAGGGGTTGCCGGCCACCCCCTCCCTACCCAGTCAAGGACTTGGGAAATTACCTTGTCCTTGGCAGAATGGGCAGCGATGTCAGAAGTGGTGACAGGTAGCTGGAGCTCCTCGACCAGGAAAAGGGGATTTGTTGGTGCAGGGTCCTCAACTGGAACTGGCAGGGGACAACGACTGAGGGCATCTGCATGGCCAAGCATTTTTCCAGAGCGATGGACCAGTGTATATGAATATGCAGCCAGAAACAAAGTCCACCTGGTCATCCTTGGGGACAGAATCTGAGGAGTTTGTTTAGTGCCAGATAATATTCCCAAGAGGTTTGTGATCTGTTACCAGTTCAAAATGATGACCATAGAGAAACTCATGGAATTTCTTTACTGAAGCAACTGCAGCCAAAGCCTCCTTGTCAATTTGACTATAGTTGCGTTCAGTGGAGGATAGTGTCCTTGAAAAGAACGCAATAGGTGCTTCTGCACCATTTGGCAGTCTGTGACTCAGAACGGTCCCTACTCCAAAAGGGGAAGCATCTGCAGCTAGTACTCATGGTAAATTCTTGTTGAATTGTATTAAAACAGCTTTAGACGTGAGCAGTGATTTGACTTCTTTGAAAGCAAGAGTTTCTCTTGGCCCCCAGTGCCATGGTGTCTGTTTTGTCTAGGAGCCTGTGAAGAGGCTCTGCAATTGAAGCTTTATGGGGCAAGAATGAAGCATAGAAATTTAGAAGTCCCAGAAAAGATTGGAGCTCAGTCTTATTAGTAGGAGTGGGAGCTTCATGAATGGCCTTTACTTTAGATTCTGTTGGGTGGATACCCGAGGCATCAATTTTGTAACCTAAAAATTCCACTTGCGAAGGGGCAATGGTGCACTTTTTTCTTTTTAATTTAAGACCTGACTTTTTAAAACTTTCAAGAACACTTCTGACTCTTTATAGCAATTGAGTTTTGTTATTGGCAGATATAAGAATGTCATTGAAATAGGGTACTACGTCAGGTAACCCTTGCAGAATCCTTTCCATTAGTGACTGGAAAATTCCAGGGGCCACACTAACTCCAAATTGGAGGCGTGTACATTTAAAAGCGCCTCTGTGTGTCACTATGGTTTGCAGCTCTGTGGTTTCATCATCAACAGGGAACTGTTGATAGGCCTGTGACATATCTAGCTTTGCAAAAATGGAGCCAGGCTCAAAGGAATGGAGTGAGTGTTGCACAATGGGGTGCTTACTTGTAAATATTTATTTATTGTGCTTTTATAGTCAGAACATATCCTCAAACCTCTGTCTTTCTTTTGAGGTGTCACTATTGGGGTCTCCCATTTGGAAAAATCTATGCCTCTATGTAGTATGCCTTGTTTAATTAATTTGTCTAGTTCCTTGTCAAGTTTAGGACAAATTGCAAAAGATACCCTGCAGGGTTTTAAATGAATAGGTACTGCTTGGGGGTCTACCTTGAAAGATATTGGGGTTCCCATGTAGCAGCCTAGGCCTTCGCTGAATACATCAGCATATTCCCTGAACAGGGAGTCAATTTCCGAACTTGCAACGGCGTGGATTCCACCTATGTGGAGGCCTAGGGCAGGGAACCAGTCTAGTCCCAATAGGCTTGGGAGGGCGCCATCCACTATCACTAAAGGCAAGTGACCCCTAAAATCTTGAAATTAAATTAAAAAGTTGCCTATTCGATGACAGGAATGGTTCTGCCTTGGTAGTCCCATAGAGTCAAATTGCAGCCTGGAATCTTCTTTCTTGTTATTCTGGGAAGCAGTTGTTTCAAGGTGCCCCACAAAATGATGGATAGTGCAGAGCCAGTGTCTATTTCCATTCTGCATGGTCTAACTTCTATAGAAACAATGACACTAATTTTGTTAGAACTATTTTTTGGTATCTTAGCTTGGTAGCATGTGAAACAATCCTCGATTTGCCTTGGATATTGTATGGCTTTCTGAGGCCTTTGAGGCTGGTTAAAAGTCTTTCCTACTTGACATATTCTTGCCAAATGACCATTCTTTTGGCATTTTAAGCATATGGCATTCTTGAATCTGCAGGATGCCCTGAGATGATTGCCTCCACAGCTTAAACAGGTGGGCTGCATTCGTGGAGGTTGATTTGCAACCTGTCTGTATTCCTTTTGATTAGGGTTGAGCTGTCTGAGGCAGTTTATCCCAGTAGCCTCTTTTGAGCTTTTCTCTGTGGAGGCTTCATCAATATGAACTGTTGGGCTATCTCGTCTAATTGGATTTCCCTGTATTTCAGCTGCTGAGAGTGCTGATAGCTCAGCAGCCTGGGATTCTTCTATGGCTTGTTTTAAGGTTAGGTCCCCTTTAGCTAGTAGCCGTCTTTACAGCCTAAGGTCCTTAACTCCACACACCAGCTGGTCTAACAGCATGTCTTCTAGATAGTCCCTGAATCAACAATGTAAGGCAGCTGTTCGTAGTGCTGCCATGTAGTCACTAATAGTTTCTCCCTCAGTCTGGGTGCGCCTTCTAAAGGCATGGCGTCTGACAATTCTAGAAGGCTCAGGGGAATAATGATTGGAAAGAATTTCTTGCAATTCTTCTCAGGGAATAGTCTTAATAGAACGTGGAGCCAATAATGCTGTTGCGGTGTCAAATACCATGGCTCCGCAAAAGCTTAGAAAATAAGACTTTTTTCTATGGTCTGAAATGTCAGCAAGGTCTATGGCATCTAAGAAACAGTCAAACCGGTTCCTGTATGATTCCCATGTCTCTGCCATCGGTCTGAAAGGCGGGAATGCAGGATTCGAAGTCATCGTCTTCTCAGCTGTGCCGCTTCTCCTGAGGCGATTTAAAAATCGCGCTTCATGAACAGTGACAGCAACTCTGTAGCATCTTCAGCTCTTTTGTTAGTGACTTTGCTCTTTGTCTTTTTTGCCTGGCTTGCCTCTTATAAGTATCCTGCCCTTGTCGCCAGTATTGTGGAGCGGCGGAAATCACTTGAGGCAGACAACCAAGGCAAAGGTTCAAACTTTATTTACAAATAAAGGGTTGCCGCAACTAGCCGCGCTAACTCGGCAGCCAGCTGGAGCGGCAACAGCTGATGCCGTTTGACATCTCATTTTATAGCTGGCTGTCAAATGGCATCAACCAATGGGAGAGGTCCGTGCTTCAAGCAGGAAGAGTGAAGACTACAGTCAATACACAACACACACCACAGGTGGCACGCAGAGCCATTTATGCCAGCATGTGAGCCGCATGCAAAATGCACATGTGCGCACCTCCCAGCTGATTTTTGGCCTGTTTGAGGCCTTTGTCGGCCTCCCAGAGGCTTGAGGAAAGCCTCTGCAGCCCGAAAAACAGGCCGGTTCATTACTTCTGGAAGTGATGAAACGGGCCTGTTTTTCAGGCTGCAGAGGCTGCAGAGGCTTTCATGAAGCCTCTGGGAGGCCGAAAAAGGTCCCAAACGCATCGAAAATCAACTGGGAGCCTCAGTGCAAGTAAGGGGGCAGTGGGGGGGTTGCACACACATGTGCAGGGGGCATGGAGGGACGCATTGCCTTCTGGGTGCTGGCACGCAAGCACGCGAGTGCACAATTTTTGGCACAGGAGCCCAAAAAGGTTAGCCACCACTGCTCTAGAGCCTACGTATGGAAGGAAGGGGAGAAAACCAGCAAATAAATAAACAGTGGTTTGAGACTTCTTCTCCTTTTGTGGGGAGTTATTTTAAATTATTTCAGATGGAGAGCTAGAGGTATCAGCAAATCACCTAATATACCACCAATACAATTAATTATCCAAAAAAAAATTGGGAATGTGCAGAAATGGAAAAACTTACATTAAAATTAAAAGGAAAAGAGAAGGCAGAATTTCACTCGATCTGGAATAAGTGGTATGAATGGCTAGAACGCAAAAAAAAAAAAAAAATGAAAAAGGGAACCAAGGGGGGAACACAAATTTATGATACAGATTATGACACATACAATAACAAACAGGAATTGTTAATTCTTAGACTCTCTTGTCTTTTAAACAATCAATAGAAGGAATTTATCGGTAAAAATAAATAAGTATAATCCAACAACAAATATTAATAACAGAATATTATGTTTGATAGAATATAAATAACAGAGAACCTATAAGTAAAAAAGAAACAATTGCCACATAATATAATTTAGGAAATATTTAACTCACTGTTAAATGTAAAAAGGTTTAACTAGTTTTAGTACAGAGATTATTGTGACGTTTGTTTGTATGAATCTTTGTCTTTCGAGTTGGTATATCGTATATTTTAATTTTTTGTATTCAATAAAGTTTTTAAAACTTAAAAAAAGAGGTATCAGCGAAGATCTCTGAAAGCAGCCCTCCCCCCCAAAAAAGTGTTTTGTATATCTTTCTCCATGGAAGAGGATTAATTTGCTTGGTGGTAGTGGATATTTTACTGAAGTGTGCTCCACACTCTAATGTTTTGTTGCATGCCTTTTTTATTTGATGCTTTTCAGTTTTCAACACGTCCATGAAGTTTTCTTGGCAAGATTTTGGAAGTGGCCTCATTTCTTTCTTCCTAGACAGAGTGGCTGGTTCAAGGTCATTCAGTTGGGTTTGTGCCTAAGATTGGACTAGAACTCATGGTCCCCAGTTTCTAGCCTGATGCTTCAACTACTACATCAAACTGACTCTGCTTATTTCCTTGTTGAATTAAAATTGGAATCTTTATTTGAAGGAAGTGCTTATTTCTTATACAATGTGTACAGTGTTAAGAAATTTACTCCAAATTATTTCTGCAATAATGGTGGCAAGTTTGGGTAAAGTGTAAATGAAATGCTTATGTCCTTGTGCTATTGTCATAGAATTAAATGGGGTTAACGTCTAGTTATTTAAAAATAAATACAAGCAAACTATCAGGAAGAGTTGCTATACTTGATGCTAAATGCCCATTTTAAACCAATATAGAACTCTTTATTTTAGATTCCCAAGGAGTTAAATATTCTAAAAACAGTGAGCTAGCTTGGTAAGGAAACAAATAGGCCAAGATTTCTAAAGCAAGAGAATAATTGAAGTCTAAATGGGTTAACTTTTCTATTAATATTATCAGATAAATATCATATACAAATTTGGGGGAGGGGAATGATTGAAATCCAAGAATTTGGGATTTGATCATTATGTCGCTTGTTTTATGTGATATTTCCAAATGATTAATTTATTTCATGTAATTAGAATAATAAACATAATTTTATGTTTTCCATCTAGCTGCTGCTGCATGTCAATTGTCACATATTATCAAATATGGATAAAATTCCCAGAGGTTCTGCCCATTGACTCAGGAGATATTCAGGAAAGTGGACACATCATATGTTGCTGATTTTATTCTGGTTTAGTTTAACCTAGTTTAATTCAGCCTGCACTTTTAAAAAAATCAGGTCGTTTAGGTGAATTTTACCTTAAAGAGGTTTTTTTAGTGAAAAAGGCTTCAAAGTCATACTTTTAAGTGTCCCTTTTTTTCCTTAGCAATAAGAACTCATGGTATGATTACAACTCCATAACATTTACTTGAACATGATATTTGAAGTGAATACATTTAGGTAAATTTATACTATTATATTGTATTAATATATTACTAATGGTCCTTTTGTTAATTTTCAGGATTTAGTCAAAACAGTGCAGAATGTCACAGAGCAGAAATAGATAGATAAATAGATAGATAGAGAGATAGATAGATAGATAGATAGATAGATAGATAGATAGATAGATAGATAGATAGACAGACAGACAAACAGACAGATAGATAGAGATAGATGATATTGATAGATAAGAGAGAGATTATAAAATGCTCAATTCACTTGTGATATTCTGATATTCTGCAATAAGAGATTTTTAACACTAATCTTCTTTTGTTTGTGTTTTCTGTAAAGATACTACTCCATTCTAAAGCATTCATTATTTAGGGATCTTAAACAAAGTTGATACTGGTAGTGGCAGAAATGAGAAAACATTGTAGTTTGCAGAAGTTATAACGTTGGGATAGAATGTAATGCAAAACTAGCTAGTGGCTGTTTCCTTCCAGTGACGCAAAACATAAGGAAATATTAGCTCCATTGGATGACTGTTTTTGCCAACCTATTGGACATATACATGCTCATGTAGCTGACTTTTCTAGATTTCTTGCCCTTTGTAAAAATCCATTGTTGGTTACTCATGCATAGATATCTATTTCTGTATGTCCTTGGCATTTACTACCATCAAGAAATTCAGTGACCCAAGGAAAGGAAATAGAGAAAGGAAAGAATAAGCTGAAACTGAATCCAGACAAGATGGAAATAGTCTTGAAAAGAAGAAGGTTGACACTAGAACTGACATGAAACCTGTTCTGGATGTAGATGAATTTATACAGAAAAATGAGAGTATGACTTGACTTCCATTTCTCATTGTATCTGCAAGTATGTCAGCAGTATTTGATTGATTGATTGATTCCAAAGCTGCCCATCTCAACAAGTGATTCTGGATGGCATATATCAAAATACCTAAAACAGTTACTCTGGTATGTGAACAATTCTTCCAGAGTTAGCTGTAGCAAGAGTTAGCCATGTCTTGGTTATACCCCAAAATAACTACTGCAATGTGCTTTACAAGGGACTGTCATAGAAAAGTGCCCAGGAATTGCAATTGGGGCAAAATATAACAGCCAGCCTGTGGACTGGTACAAGATACATGATCCCTGTATTGAAAGTATTTCATTCATTAAAAGTTTCTAATTTTTCCCTTTTGGAAAAAGATTGTGAAGAAGGTATTCAGGCAGCAATTGTGAAGGACTTCAAAGGGAAAGGATTATCTAGGTCCTGGGGTTTCAGACTGGGTTATAATACAGAAAAACTCTGGGCACATTTGTCAATGACCCTTGGCAGAACCTGTCAGCCCTTCAAGATAGTCTAGACCAAGGGTGTCAAACATGATTTCACTGAGGGCCGCATCAAGGTTGTGTTTGACTTTGTGGGGGGACGGAGTGGGCATGTCCAAAGTCATGTTGGAGGCATCTATAGTGGCCAAGTGCTAAAGCAGACCCTCACTCACTCTCATTATAATCTTCTTCCTTCCTTGCTCCTTCCCAAGTCTTACTATACTGTTATTGTAAGGTTTCCATAACATAATCTTGCACATCAAAAAGCAATTATTCCTCCCTTGCCTTTACTTTCCAGAGAACTAGGGTAAGTTCCTTCTCAGATGCTTTCTTCATTCCTGTCCCTGCTGTGGGATGAGACACCTCTTATCTGAATATTGCCCACACTATGAATCTTCTTCCTGTCTCCCAAGGTTGATTCTCAGATCCCATTGCAGAACCAGGAGTGGAGTATCCATTCTTATATTCCTTTATCTCTCAGCAGCTTTCTGTAATTCTAGCCATGGTATCCTTATGTATTTGTTGTAGTTGTTGTTATAGTTATTTTAGTCTTAGCTATCTGTTTTTACAAGTTTAAATTGTTTGTCCTACTGTAATGAATTTTGTAAGCTACCAGGAGTCTTCCTGTGTAAGCAGCCATATTAAACTGAATCAATTAAAGTAATGTATTTTTATTAAAACTCTACCTACCATTCTATCTACAATGGTTTTGATACAATTTAGCATTTAAAATTAAAATATATTTTAACACTTTCATTAATTTGCAAAAGTTATAGTTTTTTTTAACCTAATTCCAAAATACTGGCAGATCAAAGGCCAAGCACATCTTTAGGAAATATATTGCATAGTTTGTGAGTCATATAAAAGGTCCTTGCCAATGTACCAGATGCTTGAATCTCTGGCAGTAGGGATCCTGATCTGAGTAGCTTAGCAAGTTTATAGCAGAAGAGATGGTTCAATAGGTGGACCACAGATGCATCAATTTTATATGTATGGTTTATACTCCACAACTATCTTGTATGTTGGAATAAATAGAGAGAATAAATTTCATAAATAAATTTCAGGATTTGGCAAAGTGTGCTAAAGTCTTTAATTTAAAAATGCAATGGTAAAGGGGGGAAGATTTTTTTCTGATTTCTAGATAAAAAAGAAATAACTTAATGAATAACTCTTTGGATAACTTAATGTTGGCATGGACACTTATACTTTCAAAGTCTATGCAGGAATAGCTACTATTGTTCAAGCTATTATACTCATCTGATTTATGCCTGATTTATGCCCGATCAGGAATCTTAACTATGCAGAAGCCAATGCTTACGGACAGATGCAAATATTATTGTTCAAGGAACAAATCATGTGGGACAGAACCTAAAATATAACTCCAGCCCAGCTCTTAGAAATTTCAAGTTCTTTTTGATGCTAGGACTAACTTGGAAATGGAATCAAGTAAATTTTGCAAAAGTGTAAGAAAAATAACAGTAATCTTGATTAATTAGATTCTGACATCTTATTACTGGAATTTTTAAAAATTATTCCTTATTCCTTTCTTTACAAATAACTGGGATGATGATGATGAAGATGATGATGATGATTGTCATCATAGCTTCGGTGGTGCAGTGGTTAGAGGGCAGTACTGCAAGCTACTTCTGCTGCAGCCAGTTGCCTACAATTTGGCGAATCACATCTCACCCAGGCTCATGGTTGACTCATCCTTCCGTCCTTCCAAGGTGAGTAAAATGGGGATCCAAATTGTTGGGGGGCAATATGCTGACCTTGTAAACCGCTTAGAGAGTGCTATAGAACACTATAAAGTGGTATATAAGTCTAAGTGCTATTGCTATTGGTATCATCATTGTTCATGAGCTAGTCAATGAAAGCCCAACTGTGGTTTCTTAAATGGCATTTTTGTAATGGATTTGAGTCTTTTGCGGCCCACTAAAATAAGTATATTCTGATATGTACAATAAAGAAGCATTTAGGGACATGCGCCAAAGGCGCATTTAAACAAGCTGTGAGAACAGCTTATAGAAGTTCATTTGAGTGCAGAAGCTGAAACAGTCCATTTGATACCATAAGCTCGGCATTAAAAGCTCAATGCTCTTATTTCCCCAGTGACTAGGTTAAAAACAGTCTACCATGGTGATCATGGGCACATGATCACAACAAAGGACTTACATTACTCCCAAGGGTAGCCCAAGATGAGTAAGCAGTTCCACATGTCATAGCAGCCTGCATTCCAGTAAAATCCAGCAATTTTCTACAACCTCCAAATGACTCGTGCCTCAGCAAAATACGTTTTTACCACTGACTCCATAGCTCACCAACTTTTTAAATAATGAATTATAACTGTTACATAACTCAAAATAACAAGCACAAAACAAGGCAACAGTTTACCACGTGAGAATAATACATTATATCTTCATGATCCTAAGGTCCACAAATTATTGTTAGAAGACTGTGGCTTATTTTGTGCATCCATTTTGATGCCCAAATTGTATTTATTTGTAATATTTTACAGTTGCCCAATAACCAATATATTGGTTGTATGCCTCATAAAAATATATGTAATATAAAATATTAATAAAACAAAGACACTAAAAGAAGTTATTTAAAAAGAAAAATGGTTAGCAGTTTGTACAAGCCGCAATAAAAATCTTTACAAGTGCAAAGTTTTAAAACCAGATCGTAAAATCTTAGAATGAACCAAAATCTGATTGGAACTTAAGTTCAAAGGCAAATCTTTTAGAAAATATTAATGCTGTAATTTTGGGGATAGATAAACTTAAAAGGATCCTTTTTGAGGATTAAGGATTAGGAAAGTTGTACACCAAAGTGCTGATACAGAAGTTGTATTGAACTAATAAAGCTGCAATTTAAAATATAAATATTTTAAACAAAATATAAATATTTTAAACAAAATATTTTAAAAACTATTTTAAAAAAATAAATTTTGCTCTTTGACCATTTCTGGTTTTGTTGGAGGTGTGTGGTTTGTAGCCCTTTTTCATTGGCAAAGTTAACCTCTGGCAGGAATGTCATGATCAATAATACTGCTTCTGCAACTATTTTTTTTAATTAAAAAAGTCTGATAAATGTTTATGATGTCACTACTGCTATGAGAGTCAACTTGGCATAGAGAATAAGGTATCAACTAATATCTATGTTCATTTAATGTCTACATTCAGATTAATGTTTATGTATTGAGGAATGATAATTTTTTCTGAGTAATATTCACTTTGGACTCAGTAAGTGGAGACTAAATCTTGATTTTATTTTTGTTTTATTGGATTTTTAAAACCCTACCTTTATTATTATTTTTAAATAATAGTTCAAGGAGGCAAATACGCCAATCAGGCTTCAGGCCCGGATACAGCATGGAGACTGCATTGGTCACGTTGGTGGATGATCTCTGGATGGCCCGTGACAGAGGTTATTCCTTTGTCCTGGTCCTATTAGACCTCTTGGCGGCTTTCGATACTGTCGACCACAATATCTTATTGCGGCGGTTGGAGGGGTTGGGAGTGGGGGGCACTGTTTTGCAGTGGTTCTCCTCCTTCCTCTCTGATCGTTCGCAATTTGTGTTGACAGGGGGGCAGAAATCGATCCCGAGGCCCCTGATTTGCGGGGTTCCTCAGCGGTCAGTGCTCTCGCCCCTGCTGTTCAACATTTATATGAAGCTGCTGGGTGAAATAATCCGTGGCTTTGGGGTAGAGTTTCATCAGTACGCTGATGATACTCAGCTATACATTTCTACCCCAGGCCACCCCAACAAAGCCATTGAAGTGATGACCCGGTGCCTGGAGGTTGTGCGGAGTTGGATGGGACAGAACAGGCTTCAGCTCAACCCAGCTAAGACTGAATGGTTGTGCTTTCCAGCACCCCGATACAGCCAGCTAGTTCCATCGCTGGCTGTGGGGGAGGAAATTCTTATCCCCACAAACAGGGTGCGCAATCTGGACATACGGCTGTCGTTAGAAGAACATATGACTGCCATTGCCAGGAGGGCTTTTTATCAGGTCTGTAGGATCTACCAGTTGCGGCCCTTTCTGGATCAGGATGCGCTTCACACAATCACATCCGCCCTCATTATCTCCCGCCTAGATTATGCCAATGCTCTCTACACGGGGCTACCCTTGAAGAGCACCCGAAGACTCCAGCTGGTGCAGAATGTGGTTGCACGGTGGTTTTGGGAGCTTCTCAGAGCTCTCATGTTACACTACTCTTGCGTGAGCTGCATTGGCTCCCAGTGGTCTTTCGGGTGCGTTTCAAGGTGTTAGTTACCATCTTTAAAGCGCTCCATGGCTTGGGACCTGGGTATTTATGGAACCGCCTACTGCCACCGTCAATCTCCCGTCGACCGGTACGCTCCCATAGAATGGGTCTCCTCGGGGTGCCGCCAGCTGGATGGCTGGCAACCCTGAGGGTACGGGCCTTCTCTTTGGGAGCACCCTCCCTCTGGAACAAATTACCCCCGGAGATAAGGATCATCCCTGACCTCTTGACCTTCCAACACACATTAAAAACTTACTTATTTCATCAAGCCGGTCTGGCCTAGGGTTTTATGGGGTTTTAAATTTGATCTTAAATTGGTTTTAATTCCTTATTTATAAATCCTTGTTTCATTTTCATTTTTATTTATTCAATCACCTAATATTATTGTATTTTTAATGACTGTACACCGCCCCGAGTCCCGCAGGGAGAGGGGGCAGTCTATAAATCTTGTAAATAAATAAATATATCCAATACTCCTTTAATGGCCAAAAATCACACAGCCAGCTTTCATGCCTAAGGTGAGACTTTAACTCACATTCTCCCAGGTTCCAGTCTGGTATTGATACTAAAAAGTTACTATGGATCTCTTTGTTAAAATTAGTGTTTTAATGTATACAGTATTTTTATATGGTATAATCCCAGTATTTTTTCGTTGGTATGCTCTAACACATGCAAATACATGTACACACACATATCTCCATGCAAAATACATTTATGCAGCTTGTTCCTAAACTGTCAGCACTGTGAAGCTTAGTGAAGTGAAGGTGGAAATGTGAAGAGACTGAAAAGGAATAGCTAAGAGCAAATCCTGTTGCATGTTTTAAAGTTTCCTAGCTAGGCATAGGACAAGACGTTACGTTAAACACTTCTTGGAAAAGGAATTTCAGGCAAGTACTAGAGGAAGGTGACATTAACATGTACATGGTCTGGAAAGGAAGCACATGACACTCTTGCTATGGATAACTTAATCAAATGAAATGCTCTTCTATTAAGCTTCTCGGCTACAGTACAGCTTTTGTTAACGTTCTGCTTTCTCTTCCTCATCTAAATATTTTGACTTCAGTGAATCCTTCCTAATTGATTACGTGGGTTTTGCTTTTGGTCTCTGTCTTTCCCCAAATAGCAAGAAGGCAGTGAGTGAGAGAGGCCAGTATAAATTCAGCAAATAGTCAGGAATTTGGTGCACATGCAGCATAAAACAAATGGTTTGGAAATTGGGCTTGAAAAATAAGTCAATTTTTACAGCGATTGTCAAAAATTGGCATCTGTCTTCTTTCTTTCTTTCTTTCTTTCTTTCTTTCTTTCTTTCTTTCTTTCTTTCTTTCTTTCTTTCTTTCTTTCTTTCTTTCTTTCTTTCTTCCTTCCTTCCTTCCTTCCTTCCTTCCTTCCTTCCTTCCTTCCTTCCTTCCTTCCTTCCTTCCTTCCATCCATCCATCCATCCATCCATATCCATCCATTTATCCATATCCATCCATGCATGCATCCTCTCTGTTTCACAGAAATTAAAAAGTTCATATCTTTTTTATATGGCCATTCAGCAGGGAACAAAATGCTATTTTATGAAATACCATAGATGCTAACAGACACAGTTCTTTCTCATTAAATGACTATTCCTCTTACTGCTAGCAATGCCTTTTTCTTTTATTGATAGATTGCAATTATATCCCACTCAAGCCAACCCTCAGGACAATGGAATGGGTAGCAATAGTTTAAGAAATCAATAGCAATTGAATAGGCTTTGAAGTAGTTCTTGGATCAGGAATGGTAGTTTTCCCTTTAAACGTGTTGCATGGCTCTAAAGCTTTCAGATAAGGACGAAATTGTTGTTGTGTTATATTTTGTTTTTATAAAAAATAATTCTTGTTAAAGATTTTCAACCTGTAAGTTTTGAATTGAAGAAGAATAACGAAAAATAATAAGAAAGTTTAAAAACCAGAAAAGACGGGAGGGGAGAAGAGGGGAGGGAAAGAAAGAGAAAATTGGGGGAGGACAGGGCAACGGGAGGACAAGGCAGGAGAGAGAAGAGGATTGGGGAGGGAGAGGAGAGGAGGGGACAAAAGGAAAGGAAAAGAAAAGAAAAGAAAGGAAAGGCTCTGAAGAAGTGGCTTCTGATCTTGAGAGCTGTTAAAGGTACATTTATATTTTATCCTCTCTAAGATTACACAGGGTAAGCCCTAAATTATTCAAGGACATAGTTGGACCATGTAGGCCTCCATATCACATGCTTCAGATTTTCTGTATAAGGAGATTTGAAAAAAAAAAAACATTATCAAACATTATCAAACATTTCCACAATCTACTTTTGGAGAGCAACGCAAATTATGTTTCCACAACACGATTTCTTCTGGTAAAATCTTAACGACATCTTCAGTGGGCAATGGGAATGGTATTCCTATTTTCAATGAGAATTCCATTTATTTTGATCCATACTAAATTACTATCCTTTGCTATGAAGTGAAACTTTTTTTTAAAAAAAAAGGGTTATTATAAATGTTCTACTACATAAGTTAACATGTGCATACAGTACATTAATCTGAGATGCTATTTCAGGCAATAATGAGAGAGAGAGATTATCAGGATTGTCAAATAATAAAAGCGTGTTGTGCGTAAACTCTCCCCTTTTGTAAGTATATTGTGATGTTGAACCCAGGCATGAAGGGAGCAGAACTGGAGTTATAACAAGCTCCTCAAATTACTGAGGGTGGGGGGGGTGGAATGATGAAATAGAACTGATAGACTCATTAACACACAACAGAAAATCAGCACAGTAGTAAAGTAGCTCAGGAAAAAAATATAGCAATATAAACGCATTGTGCTAGTTTTCATAGCAAGGATATTCTGTGTGTAAAGGAGCTGTTGTTATAACGATGACGCTTATAAGCAAGACCCACTGTCATACAACCTGCAATAGATGGCAAACTAAAAGCAAAGCAAAGTGTTGTGAGAAGCTGAGTCTGTCACTACAAAGAAAGCAATCACAGTAAGGGCGGGTTCATAGGAGAATAAAACACGGCAGGCGTATCAGACAGCTGCAGTTGAGTCAACAGAATCTGGCAAACAATACGTTGAAAATAGAAAAAGGAAAATACACCTAGTACTCATGTTTACATGGGGCGATGAGTAAGTCTAAGTGATTCCTGACCTCCAAAAATGATTGCTGGCCTGTACTAGCAGGCTATCCCATCCCGCCCATGAGAGAACACAATGGGGATACCCTTATGACTACCTCATCATTTGCAATACTGTGGGGTTCATTGAACAAGACATTGAGTTGTGTACCTGTGTGTTAGTGGTTGACCACATCCAAACCAAAGAAGACTCTAGATTGAATTTATCTATAGCTTGATGCCCTACAGCCATTCATTATGAAAAGAATCAAGGAGTCTTAAAAGCTGCAAAGATACTCCTATTTTGGCTGCCATGGCAACAAGTCTTTGTATTAAAGCATAGAGTCATGTGGTTTGTTTTCCTAAGGCTAATTAATTTTACTAATTATTGTGTGATACCACGCACTGTATGCTTTGGTGACCTAGTGAAGTCAGCAGTGGAGAATTCCTTGTTATTCTCCTACAGTTTTCTGATCCTACTGTGTAGTAATATTAAAATCATTATTAGCAATTCATAAAGCATGTAAAAGCAAATACTGTTGATTAAGATGCAGGAAATAGAATCCAAAATATCTTAATTCACACATTTAAATCTTTATTGAATTTTCCACTGGTTATCATTAGTATAAAAGTGTTATCAAAAGAACCTTAAAAGAGTGTAGCTTTTAGTGGATCAGATGCATGAAAGATTTCTGAAAAACCAGGAGCAACATCCATACAGATACATACATAAGTGGATGTGAAATCCTAACACAGAAAAATCAATCCATAATTCTCCCATCGCTAAAATAATATCTGAATTAAAACTGAAAATTAGAAGTATTGTATCCCAAGATAGTAAATATAGAAAGTGATATGGATACAGATCACCTTACTCGCACTGCAGAGATTATTTTGAATTTACTGTGGGCTTAATTAACAAGTACAACCACTGGTAGTGATAAATAAATAAAGAACAATTCATTATGTATCAAAAAAGCATCTTGGTGGCAAAACTAACTGCAGTAAATAAATAAGATGTTTTCCATCATCTAAGACAAAGATGCAAGGGAAGAAGGAAAGAGGATTTGGAAAAAAAAACTGTTGTGACAAATTATCAGCCAAAACACAGATGGCCTTTGCTATAGTGACTGCAGTGAATGAAAAATTAATGATATCTCAGTGGTCTGTTAGAAGAAATTGCTTACTCAACAGGATAGAATTCGAGTAAGTGTGTGCTTATAATGTTAAATGCAATGACATTCACGTAAGTAGTAGTTGACTGTAAATACACAGAGGCCATTTTCACATGTGTGGAAGGGATTTAGCTTCATCCAGCATTTAGGAGTAAAGCTGAATTATACGATAACATGTGTAGTTGCAATTAAGTAAAGTTGCCATAAGTTAAATTGTTCTGTTCGGTTATGTAACCAATATTTTACACGAGAATGTTATTCTTGAACCTAGAGGTCCACATCTTTAAGTTCTTCTTTACTCATTTCTTGTTGTGGCTAAATATAGAAGAATGCAGAAGAGATACAGTAGTTGCTATTGCTTATCTGCTAAATGACTATCAGGCTGCTGAAGATATACACGACCTGCTCCTACTCTCAGTTACCTGAGCAAAAAAAGAAATGTCTGAAGAAGATTCTTACTGTCTATGGAAAGTAACTTTTTATTTTATGAGCCATGGTGGTGGAGTGGTTAGAGTGCAGTACCGCAAGGCTACTTCTGCTGACTGCCGACTGCCTACAATTTGGCAGTTCAAATCTCACCAGGCTCAAGGTTGACTCAGTCTTCCATTCTTCCGAGGTGGGTAAAATGAAGGCCCAAATTGTTGGGGGCAATATGCCGACCCTGTAAACTGCTTAGAGAGCACTGTGAAGTGGCATATAAGCCTAAGTGCTATTGCTATTGCTATTTTTAAAACGGCAACCATATGATAAATCTGGTTGTGCCCTGGAAAAATGTGGCCACATTTATTAAGTTATTTTTATGCCATGCAATAAAATATCTATGTTTATTTAAAGTTTAATTTAGCTAATAGATAATGGCTCACTGACGTGCCATAAAGATAAGTCACCATTTGTTTGCATAAAACTTTATTAATAGAAGCCATGACTTCCAGATTTTTGAAATAAGCATAGTTCATGTCCTGATAAGACACTTTTCCATTACAATTTAAATGAAAACTCTTTAAGACAGAAGTCACCAAACTTAGCAACTTCAAGTTTTGTGGGTTTCAACTTTCAGAATTCTCCAGCCAGCTATGCTTTAAGTCCACAAGTCTTAAAGTTGCCATGTTTGCAGACTTCTGTTTTAAGACAATGTTTTCCATATCTTTTCTATTTCTCTTTATGCCATCAAAATGCCCGTCCAAGCCAGTTTAACTTTGTGTTTAAGGCACCAGGCTAAAAACTGGGAGACCAAAAGTTTTAGTTCTACCTTAGGCATGAAAGCAGCTGAGATATCTTGGGCCACTCTCTCTCTCAGCCCTAGGAAGGAGACAATGGCAAAGCACTTCCAAAATCTAGATAAGAAAAATGCAGACCCTTGTCCAGACTGTTGTCTGGAGTCAACACTGAGTTAAGCGACCCTCATCCCCACCACCAAAAAAATAGTGAATCTATTACTACTATACTAATATGATATGTAATAGAATTGTTTGGGTTCAAAGGACGGGCACAATTAGAGAGATATGTTATTGCAACTTGATGACTCCTTGGCTAGTAATAGCTCCTACACCACAAACATGTGAAATTTCTACATTTAATGCCATATTGAAAGAAAAACAAAGGACTTTCCCTCTAGTCAATTATTAAATATATTGAGGTTGTGTTGGTACAAGTGATATCTGTTTTTAATTTGTCTATATAATTAATTCATTTGCACTGAGAACAAAGAAAACTGGTTATGCGAACCAGTAGTAAATGTAGCAGTTGTATCAATAAATGCTTAAGAACCAGCTCTTTCAGGTTTATTGCTGTGCAGTAGCAGATGATCAGCACACTGGGTGTTGGGGCCGAACTGTTCTCAACTGACTCATAAACGTTTAACAACAGACTCTCACAAACCAGTACAAACTGACTCCAACATATTATTGAGCTACAGAAGAGCAGTGTAATATAAATAAAGTTTACTGCCTGTACCACAGAATAAAATGACCTATCTTTCTTATTCCTTGTAGAGAAGCTTGGTAGAGTTATTGAAAAAATAATTCAGGTTCTAGCATTAATTAGATTTGGCATTTGCTTTTTACAAAAGTTGAAGGAACAGCTTCTATGATAGTTGCCTTCCTAAAGAACAAAGGGTTGAAAGGATATTGATGTTGCTCTTAAGCATTCGTTTGCCCCAGTCAGCCTAAAAGGTAGTATTTTCTATACATCATAATCCCAATCTCTTCCCTAAAAAGTATAGTGTTTGGAATTCAAATTTTCCACAGAGTTAAACGGAGATATTGCTACTTTTGTTACTGGCTACTACAATTTGTGTTTTCCATTCAGAATTGTCTATCGATAATGAAGTGTTACTGACCTGTGGTCTACATAAATTTACAAATCAAATAAGCAGTAATCCGATGCATATTTTTTTATGAAGAATTCCTATCAATCCAATGGAATTTACTTCTGAGTAAATGAATGCAACAATTGTATGCAAAGGTATCATAAGCAACAACCTTTCACTCTATCACTAACCTGCGCATTCCATTAATAAAATTTATTGAATATACATTACTATGGTTTTACTCTTTAGGCTAAAGTTCTAAAATCACTTGCATTTTCTATGTTCTGATGGAATTAATGAGTAATCATGCTTGGACTGATCTTTTAACTGATTTGAAGCTGAAGTCACTTGTTTTAAAATTCGTTTTGTTTTATTTTGCTAGTATACTTTTGTTAGGAAACCATTTAGCAACTATTATCACTCAATAATTTCAGTTCAGGCTTCCATGTAGGGAAGGGCACAGTTTAGGTTTAAAATTCTTGAAGACAATTTGTTTATAATAGGTACTTAGGTGCCACCTGCTGTTCAGGTCAAACTTTTGAAAGGTGGGACAGATAATCGAGTCAAAAGACACATTAGTCATTTATATCATCAAAACATACATTTAGCAGTTAAGATTATATTAGTGCTACTGCTGACAAATTATTTCCCACAGTGTTCTAGCTTTGCTGCTAACCACTGTTAGATAAGTGCTATCTATGTTTTATCAGATTATAGATTGCTGTAATTGTATTGCTTTAAAAAGTGTCAGTAACAGAAAATCTTTACTCATGTTGTAGTTTCCAGTTTCAAACTGAAAACCCTATACAAGTGCATCTATTTTTCATTCTGAAAGTTGTCCGAAATTTTTTAAAAAGCAAATTACCTCTGAAATCTCTGTACAGAATATAATGGAATGTCTCAAAGTTACCATTTAAGCATCTTCAATGTTTGATACTGATGTACATTCCCATTTATTTAAAAATGCATATGTATGGTTTGAAATTCATTGTAAGTTTCAAGTTATGTTGGTTCTTCTGACCATACAACAAAACTCAAACTTGACAAGTAAGATAAAATAAGGCAAAATAAAACAGCCCTTAAGGAAATAAAGAATAGTAGATGAATGATGTTAAAAAGTTGAAGTTAAAAATCAGTATTAATTGGCTGTAGTAAAATAGAAATTATTCTTGGTTTGCAATCCACAGTATTTCTTTTATAAGATGTGGATGTTCTAGGATTTTAACATAAGAATTAAAGAATTTTTGAAGACTTTAGATTTTTAAAATTTCTTGAAAGTAATGGTGGGTCATTTGGGTGGGGAGAGTGGTACAGAGCTAGCCACAGGGAGGGATCAAAAAGTTAAGGTAGTGGATGTGTCATTTGACAGATTTGGAAACTGTTTTGCGTGTGTGTGTGTGTGTCCCACATAAGAAGGAATGTGGCTGTCATCGCCTAGTTGTAGACTTACCCTGAAAATGTATGTCTGTATCATTTCTGAATAAAGATATCATATAGTTTACTGTCCCTGTGTATAAAAAAGTGGAGTTGACTGTCTACAGACATCCTACTGTGGCTCTGTATCTCATATTATGAATGGGGGTATAAAAGCTATGTTTTTTTACTGTAATTGTTTTTATTTCTTTACATTGTGATGTAGCAGAAATGTTTCCAAAGTTACTCTAATATATTCAGATGCCAAATTTTTTCTTTCAGCAATACTTCATTTCAAATATGATGCGGGATCTTAAATCTTCAGAGTTTACAATGCAGAGAAGCTGAGATTGAAGCTGAACTTGATGCAGAGGCAAGAGAATCACATCCAGAACTATTGAAAGACAAAATGGGAGGTTTGAAACTTAATCTGAACATACCCTGATCGGGTTAACTGAAATTACTCCATAACATTTATCTCGTAACAGTAGAAATATCCAAAATGATTCGGTTGAGATTGGCATATGTGGACTGATTGGGGTAGATTGTAGGGGTGATACCAAAATGTAATTTTATCTTGTTTTATTTATCTTTATATTAAATTATTGTATTTTATTCCAATTTCATTTTAAATCATATTTTATTCTAATTTCATTTTAAATTGTATTTTATCCAATTCAATTTTAAAGTGTTTTTAATCAGATTTTAGTAATAATTTGTGTCTAGAACCCTGCACTTTGATATGGCCCAAGGGTTAATCAATAATGTAAAGTGAATATGCTTGATTTTATTGCAGGAAACACTCAACACATTGGCCAAATGTTTCTCAACTAGATTGTCTGCAGGATGTATGGTTATCACTGTGTCATAAAAAGTTGAGATGGCAGCTGCAGTGCATGTAAAAATGGGGCAAGTCTTTTAATTGGATGAATGCCTTCTTGTCTTTTTCACCTTTACATGTGGATTCCTCTATTCTGACTCTTCTTTGAAATGAAACATATTGGTAGTCCTCACCTACCAACAGTTAATGACTATTCGAAGTTACAACTGGCTCTTAAACTTGCAATCATCACAGCATTCAATGATCACGTGATTGCCAATTGCAACTGCTGACAAGCTAACGCAGTAGGCACAGTCCAGTCATGGTCCTATGACAGCATGTTTAACAACTGCAGATAATTCACTTAACCAAAGATTTGCCAGTCCAAATTGCAGTCAGTAAGTGACGATTACAAAGAGGAAGGGGGTCAAGCTATTTTTCAAAGCACCCAAAGGCCAGACAAGGAATAATGGATGGAAACGGATCAAGGAGAGATTGGAAATAAGGAGAAATTTTCTGGCAGTGAGAACAATCAACCAATGGAACAGAAGTTGCCTTTGCAAGTTGTGGGAGCTTCATCACTGGAAGCTTTCAAGAAGAGATTGAATTGCCATTTGTCAGAAATGGTGTAGGGCAGTGGTCGCCAACCAGTGGGTTGGGGACCACTGGTGGTCCGTGAGAAAATGTTGGTGATCCACAGAAAAATGTCCCCCCCCCCAAAGCACTCCCCCCAAAGCAATTAATCCAGGCTGCACGGGAACACAAGGCTGCACTGCCCACATGGCCCTCCCACCTGCTGGCGCCCACCCTTTGGCCGAGCGCAAACCTTACCTTGAGTAGAGCCATATGAGTGGGAACTGAAAGGTAAGACCAACAGTGGGGGAGTGAAATGCGCCCCAAGGTGGCTTGTTGATGTTGGTGGGAAAGTCAGTCCTATATTCCAGAGCTGCAGGAGTCACAGGACTGGCTCTTTGGTCATTCCGGAGCAGCTCTTCCAGTCCATGGCAGGCCAGTGCACCGGGTGGAGGAGCAGCTGCTCCGGGATGACCAAAGGGCCAGTCCTGTGACTACTGCGGCTCTGGAATATGGGACCGACTTTCCCACCAACGTCAGCAAGCCACCGTCAGTCAAAATTCATATTGGTGGTCCTTGGGATTTAAAATTATGACTTTGGTGGTCCCTGAGGTCCAAAGGTTTGGCGACTCCTGGTGTAGGGTCTCCTGCTTGGGCAGAGGGTTAGACTAGATGACCTACAACATCCCTTCCAACTCTGTTAATCTGTTAAATTTGTTAAATCTATATTTTAATGTAATTACAGGTAATTCTCAACTTACAACCACAGTTGAGCCCAAAATTTATGACTATTAAGTTGCCCCATTTTACGACCTTTCTTGCCACCATTAAGTGAATCACTGCAGTTCTTCAATTAGTAACATGGTTGTTAAGTCAATCTGGCTTTCCCATTGACTTTTCTTGTCAGAAGGCTGCAAAAGGTGATTACATGACCCCAGGACACTGCAACCATCATAAGTGTGAGTCAGTTGCCATAAATATGAGTCAGTTGAATTTAGATTAGGTGACTATGGGGATGCTGCAATGGTCATAAGTGTGAAAAATGGTCATAAGTCACTTTTTTCAGTTGTAACTTTGAACAGTCCCTAAACAAACTGCTATAAGTCGAGGACTGCCTGTACTGTGTTTAATACATGCACAGTTGGAAAAAGAACAGTGATGCTTACCAGGAATAATTTGCAGATATAATTGTATCAAATAAATTCCAATAATAAATATTAATGGCCATTATATGACAAATGAAATACATTTGTATTCACTTATTTAAACCATCAAAGTTTATCCTGTTAGATTTATAAAGTAGGAAGGCATTAAATCAACTGTAGATATTTTGCCACCTACAGTATTCCTTTAAACCTCATTTTATTCATTTTATTTATTTATTTAAGATTTATTAGCTGCCTCCTAGCTAGCTGTTATCAGTTTAACAAAAGCAGCTAAAGTAGTGTGTGTATATCAATTAAAATGAAATTAATAGAAATTAAAAACAGCAGTCAATTAAGCTGTAAAGATTAAAATATGCATTGTATGTCACCCCACAGTACAGAAAATTAAAATTCCTGATACAGATATCTGACGGATATCTTAAAAAACTATTCCTCTTGTATAATAGTGTACACTGATTTGTAGAATAGCCACTTCCTTTTTCTGTTACTTCCTTGTTGTCCCCAAGCTCTTAAGAGCCACCCTGGAGACTTCCTCTTATTTCCTATCTGATTAGAGATGCAATACTTTCCACAGGGATCAAAATACTTCAGCTAGAAATGTTGCTGTTAATGCAGAGATTTTTTTAAAAAAAGCTTTCGTTGACTGATTCATTTAAAGGAAAGGCCAATGTTCATAATAGTCTTTCAAAAGCAATGATAATTTTTTATATTTTCTGGGCTTGAAAAATCAAATCAAATCAAATAAAATAAAAAAGTTTGGTGCATTCTGCTAAACAACGGAAAGAAAGCTGATTCACAGTTACTAAGAATACGAAAATGTTATAGCTAACGATAAGGGCCTGGAGAACTTACACACAGAGAAACAAACACACACATACACAATATGTCTTATTTGGATAGCGAAAAATCTGTTCCAGTGTGTTGAACTTCACAGAAATGAAAATGAATCATATTTTTCCCAGCAGCTTCAAATCATGCTTTCATATTCTTTCTTCCTCCTTGGGTGGGAGAATTTTTGTTTGCTGGGTTAAGTTCTCACCACTGGGCTGATCAGAGAGAAAATGCAGGTGATCATACATGAAGGTGAGGAAATACGGCCTTCCATGACTAACCTTATTGTACCACCCAAGAGAGGAAGTGAAGAACTGTGAATGAATACAACTACAGTAATTCTTTGTCTCGAGACTGCTGTTCCTCTTTATAATATCTCCAGAGCAGAGGGGGTATTCAGCAGGTTCTGACCAGTTCTAGAGAACCGGTAGTGGAAATTTTGAGTAGTTCGTGTTGTGGAGCGACGGAATTACTCAGGCAGAGACCAGGTCAAGGTTTCAGCTTAACTCTTTATTAACAGGCAAAGAGGGTTACCGCTACTGCCGCGCTAACACGGCAGCCAGCTGGAGCGGCAACAGCTGATGCCGTTTGACAGCCGCCTTTTATAGCCAGCTGTCAAACGGCTCCAGCCAATGGGAGAGGTCCGTGCTTCCCGCTGGAAGCACGGACCTGAGTGAAGACTCAGTCCATACACAACACTCCTTTCTCCCAGTGAGGAGCATGCATAGTCCTTCAGATACGCTGGACGCCTGCGAATTCATCCGGATCTTCTAGGCTCCGTCAAAAATGGCGCCGAGTTGCTGTCTGGTGCCCTCTGCGTGTCTTCGGACGACGGTGAGGCTGCCTGGGCTGTCTGGAGCTGGGTCTGCACCTTGGTCAGCTTCCCCATCTGGTAGGTTATCGTTTCCGGTGGGTTGGAAGCTGGTTTCGTCGAATGGTGTGGTTGCTTCTGCATGGGGCTCGTCTGGATGACCTCTGGGTGCCATGCTCCAACGCTTCCTCAGGTGGTCCACGTGACGCCGCCAGGTCCGTCCATCAGGTAACTGGACTCTATAAGACTTGGGACCAGTTACTGCTATCACAAGCCCTGGTAACCATAGTGGTTGCCCAGCAAAATTTCTGACAAACACCTTGTCATTTATCCGGAACCCTCTGTCTTGGCTGTTTGACCCAAGGGGAAGCAAAGGGGCATAATTTGGGTGCAGCCTGTCCAAAGTGGTCCTCAGCCGGCGTCCCATTAATATTTCGGCTGGTGACCTATTAGTAGAGGCACAGTATGTTGGCTCAATAGGTATTGGGCCAGCTTGGCATGCCAGTTAATAGGACCCAATCTTTGTAGCACTTCTTTGGCAGATCTAACTGCCCTCTCAGCCAGCCCATTGCTGGCAGGATGAAAAGGGGCTACTAATATGTGCCTGATGCCCAAACTTGCTAGAAACATCTCAAACTCACAGGAGGTGAATTGGGGGCCATTGTCGGATACGACAGAATCAGGAAGGCCATGTGTGGCAAACATCCTAGTCAGTGCTTTGCTGACTGCTTCCGTAGTGGTGGAGTGCATTAAAGTTAATTCCACCCATTTTGAATATGAATCTACTACCACCAGGAAAATGCGCCCATGGAAGGGGCCTGCCAAGTCTATGTGTATTCTGGACCAGGGGCTGCCTGCTTCCTCCCAGATCCTAGGGGTGGCTGCTGGTGGTAATGCCCTGGTGGCCTGGCACGCCTGGCAAGAATTTACCCAGTTAGAGATTTGGGCATCCATGCCTGGCTACCATACGTAGCTGCGGGCTAGGGCCTTCATTCTCACAATCCCTGGGTGACCCTCATGCAGCACCTTCAGTATCGAGGTTTGCAATTTGTGGGGAATGACTACTCTGGTTCCCCATAGTAAACAGCCTTGCAAGGAGGAAAGTTCCTGCTGGCGTAATTTGTAGGGTAGGACGTCTGAAGGATAAGGGGCCGTAGGCCACCCCCTCCCTACCCAGTCCAGGACTTGGGATATTACCTGGTCCTTGGCCGAATGGGCAGCGATGTCAGCAGCAGTGACTGGAAGCTTGAGTTTGTTGATAAGAAAGACTGTGGTTGCAGGTGCTGGGTCCACGACTGGCACTGGCAGGGGACAGCGGCTGAGTGCATCAGCATGGCAAAGGCTTTTCCCGGATCGATGGATTAGAGTGTAGGAATACGCAGCCAGGAAAACCGTCCATCTGGTCATCCTTGGGGACAAAATCTGGGGAGTCTGTTTAGTGCTGGATAAAATACCTAACAGTGGCTTGTGATCAGTTATGAGTTCGAAATGATGCCCGTAGAGGAATTCATGGAACTTCTTCACTGAAGCCACTGCAGCCAATGCCTCCTTGTCAATCTGGCTGTAGTTGCGTTCAGTGGAAGATAGTGTCCTGGAAAAGAAGGCTATAGGTGCCTCTGCACCGTTAGGCAGTCTGTGGCTCCAATTCCGAAAGGAGAAGCATCGGCTGCTAGAATGAGTGGTAAGTCTTTATTGAATTGTATTAAGACGGCCTTTGATGTTAGCAATGACTTGACTTCTTGGAAAGCAATAGTCTCCCTTGGTCCCCAGTGCCATGGCGAATTCTTGTCTAAGAGTCTATGAAGGGGCTCGGCAACAGAAGCTTTATGGGGCAGGAATGAAGCATAGAAATTCAAGAGGCCCAGGAAAGCTTGAAGCTCAGTTTTGTTAGTAGGAGTAGGCGCATCGTGAATGGCCTTGACCTTTGACTCAGTTGGGTGAATACCCGTGGCATCAATCTTGTAATCTAAGAATTCCACTTGTGGAGTGGCTATGGTGCATTTCTCCCTTTTTAGCTTGAGGCCAGATTGCCTGAAACGGTCAAGTACACTTCTGACCCTTTGTAGTAATTGTTGTTGATTGTTAGCAGATACCAGAATATCATCAAAGTAAGGCACAACGCCTGGTAACCCTTGCAGTATTCGTTCCATAAGGGATTGGAAAATTCCAGGGGCCACACTAACTCCGAATTGTAGGCGTGTGCATTTGAAAGCCCCTCTGTGGGTTACTATTGTTTGCAGTTCAGCAGTTTCATCATCAACAGGAAACTGTTGATATGCCTGGGACATGTCCAACTTTGCAAAAATGGAACCAGGCTCAAGGGAATGGAGTAAATGTTGTACCACAGGGACTGGGTACGCACTAACCTGTAAATATTTGTTTATGGACGACTTGTAGTCCGAGCAGATCCTTAAATTTCCATCCTTCTTTAACGGTGTTACTATGGGGGTTTCCCACTTTGAGAAGTCTGTAGGTTTCAGTATGCCCTGCTTGATTAATTTGTCAAGTTCCTTGTCTAGTTTAGGACGAATTGCAAAAGGAACTCTGCGGGGCTTCAAACGAACTGGTACTGCCTGGGAGTCTACCCTGAAGGATATTGGGGTTCCCACGTAGCAGCCTAGGCCTTCGCTGAATACATCTGCATAGTCCCTGAACAGGGATTCAACTTCGGAATTGGTAATGGCGTGGATTCCCCCTATGTGGAGGCCCAGGCTGGGAACCAATCTAGTCCCAATAGGCTTGGGAGGACGCCATCCACTATCACTAGAGGCAAGTGACCCTTAAACCCTTGAAAATGGACAAGGAACTTGCCTTTTCCGATGACAGGGATGGTTCTGCCTTGGTAGTCCCGAAGTGTTAGATTGCAGGCTTGAATTTTCTGTCTTGACATTCTGGGGAGTAGCTTCTTTAAGGTGTCCCACGAGATGATGGATAATGCAGAGCCGGTGTCAACCTCCATTCTGCAGGGTCTACCTTCTATAGAAACAGTGACACTAATTTTGTTAGATTTATTTTTTTGTATTTTAGACTGATAGCATGTGAAACAGTCCTCAATTTGTCTAGGGTATTGAATGAGCTTCTGGGGCCTTTGTGGCTGGTTGAAGGTTTTCCCTGCCTGACAAATTTTGGCCAGATGGCCTTTCTTTTGACACCTTAAACATATGGCATTCCTGAATCTGCAGGATGCCCTGAGATGGTTGCCCCCACAGCTTAAGCATGTAGTTTGTAAATGTGGGGTTTGGCTTATACCTTGCCTGAACTCTTTTTGATTTGCGTTGGGCTGTCTGAGGCGGTTTACCTCAGTAGCCTCTTCTGGGCCATTTTCTGTGGAGGCTTCCTCAAAATATACTGTTGGATTTTCTAGTCTGCTGGGTTTTCCCTGAATTTCAGCTGCTGAGAGTGCTGATAGCTCAGCAGCCTGGGATTCCTCTATGGCTTGCTTTAAGGTTAGATCCCCTTTGGCTAATAAACGTCTTTGTAATTTGGGGTTTCTAACGCCACAAACCAGCTGATCGAGCAGCATATCGTCCAGGTAATCTCTGAACCCGCAATGCAAGGCAGCTGTTCTCAGTGCTGCCATATAATCACTAATTGTTTCCCCCTCTGTTTGGATGCGCCTTCTGAAAGCATGGCGCCTAGTAATTCTGGAAGGCTTAGGGGAATAGTGATTTGAGAGAATTTCTTGCAGTTCCTCCCAAGGAATAGTCTTAATAGATCTTGGGGCCAGTAATGCTGTTGCGGTGTCAAAAACCGTGGCTCCGCAAAAGCTTAGGAAGTAAGATTTTTTCCTATGCTCAGAAATTTCTGACAGGTCTAAAGCATCTAAAAAAGCAGTCAAACCGGTTCTTGTATGACTCCCACGTCTCAGCGGTCGGTCTGAAGGGCGGGAATGCAGGATTCGAAGTCATCTTCTGTCAGCTGTGAAGTTTTTCCTCAGGCAAGTTAGAGACGGTGCTTCGCGGCTAGAGGCAGCAACTCTGTAGCGATTTCAGCTCTCAGCTAGTGATTCGCTCTTTTCTCTCTCTTCCTTGCCTGGCTTGCCTTTATTAAGTATCCCGTCCTTGTCGCCAGTGTTGTGGAGCGACGGAATTACTCAGGCAGAGACCAGGTCAATGTTTCAGCTTAACTCTTTATTAACAGGCAAAGAGGGTTACCGCTACTGCCGCGCTAACACGGCAGCCAGCTGGAGCGGCAACAGCTGATGCCGTTTGACAGCCGCCTTTTATAGCCGGCTGTCAAATAGCTCCAGCCAATGGGAGAGGTCCGTGCTTCCTGCTGGAAGCACGGACCTGAGTGAAGACTCAGTCCATACACAACAGTTCGGAGACCCGGCAAGTACCACCTCTGACTGGCCCCGCCCCCATCTATTCTCTGCCTCCAGAGGTCCAGCTGATTGAAACCATCCTCTGCTACCATTTGTCAAAACGAAAATATTCAATTTTGTAAATTAGAGGAAATGAATCGTGTTTTTCTGTTGCCAGCATACTTTATTTATAAAATAACTAAGAAACAAAAGAAACAGCAGTACCATTCTAATAAGCAAGCAAAAGAAAGGTATAATGAAAGATGAAGAAGAAATATAACTCCTTCCCTGCACACATGCACAGTAAAACAGAACATCACAAGACACTCATATCTTGTTACTATGGAAACTTGATAACCAGTCCAGCTCATTCTTAAACTTCTTTGGAAGTTCCTCAGACAAACTAAAATAAACGCAGTGACATTCCCTGCCATGCCCACCAAGCCACACCACACCCACCAAGTCACAGCCACAAAACTGGTAGTAAAACATTTTGAATCCCATCACTGTTCCAGAGGGTGAGGAGAATAGAAAAGGTAAAAGAAGATTGCCCTTCCCTCAGTTCACTATATCCCTGTCCTCTAAAGGTTGAATTCAAAAAAAGATGGCAGTTTTGAGTGGCCACGTTCAGTGGCCCAATTTCTGTCCTAGAGTGAAGGAAATCAGATTTCAACGTTATCAAATACGTAAATATAATTCCTTGCCAATATACAGGATTGTATACAGGATCGAGAAAACGTAAGTTTCCCCATGAACAGAGAACAGTTGACAACAAAAATATAAACAAAAATTTCTAGGTTGGAATCTATTTCAGATTTGGCAGTGAGATACTGTTTTTCAGGATATGTTGAGGAAAACAATAATAAATGTTAAATGTTAGTTTATTTCCAGCACACCCTTCTTTGAACCCATATCTATTGTTGATGCTTATAATTTCTCCTAAAAAACAAAATATACAAGATGTTGCTTTCTGATGCAAGATATCCAAATTATGCAATGGAAATATATCAAAGGTACAGATATTTGATACTTCCGACATTATATTTAGGAAAATATTTTGGTAGCTATCTATTAATATAGTCACCAGAAGAAGAAAAAAAACAAGTGAACGAACAATACAAATGCCTTTCAGCCTTGCTTGAAAGGATTATGCTTTCCTTACAGAAAAGCCCTTTTTTCACAAGCCACCATTTTATAGGTCTATTATTGTGTGTGTTTTATACTGTATATACAAAGTAATGTCATTTTTATATCCTTTTGCCAGGAATTGAAAGACAAGCTTCCTTTGGCAGGCTGTCAAACAATCTCTGATCACTAACTGAAGCTTAATCACTCCCTTGCAGAAATTAATGCAAAAAGAAGGGACAGCACTGAAGGGCAGGGTTTCATGTATTAATATTAAATATCTCTGCAAAAATAATGAAATCTGTTCTCTAGCTTTTTAGCATAGGTGACCAACTCGTTCCTTCCTTCCTTCCTTCCTTCCTCCCTCCCTCCCTCCCTCCCTCCCTCCCTCCCTCCCTCCCTCCCTCCCTTCCTTCCTTCCTTCCTTCCTTCCTTCCTTCCTTCCTTCCTTCCTTCTCATATTTGTGTCTGCCCCAGTTCTTTTATGGAACTGCATGAAATATTACACTTTTTCTGTAAATTTACCCTTATGTATAATTTTTGTTTTTTTTACATGCAAGATTCTGTATATAGACCTCGTTGAAATGCAGCTTTGTTCTACGACACTTTTGTCCAACTTGGCCAAATATATCCTGATTTGTACGCAAATGTTCCAAATGCAGACTTATTTTTAGGAACTTTCTAGCTAAAAATAACAGATAACTGAGAATTTTATTTGCTGCTGTTAAGTCGTACAATCACACTGCAATATAGTTTGGAAATAATAAAGCACATGAATGGCATCACTGAAGAAGATTAACGTATAACAGATAAAGACAATATACATACATCTGTCTACTATTATTATATTTTATATTATAATATATTATATTATTATATAGACTGTCTACTATTGACCTCACCCCTTTCCTAAGAGGTCTGTAGGGGGCGTGCATAAGCGCACCAATGTGCCTACCGTCCCTGTCCTATTGTTTCTTTTATTTGTCTTATAAGTATCCATGTATTCATAACTATGTTTTTACTTATACCTATTATCTTGTAAGCAATTGACAAAAACAAACAAACAAACAAACAAACAAATAAATAAATAAATAAATAAATAAATAAATAAACATTCTCTAATTCAGGAGTGTCAAACTCAATTTCAAACTCAATTTCAAACTCATTTTCAAATGAGGGCCGCATCAGGGTTGTGTTTGAGCTGAGGGGCTTGGGGTGGGCATGGCCAGCTCAACATCACTTGTGTTGGGCTCCTGAGCTCTGTTTTCAGCTGCAACTGTCTCCTACTGGTCTGTCCCAGCTGAAGTTTCCGAAAGCAAACACAGATAAACTCCAAAACTGAAACGTTCACGGCTTTATTCCACAAATACCTCTTTGTAGTTGCCGCCAAGTAATCTAATTAGAAAAACCTTCAAATAAATCAAAGTCTGTTATCATCATACTTAACCCTTCGAACCCTTCAAACACTGCAAAGGCAAAAACCATTTGCAACCAAGCTTATGTTCCCTAGAGGGAGAGGCCATTACATTGCCTCCTTACTCCTGAGTCATCTATGCAGCTTCAGCTGTTCCCTCCTATGAAGCATCATGTGCACTGAGATCATGTGCACTGAGCACAGGCTCCTCAGGAACCTCCTCGTCACTGCTGCCAGCTCCCAATATCTCTGAAGGCAGCAGTCCACTCCCTGATGGTCCCGGCCCCTCCTCCGAATCCTCACTCTCCTCCACTGTCTGCACCTGCTGCCGGATAACCACAACACCTATAAACCTCTGCCAGTGAAAACGGACCTTGGGAGAAGCACATGTGGCTCTCTCAAGGTGTCTTGGCTAGCTTAGTCTATCTTTCGCTGCTTCCAGGGCAGCCTTGTTGGCCAGATCTAAGCACCCCATTGCTGGATTCAGCTCTTGGGCCTTGAATTTGACACCCCTGCTCTACTCAGTGGTGGGATTCAACTTTTTTTTACCACCAGTTTTGTGTACGTGGCTTGGTGGGCGTGGGCGCAGAGCACCTTCTCCTGCAATCCTGCACCCTCCCTGTGACGTGTGGCAATCCGCTGTGTCCAGCGAAGCAGCTGAGCTTCAAAAGCAGGAAATAAAGATCAGTATAGAGCCAGGGCAAGTGGGAGAGCCCAACAGCTGATCGTCTGAGCAAACTGGTTTTCTCACAAATGATCCTCGGAGCTACCGGTTCAGACGAACTGGGCCGAACTGATAGAATACCACCACTAGTTCTAGTTTTATTATTAGCTGCTAAATTTGATCTCACAAAACTAAGAACATCTAAATGTCTACAAATATTGGAAATGAGCAGATGTATAACATGGGGGAATCAGAAACCCAATTTATCTTTTTTTATGTTTCCTTTTCCTTTCTGTTTTCTTTCTTTCTTTCTTTCTTTCTTTCTTTCTTTCTTTCTTTCTTTCTTTCTTTCTTTCTTTCTTTCTTTCTTTCTTTCTTTCTTTCTTTCTTTCTTTCTTTCTCTCCCCCTCTATTTAATTCTCTATTTATTTTAATTCTTGTTAAATTTGTTCCATTTATTTTCTTTTATTCACATGTAAAATGGCTGAGGAACTCTGGGAGCTGAAGTCCACAAGTCTTAAAGTTGCCAAGGTTGAAGACCCCTGCCTTAATCATGACTGACTGACTATCTATCTATCTATCTATCTATCTATCTATCTATCTATCTATCTATCTATCTATCTATCTATCTACACATGTATGCTCATATGCATCCGCACACTCACAAATGCATATATATATTAAGTAACAATATATTGGAGACTTTAATATTAAATAATTGGTATAAGATCAAAACCTCTCTAGTGCAACAAAATTCTTTGATATGAGATATAGTGATTCTTTTTCAGTATTATATATAACTTTGGGTGAAAAAATAACCCAGGTAATTTTATGCTTGTAATATTGACATCCTAACTTGTAATTAATATTGAAAGAATGTTTCTTTCCTCTTCTCTATTTTATTAGTAGTATAAATAACCAAATATTAATAATTTTTAACTGTATGATATAAACCACACTACTGGATTGAAACAATATACTATAATTTAATGAATAAATTATAAAATAAATATAATGTATCAAGTTTTATAACATAATAAAAAAAGGTTTAAAAAAATGTCTGTATTCTTGTTGTTAGCTGTTAAATTTGATTTCACAAAGCATTATATAACCAACCAAACAAAAAGCAATGTTGTATTTTGGGGGAAGAGGGATATAGTGGTACTTAAAAGTATGGGGAATTTCTCTGGTTGAAAAAATAAATTGTGTTTCTAGTTTGTCCACATAGTCTCTACTATCAGGATATGCAGGAAGGGTGATGAGTTGTTGTTTTCTTTTTCCCTGGTGAGTTGGATTTCTTTGAAGATGGTGTTGATAGTTTTGTGAGTGTTCTCTAATTGCTCATATTTTTATTAGGGTGAAGGTATCATCTACATATCTGATCCATGATTGGGGTTATGTTTGCTAGAATGCTATCACTTTCAGAGGTTCCATTACAACCTCCACTATGAGTCCTGGAAGCGTTAATCCCATAAATGTACCTTTGCTTTGTTGATAACTTTGTCGTTGAATTAAAAGTATGTAGTTGGCATAGGCCAGTGGTAGGGAACCTTGGCTCTTTTATCACTAAAATGTCCTAATTTTTGACTTGAATGATCAATATTCTTTATATGTCCTACATTTGTATATTAAACAGTCCCATTCAGGTCAAAAATTGATTTCCCTCACAACTGAAAAACCACTAGGCCAGGGATGGGGAAACTTTTATGGCTCACTCAGGAATTCTGGGAGTTGAAGTCCATCAGTGATAAAAGAGCCAAGATTCCCTACCGCTGGCATAGGCTAATAAGATCCATGGAAACACCAGTGTACCAAAAAACCATCCACACCAATCAAGTGCTCCACTGCCAAAGTAATAACCCAACCTCCCATAAGAGAAGCTGTGTAAGAATGCTATTTAGATTAGCACAAACACAATCCTGAACATCAGAAAAAGGAAACACGTTACCTATACATCTTTCTTCCAGCAAAATAGATATCTACACAACTTCATCAAAAAGTGCCTGACCACTCAACATAATATAGCACAATCAACATGAGCCATAAGAAGGATGACACTGCCACACATCAAAAACTTCTCAGAAACCATCAACAGTTACAACCACATGGAATCAGCATGGCACACAGGTGAATTAAATATATCCAAAACATTCTAAATAAATCAAAAGATCTAGCAGCCTCAGAAGAAAAAAACGGAGTCATCTACAACATACAATGTAAAGACTGCAACCGCCACAATGTAGGACCAAAGACTAGCAGAATACATGCACGAACGCCAACTTTCAGTCAGAAGTCATGATAAAACTCCTTAATTTCATAACGTGGACAGACTTAACCATAGTTTCAACTGGAAAACTGTGACTATCCTAGACCAAACCATGTTCATAAATACTAGAGAATTCCTGGAAGCCGGGCACTCTGACAAATTGTCCATCAATAGAGACATAAACATAAACAACATCTACACAGGGTGCAAAAGAGACAATCAGCAAGCCAAAAAAGGAACAAAAAGATCAAAACACCCCCCTCATCATCAACCAATACCCAGCCAAGCAGAGATTAACAGCAAGATTAGCATCAGATCAACAATCAAGAAGTTAGCAATACTGTTTTGTTTTGTATTGTGTTACAGTAAACAGTCCAACCAAAGAACCTCCATGACTACTCCCACCAACACTGAAAAGGCAAGCCACTGGAATATAAATTGAGAGAATATAGCTCACAAGTGTAATGCTAGATAGTATATAACATGTTAAAAACAAATATAAATAACTATTACAATGTTAAAAACAAATATAAATAACTATTACAAGCAATTGAACACAAATAAGACCAGAAGAAATACAGTTCAACCAACTCACAAGCTCCCTGTTCCTGGACACCAAGATTGATGGGGGGATAACATGTTTTAAGGCCTTTCTGGAAGGCTGATAGGAATAGTGTTAACTTATCTGGGGGGAATGATGTTGTGAAGAGAGTGAAAGCCAAGGCAGAAGAGGTTTGTCTACTGGGTCCCATCAGATGGAACTCTTTAACAACCCCCCACCCCCAAAAAAATCCCACAACTGTATAGTCTATAGACAATAAATAGTGCACAACAGATTGTTTCTGAGGTGTTTTTCTTTAACTGTAAACATTTTTTAGCTACAGTGATGTAGTTTTTCACAGACTAATTTAATTTGAACAATTTAATGTTTTAAAACAAAATATTAAAAGTGGGTGTTTAAAGGATTTGTCCTTTAGAAAAACAACTCATTATTCCCCAAGGCCCTTTTCCTATACACTCTAGATTAGGCCACTGTTGTGCTTTAGCAATGAAACAAATCCTTCATTATTATTTAATTTGTTCCTGAACATTGCAAAGTAAACTGTACAGACGCCTTGCTGTTCTGAATCCTTTCAGGGAAATCTATCATGAAAAGAATGCCATGAAATTTCCATACTAATTTTTCATTATGACAGACCAACACCTGAGCATTGTTTTTTTTTTCTTTCTCTTCATGTAGGTCTTGTGAATTAATAAAGTGAAGGACGATTGCAAAATTCACAGCATATTGATACAAAATTAGCTTTCCAAAACATGGCATCAAGAACTGATTTTGATTGTGATCATTGTGATTTGAGCTATAACTTTGCCTTTATTTAATAAAAGGCTCATAAATGACTGAATCAGAATATAAGGTATTCTTTAACTGGAAAGGAAGTAGCTATCAGAATTTGAAGAACATCTTAAAGCTGAATTGTCTATGGAATTATAGTGCAAGGTCACCAGATTTACTGCTAGGTGTGCAATGCCTACTTGCTTCCATTTGTAAATAAATCCTTCAACACTGCTTTTCATCTTTTCAGAATTCAAGAAGGCTCGAGTACTTACTAATTGCTACTGAGAAAAAAACATAAGAGTTTAAAGTTGTCCAATTGGCAATTTTCCAACATTTGAAAAAAAAAATCAAAACAACATTCTTGTCTTTCCTATTATTTCTCCCCTATTATCCGTATCTAAGTGATATTTGCTGATCTTCTTAGGAATAGATTACCATGCTCCATTTAGCTCTTTTGCTCAGTGGTAAATGTCCATTACTAAGATAACGGCATTTGTTTATTCATTGACATAATTAGGAAATAGTGAACAATGAAGCTGGACATAAATATTCACCATCTTTAGATCAGAAAGTTATTCCCTCAAGTGAGATTATTTTCATTTTTACTTTTTTTGGCCGAAGCTTTCATAATAAAACTCCCCACATGTACACAATGTTATTCATTAATTGCAGTAACCTAAATGCATTCATTTCCCTTTCTCCCCAAGTGCCTGAATATCCAGTTATTAACATCAACATATACGGTTGTAAAGTTTTGACATAAGGGACAGGTGGAAAAAGCAGTATATTTTGAGTTGTTAACCTGGGATTAAAAGAAATACAATCAATACAATACAATACCATCAAACCAACATCAGCAATCAGTATAGGATACAGAAAGAGAATCACAGACATACAGGAACTATAAATAAAACATTCCATTATAGCTGTTTAAACATTCTCTGGAATTCTTTCTCATCAGTGTTTCTCATCCTTGAGAACTTTAAACTCTGTGAACTGAAACTCCCAGAATTCCCCAGCTAATATTAGGCTGGGGAATTTTGGAAGTTGAAGTCCATACATCTTAAAGTTGCCAAGACTGAGAAACACTGTTTTACTGTATGCAATGAAGATATAAAATCTAAAATCCCTGGGACAGAGGAATGCCTGCAAATGATATGGGGAAAATATTTAGTGCTAGAGATTTTCAGAATGAATGTTTACGGCAGCATTCAGCCAATATAGCGCCCTTATATAACTTTTTAATGTAAATTTATCTATGATCAATTAATTGGTATTGGAATCAATTTGTTCCCTCAAGCATACAGCAAGAACTTTTTTTCCTGTTCATATCACTGCTGCCACTTATCTGAATATAATGTGTATGCTTTTCTTTCCCCATGGGACTTAACTTGTACAAGTATTGCTATTTTTAATCCTTTCTGAATAGAATGCCCACAGATGGATGTTTATACAAAATGGTAATAATAAATAGTTATATTCAGTTCTTCTGATCAAAGCCAGGGATCAAGAATAGTGCAATAGGCATGAATTAAATGCCATCTTTGGTCTCTTACAAATAAATCTTTCTTAGAGAACATTTAGTTGTACTGAGCTGTACTGGGAACTGTAGCTCTTTATCTAGCTACACACTGGAAACTAAGTGTGGTATAAACAGCTGGAAAAGATCCCCACACCTCCCTTATTCCCTCCACTACACAAATTCTTCTAATTTTGGAGAAACTCATCTCCCTCTTCATGTTTTTAGACTCCTTGTTAGTAAATTCAGATGGTATTTTTGCTCCATTGAATCCTATTAAATATATAATAATTGTAGGTATTTATGGATGGTCCATTCCTTAGACACTTCATAAACTATATTCATTTAGGACAGGGACGGAATACAAATAAAGTTGCCACTGGTTCAGTGGGCGTGGCTTGGTGGATGCATTTTGCGCACATGCGCACACTTTGCGCGCACCAAACACGCACTTTGCGCACACTTTGCGTGCACCAAACACGCACTTTGCGCAGGCGCAGAGGCGTTTGCGCAGGCGCAGAGTTGTTCTACCACTCCTCCTGCAAGCCTGCACGATTCCAGTTGCTGCAGCAGCTGCCGCGCTGCGCTATTCTGCGTCACGCAAAGCAGCTGCGCTTCGAATTCTGGCCATAAAAGTGAGTATAGGAGACCGGGCGGGTGGTGGAGAGAACCAGTTCTCTCTCTGCTACTCATCGCTGCTACCAGCTCTCCAGAACTGGGCAGAACCGGTCGCATTTCACCTCTGATTTAGGATATGATCAAGTTTCAAGACTCCTTAAGCATGCAGTAATTCCATACTGAACAAAATGGAGACATCCTTTTAATATTCCTAAAACGTTGCTGTGAATACCATGTCTAACAATTTCAGTGTAATTTTCAAGGCAACTTTGACCTTCCTTTCCATTTTTCATCCATATATGTATAATCTTATCCAATATTTCACATTTATAAGACTAGGCAACAGAAAAATCCTTTTGTTTCCCAGTTGCTGAAAAGCTAGCAAATGGGTATCTTATTTTTTTCTCTTTCTTCATCCAGCTTTAAAGGGATCAGTGAACTGTGGGATGTCAGGAATCATTGATGCCCGTAAGTATGTAACATCACATCAGTAAGTTCTGCAATGATTTCTGTGGTACACAGAAACAAACATTCAAAAATGCCTGCAAGAAAAGGTCAGAAGTTTGGAGACTGGGAAATAAATTATTAGCTGTCAAAATAGAGTAGTTTTTATTTATTTCGTTTATGTTAAAAGTAAGATTACTGCCTGATCCTGGGGCTGTGCCAGAAAATTGACATATGGATAGCAGGTAAGGTTGGAAGTTAAATCATGGCAGCCTGGATTTACATCTCAATTCGACTGATCCTGAACTGTTCAATTCTCATAAGTATGGTATGGTTGGTGAAACCAAAGGAGCTGGGAAAAGGTTACGCCGAGATACAAGACTTCCAGATTTGTAGATTGTTTAATGGTGCAGTCATTCCACTGAATTAATTGCCATCGCAAAATACCTCCTCTGTTTTTTCACATGGTCACCTTTGTTTCGTTTGCTAGTTAACAGGACAATATAACTACAGCATTGGGGCTCGCTACATTAGACAAAAGAATGTTTATTTCTAACTTCCTCACAATCCTCAACAGAAAACAGTTTCATTCATTTCATACCTCATTTATGGTGATTTTTGTACAGTACATATTTACTACTGTATGGAGTGCTCAAGTTGAGGTGGTAGATATAGCATGTTAAGTTCCACATCTGTATACATGATTTGCTCATGGTGTGATTTATATGAAGAAGGAAAGAAGGAAGGAAGAAAGGAAGGAAGGAAGGAAGGAAGGAAGGAAGGAAGGAAGGAAGGAAGGAAGGAAGGAAGGAAGGAAGGAAGGAAGGAAGGAAGGAAGGGATTTATACAAAATGTTGTATAAATCTAGTATACAGTTTTAATAGACTTTTAATGTTTTTCTAATTAATAATGATGTGGTCTTAAGCATTTATTCATGGTTTTAACCTTTGTTGTACACTATCCTACAATGCTTTTAGTGACAGAGGTGACTATATAAATTAGATAAATAAATACTCCAGATTGATGTCCTACTAAGTCCATGAAGGAGACAGGTATTTGCATTTCTACCATCTGAGGAGGAATGTGGTGGTATCTGAACCAATTCTGTATTTATTTCAAAAGCAATTTCATTAATGTTTATGAGGATATGCATGATTAATATAAATCAATGAGGCATCCTCACATCTAATGGGTATGATCTAACTCCGTTAAATTTCTCAGAGTTAAGGCGGTGTTACAAAGTTTACCAGTTATTTTCAATAATAATCATACTGATTATTTTATAATCAGTATGATTATTACTTTTGTTCCCAGTTTCCAGAAACATTACTATAAATGCATGGCCCCACCATTAAATCTGATGTAGCAACTATCTGTCATAAAAGAGCATCTCCGGTAATAAATAACAGTGTCATTCTAATGAAATCACAGTCTTCTTGTGGAATCACACTAGTCCATTACAAAATGAGAGGTCAATGTCTCCCTTTTTAAAGCTGTTAGTGTCTAGAATCTCTAGATAAGCTTCCATTTGTTTCAGTTACAAAACATGTAAAAATGAATCTAACCTTGAGAACTTCAGTTCTGCCAAGAAGAATAATTGAGACTGGATATATTGATGACCAAACAAATATAGTTCCATCATAACTAACACTGCTGTCAACCTTGAAGTTGGCCGAACTGTGGCCATTTTTTTTTAGTAGTTTTCTCTAAGGAGGTTTCTATTCTCACTGCTTTAGCCTGGAGTGAAGGGGACGGGGAGGGAGTGTGTAGAGATAGCTGGGGTGTTGTATAAATAAAATTCTTTCCCCTGGGAGTCAAGGATGTTGGTTCAGGTGTTCAAAAGATGGAGACTGAGGTCACCTAGCAACTGGACTGTATGCTGTTAGGACCATGTGACTGGAGACTCTGGGGGAAGTGACAAAATTTTACTTTTAATTGGGTGTAAAGCTGGTGGGAACTTAGAGCCGGTTTTTACCAGGAACATGCCAATTTGATATGTTCCAATAAAATGTTCTTTGAAGAAATTGCCTGCCTCGGAGTTCCTATTGAATGAGATATATTACTTGGAACCTTGACAACTGCATGAAATACATGAAAAACACTTATGTAACCAAGTATCCCAAAATAAATTATTCTAAGTGTATGTAAGGATAGACCAGGGCTGTCAAACTCGTGGCTCATGGGCCGGATGCGTCACAAACTGGCCACACCCATGCTTGGTTTAGCAAAGGGGAAAAAAGTCCCGATACATCACATGATGATGCGCGTTTGACATCCCTGGGATAGACAGACAGACAAACAAGTATCATAAAGGATGCCAAATGAAGGACTCAAATCAAAAGCATTTGACAAACTGCAATTTGTAACCAAAATGATCTATATAAAGGTGAGATAGTCCATTCACCTTTTGTCATCTCTGTCTCTCTCCCCACATTATATACTTCTCTAGAGAGTTAGGTGCTCAAAATATGACAATCTGTGCAATGTTTGGATTTATTTTCTCTAAGATCCGTTTTTTCTTTTTCCTTGGCTATTTATGATATTTTCAGGAGCCTTCTCCAACATCAAATAGAACAGAACAGAACAGAACAGAACAGAACAGAACAGAATAGAATAGAATAGAATAGAATTCTTTATTGGCCAAGTGTGATTGGACACACAAGGAATTTGTCTTGGTGCAAATGCTGTCAGTATACATAAAAGAAAAGATACATTTGTCAAGAGTCAAGAATCATAAGGTACAACACTTAATGATAGTCATAGGGTACAATAAGCAATCAAATCATACTAGGAAACAGTAAATATAAATCGTAAGGATACATGCGACAAAGTTAGAGTCATACAGTCACAAATGGGGGGGGATGGGTGATAAGGAGTGATGAGAAGATTAATAGTAATAGTAGTGCAGACTTAGTAAATAGTTGGACAGTGTTGAGGAATTATTTGTTTAGCAGAGTGATGGCGTTTGGGAAAAAACTGTTCTTGTATCTAGTTGTTCTGGTGTGAAATGCTCTATACTGTCGTTTTGAGGGAAGGAGTTGAAACAGTTTATGTCCGGGATCTGAGGGATCTGTAAATATCTTCACAGCCCTCTTTTTGACTCGTGCAGTATACAGGTCCTCAATTGAAGGCAGGTGGATAGTAATTGTTTTTTCTGCAGTCCTAATTATCCTCTGAAATCTGTGTCTGTCCTGTTGGGTTGCAGAACCAAACCAGACAATTATAGAGGTGCAGATGACAGACTCAATAATTCCTCTGTAGAACTGTACCAGCAGCTCCTTGGGCAGTTTGAGCTTTCTGAGTTGGCGCAGAAAGAACATTCTTTGTTGTGCTTTTTTGATGACATTTTTGATGTTAGGTGTCCATTTTAGGGCATGTGATACAATAGAAATTTGAAAGTCTCTACTGTTGATACTGTGTTGACTAGTATTGTAAGAGGTGGTAGTATGGGAGGGTTTTTCTAAAGTCTACCACCATACAGTTTTGAGTGTGTTCGGTTCCAGATTGTTCTGGTTACACCATGAGGTACACCACAAAATATATGCATGATAACCATACAGTATCTATGTAATTCTTCACATTTTTGCATGGTATTTTTAATGATCTCATTCTCTTCTGTTTATAAATCAGTTCTAGAAATTTGAAACACAGGATGTTCTTTTTGGAAGGCAAGGCAAAGTAAGAAGAACAAAACCTGTAAATTATTGCAGAATATTAATTTTGGGGGAACTATTATCTGTGTGACGAAATAAACTGATTTCACCATGCCTTAGTAAAGCTGGTTTAGTTCTTTTTTATTGTTAACTGCAGCAATCTTTAAAGAATTCCAACATGCCCCCAAGCAACTGACTAAGGGAATAATGCAGTTTGAATTATAATAGGTAGAAAGAAATTAGGATGAATCATAAACATTTGTAGGTGATGACTTTTTGGAATACAAATGTCTTTGTTAGTCCAAAACATATTATGAAGGATGAACTGAAAAAAGCTGAAAAGGGATAAATAAACAAACACTTTTACAGTGGAACTTCTTTACCTTGATTGGAGTGGCTTACTTGTCCAATTTCTGTGATTCATTCTTTTTTGGGGGAAAACAGACATTACAGTAGTCTTTTAACTAAACTGTAATGAGGGAGAAGAGAATGGAAGGCAGGGGACTGATGTACAATAGCAGAAAAAACAATTGCTGCATTGCCACATTGGCTTCAAAAGATGTAAAATGGCAATAGCTTGCATGGGGGAGAGAATATGGAATTAATCAGGCTTCCTGCTTTCAACATTTTTTCAAAGATCTAAAGGGAAAAGTTGACATAACTCCCTTAATTAAAAAAAAAAACCCAAGGTTTTTCCCCCCCCAATCCAGATACACCCTCACCTACCTCTGAAGAAATGTAAATGTGAAAGTTCTACTTCAGATGTTACTGTATAAGGAAGGTAAAAAAATCCCAAGTATGAGCGAGTCCAAAGTGTGAGGGATGTATGCTTCCTCTTCTTTCTATAGTATGTAAGTCATTGTAAATAAAGAAGCAGTAAATCTCTAGCAAAAAATAGTCAGTCTGCCTCTCCAAAGGTTTGGGCTTCTAAACTAACAATAACACTTGCTAACAATTCATTTGCTGCCGTTTAGACTCTTGAAACTCAGCTAAAAAATAGCACAGCAGGTTAAATAAAAAGAGATGGTGATATATTTAGAAGGGGAAGAGTTAACACTATAATTGTTAACTCTTCCTCTTCTAAATAAAGCTTTTTCCATTTGAACTTTGTCCCATTTTGTCTTGCCAGTAAGTGATTTGAAGCTACATAAATATACACCAGCAACTTCAAGGAACTATTTTTAAACCTTTGGAGACAGGAACAATTATTTGGTTTTGTTTTGGAGGGTTTTTTTTTTTTTTTTCCTCTCCCTGAACCATTTTCATGTACAACAACAATGCAATCAGTTTCCGGGATGACTTATTTCATGCTGAGGAAAACATCAGGCTCCAGCAGTCATTCCTGTCAAACTGAAAAACAGGAAAAGGGATTCACATTCTTGATACGCTAACAATTTATTTTAATTCACAGGCATGGCCCAGTGACCTGCTCATTTAGAAAAATCAGTTTCGGGTCAGAGAGCTGCACATTTAATAATCACATTAAGATGCTGAAAGCAACTCTGTTGAGAAAGTCAGTCTGACTCTGTCTTCCTCAACGTGCTGTCCTTCATAAGCATAAAACTACAATTCCCATCGTACCTAGACCAGAGTATGCTACACCCTTGAACTGAGTTGCAAGAAGTAAGCCCATTAGTACATTAGGGGAAGCATGCTTTGGCTTGCACTGCATTTGTATAATCAATTAAAACTCTGACTTATAGAAGCTTTCATAAAATCAAGGATGGACGTTCATGGTTGAAAGAAATAAAGAGAAGGACTGAGGGAGAAATTAAGAATCTTGGGGCTGCTTACCTAACGCAAACTACAACCAGGGTTTCAACTGTCATGAAAACTGAAAACTGTGGTGTCACACCTTCATCTCAAGCATGCAAAATGCAAGTAGACAAACAGATACCATCTCAGTGGGAAGGTAACAGTGTTCCGTGTGCCTCAACAGATAGTCATCCTGGCCACCTGACCATGGAAATATTTTTGGACATTGCTGCTTCCCCAGCTAAGAAAGAGAGATGAGCACTGTCCCCTCAAGTCAGATACAACTGAACAGGGAAAAATATTTTTACCTACCGTATTTTCCGGCGTATAAGACGACCGGGCGTATAAGACGACCCCCTAATTTTATAGTTAAAACATAGGTTTAGGCCTATATTCGCTGTATAAGACTACCCCCCCCACTTCCGAGGCAACACCAGTTCTTTTTTAATTAAATTTTTAATGAACATACCATAACATACCGTACATTGATACGATTGTATAATTTGCATGCATAAAAAGCCTGCTTGGATTGGCTGAGTTAGAGAGGCGGTCCGAGCAGCCTTGCAGTGATTGGTGCAGGATCGAGTTGGAAAATTCGTTTCGTGGCAATATCCAGACGATTTTCGTTTAGAGGCATATCGAAACGTTTTTCGGAATATACTCAGCATATAAGACGACCCCCGATTTTCGGTTGACTTTTTTTCGTTTCAAAAGTCGTCTTATATGCCAGAAAATACGGTATATGTAGAAAGAACAATGTCCTGATAGCAAAGCAACTCTCCAGCATACTAGCAGCTTGCAATTTTTGCCAACGTGGAAAAAGGTGGAAAAGAGTTTGCCTAGTTCTAGTTCTGCATGGAATGGGGACTGGGATATTTTGCTGTGACTTAGATAACAAGTCTTCCCCCACCCCTATTTTCTTATTGGTCAATGGACAGAGTTCCAATTGTCTCTTAATGCCCCAGTATATACCGTACATTCCAGCAAGGAAGATTGCACATCCCACTACAAATCACTTTAGAGGTATTAGGGCAAGATGATGGGAGGTGCCCTTTCTCTTCAGTACATTATGTGTAAGATTACCTTCAAAAGCTGCTTTCTTTGGAAGTAAATCCCATTCAATTCAAGGAGCTGCCTTATATTGAAACAGCCATTATGCTGATATAATGTCATATTGTCTAGACTGACTGGCAATGGCCCTGTAGATTTCCAGACAGCAGTTTTTCCTAGCTCAAGCCGGAAATGCCATAGATGGAACCTACGTACTTTTCTACTGAGATATAATCCTTTTTCTGTGTGTGGAAAAAACCAAGCAAGAATTATTTCTGACTAAAAAGGCAGAGGATCAAGCTGTAATTCTATGTCATTTGTGGGAATGAGTTCTACTTTGTTCTACACACACATGCATATAAATACATCGATTTAATTCATTTTTACAAAGTAGCATTGGAATTGAAGATAAAGAAGTAAACAACTTATTTCTAGCTTTCCAAAAGTGAAAAATGTTTTAGTTATGTAGGATCTTTAATAGTTATATTTTCTGGGCAACTCAAACCTATGATTGCTGTGATTTTACTTAGAGTGATTGATAATTAATCTGGTTAATACTTTTATACTGAGTTTTTATTGGATTTTATGATTTTTATTATATGGAAGCTTGATGCATCACCCAGTCCTAAGATGGAGACAGTACATGGATATTTATTTTTTTAATTTATTTCCCAATATTTGTAAAATGCACTAATTATATACATTGGTATGGTACACAGCAAGGAAACCGGCATCAAAGACAACAAATCAAAAGCAGTATTTATTACATTGAAGCTAAACAGACAACTATAAGCTACAATATAATAACTGATCATCACTTGCAATTAGAGGCACTAATTAGTCCATTTCAGACAAAGATAAATCTTTAGTTTTTTGGTGATCCTTTCATCCATTGTGGCTGCTTGTACCTGGGGACATCATGGTTAGACCCTTAGCCTCAATTTGGTGCTGGTTAATGAGATCTGTCTGCAATAAGATCACTTCCATCCAAAATCTGTGGTGATTGCATACATGGACCTAGTGTATATCACTGATCTCTATGAGAGGTCTACCCAGTTGGAGACTAGGTGCTACACTAACCTGGAGGCTTGGAATTACTGGTATAGTTGGATTTGGTAAATACATTACTGTAGGAGATAAATTAAGATAGTTTTGTGGAGGAATTCTTTATTTTATCAAGCAACCTAAATAGAAATTAAATAGGCATTTAAACATTATTGGATAGATAAAATAAGGAGAAATAAAATAAAATATGGAGAAATATGGTCAAGTCAATGTGAACTTTTATTGGTGCAAACTAGTGTAGAAAAAATAGACATGGTAGCAAAATTGACCCAGAGAAAATAGAGACAGAATATAAAACCAGTATAAGCAACATTTCTTCTTCTTCTTCTTCTTCTTCTTCTTCTTCTTCTTCTTCTTCTTCTTCTTCTTCTTCTTCTTCTTCTTCTTCTTCTTCTTCTTCTTCTTCTTCTTCTTCTTCTTCTTCTTCTTCTTCTTCTTCTTCTCTCTCTCTTCCTCCTCCTCCTCCTCCTCCTCCTCCTCCTCCTCCTCCTCTTCCTCCTCCTCCTCCTCCTTCTTTCTCTTCTTTCTCTTCTTCTTCTTCCTCCTCCTCCTCCCCCTCCCCCTCTCTTCCTCTTCCTCTCCTCTTCCTCCTCCTTTTATTTCACTACTTGACCAACAAAATTTTTACTCAAAATTAAAGCTATCCTATTTTGCTACCGTAGATCTATCAATCAGCCTTGTAAGATAATCCAGACAGGGCCCATGCACAAATGAACTTATTTTATTTTATTCCATGGTAAGATTAACAGAACCTTGCATGTTTGAAAGTACATCTCTCTGCTGTCACCTTACAGTTGAAGAAACTATCTCCCTTCTGAGATACTTGCCATATCTACATTCCTACTGTGGACATTGCTTGCCTCTTATCTTACTGTTCCCTTGGCTGTGGTTTTTCCTTTTGTCTGACAAGGTCATTCCCACTTACCATTACAAGAAAATTCAATCTAATACAATAGAGAGTCTGAGAAGCTATGAAAAGAGAAACATTTTGAAAAGCAAAGCAGAAAAAAATATTCCAAAAGTGTCAAGGAAGAAAAGATCATTGGCTTTCAAAACCAGCCCTGTGACAAATAGGCAAAGAAGATAGGCCAAGAAATATGGAGGATAAAAGATCTGACAACGGAAAGAATGGATGGTAAGTGAATTCAGACTTTCAATATCGTGCAGGAAAGAAAAAGAATGAAAAGAAATAGAGGAAAAATAAGAAGAGAAATCAGAGATGTTTATAAAATCAGAGAATTAAACAGATATGATGTGAGAGAAATCATTGAAAAAAGTCTAGTAGTAACAAGTTAAAATTTAAAAAGGCTAAAATAAGTTAAATGAAGATCAAAAGATATATAAACAGAATTGCAAGAAGACAGCTATTATGGTAATAATGGTATTTATAAATCTCTAATCTTCATAAAAATAGTCATCTACAAATAGTTGAACCTATAATAAATATTCTTTAATTTACGACTGGGTCAAAATCTTCTTCCACTAGACTCATGTCTCTCAACCTCAACAAGTTTAAAAAGTATGAACTTCTATTCTCAGAATTCTGTGGCCAACATGCTAGCTAAGGAATTCTGGAAATTGAAATCAACACTTCTAAAAATACTGAGGATGAAAAATGCAACCCTAAACAAATCTGGACTAGACAATAAAAAGGGAACAACTTCATTATGTTCCAAACATGGGAAAATATGAGCAGAGTTGTGCTCTTAATCTCCAACAATATCAGTTGAACTTAAATGTCCATTACTATATGTTATCCCAAGATTCAAAATGTTGAAATTTGGAACTACATTTTTATCCAACGATGCTGTATCGCCTAGTAGCCATATCCCTAGTAACTTTTAATGTGGAATTATGACATGTACTGTAGTTGAGAAAGCTTCAGAATGAAGTCCCAATGGTGCTTTTTCAGGAGGCAAACTGGACTTTCTTGCTTTTCTTTGAAGACATTTCACTTCTCATCCAAGAAACTTCTTCAACTCTGACTGGATGGTGGGGAATGGAACTGAAGTCAGAGCTGAAGAAGCTTCTTGGATGAGAAGTGAAATGTCTTTCAAGATAAACAAGGAAGTCCTAAAAAAGCATATTTGGGACAACCATGGCCTGGATGACTGAGATCTCCCTAGACCTTTAGAATGAAGGCATTTAGCCCTTAAAGAATATGAAACAATAGATTTTTCTCATTGATACAGATGAAATATAAATATACAATGATCTTGATTACTGGCATTCAGTTATAATATAGGAGCCATTCATTGAAATGGAATGTAATAATTAGTCATAATAAAACCACTACAATAAAAGCAATTTCTTCCGCAAAAAAATAGAAAAATCCCCAAACAGGATGGTTTGGTTATCAGAAGATGGTTTGTCCTATCGTGAAGTTGGGACTGATAATCCCAAAATCCGATTCAATGATTCACAATAAAGAGTGTCGATTTTTAACTTCCTTGAGCCAGAATTAATTTCAGTGAGAATATTTTATTATCCATTGTGCTCTACAGTATGTGAGGATTATGAACTGAGTGTTACATAGAACTACACCCTCATGAGACTTAGACAAAGATAATCCATTCAAATATGAGTATTATAGCAATGCAAACTTGACCTTCTCATCAGGAAATTACATCCTAAATGTCATCAATGAGCCTGCTACAGCGATTTCTGTAAAAAGATGGTATTGTTATCCCAGTACTTCACATCTTGCAGTGTTTATAGCTGCAAAATATAGCCACAGAATTGGCTCCTTTTTCTCACCTGTTTAGTAATAGAAATTGTTCATTGAAAAATTAAATGATTGGAAGTCTCTAAGATATCATAGACACCAACAATATAAATGTTGGCTTAGAGGTGATAGTGTGCGAAGCAGAAGTGGTATTCAGCAGGTTCTGACCACTTCTGGAGAACCAGTAGCGGAAATTTTGAATAGTTCGGAGAACTGGTAAATACCACCTCTGACTGGTCCCGCCCCATCTATTCTCTGCCTCCCATTGAGTCCCAGCTGATTGGCTGGGTTTTCTTTGGTTGCCCTACACAGGAGAACGGAGCTGGAAAGCAGGTTAGTGGGGTGGGGAGTGATGGAGATTTTGCAGTAACCTTCCCCCAGGAGTGGGTAGGGAATGGAGATTTTACAATATCCTTCCCCTGCCATGCCCATAAAGCCACACTCATAAATAGCCACACCATGTCCACAAAGCCATGCCCACAAAGCCACGCCCACAGAACCGATAGTAAAAACAAAATTGAATCCCACCACTGGTGCCAAGTAAATAGATTGTTCTTTGTTAACATGTGTATAATTTAAATAAATTGTTCATTTGCATTTATGTCTTTGTGCTATTTTTTTATTTCATCCTGTCATGTTTGATTCTTAGTCTCTGCAGTTTTCTTGACAAGGTTTTTCAGAAATTGTTTTGCCATTGCCTCCTTCACAGTGCTAGGAGAGAGTGTCTGGCTCAAGGTCTTTATGCTTGTAGAGTAAATTAAACATGATACCACCACATTGCGAACTCTGTTCTACCTCTGGAATGTCTCCTTGTAGCACTGAGCATAATTGGAGCATGTTGATGTCATATCATACATTGGACTGTCAATGCTGAAACAAGAATGAAAAGGAAGAGACGTCATACTTCCACTTTCTGTAGCAACCCTATTTTTATGCTTCATTTGGTTAATCATGTCATGATTTGACATGATTAAATGCAACTTTCTCCCTGAATGAAAATCAGAACAGAATGAACACACCCACTGCTTACATTCCACAAAAATAACAATCCTCAACAATTATTTCCACACCTCTTTGAAAACTCACAACATCTTATACCAACATTCCAAAATACAAGAAAATTTCTACTGTGAAGAAAAACACATGATACATATTCAAAAATGATGCCAGAAGCAACCATTAATATATCACTAGTAAGGAAAAAAATACACAGGTAAATGTTTATAGCTAAGTAACTTCCACAAGGACATGGTTGAGAATGCTAGCTAATTTGTAAAAGGAACTGTTTCAGAGCATTGGTGCCAAAATGGAAAAACACTTTCTCATTTCAGGCTCCTACATCTTGTGAAATTAGATGCAGAAGCCTTTTCTTGGCTGTTCTCCCAGGTATGAGGATCAGGAAACTCTGAATTATGGACAGATATATATAATGAATAAATAAATGCAGGAACAGCTCTTCTCAAAAGGACCTACTAGGGTGATCAGATCATATTAAAGGTAATATTTGAGAACATTTTCTATGGGATGTAATGAACTATTGCTCTATGTTTGTCCCATTGCAAAACCTTTGCTTTAGTATCATCTAATTTCTTCTTGACCATCTGCTTTCTTAGGAACAATTCATAATATAGTTTGGTTTCTTGCAAAAAAACCCAAAAAACCAACAACCATACCCATGCTGTTGTTATATTGCTGAGAAAATAATAGGCTCATTAAAGTTTATTCCACGCCGGAATTTTCTGTGTTCTCCAGTAAATATTTATTGATTTTTTTAAAAAAAGTTCGTATTAACCTGGTACAATCATGTGGAATCTCTTTGGTTCAGAATAAATCAGCATCAAGAAGGAAAAAATGGGTGATGGAAAAAAAAACTCTTGACAAAAGTTATAAAGAGATATATACGGCTGCTAGGAAGCCTAGACCCACATACAGCAAGAGAGAGAGAGAGAGAAAGGTATTTTAAACATTGGCATAAATTTCAGCTAGCTAGTATGTGTGCTTAGCAATTGCACACCCAGAACATCTGGCAGGGATTTGTGTGATGTGCAAAAATGCAGCTTCATGATTTAAAGATCAGAGGAACTGAGGAAGAAAAACTTCAGGCACCTGTGCCACTGTGCTCCCCTCCTGTTTGAGCTGTCTCCTCAGGTCAGCATTGCAGTTGCCATGAGGCTGCAAATTTGAAACCAGTGGGAAGGAGACGTGTGCTTTGGAAGTGCTGCAGCCACCAGTAAACAGAATAAAGCAGCCGAATAAAAGAAGGCAACTTTTTTTTCCCCTTGAAGGGGCGTGTTTGGTCTGTCTAAAGGAAAAAAAGGGCGGAGCAAAAGCTAAAAAAAGCTAAAACCCAAAACACATATTCCAATAGAGAAATTCCCTGAAGATGGGCTCCGGTATGAGTCTGAAAGCTCAGAAGAGTAAATTTCTGCTCCCAATGACTTAAATTTGAAGAAAACATTGTTATATAGCAATCCTAGCTCGATACCCGTGCTTCACAATGAAACTATGTGGTCGGGCTTAGGTTTTGGGTAGGAAAATAAGGGGAAAAATTCTGCCTCTGCCTTCCAGCATCCATCAGTATTCACCTGGCTAACCTCCTGTCAGTGTGTGAGAGAGTTGAGGGCTGTTTGGAAACTGAAACAGTATTTGCTGTGTGAGCAAGGAGACAGCAAGGAGCCTGAGTGTGGCTTAGCTCAACTGTTCTGTACTAAAGCTGTTTGGTGCTGTGAAACTGAAACTCCTCTCTGTTTATGTTTTGCATTTGGAACAGATTTCTTTTCAGGTGGGGAGGGGGAGTAGAACTTCTTAGCATCAGAGCGTAATAATAATAATAATAATAATAATAATAATATACAAAATATGATAGTCATTTCAAAAAATCCTTTCTTAGTGAGCATCTAGAAGTCAAGAGGAACATACTGCCAAATTTCAAGTTTGTAGACTTTACGGTTCTGGAGATTTTGTGATGATGCGTGAATGGTATTTCGCAGATATAGATATAGATACACACACATACACACAGAGCGATTACTATTAATATAGAGTATAGTATTGTTATAGTTGAATAGGACAGAATATAGAGGCATTAGCAAAACCTATTTGCAGATTTGTAAACTTCATATTTCACTTTTATATCTTGTTTAGTTTTTCAAAATAAAGTATCTCAACCCTTATAGGGAGATATAAAAAATAAAATACCTGTCCCGAGTCTAGTGCTTTTGTGGCTCTTGTGAGTCAATCTATTTGGGTATGGTTATTTTTTTAAAAAAAAAACACGTGACATTGGAAAATACTTTTTAGTACAGAGTTTTATTTGGAAATAAGTTTCTTTGAATCTAAATCAATTTTCCCTAAAGAGGAAAACATCTAGAGATGCTTGGAAACTGAAAAAAATAGATTATAAAAGCACACTCTAACACAATACGATACAGAAAGGAAAACATGAGATCTCAGATGAAAACAACATGGTTGCATAAAGAACTCTGACGAACTGAAGGAGAAAAAGGACAAGTATTAAAAAATGGGGCATATAACTAGAACAGAATACCTGCACATAGCATGAATCTGCAAGGATGGAGTCAGGAAAGCTAAGGCTCAACATGAGCTAAGACTTTCAACAAATGCCAAAAATAACAAAATTCAGTTGTGAAAAAAAATAATGCCTTACACTTAGGCTAGAAAGCCTAACACACTGGTACAGAATAGGTGATCATAATGGACAATCACTTAAGAATGAACCAGCAACGTGCTACAGCTGCCAAAAAAAAAGCCAATGCAGTCCTAGGCTGCATCCAAAGAGTCATAGTATCAAGGTCACATGAAGCTGTTTAGTAAAATTGTATGCTGAACTGGTAAAGCCACACTTGCAATACTGCATCCAGTTCTATCACCACAATACAAAAAAGAAAAGGATACAGAGAAGGATACAGAGAAGAGCATGGAATATCATTAAAGAGCGAGCCAAGCTGGAGCTAAGAAGAAATTTCCTGACAGTGAGAACCGTTACTGAAATGGTTTACCTTTAGAACAGAGGTGGGCTGCTGGGGGTTCGCAGGGGTTCAGGAGAGCCTCCTAGCTGATATTCTGCACAGTTTCGGAGAACCCCCAAATCCCACTCCTCCCAGGAGTCTCCACACGGCCCATTTTGGATGCAGGTAAATGCAGGGTGCACACAGAGGCTTGGAGAGGATGAAAAACAGGCCTCCCGGAAATTTGGGAAGGCTGGAAATGGGCCTGTTTTCAGCTTCCAGAGAGCCTCCAGAGCCCAGGGAGGGTGATTTATTTATTTATTTATTTATTTATTTATTTATTTATTTATTTATTTATTTGTTTGTTTGTTTGTTTGTTTGTTTGTTAGTTTTATATACCGCCCCACTCCCTGCAGGGACTCGGGGCGGTGTACAGCCAAAGTTAAAACACAGTGCAAATACAATATTTCAAAAACAATTTAAAAAGATTAAATAAAGTGGCTAAAAGATAAAAACTCAATCGAGAATATAAAAGACTAAAACCAATTAAAAACCAGTTTAAAACCCTATAAAACCCTAGGCCAGACCGGCTTGATGAAATAGGTATGTTTTCAACGCGCGCCGGAAGGCCAAAACGTCAGGGACGGTCCTCATCTCCGGGGGCAATTCGTTCCAGAGGGAGGGTGCCTCCCAAGGAGAAGGCCCGCACCCTCGGGGTCACCAGCCGTCCAGCCAGCGGCACCCCGAGGAAGCGTGCCCTTTGGGAGCGCACTGGGCGACAGGAGATCGATGCCGGCAGTAGGCGGTCCTGAAAGTTTTCGCCTTCCTGGAGGCATGAGGAAAGCCTCCAGAGATCAAGGAAGAGCAATCCCTCCCCTGCCATGGTGCAGGAGGCTGACTAGGCCAAACCCACCCAGCAACTGGGCAGAAAAACCCGTTGCTGAAATTTTTGAAGCCCACCCCTGCTTTAGAATCTGTGGGCATTCCCTCACCAGAGGTTTTCAATCATATAAATCATATAAATTATAAATCCTATGAAGTTGGAGTGAAAGATCTCCAAGGTCACTTGCAACCTTTACGTTCTATATTCTATAGATTTCCAGTTATACGGAAGATTGGGCCTGCTGGACAACATTCTTCAGGGAGGAAACTCTTAGGATGTTAGAGACCCTTTGAAAAAGATTGCAAGCTCAGAAGTGAGGGCAGAGCACTTCTGTCCGTCCCTTGTTCTTACAATAATAAAACTTCTATTCATTTTATAAGGGATTCCCCAACCAAAGGAGGAAATAAGAAGCTCTCCCTTCATTCCTTCCTTGCTCATTAAATTCTGTACTCAGAACATGAGAGTTTAGAATGACTTCATGACATTGGATATTGGGATCTACTTTTTCTTAATTGGAAAGAGCCAATATGGGTCTCTCCCCTAAAACAATTTAAATAATGCAGCCATACAATTTTCCAGATAGTCTGGGAAAGGGATGAATAATTTCAAAACCCCAGGAAATAACAATTGCCATCTGTAGTGCTGCATGTGGAAATACATTTACAGACATTACCAGGAGACAGCAATCTAGTTAGTACAAAACATTCCAACTCTTTGCTCCCCTCTGGTGGTGCTGGGAATATTTGCAGCCCCAATCTGTTAATTTTAATAAACATTATTCCGTTCATTCCAACTTTGCTTTCTTTATTAAATTCAGCTGCAATTACCTTTATATGAGGGACCTTCTCTCTCTCTGGCTTCTTATAACTATCTTATTGCAGGATGTTTTGTTATTGCTAAATAGATAACAGAGTCTTTGATAAAACTGGAAAGGGCACCAAATGTTCTCCTTCAAGAAATTTGGAATAATAATGTTCCATTATTATAACAATATGCTCTCTTTCAAAATAGAACATCCCCCAATTCTTCTGATAATTAAGCTGTTCAGAATCTTATTTGAATAGATCAGCATTTAAATTGCAGGCACCAATCAATCAATTCATCAATTGATCCACTGATCCATTCATCTCTCATGGTCAAATGTAAGTACATAATTAATATGTATATGTTCAGCATTATGTAAATATAGTTTGAGATATAACATAGCTTTTTCCATAAGCTAGGGTAGGCATAATATATTAACCACAAAAGAAAAAAGAAGAATCCAGGGCACAATTCATTTTCCCTATGTCATGTAATCAAATCAGCAATGCTGATTTAGCATAATCAACACTGATAAAATCAGAGCTTTGGCAAATTTTCAAAATAATGGAATGCTTGGATTAATTGGAAATCACTGAAAATATTACTCTGGATTGTTCCAGTTTGTCATGACACAAGCAAATATAACTTAGCACTTTTCTCTCGTATCCCAGCCCATAAACAGCATTAAAAACTCAAATGTTATGATAAATAATTCTTATAAGGCCACAGATATTTCCAGCTTTACTGTATTCAATCTACACTTGTCTTAAGAGGACATCATGCAAAAAATTATTGCAAATATTGACATAATTATCAGTATTGATATATAGCATTGTTACACTTCATAGCTAACAATTATAGGGTTTGTCCCATGGAAAAGTATGATTTGATTTCCAGGGCACAAAAAGGAACAAGAAGTATAATATACGGAGCATGGACCTATAATATTCTTTGCTTTTAACAGAAGTAAAATTTACACTGGAGAAGGAGATTGGTATGGAAAATCTTGACCAGTGGAAGTTTTAACAATAAAACTCAATATATAACAGAATGTTGGAAGGCACCTTGGAGGCCTTCTAATCCAACCCCTTCAGGCAGGAAACTCTATATCATAGGTATCAAACTCATGGCGCCATGTTGTCATCACGATGTTTTTCTCATTTGTGGAGCTAGGGTGGGTGTGGCCTGCGGGTGACTCATCCAGCCCGCAGGCTACCAGTTTGACACCCCTGCTCTATATCATTTCAGACAAATAGTGGTCCAATCTCTTTTTTAAAATCTCCAGTGTTGGAACATCCACAACTGCTGGAGGCCAGTCGTTCCATTGATTAATTGTTCTATCAAGAAATTCCTCCTTAGTTCTAGGTTACTTCTCTCATTGATTAGTTTCCATCCATTGCTTCTTGTCCTGCTCTCAGGTGCTTTGGAGAATAGCTTGACTCCCTCTTCTCTGTGGCAACTCCTAAGATATTGGAGCACTGCTATCATGTTACCCCTAGTCCTTCTTTTCATTAAACTAGACATATCCAATTCCTGTAACTGTTCTTTATATGTTTTGTATTGTTGGCAACTACCTCAGGAGCCTATACAAAACAACGGGTGTACTGCATTTCATCAATCCGGAGGAAAATGTCCACTTCATAACTGATTTTAATGGAAACCATTTCTACTACAGACACATGTTTCTTTGTGTCACATGACTGCTGTCAAAATCATGCATTTGGCAAAATAGTCTGCAAAATGAAGGTGTCCTTTAAAATTCAAGAGAGAAAACCAAACCTTTTTTTTAGCTGTATATTTCTTGCAATTAAAAAAAAAAAGCTTAGTTGTTATCCTAAAATCAGGAAATTAAACAGAAAAACTCTAGGTGTCCTTGAAATGTGTAAAAAATTAATTCAGTTCTCATTTCAGTGTGAAATTAGCCTATTCACAATTCTCCATATGCAACAATATATTGAAATTTACACTTTTCTGTAATTCACTAATGTGAATGGAAAAATGCATATATTTAGAAACATGTGAAAACAGAAAATGCATATTTTAGGGGAAAGCACTTAGAAATCCTAATTAAATGGTGTATGGAGAAAATTAGTTGAAAAAACATGTTTTAGAAGCCAAATTTACAGAGGAAAATATTTACACATTTATATAGAAAATTAAAAAGCTTCTCAGTCCTGGGGTAGCTTATAGAAACATAATCAGATAAATACAATGATAAACAACATAAAAATATAACACACATATTTGTTTTCATAGATTTTCACGGGTACAGGTATGCAGGTCTTGGTGTGTTTGGGTCTTTTCCCATGTAAGATTGAGACTATCTGGGGAACATTTCGATGAGATCTCACTCGCCATCTTCAGGCTGGTGCTTTCGGCTTTGTTATCAGCTTAAAAAACCTTACACACATGTAAAGAAAAGACAACGAAACAAATAGCTTTCTGTCGGTATGGTCTCTGGTGATGAGCCGAAAGACAGAAAAGAAAGCAGTATGCTTTCTCCCTTAATTGGGGCTTAACAGGGTGTTGTAATACAAAGTATATATATATATATATATATATATATATATATATATATATATATATATATATATATATATATATTCGGAGGTTTTTGCGGGTATTTGTATGTGGATCTTTGGTTCTTCGGGTTTTCTCCCGTGAAGAATTGGAAATATCTAGGCGATGTTTCGATGAAGTCTCATTCATCATCTTCAGGCTTGCGTCTTCGGCCTTGTGCTTCTCAGAGTAATGTGAGCTTGCAGCTGCTTCTTCCTTTTAACTACTAGTGGAGGTGTGACTTGATTGGGTGGGGGCTTGGCTGTGTTCTGATTGGGTGGGGGGGTGTTCTCATTAGTTGGGGGTTTGGCTGTGTTCTGATTGGTTGGGAGGTTGGCTGTGTTCTGATTGGCTGGGGGTGTGCTCTGTTCTGGTGGGGGTTTGGTTGTACTTAGGTTAGTCTCAGTTGCTGGGGGATTTGAGCTGTGAGCTGTAATCCTGTTGTTTGGCTTCGCGTTCAGGATCACAGCTCACCAGCTCAAATCCCCCAGAAAACTCGAAGAACCAAAGATATATATCTATCTATATATATGTGTGTGTGTGTGTGTGTGTGTGTGTGTGTGTGTGTGTGTGTGTGTGTGTGTAAGGTTTTCAAGCTGATAATTTAAATAATAAATAAGGGAGACTAGGATAGATCTATTTCGAGCTAGTTAGCTCTCTTCAGCTAGCCATACCCTTACTGGGATTCGAACCAGGGAAGTATGTAATACTCACATGTAATACTTCCCTGGTTCAAATCCCAGTAAAGGTATGGCTAGCTGAAGAGAGCTAACTAGCTCGAAATAGATCTATCCTAGTCTCCCTTATTTATTATTTAAATTATCAGCTTAAAAACCTTACACACATGTAAAACAAAAGACAACGAAACAAATAGCTTTCTGTTGGTATGGTCTCTGGTGATGAGCCGAAAGACAGAAAAGAAAGCAGTATGCTTTCTCCCTTAATTGGGGCTTAACAGGGTGTTGTAACACAAAGTGTATATATATATATATATATATATATATATATATATATATATATATATATATATATATACATATATATATATATATATATATTTGCTTTCGGAGATTTTCGCGGGTATTTGTATGTGGATCTTTGGTTCTTCGGGTTTTCTCCCGCGTAGAGTTGGAAATATCTAGGCGACGTTTCGATGAAGTCTCATTCATATCTTCAGGCTTGTGTCTTCAGCCTTGTGCTCAGAAGCACAAGGCCGAAGACACAAGCCTGAAGATGATGAATGAGACTTCATCGAAACGTCGCCTAGATATTTCCAACTCTACGCGGGAGAAAACCCGAAGAACCAAAGATCCATATATATATATATATAAAATTAAAATCTACATTTTGAATAGTATGTTTGAAGCTGTTTGTGTTTTATAATATAAGCCTATCCCACCTCAAAAATTATTTGTCATGTCACACAAATACTTGGTAAGTTCAGCAAAACATATCCTAAGAATGACTTAAGACATGAGATGATGTTTAGAGTAGTAAGTGACAATGAGTGCAAGTTGGGCCTTTATTGTATGATGCGTTAAACACATTGAATTAAATTCAAAGGTAGCTTCTTAAGCAAGGACTTCATCACTGTTTCCTTTTAGGTGGGAAGGGAATGCTTTTAAAAATGTGTGTCTATGGCATGCCTTCTACGCTAAATGAGATAAGAATCTGCTAAAAATTATTTATTAGGTAGAGTGCTGGTAAAGTAAAATCAAGCTTAACTGAATTGGTAGAAGTTTATTCAATAATCATAATGCTGAACAACTAAAGAACTAAACAACTTAACGTTATTGAAAAGCTCCAGTGTTGACTCTTTATAGATGTAATCAGGGATAAAATCCATTCATTTCTTCTCCTTTTTGAACATCACACAATATCATTCACATTTGATCATGCTATGTCAGTTTTAATCCTAGTCACTCAAGCCTATTTCCATGCCTCATTGCCTATAGTTTACGGAATACCACGGACATAGGACGGAGAGTGCTTAGCTACTGCTGTAACATGCACAAGAGAATTCTTACTCTACATTTCAACCAATTCTCTGATGAGATCAGCAACCAGTTTGAGCTACCTGGATATTACGGTAACTGATCCACTGGCTTGCAGAGTCTTCCTAGATTAATCCAGTCCATCTTTTGTAAACAAGACCATGCTTGTGACAGCCAGCTTTCTCTGAGTGATAATCTGTTTCTGACAAGAGCATAATTTCTGGAATCCTAGTTAGCTGATCCCTCCAGAAGAATAACAACTCTGGGGTAAATTCCAAAACAATTTAGGCGAAACGATTAAGCAATTTGGGCGAAAGCCACAAAGTCATGAGATCTTGAGCTATATCTGTAAAGTTCGCTTGGTGGTTGAAAAAGAATGTAGAACTGGCTTGGGAAAGGTACAGTCAAGTCATTAAAGCAGAAAGGAAGGCACAACTGTTAATGACAAATTGGAGAAACAATTACATAGCCCAAGATTGAAGCAAGTACCGTATGAGAATGAAATGCAACATGACCTTGATTTTTTTTTTTTTAGTATAATTGGTGACAAGGAGACACAAGGACAGGCTTTCAAGCTTCCATTATTCCATAGTCCCTGGAATTCTGTAGTATCTGTTTCTTGCCTAACCTACCTCAAAGAGCTGACAATCTTGAAATGCTTTCAGTCATATACCATGTAGCTAGGGGAAGAAAAATAATAATTATTAAAAATGGTGGTCTGTTGGCAACTTTCTATTTAGAAAGAAAGTGTTCTAATCATTTTGATGTTACAGCAGGGGTGTCAAACTGGTGGTATCACTCACAGGCCACACCCACCCCAGCTCTGCAAAGGGGAAAAACATTATATGTCACAGGAACGTGACATGCAAATTTGACACTCGTGTAATAATAGCATTAATGGTGATCATAGCTCTAAAAGTCATTAGACACTAACCGGGTACTAAAAATTAATTTTTATTTTAAAGCTGATAATTGTGCATGAATGTTGTGTTTGTATTTTGAGGCTTTAACTTTGTTTATATCAATTAAAGTAACTTTTTAGGTAAAAGAGAAAGAGCTGTTTAAGGTTTTTGAATAGTTTTAGATGTAGGGAGATTGATTTTCTAGACATGTCTCAGACAGAAATGGCTGTTCGGTGACTTTGGGTCATTGATTCTCATTCTAGTTTGACAAACTTAAAATATCTATTTACTGGCCCATACTAGACAGAGTTAGTAAATTATAAGCCATAACCTTAAATGAAAAGACCCATATCTAATAATTATATAATATACTGTACAAAAACATATAAAAGTATGTCTGTCCAGAAAGATTCCTTCTATAATAAGTAAAGTGATGGACAATTATTTTCATGGAATATAAAGTTAGGAAATCATAGCGGATTTGGAAATACATAATGGGAAGACAAGGCAGCATGCTATCCAGATTGAATGTGTTATTAACATGTCTCAGCTGTCGGGATGCTCTTAAATTGTCTTACAGTCAGTTAGAATACAAATGGGACAGCAGCAGCTTAAGGGGACAGTATAGATAGGCAGAAACAGAAAGAGTAAAAAAATTAAGCCAGCAATGCAAGAACACAGAATGAAGTTATATGCTAACAACATTGCTTTGATTGAGTAACTGTAAGTACAATGCTAACAACATTGTATTTACAGTTACTCAAACAAAGCACTTCAATAGAGTTAATAGTACATGGCTTTGTCTCAGGTTATTGGGAAAAATAAAGAAAGACAATAGGTCCTGGTATGTAATTTGATAGAAGAAAAAATATCTGCACTTAATAAAAAAGTTTAATTAACATTACTGTAAATAGGTTAAATATTTAAGAGTCTATATGACAAGAATACGTTTTTATTTTAAAGTAATTATTGAGCTAGAAAAGTAGATATTTCTAGTTAGGAAAAAAGTAAATTGTCATGAGATATTTAAAGTAGAGCAGAGTCTCAGTTTTGAGTCCATCTATGGTAGCTTCCATTTTTATTACATCATAATTAAATCATAATTCTTTACGTATTATCAGTTACGTTCTATATTGATAAATTGAAGCATAAAATATTAACATGTTGGTATGCATGTGGAGTGAATGGAGACCATTAGTTAGTTAGTTAGTTAGTTAGTTAGTTAGTTAGTTAGTTAGTTAGTTAGCTAATTTATATAGCTACTTATCTCACATCACATGCCCCTCTGGGCAGCTTACAGCAAGTTAAAAGTCAATAAAACCTTCACATCCTTAAACATATTGAAAACATTCATTTTTGGTAGGAATTCTCCATTTCAGAGCAACAAGGAACCAGATTTAAAAAGTAGTCTCTCTGGCCATAGGCAAGGATAATTCAGAGGTATGGAACAGGAACATCTCTGGCTATCCAAAAAATAGTTAGACAGCCAGCAATAGGAGCTTGCGGCTTTATTATATGCAGTAGTCTAATGGAATAAAAATTAGGATATGCATCAGGGGTGTAATGTATATAATATATGCAAGGAAGAATGAATGGGAGTTTTGCGTGTCAGAGGAGAACTGCTGAGAAAGTTTTACAATGGAGTCTAATTGGAGGTGTTAATGCTATTCTTTGTTAATTTAAAAGTCAAATTTGGATGTTTAACACCACTTTGCATGAATCTGCATATTTAACTCAGAGATGTTATGTTTGAGTTAACAATTTGTGAACTCCAGGGAGAGAGATAAGAACACGAAGAAAAGTGTTTATATGCAGCTTTGCTAGTTTTTATTCATATTTCAAGAAAAGCTTCAGAATGAGACAAGGAGGATCTTTAAACAGTTGTGTATACATCTTTTGTTTTTATTTATTATTTTGCACATGGATAACTATGATTCCCCCTCACATATGCTTCCAATAATAGCCAAAGCAGGCAGTTGCTGAATAATATTGAATTCTTCCATTTCTATCCATTGTTGTCTTTGTAACCAAGTCATGGCTGCATATTTTTCACGGATGTCCAACATCCTGAATTCTCTTTTGTTTGTCTCTGACTCATGCCTATAGGAAAGGCACACACATGCTTTTGGTGTGTTTTCCTTCTTTCAGCTCCGTTTATTGGCATTTTCCTACTGAAAAAATAAAATAACAGGAAAGAGCTTTCCGCTTTTTACTAATAACAGCTGCAGCAGATGACTGAAAAAAAAGTCATCCCAAATAAAATCTGAGCTATAGTCCGGTCAGGTGATCTCATAATAATATTTTTTTTAAAAAAAAAAAACAGGAAACTTCCAGATTTGTATGTTTGTTTTACAGACTTGTTTTCCCTCAGTGGCTCTAGTGGATTGACAGGAAGTAGGGGACGGATCCAACATTGTCTACTACTATTGTTTTTTCTTTCAGGGAGCATGAGGGTTTGTTTCCACTATGCTGTTTTGCAGTAAAAATGCTTAGGAACTGGTTCATATTGCAGAAGTTTAATATAAACTGCTGTCTGTTTTTCCCCGCACAGGAAAAAAGCCTTTACTCACCCTCATCCCTATTTTCAATTGTATAAATAGACATAAACACCAGTGGTGGGATTCAAATTTTTTTACTACCGGTTCTATGGGCATGGCTGGGTGGACATGGAAGAATACTGCAAAATCTCCACTCCTTTCCCACTCCTGGGGAAAGGTTACTGCAAAATCCCGTTTCCTCCCCACTCCACTAATCTGCTTTCCAGATCCATTCTCCTGTGCAGGGCAACAAAAGAAGACACAGCCAATCAGCTGGGATTCGGGAGGCAGAGAATAGAGGGGGGCGGGACCAGTCAGAGGTGGTATTTGCCGGTTTTCCAAACTACTCAAAATTTCCGTTATAGGTTCTCCAGAACTGGTCAGAATCTGCTGAATACCATAAGCACCCATACTTAAACACACACATACATATCCAAGGGGGTATGAGGTAAGGCTTTGAGAAAGAAGATAATGAAAAAAATGAAATATTTTACTTCTGTATTTCTAGAAATCAGCCAATTATATGAAACCATTAAAAACTACATCTAGGCTATTTAAGATGATGATCAGAATAAACCAAATATCTCATCAGTGTTCAAGAAACATAAATTGATTCTCTATCTAAGTATGCCAGTTTCTATTTTCATAATAAACGTCCTTTTTAATTTAATCAAGTGGGAATTAAAGTTGTGACAAAACACTTTCAGGGCTTCACAAAATACTTTCAAGCTTTTTTTCCCCTACTGATTTGTTTAGGAGACTAGTTTCTCAAACTTGGCAACTTTCGGATGTATGGACTTCAAGTCCCAGAATTTCCAGGCTGGTATCCTGGGAGATAAAGTCCACATATCAAGGTTGAGAAACACTAGCCTGGGATATTTGACCCTTATCAGCATGAATCTTGGATTCTCAGGAAACCTCAGAATTCATTTAAGTGCAAAAATAAGGATCAGGTATTTGTTGAGTTCAGAAATGGAAAGTTTGATCCACATTATAAAGCAATGAGGAATCCAAAGATTTTTATAAATAAGGAAATGGTCTGCCCTGAAGTAAAATACATTGGGCTGCACATATGAAGTACTGTTTCCATTCACAATCATAACTGTGTCTGGGTTTTGATACTGTGAAATATAGAGTGAAATAAATTCTCAGACCGACATGGTGGAAATCAGGTAGCTAGGATGAATCAGTTTTTATTTGTTTGCTCCAAGGACCTTGCTTTATTATGTTTGCTGATTCATACTGAGTATGAATGACTAGATGGTTTAACATGGGTTAGGTTTACATTAGCAATAACACTTAGACTTATATACCGCTTTATAGTGCTTTCCAGCCCTCTCTAAGCGGTTTACAGAGTCAGTCTATTGCCCCCAACAATCTGGGTCTTCATTTTACCCACCTCGGAAGGATGGAAGGCTGAGTCAACCTTCAGCCTGGGGAGAATTGAACTGCTGAACTGCTCAGCAGTTCAATGACTGTTTCGTAGTCAGCATGATTAGCCTGCAATACTGCATTCTAGCCACTGTGCCACCCACAGCTCATTAGCCCTCTTTATGTGTTTCTCTTCCAATATGAAAAATTGAACAAAAGAAAGGAGACTGTGAATTCCAATGCCACCTTCGGCATGAAAGCCACCTCTTTGACTTTGGGCTGGTCTCAACCCAATTCACCCCATAAAGTTGTTATTTTGGGGAGAAGAGGAAGGAGTATTATGTGTGTTTGCCGCCTTATTTATAAAAATAATAAAGGTGGGTTACTAATTACTTAATTAAAAGGAGATAACCCAACATTACCTCCACCCCTCCCTCTTTTCTTTTTCTATGATACAATAATTTGTAGTTGTGGAGGTGTTATGCATTGTATCACTATTACAGGAGATGCATTTATACAACAGAATCCTTGCTTCAGGCCATATGCCTCTCACTGTAACACCAAAAAAAGTGGTCCATTAAAGGAAGGAGTGGCCAAACTAATATCCTAGAGCCAAAGAGTCCTCAGTTTAATGTTAAACTATCCGGGATTAATTTTAGAAAGTTCTGTGATTAAAAGCATTGAAGCAACTTGATGATACCTCCCCTGTCTTTTCCCTGGCATCTTTCTTGTCTCTTGGGAGAGGAAAATTTTTTAAAAAAATGTAATTTTAAAGAGAGAGAAAATGAAGGGGCTTGTCCGCATTTGAATTTGAAACAATCCACCTCTTGCTTCACCTCTACATACACTGTCTCTTCTCTGTTGAGGAATGGTATCCCTGAAATAATGCAAATGCAATTTAGTCTGGGGGAAAAAATGCTCATGCTACTTTCCGCAGCCTCTACTCAGCCTCTTGTCAGTTTTAAATTGGCCGATCAAGCCAGCTCATGTAATATATTTTTATCCCTCCTTATGAACAGCCCCTGCTCTTTTAAAAGGCCTAAGCTGATGAAGAGACAGTGGTGTGACAGTTACAAATGGCATTTCCTTCCCCTGGCAGTGCTACTTGAAAAGAAAATGGAATTAATGGGAGTCTAGGAAAATTGAGACACCAGAGTGCAATGTTATAAGAAGCCAAACTGTTCTGATTCAAGCATGCGTCGCTTGCATTCTTCAGCTTGCTTTCTCTGAGTCTAGACTTATTTAATTAAGCTAAACAATACAAGCAGGAATGAAGTTTTGTTACCAGCCTTCACCACAGGAACCCATTCAGATTGCTTTTAAAATAAGAGTTTTCTCAGTCCACCAGATACTCAATAATGAAATTATTCTGAGAGGCACTACCCTAAGTAAAGAAAGAAGACGTTTCTTCATGGAGAAATAGATAATATATATTTCTAATACTTGTGTTATTGTTCACTTATTTTGCTAAGTCCATTTGCTATGCAGCTTTAATTATGCTACCTATAATTTCTTACATTTCGTTTGGCAGAGTCTTCTATCTCAAGGTAATTCTCTCAGAAAAGCCCTTCTTAGGAAAAGAAAAATGTGCCCTACCAAAATTAAGTTCTGAAAAAAAAGCCACATTTTCCACACTAAAATATGTTATATAGCTGCGATATTAATAATCAGTATAACACTCCTCCAGCAAGGCAAATTTGGACAGCTAAGTGTATAGAATAGAATAGAATAGAATAGAATAGAATAGAATAGAATAGAATAGAATAGAAGAGTTGGAGGTCTTCTAGTCTTCTAGTCCAACCGCGAATAGAATAGAAGAGTTGGAGGTCTTCTAGTCCAACTGCGTGCCTAGGCAGGAAACCCTACACTACTTCAGACAAATGGTTATCCAACATCTTCTTAAAAACTTCCTGTGTTGGAGTATTCACAACTTATGGAGGCAACTTTTTCCACTGATTAATTGTTCTAACTGTCAGGAAATTTCTCCTTAGTTGCTTCTCTCCTTGATTAGTTTCCACCCATTGCTTCTTGTCCTGCCCTCAGGTGCTTTGAAGAATAGCTTGACTCCCTCTTCTTTGGGGCAGCCCCTGAGATATTGCTATTATGACATGATACTGCTATCATGTCATTCCTGGTCCTTTTTTTCATCAGACTAGACATACCCAGGTCCAGCAACCGTTCTTTGTATGTTTTTCACCTACAACAATTCTATGGCATAGGTTGGGCTGAAAGAATAGCTTAAGATCACCCAGGAGCTTCCCTGATTGATAGTGAAGTGGAATCTGGTTCTCTTCACTCCTACTACAATGCTACTTCACTCCCCAATTACACCTGCCTGACTCATCAGATCCAACAGGAAAGACATGTTATGGTTCCAGTGTTTAGGGAGCTACATTTGGTAGATCCTAAGCCAGGGGTCTCAAACTTGGCAACTTTAAGACTTTTGGACTTCAACTCCCAGAATTTTGGTTGAAGAAGAATTATGGAATTGAAGTCTTAAAGTTGCCAAGTTTGGAGACCTCTGTCCTAGGCAGTGGTCTTTTCCTGTTGTGATGCCCCCCGACCTCCCCTTGAAATGTGGCTGGGTTCATCCCTCTTGACTTTCTGGAAGTCTCTCCAAACCTGATTCTGCTATTAGGCACAGGGATCCCAAGAGACTGGTGAGATAATAAGGTGGTTATTGTTACCATCCTCTTTTCTCTTAATATTTGCTCTTTTTTACCCTTGTGTTTTTTGGTTTTTAAAAGTATTTAAACTATAACAATGATTGTTGTTCTGTATATCTTAATGGGGTTATTTTAGTCTTGTACTCCACTCAGAATCAGTAGTTTGTGAGATAGGTAGCCTCATAAATTTGATAAATAGTAAGTAAGTAAGTAAGTAAGTAAGTAAGTAAGTAAGTAAGTAAGTAAGCAAGCAAGGAAGGAAGGAAGGAAGGAAGGAAGGAAGGAAGGAAGGAAGGAAGGAAGGAAGGAAGGAAGGAAGGAAGGAAGGAAGGAAGGAAGGAAGGAAGGAAGGAAGGCTGAATTGTCCATACCAGTTTCCCCTCCAGATATTGGAATGCAGAATTGTAGTTTAAAATTGAACCACATTCCTACTTACTTGGGGATGGGTGAATAATTGCCTGAGCAGAGTAGAGCTTTTTCCTGTGTAGAGATGCAGCATACAACATTGTCTAGCAATGCCATATATTTCTTTGGGAATACTCAATAAAAATATCCAAGTAAATATGCATGAATGGAAGCATAGCTACTCCCAAGGCAGACCACTATGGAAACTGATGTGAACATTTCAATTGGTTGTCTGCATTGAGTGTAAGTAATATTCTGGAAAATATCATCTCCCCTGTGCATACTGAATGGAGGCATTGGAAAGTGGCATTTTGTAATCAGTCTAGTGCATATATATATATACACAAAAGTATGCCTGATTGTATCTAGCAATTCACTGAGATACACCTGTTAAAAATGATGTTTTTCTTCCGCTTTCAAAAAGAAAGCCACATAAAGTTTTATTTCTCCCCTATGAAGGCAATATTTTGCAAACACTTCAGAGTATGCTACTTTCTGTATAATGTAGGGTATATATATGTTAAGGAACCAAATGATGTTCTGTAAATGAAAGATTGGATACAAACAATTTTAATGGCTCCATTAATGATATGATGAGAAATGACTGAAAACATTTTTCATTGACTAGATGCCAAGACAGCCTCCTCTACTAAAAGAAAGATAATAGCATTTGATTTTTTAAAAAATTAAAAAGTCATTTCCCATCAAAAAGCAGTTCTTTTCACAAATCTTCACCATAGTGGATAATTGATCCAGAGAATCAAAGATATTTGTCCCTTGGCAATGATTTACAAGCCTATTCTGTAATGGAAGATGGAGTCAAAGCCATCAAATTAAAAAACGTTGTCATGTATGGTGCACAGAAAGCAGGATAATTTTCAAGTTTGGGGAAAGCTGAATTTCCTGAGCACCTACGTGGAGTGAACGTTGCAAAATAATGTTATAGTATTATTAAATTGTTTACACTTTTTACACAAAGCTTCTTGTAATATGTCTAAATATAAACAAATTTTCCAGATCAAAATAAAAACCTAGAACTATGCTGCCTTTAGTCCAATCCAAGTATAGTATATAAAATCATACATTGCAATGTCCTACCTGTCAATGAATACTTCAGCTTCAACCATAACAACACAAGAGCACACAATAGATACAAACTCAAGGTAAACCGCACCAAACTTGATTGCAGGAAATATGACTTCAGCAACAGAGTGGTCAATGTCTGGAATACTCTACCTGACTCTGGTTTCTTCCCCAAACCCCAAAAACTTTAATCTTAGACTATATCGTATTGACCTCACCCCTTTCCTAAGAGGTCTGTAGGGGGTGTGCATAAGTGCACCAACGTGCCTACCATCCCTGTCCTATTGTTTCTTTTTTATTTTTCTTATATGTATCCATTTCATGTATTCATAACTATGTTTATACTTATATCTGTTATCTTATAATCGTTTGACAAATAAAAATAAATAAATCCACATTTATCTGCCAATTCTTACCTTACGCTCATCTCCCTGCAGAACAGTCTGGATGTCAGGTTTCTGGCAAACACCCTAATTAAATCATAAGCCTCGAGCCAAGCTTCAAAAACTTGACACTGGAAGGAGAGTGCCCAGGCTTCTCAAAAGAGAAGGTATGGATGCACTACGAGAATAGCCATGTGGCACCAAACTGATCTCATCCTCAGTGGATCACCTTCCTGTACCAACAGTTTGGGTGACAAGGCACATCATATTAGACCTTCTTTGAATCAGATGCTGATTGCTGTTATCTTAAGGGGAAAATGTTGCCGAAGAGCTAAGGACTGTTTAGGGCTGCATCAGATATATACTGGAGATCAGATGAAGACAAGGGCATGAGGACACATGTGTCTCCACCATCTTAGATGCATATGGAGAAAAATTTGTCCCTTAGTGAAGCAAACCCACATCAAGAAGTAAAGAATCCCTACAGACATTACTCCACTAATCATTCCCAGAGTAGTGACATTCATCTCCAAGTCAAGGTCACTGAGTCATTTCTGCAGTCATGTGGCCAGCATAACATCATAGAGCACTGTTACCTTCCCACCAAGGTGGTACCTATTTATCTACTTGCATTTGCATGCTTTCAAACTACTAGGTTGGCAGGAGCTGGGGCGAAAACAGGAGCTTACTCTGTTGCATGGCTCTTGGGTCTCGAACTTGGGCTGCTGGCTTTCCAGCTAACAAGTCCAGCCTCTTAACCACTGAGCCACTCAAGAAATAGAGAAGCAGAAAATATGTAACATAGAGTGCACTAAAGTGGCAGTCTCTCAAACATTAGCTCTGATTTTGTTTAGCATTTTTTTAAAGGAAAGACTGAATATCCTTGAAAAATAATTTAACACATGCTAAAGGTAGTATCCCCATTTTTTAACATAGTAAAAAGAAACTATTGACTTTTCTGTTGTAATTATGTATAGGATCTCTTGCTTCTTCCAAGATAACTTGAAATAAGCTGTTTCCCAAGGCAGTTCCTGAAGCTTGAATATTTTACATGTGTATTGAGCTCGGTAGATTTTTCTCTTAAGGAATAGATAATATATAGATGGGAAATTATTCAGTATTTCAGGTGGATGCAAGATGGGAATGTCTTCAATATCTCAGAGCACCAGACCTGAGATCCAACACAGCCAAGATATAGATAACTTGTTAGTGCCATTGCTCTTGATGCTACATCAAATTCATTCTATCTGCAGCAATAGCTAAATTTGTCCAATAAATATCTAGTGAAATGACTTTATAGAAAAGGAATAATCTTTGTATTTCATTCTTTGCAGTCAATATCCCTTGTACTTTAAAACTCCTGAAAGCATGATACTTGTTCTGTATTATACTGTTTCCAGTACATGCTCATTTTATAAATGTTACCCTGAATATGTGCTGTTGTGTCATCTTGCCAGAGTAAGGTATAAGGCTACCAGTTGTAATTCCATGAAAGAAGATATGTTGACATCACAAACCCTGGGAGAAATTTGAGATGTTTATTAATAGAACCGCTGTCACGGATACAAAGACTGCCTTCTATTTACTCACAGAGGATAGTTTGTTTTACAGTTTCTGGCAGAGAAAATAGAACATTTGTTTGTAGGAAAAAAATAATGTACACCTATGTATGGAAAAATCCTGCTTGGAGATATTCTACAGTTTTGACCATTTCTATCATCATGCAGTGGACAAAAATGTATGGCAGATTGTTTCCAACTGCAGTATCTGTTCCAAAACAGTCTGGGAGATCTTATCCTTAATACAGTCTTTTTATTTTGTTTGGCTATAATTGCATTTCATTAAAATAACAAAATAATGCCTCTTGATCTAAGTCTAGGAATAATATAGTGTTATTATTATTAACTCACCCTAAACTGAAAAACATTTCAAATGTTACATTTTGCAGTTTATGTCATTGTCACAACAGAAGTAAAATAAATTATGGACGTTCTCATTTATTCTAACTCTTTTATCATGTCTAATAGCCATTCCACTTAGCACTTACTTTAACTTCTATAAAATCTGAAAAACAATGCATAGCAATGAATATGCACTTCAGTAAAAGATATCAAGTAACGAGCAACAGACCTCAGAAACAAAATAAAAAGATAGTATATAATTATGCCAAGATAGCAGTTGAGATGCTTTTTTTAACCAAGCTTGTGCATCACTGATAAGAAAATGAACACACAGATTTTAATCCTTTGGAGGGTTTGTTTGGTTTTTTGAGAGAGACAGAAATAAAAAGAGAGATCATATATGAGTATGATCTCCACAAATAGCAAGTGTTGAGTTTGAGGAAATCAACATTTTGGAAATGTTGCACTTCCTTTGAAAACAAACCTGTTTCTTTGATCTAATTTAGTATCTGAATATCACAAGAAGAGATCATGATTCTTTATATTATATAATATGCAGGAAATATTGATGATTGTATTTTTTCAACAGAATTGGAAACATTTATAGACAACCTAGATGTAGGTTGTCTAGCTTTGTAATATTATCATTCTTTTTAAATCTTACTGAAACTAGCCTACAATGTTCTGATCTAGGTCTTGTTCAAGTGACACATTCCCACATACAGTATATTTCAGGATAAAACAGCAATGAATAGCTAGACAATATGGTTGTCTGAAGCTAACAGCTATAGATATGTGTGACTGCTTCCACATTAGCTGGATTCCTAATACTATTCTTTAAAATTTTAATTAATGTTTAGGGAGAAATGTTTGATAAAAATGAAAAGTTGTGTTGTACAACAAGAAGTTGAGTCAATGATGACTTCCCAAATCTACTGAATGCTGAGCACAAACACATATAAAAGCACAATTTAATTAGAATTGTTTAGCTATTGGAAGTGGTAGTTAGAAAATAAATACTATGTAGCATACAGAAAAGTTTAAAACAAATAGAGAAGTAGAATTTCCCCTTCTTTTTCCACTGTTGCATTTCTCCAAAACTCCAAAGATACAGATAATCATTTGCACATAAATCTTTCCTCTCCAATCACTGAAAGATGAGTGGATGGAACAATATATATTTATAGAAAGCTTCTTTTCTAGAGCTCTGAAAAACATTCAAGAGATGTTTCATAAAGTGAGAAAGCAGCCTGCTTCCTGGAAGGTATGGCTGTTTTGAAGGCTTTTTAGGGCTGGTATGGAGTGTACGTGCACACAAAGTCAGGCACAGCAAATATATGTGACACTCCAGAGGACAACTAGTGAATCAGCCATATTAGGCTGCCAAGAGATGTGCCTACTGTAATACTTTAACAAGTTGCATTTTCTCATATTAACGCGCTGTATGAAATATTTCCAAATGCTTTGCACAGTTTTAATACTTTCCTTGGATGAATAATATTAATGTTGTGATGATTTCCAAGTAATAATAAGGATGGGGTTTTTTTCTTTTATATTTTCATATCTTTCTTTCTCTAAGTCCAAATAGGACAGCACTGTATAAAAACAAATACCACATCTATGAAATGATGATAGGAGAAAAATGGAATATATTAAACAATTTGAGGTAATGACAACAAAATGATTTTGGAAGGACTCTGGAATGAAAGCCAGAAAACCAAGATTTCACACACCAAACTCATTGATCATGTCCTAATCCAAGGTTTACATTATTTTATGGCATAGATTTTTATTAATTTCATTGATGATGGGTTGATACTGTTATTAATACACTGAGAACTAGATATTAATATGGATAAATGCACATTCATATTTAGTGTAGACTTTAGTAGGTTTCATGTGGATATAGCCATACTTTGTGTGCACATATGTTATTTAAAAAAAGCACCCTATACAAAATGCCTGGTCTTTGAAATAACAGGAGACTTTCATGAATTTTAAATCCTTTTACTGCTTGGTGAGATTATGACTGTTCACTGTGATTTGCTCTGCCCACATGTATATACACATCTCTGAACAAAATAATCATGGGAGCTGTAAATAAGAAAAAAAACAAACCAAAGAAAGAACTCTTGAAAATGACCTGTTTAAAATTTCATAAAGCACTCTTAGCAGGGTGGGGAGAAAATAAAACCTATTTGTTTGACTCCTCCTTAGAAGCTGAACTTCATTTAACACTTGGTGTTAATATATGCTGCCAGACTTAATAACATTTATACTGAAGTGATGCAAGTGCCCTTAATTTGCAAATTAAGGAGAGATTTTGCCACAGAATTTGTTCAATGACCTATATAAGAACATAAGAGTACAGCTGGATCAGACTAGCTATCTGTAAAATCCAACATTCTATGTCATATGGCCAATCAAATATGGAACATACCTCACAAACTTTTTCTACTTGCTGCTCCCTGTTATTTAAGGTATATTGCTTGTAATTCCACATATATTAAATACTAAGAAGTCTCATGGATATTTGAAACCCAGATTCTCCATTCATTTTTCCTCTTTAAAGATATCTAAATTGCTAGCTGCATAATGCAGAGAATTCAGAGGTGGTATTCAGCAGGTTCTGACCAGTTCTGGAGACCCAGTAGCAGAAATTTTGAGTAGTTCGGAGAACCGGCAAATACCAACTCTGACTGGAGATTTTATACTATCCTTCCCCTGCCACGCCCACAAAGCCACGCCCACAGAACCGGTAGTAAAAAAAATTGAATCCCACCACTGAGAGAATTGCTAGTCATATGATGCAGAGAATTCCAAAGTTTAATTATAAGCTATGTACAAAAAGCACTTTTTTAAAAAATTGATGCCAAATCTTGGAGAGTCAACAACCAGGAAGCTATATTCTAATCCTTCCTTAGCCATGAAAGCCAGCTGGGTCACTTTGAGTTAGTCACTCTCTCTCAATGTGATTTTGTGTGTATGTGTGTATTTCGGTGTGAAATGCAATGGGCTTGTCTGAAACTTCAGCAAAGATGGTTGCATGGAAATGTCATCCATTGTATCCAAGGTCTAGTCAACCAAGACTTCACTGTATTACAGAATGCAAATATAGTACAAAAGTATATTTTGAATGTTCACACACATTTTTTTCTTCTTCAAAAAAGTAGCTAATAACCAAGTAACCATTTATCTCTTCAGCTTCCAGTTTGTTGTGTTTGGGAGATGCGACACTGCCTATTGTCTCAGAGACAATGCACCAGATCTTTACATCTGTGACAAGTAAAAGAGGTATTTTCAAGAAATTTTATATAAACTGGGGAGGGGGGGTAGTTTCCTATTTCCAATTTTAACCTAGATTATTAAATGCTAGTATATGGGGAAGATGTTTCAGGACCATTTTTGGCTGATTTTTCCATGATGGAAGCAGAAGTTCTTCGCTTTGTCCATTCTGGTAAAACAAAAAACAAATATTTATTTATTAATTAAATTTTTAATCCTGCTCATCTCATTACCAAATATGTTTTGATAGCAATTATTAGTCAATAACTAATCTCTCTGGGGGCAAGTAATGCGAAGGGTAGTTGACAATTCATCTTCTTATCTTTTTCAGTCTGTATTCTGGTTCTGATGTGTTCATGGGATGGAATTTTGATTTGAGAGAGTGACAGTCAGTTTGATTGATCTTTCAGTAGTATCTGAGGCCAGTGGGTATGATATATTTCTTGAATAGTTCCACGGATTAAATTGGTAGTACTATCTTGCAATGATTCTGCTCCTATATGTATCACAGTGATAGAATGACTAGCAGCTCCTTGAGTCAGAAGGATCTTTATACGATCTAGACCAGGATCAGGCCTAATTTGAATCTGGATTACAGACCACCAGGATATTTTTTCTAAAAATATACCCCTCTTTCTTTGCTTTGCTATAGTAAATTCCCATAGAGACTGTAACAATAACAATATGCATCTATCTGTCTGTCTCTATTTATCGCCATGATTTTCTCACTTCAACACTAAATTGATTTTAAACAATCATTTAGATAAAAATTTCTTACAGATTAAGGGTTTTTTTTGTTTATTTGTTTGTTTTTAAAGTCTGCAATTCCTATTCTATTATGGCTTGGAAATTAAGAAAGAAAATGTGTATTGTTTAACAATCCTGAAGCCGTACTGTTTCAGAACGTAGATGCAGAATTATATAATTTAGTGATTTCATTATCTTAACAAAGGGTGATTTGTTAATCCAACCTACCTTGCAAGTTTGCTTCTATAAGCATAAAATTAGGGGAGATTCTCAGCTAAGACTAAAAATAATTAAACATGTAATGATTTTTTTTAAAGTAAAAAAAAGTTCTGACTCCAGGACATTATGTTAATATGAGGATCCAGGACTTCAGAAAGCTATGCCATATGCTTTCACCCATTACTTGCTGTGACAGAACAATTAAACTCATACCTGGGCATATAAGCCAGTTGTGTCTTTTCTTCAGCTAACCAGCTTGAAGCAATGTTATACAATCCATGTGGGTAGATGACTGTGAAACCAAATTCAGGAACATATGCGAGGCTCAAACTTTCCTGTGAAAGAATTTGCATTTCACTTTTCATATCACAGCTCATCTGATGGGCACTTTAGTGGTATCAACAGCTGCAGAGGGCAAATAAGGCAACAAGTCTACTTGGGGACAAGGGACAGTTGCCATAAAGGAACTCAGAAAGGCAAATGGCTGGGTAAATGATCTCTCTTCCCTTTTCTAAATGTTGTCTGCTAGCAAGAAGACCTGCAAAAAGGAAGCCCTCTTTGTAATGAAACAAAGGATGCATGGAATTAGAAAGTGATAACATGATTTATTGCAGGTAAATCAAGGTACAGCTTAAGTACAGAGGTGTAAATATCTATTTGGTGCTGTGAAAAGGTGATCAATGGACATTCCATACATTTAAGCCATGTTATTAGGTAGAAATGAACTTTACTTTTTAAAACCAGAGTAAGCAGTTTGCTCCCCCCAAAAAAACAGTAAAAGGTTGGAAAGTAAGCAAAGTGTAAAAGAGCTTAGTATAGGTATTATTTAGAAGCTTCACCCCATGTATCTTTTTCTCTTTTCCTAGTGCCGTTATAGAGAACCTGTGGCACACAGAGCTATTTGTGCTGGCACGCAAGCTGCAGGCAAAGTTACCTCACTGGGCATGCGCGTGCCTCACAACTGATTTTCGGCCGGTTTGAGGCCTTTTTCGGTCTCCCAAGGGAGGCTTCTGCAGGCAAAAAACTAGCCCCATTTCATCACTTCCTGTTTTTCCAAAAATACCGGAAGTGACGAAACGGGGCTAGTTTTCTGCCTGAAAAGCCTGCAGAAGCCTCCTTTGGGAGGCCGATAAAGACCTCAAACTGGCCGAAAATCAGCTGTGAGGCACAGTGCAGATAAGGGGGCAGTGGGGGTGATGGGTATTATGGACATATGCGTAGGGCAATGGGGGCACACGCATTGCCTTCTGAGTGCTGGCAGGTGAGTGCTAGAGTGCAAGCGCACACACAATTTTTGGCACGGGAGCCCAAAAAGTTTAGCCACCACTGTCCTAGTATTTCCCTAATTTTATTCTCTTTAATTTATTTTGCTTTTGTACATATTATTCCTTGATGTGTGGATTCTGTGTGTGTTTATCTTAAAGTACACGTAGTCCTCGACTTATAACCCAGAACAATTGAGCCCAGAATTTCTATTGCTAAGTGAGAAATTGGTTGAGTCAGTTTTGCCACATTTTATGACTTTTCTTGCCCTGTTTTTGTTCTGTGTGACTTCTACCCAGTGATGGGATTCAAATATTTTTACTAATGGTTCTGTGGGCATGGCTTGGTGGGTGTGGCTTGGTTTGGTGGGTGTGGCAGAGGAAGAATACTGAAGAAACTCCATTCCCTCCCCACTCCAGGGGGAAGATTACTGCAAAATCCTCCCTCCCCACCCCAATAACCTGCTTTACAGCTCCGTTCTCCTGTGTAGGGCAACAAAAGAAGACCCAGCCGATCAGCTGGGACTCGAGAGGCAGAGAAGAGATTGGGATGGGGCCAGTCAGAGGTGGTATTCCAAACGACTCAAAATTTCTGCTATCGGTTCTCCGAACTACTCAAAATTTCTGCTACCGGTTCTCCAGAACTGGTCAGAACCTGCTGAATACCACCTCTGCTTCTACCCCTCTTGCTTTTCTTGAAATCCACTTGAAAATTAGATAAACACACAGTGAATCTAATTCCCTTGGAAAATACAAATAATGTTGTGTATTGACTGTAGTTTTCACTCAGGTCCGTGCTTCAAGCGGGAAGCATGGACCTCTCCCATTGGTTGATGCCGTTTGACAGCCAGCTATAAAAGGAGATGTCAAACGGCATCAGCTGTTGCCACTCCAGCTGGCTGCCGTGTAAGCGTGGCAGTTGCAGTAACCCTTTATTCGTTAATAAAGTTAAAGCTGAACCTTTTGCTTTGGGTGTCTGCCTCAAGTAATTCCTGCCGCTCCACAATACTGTCGATGAGGGCGGAATGCTTATAAGAGGCAAGCCAGGCAAAAAGGACAAAGAGCGAAGTCACTAACTAAAAGCTGAACTCGCTACAGAGTTGCTGTCACTGTTCGCGAAGCGCGATTTTTAAATCGCCTCAGGAGAAGCGGTACAGCTGAGAAGATGATGACTTCAAATCCTGATTTCCCGCACTTCAGACCAACGGCAGAGGCATGGGAATCATACAGGAACCGGTTTGACTGCTTTTTAGATGTTATAGACCTCACTGACATTTCTGATCATAGAAAAAAGTCTTATTTTCTAAGCTTTTGCGGAGCCACGGTATTTGACACCACAACAGCATTATTGGTTCCACTATCTATTAAGACTGTTCCTTGGGAAGAATTACAAGAAATTCTCTCCAACCATTACTCCCTTAAGCCTTCTAGAATTGTCAGACGCCATGCCTTTAGAAGGCGCACCCAGACTGAGGGAGAAACTATTAGTGACTACATGGCAGCACTACGAACAGCTGCCTTACATTGTGGATTCAGGGACTATCTAGAAGATATGCTGTTAGATCAGATGGTCTGTGGAGTTAGGGACTTCAGGCTGCAAAGACGGCTACTAGCTAAAGGGGACCTAACCTTAAAACAAGCCATAGAAGAATCCCAGGCTTCTGAGCTATCAGCACTCTCAGCAACTGAAATACAGGGAAATCCAATCAGATTAGATAGCCCAACAATTCATTTTGATGAAGCCTCCACAGAGAAAAGCTTAGAAGAGACTACTGGGATAAACTGCCTCAGACTGCCCAACCCTAATCAAAGGGAATACAGACAGGTTGCAAATGAACCTCCATGAATGCAGCCCACCTGCTTAAACTGTGTGGGCAACTATCTCAGGGCATCCTGCAGATTCAGGAATGCCATATGCTTAAAATGTCAAAAGAAGGGTCATTTGGCAAGAATATGTCAGGCAGGAAAGACTTTTAACCAGCCTCAAAGGCCTCAGAAAGCCATACAATTTCCAAGACAAATCGAAGATTATTTCACATGCTACCAAGCTAAGATACCAAAAAATAGTTCTAACAAAATTAGTGTCACCGTTTCTATAGAAGGTAGACCATGCAGAATGGAAGTAGACACAAGCTCTGCACTATCCATCATCTCGTGGGGCACCTTGAAACAACTGCTTCCCAGAATAACAAAAAAGAAGATTCCAGGCTGCAATCTGACTCTAGGGGACTACCAAGGCAGAACCATTACTGTCATCAGAAAAGGCAAGTTTCTAATTCATTTTCAAGATTTTAAGAGTCACTTGCCTTTAGTGATAGTGGATGGCGCCCTCCCAAGCCTGTTGGGACTAGATTGGTTCCCTGTCCTGGGCTTCCACATAGGTGGAATCCACGCCATTGCAAGTTCAGAAATTGATTCCCTGTTCAGGAAATATGCTGATGTATTCAGTGAAGGCCTAGGCAGCTATGTGGGAACCCCAATATCCTTCAAGGTAGACCCCCAAGAAGTACCAATCTATTTAAAACCCCACAGGGTACCTTTTGCACTTCGTTCTAAACTTGACAAAGAACTAGACGAATTAATTAAACAAGGCATACTACAACCTACAGATTTTTCCAAATGGGAGACCCCAATAGTGACACTTCAAAAGAAAAACGTAGGTTTGAGGATATGTTCTGACTATAAAAGCACAATAAATAGATATTTACAAATAAGCGCTTATCCGGTCCCCATCGTGCAACATTTACTCCATTCCTTTGAACCTGGCTCCATTTTTGCAAAGCTAGATATGTCCCAGGCATATCAACAGTTCCCTGTTGATGACAAAACTGCAGAGCTGCAAACCATAGTGACACACAGAGGCGCTTTTAAATGTACACGCCTACAATTTGGAGTTAGTGTAGCCCCTGGAATTTTCCAGTCTCTAATGGAAAGGCTTCTGCAAGAGTTACCTGGTGTTGTACCATATTTTGATGACATTCTTATATCTGCCAACAACCAAACTCAATTGCTATAAAGAGTCAGAAGTGTTCTTGAACGTTTTAAAAAGTCAGGTCTTAAATTAAAAAGAAAAAAGTGCACCATTGCCACTTCGCAAGTGGAATTTTTAGGTTACAAAATTGATGCCTCGGGTATCCACCCAACAGAATCTAAAGTAAAGGCCATTCATGAAGCTCCCACTCCTACTAATAAGACTGAGCTCCAATCTTTTCTGGGACTTCTAAATTTCTATGCTTCATTCCTGCCCCATAAAGCTTCAATTGCAGAGCCTCTTCACAGGCTCCTAGACAAGCAGACACCATGGCACTGGGGGCCAAAGGAAACTCTTGCTTTCAAGGAAGTCAAAGCGCTGCTTACGTCCAAAGCCATTTTAATACAATTCAACAAGAATTTACCACTAATACTAGCTGCAGACACTTCCCCTTTTGGAGTAGGGACCGTTCTGAGTCACAGACTGCCAAATGGTGTAGAAGCACCTATTGCCTTCTTTTCAAGGACACTATCCTCCACTGAACGCAACTACAGTCAAATTGAAAAGGATGCCTTGGCTGCAGTTGCTTCAGTAAAGAAATTCCTTGAGTTTCTCTACGGTCATTATTTTGAACTGGTAACAGATCACAAACCTCTGTTGGGAATTTTATCTGGCACTAAACAAACTCCTCAGATTCTATCCCCAAGGATGACTAGGTGGACCTTGTTTCTGGCTGCATATTCATATACACTGGTCCACCGTTCTGGAAAAATGCTTGGCCATGCAGATGCCCTCAGTCGTTGTCCCCTGCCAGTTCCAGTTGAGGACCCTGTGCCAACAAATGCCATTTTCCTGGTGGAAGAACTCAAGCTGCCTGTCACCGCTTCTGACATTGCTGCCCATTCGGCCAAGGACAAGATAATTCGGCCAAGGAAAAGGTAATTTCCCTTGATTGGGTAGGGAGGGGGTGGCCTGCAATCCCTTATCCATCAGAATTCCTACCCTACAAGCTACGCCAACAGGAACTTTCCTCATTGCAAGGCTGTTTACTGTGGGGAACCAGGGTAATGATCCCCCCCAAGCTACAAACCTCAGTCTTAAAGGTACTTCATGCGGGACATCCAGGGATAGTTAGGATGAAGGCCCTCGCTCGCAGCTACGTATGGTGGCCTGGTATGGATGCCCAAATTTCTAGCTGGGTTAATTCATGTCAGGTATGCCAGGTCACCAGACCGGCCCCTGCAGCAGCCACCCCTGGGACTTGGGAAGAGGCAGGAAGCCCATAGTCCCAAATTCGTATCGATTTGGCTGGCCCTTTCCATGGGCGTACATTCCTAGTAGTGGTTGATTCATTTTCAAAATGGGTGGAACTGACCTTAATGCATACTGAAGCAGTTAATAAGGCATTGACCAGGATGTTTGCCACACATGGCCTCCCTGATACTATTGTATTTATTTTTTATTTATTTTATTTATTTTTCGTATTTCTATACCGCTCCCTCTCCCAAAAAGGGACTCGGGGTGGTGTACACCCAACAAATAAGATAATACAGATAACAGAATTAAAAATCAAAATTAAATAAATATATGATTAGATCTCAGTTAGCTAAGAATAAGAACCCTTATTAAAATTTAAAAACCCCAAAGATCCTTATTTGGCCAGACCGGCTTGTTTGAACAGTAAGGTCTTAACTGCGCGCCGGAAGGTTAGGATGTCTGACATGGCTCGTATTTCCGGGGGGAGACAATTCCAAAGGGAGGGGGCTCCCACAGAGAAAGCACGTAATCTCGGGGCCGACAGCCGACAGCGATCGAGTGGCGGTACCCCAAGCATGGCGACCCTGTGGGAGCGTACTGGGCGGCGGGAGGTTGTTGGTGGCAGCAGGCGGTCCCGTAAGTATCCAGGTCCCGAGCCATGGAGCACTTTAAATACTGTTAGTACCACCTTGAATCGAATCCGGAAGGCCACAGGAAGCCAGTGCAGCCTGCGGAGAAGTGGTGTTACGTGGGCGTCCCGAGGGGCGCCCACGATCATCCGCGCAGCTGCATTCTGAACTAACTGTAACCTCCGGAGAATCTTCAAGGGGAGCCCCATGTAGAGAGCATTGCAGTAGTCCAAGCGGCAGATGACGAGGGCAGAGGTGACTGTGCGAAGTGCGTCCAGATCCAGAAAGGGTCGCAACTGGTAGATCAGACGAATCTGATAAAAAGCTCTCCTGGCGATGGCCGCAATATGTTCTTCCAGAGACAGCCGCACGTCCAGGAGGACACCCAAATTGCGTGTCCTTTCCACAGGGGATAATGTCTCTCCTCCCACGGTCAGCGATGGAATAAGCTGACTGAATCTGGGAGCAGGAAACCACAGCCACTCGGTTTTGGTCGGGTTGAGACGAAGCCTGTTATGACCCATCCAACTCCGCACGGCCTCCAGGCACCGGGCCATCACTTCGACGGCTTCGTTGGGGTGGTTTGGGGTGGAGATGTACAGCTGAGTATCATCAGCGTACTGATGGAACTTCACCCCAAAGCCACGGATGATCTCACCCAGTGGCTTCACATAAATGTTGAACAGCAGGGGAGAGAGTACCGACCCCTGAGGTACCCCACAGAGCAGGGGCCTTGGGGTCGATCTCTGTCCCCCTGTCAACACAAATTGCGAACTGTCGGAGAGGAAGGAGGAGAACCATCACAGCACGGTGCCTCCAACCCCCAGCCCCTCCAACCGGTGCAACAGGATACTGTGGTCGACAGTATCAAAAGCCGCTGATAGATCAAGTAGGACCAGAACAGAGGAATAGCCTCTGTCCCGTGTCCTCCAGAGATCATCCATCAACGCGACCAACGCCGTCTCAGTGCTGTGCCTGGGCCTGAAGCCCGATTGGAGGGGGTCGAGATAATCCATTTCATCCAGGTACTGCGGGAGCTGACGTGCCACCACAGTCCCTACAACCTTCGCCACAAAGCGAAGGTTGGAGACAGGACGATAATTTGATAACAATGCTGGGTCCAAGGACACTTTCTTGAGGAGAGGTCGCACCACCGCTTCTTTCAAGGTGGTGGGTAAGAACCCCTCTCTCAAGGAAGCATTTATAATGCCTTGGAACCAGCCTCGCGTCACCTCCCGAGTGGCTAAGACCAGCCAGGAGGGACACGGGTCTAACAAACAAGTGGTAGCATTCAGTCCCTTCAGTATTCTGTCCACGTCTTCTTTGGGGACAGGATCGAACTCAACCCAGTTGACCTCACCGATATCCACCCTCGCCCCCCCGCCCGGAGATGACCAGTCGGAGTCCAGTTCATCCCGAATCTGAGTGATTTTGTCCTGCAGAAACTTAGAAAACTCCTCAGCTCGTCCCTGTAAAGGGTCTTCTCGCGCCTCAATCTCCAAGAGGGAGCGGGTCACCTTAAACAGGGCGGCTGGGTGGTTTTCTGCAGACGCAATAAGGGTGGAGAGGTAGGTCCTCCTCGCCATCCTTATCGCCACTAAATACGTCTTAATATAAGAATGTAATAGTGTTCGGTCAGATTCAGAGTGGCTGGTCTTCCAACTACTCTCTAGGCGTCTTTTCCGGCGTTTCATCTCCCTTAGCTCCTCAGAGAACCAAGAAGCCACTTGGGAGCGGCGCCGGGTCAGAGGCCGCAAGGGCACGACCCGGTCAAGGGGTCTATTCCAGGTGGCAACCAAGTCCTCAACCGAGTCGTGTGTGTGAGCTTCGGGAAATGGCCCAAGCTCCATCAGGAACCTATCTGGGTCCATCAGGCGCCTGGGGCGGTACCATTTTAATGGCCCCACCTCCCTGCGGTCGAGAGGTGCAGAACGGAAGTCAAGCCTTAGGAGTGAGTGATCTGACCATGACAGGGGTTCTATAGCTATATTCCCTACACCCAGATCACTCTGCCACTGATCAGAGACAAAAACTAAATCCAGGGTATGACCTCCAATGTGAGTAGGGTCCCGAATTAACTGGGTCAGGCCCATGGCTGTCATGGAAGCCATGAACTCCTGAGCAATCCCCGAGGCACCGCCGGCGGAGGGAAGGTTGAAATCCCCCATGACCATAAGCCTAGGGGTCTCAACCGCCACGCCGGCTATAACCTCAAGAAGCTCAAGCAGGGCAGATGATGCATAGCAGGGAGCCAGGTATGCGATCAACAAGCCCCTCTGAACCTTGGAACCGAACTTCACGAAAAGAGATTCACATCCGGTCGTCTGAGAAACAGTGGACTCCCTCGGACATAGATCTTCCTTAATAACCATCGCAACACCTCCACCCCTTCCCTGGGTCCTCGGCTGATGAAAGACCCGAAACTCGGCCGGGCACATATCGACCAGAGGGACTCCCCCCTCTGGGCCCAGCCAAGTTTCGGTAATACCCACCAGGTCCGCCCCCACCTCGCAGATCAAATCATGAATGAGAGGGGCCTTGACAATGGCCCCCATTTACCTCTTGCGAATTTGAGGTCTTCCTAGCAAACCTGGGCATTAGGCACATATTAGTAGCCCCATTTCACCCTGCAAGTAATGGTCTGTCTGAGAGAGCAGTCAGATCTGCTAAGGAGGTACTACAGAGATTGGGACCCATTAACTGGCATGCCAGACTAGCCCAATACCTTCTGAGCCAACATACAACACCCTGTGCCTCCACAAATAGGTCACCAGCTGAAGTGCTAATGGGGCGCCGTTTAAGAACCACTCTTGACAGACTTCACCCAAATTATGCCCCAGTGCTTCCCCTTGGGTCAAACAGCCAAGCTAGAGGGTTCCTAGAAAATGACTTAATATATGCCATGAACTTTGCTGGGCACCCATTATGGTTACCTGGTCGTGTGGTGGCAGTAACTGGTCCTAAGTCTTATAGAGTCCAGCTACCAGATGGGTGTGTCTAGCGCCGCCATGTGGACCACCTGAGGAGGCATTGGAGCACTACACTCAGAGGTCATCTAGATGGTCCCGACGCAGAAAAGCTACCCCTACCTGAAGAAGCCTGCCTCCAGCCCACCGGTGATGACAGCCTACCTGGAGAAGAAGCTGACCCAGGTCCTGACCCAGTTCCTGATGATCCTGCAGCCTACCACCGATGGAAGCCATGCAGCAAGCAGAAGGCAGCAGCCCAGCACCATTTTCAGCCGAACTAAGAAGATCAGGACGACTGCGCAGGCGCCCAACATATTTACAGGACTATGCATGCTCGTCTCTGGGAGGGAGGAGTGTTGTTTATTGACTAGTTTTCACTCAGGTCCATGCTTCAAGCGGGAAGCACGGACCTCTCCCATTGGTTGATGCCGTTTGACAGCCGGCTATAAAAGGAGATGTCAAACGGCATCAGCTGTTGTTGCTCCAGCTGGCTGCCGTGTTATCATGGCAGTTGCGGTAACCCTTTATTCGTTAATAAAGTTAGAGCTGAAACTTTTGCTTTGGGTGTCTGCCTCAAGCAATTCCTGCCGCTCCACAATAAATAACACGGTATGAAGATTTTGTCATTCATAACCTGTAAGTCACAGAGCTTGGTTGTAGTCTCAAAACGATAAACAAATTTTATCTGACTTGCTCCCTTCCCTTAATTGACTTGGTGAATGCCATGAGGCTAGAAACACAGCCTTTGAAGAAAAGGCTTCTTTTTTTAAGGTGATGTACTCAAAATATGTACTCAAAAAACAAGCACCAGATTAAGCAGCTTGAGAAGGGATGGCAGAGAAACAGCATGCCCTCCAGGAATGTTTACCTCTACCCCTCCAATTTACCAAAATTCCAGCAGAAATAGGGCAAAAAAAATTATACTAAAGGATGACACTTAAAGGAAAAATATGCTGCTAAAAATGATAACAATTGTCTTATGATGGCCTTTATGCAGGGGTGGGTTTCTACCGGTTCTATCCATCTCTGTAGAACCGGTAGCTCTGAAGAGCAGCAGACATAGAATCGGTTCTATGTCTGCTGATGTTTTTGTCCACTCCCATCCGGGTTTTTACCTGACCTTTATTTCCTGATTTTTCAACTTCAGCTACCGTGTGAGGCAGAGCTGCAGTTAAAAAAGCAGGAAAAAAAGGCTTTTTGAAAGGCTGCTTCTCTGCACGCAGCATGCTGATGATGATTTACAGGTGCATTCCGGCAGCCTGCAGGGAAGCACATCGTAAATCATTGAACCTCGTAAATGACCGAACTGGTAATTAACCCTGTCAGATCCCACCCCTGCCTTTTTGTATCTTTTTTCCCCAATAAACAAGGAAGGAGCAATCTATATCAGCTCCTTTAATAACCAGACCAACAGCTTAACTTGCATTTTCCTACAATGCGACCTTTTAACTTAGGTTTCACTCAGAGGTGGTATTCAGCAGGTTCTGACCAGTTCTGGAGAACTGGTAGCAGAAATTTTGAGTAGTTCGGAATACCACCTCTGACTGGTCCTGCCCCCTTCTATTCTCTTCCTCCAGAGTCCCAGCTTGATTGCTGGGTCTTCGTTTGTTGCCCTGCACAGGAGAACGGAGCTGGAAAGCAGGTTAGTGGGGTGGGGAGGGAATGGGATTTTGCAGAAACCTTCCCCTGGAGTGGGTTGGGAATGGAGATTTTGCAGTATCCTTGCCCTGCCATGCCCACCAAGCCACGCCCACCAAGCCATGCCACACCCACCAAGTCATACCCACAGAACCAGTTGTAAAAGTTTTTGAATCCCATCACTGGTTTCACTTCATTTATTATGGGATTGGCACTGCAGAAGGATTTATCATTCCTCCTTCTTCTTATAAGACAACCCAAGATTATGCAGACTATATAGCATTGGCTGCTTTCAACAAATCACAAAAGAAGCACTGCATCACTTGGACCCCAAGTCCTTTTCTCACTAATATTGTAACATCACAGCACAGCTACTAAAACCAAAAACCTAGCATCCCAACAATATAATGCTGCTTTTATAAAAACTATGTAGTTTTACATACACAACACACATACACACACACACATACACACGATGCAGAGACTGTCACACTCTATATCAGATATTTCTTTTGAGTTTCTCCCCCTCTGCCCTTGAAATATTTACAGCGAGAGCTGATTAAATTAGCTGAGGGCAGTGTTACACTTGTCAGATGACTAAGTCTGTCATATTTTGGCAAAAGTTTAAAGAATTGCTGATTATTATTATTATTACTGCTTCTTGGGTATACCCTAAAACAGAACTTGACCTTTAGCATGGCATTTAACTCCATGATAATATTGGCCACGGAAGGTATTGCAGGAGGAGGAGGAGGAGGTGAGGTGATTGGCAGCTACCCTGCACATAACACATAGCAGAATGCCGGATTGCCAAGAGGAAGAATTGCTCGAAAACTCAAACAGATTTTGATAAAAGCAGCTTGCAACTGAAATTGGAGGCTCTGGCTTGGCAAAAGCCCACAGGATGCTCTCCCATGCTGAAATTCAGGCAGGATGGGTGCCAAGAAATGTCCTCAGCAGGACAGAAGTAAGTAGCCCTGATGAATGCCATTCATCTTCTCATTCACTCCTCTGTTAATCCTGATGAAATTGCAGGCATTGGCTGAGGACAAAAGCAACAGAAATATTCAGCAAGCTGATTTGTATCTCCTTATTTAAGCAAGAAGGGAAGGATAGGGTACACACGGTTTGTGTACAGTATGTACACACATGCATACACCCCCAGACAGCCATACTCTTCTTACTGTTCTGATACTAAATATGAAAGGAACATCTAAATGATCTGTCCTTCCACTGCTCAAGTTGTCATGTCCTACTGGTATTGTTAAATCCAATTATTTCAGATTTTTGTTTAGGGAAATTATTGGCAAAGTGGTGCCTATCATTATCCTGAAGAACCTCCTCATTCCTTCTCTTCCATCTTAGCCCAAGAAGTAGATGGAAAAAAAAATATGAGGAAAATATATTCTTTCTCTTTGACAGCTAAATAAGCATCTATTATTCTGTCTGGCAACTCCCGGCTCTCTCTTCCTTTCTCTGTTTTTTAGATTTTTCTTCATCTAAAATAAACTACAGCAGCTTCCATCACATGCCACACAATGAAATGCGGTAACAGTTTTATTTGCCAAACTAAGAGTTTTTTCTGTATGTCCTCTCCAGGGGTGGGATGCTGGGAGTTCGAAGGGGTTTGGGAGACCCTCGAGCTAGGATCTCTGCAGTTTGGAGAGCCTCCAATCCCACTCCTGGCTCCCTCCCGGGAGTCCCCATGTGGCCTGTTTCAGATGCAGGTAAGTACAGGGAACCGGCGGAGGCTTGGGGAGGGCAAAAAATGGGCCTCCCAGAACTTCAGGAAGGCCGGAAATGGGCCCGTTTCTGGCTTCCAGAAAGCCCCAGAGCCCAGGGAGGGCGAAACACCTCCCCCACACCATGGTGCAGAATGCCAACTAGGCCATGTCCACCATGGCCAGGCACAACCAGCAACCGGGCAGAGAACCGTTGCTAAAATTGTTGAAGCCCAGCCCTGGTTCTATCTTACGTCCTATCTTTTCTACGTGGATTCAACTTCTCACACAACCCTCTATGCTATAAACGGTTCAAAAATGCACTCTCGTTTTTAATAATCTTAGTTTTTAACCCCTTCAATTCCCAGAACTTGATTTCTTTCCATTTTTATTCTTTATTTCTTCTCAGAAAACTTTAGCAAATCTCTTTTGCAAATCCAATATATGTAAAAAATAAAAAAAAAGCTATCCAATCACTTTTCTGGTTTGTTATTTGTAAGTTCATTTTAATTATTAAAACATTAACTGGTTTTATTTGCATATTGAATATAACATACTTTTCCACATTTCTCTTGTAACTTGCCATGTTTAAATCCAAATTCAGATTGGTCTCATCCAATAGAGTTTTTGTGATGACCCAGGGTGGGATACAAAACAAACACAGTCACAGAAAACAGGTAAAGCCCCTTTTATTCCTTCAGTTTGCTTCCAAGCTCCGAATATTCTTGATGGAAGACAAAAAAAAGACCTCCCACACAAACAGTTACAAGAAGAAGGAAAAAAGCAACACAAACCAGGCAAGATAAGGGCTGGAGGACGTCCACAGATAACACACACTGGGAAGGATGCCACACTCAGAGAGGAACCATAAATAAATATATAAATAAATAAATAAGTGCTGAAGACCCACTTATTCCATCAAGCCTGTCTGGCCTAGAGTTACTTGCAGGGTTTTTAATTGATTTTAAATGATTTCTTAGCTTTTAACCTTTCATAGTTTTAATTTTTCAGCCAATTATTTAATTCTTTTAATTCCATTTTAAATATTGTATTTATGTTTGTATTTTTATTCAGCTGTACACCGGCCCGAGTCCCGTTGGGAGAGGGGCAGTATAGAAGATCAATCAGACAAACAAACAAACAAATAAATAAATAAATTAGAGATATTTCCACACTTCGTTTCCAGTGTTCACCCGTACGCAAGTCCGTCCTCTTATTCAATTGTCACAGCTACAGTCCATGAAGAGGATCAAGGACCTCTCCTCCTCAGTAGACCATATCTCTCCCTGATTCTCTCCTCCCTGTATGCCCTAGGATGGATAGGGGATGGGCCTGGATCCTCCTCTGACTGCTCAACTTGCCTCTGCCATCCCCAGCCTCCTCTGCAATCTCTGGAGCCACATTTCCATTCTCTGTTCCTCCTCTCCCTCAGAGTCAGTCTCCAGCAGGGGCATAACAGTTTTTCCTCTTCTATAATATTATTTATGCATTTATGATATCCTTAAACTAACTTCTGAATTCATTATTCACAAATACAGATAGACCTCGACTTACAACAGTCCATTTAATGACTGATTAAAGTTACAACAGCACTAAAAAAAGCGACTTATGACCGTTTTTCACACTTACAACCATTGTAGCATTCCCATAATCACATGATCAAAATTCAGACACTTGGCAACTGACTTTAAAATGGTTGCAGTGTCCTTGGGATCATGGGATCACCTTTTGCAATCTTCTGACAAGCAACTTAATTCACTTAATAACTTTGTTACTAGCTTAACAACTGCAGTGATTCACTTAACAACTGTGGCAAGAAAGGTCGTAAATTGTGACAAAATTCATTTAACACACATCTTACTTAGCAACAGAAATTTTGGACTTAATTGTGGTCATTAGTTGAAAACTACCTATTTTCTTCAAAATACCCAATATGGTACTTTGCTCCATTCTGTGTGATCCTTTAATTGTGATCTTTAGTTTCTTCCAGTTCTATCTGCTGTCCCACATTCAAATCTCATCCTATCATTCCCCCCACCCCTCAAGGGATTAAACTAACCGCAATTTCCCATGGGAAGGATTCTTTTAATTAATTTCAAAGTCTCATTTCAAATCCATCTGGACTCTTAAACTGTTTTTAACTTCCAAAAACAACATTCTAAACACTCTTTAGTGCTTATTCCTATAGTATTTTTTTCCTAAGTCCTTAAAGTCCTTCTTAAAACTTATTTCACTAAGGAGAAAACTTACCCAGTGAATGAACTAAAAATGCCATTTTGAAGGTGCTTAATATTTGAAAAGCAGAAAAAAAGAGTAATGCCAAAAATGATTAAGAAATGAGGTTTGGTTGAACTTTGTGATCAGATATGCTATGTTATAACTGCCTATTCAGATATAATCTCATCTATTCAACTTATAAACTGACTAAAAAACTTTACTTCCTATAGTCTATATATGAGGATCAGCTATTTGGAATGCATGTGGGCAATCTCACAATCTCTCATTTCTCTGGACAAGTTTCATCAACCACAACCAAGAATCTGTCAATCTCCACCATTCACTTCATCCCCACTCCTTCAGGGCCATCTAGTTTGCTAGATGTTTATGCCCAGTGTTATCCACATATGCTGGGTACCACAGAGGTGGGATTCAATTTTTTTTACTACCGGTTCTGTGGGCGTGGCTTGGTGGGAGTGGCAGGGGAAGGATACTGCAAAATTTCCAGTCAGAGGTGGTGTTTGCTGGTTCTTCGAACTACTCAAAATTTCCGTTACCCGTTCTCCAGAACTGGTCAGAACCTGCTGAATACCACCTCTGGGTAGCCATATAAAGTAAAGATCAAGGTTCCCCTCGCACATATGTGCTAGTTGTTTCTGTCTCTAGGGGGCAGTACTCATCTCCGTTACAAAGCCGAAGAGCCAGTGCTGTTCGAAGACATCTCCGTGGTCATGTGACCAGCATGACCAAACACCAAAGGCGTAGCGAATGCTGTTACCTTCCCACCAAAGTGGTCTCTATTTTTCTACTTGCATTTTGGCATGCTTTTGAACTGCTAGGTTGGCAGAAGCTGGGACAAATAACGGGAGCTCACTCCATTACGCAGCGCTAGTGGAGATTTTAAAAAACAGACTGGGGAACATCTGACTTGGATGATATAAATCTTCTGCCTTGAGCAGAGATTGACTAGAGGACCTCTGAGTTCTTTCCAACCCTATGATTCTATGAATCTTTGATATTTAATCCTGGCATAACTGGCTCAATGGGAGCGTTCTAGTCAGTAGTGGGGTTCAAAAACTTTTTACTACTGGTTCTGTGGGCATGGTTTGGTGGGCGTGGCAGGGGAAGGATACTGTAAAATCCCCATTCTCTCCCCTCCCCTGCTTTCCAGCTCCATTCTCCTGTGCAGGGCAACAAAAGAAGACCCAGCCAATCAGCTGGGACTTAGGAAGCAGAAATAGATGTGGGCAAGGCCAGTCAGAGGTGATATTTGCTGGTTCTCTGAACTACTCAAAAATGATGATATTGGTTCTCCAGAATTGGTCAGAACCTACTGAATACCACCTCTAGTTCTAGTTCATCACATAAAATGAATTAACTCTTCCTGTAGTATAGTGCTAATTTAGGCTAGAAAATTTTTAATTCTTGCATCAGTAGCAGGTGGCTGTGAATCCCCAAAGTCCAGGTCAGGGTTTATTGGGTTAAAGCAATATAGTATTCTATTACTAAGTCCAATAATGTCTGCTACAGAAGCATTCATAACTGCCTATCCAATACAGGCCAATACCCAATAAAAAAAAAGAATAAAGGCAAGATGATATAGATTTTGGGATGGGATTTTAAAGCATCAAATCCCCCTCCTCTCTCTCTCTTTTTTTATTATTCTTCCCATATCAGTCTATATCATCTTGCTTTTATTGAGTATTGGTCTGTATTCTTCTTTAATGAAGTCTTATAAAGCCCATCATGAAAAGGGAGAGAAGAATTATCAGATGTATCAATACCCTTGGGATCAGAACTAATTGTGAGTAAAATGCAGAATTCCTAACTGTATATGTTTGCCAAGGCCAGTCTATGGAGAAGATTTTTTTTATCACAAAAATTCCCTAGGTGGAGATTATTAATTTTGTTTTCTTCAGCTTAGGTTCCAAGAAAAATAAAATGAGAAAAGAAAAGTTGGGTTTAGGAGGATTTCCAGGTAAAAAAAGCTGATGAAATGAAGGGTTGCATAAATAATTATCTACCACCATCCTTGTCTTACAAATATCCTCTACCCAGCATTTAAGTATCTGAGCAAAAGCAGAAAGTTTAACCATTACAACTCATAGCCTCTCCAACAATCAAATTTCTAATCATTGCTTTCAACCATCTGTAATAAATCAGAATGATATTAAAATAATTGCAGGAATGGAACATGTGGTTGCCCTTGACATTTTATTTTATCATCATATTTGCTTAATTGTTATAGTGTTCTCTTTTTTCCCATAATCCAGGGTAAGCAATGACTAACGCATAACTCATTTAAAAAAAAAAAAAAGATCTTCTGGCAGCCATTAAAAATATTAGAAAAAGTGTGTCTGCTTACAGAAAGTTGCCTTTTCATCATGAGCTCAAGAGTATTTCCTGTGATTATTTAAACTTGAGCAGGCAGGAGAGTCTGCATTTTCTATACACAGTAGATCATTGTTTGTAGAGATTTATTTTATTGCATTTTAGCATTTATATTTATTCTTTTGTATTACAATCTAATGACGTTAGCTGGGCAACAGAATGAATGGCTCAAAATTATCATATTCTGTGGTGCACTTGGTCAATAAAGAATTCTATTCCATTCCATTCCATTCCATATTTTCTATTCTATTCTATTCTATTCCATTCCATTCCATTCCATTCCATTCCATTCCATTCCATATTTTCTATTCTATTCTATTCCATATTTTCTATTCCATTCCATTCCATATTTACTATCCTATCCTATCCTATCCTATCCTATCCTATCCTATCCTATCCTATCCTATCCTATCCTATTCTATTCTATTCTATTCTATTCTATTCTATTCCATTCCATTCCATTCCATTCCATATTTTCTATTCTATTCTATTCCATATTTTCTATTCCATTCCATTCCATATTTTCTATTCTATTCTATTCTATTCTATTCTATTCTATTCTATTCTATTCTATTCTATTCTATTCTATTCTACATAAGGGGTTTTCTCTTAATTTCCTGAACTATGATGTACAAAATATCCAGGATAGTAGCATATTTTAGAAACAAGGTTAGATGATGCCCTTCCCTTATGAATCTCGATGCCATAATTCATGCAATATTTATGGACCTCTTGGGAGCCCTTTCCCTTTTTCAAGTGTCTAAACTCAGTCTTATCAATGGTACATTGTCTAGACGGTGAGAAAAAAAAAATCTCACAAGAGTTTTCAGTTTCTAAGGACAATCTTAATCGCTGACCAAAGCAAACTAAAGAGTGAAAAAAAAAAAAAGCAGAAGGATTCAAGACAGCCTCATTCTGTCACTTCACAATGTAAAATACACATCACGATTTAAAAAGATGGTAGAGGACAAGGAACAAAAAAAAAAAAATATAGGCATCAAGTCTTCAACAGTAATTCTCATAATGACTGGCTCTAATGGAAACATTTTAGAGAAAAGAAGCCAAATCATACAGCAGGCATTTAAGGGATCAGGATTGATTGAGCTTATTTTTCAATTCTCATTCTGCATCTTGATGGAGTAGCTGCTATTAGCTAATATTTTAGAGAAAAAAGCCCAAACAAGCAAGCCTTTAGCAAGTAACAGGTGGCATTCCAGCTGTTGGTGAATTGTAATTTCCAGAACCCTTAGGAAACATGGCCAAAGATAAAGGATTCTGGGAGTTACAGTTGAATACCTGTCTACTCTGAGCTAAATTTTAGAAAATCTGATAGATTTTTCAAACTTCTGAGCTCTCCTTCAACACAGATATATGGAATTCTCAGATTGTAAAAAAAATATATAATGCCTTTGGCTCTTTTCTTCCTTCTACCAAGATATGAGTAAGCAAACAGAACTGTTTTAAAAACAGCTCCTGTTGAGGAGTTGTGTATTCTGATACCACTACTGATAATGAAAATAATCTCATCCCTCTGGTCACGCATTTATTACTCACTACAGCATGTCTATTTTTTTCCTTTTTGATCACAGGATGCTGGTGGCAATTTCAAGTGCAAGTAGGCAAAACTGACACACAAGGACACATTCTGAGCTGATTTACAAAGCTGTAGGAAACAAGAAAAAATATGCTGCCTCTGATTCAAAGCAATAGAGCCATCTTTACCCCAAGGAACCTCTTTAAAAATAAAAACCTACCCTACTTTCTCCCAGACTCTGCTCTTCAAACAGCAATAATGTGTAGGAGGAAAGAAAAACACATAACAAAGGAAGATGCCGTTTATGTGGAGAGATGTTTTTCTTTTCTTTTCTTTTTGAGACCTAAAACAGAAGGAAAGCCAAAATGAAATCTGATAAATTAACATAGCTTTGGCATTGGAACTTCATTTGCCAGCGCTGAGCCCAGCTGAGGTTGTTTTTGTTAAATGGTGCTTCCTTCAATCTTTGTCAATAGCACATCCCACACTACCATATGGGCAGTAGTGGCGTTCAGCCGGTTCACACCCGTTTGAGTGAACTGATTGTTAAATTACCCCTCTCCCCGCTATCATAGTGGATCCTGGGTGCTGCACTGCGTTGCAATGGTGAAATGGGCAATGGAGCAGCCGTCATGAGGGAAGGCAAAGGCCGCTTTCTGTCTTTGTTCTCCCTGCTGCTCCTCCTCCTTCCCTCATGCTGGCCGCTCCAAAACCAGTTTCTCCATTGCACTGCAGTGTCCAGGATTCACTTTGATAGTGGAGGGAGCGGGTAATTTAACCACCGATTAACCCAGGGTCAAGTTGGCCATCACAGGAGGCTCGTCTTCCATGCCTTCCACGACAGCCAATCTGACCCTGGGCAAACCCACCAGTGGTGGTGAATCCCACCACTGCATATGGGTGACATTAGCCTTAGGGAGAGAGAAACAGACTCAGAAGACAAAAATGTCAAATCATTCAAAACATTTTTTTTAAAAAAAATAGCCTGTTTATATTAATAATCAGTTAGAAATGTAATGTTAATTGTGAAATCCCTTATTCCTGAGCTGATGTGAGGAAACTGAATGTACAATTTTCACAACTAACTTCAATGGGTGGTTTGGAATGAGAGAAGAACCCTTTTCTCAGTGTTCAGTCAGTTCTGTATGATATGGACGCACTATCGTAAGAACAGTTTTTTCATTGCTTCATATCCACCCAAACACTTACATTCATCTTTGAATATTCCATTCAAAGATGGTGATGAAACAGGAAACATGTTCAGGATGAGTCTGGAAATTGTGCTTTGCAGTGAAACTGCATCTATGATGGGATCTTTATTGACATGACACTCTTTATAGAATTAGAGAATCAATAGTCTTAATAAATAGAAAGTTCAAGAGATTTTAATTGGATTAGGATCTTAATAAGAAGGTTAAAAAAAGCTTTAAGTTTTGCTGTTCTCCATACTATATTTTGGTACAGTACTCCTAATTCAGATTTGGACTCCCACTGGACAAACCAAGACTGCCAAGGAATTGTCTACCAGGGATGGCAAATAGGGGAATCATTAAGTTACTGGCAGAGCACATTAATCTATGGACAACTTGACATGGCTTTAAAAATGTGAACCCCAAATATTTCCAGTATCATTAAAAAGCAATATCATCAGTGCAAGAAGATATGTAACATCCATTACATGTGGAAGAACACGTGTAATAACATATGTAGTATCAGTGCAAGAACACATGTAATACTTCTTGATCTTTTTGAGTGCATTAGGCTTAGATTCAGCCTTAACCAGTCTGTTTCAAGGAACAATGCCAAAAACATAGTGTCTTTATGAAAAGTGTGAGAATAACTCTTTGTGTGTCTGTATCATTTAATTTTGTTTATAACATGATCAAATATATGCTTACTGCAACTTCTCATCTTCCAAGAACAAGACTTTTAGCTGTCACTGGCAAACTGCAAAATATGCTTCAGCCCCTTTATGTGAATAAAAGATAACATGAATTCTAATTTAAAATAGCAAATCTCCTCTTTCCAGGTTTCTATATTATGCAACCAATGTATTTTGCAAGATTTGAAAAATTCAATGCAAGTAAAATTGTTTAGGATTCCTGAATTCTTTTCATTCTTTTAAAATCAGGAATAATTGGTAAAATCTATTACATAAACATTTCTAACATAATATTTCATATAAGAATATATAATATTTCTTAATGCCACCTTGGATTAACAACGGATAAGATTAGCCTTTTCAAATACCTTTCACTTCTTTGATTTTATGAAAATTTCATGGTCTGGGCACATCCAAATTCTAACCGCAGCCATATATGAAAATTGTTGAGTGATTGTGGGCTATCATTATCACTCTGCCTAACAACCTCACTGCTCACAAAGATAAAATAGTGCAATATAGCATAATATGCAATGCAGTACAAACTATAATATTCACAATGGAAGCAGAATTATTCAGAAGATATACCTGAATACCAGAATTTATTGTTTTTAAAAACAATAAATATACCCCAAAATATTTAACTAGAGAATAGTCACATCTTATAATCTGTCTTTCATCCAATTCTTTTCTTTCTTTCTGTTTCTTCCTTCCTCCCTTTTTCTCTCTCCCTTCCTCCCTCCCTCCCCACCTCTCTCTTTCTTTCCAGAACCGAACAGAACAAAACAACAGAGTTAAAAGGGACCTTGGAGGTCTTCTTTTTCCCCTGCTTAGGCAGGAAACCCTACACCACTTCAGACAAATGGTTATCCAACATCTTTTTAAAAGCTTCAAGTGTTGGAGCATTCACAACCACTGGAGGCAAGTTGTTCCATTGGCTAATCGTTCTGTCAGGAAATTTCTCCTTAGTTCTAAGTTGCTTCTCTCCTTGATTAGTGTCCATTCATTGCTTCTTCTCCTGGTTCAGGTGCTTTGGAGAATAGCTTCCCTCTTCTTTGTGGCAGCCCCTGAGATATTGGAATGTGCTATCGTGCCAGCCCTAGTCCTTCTTTTCATTAAACTTAGACATACCCAATTCCTGCAACCATCCTTCATATGTTTTAGCTTCCAGCCTCCTAATCATCTTTGTTACTCTTCTCTGCACTCTTTCTAGAGTCTCAACAACTTTTTTACATCATTGCGACCAAAACTGGATGCAGTATTCCAAGTGTGGCCTTACCAAGACATTATAAAGTGGTTTTAACCAGGGGTTGGATTCAATTTTTTAACAACCATTCTGTGGGCATGGATTAGGTGGAGGGTGTGGCTTAGGTGGAGGGTGTGGCTTGGTGGTCATGTTATTGGCTGGGCGTGGCCAACTCAATATCACTCACATTGAGGCAAGCGTCTCCTCGCCTGGCCTCTCATGACTGTGGGGATGCTGCAACAGTCGTAAGTGTGAAAAAGAGTCATAGGTCACTTTTTTCAGTGCCATTGTAACTTTGAATGGTCACTCGACACAAGCAAAGTACCAGCAAAGGAGGGGAAAAAAACTCCAGAGACGTTCCTGAGACAGTCCTGCCAAGAATGTAATAAGGGTTAACGGAGAGACAGTTTCTGCAAGCAACACCAGAATGTTTCCTTCCTGCCTTCCTTACAGGATTAGGCCAGTAATTTCTTCTAACAACCGATTCTCTGAACTGCTTAGAATGTTAACAACCGGTTCTAGTAAATAGGTGCGAACTGATAGAATCCCACCCCTGGTTTTAACACTTCATGTGATCTTGATTCTATCCATTTGTTAATGCAGCCTAGAACTGTATTGGGTTTTTTGGCAGCTGTAGCACCCTGCTGGATCATATTTAAGTGATTGTCCGCTAGAATGCCAAGAACTCTTTCACAATTACCAGGTACCATCTATACTATACCTGTGCATTTGGTTTTTCTTGCCTAAATGTAGGACCTTACTTTTTTCACCACTGAATTTCATTTTGATAGATAGTGCCCAATGAAAAAAGAATGCAGATTTTGATAAGTTATTTGAAAGTACATGAATGGAGTGGAAATGGTCATACAGTCCAAGCTCCAGAATAAACATAAAAACTGTAAAAATCTGCTTCAAATGAAATATAATTCCTTTTCTTTCTTATGAACTTACATATATTTTTGATTATTTAATATAGAGAAAAGGAAAGAAAAATTAAAAAGAGGCAAAATAACATACACAGAGATTTTTAAAAATCAACATATATTTCATATAGAGAAACTCAGCCCAGTTAATATCCAATTAACCAAACAGAGTTATATTGATCAACTCTTTCTGTTGTATTGATACAGAATGAGTTTATAAACAAAAACTAAACACATACTGTTTTTCCAACACACACACACACGTACAGTATGTATGTAATGTATGTACTGTATAACAAGTCAGTTCTTCATACTGTAATACATTCCAGATTTTTGCTATATAGTTCAAAAGTGCACTCACATTTTAAAACATTATTGAACTTCCTATTAACAAGCTTCACTATTGAACCAAAGCAGAGCATCGTAACTGTACAATACTTATCCACACACTAAATTTAATTATCTTAACCCTTATTCCAACCTCTACTTCACTCTAATACCAATAAGCTTATTAACTATAATTCTAACCGAGCAATTCTTGTTAAGACAAAATTTGTACCTAGACAATAGATTCAAGGACGTAAATTGCTTTGCTTTCTTATCACTCCCTCCTTCCTCAGTAAAGTATAGGACCAGTTTGTTAAAATATTAGAGCCTTGATATCTCCTGTATATCAAGCTGCTATGCTGCATTCCAAAAAATATGCCTAATGTTTTCATACCATTGGGGTATTAGTGTAAGCACATGATCAATGTTTTTATCAACAATTATTTGAACTGGATGCTTAAATTGTGCATACAGCTAAGTCATATCTCAATTTCTTCCTAGTTATTTGAACAGAATAAGAAGGACAATCTGGAATGTGTCTTACAAGGAGTTGGTTTTGCATACACAGGCAAAGTGTACAGGTTTCTGGGACCAAACTATTGTATATTGTTTCAATCCAACTCTAAGCAGAAGGTAAGCAGTGGGTTTAAGATTACAGCTGATATCTCTTCACTAATAAAGCATTTACAGCTGTGTTAACTGTGTATCATATGACTAATATTAGTAAGGGACAGTGAAACTAAAAAAACCTTCACTGTCTATGTTCAAAAGGCATATCAAACACTTTCTCTTGTCTCTTTTCTTATTCTTCTTACAACTGTATTTCAATCTTTCTAAAGCAACAAAAGCCAATTATTCTACTGTCAAACAATGCATCCTGAATAGAATAAGAGAGAATAGAATAAGAGAATCCTTCATATTCTTCATATGAAATTCATACAATTCATATGGAAGAGTAACCATATTATTTATTTCTTAGTTGGTGATATCAAGGGATGAGAATGAACAGTCTTCATACGTGAACATTTAGCAGAAAACTCGATAATACTTAAATTGTGTTGGCATCATTGTGAATCATTGAGGGGGGAGTTTAAATATTTTTCGGCAGTTGTTTTCAAGGTGAATTAATCTATCATTACCATTACTTTGATATTCCTCATTTTGAACAGCTACCATGACAAATTACACTGAGAACCAGTTCATATAACACCTTTGGGAGCATAAAGTATTTGTTATGAGGTTTGTTTGATTTGTTACTTTCTTTCTAACGCAGAACAAAACCTCTTTCATTTCTCTTAAGTGGAATAATGACAAGGGCATAAGAAAATAAGAGCATCCTTTTACCTCCTTTCTCTGAAACATCTTCCTCCTGAAAACAAAGTAAGAGATTGTAATAGCTTCCTCAAAAACACATGATTTTTGTCTTCACTCTCACTTTCTTCTAGTCTATGCGTTTCAAAATGATGACTCAAATTTACATCCAACTCACATGATCTCCCTGACTATATGATGCTTCTCTTTAAATTCTACATTTGCTTCCTGTCTGGGACTCTGCTACTTTTTCTACTTCTATTATCTTGATTGGGGATTAAGAACTTCACCCCAGATTCTGCTAGGACCAAATTGATCTCTGATTGGATGAACGTAAGCAAAAATTTGATCTTACTCAGGAGAAACTACAGCAGCAGCAGCAACAACGTACAGTATGTACAAAGTAGCCACGCAGACTCTTTTAAAATGCTAGAGTTGGGATCTTTGCAAAGTGGTATCCACTCTTGTTTTCTTTATATTAAATTTTATATTGCAAGTTCCTGGACAGAAACATTTTTTCCTCTAAAACATTCCTCAGGCCTCTTTCCTGCACATTAATACAATTATGTACCATCATCATTATCATCATCATCATCATCATCATCATCATCATCATCATCATCATCATCATCATCATCATTTTAATATGAAGAAGAAGAAATTTAGTCCTTTCTTTAAAGAACCCTGTTGGTTAAAGCTACCATTTAAAAAAGCCTTCACATACCATCCCATTTCCATTTCCCATCTTCATCTATTATCCTACATCTTGTGAAACTACCTATATTAGTGTCTCTCATGTTATCTTTCAATGGAGGCTGAGTGCCTATAAATACCATTGCTGGTGGGAGAGCATTGACTGAAGTTCCCACTCAGGTCGGTGCTTTGAGCGGAAAAGCACGGACCTCTCCCATTGGTTGATGCCGTTTGACAGCCAGCTATAAAAGGCAGCTGTCAAATGGCATCAGCTGTTGCTGCTTCAGCTGGCTGCCATGTTAGAGCGGCAGTAGCGGTAACCCTTTATTTTTAAATAAAGTTAGAGCTGAACCTTTGCCTCAGTGTCTGCCTGAGTGATTACCACCGCTCTACAACATTGGCGACAAGGGCGGGATCCTAAATAAAGGCAAGCCAGGCAAAAGGAAAAAGAGCAAAATCACTAGCCGAGAGCTGAAATCGCTACAGAGTTGCTGTCACTGTTCGCGAAGTGTGGTCTCTAAATCACCTCAGGAGAAGCAGCACAGCTGACAGAAAGATGACTTCAAATCCTGCATTCCCGCGCTTCAGACCAACGGCAGAGACATGGGAATCATACAGAACTGGTTTGACTGCTTTTTAAATGCTATAGACCTTACTGATATCTCTGACCATAGAAAAAAATCTTATTTCCTAAGCTTTTGCGGAGCCACGGTATTTGACACCGCAACAGCATTACTGGCCCCACGATCTATTAAGACTATTCCCTGGGAAGAATTACAAGAAATTCTCTCCAGCCATTACTCCCCTAAGCCTTTCAGAATTGCCAGACGCCATGTCTTCAGAAGGCACATTCAGTCAGAGGGAGAAACCATTAGTGACTATATGGCAGCACTAAGAACAGCTGCCTTACATTGCGGATTCAGGGATTACCTTGAGGATATGCTGTTAGATCAGCTGGTCTGTAGAGTTAGAGATCCCAAACTGCAAAGACGACTACTAGCTAAAGGGGATCTAACCTTAAAACAAGCCATAGAAGAATCCCAGGCTGCTGAGCTATCAGCACTCTCAGCAGCTGAAATACAGGGAAATCCAATCAGACTAGATAACCCAACAGGGCATTTTGATGAAGCCTCCACAGAGGAAGGTTTAGAAGAGGCTACTGAGATAAACCGCCTCAGACAGCCCAACCCTAATCAAAGGGAGTACAGACAGGTTGCAAGCCAACCTCCACGAATACAGACCACCTGTTTAAGCTGTGGGGCAACCACTTCAGGGCATCCTGTAGATTCAGGAATGCCATATGCTTAAGATGCCAAAAGAAGGGTCATTTGGCAAGAATATGTCAGGCAGGGAAGACCTTTAACCAGCCACAAAGGCCTCAGAAACCCATACAATATCCAAGACAAATCGAGGATTGCTTCAAATGCTACCAAGCTAAGATACCTAAAAATAGTTCTAACAAAATTAGTGTCACTGTTTCTATAGAAGTCAGACCATGCAGAATGGAAGTAGACACCAGCTCTGCACTATCCATCGTCTCGTGGGGCACCTTGAAGCAACTGCTTCCCAGAGTAACAAGAAAGAAGATCCCTGGCTGCAATTTGACTCTAAGGGACTACCAAGGCAGAACCATTCCTATCATTGGAAAAGGCAAGTTTCTAGTTCATTTTCAAGATTTTAAAGGTCACTTGCCTTTAGTGATAGTGGATGGCGCCCTCCCAAGCCTATTGGGATTAGACTGGTTCCCTGCCCTGGGCCTCCATATAGGCGGAATCCACGCCATTGCAAGTTCAGAAGTTGACTCCCTGTTCAGGGAGTATGCTGACGTATTCAGCGAGGACCTAGGCAGCTACGTGGGAACCCCAAGGTGGACCCCCAAGCAGTACAAATCCGTTTGAAATCCCGCAGAGTTCCTTTTGCAATTCGTCCTAAACTTGACAAGGAACTAGACAGATTAATTAAACAAGGCATACTACGACCTACAGATTTTTCAAAATGGGAGACCCCTATAGTGACGCCTCTAAAGAAGGACGGAAATTTGAGAATCTGCTCTGACTATAAATCTTCCATAAATAGATATTTACAAGTAAGCGCTTATCCGGTCCCCGTGGTGCAACACCTACTTCATTCCCTTGAGCCTGGCTCCATTTTTGCAAAATTGGATATGTCCCAGGCTTATCAACAGTTCCCTGTTAATGACGAAACTGCTGAACTGCAAACCATAGTGACACACAGAGGCGCTTTTAAATGTACACGCCTACAATTCGGAGTTAGTGTGGCCCCTGGAATTTTCCAGTCTCTAATGGAAAAAATTCTACAAGGATTGCCAGGCGTTGTGCCAAACTTCGATAACATTCTTATATCTGCCACCAATCAAACTCAATTGCTGCTGAGGGTCAGAAGTGTCCTTGAGCGTTTTAGAAAGTCAGATCTTAAATTGAAAAGAGAGAAATGCACCATAGCCACTCCACAAGTGGAATTTTTAGGTTACAAAATTGACGCCAAGGGTATTCACCCAACAGAGTCAAAGGTCAAGGCTATTCATGAAGCTCCCACTCCTACTATTAAAACTGAGCTCCAAGCTTTTCTGGGATTCCTAAATTTCTATGCTTCATTCCTGCCCCATAAAGCTTCAATTGCAGAGCCTCTTCACAGGCTCCTAGACAAGAAGACACCATGCCACTGGGGACCAAAGGAAAGTCTTGCTTTCAAGGAAGTCAAATCACTACTAATGTCCAAAGCTGTATTAATTCAATTCAACAAGGATTTGCCACTAGTTCTAGCAGCAGATGCTTCCCCCTTCAGAATAGGGGCCGTTCTGAGTCACAGACTGCCTAATGGTGCAGAAGCACCTATAGCCTTCTTTTCAAGGACACTGTCCTCCACTGAACGCAACTATAGCCAAATTGACAAGGAGGCCTTGGCTGCAGTTGCTTCAGTAAAGAAATTCCATGAGTTTCTCTACGGCCATCACTTCAAACTCATAACAGACCACAAGCCACTGTTAGGTATTTTATCTGGCACTAAACAAACTCCCCAGATTTTATCCCCAAGGATGACCAGATTGACTGTTTTTCTGGCTGCATATTCATATACTCTAGTCCACCGCTCCGGAAAAACCCTTTGCCATGCCGATGCCCTCTTCCTAGCCAACCTAGGCATCAGACACATATTAGTAGCCCCATTTCATCCTGCAAGTAATGGGCTGGCTGAGAGGGCAGTCAGATCTGCCAAGGAGGTACTACAGAGTTTGGGACCCATTAATTGGCATGCTAGACTGGCCCAATACCTGTTGAGCCAACATACAATACCTTGTGCCTCCACAAATAGGTCACCAGCTGAAGTGTTAATGGGACGCCGGCTAAGGACCACTCTTGACAGGCTGCACCCAAATTATGCCCCATTGCTTCCCCTTGGGTCTAACAGCCAAGACAGAGGGTTCCTAGTAAATGACAAAGTGTATGTCAGAAACTTTGCTTGGCAACCATTGTGGTTACCTGGTCGTGTGGTAGCAGTAACTGGTCCTAAGTCTGATAGAATCCAGCTACCTGATGGGCATGTCTGGCGGCGCCATGTGGACCACTTGAGACGTTGGAACACTGTACCCAGAGGTCATCTAGATGGTCCCGATGCAGAAGTACCACCACCTCCCGAAGAAACCAGCCTCCAGCCCACCAGGGATGACAGCCTACTGGGAGAAGAAGCTGACCAAGATCCTGACCAAGTCCTGACGTTCCAGCAGCCTCACCACCAATAGAAGCCATGCAGCAAGCAGAAAGCAACAACCCGGTGCCATTTCCAACCGTACCAAGAAGATCTGGACGACTACACAGGTGCCCAACATATTTACTGGACTATGCATGCTCCTCACTGGGAGGGAGGAGTGTTGCGTATTGACTGAAGTTCCCACTCAGGTCCGTGATTTGAGCAGGAAAGCACGGACCTCTCCCATTGGTTGCCGTTTGACAGCCGGCTATAAAAGGCAGCTATCAAACGGCGTCAGCTGTTGCCGCTCCAGCTGGCTGCCGTGTTAGAGCAGCAGTAGCGGTAACCCTTTATTTTTAAATAAAGTTAGAGCTGAACCTTTGCCTCGGTGTCTGCCTGAGTGATTACCGCCGCTCTACAACAAGAGGGATATGAGATCACTTCAAAGGCATCTGTTTGGACACAGTGAGAAATAGGATGCTGGACTAATTTGCTTCTCAACTTGATTCTCCCATTGCTATTTTTATGTTCTTATCTTCATGACTCAGCTCCAAATCTTACAGAGCTTATTTCATCTTTCAAATTTATAGTACTTTTCCAGATAAAGTGTTTTATAGGTCTACGTAGATACAAGCTTGAAGATCATTTGATCAAATCTCTGAATCAAGTTGACAGAACCCAACAGATGATTCAAATTCTCCAATCCAGGATCACTTTTAATCAGTTCAGAAAATCCAGGGATGTCAGAATCATCAGATAAAATCAAACTGACAATCTAAACTGAATCGATGGTTTGGAGCCAATTCTTACTCCTGTGGCATTTTGATTATGATCTAATGAATAAGGGAAACTAATATTACATGGCATATGATAAGGAAGGAACATAATGCTGAAGGCAACTGGTCTATCTTTGTATTTGTATTAGCTGGAGTTTTAGTCTTTGCTCATTTTTCTTCTCTTCAATACATAAAAGAACTAGAAGAAACAAATAGATGTTGTACTCCAGTAAGTTTCTAATCCCTGAGAAATAAATGTTCATTTCTGATCATGGCAAATAATTACCCCTGTTCTCCAACAGTTAAGTTGCTGAGCAATACCTGACTGAATTCCTTTTCATGCATTTAAATAGATCTTGATGCAGATATAATGTGTGCGTATTCTCAGTGTTTAGTCATCCAAACCCTTATAGTGAGCATAGAGACGCTTCTCAAAATGTCATTGCAATGTAAACCAGTGTGATATATCATAAGAGAATTTTTCATCTCTTGCATCTGTGCTTTCAGTTCATGGAGATAAATAGGATTTCCATAATCTAATATAGCTACTCTTCTTGGGATGGTTACATTAGCTAAGCTATGTTAAGACTATAAAATCTGACAAGAGACAGAAAACAAAAGGTTTTGTATGCTGTGTAATCATGCAGTTCTAATGGAGTATGGTCTTCATAATTTGATCGCTAAAAAGCCACTTTTTGCTAGATATCACAGTCTTCAATCATAATTGACTTCCTATTGCCAATGAATCATACTGCTGCGAGTTGAACTCATTTTCATGGAAGTATGTTCCGCCTTTAAGACCTGTACCCCCAATATTTTAAAGTATAATTTAATATTGCAACATATAATGATATAGTGATGGCTGTTCATATGAAAACACAACAGTAACGATATAGCAATAAAATAGGCCTTTATGAAAAGTAACTTTCTAAAACTAAAATAAAGATACGTAAAGTAACCCAACATGGAATTTATCAGTATGATTTGGTAAAACAGATTCCAATGCAGTAAAGGGCAGTAGCAATGAATAATGTCCATCTTACTTTATTTAAAAAGTCATAGGATAAAAACATAGTGCATAGAATGGTAAAAATGGAAGGGGGCACAGCAGTCTGCTCAGTTCAGGAATCCAATCAACAGATGGCTGTTAGCCTCTCCCTGAATACACCCAGGAAAGGGGAACCCAACACCACTCTGGATAATTGCTTTTAATGCTGAATGATTCTTCCAATGGCTTTCTCTACCCATATCAATCAGAGACAGGCCACAGAAGCATCTGCAGGGCAGCTGTAAAGTAAATTCTAACTATCTGGTGAATAAAAGTTGTCAGACCTATGCCAAATTGGATTCTGGCTGGGCAAATATCCTGGGGTCCAATTTCAAGGTATAATCTGGAAAGAATTTTAACTGGTGAGGATGTGAACAGGTCTCTGTTTTAGTTCAGGCATTCGTTTTTTGGACAAAGTATCTCCTGGGTTGGGAAGCCAGCCAGCAAAGTGACCTGTGATTGGGCCCATGCTATGGCTAGCCTTCTGTAGGACAGGGAATGGTGCCTCCAGCCTTGAACAGAGGCCATCTTGAGAACCAATGATTTTATATAACTAACATTCCATTCTTGCAAAGGTGTTGGAACTGTAGCTACCGAGACTTAAAGGAAGTAGATTATCTAGATCTATTTCAGTCAGATTGCAGACCAGGATGAAGACAACCATGGTCATGCTTGTAAATGATCTGTGGTGGAGATGGAATGGAGATGGTACATCCATCAATTTGGTTCTTGGCCACAGTGATCTTCTGGACCAGTTCCAGGGTTGACAATTGATTCTCATCTTTCCTTCAGGATTCTTTTTAGATGGTTTAGCTGGGAAGGGAGAGTCATTAAGCCCCTCCTTTGTTTCAGAGCTTGATATTGTCCCCTCTCCTATTCAACATCTGCATGAAAACAGTGGATAAAGTTATCCATTGGAGTTCAACATCCTCAGAATGCTGATAATTGTTAAGATAACAACCAAAACTGGACAAGTGAGGTTTTGTTCTGTCGCAATACCTGGAAACTATTACAGGCATGGTTGAGAAACATGTATCTTCCCTCCTGTAGACTGCGGTTATTAGGGCCACATGTCTGGAATATTCTATTTTTAACTGTGTATGGGGTTGCATTTCTCTGTTCAAGAATGGTGCACAACCATACATATTGTGGAACTAGAAAGATAAACAGCAATAACCATGAAAAGAAAACTGAAACCACTTATCTCACACATCATGAACCTTATATTGGCCATTGTTAGGTTAGTGCTTTAAAGACTGGACCAAATGGCTAGAATTTTTTTATTTTATTTATTTATTTATTTGGTTTGTCCTGTCCTGTTGTTTGCTTACAAGATAATAGGTATAAGTAAAAACATAGTTATTTATACATGGATATATATAAGAAAAAAAAAAACAGGACAGGGACGGTAGGCACATTGGTGCACTTATGCATGCCCCCTACAGACCTCTTAGGAAAGGGGTGAGGTCAATAGTAGACAGTCTAAGGTTAAAGTTTTTGGGATTTGGGGAAGAAACCACAGAATCAGGTAGAGTATTCCAGGCATTGACCACTCTGTTGCTGAAGTCGTATTTCCTGCAATCAAGTTTGGTGCGATGAACCTTGAGTTTGTATCTATTGTTTGCTCTTATGTTGTTATGGTTGAAGCTGAAGTATTCATTAACAGGTAGGACATTGCACTGTATGATTTTATATATTATACTTAGATCAGACCGAAGGCGGCGTAGTTCTAGATTTTCTAGCTCTAGAATTCCAAGTCTGATGGCATAAGGTATTCTACAATGTGTAGAGGAGTGGAGTGGGATTTGGGGGTTCTCAAAACTGCAGAATCTTAGCTAGAGGATGTCCTGAACACCTGCGAACCCACAGCAGCCCGCCCCTGGTGTGAACCCAGAGCTATTGTCCATTAAAAGTGCTTTGTAAAGTATACTTAGTGTACCACTGATTCTTACAAGAATATCTAACACTATGTCTGTAGGAATTCTTATAGGTAAGTTTCCCTAAGAGGCCATACTATTAAGCATACTTTCCTCACTGCCTCCAATGTGTGTTATGAAAGGTCTTTTTGTTTTTGAAGGATTTTCAATATAAGGTTGATGGTATAAATGTTATTACAGGACTTAGAATAATAGTTACAACATAGGCTACAAGTATACTTTTGAGTGAGAGAGTGGGAATAAAAAAGAAAGAGTCTACTTTACTGAAGTACATTTTAAGAGTCCTTGCCATTATTTTGCAGATGAATTCAGAGAAATTGAAAAGCTTCCTAACTCTGCTCAATTCCTATAAAAAGAACTCTTCTTTTCCTTCTCTGGACTCTGGAGAAGACTCTTGATTTCATTTTAAAGCACAAAATGTTACATTTCGAACAAAAGAAGACCAGAAAGCAAGACTAAAATATTGATCTCATGCTCTGCAAATTGTCTTGGGGTTGGAATTGTTCTGTTTCATTCCCATTGACACATAATGTAAGCAATGGTAGGGGGGCATTTTATTTTGAAGGTAATTTAGATATCATATTTAGAAATGAGAATTTGTCATTCTTGATCCAAAATATAATAGTTAAAGCATCTTCACAATAAAGAAAAAGTAGACCTAAAAATAATTATTTAAAGAAAATACCAAGAGGAAGAACAGCAGCATCAATCTTCTTTCATTTTTAACTTGTTAAAACATTTATTAAAACTGTTATTATTAGAATTGTTAAAACATTGAAAGTTTGATCTTTTGGTGGAAGGGAGCTTCCAACAGTCATCATTACTCAAAAGGCATTTGTCTGCTAGTTCAGTGGAATGGCCTGATTGCAATTTGTTCCATTATATTCCATTTTTAAGGATAAATTGGAATATGTTAAATGGAGGCTTAATGGAGTTAAATGGAGGCTCCATTTAAATGGAGTTGAATGTAAAATGAAAAGAACAACTCCTAGAAATAAAGGGAAAGATTTTGGGTAGTTCCATTATTCTTAGACATTGTGGAACATCATTCCTTTAAAGTCATTGACAATGATGCAAGTAGAGAGCTGAGAATTAGGAAGATGTTTTTAAGGGATATTTAGTCCATTGTGGTCTGTATTATCTACAGAAGGTTTCACTATCACTGAACCTTCCTGGGTTGAGAAACTCAGTAAATAAGTAGAAGAGATGTGGTAGGTTGATGCGAGGGGGAAAGAGAGAGAGAGAAACAAAAAGTGTCTAGCCAATTTTCTGTTTGGACTTGGTGTGAAGTGTGAATCCAGCCATTTGGCCTGTAAATCATGATTTGTTCTTAGTATTACATGTGTACCAAAAGCAATGGCTTTTCCAACAGACAAGCATGGTTTATTGCAATCTAACAGTAACTGTAAACAGAGTTGGAAGGGACTTTGAAGGTCATCTAGTCCAACCCCCTGCTTGAGCAGGAGACCCTATAAAATTCTGTACAAATGGCTGTCCAACCTCTTCTTAAAAACCTCCAGTGGTGGAGCAGCCACAACTTCTAGAGCCAAATCAATCTTTATTGTTGCTATGGCAAGGAAGCATAACTCCAGACAGTATTTTCTATTTCAGGCTTTCCCCATGATACTTCTCTCAGCAAGGGATTCTTTTTATTTTCTTATATTACCTGCTGCTGAAAGATGCTAGGGGCAGCTGAATTCGCACATCATTTAATTCCTCCCTTATGTCCTCCCTAAATACTGGAGAGAAGTTAAAATGGTAGTCGGTGCAGCAGGTCAGTGCTGATTCATGGTTCCTAATTTCCAATGTTGGTGCTGTAAGACTACCAAGATCTCAAAACCAGAAAGGTACTTCTGTTCAAGTCCTATACTTCACACCCACAAACCATGCTAATTAAAAATAAAAATTTCAAACAAAAGCGCATGAAATATGATGTTTGCTTTTTGATTATTTCCTTTAATGTTCCTTTCTCTGCACCAAGGCATTTTGCTTGTGTTGTATCCATTAATATTGCTGCTTCTCTGTCTGGTTCTCCTTATCTCAATGAATTTTTAATGAACAATTGGAGAAAGGAATAAATTATCAGCATTCTACCAAAACTGCCACCAGCTGACAGTTTCTAATTGAACATAATGATTTTATTAGTGTATTTGACTAGACTTTAATCAGACTTGTTATTGTTAAAATAATTTCCTGTGATTGTTCTGCTTTTCTTTTAATATTCTGTGTCTCTGAAAATGGATAACAAATTTTAAAAAATTAAACTAACCTAGGATGAGCTGTTCAGTTGCTTATTCTTGTCATTTCCAAATGCAACACACCAATTTGTCTCAACAGAGAGATAGGAGTAGAAATCTCATTTGGCTAAAATAATGAAAAGATGTTTAATAAACATGTAGCAATTTATTGCAATGAGAATCTTCAGAAAATTGTTCTCAAACTCCCTTCAAAGGAGTGTGTTTTAGATTTTTTTTTAAAGTATTCATCTATGTACTTAAAGAAGACACACAATTCCCCCAAAAATGTGAAAAGCAAGTTTGCTGGATCAGATTGAATATCTGTGCGTGAGAATTGGTAAAATTCTTGTCTTAACTATACAAATTAATGCAGCAGTCTTCCAATCTGACAGGAAAAAAATGTAATTGTTAATGTTAACTTTCCCATACATCCTTCTTTTATTCATTGACACATACATTTTTGCTGATGGAGGTATTTTAAACACAATTTCCCCTAGTGTAGTCTCTTTTAAAATTTAACAATTTCTGTACATAACTTTCAGAAGCATTTTTCCCAAAACTGGTTGTAGCTTATTTTTGATCAGCAAAAATGTAATTTATGCCAGACTTCACGTCATTCGAAGTCCATTGGGAACTGAATAACCACATCAAAGTTCAGTGGAAACTGGCCTGCAATTCTTTTCCATCCTTTGTCAAAGATAATCTATTCTAGCACATTGTCTGCTACAAAGGCCAACCAAATACTTTAATCAGGCATAGAAAGAGTTTCATTTCAGATATTAAGCCAATAAATAGAGAAGGAAAAATCAGAGTTGGTAGGAACAGTGATGCAAGAAGAAGTAACTGTCAACATTCTCATTGTACCAAATGAACAGAGTTTTCATCTCTATCCCCATGTGAATACTGTATGAGTTTCTATTGTATATATTATAGTTTAAAGTCAAAATATAATTCTTTTTTTGCATTTATTTGAGATGTAAGAATGTGAAAACGTCTTGTGTTTATTCTTTTGAATCAATGATGGGGCACTGGTTAAAGACAAGTTCTCTCCATCCTAAGCCACAGAAACTTGCTTGGGTGTGTTTGGGCCAGTTGCTATCTCTTAGCTCAGGGGTTGGGAACCTTGGCTCTTTTATCACTTATGGACTTCAACTCCCAGAATTCCTGAGTGAGCCATAAAAGGTTCCCCATCCCTGGCCTACTGGTTTTTCAGTTGTGGGGGAAATCAATTTTTGACTGGAATGGGATTGTTTGATATACAAATGTAAGACATATAAAGAATATATAAAGAATATGTCCTACATTTGTATATTAAACAGTCCCATTCCAGTCAAAAATTGATTTCCCCCACAACTGAAAAACCAGTAGGCCAGGGATGGGGAACCTTTTATGGCTCACTCAGGGATTCTGGGAGTTGAAGTCCATAAGTGATAAAAGAGCCAAGGTTCCCTACCCCTGTCTTAGCTCAACCTATTTCTTGGTTTACTGATGTGGATTAAAACAAGAAATGGAATCAGATATGCTTAGTTTTGCCGGCCAAATTATTCTTTGGATTATCCAGACCTGGTATCATACTTCTTAATTACAGCACTATTGTCTCTTTTTATCCTTATTAAAAAGTTATTAATTTTAAATTCACTTTATTAAATTCAAGGGATATGAAGTTCTTCCCTTTGGCAAAAGTTCAAGCAAAGCAATCCATTGATGATGCCACACAACTTTCTCATCTTGAAGAGTAAAATCAAAACCTCTCTCTCAAAGATATAATTAACCTGACCATTGGCTAACTACTATTAAAACTGTTAAAAGAGGCTTTAGCACAAGCAAAGCTTCAGCAGCATAAGAATTTCCTTGGTTTTCATGAATGTTGGTGGACACTGAAATGAACCAGAGCGTCTTGTCTAGGCAACATGGAGCTACCTGATAAAGACCAAATTAAAAACAAATTGTAACCACTTTCCTCCCCTCCCCACACAGTTCTTTGCAGAAAATGCAGGTAGTCCTCAAATTATAACAGTTCATTTAGTGACCATTTGAATTTACAATAGCATTTAAAAAGGTGACCTATGACCATTTCTCACACTTATGACCATTGTAGCATCCCTATGGTCATGTGATTTACATTTAGATGATTGAAAATTGACTCATATTTATGATGGTTGCAGTATCCCAGAGTCATATGATCCCCTTTTGTAACCTTTTGATAAGCAAAGTCAATGGGATTACTTAAGATTACTTAACAACTGTGTTACTAATTTAACAATTGCAGTGACTCACTTAACAAATGTGGCAAGGAATGTCAAAAAAATAGGACAAAACTCACTTAACAAATTTCTGAACATGTTGGGCTCAACTGTGGTCATAAATTAAGGACTACCTGTATTATTGGCCTTGGTTCCACCCCTGTTACTGCTGCTGCTGTTGTTATTACCTGTATCTTCAAATATAAACCGGAGAACTACTTTTTGAGTTAGTGGTGCAGGGAGAAAAGTGGATTGCCAATATCCATATTTAGCCTCCCGAATTAACAAGAAATAATGTATAACTCTTTCAATGTGCTATTTATAGAAACATTCTTACATCTGTGATTATTCCCCCCCCCCCAATTCGGTAAACACCTCTGAAAATTAATTAAATTGTTAGGAATTTGGGGGGTGACACTAAATTCCTTTACCGCCTCTACCCCTCTCTCTCATATAATCCAGACATGTGTTGCAAGACCAAGGCATTAAAATGCTTGCAGATTTCACAGCAACGAGTACAGAGAAAGTGGAACAACCAGAAAAAAATGGTTTTTATTTGTTTTCTTTCCACTCTTCCTCTTTGCAGATAAGGTAAGGTCATATTTTAGTTAGCAAAGGCAATAATATTGCATGGGAAATGAGAGAAGGAGTTGAGGTGGAAATAGACTTAGAAACTTAGACTTAGAATAACTTTATTGTCAATAACTTTATTGTTCGAATGTACACTATTCGTCATACATTAAAATGAAATGTGGTTGCGTATAGCTCTCAAAAAGTCTCTACGTCCAGTTGGGATGACCCAGGGCATGACATGAAAACAATACAACCAGAGCAGGGGTGGGATTCTACCAGTTCGCACCTATTCGCTAGAATCAGTTGTTAAGATTCTAAGCAGTTCGGAGAACTGGTTGTTAGAAGGAGAAAGTTACATCTCCACCAAAACTGGCATGGTAAGCCACAATATATCAACAGCCTATAATCAACTTACTCCCTCACATTGATGATATTATCAAGCTTAATAATGAAAGATCTACAAGAATCCAACAGACTGGAATTTCTTGTGCCATTATAGTACAATTTGTGAAGGTAGAATCTGAATGACTCAAGTAATATGTTTACAAGAGATAAGATGAAAATTGAAAAATACAAGCTTTAAACCTAGTAAGAGGATTATTAACATCTAATTTGTGTGTTTTAGAATTAGTGACTGTAGAGATATTTTTCTTGACTAAAAGCTCTTGTTATTTTCTTTCACTCACATATGCATATAGTACTTTTATGGACAATGCTGCATTTTCACACAGGAGGTTCACAGGAGGTTCAATGGAAAAGGTAATGGGAATGAATAAGATATCAGATAGGAACTCTTCAAAATCTACTTTTGTGGAATGCAGCTGGGGGTTGAGCTTCACTTATGGGATGCAGCTACTACAAGGGGTATCAGAAGTGGTGGATATCATTTATCCCCAAATTTCATTCCTGCAGTTCTCTGGAAAAGTTTTTCAACCTACTGTTGTTCTTGCACCAAATTTTATGAGATAGCAAGTGAGAAATTCTAAAAGTTGATGATCATTGGAGATATAATATAAAGTATGTTTATCACTGGATGATAATATCATGGTCTACATGAAAGAAAGAATGGGATCCAGTCTGGTTAAGTAGAATTTACATACTGGACAGCAAGAAGACAAAGCAACCATGCTAAAAGTATTCTACAATCATAGAAAAATATCACTTAAATTTGAAAATAATTTCAAGAAACTCTATAAACATGAGAACCAAGTGTGGATATTTTCCCTGTAAATGTTAATCTTTGAGAAAATGATGAGAAAGCAAGAAAGGAGCTACTGAAAAGCAGGCATTATGAGGTTCTTTCTATAATTATAATGGCTCCTTTGCCTGTCTGTCGCTTGAATTACCAAGTTCTCATGTGTGGTTTGTGTGATATTGAAAACCACAAGTGAGCAGTTCTTGGAACTGTTCTGAAACAAAGCAGTATGTTTTTTCTACAAATGTTGTAAATATTTTCCTATGAGTAATGTATGTCTTAATTACACAGTACATAAAAGACCAGAATGGCTGAGAAGGTCTATTCAGAAATATCATAAAGAATTCTTAAAACATGCATATATTAAAATTGCCCTAATTGCTATAGCAGCTGCACACTTTCCGCAACATACATTTCAGTTTCTTTCTATTTCAGTTTATTGAAGCCACTTCCATATGTTTTGATTTTTTTTTAAGAATCTGAGAAGCATTTTGGAATATCTTTCAATAAATGAAGGAATGAAAACAGAAGATGTTTTGTCTAATCTAAAGATTCTTCCTCTTTCAACATCACAGATAATGGGATGTAGCAATTTGAATTCTTGACTAAGTTAGAAAAATCTAGTTCAAATCCATATTTACTGATTTCTAATCAAGAAAATTATTGTCCACGAACCATCAGTTGACTCTACCTTTGGAAAGCTCTTTTGAACTTAAACACATGTCAATCTAAGAGTTTTGAATATAAAACAATAAATGATAATTCATAATATTAAAAGCCAACAGTGTCAATTATATACCTTCATTCTTTCTTTGTTTCCACTTCCAGACTAGAGAGCAATAGATACTATTTCTCAGGGTGTCATACTAGAAGCTAAAAGACCTCCCATTCCCTCCCAAGAGGTAGGGTTATACTCTATGTAGAACTTCACACCTGGTAATAGTTACTATCCATTCATTTCCACTTAAAAAACATTTTTTAAAAATACTGACAAGGTATAAATGTTCAGAAACGTTTATTACATGGACAGAGTATTAAAATGAGCTAGATGGCAGATGGAGTATTATGGCTGAAGCTCACAGCTAAAATAAAAAAAATAGAGATTGAAGGCAGGGGAAAAAACAGCAGAAGGAACATATAACTAAACATAGTAGATACTAAGACCATGCATATATATAACAATATGTTAATCGAGGGTTCAGACATGATGAAACTAAAGATTGATTTAAGGGGTGAAAGACATGGAAATGTGTAGAGAACATATAGAGTAGAGTATATTATAGGTAGTCCTCATTTAGTGACTGTCCTGTTTATCAACCATTCCAAATTATGATGGTGCTGAAAAAGTCAACCTTACATGTGACCACCATGTGGACACCTCTGAGAAGTAGATGGACAGGCCAATGAAGAAGCCAGCAGGAGTTGTAAGCCTGTCACAGTCATGTGATGTCCTGCTTAATGATTGCATTACCAGTGATAGTCATTTGTCCCAGTTGTAGTTGTTAGGCAATGGCTACCTGGAGATCCAACAATGCTTCCTTTTCTTTCCCCTTATGCCTTGCCTTTAATTTCTGCTTGCTGCAGTACTTCTTACCTATTTCCTGCATTTGACATACCATTCCTTAACTTGAAGAGAATTTCATGTTGGATATCTATGCGTGCATGAATTTTAATAGTTTCTCATTTAATGTATATATATACTTTAATCGCTTATCAAAACTCTGTTTCTCTTTTTTTTTAAAAAAGTATTGGAAATGAGATTTTTAAAAAATGGAGGGAAAAAAAGAGACCCAAAATAAAGAGATTTGTCCATGCAGGCAGGATGCTTATCCTCTCAAGGAGAAAGTCCAGTTGCCTCTTGAAAAAATAAGCATCTTTGGAACAACCATGACATGGATGACTGAGAATCTCCATAGAGATTTCAAGGAGAAAGTTTGAACACTTATTGCCGTAATATTACAACAGCAAGTTTGATCCCCTCCCTCCCCCAAACTCCTAATTTACAAACCTCTGCAGCAGGTTCCTCTCCACATTAGAGTCAGCTGAACTCAGGAAGCTGCTATAGTTGAGGTTCATGTTTGGTTGGCCTTGGGGGAGAGCATGTCACATCTGCATGCTTCTTTATGAATGAGATAAATGAAAACTATACAGATTCATAGCCTATAAGTGTGGGAGGAAAACAAAGTATGCCTGCTTGGACTAGATGAAAATTATCCCTCCCCAAAAAGTGAGTCTTATACAAGAGATTGCTACTATCCCATTTCTCTTCTAGAACAACATAACCTGCTTGAGTTTTTAAAACAAATGTCACAGCGTCTGTAGCTCCAAAGCAAGACGAAAAGCATTATTTCAATAAATTTCAAATGTAAATTGCATTACCACTTTCCATCAAAAAGCCCTAAAATTAACAGTAATGTACAGACAGTTGCTTCTACTAGAACAGGACTTGCCAGACAGATTTACACGGTTTGAATGACATCTTTTGAGCATCCCACATAAAAGATGTAATTAGTTTTCTCCAGCCAAGTTTTCAAACTGTTGTAATTCTGGGTTGATGAAGTTGATCAACATAGTCGCATGCACGTGCATGTATGCACATGCACAAATTCACTCTGCTATGATCAGAAATGTAAATTTTTCACAGGATACAAATGGAATTTTATTTTATTTTTTCTTGCATGTAAAGAACAGCAATCCAATGCATCTTTCAAAGTTCAGACTGAGTTCAAGGATGTTTATTCCTTAATAACTGTGCTTTGTTCATTTGCAGGCATATCTTAAACACCACCTTCCACATTTGTTTTCCAACAACTCACTCCTGTGTTTAATATTTCAAGGCTTAATCTCTCTCTCTCTCTTACCTTTTTTGCAACAAACTTCCTGTAATTATTACTTTTTTACATGGCATCTTGGTAATGCTGTGAACAGTTTTCTGATTATACAAATGAGATATGGCTTATAAATGTTTCAATAACCAAACAAACAAGGCCTGTCTCAGTTAAGCTCCCCAGACGTTGAGCAGGGATGGCTGGCTCTACCACAGCCTATTTATTTCTCTCAAGAAAGCTTTGTATAATTCAGAGCTTCTTAGGAAACATAATTATGAGATCCTTAGGCAAAAATAATCTTCCTGAAATTTAAGATGACACCAGGGGTGGAATTCTCCCAGTGTAACAACCGGTTCGCTAATCGTGGGCACACGCATGCGCAGCCATCACAATTACTTACCTTCGATGTTACTTCAGGGAAATATCACGTCCACACAACACAAGCGACCAGCAGGGCTCCGATAATGGTAGCAATCCGGAAGGGTAGCGATTCCAATGCACCAGCAAAGATCCTGGAGAGTATACACGAAGAGTGTACTGACGGGAAGCCGTTTTGTTGCAGACATATTGATATGAATGTAGATAATGGTGGCTTAATTAAGCTACGGGGATTACCTACAATGACTATGATTGGATAATAAGGGGAAATAACCAGTGATGGGATTCAATTATTTTTACTACCGGTTCTGTGGGCGTGGCTTAGTGGGCATGGCTTAGTGGGCATGGCATGATTTGGAGGGTGTGGCTTGATGGCATGGCATGGCTTGGAGGGTGTGGCTTGGTGGGCATGGCATGATTTGAAGGGTGTGGCTTGGTGGACATAGCATGGCTTGGTGGGCGTGGCTTGGTGGGCATGGCAGGGGAAGGATCCTGTAAAATCTCCATTCCCTCCCCACTCCTGGGAGAAAGTTACCACCAGTTGTCCAACCTACTCAAAATTTCCGCTACCGGTTTTCTAGAATTGGTCAGAACCTGCTGAATACCACCTCTGGTAATAACAGATAATACCGGGTAATAATGGGAAGTCTCTATAAATACAGGGTTCTGTTAAGCTCCATTAGAGCTGACTTCATTTACATTGCTTGACTATGTTCTTGGTGTCCTTGCACAAGAAAGAATTAAAACTTTTTCTTTTCCAAACCCTGAAGAGCTTTGGTTTTTCCTTTATCTACGCATTTGACCCAAAGGGCAGTTGAGAGAAAGTAACAGGGGTGGTTGGGCGGGCCCACATGATCATCGGATTGAACCAGTTCAGAGCCAGCTGATCATTGCAGCTAGGGGCTCATCCGAACCAGTCCAAACCAGGAGAATCCCATCCCTGGATCACACATTTTCATTTCCATGGTGCATATAAAAACTCATTGAGTTTTCCTATTGAATACACCATTCCTTTTCCATTGGTTGCTGAATATTCTGTGTTAGCCTACTGGTGTTAATCTTCACATGTAATTTAGTTTGAGTGGACAAAAGGAATGGAGAGATGTTATATATTATATGACTTCTTCAAGTATTATTAGATCTCAACAAGGAATTTTATTATGTGTGTATGATAACGTTATTCCTAGTGTCTTCTGATCTACAAAGTTTATACAGGTCAACTGAATTGAAACATGAAATGGAAAACTGATTCTGAATCCAACTCAACTGTGACATTCTATAGTCCTAGTTAGACAATTCCAGGCTCATATCATCTATATCATTAAAAAAGAGAAGCGGCTAAAGAAATACACTGTTTTGAAAAAAGAGAGAGGGAAATATTGCAAGAAGACAGAATTCTGCTACTGGCCTATGCAAGGACTTCTTTTTAACATTTCTCACATTCCTAGAGATTCCTAGGCTCAAACCAAATAACTCAATGGGACATAGATCAGAGGCAAGATACCATCTTTATATGCCAAAATATGTCCCAGGGTCAGTTCCTAACATTTTCAGTTAAAAGCTTTCTTAAGAAAGTAAAAAGGACCACACTGGAAATCAAAGCCATACAATATTTTTAAGCACTGTGACTATGTTTCTTTTTATCATCAATCCAAAGTGTTGCCTAGCCTGTTGAAGGTACTAGAATATAAGCCCATCTAGGCCAATCATCTGAAGATGAAATTCTAATCTCCTGGCCAGATGAAGATGTTAAAAGGATGTTAAGAGATAGTCTTGGACAAAGTTGTATCTTCATCAGCTCATAGCTAAGTAAATTATAGGAACAGATGGAGGACAAATTCCATGTATCAAAGGCAAGGGAATAATCCTTACGCACATCATCTGGAGTTTTTCTCAATTAGATTGATTCCCTTGTAAGTATCATCTGTTCTGTATTTCATCGCCTTGGTTTAACCCAAATATTGTGTAAGCTAATTTAAGATCTTATAGAAATAGCATCAGCGCACCATGAAATCTGTTGCACTGTACTTCTGGGGAGAAATCCCAGCCTGGGTATATACTGAAGAATGTATCTTGCTGCTCTAAGTCAATGTTCTGACACCTGGAGATATGATATCTCCTTCCCCCACCATCTTTTCATGATACCCCATTGTGCTTATATCTTTAGAGCAGAATATCATTCCTACATCTAACAGATGTTGCAGTATATTCTCAAACGCTAACATAGCAGTTGCAAAAAACAAAATAAAACAGGAGTTCATTGCAACAGCTGAAATTCATAGTTCAGAGCTTTGTTAGTTGGTAAAGATGCTGCCAAACATCTCCTCTTTTTTTGGCCACTTAAAGACTAAGAGTTTCTGTAACATAAAGGTTTACAGCAGGGGTGTCAAAGTCAAGGCCTGCGGCCCAGATCTGGCCTGCAGGGTATTTACATCTGGCCCACAGGGGTGATCTGAAACAGTGAAGGGCTGGCCCACAGTGACTCTGCCCGCGAAAAGGGAACTTGGGCTCCATTTTCACTGGCAGAGAGTTGCAGGAAGCCATCACAGCTGAAAATTGAACTCGGAAGCCTTTTTTCACTGGCAGACCACTCGGGACACCACAGGCGCCCCTGACACAAGTGAGGTCAAGCTGTCCACACCTACCCTGGCCCCTGAAGTCAAACACAACCTGATGTGGCCCTCAATGAAATCGAGTTTGACACCCTTGGTCTACAGCCATGTTGGCAAACCTATAGCACATGCAGAGCCACTTCTGACAGCACGTGAGAGGTCGCCCGGAAGAGCCCCACTGCACATGCGCATGCATGCCGCCACTTGACAGCTGATTGTCAGGCATCTGGCATGCATGCATGGCTGGCAGGGGCACAGGAGATGTGCGCACATGCGTAGAGATGCGTGGCATGCATGTGAGTTGCACGTGCATGCGCAGAGATGCATGGTGTGGGGGGATATCATGCGCATGTGCAGAGGGCATGGGGGAGCAGCACGCATTGCCTTCTGGGTGCTAGCACGCGAATGCGCATGCAATTTTCAGCACAGGAAAAAGTTAGCCACCACTGGTCTACAGCATAGGAGTGGGAAACTGAAATTTTCAAGAATGGAACAGAAAAGGTGGGGCTTAGTAAACAACCTTTTGAGAAAGGAGAGCAAAGGCATATCAGCCAAAGATTGCAGACCAGAATAAGTCCCCATGTGGAAGACCCCCAAGTAGTCATCTATGTTACATATTCAAATTAACACAATTGAATAAAGGCTTCACTCAGGTCCGCATCTAAGGTGGGAAAAAACAGTTCATTCTTATTGGTTGAGCCATCTGACAGCTCCCTAGAAAAGGTAGAGCTGTCAGACAAACTGTTACTGGGTTTTGCTTGTTACAAATAAAGAGTTATAGTCAGGGGTGGGATTCAATTTTTTAAACAGCCGGTTCTGTGGCTGTGGCTTAGTTGGTGGGCGTGGCTTGATGGTAATATTATTGGCTGGGTGTGGCCAATTCAACATCACTCACATCAAGGCACGCATCTCCTTGCCTGGCCTTGTGACTATAGGGATGCTGCAACAGTCGTAAGTGTGAAAATTGGTCATAAGTCACTTTTTTCAGTGCCATTGTAACTTTGAATGGTCACTCCGCACAAGCAAAGTACCAGTAAAGGAGGGAAAAAACTCCAGAGAAGTTCCAGAGACAGGAAGTCTAGTCCTGCCAAGAATGTAATAAGGGTTAATGGAGAGGCAGTTTCTGTAAGCAACACCAGAATGTTTCCTTCCTGCCTTCCTTACAGGATTAGGCCAGTAATTTCTTCTAACAACCGGTTCTCTGAACTGTTTAGAATGTTAACAACCGGTTCTAGAGAATAGGTGCGAACTATAGAATCCCACCCCTGGTTATAGTCGAAAATCTCTCAGTGTCCCTTCTATCAACCCCACCGTTCAACAATCTAACCTTGCAATTTTTCATAAATTGAAAGCAGTTCTAATAGCCTTGTTCATTCCTCAATATTCTATTAATAAAACACAGGGACAGACTTTTTTCCTTTACTATTTTTCAATTGGCAAGCAATCACTAAGGATGCTTGGCCCTATTTGAAGTATTCCATGATAGAATAACTGTTTGTACTCAGATCCCCCATAGCATCATTTCCTTCCCTTCCACTCATCATTCCTTTCCCTTCCACTCTGGTTTTAACCCTGAATTCAGAATCAGAGAAAGGTAAATATAAAACCCAGTTTCCAACATTTATATAACATTCTAATGTGATCAAAAATAGAACCTGGGATCACACTATAAAAATATTTGTCCTCTTTTTCATGACTGACAAAATAAACAACAACAACAAAAGAACCAAAGGATCTAGCTCTGAGCAGATAAATCAACATCTGGAGATCATCACTAAGATCATCAGGACAAGGGAAAGAATGTAGAATTTCAGGCAACTATGATCAGAAGGACGTGTTTAATATGACAATATGTATATTTATTTAGCTTCGTTAAGGTTTTTCTCCCTGATATTCATGAATTTGTTATCTAAATTATATACACAAGATGGAAGTAGGGAAAGAGTGCCGAATTCAGAAAGCTTGATACACAACACTCAAATTATATTTTATATTTATATGTGAATTGCAACAACAAAAAAGGAATCCAAAACAATTACTTTTTAAAACAATGATTAACAAAGTGTGGCCCTGCAAGAGGACAGAGGCCCACACAACCACTAAACCTTCTTCTTGGAACTTTTCCCCTTTTGAAATTTTAAATGTTATTTTCATAATTTTAAAACATTCTGCCCTGAAATTAATTCTGATTTTAATGTTAAGTTTTATTGATTATATTGTACACCTCCCAGAGCCCCTCTCTGAGGGAGATGGGCAGTTAAAAAAATATAAAATATAAATAAATAAATAACATGCACATTTTATGGCAGAGTAGTAGGAAAAACAAACTCAGTAATATATTTAACGACAATGGAGACTGAAGGTACATTCTTACTGGCATTTAAAAATACAGAAAGGCAGAATGATACAGAATTAAAAATTATCCCCGAAAGTGTATTTTTAACATCAACAAGCAATGCCTATAATTTTATTTTGAAACTTCTTCTGTAACCTCTCATTAATTGCTAATTTGCTCTTTCGGCAAAGTTTGGAAAATAAAGCCAAGCTAGAAGCATTATTGCTTCATGCCAAGTACAAATTAATGGTGGCAATTACCAAGCTACAGTAGATTTCCATACAGATAGCAATTAGGTGGGCAGGTCATAAGTTAAACACTGTATCAGATTTACATAATATAAGGGCATATAATATAAAGAAGTCCATTATAGTCTAGCTCTCTGGTCTTCTTTATCAGCACAATTATCAGGATATCACTGCACATTGGAACAAGAGGAGCAATAGAGGGATAAAATTCATAGCAAGATTCAAAGCTCTTTGATTCCAATATTTGAATAGCTTTAGGATTGAACTCCACAAATCACCCCACAAATCAGCATATTAGGGCGTTTGTGCAATTACTCTTCTATAATTTGGCACTAAAATGTGTTCTTCAATTTCCCCCAAAGATTCCTTCCCCTGCAAAAGAGACCTCTATTTTTCTGAATCATTTCCAGGGTGGTTTCTAATCACCTGAAAGGGTTTGGAAAAGGAGTTTGTGCTTGTATTTTGTAGCTGCAGGTAACAGAAGCTATCAATGTTATTGGTGTTTTCTGTTCCATGTCATCATCTCACAGCTCCACTACCTTCCATATAGCCTTCCATATATCAAAAGTAAAGCAAAGTCTGTCTTGACAGCAGAGGTCTCTTTCGCAGGGAAGGGAATCTTGGGGGTGGGGGGTGGGGGAATTGAAGAAGACATTTTAGTGCCAAATTATAGAAGAGTAATTGCACAAAATTATTGCTACCCTTTGGTTTTTACTATGTTTCCATAGACTGCAATGTATTTCCAAGGTTTTGAATGGAATGATACAGGACTGAAAACAAGATGACTAACAGGATCTGATGGCTTCTTCAAACTGATGGATTTTCATGCTACCATGTTGCAAATTCCACCTCTTCTGCATACAGGACATACAGATGGCAGCAGCCAGGGGTGGGATTCTTCTGGTTTGCACCAGTTCAGGCGAACCAGCTGTTAAATTTATACCTGATTCACAGAACCGGTAATTGCACCAATCGTCTGGCCCTGCCTACCCTGCCCCTCCTCTCCCAGGAGTCTCCATGTAGCCCATTTTGGACGCAGGTAAGTGCAGGATATGCATGGAGGCTCTGAGAGGGCAAAAAACAGGTCTGCCAGAAGTCCGGAAATGGGCCTGTTTCTGGCTTCTGAAGAGCTTCTGGAGCCCAGTGGAGGCCATTTTCGCCTTCCCAGAGGCTCAAGGGAAGCCTCCGGACCCTGGGGAAGGTTAAAAATGGCCCTCCTGGAAGTTGGTTGATAACACCGTTTGTCACTCTTAAAACTCTACATGGTTATTTGAAGGACAAGGACAATCTTTTCTCAATTACATGTATGTAACCCATCACAGCAGGCAGGCAGTGTATGTTATGGGCATCCCTCATTAAGGAGGTCCATCAAGAAGAAAGACCTGCATGATAGCTTCCTCCCTGTGGAACATCATCACTGCAGAGAGATAACATTGCCCTCGCCTTTTTTGAAGGGATCTGAAGACATGGTTTGCCAATGGGTTTGGTGATCCCAGGGTGATACAGACCACATCGAAAGGTTTGTCTTGAAAATTTTCTTTATTCAGATTATTATACTAATTTTAAATATCACATTTTCTCTTTTTAATGTAAGGTGTTCTGGGCTAACTAACTAAATAAATATCACTTATCTAATTGCTATTGCCAGAGGGTTGAGGGTTTATTGGGTTTTATATGCATGGTTTTATTTATTTATTTGATTTGTCAATCACTTACAAGATAATAGGTATAAGTATAAACATAGTTATGAATACATGAAATGGATACATATAAGAAAAATAAAAAGAAACAATAGGACAGGGACGGTAGGCACATTAGTGCGCTTATGCACGGCCCCTACAGACCTCTTAGGAAAGGGGTGAGGTCAATAGTAGACAGTCTAAGGTTAAAGTTTTTGGGGTTTGGGGAAGAAACCACAGAGTCAGGTAGAGTATTCCAGACATTGACCACTCTGTTGCTGAAGTCGTATTTCCTGCAATCAAGTTTGGTGCGATTAACCTTGAGTTTGTATCTATTGTTTGCTCTTGTATTGTTATGGTTGAAGCTGAAGTATTCATTTGCAGGTAGGACATTGCAATGTATGATTTTATATACTATGCTTAGTTCTTAGTTCTAGTTCTATAAGCCACCCATTTGCTGAATAAATAAATAGTAAATATATGTGTGATATTTTGATGCCTGTAGAAAAAAGTTGGAGAGTTTTAGAATGATATGATGCTGCTTTCTTCATGTTTAACATTAGGTTCTATAGTGTATCTTGCCAACTGATTTACACTATAAGCTATATCTGGCCTTGACCAATTCCCAAATATGACAAATTACTTATTAAAGACTGATAAATATCCTTATCAAAAATAGGACTATCAGTGTTATCATTGTTAAGCTCCTTCCCCATAGGTGTTTTGGAAATTTTGCATTGGTCCATGTTATACCTTTTTAATAAAGCGATTATTTTATCTACTTGAGATATTTTGAACCCTTTTTGTGTCTTACATATATCAAGTCCAAGATAGTGTTTAATTTCCCCTAGTATTTTTATCTTAAGCTTTGCTTGCAAACTGTCTATTATATCCTTAGTTTCCTGCGTAGTCTTAATGATTATGGCAATATCATCAATTAACAGTAATAACAATTCTAACATCCCATTCTTCTTTCTTTTTAACAAACATGGTCTGCCAAACCACTCTCAAAACCTATTTTGTTTAATTCCTTTACTATGCATTTGTTCCACTCATGTCCTGATTGTTTAAGTCCATATAGACTCTTCTTTAATAACCAAAAAGTTTCCTTCCTATTATCATCTATTCCCAGAGGTTTTTTCATGTATATTGTATGTTATAATGGAGCGTGCAGGTATGCTGTTTCAACATCTATATGATTCACTATGTATCTATTTTTTGCTGCCCATACTAGCACTAAACTTCGTCGTAGTCTAATTTTGTTTGAGTAAAACCCTGAGTGACTAGGCGTGCCTTATGGATCACATTTCCTTCCATATCTTTTTTAAGTTTATAAACCCATCTGTACCCAATTGCCTTTTCACCTTTAGGAAGTTTGACTTCATCAAATACCTTTAATTCAGTGAATGACTTTAGCTCCTTTTTCATAGCTTCATTCCAAGCTTTTTGCTCTTTTTCAAAGTAAGACTTAATGTCTTCATAGTTATGAGGTTTAAGACCTGTTTGCTGAGCGACATTAGCCTGGTATCTATCAGGAGGTTGTGACACTCTGGAAGTCCTTCTGGGCAATACTGGACTAGTCACCTGATTAAACTCCTCTTTTTCCTCCCCTATCGAGCTTTCATCTACTCCTTCCTCTTTCACAGAAACAGAGGATTCCTCTATATCTGAATCATCACTTAATGTTTCTTCTAAAGATTCATTATCATCTTTATCCTTAATTGGTACCTTTGATTCTACAATGACATAATCCTGGTCTATTTTCTCCCATCCTATGTGCTCTAGGAACTTCGCATTAGCACTATGATAAACCTTAGTTGTGCCTGGTTCCCAAAATCTAAATGACCTGTGATTAGATTTGTATCCTATAAAAAACATTTTTCTAGCTCTAGGTTGCTCCTTGCTTCTTAGCTGAGCTGGGATGTGTACCCATGCAGGGATTCCAAATACATGGAGATAACTAAGATTTGGTTGTCTACCATGCCAGCGAATAAACGGCAATTCATTTGTTGCTCTGTGGACTACATTATTTAGGATATGATTAGCACATTTTGTGGCTTCTCCCCACAATTTCTTATTCAAACCAGAATCACTAAGCATAGCTCTAACCATGGTTTGTAATGTCTGACCTCTACATTCACAATAAGCATTATATTGAGGTCTATAAGGCACAGACTGCTTATGGTTTATACCTGCCTTCTTCAACATAGCTACGAACTTATTGTTAGTGAACTCTGACCCATTATCAGTCACTAATGTCATGATTTTATGTTTTGTCTTTCTTTCTACAAACCTTAACCAATTTGTAAAATTCTGATATGTTTCAGCCTTGCTTTTCATTAAATAACAAAACCCATATGAAAAATATAAATCTACAATACTTAATATATATCTTGCTCCCTCAAAGCTGGATTCCTTTGGACCAATTAAGTCTGCTACTACTCAATTATATACCACTATAGTAGAAATGCATAGCTTGAAGCTCCGTGATTATATCTGACATTCTCCCTCCACCAAATCTTTGACATCCAGGAAACAATAAAAGTTATGATCATATTGTAATATTTAAAGGGTCAAAGGAAGAAAATGGTTCCAAATGAGTGATTGTGAACTCATGTGAAAAAGGCACCTCTCTGCTTAAAAGAAATTCAAAGTTGCATAGACCTCCCCATGAGGAAAATCCAATTGCTTTAATGAAAAGCAGAAGGGCCTTATGTTTAGACTTGTGAATAGTCTGAAGCATTGCTTCAGAATCATTTTCAAAGCAAACATTGCTTCAAAAATTTTTTAGCAATGAACAATTTCTCTTGAGATCATTAAAGCAGCCCTGTCTTTTACTGGGCTCATGAATTTATTGGGAAACTGTCCCCAAAGAGCTGGGCTGGTATTTGAATGCATACCTTTTTTTACTGATGCTCCCAGTGGATGTGTTGTTTACATATAGGCAATTGGGGACAGAATTTGAAGAAATTCTACAAGCCTCACAAAGCATAATGGTGTGTGGGAATGACTTGGAGTCCAGGCAAAGAGACGCTACCTAACGAACGATCAGATAAGAGGGAGCATAGACCAGAGCTGCTTAGCGGGCAGATTAATATTGAAGTCAGCCTTAGCAGGGGCTCAGATAGTAAAAACAGCCAATTCTACTTTATTATAAAGCTACATTTACAGAATCTTGCAAATCTGAAAATATAATTCTCCCACTGTAACCTTTAATGAACCTTTACCTCTAAGCCTCTTGCTCTATGCAGCTGTAGTTTATCCTCCTCTTATCTGACTGTTCCCTAGGCATTACCTCTTAGCCTCCCAAGATCATTCCCACACACAATTACACATAGGTAGTGGCTGCTTTAAAAACTTTAGAGAAGCATTTCATTCATGTTAATGTCAGTTGCAAAACATCTTTTCAATGCTTTCCACAACCCTACAATTATATACCTGACCAGAGAATAATTGCATTATATACAATTTTAATTACATGCAAATATAAATGAAATCAGAGTAAAATTGTGCTGCATTCTGGCTCCCAGCATACCACTTAAAAGCTGTGTGTGGCCCCTGGCCTGGGAAAAAATAGCACACTCTTGCCCCAGACACTAGAGGGGAAAAAAGTAACTATTATTTTCCACCCAATTGAAATTCCTGTTAGTGATTGGACTTCATGAAATATGGCATTGTTCCCTAGTGAAAGAACCACCAAGACTTTTCATCTTTCACTCATGAATAATGAACATTTTTCACTCCTTGTGAAAAGTCTCTCCATAAGTCCATATCTGCTTTAAAGAAGAGAAATTTTGGAAGAGAAAGCTTTTCTTTATTTCCTCATCAGTGGCTAGCACCTCTGGATTGATAAGAATTTCAGACTGTACCACAAAAGGAGTTTCAGTAAAGTTTTCTTTATATTTACCTATTGTCATTATCAAATCAGCCGGGAAAAGCACCATGCAAAGGTCTCTGCTCAACTTCACAAATGAATGTTCAAGCTGAGATTAAGAAAATTTGTCTCCTCAAAATTTACAGCATAGCCAGAATAATACGAAGCCTGCCATCAGTAGTATTAGTCTAACCCAGTGGATGAATGACTACAGACGAAATTAGTAAGGATCCTGACTATTTCCCACATGATAGAATGATTGAGACTAGGTTCACTAAATATCTCTAATATTTGGAAGATGTTTTGAGAAAATCCCAGAAACATCAGCACCCTTTAGGGCTGCCATATTCATCATGTGTCCAAGAACTTGGTTAGATAAGAATGAAAATTAAATTTTTCTGATAAGGTATACTTTACTGAAAATGTGGCCTCTAAGCAATACAGTTATTTGGCTGATTAAGCAGGTTCAATTTTTTAAAAAATTATCTCTCCAATAAGTAAGCAGATCCATATGCAACTATTTTCAAATACCACGTATGTCGATCCAATTCTCCTCAAGCCACATTTTATTCTCAGATTTATCTAAATGATTAATGGACTCCTTATCTAAGAAACCATTTGCTTATCCTCAACTGTAGAGGAATGTTCTCCTCTTATCTAGTTAAATTTTGGGATCAAAAGTATATCTTTCTAAACTAAAATCATGTTGTACATTTGCTGCAGAGCAGGCTTAATGCTTTGATGATGAATTCATGGATAAACAAACATTCCCCTCTTTGCCTGAATCTAGTTGACTGCACAGTCCCAGAAATCACAATCAGTCCTTCCATTCCAACACGATATATGCATGAATGCAATACCTCATAATGCCCATCAAAATGGAGTATCGTGTAGCTTTATCACCAAAAGCCCATGCAAGAGTCAAATTCCAAGATCTTGTGACTACAAAGTCTTTAACCTTCATCATGTTGGTACATCTTCTGCTATTACACAACTTTCCTTCCCCCCCCCCCCCTTCACACATACAACTCCACTGCTCCCTCTTTATTTCAACTCTTTCAAAAGCTTGAAGCACCTCTTTCAACTGACTCTCTTTCACAGCATGTGATAGTAAAGCCTTGTAAGTCATTCTATAAGCATACTGGAATCACAGAAAAAAAGTACATTCTCCAGGCTTAAAGCAACTATGATAGTTGCCTTTCTGCAGATCGATCCCACAAGGATCATGCAGAGAGAAAAATCAAAGCACAAGGCAAAGTGAAACATTATATTTCAATTTATGAAGAAAAGGAGATAGCAGGCGCTTGTGTGAGTTTAAAGGAGCAGGATCGTCTATGAGTCCAAAAGGATCCAAACTATTTGTTGCATCTGAATGCTGATTCAATAAATAGATACATTTAACTAAGAGGTAGTATCTGGCCTCGAGGAGGTAAGATAAAGGGAGAAACTCCAAACACCTCTGAGTAAGAAGTAAAAGGGTATTAAACATGCCTTTGGCACTCAGAGAACAGGGATTGCCTGTTCTTTTGACATCTTTTCTTAAAGGCAAGGGTGTGAGAATGAGAGATAAGCAAAACAAATTACAAGTAGGCCATTTGTTTGGACATTTTCCAATAGTCTTAAAAATTTATGTTTCTTCCAGAACCATAATAGATTATCTATCTTTTCCTGCAACTGTTCGTTATTCAGGCCCTTGTTAAATTAGTACTGCCTGGATCTACATAGAACACTGATGGGAAAGTTCTCCAGACCTTATTGAAATCTTCATTCTTTGTAGCTATTTTAAATGTTTCAGAATTTTCACTCCAGTTTTCACTATTTTCAGTTCTAAAATCTGATAGCTAATATGGTTATTAAAGTGCCTACTGACATAATCTTGCTACTACAAAAAAGGAAGCTAATGTGAAAGTCACATATGTTTGCTTGCCTATCTAATTCTAAGAAAAGACTTTACTATAACGTTCATAATAAAAAATGTAGAAACGTATTTATGTTAATAAAACATTCATATAAACTTATCATCATGTATGGGTGGATATTCTGATGATTTAAGGGTCTGCATGATGCCTCTCGGGGATTAACAAAAATTTTAAGATGAATTCAGGTAAGCTAAAGTACATGAATTCGAGTCTCATATGCGAGTTTGTCTGAATGATAAACTGATTCATCTAAGGAAGTATGTTTCTGTTATTCTGTATCCCATGGTCATTCTGTGAATTACCTTTTTGGTAAAATTGTGCCAGATCTCTTGTCTTCCCTATGACTTGAAATTTAAACTATAAGATTCCTGATACAGATCTATCTTATTTGCTTTTGAATTTCCCCTAAAAAGATATATAGTAATTGTACTGACAGCTGAAACAGTAGGAACAGAAAAGATTACTATTACTCGTGGACATTTGCTAGGATAGAGACTACATAGGACGCTAATGTAATGATTTCAATATGCAAATGATACAGTTTGCCTATTTGTATCAGACATTATAGCATCAAATATGGCCACACCTTTTGACTGATGATATTTTGTCATTTTTTATATCCCAGGCACCAGTGCTCTTCGCTATTCTAAACAGCTGGTTATCCTTTGGATAAAAGTATTCCATCTATGTTTTGTTTCATAATAATGCATTCTTTTTCAGGGCTGTTGATAAATACAAATTCTCAATGAGTGCTAAAGACTCCGTAGTGTTAAGGCTCCCTGGGTGTTTTGAACAAAATATCTTTCCTTATAGATGTATCACACTGTTTCTGTGACAGCATAGCTCAGAAGAGATGCAGAAAAAGAGTTTATATTTGGCTGGGAAGTCAGAAATCAGTCAAACCTGACTGCAGGGCCAGTCTACTTAATGAAAGAGAAATTAGATGATGCTACAAACAGATGAACAGATAATCCCAATGGTGCACCAAGAAAGATGGGAGGGCAGTTCTCATGAACCAGTGGGAAGTGACTCATTTAAGGAGCATGACAAACCATGAATCACTGCTCATCTTTGCATGTACCATATAAGCAAGCTAAATGTCGCTGTTATGGGGTCAGCCATTTTCAAACCAGGAGCCAGTGAAAGTGGCATGATCAATCTGTTGTGCATGACAGAATTAAATTGATTTAACCTCTATTCTTTTTGTAAAGCCCAGGAAACCTATCCCAGGAAAGCCATTTAAGATCAGCTAGACATTACTTTTGATAACCACTCACAGGCGAAATAGCTGACTGTCATCTGTTTCATCCATTTATCTTGGAAAAATAATGTATGAATGGATTTCAGAGTAAGCCTGAATTCTTTCTTTACCTTACTTAAAGGCAAATCTGAGTTTTTAACTTCCCAAAAACTATTTATTTTCTTTTCTTTTCTTTTTTTTGCATTAATGATTTTATTGCAAAATGTTGTGCATTGGGATACCCTAGAAAACAATTTAAGTTTAGGTAGTTTGAAATGGAACTGTGAAGTAATTGCCACTTCTAAGTGTAATTCCCTTCCTTTCCCTTCCATTCAAGGCCAAACTATTTTAGTACCAAGACAAAAAACTTGTATGTCCCCCTCCTTCCATGGCAATTATAGTCTAACTTTATTGCCCTTTCTTCACATCCCAAATCAGCTTTCTGTAATGGCCCTCTTACTCTGATAATATGGTCAGTCACTTTTGGCCAATGTCTTATGAGTTACATAATAAGAAGAAATCAGAGATAGCACACTGTGGCTTGAATCATAATTTCAAATTTGATAATCCGGATGGCTCAGTTATATGTCTGAATGCAACCTTCATTGTATTGTTCTTGTTTAACACAGCAGTTCATGGATATGCTTTTGGTTTTATCTATTGCACTAATTTTTAACAGATGTGAAGCAAATATTTTCAAACAGCTTTTGTTAAGCCTAAATTAACCTGCTGAGTCAAATAGGTAATTGTTATTAAATCTATCTCCTGTTTGGACCTGAGATCATGTCGACTGCTCCATATGAGAATTTACAGGCAAGTCTTAAATAAAACAACAATTCAGTAATGTAAACTTGTGCATTTCAGAATTAAAACCTGAAATTCAGATTTACTCAACAAGGATTATTCACCTATTGAATGGTGTAATTAATGCCTCAGATTTGTAGAATTCCCCAAAATGTTGGAATCCAAAATAGACTATGCACTAAATATCAAATACCAGAAAATAATACACAGGTAAGTTACAAATATCAGGAGCTTTACATTTAAAATAACACCACATTTTAGTTTTTTATTGTACACTTTTTTTCACACAATCAAAGATACACAAAGTTAGGTTCAGTTTAAATTTATTTATTTATTTATTTATTAATCGCACTTTTATACCGCTCCCTCTCCCAAAAAGGGACTCGGGGCGGTGTACAGCCCACTAAAAGCATACAATAAATACACAATAAATACGATTAAAAATAAATTAAATAATCAAATCGGCTGTCTATTAAAATTTAAGTTAAAAATTAAAACTAATAAAACCCCAATTTAATTAATTAAAACCAAAAAACATAGTTACTGGGCCAGGCCGGCCTGTTCGAAAAGCAGGGTTTTTACTGCGCGCCGGAAGGTCAGAATATCCGTCATAGCCCGTATCTCCGGGGGGAGATCATTCCATAGGGAGGGAGCTCCCACAGAGAAAGCCCGAACTCTCGGGGCCACCAGCCGACAACAGTCAGGCGGCGGCACCCCAAGTAGGGCCACCCAAATTAGTCCCATAATGAAAGGAAATTATAAAGCTACTGATAAATCAGAAGTCACCAATAACTCAACTGATTTCTTTTCCCCAGTGGGGACATTTACGAAGACTAATAAGGCATTTTTTAAAAACTAACACTTAGCAATTACAGTACAGAGATATTTTTGAATGATTACACTGCCTCACACCCATTATTCCCTCTAAACTAAGGAATGTGGGAAAAGGGGCCAAGATAAGTCAACTGTAGAAAAATAATTTTACATCTGATGAGCAGTAATCTTCTGTTCAAACCTACTCTCTTATCTGATGACAGAAAGAGGAGGACAATTTTGAATCAATAAGGTAAAGTTTCCTTCATTTTATTTTTTTCCTCAATGATTATGGATTTCCATGAGGTGCATTATTTTATTTTCCTTTTTTTCACATATACCCATCACATATTCTAGTTGGCATGTTCATACTGTACATTTAGATCACTATAATATTTGAAGTGCCTTAAAACAGATTTTTGTATGTGTATTGGTTTCTTTGTTTAAAAAAAACAACTACAGATAGGCCTTGACTTATGATGGGAAATGGAATAGAAATTCCCATCGCTAAGTGATGCAGTTGAGTGTGAGTGTGAGGTGATCTGATTGCACTGCTTAGTGATGGAAAAGCAAGCAACCCACAATGCTACTGGAATGCCAAATTCTAGGACCCAACTATCATTTTGGGCTTGGACCAGAGATGGTATTCAACAGGTTCTGACCAGTTCTGAAGAACCGGTAGCATAAATTTTGAGTAGTTTAGAGAACCAGCAAATACCATCTCTGATTGGCCCTGCCCCAATCTATTCTTTGCCTCCCAAGTCTCAGCTGATCGGCTGGGTCTTCTTTTGTTGCCCTGCACAGGAGAACGGAGCTGGAAAGCAGGTTAGTGGGGTGGGGAGGGAATGGGATTTTGCAGTAACTTTCTCCCAGGAGTGGGGAGGGTTTGAGGATTTTACAGTATCCTTTCCCTGCCATGCCCACAAAGCCACGCCCACAAAGCCACACTACACCCACCAAGCCCACAGAGCCGTTAGTAAAAAAAAATTAAATCCCACCACTGGCTTGGACCCTCTTCAATAAGGTAAGTGATTACCTCCAATTACCACCTGCCTATATCCCCCCATCTCTGCTTTTTTGACTGCCCTGCCTTGTGGGTTAGGAAGCAACCCCAGAACTGTATAATTCTGAGGCTACCTGCCCTGCTGCTCCTCAGGCTTACTTGGCATTCAAAGCCTTCGGGGCTACAAGAAGCCCTGATCTGCATTACAGCACAAAGCCATAGTTACCCTTGGAAGCTCCAGCTACCCCAGCAGTACAAGCAAAGCCATAATGCCCCAGGAAGTTCAAGCCACTAGCATTGAGAAGATGGTGTGGTGTAACAATGAGAAAACTGCTACGCACAGCCTTGGAAAGACAGCCTTGTGAGGCTAACAGCTGCCTCTTGAAAGGTTGCACCAGATATGTCTGGTCAGCAGTGGGACCAAGAAGAGGAGGAGGTCAGCTAGGATGGCAAGGCTCATGGAATGCAGAGGAGCAAAAAAAAAGGAATAGGTGAGGTATAGATAGGCAGGCAAGAGGTTATATTTTGGGGCGAGCTGCGAAGGATCTGCATTTTGATCATGCGACCCTGTGGGCATTGCAATGACCATAACTTTGAGGACATGTGCTGAAATAATGGTTGCAATTTGAAGATTACCATCAATACCAATTCTGCAAGGCGTGCTAGTAATATTATCACAATATTACGTATATATTGGTTGGATAGAGAAACAACTGTTTTTTCAGGGAAAAGGACTATCAGATGAGGCTCTATTCAAAATCCTTAGACTCCATTGTTTTAGAGAAAAGGACTTTTACTGAAACTTGACATGGTAGCATTAGAAGAATACAAAATCTGAAGCAATAGGTGCGAAAATCGCATATAGAAAGTTACGTCAGGGTGCCACCCCCAATGTTCAAACTGGCCATCCAGCTTGAGATGTGTATAACGTCATGTGGGTGCATCTTCAGGTGGCTTTTCACACATCTGCCTATGCCAAGACGATTGACCTTGGCTTAGGCAGGTAAGGGGCTGCATCTGCGCAGTAAGTATGCATAGTTAAGAAAGATCTCAAGTTTTACATTTCATCAACTCAAACCTCCAGCACTCTTCCCTGCACAAATTCCAATTATTCTTCCCTCTCTCTCCCATTTCTATGTCATCCAGAAAGATAAGCAGAAGAAGGATTCTTGGAGGCTGACAAGGGCACTGAAAAGAGATTGAAATCACCCACTGAGGTAAGGAAGCAATTTGCTCTAGAGCTCAAGGATATCCAACTTTGGTAACTTTAAAACTAGTGAATTTCAATTTGCAAAATTCACTGGCCTTCCATGGGGGCCAAGGAATTCTGGGAGTTGAAGTCCACCATCTTGAAGTTCCCTTGTTCTAACTCTATTTGATTAATTTTGATTGTTTGAATATGCAGGTGATTGTAAATACTTTCTGTATAATGCAATTATATGGCTCACAATAGATTGTCTACATTTACCTTGATGGACAGGAATTGAAAAAGAACTTATAAAGAAAATTTAAACTGTATCAGAAGCTTGATCAAGCTTCATGATTCTTTTCAACTTGAAGACAACATCCCCAACTCCAAATTACACAGGTATGCAAAATTCCAGCACGCTTTTTGCAGATTCCAGAGCCCCTCCAAACCCAGAGAGATAAAAAAAAATTGAGGAAATTAAGGAGAATGTACTGTAAGAAACAAACTGCTGCCTAACATTCACGTAGGTACAAGGCTCCCATTTCATTGTTAAAATTAAAAAAAAAAAAAAAACCACTATGCTGGAGGGTGTCCTATGACATGATGTTACAAAGCTTGATAGGGCTTTTACGCTGGTAGAAATTACAGACTTGATGTTGGCATGAATCAACACTGCAATAAACACATGCTCTCTCTCTCTCTCACACACACACACACAAACACATACACACACAAACACACACACACACACACACAGAGTTTGCTGCTTCTTTCTTGAACAGAGTTCAAATCCTAAGAGTCTGAATCTTAAGATCTGAATTATCTGGCACTTATAACACAGCACTTTCAACAAGTGATGTTGAAAATTCAAAGCAACTTGGAGCCAATTCTAATGATGTTCCCACCCATAACGGAGAACATAAAATAATAGTATTGGAAGGGACCTTGGAGGTCTTCTAGTCCAACTCCCTGCTCAAGCAGGAGACCCTATACCAGGGGTATCAAACTCACGTCATCATGGTGGCATCACATGACATATCGTGACTTTTTTTCGCCCTAGCTAAATAGGCTGTGGGTGTGGTCAGTGTTTGATGCATCAGCCCACAGGCTACAAGATTGACAGCCCTGCCCTGTATTATTTCAGGCAAGTAAGTCCAGGGGCGCCAACGTTTTGAATCTCAGGGGCCACCAAAATCACCCTGTTTTTCTACCAATCGATCATTCTTCATTTGGGATTGCAGGATACCATGTCCTGCTCCATTCTCAGGGGGCGGGGGGAAGAGAGACACTTTTGGCTTCATGCAAGGAAAGAAGCAGAAGAAGCAGAAGTCTTTCTTTCTCTCCCCCAAACTCCGCCAGAAATGAGTCTTTGTGAGACTTGTTGCGTCGGCGCAGTCTCTTGGAGCAGGATGCCTTGCAGAGTGCCAAAGACTCATTTCTGGTGGAGTTTGGTGGAGAGAAAGAAATACTTTTGCTGCTTTCCTTGCATGCAGCCAAAAGCAGAAGAAGAAAGAAGCAGAAAGAAGCAGCCTGTTGGTCAGGTGAGACGCGTGGGGCTAATGGGACAAGTTTCCTCCCCTTTGCCCTTTCCCTCCCTCTCCTCACTACCTCATGTTGTTCGCAAGGCAAGAGACACAAGCCTTGTGTTCCTGTGGGCCATGTGGGCAGTATAGACTTGTGTTCCAATGCAGCCTGGATTAATTGCTTTGAGGAGTGCTTTGGGGATGACATTTCTCTGAGGACCACCAAAATTTTCTCACGGACCACCAGTGATCCCCAGCCCACTGGTTGGTGACCACTGGTCTTGTCTCTTTTTGAAAGCCTCCAGTGATGGACCACTCACAGCTTCTGTAGGCAAGCCATTCCACTGGGTGATTGCTCTCAGTGTCATCTCTCATCTCACAGATGTTGCAGATTTTTGAAATGTGCAGAGCAGTTAACCCAGCAGTATCAACAGTAATCTTTCTCTAACAGTATTCTAAGGAGACCAAAAAAAAAAAAAAGAAACAGATTTTTAGTCTGGGTTGCCTATGCTTAATTCCAAATATGGTGAGCTTTTACTATCTTCCTGAAACCTTCTAAAACATATAAAACACAGTCTGCAGTTTTAACATCTGCCATTTTAATGATATCATTCGGTATCACACCAGAACAACTAGACACAAGAACAGTTTTTTCCCGAAAGCCATCACTCTGCTAAACAAATAATTCCCTCAACACTGTTCAACTATTACAAAGTCTGCACTACTATTACTGTTAATCTTCTCATCACTCCTTATCACCCATCCCCTCTCACTTGTAACTTTGTTGTTTGTATCCTTACAATTTATATTGACTGTTTCCTAATATGATTTGATTGTTGATTGTACCCTATGACTATCATTATGATTCTTGATGAATGTACCTTTTCTTTATGTACACTGAGAGTATTTACACCAAGAAAAATTCCTTGTGTGTCCAATTACACTTGGCCAATAAAGTATTCTATTCTATTCTCTATTAACAAAGTGGGATGAAGATCAGCCCCATTATTTAACCCTGAAGAACAAAGAGGTCTTCCACATTTTCTGCAGTACAATTGCAAAGGCATATGTTGCTCGCCTTAACAGCTCTCCCATAAAGTGTTCAAGCTATAGAAAGCTTTAGTTTAATCCAATTGAAGTCCGCAACGTAATGCATTTATGATTCTGTAATGCATGGTAAATTCTCTTGCTGCTTTTAAATCTTACACATATGCTCTATTAATCCCATCTGTTCCTCAGTAGATGTAGTTTGGCACCAGCAGAATGATCTTTGAGAAGAATGTAAATTCTGTAACACAGCTGCAAGCACAACACTGCATGGCAATTGTCAGACAGGTTGACAAATGTTCATATTTTATGGGGGCAATTTCTGCTTTGCAAGATTTACCTTTACTCTTTTCTTTCCTTTACCCACCTCTCCCCTCACCCTCATCTATCTATCTCCAGAGTCCACACATATTATACATCCATATTGTTATGATATGTACAGAATAACCCTTGAGTAACAAGGATATGCACATGGAAACGTTTATGAGAGTAGTTGTGAATAATTATTCAGCCACACACAGCTATGCTGAATTGAGTTAAAGTTTACTTTAAGAAATAGCACAGTCCAATAAACAGTCCAGTCATATACGTTTTACAGTCCAAAGAATATCCAATTACAAAGTCTTCTTACCGGTTGCCCTTTTCATTTACAGTAAACAAAGATGTCAAAGTATAAGCACAACAGCAACAGAATTTCAGAGAAACAGAATGTCAGAGATACAGAATGTCAGAGATACAGAATGTCAGAGAGAGCAAGCCATGATCTCTAGCTCCCTCTTATGGCAATTCGCAATACAATCAACCAATCAATACAGTGATTTTGTCTTAAAGCTACAAACATACATTGTTGGTTTATATATTGCCAACCCAACTAATTAGGTAGACAGATTCCTAACACATATAACAAATACACATACAGAAGCAGAACTAGAGGTTTTCCCTGGTATTCCCGTCTGTCATTTCTTTGGTGTGTGTGTGTGTGTGTGTGTGTGTGTTTTTTTCTAAACACGAAACCAATTCATCAGAAGAGCTGGACTAAGGAAACGTGATTAGGACACAAACATCCTTTTCACATTGTTTAATTACCACATCCGAGATGCAGTCGTGGCAGGTGAAGATCAGGTGAAGATTTCTAGCCTCCTGTGCCTACCTCACTCTCCTTTAGCCTAGCCTACCTCACAGAGTTGTTAGGATCAAACTAGAGGAAGGACTCTAGCCTAAACTTTTAGAATAGAATAGAATAAAATAGAATAACAGAGTTGGAAGGGATCTTAGAGGTCTTCCAGTCCAACCCCCTGCCTAGCAAACCCTACACCACTTCAGATAAATGGTTGTCCAATCTCTTCTTAAAAACTTCCAGTGTTGGATCATTCACAACTTCTGGAGGCATGTTGTTCTCCTGATTAATTGCTCTAACTGTCAGGAAATTTCTAAGTTGCTTTTGAGGGTGAACAATATGATTTAAATATAATCCAGAGGAGGAATGCCCCTCCTTTGATTTGATCTTGATTCCTGACAACTGTTGTACAGGTCAGTGGTGGGATTCAATTTTTTTTACTACCGGTTCTGTGGGCATGGCTTGGTGGGTGTGGCAGGGGAAGGATACTGTAAAATCTCCAGTCAGAGGTGGTATTTGTCGGTTCTCCGAACTACTCAAAGTTTCCACTACCGGTTCTCCAGAACTAGTCAGAACCTGCTGAGTACCACCTCTGGTACAGGTCCATGCAATTTTCTTGGCAAGAGTTCAGAAATGCTTTTCATTGCCTGCTTCTTAGGGCTGAGAAAAAGGAATCAGCCCAAGGTCATCCCACCCACCGACTTCATGCCGAAAAAATTCTCAGTTTCTAGCCTGGTACCTTGACCAAACTGGCTCACCAAATTATCACAGACTTGGAAGAATCACAATGATAGCAGAAATAGTTAATCCCTCATTTATCAACATGATTGCAGATCTAATCAGAATCATTTTGTATGTTCAAATGGTTTCAGTTTGGTTTTAGTTGGTGATAATTCAGCTACTTCAGCAAACAATGTTTGATTGAACCTGGTGTATTGGTTTATTATTTAATAGTTTATTGGTCTGGGATAACTTTGAATCAACAAACACAAGACTTCTAATTTCATATCTTGATTTTGAGGAATTTAAATACTGCTTTTTGTGTTCAAATACAGTATTAAGATAAAAGGTGGTTTGAAGAATAAAATAATAACATGAATTGGTGGTTGTGTTTCTATTGGCATTAATCAAATCTGAACCAGAGTTTAGTATTCTACATTTTTACCAAGGTTTTCTTATGAATTTATTACATAGTTTTCATCTTAAAAAGAAATATTTAACAACCAAAAAGGAGGACCACATCTATGGTGAAGATTTACCCTGGCACTTCGATATCTAGCCTATCTGGATAGGAGAGTTTCACATTCCTATTTGTTCTCCTGATCTACTTGCTCTCGATATTTACTCTCAGACTATGTCACATTGCTTTTGAAAGGCCCTGTGGCTTTCTTGCACTGCTGAGTTTTTGTATTTGTAACAATATGTGGGAATAACCTTGGGAGACAAAAAAAAAAAAAAAGCCACCAACTAGGCGAAGGTCAGATAAGAAGCAACTGAATTCACAGAAAGAATTGGTGAGGGGGTGGTGAAAAACATCTCAAAAGGGATTCTTCCTATTACATTAATTGTAAAGAGAAGATGACAGATGTAGTTTCAGACTTATGAAATTTTGTCAAGGTAACCTGAGAATAAAGAGAGATCTGGTGCTCCTGGCTGTGCTTCTAGGTTACCTTGCAAGGCTTGACAATATCCTACTCTAGCAACATTATAACAAGCAAAATCCATAAAAGACATGATGATGCAGTGGTTAGAATGCAGTATTGCAGGCTAACACTGCTGACTGCCAGCAGTTTGATCCTGACCAGCTGAAGGTTGACTCAACCTTCCATCCTTCCAAGGTCGGTAAAATGATGGTCTAGATTGTTGGGGGCAATCTGCTGACTCTGTAAACTACTTAGATAGTGCTGTAAAGGACTATGAAGTGATACATACTGTAAGTCTAAGTGTTCTTGCTACAGAGGGCAAGAAATGTGGGTACCATGTTGTATTTCAAACCATGCCCTTTTCTTTATACATCAGTATGTTACACACACATACTGTACAAAAGGGATGCGGCTTGGATCCCAACATTTGACTCACCAATTTGCAGATTTTAACCATCACCATTCACCACCATGAATCAGGATGCCCCTTTTCTGGTGGAAATGAATTTTCAGCGTGTTGAATCAGTTTGGCAATGTTTGTTTTTAATATCTCAGGAAAGAAGGCAAGAAATTTGAGAGAGGAAATCGGTAATGTGTTTGTTTGTTTTACTATACAAAAATGAAACTGTGGAGAACCTCTTCATATCTTTCAACTTGCATTCCTAGTTAGCTTGCATTTCAAGTCAGCCATGGTAGTCTACAACATGTGGTTGCATAATAAAGACACATGACAAAATGCATTAAACCTTTTACACACTTTCAATTTCTCCTGAGCCGTGATTAAATTTATGGGATTAGAACTCATTAGAAATATAATGGATAAAACACTTGTATCCATTAACATGCAACGCACTGAACAAGGATTGCATTTGGAAACAATATTGATGCAACCATGCCTCAGAAATGAAAGGTTTAGCTGAATCAAGGGACGATGAAGGGAAGTACTAATACCGCTCTATAAAGTCTTAGTAAGGCCACACCTAGAGTACTGCATCCAGTTTTGTTCACCACATTATAAAAAAGATGCTGAGACTCTAGAAAAAATACAGAGAAGAGCAACCAGGATGATTAGGGGACTGGAGGCTAAAACATACAACGAATGGTTGCAGGAACTGGGCTTGGCTAGTCTAGTAAAGAGAAGGACCAGGGGAGACTTCCAATATTTGAGGGGCTGCTACAGGGAGGAAGGGGTCAAGCTATTTTTTAAAGCACCTGTAGGCCAGACAAGGAATAATGGATTGAAACTGAACAAGGAGAGATTTAACCTGGAAATAAGGAGAAACTTTTTGACAGTGAGAACAATCAACCAATGGAACAGCTTGCCCTCGGAGGTTGTGGGAGCGCCATCACTTGAGACTGTCAAGAAGAGATTGGACTGCCATTTGTCAGAAATGATGTAGGGTCTCCTGCTTGGGTGGGGGGATTGGACTAGATGACCTACAGGGTCCCTTCCAACTCTGATCATCTGTTATCTGTTAAATTTCAGAAAATGGACCAGTTACTAATTTTGGGGTTCTTACCTAGAATTACATAGAATCAAATGGCTGGAAGGGACTATCCTGGATAAATAGTTGTCTTTTCTTGAAAACCTCCATAGATGGAGTACCCACAACTCCAGGAGGCAACCTATTCCATTGATTAACTGTTCTCACAATCAGGAAATTTCTTCTTAGTTCCAGGTTGGATCTCTCTTTAATGTTCTTCCACCCATTGCTTATTGTCCTCTTGTCAATCTCCTCTTCTCTGTGACAGCCCTTCAAGTACTAGCTATTATGACACCCCCAATCTTTCTCTTCAATATGCTAGACCTAATACGAGATACCTAATCTCCTAGGTATCCTCATCCCCAATCTTTCTCTTCAATATGCTAGACCTAGACGAGATACCTAATCTCCTAGTGTTTACTCATCAACTATTTTATTTATTTATTTATTTTATTTGTCAGTTGCTTACAAGATAATAGGTATAAGTATAACATAGTTATGAATACATGGATACATATAAGAAAAATAAAATATAAAAGGAACGATAGGACAGGGACGGTAGACACGTTGGTGCGCTTATGCACGGCCCCTACAGACCTCTTAGGAAAGGGGTGAGGTCAATAGTAGACAGTCTAAGGTTAAAGTTTTTGGGGTTTGGGGAAGAAACCACAGAGTCAGGTAGAGTATTCCAGACATTGACCACTCTGTTGCTGAAGTCGTATTTCCTGCAATCAAGTTTGGTGCGATTAACCTTGAGTTTGTATCTATTGTTTGCTCTTGTGTTGTTATGGTTGAAGCTGAAGTATTCATTGACAGGTAGGACATTGCAATGTATGATTTTATATACTATAGTTGGATCGGACCGAAGGTGGCGTAGTTCAAGGTTTTCTAGGTCTAGAATTTCGAGTCTGGTGGCATAAGGTGTTCTGCAACAAGTAGAGGAGTGAAGAACTCTTCTTGTAAAATATTTCTGGACTTTCTCAACTGTGTTAATATCAGATACGTAATGTGGATTCCAGACTGATGAGCTGTATTCGAGTATTGGTCTAGCAAATGTTTTGTATGCTCTAGTTATTAGTGTAATATTACCAGAGAAAAAACTACGTAAGATTACGTTAACAACTCTTAGCGCCTTTTTGGCTATGTAGTTACAGTGGGCTCTAGCACTTAGGTCATTTGAGATGAGTACTCCAAGATCCTTTACAGAGTTTGGGTCATCAATAAGATCTTGGCTATTCAGCCTGTATTTTATTTTCTGATTTTTTTGCCAACATGTAGGACAGAGCATTTATTTGTTGAGATCTGAAGTTGCCATTTGTTTGACCATTCTGATACGTAGTCAATGTCTTTTTGAAGGGTAGCGGTATTGTCTGTGGTGTTGAATAGCTTTTCATCATCAGCGAAGAGAACGCAGTTGCTCTTAATATGATCACAGAAGTCATTTATGTAGAGTATGAAAAAGTTGGTCCTAGAACACTGCCTTGGGGGACACCACTGTTGACAGATACAGAATTGGATAGGACTCTCCCAATTTTGACCATTTGTTGTCTGTTTGACAAGAATGCTTTTATCCACTTATGCAGGTGTCCAGAGATACTATAAGATTTTAGTTTTAGGAGTAGTTTGTCATGTACCACTGAATCAAAGGCTTTGCAGAAGTCTATAAATTGCGTCTATTGCTTTGCCCTGATCGAGTTGTGTAGTCCATATGTTTTTGCAATGTAAGAGTTGCAGATTACATGATAGTTTTTCCCCAAAACCAAATTGTTTATTAGAGTGTAGGTTGTTTGTTTTTAAATGGAGGGATGGATTGGTTAATAATTGATTCCATGACTTTACAGGTGACGCAGCATAAAGAGATTGGTCTGTAATTTTCAACTAGGCTGGGATCTCCCTTTTTGAAGATGGGGATGACCGTGGCTTGTGACCACAGTTTTGGCAAGGAGCTGGTCCTGAAAGATTTTTCAAAGATTATGCTTAGAGGTCCTGCTATGGCAGTGGATAGCTTTTTTAAGAAGTAGGCACATATTCCATCCGGTCCAATAGATAGAGATGGTTTTAGATTGCGTAGTGCTTTTTCAACATTGTCTTCTGTAAAATCGATATGTATTAGATCATTGTAGTTGTCTGTGGTTCGACTAAGAAATACTGGGCATGATCCATTGCTGTTTACAAATACTGAGCCAAAGAATGTGTTAAAGAGGTTGACTTTAATAGTATATACTATACTTCCAGGTAAGTTCTAGCTTCATTCATATTTGTAACCAGTTTATCTAGCAGCTACATCCACCAATTGGCATAATAGTTCTGCATATCTGTAGAAGCCTTATGTTTACTTAAGACAAGAGTCTTCAAACTTGGCAAGTTTAAGACTTGTGGACTTCAACTCCCCGAATTCCTGAGCTAACATGACTGGGGAAGGAATTCTGGGAGTTGAAGTCCACAAGTCTTAAAAGCTATCAAGTTTGAAGACCCCTAACCTAGGACCTTATTAAAGGCCAATAAAGCAACCTGAGTACCATCTGCTTCCAGATGTATCTCCCCAACCTATTATAATTAGTTCAGCAGACATGCCTCAAGTCCCATTGTTGAAGTGCTATACATAACAGCATCCTTCCAGACAAGTCTGCACAGTCTATCTTACTCTTACAAAAATTCCACCTATGTGCATTGAGCGATTGATCCTGCACAAAATAACTGTATTCTTTTGTGTTCACTGTATATCCTTTCCCTAATTAAATATTTTTAATTATTGTTATTTGGTTTCTTATTGCTTTTTCTACCATTGTTTTGTTTTTAATAACGTTGTATGTCACCTAGAGATGCTTGCCTAATTGAGCAACTTCTAAAGTGAGTGACTGAGTGAATGAATAAATGAATTCTCCTGATGCCTAGTTTAAAGCAACTGAACAAGTATAGAAATAAAAAGGGATCTCTATAGTTTATTCTTTCTATTAAGTAGCTAAATGTAGCTACACTCCCAGATGGGAGTTTGATGGCCAATTTGGATTGCTGAATAAGTAACTTGTGAAATGGCTTTAAGGCAATCAGAGTGCAGCAGCCCAGTTCTTATGCATTTCAAATGGGGAATTTTTATATGTCCCTGTTGATCAGTGAATTTTTCCTTACCAAGCACACAATATCTGGACTGAGCCCCAATCACTTATATAAAATGATAGCACTGGGAGGAAAAAATAATAATGTAACTTTAGACCACTTTGAAGTAATGTTTATTAATAAAATGGATAAGCAAGAGTTACCCAGTTCCTGAATTAGAGCGCAGAAATGACAGCTGCTTCCTTCTGAGATGCTTTCTAATGAATCCAGTATTGCCTTGATGTTGATATATTTTGTGCTACAGAGTGTGGGTGAGAGAGTACGGTTGGGCATTTAGTCCTGTAAATATATTAATATGTAATGAAGAACAACAGTACAGAGGTTGAAAGACGCCAATCCTTATTTTGTGAACCTGGATTTATTGAGGTCTAAAGTACGTATTACTTTAAGTTTATGATATGAAGAGGATTCATTCACCGCAAAGAAAGCTTTTGGAAGCATTCCTGTGGCATATCATAAACTTGCTTGTCTCTTGGACTGTGGCCATAACATTACGGGTCTCCCTCTCTCCATTATACATTTCCCGCCACTGTTGAGAAGGGGAGGAGATTCAAATCACAAAATGTAACCATTAATCCATATGCTAAGTCATGCTGCGTATGATCTCAGAGTTGAGGAGTCATCCATCAGGAGGAGGCAACAGTATTTGCAGCATCTTCTGGGTAAGGATAATGTGTATTCTGGCTCACAGTCAAGTAGCAAACCACTGACAAGGGAAGGGAATGATGGGCTAATCATGACATCTGTCTTGGCAGAACCAAGTCTAGTCTCTCACAACCTCTATGCCTTTCATGTATGGCTTTGTCTGATATAGAAGAAGTACCTGCCATACAAGTTTTCATATTCTCTGACAAGTAGTTTCAGATGGTCTTATGTGACTCATCAGCTATTAAATAAGCTACAGGACTCAAAGCCCTGGAAATGGCTTACAGCTGCAGTCTGATCCAAGTGCTGCCTCTGTCTTGTATCAAAGTGAAGGCCCCCAGGAACATGTTGCAAAAAAAAAAAGACTGTCTGGGTTTTTACACTTGTGTATCATATGTATTTAGTTATCATAAAATGAGAATATTCCAGATGCAATATTGGCCTTAAAAAAAAAGAAACTTTAACATTTCATAGAAATTATAATTCTTTAGCATTAAAGGTATTATAAATAGCTGAAAGAGAATTACATAAAAGTAAGCTAAAGTTCAGAGTATATAGTACTTGAGGATTGAAGGAATAAAATTTAGAAAGACAAATTCAAAATTTACTTGGAAATTATTTTGACTTGGTCATAGATGAAACTATAAATGTATGGACAGCACAAAAAACATTACCAATTGATATATGGTAATATATATTGTGATATATGAATAAAGACAAAAAAATAAAATTAGGATTAAAAAGAACTGATACTTTTTAAAAAAGATTTGGGGATAATTCCAAATGTACCCCTGATATAACTGACTCATGGATCAATTAAAATGGCTTCAATTAATATCAGTGAGATATTAGTTCATTTAAAAGGGAAAAATGAAGCTAAAAAAGGAAAGTACGCATATCAAGAGACTCACATGTTAAAAAGTAATATGAACTTATTAGAATACAGTTATCTTGGTTTTTAAAAAATGCAGACTGTGGGAGATAGGAATTAGAACAACTATACATGTGAAAAATTTACTGGGGAATTTGAAAATAAGAAATTCAGGATGGACAGGTATTTATAGTATTATAATGCCAGGCTGGATTTAGGGAAATAACAGTTGCTTCCATTTATGCTCTAAATAATGCCAACCTCAACTTCTACATTTTTTCCAATTTCTTTTTGAAATTGCAGAAGGAGATATTTTGATTCTTGGAGATCTTTATGGTGATTTTTTCCCTTTTTATATTGACAATTCTGCTCTATGCAAAAGGAAGTCTGGCAAACCTACCCCTCAAATGTCTTAGGCCATATATCATTAACATTTCTTTTTGTTGCATGAAAATACTAATATCCTGCAGAATATTAATATTCATGTTATATTTTAGTTTGTAAAACTTGAGAACAGCTCTGTGGTAGATTTCTTATTCAGTGTTAACTAATCTCATAAACATAAAATATGTAGCTTCTATTTACACAGAGCATAACCAGGGGTGGGATTCAAATTTTTAACAACCGGTTCTGTGGGTATGGCTTAGGTGGTGGGCGTGGCTTGTGGTCATGTGACTGGGTGGACATGGCTTGGTGGTCATGTTATTGGCTGGGTGTGGCCAACTCAATATCGCTCACATTGAGGCACGCATCTCCTCAACTGGCCTTTCATGACTGTGGGGATGCTGCAACAGTCATAAGTGTGAAAAATGGTCATGTCACTTTTTTCAGTGCCATTGTAAGTTTGAATGGTCACTCCACACAAGTAAAGTACCAGCAAAGGAGGGGGAAAAAACTCCAGAGAAGTTCCTGAGTCAGGAAGTCTAGTCCTGCCAAGAATGTAGTAAGGGTTAACGGAGAGGCCATTTTTGTAAGCAACACCAGAATGTTTCCTTCCTGCCTTCCTTACAGGATTAGGCCAGTAATTTCTTCTAACAACCGCTTCTCCCAACTGCTTAGAATGTGAACAACCGGTTCTAGAGACTAGGTGCGAACTGATAGAATCCCACCCCTGAGCATAACCAAATAATTATATGATAAACAGTTTGGGAATTTCCAGACTGAAAAACTGAGGACCTAAAAATCTTGTATTATTGAAAGAGAACATTAAATTGAAGTAATTAAGGAATTTTCCCCCCAAATCAATTTAACCTGGATTTTCTTTCTCAAGAAAGAACTTCTTGAGAAAGAAGGGACTCTAGCAAAGCATTCATGAACAGATTGTTTATCTCTCTGACCTCATCTAGAAAGAAACTATGCAGAAACAGAAGGACATTCTATTGAATGAACTGAAACAATTACAATTAAGACACAAGCACAATATAGTTTGGGACTTAGTACAAAAACCTAAAAAGAATTGCAATCTATTAGTTTTAATAGAAGTAATAAAATTTATAAAGTACCTTGTTGTTAAACAAAACTATGTTGAAAAAAAATAAGTCAGGTAAACTCTTATTATGCTTATCCTTCCTTATTCTGATTGGCATTAGAGCCATTGGTTAAGAAGATATATCAACAAAAGAAAATTTCAGAAATTAAATTAGCATTTCAAGGGCATAAACTAAAATTATACGTGTCCTTCATTACTCAGCCAGAATTAATAATGGAATGCATATACAAGTCAATCCAGTATCAATATATCAGATTAACAAGGATAAAAGACAAATGTTGATATGAAATTTAACTGAGGAAGAAAAGCAATATTTGAACCAAATGATAAGATCTAATATTACTGCTAAAAAGGCCAAGTATTTATTTAAAATTTTATTTGACAAAAAATAACATGTTTAAATTTAACGGGCTCATACTTTTTTGGGGGGAGGGAAAGGCAGATATCTTAACATGAAGAATAGTTAACATTGTCTAGGTTTTGAAAAACTGCAGCCATTTAAATGAATATTTCTAGCAAGGCTTAATTTTCTATTCCAAATAATTCCTGATAGGCATACGTACCATATTTCAAACAGTATGCCACTCTATTTGACTAACCTGGATTACAGACTGGATCATATCACTTTATGTTTGGAATACTTCTGCTGAGAGAGAAGGATTTTCAGGTGGCTTGCACAATTATTTTTGGACTGACACAGAACAGAAATAGACAGCTTAGAAGAGATTATGTAATAATAAGCATGGTATTAAAAGTCTGTGATAAGCACAGGAAAGGAATCGGGGTTTATCACTTCTCTCCTTCTTATTAAATATTTGTTGTCATGAAGAAGAAAGTACAAAGAGATTTGCTCAGCACAGAGATAAAACATATTGACTGAGAAATTTAATTATTAACAAGACAAAGATGAAATCTTTTGAGATTTTCTGTTTGAATGGCCCAACTAACCTAACGAGATTTGGAACCTTGGAATAACTGGAACGGTTTTTTAAAAACTGCAAAACAGGGGAAGGGTACTTAAAAGACTTTAATTGGGAGCTTGCCCAGATACAAGATGAGTGGCTATAGAAATGTATTAAATAAATTAATATATATTTGAAAGCCTTATATATAACAAAATTTGGAATGTTTGCTGAAATTTATTTATAAACTGTTGGTGAAATATGACCGAGGGGCTGAAAATATAGTAATTCATATACAGCAATGGGAATTTCAGTGGAAGGAAAATATTAAATTCACACTGTTGTATGTTTATTGCTGTATAGATTGCTAAAATATATAGTTTATTTTCTAAAAATTGTTGGAAACATATCAAATTGGATTGTTTTTCTTTTATATTTTGTGGCAATGCTGTATAGATCAGCAATTTTACAAAATGATTTATAACAGAGTTGCACAAATTATAAAACTGACTTTTTTCTTTCTTTTTTGTAACTGAATATTACTACAGCTTATATTCCCACCAGCTAGTTTTATACAAGATAACTGTTCTAAAGAATAGTTATGCTTCTTGCAAAGTACGTACAGTTCCTTCTGTAGAAAACTTGCTAAGTTGTGGAACTACATCTTGATGTCCAAAGTATGTTAATATGGCATTTCAAACATATACAAAATTTAATTTATCCTGGAAGCAATTTTAGATTATCATTCTACACATGGATTTGGGTTTCTTTTAACATGAAAGTCTTGGTATTTAACTTTCAGTAATCTGATAAGCAAAGAGAGATCTTTCATTCCTGTGATAGAAATTACTGTAATTTCTATGTAAAAACTTGGATTTTAACAATAAACCATTAAAAAAAACAGTTATATAAAACTAATTACATATTGAAACTCTATCTATCTACCTATTTACCAAATTTATTTTTCCATCGATTTGCCAGATCAGTTCTATAATGCAGTGGTCCCCAACTAGTGGGCCGGGGATCACTGGTTGCACAGGAACACAAGGCTGCGCCACCCACATGGCCCATGGGAACACAAGGCTTGCATCGCTTGCATTGTGAACAACATGAGGTAGTGAGGGGAGCGGGGAAAGGGTGGAGGGGGGGAACTTGCCCCATTTGCCCCACATGCCTCGTCTGGCCACCAGGCTGCTTCTTTCCACTTCTTTCTTCTTCTGCTTTTGGCTGCATGCAAGGAAAGCAGCAAAAGTCTTTTTTTTTCTCTCCCAAATCCACCAGAAATGAGTCTGTGGGACCCTGCAAGGCATCCTGCTCCAAGAGGCTGCGTCAGTGCAACAAGTCTCACAAAGACTCATTTCTGGCGGAGTTTGGGGGAGAGAAAGAAAGACTTCTGCTTCTTCTGCTGCTTTCCTTGCATGAAGCCAAAAGTCTCTCTCTCTCTCCCTCCCTCCCCCCCTCCCCCCCCTCTCTCCTTGAGAAAGGAGCTGGAAATGGTATCCTGCGATCCCAAATAAAGAATGATTGATCAGTAGGAAAACAGGGTGGGGAATTTTTCTGCAGACTTTTTTGGGATTTTCCCAGGATCTCTGCTGCTTTTTGCAGAGACCCTGGGAAAACATCAGCAAGCCACTGTCAGTCAACATTCATATTAGTGGTCCATGGGATTTAAAGTTATGAGTTTGGTGGTCCCTGAAGTCCAAAAAGTTGGTGACCCCTGCTATAATGTTTATAAATTCCCTATGTTCTATTGTGTTCTATTTTTTCCTAGTTCTTTTCTTCCTTTCCTTTCTCAAAAATGCATTTAATAAAAATACAATTAGCAAAATAATAAGATAACCTTATTTTATTGAGAAATCTCTTGGATTGAAAGTCTGTTCTGAGATTTGTAAAGTGATTGGAGGGAATTTTCATTTATCCAGATCAGAACAAGTACACACAACTCTCGATTCACCTAACCTTTCCCCTCCCCCAAAAATGTTTATGAATTAAACTGGTAAACATTAGAAACAGTTAACTGGCAAAGTGCATTTAAAACTAGTCAAAAGCAGGAGAGGGAGCCATGAACAAAAGACAATAAATGAAAGGACAAACATTCTGCCATATTGATAGCAGTTTATCAAAATGACACAAAACTTTAGAGTGCTTTATTGGGAGTTATTAGCATGGATATGTCAAAAGATTGATCTTTGTTTATTTCAGCTTTAACACTGTGATATACATCATAGCACTAGAACAGGTGAAAAGAAGCAGGTGATCCCTCATCTATTTCGAATAACGAAAGAAACAAAATGATGGATGGGAAGGAGTTATCCAACACTAGACCTGTGATTCGTACACTTTATCACATTCAGATTTACTCATCACAGGGAATCAAAACCAAAACCAGGAATCCAACAGCAGCTGTAGATTGTAGTACCTCAGGTTTAGAACCCATATCAGGCTCAAGCTCTGGAATCTCCAGTTAAAAGTTCAGGTAATCCTTGTCAATGCAAGATACTGTTGTGAAAATATATAGCTATATATAGCCACATAAATGAGAGTCGGCACTGGAAATAATTTGCTAACTGGTTGAAGACATCATAAGTCTCTGTGTTCAGGGTAATCTTCCCTGGTATTTTGCAGAGAGAACAATCAAATTGTAGCTGAACAAAATTTCTACTTGTAAGGATGCTACTAGCCATTGTAGGAAATGTTATAATGGAAGACTGTTATAGACAGTTTGGAAGTAAGTGAGTCAAAAACGAATTCTGTAAAGAGTAGTTTCCTCTTTTACTGACTGATGATGTACTTGAAATAAAGATGGCTATTTTTTTTTTCAGACAAAACTACAATTATGTCACTTAATTTAATGGGCAACAAAACCGTGCCTCTGTCACACAGAGATAGAGAACAAAATCAGAATTGAATCTGGACTGATGTGAGTGGAAGTGAGTGCAATTTAAGGTCTCCTTTCTCATTTAAAATATTGTGCATAATCCATTTGATAGAAAATAATGGAAGAACTGAGCATGGGTATAAAGATTTGAGAATACGCTGAGAGAAAAGATATCTAGCATGCCCCTGACTCAAAGTTTGTGTAGCAAGATCGTTCCTGCAGTCACTTCTACTTAAGCGTAACCAGTTTTCTCCATATAATTGATGTTTTTGATGATTCACATTAGAGCCAATCAGTGATATTCCCCTGTGGAAAAAGGCAAAGCATTTATGAGTATTGCTGATTCTTGTCCTATTTGGTATATGTTTACTGAAAAAAGGCAAGTGAAGATGGCACAAGAACAAGAGAAAAAAAAAAGAAGTCCTCTTTAGTGGGATGTGAATTTTTTTCTATTGCTCTACTATCTCTAGCACTGCTGCTTTATATTTAAATTCTGCATGAATTCATGTTAACATTAGTTATTTCTCCTTTCTTTGTGGGTGTGGGATTCACCAAGATGAAGGGAGGATTGTTATAAATAGCATTGTTATCCACAGCAAATGCAGCACTCATCGACCTGGGTTGCACCATTATGATGCAAGCTTTTTCCCTAATGATTTGTGGGTGATATAAGGCAATTACAAAGAGACTATGTTTGCATTGCAAAGCTGTACTACCTATTTTGTCATTAACCCTTCCCTCTTTCTTTCCTGTGCATCCCTGATCACACAGCCTCAAATTCAGAGGCAGTATTCATCTAGTTCTGACAGGTTCTGAGAACTGGTAGTGGAAATTTTGGGTAGTTCGGAGAATTGGCAAATACCACCTCTGGTTGGCCCCGCTCCCATCAATTCACTGCCTCCTGAGTCCCAGATGATACAGTATTCTTCCCCTGGAGTGGGGTGAAAATTCAGATTTTGCAGTATCCTTCCCCTGCCACGCCCACCAAACCACACCCACCAAGCCACACCATGCCCACCAAGCTACATCCACAGAACCGGTAGTAAAAAAAAATTGAATACCACCACTACTCAAATTGTCTGTTAGCAACTTGTCTTTTACTACCCTGGAGTCAGAATGGTGTTTGACAGAGGCTGGGCAAGCCCTATTGTGAAAGAAACAGGTCTTAAGTCCAGAACTTTTTGGAGATGGGAGCTGTGCATATCTTGGGCGATGCCTAAAGATTTCTTTGTGCTTCTGCAAGTGTAGCTAATTCTAACTTTGTAAGAATTTAAAATGCACCAGGGATTCTAGCTGTTAAAAATTATTTCTGTTTTTTAACAAATTAAAAAAGCAACAGTCCTAGCCTATATCTGTTCACCATCATTCTTCTTCCTAGTTTCTTTGAGAATCAAACTAAGGTTGGTTACAACAGTTATAATTCCCAGAGAAACTTTAGCAGCTGAGAATGATAGCGATTATGTTGATGATAACTATTGCCAGTTATTCAAAATATTCCTTTATTCAGTAAATGTGTGGTGCTTATAATAAACTACAGTATCAATTGATTTCATTATCATTGATGAAAAAACCCAGATGATATCAAAAGAAAAAAAGCATATAAATATATTTTTATACACGGATTTGAGCAAAATTCAGTGATGCATTATATGCATTAAAAAGTAAATCGATGTAAGGCAATTTATTGAATAGCTAGACAGTGTTCCCATTCAAAAATATTTTATCAAATAGCATAGTATACCAATTATGATAAAAATTATCTGAAGAGATTAGACAACATAGTAACATCACACCACAAATTGTCAGACTGCTCTAATGGTTAATGGACTGAGTCTGAAATCTGAATCTAAGCTTTCAAGAATACTATGATTAAACAAAAACTCTCAGCAAGAAAATATTTCCTATTAACCACAGCTGCACAAAGGGGATTGCTCACATTTTTGACATCAGTACACACTTAATGAAAGGAAACCCACTGCAAATATTGATTTCATTTTTATATGAAACAATTGTCTGTAAAAGGCGTATAATACTTTTTACAATACCCTCGAGGTTTTTTCCTTTGCCTTTAAAGAAGAGACTTTTGTTTCAATATGTGAGTAAAATGCACAACCACAGTACAATAAGCAATCTGAAATTGCTGGTGCTGGAAGACTGCATATCCCCCTATTGATTAGTATCTGAAAGCAGACTTATAAATTGCCCTATGGGCAAGAATACAAATTGTACTTTAGCTTACACAAGCACATCTCAGTGCATCTAAATCAGGTCTTGAATTATATTATCTATCTACTTATGCAGGATCCATTATGTTCTGCATTCTGACAAAGGAAAAGCTGAACTTCAATTCTCAATGTTGAATCCTTAGGTTACTTAGCACCTTACCAAATATAATTACATTTTAATCCTAGACACAAAAATCAAGGTTGCCTACAAATTTGGAACAGGGAAGATAGGTAATCTGCTACCCTTAAATGTCGGCTACAAATCCCATAGCCAAAAGTAAGGTAGGCAACCATAGGTACTTATAAACACTCTAGTCTAAAACATGTAGAAAACACTAGATTGAATTTTGAGTTTGCCTTCCAGGAATGATCATTCCATATAATTATCCCAAAATTTTAATTGATAGCATTTAGAATGCAAATGGAAGTTTCCAAATATAGTATCTCCAAGAGTTCAAAAAGACACCATCATTATTAATATTCAATACTACAGGAGAATATACAGATCCAACATGATATGAGCATGAGGAACTACCAGATGACTGGAAAAGAGCTGATGCAGTTCCCATCTTCAAAAAAGGGAGAAAATGGGATCCAGGAAATTACAAACCAATCAGCCTGACATAATACCTGAGAAAATCCTGAAAAAGATCATCAAGCAACAAATCTGCAAACACCTAGAAGCAAATAAAGTTATAACCAGAAGCCAACATGAGTTTGTCAAAGACAGATCATGCCAAACAAATTTTATTTCATTCTTTGACAAAGTGACTAAATTAATTGACTAGCGAAATGCAGTGGGCATAGTATGCTTGGATTTCAGTAAGGCATTTGACAGAGTAGACCACAACCTACAGTATTTCTAAGTAAGTTTTTTTTTTAAAAAAAAGTAGGATAGACAGCATCACTACCACATGGATTTGTAACTGGCTGACAAAATGCACTCAGTTATAGGCCTTACTGGAATTACAACTACATGGAGGGAAGTAAGTAGTGGGGTACCCCAATTTTCTGTTTTTGCCCAGTACTCTTCAATATCTTCATAAACAATTTGGATGATAGAATAGAAGGGGAACTCATCAAATTTGTTGGTAGGGAAAAGTCAACACCCCCAGAAGATAAACTCAAGATCTAGAAAGATCTCAATAGACTTAAACACTGTGCACCATCTAACCAAATTAACAAAATAGCCAACACTCTGGAAGTTAGACTCAAGATACAGACTTGTCAGACTTGAAGACTGGGCCCTATCTAACAAAATGCAATTCAGTGGTGAGAAAAGTAAGGTTTTATTTAAACCACATTTAGGCAAGAAGAACCAAATATATAATATAGATTAGTTGGAACCCAGCTCAATAGCAGTAACTTTAAGAGTGATCTTGGAGTCCTAGTGGACAATCACTTAAATATGAGCCAGCAGTATGCAGCATCAGCCAAAAAAGCCAATGCAGTCCTAGACTGTATTAAAGAGGGATAGAACCAAGATCGTGTATAGTATTTGTACCACTTAATAATACCTTGTAAAATCACATTTGGAATACTGCATCCAAGTTTGCTCACTGCAATATAAAAAAGATGTTGAGACTATGGAAAGAATGCAGAAAAGAGCAACAAAGATAAGAGTGGTTAGAATGCAGTACTGTCAACTGCCTGCAATTTTGGCAGTTCGAATCTCACCAGATTCAAGGTCAGCCTTACATCCTTCCAAGGTTAGTAAAATGAGGACCCAGATGATTGGGGGCAATATGCTGATACTGTAAAATGGCTTAAGAGAGGGCTGTGAAGAACTGTGAAGCGGTATATAAGTCTATGTCTATTGCTATTTGGGTGTGGGTGTGTATGGAGGCTAAAATGCATGAAGAACAATTGCAGTGAAAATAAGGACCAGGCGTGGCATGATAGCAGTATTCCAGTATTTGAGGGGCTGCCACAAAGAAGAGAGGGTCAGCCTTTTTTCCAAAGCATCAGAAGGCAGAAGAAGAAGCAATGGAAGGAAACTAATCAATAAAATCATTGGGGTTTATATTTTAAATTTTAATAAGGGTTATTCTTAGCCATCTTAGATTATTTGTTTGATTTTCACTTCTGTTATCTGTATTATCTTGTTTGTTGGATGTACACCGCCTCGAGTCCCTTTTTGGGAGAGGGAGCGGTATAGAAGTACGAATAAATAAATAAATAAATAAATAAGGAGAAAACCTACCTAAAATTAAAAGGAAATTTCCTAACAGTGAGAATAATTAACCAGTGGAATGTCTTGGGTTTAAAAGTTGTGGGTGCTGGGGTGTTTTAAGAAGAGATTGGACAGCCACCTGTCTGAAATGGTATGATATGCTTGAGCAAGGGGTTGGACTAGAAGACCTTCAAACTCCCTTTCAACACTGTTTTTCTCTTCTGTTCTCTAGCTCTTGGGAAAAACTGTTCTTAGCCAGTAAAGCCATTTCCATCTCAAAATCAATTAAGGTCCAGAATATTTCAGACAGGAATCTGATTGCTCAGTGATTGCATGCTTCTATACTCACAATGCACTATATTAATACCATCTCTCTCTCCCTCTCCTTCAGCTCCTTCCTTCCCCTGAGAATTCAAAAATCTACATGTATCTGGATTCCTTAATACTGACATTGGCTGGGTGGTTCAACTCCTATTAATGGGTCAGGCATGAACTTTCAGAAGCAGGATAATGTTACCAATTGCACACAATCTTCCTTTCAAATCAAACCACTGAAAAGCATTACGCATAATTATTCCAAAATTTCAGCTGATAGCATTTAGAATGCAGTCGGAAGTCTGGTTTTATTATCTAGCAATGCACCTTTGCAAATTATAATAATAGCATCCTTTCAGTATTTTTGTACAAGTCACCCAGCCTTCCATAAGGAAACCATATCTACATTTTAATATTTCTCCAGTTACAATATTATAACTCTACTTCAGCATTTTGTGACATTCTCACAGCATTTGTTACTTTAATTTCATCATTTTTTTCCAATGGACCCCAATATTTATGACATTTGTTTCAATTTCACTCTTCAATGTACAGTATTACTGTCATTTCCATATAAATCTCTAAAATATTATTTCTGACATTCTCACATTTACATTTCATCTTAAATTATTTCATTTCGTTTATTCTTAACAAGCATTCCCGTTCCTGACCCACTTTCGAACAATTTTTATTTTTCATCAAAATCAGTTGGCATTTTCTCTGCTTCCTAAATCTTTATAATCCCTTGCTCTTTCTGACTACTGTATTTTTTATTTATTTATTTGTCAATTGCTTACAAGATAATAGGTATAACATAGTTATATACATAGTTATGCATACATGGATATATATAAGAAAAATAAAATATAAAATATAAAAGAAAAATAGGACAGGGATGGTAGGCACGTTGGTGCGCTTATGCACGCCTCCTACAGATCTTTAGGAGAGGGGTTTGGGGAAGAAACCACAGAGTCAGGTAGAGTATTCCAGACATTGACCACTCTGTTGCTGAAGTCGTATTTCCTGCAATCAAGTTTGGTACGATTAACCTTGAGCTTGTGTCTATTGTTTGCTCTTGTGTTGTTATGGTTAAAGCTGAAGTATTCATTGACAGGTAGGACATTGCAATGTATGATTTTATATACTATACTTAGATTGGACCGAAGGCGGCATAGTTCTAGGTTTTCAAGGTCTAGAATTTCGAGTCTGGTGGCATAAGGTATTCTGCAACGAGTATAGGAGTGAAGAACTCTTCTTGTAAAATATTTCTGGACTTTCTCAACTGTGTTAATATCAGATACGTAATGTGGGTTCCAGGCTGATGAGCTGTATTCAACTTACAACTGTCTTACAACTAGAGTATATTTTCTCACAAGGATAACTTTTGCGTAACCTACATTGTTTTGCAGCAATCTTTTGCATGCATTTTTCTTCAACTATCACCTCTTTCACATAATCACACATTTCTGTGGCACTCTGTAATAAAATTATTGTCACTCTGTTCCAGCCAGCCTTCTCATGCTTTTTCCATTTGTTCTATTTGAGAGGACAGACTTATACTTAAATTTTATATTTGAATTAAATAAACCTTTTTTTTTCTAAGCAGGTGCTTGGCAAACGGTCATTATTCTCACTCACCATTATATCTCTGAATAGCCTAATCAATGTTTCTGTACTCTCTCATCTTGTTCCTACACATCCATTAGGGTCACTTAAAAGAATATTTTTGTCCCCTAAGTTGTATTCACTCAGAGTATAGCACAATTTTCCCTTAAATTCATCCCTGATTCTTCCATTATCACCTTTCACTGGTAAGTAACAGCCAATAATCACCGACCTACAAATTCCCACTTAAATATACTCAAAATTATGCAGTTGACACCAATTCATAGTTTCAGGCATAGATTTTAGTCCTTTTATTCAGAATTAACCCATATCTTCATTTCCCAGCATGTAATCATTCAAGTTCATTCTGCAAAATTGCAGAATTTTTGTTCATATCTGTTCTTTCTTATTTCTCCTTGTTTTACTGCCATGTAATATACTTCCTGTATATTAGTGTACACTACTATTACTGTTAATCTTCTCATCACTTCTTATCACCCATCCCCTCCCACTTGTGACTGTAACTTTGTTGCTTGTATCCTCTGTTTCCTAGTATGATTTGATGTTGATTGTACCCTATGACTATCATTAAGTGTTGTACATTATGATTCTTGATTCTTAACAAATGTTCCTTCTTTATGTATATTGAGAGTATTTACACCAAGACAAATTCCTTGTGTATCCAATCACACTTGGCCAATAAAATATTCTATTCTATTCTATTCTATTCTATTCTATTCTATTCTATTCCTTTCCCTCTCCCTTCATTAATTTATGGACTTTGCTACTTAGCTTCATATATTCTAAATTATAATCTTGAGCATACCAGAGTTGTCATCACTTGGTTAATGGAGGGTATGACATAGTGCTTTTAGTAAAAAAAATGAAGTTACCCAAGAGCTTATATAACTGCAAATCTGCAATATTTTCAACTACCACTGGGAAGGTTGAAGACAAATATAAAATTTGCTAATACAAATGCAGGGGTGGGATTCTACCAGTTCATACCTATTCACTAGAACCAGTTGTTAACATTCTAAGCAGTTTGGAGAACTGGTTGTTAGAAGAAATTAGTGGCCTAATCCTGTAAGGAAGGCAGGAAGGAAACATTCTGGTGTTGCTTATAGAAACTGCCTCTCCATTAATCCTTATTACATTCTTGGCAGCACTAAACTTCCTGTCTCTGGAACTTCTCCTGAGTTTTTTTTCCCTCCTTTGCTGGTACTTTGCTTGTGTGGAGTGACCATTCAAAGTTACAATGGCACTGAAAAAAGTGACTTTTTCACACTTATGACTGTTGCACATCCCCACAGTCACGAGACGCCAGGTGAGGAGATACGTGTCTCGATGTGAGTGATATTGAGTTGGCCACGCCCAGCCAATAACAAGAGCATTTAGCCATGTCCACCTAGTCACATGACCACCAAGCCATGCCCACCAACTAAACCACACCCACAGAACAGGTTGTTAAAAAATTTGAATCCCACCCCTATACAAATGTGATGTTTTTACGCAGAAGGGAGCATATCACTCCATTTTTCAGAGATGGCAGTACCATTCTGTCACATTTACTGAGAAGCAGCATGGTACAGTGGTTAAGGTATTGGACTAGGAGTAGAGAATATGCCACCCCGATCACTTGAACAAAAATTAGGTTATAAATCTAATATATAAATAAATAATACTATAAGACAATAACTTGCTCTATCATAGTTTTAGTTTAGTCTCATTTTGATATGTGCTGTATACCGGTTTTGGACCACAACAATAAAGATTTCATTTGATTTGAGGTAGTAACTTGCCTTGGATATGCTTATCATGGCAGAATTGACACATGAAAAGAACTGTAATTAAGGGTTAGTGGGTAAAATAATTTCACTATAGATGCCTCTGGCATTAAATCTAGATTTTTTTCATAGCCAACAGATTCATCCAGCCAGAGTGCAGTCTGGCTACATAGACATTTGAAGTGTCCAATTTCTCAAGTCATCTGGAATTTTGCAGGCCAGGTCCAACAAAAAAAAAAGTGTGTACATAAATAGGGAAAACAGAAAATTGCATGTGAAAGAAAAAATATGCTGTTTCTTTAGCCACATATAAAGAGAGAGGTAAATTGTATCACTTTATGCAGAGTTCCTGTAGCTTCATTGCATTCTGCCCCTTTGATTATTCAAATGGATTGGTTTTGTCACTTATTTGTCATTATATAGATACCTGCACATAATGGCAGCATTTGCTTGGTAACATAACTCTCTGCCTATCATCATTGTAGCATCACTGAAATTTGAGAAGAAGGAAGGAAGGAAGGAAGGAAGGAAGGAAGGAAGGAAGGAAGGAAGGAATTATTTTGCTGTCATTCTGATTTTTTTTATGCAGCTGAAATGAAGACAGCTACTAAAATAATTTTGTAGAAATTTACAAAAAAAGAAAGCAGTAGCATTTCTGAATAAAAACATTTTCTCCCTTATTAAAGAGAAAATATTTTATCATCATTTAGTTTTGTATCCAATATATTTCTCCTAGTTTCACCTCTTAATGTGTAGTTTCTGAGTTCTCTATTAGTATTCTATTGTCAATACATTGTTTTAACATTTCCTTTTGCAGGAATCCATCTCTAGCATTAATCTAGAGTTGCATGGATAGGAAAGACCCAAGCATGTTTTTGCATTGGGCTTCCCTATTCTTAAACTGACTTTGACAAGAATTGACAAGGTACAGAATTAAAACTGAAAATTTCTTTTTACAGAATTATAAGTATATATTGTGGACTCTAAGAATTACCTAGAAGTTTGCTTGGGCTTTTTAATGCTGGAAATGAGTTTATCATTTAACCACCAGGCAGGGATACAAACTCTCACCCACATGCACATGGCATATAAAGCAAATGAGAACTACATGAACTGTTTTCTAATGTCTGGCAGTTTCATCTGACTAGATTGAATTCCTGGGTCATCCTGCTCCAGAATGACACTGGTACTTCTAAAGAACAAGCTGTTTTGAGAGACCAGAGTTCTGTTTTATTTACCGATATAAAACTAAATCTGCTTTCCAATCTTAAGACAAGAATCAAAAGCAATTCAGTAAAATCCAATGTGAATAATTAATCTAATTTAATGAAGGGAATCTTGTACTTTAGCAACTTCACAACTAGAAATGGTATTAAATGAGACTTCAGTAAAGCCTCTTTCATTAATTTATCAACTCCAGTCCAAATTTATATATCTGAAGTAGCTAGACTCATAACCTTGGGTAAATATTCTTGCAATGTGGGCCTATGTTAATAATCCTGAGTAAATTATGCTTTCTTTACTTTCATGAAAATATTTAAGTTCCTTGTTATTCTATAGGTCTAGTTACATATGCAGTGCAATTTATCTTCTTCCTTAGGTAGTAAACCCATCTAGCCTTTTAATCACTTCTTATCTCCAGAGCTGACCTGTTGCTCCACAAGAATAAGTGTCCTATATTAGTACCACCATGATGAGCAAACAAATGAATCAGAGTTACCAGTGGCTGAATGATATGGGAAGAATCTTTGAAGGACTGAATCCAAAGGACAGGATTAGATTCTGTTACCCAAAGCTAAAAATGTTAGGATCTGTAGTTATTTTTTTTATTTTACTGTACATAAGATCAAGTGCATCAGGCTGCAGGAACTGTACGTTTTTCCCCTTCAACTTTCTTCTTTCCCTTTGTTAGGTTGTAAAGAGTAAGTAGGAGAAAGGTTATATTCCTTGTGCAAAATAGAGCATAACAAATGTTCTCAGGTAGCAGATGAGATTCCTATGAACACACTCACACACACACATGCACACAAACAGAGAGAGGGGGGGAGGGAGGGGGGGAGAGAGAGAGAGATTTGTTACCTTTCTTCAAACAATGGTGACATCCAGTGGAAATATTCCAATGAAATTTCAGCATACCATATCAATCCATAGGCTATTTAGCATTCAATTTTTGATGTCTACAGTAGAAATAAGTCTTACTAAATTAATTCCAGCCCACTTTCATATAACTATAAATGTTTATAGCCTCACCAATATAAGAGAGAGAATACCTGGTCCACTATTACATTCCTAAGAAAGTTAGGCATGCCTAAATATCAAAGAAATCGATAGAATTAAATGCACAGTTAGGCACATAATTCATATTGATTTCAGAGAAATGGAAGCATGAATTTCTTTGCATTGCATATTGTATATTTCATTGTACATTGAAATTAATGGTTTCCTAAGTGTTTTACCACTGTAGCCTAAAACTACCTGACCCATGCTGAATTAAAATGATATATTAGATTATTAAGGATAATTACTTGAAATATTTTCTATAAATGCTTATAGCATGGAGAAGCACTTTAACATCTCAAAATGTATGAAAGATAATAATGCTCTGTCATTAATCTGGGGGTTTAATATGATAATTGTTGGGTTCCAACAATAATTCCTTCAAAAGTGCATCTCTGCTAGACTTCAATTAGAATCACCAGATAAAGAATCTATAGCAAAGTTTGAAATCGAATGTCAAACTAAATGTCATTGAGGGCTGCATCAGGGTTGTGTTTGACCTTGAGGAGCAGGGTGGGCATGGCCAGGGTAGGTGCGGCCAGCCAAATTCACTTGTGTCAGAGGCACTTGTGGTGGCCTGAGTGGTCTGCCAGCAAAAATGGGCTCCCAATCTCCATTTCTGGCTGTAATGGCCTCCTGCAACCCTCTGCCAGCTAAAATGGAGGTTGCAAGGACTGCATGCAGCCCTCCTGAGCTCCATTCTCACCGGCAAAAGTACCACAGGCCAGTACTTTATTGTTTCCAGGGTGGCCCCGCGGGCCAGCAACGGGCTGGATCTACCTCACAGGCCTTGAGTTTGATGTACAGTATCATTGATCCAACATGATACACAAGGCAAGAGTTTCCACTCTGGATATGTATCACTGTATAAATTTCTTTCCATCATGACTCATGCAATGCAAAGTGAAGAATCCCTGATGTCTACTTTCAAACAATAAGACTGCTTCGGCAACAGCTGAGTTGTTCATTGGCCATATGAGACTGATCTAATTAGCTAAACTAAGTACCTCTTTGAATTTCTAGCAAATTGAGTCATTTTTCTATGTCAGGGCTTACTTTTTGGTCTTGAAAGAGATTACTGACCCAGAGGATTTTCTCAATTATACTTGAGGTGAATGTTTCAAAATACAGCCCATCTGCATTTTGCAAACTTTTTACTACTCTCATAAACATTGCTATCGATTTCCTATAAAGTGTGTTCTAGTATCAAAAAGGATGTTATTTCCAAAGTGTCCAATTCAGAAAATTCTTAATGTGATGAGTGCCTACAATAAAGCACCAATTTCAAACACTCAGGTAACCAATACATGTCTCCCAGAGCATGCATGTGTAGCCAAAATTAACATTTATGATAATCAAAGAATTTTCTTATACCATTTTCTTTCCATCTGTAAAAAGAAATGGAGGAAAGAAATCCTAAACATATGTCAGTACACTTCTTAATCTCAAAAGCTGCAAAACAGTAGGTTGGCTCCAGTGCGGTGGATTAGAGATCCTAGCTTGCATAGACAGAATGACACTGCTTGGGCAAAACTGAAAATATATCAGTGTTGTCCTTATTGTTAGCAGGAAATACTGCATATGGCATTTGTGCAAGTGTGACTGTTAACTACTGTAAGTTTAGTATGTCTTCAAATCAATATCTGCCTATCTATCTATCTATCTATCTATCTATCTATCTATCTATCTATCTATCTATCTATCTATCCTTCTGGTAATAATAGAAGGTGGACATTTATGAACTGGAAATTGGACATGCAGAGAGCATGAACTGACAATTGAAATGATATGAAAAAAGTAGAAATATTGTGTGGAAGTAAAGAAAGAAAAAAAAAGTAGCAATCCTGAGTGAGAGATTCCAATTTTGTGCAGTGACATTATTTAGTTGCTTATTTATTTCTATTCTGCCAAATTCCCATGTTCCTGTCCATTTTGTAATGTAAACAAGAGTTGAGTACTGTATGTAGGATAAATATAAGCATCATGGGAAGGAATCAGTGATGGGATTCAAAAATTTTTACTACCGGTTCTGTGGGCGTGGCTTATTTGGTGGGCATGGCTTGTGGCCAAGTGACTGAGTGGGCGTGCTTGGTGGCCATGTGATTGGGGGTGTGTGGTCAACTCAATGTCACTCACGTCAAGGGGTGCCTTGCATGGCCCATTACCGCCCAACCATTCTTTGTCACACCCAACCTCAATATATCTATAGTTCTGTAAAAATGTTGTTCACCTTTTATAATTTTGTTATCTACGTACTATAGATGTACTTTCATGGAGCACTGAAAGAAGGAAATGGCTCACATGCTTTGCCCAAGATAGGCAACAGGCTTTTAAGGGACTGCCACAAAGAAAGGGGGACAATGTATTTTCCAAAGAAGCAGAATGCAAACAAGAAGCAATGGATGGAAATTGAACAAAGAGAGAAGCAACCTAAACTAAATAGAAACTTCCTGACAGTGAGAACAATTAACCAGTGTAACTGCTTGTCCCCAGAAGTTCTGGGTGCTCAATCACTGGAAAGTTCTGAGTGCTCAAAGACTGGACATCTATTTCTCTGAAATGGTATAGGGTTCCCCCAAATGGTATAGGGTTTCCCTCAGTGTTATTCTGTTACTCTGACACTTTCCAAGGACCTCTACTCAAATTTATTTAATAATTTCACATATAAAATAGCCATTTGTGTAATACAATCTGCATATTGTTCAAAACAGTAATTATTATGGCTGATGTTTGACAGCAAGCCGAAAAGTCAAAGATCTCAAGAGTGCTTCTTTCTCTGTATGTATACAAAACATCACATACCAGGAATAGCATATTAAGCTGGACTTATGCAATCTGATGTATAAAATAAACGCATGCGTATTTGTGCCCTGGCCCAGACATTGAATGCATGTAAATCCCTGAAAAATATGTGGTAGCCCTGGGCAAAAGAAAGGCAGTAAAATCACTCTAGGTATAGGGACAGTGTAAAATATTAACACATGATAAATAATGGGACAATTAAGAATAATAGCACAGTTTTCTATCTCTTTCTCTCTTCTATTTCTTTTTCTTTCCTTTCTCTCTTTCTTTCTTTCTCTTTCTTTCTTTTTTCCTTTTTCTTTCTTTCTTGTCTCTCTCTCTCACACGCACACACCATCCTCTTCCTATTTCTTTTTCTTTCATTTCTTTCTCTCTCTCTCTCTCTTTCTTTCTCTTTCTCTCTCTCTCTCTCTCACACACACACACACACATACACACACACACCTAGTCTGGAATGAACTGATTGATCGACTGAGCTCCACTTAGCAACGGGCAGCGGAAAAAGGAAGAAAGTGGTCGGTGCACCCTCCCAAATACCTCTGGTAGCTGCTTGCTTTCTTGTGGGCAGAGATGATGGCGGGGCCGTGGAGCACCCCCCCCCCCACTCCAGCCCTCCCAAAGCATCTCCATGGACAGCGACAGTGGCAGGAGCATCTGCCCACCTCCAAAAGACCTCCGGTGCCACTTGCTTTCTTGCAGGCGGCGGCAGGAGGACAGGGCGGGTGAATGTCCCAGCCAGGGCTGCACATGCGGTACGCAATTTTCAGCAGCCCCAGCTGGGACATCCACCCACCCACCCTCACTATGCCAACACCACTATGTGGTAGGGAAAGCTGGGAAAGAGCCACATGGGCCAGCCAGCCGATCTCGAGGATAGTAGGGAAGGCCCGGGAAAGTCCAGGGACAGTAGGGAAGGCCCAGAAAAATCTGAGAGTGGTGGGGGAGGGGCTAGCATGACTCGCAGGCTTACCTGTGAGCAGAAAGATCAGGGCTGCTCAGTTGGGGGCCAGGCACCACGTGGGAAGGCTAGAATGGCAAGCCACAAGGACACAGGAGGGGAGGGGTGACTGGGCAGGGCAACTGGCAGGCAGGTAGGCAGGGTGGGTGGGGCAAGCTAACATTGGGTGGGTGGGGCAAGTGAGTGAGTGGAGACTGGGCGACCGGGTTAGGGGCGTGGCCAGCCAGATGTTGCTATTGGTTCAGCGACCCACGCCAAATTCTTACTATCGGTTCACCCGATCTGGTGCGAACCAGCTGAATACCACCTCTGAAAGGAATGCTACTGCAAGGAGTGATAGGGGAAGTAAATCAACATGGATTGACTACAAAAGGAGTCATTGACTTGAAAAAAGTACATTGAATCGAGTTGGTCAATGATCACTTGCAAAATAAAAATATGAAGGAAAAGTAGGTGAGAGGAATGGGAAGATGAGAAACAATGTTGTTTTGTGCTATTGAGATCTTCAAAGAAGAACAGATGAAAGAGCTTTTTCTCTGGTAATATCACACTACTAACAAGAGCATACAAAACATTTGCTAGACCCATACTTGAATAGAGCTCATCAGTCTGGAATCCACATTATGTATCTGATATTAACACAGTTGAGGAAGTCCAGAAATATTTCACAAGAAGAGTTCTCCACTCCTGTACTCGTTGCAGTACTTGAAATTCTAGACCTAGAAAACTAGAGCTACGCCACCTTCAGTCCGATCTAAGTATAGTACATAAAATCATACATTGCAATATCCTACCTGTCAATGAATACTTCAAGCTTCAACCATAACAATACAAGAGCAAAAAATAGATACAAACTCAAGGTAAATTGCACCAAACTTGATTGAAGGAAATACGACTTCAGAAACAGAGTGGTCAATGTCTGGAATATTCTACCTGACTCTGTGGTTTCTTCCCCAAACCCCAAAAACTTTAACCTTAGACTGTCTACTATTGACCTCACCCCTTTCCTAAGAGGTCTGTAGAGGGCGTGCATAAGTGCACCAACGTGCCTACCATCCCTGTCCTAATGTTCCATTTTATTTTTCTTATATGTATCCATTTCATGTATTCATAACTATGTTTATACTTATACCTGTTATCTTATAATTGCTTGACAAAAATAAATAAATAAATAAATACATACATACATACATACATACATACATACATACATACATACATACATACATAAATAAATAAATAAATAAATAAATAAATGTACCTATTTCCCTTTTTGCTTATGAGTGATGGGCTCAATGATATTTCAAGAGACATAACAAATGGACAGAATCACCAGTTCTGCATACTAATATTCAGCTCCCATTATTTTTCACACAGTGGTGGATGTGGCACACCTTTAAAACAATTAAACTGGGAAACAAAAATTGTCAAATGGCTTGGTTTAAAAGATTGCTTTATTGGTTCACCTTTAATTCCACTGATATATATATATCTCATTTTAAAATCATTTTTCAATTGTTAAGTGTTTCCCATAACCTCACATTAATCCAAGCCCAATCCTTTTAAGAGGAGAAGTTTCCAGAGAGCTACTATATCATTAGAGTCTGACTGGCTGAATCAATCCCAGAGTTTGTATGAAAATGAGCTTTTGATCCTTTACTTTTTTTTTCATCTGCCATCATCCTTATGACTTCTTGAAGACTTTCCAAAGAAGCAGTTAGCTAATGTATTCAGAACTGGATAAAGATGTTTTATATGCAATTTTTATCTGAACTGGAGTCACTCTGGAATCTAAGTAGCAGATAGCACCTGCACTATTTTTCTGTATATTGCACAGTAGTGGATTTGCAGCTGTGCAGATAGATAAACTCAACAAGATGTCCATAACAAAGGACATTTATTGATTCATCAGATATCCTCATAACTCACACTTGTGACAAAGTTCTTCTTTAATGACCAATCCTTTGTATATCTGCCTTGCAGGTAAAAGATGGTTATCTCCTAACCCATCTTGTAGCAATAGAAAGAAGTTGCTAAGAGTTCCTGAGTTCAGGCAAGAATGGAGAAAACTCCCCCAACCCAGGGAAGGTCAATTTAGTGACCAATCAGGATTACAGATATGGCCACGTGACATGAACTACATTTCTCAGGATACCTTTAACTCATTTACCATGATGCATTTCCCTTAAGGGGAGAGCTCACAATTCCTAAGTAATTATCCAATTCCCATAGACTGGCTGGGACAGCACACTCCCCTCCTGGAATTGTAAATTCCACTATTAAAAGAAGAGAGAGAAAAAAATTAACTATAAACTAAGATAAGCAGTAGACAGTAATACTAACTGAATAGCATATAACTATATAACTAAGATAAACAGTTAGCTATATAACTAAGAAAAAACAGTAAATATTAATAAAGCATCAAACAAAGCAAAGCATACAAAGCTTGAGGTTTAATCTTTAAGTTCAGCCTCTTGGTGCAAGTCTGCTGGTCACCTCTGGTGGCTTTTTAGGGTGTACAGGTACTCTTGATGTCAAAGGTGAAAGTCTGGTGGTTGCTTCTGGCAGCTTTTTAGGGTTGACAGGTACTCTTGGAGGGAAAGGTGAAAGTCTGGTGGCCACTTCTGGCGGCCTTTTTAGGATTGGAACAGTACTCTTGCTTCCATGGTGTCAAAGGGCATCGGGAAGCTGTTGGAAAGGGTGTTGCATAGGCATATGCCCGTTTAGAGTGTCGTAGTGGACGTCTGGTGGTTGTTGGTGGTCGTTTAGGGTGTCCTAGCAAACGTGTACTGATCGGCAGGCAGTCTTTGAGGCTGCAACATCATTCTTGTTTTCGATGGTGCTAAAGGGCGTCGAAAGGCGGTTGGAATGGATGCTAAGGCATTTGCCTGGGTTGGAGCCTGCATCTGAGCAACACTGACAATTCCTACAATTCCCCATCCTAGAGGAGATTTGATGGCCACTGGGCCATCTACAGGGCCGCCAACTGACTCGGAGAAGAGAAAGGCGTGCGGGGCATTATTTCCCGCAAGAGTAGGATATCAGCCTCTGGATCTAGAGCAGAAAAGTGATGAACCAGGTGCTGTAGGTGAGGAATGCTACTTATGACCTCAGGTGTTGCGATCTGACTGCGGTCGTTCGGTATCCCATTGCATTCAAATATGGGTGGTAGTGGGAATTGGGTACTTCCATCTAATGACTCTATGCAAAGTCCAGTAGCTCTCTTCTCTGCCATGTTTCTTGGTCTGTGGTACATTGATACAGTGAAGGGAAGTTTGGCCTGTTGCACCTCAAAGAGGTCGAAGAATGTGGGCCTGTCCAGGGTGCAGGTGCTTTGAGTGTCTATCCACATGTACATTTTCACAGCATCTTCAGGACTGTGAAAGGCTAAGCAGATGGGAAGATATGAATGAGGGTGTGGTGAATTGGTGCACAGTGCTGTGCAGTTGACGCTCAGCCTTGGTTGTGGTTGCGGGTTGGCAGTCTGTCGAGGAGCCCTGTATGCTTCTGTATTAAGTTGAGACTCCTTGTCCAAAGGAAGGTTACGAGGTATCTGCAGTGGCGGCTTGGAATCTGGATACAGCACGGTCAGGTGCTGGTCACTATTGCATAAGTCGCATTGCACCTTGGCTGTGCAGTACTTGGATGGGTGTTTGGATTCGCAACATTTGTAGCAGTATTGGTACTCTCTTAGCAACTCTTTGGGTCAGTGATTTCATTGCAAACCCAGTGCAGCTGTTCAGCGAGTAACGAGTGTGGTACATAGGACTAAACTGTATTCTCCTTGTGTTCAGAGATCTAAATTGAGTTGTATCAGATGAGTTCTCTCCCCAATTGTGTGTGGATAAGGAGTCGAACTCAGGTATTATGGACAACCATGAAGGGTCTTTCCCTGGCCATGAAGGGTCTTTCCCTGGTAGTGTGCATAGGGCCTGAGGGCGATATATTGTCGCTGTTGTATCTTCTGTCATTAGGAGGACTAACAGCTCTGAGTCCACAGGCTCGGTGTGGACACGAATTCTTCAATAAGTGTGAAGGGTATAAAGCGGTGGCGACCCTTGGGCATGAAGGTGTCAGTCAACTGGAGCCACTTTTCAATTAGCACCTGCGGAAGTTTTCAAACAATTTTGTTCTGCGTGTTGACATGATTGAGACAGGCGAGTGCCAGTAAGTTGGGATCCCGTTGTGCTGTTCTCAGCTGGACAAGTATGTTAGCAAGATCTATGGTTTGGCGAGGCTTGTTGATAGGAATTTTAGGAAATCTGTTAAGGCTATCCAAGAGTGTTGCTTCTATGTCCTCGGAAGCACCATACAGTTTGTCAAGCCTTTTCCATGATAACCATAGGGCAGCAGCCGGGTCATCTAAGTGAGATGCCAAAAGTGCCGTCGGTATGTTGGCAGACTGTGGCCCTAGCCATGTTATCAAGTGTCCGATTATTTCATCAGGGTTCTCTAGTGATCTTGATGTTATTCTACAGTACACCAGACCTTTCAATTAATACCTCTGTATGATGCCCTTTATGTACCTTTCAGAACAATATTCCTGTTGGGGCATCTGTTTTTTTATGGGTATAAACTTCTGTACAGAGATTCTAACTTACTGATACAATCTTGAACTACTTGCTATTTCTAGAACAGGGGTGTCGAACTCGATTTCATAGAGGGCCACATCGGAGTTGTGTTTGACCTTGGGGGCTGGGTCAGTATTGCCAGGGTGGTGTAGCCAGCTTGATGTCACTTGTCGGGGGCACTTGTGGTGGCCCCAGCACTCTGCCAGGGGAAATGGAGCTCAGGAGGGCGACAAGCAGCTCTCCCAAGCTCCATTTTCATTGGCAGAGGCACCGCAGACCGGTCCTTCATTGTTTCCAAGGCGGCCCCATGGGCCAGATCTAAACACCCTGCAGGCCAAATCTGGAGTGCAGGCCTTGAGTATGACACCCCTGATCTAGAGAAAATGGTGGAAATATACCTGTGTAAAGCTAACTGTTCTAACGATTTGATAAAATTCAACAACTTTCCAGTCCAAGCAAGAGGATGCAAGTTGTAGAACCTTCCGGAAGATAAATAAATTACCTGTCAACATAACTAGCATCCTATTAAATCATTAGGATGATACTGCTCACTGGTCTTGTTGAGACTGGCTACTTAAAAGGTGCAGATTAAACCAGCATATTTTTGTGCTGCTTCACTGACTAGAGAAAAGCAGATTACACATGCTTTCTGGATGTATGTTCTCCATCTATCCAGAAGTTATTGATGTCAAAGCCATATGACTTGGCAAAGCAGATCACCCACATCTTGTCCTTCACTGAATGGTAGTGATTTTCCTTTGCAGCATGCTTGGGCCAAACTGAATTTAACAGATCCAACTCTGAAAGATATAGTATCTTCCTGAAGCAGAGCTTGGTTAACCAGCAGTTACTGTATTGAAAAATTACACCACTCTGCCCAAGCATTAAGCTACCATGGCTACTAATAACAAAATTCAAACACATAGCATCATGCTAAATGTTTCATTTTATTTATTATTAATGTCTCTCATCTTGGAGTTCTAGATTTAAAAGCTGCTTCATCTCACTTGGGAGTCCCAAAAGTGCTTTTTCAGGAGGCAACTGGACTCTCTTGTTTTTTCTTTGAAGATGTTTCACTTCTCATCCAAGAAGCTTCTTTAGCTCTGACAGGATAGTGGGGAGTGGAAAGATTTATACTCCTTGCAGACAGCTGGTCACTTGCATCTTTTTAGAGGGTCATTGAAGCACTTGAAGCAGAAGTGGAATTCAATTTTTTTTTACTACCAGTTCTGTGAGCATGGCTTGGTGCACATGGCAGGGGAAGGATACTGTAAAATCGCCACTCAGAGGTATTTGCCAGTTCTCCGAACTACTTAAAATTTCCACTACCGGTTCTCCAGAACTGGTCAGAACCTGTTGAATACCACCTCTGACTTGGAGGTTTATCTGTGTCCTCAGGATCACCTGAGTAGGGCTTCCAGTTCCTATAGTCTGCAGTTTTTTATCTGGATATCCATTCCAGACAATAGTGGGATTCAAAAATTTTTACTACCAGTTCTGTGGGCATGGCTTGGTGGGCATGGCTTGGTGGGAATGGCAGGAGAAGGATACTGTAAAATCTCCATTCCCACTCCACTCCAGGGGAAGGTTATTGCAAAATCCTATTTCCTTCCCACTCCATTTTTCCATTCTCCTGTGCGGGGCATCCAAAGAAGATCCAGACAATCAGTTGGGACTCAGGAGGCAGGGAATAGATGGGGGCGGGGCCAAGTCAGAGGTGGTATTTGCTGGTTCTCCAAACTACTCAAAATTTCTCCTACCTATTCTCTAGAACTGGTCAGAACCTGCTGAATATCACCTCTGATTCCAGACTATAGGAACTGAAAAAGCACCTTTGGGACAACCATGACCCGGATGACTGAGAATCTCTACAGACTCTCACTTGGGAGTAATTGAAACAAATGGCCTAGTGATATTTTCTATAAAAGTGCTGCCAAATTCTTTCAGAAATTTAGGGGCATGTAACAGTGTCATTTTAATTTTTGTTCCCATTTTTTTTCATACCTACCACAAGGACATGCAGGCTATATGAGGCCCTGTGTGCTTTTTTTTCAACTTCAGAACGCTACAAGATCATGCTGTTGAATTGTGTGCATAATCTTGATACATGGCTGTATTAAGCACACACATGCATGAAGAGAAAGAAGATTTTTTTAAATAAACTTTTATTAATTTTCTACTATTACATTTAATTAGTGCTTAATAAACATCGCGTTGTCTGGGTTATTTTGTTTGCTTAACAATACAAATTATATTCCTAATCTTTACCCCTTTTTTTCTAGCTGTTGATAAAATAAATTCCATGTTTGATAGTATTCTGTATCTTCTTTCTGTTTAATCTTCAATGAAAACCTGTCCATTTCTGCACAGTCCATTTTTTTCTTAATTATCTCTTCATCTAGTGGTATGCAATTCTGGTATGGATTGTTTGATTACTAACACTATTTTGTGACGTCTTCTATGTCTCCACAAGAGTGTAATCTTTTGCTTGATTCTCACACAGCTGAGGCAGCATTCCATTAACTGTGCAATATCATTTTGGACTTGTGGATCAAGTTCAAGATCAAGTGTTTGCATTTACCAAGAAGGACAATGCACAATGATAAAGGAATGATTTCTATGTAGAGAAAGGGGGCGGACATCTAGTTTGTCCCACTGCAGTGCACATGTCATAAGACCTAGCAGTGGGAGGAAAGACAGCAATAGTTTTTTGGTAGGTGGGTGTGTAGAACCCACATGAATCTGACTGTTGTTCTTTATTATTTGCATCTGACATTTCCTCTCAAGCTAACATATGTGGGGTTACTATTGTTAGTTTTTACAGTAATTCAACAAGACACATACATGGAATAAAGGATAGTTACTTCAAACCACAGAATTAAGCTCAGAAATGGGTGTAATGAGTGACAACAAATTACTATTTGAATTATGTCATTCAGAATTCCAACATATTTTACTGCATTTCCCCTTTCTTGGTTCCTCATTTTCCCTCAGGAGCTCACTTCTTAATGTGTTATTTTAGTGTCAATATGTTCCCCCATACTTGAAATGGATTATTCCTTCTTCCTGCATTATTTTGATGCTTCCTCTCAGAGATGTGTGCTGTACCACAATTGACTTAAGGGTTTCCAGTTCCGGAACACCACTTCTATTACATAAGAATGACAAATATTCCATGAATGGCAACAATTTCAGAAACATACAGATTGTAAATGTGCCTTCTGACAGTGTGGAATGAATGGAAATAAATGGCTAGGCATTGTTTAAAGTTTTCTCATGCATATCATACCAGAGCACAAATTAGAGCAAGGAACAAGAAAAGACTGTTATAATTCTGCTGTTTTTCAACTACTCAGAGGTCTTTGTAGAACAGTAGAAGACAGAAAACTGATACAGAAAAGTCTTGTGTTACTCAGTCTGGTTGACTAACTAGTCCATCTGTGTGCTAAGTGTTGTGTAAGTTTCTTTAGCTTGTGTAAGTTTCTTTAGCCAAGAGATGTGGTTCATGTCTGGGCTGGTGCTATCCAGCTTTTCACATTTTTGACCTGCTTTCATAAGTGCCAAAACATTCATTTTTATCACAGAATGTTTTCCCAGCAATGACAGTTTCAGTTTCTCCCATTTTAGTATGTCTTTTTTTAACTTCATCTATTTCTTAACAGTTATTTTTGAAATAATATAAAGTTTATACTTGCCACAGTGATAGCCAGATCTTCTACATTCTTTTCGATCTTAAAACCTGTTTCACTTATCAGTTCCATTTGATTGGTTTTCATATTTTTCTTAACCTCTTCAACATCTGTTTTAATCTTAATCTTGAAATCTCCCAATGTACCAAATTCTTTTAATTTGGCACCATTGTTTTAATTCTCTATAAAGGATCTTGCAAAATCAACAGCAAGTCAAATATGAATAGAGGTATTCCTGATTGGCTAAATTCTTCTCTTTCCATTTATCATCCACATCTTATTATTGATTGATTAAATTTAAATGCTGTCCATCTCACAGTTTGAAGCGACTCTGGATGTCTCACCAATATAATAATTTTACACAGGCAATGAAAAAACAATCCTTTTGTCTAGAAACTTCTAGTGGTTGACCAACATTCTCTATTTAGTCTCTCTCCAGCCTCCAAACATGCAGCTGGAAGAAATTTTCACACACACCCCTCCATCTTGTATCTCAGTGGGCCTGATGTTTTCACTGCCTGCCAGATAATATTTATTTTATTTTATTTTATTTGTCAATCGCTTACAAGATAATATGTATAAGTATAAACATGAGTAAGAATATAGGAAATAGGTACAAATAAATGGGGACAATAGGACAAGGCACGATGGTGAATTTATGTACACCTATGATCTGCTATGATCTGTTCACTGTCTGCTTCCACTTAAAAATAAAGTAAAGCTTCCCTTCTATTTTCTTTTTCCAAAGAACAGCATCTTCTGTAACTATAATGTTAATAATCTGGCTTGAAATATATCAACTGAAAGTTCTGCTTAAGCCAGGAATAACAAGGTCAGCAACTGACAGCATTCCAACAAAGTTTCAATTCTTCCACTAGATGTGAAGGAGTTTTTGAAAAAGCAACAAAAACTGACTAAAGATGTATTTGCTTTGAGGTAATTGCTGACATAATTCTGGAAATTGGGCCAAGGGGGAGGGAGAGAATTCTCTGTTTCCTTAACCTTTTTGCCTGCTTCAGCAACCAGAGAAGCAACATAGTGAATAGGAAGTAGATATAAACTTTACATGGTGACAGCAAGTCTTCCAAATGGCATTTCTGCTTCTGAACAGAAACATCCTTTAACTTCGATAATAAATGCTAGCTTGATTCTATTTCTCTCATCCCACCCCTAGTTTTATTCCCACAATGAGAGCATTGGGGGGTGGGGGGAAGTAATATTTTTATTTGGCTTATGCAACCAAATCTGTTTCCTTGGAAAGAAATAAAGTTACAAAGGCCCTAATTGGAAGACTCTGAAAGGGATCTTGTTTGTAACTCCTATCATAATCACACAGCTTCAAATTAAGTTCTTCTGATTGCTTAACATGAGTGATATGGGAATTTTATCAGGGTTTCTTTGGTGAAGGGACTGCACATATGCACTATAGTGTTCTCCATTTATGAGGAAGAGGTAATTATTGCATTCTGGTAGTCTTTGGGTTTTTTTAAAAAATGAAAATGCTTTTGTTAGACTACCTGGATCTTAGGAACACAAGAAATGGTTTGATATTAAATGGGACAACTGATTCTCCAATTCTTTCCAACAATGATGCTATTCCTGTTTTACATTGTGTTGTATGAAGGCATCCCAACTTCAGTTCACATCCCCAAAAGCCATTTGATCCTTATACAGCAGGGGTGTCAACCCATGGTCCAGATGCATCATGAGCAGGCCACGCCCACCCTGGCTCCACAAAGGCAAAAAAACGTTGTGACTCTTTCAATCACATGATGTCATGTGACACAATCGAGTTTGACACCCGTGTTCTATAGGGTGGGGGAAGAATTGGACCCTGGATTTTGGGCCACTCTTGGCCACTTCAGACCTTCTTCATTAATGTCTTCCTGGAAAGTCAATGAATCAGGAAACCGTGATTAAATAGATCAAGGGTATCAATCTCGCATCATCATGGCGGCGTCACACATGATGCATCATGACTTTTTTCCCTTCGTTAAACCGGGCGTGGGCATGGCCAGCGCGTGACATATCTGGTCCACAAGCTGCAAGTTTGACAGCCCTGAAATAGACTTTATTTGTTTATTTGTTTATTTATTTATGTACTTACCTACCTACCTACTTACTTACTCACACACAGTAACTCCAGGCAGTTTACAACATTAAAAAAACACCCAAAGTACAAAATCGATACAATCCTATCACACCACCTCCCTTTTAGAGAACCATGCCCTGTTCTGATTTGTTTCCCATTCTGTTGTCATAGTTTATCTGATTAATTGATTTGGGCTGAGGTTCCAAATTTGTTTTCATGTCATTTTGATTCTATTGATGATAAGTTAATGAGCTACTAATTCTTTCGTTATGTGTTAGGTGAGGTTATGTCCTACTCTAACCCAATTATTATTACACCACTCCCCTCTTCTCCGCTCCAGTTTATTTCACACTTCACTGACAACAACTATTACCATCATTTTAGTTATTTTTTTTATGGAGTGCCATATTGGTTAACAGCTTTGAGAAACATGAACTTAAATATTTGTGAAAGGATTAAAAAATAAATATAACTCTTTTTTAACATTGTCAAATTATTCACATAATTCACTCACTGCAGTTTACCCTTTCAATAAATGTACTCCTGCACACTTCATTCATTGTTGAATGAATCCTAGTAACTTCAAGCTTTTTGAGCTAGAGAATTTTTAATGTAACAACTTGGATTAGATGCAAAAATGGACAATAATAAATGTATAACAGCACAGCTGCAAAATATATAATGCTGTACGTTAGTAAGATTGTTACATCATGGAAATTTTTAATTTCACTGAATTAATTAGTCTGTGAGCTGTTACGAACAACTATAAAAATACAAAATGCACCCAGGTTTTGTGATACTTAATTTCCACTTTGGTATTCAGGCTTTGAGTAATGCATTTTTCTCCACTGTGACCTGGTTTAGATGACAGACTGTTTGTACTACATTTGGAATAGCTGATTTTATCCTCGTGGGTGGAACATTAGCACCATAACATCCCAAAAATACCTAATCAAAGTCAACTCTTGGGTAGCAGTAAATGTAATTGCCTCCCCACTGCTCTCGGTTGCATGTTTTCTCTATAGTTTTATGTCATTTCCATATCAATTTGAAGGGCAATTTCATGGGGACTTAGAGAAAAGTTTCCTTCTCATGTCCTTCAGGTTTGATCAAAATGGACAGACTGAGATGAACATGCTTTCTGCTTTTTGATCTTTTGCTGGCTTAAAAAGTTTTCCTTCCCATTTTGAATTTCTAACTAAATTTGAGGAAAAGAACATATTTGGCTCTTGTGGGTCCTCAAACTCTTTAGGTTGCTTTTACTAGCTGAAGACCTTCAGCAATCGTAACACATCTTCATAGAGAGCCAAAGGAAGCAAAGTAATGAAAGCAGCTTTGCACTATTACAACATTTATATACCATTGAGATGATATGTAATGCTACTTCGATGATTTTGACCAAAAAAAGAAGAAGGGAAAGATTAGGGTTAGATTTAGGCTCTAAGCTCTACCCCTAATCCTGTGGATGTCTCTGAAGAAGGCTTGTGAAGTTGGATCTTCCAGAGAACAAACATGTGTCTCTGATCAGTCTTATCTGTTTTTGACAAGTCTAGATGAAAATAAGCAATTCAATTTATTCAGAACCAAAAGTGTTATGCTTCTAAAAATGAAAAAAAAAAACTCTTTTGTAGCTTTTTAAAAATCTATATTAGTTGGAAAGCACTGATGTTTTAATCAGTGTAATATGATTTAAATAACTTTATTGTGCAACTAAATGTAGTACAGTGCAGATTTTTGGCAGAAAAAAAAATCTTCAAATGTGTTAAATCTCCATAAATGGATATCATTTTACCATAGTATATAAAAAGCTATAAAATATTTTTAAAAGGATCATCTTTACCTGCACATTGCTTGAGTTCTCATTAAATCAGAAACATAAAATACAGTATTTACATTTTTGGAAAGTAATCTAAATCATTATATATTCTTAATTTAATTTAATTTTAATTTATTTTAAAATTATTATATTTGTATTTATATGTTTTTATCTCACTGTGAACCACCCCGAGTCCTTAGGGAGAGGGGGTGGTATACAAATTTGAATAAATAAATAAATAAATAATATAAATTGAAAGGTTTTATAAAAGTGCATTTACTATCCAATGTAGAAAAGGACTGAGTTGAACAATTATAACAGTGAAAAATTGTAATATCATTAATTACAGACAGGGGAAGTGACAAAGATAATATGTACACCTATTTAAGAAATAGAGAAAATAATGTTGGCAATAAGTTTACTTGAATTACCAAACAATTACCAAACAACTCCAAACAATTAGGAATTATTTCAAGAGATCATAATTATGAAGATGTTTTGTTTATTTCTTATCTTTTCCATTTTAAGGCATAAGGCCAGGATTTTGATTTTTATTATTTTTTTGCAGCCAAACTAAGATCTGATTAAAAGAAACATCAAGAAGTAAAAAAAAAAGCTGGATTAGGCTTAGGTTTATTTATTGAGATGTTTCTCGGAGATGTCCTTTCAAAAACTCACCTATCATAAATATGGTTAATCTAGTCTCATATTCTCCTACTCTCATATAATGCAGCTTTAGCTGATATTTTATCATTTTATTTATCATTTTATTTAACAAATGTATATAACTGCTCAGATCACAACATTAAAAAGTGACAAAACCACATTTTTAGGGCCTTTTGAAAGATTAACAGGGTAATGATGTTCCATACAGAAGAGGCTACCACCAAGAAGGCCCTTTTTCAAGGTTTCATTAGATTCCCTAATTGGTGGAATCCCCTGTCTTCCAATCCTAGCGGGCTGGCAAAGGTAATAGGGGAGAGCAGGTCCTTCAAATAGTCTGTTGTGGACTATTGTTGATAGCCCATACAAGGACTACTAGTGCAGTCCATACAAGTAGAGGCTGAACCAATTTCATTATATATATGATGTACAATGACAATAAAGGCTTTGAACTTGAACTTACCCTAAAATGCTTTCTGATCATAATTCCATTGAAGTTAATGAAATTTATAAGAATTGTGCTGGTGCAGTGGTTAGAATGCAATACTTCAGGCTAATTCTGCTAATTCTCAAATTTTACCAGGTTCAAGGTTGACTTAGTCTTCCATCCTTCCAAGGTCAGTCAAATGAGGACCCAGATTGTTGGGGACAACATGCTGACTCTGTAAACTGCATAAAGAGGGATGTAAAGCACTATGGAATTGTATATATGTCTAAGTGCTATTGCTATATTTCAGTAGAGAAAGTAGAAAGTCCCTTGCCACTTTGTAAAATTTAAAAAGTAGGCCAGACGTATAAAATTCTTTTCAAAAACGCCTTACCTCTTTTATTCCATTGGAATAAAAACATGTGATGAATTGCTTCTGAAACGTCTCTTTTATTCCATTAGAATAAAAGAGACTTTTCAGAAGCAATTCATCACATGTTTTCATTAATTATGTCTGGCTTCACTTAAATAAATGAGGATAAACAGTAATAATAACATTTAATACTTCCAGGCTTTGTGGAGAATAGTAATTAGCTAAATCATCCAGCCAGACTGTTTTCCATTATTATCAATGAAGTTGTTTAATTCTTTGTAATGCATCCAACACCTGACCCCACCCCACAACACACACCAAAATTATCAACTTTCACAGCCGCAGTTCTCCAGCAAAAAGTTGAGAGATAATTTCTGCAGTTTCTGCAATGGACCAAGAAAAAGAACATTGTGGACCAAGAATTTATATCAAACTGAATATGGCAGTGGCTCAACTCCAGAATTTCTTTTTTCTAAAAGGGTCATTTACCAGTGAGATTTAGTAGTCATAACCCCGCAAAATGTTACCCTATGGTAAGATGGGCAGCCAATAAATTTGATAAATAGATTAAATAAAATAAATGGAAATCCTTCCCTGACATTGTGCCACATTTGAGACAAAGCAAATGGAAAAAAGCAGGGTTGGAATTGATCTTTATAAATAGCTATGTCTTTTTTCTACATCCCAGCATTTTTTTTTCCTAATGGCTTTTGTCTTTGGCAGAAAGAGACACAAGAATTGAAACTTTGACGTCACGATAAATAAGGAATTGTAACAGCTATCTAATGGTTTCAGAAAGACTTTTATAAAGTCTCTTTAATTTCTTTTAGTTTTGTTCTTGTATTTTTAGAATAAGCCTGCTTGACAGAGATCTTTGCTCTGTAATCTTGCGCTTCATCCAGTTATTATATTTATTATTATATAGTTATTATTTTTGGCAGGAGAAACGTGGGAACATAAAAAAGTGGAAAATAATTTCCACTTAATTTCCACTGTTTCTAAAACAGTGAATGAATTGATTAGTAAATATCCTTCTGTACATAATACATGGCGTGTGTGGGGTTAAGATAGTAATCATTATGAACTGTGGCTTTTGGAACTCAAGTGATTTTGGAACTCAAGTATTTCTGGAATCTCAACTTTAGTCACAAACTTCAATATTTCACAAAAAGGCAACAGTTTGGGATGAGTGTTTCTCTTACTAGCATGTAGATTTACTAGAATTTAGATTTTCTCAGAGAGTTTACCTATGTTAAGCCCTAGTGATATAGCAGTTACAATGTAGTGTGATGGACTAACGCTGCCTATAGCCTGGAGTTCAATCCTGACATGCTCATGACTTAGACTTCTATCTTTCTGAGTTTGGCAAAAGGAGGATACAAATTGTTGGGGCAATATGCTGGAATTGGTAAACCGCTCAGAGTATTGTAAAGCACTATGGAGTAGCATGTAAGTCTAAATCCTATCATTATTGCTATTAAAATAGGGTAAAATACATTCAAATAGTGCCCCTCCCTCTGTATACTTGTTGGTATGAAATTAGCTATAGAAAGAATAGATACATGAAGTTGCATTCAATTTAACTAGCTAATTTTAAGCCATCACAATGAATCTCGTTATTAATTAATATATTTCTTAAATAAATTTATATAAGCCATGCTTTACATTATAGATTTAGACTCGGCGATGATAATTAGAGTAGCAATGAAATTTTATAAAATGTATATCAAAGAATTCTTACATATAGTTAGTTCCAGAGGCTGTTTATATTAGTTGTGTGTATGTGTGTGTGTGTTTGTACTTGTACAAGTGTCATTAAACAATCATTCAGCAATCTGTCCTATTTCATATTTTCTCTGATTTCACATAAGCCTCTGTAATCATCATGATTTTAACTTCAGGAATAATTTATTCTGAAATATATCTTGATTTGTTAGGTATTTCCCTTTTGAAACAGGCATAGAAAAATTGCTATGGCAACTTGCTGCAAATGTGCTCCAAAATGTGCAGAAAATGTCACACAAGCAAAAAATGTTTATCAACTTGGCCTGGGAAATAGAGATTGCATTTCTTAAATTGCATATAAAAAGTAGGAACACAATTAAATGAAAGCTCCTACATCAGAAGGAGCAATTTTTGCTTGATATTTTTATGTACGTTATTGTTTTAAATGGATCCCATGTGGTCAAAGAAGTCGTTCAGCCAAAAAGAAAACTAAACAAATGTACTGGTTTAAGCCAAATAACTCAATACTGGAATCAGTATAAATTGTCATATCTTTTTAGGATAGAAGCAGCATTTCTGATTTGCATTCTTTCCTTGCCACCCTTTTTTTTTCTAATTTTGAATAAAGAAAAAATTAGGAAAGGAATGGAGAAGCTCTCTCTATAATGCCTAACACAGTATAAATAATTCTCATTCAGCAATCACCTGTTCAATTGCCATTCAAAGTTGCAATGTTGCTGAATGAGAAGATCTATGACCATTTCTCATAGTGATAGGTATCACAGCCTCCCTATGGCCACATGATCACAATTTGAGAACTTAGCAATAGCCCTTAGACTTATATACCGCTTTATAGTGCTTTACCTGCCGTCTCTAAGTAGTTTACAGAGTCAGCCTATTGCTCCCAACAATCTGGGTCCTCATTTTACCCACCTCAGAAGGATGGAAGGCTGAGTCAACCTTGAGCCTGGTGGGATTCGATCTGCCAAACTGCAAGCAGCCAGAAGCCAGCAGAAGCAAACTGCAGTACTTCATTCTAATCACTGCAGCTCATACCAACCACTTGGCAAACAATTAAGAGTTATAATGGTTGCAGCATTTCATAGTCATGTGATTGCCTTTTGCAACCTTTACTGTCAGCTTTTGATAAGCAAAGTCAATGGGGAAGCTGGCAAAAAGTTGCAAATTGCAATCATATGACCACAGGACACTGCAACCATGCGGACTTCACCTAATGACAGCAATTGCCACAACAGCTGCTGTAAGTCAGGTCACAAGAATGTCAAATTTTCCTACCACAAAACTTAGCAACTGAGCTCCTGGTCCCAATTACCAGTGTTAAACAAGGACTATACCTGTATGTAATTTCATGCTAGATGGTGACATAATGGTTGCATGGTGAAACTATCCTGTTTTTTGCTAGGAAATCAAAGCATCTTGAAAAATACGAATTGAGCCAGGCAGAAATGAATTGTCAGTGGAGGTTGGAAGCTAATCACCCTCCACTAAATATCTATGGAGATTCTTAGTCATCCAGATGTCATAGAACTGAAGAATGTTTCACTTCTTGGATGAGAAGTGAAACATCTTCAAAGAAAAACCAGAAAATCCAGTTGCCTCTTGAAAAAAAAAAGCACCTTTGGGACACCCTCTAATTAGATTGAATGAAGTCCCAGTAATAACTGTTTTTCTATAAAAGAAAAAAAATCAGCCACAAAATCTTGAGGATTTTCCTTCTTTTCCCAGTGAAATATTGCAAATGGAATTCTGTTTAGAAACCTTTTCTTTTTCCTAGCATCTTCTAAAAAGTGACATGATCATTCCAAGCAAAGTCCTGGCCTCTTCTACATTTTCTCTTGGTCCTACTTTTAAATAGATCAACAAAGATCTAGAAACAACTCTAATACAGCCAAAGTCTACCCAGGAAAATGGATCAGATCTATAATGCACACACCCAAGGATGATTTCCGTGGATCGATCTACAAATGAGGAAAGGCATATGTATAATACTATAAAGAAATGGAAACAGCATGTTGATTGGCATTACATCCTCCTCCAAGTTCCTCAGTTGCACACTTGGTAGTAAACATTCCATTTAATGAATCTAGAAATTCAGGTGATAAGCAGGAAAAAAGCAGATGTTCAATATAAATTTAATCTCAGTTTTGGAATAGAGGAAATTAAGTAATCAATACGTTTTATAGAGATTATCTAGGTAGGTGGCAAGCATCTTTCAAAGTTTCTCAAAAGAAAAACCTTGAAGAAGGCCACAGCAAATAATTCTGATAACATGTCAAGGAACATGATATATTATTGTAAGTAAAAAGAGTCAAACTGAACTTAGAAATAATTTTAACAGGAAAATGCAATTAGTCCATTTTGGCTTATATACATTGGCTTATATTTATATGCCTTTATTTATTTCTTTATCCAGGCAAGCTGTGTTTTTTACATATTGCTGCCTTAAGGTTATAGTCGGGACAACTATGGCTTAATAGCAAAGAATCTTAACAATTTGGAAAAGTATAGAAAATATTATGTTTTCTTAATTGGAAGCTTTATCTTCAGCAATAAAAGGCAATTTCAAGTAATACTTTTCCTGGCATATTTTAGTCCTATGTGAGCATTCTGGATCAAATCCAGCAGAACATGAGAAGTTATACTTACAATTAAATTCATTTGCTTATTTGTTTCAAAACAACAGTAATGAGGAACTATATATCTGTAGTCATTTCCTACCAAGATAAAATAATCTAGTACAGTTCTATCCCTCTTGGAGTTTAATATTTATGAGAGTAAATAAAAATTGAATCATACATTTCCAGATTTCACTCCATTCATAGCTAAGACTGTAGAAGAGTTGTTCCATTCTTTTACTTTCCTGTGTGACCCAAGTCAGCACAAATGTTTTCAAATCTGCCATCATGAGCAATGCAAGTCCTATATAAATTGATTTGATATGAATAGAAAGCACATGTTTCAGACAGTGAAATAAACATATATGGGAAGTCAGAAATTATGTCAGCATGTTATCAAAGCGAACCCATTGTTTCAGTTATTCAGACTAACTTCCTGCTCCATCAGTCCCTCTTGAGATGGTGCTGACTTTCAAAATGAATAATTTCTTTCCACAGATGTTATTATAGAGTACAGTATAAGGTTTAAGTTGAGTGGTTTGTAATTGCTTTCTTTAATCTGCACATGGATGGATTCAGTCTGCAATATGCACAATCTTTTATTTACGTTTGAAAGTTATTTCTTTTAAAAAATGTATGCAACTCTTAAAAATGAAAAAAAGAGTACTGTCTCTTGTTAAAATTCAGCCACTGCATCAACGAATCTTATGTGTTTATTGTTTATGTATGTATATATCACTTTCATATTTACTTAATATGCCTGTCAGGCACCATTCCACAATAAACCAAATGTGTTTAACTCATTTTCACTATATATTGTATACCATCAGAGGAAAATTATACTTCCAGAGGCGACAATCCTTTTAACAAAATTAATTTTGCATATCAGCAATTAATTCTGAGATGTGATGAAACATGAACACTGCATTTTATAGACTAGAAAGTATTCTGGTAATTAACTTAATGGAACCCTGAGAAACTTTAATTTCAGACTCAGAGGAGAGACAGGATAGACTACATTTTGATATTATGGAGGATAAAAGAAATGAAGTAGAGATTTCCAGTTCTGTTTGGATTACACCTTTTCTACAGTAACTTTTTGCTATTTCTAGGCACAAAGAACAATTGGGTGTATAACTGTTTCAGGTGAACGGAACATTATCAATTTGGACTCTGCAGAGCTACTACTATAAACCAGGGGTCCCCAACCCCTGGGCCATAACCCACTATTGGGATGTAAACTGTTCAAAAGTAGGTGCTCTGACAACAGCTCCCCAAACTTGACAAACACTCTGACGTGAACTCAAAAGATTCCTTTATTAGGAATGCCGGGAGCCCGGGAGCTCACAGTCCATCTAGCTGGAAGTTTGCCACACCTATTCTTCTCCACCCCCTGCCTTTTATCCCCAGAGCTAGAGTAGGGCCTTGCTAGCAGTGGTGTCATGCCCCTGGTGGAGACTGACTCTGAGGAAGAGGAGGAACAGCCAGCAGGGAGTGGGAGTGTGGCTCCAGAGGTGGTGGAGGAGGCTGGGGAAGGGCAGAGGCCAGCTGAGCAATCAGAGGAGGATCCAGGCCCATCCCCTATCCATCCTAGGGCACGCAGGGAGGAGAGGATCAGGGAAAAGCGTGGTCTACTCGGGAGGAGAGGGCCATGATCCTCCTCATGGCTTGCAGCTGTGAGCTCAGTATAAGAGTTTGAAACTGCGTGTTCACAGACGCTGAAGTCAAATTAGTGTATTCCTTGGATGAGTTTTATCTTTGTTGGATTCTTCCCATGGACTCTCCCCGGTTATCTTCCTGGAATGTGTGATTAATTATCTTGGTTTGCCTTGGAACTCTCCTCAATACGGTTTGTTTCTGGCTTCCTTTTGCTTCATTATCTACTGTTTGAATTTAAACGGTGACTAATAAAACAGTGAAGTTAAGTTGAAGGCATTGCAAGACCTTGATTCATGTTTTAGTTTTTGTGTTATTTTTGAGACACTATGGGTCATCACAAGCGGTGGCTCTTTCTTCCCCAGGATTGGCCCATAACTTTCCACTGCTCTCCTTGTCTCTGCCTTCTGCACAGCTGCATGTCGGGCACTGGACCCAGCTGTTCTTCCTCTTCTTCATCAACCACCTCCATACCTGGGGGCTGTTGACTCTCCATCTGAGGGCTGACAGATGGCCCAGGTTCCACCTCTCCCTCTCTCTCTCTCTTTCTCTGTCTCTCTCTCTGCCAGCTCCATTCCCTCTTCCATCTCAGAGCTCCCAGGTTGCCCTGATGCTCTTCCTCCTCCTCTGATTCGGCTGCTAGAGAGGCCAGTGGCTGACAGGCCACAACACTGGGCCACCCAAAGCAATGGGCAAGTATGTGCACATGCGTCCACCCTTACAAAAGCAGCGGGCGAGCGTATGCGTACACGGTCCCTTTGCATGAACGTTAGCCATGTATGCATGCTGTTCACACCAATGGACTCTCCCCCAATGCCGTCTGCACAGCTGAAAAGTTTGGGGAGCTCTGCTATAAAACACTGAAAGTTACTTGAATTATGTGTTCAAATATATAATTTAAGGGTGTTATGATTTAATCTGGTTTTCAGTAGCTTTTAAATGGATAGAAAGAAGCCATGTGCAAGATTTAAGAGCAAAAATATTTTCAGGCAGCGACATTTGTTTTACAAATGATATATCCTGTGGTGGGATTCAAATTTTTTACTACCGGTTCTGTGGCATGGCTTGGTGGGCGTGACAGGGGAAGGATACTGCAAAAATTACAGTCAGAGGTGGTATTTGCCGGTTCTCCAAATTACTCAAAATTTCCACTACCGGTTCTCCAGAACTAGTCAGAACCTGCTGAATACCACCTCTGGATATATCCATTGTTTACTCCACAACAGAAAATGAAACTGTATTATTTGTATCAGTGTTTTTTATCCCTTTCTAGCATTTCCCCACAAGTGTGAGATCATTTTTTTAAAAGCAAGTGTTGACCCATTTGGTTGCATCAGGAATTGACTGATCAGTTTATTGCCCATGCTTGACATTGTGGGCTAAGAGAGAGTAATTGGCCCCAAATCACCCAGCAAAATTTCATGGCTAAAGGGTGACTAGAAATCATGAGACCTCTAGCCTATTGCTTTAGTCACTAGACCACACTGTCTCCAAATAGTCTGTATCAGTCATTCTTGCAAATTTCATACTCTTTATTTAACTCAATAAGCCTCTATGTAAGATGATTGAAAAGAAAAACATAAGGTGTTTTTTTTTAATTAAATTTGCAATTTTACATTTTCATTGAGAATATGGAAGAACACATGATTTAACAAGTCTTGGAAGAATAAGACTTGTTAAATAATCAATTAGATTAACCCTGCCTAATTAATAATTTACATATCACTGTGAGAACTGACAAATGTGTGGACAGGTATAATCATACAGACATTCTTACTACACAGGGTGACTTTCTAAAAGACTCCTGAGTACATTTGGAAATCACGCAACAACAACAAAGCTATTAAAAAACCGAAATTGAAAGGTGAGGTTGTACTGGTAAATTACCAGTATAAGAAGTAGGATGTTGTTTAATTTAAATATTAAAATATTTAAGTTAATGAAGACAATGATTAGGCATCAGATTTGGATGAGTCCTGAATTGGTGAAAAACGGTAATCTGAACAGATCTATTTGATATTCTAGGCAATCATTAATCTGGACAAAGTTGTGATCTCATTGCTTTGGAGAGCCATTCTTAGCAAAACCATTTTTCTGAACAATTGAGGAGAGAATGAGGTTTGGTGAAAGATTAAATGTCCATCAAGTAAACTCTCTGGATATCAGGGATACGTGGACTGTTGATTTTTTATTTAAAATCTAAAGCTAGTAATAGTGAGACTAAAGGTTTCTAACTTCAAAGATGTATCCTTACCATTTTATTGACTGTTTCCTAGTATGATTTGATTGCTTATTGTACCCTCTGACTTACATTAAGTGTTGTTCCTTAAGATTTTTGACTCTTGACAAATGTATTTTTTCTTTTATGTACACTGAGAGCATACGCACTAAGACAAATTCCTTGTGTGTCCAATCACACTTGGCCAATAAAGTATTCCATTCTGTTCTGTTCTGTTCTACAATGATGACCTGTTAGCCTTCCATGACCTAGGAGAAGTTCAATGAAAATATCAGTATATGACACTGAAAATAATATTTTCATGGCAAAAGTATTTCGCAAAGCCCTCTTCCAGAAGAATTAATTCATTGAATCTATAATTTTGGCTCTCAGAACCGGACTAATGTTTTTTTGATTATTGGCATCTGACTTTAATAAGTTTATTGCTGCCCTATAATGAAATATTACATGTACTGATAATCAAGTTTGTGTTCTGAAACTCTAATTGAGAATTTTCAATATTTGTTTTAAAAATAAAGTATGACATAGCTTGAACCATAATACAGTCTCATTGCTTAGCAACCAACAATAGCTTAGTTGCAAAATGTTGATTTAGAAAGCCACAATTCAGGCTTAATCTGAGACAACTGAAAGAGAGAAAGTTAGGAAAACTTTCTGCAAATGTTTTGGGTTTATTATGTTGATATCCCCTGGTGTTCTCTTGAGTAGTTTAAGCAGCATATGTAGCATTCTTAAGGCCTCTTCAGATCACATGCCAAAATGATGCGATGACATAATCAACTAGAGACCCTTACAAACATTAAGCTAAATGTTGATGGGAAACATATGTTCTGTGCAGATCTTCTACCATCTGGATTGCATACTTGTCTACATTCTATCATGCAGCATTCATATATAGCAAAAGCTATATATTCTAGAAATTTGCCCCTTGGATAGTAGAACCAAACAGCGTTTATGGATGCACATTCTGATTTGTTCTGCATGAAAGCAAAACTGGGATAAAAGAATTGGATGCAACCTAATTTATCGTTTAACTTTTAAAAGCTAATAAAATCTATTGAACCTAAAACCTATAATTTCCTGGAGGTGGCTGAACATGCCTTTCTTTCTAGATCAGGGGTCTCCAACCTTGGCAACTTTAAGACTTGTGGACTTCAACTCCCAAAGTTCCTTGAGGAATTCTGGGAGTTGAAGCCCACAAGTCTTAAAGTTGCCAAGGTTGTAAGGTTGTAATTTGCCAGGAAAGGGCATGGGACAAGTAAATATATGGATGGTGCCAAATTGCCCAAGCATCTACGTATCATTGAACTTTAAAACCAAAAGTCATTGAGACCCCAAAAGAAGCCTTGTACAGTATTGGAGTCTGAACTGCTGGAACTGTAGAACCTAATTGATTGATACTGGGAACATAAAAAGAACTTCTCCTTCTTCTTTTCTTGCCACAAAGTAAGATCAGTAATGAGCCCTTATTAATATATGATTTGATTTGACATGAGTTTTCATCTACCTCTTTTTAGGCTGTGTTTTCTTCTCATTTGTTCCACTGGCAGTAGCTGAGATCTCATTTTTGTACTGGAGGAGGGAATGGACAGTAGCAATTGAATCATTTGCCACAGAAGAGTCAAAGAGGCAACTAGGGAGCATTAACCATTCAGGCTGGTAAATCCCCCAAAGTCTAAAATTATTTGAAATCTATCAGCCACTAGGAGTGTATTACTCTAATAGATCCTTTCTTTTGAAAAGATGAAGAGTTGCTGAATACCTAAAACTCTATAGGATTTAGTCTGACCACACAACGGAACAAATGTAAAATCCCCCAATTTCTGATCACCAACCTCCTGAGAGAGAGAAAAACTCAGATCCCAAATATGACGAGGCCTATTGTTGAGCCAGTTGAGACAGGTCAATAGTCTCAGATATCAGACCTCTCTCTCAGACTGATGGTCATGTAAGTTTTGAATATGATATCATTCTGTGCTTTGTGATACTCTTTTTTAGGAAACTGGAGATCTCTGAGTCAATCTCTAAGCCTCATCGCTTGGAAAGCAAGTGCTTCCAAGAGATTTTGTTCTGCAGTGGCAAGTAACTTTCCATGTTCTTCCTATACATACAGTATATCACTAGTACAAAACTGCAATGCTCTCTATGTGCTACTAATCTTTACATTATAATGAAAGGGACTATTAGTACAGTTTGCTACAACCCAAGTTCTAGCACCATATTAGCATATGTTGTTGTGTTTTAATTTTTAAAAAAGGGTGGTTGCTGATCCACTTTTCAAACTTTTCCTCGAATAATACTGAATTTCAAAACCTGGGGCTAAAATATTACATGACAAAACCAGAGAGAAATCTTTGGGGCTAATCAGAAATACAGAATGGAAAATAGTCATGAAGAAACAGGAACTCATTTAAATATTTAAAGATATTGGAGGAAAGAGCAACAAAAATGATTAGTGGTCTGGAATCTAAAACATATGAACAGTTGCAGGAACTGGGTATATGTAATCTAACAAAATGAAGGAGTAGGGATGACATGATAGCAGTCTTCAAATATTTGAAACACTGTCACAAAGAAGAGGTGGACAACCTATTTTCCAAAGCGCCTGAGGGCAAGACAAGAAGTAATGGGTGGAAACTTGTCAAACAGAGATACAACCTAGGACTAAAGAGAAATTTCCTGACAGTGAGAACAATTGATCACCGGAATGGCTTGCCTTCAGAAGTTGAATAATCAATGTTTTAAAGAAAAGATTGGACATCCATTTATTTGGAATGATATTGTGTCTCCTGCTTGGACAGGAGATTGGTCTAGAAGATCTCCCTTCCAACTCTCTTATTTAATATTTTAAAAGTTGATTAGTAAAAAAGGGAGCATATTGATCTCTACAATGTAGCCATGAATGCCACATTCTGGCCCCTGGAATACAATCATCCAACCTAGTAACACAGATAATGACCACATACTGAAGTATGTCATAGGTCACTTGTTGGCATTCCTAAGATTGTTAGGAATTGCAATTATTAGTGCTGTTTATTGTGTCTGACGTCTAGCTCTCAATAAGTGGGGTGTAGAAGAGTGTAGTGACATTCATCTAAGAAATTTTGGCCTACATATCCAAGTCAAGCAACAGTTGACAGTCACAAATACTGATGTTCAATTAATAGCTTGTTTGAGCTTGTTTATTTATTTATATTCTGTTATTATTATTCTTTTTTCATAAATAACTCAAGGCAATATCTTTCCTCCTTCTATTTTCCCACAACAACAACCTGTGAGGTCCATTGGGCTGAAAGAGAGTGACTGGTCACATAGCTGGCTTTCATGCCTAAGGAGGACTAGAACTCACAGTCTCCTGGCTTCTAGACTGGTGCCTTAATCATTAGACCAAACTGGCTCTCTTTAATTTCAAATGTTTTTGTTAATGAAACCATTTAGAGAATGTTTAGCTTTCTTTTCTTAATCAATATATTTACATAAGTGGCCCAATAGGATTCCAAGCATTTACTATATGACAAAAGTGATGTTGGTTAAGGTTGAGATGGTTCACTCAATCACTCTTAGCCATAATAGCATTGATTAAAAAGATTGCTTGTTATTCTGTTTTTACATTATCCATAAAAATATCCATAAAGTCGTACCTTAAAAATAGCTTAGTTTCTATTATTTATTCCAGCATACAACTAATGTAAATAAACTCACAAGAGATAGTTCCTAAACAGGTACAAGAATTGTAACTTTGAAAACCCTGAATTTTTACGTCCTATTTCTAAGATTTTTAGAGATTAATGTACAAATTTTATCAGAATATGGCTTCTAATAAGACTGGGTTTATCAGAAGTGGGAAAACCATTATTCATATTATAGTCTGCACAGATGTCTAAGCTTGCCTATAAGCACTCCAAAGATCATAATGTTGAAATTTAACATTTTCCTGCTGAATGAAATCAGTCCCACAACAGGTGTGTTAAATCATGTTCACAGGTCTGAAGTACAGTAGATACTTCTGTTTTGCCTTAGAGATTAATGCCCAAGCTTGCTTGTTTCTGCTTAGTTTTCTTCTTCAGCTATTTTGCTAATATGAAAGTAACTAATCTCTTTACTTTAATTAGTATTATGCAAAAATGCACTTTACAATACACAGCACAGCCCTTCCCAAAACAACATATAGTATGCCAACAAGTTTAGGCTCTATACCAACACCTTTCTTCCATATTCCTTGACAAAAAAGAGGATTGCAGCCAAAGTTTGTCTGATGTTGATCAGACAAATTTGGTTCATTACTTGGCTGTTCCTATAAAATTATTCTGAATTGTCTTTCACCTCTGCAAAGTACCATATTAGTTAAAGCTTAAAACAATTATATGAACAAGTAGCATAATAAAAAGTATATTTGAAAAACGAGAAAAAATTATATCTGAAATCTAACAACAGCAACCAAACTAAACTGTCATGGCCCCATCGGAGCCTGAGGACGATGAGCTGAAGCTGGGGCAGACAGAGGTCGAAGGGGTGGCTTTGTTGGTTTGAGAGGAATATGGGGAGGAACAGAATAAGGCAGCCCTGGGCTTGGGACAGCTTGCCATCAGGGAAGAACAGGGGCAGTATGATGGGGGCGGAAGAGGACCAGCAGTAGAGATGAGGAGTTCAGACAACAAGCAAGGACTGCCCCCTCCTGATCCTCAAGTATGGAGGGGGAAGAGGAGGTGGGAGCAGCAGAGGCAACCCGACGACTTGGGAGGAGAGCACCTTCCCCCTCTTCACAAGGCACAGCTAAGGGCTGAGACTTAAGAAGACACCGTATGGAAGGAAGCTTTTGTGGGAGCAAACACTGAATTCGTGGAGTTTTGTACGCCGTTGCTGACGTCTGGAGATTGCTGTACTTCCTGCCTTATAATAGCCTTTTTCCTTCGCTTTGCTTTGCCTTGTTCCTTTGCTTCGCTGGACTTCTTGCCTTGAAGCCATTGTGCTGACAGCTTTTTGCTGGAAGGGGTCTTTCAAACCTGACAGCTTTAAAACTTGTGGACTTCAACTCCCAGAATTCCTCTTCCAGTCATGTTAGGCTGCTGGAGGTGTGTGTGTGAGAGTGCCTTGTTCCGGGACTTGCCATAAATGTGAGAGCGTTTGGGGGAAATTTGGAGCAATAAAGGAGAGTTCGAACCATCCAATCCCAGGTTCAAGTGGTCTGAAACACAAAGAACCAGTGAAACAAAACTTCAGGTGCCTCACATCAATATTTAAAGAGAATGGAAGGAAGCACCAATCTGCTGGATTTACCATGTAGGGCTTCCCAGGATGTTCATCTGAAACAGGTGCCTGGATGAATGGCATTACTCGACAAATAGTAGCAGTTCTTTCTGAAAGAAAGAAAAGAGGAAATGAAAGCGTGGGCCACCATGAATCATAAAGGAGCTTCCGGAACATGTGACTAAATAAACAAAGGGTTGATATAATGAAATCATCTCCAGATTCCTCGGAAATGACCTTCTCTTACAAATCGGAAGGAGAAAGGAAAGAAGGCTCTCTTTCCTTGTTGTCTGAACAAGGACAAACAGGAAGCAGATAAAGATGTGTTAATAACCAACCGTTATGCCTTAATATACTGTGCTTTGCACTTATGGTTAATCCCAGCTGCATAAACACATGCTACTTAAAAACAGAGGCTATTTTCAGAAAGGGAAAAGGGCATTTTCTTTCCTTTAGTCCAGGTCATTATTTTGAAGGGGAAACCATGGTTACCAGTAATTAGAATATGTGATTAGCTTCCAAGACTAAGGGTTAGTTGCCATACTGGATACTTAAGTGTATGAATGCCATTCAAGGCAAGGTGTCACTCCATCTGGGTAAATTCATCATGTATTAGCCAGTAGAGCAATTTCCGCTAGAATATTTTCATTAAATCATACACATGGTCCAAGCAGCTTTTACTATTTACATCAATTATAATCTTATAATACCCTGCACTTTAAAATAGGGATAATTATTATTCTCGCCTTTTGACACAATGAGTTACTCTTTGACATGCTAAAAGGAGAGAGCAAGAAAGGGTATATCCCCATATCCCCAGGTGGTGCGCCCCCTCCTCAAGAAGCCTTCCCTGGACCCAGCTATTTTAAACAACTATCGTCCAGTCTCCAACCTTCCCTTCGTGGCGAAGGTTGTTGAGAGTGTGGTGGCACGTCAGCTCCCCCAGTACCTGGAGGAAGCAACTTACCTCGATCCGTTCCAATCGGGCTTCAGGCCTGGACATAGCACTGAGACGGCATTGGTCGCGTTGGTTGATGATCTCTGGAGGGCTCGTGACAGAGGGTTCTCCTCTGTCCTGGTCCTATTAGATCTCTCGGCGGCTTTCGATACTATCGACCATAGTATCCTATTGCGACGGTTGGAGGGGTTGGGGATTGGTGGAACCGTCTTCCGATGGTTCTCCTCCTTCCTCTCTGACCGTTCGCAATTCGTGTTGGCGGGGGGGGAGAGGTCCACCTCTAGGCCCCTGGTTTGTGGGGTGCCTCAGGGGTCGGTCCTTTCTCCCCTCCTGTTCAACATTTACATGAAGCCGCTGGGCGAGATCATCCGTGGTCTTGGAGTGAGGTGTCATCTGTATGCAGATGACACCCAGCTGTATATCTCCACTCCGGACCACCCCAACGATGCTGTGGGGACTATGTCTAGGTGCCTGGAGGCCGTGCGGGACTGGATGGGCGGGAACAGGCTTCGGCTCAACCCATCCAAGACCGAGTGGCTGTGGTTTCCGGCGCCCCGATATAGCCAGCTGACACCTTCGCTGGCTATTGGGGGGGAAGTTCTGCCCCCCACAGAGAGGGCTCGCAATCTGGGAGTCCTCCTGGATGTACGGCTGTCGCTCGAACATCATATCGCGGCCGTCTCCAGGGGGGCGTTTCATCAGATCCGTCGGATCTACCGGTTGCGGCCCTTCCTGGATCGGGACGCCTTGCGCACGGTCACTCAGGCCCTTGTCACCTCTCGCCTGGACTATTGTAATGCCCTCTACATGGAGCTCCCTGCGGGGAGCATCCGGAGACTCCAGTTGGTGCAAAATGCAGCCGCGAGGGTGATTATGGGGGCGTCGCGTAGCGCCCATGTGACGCCTCTCCTGCGCGAGCTGCATTGGTTGCCGATGGCTCTCCGGGTTCGCTTTAAGGTTCTAGTTTTGACCTTTAGGGCGACCCATGGCATGGGACCAGGTTACCTTCAGGACCGCATTCTACCAACGTTCTCCAACAGGCCGGTGCGTTCCCACAGGGAGGGTCTGCTCTGGGTGCCGTCGGCCGCTATGTGTCGTCTGGCGGCGCCAAGGGGTAGGGCCTTCTCTGTGGGTGCCCCCGCCCTCTGGAATACTCTGCCACCGGAACTTCGTACCGGCACGGACCTGAGGGCCTTCAGGCGCGCGTTAAAGACCTGGCTCTTTGAGCAGGCCGGCCTGGGCTGAGATAATGATTTTAAATTTGATCTCCATTTTTAATTTTAAATTGGGTTTTAAGGGTGGGGGGGGGTTTCTTAATTTTAGTCTGCAGCTAATTCTAATATTTAATTACTTTTTAACTTTTGTATTTGTGGGGTTTTAGACGAGCTGTTCACCGCCCTGAGTCCCTTGGGAGAAGGGCGGTATATAAATGTAATTAATAAATAAATAATAAATAATAAATAAATAAATTATCAAATGAACTATCAAGCCAAGAGTATCCTCATTACATTTTATCAAATTCCTGATTAGGCCTCAAAATTCCTTATCCCTTTGTAATCCATTTCCTTATGGCCCATAGGTTATCAAGATTCTGAAGGCTCGTGGTTCTTAACCACAAATTATCAAAAATAAAAATATCTCACTTGAGGTTTCTTTGTACTCACTAAGGCATTGGACTGATACCCAGAAGATTTCAGTTAAAGCGTACCCTTAGTAACATACCCTTACTGGGTGAGTTTGGATCAATCACTTTCTTGCAGTTCTATCTACCTCACAGGTTTGTTAATGTGGAGAAATATTGGAGAAGAAAATATTGTATTCAAACTCTGGAATGAAAGCTAGTATGTAAATCAGATATTTCCCTGGTCAAAATTTAAAATGCAAACAAAATAAAACAAAATTACCAATACCTAGAAACAAATTATCGCTGTAGCATTACAAAACAAAAACGTTTCTCTACCTCATGAGTTCATTGTACATTCCAGATCAGTAGTCCCTAGTACTAAAGGAAGAATTAAGAGCCATTAGAACAAAGAAGGAGGATGCAGAGGGTATAGTTGCCACATGGAATAGTGGTAAGTCTGCAGAATGCTGGCTTCCCGTGTTAGAATATTCTAAAGTTCTACTGTAAGAGCTTACATCATGAAATGAGGGACAAATTTTCAAGCTATCTTTAGATATAGTTTCAATTAAAGAGAGTATCCTAAATTATCTGTCCTCAATAATGATCATGTTGCCATCAACACTGACTTCTTGTATATCCCCGTTGTGCAAATCCAACATTGAACTTTTAAATGATGCTCTTATTAAATCTTAAGTGATGACAATAAGAAACAGGTGGCAGTTAATGTGTAAGCTGGGGCTAAAGAGCAAGAGAACTTTTGATCAAAACATTTTGTTGTACTGAATTGATCATTAAAATAAACACCTTAATATTAGTAATGTGGAATTCTTTCAGCTCATCTCAAAATCATTTTGGTAACTCTAAGCTTTCTCGGGTCATAGGTTAAAAAAATCAGTTCTCACCTTATGATCCATTGATATTGATGATGGCCCATGAATGCATATTATTCTTGACGAGAATTGTAATTTGCAGCTACAGCTTCCTAGAACTTCAGGAATCCCTCTCAAGTTCCAAGGAAAATTTTTGGTTTTCCAAATGGGATAATAACCACACAAAAAATGTTTATATGAAACAATCAGAATTATACAGGCTGTGACACAGAAACACACGAAATTGTTTGTGATCACTAATGATTTCCATCAGAACCTCTAGTTTGGTTTCATTCAGATAAAGTTGTTTAATTATAAAGAACATTAGCTTTTGTGCCAACAAATAACTAGATTTGGTTACTTGATCTGCCCAACGATGGTTTTACAGATTTAAACCTTCATTTTGCTTTCAGATCCATTAGCTGTCCATAATATATACATTGCAAAGTGAACACATTTATATATTTATTAGGTTAGTATCCTACTAACTTAAATTAATGTACATAAGAATTGCTTGACAGTGAGATGGGCAGTATATAAATTTGACTAATAAATAAATAATGCCTCTTCCTTCTATTTTCTCCACAACAACCTTCGTGGAGGTAGATTGGGATCAGAATGACTGACCCAAAGAGACTCAACCAATGGGGTGCAATGTAAACATCCTTGAGGTGCGCCCTAGGCAATGTGATTTTTGTCACACCTAGTCTACACATTCAAGATGCTGGACCTTACAAGGACCTCCCAGCAAGAAGAAGCAGCCTGAAAAATTTCTGTACGAGATAAATAAATAAACTCAGCCAACCTCTGTGCCTAAAGGAGGGCTAGAAAACATGGTCTCCAAATTTTCTAGTCCAGCACTTTAAACATTTGTATCTAACTGACTCTCAGTCATAAAATGAAAATTTCTGAATGCAGTGGAGCTTGGAACTTACTACTTCATGTTCATTTGTAGGTGTATTTTTTTTTTTTTTGCTTGCCAACACAGACCATTTATTTTGAGAACATCTGTGGCTGATCCCCAAATTGCACTCTTGAGATGCTGAAATTCTAGAGAACTTGTAAATCAGTTTTCCACTGATTTACAAATTCTCCAGAATTTCCATGGAATTTTTACACATTCCAATAATTCTTGCATCACTTTGCCTCCCACAGCGGTTCAGCTCCAGCTTTCCCATCTACGTGCAAATCTACAGCCTCTTCATTGCCTCTCAAGGCACCATTTCAAAGCAAGGAAGGGATAGTACCTTATCATATAAATGTCCCCTCCAGAACCACCAACAGGGCCCCACCCTGGTTTGGAAATTATCAGGCAGATGTAAATACCATTAAATTAAAAGGAAGAAGCCACTGCATGGATATTAATTTTGCCTTCTTCAATTGACCAGTTAGGGAGAACAAAGAGATTTGTTCAGGGTAATGACAACTACCACAGCTATTGTTCACCTTGAAAAAAGACACTTTGTATATGAATCTCAGAATGGTATAGGTATCTAGCCACTAGTCAGGGCTAGCCTAGTTCTGATCCTCAAAGTGTATGAATTTATTTGTGTTAGAGTTTGCAGCAATCCAACCAACACACAAGTAAATAATTCAGCAGGATCCATTTGTAGAAGAAACTTGTTTATATACAATAATATATAGTATAATGCATGTATACAATACCCATCCAGCAGAAGTCAGAACCAGAACTCAGAATCCAGAAGTCATAATCACAGAAGTGATATATACAGAGGCTATATTGTAAGGAAAAAGCAATTCTTATATACAAATCAGTCAAGCTAAGCCACGCCCAGGCTCCAAACTGTCTTGGTCACCAAACCAGAGGTGGTATTTAGCAGGTTCTGACCAGTTCTGGAGAACCAGTAGTGGAAATTTTGAGTAGTTCGGAATACCATCTCTGACTGGTCCCTCCCCCATCTATTCTCTGCCTCCCAAGTCCTAGCTGATCGACTGAGTCTTCTTTTGTTGCCCTGTACAGGAGAATGGAGCTGGAAAGCAGGTTAGTGGGGTGGAGAGAGAATGGATACTTTTCAGTAACCTTCCCCTGCCATGCCCACCAAGCCACACCATACCCCTCAAGCCACGCCCCCAGAACCGGTAGTAAAAAAATTTGAATCCCACCACTGCACCAAACAGTGGCTGACCTGTTACCATGTCTATTCCAATTCCTGAACTCTTATACAATGATAATTTATTTACTAGCAATAGTATGTATCATTGAGGATGTGGGGTTATTTTTAATGAAAACCTTTACAGCTTAAATATGGTTATTTATAACACAGTCCCAAACTCATACTGTCCATATTTGGAAAATTATTTCTATTTGCATTTCATTGCTATTAGAAAAAGGGAAAGATAAATGTGGATACTGAAACACTGCTTGCTTTTAGCCTTTTGTCTTCATCCCTCATTTATTTTCCTATCTATATCATTATATGTGCTGTGTTTCCTTGTGTTGTTTGTTTTTTAAATTCTTTAAATCTAAATAGCATTTTTGTTTTGTTTTCTCATAGCCAGAGGACGTTTTTGTAAAGGACAGAATAAGAGACAAAGAAAAGAGATTGTTTATAAAGAGAAATTGAAACAAAAGGGTATAGAGAAATAGAAATAAATAATGACCATATGGACAAATTGCATCCCTTGGAACATGACAGATCCTTCTCAGAATTGGCTTTATTTTTATATGAGGAAGTCAATTTAAAAAATAGCAAGTCAATTTGTACATCCAAGTGTTTGCAACATCTGTGCTCAGAACTGGACTCTTTTTTTGATAACTCTACAGGTGTGATAAAACAATGCCTATTTCAATTGAACCATGAGAATTAATTCTATCTTTTCTTTTCTTTTTCTGGGTAGATTCACTGAATAAAAAAAAAATCTATACTGCTAATGTAAAATAACAGTGAAGATGATTAAAAACACCTTGGCTAAGATATCATGTCAGTATTGGCTTTAGGAAGGGAAGAGGAAGTGATCTCCATAAGTGTTTATTCTGAAAGATTTATTCAGAACGTGACCTCCGTGACCTCAAAAAACCTCCAGCCGCAATCTGCAAAAATAGATTAAAGTTCTCATAGAAAGTACTTGGAGAGCCCTCTACAGGTCATTTCAGTTTATGAACTCCATTAAGACAGATCCCTTGCTGAAAACTAACCTTAGAAAAAGGTTTAGCTCTCTTGAAGACCTTTAACTCTCTTGAAGTCAAGTGAAATAAATTATCATTTATCAGAGGCGAAAGAGCAGAAATATACACAAACACTCCCATTCCAGGGTGTGTTTATTTTATTTAGGTTGTTCCACAGCACCACCTAATTTAGACTAACAAGGGGGAAATGTACCATATGTCTAGGTCCCTTCTTCCATGAGGGTTGCTCTTGAGATGTCCAATAAAGAGCAGGTGGCTGCTGTGAACAGGTTGATTTTGTGTAGAAGCCACATCCTTCCATTAATGGGGGAATCATTCTGATGGCCCCTCGTGTCCTGATCACCTCACAATAGGACTATTATAATGCATTCTACATAGGGCCATCCTTGAAAGCCACCTGGAAGCAACAGTTGGATCAAAATGCAGCAGTTTTGCATTATGACCATGTGTTAGTGCTGCTACACAAGCTGCATTAGTTGCCAGTTGGCTTCTTGATGCCGCTCAAAATGCTGATCATCATACATTCCTGCATGGTGTAGGACCTGGATGTCTTTGGGATTGTCTCCAATGGTTTCTACACAATTGTCATTATGTTTAGGCATGGCATTCAAGGTCCCTTCTGTTGAAGACTGTCATCTTGTGGGAATGAGAAAGTGTGGTTTCTCTGACAATCCATTCCCCCATCCCACCCTCTGGAACAGCGTTCCTCCAAAGATACACATGGCACTCTCCTGGGGTTGCTGAAAGCCCTTAAAACATGGTTCAGACTGAAGTTAATGTGTTTGTTGGTCCCATGTTATGTCCCAAAGGTGTTTTTTTCAGGAAGCAACTGGACTTCCTTGTTTTTTTCTTTTGAAGACGCTTTGCTTCTCATCCAAGAAGCTTCTTCAGTTCTGACAGGATGGTGGAGAATGAAAGGACACTTCTTCAATTCAGCTTCGAACCCCCACTCCTTTACCCTTAAATTAACCTCTATTGACCTCACCCCATTCCTAAGAGGTCTGTAAGGGGTGTGCATAAGCGCACAATCGTGCCTACCATCCCTGTCCTGCTGTTCCCAATTATTATTAGCTCCTATTTCTTACATTTAAACTATGTTTATTCTTATTTCTATTGTATTGTAAGCTTTTGACATAATAAATAAATAAATAATAAAGCTCTGACACCATCCTGTCAGAGCTGAAGGAGCTTCTTGGGTGAGAAGTGAAACGTCTTCAAAAGAAAAGCCATGAAAGTCCAGCTGCTTCCTAAAACAGTACCTTTGGGACAACCATGACCTGGATGACTGAGAATCTCCATAGATATCCCAGATCAATAATAATAATAATAACCTTTATTGTCATTGTACATGTATACAACAAAATTGATCTAACTCTACTGATGCTATCCATAACAACAATACAGTACAATATGAATAATATAGAAAATGGTCCTTATACAAGTAATTAGGGAGAAACCCGTCATAATGTTTCCATGTATGCATGGAGTGATTGTCGTTGTATTTAGGAGTCTTGACAGCCCATGGATAAAAGCTGTTTTTAAACCTCTTTGTCCGGCTGGCTATACTTCTGTGTCTTCTGCCCGATGGTAAAAGTGAGAAAAAATACTGACCAAGATGTGAATCATCCCTAAGTATTTTCCTCACTCTGCTGAAATGATGATGTCATCCAGTGGTTGTTAGGGGTCAACCAATGGTTTCTTGTGCCAAATTAATCACTCTCTGTATTCCCTTCCTGTCTGCAGCTGTTGAACCAGCGTACCATACTGTTATACAGTATGTAAGGATGCTTTCTATTGTAGACCGATAGGAAAAGGTCATCAAATTATTGAACTATATTTACTTATTATACTTGTGCTAAAAATGTGGTCTTTTAAGACCCCAAATGGCTCAGCAGATCCCTTTGGGACAGATGCCTTCCATGGGAGGCACAGGTGATATTTTTCATTTTAAAGGATTTGAAGAGGAATTCATGAAATGACAAAGAATAAAAAAATATACTTTGCTGATGCTGAAGGCACTCACTTTACATTACAGAGCTCCTCAAATCTTTCAAAAATTACTGTTAAACTCCTTCTCATGTTTGATGTGTGATCTTTCATATGCCAGAGCATGGACAGTGTTCAAACAGACAAAACTGATGCATCGCTGCTCTGGAAGACAAAATAAGCTATTAAGTTTGGACAAGAAGTGTCAATAATTTCTGCTACTGTTTATTGATTGATTTATTAAGAGAAATCCACAACAATAGCCCTAATGGATACGTTTTTATTGACATTGTTGAAAACCTTCAGCTCAGTTAGACTTGATAGTCACTTGCAGCTCTATGATTATCCAATGCTGGTTCCAGGCCCTGAATCACAAAAATTGAATGCTTTAAAGTCTTATTGATTAGCTGATACAGTTAACCATGTGGGGGAAATAAGTAAATGGGTTAAGCTAACAGCTATCCTCTTTACTTGATAGCCCATCTCAGCTTTCAAAGGTTTAATAATGAGATCATTATATAATATAATGTGATCTTATAAGACAGTCGATTTGGTTTAGTGGGTAAGTTCCTGGACTCCAGGAGAGTAGAATTGGAGTTCTAGTCTTGTTTTAGATATGAAGCCAGCTGAGTGACCTTGGGCTAGTCACACATTTTCAACTGTAAGAAGAAGGCAAAACACTTCTGAAAATATTGCTCATAAAACCACATGAACTTGTCTGTGTAGCTGCCAGAAGTCAAGAATGACCTGAAAGCAGAGTGAGATATGATATACCATATGATATATACCAACTTGGCAGGTTTAAGACTTGTGGACTTCAACTCCCAGAATTCCTGAGCTAACATGACTGGAGGAGGAATTCTGGGAGTTGAAGTCCACAAGTCTTAAATGTATATAGCTGTTGCTGTATAATATGAATGTTTTGTTTTTAAATTAGAATAACAGAGTCAAAAGGTACCATGAAGGTCTTCTAGTCCAATTCTTTCCTCAAGCAGGAGACCCTCTACTATTCCAGAAAAGTAGCTCTCCAGTCTCTTCTTAAAGGCCTCCAGTGGTGGAACACCCCAACTTCTGAAGGGAAGCTGTTCCATTGATTAATTGTTCACACTGTTGGGAAATTTCTCCTTAGGCCTAGGTTGTTTCTCTACTTGATAATTTATTATTTAGTTGTTATATTTGTTTATTTAAGTGATTCATATGACCATCCATCTCATGACAATGACTTTTTATTGTCTCTGTGTGGATGTGGGTGTTTACATATACAGAAATACAACTTGTTGCATTAAAAAGATAGTATTAAAACATTTGTAATGGTAATATTAGAGGAAGGGAGAGAGGAAGGAAAAGCATAAAGTGATATAACTAGAAGACAAAGCAGTCTAAAACCTAACCTACACGACTATCTTGTTGCACAGTTGTTCCCCTTAGTTTCTTTCCAGCTTTTGTTTTTGTGGGGCCTCTGTCTCTATCTCAGGGACAGGCTGAATGTACACAAAGGTCAAGGATGCCATTTCATAGCCTTTCCTCTGAAATTCTATTCCAGTTTTTTTTAGATTCCCTAATTGCCACTTCAAGGATAAACCACTGGATGGAACCGGGGGCCTTTGGCTATGTTCATGAATAGGGTTAACACAAAAGGCTGTGCTTCCTTTCAGCAGAGAAACAAAAACAATGTTCAAGGGGACACCTGTCTTCTGTTTGTCAGATATGAAGGGAATTCAATAAAACATGATTAGCCAAACAACAGAGGTGATGGATGAACTGCAGAAAGGACATTCTGAGTGCTGCATACAATACCAGTCAAAAATTAAAGGTAATGGTGCATAAGTGTATTAAGAGCAAAAACATTCTACAGAGAATAGAAACAGGATGAACAGAAAGTCTCCTTTCTGCCCATCCATTATCCATTTATTTGAAAATAATCCCTTAAACATACAGTGGATACCTGAATAAAGGGAAAGTCAAAGATTCAGATTCAAATCAAAATACACTGAGAGAATTCTCAAGGTAGGACTTTTCAAAGTTCTTTCATTCTAGAATCTCAATAGAGAGAGAGACAGAGTTTCATCACGTTAAAATGTCTGCTATCTTTATTACCTCAGGCTGTTGAGAGAAGGCAAAAAATGTAAAGAAACTATATTGTGTAATATATATTTCCAGTCTCTGATGCATCTAACCTACTTTTGGTAGAAAGTAGCAGTAGTAACAATCATAATCATTGTTAATTTTTATTCGGTCCTTTGAATGAAGTATCTTACAGTTCCAGACAGGAATTCTAGTATTTTTGTGTGTTTCAATCTGAAGCATGGTATGAACTAAGGATGCCCTGGAAAAATCTACAGAATTGTCATTTATCCATTTTGGTATATGTGATTTTGCAAAAATAATATTTTGTCTTAAGTCACAGGTAACTATATTCATCAGGTTTCAATTTTTATCTCACATACAACAGCAATATAATCTTTAGATATGAACAGTATAGGTTTATTCTGAATATCCATTTGGAGAATCTAAATCCAAAGCAATTTTTTAATTTAATTTAACCCCTATTAACATGTGATGGCCATTCAGGAAAGGAAAACTTGATGACTTTAAAAAATCCAATGGTGTTGAAGGTGTGGTATAATTTTAAAAATATGAAGAAAAATGGAAGAGACATCTTTATTATTTCATAAATAAATAATGAAATATTTCTGAAGCATGAAAATAAATCCATTCCCATAATCTTTCAAAAATCTGAAAATCTCTACTCTGCCACTAGGTCTTGGTCTCTAAAGCCTTCACTATGTTGTTTTCATCCACTCCAATTGGTTATTGTCAATTTTGAACTGAACACAGGACTTAAAATGTGTCTAAAGTCTTCAACTACTCCATTGTACCCCACCCTACTCAACTAGAGTAAAGTAGAACAATTACTACCTATGATCTAGAGATTCTAGACCCTGTTCTCCTGTAAAAGCATCACAAAATAATCACTGCCTTTCCCATTTCCTTTTCACAACAGCCAAGCCAGTTCTCCCTCATCCTATACTTATGTCTTTCATGTTTTCTACCCTGATATTCAACAAGTCTTCAAATAGTAAATTGATGTTCTAGTTTCTTGGTTTCACTATTTACAGGATATTTTGAAAATGAACTTGATTCTCTCTCTCACACACACACACACAAACACATACTCTCACACACACTATCTCTCTCATACACACAAACACACACACACACTCAGTCTCACTCTCTCTCTCTCTCACACACACACACCAATATAGATAAAAGGTACACCCAGATGATACAGCACACTTGAAGAGAGCATCTGCTAAAACATAGAGCTTCTCTCACTGGCCTTCCGATTTGCTGAATCACCATCCTGATCAATGTTAGCTCCTCACTCCACCCCATTTCCTGGCTTGGAAGAACTCCAAAAAGGATTTCAATATCTGGCAGCCTATTGTAAACACTGCCGGCTTTTTAAAGAGAAAATGTAAGAACACCAGCTATCACAACAAATTGCACGTACCTTGCCCTACAGCACAAGAGATGCTAAGTAGCCAATGTGTGTACTTCAGAAACTGACATTTCTAGAATGTACCCATTTAATCTGAAGCGATAGAAAAGAATCTCTCGCTTTATCTACTTGATAATTACAAGGTTATATATTTTAATTTAGCTTGGTATTTAAGATTCTTCTAGGGTTGCTTTTTGAAACAAACTATCATAAAACAGGAGCCATTATATAAATCCACAAATACATCCATTAATGGTTCTGTTTTTAAAGCATTAAATTAGTAGAACTGTTGCAAAGAGAGATACTAATTGCTAGAATCCAATTAAATTAACTGATACTGAAATAGTGTAATTTATATGCTAAACTATCATAATCAATTATTATTTACAGCTAATAATGTGCAAATACAAATGTATGCTCATTATGTTCAGTTCTATATTTACAGCCTTAAAGATAAGAGTTACAAATTTAAAACGAAGTTGAACAAATCACAGATAATGACACATTTAAAACAACCTTGATAATAAAGGGCAGAGAGGAAAAAGGAGGAGGAGGAGGAGGAATGCTTGCATTAAAACAATGGCACAGGCTGCCAGGTAGAAGAATACTTTATGGTTTTATGAGGTCCTCTACAATTGGAGAAACCTGATACAATTACAATCCCAGTCCCAATACCCAATCCCTATATCATATAACCCTAACCATTAAAATCACAATGGACTGATATCTATGGATATTCTCAGTCATCCAGATCAAGGTGCTTTTTCAGAAGGCAACTGAGACCAGTTTTTTCCTTGAGAAAAAAGAAGAAATTTCACTTCTTATCCAAGAAGCTTCATCATTTCTGTCAGATGATGGCTTTGGAGGGATTAATAATCTGGTTTTAGCATCACATTGAGAGCTCTTGAGGCCCCTTGGGGCCCCCATCATGCTAATGAAGCTTCTTGAATGAGGGAAAAAACAGCCCAATTGCCTTTGGAAAGGAATCTCTAAGACAATTGACTGGTAGTCATCTTACATTCTCTGGATAATAGACCCTCTCTCTGATGAATTTGCTTTTTTCTACTAGCCATGAAATACTTATTCTCATGTTTTGCTGATGCATATTGGAAATGAAACTCTTTACTAGGTCTTCCCTGAAGGAATGTTAGTGTTGTGGTGTGGTTTTCTTCCCCTTTCTTCTATTGCTACTGCTTCACCATTTATTTTTGTTGTGTTTTGCACAACATTTGCATCCAATTGCAAATGGCTGTTTAGGAAGAAGTATTTCTGGTCTGCATGCCTCTCTGCCCAAAATAAAAATCATGTAACACTTATCAAATTATTTTAATTTTTATCTCTCATCATCTTTCAGTCAGAATGCCAAACAATGGCAATTGATTTCTTTATGCTTTTGGCATTCACTTTATCTTTCTTTCCTTTTTTTATAGGGGAAAAAGAATTGTCTTCACCACATCTTAAGGAACTCATGCAGCCATTCTATAAACCGCAATTGAAGTATAAACCTATTTATATGTATACACAGCAAATGCTTTAATATAAGTTTGAAACCATGACGTATTTTTCAGCTGTGCTACATGGACCAGAACAGGAAATCAACTACATCAGGGGTGTAAAACTCGCAACCCGTGGGCCAGATGTATCATACGCTGGCCAGGCCCATTCCCAGTTTAGCGAAGGGGGAAAAAGTTGAGATACGTTATGTGATGACAACGTGTCATCGCAAGTTTGATACTCCTGAACTACACAGATACAGTAAAATACTCTTATTAGCTTAGCTATAATAATAGAATCTTGCAAGTCTGATTGTGTTGTACCTCCTCTTTCTTCTTACAATTCAGTGAATTAGGAAAGTGTCTTCTTAATTATTTCTGAATAGTGTCCAGCTCTTCTAGATTTAAACATTTTCAAAAGGTCCAAAAAGCTCTTTCATCAATTATAAGAGAAAAACAATGTTATCTTCTTTTCAAGGTCCATTTGTACGGTGTGGGGAAATCAAGTCATGCAAGTATTATGGAGCAATCAGGCAAATGAACTTCTAACTGTCCATTGGCTGGCATCTATATTACATATTTCACACATATCCAAATACAGATTTGTCTATGTAAGTAGGACGACTACTACCTCTGGTCATACTGTAATCTTTAAACTTTCTTAACCACACATTATTGTCCTTGTAGCTATTTATTAAATAAATATGGCTGCTCGGTACAAGATAATCATACTTTCATGAGCATTTTTTCAACATATGCCAAGTACATATCTGATAAGGCTGCCTGATTTGGAACATCTTGAAATACTTTAGTCCATTTGTGCCATTTACAGCTGCAAAAATATATGCTCATATGAAAACAGTTCAATATTGCACCTCTGTGGGGATACAGAAAAGATAGTAGTATATTAGATAAGCTATTAATTGTCCATACAATGCCAGCAGTTATTTGGATGTTCTACAATGGTCAATAGATACAGAATGGAAACTGATACCAATTAAAAATATCAGTCAATAAGAATTTTCAAGGAGAATACTATTTTAAGCTGAATTGTTAGGCTAGTTTCTGAAGTCCTTTCAAAACTAGCTTTCTATATCTTTTGAATCTTGTCAATGAAGTGATCCTAACAGTAGCAAAACATTAGAAAATATTTTTTGCTACATACATTCATATCAGAGCGGGTTAACCAAACAGAAGGATGGACAATTAGCACAGGCATGCCTGACCAAATGTCCAGTGCTCTCCTCAATATTAAGCCAAGGCAGTCTTCTGTTGCTCCCATCATTTGGACCAACACTCTTAAAATTGACTCTTTAGCCCACTGTTTCTCAATCTTAGGAACTTTGCTAGTGCTGCCTAGAGAATTCTGAGGAATTTTGGAAGTTAAAGTCTACGTATCTTAAAATTGCCAAGGCTGAGAAACACTACTTTAGTCCATGACCAGATATCATAGGAATTTGAAATATGTGAAGAACAGTAAGTTGACTACCCATATTAAAAAAAAAGTGCCCTGAAATTCATATCACTGATTTATATTTAAAGGGATCACTTAAAGTTTGCTTACTCATTCTTTCCTCATCCATCTTATCTCTCTTATTTATTGACTAGTTGCTGTCTTTCTACAGCTGGGCTGTGCAGTTGGGGACAATTTGCTATACAAGCTGTTTTTCAGTGCAGGTCAGATTGTTGTTTTTTCAGCAACATGATTTTAAGGGGAAAAATAGAGCAATGTGCAATGATGTTAATGTATATGGTGGCATCAGCTTCTCTGTTTATCTGCAGCCTTTGAGTTCAAGTAAATGACTTTTTATCTTTCCAGATGAGTCCTTTCCACACACACTCCCAAAAAAGCACACAAATGCTCCTTTCACAAATGCCTTTGCATGTTCAGTATTTCAGGAATCCAGTAACACACTGCTTTGATCACACATCATACTAACTCCTAAATTGGATGGGAATGAAACCTGGATGATTGAGAATCTCTTTAAACATTTATCACACTTCATTAAATCATCCAGGTGTATTGTGCAAACCGTTCATCTTGTGTTTTCAACACATTCTCTGTCAAGAATATTTTGACAAAGACATGGAGGAGAAGGAAGGAAGCAGAAAACTCATTTCCAAATTCTATTTTTATGCATTTATATGTTTTATTTAAAATATTTATATATTCACTTATATTAAATTCTAGGGAGCTTCCAATCAACAATTAAAGTTTTTTTTTCTTTTAATGACCCCATAATCCCTTACAACAGGGTGGAGTTGGGGCAACTAAATGAAGCAGAGTATTTACTGGCCAGATGCCTTTCCTGTCACCAGTGCAGAGTTCACAGCAGATAATTACTCATTGTGCCCAGAGAGACAAATATCCTAGAAATATCTAGGATCAAACTCATAGCCTCCTAATCGTGAGGCAATAGCTTTGCCTCTAGGCCACTGTACCACTCAATCAACAATTAAAGCAATATCAGTAATAAAATAATAAATTATTAAAACCATAAACCTGAAAAAATCTAGCAGTAGAGTTAAGGTTCATTTTACAGTCCTTCATCAAATCCTCTTATCCATTTTACTCTAAGAAAAGACAGTGCTTGAAGGGCTGTCGTAAAGGAGAGGGGATTGACTTGTTCCCCAAAGCACCTTGAGGCAGGATAAGAAATAACAGGTGGAAGATCATTAAAGAGAGATCCAATATAGAAGCAAGGAGAAATTTTCTGACAGTGAGAACAATTAATCAATGGAATAGCTTGCTTCCCAGAGTTGTTGGATGCTCCATCACTGGAGATTTTCAAAAAAAGACTAGACAACCATTTGAGCGGGATGGTATAAGGTCTCCAGCCTTGACTAGAGAGTTGGACTAGAAGATCTCTCCATATTCTAAATAGAGATGAATCAGTTTCAATTGTGGTGGAAGTAAATTGTACAGTGCTTATATTCATTCTTTCATTCATTCATTCATTCCATTTATACAGCCACCTATCTCACAAATGTGATTCTGGGCAATCGTACAATTAAAAACAAAAACAATAGAGACAAATAGATAAAGTGAAAACTATTGGAAACCAATTAAAACTGTTTAAAACTTAATTTATAGGCGAGAACAATCCATATAATGATACAACCAGCTAACAGACTCTCTATCACCACTGGATCCCCAGACATGATGAGAAAGCCATGTCTGATGAGTATTTGTTTTGTAGTGTCTTTGAAGGACCATATCTAAGCATTTCAAGCTTTCATGCAATAAATATTTACACTTGGACTTGTTTCCTCCCCGTGTGTGTGTGTGTGTGTGTGTGTGTGTGTGTGTGTGTGCGTGCACACAGTATCAACTACAACTTTCCTACTTATGGTGGTTTTGCATGAAATAGCAATAGCATTTAGACTTATATAACACTTTACAGTGCTTTACAGCCCTCTCTAAGTGGTTTACAGAATCAACATATTTCCCCCAACAATTTGGCTCTTCATTTTACCCAGTTTGGAAAGATACAAGGCTGGGTCAACCTTGAGCCTGGTGAGATTTGAACTGCCAAATTTCAGGCAGCCGGCAGTCAGCAGAAGTAGCCTGCAGTTCTGCACTCTAACCACTGCACCACTGCAGCTCAACTTTCTTTTTATAAAAATAAGAGCAATAGCTTACAAAGTACATCTGATACTGCATTGGCCTCATGAATGATGGTGCTAAGCAGGTCAGCCAAATGCAATCCTTAAGATGAGTCATCAGTGATGTCTTGAATTCTTGTTTCAATATGGGATATGCTCAAAACTTCGTAGGTTTTAAACTTCAGAAAACATGACTAACATTGATACTTAAAAAAAAAAAACCAGAATAAACTAGAATCAATCTAAATTAGCATAGTCAGACTCTGCAGGCTGGCCATTAACTGATTCATTAATTAAGATAAGTAGAGTACCACCCACTGTTAAAAAGCAGGGTTTGTCGTAAGTGAACATAATTAAATGGATAAGTAAGAAATTACCCAAAGTAACATGGAAATACTTCCCTACACCTCTTCTCAGCTTGGGCAGCTGGAAACAAGAATAAGCTGGCACTTTCTGACCTCCTGAAAATTGTAATAGTTTTCTTTTAAGATGCCAAGATTTGTTAACAATGCTCTCAAAGACTGATTTAGAATATACTATCCAGGATAGAGATCCTGTGATCAAAGCAGAATGTGGACATTAATCTGCTGGAATTAGGGAGGAATCAAACATAACATTAGGCATCATAAGGAAAGAGCAGAAAATAAAATAATGAATATAGTGTTGTTTCTTATCCCTCAAGTGTTGATGCATGTAAAAAAGTTGGTTGTTCACTCGTGGTGGTCACATGGCTATGTCTACGCAATTAGCAGTTTGTAAGTGATTGGTGATGACCTTCTTCCAGCATATTCAGAAATTTGCTGGCTCCTCAGTATATATCTGGTGGTCTTTTATCTAAAATAAATCTGATCCAACTTTGCAGGAACAAGTACATAATGGTGCAAGACTTCCTTTGTTATGTTCCATAAAGTTTACTTTTTGGAATCTAGAAGGAATTGGTGATGTAAGCATGAACCATGTAGGCTGCAACTTACTTACTCTTTTCTTTTTGTTTTTTTTTCTAACTATACTGTAAATGAGGAACAATAAAGGAAATTGCTTTGAAGTAACTCAGCGTGTCTTTCTTGGTTTTGGAGGTTGACATCAATCTTACCAAAATGAGCTGCCTTGATCTTCTTCTTCCTCCCAACCAAGCTATCTAAATTTCGCTGCCTTTGCTTCTCTAGAAATGCAGACTCTTCTCCTGGGAATCCAGACCACATTCTACCACACAAGGTTATTTGGGAAATAATCTAAGAGACATTCTAATTTATGCCACATTGAGCTTTCAAGAAATGTCAGGTTCAAGACTATCCAGCTATCTAGCTATACAGAGAAAAAGAAATACAGAGAGGCAGGCATTGATTTGAGGTTTATCTTCCTCAAAAACTTGACCAAATCCCTGCCAAATAGTGAACAATTCTTGGAAATAATGTCATTTGTAATTATAGCAATTCCATTATAAGAATGATACTAGGAGCAGTGAGAAGATTCTAGCTTTCTAGAGATAACCAAAAATTATACCAACCTTAATAGAAAAACATAGACTGCTACAAAATACAACTAGAGAATATAACTGAATATAGGATTTCTCAGTAGATTATGTTATTTGTAATAATGTTTCCAGTCTATAACACTACAGCTGCTTGGTTTGTTGTTGACAGTTTCTAAATGTTATCTATTCTCCTAGGCTCTTGTAGACTAAATAGCAGCTTAAAAGTGCAATAAGAAAAAAAATATCCATTGCTTCTTCCTATTCCTAGAGTCAGTCCAGTATCACAAAGGATAAAAAAGGAGCATGACTAAATTTGGAACAGCCCTGAAGAAGGCACCTTCTTTGGGAATCTCCACTACCATTCTGCCTGCTCTCCCCAAGTTTCAAGTTCTGTTTGCGAGAGGCAGTCTGCCAACACCAACATGCAGTCCTTTCTTTCCCTGTCTTGATGTTTTGATTTCTCATTACTCTTCATGCAACAGCTATGGGGGGCCTGTAGAATTGGCTGGGCCAACTCTTTAATGCTTCATGCTTGCCATTCTGTAATTACTGTTTTTGTTTCCCTGGGAGCTGTTTGGAGTCTCCTTGTCCCAAGGGTCCTGGATTTTGCCCAGAAGTCCAAACAAAGAATTTCACTCAGAGAAAACAAGAATTTTGAGTTTAGTAACCTCTTCAAAATGACTTACAGGTGACTGTTGTTACAACTGATGGCTCTTCTTATAGTACTGCCATGTTTTTCCTTTCATAAAGTCATGGATATGAAGGCATATTTAAAAATAAAAACAAACACAATCATCTTGGCACTTGTGTCTTTGCCTCAGCCAAGTATAGAAGAATAAAATTGGAAGCAAGTACTGAAATAGCCTTTGCAGTATAATACGGATAATTTTTGCCTTACCCAATGCTAACAATGGCTTAATTCAAGCCATGAGGAAACAGATTGCTCTCTTGTTCAAATCAACTTTCCTCTCTCTGGCCTTCTCCAAATATATGAGGATTGTAAGCTCTGGAATTCCCACCCAAATTGGCTAATAGCCACGCAGACTTGAAATTGTGGGAGTTGGCAATCCCAAAGCATCTCAAAGTTGCCAAATAATTATGAAGGGTGATGGGAGCTATGAGGTCATAGCAGATCCACCCTGATTTAAAGCTTCAGTCTTGTAATATAGATTAACAAACAAGCAATTTTTGATAACTACGGGTTGCATGTAATTATCATTGTGAAGAGAACAAGGAAAACAGATAACAAATATTTGTGTAAAGAAGATGATTGGGTTGGGGGGAAATAGAGAATTTTCTTTAGTTTACTAAAAAAAATTACTTTATGCTATGTTGAATCCCAAACTACAGTTTTCACATATTCCTTCCTCAAAACACCAGGAAGCAAAGTATCCAGATCTTAATAAATGCTGTCCAAGAGGGTCAAGGAATAACAAAATAAAATAAAAAAATAAAGTTAAACAAAATTTCAGAGGATAATTTGCAGAACAATGGAATTTGGATTTCAAACAAGAAAAGAAGAAAGGAGGGAGGGAGGGAGGGAAGGAAGGAAGGAAGGAAGGAAGGAAGGAAGGAAGAAAGAAAGAAAGAAAGAAAGAAAGAAAGAAAGAAAGAAAGAAAGAAAGAAAGAAAGAAAGAAAGAAAGAAAGAAAGAAAGAAAGAAAGAAAGAAAGAAAGAAAGAAAGAAAACAGCATCTTAGTAAACCACTCATTTTTAAAAAACAGAAAAAATCATTGAGAATGGGAGAGATTAATTTGAACTCTTAGTTGATTGATTGATCGATTGATTATGTTCCATCAAGTCATTTTTTATTTATAGTGACCATATAGATAAGATTTTTCTCCATGACAATATATTCCAATTGTGAAAAACAAACATGCAGGATTGAATCTGGCTTCTTCTAGAAACATGAATTTCTCTTAGGATTATGTAGTAATCCAGACTGGGAGGAAAGGGTGATTTGGAGAACACATGGGCTTTTTAAATCAAACTTTTTCTTTGCATATGAGCTGAGAATAAGCAGTTGTTATTTAAAGAGTTGCCAATGAGTGTGAGAATTTTAGCCTTTAAATGAAAAATACTGCACAGCACTAATATTAATTTACTCTTAATGACTTTGAATCTCCATTTTAGGGTACTAAACAATTACTGATAACTTGGCTAAATTTTTATGTATTAAGAATAATAATAATAATAATAATAAAAAACTGATGAAATGCCAGATAATAAAACTTGAAAAATCTGGATCCAGGAACTATAAATTTGTCAATATAACATCAAAATCTGAGAATATATTACGACTTTTTCAAAATAATTAGTAATTACCGGAAATTAATAGGGATTTGCCATTACTAAAACCTGGTGGGATGAAACCCATAACTGGTCTATACTGCAAGAAGGATATAAGCTGTTTAAAAGAACCAGACCTAACAAAAGAAAAGGCGGAGTTGCATTATAAAAAATAAAAATCACTATACCTCTACAGAAACGCACAAACCAAGGATGAAAGCCTTCTTGAATACATTATGAAAGGAAAAAGGAATGACTTTCCATAGGTATACCAACAGTTTTTAACTTACAACTATTCATTTAGTGACCATTCAAAATTATAACAGCACTGAAAAAAAAATGTGATTTAGTACTGGCTATCACAGTTACAACCACTGTAACATGTTCATATAATTTGGGCACTTGGCAGCTAGTGTATATTTATGATAGTTGCCTCATCTCTGGATCAGGTGATCACCATTGGCAATCTTCCCAGTGAAATTCTGACAAGCACAGTTAATGAGAGATGCCTGATCTCTTAACAATTGCATTATTCACTTTAACAACTATTGGTGATTCACTTAAGGACTTTGGCAAAAAGGTCACGAAATGGGACAATACTACAATGCCTTGCTTAGTAAAGGAAATTTACTCAACAGTGGTCATAAATTAAGGACTACCTCTAGACTAAAAGGTCAGCCAACCAATGGTGGGATTCAAATTTTTTTACTACCGGTTTTGTGGGCATGGCTTGGTAGGCGTGGCAGGGGAAGGATACTGCAAAATCCCCATTCTCTCCCCACCCCACTAACCTACTTTCCAGCTCTGTTCTCCTGTGCAGGGCCACAAAAGAAGACCCAGCCAATCAGCTGGGACTCAGGAAGATGGGGGTGGGGCCAGTCAGAGGTGGTATTTGCCAGTTCTCCAAACTACTCAAAATTTCTGCTACCGGTTCTCCAGAACTGGTCAGAACTGGCTGTATACCACCTCTGCAGTTAACCAAGCAGAGGAAATAGGTGAACCTTTTGCTAATTAGTTAACTAAGATGTTCAAGAAGCAATTGCAGTTGTAATGAAACCTCCAGTGATGGAGCACCCAGCACCTAGCACAAGTTGGGTGGTTACTAGAAGCCAGCATGGTTTTCTTACAACAGATCATGTCACATAAACCTTACTTGTTCTTTGACAAAGTGACTAAATTAGTAAATCAGGGAAATGCTGTGGATATAGTTTACTTAAGACTTCAGGAAAGCATTGGAAACAGTAGGCCTACTCTGAATGACATGACAAATATATACAATATTTGAGGGGCTGCCACACAGAGGAGGAGGTCAAGCTATTTTCCAAAGCACCTAAAGGCCAGACAAGAAATAACAGATGGAAACTGAACAAGGAGAGATACAATCTGGAAATAAGGAGAAATTTTCTGACAGTGAGAGCAATCAACCAATGGAACAGAAGTTGCCTTCAGAAGTTGTGGGAGCTTCATCACTGGAAGCTTTCAAGAAGAGACTGGACTGCCATCTGTCAAAAATGGTGTAGGGTCTACTTAGATGGGGGGTTGGACTAGATGAGGTCCCTTCCAATTCTGTTAATCTGTATCTGTATCTATATAGTTATAAGTCTATTTCAAATATTGTATTTAAACAGTGTTTATCAAACCGTCTCTATACTCTTCAAACTATTAGCATATTGGACAAAGAAGTGGGGGAATTTGTGACACAGAATAAGGTATAAAAGCTAATACATAAATGACAGAAATAAAATTAAAAAATGTTTTTGATAAATTGACTGAAAATAACAATGAAATTTAATAGATGTCAAAAACAAAATTTTGTACTTAGGAAATGGAAATAAAAAATACAGAACAGAAAGATACCTAGCTTGTTAATAATAATAGTTAAAACAGAATATGAATGGACAATGTAATGTGATTCCAAAAAATTTAGACTACATCAAGAAAAATATTGTTTCCAAATCACAGCAAGGAGACATTTCACTTTATTCTGAATTTGTCAGCTCTCACTTTGGATATTGGGTCCAGTTCTAAGCATTACAAAGGATTCATAAATTTCTCTTTATGAAGCATTCAGAGCAATTGGAAAAGGTTCAAAGAAAGACATCAAGGCTGATCAGCAGACTAAAAATATGTTCTTATGAAGAGATGTTGAAGGACTTTATCATACTTAGCTTTGAGAATTAAAAATAAATAAAGGAGGGATGTGATAGCATTTTCTAAGAGTTGAAAGGGTATCTTGAAGAAGGTTGCCAAGAAAGGTGGGGGAAAACAGAGAATGGAATTGCAAAAAGAAATTTTGAAAGTTCAACTTTAGTGGGAGCTTATGACAAGTAATGGTAAAAATTTTCTTGGAGTGACAGAAGCACTGTTGTAGCACTGTTTTAGTGCTACATTATGCAGTAATTACACATTATTCTACATTTGAATGGCATCATCCCCTAGTCAGCAAAAATAACCTGAGAAATCACTTTAGGATTAAAGGAGAAGGATCCTTCTGAAAAGCTTAATGCAAAGATGTCTAATATAATTGTTAATGGAACTTCTGAACAGTGGCCATTAAAACTTGATCAATTCCCCTGAAAGGGAACTCTAGCAGACATTCTCCATACCCTAAAAATTGAACCTACTGTGTTACCTATTGTGAAAATGGTGCAGGATTTCCACCCAATTAAAATTAAATGTCATTCTTTTCTTCTGAGCTTTCACTTGTCCATATTGTTGAAATGACAGAATTGACTCCTTTCATATAGACATCAAAAAACCTTAAAATGAGATGGGAGGATGAAAAATATAAACATGAGCATTGTTTAACATAATTAAATATATTGTCTTGAAGACAAAGACTTTAAATACCTTTGTTCAAATGGGTAGAGCAAGGTAATCCTTTAGGAAATAATTGGCTAACGTAGCTAAATATATGGCTCGAAATTCATTTAAATAGTCTTAAATTGAAATACTTTTTTCTAGTACTTTTAACTCTAGCATTAATTTTTCAGATTAATTTCAAATTTTAAATTACCATTCAGCCAAAGAATGATTACTTTTGTAATGCTTTCTAATTGTATTTTTGCCCTCACTCTTCCATTGTGTTTGAATTTCAGAGGCTGCTTAGATAAGTTCCTAAAGTTTTCTTGGCAAGGTTTATAAAAGTGGTTTAGTATTACCTCCTTCCTAGGGCTGAGAGAAAGAGACAGGCCCAAGGTCACCCAGCTGGCTTGGCACCCAGACATGACTAGAACTCACAATCTCCCAGTTTCTAACGTGATGACTAAAGCAAACTAGCCCTCAATAGTATAGCAATACATTAAAAAAATAGTATAGCAATACATTTAAAAATGTATATAGCAATACATTTTAAAAAATGTTTTAAGATGCATGCAATTTTAGCCACAATTTTGTACCTGGAAGGACTTCTGCTGCAGACAGAGGGTCTATTCTTCATAAAAAGAAGAATGAAGGGGTGGGGTTCACTGCCGGTTACTGGGTGGGCGTGGTCATGGTGGGCGTGGTGTAGTGGAACTTCCTGTTTCCGGCTTCCGGTGGGTCTCCAGAGCCCAGGGGAAGCTGTTTTTGCCCTCCCAAGGATCTGAAGGCTTCCCCCAGGCCTCTGGGAGGGCGAAAACAGCCTCCTTCAGGTTCTGGAGGTCCTCCGGAAGCCGAAAACAGGCCCGTTTCCGGACTTCTGTTTATGCCATTCTGTCTATTCTGTCAGAGCCTCTGTACAGATCCTGCATTTACCTCCATTGAAAATGGGCTGCATGGAGACACCTGGAAGGGGGCCAGCCGGTCTGTTGAAGTACCGGTTCGACGAACCAGATGTAACTTTAACATCTGGTTTGTCTGAATTGGTCTGAACCGGTAGAATCCCATCCCTGCAGACCTGCATTTCAAAAAAGAAACATTCAGAAGGACAATCTGCTTATCTTGCAAGGTATGATGTTAATGATCAAAATCTGTCTCCTTACCCAATCACACATGGAATTCTCGATTGGGAATGTAAGAAACTCTACCTAATCTATTTTTTGAAGCTTTTTAAGCAGAACAACGAAATGAACTTTGTAGTGAACAGGTGCAGAATAGTATCCACACGGATCTGAAGTTTATTCAAGTAAACTTCATTTAATGAACAATTTTCAAAAATGCATTGGTTTGAGAAAACTGCACAAATGACAGGAGAAACTACATATTTGGAAAAACTGGGTAGAGGGAATTATTTGTTTCAGGTTAGTTGCATAGTCACATGGATTTATCAAGAGAAATAGAGTTAAAGTATCTAAATCAGGAAAAGAGGCATGTAATGTTTGTAGGTTCAAACAATTATGGATTTTTTTTTGTATTTATTTATTTTTTGTTTACAGAATTGGATTTTTTTAAAGTAATGATCTGTAGGAAAAAAATAGGAGACTAATGCTTGAATGTCTGCCACACTGATTCAAATGCACACCTTCTTTGCATGATTACACTTTGGTATGGCTCTCAAATTAATGGAAAAGCAATGTTGTGAATATTGGGAGCAAGCAATTGAAGCAGATGGAATGGCAGCTGAAGCATTCTTCTTTCAAGGTAGTAAAAGGGGGTAAGATATGCATAAAATTTTCCAAATCAACATATACTGTCCCCTTTTTAAAAAAATTCAGAATGTTGCTCACTATAATTGCTTTAGGAATCTGATGAACTGAATAGGCTTGAGAATATACAGTATGTTGTCAGACTTTTCCATCAATAATAAAATCATTGTATGGTTTAGTGCATTACATTATAGTGAATGCAGAGGGGGATTCCAACAGATAGCATTTCACAGCAGCTGTATCTAGGCATATTTTGCAATAGATGATCAAAATCAAGAACTACTGAACAAAAATGGTCATGCAGCCTTCACTAAATATGTTGTATTTTGTCCACATTTCCTTGTGATTGTGTCCATGTTTTGAAGAGGCTGAATACTCCCTGTAACTTTTGTGGAAATGAGAGTTTCTAAGTTTTTAGAGTTTTTACTAGGACAGAAAATAAAATGCTGTAATGTAACACTTGCTGTAAGGCAACTATGCCTGTGCAGAAATTGTATTGGTCAAGATGTGACTTCTTATCTCAATTCTGAACAGAATATATTTCCAAGAAGCTAAGTAGGGGTATGGCCTTTTTCATTTCCATTCTCCTTTACTTTCACTCTCCTTTGTTTGCCAAACAAGAATTACTTTATATGATTCCTTAGCTTGACTTGGTGATTTTAATTCACAAATGATGCATTTCTGTGAATGTATGGAATTTCCCTAAGTGTGTTGAAATGGATAACTTCATGAGATATGCAAATAACTATTTAGACAAGTACATGTTTCAAGGCAAACCTGCTTATCAGTTCATCCTAAAAGCTCAGAAATATTTAATTGGCTTTTTATTATTACTTTTAGAGGAAACAAAATAGGAGACCATGCCTTCATTGTAAGTGACTTGATGGATTCTTTTATATTTGAATATCTAAAAATCAGGAAGGTAGTCCTTTGCTTTTCTGAAAAAAAAATTAAAATAATAGATGGGTGATATTTATTTAAGTTACTAGGATACACCTTGATTGGAGCCAAGTTCTTTAATCAAGCAAAAGTCTTTTTTTTTAATACAAGAAGTTGGGTAAAACAAAATGTTCTTTTTATGATTTTCATCTTTTGCAAGGTTGCAATCATGAACAGTTGCAGTTGCAAAGCTATTATAGTCTGACACAAACTGCAGTTCAGTTGAGATATGTGAAGTTGTTTATAGTTCTGAGGTAAAGTAAAAGCCCCATCTAGCCAAGAAGTCTGTTTGTATGGCTCTTGTCAAGCTAAAAATGATTTTACTACCAAGTTATCAGCTTGTCATGCACTCTGATAATAGCCGAGAATAACTTCATCTCAGATTTTATGACCTAGTGCCCAGGTCATTAATGATAAATATAACTCTATGTGATCTTCAGCTTTGTGACTTGTGACTGTAATTATTTCATGTAAACCTTTTCCAAGCAAAATACTGCACAGTGACAATGCAACAAAAAAAAAATGGAACATATTAATGCATTCCTTGGGACTGAGATTTTTAAAAAGAAAGAAAGACATCTCTCATGAAAAGCACTTATACACCAAAAGATTGAGAGGAGTTGTTGGCTCTAACCCTTTTTTGTGTTTCTAGGATATGAAAGAATGTTAACCAAGAACTCAGTCTGGGGCATTCCACTTGTAATGGACGTCAAGAAATATGGAAACTTTCATTAAGTGAAGTTCACAACCATTTGTCTTTCCTCAATTAAACCTCTACCAAAAAAGAATTGTCTGAAAAGACAGGGCCCTACTGCAATGCAAAGGTAGTTAAGTTGACAAAAAGGTGTAGATTTAAAAACAAAAGGATAAAAGGCAAAGTCATTTTAAGTAATTCCAGAGTAAGCTAAGACTGGCAACTAGTGCCAAAAAATAACAAAAAAAAATTCTTCCAATATGTGAGAAACAAGAAGAAAGTCAAGAAAATGATGGTTCCACTAATGGGAGCAGATGGCAAGAAGGTGTCAGGCAACAGGAAAACACCTTCTTATATCTGTAATAAAGCAATAGGCAAAGGTAAATGTTCCCCTCGCACATACGTGCTAGTCGTTTCCAGCTCTAGGGGATGGTGCTCATCTCCGTTACAAAGCCGAAGAGCCAGTGCTGTCTGAAGACATATCTGAAGGCACATGGAACACTGTTACCTTCCCACCAAAGTGGTCCCTATTTTTCTACTTGCATTTATTTTACATGCTTTCGAACTGCTAGGTTGGCAGAAGCTGGGACAAGGAACGGGAGCTCATTCTGTTACATGGTTCTAGGGATTCGAACTGCCGAACTGTCGACCTTTCTGATCGACAAGCTCAACATCTTAGCCACTGAGCCACCACATCCCCCGATAAAGCAATAGCCCAACCTATTAAAAGCAGCACCAAGGCAGATCGAACATGAACAAAGTCAAAATAGGCAAGGAGATAGTAAGAGAGTACCTATGCATCCTGGGCAAGTATAAATCATCTGGACAAGATGTTTTACATCCCAGGGTTCTGTAGGAGCTGCCAAATGTAATCTTGGATTCATTGAATGTAATCTTTCAAAGCTCCTGTAGCACATGAGAACCAGCAAAGGACTGAAAAAGAGCTGATGTAATACCAATCTAAAAAAAGATGGGGGGGTGGATCCAGGAAATTATAGGCCAATCAGTTTCACACCAATACCTAGGTAAACCAAGCAGAGGATATATGAGCATCTAGAAATGAAGAAAGTGATTACTAGAAGCCAGAATGGATGTTAAAAACAAATCATGCCCGACAAACCTTATATCCTTCTTTGATTAAGTGATTAAATTATTGGACTAAAGAAATGCTGTGACATAGTATACTTGGACTTCAGTAAGGCATTTGACAAAGTAGATCTACTTCTCAATAAGATACAAAAATTTGGGATAAAAAGTACTACCACCAGATAAATTCACAATTGACTGACCAACCACACCCAGCATGTACTTCTTACATGGAGGGAAACATGCAGTGGGGTACCAAAAGGTTCTGTCTGGTCCCAGTACTCTTCAACATCTTCATAAATGATCTAGACAAGGGGATAGAAGGAGAACTCATCAGTTTTGCAGATGACACCAAGCTGGGGGAAATTACTAATACTTTAAAATATAGACTCAAGACTCCAGAAGGAACCATGCCACTTCCATTCCACAGGAAAAATACTCTTTGTGGATCCAGTCCTTGATGCCCAAAAGGTTGGGGGCAGTGGTGGGATTCAATTTTTTTTACTACTGGTTCTGTGGGCATGACTTGGTGGGCATGGCAGAGGAAGGATACTGTAAAATCTCCAGTCAGAGATGATATTAGCTGGTTCTTTGGATTACTCAAAATTTCCACTACCAGTTCTCCAGAGCTGGTCAGAACCTGCTGAATACCACCTCTGGTTGGGGGGACACTGCCCTAGAAAGTGTTTAGAGAAGAGCAACAAAGATAATTAAGGATGTGGAGGTTAAATCATCAGGGTGGGATTCTACCAGTTCGCACCTCTTTGCTAGAACCGGTTATTAACATTCTAAGCAGTTCGGAGAACTGATTGTTAGAAGAAATTACTGCCTAATCCTGTAAGGGAGGCAGGAAGGAAACATTCTGATGTTGCTTACAGAAACTGCCTTTCCGTTAACCCTTATTACATTCTTGGCAGGACTAGACTTCCTGTCTCAGGAACGTCTCTGGAGTTTTTTTCCCCTCCTTTGCTGGTTCTTTGCTTGTGTGGAGTCACCATTCAAAATTACAATGGCACTGAAAAAAGTGACTTATGACTGTTTTTCACACTTACGACTGTTGCAGCATCCCCACAGTCATGAGAGGCCAGGTGAGGAAAGGCGTGCCTCAAAGTGAGTGATATTGATTGGCCACACCCAGCCAATAACATGACACCAAGCCATGTCCACCTAGTCACACCCACCACCTAAGCCACACCCACAGAACCGGTTGTTAAAAATTTGAATCCCACCCCTGTAAATCATATAATTAATGATTGAGGGAAGGTGGATGGTACCAGACAACTGTTTTTCAGAAGAGGAAGAGGGGATTGACTTAATCTCCAAAGAACCAGAGAGAAGGACAAGATGGGCGGAAGCTTGTAAAAGAGTAAAGATAAATTTTCTGACAGTGAGAACAATTAATCAATGGAATAGCTTACGTCCCAGAGTTGCAAGTGCTCCATTTTCAAGAATAGACTGGACAACCATTTGATGGGATGTTGTAAAGTCTAGTATGTTGAGAAAGGGGTTGGATTTGATGATCCGTGATTTCCCTTTCAGTCCTATAATTCTATGTCCTATGTTCAAAGTAACATAGCTAGCTACTGTATAAACAAGTACCAATATTTGTAACAAACAGCAAACTGCATATATATCCTATCAGTTGAAAACTGATTGGATTTGTATTCAGTGTATCCTAACTCTATTCCTAATATTATTATTATTATTATTTAAATTTATATACCGCCCTTCTCCTGAGGGACTCAGGGCGGTGTACAGCCCATCTAAAACCCACAAATATACAAAAATTTAAAAAGTATTAAATTAATCGGCTGATAAATGAGACTAAAAAGACCCCGCCCCCCCCCCCTTAAAACCCCAATTTAAAATTAAATGCTATGGAGACCAAATTAAAACCATTATCTCAGCCCAGGCCGGCCTGCTCAAAGAGCCAGGTCTTCAACGTGCGCCTGAAGGCCCTCAGGTCCATGCCGGTATGGAGCTCCGGTGGCAGAGTATTCCAGAGGGCGGGGGCACCCACAGAGAAGGCCCTACCCCTCGGCGCCGCCAGACGACACATAGCGGCCGACGGCACCCGGAGCAGACCCTCTCTGTGGGAACGCACCGGCCTGTTGGAGATCACTGGCAGAATGTGGTCCTGGAGGTAACCTGGTCCCATGCCATGGGTCGCCCTAAAGGTCAAAACTAGAACCTTAAAGCGAACCCGGAGAGCCACCGGCAGCCAATGCAGCTCGCGCAGGAGAGGCGTCACATGGGCGCTACGCGACGCCCCCATAATCACCCGCGCGGCTGCATTTTGCACCGGCTGGAGTCTCCGGATGCTCCCCGCGGGGAGCCCCATGTAGAGGGCATTACAGTAGTCCAGGCGAGAGGTGACAAGGGCCTGAGTGACCGTGCGCAAGGCGTCCCGATCCAGGAAGGGCCGCAACCGGTAGATCCGACGGATCTGATGAAATGCCCCCCTGGAGACGGCCGCGATGTGATGTTCAAGTGACAGCCGTACATCCAGGAGGACACCCAGGTTGCGAGCCCTCTCTGCGGGGGGCAAAACTTCCCCCCCGATAGCCAGCGAAGGTGTCAGCTGGCTATATCGGGGCGCCGGAAACCACAGCCACTCGGTCTTGGATGGGTTGAGCCGAAGCCTGTTCCCGCCCATCCAATCCCGCACGGCCTCCAAGCACCTGGACATAGCCCCCACAGCATCGTTGGGGTGGTCTGGAGTAGAGATGTACAACTGGGTGTCATCCGCATATAGATGACACCTCACTCCAAGACCACGGATGATCTCGCCCAGCGGCTTCATATAAATGTTGAACAAGAGGGGAGAGAGGACCGACCCCTGAGGCACCCCACAGAGCAGGGGCCTAGAGGTGGACCTCTCCCCCCCCGCCAACACAAATTGCGAACGGTCGGAGAGAAAGGAGGAGAACCATCGAAGGACGGTTCCCCCAATCCCCAACCCCCCCAACCGTCGCAACAAGATACTATGGTCGATAGTATCGAAAGCCGCCGAGAGGTCTAATAGGACCAGGACAGAGGAGAATCCTCTGTCACGAGCCCTCCAGAGATCATCGACTAACGCGACCAATGCCAGTCTCAGTGCTATGTCCAGGCCTGAAGCCCGATTGGGACGGATCGAGGTAAGTAGCTTCCTCCAGGTACTGGGGGAGCTGACGTGCCACCACACTCTCAACAACCTTCGCCATGAAGGGAAGGTTGGAGACCGGACGATAGTTGTTTAAAATAGCTGGGTCCAGGGAAGGCTTCTTGAGGAGGGGGCGCACCACTGCCGCCTTCAGGGCGGCAGGGAGCACCCCCTCCCTCAAAGAAGCGTTGACAAGCCCCTGGAGCCAGCCTCGTGTCGTCTCCCTGGCGGCCGAAACCAGCCAGGAAGGGCACGGGTCCAATAAACAGGTGGTGGCATTCAGCCCCCCCAGCAGTCTGTCCACACCCTCGGCGGTCACAGGGTCGAACTCCCCCCAGATAACACTCACAAGACCTGCCCCGGACACCTCCCCCGGGACCATCCAATTGGAGTCGAGCCCCTCCCGAATCTGAGTGATTTTATCATGCAGAAATCGGGAAAACTCCTCCGCCCTACCCTGCAAGAGGTCATCCCGCGCTCTCGGTTCAAGTAGAGAGCGGGTCACTCTAAACAGGGCGGCAGGCCGATTTTCTGCTGACGCAATAAGGGCGGAGAAATACGAAGATTTCGCCGCCCCTATCGCCACAAGGTAAGTCTTAATATGAGATCTCACCTGTGTTCGGTCAGACTCAGAACGGCTCGCCCTCCAAATGCCCTCTAGACGTCTTTTCTGGCACTTCATCTCCCGTAGCTCCTCCGTATACCACGGAGCCAAATGGGATCTGTGCCGGGTCAGAGGTCGCAGAGGCACAACTCGATCTAGAGCCCCGGCGGCCGACCCATCCCAGGTGGCCACCAGGTCTCCAGGTGAGCTGTGAGCCAGAGACTCAGGAAACGGCCCAAGCTCCCTCTGGAACCGCTCCGGGTCCATCAGGCACCTGGGGCGGAACAATCTAGGTGGTTCCGCCTCCCTGCGGTGGGGGGTGGCGGAACGGAAGTCCAACCTAAGGAGGGAATGATCTGTCCATGACAAGGGTGTGATAACTAACTCCCCAAAATTACAGTCATTCAACCACTGCCCAGAGACAAAAATCAGGTCCAGCATGTGTCCTCCAATGTGAATGGGGGAGGAAACTAACTGGGTCAGGTCCATGGCCGTCATGGAAGCCAAGAACTCCCGAACTAACCCCGAGGTTTCACCGGACGATGGCAGGTTGAAATCCCCCATGACCAAAAGCCTGGGGGTCTCAACCGCCAGCCCGGCTATCACCTCGAGGAGTCCAGGCAGGGCCGATGAGACGTGGCAGGGAGCCAGGTACGCCATCAAAAGACCCATCTGAACCCCTTGCCCCCACTTCACAAATAGAGATTCACAGCCAGCCGTCTGAGGGACAGTGGCCTCCCTAGGATGTAGGGCCTCCTTTATAAGCACCGCCACCTCTCCACCCCTTCCCTGAACCCTAGGCTGGTGAAATGCAAGGAAACCTGGTGGGCACATCTCAACCAGAGGAACACCGCCCTCTGGGCCCAACCAGGTTTCGGTGACACCTACCAGGTCCGCGGCCTCCTCCTGGACCAAATCATGGATCAGGGGAGCCTTATTAACCACGGACCTGGCATTGCACAACAACAGCCGGGTATTCAGGGCCTGAGAATCCGGACAACCAGGGCTGCAGGATGGGTATGGAGGGTCGGAGCGCGCTACCGCTTGCAAACATCGGGAGCACGATCCCCTTACCGGATACGGCCCTCTACCCCCAGCATATCTACCCCTCCCAGTCACCGTGCTAATAGAATTAGCCCCCGGCTGCCCACCCCCAATCTGCCACCCCGACACGGAAACCCCCGAGGCCCCCCAGGCGCACGGGCCGGCCCAGCTGCCCCCAACTCCATGTGGGCTGTCTCCCCTGCCCACCCTGGATCCATTCATCCCGTTAAAAAACCCCATTAAAAAACCGCCAATCCCGGGTTTCCCGCGCTTCTTCTTTCCATTTCTCCGGCTTCCACGGCCCCACCATCGCTCCGGATCCCAGGATCCCTCAGAGCGGAACGTCTTTGACAGTCTTGAAGGCCACTTAATGGAGAGGGGGACGTCCCTCAGGGCCCAAAGTTCCGCCCTTGAGTAAATCCGTGGCCCCGGCCACCCCACCCCGACAGTCCCGCAGCGTCCATGGTCTCTGTGGTGATCTCTGTGATGGAGAGGTCCAGGCAGACTGGGGTAAACCCCTCTCCCTTCCGGCCGCCCCACCCCTGCCACTGGTGGGGGAAGGGGAGTCACAGGCAGAGTCAATCCCCCCCTCCCCGGGCCCACCACCCCTGCCACAGGTGGGGGCCCCAAGGAGGGGGGGAGACCGATCACAACGCCTTCCAACCACCGGTCTGCGCATCATCCTCAAAGCCATAGGGGCTGCCCCGAGTCCAGACCGGGCCCGCCATGTCCACAGCGGGTCCACCTCCGAACCGATCGGGGCCCCCCAAGATCGCTGCGGCCCGAGCGAGGCCACCGAGCCTGCCACACTGTCGTGCCTCGCCAGGGACAGCAGGGCCTCTTCATGACCCTTCGGAACTCCAGGGTTGCCGCGGCAGCTGTTCCAGGGCCTCAGCGGCCTTGAGACCGCTGAGGCCAGTCCAGGGCCCCCCAGGTGGCTCCCCCAGGTCCACGCCGCCCTGGGAAATCCAGGGCCACTGCTCCCTCCAGGGGGCCGCCGGGGCCATGCCGCGGCGGTCTCCCCACCCCGGAGACCGCTGGGTCCATCGGCGCCCAAAGTATTAAAGGTGTCACCATGCTGACTGCGAAGGCCGCCGCCACCGCCATCGAGGCCGCTGCCGCCGCCGCCGCCGCGACCACCATCAAGGCCGCCGCCGCCACGACCACCGCCGCCGAAGCCGCTGCCGCCGCCGCGACCACCGAGGCCGCCATCGCCGCCTGCCACGACCGCCGAGGGCGCCACGGTCTCCACCGCGACCTCCGAGGCCGCCCTCACCGCTGGCGCCGCTGCCGAGGCCGCCGCCGTCGTCGCGACTGCCGCCGCGGCTGCCGCGACCTCCGCCACTGCCGCCGAAGCCACTGTAACCACCGCAGCCCCCGGCACAATTGGCTGCCACCGGGGGTCTCATCCAGCACCGCCGGCCGCTGGGAAAAGCCTCCGAGGCCTCCAGGATCCACTCGGCGCCGCCGGGGCCGCATCCGCGCCGCCCTCCGCGCCGCCCTCCACGCCGGTCCCGTGGCTCCAGCGCACCCCCGACCGGCCTCTGGTGACTCCTGCCGGCCTCCCCCGGTCCTCCCCCGCCTCTGCCACTGGCGGGGGGACCGGGGGACATGGGGGCCGCGTCCGGAGCCGCCACGGCCGGAGAAAGCTCCAGCGGAGGCGCGCGGCCGCCATATCCATGCTTAATGCAGAGGATCATCATTGGAAAAGTTTTGTGAATAACTTGTGAATAACATCTAGCTCTGAATTCTGAAATATGCATCATGAATGGGTTCCAGAATATGCAGACACCTGGCCATGTGTGAACAGTGTGTTAAAAATGTTGGTTGATGTTCTGCATCCTCCATAGAGATATCTACAGAATTTGAGAACCCTCCATACCAGGGCAGTCTTAACGCATGGGCCTGATGGGCATTTGCCTGTGGGCCCCATGAGCATAAGGGCCCCATACTAATCTGTGCATGTTAACCCTTCAATGCACCTTGTATCATATAAATGCAGCAACATATTTATTAATACCAACATGCAAATATATCTTTAATTTTATCGACCATTTACATCTTTATTATTGAGAGTAGTTGTTGTAAGGGCCCCAGTACACTGCTTTGCCCAGAGCCCATAATGCTGTTAAAACGGCCCTGCTCCATACCCAAAATATCAATTGCTCCAAATTATTTTATATGTTACTTGCTTGGAGATAAAGATCCTAAATTTTCATGGCAAGCAGCAAACTTTTGTATAAGTATAAGACTTCTAGAATAATTATTGGCTATAGTGATATAGATTTAAATATATAGATATATGTTTTAAACATTTAACCCTGGCTTGTGTGAGCATCTGACTTACTGAGAAATAAGATTATATCTTCATATAATGTCTTGATGGTTTATTAATGCCACATTCTGCTTCTTAATAATTTAGTGATCGAGTATGGTACTATTTCATATATTTCATATATACTTTAACAATTCAGTAGCTTTCAAGAATTTTAATTTATTTATTTATAGCATTTTTATATTTCATATTCTATTTTACTTTGTTTCAATTCAAACTGAGAAATTTGTTTGGAAATGTTCTTACTATTTTCCTCTTATAAGTCCTGTTATAATCCATATATCTGTATAAAAAAGTTCTAATCATCATAACACAAGTAATTGGGTTGATTGACTGATACATGCAAATCTCTAAAAGCTAAGCCAATTCAGTATAGATATCCCCTCACATGATATGATGCTGTGTTTGAGCATCTGTGATACAAAGATCCAAACACTTCTTATGTTCTGGATATAACAAGATATTCTCAAGAAGTACATTGAGAGTTTCATTGATAATCATGAAAAGGAACAGGATTAAATGAAGTTAGAAACTCTCAACCTATCTTTTTTATTAATCTCCCTCTACTCACTGCTAGGAAATGCTGGATATTTGGACATTAAATAATAGTCTTCTTATGGCAGTAGGTAGTTTTCTTGATGAAATACGATTGTTGGCTTTTCTGGCCACAGGATAGAATACAAATAGAATAGAAAAATGGTCAAAGCTCAAACTGATGAGTTAAGAAATCCTCTACAGTAGACTATCAAAAACTCTATGAAACCAATTCGCTCCTTCGAAAAAATTGTGAAAAGTATTATTCGAATCCAACTATTGTCTCTGATTATTTTGAAACATAGAAACTGCATGGGGTCCCCTTCTTATCACCTGAATAACTAATATATATAACTAATGCACTATCATTCACAAGTTAATAAGTTTATTAACAGAAAGATTAGAACTATCAGATGTGTAAGAAGGAGCTGAAAAAATGCATATGATACATTCAAGTTCTTCAACAGAATTGTACATTACAAGCAGAGTTTGTACAACATTAAGTACTTATAACTTTGCAAAATTCTCTATTTTTAAAATATATCTAGAGTTCTTTATCCACCCAAACATTTAGTTTCTCCTATTTCCCTCATTCCCTAGGATCCACAGAAGGTAAGTGCCACAGAACAGTGTGGGTTGTTCTGCAGATATTTGATTAGCACTCAAGAAGTTGATCAACACTGATTTCTTGCTTGGTTATTTTCCTGTCATATCTTGATAAACTGATAGTTAAGCAATTCTGAAAGGCTGTATATTGAGCAAATCACAGGGTATTTATCACAATCCTTTAACCCATATCAACTGACAGCAATAAATGGACTGCATTTGCGAGCCCAGTTTAAAGACCCCAATAATCCAGAAAGTGTTAATAGCCCTTTGCTTGCCTGTTATTTTATTTTATGATTCCTCCCCAAAAGCACTATAAATCAAGTATAATAATAATGCAGTTTGGTCCCTTGCATTTTTCAACCTACAGTACAAAAGCTAGGAAGTAAAACATGCATTGTCAGAAGAGAAATGTACCAAAATGAGGATAATACATTTTATGCAAACAATAATGCTTTCAAAAATTATAGATTTTTTTATCAAATATGAAAGTTGAGGCAGAAATAGACCAATTTATTGGAGGGAGGGAGGGAGGAGACATCAAACTGAAAAAAGCTGATGATAAATCCAGAGCCAATTAAAATTTAATATGAAAGCACACAAATACTAGATATTTTCCTTCATGAAAGCTGCTGCAGAAATGGACTGATTGGTGGTAAATGAAAAATGAAATAGCATACAAACATGAAATGGACAGAATCACAATGACTAGGTTAAAAAACTGAACTGCTGAAGAATGATTCCAGAATACCCAGTTAATGTGGAAGATGGATCAGCTCAGCTGCTCAGAATTTTGCTGCATCTTATTTGACCAAGCTCTTCGCTGATCTATATTATGTCAGAATCCTCAGTAGATGTTCATTGACCAAAATTCCCTAGCAGCTTCCATGCAAAGTGAAGTTATTTTAAAATTGTGTGTCTGTCCCTCTGTGTATAGTTTTTTAAATTTTTATTTATTTGTTTATATATTTCATAGTGGCACAGTGGTTAGAATACATATTGCAGGCAGTCTCTTATTCAGTATTGAATACAGTATGCAGCAATTTGGCAATTCAATTCTCACTGGCTCAAGGTTGACTCAGCCTTCCATCCTTCTGAGGTTGGCAAAATGAGGACCCAAATTGTTGAGGGCGATATGCTGACCCAGTAAACTGCTTAGTGAGCACTGTGGTATAAGTCTAAATGCTATTGCTATTCTGGTTTAGACAAGTCCCTGCAGTTTTCTTAGCAAGATTTTGGAAGTGATTTGTCATTCCCTGCTTCCTAGGACTGAGAGAGTGTGACAAGTCCAAGGTCACCGAGCTGATTTTGTGCCTAAGATGATGCTAGAATTCTCAGACTCCTAGTTTCCATTCTGATGCTATGAAACTTTACATGTGGATCCAACATTATAGACATGCTCTGTCTGGTCCCAAATCACTGTAAAGGTTGAGGCATGTCTATACCTTGTTTTCTTTGCAATACTTCTTTTCACAAAGGATTTGGGACAATAAGCTCTTTAAAATAAAATTATTTTTAATACACGAGAAGCAGTTCTGATTAAATCTGATGTACTTGTTGCCTTTACACTGTTTCCTTTCTTCTACTGCCTTTTAGGGTACTGATTATTTCCCTTGGCCATTTTATACCTTAATTTTGCAGTTGGTCATGGTCTGGAACTCTGCTGAAGTGAACAAATGTGGGGGGTGAAATACACAGATGGGCATCATAATGATCTTTTTGATTTTTTTTTCTTACTAAAACAGAATAAGTACACAAAATAATAAATTCTAGTTGGTTTACAAATCACTCTAGACAAAAGAAAGAAGGGCTTTCAGTAGAGTCAAACTATCTTTCTAGATACTGTATCAAAGTTTGTTTTTAAAGTTATAGCTATTTTCTTTCTATAGTACTGAAAAAAGCACAACCTATTTTATTGTTTTATTTATTGTTTTATTCATTTATTTACTTAAATTGGGGAAACCCAATTTCAAATTTCAGCATGGCCGTAAAGCTCATTGAGTAGCCTTGATCTAACTTGCCAGCGCTGCTTAGTCTTTGTTCTAGCTTGCTCTATTGATTGATTGATTGATTGATTGATTGATTGATTGATTTGATTTGATTTGTCAATCACTTACTAGATAATAGGTATAAGTATATATATAATTATGAATACATGAAATGGGTACATATAAGAAAAATAAAAGAAACAATAGGACAGGGACGGTAGCCACGTTGGTGCACTTATGCACGCCCCCTACAGACCTCTTAGGAAAGGGGTGAGGTCAATAGTAGACAGTCTAAGGTTAAATTTTGGGGTTTGGGGAAGAAACCACAGAGTCAGGTAGAGTATTCCAGACATTGACCACTCTGTCGCTGAAGTCGTATTTCCTGTAATCAAGTTTGGTGCGGTTTACCTTGAGTTTGTATCTATTGTGTGCTCTTATATTGTTATGATTGAAGCTGAAGTATTCATTGACAGGTAAGTCATTGCAATGTATGATTTTATATACCATACTTTGATCAGACCGAAGATGGTGTAATTCAAGGTTTTCTAGGTCTAGAATTTCAAGTCTGGTGGTATAAGGTATTCTATAATGAGTAGAAGAATGAGAACTCTTCTTGTGAAATATTTCTGGACTTTCTCAACAGTGTTAATACCAGATACGTAATGTGGGTTCCAGACTGATGAGCTGTATTCGACTATTGGTCTAGCAAATGTTTTGTATGCTCTAGTTACTAGTGTGATATTACCAGAGAAAAAGCTATGTAGGATTAGATTAACAACTCTTAATGCCTTTTTGGCTATGTAGTTACAGTGGGCTCTAGCACTTAGATCATTAGAGATGAGTATTCCAAGGTCTTTTACAGAGCTTGGATCATCAACAAGGTCTTGGGAAGATTTAAAAAAAATCTTCTAATGACGACAACCACAGCAGGAAAACAAATAAACAACAATAAATAAGATGACGCTAGAGCACTCAAAATCCCCCAAAATCAAAAGACCACCAACACCATATTCAAGACCATGTATATCAGCTCAATTGGTGGTTCTATTGGTACACAGAGGAAATGGTAGCTAATCAAATCCTTGTTTCAAACTAGTCATTCAGAAGATGGACTATTACCTTGAAAGTAACTAATTATGGTAATACTTGCCTTACATCAAGATAATCTGCACTTCTCCTCCACAGAATATTGAGCTAGGTGGAGCTGAGACCAACGAGGTCCTATCATGGTTGGTATGACAAGTCTCAAAGTAGATTTTCAGTAGAATAAAAACTGTTGGAAAAGCCCATTAATAATTTTAGTACCAGGGAGAGGGTTTTTTTTTTCTTCTCTCAGCTTACCTTCATTTTGTTTTTCTAATTAATTAGAGATTTTTTAAAAACAAAGATTGTATGGAATTACAATCATCCACCATTTCTATGTTTTTATTAGGCCAATAAAGATATCTAGAACAATGAGGACAAAGAGTTATTCCCAGGAGTGGGATCCGACTGGTGTAACTACCGGTTCAGTGATTTTACAGCGCCTGACGCACCCTGCACGCGTGTGTATATTGTCGTCATCTAGCTGCCTGGACAGCTGAGCAGCGCTTGCGTGGGGGTGCGCCGCAGTTGGAAAAGCCCTTTTTTCCTGCTTTTTCAACCGCAGCTGTGTCGCACAAAGCAGCTGAGGTTGAAAACGCAGGAAATAAAGGACAGGTAAGAGCCCAGGCGGATGGGTGGGCCAAAACAGCAGCAGACATAGAACCGGTTCTATGTATGCTCTCTGTTTGCTGCTTTTCAGACCAACCGGTTCTACAGAAGTAGACAGAACCAGTAGAATCCCACCCCTGGTTATTCTTGGGAAGAAAGATGATGCTGGCAGTTGGCACTTCATTTGGAAGCATGCCAGAAGCCCTCTATAAAAACATACACAACTGGACAGGAGAAAAGATATTATCAGGATTGAAGAAAAGTCACTCCAGATGAATTCATAACAAGAGGCCCCAAGATGCTTCCCTCTGCCTTATGATAAGGAAGCTCCAAAGTAATACTCATTAACAGGGTTGGGCTTCAAAAATTAGCAAAGGGTTCTCTGCCTGGTTGCTGAGTGGGCGTGGCCATGGTGGGTGTTAGGAATGATAGTCACCTAACAGTTGGGTTAGCAATATATAAACTAGGATAGTCATTTAATGCTGTCTCTTTAAGGGAATGCTGTAATTATAATTGGGTGTGGTTCCTCCAACGGCCATAAGATGGAGCCAGAAACCTGGTTTGTTAGTTCTTGCATTTTCCCTATTGCCTATTGCCTGATCATTGTTCTGCTAGGATTGTGAGTCTGTTTACTGAACTTTGTTTATGATACTGGACTTTGTTTTGGGATTATCCCTGGACTGAATACTGACTGTTTTAACCGTGTATGACTTGGACTGTTTGTTGGACTTTGCTTACCCGTTTACTGGAAGTTAAAACCTACATTTTACTATTCAGTGTATCTGTGTGCTGTTTGGGTGTTATTCATCACCACTCTCACTACGTTTCTCTGAGAGCACTCATTCTCCTAATGGGGAATACCTCAACAGTGGGCATGGCCTAGTCAGCCTCCTGCACCATGGTGGGGGAGGGGATTTTCCCCCTCCCAGGCTCTGGAGGCTTTCCTCAAGCCTCGGGGAGGGCGAAAATGGCCTCTCCGGGCACTACAGGCTCTCCTAAACTTCCTGGAGGCCCGTTTTTTGCCCTCCCTGAGCTTCCACACGCGCCCTGCACTTACCTGTATCCAAAACAGGCCGTGAGGGGATTCCTGGAAGAGGAGGGGAGGGGCGGGGTGGGTGGGGCCAGCCAGGAGTGGGATTTGGGGGTTCTCCAAACTGCACAGAATCTTAGCTAGGGTTTCTCCCAAACCCCTCCGAACCCCAAGCAGCCCAGCCCCTGCTCATTAACATGTGATTAATGCTATAGAAATATTATGTTTATTGAGAATTTTTCAAAGCATCTGTTGGGAGAGAAACTGTGCCAAGCATAGTGACTCCAGTCACTTTCTCCTTTAGAGAGTGAGAAAGGGAGAATAGAATCAGTGACAGTACTTTTCACTCGATACTAGCTGAAAATATTTAATTGAGAAAGTATAAATAGCAGAAATATTTAAAGAAGATGACCATATCAAGTTCTTGATTTTGAGGAAAACCAGAGATGAATGTGATCAAACACAGAGCAATTATAATTGGATTCAGTGGCAGAAATAAGTAATGGAAAAGGAAATAAGATAGGTAAGATATTCTTTTTTAAAAGGAAAGATTAAAAGGCAAACTGAAAATAATTTGATGAAAGGGGGGTGGGGGGTGGAGAAAGACAGCAAAAGAAACCAAGATAGTTTTTATAGCAAACTTATTGAGGATGGAAAAATATAAAAGAGGAGCCATCTAGGAAGTAAAAAGGAAGATAGGTTATAAGAAAAAGAGTAAGGACAGATAATACACTATTATATAGAGATGTCAAAAAAACTACGTTCAGTTTAATGTAGATATTGAGAACAAAAGGGTCATCAGGGTAGGTCCAGACAAAAAAGGGAGAAAAAGTTCAACTGCTCCTGAATAAAGATAGCAAAATACTAATGGGTAAAAATAACAACACAAGGGCAAACAATAGATACAAAATCAAGGTTAATCGCACCAAACTTGATTCAGGAAATACGACTTCAGCAACAGAGTGGTCAATGTCTGGAATACTCTACCTGACTCTGTGGTTTCTTCCCCAAACCCCAAAAACTTTAACCTTAGACTGTCTACTATTGACCTCATTCCTTTCCTAAGAGGTCTGTAGGGGGCATGCATAAGTGCACCAACGTGCCTACCGTCCCTGTCCTATTGTTTCTTTTATATTTTATTTTTCTTATATGTATCCATGTATTCATAACTATGTTTTACTTATACCTATTATCTTGTGAAGCAATTGACAAAGAAAGAAAGAAAGAAAGAAAGAAAGAAAGAAAGAAAGAAAGAAAGAAAGAAAGAAAGAAAGAAAGAAAGAAAGAAAGAAAGAAAGAAAGAAAAGGCAGTTTTTATTTCAGTCCTCCCCAAGAAGAAGATATAATCAAGAAGATAATTGTGAAGACAAGAATGAAGAGGCATGTTTGAAGAGACATGTTTGAACTTTGACATTGACAAACGTCTTGTCAAATCATGCATTTAGAACATAGAGTTGGAAGGGGTCCTGGAGGACTTCTAGTCCAATTCCCAGCTCAAGTAGTAGACAATATATAAATGTAAATATAAATACTCTACATAAATGACCTCTGTAATCATATTAAGAGCAACTGCATTCTCTTCGCTGACGATGTAAAGCTGTTCAATAGCACAGACAATACTGCTACCCTTCAAAAAGACCTCAATAATGTATCAGAATGGTCAAACAAATGGCAACTTCAAATCTTAACAAATAAATGCTCTGTCCTACATATTGGCAAAAAAAATCAGAAAATAAAATACAAGCTGAATAGTCAAGACCTTGTTGATGATCCAAGCTCTGTAAAAGACCTTGGAATACTCATCCCTAATGATCTAAGTGCTAGAGCCCACTGTAACTACATAGCCAAAAAGGCATTAAGAGTTGTTAACCTAATCTTATGTAGCTTTTTCTCTGGTAATATTACACTAATTACTAGAGCATACAAAACATTTGCTAGACCAATAGTCAAATACAGCTCATCAGTCTGGAACCCACATTACGTATCTGATATTAACACAGTTGAGAAAGTTCAGAATTATTTCACAAGAAAAGTTCTCCATTCCTCTACTCGTTGTAGAATACTTTATGCCACCAGACATGAATGAAAACTTTGAATTAGGCTGTCTTCGGTCTGATCTAAGTATGGTATATAAAATCATACATTGCAATGACTTACCTGTCAATGAATACTTCAGCTTCAACCATAACAACACAAGAGCACAGAATAGATACAAACTCAAGGTTAACTGCACCAAACTTGATTGCAGGAAATATGACTTCAGCAACAGAGTGGTCAATGTCTGGAATACTCTATCTGACTGTGGTTTCTTCCCCAAACCCCAAAAACTTTAATCTTAGACTGTCTACTATTGTCCTCACCCCTTTCCTAAGAGGTCTGTAGGGGACGCGCATAAGCGCACCAACGTGCCTACCGTCCCTGTCCTATTGTTTCTTTTATTCTTCTTATATTGTTTCTTTTATTCTTCGAATATATTTCATGTATTCATAACTATGTATATACTTATACCTATTATCTTGTAAGCGATTGACAAATCAAACAAATAAACAATAAATAAACAATATCATTCCAGACAAATGCCTGCCCAATCTCCTCTTGAAAACCTAGAGTGATGGAACATTCACAATTTCTGGATGCATGCCGTTCCACTGCTAAATTGTTCTCACTGTCAAGGAATTTCTCCTTAGTTCTAGGTTGGATTTCTCCTTGATAACTTTCTACCCATTACTTCTTGTCTTGCCCTCAGATTGACTCCTCCTCAGATATTGGCAGACTGCTATCATGTCTCCCATAGTCCTTCTCTTTGTTAGATTAGACATATCCAGTTCCTACAAATCTTCATCATGTTTTAGCCTCCAGATCCCAATCATCTTTGTTGCTCTTCTCTGCATTCTTTTTAGATTCTCAGCATATTTTTATATTGTGGTAAACAAAACTGGATTCACATATTCCAAGTGTGGTCTTACCAAAGCAATATAAACCAGCCCTAACACTTCACATGGTCTTGATAATATCCCTCTGTTAATGCAGCCTAGAACTGCATTGTCTCTGCTGGCTCATACTTAAGTGGTTGGCTATAGGATTCCTAAACCCCTCTCATAGTTACTGCTGTTGAGCCAGGTACCATCTATTTCACACCTGTCAGTTTGGTTTTTCTTGCCTAAAACCTTTCCTTTCTCACAACTGAATTGTATTTTGTTAGATAGGGCCCAGTGTTCAGGTCTGTCAAAATCCTTCTGTATCTTGAGTCTATCTAACAGCCATGGTGGCACATGGTTAGAATGTAATATTGCAGGCTAATTCCGCTGACTGCCAGGAGTTCGATTCTCACCAGTTCAAAGTTGACTCAGCCTTCCATCCTTCCAAGATGGGTAAAATGAGGACTCAAATTGTTGGAGGCAATATGCTGACTCTATAAACTGCTTAGAGAGGGCTGTAAAGCACTGTGAAACAGTATATAAATTTAAGTGCTATTGCTATCTTCCAAAGCAGTGGCTCTTCCTGCTAGCTTTGTATCGTCTGCAGATTTGATAAATTCTCTTTTATCCCCTCATCTAAATCTAAAGATGTTGAAGAATACTGGGCCCAACCATGAGGTATACCACTCCCTGCTTCCCTTTCCATTTAGATTTAGTACCATTTAGGACTATACTTTGAATCTGGTTGATTAGACAGTTGTGAATCCATCGGGTAATGATACTGTCTATCCCATATATTTCTATTCTTTTATCTAGGCTATGGTCTACTTTGTGAAATGCCTTGTTGAAACCTAAGTAATCTTATGTCTACAGCATTACTCTGGCCCAATAGTCACTTTATCAAAGAAGATGTAAGGTTTGTCTGGCATGTTCTGTTTTAACATATCTATGTAAGTTTTTAGTAATAACTTTGCTCATTTTTAGGTTTTTGCAGATTTTTGCTTTATTAGAGCTGTGGTGGCACAGTGGTTAGAATGCAGTACTGCAGGCCACTTCTGCTGACTGCCGGCTGTCAGCAGTTCAGCAGTTCAGTTCAGTTCTTCCATCCTTCCAAGGTCATAAAATGAGGACCCAGAGTGTTGGGGGCAAGAGGCTGATTCTGTAAATGGCTTAGAGAGGGCTATAAAGTACTGTGAAGTGTTATATAAGTCTAACTGTTACTGCTATTGCTATTGCCTTTTCTAGGATTTTCCCAGGAATTGGTGTCAGGATGATTGATCTGTAGTTTCAATTACCTTTTTTGAAGATGGAAATCACCTCAGCTCTTTTCCAATCCTCTGGTAGTTCCCCAGTGCTCCAGGAACTTTGAAAGATTCTGTTCAATGGTTCTGAGGTCATGTCTGCTAGCAGCTTTAGAACCCTGGGATTCAATTGATCCGATCTATACATTGAGAGCAATTGATTAATTACAAATTCATCTTTGTTAAATGCCTTACTGAAATCCAAATATACTATGTCCACAGCACTTCACTGATCCCCTAATTCAGTCATTTCTTTAGGACCAATGGACAATTAGTACCACATAATTGGGGAGAAGGATTGATTTTTTTTTCCCTTAAGAAGTGAAAAATAAATGTCCACAGAACTACAGAGCAGTCAATTTCAATGGGAAACTGGGAAGATTCTATGATACGTCCTGAAACAATTATTTCATAAGCACTGGGGAAATAATCAGCTATTATTAGAAATTAGCATGTATTTCTTATAATTAAGTCCTGCCAAGGTAACTTATTTCCATAAACCGTAACTAATTTAACTGAGTCAAATGTAAAAACTTCACTTAGGAAACATAAATCAAGTGCAGAGTTATGCAGTGTGGAGCGTACCTGACTTGTAGTACTTAAGAAAAATATTTGGGAATAATAGTTGATTGCAAACCGAATATGTGATGCAGTTTCAAAAAAGACAATTCCTGATTTGTATCAGGAAAGGTATACTTTCCTTGAGGATTGGCTCCCAGTCTTGGTCAGAAAAGCAAAGTTGATGATCAAGAGCTAGAAACTAATTCCACAAGGAAACATTAAAGAATCCATTACCTGTAATGATGTACTGGATGTTTTCTATAGCTTAAACTAATCATTGGTCAAAGATTCTTTGATCTGCATTGAGCAGGATGTTACACAGGGGTGGGATCTGACAGGGTTAACTATCGGTTCGGTCATTTATGAGGTTCGGTGATTTACGATGTTGCTTCCCTTCACGCTGACGGCCGCGCACCTGTAAATCGTCATCAGTATGCTGAGTGCAGAGAAGCAGCCTTTCAAAAAGCCCTTTTTTCCTGCTTTTTAAACTGCAGCTGTGCCTCGCACGGCAGCTGAAGTTGAAAAAAATCAGGAAATAAAGGTCAGATAAGAGCCCAGGTGGGCTTGTGGGCAAAAATATCAGCAGACATAGAACCGGTTCTATGTCTGCTGCTCTTCAGAGCTATCGGTTCTACAGAGGTGGACAGAACCAGTAGAAACCCACCCCTGATGTTACATTAAATGTCATAAATGCCTCCTTCCAATTTAATAATTCTCAGTGCTACACTTCATTCCTTAATATTGGCCAGCATTATTTTAACTGACAATTGCTTTCACTTAAGGAATAGATTTAAATATGGCAAGAAATCATTTCCAAACTGAACAATGCATGAAGAAAATAAGTGAAGTTTTAAAACCTATATCTCTCCCCTTTCCTGCTTCCAGGACCTATGCAAAAGAAACTGAAAAGTGAACTTTGTTGCCTGGGATTGAAAAGCATACAAAAGCTTTTGGCACTTGCACAAATGACTCCAACCTCTAAACACATGAAGTCTGTTAGCAATGAAAATTACATTCAACAGCAAATGGTTTCTAAGGAAACCAAGTTGAAGTTACAGCACCCAAGCCAGCTGTGGTTGCTTCTGCTGCAGGGAATTTTCAATTGTCACATGGAATTCTGTTTTCATCCTCTGTGTCTACCAAAAGGGTGGTTAACACATGGGTAATTTCTAGCCAAAGTTTGGAAAACTACACACACTTCAATATGATAGGGAATATTGCAATACCTGTTTATGTTGGATTATTTCAACTAAGGGGGAGCTTATAACCATGTGTATAATTAAAATATTCTCATTAATATTGCTATTATCCTATCAAGAAGACATAATTTCGGAATTCAAAGCATGGGAATGTCTATTGCATAACTCTGTAGTATAAGACACAGTGTAGCTACTATATTGAGACCCAGTTTGGAGGAGTAGTTAAAGGAACCAGTAGAAATCAATAGACTATGAGATCTATTCTTGCCTTAGGCACAAAACGTATTGGTGACTTTGGGCCATCTGTCTCTCTTAATGCAACCCAGGATTGTTGATGTATGGAAAACAGCAGGATGAATGAGTATTAGATATGTGTACAGCCTTGAGTTATTTATCTAGTAATAAAGGTGAGATAAAAATCAAATAAATACTCCAGCTTAAACCCACTACAAATAAATAAAGAATAATTGAACTCCTTTCTCATAATCAGTTGAAGTTATATTCTGGGACATGCTGAATCCAGAGATTGCAATCAGAGTGAAATGCAATTTAAATAAGCAAAACTTCTAAGTTCAAAGGCTTTTCAGAAGCTTGAACATGCTCGTTTATAGTACATTTGCAGAAGAATTAATATCTTCATGGTCAACACCAAGCACCTTTAAAGACAAGATAATGTAATATGTCATAATTGATTACAATGACATGAATGACATTATGAATTGAGATATGTTAAAAATTGAGATTTGCTCGAAAAGGATGATGTAGTTTATAATTGAAGTCTAATAAGAAGTTAATAACAATATAACATAATATGTATATTTATGTAATATGAATTTTAATAATATATTTAGAAGGGAAGGATTGCTGATATTGTGCACAAGAAGATTTGTACCAACCAACACACTTTACAATGGAAAGAGGGCTTTATGTTTTGTGTATATGTTTGTGTCTGTTTATGTTTGTTGTTAAAAAATAAAAAAATTATTTTAAATAAAAAAACACCAAGCATCTTTAAGCAAATAATAGCTTTCCTTATTAAAAGGCATCAGTACAAGAAACCCTAGCTCCCTACACAATCAAAACTATTATCGCTATTCAGTCAGAACTGAAGAAGCTTCTTGGGTGAAAAGTGAAACATCTTCAAGGAAAAAGTCCAGTTGCTTTTTTGAAAAAGCATCTTTGGGACAGCCTAAATGCTAGTTTCTGTTTACATTAGAGGAGAAAAAAGGGCTGTATTTTGTGTATGAGGGTTAAAAGAAATTAAGAACAGATACTTCAGCTTTCCATTTTAAGGGAAACCTTCTTTGGAGTTTGTGTTCAGCTGCAAAATGTGCTGAATGATGCTCAGGAGTGGGATTCTACCAGTTTGCACCTATTTGCTAGAACGGGTTGTTAACATTCTAAGCAGTTCAGAGAACCAGTTGTTAGAAGAAATTACTGGCCTAATCCTGTAAGGAAGGCAGGAAGGAAACATTCTGGTGTTGTTTACAGAAACTGCCTCTACATTAACCCTTATTACATTCTTGGCAGGACTAGACTTCCTGTCTCAGGAACGTCTCTGGAGTTATTTTTCCCTCCTTTGCTTTTACTTTGCTTGTGTGGAGTGGCCATTCAAAGTTACAATGGCACTGAAAAAAGTGACTTATGACCATTTTTCACCCTTACGACTGTTGCAGCATTCCCACAGTCCTGAGAGGCCAGGCGAGGAAATGCGTGCCTTGATGTGAGTGATATTGAGTTGGCCACGCCCAGCCGGTCACATGACCACCAAGTCACACCCATCAACTAAGCCACACCCACAGAACTGGTTGTTTAAAAATTTTCACCCCTGTGAAACACGCTCAAGTGATTTTTGTGATCAAGCATTCTTTTCTAATTGGATTTTTCCTGCCTTTCAACGTTTCTGGAAATGTGACTTTAAGTTGCTTGGAGTGTTTTACATCTGTACAGCCTGGATTTGATTGTTTTATTCAGTGAGGATAATTATGATAAAATGAGGCAGGCATGTGTGAAGTCGACCTAAGCACAGTTGCTTAAACACTGTTTGGCATTTCTACTTATAGTGAATAGGGGAGCTGGATATTGCAGCCAAAGTGCTATAGAACAGCTTTTCAAATTCTCTTTGGAATTCTGCCACTTCCAATTAATCCTTCACAAACTATACACTCTTTCAGTACAATGCAGTTGTTTGCTATATTTAGCTTACAGCCTCCAGCATTATAATAAAACTGATTGAGGAATGTTAAGTCAGCCACACAGGCAGACAACAATTTGCATTTAATGTACTGTAACCTCCATTATACTATGGTGCTGGAATGCCTGCTAATAATGAAAGGCCATATGTAATTGACTGGAGTATCCAATTGCTTGCCAGTCCCTTTGTTAGCAATTCATAGTTATGTTAAATTGATGTTCCTCGTTTCTTTGCAAATGGGATCATAAACCAATCCAAAGGATTGCTTACTGTTTCTAGCTTTACCACCAGTATTTGCAGAGAATCTTGATTCTAACAGAGCAAAGTTGCTGAGAATTTGCCTTGAAAGACATTTGTTTGTCTCAACTTGAGGTCCATTTCAGATAAACAAACTTTTGGAACTTGTCTGAAAAAAATCAATTAACTGTGGGGCAATAGTTTACAAGGCTGTAATAAAAGAGGACTGATCAGTGGTGGGATTCAAATTTTTTTTACTACCGGTTCTGTGGGCGTGGCTTGGTGGGTGTGGCTTGTGGCCGTGGCAGGGGAAGGTTACTGCAAAATCCCCATTCCCTCCCCACCCCACTAACTTGTTTTCCAACTCTGTTCTCTTATGCAGGGCAACAAAAGAAGACCCAGCCGATCAGCTGGGACTCAGGAGGCAGAGAATAGATTGGGGCAGGGCCAGTGGTATTTGCCGGTTCTCCAAACTACTCAAAATTTCCACTACCGGTTCTCTGAACTACTCAATATTTCCGCTACTTGTTCTTCAGAACTGGTCAGAACCTTCTGAATACCACCTCTGGGATCGATCCATGTTAGGAATAACTATATTTAGAATTTTCTGGGAAAACAATGGGTTGAATGGAGGAGAAGTTAATCATGCAGTAGTTGCAATGAGATAAAGAAGATTTCGCCCTATAAATTTCAGCATAATTGAAATGAGACAATTGTCGTTTGAATCCCACACATTTAAAATACAATGGCATATAATGATAACACTTACTATAGAACATATGCATTTGGAACATATTTTTAGAAATATCTTGCTTTAAAAAGCTTTTCATATATTTATATAGTCACCAGCTTTAGATGCACATAACTTTTTTCCCCAAGCTAAGGGATGCATCAGAATTTTGTATGGTTGCCAAGGCACAAATTCAACAAAGCTATGGAGTGAGGATATTGATTTAATCTACACTAAATTTAGTGTAGTTGGTAATTCTCTTCAATCATTTATTTAACCACCATGTCATTCTAACGGACTAAAATCTACAATTTAATCATAATATGAAGAATCCAAGAGGGAAAGATTCTTGTGGGAATTGCAGGGAAACTTATGGTCTCCGGTTGTGTACCTCTACTTTAAAGCTCTACAGTAGCTTACTATTCTGTAATCAGTAACTCTTACATTGCAGAAACATATGGACTACACAACTTGATCAGGGCAAAGCAATAGATGCAATCTACATAGTCTTCTGTAAAGTCTTTTATTCAGTGGTACACGACAAACTACTCCTAAAACTAAAATCTTATGGTATCTCTGGACACCTGCATAACTGGATAAAAGCATTCCTTTCACACAGACAACAAATGGTCAAAATTGGATGCATCGTATCAAATTCTGTACCTGTCATCAGTAGTGTCCCCCAGGGCAGTGTTCTAGGACCAACTCTCTTCATACTCTACATAAATGACCTCTGTCATCATATTAAGAGCAACTGCGTTCTCTTCGCTGATGATGTAAAGCTATTCAACACCACAGACAATACTGCTACCCTTCAAAAAGACCTTGAATATGTATCAGAATGGTCAAACAAATGGCAACTTCAAATCTCAACAAATAAATGCTCTGTCTTACATATTGGCAAAAAAAATCAGAAAATAAAATACAAGCTGAATAGTCAAGACCTTGTTGATGATCCAAACTCTGTAAACGACCTTGGAATACTCATCCCTAATGATCTAAGTGCTAGAGCCCACTGTAACTACATAGCCAAAAAGGCATTACAAGTTGTTAACCTAATCCTACGTAGCTTTTTTTATGGTAATATCACACTACTAATGAGAGCATACAAAACATTTGCTAGACCTATACTTGAATACAGATCATCAGTCTGGAACCCACATTATGTATCTGATATTAACACAATTGAGAAAGTCCAGAAATATTTCACAAGAAGAGTTCTCCACTCCTGTACTCATTGCAGAATACCTTATGCCATCAAACTTGAAATTCTAGACCTAGAAAACCTTGAATTACGCCGTCTTCAGTCTGATCTAAGAATGGTATATAAAATCATACATTGCAATGACTTACCTGTCAATGAATACTTCAGCTTCAACCATAACAACACAAGAGCACACAATAGATATAAACTCAAGGTTAACTGCACCAAACTTGATTGCAGGAAATACGACTTCAGCAACAGAGTGGTCAATGTGTGGAATACTCTACCTGACTCTGTGGTTTCTTCCCCAAACCCCAAAAACTTTAACCTTAGACTGTCTACTATTGACCTCACCCCTTTCCTAAGAGGTCTGTAGGGGGCATGCATAAGTGCACCAACGTGCCTACTATCCCTGTCCTATTGTTTCTTTTATTTTTCTTACATGTACCCATTTCATGTATTCATAACTATGTATATACTTATACCTATTATCTTGTAAGCGATTGACAAATAAAAATAAATATAAATAAATAAATAAAAACTTAGTAGAGAGCCAGGTTTTGTCTCCTTCACTTTTTTGGCCGTTCCTGTCAATGAGCATTTGCAGCTTTCGTATAGGACTACTTTGTTTGCTCTAGCAAGTTGGGCAACCCTGGTACAGTGGTTAGAATGTAGTATTGCAGGGTAATTCTGTTGACTGCCAAGGGTTCAATCCTTACCAGCTCAAGGTTGACTTAGCCTTCCATCCTTCCAAGGTCAGTAAAATGAGAGTCTAGATTGTTGGGGAAAATATGTTGACTCTGTAAATTGCTTAAAGTTCTGTGAAGCGGTATACAAGTCTAAAGGCTATTGCTATTGCCATTGCTCTTGTAAAAAATTGATAGCTTCCAGGACAAATATCTCCTTCCTATGATTCTCTGAACACCCTGGGGTTTGTACAATACAAAGCTTGAAAGGGGGTGATTATAATCTATATGTGAGTTATTATGTGAGAATTCTGCTAGTGGAAGCAATGATGGCCAACTATACTGGCTGTAGGTGCAGTAATGTTACAGTAAGTATAGCTGGAGCTTTTTTTCAGTTCTCTCTATCTCACCATTCATGGATGGGTGATGCCCTCCAAAATCATGGATTGAAACAGACTACCTCTGTCAGGAATCAGTCTGGACACTATGCCTCTTAACAAAAGACATGGTCCTCCAAAAAGTTGAGTTTCTTTGGCAGTGGGCAATCCCTTGCAAGGGATGAAGTGAGTTATCTTTGTAAAAATATCCACCACAACTAGTATAGGTGTGTAATTATTGACTAGTGGTACATCAGTAATAACAATACTGTATGCCATGGGTGGAACATATCTTGAATAAATGGGAAATTCCAATATTAGTTGGGGGGAAATAGATATCCACCTATTCCCTAGATGCTCTTATCACAGAGATGGTCAATGAAAGTATCCTCCCAATTTGACAGGAATGATCCATGGTCTAGCACAGTATTTCTCACCTTGGCAACTTAAGATGTTGAGAAATATGCTGACTGGGGAATTCTGGGAATTGAAGTCTACACATCTTCAAGTTACCTAGGTTTAGAAATACTAATCTAGCAGAAGAAGTGGGATAAGAAGAGATGAAACCAACGGATGGAATCCTTAATGGATCTGGTCGTCATCAGCTTCCAGTTGACTCTGAGCAGGGGAAGAAGAGAATGGAAAAATGGAATTTTAATTTGGAGAAATACTTTCTGGATTCTTTAATATATCTTTAATATATTTTGAAGAACCCAAACTAAAATTGAATTCCTGGGCAGGAGATTGGGTTAGATGATCTTCAAAGTCCCTTCCAACTCTTAAATTCTATTAGTCTATGAATCAGTAGCATGAATGTGTATTGAGCTGTCATTATCATAAGAATGTTTAGCAAAAAGAGAAAGAGAGAAATCACTATTTTGATGAATAGTACTTAAAACTCTTAGATGAATTTGCTTCTGTGCTCTTTTTATAGTTAGTCTATTAAGGGGTAAATTTATGGTGCATATTGTCTGGGAACACAAAGTAGTCAAGTATGAAATCATTCTTCCACCACAAGACTTAAAACCAGTATGGAGAGAGGCTGATAATCCTGATTATAAAAGTAATAATCCTCTGAAATATTTTTCAACAGCAAGCAAATCAAAAGGATGTAATTTTAGCTTATCAGTAACTGACAGCAGTGCTGCAGCTAAATTTAGCAACCTAAATGCGAAGCATTCTAAAAGTGTAACAGCATTTAAAGTTAGTTATAGGTCCTTGCAGTTTCCTTGTACAGGAAAAGTTTTTCTTGGAGGACTCAACAACTTTTAATATTCTTTCACCAGCAGTAAATATGTACTTAATAACCCAAACATGTTTTTCAAAAAATATGACACCTCAAGGGAATAAAGAGAGAATCAGTGTCATGGCATTGCAAAACAAACTCTGCCCTTTACTTGCTCACCCCAAAGGGGGTGGAGTTTGCAATGCCAATACTGCAATACTTCAGCTTCAACCATAACAATACAAGAGCAAACAATAGATACAAACTCAAGGTTAATCGCACCAAACTTGATTGCAGGAAATATGACCTCAGCAACAGAGTGGTCAATGTCTGGAATGCTCTACCTGACTCTGTGGTTTTTTTTCCCCAAACCCCAAAAACTTTAACCTTAGACTGTCTACTATTGATCTCACCCCTTTCCTAAGAGGTCTGTAGGGACGTGCATAAGTGCACCAACGTGCCTACCATCCCTGTCCTATTGTTTCTTTTTTCTTTTTCTTATATGTATCCATGTATTCATAACTATGTTTTTACTTAATTTACTATTGTGTGGTTTTCCCAGAACTTTTCCAAAGGTAAGCTTTTCGGAAATGAGGTTTTAAACAGACAAAATATGGACATGGTAAAGATTAGGTGGTTACTAAACACTTAAAGTTTTTTTTCCTTTTTTTCTTTTCTTTCTTTTTTTTTAGGATACAGGAATCTATAGCAGGAAAGGAAGATGAGGGAAATTGCTTCTTAGTAAAGGTTATTTTGCAAATAAATTGTCAGAACTGCTACAGGGTATTTATTTATTTATTTAGTGTATAACACAACAAATAAATAAATAGATAAATAAATAAATAAATAAATAAATTTCCTGTGGCAATTCTGACAATTTAGAAGAAATAAATAACCAGTAGGTAGAGGGTTTTCTTGCCAAATCATCTCTGTTAAATGTGGAAATAAAGCTATGAAATTAATATAATGGAATCTGCCTATGGTGTAATTGTACAGGGTGAACTGGTATTTGTGCCATTCGTTTTAAAGTTACCCATTTTCTTTTAAGGAAAGAAAATCCAAAGCTGCAAAGATAGAATTATAGTGGGAACGATAAGAAGCATGAACGCAGGAAAACTCAACACAGTAAAAGATGAAATGAAACAACTACCACCTTAGGTATCAGTGAATTGAGATAAACTGCGAATCTGATACTTTCAGCCAGAAGATCATACAAGTCATGTGATCAAACATTTTCTATCTTCCTAGCCAGATTCCAACAAGCAAAGTCATTGCAGGAAGCCAGAGTCACTTAATGATGGCACAATTCACAATTAACAACAGCAGTGATTAATTTTAAAATTGTGGCAAAAAAAAGTTTGCAAAATTGAACACAACTCATTCAACAATTGCCATGTTTAACAATGGAAATGTTGGGATCAGTTGTGTTTGTAAATCAAGGACTCCCTGCAGTTGGATTGTATGGCTCAGGAAACCAAAATGAAATAGCAGGCTGGTTTAACAATTTCTGCTACTCCAATGATTTCTTCATAGCTGGCACTGTTCCAAACTAAAACAATGGCATTATGCATGGACATCATCAGATGAAATATAGAGAAATCTAATTGATTATATTACTGTTAAAAGGAGATAGAGAAACTCAATTACAGCATCAAAGACAAGCCCATTTACAAGTTCCAAATTAAGCTAAAGAAAGCCAGTCAATTTCCATGATATGATCTTGAACATATATTCACCATTTTCATGGAGAACATAAGGAATCATTTTGAAGCCCTGAACCTCAGTGATAGAAAACCAAAGAAATTATGGAATGAATTTAAAAGAAGTTGTTAAGGGTGAATGTGAAAAGACTGCCAAAAATGTAGACAGAGAAGAAGGCAAACTGTTACTAGAATAAACCATGGAAATTGCCAAGAAGAGAAGAGAAACCAAAGCCAAGGACAAAAATCTCAGAAAGGAATTTAACATGGAGTTTCAGAAAGTTCTTAGTAAAGATAAGAAGTCTTACAAAACATCTGTAAAGACATTGAAGATGGAAACAGATATGGAAAAACATGGAAAATATTTCAACAGATCTCCGAACTCAGAAGGAGATTCCAAACTCAAACTGGTGTGCTAAAGATATAAATGGATAGATAGCAATTGATCCAAAAATGTTCAAAGGAAGATGGAAAGAGTATACTGCAACACTATACAGTAGAGAAATCAACATATAATATATGTTTGAACACATTTCTTGCCTACAATATGTAATCCTGAAAAATATAGTTAGTTCAGCACTCTGGATATTACCAATCTGAAAGATTGTAGAAACTGATGGGATACCCACTGAAATATGGCAAGCAATAGAAGAAGAATCACTAAATGTTCTAACCAAGCTATACCAGCAAATCTGGAGAAGAACACAATGGCCAGCTGATTGGAAGAGGTCAATATAGATTCCAATACCAAAGAAAGGAAACTTAACAGAATGTACAAACTATCATCAAATATGCTTACTTTTAGATGCTGGCAAAATAATGCTTAGGATCATCCAATAGGGATTAGAGGCTTACATAGAAAAAAATCCCAGATGTAGAAGCTGGCTTTAGAAAAAGATGAGGAATATGGGACATTATTGCTGCTATATGCTGCAAAATTGAGAAAACCAAATAATACTAAAAAAAAAAAAACTTAACTAGAGCATAAAAAACATTTGCTAGACCTATACTTGAATACAGCTCATCAGTCTGGAACCCATATCGTGTATCTGATATTAACACAATTGAAAAAGTCCAGAAATATTTCACAAGAAGAGTTCTCCGCTCCTCTACTCATTGCAGAATACCTTATGCCACCAGACTTGAAACTCTAGACCTAGAAAACCTAGAACTACGGCACCTCCAGTCCGATCTAAGTTTAGTATATAAAATCATACATTGCAATGTCCTACCTGCAAATGAATACTTCAGCTTTAATCATAACAATACAAGAGCACACAATAGATACAAACTCAAGGTTAACCGCACCAAACTTGATTGCAGGAAATACGACTTCAGCAACAGAGTGGTCAATGTGTGGAATACACTACCTGACTCTGTGGTTTCTTCCCCAAACCCCAAAAACTTTAACCTACTATTGACCTCGCCCCTTTCCTAAGAGGTCTGTAGGGGATGTGCATAAGCGCACCAACGTGCCTACCGTCCCTGTCCTATTGTTTCTTTTATTTTTCTTACATGTACCCATTTCATGTATTCATAACTATGTATATACTTATACCTGTATCTTGTAAGTGATTGACAAATCAAATAAATACTAAATACTAAAAAAATACTAAAAGAAAAGATACATTCATCAAGAGTCAAGAATCATAAGGTATAACACTTAATAATATTCATAGGTTACAATATGCAATCAAATCATAATAGGAAACAGTAAATAAAAATCGTTAGGATACAAGTAACAAAGTTACAGTCATAAGTGGGAGGAGATGGGTGAAAGGAAGGATGGGAGGATTAATAGTAATAGTAATGAAGACTTCGTAAATAGTCTGACAGTGTTGAGGGACTTATTTGTTTAGTAGAGTGATGGCATTCAGGAAAAAAACTGTTCCTGTGTCTAATTGTTCTGGTGTGCAGTGCTTGAGGGTAGGAGTTGAAACAGTTTATGTCCAGGAAAAATATCCAATCTTTGGAAAGTGTTCAAGACATTTAATTGTTCCTATTAAAAATTATATACAAGTCAGGAAGCAACAATAGGGACAAGAACATTATGAAACAGATTGGATCCAGATTGACAAAGAAGTATGACCAAGCTACATACTCTCCCTTATTTATTCAACTTATATGTGGATTGTATATTAAGAGAAACAGATTGGAAGAAGAAGTATTTTGTTTTAAAATTACAGGAAGAAACAATCAATAACGTCAACTATGCTGAGGTTGGCACTATCCTGATAGCCAGAAATGCAAAAGGTCTACAAGCAGAGAAATAAACATCAAGGAATACAATAAAAATGTGTTATAAAGAGGACCAAACTTGTTTCATGTCAACAAGTAGAACAACCAGCTTTAGAGTTGACAATGAAGATATTGAAGAGGTGGATAGCTTTTAGGATCAACCATCAACAGTAAAGGACAGGTAGTCAAGAAATACTCTGCAGGTGGCACTTAGTATAGCAGCTATGAAGGCCTTGAGAGGGCTATTCAAATGCCATGATGTGCCTATACATACAAAGATCAGTATCATATAAGTTATGTTATTACCTGTGGCAATCTTGGACCAGCAAAAGTTGGACCTTAAAGAAGCAGAATAGGAAGAGTTTTGACACCTTTGAATTTTGATGTTGGAGAAGACTCCTGAGAATAACATGGACATTCAAGAAAATAAAACAATAGATCATTGGACAAATCAACCCAGAGCTCTGACTCAAGGGACAAATGACAAAGCTCAAATTATTCTATTTTGTACACATTATGCAAAGACCCTGTTCTCAGGTAATGCTGGGAAAAGTAGAACGAAAGAGGACAAGATGGGCGGACTCAGTTATAGTGACAATGAGTGCACTCTTTGGAAAAACTGTTTTAAAAAACAGGTTAGAGACAGGTCATCGTGAAGAAAATATATTTTATGTTGTTGCTAAGGAATCAAAAAATGACTTTGTGGTACATAATCAATCAACTATATGGAAAATATCATGCTGTTTTTGCAGCAACAGTATAGAAGTGATTTGCTAATATACAAATGTAAAAAAAAATTGGAAACACCCCAATCTGGCAGGGAGGAGGGCTGAAGTGCAGAGTGATCTTGGAGTCATTGTGCAGCTGCAGAAGGGCTAGGACCAACCCTTCCTCCCCCTGAGTTCCTTGGAGGTTCATCTGTGCCAGGATATTTGTGGGATGCAAATATTTTTAATACCGCTTCTGTGGGCATGGCTAGGTGGAAGTGGCTAGGTGGGCATGACCATGTGACTGGGTGGGCATGGCTTCTTTTTTTTTTTGCAACACTCCCCCGTGCTCCATTTTTTTCTTTTTTTGTCTCCTGAGCCTCAGGGAAGCCACCTGGGAGGCCATTTTTGCTTCCAGGAAGTTTCCCTGAGGCCCAGGAGGCAAAAAATGGAGTGCGGGGAGGCACGCACCTCCCATGCTCGATTTTTTTGCCTCCTGGGCAAAGCAGTAAGACAGCGAGGGGGATATCGACACAGCTGATTATTGGAACAGCTGATCGTCAGGAGGAAAATTTAAAAAATACCGGTTCAGCCAAACCAGTAGCTTTTTTTTTTTACTACCGGTTCACCAAACTGGGTCAAGCCAGTAGAATACCACCACTACTCTGTTCCCAAGAGAAAGCTGCAAGTCTAGGGAGATTCCTGTATTATAGCTAGAACATAATGAAGTAATTAGCTTGAACTCTGCACATGAGTTCACATTCTTTGTGCCTAAAATCAAGTACATTAATACATACTTCCTAAATATTTTTATCACATCTCTAATTAGGTTGGACCAAGGGGATGCTCATATAACACATAATGTTTCTTTGTATTATTCACCCCTCCTCCTCCTCTCCCTTCCACTTACCTGTCTATATAATATCAGCCCACATACTGATAAAGATCTTTTCACTGAAGTGTAAGAATCATAATGTACAATTATGAATCGGTAGATTTCTTTTTCCATTTCTTAATGCAGGTTTAGGAGAAAGTAGCTGTTCCAGTCACCCAGCTAGTTCCCATGCCTAAAACAGGACCAGAATCTGGAATTCCCCATTCCTAGTCTAGCACAACACCACATTGTCTCATATGTAGAGTTCTTCATTTAATGAATGGCATGTTGCTGAACAGAAACTACTATTATACTATATGTCGAGGGAGACGGAGTGTTTTACTGTTTTTCAGGAATTTAGTCATATGTTAACTATGATCATGATCATAGTTAACATATGACTAAATTCCTGAAAAACTTCAGGAGCTAAAAAGCAGAATTTTCCATTATAGCTCATGTTAGAGTCCACTCCTTGAAGCATTTTTCCCTTTGCTTTTCACTTAGACAGTATTTAGCATTATTATTAATACTTCTTCTGTTATTTATAGTACAAGCCTTTGTCACGATTCCACAACTATTCAGTTCTACTCAATGACCAATAAAAATTATCTATTGCTAAATTTATCACATTTTATGAAAACCGAGTCATCAATTATTATTTACCTTTTTATGTTAAAACCATTCCTCTTTCCTTTCCTTTTTCTTAAAAAAGTTCTTCCTGGTTAATAAACAGTGTTATCTGCTTTACAACTTTCAGAAAAAAATCCTGTTCATCATATGCTTCCTTGCTATATTTATTGAGAATTAGAAATATGAAAATAATTAATTTGATGGTGTTCATAACCCAACTTTGATAGAGCACATTAACACTCCCTCTTTATGAAGAATGACTCCTCATATCCTCTCCTAGTAGTAGGGGAAGAAATCTGTCAGCACATAAACAGCCTTCATACATCCATGCAGAAGTAGAGCTTCCACCTAATAATGGAATGATTATTTATTGGTTTGTTTGTTTATTAAATTTTATATACCGCCCCCTCTCCCAACAGGACTCGGGGCGGTGTACAGCCAAGTAAAAAATGACACACATTATAAATACAATTTTAAAATAGAATTAAAAATGGATTAAATTGGTGGCTGAAATGCAATAAAAATAAAACTGAATAAGGAAAAATTTTAAAAACTGCAACCATTAAAACCAATTTAAAAACCCTAAACAATAACTCTAGGCCAGACCGGCTTGTTGGAAAAGGTGGGTCGACTAAAAGATGGTTGACTAATTATATAAAATTTATATTTAAACTTCTTCCTTGCCAGCTATTTTGTTTCCAATATTCTCTCCTGCCTAGTGAGGGGAAGGGGAAAAAAGATACCCATACTACAAAACTCAAGAGACCTGAAATGACAAAAGAGGTATAGTTATTGGAAACTTAGAAGAGATGAGATAGGAGGCGAAAATGAGAGTAAAAAACCACCAATTTAGGTATAAGAAAAAAAGAATGATACCTATATGGTATTAAACATTTTACCCATAAAATGAGAGGACGAGGGGAAGAAATTTAACTACAGTATTTTCCCAGTCACTTTCTTCATTAAAGAAGCCACTAAAACTAAAGGTCTTTACTTTTACTCAAGAGCAATGATGTACTCAGTTTGCTGAACCTTTGCAGTACAATATTGCAGAGAGGATGACGATGACAACTCTTATTAAGTAGAGAAAAAGGCTGGATAGTTTCCATATAGAGGCCTTCCGACACAGAACAGCACAGCATTTTCTTAGCTGCTAATTTAATTCTTGCATCTACTGGGTTAATGAGGAGGAACATAATCCCAATGGGAATATGGGTCAGAATGCCAAAGAGGTGTTTATTTATGCTGGAATTTATAGGCTCAAAATCATCTCTTTTATTTCTAAGGTTAGAAGTTTATCAATATTTGAATTACAGGGTGTCATTATGCTTAAAATTATAGCAAGAAATAACTCTCAAACTCTAAAGCATGGGGGAGGGTTCCAAATATAATTTCACCTGCCCTTATTTTATTTTTTTTAAAAAATAACACCTCTTCTTCAGCAATATGAAGCTCTCACTTCTTTTATAGCATAAGAGGTCAGAGCCAATATCATTATGCAGGACTTGCAAGTCTTAAGCCAAAATTAGCTTTCTACTTAACGCTTACCCCAGGGCACTAACCAGTTATTAAAAGGTCATTTATTTTTAATTCATTTTAATAGCACCTTGAACAATAGCAGGAAACCCAATTTTTGGATGGAAATGAAAATGGGAATAAAGTTATAAGGTACAGGCTGCAAGAATAGATATCCATATAGTAGCAGGTACAGGGTTACTTTTGAAGGGCCCTTGAAAGCTACTCTGTCGTGTTAGAATATTTTATTCCTTATCAAATTGGTTTCTGAACTCGGATCAAGAAAAGAGGCAGATAAGCGAATTGAGTTCTTTATTCTTCACCTAAGAATGACGACAACAAGCGGTTAGATGGTCAGCTGCAAAGGCCCTCTCCAACCAGCACAGATTATATACATTATAATCAGCCCCTCTTATAAAATAACAAGCCTATATTCAGTAACTCATTTACCTCTTTCATCATTCCCTATAAGGAACTTTTTATTTTTTATTTATTTTATTTGGTTTGTCAATTGCTTACAAGATAATAGGTATAAGTAAAAACATAGTTATGAATACATGGATACATATAAGAAAAATAAAAGAAACAATAGGACAGGGACGGTACGCACGTTGGTGCACTTATGCGTGCCCCCTACAGACCTCTTAGGAAAGGGTGAGGTCAATAGTAGCGCTCCATGGCATCGGACTAGGATATTTATAAGACCGCATTCTGCCAGTAGTCTCCCACCGACCGGTGTGCTCCCACAGAGAGGGTCTCTTTCGGGTCCCGGCGGCATCTATGTGCCGCCTGGTGACCCCAAGGAATAGGGCCTTCTCCATGGGGGCACCCACCCTTTGGAATGGGCTCCCTCCGGGGCTATGGACAACCACTGACCTGAGGGCATTCAGACGTGATCTGAAAACCTAGCTCTTTGAGCAGGCCGGCCTGGACTGACTTCAAATGGGACATTAAATGAGGGTTTTTAGAACTGATTTTGGCTGGGGTATGGTAATTTTAGCTCATTCTTAATTGGTGGTTTTAACTTTTTTAACGGCAGCCTCATAATTTAATCTCTTTTAATCTTGTAATCTGTAATTTATAATATATTTTAGTTGGCTGTTCAACGCTCTGAGTCCTTTGGGAGAAGGGCGATATACAAAACTATTTAATAAATAAAAATAAATAAATAAATAGTAGACAGTCTAAGGTTAAAGTTTTCGTGGTTTGGAGAAGAAACCACAGAGTCAGGTAGAGTATTCCACACATTGACCAGTTGTATTTCCTGCAATCAAGTTTGGTGCGATTAACCTTGAGTTTGTATCTATTGTTTGCTCTTGTGTTGTTATGGTTCAAGCTGAAGTATTCATTGACAGGTAGAACATTGCAATGTATGATTTTATATACCATACTTAGATCGGACTGAAGGCAGCGTAGTTCTAGGTTTTCTAGGCCTAGAATTTCAAGTCTGGTGGCATAAGGTATTCTGCAACGAGTAGAGGAGTGGAGAACTTTTCTTGTGAAATATTTCTGGACTTTCTCAACTGTGTTAATATCAGATACATAATGGGGGTCCAGACTGATGAGCTGTATTTGAGTATTGGACTAGCAAATGTTTTGTCAAACTTCTTTCTTTGCCATGGCCTTTAAGTTTTCTGAGGAGAATTATCTAAAGAGAATCCTTGGAATGGACACTTTATTTCTCTTCCCCAATTAAATTACTTTCAAGTTCTGTGAACAATAAAGTGTAAGACAACCAGCTAATCTTAAAAGCGAAACAAAAGGGAACACGGTTTCTGAGCCTTGATTAAAAAAAATGCCAATGCTCAAATAATATATTCTAATTCTACAGGTCGTCCTCAACTTACAGCAGTTTGTTTAATGACCGTTTGAAGTTATAGCGGGACTGAAAAAAGCGACTTACAACCATTTTTCACACTTATGACCATTTTAGCATTCCCATGGTCACATGATTTACCATTCGGATGCTTGACAACTGGTTCATATTTAGGATGGTTGCAATGTCCCAGAGTTATGTGATCACCTTCTGACAAGCAAAGTCAACGGGCAATCCAGATTCACTTAACAACTATGTTATTCAGTGGTGGGATTCAAAAATGTTTACTACCGGTTCTGTGGGCGTGGCTTGGTGGGCGTGGCTTGGTGGGCATGGCAGGGGAAGAATACTGCAAAATCCCCATTCCTTCCCCACTCCTGGGAGAAGGATACTGTAAAATCTCCATTCACTCCTCACCCCACTAATCTGCTTTACAGCTCCATTCTCCTGTGCAGGGCAATAAAAGAGACCCAGCCAATCAGCTGGGACTCAGGAAGCAGAGAATAGATGGGGGTGGGGCCATCAGAGGTGGTATTTGCCGCTTCTCTGAACTACTCAAAATTTCTGCTACCGGTTCTCCAGAACTGGTCAGAACCTGCTGAAATACCACCTCTGATGTTACTAATTTAACAACTGCTGTGATTCATTTAACAAATGTAGCAAGAAAAGTCGTAAAATGGGGCAAAACTCACTTAACAAATTTTTCACTTAGCAACATAAATTCTGTGCTCAGTTGAAGCCATAAGTCAAGGACTAATATCATAAAATTTATGTTTACAGTAGAAACCAAACAGTGGGCCCCATGATTTCCATACTGTTTCAATCAGCTACTTGGTCCTAAGGTTCTAAATGGATTAGCTCCAAGTTATTTCAAAAACCCCATTCTTACAAGGGCACTTGCTTGATCTTAAGCATACCTGTTTTATCCACATGTTCTTACCCAAAGCATTGTTAATGATGTTTGATACCAGCAAAACCTTTTTCTCTGCCATTATCCTAGACATAGAACTCCCTTCTTCAAGTATTTGGGTCGTTTCTGTTATTAACAGTATTTTGTTTGCTGTTTTCAGTTTTCTTGGATTTTTCAATTCTTCTACTGTTTCACACTGCAATTATAGATAGCTTTCTAAAATTATTGTATGTATTTATAATTATGTAAAATACTGATGCGTTGATTCAGATGGCTTTCATTGGATTTTTGTTTTTTGGAATTTATCTACCTGCAGAGAGAAAGTAGAGGGGAAAAAGATCAATATAAATAAAATTATAGATGCTGATAGAACAGATTTTCCTTCAAATCTTTAAAACAAATTATTTTTTTAAAAAATCCCAGTTACATTTCACATGATCACATGATATTATATATTTTAAGGTGGTCTGGTTGTTACCTAATTGGATAAAGGGTAAGAGGAGGAGGAGAACAAAGAAAGAAACTTAGAAAGAATCCACCCTAACTGTTCAAGCAATTAAAAGAGAAGGCAGGAGATTTGTACTTTTAGATTTGCCCAATTCTGTTATTGTTGCCTTAAAATAAAGTAAATTTAGTTCATCTTGTCACTTTTTTTTGTTTGGTTTACTTCTGACCTCAGTCTTCTGCAGCTCTGAAGTTGGAAGCCAGGCTTCTCAACACAATCATTGCCAGACAAAGAGTTAATTTGCTCACAGCAGGATTAATTGCAAATGCAATTAATGGTATGTATGTATCTAAATAGTGGGGAAATATTACAAGCAAACTGTTCACCTACGAACATCTGTTACACTGAATTTTAGATAATGCTGTGGAGACTGTTAAGCAATGGATGAAGGATATAGAATTAAAATGTGAATTCTGGCACACCGAAATTTGAAAGAGGCATGTGAATTTGCAAAATACAGCTTTTTAGGATCAAGGATTTATGCTATCTCTAGAAGAAGAAGATACTGCATGTGCTTTGTTTTTATAGTTGTATTTTAGGTATGGATTCAAATCTAAAACTGTAATACAATAATTTTTAAAGTATAAACTGCTCATTTTAGGTCCTGCCACAATATTTCTATGGAGTTTAGATCTGGACTTTTAACAGAAGAACAGAGTTGGAAGGTTTTCTACCTTGGCGATCTTCTAGTCCAGTGGTTCTTAACCTGGGTGATATTGCCCCCCGGGGGTGATTTCATTTTTCAGGGGGCGATGGAACGAAAAGGGGTGACACGGGGGCGAAGGAACCGAAAGGGGGCGATATGGAGGCAATGGAGCAAGAAGTTTTGGGGACAATTTTGAGACTTTTTCTGTACAGTGAACCGCTTGTATATCTGTCATACAAAAACATCAGATCGCTCGCTATTAGTGAATTGAACTGTGTTTTAAAATGTTCCTCCAGCTAGCTTCAGTACAGAACGCCGTACAGATGTGAATACGCATAGCTCATCTTCATGCGTGTTGCGCAGCAGCCTCTATCACTCTACCCAGTAAATTTGTCGCTCTGATTTTTGTTGCTTTCCTTCTGCAAAAACTTTCTTTGTGTCTTTTTTAACCCTTTTTACAGTGTGCATGAATATATATTTTCCTCAAATCTTAATTTAGTTTCAGGGTTTTCGTCTTGAAATTCTTAGTTCCTGCATTGTGGCTTGTTCTTATGCTCTTTTTATATTTCTTTTTGCGTCTTAAAATTCACTTGTAATTAAATCATTAAATGTTACTGGGTTTTTTTCGAGCATTTCATTTTCTTGCAATTGAATTTTGTTTTCAGTGGTCATTGCATTTAAGTGTCTTGAATAAATAAGATAATAATGAAATACATGTATCACGAAGTTTGGGAGTAAAGTGATGGGTGGCATCAGAATTATTCACACAGTTGAGATATGGGAAAAAGACTGGAAATAAATTATTTGCATTGATACTTCCTGATGACAATTTTAAAGAAAACAAAAAACGTGTTTGCATAAATTGAAGAATTATTTCCCGGTGTTGTGATTGAGAGGTTATGTTGGGGGAGGGGGGCGATGATAACTTCCTCAATGGCTCAAGGGGGCGATTTTTTCAAAAAGGTTAAGAACCACTGTTCTAATCCAATCCCCTGGTCAAGCAGGAAACCCTATACCAGTGGTGGCTAACCTTTTTGGATTCCTATGGCAAAAATTGTGCACAAGTTAACGTGCGTGCACTTGCGTGCCAGCACTCAGAATGCAAAGCACCCTCCACGCTACTTGCGCATGCACGTGCAAGCCACTCCCTTACCTGCATTGCACCCCCCGGGTGATTTTTTGGCTGGTTTGAGGCCTTTTTGGGCCTCCCAGAGGCTTGGAAAAAGTTCTGCAAGGCTTTTCAGGATGAATAATAGGCCTGTTTCATCACTTGACGAAACAGGCCTATTATTCATCCTGAAAAGCCTTGCAGCCAAAAAATCAGCTGTGAGGCATGCGCATACGCAGTGAGGTATGTTTGCCTGCAGCTCGCGTGCCAGCACAAATGGCTCTGTGTGCCACTTGTGGCATGCGTGCCATAGGTTCGCCCTATACTATTTCAGACAAATAGCTTTCCAATCTCCTCTTAAAAACCTCCTGTGATGGAGCACCATAACTTGTGGCAAGCAGTTCCACAAGTTAATAAAATCATAGATTGCAATGTCCTACCTGTCAATGTCAATGAATACTTCAGCTTCAACCATAACAACACAAGAGCACACAATAGATACAAACTCAAGGTTAACCTTTAGAATTCTCATTCTGTAGAACCATCAGATATATGTCATATGCTGCATTGGTCATTGAAGCCTTCCAAGTTACAGGCAGCCTTCACAGGTCCAGTACTGTTTTAGAAAGCACTTTTTTATTAGACTAAACAACTGATGATTTAGGACTAATGATATGTTTATTGCAAGTGTATTACTGGTTCTTTGTTGTTTTAAAAACTAATTAATTCATGCTATATTTTGATTATAAATGCTCTTGATTTTGCTTTAAAAAAGGCACTGAGCATTTTAAATGGAATACATAAGTAGATTGTTTTTCATTTTTAGAGAAAAATGCATGAATAAAGCTAATGTGTCTTAAATTGTTAACAAGGCAATAAAAGAAAAAAAACATTGTTATTTTTGTAAATATAATGCAGATGGTGACTGGCATGCATAATCTTTCATAGATAATAGAATTGCCTCTAGTTGGTTATTGTTTTGAGCATGTAATTTGCTTTGTCGACATTTTATGTTCCTTAGAAAGAATGTAGTGAGATACAACTTATGGTGAGATCAATAAATGGCTAAATTTTCACTATGAATACAATGCACATTCACTCACCACACAGAATGCGTGTTATAATGGCTGTATGAAACTGTACTATATTATAGTGTGTGTGTGTGTGTGTGTATGTGTAATGGCTCTCTTTAATGAGAGATAACAATAAATACCTGTATTATTATCAGTCTCAATGTCTCAGCATACTGTTGTTATCCACTACTCCAGAGGTCTCCAAACTTGGCAACTTTAAGACTTGTGGACTTCAACTCTCAGAATTCTGGGAGCTGAAGTCCACAAGTTTTAAAGTTGCTAAGTTTTGGGTCCCCTGCACTACTTCAATACTCTAACCGCATAGTCTCTGGTCTATGACTGTAATAAAATTCTGTTCTGTTCTATTTAAATCACAGTCATATAATATTCTGGATAGAACATATTGCATGCTACTGTGACAGATGAAGACAATTTGATAGGACCAGAAAGAAGTCAACCTTAAGCACTGTTGCTGAGGAACTCAATGGAGCGAATATTTCACTCAAAAAATTGCATGGACCATATTTGAGTACTCAAACTATCCTTTCTTTCTAGTAATGTTTAAAAAAAAATACAGTGAGTCCCAAGCACAGAAAGAAGACCAGCTTACAAATTCTTTGGTAATATGAGAAGGTGAGGTTCAACTTAATCGCTTCATCTATTGCGGATTACTTTCCTGGAATCTTTTTTATTAGTAATACAGGATTTAGGTTTTCAGAAAAAAAAGGGGGGGGGATTTCCTTTCATCTCTTTCAACTCCAGCAGTTATAAGGAAAGTAATTGAGGGTCATTAAAGACTCTCTCAGAGGAATAGAATAAGATGTTCTTCAGACCTGAATCCTTGTTTTTTTTCCTCACTTCCCTTTGAATGATCTGTAAGGAAAACCTCCTCCATCTATCACTTAAGTCCCTATTGATAAGCAGCAGCATTACTCATCAGAACATAACTACTGCAATTCATAAATTTAGTTTCAGAGATTACAGTTCCTGTTTAGTCATTTAAATGAAAGCCTCCTACAGCCTCTCTTGTTGAAGCTGTACATGGCCAATTATATCAATGACTCTGCCTTCATTATTGATGTGGCTCTTACAGGAACAGTTCCTGTTATATAAGAGGCAGCATGTATTTTCTAAAAAAAAAAATTTTTTTTTTTAAATCCATTGCTTCATAAAATCAGTTAATTTCATTGGGGAGCAAAACCACAGAACTAATGTTCCAGCATGTCTGTTATACAGCAGTACCGAAAAAGCAGATTTATTTCCAGGAAACCAGACTGCAGATGGCAAAAATGTTCTAGACAAAGCGTGGCAAGATGCTTCTATCTTTACTGAATAGGAAGAAAGAATTTGGTTAACAGTTATATGTTGATGTTTGGAAAAGCTAATCCACATTTTTATTTCTCTTTGCAATCTACCTCTAGAAATAAATAGTATCCTGCAAAGAATGGGGGTTTCTGGGACTTACCCTCAAATCTGTCAAATCCTCACATTATTATTATTATTATTTATTATATTTATATACCGCCCTTCTCCCGAAGGACTTAGGGCGGTATACAGACAACCATAAAACATTGTTACAAATATAAAAGTTAAAAAGAATTAAATATCTTGAACATGAAGAGTTCAATTAGCTGCAGTGGCACAGTGGTTAGAGGGCAGTACTGCTGACTGCTGGCTGCCTGCAATTTGACAGTTCACCAGGTTGGCTCAGCCTCCCATCCTTCTGAGGTGAGTAAAATGAGGTGAAATTATTGGGGGCAATATGCCAACTCTGTGTAAATCACTTAGAGAGGCTGTAAAGCACTGTAAGGTGGTATATAAGTCTAAGTGCTATTTTCATAGGAATCTTTCCAGACTGACAGTTTGCACCTGGATCAGGCTAGATAAGGTTCATTGGCATTCAAGTGTTGGACCTTGCCAACTTGTGCCTACATAAGGATTCCAGACTAATTCCACATTTGATTCTTCCTCCTCGCTCAGTTAGTCTCTCTGAAAAACTCAAGCAATAAGCAAATTTTGTCCTTCAAAAAAGAAACATTTTTTAGGATTCATTCTCACAATAATGCAGGTTACTTACCTCTTGAACCCCCTTTCTTACTCACAGAAGTTCTGTTGTTTTTTCAACACCATTTCTATTTTGAGAAAAGATTGTCCACATCAGTTTGTCAATAAAGATCAATTGGGCAATTTTTTAGGCATTACCTTGGCCTCAAATTAATTAACTTTTATAAGTAGAACCAGCCCTATCTTTCAGTGGATTCCAAGTGCTGTGAAAGAATTGCAGCTTCCAGAGGGATATAATATAAGAATATAAGATTTTCTCTCATATGTTTAGATACTACATGTCATGATTTCTATAGCTAACATTTTTGTGGTGGCCATTTGTACATTCATGAACACACTTAACAGTCCCTTGAACAACCTACAGAAAACAAACAACAAACAAATAATGACACTTATTCTTACTTTCAAATAGAAGAATGGATCTTTTCACACCAGAGCAGTGCCAGCAAACTTCAGAGGAAGACTACAGATTTCCTTAAAATATAATTTAAAATTAGTGTCCCAATCCAATCTTTCCTGATCTGGTGCCTTCCAGATGTGTTGAGACTACAGCTCTCTAAATTTCTGCCCCAATGGCCAAGTTGAAGATAGCTGCCCTAATCCAATCCTATATTAAAGTATAAATTATAATTATAAATCCATTAGAAAACAGTTCATTCCTAAGTTGAATAACAAATAGTAGAGGAAAAAGCTGAAGATATGCATTGTGAGGCTATGAGCATGCAAATTTCATGACTTAAGCATGATATCAAAGAAGAAAGGCTGCAAAATTCAAATTAGTTTTCACTAAATTCAGCTTTAATCAGGATTAGCCCCAAAGATGTTAACAGATGATTTGATGAATGATAGATTGTTGGATTGCAATCAAAGACCCAAATGCTATATATAATGCACTCAAATAAAAACAGAATGGCAGACTAACATAGTAAGAATAAAAAGTAAATCCAATAAATTAATTAAATGAATTGCATGTCAGTCAAAGAGTAGTAAATCAGCCAACAGACATTATGAGTATTAAACCAGAACCTCATGACACTTATAATAAGCAAAATTTGGCAACTCTCCCAGATATTTCTATAGACCAATCTGCTAGCATAAATAAACTGTTTTCCTAACCATATTGAACCAAAGAGTTAATTAGTAAGAACATTACTATTTCCAATGTCTATGAAGGGTGGAAAAAGCAATGGGGTGTTCCCTATTTCAGATTGTTTTAACTATGGAAATGTAGACTAGAAATACTAAAACAAGAAATTGTCCATAGAATAATTTGAAAAAGTAAAATATAAAATCCAGACATTGACTCAAACTTGTTTCCATCTGACTGCAATATCAAATCAATTGTTTTCTCCCAATCCCGATTATTAGGTTAGATTAGATTAGATTAACAGAATTGGAAGGACCTTATAGGTCATCTATTCCCCGCCCCTGCACAAGCAGGAGACCGTACACCATTTTTGACAAATGGTAGTCCAAACTGTTCTTGAAAGTTTCAAGTGATGAAGCTCACACAACTTCCGAAGGCAAGCTGTTCCCTTGGTTGATTGCTTTCTCACTGTCAGAAAGCTCCTCCTTATTTTTAGGTTATGTCAGTTTTGTAATAAGTCAACCAAAGAAAGATGTGAAAAATTTTAAAAGAAACAATCCTTTTCAACCTTAGGCAAACCTATGTTAAATAGCTGTGTTTCACCTCAGTGAGGTGCAGTAATATTTAACTCCCCTTCTTGAGGCACCCTGCATTCCTCCCAGAGGTGATACTCAGCAGGTTCTGACCAGTTCTGGAGAACCGATAGTGGAAATTTTGAGTAGTTCAGAGAGCCAGCAAATCCCACCTCTGACTGGCCCCGCCCCCATCTATTCTCTGCCTCCCGAGTCCCAGCTGATTGGCTGGATCTTCTTTTGTTGCCTTACACAGGAGAATGGAGCTGGAAAGCAGGTTAGTGGGGTGGGGAGGGAATGGGGATTTTGCAGTATCCTTCCCCTGCCATGCCCACTAAGCTATGCCACGCCCACCAAGCCACGTCCACAGAACCAGTAGTAAAAAAAAATTTGAATCCCACCACTGATTCCTCCTGAAAACATCTCCAACAGGTGCAACAGTTGTACAAGTTGTCTAGATTTTATACAGTCTCCTCCAGCATTTGGATATGCAGAAGGTGGTCCCAAAAGTGACCCAAAGCAAGATGACAGCTTTATTTTCTTTTTGAAGGAAGAACTACCGGTATTTTGGGGAGGTATTTTGTTCAAAGTATTGCCAAAATCCCTATGAAGATCTGCACAGTCTTAATATGCAGTACTGTCCTGTCTCAACTAGCATCAACAAAAGGAAAGATATGAATGAGCAAGAAATGTTTATACGATCCAACAAAGCCGTTGCATTACTATGTAAGTTAGCAACATGTGACTTTCAGCAGCACAAAACCATCAGCAGATGCCAGACATAAAGTGTGATTCACCAAGCTGAATGCAACTCTCACTAACACTATCTTGTGATCCCTTAAATTTGCAGTGTGATACACATAGAAAAGTACTTTGAAATGATTGATGGCCTGGTGATACCATACATATCTGAGTAGTCTATTAAACCCTGTATAGGCCAATGTAAATCATTGAGTAAATGTTCAAGATAATGTTACCCATTTCTAATTTTATCTATATCAAATTAAACTGTAATGATGGATCAGCTAGTAGATTTTTCCAGACAACTCCATAAATCCTGTAGGAAGATGCTATTCTGTTCAAAAGCAGTTTATTTTGTTTAGTTTGAAGTCAGCATCACAGTTGCATTCAAACTATTTATTCTCAAGTTTCTTAATCCTAAAAGAGCATTCAGTCACTAATTATAGTATGCAAAATTGCAGAGACATCCACTGTGGATTATTTGTAAAGCAAGACCAAGGATAATTTAAAAACCAAAAACATGGACTATAGTACAGTGTGCTCACCTAAATAAAAAAAAAACAAATATTACATATTATCATTAGCTAAAGACTTCTTTTTTAAAATTAAATTTTATTAAGTTTCCAAATTTAAAAACATAAAACAAAACTTTATACATTATTATCAATGTCAAGACATCTTTTGCATTTCCTCACATTTTTCAGTATATATGTTTACTTATTCCTTTACCATTGCATCTTACTCTTTCTTTAAATCAATATCTTTTATCTTTACATTTCAATCTTCTCCATGGTATATTTACATATTCTCTCATTATTTTCCTAATTGCCATTTTATTTTATTTTTATTTCTAAACCACTCATACCAGACATCCCAGGCCCTATAATAAATTGAATTTTCTCTGTCTTTTATTTTCATCGTTAGCCTGTCCATCTCTATACAAGCTATTATTTTTTTAATAACCATGCCTTTCGGTGGAACCCTTTTTTCCTTCCAGAGTTGTGCGTATGAAATCCTTGCAGATGTTAATATATGTAACATAATATATCTATCTGTTTTATTGCATTTTTGTGTTATTATACCTAATAAAAAGTTTCTGGATTAAATTCAATTTTCTGATTCATAATTTCTTCTATCCATTGTCTAATTGTATTCCAATATTTTTTCACTTCCTGGCATGTCCACCAGGTATGAAAATAAGTGCCTTTTTCTTTTCCACATTTCTAACAGTTTGGGTCTGAGTTAAATATTTTTGCCAATCTAGCAGGAGGAAGGTACCAGCTGCTATTAGCTAAAGACTTCTAACAGGGATAATAAAAATACAATAAGTGGCATATTGAATCATTATTTATCATTGCAGCATATCATATTGAATCATTATCATTACTGAATAATGATGATTATTAAAATAACATCTATCAAACAGCCCAATCCATACAGAAGTGATGATTACAGAAGAACTGATATTGAAATAAAAACAAAAAACCAAAGCAAAACCATATTCCCTCCGAAAGTAGAAAATCAGACTTGAGGTCAAGACAAATAAATTAAGACCAGATGCAAGTAATTTAAAAAAACATAAATAAAAATATAAATAAATGGCAATAGAAATTATGAAAATAGAAACCAAACAAAAAAAAAAAAACAATCCAGTTTTAGAAACATCAATGGGAAATTCAAAAAGACTATAATAAAAATGCTAGATGGATAAAAGGATGTTAGGATGAATTTAGTAAAAAAGAAAGAAAGAAAGACCTAACAGTAATGGTAAAAATGGCTAAAAATCAAATGAAAAGGATTGAAGACTGCACATTTCTTGGAAATGATTAATTGCATGGCTGTTGGCTCAAATGTTTGACTAGCTTACATCCAATTACAGCTACACAGCTTAATGAAGTGTTGCATAAAGGAGTCATCAGCAACTGGTTAATAACTGGAAAAAGGTATCTGATTCAAAAAGACCCAGCAACACCAGGAAACTATAGGCCAATAACATGCTTGTTTATAATGTTTAAATTACTCATAGGGATAAAAGTCAACAATATCCAAGATTATTTAGAAGAAAATAATATTCTGCAGGCTACTTCTGATGGCTGATGGCTGCCTGCAATTTGGCAGTTCAAATTTCACCAGGCTCAAGGTTAAGTCAGCCTTCCATCCTTCCGAAGTCAGTAAAATGAGGACCCAAATTGTTGGGGGCAATTATGCTGACTCTGTAAACCACTTAGAGAGGGCTGTAAAGCACTGTGAAGCTGAATATAAGACTAAGTGTTATTGGTATTGTTATCCTTCCAGAAGAAAAAAAAGGATATAAAAAAATCAACTTCTGATTGATAAATTGGTTCTGGAGAACTACAGAAGGTAGAAAACCAATTTACATATAGTCTGGATTGCTTATGAAAAGTCATTTGATTCATTACCAAGTATTTGGATCATCAAATGTTTGGAAACAACAGATGTGAATAAAAATATGACAATGTTTATAGAAAAAAAATAATGAAGCAGTGGAAGACATAATTGATGGTTGGAAATGAAAATATGAGCATCTTGCCAGATGACTCATTATCATTCTTATTATTCATCATTGCCACAACCTTACTTTCAATGATTTTGAAGAAAACAAACCTTGGGTATCAAGCACAAAATGCAAATAAAATTACATTTATATGAATGATCAGAAGCTCTACAGAAAATCAGAAATTGATATCTTGTCACTGACAAATACCATAAGAATCTTTAGCACAAATATAGCAATGGAATTTAGTCAACACAGGTGTGCTACAGTTAAAGTGGGATAAAATCACAAACAGTAATGGATTTGAAGTGCTGAAAAGTCAAATCGTAAGAAAAAAACAATTTTGTGAAAAACAGTACATGTGAATGGGACAGCCACGCAAGAGAGTCACATTACATTAAAAAGAAATGGTCATTTTAACAGAATTTGGTTCCAGGACAGAAAAACATTGCATATGAACCACTTGTTGACCTGACAAAGATATTTTTGCCTCTGTTTCACCTAAACCGTGCACTGATAAATATTTTGTGAAAGTAATGAACAAGAAAGATAAAGGTTTCTGTTATTTGAGACAAATATTTCCAAGAATAACTGATGCCCAGATTAAGGAAGGCGTTATGTTCATCCACGATCAGATACACAATCAATGACAAGTGGTTCAAAAACCTGTTAGTGGTGCCAGAGAAAATCACCGAAAGAATTCAAGGATGTCATTGAGGATTTTCTTGGCCACTACAGAGTATCCTATTCCATCCAGCTGGTTGAAGAACTTTTTACAGCATACAAGACCATAATATGTCACTTTTGGAAAGCCCCCCACCCCCCGAATGAATATTTTTGGAAATATTAAAAAAGGTAGAATATTATATTTCCCCTAAAGAAAAAATGGAGAAACACGCTCTTAATGACAGAAAGCAGCCCCCAGTCTTTCTTAATAGCCCACAGCAGATGCCAGCACTTAAGAGATAAAAAGCTTATTGAAAGAGGATGACAGCTATCAAGATAGCTCTATTCATTAGCAAAGCAAATATTGCCAGCAGAAGCCCATTCAAAACAGGATATTTCAAAACTCCTTGCAGAAAAGCTAACAAAGGCAGAATGGTAAGATTAGAAAGCAGCCCTTTACCCAAGATCCAACACAGGACAAAAGCCATTAGCCACAATAGGAATTTCCCAACACCCTTCATTGCACACAAGCCCCTTCATTGCACCATCCCAGAAGAGTTCAAACTTCGAAATCACAGAAACCCATAAAGATCCATCTACTCATTCAACCATTGGGTCAGCTGAACAAATGGTTGAATGAGTGGATGGATCTTTATAGCTGATCCAGAACTGCTGTTGGTTCTATTCATCATTAAACTTTCTTTCCAATCATCCTCTATTTTATTTTATTCCTGGCTTGGACTTGAATCAGATGGATTTTCCTTCTGATACACTGAAGATTCATTTTCTGCATTATCACTTCAATTTCTTTTCCAAAAATCTAAGTGCAGCCAGTGACAAACATGGTGAAAGGTTTCACTAGGACAGGGGTAGGGAACCTTGGCTCTTTTATCACTTATGGACTTCAACTCCCAGAATCCCTGAGTGAGCCATAAAAGGTTCCCCATCCCTGGCCTACTGGTTTTTCAGTTGTGGGGGAAATCAATTTTTGACTGGAATGGGATTGTTTGATATACAAATGTAGGACATATAAAGAATATATAAAGAATATGTCCTACATTTGTATATTAAACAGTCCCATTCCAGTCAAAAATTGATTTCCCCCACAACTGAAAAACCAGTAGGCCAGGGATGGGGAACCTTTTATGGCTCACTCAGGAATTCTGGGAGTTGAAGTCCATAAGTGATAAAAGAGCCAAGGTTCCCTACCCCTGCACTAGGACATTGTCACAATGGAAAAATGTATCAGAACAACTAGAATCCATCAAGGCTGGCTGACTATTGTTGGCCAATGTTAATGAGATATTGTTGGACAACAAGCTGCATCAGAGGCTGAGTACAAATGAAATCAGCAGCAAAACAGTTTTGGCTCTTTTGAACTCATTCAGCAGGTCAGAAACATACAAAGAGGTGCTGAAGAGCAGTAATGCAATGACAATGAAGCAGCAGCAGCTTTTCCAAATTTCATTCCCATGGGATTCAGAGGCATGCTGTAAATTATCCTATTCAGGTTGCCTTGCTTCAATAATTGTTGCCTTCTACCTTCCAATTTCACCCAATTGAAGGTTACAAACAATTGGACACGAGAGTTTTAGTAGTATATAGATGAATACCAGCCTTATTTCTAGTTTAAACGCTACTCATTAATGAGTAGCGGATTGAGTGGAGAATTCCTCAGAGAAATCCTATTAGAAGAGTCCTCGCATACATACCATTAAGCTCTAGACGTGTCTAAGGAGAAGTGTTTTGACTAATAATTTGGAAACAGATATGTGTATTTGATTGTTTTTTTTTTTCCTCACTAGCTCAGTCAGGTCTGAGGAGTGCTTGAGGACTCTGTGAATTCGAGTCACACAAGAACACGTCTGTTTATCTGCACTCTTATCATTTTCTATTCACATTGCTGGGATGAAACAGAAATGAACTATTTGAGAATGAGAACTTGAAAAATTGGCAATAGATTGTTTTAGCATCACAAACCTGAAAAGGGCTTTGGCAATTTGGTGTAAGACTACAGTTATTATTAATCTGATTCTTCTCTATATCATCCCACTGGGAACCCTTCAGTGACTGATTCATAATAGTTGTGGGGGGGTCAAAAGTATGTCATGCCCACCCCAGTGATGGACAATGGATGATTTAATTCTGACTCATGAATCCATCCTGATTCATTATATCATGTTCATCAATATTCAAAGCAGTATTTCACCTGCACCATTAAGCTATCATTCCAGCACTAGCAGATTTAAATTTGTTTCATTCCAAAGCATCTGTATCATATAGCTTTGGAACATACCTTAATTGCTGGCACTGTCTTGAAGCTACTTGTACTTTTTGATGCTACAAAACTCTTCAGAGAAACTAGCCTTAGAAAAGCTACCCTTGAACTGTGAAAAGAAGTAACTATTTTTGTAATGCTGACGTTACAAAAAGTCTACACAAATCATCTCAAGGGTTTTCTTTTATATTATGCTAGACTGCTTACATCAGTGGAACAATGTTATTTTGTCTGTATCATAAATGTGAAGGATATCTGAATTTTCATTCCTAGCAAATTAAAACTATTGACTAAAGCTATTCAGCTGTTAAGTAAACCTTACCAGAACGACTCTCTCTCTCTGTGTGTGCGTGTTTAGTGTATATAACCAAGTACCAAGCTGCAGTCATATGTAAGTATTTATCAGTGATGGTATTCTACCAGTTTTTCCCAGTTCTACAGAGCCGGTAGCAGTGATGAGCAGCGGAGACCGAACCAGTTCTCTCCACCACTCCGCTGTTGGGCCCACTGGCCACTCGGGCTTCCATATTCACCTTTATCCTCTTAATTTGAAGCACAACTGGTTTGTGTGGCACAGCAGAGTGCCACATGGCAGCTGCTGAAGTGACCGGGATCGTGCAGGCTTGCAGGAGGTAAGTTAGAATGCCTCTGTGCCTGCGCAAAGTGCGCATTTGGCATGCATACGCATGCACAGTGTGCGAAGCGCGCCCACCAAGCTATGCCCGCCGAACCGGTGGTAGAAATATTTGAATCCCACCACTGGTATTTATATCTCAGTTCTCTTTCTCTCTTCTAATTTTAACAAAGAAGCAGGAGTTTATTTATTTAATCAGGAAAGGGAAGGAGAAAAAGAGAGAGAGAGAAATCTCCAGTCCGTTGAGATTCTGGGTTGCGTACAATTTTTTTAAAAAATGAAAATCAACAAAATGTAACAATAGCAATAATAATAATTCCTAAACAACATGTTTGGCTATTATCAGTCAGAAACATGTAGAACAGGAAGGCTTCACAGACTTGAGAATTACGGGGGAATGTGAAACTGCAGGTATTTCTCAGTGGACGGCAGGGGTGGGATTTACCAGTTCAGACCAGTTCTATAGAACCGGTTGTTACTGGGCAGTTCGGAGAACCAGCAAATTGTGCCCCTGTCTGGTACTACCCCTCCCAGCCCGCTCCTCCCCTTCCTGCCCAGTCAGTCAACATTGCGTGCATGCCCAACATTGCTGACTGCATTCTCCCCTGTCCAGTCACTCCTTAAGGTATTTCTTTTTTTTCTCTCTCCTGACAATCAGCTGTTCCTATGATCAGCTGTGCCAGGATTCCTCTCACTTACTTACTGCTTTGCCCAGGAGGCTTCCCTGAGGCCCAGAAGGCCCAATACTGGGGGGGGTTAAAAAAAAAGCCACTCCCACCTCATGACTGCACCCACCTAGCCATGCCCACTTAGCCACGCCCACCTAGCCACACCCACGGAACCGATTGTTACAAAATTTGAATCCCACCCCTGGTGGATGGTATTCCATAATGTGGGGGCCACTACAGTACAGGCAGTCTTTGACTTACGACCACATTTGAGCCCAAAGTTTCCATTGCTAAGCAAGACGGTTATTATGAGCTTGGCCCCAATTTACAACCTTTCTTGCTACAGTTGTTCAGTTAATCACTGCAGCTGTTCAGTTAGTAACACGGTTGTTAAGTTAATCTGGTTTTCCCATCGGCTTTGCTTGTTAGAAGGTTGCAAAAGGGGATCACCTAACTCTGCAACCATCATAAATATGAGCCCATTGCTTAGCGTCCAACTTTTGATCACATGATCCATAGGGATGCTGCAACAATCGCATGTGTGAAAAACTGTCAGAAATCACTTTTTTGAATGGTTGTAAATTGAGGATTACCTGTACTGGAAACAGCCTGTCACTTAAACTGATACCTTAAGTACCTTCTGAGGAGGAGGGGGAGATGTTTCAGGGGGAAAAAGATGCATTAAATTTTTGGCAAGGTAGTTTGGAAAATTCACAATGTTCGTATAAAGTGAGTCAGGCTATGTTTAAAAATAGTGAGTCTGAGAATTAGATTAGCATTAGGATTAACATTACCAGGCTAAAACTGGATTACAAATTACAGATTAGTAGAGCTGGAAGGGATTTGTAGGTCATCTAGTCCAACCTCCCCACCCAAGCGGGAGACCCTACACCATTTCTGACAAATGGCAGTCCAATCTCTTCTTGAAAGTCTCCAATAATGAAGCTCTCATAACTTCCAAAGACAAGCTGTTCCATTGGTTGGTTGTTCTCACTGTCAGAAAATGTCTCCTTATTTCCAGGTTGAATCTCTTCTTGTTCAAATCCATCCATTATTCCTTGTCTGGCCTTCAGGTGCTTTGGAAAATAACCTGAGCCCTTCCTCTCTGTGGCAGCCCTCAAATATTGGAACACTGCTATCATTATTATTATTTTTCTTATATGTATCCATGTATTCATAACTATGTTTTTACTTATACCTATTATCTTGTAAGCAATTGACAAACATAAATAAAAATAAAATAAAATGTTTCCCCTGGTCCTTCTCTTAGTTAGTAGACTAACTATGTCCATTTCAACCGTTATTCATATGTTTTAGTCTCGAGTCCCCTAATCATCTTGGTTGCTCTTCTCTGCACTTTTTCTAGAGTCTCAACATCTTTTTGTACTGTAGCGACCAAAACTGGATGCAGTACTCTAGGTGTGGTATTACTAAGGTTTTATAGAGTGGTATTAGTACCTTACTTGATCTTGATTGTAGCCTCTGTTAATTGCAATTTAGGATTGCATTAGCTTTTTTGGCTGCTGCTGCACACTGCTGGCTCATATTCAACTGGTTGTCCACTAAGACTCCAAGATCCCTCTCACAGTTATTGCTATTGAGCCTGGTTTCATCCAGTCTATATGTGTACTTTTGGTTTTTCTTGCTTAAGTGTAGGCCTTTACTTTTCTCTACATTGAATTTCATTTTGTAAAATAGGGCCCAGTATCCTGCAAACTATTTTTTTTCCCCTACAAATGGGTGGGGAAGAACTATGATACCACTCAAACACTACTCTTTTCACTTAGTCATGTTCCAAATGAGGTGTGACCACAATGAGATCCCCACTGGGGCCGATGACTTTTGAAATACTTTCACCCATATAGAGGCTCATTTCATTTACTCACACCCTTCTTGCACACATTTTATTCCCTTACAAACACTGACATACACTTCCCAACTGGGCTTTAAAAGGTTTCCGCTAACAAGACAGATTATTTTGAAGAGTAATTACCAGGTTATTACAATGGGTTTTTGAAAGAACAGTCAGAGATTGAAGAGGGAATTAAAGTCCTACAGGGTGAGGAAAGGTTCTTATTGATGATCAGCTAATACTTTGAAGCAGGTAGCACATTTCGAATGTTCTGGACATCCCATCGGGACTCTGGTAAAATGGTGGCATGTGACCAGCTATAAGACAGCTATTTATGAAATATAAACCAGTGGGCTTAGGTGACTATGGATGATACTTGCATCAAACACTGTGACTCAAGTTTTGAATTTTATCCTTTGGGTGATGACAATATAGTCCATGTGTCATCATTTTGGAATCACTACTGCAATTTATTCCAGATTTGGTGTGGCTTTTCTCTGCTATTTCTCTAATGCAAAATTCCTCAACCTTTCCAACTTTGTGGTTTGGCGGGGTGGGAGACAGAATGATTCCCACGAGCAGTGGGCAAACACGCATGTGCAGCTCCACTTGTGCAAGCAGCAGCATGCACACCTGAGGCTCATGTAAGTGGAGCGTGCATGCACACACTCCCCATTGTTCACATAAATGGGCATGCAAACGTGCTCGCCTGCCACTTCCGCGGCCCAGTTCTGAACAACTCAAGGCTCGATGGTGGACCCTTGCTCTTAAAGGGCCTAGACATTTTCATTTAAACCAGATTACTTTAGTTTATTTTCTGGACTGATGATCTGTAGCAGTGGTGGGATTCAAAAATTTTTTACTACTAGTTCTGTGGGCGTGGCTTGGTGGGCGTGGCCATGTGACTGGGTAGGCATGGCTTTTTTTTGCAGCACACACACACACACACACACACACACACACACAGAGTTTTTTGGGCTTTCTGGGCCTCAGGAAATCCTCTTGGCTATAGCAACCCATAACTTTCCCCCTAACACAGAGGTGGTATTCAACAGGTTCTGACCAGTTCTGGAGAACCGGAAGCGGAAATTTTGAGTAGTTCGGAGAACCAGCAAATGCCACCTCTGACTGAAGATTTTACAGTATGCTTCCCCTGCCACGCCCACCAAGCCACGCCCACCATATCGGTAGGAAAAAAAAATTGAATCCCACCACTGCCCTAACATACAGGATCAGAGGCATTCTTTGAAACAAAGATAAGCCCAAAATCTTTTAAAAGCTTCCTATTTTTAAAAAAATAAAAATATCAGAAAATGATATCAAATAGGATATGGAGCATAGTAGGCTCCTAGTTTAAGAAGTTGTAAGCGAATTATGAAACAGGAGTTTTGAATTTGATGATTACCGCCCATCAAATGCTTTATCTTGAATTTATGAATTTAGCTTTTCAACAAACCGCTCTTATATTTCAGTGCTGAAGTAGGTTCATCTTCAGGCACATATTTAACTTTTTCTTTGGTATTGTTATTCACATATTTACATGCACTTCAGATTTATTATAATTCAATATGTTCCTCGTTGAGATTCTACCAGTTCGCACCTATTCGCTAGAACCAGTTGTTAACATTCTAAGCAGTTCGGAGAACCGGTTGTTAGAAGAAATTACTGGCCTAATCCTGTAAGGAAGGCAGGAAGAAAACGTTCTGGTGTTGCTTACAGAAATTGCCTCTCCATTAACCCTTATTACATTCTTGGCAGGACTAGACTTCTTGTCTCTGGAACGTCTCTGGAGTTTTTTCCCCCTCCTTTGCTGGTACTTTGCTTGTGTGGAGTGACCACTCAAAGTTACAATGGCACTGAAAAAAGTGACTTATGACCATTTTTCACCCCTACAATTGTTGCAGCATCCCCACAGTCATGAGAGGCCAGGCGAGGAGATGCGTGCCTCGATGTGAGTGATATTGAGTTGGCCACACCCAGCCAATAACATGACCACCAAGCCATGTCTACCCAGTCACAAGACCACCAAGCCACACCCAGCACCCACATGGGCCTTGGTGGTGCAGGCTGTTAATCATCTAGCACTTAGCTCAATTGCCTGCAATTAGTGCAGGTTCGAATCCCACCAGGCTCAAGATTGACTCAGCCTTCCATCCTCTTGGGGTAAGTAAATTGAGGACCCAAGATTGTTGGGGGCAATAAGCTGATATAATGCCGCTTGTGGGGGCCAAAAAGCCCTAGTAATAAACAGGCATATACAATGGAATGAAGGCTGTTGCCAAGCACTTAGCATGGTGCTCTAAAGACTTAAGCTGCCCTGAGTCTCCGGAGAAGGGCGGCATATAAATGTAAATTAAAAAATAAATAAATAAATAAATAAGCCACGCCCACAGAACCAGTTGTTAAAAATTTTGAATCCCACCCTTGATGCACATGCACCTCAATTTCAAGGGAGCAGGTTAGAAATCCCAAGAATCAATATGTACATCCCAACTGTGATGAAACTGTAACACAAGAATATCAGCATGATTCATCCTCAGCACATCACAATACTGTATGTTTACCCTGAAGTGAAACGCCAGCATACATTCTGCCACAATTCATGGGCTCTTTCTAAATAAGATATTATTTGGATTCCGTTAAACTGCCTGGCTGTATATCAAAGGCGTTATAGAAACAGGGGCCTTGACTTCAACATGTTTGGTTTGGATCAGTGAATTGAGCACTTGCTGAGCTCTGGAATACAAATGCTCAACTGCTCTCAGCAGTTTCCCTATTGGTGCCATCTTTCCCCCTTGCCTCCTGCTAATACAGTCATATGTATGCAGCACGCAGCCATTTTATGAGACTGCCACTTGACAAAATGTGCCAGCTCATCATCGCCTCCAGACGAGACAGATTTATTATAATTCAATATGTTCCTCGTAAGCAATCCTTTCTGTCTGGCCCAGCCTTCAGAATAACAACGCATTCCTATGACATGGCACCAAAGATTTCCTGCACGTTGGAGAGAAGGAGGAAAAAGGAGGAGAAATTTGTCTCACTTACTGACTTCCTCAGTTTTGATGTGGGAACAGTTAACCCTCTCACAGTGGGGGAAAATTAACTTGAAATACTCAAATTACAAGCATCAAACAGATGCAACTTAACGTTCGCTGGCTGAAAAGAAATTCTCCTGGTCGGGTTTGTTTTATATTCACAAAGGAAATGCAGCACGCTGCAGATGCCTTACCCAGGAAAGCTACTGCAAAGAAAAAAAACCTGTTCACAAGGTAGGAGAAACCTGGAATGTTAAATTCTTGCCGCAAGCAAGCTGAAATAAAAAAGGAGTCTCGCAGCAGTTCTGTGATGTACATGAGGAAAAAAGAATCACCTGGTATTGGAAATCAAATCAATAAAATTGGATGAGCACTGATGCACGGGTGTTCTCATCCCAAAATCTAAAAATAAAATGTACTGCACATTTTCTAATGCCAGTCATAAATCTGTGTCCTTTTAATCAATCATTAAACAGGCTGCAGAAATGATAATAGCTGGACATTTAAATCTTCCAGACCCTCAAATCAGGTGCCTTTTAGCTCATAGATATGTTTCTCTGTAGGCAGATGTGCTTGGAAGGCTGCCAGGGATTTCCCTCCTTAAAAACGAACAGCCAAGGTTGTGGGTTTTGTTTTGTTTTTGGTAAGGGGGAGAGTGTCATCCAACCTTTGCTTTTCTGAATCTTCGGTTCACTTTCTTCAGCTCACTTTCACTACATGTTTCCTGTACCTTGTTCTTTAAGCTGCCAGCTCTATTATTTCAACATCTCCAGATCCTCAAGACACCGAGAAGCTGACATGTATTACGTAATTAAATCAGTGTCCTAAGTAAGCCGGCCCTTCTAATCAAACACTACAAGTAGAAAGTCCTATTGTCAAATATCCCTTATCAGACCTCAGAAATCTGTTTCTTGTACAGTGTGCCTGCAAGTGAAGGTCAAAATGTTCTCCCCCATGACAAACAGAGACTTCATTAACAAGGCTTCCTTGCCCCAGCATGAAGACACCCCAATAGCCATTTCCAGACAACATGTCTTCAAGCCAAGGCATCTGAGTCCTTCGGGAGAAGGGCGGTATATAAGTACTTAAAAATAAATAAATCTGTCTCATCCTAAACCCATGGCTAAGGCAGCCTGATGACATTTTCAGATGCTCTGTTTTGGAAGTGGAGTTTTCCCTCTTGCTCCAGCAAAAGACTTTCCATCAATCCACAGTGCTATGTGACAGGAGCAGAGGTGGGCTGCTGGGGGTTCGCAGGGGTTCAGGAGAGCCCCTAGCTAAAATTCTGTGCAGTTCGGAGAACCCCCAAATCCCACTCTTTGCTGGCCCTGCCCTCCCACCCTTCCCAGGAGTCCCCACGCAGCCTGTTTTGGATACAGGTAAGTGCAGGGCGTGTGTGGAGACTCAGGGAGGGACAAAAATGGGCCTCCCAGAAGTTCGGGAAAACTGGACATGGGCCTGTTTCCGGTTTCCAGAGAGTCTCCCGAACTTGGGAGGCTATTTTCGCCCTCCCAAAAGCTCAAGGAAAGCCTCCGGAACCCAGAGATGGCAAAAATGACTCCCCACCACTGTGGTGCAGAAGGCCGACTAGGCCATGCCCATCATGGCTACACCTACCCAGCAACCGGACAGAGAACCTGTTGTTAAAATTTTTGAAGCCCACCCCTGGACAGAAGGCTTGAGATGATAGTCAGGAGTCTGCTCAGCTTTAACTGATCCAATAGACCTGCTGAAGAACTACTCCACCCTATGTATTCCCTGCATGCAGCTCATATTCTGCAGTGCTGATTTGGCCACAAGGGAGACTAGAATTTATTTTGTTTTTCTTTTTTAAATGGGTTATTCAACCACTCCGAGGGTACAAATCTCTGAAACAAACTTATTAATCTCCATCCTAATACATATCATTAAAGACGGGCTCTTGAACTAGTGAGTCTCACCTTTCTGTCCTCATGCAATGTTCTTAAAATAGCTTGCACTTTCAATTTAATCCCAGCAACAAAACCCAATTCTCAAGCTTCAGCTCTTCACCAATGGTTGCCCTGTGTTTACACCTTGGCGGCACTGTTTTGTGGCGGGAAAATGAGAGACTCACACTCCAGTTGATCAGGTTCTTTCTGTTTATTTTCTAGGACAGAGCGCCGGCAGAACCGCGGCAGCCTCTTTTATAGCGGCTGCTCGCAGCTCGTCGGCCAATGACAGCTATCCAAGTTACCCGCCGTTGGATCGACCAATTGCGGGTGAGTATTCAAATATAGAACACTCTTCCCCACTTGGTTTAGTCCGACCAATCAGGAACTCCCTAGGTTGCGTAGTCACATAAGTAGGCGGGGCTCCTATGGTTCCGACTAGACCTGTGCAGGTCATTCGTGCGTTCGCCAGAGGCTGATGCGGACGGACCTGTTGATCTCTCCGTCTCTTCCCGTGCAACCTCCTGAAAGGTAGAGTCAGCCATGCTGCTCCTGCCGGGCCTCGCTCGGTTGGTCGAGTTGGCTAGGCCGCTCCCTCCAAGGTTTCTTTCTGGCAACAGTTTTTCTCGTGTCTGTTCCACATAGCTCAAGGTGTTTCTTTCTTTGGCTGCAGGTGCGTAGTTGCGAACTTCAAACGGGGCTAGTGTCAGTGGTGGTTGTGAAAGTGATAGGGTGTTTTCTATTGCTTGGGGTTGCTCATCCTCTTGTTCTTGGTTTGAGCCAGAAGGGTCTCCCCTTTCCTGCCTGTGTTTATTTGTTTGTTGTTGGTATGTGTTTGAAGGGTCTCCCCCTTCTTGTGATTTTGAAGGGTCTCTCCCTTCTTCTCCTGGTTTGTCAGTGTCTCCTCGTAGTGTTCGTGATCTTAATTGGTCTATGTGTCTCCTCCGGTCCCTATTGTCTGAGGTGACTAGTCTGTACAACCGGGGTCCTGTTACCTGTGTGATGGTTGCTGGTATCCACAATGGTTCCCCTGAAAGGTTCTTTACATATACTAAGTCCCCTACATTAAATGTCCGGTGTTTGCTAGAGGAATCTGTTGGTTTCTCTGTGCAGTAGGTGGGGTGTAATCTGTCTAAAGGTGATCTTAGTTTCCTACCCATTAATAATTCTGCTGGGGTTTTATTAGTTGTTGTGTTAGGCGTTGTGTGTTGTATGGTTAATAGCTTATCTATTTTTTCTTGTATTGCTCCGGGGCCCAATTTTTTAAGCGTATTTTTTGTAAAATGAACCATGCGTTCCGCTCGCCCGTTTGCCGCCAGATATGCTGGCGCGGTTAGAGCATGCCTTATACCTAGGCTAGCCAGATACCCTTTGAATGACGTTGACGTGAACTATGGGCCGTTATCAGATACTAATACATCCGGCAGTCCGTGTGTTGTGAATAATGTTCGGAGTTTCTTAATCACTGTGTCTGTGGAGGTGGAATGCATGATGCTCACCTCCAACCAATTTGAGTAAGCATCCACAATTATTAAAAACGTATATCCCCTTGTTGGTCCCGCAAAATCGATATGTATTCTCGACCATGGTCCTCTGGGTATTTCCCATTCTGTAACTGGTGCCTGTGGGGGTGCGGGTCTGGATTCTTGGCAACATTTACAACTTGCTACCCACTCCCCTATGTTTTTGTCTAACCCCGGCCACCATACATAACTTCTGGCCAACGCTTTCAACTTCACTATACTGGAGTGTCCTTCATGCAAAAGGTCCAATATTTTTTTTCTTAGCTTATTTGGTATAACGACCCGGTCCCCCCACAATATGCATCCTTTTAGTAGTGACAGTTTGTCTGTTCTTAAAAGGTTTCATGTTTTCCTCAGTTCTTGATTCTGGCCATCCCTTGTTTATCCATGCTGCAATTTTGTTAAGCGTGTAGTCTTTAGTAGTTTCTCTGGCAATGTCTCTAGCTGTTATAGGTAGATTTGGTAGCGTTTCGATTTGGAGAATCGATGTGCTCGGTGCAGGGTCATTGTCTATATCCAGTAATGGGCAACAGCTTAATGCATCAGCATGGGTTATGGTGCTTCCTGGCCTGTAAATTAAATTGTACTGTAGGCGGCCAGGAACTCGGACCATCTCGTCATTCGTGGGGATAAAATATTGGGTGTTGCCTTATTCCCTGCTAGGATCCCCAATAGTGGCTTGTGATCAGTGATTAATGAGAAGGTTCTCTCGTATAGATATTCATGAAACCTTTTTATTCCTGAAATTGCGGCCAATGCTTCTGGCAATGTCTCTAATTACAGTTGGCTGTAATTTCTCTCTGCTTTGGACAGGGTTTTAGAGTAAAAGGCTATGGGAGCTTCCCTTCCATCTGGCAATATGTGGCTGAGAACTGCCTCTATGCCGAAAGGCGAGGAGTCGCAGGTTAAGGTTATGGGAAGGGTTTCGTTATACTGGATCAGTACCTTTCTGGATGTAATGAGATTTTTTATCTCTTGGAACGCTGTGTTTTCCCGCCTTCCCCACTTCCAGGATGCCTCTTTGTCGAGCAATCTATGTAGGGGTTCCGCTACCGTCACTTTCTGCGGCAAGACCACCTTATAAACGTTAATGAGTCCTAAAAATGCTTGTAATTCCCCTTTGTTGTTAGGAATGGGTGCCTCCTTGATTGCTCGGATTTTTCCTTCGGTGGGGTGAATGCCATCTCCATCTATTAGGTACCCCAGGAATTCTATCCTGTTAGTTATTAGTTTGCATTTTCCCTTTTTTACTTTTAGTCCTGCCTCTTTAAATTTTGTGAGTACTTGTCTTAAACAGTCTTTTAGCTGATCTTTGTTTTTGGCTGCTATTAGTACATCGTCGAAATAGGGTATCACTCCTTTTATTCCCTGTAGAAGACATTCCATTAAGCATTGGAATATCCCGGGGGCTACGCTAACCCCAAATTGTAATCAATTGCATTTAAACGCTCCCCGATGTGTTACAATAGTTTGTGCTTCAGCCGTTTGATTATCCACTGGTAGTTGTTGATATGCTTGGGCCAAATCTAATTTTGCAAAAAATTTTACCCCCCTTGATAAAATGCAATAAATGTTGGACTACCGGAACTGGGTATGCGCTTTGTTGTAAAGCATGATTCAGGGTTGCCTTATAGTCCCCACAAATTCTTATCGATCCATCTGGTTTAATGGGAGTTACAATAGGGGTTTCCCACTTTGCATGGTCTACTGGTTCTAATACCCCTTGTTTTATGAGTTTGTCTAACTGCTCATCGATTTTCGGTTTTAGAGCAAAAGGAACGCGTCTCTCCTTGAGTCTTATTGGGGCTATATTAGGATTTAAATTAAATGAGATCGAGTTTCTCCGATACTTGCCTAACTCGCCGCTGAATATGTCCTGGAACACCCTTACGAGGTCTGTAGAATTCCCTCCCAGTCTGTGTTGTTGATTTGGTTTATGCCCATCACTCCAATTCCTAATGGTGCGAACCATTCTGGTCCCAGTAAGCTGGATCTGTTTCGGTCAACGATAGTTAGCGGCAGGATTTCTGTGTGGCATTTGAAGTTAATTTTAAAATGTCCTACTCCCACCACCGGGATTCTGTTTCCTTGATAGGCTTTAAGAGTCAGTTCTTGGGATTCCAATTCTTCTCCTTGTATGTCAGGTATTAATTTTTTTATGGTCTCCCATGATACCATGGAGAGAAATGACCCTGAATCCACCTCCATCTCGCATTTCTATCCTTCTATTTCCACTTGTATATGGACTTTCTTTGCATTTCTTGCATTTGAGTGACCAATGGTCATGGTTTGGTGGGTTTCTTCCTTCCTATATGATGTTTCCCTGTCTCTTTTGTTCCTCCCCTCGTGGCTCCAACGGCTCTCAGGTTTCCTATTTCTTTCTTTATTCTTCTGAGGTGTGCTCCATCTCTGGCGGGGGCTGTAATTATTCCTGGAATGGTATACCCTTGCCAGGTGTCCTCTCCTATCACATTTCCTGCAGATAGCATCGTGAATCTGCACTCCGAGCGTGGGTGATTTCCCCTGCATCTAGCGCATTCAAATTCGGGTTTTCTCCCGCTCTGCTCTCTTCTGTTTTTTCCCGCTCGTAGATGGTATACCTCTCCTTCGTTATCCTCCTCACTTCCGGTCCCCGATTTGACGTCCTTGTGGTGTGTGGTGGTTTTCTCTTTGTCCACTTCTGATTTCGGTGACTCCGTACTGTTATTCCCTGCTGTTTTATTAATTCTTTTCATCGTTGCGGCCGATTTGTGGGTGGCTTCTGTGGCAGTGGCTTCTTCTATTGCCTCCTTCATGGTGATTTTAGGTCGGGTTAGCAAACGGCCTTGTAATGTGAGATCTTTTAGTCCGAGGACCACGCGGTCTCTCAGTGCCTTGTCGAAATTTAGAAACTCACATTCTCCGCCAATGTCCCGCAGGGCTACCACAAAATCAGTGATGCTCTCGTCCTCCTTTTGATTCCTCAGATAGAATTCATGTCTCTTTATTAGGCTCGACACGGTCGGTGCATAGTGAGCCCAGAGAAGCTTCTCCAATTCAGGCCACATTATTGTTTTAATGTCCGTGGGGGCAGCCAGTGCCTTTGCTATCCAGAATACTGCGGGTCCGCAATGGGTTAGGAAGACAGCTCTTTTTCTGTGTTCCGAGACTCCATTTAGATCGCTGCTCTCCAGGAACATTAGAAATCGGTCTACATAAGATTGCCATTCTTCTTTGGCTGGGTTGAATTGTGCGGGTGGCGAGTTGTTGGACATTGTGTCTCACCCGAACTTCATGGCCATGTGCTCAACTGGATTCTTTTGTCTCCTATCCCAACCTCGTCACCAGTGTTTTGTGGCGGGAAAATGAGAGACTCACACTCCAGTTGATTGGGTTCTTTCTGTTTATTTTCTAGGACAGAGCGCCGGCAGAACCGCGGCAGCCTCTTTTATAGCGGCTGCTCGCGGCTCGTCGGCCAATGACAGCTATCTAAGTTTCCCTCCGTTGGATTGACCAATTGCGGGTGAGTATTCAGATATAGAACAGGCACATATCCAGCACATAGTTAGCAATAAAGATTGAAAAACTCAAATTCTTTGCCTTCCACATAGGGTCTGATTGATTAAGCATAAACTAAAAGGAGATTATTTTTTTTTAAGTTCAATCAATCAGCACTACAGTTTGGTTTTTGTTTTGGTTTTTAAGGCATAAGGCATTGCATGCAGAGGTGGTATTCAGCAGGTTCTGACCAGTTCTAGAGAACCAGTAGCAGAAATTTTGAGTAATTCAGAGAATCGGTAGAGGAAATTTTGAGTAGTTCAGAATACCACCTCTGGCTGGCCCCGCCCCCATCAATTCTCTGCCTCCCAAGTCCCAGCTGATCGGCTGGGCCTTCTTTTGTTGCCCTCATAGGAGAACGAAGCTGGATAGCAGGTTAGTGGGATGGGGAAGGAATGGGATTTTGCAGTACCCTTCCCTCAGGAGTGGGGAGGGAATGGAGATTTTATAGTATCCTTCTCCTACCATGGCCACCAAGCCACGCCTACCAAGCCACACCACACCCACCAAACTATGCCCACAGAACTGGTAGTAAAAAAATGTAAATCCCACCACTGATTGCATGTATTAACCAGATAGTACCTGCTTGCCAACTGGAATATTTCACAAGAAGAGTTCTCCACTCCTCTACTCGTTGCAGAATACCTTATGCCACCACACTTGAAATTCTAGACCTAGAAAACCTAGAACTACGCCGCCTTCGGTCCAATCTAAGTATAGTATATAAAATTATGCATTGCAATGTCATACCTGTCAATGAATACTCAGCTTCAACCATAACAACACTAGAGCAAACAATAGATACAAACTCAAGGTTAATCGCATCAAACTCTATTGACCTCACCCCTTTCCTAAGAGGTCTGTAGGGGGCGTGCATAAGTGCACCAACGTGCCTACTGTCCCTGTCCTAATGTTTCTTTTATGTGTGTGTGTGTGTACGTATGTATATATATATATGTGTGTGTGTGTGTGTGTGTGTGTGTGTGTGTGTGTGTGTGTTTTCTGAGGTTTTCGCGGGTATTTGTATGTGGATCTTTGGTTCTTCGGGTTTTCTCCCACATAGAATTGGAAGTATCTAGGTGACGTTTCGATGAAGTCTCATTCATCATCTTCAGGCTTGTGTCTTCGGCCTTGTGCTTCTCGGAGTACAAGGCCGAAGATACAAGCCTGAAGATGATGAATGAGACTTCATCGAAACGTCGCCTAGATACTTCCAATTCTACGTGGGAGAAAACCCAAAGAACCAAAGATATATATATATATATATATATATATATATATATATATATATATATATATATATATATATATGTGTGTGTTCTTATATGTATTCATAACTATGTTTTTACTTATACCTATTATCTTATAAGCAATTGACAAATAAAAATAAATAAAAAATAAAATAAATAAAATGGATGACTATTTTCACATATTAGTGATGTTTGACAGGATAGAAATTTTAGCCAAGAGAATCATAAATCATTGTCTTTTAAATGTTGCACAGATTAGAGATATCTGGATAGCAATGCAGTTGAAACCTGTTCTGGGCACATAATAATTAAATTCTACAAAGACAACAACATTTAAGGCAGCAAGTTGGTATACTATGGAAGCATCATATTTCCCGAAGTCAATTTTGCTTCTTTCCTGTCCCAGGTATGGGCAACAAAGGGGAAAGAAGGCAGGTGCCCACACTTGCCAGATAAATAAGGATGGCAAATATATCTGACTATATGAAGAGAGTAAGATACGACTGTAATCAGCCTGTTTGAGTTGTTCTCTATAACACTTGTCTGTTTTATATTGAATAAATAAAATGATAGAGTTGGGCAACATATCCTGCTGCAGAATTAAATTTTGTTATAAAAATATGCAATCCCTCTGCCATTTGGAAGGCACTATTTCTCACATTTTTTACACATTCTCAAATGCAAAGCATCCTTTCAAATATAGATGTTTACTTATCTTAAATCTTAAATATAACTTTTAACTAATTAGTTTCTGTGGTGAAACATTCTCGGGAAAATAATGCAGCTTGAAGAAAATAATTGATGTTGTGTCCTCCTTTTGCTATTTTATTAGACTAAAAGTGAACAACTTATAGCCTACAGACTGTCTGCAGCCTCCATCCCAAATCCTTTTTTACATCCCACAGGATGATGTTACCAAACGCTGGTAATAAATCCGTGGTTTTTAGTAATCTGATTTATTTAAACAAAATAAAGCAAAAAATACATGTTTTATGCTTCTGTTGGTTTAATGCACCACTTTTGAGTCAACCACCAATCCCAACTCCCAAATACTTGGAAATGTTTCAATCTTGGCTCCATTATGTTTCCATTATCACAACTTCTTCTGCAATCCTTAAAGATCTAATTCTTTCTTTTAAAAAAAATATATAATGAGATTACAAAAAAAGAAAGTCTCCTTTCTTTATTCGTTACTGATAGCATCATCGGAACAACTTGGCAATCCTTTGACCAAAATCTTTATGTAGGCTGGTCCTAAGTTTTCCATACTGCAAAACACCTGGCAGCTTCAAAATGTGCCAGACAAGTAGGTAATTTCAGGCTACAGTGGTACCTCTACTTACGAAATTAATTCGTTCCGGAAGGCGTTTCGTAACCTGAAAATTTCGTAAGTAGAGGCACACTTTACCTTTAAATATCCTAATCCGTTCCAAGCCCCCAAACTGTACTGCTTCGTTCTTCCTGCTTTGCTGGCGCGAGACTGAGAACGCGGCGCGGTGCATGCGCACAGAGCCCTCCTAGCCAGGAAGACATGCCAGGAAGTTAACCAATGGCAGCGCAGCTCGGACGCGCCATTTTCCAACAGAGGCTTTCGTATCCTGAAACATATTCGTAAGTAGAGCCGATATTTTCCCGAAGACGCGTTTCGTAGCCTGAAACTTTCGTAGCTAGAGGCTTTCGTAAGTAGAGGTACCACTGTATCATTATTCCAATAGCTCTGATTCTAAGCAAAGACTAAGTTCTTTGAAGGGTTGCTCATGATAAAAGACTTGTAGATCTGGAAAACTGCATTGGAAGATGACAAACATGGTTTTAAGTTTTTTTGGGGGGGACATCAATAACCTGTCCTATTCTGATGATATTCCCTGGATAGCTGAAAATGCAAAGGATTTGCACACCCTATTAGTAAAAGCACTGTGAAAAAAAAAGATCTATAATTTAATATAAAGAAGGTTAAATTAATAACAATGAGTATTATAAGCAGCCTTAGAAGTGACACAGAAGATATTGAAGTGGTGGATAGCTTCTTCATTTTAAGCTCAACCATCAACATTAAAGGAACAAACAGTCTATGCCTACAAAGATCAGAAGCATGAAATACATGGAATACCCTATAGATGTGAAACTTAGACTTAGCGTTGGAGAAGACTCCTGAGAATATTATAGAAAGCCAAGTAAAGACTTCTTCCCCAAGGAATAATTTGACAAAATCCTACTTGCACCCAGTTTTTCTGTCCCTACGTATAAAAGATTTTGAGAAGTCAGTAGCACACAGGTAAAATAAGAGACACAAAGATATATGCATATATAGACGATATTTGTAACCTCTGGGTAGCAATGCAGCAGCTTTTTTCTTCTGTTGTCCAAAAATGGAAAGACCACCTAAAAAAATATCTAGATCTTTCACAGATAAATAAAATAGAAATTATGAGTGGAATTAAACATTAATTAAACTTCGTGTCCACATATTCAGTAACAAAATGCATTACTTAATCTTTCACCTGTCATCCTAGAATTCTACTTAATCATATATTTCATATTATGTGTGCGCCACCACATGGCAAATCTGAGTAATTTTTCTTCAGATGGCTTTCCTCCACCTGCTCCCCATGTTGTAATGAAATATGTTGTGTCTTATGATTTACATACTCATCATTTAGGGTTCCACTGCAAATATATAGAAGGAAGGTAAAATACAGTTTCAAGAGCAATGACCTAGATCAGCGGTAGGGAACCTTGGCTCTTTTATCACTGATGGACTTCAACTCCCAGAATTCCTGAGTGAGCCATAAAAGTTTCCCCATCCCTGGCCTAGTGGTTTTTCAGTTGTGAGGGAAATCAATTTTTGGCTTGAATGGGACTGTTTAATATACAAATGTAGGACATATAAAGAATATTGATCATTCAAGTCAAAAATTAGAACATTTGTATATTGAACAATCCCATTCAAATCAAAAATTGATTTCCCTCACAACTGAAAAACCAGTAGGCCAGGGATGGGGAACTTTTTATAGCTCATTCAGGAATTCTGGGAGTTGAAGTCCATAAGTGATAAAAGAGCCAAGGTTCCCTACCACTGACCTAGATCAACCCTTAGCAAAGCAGGCTGAATAAAGTGATCAGAAATGCTGTTTGAAGCAGCCCCAGTCAATAAGCCTTGGAGTAGATTCTATTTAATGATCCACAAGGAGATCTGGAATGATTTCAATAAATTATTATTTTAGTATTGAAGACACATGTTTTCTTGCAGCAACAATTCCCAGATAGAGAGGAGAATTCTCCACAAAATCTTCATTCAGCTCAGACGTTCAGCTAATTAATGCAAAAGTGTACAAGTTCAGTGTCTCTTAACAATGTCATTTTAAATGCTAGATGAAGAACTCCATATGGTGTTTCTTGAATCTGTACCAAAAGAACAAAGCAAGGACAATAAGAGCATCTTACTTAACCCTGACAATCTAAGTGTATTTATATTTGAAATCGAGTACAGTAAACATATAGGTGGCATATTGCAAAGGATTATACATATGCATACAGTATATGTATGCACACTCATACAACTTTTCTAAGAAAATTTACCATGTTGCATCAAAGATATTCTTTCATTTCATGGTTAGGAAGTCAATGCATGTGAAGATCAAATCCCTGTTTTCTGCACTGCTGAGAAGGGATTTAAGGACATGGGACATATCATCTGTACATACTTTAGGGTTGTCCATGCTTTAGATTTTCCTGAACTGCAGCAGTTAAGTTGGTTGACTCACAAGTGCAAATCATCTAAAAATAAAGCTGGCTTAAGCAAACCTTTTCTGGAGTTCTGCTTTGGCCAAGTCGATAGATCTTTGTTCTGTCCATACAATGTTTAGAACAACTCAGATTGTGAATTTCTATCTTTTTTATCGCTTCCCATGCTCTGTCAGGAAAATAAACACCACCGTTTTCTTTTCCACAGAAGGGTGTGTGAGGGCATACAGTTCTTGTTGACAGAATTTCCATATCAGTCGTTCTTCATTGACTCTTATATGTAGTCCTTTCTGTCTGATGAGTCCACAGATTTATTGTTGTTCTTATCATTTGAATCAGAAGGAAAATGTAGTATAAAATGGCTGTTACTGGAGAAGAGAAGGATATAACGGTCACAATGAACAAAAGCCAATTGGAGTAGGAATTTATCCACAATGAAATGAAATGCAGAAAGCAAACCAGAAATGAATGTATACACCCATCCAAGTGGGAAATATTTTTGTAAAATAGTACCAGGAAAAGAATTGCATTCCTAGTCAGCTGGGGACAAGCCAAAATAAAATGTCATGCATTCCTGCTGTCAAGAAATGGATAGCAATACATATTTATGCTGGGGCAATCTGGCTGGGCAGATCAATTCTTTGAAAATTTATTTGGAAGCACTTCACATTTCTTTCCCATCTATTAAAGCAGTCTTTAATTTAATCTGGAACAAATTAATTTTTTTCTGATTTGGAACTTCTAAAATTTAGGTTAAAATTATTAACTTGGTGGTCAGAATTCACCCATAAATCTTCAGCAAGTCCACAATCTGATTTTAAAATGCCCTGGCTCATTCTTGCTGCTTTTAGCATGAAGTTCAGTTTTCAACGAAGTAAGTAAATATGGTTAGTTTATGTTACAAGCAGTGTGCAGGCACTTGTTACTACTTGTGCAACCTTTGTAATTTTAATGAGGCTTCAAGTGAAGCACTGGCCTTGGCTTGGTAGCTCCAGAATCTCCACTGAAAGTAGCACCAAGTGGAGATTACTCCTGATATTATGCCTAGAGGGGAATGGGTTAGCACCAATTACGTGCCTTTCTCCAGTACCGTTAGCCAAAGCTTCTGCCCACTGCATTCCAGATAGGACTTTTATCAAGAGAGTATTAATGAAAAAAAAACAGCTATGGTATTTGATAACTATGTGATGAATGGTAGAAATTAATAGCAGTAAACACAGCAAGTGAGGTTTTTTTTCATAAAAAACAATCTCATTAAAATTAGCTAATACTGCACACAATACTCATTTCATAAAAACCAGTTTTACAAAATGGTCTAAAAAAATTTCCCAGGAAAATGTGCATAGGATTGCAGCCCAAACTGTTTGAGCTGATTCTGATCAGAAACATCTACAGTACTGCAGGATTAGCAAAACCCACAAGAGTGAGGTTCATCCAAAGTTTGATGAATAATATTTTTAAAATGACTGTTGGAGAACATTATCACAAAGAACACATATCTTATCTGATACTGTGATAGTGAGTCAGTTTTTAAAACATTGTTCTATATTTTCCATTTTGTTGTATTTTTTTAAATAATTGCTACAGAAATTAAAATCTGGGGTACAGACTTTTATACATTCACACTATCTTTGTATGTCTACACATATGTTAAGCTAATGGAGATGTTCTATATCAGCGTTTTTCAACCACTGTGCCGTGGCACACTAGTGTGCCGTGAGATATTGTCTGGTGTGCTGTGGGAAAAATTCCAATTTCATCCTTAACATGCGGCTTCGGCTCACAAATAGACCAATCATTAATGATTGGTCTATTTGTGAGCCGAAGAGCATGTTACGGGCTATAAATAGCTCCGGTGTCACTGTTACACTGACAGGAGGAGACATCGCAGTAGATCGCCGATGGATCTGGACTCTGGAGGATTATCGCGGATGCAGCACAGAAGAGCGCTGAGTGATGGATCTGAAGGAGACATGAGCAGAAGAGCACTGACTGATGGATCTGGATGGAGACATGCGCAGAAGAGTGCTGAGTGTGACGGACAGCGGTGGTGTGCCTCATGATTTTTTTCATGAAAAAAGTGTGCCTTTGCACAAAAAAGGTTGAAAAACACTGTTCTATATAGTCTTGCTGCTGTATGATCAGTTACCATGTTTAAACCCTGCATATTCTTTTCAAGCAATTGTTCTTTGTACATTAAGGCTACCAGGTCTGAGCTGCAACAATCTAGAGCAGGGCCAGATTAGCATTGTAGTTCTTCTCTGAAGGCCGGCAAGGGGGGAGAGAGGGAGATGGAATGGACACCTCCTGCAGCACCTTGCCGCCCCAAATGGGATGTGGGGGGGACAGGTGCAGTGCCCTGTGCCCATTTTTGGCCTGGATGGCCTCCTGCAGCACTTCTCCAGCCAAAGTGGGGTACGGGGGTGCTCACGCGGCCCCGTGCAGCCCATTTTTGGCCTCCATGATCTCCTGCAGCACTCTGCTGGCTGAAAAAGCCCACACTCCATTTTGCAGCAAAGGCACTGCAGCAGAAGTTGTATTCAGCAGGTTCTGACCAGTTCTGGAGAACCAATAGCGGAAATTTTGAGTAGTTCAGAGAACTGGCAAATACCACCTGTGACTGGCCATGCCCCCAAGTCCCAGCTGATTGGCTCGGTCTTCTTTTGTTGCCCTGCACAGGAGAACTGAGCTGGAAAGCAGGTTAGTGGGGTGGGGAGGGAATGGGATTTTTGCAGTAACCTTCCCATCACGCCCACCAAGCCACGCCCACAGAACCAGTAGTAAAAAATTTTGAATCCCACCACTGTACTGCAGGCTGGTCCTTTGATATTTCCAGGCCAGCCCCATGGTCGAGACCTAAGCACCCCGCGGCCCGAATCTGGCCCATGGACCTTGAGTTTGATCTAGAGTGTTCTGTATGGGGCAGCAAGGTGTTCATGTTTTCTGCTTCTCTGTAATGTATGTGGGAAATACTTTGGGAGACTGGACAATGAGACGCTGCCAAGATAAGAGACAGCAGAGCCCACAGCTGAATAGTGGATAGGGCAAAAGACTCAAAAGAGACCTTTTCTAGTTTCTTGTGCTAGAAAGGAGACAGGAGGTAGGATTGTATTTTCAGACTTGCACGATTCTGCAATGTACCTTTACAATAAAGTAGAATTAGTTCATCTGGTTGTGATTCCTACCTGGTTTACCCTGTGAGGCTAACAGTCTCTTGTTTCCATGTAGAATTGTCTAGATTAGCCCGTGTCAGATATTTTGAAGGAAATAAATTAATCCCTAACCGTGGTAGGCAGGATTGGGCAAATCTCTGAAATTTTATTTTACTCAACTTAATCTAATCTGACTGACTTTAAAAAGTGCCCAGACATGTTTCTACATCAATCTTCAAATATTTTAAAAAATTATAAAGGAAGATGAAAACAAATTTTCATTGACATTACTTTTTCATTCCCATTTCTGAACATATTCTTTACTGGTGATTTCCCCCTAAAACTCTGAATTTGGGTGTGTTTTCCCATACTTTCCAATAGTGATGGAAACTTTAAAAAAAAAAAAAACCTGTAGTATGTAAATATACTACTGTATAGACCGAATATAGTTTTGGGAAGTTCACACTGGATATTTCAGGTTACAGTGTGATCTGCATAAATTCTTTTCCAAGTCCTTGAGGGATATTTGACCAAGACTCGGAAAATTACTAACAGTCAGAGTAGACACTACCAAAGTTGCTGAATCAACTTTAATAAAATAAATAGATCTATTTGCACCAATTCCCATGTCTTACATAATTTCATACTGAAATTCTGATTCTAGAATTTTGTGATTCTTCAACTGAGAACTTTAAAATTTCAAAAGAGAGAGGAAGGGGAAGTAAGAAGATAATGGATATAAATATTATCAGTGTGATAATGTTCAATTATGACTACTACTGTAGTATTGTATAAAATTCACAGGGAGATCACAAGCACAGGGATAAAATCTTTGCTTCATTTCTTTTCTTCCTCAAATACAGATGTCAGTGCTACCAATAAGATGAGCCACAATGACTGTTGTTCTAAGCAGTTTGCCAGAGAATTGGGTCTCAGACAAAGCTACTGTTTTAGCTTTTTCCTGCAAATGCAGCTTCTCATAATGACTTGGAGCTCAGAATGCTCTTTTGGGGCTTCTCCAGAAAAATCATCAGTTACATTGCAAAAATCTGCAAAAATGCAGGCAGATGTTAGCCTTGCAAGGCTATTTCAAAACTTGCTCTTGGTTGTCTTGTCCTACCTGCACAAGTAGCTGCTTTATTTCATTGGCGTCTCTGGGGGGAATGCTATAGGCAATGTGTCTTCTGTAAAGGGTGCTACAGCTGTAATGCTTGGAAGAGGAATGGTTGGTTTACCTTGACACACAATTCAAAACATCACTTTTGAACGATGTACTTAAACTGGATGTATGGACAGTGAACCAAAAAAGACTTGTGGATGGTTGGTTTTATACACGGTAGCTGCAGCGAATCTATTATAAACACAAACATGGAAAAATACAGAAATAACCACAATGGAGGAATAGATTGGGAAGATGACAGAACCTGCTGAAACGGCCAGATTGACTTGTCTGATTAAGGAAAAAAACGATAACTACTTTTATAAAAGACTGGGAAACCTTTCAGGAATTCTTGCTGAAAATAGACAAAACTGAACTTATGATCATGGGAATTACTGATTAAAAAGGATTGCTTATGGGGAAAAGGAGAATCATGATATATAATGTGAGAGGGCATAAGTGGTAATAATCATCTTTGTAACTGCTATAAAGAAAACTGGAATATCCCATCATCTTATCTCTCTTCGGTTCTAATTCTGAAATTTTGCTAGGTTTTCACTTTGGCTAGCTTGGATGCCCTACCTTCTGCAGACTTTATATCCATGTGGAAATGGTCCTGTTAAATCCCCAAGTCATAGGCTCCTCTGTTGCTCTTTCTATAGGGAATCAAGGAAAATATATAGTTATCCCATTTTAAAGAAATATCCTTGTTGAGGGCCCAATGAATATCTGTTACTGCTTCTATCTCATATATCTTTCCAGGTTGCCCACTTTTGTGCTATCATGTGTTTTATGTAGTGTATCTGGAATTCAGAGTGGACTAAAATTTGGATCTCAACATCTACACCACATCATACATTGCAATGTCCTACCTGTCAATGAATACTTCAGCTTCAACCATAACAACACAAGAGCAAACAATAGATACAAACTCAAGGTTAATCGCACCAAACTTGATTGCAGGAAATACGACTTCAGCAACAGAGTGGTCAATGCCTGGAATACTCTACCTGACTCTGGTTTCTTCCCCAAACCCCACAAACTTTAACCTTACACTGTCTACTATTGATCTCACCTCTTTCCTAAGAGGTCTGTAGGGAGCGTGCATAAGCGCACCAACATGCCTACCATCCCTGTCCTATTGTTTCTTTTATATTTTATTTTTCTTATATGTATCCATGTATTCATAACTATGTTTTACCTATACCTATTATCTTGTAAGCAATTGACAAATAAATAAATATAGAAACAAATACCACACCATCTCATATGATTAAATTATCCTTCCCAAATCCACATAATGGTCTCTTTGTATTTTCATATTCTGCAGGTAGGGTAGGTTAGGTATCCTTATGTAGACGACATGAGGAAACTATGGGAAAGACCTCCATTAGAAATCAGCGATGTCCACCCTTCCTTGTATGATGCAACTGCTCCATTGCAAGACAACTACACAATAGCAGCCTTTGATTGCTTATGGACTGAATTCACAAAGCCCAATCTAGTTTGTCCAGATGTTGTCTTAATGAGTTAGGCGAACCCTGACATTTTGATTTCTTAATTGGGCTTTATGGCTTAGCATGCTATAGTTTATTCAACTCTTCCCCATTGAGCAAACTAGTTTACTGTGCTGTGCAGTTTTGTAATAAGTTTGTCAAAGGACAGCAACTGCTGGCTCCTTTCATTTAGAAAAAAAGTATCACATTGCAGCTGTTTCCAGAGGGGGTTAGTTAGAGTAGTATTTTTGCAGCCAGAAAAAAAAAAAACATTGTGAAAAAGTAGATATAAGCCATGTGATTGGACGGTGATTCTCAAACCTTTAAGTGATAATAAATAAATGCATTGGTCTCAAAGGTGCCACAAACTTCCTTCCAGGGGTGGGATTCAAATTTTTTAACAACTGGTTCTGTGGGTGTAGCTTTGTTGGTGGGCATGGCTTGATGGTCATGTGACTGACTGGGCGTGGCCAACTCAACATCATTCACATCAAGGCACGCATCTCTTCGCCTGGCCTCTCATGACTGTGGGGATGCTGCAACAGTCATAAGTGTGAAAAACGGTCATAAATCACTTTTTCCAGTGCCATTGTAACTCTGAATGGTCACTCCACACAAGCAAAGTACCAGCAAAGGAGGAGAAAAAAACTCCAGAGAGGTTCCTGAGACAGGAAGTCTAGTCCTGCCAAGAATGTAATAAGGGTTAATGGAGAGGCAGTTTCTGTAAGCAACACCAGAATGTTTCCTTCCTGCCTTCCTTACAGGATTAGGCCAGTAATTTCTTCTAACAACCGGTTCTCTGAACTGCTTAGAATGTTAACAACCCGTTCTAGCGAATAGGTGCGAAGCTGTAGAATCCCACCCCTGCTTTCTTCCTTTTGAACTGTGTTACACTGGCATAAGGGACATATACCCACTTTTGAACAAGTTTCTGACAGATTGTTTTGCCACATCAACATAATACAGTTCTCAAAGCAGGTCAATCTCAATTGTTATAGACTCTCAAGAGGAAGATCAACCATCAACATGAATTCCTGTTTCTACCTGCCATCTAACCCACATGTGTGTCACAGTGCAATTAAATTAAGTGCTTCCCCTTTTATTTTTTTGCAGAATGTCTTCAGAGAAGATCAGAATACATTCAGGTTCATCCTATTTTCCCTCCCCCAAACAGGAATAATTCCACACACATATACTCGTTTTCCACATCTTTATTTCCGTTGTGAAACAACTTAGTCCCTTTAAATAACGTGCTTGTCAGTCACATTGAAAAATGAATGCCCAGGGCTTTGCACAGGTCACGTTTCTCCTCCCACAACAGCTGTTGTGTTTTTCTTCCTTTTGCTCCCTGTCTTCATCAGCATTTGAACTACTGAAAGAGAGCTGACTTCTCTGCTGACATCCATATTACATAAGGATGGATGCACTTTAAACAGTGTGGAATGCCTTTCAACTCCACTCTCACTAGTTTTTGAACATTGCAACATTTCTGCAAAAAAAAAGAAAGAAACTCAATCCTTAAAAAAAAAAATTCATTTTATTATATTGGGCCAGTACTGAAAAATGATAAAAAGTTCATAGGAAGAAATGAATTTTCTGTTTGGATTAGCAGCAGTCTCTTATTGAAAATGTTTTGGGTTGTTTTTTCCCTTGAAACACATGCATATAGACTCAAATACCCACTGGATGATTTATTTAAGATTTGTTTAAAAAATATCTGTATCCTATTTTTTTTATCTTAGAAAGCAGTGAAGAGGATAATTAAAAATAGAATTTAGTTCAGTTACGTGATAATTAATCCGTGGCAGGCAGAATACTTTCAAGAATAAAATACAGCTTCAAAAGAGTAGCCAGTGTAGAAATTAAACCTTTCATTTAATTCATTCTCACAGCTGCAGAGAAATGAAACTTAGAGGCAAGCTGAAAATACGAGAAGCGTCAGTTTGCTGTCTCTACTATCGGTCTATTATGAGAAATGAGCATACTTTGTCATTCTTGTTTAGAAAAATCAATTAGGAGCATAATGGCAAAGTGAAGTAATAAGGTCAGCTGACTTGCAAATAACATTTATTTTGCAATATCTTGCAAGAAGAAACATATTTAAGTTGTGTTTTACAGTGAATTTATCTAATTTTAGTTTTCTTGATCAATCTGCAAATTTCCCATTAACCTCATTTAAAATTTACATTTCCCTGAATGTGTGACCCAGTTTCCCACATCCAATTCCCTCCAAAATCATAAGGGCAAATTTATAGAAGACTGAAAATAACATACAAAAATATTTCAAGCCAGGAAAATTATCTGTTGAACACACATGTATTTGGGGGAAACAACAATATAGAAAAAAGGTGCACTAGTAGGCCTACAAACTTTCCTACAAAACCTCTTACTAAATGTTGATGTAGAAACAGGAACAACCTACTTTTAAGACTTTAAAAATGCCAAAACTGACAGTCACTAACACTTGCAAGTTCTGTGAATTCTTGCTGTGTGAAAAATACTTAAAGGCATCAGTTAGCACGCTTAGAACAACCAATAAAAAACTCTTGAGATTCTCTGGAAAAAGCTGTTATCTAAATAGATTCTGCTAATATTGGGCTGTCTTGTACATTAAAGACTCAAGAATAAAGGGACCAAATGAGAAAGACTGCAGCGACGAAGCTGTTAAGGCCAACCTCTTCAACACATTCTTCAGTTCAGTCTTTGTAAACAGCAATGGCTCACGCCCCAGTCATTCCTAGTCGTACCACAACTAACTGCAATGATCTACTACATATTGACTTTACAAAAGATAAGGTAGAAAAGGCACTATGAAACCTAAAACCAACCCTATCTATTGGCCTCGATGGATTATGTGCATACTTCTTTAAAAAGCTCTCCTCTGTCATAGCAGAACCCCTAAGCATTATATATGATATATCATTCAAAACCAGCTCCTTACTGAACCTATGGTCCTTAGCTACGGTCATCCCTATGTTCAAAAAAAGGCCTGGTTGAAAACTACAGACCAATATCACTGTATTGTGTCATGTGCAAAGTCATGGAATCAATCATTAACCAATTCATCACCCTCCACTTAGAGTCAAACAACCTACTCTCCCAAAAACAATTTGGTTTCAGGAAAAAATTGTCCTGCAAAACTCCTACACAGCAAAAACATATGGACTACTCTACTCGACCAGGGTAAAGCAATAGACACAATTTACATAGACTTCTGCAAAGCCTTTGATTCAGTGGTACATAACAATACAGTTAAAACTAAATTCTTACGAACCAAATTTCCGGATCCCTTCATAAGTGGATTATTGCATTCCTGTCAAACAGGCAACAAATAGTAAAAATAAGGAGCGCTATATCAAGCCCTGCTCCAGTCAACAGTGGTGTCCCCCAAGGCAGCGTTTTAGGACCCACAATCTTTATACTCTATATAAATGACCTTTATACTCTATAAGTGACCTTATTAGCAACTGCGTCCTGTTCGCGGATGAATGTAAAACTATTTAGCATCACCAACAATGCTACTGTTCTTCAAAGTGACTTTGATTATGTGTCTGAATGGTCAAACATTTGGCAACTCTAAATCTCCACCCACAAATTCTCTGCCCTACACATTGGTAAAAAAAAATCAGTTCACCAAATACAAGCTAGACGGACCTCGTTGATGACCCTCACTCTGTCAAGGACCTCAGAGTACTCATATCTAATGATCTAAGTGCTAGAGCTCACTGTAACAGCATTATCAAAAAGGCATTAAGAGTTGTAAATCTAACTGACAGATGAATTTTAAAGGGCATTCAAAACCTTTGCTAGACCAATACTCGAATACAGCTCATCTGTCTGGAATCCACACTGTATATCGGGCATTAACACAATTGAGTGAGTCCAGAAGTATTTCACGAGAAGAGTACAACACTCCTCTGCTCGCAACAGAATACCCTATACCACCAGGCTTGAAATTTTGGGCTTGGACAATCTTGAACTATGCCATCTATTGTTGGACTTAAGCATAGTACATAAAATTATCTGCTACAATGTCCTACCAGTAAATTACTACTTCAGCTTCAACTGCAACAATACAAGAGCACACAACAGATACAAACTCAATACAAACTCAATGTTAACCGCTCCAAACTTGATTGCAGAAAGTACGACTTCAGCAACAGAGTGGTCAATGCCTGGAATGCACTACCTGTCTCTGTTGTTACATCCTCTAACCCCCACTCCTTTAACCTCAAACTATCCACTATTGACCTCACCCATTCCTAAGAGGTCTGTAAGGGGCGGGCCTAAGTGCACCATCATGCCTACCATCCCTGTCCTATTGTCTCCATTTATTTGTACCTGTTTCCTGTATTCTTACTCATGTTTATACTTACAGCTACTATCTTGTAAGCAATTGACAAATAAAATTAAATAAATAAAATAAAACATTTTACATTTCAAAGACAATTCAGTAGTAAGCTTTGCTTCAGTGTTTCTTTAAAATGAAGTTGGTGGGTGTTTGTTTTTTGCACTTTCACTTTAAGTGGGTAGCCAGTATATACCTACAGTGATTGAAAAACAAATAAAAAAACCAATTGAGGGGGGAAAAAACTTACCAAAAATTAAAGGAGGAAGCACTTTTGCACGACTTCTGTTATGAACAATTGTAGGCCATAATTCAAGGCATGCATAGCTTAATAAATTTTCCCATTTGCTTCAGAAAATTCCGGGACATGTCAAAATATAACACTTCAATGTAGGTTCGTGTCTCTGAGCTGGAAAAATCAAGACAAACTGTAGATGGCAGCAAAGAGTATGTGATTTTTGTAATGGTACCTGGGAATGACCTTGGGAGATAGGAGGAAGAAGCATAGATTAGATTAAAAGCATAGATTAGAAACAACGATAATACAAACAACAGCAAAGACTACAAAAGGAATAGGAGTGTGGGAAACATCTCCGAAAGGACCCTCCCTAATTTCTTGGACTGTAGAGGCAAGTGGGGAAGGGGGGAATGTACTTTGCAAGATTCTATTGATGTAACCTTAAAGTTAGAGCTAGTCATTCCGGGCATGTTTCCTGTCAGCACTACCTTGCAAGATTGACATCAATCATCCTTAAAATCAGGGGTGGGATACGACAGGGTTAAGTACCGGTTCGGGATTTACGAGGTTCGGTGATTTATAATGTGCTTTCCTGCACGCTGCGAGCGGGCGCCTGTAAATCATCATCAACATGCTGCGTGCAGAGAAACAGCCTTTGAAACAGCCCTCTTTTCCTGCTTTTTTAACTGCAGCTGTGCCTCGCACGGCAGCTGAAGTTGAAAAAACAGGAAATAAAGGTCAGGTAAGAGCCCAGGTGGGCGGGTGGGCAAAAACATCAGCAGACATAGAACCGGTTCTATGTCTGCTGCTCTTCAGAGCTACCGATTCTACAGAGGTGGACAGAACTGGTAGAAACCCACCCCTGCTTAAAATATATGGAATACTACCAATACTCTGATATTTTGTTTCCTACATACACACTATAATTTGCTATAAATTGAAAGCACATGCATTTACTTATCTCCTCTTCTGGGTAAAAAAAAAAACCCTCTGAACCCGAAGCTTGGTATAATTAATCATTTGACATCCCTTTAACCAAAACAGAAGAGTGAAATATAACTTTGTCCAGAAATTTGAAAAAGGCAGCCTTTTCTCTGGCCATTGCCATTCATACCCCACCCAAATGCTTGTTCAATCTCAGTTTCTGACAGTGGTGGGATTAAAAAATTTTTTATTAATGGTTCTGTGGGCATGGCTTGGTGGCCGTGGTGTGGCTTGGTGGGTGTAGCTTGGTGGGTGTGGCAGGGGAAGGACACTGCAAAATCTCCATTCCCTCCCCACCCCACTAACTTGCTTTCCAGCTCCGTTCTCCTGTGCAGGACAACAAAAGAAGACCCAGCCGATCAGCTAGGATTCATGAGGCAGAGAATAGATGGAGGCGGGGCCATGGGTAGGATTCTACCAGTTCATACCTATTCACTAGAACCAGTTGTTAACTTCTAAGCAGTTCGGAGAAGCAGTTGTTAGAAGAAATTACTGGCCTAATCCTGTAAGGAAGGCAGGAAGGAAACATTCTGGTATTGCTTACAGAAACTGCCTCTCCATTAACCCTTATTACGTTCTTGGCAGTATTAGACTTCCTCTCTCAGGAACTTCTCTGGAGTTTTTTTCCCCTCCTTTGCAGGTACTTTGCTTGTGTGGAGTGACCATTCAAAGTTACAATGGCATTGAAAAAAATGACATTTTTCACACTTACGACTGTTGCAGCATCCCCACAGTCCTGAGAGGCCAGGGGCCTCGATCCACCAAGGCACGCCCACCAACTAAGCCACGCCCACAGAACCGGTTGTTTAAAAAATTGAATCTCACCCCTGGGTGGGGCCAGTCAGAGGTGTTATTTGTCAGTTCTCCAAACTACTCAAACTTTCCACTACTGGTTCTTCAGAACTGGTCAAAACCTGCTGAAGACCACCTCTGGTTTCTCACCTCCTCTCCCACACCTGGGCATGTTCTGCTTTTTCGAGCAACCCACTCCTTTGATTCATTTTTTCATCTATTCATTACCTGATCTACTACAGTTTGGCATCTAACAATCCCCATACATACTTGCCTTTCCTCCCATGTGTATTCAACCTCTTTCTCTCCCACCGATTGTGAGCAGGCTACACCCCCTTGTGCATATTTAGTTTTTGCCTCCCCGCCCCCCACCATTATGCATGTTCTCCCACTCACATTCCTTGTGTTCACTCAGACTCTTATTCATTACCAGCCCTACACACTTTATCTCTTCCAATCATCCCATGCATGCATTCTTTCCTCTTCTTCTCTACCCACCCAGCCACGTTCCTTCTAAAGCTCCATATGTCAGAGAAAGTGACGAAGAAAAGCAGATGTAGGTTTTCTTATGGCAAACAATGAGCCCCAAACATTGCTTTACTAACAGCGATAGTAAATCAGAACAGATTTATACCGAACTACATATCCTTTGCTGCAGAAGGGGCAAAGGCGAAGAGAACAATTGATTTGCACATCTACAGAAACCAGCCTAGTAGCATTTAAGTTAATTCTTAAGTGCAGCTTGGACCAAATCCAATGCAAAGACTGTATTTCAGGCAAGAAAGAATAAATACAGCCTATAAATGCACCTCATACACAAACTCTGCAATTACACTTGTTACTGTAATATTAACATTACTTTCACATTTATTATCTGCAAAGAGCCACCCAAGACTATAAATTACCGTAATTTCACATAAAATCATTACTGTTCAAAACCACAGCTTTTGTTATACATAGTCAATGGATAAAAGACAACAAAAGTGTATTGTTTGGTTTTTTTTTTTAAGTCCTATTCCTATATTTAGAATGCATGGTATGATTTATTAACTCATGCAGTCCTTCATGTATTTAGCATCATCCCCATGATAATTCTGGATGATGTATTAAAACCAGAAGACTGTTTCCTCTTGGATTCCACTGAGACTTGTTCAAGGAATTCTAAGATATTTACAGTAAATTAAAGGCTAATTAGTTGGAATGAAATGCCAGCATCTGCTCCTGTACCATCTTAAAAGATTTTTTTTACAAACTGATCTGATATTTCAGGACATGGCCTCCAAAATGTTTTTAATATTTTTAATCATATCAGAAAATGCAGCCTAAAGTGTTAGGATTCTTGGGGTATTAATTAGCTTCTCCCCTTTCAGGAAATGAAGAGTCTTTATTGTATTAACATGCTGGTAATCAAAAGCAAGAGTACAGTATTTATGATTCCTGGCCTGGCATTAAAAATGCATGTCCCATTCAGATTCTATGAATCACAACATGAAGGAGGAAATGAGCAGTTTAAATGATAATTGACTTGTGAGTAGCTCTGAGGTCTGGTCTGTTTCCATTTGCGTAAACAATAAGTTCAACTGATGCTTTACTCCATAGCCATTAATTCTGCTGGGCGCTCACTAAGCCAAATGAAAGAAATTATTTTTCACTTATCAGACATAATGGTCTGTTTGGAAATACCATTTTTACATTTGGTTTAAATAGACAAGAAAAGAGAAAAATATAAAATCTATAGGAGCTGTGCGTCAGAAAATCCGGCTAATACAAGTTCTAAGGGAAATAGACACCCATCCTGTCAGTCTATCATGTCAATAACATGAAAGAAAATGCTGTCGTTGATTAAAGCCCCCATTCCATGATGGCAGATAAACAAAAAGGAGAATTAAGACTTTGGCAGAGAGCACACAATAGATACAAACTCAAGGTTAACCGCAGCAAACTTGATTGCAGGAAATACGACTTCAGCAACAGAGTGGTCAATGTGTGGAATACACTACCTGACTCTGTGGTTTCTTCCCCAAACCCCAAAAACTTTAAACTTAGACTGTCTACCATTGACCTCATCCCTTTCCTAAGAGGTCTGTAGGGGGCATGCATAAGCGCACCAACGTGCCTATCATCCCTGTCCTATTGTTTCTTTTACATTTTATTGTTCTTATATGTATCCAAATATTCATAACTATGTTTTTACTTATGCCTATTATCTTGTAAGCAATTGACAAATAAAAATAAATAAAATAAAATAAAAAAATAAATCTATACATACTATTGTCTGAACAACAAAGTTTCCAGTAACATTTGGAGAACAATTCATTGAGTATAAACAAGAGAAGGTGTAGGAGGATATATAGTAAAATCAGACCTTTAAGATTCTGTTACTATAGCCAATCTCAATAAAAGTACATAGTTTTATCCTTCCTGTGAAGTTGATTTCCTGATCTGATCTACCTAGTGGGTTCGACATGGTCTCACCACATTACTCTCAGTTGGCCTCCTAACTATAATTTACCTTCTGCCATTACCGCCTCATCACTGCCACCATTTCTAACATTTCTACAGGATCCATGGACTGAACACTACTACTGTTGCCATCAGGATCATAACCATTGCTAAAGTCATCAGTCCATAAGACCAACAAATGCTAGCCACCTGCACTGACATAACAGCCTCTTGGGTTGCCACCATCTTCAAGAACTCACTGGGTGGGAGGTAGATTCTTATTCTTTCAGACAAAAACACAAAACAGAAAAATCGCAGACCAGCTCAAAATATACAGACCACACCACCAACCCTATAAACAAATATCCAGGCAGTGGGCTTCAAAAATTTTAGCAATGGGTTCTCTGCCCAGTTGCTGGGTGGGCATGGCCTAATTGGCCTCCTGCACCACAGCGGGAGGGATGTTTTTTTCCCTCCTCAGGTTCCAGAGGCTTTCCTCGAGCCTCCGGGAGGGTGAAAACAGCCTTTCCGGGCTCCAGAAACTCTCTGGAAGTCAGAAACAGGCCTGTTTCCGGCCTTATCCGGCCCATTTTTTGCCCTTCGAAGCCTCCGTGCATGGCCTGCACTTGCCTGCATCCAAAACGAGCCACGTGGGGACTCCTGGGAGGGGCATGGTGGGGTAGGTGGGGCGAGCCAGGAGTGGGATTCCTCCAAACTGTGCATAATCTTAGCTAGGGGCTCTCCCAAACCCCTGTGAACTCCCAGCAGCCCACTCCTGCAAGTATCTGTTACAAGGCTACAAAAAACCTGGGGCTTTTCAAATTGTGTTGTACTTCAGCTCCAATCATTCCCACCTGGTCTTTCCAGCCAGGAATTCTTCACACTGTGGTTTCAACACATTTGATATGTATGTATGTGTTTGTGGGGGGATGACCAACAATGCTTTATAGAGTGTGCTAGCCAAATTGTTCAACAAATTTCATTTGTTGAAATGTTGAAATATTTTTTTTTTTTGATAAAGTCCCCTGATGCCACTAAACCAGGGGTGGGATTCTACCAATTTGCACCTATTCTCTAGAACCGGTTGTTAACATTCTAAGCAGTTCAGAGACCCAGTTGTTAGAAGAAATTACTGGTCTGATCCTGTAAGGAATGCAGGAAGGAAACATTCTGGTGTTGCTTACAGAAACTGCCTCTCCATTAACCCTTATTACGTTCTTGGCAGTATTAGACTTCCTCTCTCAGGAACTTCTCTGGAGTTTTTTTCCCCTCCTTTGCAGGTACTTTGCTTGTGTGGAGTGACCATTCAAAGTTACAATGGCATTGAAAAAAATGACATTTTTCACACTTACGACTGTTGCAGCATCCCCACAGTCCTGAGAGGCCAGGGGCCTCGATCCAGCCAATAACATGACCACCAAGCCATGTCCATCCAGTCACATGACCACCAAGCCATGCCCACCACCTAAGCCACGCCCACAGAACTGGTTGTTAAAATTTTTGAATCCCACCCCTGCACTAAACTACTACCAATGAAAACTGTGAACATCTAACAGACATTTTATGTGTTGAAATGAAGTTTTTCTGCACACTGCCGTGAATCTAATACACGAGAAATTTCTTTTTTGTTGTAATTTCCAGCCATCTATAAAGGACTCACATTTATCACTTTCTCAAGGTATGTAATTTTCCAGATTATAACAAATCTTGAAATATATATTGATAGGGCACAGCTATACAGTGATTTAGTTACAAACGAAGAATGAAATCAATGGAGACCTTGCCCTTCAAGAGACCTAGCTTTGTGGTGGCCTGTGACCTTCCATACTGAGGAGCTCCGCTGTTTAGCTACAAAGAGTTTAACTAAGACTATTTTATTTTATCTATAAAAACTGAAGAGTGAACATTTGCACATTTAATGTGGAAGATTTTAGCCTCAGGTTTATTTTGATAGTTAAAAGCTTAAAAATTTACAGTTGCAAATCCCAAGGTCTCCTGTTCCATAATTTCAGTGAAATTTGAATCAATGACAACTAATTTTTTAATAAAACAATAAAATCCCAATAATGTTTTAATCTTTTTTTTCATTTTCCAGACCTAGTAAATAAATCTCATATATCAAATAAGCCAAACAAATAAACACAGAGATGGAGGTGCTTTTTCTCACAAAGGTAAGCAACCCATATTATGGATTTTTTCCTTCTTTATCTTTTAAAAAATGACTACATGGGAATCCTTTCAAAGGATTTAATTTTAATATGCATCCTTTCCGATTGTGCTGGCAATGTCTTTGGCTCAATAAATTTATTCCAACATATTTCATCATGGCCTTAATGGCTGCTGGCATAAGCATGTTGAAGAATTAATGACATCATAAGTATCATGACATGAAGCAAATGATAGAGTGTACATTATATTTGTTTGTCCCTTCGTTTCTTCTGTGGACATTCATGGCTACTTATGAAAGTATTTTCAATGAATATTTTTTAAAAATAATGCATAGAATTTGATTAATTAACATACAAGTGTTATTTAAGCTCTAATAACAAAAAGCCATATCATAAAACTCTTACCTTCTTCATATTGAGTCATAAAATCCAACCTTGTTTAGTGTAATCCTTTTAGTGTTTATAACAGAATAAGAGTTGGAAGGGACCTTGGAGGTCTTCTAGTCCAACCCCCTGCTTAAGCAAGAGATCCTATAGAATTCTGGACATATGGCTGTCCAATCTCTTCAGCAAGTGGGGAAATATTTCAAAAATCAGGACTAACCAAAATTCAGTGGTTTGTCTGGTTGATCTGTGCATGTGAATATATGGATGGATGGATGGATAGATGGATGGAAGGAAGGAAGGAAGGAAAGATGGATGGAAGGAAGGAAGGAAGGAAGGAAGGAAGGAAGGAAGGAAGGAAGGAAGGAAGGAAGGAAGGAAGGAAGTTCCTCTACAGCATGCCCATAGTGTTAGAGACACTGAGAGAAGAGCTTCTCTGTTAATAAGGTTAGTTGTAATATCAGTCTTCCCATCTCTTTGTGTTGTGTTCTGTTAGAAAGAAAGTTTTCCCTCTGGTCTGCCAATTAGGCAGGAAAATACTAAGAGATGATTGGTTGGCCTGTCTGACAACTCCTATAAAAGGAGAACTGTCAGGCGGGGCTTTTGTTGGTTGTGGTTGTACTTGAATAAAGAAGTTTCAGCGTTACCTTGGATCCAAGTCTTCCTTTCACCCACAATTTAACACTGGCGATGAAGGTGGGATTCTAGGAAGAAAACACAAAAAGAGCTGATCGAAATATGGAACAACAGTGGAGCAACCAAAATGATTATCGGAGAAGAAACTAGCCTCCGCATTTGGCAAAGATGGCCACACACGCTACACCAACACCATTCAACCCAGCCATCGAACATTGGGACTTTTATCTAATCCGATTTGAATGTTTTCTGGAAGCCAACGAGCTGCAAGCAATCTCAGACAATAGAAAGAAAACCCTGTTTTTGAGTTACTGTGGCTCAAAATTTTTTGACACGGCCAAAACTCTGATCGCTCCTGCAAACGGTTCAGACGGTGCCTTGGGATCCAAAATGCACTCAGGACTCATTACACACCTGCAACCTCAAGGATCATCAGGCGACAGGAATTTCACCACCGGAACCAAAATGACGGTGAACCAATAAATGACTACATCGCAGCCCTTCAAAAAGCTGCTATGTATGGCAAATTTAGAGACCTCAAAGAAATATTGCTGAACAGGTTCATATGTGGGGTGAAAGACCTACAACTACAATGGTGACTACTCATGAAACCCAACCTCACTCTGAAGATGGCAATAGATGAAGCCCGAGCCACCAAAACGTCAATTAAAGCAATGGCGGGCAATCCAAAAAGAAAAAAGTCCAAACAACATGCGCCGCAGTAGCACAGCTCAACAAGATCACCCTGAGCTGGAAGAGTCAACAGATGATGAGGAAGATGTCTGCAGACTCAAGGTTAACAAGAAACCAATGAAAACTGACGCAGGGCAGTCCTCATGTGCCGGTTGCGGCAGGAACCATTCAAGAGCCAATTGTAGATTTAAGGATACCAACTGTCAGCGTTGCAATCGGAAAGGACATCTAGCAAGAGTCTACAGAGCCAGTCAGCCAGCAGCACATAGAAACTACCCATCTACCATACAGAAAGGATTCAAAACCGAACAAGCATGGAAACTGCGGAAGAAGGACAACCAATACTCTGAATCAACCATGACTTTCCAAACAACTATTGGAAAGACCATTTCACCCAAAGCAAAGAAGATTAATATAACTGTCCACATCGAAGGAGCACTGTGTAACATGAAAGTGGATACAGGTTCATCATTGTCAATAATCTCATGGGCTACAATGAAGAAAATAAAGCCCAGCATCACCAAGAACACATTAAAGACCCAGCAAATTTATTTAAAAGATTATCAAGGAAATCACATCCCTGTCAGAGGGATGAGAACTTTACAGGTGGCATTTAAGCAATTTCAAGGACCACTACAGCTTACAGTCGTTGAAGGCAAATTACCCAGCTTACTTGGACTAGACTGGTTCGATGCTTTGGGACTGAGGGTGACCGGCATCAATGCAATACCAGATGACAGCATCGAGGATCCAGGCATTTGCAGACATTTTTGATGACGGATTGGGCAAGTATGTGGGGATCCCTATTTCACTTAACCTAGACCCCCATGTTTCCCCAATAAGGCTCAAGCCGTGCAGGATGCCATTTGCATTACGACCAAAAATAGACAAACAGCTTGACAAATTAATAGAGAACGGCATACTGGAACCGGTACACCATGCTAAATGGGAAACCTCTATAGTCACCCCCATAAAGCCAGATGGGTCAGTCCGCATCTGTGCTGACTATAAGTGTACCCTGAATAAGGCCCTACAAAATGCTTACCCCGTCCCAGTAGTGCAATATTTACTGCACTCACTCGAAAAAGGAAAAAAAATTGCTAAATTAGACCTGGTGCAGGCATACCAACAACTCCCAGTGGATGATGCCACGGCCGAGGCCCAGACCATTGTGGCCCATAGAGGTGCATTTAAATGCCGCCGCCTCCAATTTGGTGTGAGTGTTGCTCCAGGGCTTTTTCAAAGCCTCATGGAGTGCCTCCTACTAGGGATTCAGGGAGTCGTCCCCTATTTCGATGATGTGTTAATTACCACTGAAAATAGGGATGATTTGCTAGCCAGAATATGAGAAGTGTTAACGAGATTCAAAGAAGCTGGGTTAAAAGTAAAACAGGAGAAATGTAAATTTGCTATCCCCACAGTCGAATTTCTAAGATATCTGATAGATAGCTCTGGAATACACCTGACCAAGGAAAAAATTAAGGTTATACAGAATGCACCCACTCCCAAGAACCAAACAAAGTTACAAACATTCTTGGGCCTCCTCAATTTTTATAGTATATTCCTCCCTGGGAAAGCCACCATAGCAGAGTCTTTGTATAAACTCCTAGGGAAACAGTTTAAATGGATTTGGGGAAGAAGGGAAGCCACCGCTTTCACTGCTGTCAAACAATTCCTGTCTTCTGACAGCGTACTAGTGCAATACTCTGAATCGCTGCCTGTCATTCTTACCTGTAACACCTCACCTTTCAGGGTTGGGTCTGTCCTAAGCCACCAAATGCCTAATGGGATTGAGCCTCCCATAGCCTTCTATTCAAGAACTCTCTCTGGGACTGAAAGAAACTATAGCCAATTAGATACAGAGGTGATGGTTGCAGTGGCTGGCATAAAACATTTCCACAAATACTTATATGGCTGACATTTCCACCTGATCACAGATCACAAACTGCTGTTAGGACTACTTGTGGGGGACTGTCCCACGCCACCTATTGTTATCTCCCCTCCTGACATGATGGATGATTTTCCTAGCTGCTTATAACTATACACTGATCCACCACCCAGGGAAATCTCTGGGAAATGCTGACACTCTCGGTCATTGCCTGTTACCAGAGACTGTTCAAGACCCAGCCCCGGCAGCGACCATCCTCCTTATTGAGGAACTACCGGGCCCTCTCACCACAATAGAAATCACCCAACACACAGCCAGGGACAAATCCTTGGGACAAGTACTGAGTTAGGTGGGAAGGGGATGGCTTCAGGGGCCAGTATCTGAAGAATTGAAACAGTTTTACAACCTTCAACATGAAATATCGCAAATCAAGGGATGTTTATTATGGGGGGAGCATGTTATTGTTCCACCTAAACTACAGGAACAGATCCTAGAATTATTACATACTGGGCACCCAGGGATCGTAAAAATGAAGGCACTAATAAGGAGCTATGTATGGTGGTCTAAAATAGATAAGGATATCATGGAATGCATAGGAGCCTGTAAGAATTGTCAGGAATCCAGGCCAGCTCCACCAGCAGCCCATCCTCAGGAATGGGAATCCCTGAAATCCCCATGGGATCAAATACACGTAGATTTGGGGGGACCATTCCATGGACAAACCTTCTTAGTAGTTGTGGATGCATACTCTAAATGGTTGGAAATTATATTAAAGCAATTCACAACCACTGAGGCAGTTATTAAGACCCTAAGAAAACTATTCGCAATGCAGGGCCTACCAGACGTCTTAGTCTCCAACAATGGGCCCCAATTTACAGCCACCCAATTTGAAATGTTCTTAGCAGAATTGGGCATTTACCACATGCTAATCGCACCCTTTCACCCCTCAGCAAATGTTCAAGCAGAAAGAATGGTGAGAACTACCAAAGAGAGTTTAGCAAGAATGAGTCCAGGAGACTGGCAGAAGCATATAGACACAGTCCTATTCATTCAACATGTGACGCTAAATGCCATCACACATAGGAGCCCCTCTGAGTTATTAATGGGACAGAAACTTAGAACCAGGTTGGACAGATTGCACCCCAGTTACATTAGTGAGACACCTTCTAACTCTACCAGCAAGATCAGGTCATTTAAAATAGGGGATGAGGTCTATGCACAAAACTATATGGGAGGGCCCTCTATGGATCCTGGGACAAATTATAGCCATCACAAGCCCCTGATCATGCAGGGCAGAATTAGAAGATGGCAGGATATGAAGGAGGCATATAAATCAGTTAAGGGGGAGGATTAGTAACCTCCCTCGCAATCAAAACAATCCACAAACAAAAAAATACATTCCATTAGAAAATAATAAAAACCTTGAATTCCCCATTGCAGTAGCTCAAACCCGGAGATTCCACAACCACACATACATGGGGTATCAGGAGACCAGCAGAGACGCATCTGCAGTTCCATTCCTGAAGAAGTAACCATGCCCCACGGGGAGTTCTAGCAAGTTCTAGGGGCTGGACAAGACGCAGCAGCAGACTCCACTGGACTGACCACTGCCTCAAACCCGAATGATCTGTGCAGGTCAGAGTGGGTGCATAAACACCCTGCCTATTTGCACAATTACGTAGAATAATTCATTTTTTCATTGGTTGTTGTCGGGGTGGAATTCATTTTTTTTAACAACCAGTTCTGTGGGCATGGATTATTTGGTGGGTGTGGCTTGGTGGTCGTGTGACTGGGTGGGCGTGGCCAACTCGACATCAGTCATGTCAAGGGGCACTTCTCCTTGCCTGGCCTCTCATGACAGTGGGGATGCTGCAACTGTCATAAGTGTGAAAAATGGTCATAAGTCACTTTTTTAAGTGCTATTGTAATTTTGAATGGTCACTAAATGAACTGTTGTAAGTCAAGGATTACTTGTACAAAAATACAAAAAGCTTCTTTGCTTGCAAAAAGCTGCCCTAAATACCAATCATTAGATTAAAAATACCTGCAAGCCAGAGTTACAAATCAGGCAGTGTGCCAGAGCACCTTGAGGAATGAAAATAGTTAAAATGCAGTGATAACTATTAAGCAGCCATCTCTTGCTCATAAAGTGAAACCCTTTAGCAGAGAGGTCATTTAAGCTCTCCAGAAAAAGCACACCCAGGAAAAGTAATCCTTAGATCCATTTGCATCACTTAAAGATACCAGCTGGTCTCACTCACCTCACAAGATATCCTAAGGAAATCATCCAGATTTAAGGAAAGATCGCATGCCCCCCAGAAAGGCAGTAAAAAAAATCAGTGCCAAGCTTGCATCCTGCCTCTTAGAAGTATAATCCAAAAGACAGTGCCACATACCACTAAAGCAGTGAAGGAAGACCCCCTCCCCAGATAGAAAAAGAAACCATGAGGCAGGAAAAAATTCAAACACAATACAAATAATTAAATCGGTAGCTGTTGCTTGTTGAAGCTGAATAGGGAAAATTATCCCATCAATAAACACAGGATTAAACGTCACCAAGCACAGAATTAAACTTTATCAAAAACCAGTTTTAGACCAAAACTCAGAAAGGGTATCTAAACTCACTTTTGAATGTCAATCTTTCTAGCTAGCCAAGAAGCCTTACTGAATGTCATGCATCTTGGTTCCCTGTCACTAAAAGCTTTGCTTCATTATTCAATTATTTCTTCAAAGTGCTGATTATCCAGGGAAGTATTTCCTCCTAACAGCAGTGTAAAAATCTTAAAACAACCCTTCCCCTTTAAGAAAGTCAAGCCTCAAAAGTTCCAGAGACAGGAAGTCTAGGCTGTCTGCCAAGAATGTAATAAGGGTGGAAAAAAAGAAAAGGAGATTGCTTCTAACTACTGGTTCTCCAAACTGCTTAGAATGTTAACAAGGGGTTCTATAGAACCAGACAGAACAGGTAGAATCCCACCCCTGGTTGTTGTTCAAAGTAAGAGGGGAGAAAGAAAGTTTTCCCTCTGCTCCGCCAATTAGGCAGAGAAAATACTAAGAGCTGATTCGTTGGACTGTCTGACAGCTCCTATAAAAGGAGAACTGTCAGAGGGGGCTTTTGCTGGTTGCTGTTGTATTTGAATAAATAAGTTTCAGCATTACCTTGGATCCGAGCCTTTCTTTCACCCACGATTTAACACTCTGACTAGCCCACAATCTAAATTTCCAAAGGATTTAAACATTTGAGGCAGGTTAAGAAAAGGACAATGCAAATTACAGCTGGATCCAGAACCACTTAAGAATAAATTTCAATAGATTTAGCCCCAATAAAGCTAAGGAGCCTTGAAGGAGTCCAGCTGTGTTGAATCTCAGTTTGCTGTTAGTTTTTTTTTAAAAAGCCACTCTCAGTTATACAGGCAGCTGCTTGTTGAACTATTTTTGCCCAAAATATAATGGTTGTTAAAAGGAACAGAACATGTTTGACTGCTACAACACCTAACATTTTGCTTTTTGACAGTTGTGATATGCCCTGCAGTCTTCCTTTTCTTGGTGTTAAAGGCCATCTGAGAGTGAGAGACAGTTGATAATGGTGGAGCTTGTGTTGAGGGAATAACTCTGACTTGACCATTCACCCTCCTCTCGCAGAGCGTTATGTTTTCTAAATACCTGCAGTAATATTATTGCACGTAGAAGAAAAGGTTTATCCATCACTTAGCAGTCTGTGGTATCCTTATTTGACCTCAGAGAGTATTGCTACAAAGCACTGCCACAAGAAAATAGGAATACTTCCATGATTGATTACCCCATTTCTTCCTGCCTGGCTTTTGAAAAAATATATACATAACAACCTCCGTTTAAAATAAATATAAGATACTTACAGCATGGAAAAAAGTACTGCTTCTTTTTATGCACATATAATTTTAAGCCATTTTTAAGTTTTGAAAATTGGACTCAGTGGTAACTGCAGTTTTGTATTTTGTAGTTTATAGCTTTCTTTAGAAAAAAAACCCTGGGTAATGCAAAAAATTAATCAAAAAAATGATCCATTTTTCACCCTGGCACATTGTATCATCTTTTAACTAAATAAATGAACAAGTGTTAAGCTCAGATTCCCTTTAGTTATTAACAAGACCCACTCAAAGCTGTGCTGACATCTAGTAGTAAAGGTATGAAAAATTCAGAAAATCCAAGATAATTTTTCACAGAAATATTTCCTTTACAGAACGATAAAAAATTGCTATGTTCACACACAGAGAGAGAGAGAGAAAGACATATAGATATAGATATACTTTAAACAGAATGTCTGCATAGATGTTTGATCATCTACTGTTAAATGATGCTTTCCTCAGAAAGCAGCTTGAGTGTCAAATAAGTTAGATCCATTGACAAAATTAATGTTGCTGACTTTCAGCAGAGGGATTAACATTGATTTTCTTTTTGAAGTTTTAAAAGCTTGTGATACTCTCCATGTCAATTCAGAAATGCAAGCAGATCATTTCCTCAAAACATCTATTACCTTTTATGATTAATAAATTGATACCTTTTTAAAAAAGAAAAACAAAGAAGTTACAGAGATATAGTTTTATCTATAGTGAAAAACGTCAGATTTCTAACAAAAAAAAAAGTAAAAAAAATAACATAACAATATAGACATGCACCATCAACTGAAAATGTTTTGCAAAATATTCTCCAAAAAGTTGCAGTTCTTTAAAGTGTCCTTTGAATGTAACTGCTGTTTATCCTCAAGTTCCTGAGGATATACAATCTCATGAAGTGTGTGGGTGTTTGTTTAGAACATGTACAATGTATACTGAATAAATTTCAAGAGTTCCAAGGCTAAACCATATTTCACATACACAAAAGTCTGTATTTATGTGTGTTTATTATGAATATGTATAGCTTTATCTCAGGATTGAATTATACAACTTGACTAAGATCCTTTTTGTGCTTCTTGAGTGCATAGTTAGGAGTTCAGCACACAAAGCTTTAAACTGAATAAACTTCCACAACCTCAAGATAATGGACTCGCGTTCACATGTTGAGGATTTATTTATTTATTTATTTATTTATTCCATTTATATACCGCCCTTCTCCCGAGGGACTCAGGGCGGTGAACAGCTCATCTAAAAACCCCACAAAGAATACAAAAGTTAAAAAATATTAAATTTCAATCGGCTGCTTGATAAAACTAACAAAACCCCACCCCCACCCCTTAAAACCCAATTTAGAATTAATAAAATGGAGACCAAATTAAAACCATCTCAGCCAAGGCCAGCCTGCTCAAAGAACCAGGTCTTCAACGCGCGCCTGAAGGCCCTCAGGTCCGTGCCGGTACGGAGCTCCGGTGGCAGAGTATTCCAGAGGGCGGGGGCACCCACAGAGAAGGCCCTACTCCTCGGCGCCGCCAGACGGCACATAGTGGCCGACGGCACCCGGAGCAGACCCTCTCTGTGGGAACGCACCGGCCTGTTGGAGAACGCTGGCAGAATGCGGTCCTGAAGGTAACCTGGTCCCATGCCATGGGTCGCCCTAAAGGTCAAAACTAGAACCTTAAAGCGAACCCGGAGAGCCACCGGCAACCAATGCAGCTCGCGCAGGAGAGGCGTCACATGGGCGCTACGTGACGCCCCCATGATCACCCGCGCGGCTGCATTTTGCACCAGCTGGAGTCTCCGGATGCTCCCCGCAGGGAGCCCCATGTAGAGGGCATTACAATAGTCCAGGCGAGAGGTGACAAGGGCCTGAGTGACCGTGCGCAAGGCGTCCCGATCCAGGAAGGGCCGCAACCGGTAGATCCGACGGATCTGATGAAACGCCCCCCTGGAGACGGCCGCGATGTGATGTTCAAGCGACAGCCGTACATCCAGGAGGACTCCCAGGTTGCGAGCCCTCTCTGTGGGGGGCAGAACTTCCCCCCCGATAGCCAGCGAAGGTGTCAGCTGGCTATATCGGGGCGCCGGAAACCACAGCCACTCGGTCTTGGATGGGTTGAGCCGAAGCCTGTTCCCGCCCATCCAGTCCCGCACGGCCTCTAGGCACCTAGACATAGCCCCCACAGCATCGTTGGGGTGGTCCGGAGTGGAAATGTACAACTGGGTGTCATCTGCATACAGATGACACCTCACTCCAAGACCACGGATGATCTCACCCAGCGGCTTCATATAAATGTTGAACAAGATGGGCACAGGTTGGTTCTCTTTAGATTACTGTACTGTTTCCTATAAAACAACTGTTGCACTTGGATTGGCTGCAACTGATACAGAATGCAATAGTTACCTTTCTTGATGTGGCACTTACTAGGTGCAAAAGCATTTACCTGGAGATAAAGAGAGAAAAGTGTCAGATGTGGAGATGCAAGTACATAAAGGGAGGATTTGGTTTATGATATCACTTTATGATAATTCTGGTTTTCTGTGGATGCCTTTCACCATGCACATTTTTCCCTCAGCTAAATCAACTGTAAGGTTGCCTGATAACTACTGTGTTTTCCTGAAAATAAGACCCAACTGGAAAATAAGCCCTAGGATGATTTTTCAGGATGCTCATAATATAACTCCTTTCCCCAAAATAAAGCCCAGTTAAGCTATTCAGCCAGATGGATACATTTAGTACGGTATTTTCCCCAAAATAAGATCTAACAAGTAAATAAGCCCTAATGCGTCTTTTGGAGCAAAAATTAATATAAGACCTGGTCTTATTTTTGAAGAAACACAGGTGCTAAGTCGAGGTCTTGTTTTTAGACTATATGAGAATTGGCTAAAATGGTAGATTACCACAGGCAATTGATATATTCAGACCTACCTGTGTCCTTGTAAGACTGTGGTCTTTCTGGTTGTGGCTTAGTGTTATGTGTGAACTGAGATATCTTGGTTTGTAAACTATAATTTGCACTTAGTGTTACTACAATCCAATACACTGTGGCCTTTTCAAAAACCAACACTATATTTATATACTCTTTGATAAACTTGCCTAGTGAGTTCATAATTCGTTGTGCAGTTACTAACCCAATGGACTATAGCATGCCAGGCTCCCCTCTCTTCACTGTCCCCCAGAGTTTGTCCAAATTAACATTCATTGTGTCAATGACACTATCTATCTCATCCTCTGCCACCCCTTCTTCTTTTGCCTTCAATCTTTCCCAACATCTGGGGGTTTTTTTTCCCAGTGAGTCCTCTCTTCTCATTAGGTGGCTAAAGTGTTTGAGCTTTAGCTACAGTATTTGTCTTTTTGAAGAACATTCAGGGTGTGTGTCCTTTAGGATTGACAGATTTGATCTCCTTGCAGTAAAAGGGAATTTTTTACTCAAGAGTCTTCTCCAGCACCATAATTCAAAAGTGTCAATTCTTCAGCACTTAATTCTCCTTATGGTCAAACTCTCACAGCCGTACATTACTACTGAGAAAACCATAAGCTTTTACTATATGTACCCTTACTGGCAAGGTGATGTCTCTCCTTTTTACCATGCTGTCTAGGTTTGCCATAGCTTTCCTCCCAAGAGCAAGTGTCTTGGGAGGAAGACACTTGGGAGGATCTTGGAGCCCAAGAAAATAAAATCTGACAATTCTTGCATGTCATGTTCTTAGGTTTTTCAACGCTGAGTTTCAAGGCAACTTTTGTATTCTCCCCTGTCACCCTCATCAAAAAGCTCTTTAGTTTCTTTTCACTTTCTGCTATTGGAGAGTTCATAATTAAGTGAGATTTTAGCTAAGAATTCACAACCTTTACCTCTGCAAACAACATTTAAACCGTATGGTAGCCAATTTTGCCTGATGACATTTCCATTCCATGAAATCACGAAATCACCACCAGTGGCCAGAACAGTTACCTTATGATGAGATAGAAAATACATTGTCTGAACCAGACCAGTCAAATACTGATCAGGTGGTCCACACCCTGAAATTCTGGTGACATGTGTGAAGCTTTTCCATCTGATACCTGTAATGCCATTCTTTACATAGAAGGCATGTTTTCTTTTTGCATGTTCCATTTTTGATGAGTTACCATAGTAACCCAGATGCTAATAGTTTATAATATCTTTCCTATTGGATAAAAATATCATAAAATTGAAGGATAAGTTGTTTAGGTAGAACAATAGGGCATCTGATATGAAATCTACAAGGCTTTAATAAGAAGCATGCCACATAATGGCACAGTGCTATTATCATATCACTTAGTAGAATGGCAGCAAATTATTGTATTACTCACATCTCATTGGGTCTATGCAAAATGATCAGAGAAATACCTTCAAAGATGACTTTTAGCAGGTTCCTTTTTATGCAGCAAAGTGGTTAAAAGTACATTCCCATTTTTAAAATGTGGCTCATCTCTTGACAGCTTGCTGATGCATCACCTCTAGAGCTGTTAACTATGGCTTTAAAACTTTTGATAATTATAAATCCTGCAGTCACACTAAACTAGATTGGCAGATGAAATACTGATTACTAAGGGCTTGTTAAGGCCTACTTTGCAACCAATTATGCTGACATTTGACTTGATTTGACAGTTGTATTGTGCAAAATATTCCTCAGAACAGAACAATTAACAATCCTTATCATTCATGGATAATTGTTTGGAGTATGTTCATTAATACACCACTACAAAATATATATTTTATCTAGCATGGAGTATCCTTAATTATAGCTATTGAGAAATACTTTGCAAACAAGTCTTATGAAGCATTTTTTTTCTATTGGGTTTTAGGTAAAGGGTATTTCTCTTTAACATTGTTTTCTTGGAATCCATATTGATAGCAATGAGAAAAGGTACCTCTTATTTATAGCTATCAGCAGATATATTTGTTTACAGCATTTATCTGTAACTTTTCTAGAGCAGTTTAGAATCTAAAAAGAAAGAACATTGCAAGAAAAAAGGATAGAGGCCTGTTCTTAATACTTCATTATTTTCATAATGCCAAACTACGATGGAAATGAACTTCACATAGTAATGCAGGTGATATAATCTTCAGAGTATCTGTAAAATTACCTTAATTTAATTTTCATTCCCAGCCGGTAATGAATCCCAAACAGTCCCTTCGAGATAAGCACCCACCTTTCTCTCCTTTGAATAGCTGCCAACAACTAGAGTGCCAAATGAATTATAAAAAACCAACCGAAGTACAAAGTCCACACAGACCTTCAAGGATTAATCCAAACAGAATGAACGACTTTGCTTCCTACAAAGGTTTCTTCACCTTTGCTTGTCCTTTATACCTTATTGGAGGGGCCATCACCTCCAAGTCTTACTCCCGAGTTGTCCCTCTTGTCTCAGCTGCTCTTGCCTTCTAGCAGCTCTGTGCACATGTGCACTGGAAACAGGCTCCCCTTGTTCCTCTGCCTCACTGCTGCCAGACTCTGGAGGCTCCAGAGTCAGCACATAACTCCCAGATGGTCCTGGCCTTATCTCTGTATCGGACGCAGAACCTTCATCCGAATCCTCTCCAGACTCCCGAACTGGTCCCCGTTCTTCCCCACTGTCCAATTCCATTGCCGTCCACACAGGCTGCTGGTGAACCATAACACTAGCAAATTTTAAGCTCTTTGTTTGAGATGACAGAGTTGTGCCGTGCATTTACTCGCATCAAACCATTTTTTTTTCCCAATGTGGAATTTAAAAAATAAATACAGAATGATGCATTAATTCAATATATTTGCAAGGAGGCTATAGGCTTACTACAGCCCTATACACCACAAAACAATGACTTAAGAAAACAGTACTGATGTCATAATGATATCCAGGATTAGATGGAGCCATGGTGTCTACTGTAGCTCTCAACAGAGCCAAGTTTCACTTCTATCCCGAACATTGGGCCTCCGTCTTCTGCCCTCCCTCCCAATGAAAATATAAATCACACAGAAGTCTGAATTCATTTCTAACCACCTGTGGTATATTTTTACTCTTACCTTCTCACAATCTACAAGAGCAGCTTTCAAGTTGAATTCCTTGCAGAATTAAAATGGTCCTATGTCTTACTTTACAGAGAACAGGCCACTGTTTAAGCTTCTTCTTCTATTTAGAGAGCTGTGGAAACCATCTGGCATAAAGATTTTATAAAAAGAAAAACCAAAACAAACATGAGTTCCAGGGGCTTTGGAATTACCACCGAGCATGTATTAAGGTTAGCGAGTTACAACCTGCCTCACTGTCAAGAGATATATTATTTCTTCTATACAGTTTTATTTCATTATTATTTTTAGTTTTGCATCTTTGCTTAGAGAATCATGGATAAATCTGTAATCTTTCTTAACTTTGAGGCAGGCAACATGAAAGCAGCCACCTTTAAAAATAATTTTATGATAAAATATAACTATGTGTTCACTGGACATTTTAATAGAAGATCCAAAAAGTTGTGTAGAAATGTAATTTAAACTCTTACCTTTTTTGAAACAACATGCCATAGTTCATGTTATAGCACCAACTTTGACAGATTAGATAGATTATATGGTAACAACTCATTGTCAGATCTTAGCAATTGCATATATAATCTCCATGATGATCTAATTTGGTCCTTCAGCTCTTCTAATTGCACTCCTATTGCTTCTGTAATCAAGGCTGTCAACTTTGCTGCTGATCATCTCCTCTTTCCTTCCACATTTCCCAGTACTAGAGCATTCTTCAAAGAGTTAGCTCTTTGCATAATGTGTTCAAAGTAGGATACTTTGGGCCTGGTCATTTGTGCCTCTTAGGCGAACTCTGGGTTAACTTGTTCAAAAGCCCATTTGTTTTCTTGGCTGTCCACAATACTTCTTCTCCAAACCAGAATTCAACACCTTGGCAGAGATACTCCCCAAAAAAGGGCAGATTATTAGAGTATTAACAATTGTGAAGCAGAGAAAGCAGTGCATTAAATAATTTTATCCCTCTATTCAAGATATATGATTGCTCAAAGAACATTGACTTTTCACATATTAAATATCTGCAAGTATCTAAATGAGCTTTTGTTTACTTTCATGACATTATCGTAAGACTGATGGAACTTGCTTCCTTGGATATAAATTTCATTAAAATCAACTCTCCTTACTTTAAAGATATCTGCCCTGAGGGTGAACATTCGTCCTCCAAGTTTGTGGGTTGGTTTCCAAATATTTCATTACCTGGCTGGGTAACATCTTCAGCAGAGTTTCCAAATGAAATGTTCAGAAACCAATCCACAAGCTTGGAGAACAAACCTTCAACCTCATCCTACACCCAATCTACAGATATTCGCCACTATTGTGAATTGGTCCTTGTTAACAAAGTTTATACCATCCAGAAATAGTTGTTGTCTGTTTGTTGCCATTCTCTCATATAATCTTTTTTTCTTTAGTTTCATTATGACTGATTCGGGCACAGGCCGATATACTGCCCTGTCTAAATGATATTAAGTCAAGATGCTTTAAAAATTTCTTCTTTAGCAGTAATTTCCAATTGCTTTTTATTAACATGATTTTGCATCCTGTAATGACAAGTGATTGGAAGCAGTTTCTTCTTTAAAATATCATTTTGCCACTAACATGATACCTAGATTTTGTGTTGTTGTTTTTATACAAAACCATTTTTGTTTCAGGAAGCTCTGGTTAGGGCAGAAGAAAATTATAAGAAGTTGAAAGGATCAGTTTCAAATTGGAATTTGTTACTTGTCTGGAGAAAAGATGAAAATGAATATGCTCTCCGTGCATTCAATCCAATTTGAAAGGAAGTCTCTACCGAATAAACCTACACAATTCAAAGGAGAGGGTCAACCTTGCAAAACCAGTTGCAAACATTATGTGACAAGTGTTTAAAAAGTTATGGATGGCCAAACAAGTGACCCTAATGAGGTTCTTTTGAAAATAAATAGCATGAGTTAGGAATCAAATCTGGTTCAAGAATCAAGTTGTTTACAAACACAGAGAGAGAGAGAGAGAACACCAACACCAGTATTGGCCCATATCCTGATGTTGGATGTATAGAAACAATACCATGCTCAGTGGTGTGAAACATAAATTTACTCATTCATATTAGCTGTCACCAGCTAATCTAAATGGTCCACCATTTCGGCTTGAGAAGTTTTTGGGGGGAGCCTAGAGTTGTTGATCGAGTTCTAACAGCATCATTATATCACTGGAAATAAGAAAAAAGATTTTGCAAAACATGTGGAGAGGTAATCAATTTTTAACCTATGAAAGAAAACTGCAATTTTAAGGGTTTCATTGCAATTTACTGGGAGTCCCACAATAAACTGAAGCTAAATACCGTGATTAAACCAATAACATTAAATTTCCTTTTCCATTCCATTCAATTAATCTCAGCAAAGTAACCAGTTATCAACTGGATTTTTAATCATATTCATCCTTCTATCACCTGAAATTAGTTCAATTTGATATGTAAGTCAATCTTACATTAATCAAACTGAATTAAACTCAGTCCAGGCAACTCAAGTAGGCTTACTTGACATTTTCTTCTGCTCTTAAGAGAAGGGAATTTGCAGGCCATAATAAATATACTAAAATATGTATTATATTTTTACTGAGTATATATTGATACCCTGAAATTACCTATATGCCATTTTTACATGGCATATATAAATGTATATGTATATTATATGATGTGTATGTGAGAGAGAGGCAAGGGAGAGGGGGAGGGGGGGAGGGAGAGAGAGGGAGAGAGGACAGAGGGAGAGAGGGGGAGAGATATTTGAGGATGGTCATATAAAGAAATTATATTTATGGCCCCTTTAGGAACACATCATCAAAATGAGGTGGAAACACGCATCCCAACCCTAAATAATTAAATATACAATTACATGGAAATCAATTGTATTTTTAATCAGCCCTTTAACTATAGCTTTCTACATTACATTGATAAAGATTTATGACTTAGTTCAACACATTTATAATATGCTAAGAAGTCTTTATGTAGTTCTGTAATTATTCTTGGTTTGATGTCCAGCCTTGAGACTGAATTTCAGTCATAAGCAAAATAATGTCTCAAGCAATCTGTTTCTAAGTGCTATAATTTGGAATGATTTTCAGCAACCGATCTAGTGCCAAAACTGTGACAAATTTATTTTGCTGAACCCCAAATATGCAAAAATCAATATTGGTTATATATATTTCCTGAAAGCTTTACTACATCTATTCTAAATGTTCAGATAGTCATATTTTTACACACACACACACACACATACACACAAAATACTCTGGCAGTTCTATAACAGGGCAGCTGGCATTTTAATTACTGTTACACATTTACGAGTTCAGTACTGCACATGCTGTAGACCTGAATCAAACACAATAATTTCAGGAAAAAAAATGAAAATCTGTACTCTACAATGTGGGTTTTGTCACAGGAATTTTTTATTATTATAGTCATATTTAGGCTCAGAGCCCAGGTATTGTTCTTTTTTCAGTAGTTGTTCTGAGATATAAGAGACATTTTTTTAACTATCTCCTGCTAATTATGGCCTGCCATTTTTTGCCCACACTTCCCAGCTTTCAAGAGGCCAGTGGGTCGCCACATACCATCTGTTCAAAATTCTGGTCTTTGCCCTCTTTTAGGTCTCCCTAGACCTTAATTCGTTTTTGTTGTCCATTATGGAGATATCTCTCCTTCAGACATACACATTCATGGGGTCGTGTCCTTCCTATATCCCACAGCACATGCCACCATCCCGAGGGATTCAAAAGCAAGGCTAAAATTATATCTACTAAGCTCTCTCCATGCCACCTCAGAATAAAGACAAAACTAAATTCCCCTTTATCCTATAGTCATGTCCATAATTTGCCCATGAAAGATTAAATACACACACACACACACAAATACACACACACAGGCAAAATATAAAATGCCATAATTTAATCTCCAAAAGGACTCCAAAACAATTCCAGAAGATTCAAATTAAAAACCTAGCGCAACCTCAGTGTAGCTTGAGAAGACTTTGTCCAGCACTACACATGAGGGAATGTATGCATCTGTCATTGGGGCATGGTTGCATAGATGTTCCTTTTTATATGTCAGTGAAATTTAACATTTCCCATTTCAATGTGCATTGCCTTCTACCGCCTCAGAACCAATCAGCATGCAAGGTGCGCATGCAGTTAGAATTTGGGAAGTGTCTGCATCAGCCCATCTGAAGCCATCTCAACTTATGTTTATCCTTCAACCAAGGTTGGGATTCAAAATTTTTACAACCACTTCTGTGGGTGTGGCTTAGGTGGTGGGCATGGCTTGGTGGTCATGTGACTGGGTGGACGTGGCTTGGTGGTCATGTTATTGGCTGGGTGTGGCCAACTCAATATCACTCACGTCGAGGCATGCATCTCCTCGCCTGGCCTCTCATGACTGTGGGGATGCTGCAACAGTCGTAAATGTGAAAAATAGTCATCAGTCACTTTTTTCAGTGCCACTGTAACTTTGAATGGTCACTCCACACAAGCAAAGTACCAACAAAGGAGGGGGGAAAAACTCCAGAGACATTCCTGAGACAGGAAGTCTAGTCCTGCCAAGAATGTAATAAGGGTTAACGGAGAGGCAGTTTCTGTAAGCAACACCAGAATGTTTCCTTCCTGCCTTCCTTACAGGATTAGGGCAGCAATTTCTTCTAACAACCGGTTCTCTGAACTGCTTAGAATGTTAACAACCGGTTCTCGCGAATAGGTACGAACTGGTAGAATCCCACCCCTGCCTTTAAACCCTTCACAGCACAGGTTTGTAGCAATAGCTATGGGCACTTGTGGGCAACTCTAAATGAGCTTCTGCCACCATTATGCTCCCCGGAGTCACCTTCGCTGCATCCATTCTCACTCTCTTTCCTGCTTCAGCCAGAGGTGGTATTCAGCAGGTTCTGACCAGTTCTGGAGAACCAGTAGTGGAAATTTTGAGTAGTCGGCAGAATTGGCAAATCCCACCTCTGACTGGTCCCGCCCCCATCTCTTCTCTGCCTCCGGAGTCCCATCTGATCAGCTGGGTCTTCTTTTGTTGCCCTGCACAAGAGAACGGAGCTGGAAAGCAGGTTAGTGGGGTGGGGTGGGGAGGGAATGGGGATTTTGCAATAGTCTTCCACCAGGAGTAGGAGGGAATGGGGATTTTGCAGTATCCTTCCCATGCCATGCCCATCAAGCCATGCCCACAGAACCGATGGTAAAAAAAAATTGAATCCCACTGGCTTTGGCTAAGAGGGGGAACAGGCATCCCAAAGTCTAAGTGTCATTCTTGATAATATTCTAATGTACTCTACATGAAGTAACTTTTAAGATTACCTAGAAATGGCAATTGCTGACAAATATAGCTGCCTACTGTCATGCCCTTGGTGGAGACTGACTCTGAGGAAGAGGAGGAACAGCCAACAGGGAGTGGGAGTGTGGCTCCAGAGGTGATGGAGGAGGCTGGGGAAGGGCAGAGGCCGGCTGAGCAATCAGAGGAGGATCCAGGCCCATCCCCTATCCATCCTAGGGCATGCAGGGAGGAGAGGATCAGGGAAAAGTGTGGTCTACTCGGGAGGAGAGGGCCATGATCCACCTCATGGGTTGCAGCTGTGAGCTCAGTATAAGAGTTTGAAACTGCATGTTCACGGACACTGGAGTCAAATTAGTGTGTTCCTTGGATGAGCTTTATTTTTGTTGGCATTCTTCCTGGAATGTGTGATTAATTATCTTGGTTTGCCTTGGAACTCTCCTCAATACGGTTTGTTTCTGGTTTCCTTTTGCTCATTATCTACTTTTGAAATTTAAACTGTGACTAATAAAACAGCTAAGTTAAGTTGAAGGCATTGCAAGACCTTGATTCATGTTTTAGTTTTTGTGTTATTTTTGAGACACTACGGGTCATCACACCTACCTACTGGCAGTAACAGCCTCTTTAGACCCACAAAACTTACAATAGAGGAAATAGCAGGGGCTACTAATAGGCTTCCAGGTGCACTTCTTCCAAGTATTGTTTTTGACATTTAAGCATTACATAATTAGGTTTTTCTTATCTGCCACTTTACAAAGATATCTCTGCTTCAGAAACACGTGATCATGTGGTCATATCTGAATAGAACTGTCTGGTGTCATAATCCCAGCTAGGAAAAAGCTTCTTGGATGAGAAGCAAAACATCTTCAAAGAAAACCAGAAAGCTCAATTGCTTCTTAGGAAAAAATAAAGCACCTGTGGGATAGCATAGGAAAATATTAATGGTAGAATCGTTTCTCCAGCACCAACTCTGACTTTCAACACTTCAAGTTAAATGCTGAAGAAATACAAAATTCCTTCCACTAAACCTTTTCAAAGTTAGGACATGTGGTTAACCAAGAAAACTTTAGAGTGATGGAAAGATGTGCAAGGATTGAACAAAAGTAATGAGGCCTCCTCCATCCTTTTAAATAGGAATATTTTAATAAATAAGTTCCTTTGTTACCTATATTTATTTCTCCATGAAAATAATCACCATTTGCTACCCAATCCTGCCAATGATTGACAAACTTTTTAAAGCTTTCACGAAAAAACTCCATACATTATCTCTTCGATTACATTCTGACAATCCTTTCCACCATTTTAAGTCAAATAGATACCCACAAATATATTACAATACTATTTTTAGATGAAACATGTAAATTTGATTATAATGTTCTGCAAGAAAATGTAACAAATTTAACTTCATATAACAGGGCTATTCTACCAACAGTGGCACTCTCAAGAAATCTACCAAGTGGGTCCAGCTAGATAAAGAACAGGATTTTTTTCCCTGCTCTATTTTTTTAGATATATTTTTCAGGATCAACATTAATTCCCACTTTTGCTAAGAGCTTATCCAGGAAATAGGAAGCATTAGAAATAGATCTTCCCTGTTAAAGTAATAGATGCCAAAATGCACATGAGAATATTTTCTTCAATTATATATTGATAAGGAATGTCATAATCCATACAATTTCCTATATGGAAATTGGAGTAACATAGATTGAAAAATAGATTCATTTATTAATTCTTAATTATAGCCCAATCATAATGTATCATAAACTCTGCAGGATTCCCAGCTCTTTTTCTTGCAGCTTGTACCTCCCTATTACATAAAAAAAGGAAATGCAAGTGGGAATTGTCAATATCCATTGCCGCACTTCTCAAAAAACCAGACAAACAGGCCTGTGAACTTCCACTCCTTCCATATAATAGGGATGAGATAAAGATATAAGAATGCACAACCTTTATGAACTCCTTCGCTGAAAATATAGGAAAATCATAAGGTTACAGCAGTTATATTCTATACTTTTTTCTCATAAAGATTTTTCAGCAGATTTAGCATACATTACCTTTCCTTGTATATAATGCATGTCAGAGAGGACTATTTAAGGATTGAACCTCTACTGTACAAATTTGTACAATATCCAGATCTTCAAAAGAGCAACGTTTTCCAGTTGTCAGGTTGGTCAAGTAGAAAATAGCTCTCTTATTTTGTAGAGGAGATCCAACTGGAAGGTCATAAATCAAACTACAGCATCCAGCTGAAAGTTCTCTAACATGGGTCACTGATCCTTCTTTTAAAGGCTGAATTATTCCCCAGGGATTAGTGGTGGGAAAACTCCTTTTATATTAAAATTAATTTTATTCCTACCGTATTTCTCATTTACCATCATTATCTTGGTTTAGACCAGGGATCTCCAAACTTTTCAGTGTGAGGGTCACATTTGACATTTTGAAGGCAGTGTGTGTGTGTCAATTTTATAAATGAGTGAGTAAAATTTAATGAATGTGTTTCATTTTGCTCAATGTGATATGATTCACCACAACAGCAAAAAAGAAATATGACAACTACAACTTATGAAGAAATAATGCTATGCTTATAAGGACAAATGATATAAGAAAAATGTTGAGCATTGGCAAACACACTGAAGAAATAATAAATTAATAACTGTGGGTGAGAAACGAAAGCTATTCTTTTTTTTTTCAATAATTTTTTTTAACATAAACTTTACCAATTTACATTCAATCTGCCCAATTTTGTGGTGCAGAATACAAATAATAAACACAATAATAAACCCAAAAAGATCTCCAGTAAAACAAAGCAAAACAATTCTGGCAATTGCAGGTTTTAATCAGCATGAAGTACAGCACAGGATTACAGATAACAGATAATCAGAGTTGGAAGGGACCTTGTAGGTCACCTAGTCCAACCCTCCGCCTAAGCAGGAGACCCTACACCATTTCTGACAAATGGCAGTCCAATCTCTTCTTGAAAGTCTCAAGTGATGACGCTAATGGGAAAGATGAAGATGATTTTTTCATTACAAACTATATCACTGAACTGAGGTTTCAAGCTTCAGGAGCCAATGATTAGAATAGACTTCCCAACGCTCATCACATAATTTTGCTTGATAGATGACTTGATTTGCTTGTGGATTGGCATCAGTTTTAGGCACAACATACCTGTGTGAACAAACATTTTGAAATATGAAATAGTCCAAATATTCCAAAGTCCAAAATTTCAAGTTGAGAAACTGCTCAGGGGCAAATTTTTATAAAATTGGATTTGATTGGAGATCAATAATCAATGATCTCCAATTGAAATTGACTTGGGAGTTTTTCAATCACAGCAATTAACCCTCCAGCTGGCTTCCTATTCCATGTCTGGCTGGCCACGAGCCAGTTCAGACAGGGCTTTCTTTGTGCAGGGAGGGGGGGACAATCCAAGGGACCCCCCTTGGACCAACATATACCCCCCCCCCAAATAGCAATAGCTGTGCTATTTGGAAAGGATTGGAGCACAGCACATGAGATGAGCCGGCAGCCCAGAAGGAACCTTCTGGAGAGCCAGATGTAGCCTGCAGGCCTTAGTTTCGACACCCCTGGTTTAGACCAACAAAAAAAAGCTGTATTATACATATACTTATATCCATAAGTATCTATACCAGGGATGTCAAACTCACACCGTCACGGCAGCATCACGTGACATATTGGGACTTTTTTCCCCTTTGCTAATCTGAGCATGGGAGTGGCCAACTCATGACACATCCAACCCATGGACTGGGAGTTTGACAGCCCTGATCTATATGGTCTATGTGTATGTGTCCTAGGAAATATTATAGTATATGTGATGAAATCCATTTAAAAAGAAAAGAACAAAGTCCATCTTCCAAGACAATTTCTTTTATTTAGGAAAGCATCAAATTGGCAAAGACCATGGTAATTCCGGATCTGACACAACCCGAAATTACCCCACAATATTAAAGGTTAGAAACAACCCCCCAAAGTCACATTCTCCAATAGAAGTAATTCAACATTGCTTGATGTCATAAATATCCACCTCAAGGGGCCTAAGCATGGACAGCTCATTTTCCCACGGGAAGGAGAATCACCTAGCCAAAACAACTCTCTCTATCTCCACTCCCCGCCACTTTAGGAATGTGGCAAGCCCAAAACTCTTCCCTCCATGACTGCCACAGAGAAAGTAAGAAAAAGAATATATGCTAAGCCTAACTAAAATGGCTACCCTATGTCAATTTCGGGTTTGACAGTATGAAGCACTGCCATGGAACATTTCTTGAATACAGCAACAACTTACTTTTCACTTGATTCTGCTTTCTTAACTTCATCAAGCCTACACGTTAAGATTGATCATATTGCCGTAACGCTGTTTTGGTATGAATTAAAAATGAAATGTTTTAGACCTGAGTGTGTGCTATGAGTTTTGTGTCATTGTTTATATTTCATAGTTTTTAATCTTCTATGAACCATCCACAGGTAAGAGATAAATAAAATAAAAATTAAAAAATGAATACATTTTATCAGGACACTGAATTGTTTTGATTGCAATGTCTTTTCAAAAATGAGTTTTACCAAGTTGATCAGACTTGCTGCCAGCTAAGTGGATATATAATTGGGCAGTCATGCATTTTATGCAGGCTTAGAAAACGTGTTACTGAGGACAACCCATTATTTATGCTTCAGTAACGTGAAATGATTGCAGAATAATATAAAATGGAATTCGTCTATCATTATGCACATGTATCAATGACTGAATAATTTTATTCCATTTGCTCAAGGCAGCAAACAAATATACCATTTTTTAAAAAAAAACTTGTTTTCTGCAGCCCTTTTCAGTTTCCTGAATGCTTACTTCATATTGAATCTTTCTGACCCTATATTTTTACAGACATCCACTTTTATATAAACTACAACAACATCAGGATTTCCCATCCATGCATATAACCTTTTAAACAGCACAGTGTCACTTATAAACTATTGCTGGCAGGTTACAAGCTGCTTTGCAGTCTGGGCAACACAGCAATTACAAGCAGTAAGCTGCTTTGCAGTCTTTCTTTCTTTCTTTCTTTCTTTCTTTCTTTCTTTCTTTCTTTCTTTCTTTCTTTCTTTCTTTCTTTCTTTCTTTCCTTCTGTATCTCTATTTTGGATGGAATGCACATTTTAGTATATTCACTTTTATGTTGTTCCTTCCTTAGCAAATATTAGTTGCTCACCAAGATTGCAGTTGTCCAATTTTCATTTCACGCTTATTCAATCAGCACTAGTAAGCACCTGAAATCATTTGCAATTTGCTCTAGCTGTGGACAAAGCAAAGGGGTGGGTTTAGAATAGTTTGCCGATAAAACGCACTGTGACATGTCAGGTTGGTTATATAGTTTCAGTAGTCGTGGATAGATGCAAGGAAACCTTATTGGTTTACAATTTTGGTCTATACGTGGGCAGGAAAGAAGGCAAGTCACATGTATCTTGATTTTATTAGCAATAATGTGTACAATATATTTACCCAGATACATCAACATCAGTGTCAAACTCAAGGCCGACGGACTGAATCGAGCCCATGGGATGCTTAGATCTGGCCGTTGGGCTGCCCTGGAAAGAGCAAAGGACCAACCCATGGTGCCTGTGCCAGGGAAAATGGCAGCCCTTCCAGGCTCCATTTTCGCTAGCAAAGAGCTAGTAAGATAAACTAAAAGAAAACAAAAACTAAAGGAGAAATGTTTCCCCTTTTGCATTTGAGCATGCAAGAAGGAATGGGAAAGGATAAAGGGGAAGAGGAAAGACAATGAAAAAGATGAGAAGATTGGAAGAGAGCAAGGAAGGAAAAAGAAGGAAAGAGGGGAAGGAAGAAGAAAGGGGAATAAAGAAAGAAGGAAAAAGAAGAAAAGGGAGGGAAGGAAGGAAGGAAGGAAGGAAGGAAGGAAGGAAGGAAGGAAGGAAGGAAGGAAGGAAGGAAGGAAAATTATAATGAGTGTGAGGGAGGGTCTGAAGGAAGTCCTGCTTTAGCACTTGGCCACCACAGGTGCCCCCAACATGAGTGATGTCAAGCTGGCCATGCCTACCCTGGCCGTACCCACGCTGGCTACACCCACCCTTTTTCCCCAAGATCAAACACAACCCTGATATGGCCCCCAATGAAATTGAGTTTGACACCCCTGCATTACACAATTCAGATGACTCGAGCAATTACATTAGGACACATGTGACATCACTGTGGCTTCTAGCAGATCCCTACATTTTTTTAAAAAAAAATCTCCCCCATAGGTAGAAGAGGAATAAAAAAAAAAATTCTACAAACAGAGGTCAAGTGAATAAAATAAAATGAAGGACAGAGACTCACAACTAAGGATAGAACCCAGAGCCTTTACTATCTACATAATCTGCACAATAAGAAGATGCTCTAAAGGGAACAGTAATTGTAGAAAGCAGCCTACTGAATAATTTCCAGAACAAAAAGTTATTTTTGTCACCCCAGTTCTGGTAAGACAAGTGAAAATACAATATTTGCAGTCCTGAATGTCATGGGGAGCTCTCTTTTCCATTTGACAAGTAATTTCTTCCAGAAATAGGCAGGAAAACAATTGTGCAGTTGATTGTGTGTCAAGCTCAACTGCGAGAATCAACGTCCAAAACCACATCCAGTAACAAACTCCTCTCAGCAGATAGGACAGCTCTGCAGCTTATAACACTGCCCTATTCGCGCTGTTAACAAACCTGAACGGTACTATGAATTCCATGGGGACAGAAAAGCAATAAATATCAAATAATCTTTATGGTGAACAATATGGATGTTCCCTGGGAAAACAAAGAGTAGGATATGATTGCTTCAGTATAATATTTCTTATTTAGTGAAACTATCTACTAAAAAAAAGTCATTGATTTTGTGGCAATAAATGAAGATTTAGAAGATGTTGACTTAAAAGATAGCACCACTTCAGTTCCCTGTAGTACACTAATACAAATTCTGGACACATGAGTTGTTCTTTGATGACTTACTTTATTAGGTTTCCAAATCATGCTGATGCCCAAAGGGCATGAATAGAATGGAATTCATTCTACATTGTTACAGGAAACATGGAAAGGGCCTGTTTTATGAAGTAGAAGCTGATGCTAAAATAATATCTAACAGATGGACACTTTTTGCTGCCCATTATAGTGGACGCTATTTTGTACTGAGCCCTGGGAATTCATTGTGTGTTGTAGCCAAAAACCTATCAGCGGCATCTTTTTAATTTGTTGACAATATTTGTCACTATAGAAAAATTGTAGAAAAAAGAATGATATACTTTAATGCTAACAAATTATTGTAACATGAGCACATTTACACAATTCCCTTTGAATCCTGCATGTATTCCTCCAACAAGGTTATTTCTATGTTTTCCACCATTTCCAAATACTTTTATTGCACAACTTATTAAAATTCTTACATTTTAATACACCCAGAACCTTGTTTCGTAATATTGAGTCTGGTTTCTAATGGTTTGTCATTTTCTTCATAGATAATGAAACATGCCATTACATGGGCAATAACAGATAACAGACAATCAGAGTTGGAAGGGACTTTGTAGGTCATCTAATCCAACCCCCCCGCCCAAGCGGGAGACCCTACACCATTTCTGACAAATGGCAGTCCAATCTCTTCTTGAAAGCCTCAAGTGATGGCGCTCACTCAACTTCCGAGGGCAACTTCTGTTCTATTGGTTGGTTGTTCTCACTGTCAAAAAGTTTCTCTTTATTTCCAGGTTAAATCTCTTCTTGTTCAGTTTCCATCCATTATTCCTTGTCTGGTCTTTGGGTACTTTAGAAAATATCTTGACCCCTTCCTTCCTGTGGCAGCCCGTCAAATATTGGAAGACTGCTATCATGTCTCCCCTGGTCCTTCTCTTTACTAGACTAGCCAAGCCCAGTTCCTGCAACCGTTCACTGTATGTTTTAGCCTCCAATCCCCTAATCATCTTGGTTGCTCTTCTCTGTACTTTTTCTAGAGTCTCAACATCTTTTTTATAATGTGGTGAACAAAATTGGATGCAGTACTCTAGATGTGGTCTTACTAAGACTTTATAGAGTGGTATTAGTACTTCCCTTGATCTTGATTGTATCCCTCTTAGGATTGCATTAGCCTTTTTAGCTGCTGCTGCACACTGCTGGCTCATATTTAGCTGGTTGTCCACTAGGACTCCAAGATCCCTCTCACAGTTACTGCTATTGAGCCTGGTTTCACCTAGTCTATATGTGTACTTTTGGTTTTTCTTGCCTAAGTGTAGGACTTTTCTCTACATTGAATTTCATTTTGTTAGATACAGACCAGTGTTCTAGTCTGTCAAGATCCATCTGGATCTTGAGCCTATCTTCTTGGGTGTTAGCTATTCCTGCCAGCTTAGTATCATCTGCACATTTGGTAAGTTCCCCTTCTATTCCCTCATCTAAGTCGTTAATGAAGATATTGAAGAGTACTGGGCCTAAGACAGAACGTTGTGGTACCCCACAGCTTACTTCCCTCCATGTAGTCTTAGACCCATTAAGGACTACTCGTTGAGTGCGGTTTGCCAGCCAGTTGCAAGTCCATCTAGTGGTGATGCTATCTATTTCACGTTTTTCTAGCTTACTAAGAAGTAGGTTGTGGTCTACTTTGTTGAATGCTTTGCTGAAATCTAATTATATTATGTCCACAGTATTTTGCTGGTCTACTAATTTAGTCACTGTGTTGAAGAATGAAATAATATTGGTTTGGCATGATCTGTTCTTAACAAACCCGTGCTGACTGCTAGTTATGACTTTACTTGTTTCTAGATGTTGGCAGATCTGTTTTTTTATTATCTTTTCCAGTATTTTCCTGGGTATTGATGTTAGGCTGATTGGTCTATACTTTCCTGGGTCTGTTTTTTTTCCTTTCCAGTCCTCTGATAGTTCCCCGGTGCTCCAGGATTTTTGAAAGATACGGTGCAGTGGTTCTGAGATGACCTCTGCCAGCTCCTTTAAAACTCTGGGATGTAATCCATCAGGCCCCGGTGGTTTGTTTTCATCAAGATCAGATAGGTGTTCTCTTACTATTTTTTTTGCTTATTTTAACTTTTATTTCTGGTCTGTCTTTTACAGTTATGTTTTTGGGTGGGTTGAGCTCTAGTTTCTTTTTGCATGAAGACGGATGCAAAGAATGAGTTAAGCAGTTCTGCTTTCTCTCTGTTGCCTGTTACTTCCTTGCCATCTTCTCTCTTTAGTGGACCGACTGTTTCCTTGATTTTTTTCTTGTTATTTATATGTTGGAAGAAACTTTTTTTATTATCTTTGACTTTTGTTACACGTCTTTGTTCATTCTGAGCCTTTGCTATCCTGACTTCCTCTTTGCAGATTCTGGCTATCTGCTGATATTCTGCCTTAGTTGTATGTCCTTCTTTCCATTTTTTGTACTTGTCCTTTTTTTCTTTCAATTTGCCAGAGAGATCTTTGTGCAGCCATGCTGGTTTCTTCTTGGATTTCTTGTTTTTCTTTCTCAGTGATATTGTGCTGGTCTGGGCTTCTATGATCATACTTTTTAGAGTTTCCCAAGATTCTTGAGTTGTTTTCCCCTTTAGGATTTTCTCTCTGAGTTTATTGAAATCAGCTCTTTTAATATCCAAAACTCTGGTGTCATTGTGTTCTGTTGCTTGTGTTTGTGTTATGTTGAATTCTACTATGACATGGTCACTCTCACCCAAGGTTCCTGCAGTTTCAACTCGCTCTATCACTCCTTCTCTGTTTGTAAGAATTAAGCCCAGTATGGCTGTTCCTCTAATTTCACCCTCTACCTTTTGGACAACAAAGTTGTCAGCTAGGTTGGTTAGGAACTTATTTGATTTCTCGCTTGGTGCAGAATTAATTTTCCAATTGATATCAGGCTAATTGAAGTCTCCAATTACTATTGTTGTGTGTTTCCTGCATATGTTTGTTAGTTGGATGGGTTGCTTAGAACTGGCCCTTGGTGCCACCCTAGAAATGATGAAGGACCAGCCCGCGATGCCTCTGCCAGTGAAAACAGAGCTCAGAAGGGTCGCACACCATTTTGATTGGCAGAGGGTTGCAGGAGGCCGTCACAGCCAGAAATGGAGCTCAATAGCCTGTTTTTGCTGGCAGAGCCAGAGGTGGTATTCAGCAGATTCTGACCAATCCTGGAGAACCAGCAGCGAAAATTTTGAGTAGTTCCAAATACCACCTCTGACTGTCCCCGCCCCCATCTATTCTCTGCCTCCCGAATCCCAGCTGATCTTCTTTTGGCTGAGTCTTCTTTTGTTGCCTTGCATAGGAGAATGGAGCTGGAAAGCAAGTTAGTGGGGTGGGGAGGAAATGGGATTTTGCAGTATCCTTCCTCTGCCACACCCACCAAGCCATGCCCACAGAACCAGTAGTAAAAAAATTTGAATCCCACCACTGGGCAGAGCACTCAGGGCACCACAGGTGCCCCCGACACAAGTGAAATCAATCTGCCACACCTACCCTGGCTACGCCTACCCTGGTCCCCTCAAGGTCAAACACAACCCTGATGCAACTCTCAATGAAATCCAGTTTGACACCCCTGCAATAGATACATGCACAACTTTGCACATTCGTTAAGAATCAACAATCAACAATCAAATCATACTAGGAAACAGTCAATGTAAATCGTAAGGATACAAGCAACAAAGTTACAGTCCTACAATCACAAGTGGGAGGGGATGGGTGATAAGGAGTGATGAGAAGATTAACAGAATAGTAGTGTACACTGTAAATAGTTGAACAGTGTTGAGGGAATTATTTATTTTGCAGAGTGATAGCTTTCAGGGAAAAAACTGTTCTTGTGTCTAATTGTTCTGGTGTGCAGTGCTCTATAGCGTCGTCTTGAGGAAAGGAGTTGAAACAGTTTATGTCTGGGATGCGAGGGGTCTGTAAATATTTTTACAGCCCTCTTTTTGACTCGTGCAATATACAGGTCCTCAATTGAAGGCAGGTGGGTAGTAATTGTTTTTTCTGCAGTCCTAATTATCCTCTGAAGTCTGTGTCTGTCCTGTTGGGTTGCAGAACCAAAGCAGACAGTTATAGAGGTGCATATAATAGACTCAATAATTCCTCTGTAGAACTGGATCAGCAGCTCCTTGGGCAGTTTGAGCTTTCTGAGTTGGTGCAGAAAGAACATTCTTTGTTGTGCTTTTTTAATGATGTTTTTGATGTTAGGTGTCCATTTTAGGTCATGTGATGTAGTAGAACCTAGAAATTTGAAGGTCTCTACTGTTGATACTGTGTTGTCTAGTATTGTAAGAGGTGGTAGTATGGGAGGGTTTCTTCTATAGTCTACCACCATTTCTATGGTTTTGAGTGTGTTCAGTTCCAGATTGTTCCAGTTACACCACAAGGCAAGTTGTATAACCTCCTGTCCATATGCAGATTCATCGTTGTCTCAAATGAGACAAATCACTGTTGTGTCATCAGCAAACTTCAGTATTTTAACAGATGGATCGTTTGAGATGCAGTCATTGGTATATAGGGAGAAGAGAAGTGGAGATAGCACACAGCCTTGTGGGGGCCCTGTGCTGATTGTACAGGTATTGGATGTGATTCCGCCTAGCTTCACCTGCTGCTTCCTGTCTGTTAGGAAGCTTATGATCCACCTACAAGTATATTCAGGTACCAGTAGTTGGTTTAATTTACTTAGAAGAGTGTCTGGAATGATGGTTTTGAATGTTGAACTGAAGTCTACAAAGAGGACCCTTGCATAGGTATTTGGAGATTCAAGGTGTTGTAGGATGTAATGCAGAGCCATGTTAACAACATCATCTGTCAATCTATTTGCTCAGTATGCAAACTGTATGGGATCTAACAGCGGATCCGTGATGGTTTTCAGGTGGGACAGCACAAGCCTTTCAAAGATTTTCGTAACTACAGATGTTAGAGCAACTGGTCTGTAGTCATTCAGTTCCTTGATGGAAGGCTTCTTTGGCACTGGGATGATGGTAGAACGTTTGAAGCAGGAAGGAACATAGCACATCTCTAGTATCTATTGAAGATTCGGGTGAAGATGGGGGCCAATTGGTCAGCACAGACTTTTAAGCAAGAAGGAGTTATCTTGTCTGGCCCTGGTGCTTTTCCTGGCTTCTGTCAGTGTAATAGATCTTGCACTTCTTTTTCTGTGATCACCAGAGGTTGTGAGCCCAATGGATTGGGGCCAGTTGTAGGAGGCTTGGCTATTGTTGATGTGTATAAGATGTGGTTGTGGAGATAGGTGACTGTAGTTTCTTTTCAAACCTGAGTAAAACACATTCAGGTCATCTGCTAGTTGTTGATTTCCTTCTGCCTGGGAAGGAGGTTTGCTGAAGCCAGTGATGTTTTTAAGAGTTTTCCATGTTTGCTGGTTCATTTGTTGAGAATTGATTCTTTAACTTTTCAGAGTAGCTTCTTTTTGCTGCTCTGATCTCTCTTGTTAATATGTTTCTGGCCTGGTTGTATAGCATTCTGTCACCTTTTCTGTAGGCTTCCCCTTTGGAACGATGTAGCTGCTTAAGTTTAGCTGTGAACCAAGGTTTATTGTTACTATATATCTGCAGGTTCCTTGTTGGTACACATAAGTCTTTGCAGAAGCTGACATATGATGTTACAGCATCTGTGAGCTCATCTAGATCTGCAGAGGCATCTTCAAAAACATTCCAATCAGTGCAATCAAGGCAGGCCTGGAGTTTCAGCTTTGCCTCATCTGACCAAGTCTTCACTGATTTAATTGTTGGTTTAATGGTTTTAAGTCTTTGTCTGTAGGCAGGTACAAGGTGAATCATGCAGTGGTCAAAGTGTCCCACAGCTGCTCATGGTAAAGACCTATAAGATCTTTTACTGTTGTGTAGCATTGGTCTAAAGTATTTTTGCCTTTGGTGGGACAAAGATTTTGAGATTGGCTTGTATGTATCGTAGAATATTTATCTTGTGTAAAAAGCCAAAATCCATGGGTCCTACATATTATTAAAGCACAATTTCAGATAATTGCTATAAGTGCTATACGCAATTTCTGAATCAGTCTTATAATATATAGTACTGCACAAAAATTTTGAAGGCAAAAGGTGGTGACACCAAAAATTGATTTGATTTGGATTTCTCTTCTATTCATTTGCCAATTCATGGGCAAATTATGGAAATAACTATAATGACTATCAGGCCATTTCATTTTGTGTTTATTCAGAAGGGGCATGGATGGAGCTTAGAAGATGTAATTTTAACATTTTCAGCCTTGCTTTTGAATCCATCAGGATTGTGGTACGTTCATTTACTTTCCATTCTGTTCATTGATAAAAATAAACTATTAACAGTTCTATTTCTGAAAGTATTCTTAATTTACAGCATTTTTGCACAACTGCCTAAAATCTTTGCCCAGAACTGTATAAGTGTATATTATAATTCTTTGTACAATTGCCAGAAAGCAGAATTAAACCTGTTTGGTATATGTGGAGCCAATTGTAATCTCTGCCTGAGATTTAACAAAATCTCAGGGTTGTTAGCAAGAACCAGACTCATTTTAACCCTCCAAAGAGACCCACCAGAAGAAAGACAACAAAACAATCTGCACAGGTAACAGTATTAATTATGCCCCTGTCAGAACCTGATTCAGAGGGGGAGGCCAAGCAGCTGACAGGGAGTGGGAGTGTGGCTCCATTGGCTGTGAAAAAAACTAGGGAAGGGCACCCTTCACTGTCGAAACAGAGACCAAGCTTTTCTCTGATATTATTATCATAGCGAGAATGGTAGAGAGATTGTTTTTACAGCTCCTATCAGGCAGGATGGAATATACAGCTAAGTGTTCCAAATGTTTTTTGGATTACACTCAAGGTGCCTATTATTATTGCTTTATTTTGCCACAGTTGTTCCATTTTTCCAGGCATTTCTCTTCTATTTTCTTGTCTTCTGGTACTGCCATGTCCACCATCCAGATTGTTTTATCTTCCTTATTGACAATTGTTAAGTTTGAACAGGGGTGAGATTCACATTTTTTAACAACCAGTTCTATGGGCACGGCTTAGTTGGTGGGCGTGGCTTGGCAGTCATGTGACTGGTGGGTGTGGCCAACTCAACATCACTCACATCGAGGCATGCATCTCCTCCCCTGGCCTCTCAGAACTGTGGGGATGCTGCAACAGTCGTCAGTGTGAAAAATGGTCATAAGTCACTTTTTTCAGTGCCATTGTAACTTGGTTACAACTTTGGTCACTCCACACAAGCAAAGTACCAGCAAAAGAGGGAAAGAAAACTCCAGAGAGGTTCCTGAGACAGGAAGTCTAGTCCTGCCAAGAATGTAATAAGGGTTAACGGAGAGGCAGTTTCTGTAAGCAACACCAGAATGTTTCCTTCCTGCCTTCCTTACAGGATTAGGCCAGTAATTTCTTCTAACAACCAGTTCTCTGAACTACTTAGAATGTTAACAACTGGTTCTAACAAATAGGTGCGAACTGGTAGAATCCCACCCCTGAGTTTGGAGTGTCATGTGACAGATGCTTCTCCATCTGAATTCTAAAATCTCAGAGCATTTTACCATGATGGCAGAAGGCTGCAGTAGGGGGGGAGTTTTGCACACGCAACCTAATTCTGTGCATGCCCAAATGGAGTTTTGCATGGTCGCCCACTGTTTGCTTAGACCGGGAAGAGGGGGGTTGGGCTCCCTGATGTAGAGCTCTCAATATAGGCATAATGCTACTCAACTGCTCTTAACAACTAGCATGCAGGCCGTTCTACCTGGAATCAGCTGCAGGTTGTCAGTATCCTCTAAGGGCAGCCTTATGTAGAGAACGTTAGTAATCCAACTGTGAAGTACTGAAGGCATGGATGACAGTCACCAGGACCCCATGTTTCATAGAACTTATAAACCAGTCCAGGCCTGGCAAAAGTCTCCTGGCCACCAACTCCACTGTTATTCCTGTAGGACTCATGAATCCAAATTATTCTTTTAAAGATGGTATGAGCCAGTGTGACAGCCCTCTGAGACCCAGATGATTTATAGATAAATAACCACTTCATCTTTCAGCTTCACTTTAATACAATCTATGCAATCCTTTATAGCTTTCAGGCATGAAAATATATACTGTATCTCCAGTAGAGAGTAAAATCCAGGGTATAAATATACAATTGGGTATTCTCCACATATTGGTGTTACCTGACCTAGAATCAATGAATGACCACTCCCAAAATTTCATGTAGATATTAACATCTATTTATTATTTTCATTAACTATGACGGAAAGAGGTTGCTCTCATATATACCACATTTTAAGTGACATACAGTATATGTAATGTATGTGGGAAAGATCTTAGAAGAAGGGGCCAAGAAATGCTACCTAAAGAATGCAGATAAAGAGACAGCATAACCCACAGCTACATAGTGGGATAACGGAGCTGGAAAGCAGATTAGTGGGGTGGGGAGGGAATGGCAATTGTACAGTATCCTTCCTCTGCCACGCCCACCAAGCCACACCACATCCACCAAGCCATGTCCCCAGAACCGGTAGTAAAAAAAACTTTGAATCCCACACCACTGGTCTGCACAGCTGTGACTGCAAGGTGTATATTTTTTTATATAGTTCAGAGAAAGAAAACACCCACTCTAATAGTTCAGTTACAGAATGGTTGATGTTGTATCTTGTCCTTCCTTCAACAAGGATCTCCCCAGTCTCATGCAATCTCCCCAGTCTCATGCAATCTTTTTGGCCTTGAAGAAAAAGCTGTACAGAATCAGGAGGCTTTATGGAGATACCTACATTACTGTGAATGTGTGGCATGTTCTTAATGACCAAAAAAACCTTTGTCATTCATGTTTACCATTTTTTTCTATAGATCTTTAAATTAACCTGAGCTTTTTTTTAAAAAGGGGGGGTCAAAGTGTATGATGAAAAGCAGTCAATAAAATGGATTGGATTTACCCCATCTGCCCACCTAAAAGATATGTGCATCTCACTCATGTTCAAAAAGGCAGTTTTCTAATGAAATAGCTCCCTCTAAGCATAATAAGCAGTCAGACTGGATGACCCAAACCTCATTCACTGCCCAGCTGCAGCTAATTGCTGCTTCGGTTAAGGAAACTCAGTTGCATTTCATGGCCTGACACCAATTTTCCCTTGATCTAATTTAATGAGAATATGTTTTCCGAGGGCATTGTAAATGTTTCATTAGAATAAAAATAATGGCATCCTGTGCTCTTTTTCGCCCCTACTTCCAATTTAAAGATAAAATTCTGATTTAGCTAAAGGAATGTAATAGAGACTTTGATAGACTTGTTTTCTTGACCTCAGTTTGTTGAATGAATTACAGATGTCTGGGTTTGCATATGAAGCTGACCATGAACTACAGGCCACAGTGAATGGCCTGTCACCCAGCATCTTAACCTTCCCACAACAGGCCACATCCTGGCTTAATGTGATATATCAACCTAGTCTTGTATATTAGATTCTTGATACAAGATGGAAAAAGAAGAAATCAATAGCTCACTATCAAAATTCCTTACAGGTAAGTCATGCTACAAAAGATCGGGGGAGATCTCTTCACAGACAAGTGCATCCCAAGATAGACATTTTTAAGAAGATTCTCAGGAAAATAATAATTTTTCTAACTAGGTGGATTTCCCATGTTGTTAGATGATGTTATGAAAAATGCCAGTAATTTCCTGGATACAGACCCTTTTCTCTTATAATGCAATCCTTCTTATGCCAATGTCACCTGCCTAGGAGAAACTATGAAGGAATATCCAAGCTCAGCGAGTGTATTTTACCTAACATGGTATTGTGATGGGACTGTGTCAGTTTAAGGAAGAACCATAGTAGTAGTAGACAGTAGAAAATAGCCAGAGCTAGGTCAAGGCCAGTATTACAGGACAATTGAAATGGCAAAACCTTCCCAATGGTGTTGTAAATAACCAATGAAAAACACAAACCCTTTGATTTGCTATATCTGCAGTTATTAAGAAAAAAATCCTTTTCTGCCCTTAAGCAGGCCAAGAAATTTATGTTCAGGTATTTTATTAAAAATTCAAACATAAATCTGCCATCCTGAAATTTGCCCTACAAAGCAGGCAATAGGGCAGATCAGATTTACACCAATCCAAATATCCCTACTGGGAACGGGGCCTTATTAGACAAACGACACAGAATGTAGGATAAAGTTCACATTTAATGTGTTAAATGTTTTTCAGTAATGTCTTGCCTTGTCAGCTGGGTATTATGTCTTCGGTTACCCCATGGTCTTTTGCTGCAAACTCAATGACAGCATCTTCTCTACCAGTTTAGCACAGTTCCGGCCATATGTCAATACTGTTCTATGAATTCATATGTGTATTTAACATATAAAAGGGACAGGAGTGGTTCTGCTATGGATGTGAATGCCACTCAGATTCAGTGTTGAATACTTTGAGTTCCCTAATAGAATGACATCTAAGCCTCTATATGTGATTCTAGCTCTTCTACATATTTCCAGCCCAGTGCTACAGAGATCCTTTGTTCATAGGGACCCAAGGAAGGAAATTGGAAGTACAATAAATATTCAATAAGCTTACAAAAAAAGGATCTCTAATGTGGCCAAATTGTAGAAATGTGGAATGACCTGCCCCCGGAGATACGGGCCATTACCGACATCCAGACCTTCCGGCGCGCAGTAAAGACCCTGTTCTTTCAACAGGCCGGCCTGGCCCAGTAAACGGTTTTTTGGGGGTTTTAAATTAACTAGGTTTTAAATTTTAATATAATTCTTAAATGTTAAATTTATTAGTTATATTTTTGTATTTAAATGGGATTTCGGCCGGATTAATTTGTTTAACCTGTTTTTAATTGTATATATTGTTCGTTTTTAGTAGGCTGCCCCGAGTCCCTTTTTGGGAGAGGGGGCGGTATAAAAATTCAATAAATAAATAAATAACTATCTTCTGCTATGATTCTACAATTTAACATGCAATAATGCTCTCGGGCACCAAATAAGTATTAAAGTAATTCATTATTTATATCCCTTTTTGTTATTTTTTTTTTAATAAATAACTCAAAGTGGTACATATACACAATAGACCTTCCACAACAACCCTGTGAGATGAGCTGGGCTGACAGAATGAACAGCACAAAGTTACCCAGCCAGTTTTCATGTCTAAGGCAAGACTAGTATTTAAAATCTCCTTGCTTCTAGTCTGGTGCCTTAGCCATTAGACCAAACTGGCTCTCAATTATTTCTATTTTTATATTAATTTAATTAATAAAATATAATAATTTTCAATAATTTATTGAAAATCAACTGTGTTTCAGACAACACAACCAGCCAATCTGGATTTAACCCTATAGAAGTACTTGTAAGTATGTGTGCTTACTCGGGATCAAATACTTCTGAATAAAAACATTGAGGTGTTATTGTAGTACTTTCCTTGAGGTCCAAATTGAGATTTTACAAAACTCCCCCTGTGTTCAGCCTATGCAACACCCTAACTCCAACCCAACCCTATCCAACACCTACATTTATCTGGCACTTCTGACCCCAGCCTCCATTGTGCTGTAATGTAAAATCAATTAAATTGGTTGCTATTGCTATTAAGTTATTTTGCCATTTGTCTGTTTACATTAGTGTTGCTTGTGGGAGGAAAGCAAAGGGTTCTAATCCACTCATTGGCTCTTCCTCGTGGAACCCTTATTTCTCTGAACTTGGCATCTTGGTGCTTCAATTCTGACTGGCTGATCCGATCAGCAGCATGTAATTATCACCAATCCCTGAAGTTAGAAACTTCATGGATCTCAAAACTACACTTTCAGAATATATTTTTCTCTTCATATCCATAGCCAATTGCATCAAGGATTTTGAATGTTTGCAACTCCTGCCAGTAACTGTTCTAGGAAATGTGTACCTTAGACTTCAGAGCAGTTCTTCTTACTTGCCTTTTTCCTAGCCAAATCTCTGGGTCAGATGGCAGAGACTGGTTCCTGCTAACAAAAGCAGATTTCCAACAGGAAAAGGGACAAATGCCTACAGAAGTGACTATCATTTTGTTTGTTTGTTTATTTTATATTTCCACCTATTATATTGTATTGTATTGTATTGTATATTATATATTACATTACATTATACTGCTGCCCAAGGCGATTCGAGGCAGCTTACACAATGTAAGACCATATTTAAAACAAAAAATAAAAAAGCCATAAAAACTAACAAAAAGAATCAAATAAATTAATAAAGTACAATAGAACAAAATCTGGAAAAAAATAAAAAAATAAAAACACACACACACCCCATCTCCCACCCCCCTGCCCCGATGACAGTAGATCACACTAGCCATTTGATGGTCTCCATCCCTCTCTGGATTCCCCAGGCTCACTGGCAAAATCAGGTCTTCAGTGCCTTCCAAAAGAGTGCTAGAGTGGGGGCCATTCTAATCTCTGGAGGAAGGATGTTGCAGGCAGAGGGAGCCACCACAGAGAAGGTCCTTCTTCTGGGTCCCATCAGGTGTATCTTCCTCAGGGATGGGACCCACAACATTCCCTGTCTTCCTGCTCTGATGGGTCAGGTAGAAGTGACTGGCAAGAGATGTTCCCTCAGATAACCCGGTCCCAAGCTATGAAGGGCTTTAAAGGTGACAACCAGCACCTTGAAGCTACTCGGCAGGAGAGGTGACACATGTGCACAATGGGGTCTGCACAATATCATGCGGGCCACTGCATTTTGCACCAACTGAAGCTTCTGGATGCTTTCAAGGGCAGCCCCATGAAGAGCATGTTGCAATAATCAAGACTGGGAAGTGACCAGGGCATAAGTAATTGTGAGTAGGGACTGCTGATCCAGGAAAGGACAAAAATTTTATCCTTCCAATATCTAGCACATTCGTCCATTAGAACTACACCGTAAAATTTTTCTTTTCCTTCAAGTCAGATTCAATTCCTGACAGCTACATAAAAAAGTCCAAGTAGTTTTCCAGACAGTATTTTCTGAAGTGGTTTACTATTGCCTCTGTAATTTTAGGAGTGGTAATCTCATCATGGTAGTGAATACTGTAGTGAATATTCCAAAATCTAAATCTCTGAAATGCTATAAAGCACTATGGGGTGGTATATAATCTTAAATGCTACTCCTATCTATACTAAAACATGGTTGTCCAGCTTTTCTTGAATCCCTTGAACAAATGGGAGCCCGCCACACCTCTAGTTAATAACTAGAGCATACAAAACATTTGCTAGACCAATACTTGAATACAGCTCATCAGTCTGGAACCCACATTATGTATCTGATATTAACCCAGTAGAGAAAGTCCAGAAATATTTCACAAGAAGAGTTCTCCACTCCTCTACTCATTGTAGAATACCTTATGCCACCAGACTCAAAATTCTAGACCTAGAAAACCTAGAACTATGCCGCCTTCAGTCTGATCTAAGTATAGTATATAAAATCATACATTGCAGTGTCCTACCTGTCAATGAATACTTCAGCTTCAACCATAACAACACAAGAGCAAACAATAGATACAAATTCAAAGTAAATCGTACCAAACTTGATCGCAGGAAATACGACTTCAGCAAGAGAGTGGTCAATGTCTGGAATACTCTACCTGACTCTGTGGTTTCTTCCCCAAACCCCAAAAACTTTAACCTTAGACTGTCTACTATTGACCTCACCCCTTTCCTAAGAGATCTGTAGGGGGCACCAACGTGCCTACCATCCCTGTCCTATTGTTTCTTTTCTTTCTTTTATTTTTCTTATATGTATCCATGTATTCATAACTATGTTTTTACTTATAAGCAATTGACAAATAAATAAATAAATAACAAACAAATAAATAAATAGTTTAAAATATTCTATTTCCATGTTAAGTTCAATAGCAAGTAGTCCCAAAAGGATAGCACTCCGCATGGAGTGCAAACAACTTTTCTTCTCACCCACCAGTATCATTGGCCAAAGGCTACCCAGTTGTATGAATCCAGAGTACAGAAGCCAATGGAACAAAGAGTATCTGCATAAAGCTAATCATGACAACTGAGCAAATTGCAGAATGTCACTCCAGCCTGTAAGTTCTGCGTGCCAAAAATTTATATATCATGTTTCAGCCTTTGAGGTCACAGGAGGATAGACAATGTGTACTATGTAGCTGCAGGCTAAAGAAAACTAAAGAACTTTAAACAAGCCTTAGACATGCTGATTAGAAACTGCGAAAATTGAAGTTCAACATATTTTGGGTCAAGAAAAATGGCATATTTATACACAGAAGTAATGATAGAACAAACGCTTACCAGCTACTTCAAATGGTATTTGCAAAGCATTACTTGCAGGACTATTGTGTAAAAAAAATGTTTCAAATTATGGAGGTAAATATTAATCACACACCAGTAGGCATCAGTTAGAGCTGAGGGGCTGTAATTTTGACCAAAATACACTCAGGCATCATCCTTGAAAAGTTGAATTCAAATGAAAGTGACAGGAATGCACTTTTGACATCATATTTCCCTCCGTCCACCTAAGCCTGAGGAAAAATCTAATACTTCAATTTTATAGTTCAGTAATTTTAAATTAAAAAATGCTTTGCCCCTTTGTTCAATAGCATTAACATAAAATTCTGGCATTGCTGCCAAATTAGCATCCTCCATAATCAGCAGCTTAAGGCCAGTTACTCAGAAGGTCTCAGCAGAGCACTCTGGCTTTTTCCACTAAGGTTTATCATAATTGTCCAGCCTTTGTGTAAAAAGAGAGGGGGAAAGATTGGCCATATTATATCAGTTTCCTTAGACAGAAATACTATTTTTTTTAAAAAAAAAAAGAACAAAAAGGGGAAAAGTAATCACTATAATTCCTTATGAAAAGAGAAAACTATAGGCCATTTTATTACCACAAAAGCAGAATAGTAGAGGGAATGAATTCAGCATAAAGACATGCATTGCCATTTGGCACATTTGTGAAGACGTAAAATATCATCACTTACTAATTATAAGTGTTTTCAGAGCATGGATTAGTATCCTTATAAAAGAAAACACAACCCTCTCTTAAGTGCAAGTGCCAATCTGAGTTGAAAATTTTCATTAAATTATAAACTAAATATTATTTTTAAAAATAAACCTGGCAATGACACCTATAGCTAACAATGCCTGTTTTTTTTTCGAGTTAAAAATTGTTGTCTTGTTATCCCAAAACATACCCTGCTAAAATGGAACAGGTCCACAACTCGTAGTCAGGCACCCAGGTATCATTTCTTTGGGACTGTTGAATGTGTGACATCTCCAAATGTTTCTTTGCAATGCTCCTTCTATCTGCAGAAAAGTTTTGGATTCACGTTATCCTCCTAACAGACAAAGGAAATGTGGGAAAAAATAAGCCAATTCTCCTTTCTCCCTTTGGCCCAGAACTTCTCATTTCTGGATGGTCTCTGGAAAGAAAGAAAAAAAGAAAGGAAGGAAGGAAGGAAGGAAGGAAGGAAGGAAGGAAGGAAGGAAGGAAGGAAGGAAGGAAGGAAGGAAGGAAGGAAGGAAGGAAGGAAGGAAGGAAGGAAAAAGGAAATATGCTGTGTTGTCCAGACTGCAAAGCAGCTTACTGCTTGTAACCTGCCAGCAATAGTTTGTAAGTGACACTGTGATGTTTAAAAGGTTATATGCATGGGTGGGAAATCCTGGTGTTGTTGTAGTTTATATAAAGTGGATGTCTGTAAAAATGTAGGGTCAGAAAGATTCAATAGGAAGGGAGGGAGGAGGGAGGGAGGAAGGAAGGAAACAGCCAACGCTGGCAGTAAAACACCAGCATCATCATACAAAGGCATGCACTGTTACCTGGAAGCAAGCACACCATGTTCAGTTTCCAAGGAGGATTGGGCACAAAAAAGAATGGAATATGGGGAGTAAGGTAAGAGATAAACAAATAAGAGACAAACAAATGAGTGGCAATTAATCCATCATGCAGAGTGAATTCCTGCTTAACAATGCAAACTATACAAGAGGAAGTATTAGCAGGAATGCTTTTTATTATAACTGTTTGTTTGTTTGTTTATATTTCACATTTCTGAACTGCTCATTTCCCTCCAAAAGAGATTCTCTGGGACTGGACTTGGCTAACTCAAGTTAAAGGAAAAGTGAGTGCAAGTATAAATGTATGTGCACCTTTCTTGTTAAGTTAATAATGCTTTCTTGTTGTTAGACCTCAATTTTCTTCTTATTTGTTGCTAACTCATGAAGTAGTGTGTGCATTTTTTCTCTGCATAAATTCCCATAAATGACCAAGGCTATGTATCAAAATGATCTCAAAAGAACCAATCTCAGTTGTTGCAGATCAAAACAAATGGGAAGTATTGAGAAAAGCCAGTTTGGTGAAGAGGTTCAGGTATCAAGTTAGAAATTGGAAAACTGTGAGTTATAGTTCCTTTTTAGACACAAAGTTTGCTGGATTATTTTGGTCCAGTCACTCACTCTCTCTCAACCCTAAGAAAGAGTAATGGCAAACCATTTTCAAAATCTTGCCAAGAAAAATTCAGGGGCTAATCCAAGCAGTCTCTGGGTATCAAAAATGACTCAGAGGCATAAAAAAACAAATAAATAAACAGAACTTGGAAATCCGTGATTCAACAGGAAGCATAACAACCTTTGAAGGTAGGTAAGGACAGGAAACAAAACCAGGCTATAATAAAAGAATTTTGAAAACTTGGAATCATTTCTTGAGTTTCCTTCTTGCACTTTCTTATTTTCTCAGGATAAGCTCAATCATTTTGCTAATGATTGCTGAATACTTTCTCCAAGGTCATCTCTAAGCCACTCTATAATCAGGAAGAATGGTTGACTCTAAAGAAGATATCTTTAGAAAAGGGGAGAAATAAATGTTGAGCTTTTGTAACATTCCCCTTTCCACTGGATCAATTTTTCATGGCCACAAAGAGCTGCAAGGAAAATACAAATATGTGAAATATGAGCCTGGAAAAATTCTCCCAAGTTGTGAGTAATAAGGATTGGCCACACTAATCCAATCATGTTCAATGTCTTGGGCAGGGATGGGTTACTGGTGTTTTCAAGATTGCAAAAGAGATCGCCCTCCCAATAAAGTCATTCTTGCTCAAATGATATATATGGCTTTATCCACTTCGGCTCTAACTTCTTTATCCTCTCACACAGATGCACAAAAGATTACACACTTCTGGCTTTTTGTTCTTTTGAAACTAACGTTGCTCTCTGTGACAGAATTAATCATCACTGTAATCTTTTGCTGTTCTGAAAAACTTCCACCTTTACCCATGCTTTGTACGAAAGCATGATGTGTCAAAGGCTTGAAATTGAAATTGAAAGACTTGAAATTCTAGACCTAGAAAACCTTGAATTACACCGTCTTCGATCTGATCTAAGTATAGTATACAAAATCATACATTGCAATGTCCTACCTGTCAATGAATACTTCAGCTTCAACCATAACAACACAAGAGCATACAATAGATACAAACTCAAGATTAACTGCACCAAACTTGATTGCAGGAAATACAACTTCAGCAACAAAGTGGTTAATGTCTGGAACACTCTACCTGACTCTGTGGTTTCTTCCCCAAACCCCAAAAACTTTAACCTTAGACTGTCTACTATTGACCTCACCCCTTTCCTAAGAGGTCTGTAGGGGACGTGCATAAGTGCACCAACGTGCCTACCGTCCCTGTCCTGTTGTTTCTTTTATTTTTCTTATATGAACCCATTTCATGTATTCATAAGTATGTATATACTTATACCTATTAACTTGTAAGCGATTGACAAATCAAATAAATTCTAAAAAATTCTAAAGGCTGTTCTATGTGTCCTAATACGTTTGAGGAATTTGTAATCATCTTCATCTTGTTTTAGTTTAGTTCAGAGATGGTATTCAGCATGTTCTGACTAGTTCTGGAGAACCGGTAGTGGAAATTTTAAATAGTTCGGAGAACCGGCAAATACCACCTCTGACTGGCCCCATCCCCATCTATTCTCTGCCTCCCGAGTGCCAGCTGATCAGCTGGGTCTTCTTTTGTTGTCCTGCACAGGAGAACGGAGTAGGAAAGCAGGTTAGTGGGATGGGGAGGGAATGGAGATTTTACAGTACCCTCCTACTGCCATTCTACGCCCACCAAGCCACACCGACAGTAGTGGTAGTAAAAAAAAATTGAATCCCACCACTGGTTTAGTTGCATTGGTTACTAACTGGTTTGCAAGTTAACAACTGATTTGCAGAATTTGAATATTTTTTAAAAATATTCACATATCAAGAATATTACCTGATTCGCTTGTTAAAATCTGATTAGTAGGCTTTGTTGTCAATGTTACATTTGCAGTACATAACAATACAGTGAGAAGCCATCTAGAAGAGCCTTATCTGATTTTATTATTTAATTCAATTTCAAGGCCAGCCAACTCAACATCTCTGTTAAAAGAAAACAGCCTATATCAAAAGAGAAATAGAATACACCCAATCACAAGACCAACTCTGTAAAATAAAACCAAAAATAGAAAGAATTCAACCATTGTGCTGTTCCAGCATCCATGACTCAAAAATCTCTTAAACAATAGAGGGTAATATAGCATTTTTAAAAAATATGTTTTCAAAGAGCTTCAAAATCTGTCTTTGGAAATGTACATAGCTTCTTAATTTGATATTGGAATTTTTTTCCCTCCTGTTCCTTGGTTTATTTTTCACATTTGGAAATTTGATGGGTTCAGCAGCATATTATCAGTCTGAATTATTCTGCCAGTAAATAGAATAGTTATATGATTAAAAATGAACACACTAAATGAAAATCCCTCGATTTCAAATTGGTTAGCATATTATTATAGTTTTTGTAGTTAGTTTATTAAATTTAGGGGAGGTTTTGGTTAACAGCTGGCATTCTAAGAAAAACTCACTAAAAAGAAAATAGCATTCCTAATCTGAAAGCAATTTTTATTTGCATTACCTATGAACCAACAATTTTCTCAGTGGCAACAAATATATCATCATTTTTCTATTGCAAGGCCTCTAGCTATTTTCTTTCCGATACAAACAATTTTTAATATATCCTTTCATATGTTAGTAATATATTTCCACAGATTTATCATGAAATCAAAACTAAATATATTTTTTCTGTCAGAAGACTAATGGCTACAATCAATTCTTGCTCTAAGATGAAAACATGAAAGGAGAGAAATGCTTCTCATCATCAATTTCCTATGTTATTATGCAATGTCTTTTGTTCAGTTAAGGTGGATAGTTATCCTGTTTCAGTGGATCATAATATACTCTTTACTACAAGGTAAGACTAACTCCTCCAACAAACAAACAAACAAATGTTTCATAGTCAGTTCTTCACCATCAGTAATGGAGTTGACTGCCCTTAGTGATACCTTCAAGCCCTTAGTGAAATCCAGCTTAAAATGGGAATGCTGGGAGGATGAATGATGGTTAGATTTACTACAGGCTTCCGCCTTTGCTGAAAGCAATTGAAAGAGATTAAATGCCAAGATATTTAAGCTTGCCACTTTGTTATACAGACCAATATGGAGCTAGGATCTTATTTAATTTTCAAAAGCCGCCTACTTACCTCTTGCAAGCATGATCAGGTGTTTCCCATGAATAGCTGCATTCATTACAAGGCACAATACTGTTACAAGGCACACTACATCAAAATACTCCTAGACTCTTAGGGATTCCTGTTTACAGACCTACTTTGAAGGGCTGACATGAGTTAATATAGAAGAAGGTAGTATATAAATCTCACGTTTCAAAGGGTAAACGTAGCACCTGAAGGACTTGTGATCATTCACTAATTTGATTAAGCAAGGAAGAAATTATATTTTACCTGTTGCACACAACTACATGTCCACAATTAGTGCAAGTTCAAATAATGTAATGTTCAATTTAGCATAAATTAATACTAGATCACATTTAATGCCACTCAGAGTTCAATAAATGTGAGTCTTCTGGGTGCACAGCTCAGCTAACACATGTGCAATTGCAATTGGGATTTTAGATGCTGCTAATCATGTCTGCAAAATGGAGAAAAGGAAAATTCTGTCAGAATTAAACAGTAATGTTAAATATTTTATTTTAAATAGAAGAATATTATTATTACATTAGATAAAAAATCTGATGTAATTGAATGAAAGGAAAGTGGTGAGAACAGTGCTAAAATGGGACAAGATTTAGAATGCCTGAATCTATGGTAATTTTTTGTGATTTTACTTTGCTTTTTATAACTACCCATTATTTTGTTAACCATAAATTTAAATTATATATTCTTTTTGTCCTTTACTGTAATAGTTCATTAATATGCAGAAAGCAAGTGATGTTTAAAAAGTTTCATTGCCTATTACCATAGAGCTGGAATCTATATTTTCCATAGAAATAGCACTTCAAATAGTGCAAATTCAAATAATGCAATCATTTAATAGGATTCATTAACACCATTAATCAAGATCCACCTATGTATTGCACATTATTTAGCCACTAAGAAAGCTACAATGTTGTCACTATGACATAATATATATCTGTTAAATCAAATGTTACTTGAAACATGTGGCAGTGTTTGGAGAAATATCTAAATGTATTATGATTTCATAAAGATGTCACACCAGCTTCTCTCTCCAGATATCTTTCCAGAAAACAAAGACAGGTCTTTTAGGCTTATTGAAGGACCATTATTTTCCTCAGAATAAAAACCAGACTTCGGTATTGGAATTTATATCTCAATTATATGCTGACACTTTGAAATTCAAATACTAACTGAATATGTGTTTCTGCTATTGAGCAAATGTGTTTTGCATGATGAAGATTTCCATATATATATCTCTAAATCATAATAATATCTAACGTTGTTTAGTGTACATACTAAGTATTACAATTTTGTTTTGCCATTATGTTTTTGAATGTGCTGTATTCACAGTAACGGGTAAATAATACTAATTTAATTTGTTTCCTCATATCAGAGAGAGAACACGAGAGAATAAACCATGTTCCCAAAAGAGTAATTGCTTAGTTATTACTTTAGAGAATCTTTTAATCAATATATACACCTGGGGCCCAAGCTGATTCTGCATTCTGTTTTGTTCTGCAATACAAAGAAAATTAAAGAAAAAGAAACTCTAAACACATAGCATGCAGTATTCTACTAATTTCATTAGGAATGCTTGTTTGACGTTAGCTGAAAAACAGATTCCATTCATAGCATTAAATGCATGTATGTAAAAAAAATCAGTGATAAACAATACTGTGCTAATCTTGAAGAATTTAGCACATTTTTGTTGGAAAATGTCACATAAAATTCCATAATATAATTAGCATAATATTCTAACAGTTTTGATTCATGCCTAACCAAAAAACTAGGAAATTGTAATGGATAATTAATAAATTATCTTAAGAGGATGTTGAGAGTGCATAAAACCTAGATAGTATCAGCAGTTTTACCCACCTAATCCTCATAAATGTTATTTAAACAATTAAAAAGCTGAAATGTCATCTCTCTCATACATTTACAATACTCGTACATGTGAGCACATGTGATTCTCACCCGAATCTAAGGAGATTTATGTGTGCATGCGTTCATGAGTAGACAAAAGCTCAGAAACATTATTGCCAAAATACCACACATTTCAGCATTTGCATCTAGTACTTGATTTCAACCCCTGGATTAGAGAAAACATTATGAAGCACAGAGGTGTGTTGTGTAACTACACACAACTGCCCAAACTAATTCTAGTGCCATGGTTCCCAAATCTACTTGTTAAAGGCTATTGAGCTTCTCTGCCTCATGCAGCTAATCTTAAAGAAGAGTACAGTTTATGGCCCTGCAAATGTATTTCTAGCTCAGGCTAAAAGTCATGCAAGTTGTTCATTTGAATTATTACAGGGATAAAGCTGAAGTGCAAAGCCAAAGAGTATTAGAGTCAGGGGTGGGATTCAAAATTTTTAACAACTGGTTCTGTGGATGTGGCTTGGTGGTTATGTGACTGGGTGGACATAGCTTGGTGGTCATGTTATTGGCTGGGTGTGGCCAATTCAATATCACTCACATAGAGGCATGCATCTCCTCGCCTGGCCTCTCATGACTGTGGGGAGGCTGCAACAGTTGTAAGTGTGAAAAATGGTCATAAGTCACTTTTTTCAGTGCCATTGTAACTTTGTATGGTCATTCCATACAAGCAAAGTACCAGCAAAGGAGGAAAAAAACTTCCAGAGCAGTTCCAGAGACAGGAAGTCTAGTCCTGCCAAGAATGTAATAAGGGTTAACAGAGAGGCAATTTCTGTAAGCAACACCAGAATGTTTCCTTCCTGCCTTCCTTACAGGATTAGGCCAGTAATTTCTTCTAACAACCGGTTCTCCGAACTGCTTAGAATGTTAACAACCGGTTCTAGTGAATAGGTGCGAACCACCCCTGATTAGAGTATAAGGCAGCACTGGAAAATTCTGGGAGTTGAAGCCCACAGGTCTTAAAGTTGCCGATTTTAACTCTGAACTATTAGGGAGCTTTATTCCAGAAGAGAGGCATTACTACAATGAAGGCACTCTGTAGAAGCATGGTGGAAGCTTTCAGGATCAACTATTCCTAATAAACTCCTATTTGGTATACTAAAAAAGATGTAGAAACCACAGGACCTTACTCTCCCCTACAGTCATACTGGTAGGGCTCATAATGAATTGAGAAGGAGAGAACCTGCTGCCTAATTCTCCATTCATGCATGTGCCCAACACCCATTTTCAAAGTTTCTTCACATTGCATTCTCCACTTGTTTTGATTTTGGTTTTGGTCCAATATTTGAGGGGCTGCCAAAAAGAAGAGAGGGTTGACTTATTTTCCAAAGAACGCAAGACAAGAAACAAAGAAAAAAGCAACCTATAACTAAGGAGAAATTTCCTAACAGTGAGAAAAATTAACCAGTGGAGTGGTTTTCTTAAGCGGTTGTGGTGCTTCAACAATGGAGGCTTTTAAGAAGAGACTGGACAGCCACTTGTCTGGAATGGTATAGGGTTTCCTGCTTGAGTAGATGTCTTCCAAGGTCCCTTCCAACTTTATCATTCTGTTTGTTTGTTTATTTATTTATTTATTAAACTTATATACTGCCCTATTTCCCTAACAGGACTCAGAGTGGTGTACAGCCACATTAAAATACGAAAAACAGTACAAAATTAAAAGCTACTAAAAGACCAAATTTAAAAGGCTGAGAGCTAAAAAAGAGGGCTAAAAACTAAAAACCAGACGAACCCTAATTAAAATCCCCTAAAAACCCTAGGCCAGACCGGCTTGGTGAAATAAATAAGTTTTCAACACGCGCTGGAAGGTCAAGAGATTAGGGATGGTCCTCATCTCCAGGGGTAATTCGTTCCAGAGGGAGAGTGCCCCCAATGAGAAGGCCCACACCCTCGGGGTCACCAGCTGTCCAGCCAGCGGCACCCCGAGGAGGCCAACTCTATGGGAGCGTATTGGTCGACGGGAGGCCGATAATGGCAGGAGGCGGTCCCACAAATATCCTGGTCCCAAGCCATGGAGCGCTTTAAAGATGGTAACTAAAACCTTGAAGCGCACCTGGAGGGCCACCAGGAGCCAATGCAGCTCGCGCAAGAGTGGTGTAACATGGGAGCCCCGTGGAGCTCCCAACACCATCTGCACAGCCGCATTCTGCACTAGCTGGAGCTCCGGGTGCTCTTCAAGGGAAGCCCCATGTAGAGAGCGTTGGCATAGTCTAGGCAGGAGATTACGAGGGCGGAGGTGACCGTGCGAAGCGCACCCCGATCCAGAAAGGGTCGCAACTGGTAGATCCTCCGGACCTGACCAAAAGCCCTCCTGGCGACGGCCGCCACATGGTCCTCCAATGACAGCTGTACGTCCAGAAGGACACCCAGATTGCGAGCCCTCTTTGTGGGGGCAAGAATTTCCCCCACACACACACACAGCCAACGATGGAACTAGCTGGCTGTATCGGGGCACTGGAAAGCACAGCCACTCAATCTTAGATGGGTTGAGTTGAAGCCTGTTCCACCCCATCCAACACCGCACAGCCTCCAGGCACCGGGCCATCACCTCGACTGCTTCATCGGGGTGGCCGGGGGTAGAAATGTACAGCTGAGTATCATCAGCGTACTGATGGAATTCTACCCCGAAGCCACGGATGATCTCACCCAGCGGCTTCATATAAATGTTGAACAGAAGGGGCAAGAGCACCGACCCCTGAGGAACCCTGCAAACCAGGGGCCTCGGGGCCGATTTCTGCCCCCCTGCCAACACAAATTGCGAATGGCCGGAGAGGAAGGAGGAGAACCACTGCAAAACAGTGCCTCCCACCCCCAACCCTTCCAGCCATCGCAATAGGATACTGTGGTCGACAGTATCAAAAGCCGCCGAGAGATCTAATAGGACCAGGACAGAGGAATGACCTCTGTCACGGGCCCTCCAGAGATCATCCACCAATGCGACCAAAGCTGTCTCCGTGCTGTGCCCGGGCCTGAAGCCCGATTGGCGTGGATCTAAATAGACAGCTTCATCCAGGTGCTGGGGGAGCTGTCGTGCCACCACACTCTCAACAACCTTCGCCACAAAGCGAAGGTTGGAGACCGGACAATAATTAGATAACAGAATTGGGTCCAGGGACAGTTTCTTGAGGAGGGGTCTCACCACCGCCTCTTTCAAGATGGCCGGCAGATATCCCTCACTCAAGGAAGCATTAATAATACCCTGGAACCAACCTCATGTCACCTCCCGAGTGGCCAACACCAGCCAGGAGAGGCACGGGTCCAATAAACATGTGGTAGCATTCAGCCCCCGCAGCATCCTGTCCACGTCCTCAGGGATCACAGGATCAAACTCTTCCCAAATGACTTCCCCAAATTCCGCCTCCGACCCCCCCCGCCCAGAGTTGCCCATTCAGAGTCCAGCCCATCCCGGATCCGAGCAATTTTATCCAACAGGAAATTTGAAAAGTCCTCAGCCCGTCCCTGCATGGGGTCCTCCCACACTTCCCCTTCCAGGAGGGAGTGGGTCACTCTAAACAGGGCGGCTGGGCGATTTCCCGTGGACACAATAAGTGCAGAAAAGAACAAGCGCTTTGCCACCCTTATCACCACTAAATAGGTCTTAATATAAGACCGTGATAGTGTTCGGTCGGATTCGGAGCAGGTGGTCCTCCAAATACTCTCCAGGCATCTTTTCCGGTGCTTCATCTCCCTCAGCCCCTCGGAAAACCAAGGGGCCGAGTGAGAGTGGTGCCGGGTCAGAGGCCGCAAGGGCACGACCCGTCAAGGGCCCTGGCCGCTACCCTGTCCCAGGTGGCGACCAGGTCCTCAACCGAGTCATGTGCTCGAACGTCAGGACAAGGCCCAAGCTACATCAGGAACCTATCTGGATCCATCAGGCGCCTGGGGTGGTACCATCGTAATTGGTCCGCCTCTCTGTGACGGGGAGGAGCGGCCTGGAAGTCTAGCCTAAGGAGCGAATGATCAGACCATGACAGGGGTTCAATAACTATATCCCCTATACCTAGATCATCCTGCCACTGTCCAGAGACAAAAACCAGATCCAAGATGTGACCTCCAGTATGAGTGGGGTCCCTAATTAATTGGGTCAGGCCCAAGGCTGTCATGGAAGCCAAGAACTCCTGGGCAACCCCCGAGTTCCCGCCAGCCGAAGGCAGGTTGAAATCCCCCATGACCATCAGCCTGGGGGTCTCAACCGCCAAGCTGGCCACAACCTCGAAGAGCTCAGGCAGGGCTGATGTCACATAGCAGGGAGTCAGGTATGTGATCAATAAGACCATCTGAACCCCAGAACCACACTTTACAAAGAGGAATTCACATCCAGTCATCTGAGGAACAGTGGATTCCCTAGGAACTAGATCCTCCCGAATAACTACCGCAACCCCCCCCCCCACCTCTCCCCTGGGCCCTCGGTCGATGAAAAACTCGAAACCCGGCTGGGCACATCTCCACCAGGGGAACACCCCCCTCCTGTCCCAGACAGGTCTTGGTGATGCCCGCCAGGTCCGCTCCCCCCTCCGTAACTAGATCGTGAATAAGGGGGGCTTTGTTAACTACGGACCTGGCGTTGCATAACATCAGCCAAAGGCCCGGGGCCGAATCATTCGAGCAACCCAGGGAACAGGACATTCTGTTCTCCATTCCCAAGAGTGACCCAAATTAAAGCTATAGACAACCTTAACTATCATTGTTTCTAACTGACAAGCCTTAGGAATAGGACTAAAATGGCTGGAGGTAATGTATCAAGAATGCAAAATGAAGAGAGATGCATTAAAATAGACCAACTCAAACCCAAATTAATCAAGGTTGAGTGAACTCAATCTGAACTGAACCCATAGAAATGTGCTAATCATTTTGAGCAGGAACTGGACATTTGGGTCTAAGATATATACTCCAAATAATTGAGATGTATTTGTTGTTATCTGTGCAGCAATACAAATAGGTCCCCCTATTTCAAATGTTCTAGTGTTGTCCATTTTAATGTTGTTCTAAGATTAAAGGAAAGTTACTCCAGCCTTAACATGGTGTTCAGAGACTTAAAAGCAGATAGAAACTAAATAATATTCAGGTTTACATAAGAACACTGCCATTTAATAAAGAATGAGAGTGCAAGTTTCTCATAATATAGAAATGTTATATTATACTAAAAAAGATTAATGAGAAATATATGCAAAGCATATTTGTACTCGAATAGAAGCAATTTAACCTTAACTTGTTCTTTGACTCATGGACCTTGAAGATATTAAGATGGCCTAATTCTAATTTGTCATATTGCCATTCAGTGATTTTTACAAACACTATGAATGAAGGCCCACATCTTTAAAATTTCCAACTCACACTTTGGGAACCTAACAAGTTTTGCCTCTATATTTCCTCTCTACTCAGATCAGTATGACCCTAGAACTTTTACCACAAAATCTGTTGAAAGGCTGATAAATGGTGCTAGGAATATATTAATATCACTGCTGGTATGGTTAATTTCCTAAATATTCCAGACACAATAACATTCTCCAGCCGCTAAAATATTGTCAATGTCCTTTTATAACACGTGCAAGCTTTAGGAAGCTCTTGTGATGTTGTAATGCCACCATCTGGTTGGGGAATAAAAGCATATGGCTGAGAAGGGGAAAAAATGAGCATTATGCATTTACGATGTGGAAGGAAAATGTGCATTGAAATATTCAATGACATGCCAGCAACAAAGTCTTGCAAATATACAACATATAGACAGCGATAATCTTGTTCATTTAAAGACTTTAGGAAGTCAGAATATAGAAAAAACAGTTAAAAGGAGGTAAACATGTTTTGCTTGCTGTTACTACTGCTATTCCAAGGAGTTGTGTCATTAATATTAATCCTACATGAAGATCTGTTCCCCAGTTTCCTGAAAATTCACTTTCCCTGCAAAAGTCTTCTCTTTTTTACTTATTCCAATGGAAGAGTTTTCTTTTTATTACTTTCTCAGTTGTCTAGTTTTTGATCTGAAAAAACAACATGTGGGAGATATTCTTAATGAAGTCTTACTCTGAGATTTAATGGAATCAGATAACAGATAATCAGAGTTGGAAGGGACCTTTTAGGTTACCTAATCCAACCCCCCACCCAAGGGGAGACCCTACACCATTTCTGACAAATGGCAGTCCGCTCTCTTCTTGAAGGTCTCAAGTGATGGCGCTCCCACAACTTCCAAGGACAACTTCTGTTCCATTGGTTGATTGTTCTTACTATCATAAAGTTTCTCCTTATTTCCAGGTTAAATCTCTCCTTGTTCAGTGTCCATCAGTTTATTCCTTGTCTGGCCTACAGGCACTTTAGAAATTAGCTTGACCCCTTCCTCCCTGTGGCAGCCCCTCAAATATTGGAAGACTGCTATCATGTCAAAGCCAGACAGGTTTCTGATCATGAAACCGGTGATCTTTAATGAAAGAGGAGACATTTGCTTGCAGAGCAAAAAGATATGCTTGCCTTTCTTTTTGAAGACATGGGGTTTGAATAATAAGGAAAAGATAGGGACAGGAAACTTGAAAGCAACTCCCATTGCAAGAGTAATATCACTAGAGCACAGGTGTCAAACTCACCGCATCATGTTGCCATCATATGAGGTTTCGTGACATTTTTCCCATTTGTGGAGCTGGGATGAGCATGGCCTGCACATGATGCATCTAGCCCATGGACCACCAGTTTGATACCCTTGCTCTAGAGCATGGCTTCTCAACTGTGGAAACCTCAAGGTTTGTGTGGACTTCAATCCCACAATTTCCCAGCCAGCTTACTGGTTGGGGGATTCGAGGGTTGAAGTGCACTCATCCTCAAGTTGCTTAGGCTGAGAAACACTGCTCTAGAGTAGTACCTGTTCCATTCCCCTAACAGCAACATACTATTTAAGGAATGAATGTATACGTTGATTCTATTCATAGGAATCAACTATATGAATTAGAAGTGATTGGTTTCATTTCCCATCCCAAGTCTGTCATGGAACTGGAAAGATATTGAAGATATATTTTGGGGATTTAATTTCCAAAGCATCCCATAGAGAATGCTCAGTCAACCTTTTTTTTTTTTTTTCAAAAATAAAAGTGGAAATGGAACAAGAAAATTCTGGAAAACAAATTATTCCCATTTCCTTCTTTACAAGTCCCAAGCCAAGTTGACAATCTTGTTCCTGAATTTCAGGAGTGATAGAGGTGCTGGTACCAATAAAGAAAGAACTTCAAGAAAACCTATGTTGTTCATCCCTAATTTAGTATTAGCATCTTTGCATTGGACTTGAAAATGGACAAAACCATCATACTGCTTTTTCAGAACTAATGTAACTCTACCAACAGAATTCTTATTCTTCAGCTCTATCAAGTTATCTTAATTATTTGCAAGATCAATTCTTACATATTATAATATTCAATACTGAATAACTAACCAGTCCATACAGATAAGGAAAGTTTACAGCTGTTAAACCAAATGCAGAATGCAAAGTAGCAGAGATGCAAGGGACCTTGGAGGTCTTCTAATCCAACCCCCTGTTCAAGCAGGAGACTCAAACTATTCTGAACAAATGGATGTCCGATATCTTCTTTAAAACTTTCAGTGATGCAGCACCTACCATTTCTGGAGGCAAATCTGATTGTTTTCATTGACAAGAAATTTATCCTTGTAAGTTGAATCTCTCTTTGATAAGCTTCAATCCGTTATTCTTGTCCTGCCATCAGGTGCTTTGAAGAATAGGTTGATCCCCTGTACTTTACAACAGCCCTTCAAATATTGGAAGATTCGTTTCGTATCATCCCTAGTTCTTCTCTTTGTTAGACTAGACATACCCAGCTCGCACAACAGTTCATTGTAAAATTTAGTCTCCAGTCCTTAATCACATCTGTTGCTCATCTCTGTACTCTTTCTACAGTCTCAACATCTTTTTTTGAATATTGGTGACCGAAACGGTGCACAATATTCCAAGTGTGGTTTTACTAGTGCAGCAGAAAGCAGGACTAGCTCTTCATGCAGGGGTTAGATTCAATTTTTTTAACAACCGGTTCTGTGGGCATGGTTTAGTTGGTGGGTGTGACTTGGTGGTCATGTGACTGGCTGGGTGTGGCCAACTCAACATCACTCACATAGAGCATCTCCTCACCTGGCCTCTCAGGACTGTGGGGATGCTGCAAAAGTGTGAAAAACAATCATAAGTCATTTTTTTCAGTGCCATTGTAACTTTGAATGGTCATTCCACACAAGCAAAGTACCAGCAAAAGAGGGAAAGAAAACTCCAGAGAAGTTCCTGAGACAGGAAGTCTGCCAAGAATGTAATAAGGGTTAACACAGAGGCAGTTTCTGTAAGCAACACCAGAATGTTTCTAATCCTTACAGGATTAGGCCAGTAATTTCTTCTAACAACCGGTTCTCTGAACTGCTTAGAATGTTAACAACCGGTTCTAGTGAATAGGTGCGAACTGATAGAATCCCACCCCTGACTTCATGTGCTCTTGATTCTATTCCTTTGTTAGGCAACCTAGGACTGTGTTGGCTTTTTTGGCAGCTGCGGCACATTGCTGACTCCTAGAGCAGGAGTCGCCAATCTTTTGGACTTCAGGGACCACCAAACTCATAATTTTAAATCCCGTGGACCAGAGACCCTGGGAAAATCCCCAAAAAAGTCTGCGGAAAAATTCTCCACCCTGTTTTCCTACCGATCGATCATCATTCTTTATTTAAGATTGCAGGATACCATCTCCAGCTCTGTTCTCGGGGGGGGGGGGGGGAGAAGAAGTAGAGAGAGACTTTTGGCTTCATGCAAGGAAAGCAGCAGAAGTTTTTCTTTCTCTCCCTCAAACTCTGCCAGAAATGAGTCTTTGTGAGACTTGTCGTGCCGGCGCAGCCTCTTGGAGCAGGATGCCTTGCAGGGTCCCAAAGACTCATTTCTGGCAGAAATTTGAGGGAGAGAAAGAAAGACTTTTGCTGCTTTCCTTGTGTGCAGCCAAAAGCAGAAGAAAAAAGAAGGCAGGCACGTGGGGCAAGTGGGGCAAGTTTTCCACTTCTGCCCTTTCCCCCTCCCCTCATTATCTTGTATTGTTCACAATGCAAGAGACACAAGCCTTGTGTTCCCATGCAGCCTGGATTAATTGCTTTGGGGGGTGCTTTGGGTGATATTTCTCTATGGACCACCAAAATTTTCTCGCAGACCGCCAGTGGTCCCCGGCCCACTGGTTGGTGACCACTGTCCTAGAGTACTTAAGTCATGGTCCACTAAGACATCTGTATCCCTCTCACAATTACTGCTGTTGAGCCAGGTACCACTTCTTAAATATTTGTTCATTTGGGGTTTTTTTTACCAAAGTGTAAAAACTAGTTCTCACATAGAAAGACAGTGGTGTCTGTGCATGTGCACTGTGTGCCCATACAAAAAGAGCAGAGCTTCAATTTGCTGCCATGGTCATTTTTTTTTTTAATTCCCCCAGTGGACACTTCTGTAAAAACGTAGTTTGACATTTTCTTCTGTTTCTTTTGTTCAAAGACTTCTGCAGCCTGCAGTTTGTGTATATGTAGAGTTCTGAAATTCTTGTTTTCAATCCTTAATATTCCCTATAATGAATGCAATTAATCAGAGTTGTTCTACATATTTTCAGCCTCCATAACAAGGTGGGAAAAGCTAATATTAAAGTTGAAAAAAAAGGGGGGTGGGGGAGTAAGCACTGAAGTAAAAAGTATTGTAGAATATACAATTGACTCGGTTACAAAGAAATCAATGGTTGTTATTGATACATGGATCAGGTTAAAAAAAACCCACTGTTCACTTTCAGGTATGAAAATGAATATGAATTATTCATGGTTTAGTGTGTTGTTATAGCCAAAGGGTCTTCAAACTTGGCAAGTTTAAGACTTGTGGACCTCAACTCCCAGAATTCCTGAGCTAACATGACTGGAGAAGGAATTCTGGGAGTTGAAGTCCACAAATCTTAAAGTATCAAGTTTGAAGACCTTGTTATATCCAAATGCAAATGCCAATTTGTCCAAACCTAGCCTTGTTAACAAGCCAGGTTGTGAATCCAGTTTGATAATTAGCTTATATATAGGGCTGTGCAACATTTTGGAAAATGTGTTTTGAAACAGTTGTGAATGAAAACACAGTACCAGATTGTAAAACCTAGAACATCTGTGCCTCTTCCCAACTATTGTGTATATCCAGGGCAGTTATGTTATCTCAGGGAAAAGACACATCCAATTTTAGCTGTTATATTCATGCTCCTGTCAGTCTAAAGCACCTTTTGAACTTTAAATCATTGCACAGTATTAAAATGTAATGTGGAATATAATGTGTTATGCCCACCCCGATGACTCATTCCTTATTGAGTCTACATGCATGCTACAACTTGTTTGATCCCTCATTTGTTTCTCAATATTACATACTGCTTTTCATCAGTAAAACACACAAAGTAATATTTAAAAATTAAGGACATATTTTAAGCAGAAGAACCCTTTATTCGCATGCAAGGTTTCTCTCTGAACCATTAATGGGATACTATAAAGCAGGGCTGTCAAACTCGTGGGGCGCAGTGGTGGGATTCAAAAAAATTTACTACCAGTTCTGTGGGCATGGCTGGTGGGCATGCAGGGGAAGGATACTGTAAAATCTCTATTCCCTCCCCACTCCTGTGGGAAAGTTACTGCAAAATCCCATTCCCTCCACACACCCCATGAACCTGCTTTCCAGCTCTGTTCTCCTGTGCAGTTGATCAGCTGGGTCTCAGGAGGCATAGAATAGACGGGGGCAGGGCCAGCCAGAGGTGGGATTTGCTGGTTCTCCGAACTACTCAAAATTTCCACTACTGGTTCTCCAGAACTGGTCAGAACCTGCTGAATATCACCTCTGGCGGGCTGGATGTGTCACGTGCTGGCCACTCCCATGCCCGGTTTAGCAAAAGGGGGGAAAGTCCCAATGCGTCATGTGATGCTGCAGTGATGACATGAGTTTGACACTCCTGCTATAAAGAAATAAACAACTTTTGATAGTTTAGGCTAACTTTGTATGAATGTTTGTATATATGAAAATGGATGTGTATATACAAGTATATGCATATACACACATACCAGTGGTGGGATTCAAAAAAAAATTACTACTGGTACTATGGCCATGGCTTGGTAGGTGTTGCGTGGCTTGGTGGGTGGCTTGATGAGCATGGCAGGGGAAGGAACCTGTAAAATCTCCATTCCCACCCCATTCCTGGGGGAAGGTTACTGCCAAGATCCCATTCCCTCCCCACTCCACTAACCTGCTTTCCAGCTCCATTCTCTTATGCAGGGCAACCAAAGAAGACCCAGCCAATGAGCTGTGACTCAGGAAGCAGAGAATAGATGGGAGTGGGGCCATTCAGAGGTGGTATTTGCCGGTTCTCCAAATTACTCAAAATTTCTGCTACCGGTTCTCCAGAACTGGTCAGAACCTGCTAAATACCACCTCTGACACATACACCAATTGATTCTTGGCAGATAATAATCACAAAGACTTTACCTCAATCATATGGGCTACATTTTGAGTGTCCTTGGGGAATGTTCTTTACATGTGTTGAACTTAGTGTAAAGATTACAGTTTTTAATTTTTCTATCTTTCTTTTCAGAAGCAGCAGGTGGCTATATTTCCACATTCTTGTAGCTGCTAATGAATTTTAGAGACACAATAGCTGGAGGTGTAAAGAAAAGACGTCACATGCAGCCAACAGATTATCCATCAGCCCTTTAACACTTACTTACTACCTTAGCTAGGCAACAAAACTCATGAAATAGAAGCCCACAATAAGAGTTCTATCTCGGTTACTTCCACCTAGTGATCATGTGGATTTTTGTTAGATAAGATAACCTTATTCAAAGTTTTGTCACTAACTTTTCCATCATATATCTTTTGTTGTCTCTCACCCTATAACTACTATAAAGTATATGGCTTTGTAGCATTTCTACTTCCTCAAAATAACCATGTGGGAGGCCTGGGAACTATCAGATGAAGAGATCTCTAGTAAAACGCTACAGAATCGTCATAGATAGAGAACAATAATCATTGATAATTATTATAGATCAACAAAATAAATAATAATTGGGACATTGATATAATCTTGGCAAAGATACACTTGCTTTGAAGATGTAAAAAAATGCCATACTGGCCAAAACATTTTCACCTACACTCTGTGCAAAAGATAAAACTTTCCTTCTTGTTTTCTAATCACCCTATTTTCAGGAGAAGCCGTCTGACCCCTAGTATCTCATGAAATGATTGAGTGAAAACATAATGCCGGATGGGGCACCTAATAAATGAGGGGAAGAGGAAGGGGATGCAAAATTACAAATATTTTATTTCTGTACTAGAATTCTGACACGGCTTATCTGGGACTGAATGTCACCGCTTTGAAATGAAAAGCTTGGCTAAATTAGTTAACAGCACTGCTTGCCTCAAAACAATGAAGGGAGCAGATGTGTTGTCACATGACCTGGTGACCTTTTCCACTTAAAGGTCAGAATCTGTGCCTCTGCACAAAAGGGAGTCATTTGAGAATTCAGTTTTACATATATTTGTCATGTTGCTCAATAAGAAAGGTATGACAACATCTATCTAGTCCATGTCTGCCAGGGTCAGTCCAAACATGGCAGAATCCTTAATGGTTCCACTTTACGATTCATACCAATGTCTGAATGTGCTGGAGCAAGCCGTTTCAATATTAAGCTTTTGGTGTCTATTTTTTTCACTAATCACTTGTTTTGACCTCATGGTTAACCAGCCACTTTTGATCAGAAAATTATCCTTTGGAATTGGATCTTTGTTGCAGGGCATCAGCTGTCTAATAATTACAGAGGTGTCCCATCAATCAATAGTTTGGGTAATATTGCATCATCAACCCTCTGACAGGATTGAGAATGCAGAAATTTAAAAATGCAGTTGTATATATAGATATTTTATAGGAAATGGTTTTATTTTTACCAGAAAAGAAAAGTTTAAAGAGCATAGTAATTTTTCAAGCAATCAAGTGGGTATGGATATCTTTGAATCAGTATTGACTGCCTAGATTAGTCCCTGAATTTTTTAAAAATATTTGGTACTGTTTTCCTTTAGGCTGAGAGAGAGGGTAACACAGTGCAATCCTCTATCTATCTATCTATCTATCTATCTATCTATCTATCTATCTATCTATCTATCTATCAATCTATCTATCTATCTATCTATCTATCTATCTATCTATCTATCTATCTATCTATCAATCTATCTATATCTATTCTGAAATATTTCCCACTAAATTCAAGAGAACTTACTTCTGACAGAATAAGTCTCCTCAAACTCAGTGGGCCCTTTCTCCTGAGCTTTATGCATTTAAGATTCTGTTCATCCACTCTGTTTCCCACATCATATAGAGTTCCCACCCTGCTGTTAGCAATGGGTTGGACTAGAAGACCTCCAAGGGCCTTTCCAACTCTGATTTTCTATGTTTAGTCTTCCAGCGTGGGGGAGAATCAAGCCTGGATCCTATATGGAGGATGGTGAAAGGAATAGGAAAAAAAAAGAGAAGAAAATTTTGCAGCCTGAAAAGCTTCCCTCAGGGCTCTCTGGCTTCTTTCCAAATCTTAGAATTGAATTGTATCGTATCACTGCCATTGATCTGCTGATAGTTTTATGGCCATTAGTTACATTCCAATAAGTAACTACGCAGGATTAGAGATGCAGGCAAAACTGGGGTGGTGGTGGTGGGAGGGAATAAAGCTCATTAAAGTCTAAGTCAAAAGACTGACAACCGTTTTACAAGTCTAATCTCCCTCCCTCCCTCCCTCTTTCTCTCTCTCCCTCTCCCTCTCTCTCTCTTTCTCTCTCTCTCTCCCTTACAAAACTGAAGCTACAGATTGGTGGCTTCTCCTATTTTCCTCATATATATACCCCAGTCACTGTGGGCTCTGCCTAATGCTCCTGAGAAGAATCTAGAAGCTCTAGTCATCACTATGTGCAGCTTCTCAATCTTGGCATGTCTAGCTAGAGTTCCTTATAATAATCTCAACATTACATATTCAAAGCAAGAATTCCTGTGGCGTAGCTACTATTCCTGAATGGTAATGAAAAAAATGACAGGTCAACAAAAACCTGTCCTATTGTTTCTTTTATTTTTCTTATATGTATCCATGAATTCCTAACTATGTTTTTACTTATACCTATTATCTTGTAACCAAATAAAATAAAATAAATTTTGAGGTTATAACCATGACCTCCAATTCCAAAAACAAAAGATGAATTAAGGAGATGTATGATTGCTCCTTCAAGGACAGTTCAAATCCATTCTTGAGATTTGGCGATAGAGTTACGTAGGAGAGAGACTTCATGTCATGACATCATTCCACAAACATTACAACTTATATGATACATCAGGACTCAACTGCATAATTGCATTATTTGTGCAAAGCCATTATGACATATGATATCATTTTGAGATCATTGTGGCTTGTAACAGACACCTATTAATCCAAATTATTTTTTTATCTACTTCTAAGTACCACTCACTTCAAAGAGCCTCTGTCTTATCAGGATTTAGCCTTCATTTAGCAATCCTCATTCAGCTCATTACACCATTTATACTATTTAGACAAATCAAACCTGTGCATCTATACCTGACTACATTAAATAACTATACCAAGAAAGGGAAGTCTGGGGCCCATCAGCAATATATCTAAATGACTTCACCGATAAATTTCATATAAATATTAATACAGAGAAAGCCACTGTGAATGATATACTATTATTATATACCCTGTACAAAAATTATAAAAAGACTGCTTTAAACAGTTATTATCCAGCTACAAACAGCTGTAGAAACTTCAATTGTTCTGCCTATCATGGGTAGAAGAAAGGAGTTCAGTTTCAGAAAGTAGTGTTTAGTTTCAGTTCATTTTATTGTTAACTAGTTAGTCAAATAAGTAAAAAAAAAATGGATAAATCAATTTGGTTTCGGTCACAATTCAGAGTTTCAGAAAACAGTCCATTCAGCTCCATATTGATTTGGCATCTTTTCAAAGCAACTCAAAGCCTGAGCTTGAATCACCATTTCAAAATCTAGATATACATATTTTCCACTGTGTCTTATCTAACAAAATGAAATTTACAATTCTACATTTAAAAAAGAAAAACCAAATGTACAGGTATAGAATGAGCAGTACCTTGCTCAATAGTTATAACTGTGATCTTTGAGTCCTAGTGAACAACCACTTAAAAATGAGCCAGCAGTGTATTGCAGCTGCCAAAAAAAAGCCAACATTGTGTTACACTGCATTAATAGAGGGATAGAATCAAGATCACATGAAGTGTTAATACCACTTTATAATTTCTTGGGAAGTCCACATTTGGAATAGTGTCCAGTTTTGGTCACACAGTGTCAAAAAAGATTCAAGAAGGAGTGCATAGAAAAACAACTAAGATAATTAGGGGACTCTTGTAGAGCAGCGGCAATCACTTGAGGCAGATAACCAAGGCAAAAGGTTCAGCTCTTACTTTATTTACAAATAAAGGGTTACCGCTACTGCCGCTCTAACACGGCAGCCAGCTGGAGCGGCAACAGCTGATGCCGTTTGACATCTCCTTTTATAGCCGGCTGTCAAACGGCATCAACCAATGGGAGAGGTCCGTGCTTCCCGCTTAAAGCACGGACCTGACTGGAAACTGCAGTCAATACACAACAGGGACTGGAAGCTAAAACATCCAATATCTCAGGGGCTTCCACAAAGAAGAGGGAGTCAATCTATTCTTCAAAACACCTAAAGGCAGAACAAGAAGCAATTGATGGAAACGAATCAAGGAGAGAAGCAACTTAAAACTAAGGTGAAATTTCCTGACAGTGAGAACAATTAATAAAAGGAATGACTTGCCCCCAGAAGTTATGGGTGTGCTAACACTGGAGATTTTAAAGAGGAGATTGGACAATCATTTGTCTGATATGGTATAGAGTTTCCCACTTGAGCAGGGGGTTAGACTAGAAGACCTCTGTGGTGCCTTCCATCTCTGTTATTCTGTTAGAGCACTGGCTTTTTCTGAATGTTCAGAGCTATATATGGGAGTAATATAAATCATATTATATTACTATATAAATATAAAAACAATGTGAAACAAAACATATTCATTTGTCAAATGTGCATACCAGGAATATTTATTGAAAAAAAACCTAACAGTAATGGGCTGAAATGCGGCTGTAGAAAATTAAGGAGACTAAGAAAAAGAAAAGTAAGCTGTCTTCCCAGGTTTACCTGGATTTAATAACAGGATAATTTTATGGGATTTAATTGTATTCTGTATTTTTAAAACCCCACTATTTTGGAAAAGTAGTGTTAAATAAATGAATACTAATCAGTAAATGCATCCTAAGCTCCATTGTACTGTAGATCTTCCTTTAGTCAATTTATGACTTCTACATTGTTGGCTTCACTTCCCCAATCCTTCCATTTCACTTTTTTGCTATCATTTTCCAGTTTTGTCTTTTCCTCCTTAATAAAATACATAGACTCTTACACTACATAGAATCTCAGTATTTGGTTCAATATTACTAAATATCTAAACATAGAAACCACTATCTGCAAACGTTATAAAAAGATCCACCATGCTAATTAGGATGATGTTCAGAGGTCATAACATTTAACCAAGAAAAAGAATATCACTAAAGAAACATTAATCATGTGTTCTCTAACATTATTTTGAATAAATTAGCTGGCATTGCCAAATTAGATTTGATATAAAAGAGCATCAAACCCTACATAAATATAAATGGGAAAGTTTATAATCATTTTATTTATCTATTAATTTAAATTTTGACAAATCCATGCTTTCCAGTGCAAGGCTGCAATTAAGACTAGATCGACATACTATATATTTTGTTAGTGGTGATGATTTTCCTTTAATCCATGGGATAGCTCTCAGTTAATTCAACTGTGTCTTTATTTTTGTACAGGTTTTATTTTATTTCCTTTTTTATATGTGCACTATAAAGAGACTTTTTTTTTCATTTTTGCAGCATAAAAATATGTTTAATAAATAAATAAACTCACACAAAATATAGTTACATGCTTAATCAGTTTAGCTGTACATATTAGTATGATGTAAGAGACTGTGGGGAAATTCATGCCTATCACAAACCAACAGACAAAATCAGTTCATTAATCTATTCTGACAGATTAATTTCATTCCATTTCTAACTTGTCAGTTCAAAACATGGAACAAATAATCAAAAAGCCTTTAAATCAAATATACAAAATCAAAACTAATTGAATATATTTTGTGTGAGCTGATAATTTGATCCATTTTTCAAAGCCCTGATAAGAATGCTTGTTAAAGTGTAAAAATATGGGCCTATTGAAGTTTATAGGGAAAGAAAGTTATTGGGATAGGAAATTGACTTTGGGGTGATTAATTTTTGACAAAATGTGGAAAGCCCATATGCCACATACATAAGAATATGAAATAAAGCTTGCATGTTATTTATGTTTTAAACTTTGCTTGAAATAGATAATGTTACTCAGTAAATAGAAATTAAGAATGATGCTTTATTAGAAGAGAGAAACATTTTCATTAGGATATATAGTTGTAAAATGCTGTGAGTTTGATCTTAGGTAGCAACAAATATTTCTCTCTTTGGGCACAATGAGTAACTATGAGTAACTACCTGCTGTGAACTCTGCATTGGCTACAGGAAGGGCATCCAGCCAGTAAACACTCAGTTCCATTAAGTTGCCCCGATTATAATAATATCATATCATATAATAATATTCTTTATTCTCCCCACCCCCGCCATGGTTCTCATCTGATTTGAATCTTATTCCCATTAGGAATAAGATGCAATCTTTCTCACAAATCTCCCTTTTGCAGTAATTGAATATTTCTATGCAATGCAAATAAATAGGGAAATGGTGCAAAGGACTTAAAGCAGCTATCCTCAAGATAATGTTCTGATTCCCACATCTTTGATTTGGGGCTTTTGTTTTTGTGACTCAATTTTTCTAATTTTTCCCATTATTGGAGGGGAGGAATCTGAAATATTCATTAAACCCATTCTAGCACTAAGTCAAAGCACTGCAATCTAAACAACTAGTAGTACCAGATCCTACATGTACTCTGAAATTATGCTCAGTACAGAAATATGTTTCCAATATTGGAAATTTGCATATAAATCCTCTCATCCATTCCCACCCTACTGCTTTTCCTTGACTGTATTTTGCTATACAGTAGAACTTGTATCTTTCATTGATCTATTGCAAAGCATTAAAAAAAATCACAGGTAGATTCCAATTTACGTGTACTGTTTATTCCTGAACTAAAGCAAATATTTGGACATCTAAAATATTCAGTATTATAATCATGGAAAGATTGTGAGAGGAAAATAGAAAACAAAGAATTTAATTAATGTAAGAAGAGACAATGTAGTCCAAATGTAAGAGACGCAGAAGGAAAGCATTTCAAAAAGGCTCTGCCTTAGTTAATTCACTATAACTCTGTTGGAATTTATTTTTACAGTTTTCTACATTCTGGTTTTATTTTTTGCCTGGCAGTAAACATTTCTTCCTGAAATCTTCCTGAAATATTGTTACTGCTGTCTTGGTGTATCAACTACACTCAATTGAACACAGGAATATTAGCCTTTACAAGATCTTTACTTCATAATTTATTTTAGTCAATATAGTTTTTGCTAGATTTGCCCCCAAACACCAATGATTTGTCCAACTGGGTAGAAATTCTAAATAATATTAACTACAGAAAATCTGTCTTGAATCAAATTCAATTCCCATTGATTACATATCCATATTACTGTATTATTCTGGCAACAGTACAGATATATTTGCAACTGCTTTTTTCACATAGCAATAATAAAGATAATCACAACAATCTAATTTCAAATAACAAGACAATTAAAATGAACTTGTTTGCCGATCATTAAAACACTCTTAACCAAAAACGTCCAAAGCTGAAACACTTAAAAAGTATTCTTTGTGAAAGCATTCTAATATATCATCAATCAGCTGTTCAGTGAGACTAATAAATGGTTGACAAATAGAGGTCATTTAAGATTAGCACTGCAAGTCAAGAATACAAATATCTTCCCAAACCTGTAGGGGTTAAATTTATATTTCCATTATTCTTGTATCATACACAAGAATAGATGGCTGGTAGGACAGTCCTCCTCAAAACATTAGGTAGACAGTCCAATTTGTCACAGATGCTGTAAACAGGGCAGGATGAACATTTCCATAAACTGGCCATTTGATCAGGCTCTTCATAAAAGATGAATATGTTCATCATACAATTGTGGCATAATTATACAAACTCCAAGACAGGTTTATGTTATACAATTGACTACTGTAAGCAAAACACCAGTAGCAAGCAAGCAATGTTTCCTTTAGCATACACTCTCAAATTGATTCTGAGCAAGTTACAATAATAATGTAGTGAAATAAATCATGCTGCAGCACTCTGAAGGCATGGTTCCTATCCTGTATTTTGGAAGATAAATTAAGCTTTATTTAAGTCTTACGGTGGGAAGTTATTCTTGATAAAATGGAAATGTACATTATGACTCAGTGGAAATGCACTGCAGGAAAACTTTTGGGTATGCATCTTCCGTACTTCTTTCTCAAAAGGTATCACAGATAGCTCAGTTTTGCTACTTGACCTGCTCTTCTCAAGGTGATAATGACCATCAAAACAACTTTTGTGTGGTGTTGTGACTTTTTTCTTGTCCATAATAGTGATGTCAGGTTTGTTGTGGGCCAGACGCCAGATTATTGTTGTTGTTTTTTAGAATGGCCTGGAACTTAAGATATAGGTTTATTCAGACAAATGTTTTGAACTTTTTGTGACCACTTCATTACAAAAATAATATTTTATAGTTAACAATATACATTTTCACAGGATTAAAGTTATGGTTATTATCATAAAATTTGAGTCTGGAAAGAAAATTATAATGATAATGACTTGAGGTTGTTTTAATCCTTACTCCTTTAATGTATCCTGTGTTAAGTCTCACTGCTTAAAGTCATATATTTTATGTCCACTTTATTCATCTGCCAACACAAAGCAGATTTAAATTATAAAATAATGGTGCTGGAAAATCCACTTGGCAATCAATTTATTCTCAGTGCATTCCTTATTAGAGTATGAAATTACATACTGAATAATAAAAGCTTCTAAAGTTTCTTTAATATCTGTGTGGTTCTATTCTCAACTACTTCTGATAATTGGTACCAACAACTCCACCTGCTATGTTAACCCTGATAGCTAATATAAGAAAATGCTATTCAATTAAACAAGAGTGGCTTTTTCCAATTATTTCAGAATAACATGTCAAGCTGTGCAATACTCCCAGATTTAAGCAGCTGGGATTTTAATTAAAGAATTAATTGTGAAATTATAGACTGTATTTTATTAGAGAGATATTGAATCTGTGTCATTACAACTACCACTATCATAAGCCCAAACTACTGGTTAGAACACCTGGGAACACAAAGTTCCCCATACTATTTTCACAAACAAAATAAGAAAAATCAAAAAACAAAGACATCAAATCAGATTTGGGGGATCTTGCAATATTGTTAAATCAGGCATTCTCATTTTGGCCTACAACTCTAAATTACTTCTAAATTATTGGCATCCTGGCTAGGGTGATAGGAGTTGAAGTTGAAATATCTGAAGAGGTTTAAGTTGGAGAAGGAGAATTAAACTATTTGCCCACATAATTCAGCAATGTATTTCCAAGAATAGTTCATTTCATATTCTTGTAATGCTCATAATCAAACCCAAAATATTCTTGATTATTCATCTAAAATGCAGGTGTAATACAAATTTCGCCTAGTGTTGTCTGATCACAAGAATATGGGAGGGCTTTTAAGTAGAACATCTGAGTCTTAAAGGAATTGCAGCTAAAATCTGAAAAGCCAATCTTTAGGAACATTTTCTTCATGAATAAAGTATACCCCATAAGCCATTTATGTAAGTTTATAGCTATATCTGTCTAACTATGAAAGCTGCAAAAAGAAGGTCCATTTTGACATAAATGGAAACTTAATAATGCTGAAATAGTAGTTAACGTAGTTTCAGCTAGAACAGTCAAACTCATGTTGTCACAGCAATGTAACCTGACATATTCAGATTTTTTCCCCTTCACTAAACCGGGCATGATACATCTGGCCCATGGGCCAGGAGTTTGACAGCCCTGGGCGAGAATCAGGGTGGGATACGACAGGGTTAACTATCGGTTCGGGATTTACAAGGTTTGGTGATTTATGATGTGGTTTCCTGCAAGTTTCGAGCAGGGGCCTGTAAATCGTCGCCTGTAAATCGTCATCAACATGCTGCGTGCAGAGAAGCAGCCCTCTTTTCCTGCCTTTTTAACTGCAGCTGTGCCTCGTTTGGCAGCTGAAGTTGAAAAATCAGGAAATAAAAATCAGGTAAGGAGCGGAGGCAAGGCGGGAGAAAGTGAAAGGGCTGGATAGAGAGAAACAAGGACAGAAACAAAAGTAGCATAGAAGACAGGAAGGTTGATGAGATTTGCTACATTGTCATTAGTGGAAAGGAACTGAGCTGCTGAAAGGTCTGGGGGATTTGGATTATTTTCTTTTGGAAAGACTGCATTAAATTTGATGAGAAGATCAGTGTAAGTGACATAAATGGAGATAGCGTGGAGCAAAAGAAGATACTTTTTGGAAGTTCTTGGAAAAGTCTTTGACTGTTGATTCAAGCGTCTATTGATCTAATTGACTAGTTTACTTTAACTGAAGAAACATAGAACTATAGAAAAACTGAACTTAAGATTTCCTTAAGAAAAGACAATAAGAGAATTGGACACAACTGAGTGAGCTGAGACTCTGAGACGACACTGCTATTACTCAGCAATTTTCTATTTCCGGGCATCTGGATCTGCAAACGTGTAATCCCAGTGACTGAAGGTGGAACAGCTATTTTATGACTCTTTTCTTTTTTTTCTCTTTTTCTATGTTATTTATCTCTCTTTGGTGCTTTGATTAGCTACTGTTCCTCTCTCAATTTTTTTCTTATTTTCATATAGTATTATGCAAGTAGATATATATGAGGTAGAGGGAAACTGTTTATTGCTATTGTGATACAATTAGTTTGATTTAACTGACTTATTAGTAATATTGATAATTACATTCTTATCAGTTTATATACAATATATAGAAAAGATATTAAGGGACAGATAGACAAATTCATTAATTACTGTATTGACTAATTTAGTTTATTGGTTATTTTTATGATATATTATTTAATAGTGAATGTTAATCTGGGACAATATAATTAATATAATACAAAAACAAAAACAAATTTTAGGAGAAATGACCTCCATAACTTCTACAACACTCAAAGCTGGAAAGAAGACTACATTAACAACTCCGACAGCAACACTCTCACCAATGTCACAGAAGACAATTGAGGAGTCTTTAACATTGGAAAAACAGTCTTCTATTACAAACGCTAATATTTATTCGACAAGATTCTATGTCAAAGTTACAAGAAATAATGCTTAAAAATCAAACAGAAACGAGAGCAGATACAAATGAATTGAAAGAACAAATGGGTAATCTAAAAGTAGAAATGAAAATGGACATTTCTAAATTAGATGAAAAAATTGGAACATTACAGCGAGCGTTGGAGAAAAACGAAGGAATAATAAAAGAAGTAGAGAAGAGGACAGAAAAAACTGAAAAGAAATTGGAAAGAGTTGATGAACACTTAAAGAATATTAGTAAGGAAACAGAAGACTCCCTGGTGTTTTTAGAGATGGATAAGGCCGCAACATACCTAAGATTCCAAAATATAGTGGAATCAAAAGAAGAAGACTTAGAACAGGTGATGGCGGAAATCTTGGCGGAAGTATTGGAGAGAGACAAAGATGAGATTTTGAAAGAATTAGAGGAAGTCTACAGAGTAAGTACTAATTACGCAAGATGACATAAGTGCCCAAGAGAAGTGCATGTATGTTTTACAAGAAGAAAGGTTCGGGACATTATATATAAAATATCAAGAGATGAAACAATTAAATATAAGGATAAAGAAATCCTAGTTCTTAAACAAATTCCAAGAAGGGTTAGAGAAGCAAGACGAGACTATAAATCTCTGGCAGCCCAATTGAATCGAAAAGGTATTATATTTAAATGGCTTGTCCCGAAAGGGATGTTAATCACTTGGGGGGAAAGAAAAATTAAAGTAGACTCTTTTGAAAAAGTCCAAGATTTCTATGAAAGACTGGTAAGCTCCGAAGAGCAGACCAGCAAAGATGAATTAGAATCAGAATCTCAAGAAGACCAAGAATATCAAAAGAAGGGACAGAAGATTGCAGAAAACCTGAAAAATAACCAAAAACAAGAAGAAGGAAAAGAAGGAAATAAGATACAATATCAATCACAAGTAGAATTTGGAGTAACTACAAGGCAAAGAGCAAGAAATAATTAAACCCAAACCTTCAAGAAGAACAAGATTAATTAAAATAAAGAAGAAAAATAAGAAATAAGAAAAATCATTCAATAACAATAAGAGAAGATATTAGATTAATAAACAGAGTACGAGAGAGAAAGTAATTAAGAGATAAAGATATAGACAAATTAGAACTATGGAAAAAGAGGTGAAACTCCTATCTATTAATATAAATGGTTTAAACTCAAAAATAAAAAGACAAAGGATTCTGGCAAAGTTGATAAAACAAATTTAGTATTGTTTGTTTACAGGAAACACACATTTTGAAAGCACAGGAAAATTATTTAGTTTGCTCCAAATTAGGGACAATGTTTACGGCTTCCGCAGATAATGAAAAAAAGAATGGAATAGCAGTGTATATTAAAGAAGAGATAAAAGCAACATTATTATTCGCAGACCCCAAGGGAAGAGTTCTGGCAATAGAAATACAAATAAATTTGAAAAAAATCTTACTGGTAGTAATTTACGCTCCTAATGTTAACCAAAAAGAATTTTATAAAGCTTTATATGCTAAAATTATTGAATTGGAAAGGAAAAATATTTGTATTATTGGGGATTTCAATGCTGTAACAGATTATCAAAAAAGATTATAATAGGGGAAATAAGAAGAGAAGGGAAAAAAGGAAGAGAGAATTATCTAAAATTTGCGTAGAAATGATTAAGGAATTAAATTTAATAGATGTATGGAGGAAACTAAACCCAAATAAGAAACAATTTACTTTTTATTCAAACCCCCACCATTCATGGTCGCGCATTGATATGGCATGGATGAGTGGAGATCTAATACAAGACGTGACAGAAGTAGAAATTATATCGAACACTTGGGCAGACCACAATCCTCTTAAAATTAATTGGCAGGGTAAGAAAAAACCAAGGAGAAGGTGGACTTTAAACTCTCAACTATTAAAAGATGAGAAATTTATAAAGAAACTTAAGAAAGAATTAAATTTCTATCTTAAAAAAAATAATAATTCAAATACAACTATTCAAAATTTATGGGATGCGATGAAGGCCGTTATAAGGGGAATTATACAGTTCAAAAAAATAAAGAAAAACACGCTTAGTATAACAACCTATACCAAACAATTAAGAAATTAGAAACTGAATTACAGGAGGTACCACAAAAGACTAAAATCCAAGAACAATTGATTTATTATAAACATAAACTCAATTTAATGGAATAGGAAGAATTGATTAGAAATTTGAAAATAACTAAGCAAATAGAATTTGAACACGCAAACAAGCCTGGCAGATGGCTCTCTTATAAGCTCAAAAAAGAGAAAGAGAAAAGAACTATTTACCAGTTACAAGATGAAAGCGGAAATTATCAGCATACAATAGAGAAGAAAAAAGAGATTGTACACAAATATTTTGAGAAGCTGTATAAAAAGGAGAGAGTTGATGAAGATCAGATAAGGAAATATTTAAGGGAAAAAAATACTCGTGAAATTAAGCATGAGATGAAAGAACTGTTGACGAAGGATATACCTATGACAGAATTAAAACAAGCAATTAGAATCCAGAAAAGTAACAAAACTCCAGGCCTTGATGGCTTCTCAGCAGAATTTTATAAAGTAATAGAAGAACAGGTAGGACCAATAATGGTGGATTTATTTAATGAGATAATAACATCTGCTAAAATGCCAGATACATGGAAGGAATCATTAATTTCGCTAATCCCGAAGGGGGACTCAGATCCCAGGATGATACAAAATTATAGACCAATCTCTTTATTGAATGTTGATTATAAAATATTTACTACTATTATTGCTACCAGATTAAAAATAATTTTGAATGAGTACATACACCCAGATCAAAATGGATTTCTCCCAAATAGACAAATTAGAAACAATTTAAGAATAACAATGGATGTTTTGGAATATTATGAAGCTCATCCGGGGGAACAGGTAGCTCTTGTATTTTTGGACGCTCAAAAAGCTTTTGATAATCTCAATTGGCAATTTATGATTCAACAAATTTACGATATGAATTTTGGCACTAAATTTGAGAATATTATAACGGCAATTTACTCACTACAAAAAGCAAATATAATAATAAATGGAGAGAATACTCAAACTATAAATATAGAAAAAGGAGTACGACAAGGTTGTCCATTGTCCCCTCTCTTCTTCATATTATCATTAGAAATATTATTAGAAAGAGTGAGGCAAAATTCTGAAATAAAAGGATTAAAAATCAAAAAGGAAGAATATAAATTGCAAGCTTTTGCAGATGATATGGCCTTTATTATGGAAGATCCGATAGAAAAAGGACCAATATTAATTAAGGAACTAGAAAGATACGGAGCAGTAGCGGGATTAAAAATTAATAGACAGAAAACAAAACTCTTAGTAAAAAATCTAACAGATCTACAAATAATAGAATTAGAAAGGGTGCTGGGACTTCAAACAACAAGGAAAATTAAATATTTGGGAATATGGCTGACAGCACACTGCAAGATGATAAAGGAAAACAAATATAATAAGCTATTACAACAAACACAAAAAGATTTAGAACTTTGGACGAAAATGCAATTGTCATTATTAGGAAGAATAGCAGCCATAAAGATGTCTATATTACCAAAATTTCTTTATTTATTCCAAACCATCCCAGTTAAATTAGATAAGACCTTTTTTGATAATCTCAATTGAATGACATTAAAATTCATCTGGCAGGGTAAGAAACCCAGAATAAAAATGAAATTGTTACAAGATATGAAGAGCAGAGGTGGTTTTGGATCACCAAATTGGGAATTATACTATAGGGCAGCAGCATTAGTTTGGCTAAAAGACTGGATTAATTTAAAGAATAAAAGAATATTAGTTATAGAAGGTTATGACCTTCTATAGGGGATGGCATGCATTTCTTTGGGAAATAGAACCTACAAAACAAAAATATTTTTATAGACATTTGATCAAAGATTCGCTGATATACAATTGGATCAAGGTTAAAAAGAAATATAAAAATCCCAATTTGGCTATCTATAATGGAAGCGATGATTCACCCAAATAACCTAGATCTGAATAAAATGTTAAAATATAAAGATCTATTGGATATAAATGGAAATTTAAAAACAAAACAAGAGCTTCAAGAACAAGGGCTGCTAATAGATTGGTGGGCTTATCTTCAAATAAAAAGCCGATACAATAAGGATATCAAAGTTTATGGAATATATTTGAAACCACACAACTAGATAACCACAATAACTAGTTATTAGGACCAGATAAAAAAAATATTACTAAAATTTATAAGTATCTTTTAGAAGTAGAACTGGAAGAAGAAGTAGTGAAAGGATGTATGATTGCCTGGGCTCAAAACATTGGACATAATATAAAGTTAACAGATTGGGAGATTATATGGAATAGAAATTATAAATTAACAAAATCAGTAACATACAAAGAAAATGCATATAAAATGTTTTACAGGTGGCACTTACCCCCTTCGAGATTAGCGAAAATGTACCCTAAACTGAATCCCACATGTTGGAAATGTGGGAAAAAAGAGGGAACATATTATCATATGTGGTGGTCTTGCCCAGAGGCTCGAAAATATTGGCTAAAAATTCAAAAATGGCTACAGGAAATTACCAACGAACAATTAGATTTACTAAGACATCTTCACTGCAATCAAGCTTCTTCTTTGCCTTGGCATATGCTAAATGTTTTTCTAACTTCTAAATATGTGAAGAATAGCAGCTCTGGAGTGGCTTATAGCAAGAATATTATAAGTAAGCAATAAATAAATAAATCTGCACCTTTAATAGTTTCCATAAAAATAATTTCTCATATTCTATAAATTTATGGACTGGGAAAGCATTTTTAGAAACTGAAGATTCCTAAGCTAAATGCAGGTCTTGAAGCTATTTTTGTAGACTTTTGAAATTTACATTTGTCAAAGTGCAAAAAGAGAGTGAAGACAAAGTGAGGAAAAATTCAAACTGTGAATGGCAAAGGGTTCACACTCATGTATTATATCCTTCATTATTTGAGTGGGATGAGAAAAGAAATCCTCATCTGCATAGGGAACTCACTCATTCTTTTTACAGTGTATATTCTTGTGAGAAATGGAAAAACTAATAAGTAAATTAATGTTTTCTTGGGTTAATGTTGAATATCTTTATGGCACCATGTAGTTCATATTTCACTCTTAGCACTAAACAAATATAAAGAAAAAGCAGTAGCCCATTGAGATAGATATTTGTTCATGATTGATCATATATTCTACATCGATCTATTTTAATTGAGAAATCTATTGGGTTATTGTGTTGCACTGCACATAGTTTGGCTTTTTAACAGGCTATCGGTCTCTGAAATTAAATTTTGCAAACCTTGGTTTTTTTATCATGAAACTTGCAAATCTCCTAATCTTAATGTCATTGATCAAGTTAGCCAATGCATTTCTTTTTTTATAATTTATTTTTATTTTATTCAAAAAAAGTTATAATACAAAGCATTATTTTTTAAAAAAAACAAAGAAAAAACACAAAACAAGCAAAACAAAAATATATACTGGGAGGGGGGCAATATGCACATATTGTCCCCCCTAGTTGAATATCGATTAATATATTTCAACAATATTAATTTCTACCCCTTGAGAGACAGGCCGAAGACTTTTAAACTACTAAATTACTAACTCTATTTGCAAATTATTAACCTATTATCTGTATACTATAATAACAACCAAGTGGGAAGAATAATAAATAATAATTAATTAATTAATCAACAATAAAAAGGACAAGATTAAAATTTCAAAACCTTCTGTTAAACCGTTATTGTAATCAACTTGTAGAAAATTTATCATGGCTTTTTAACTATCCCAAATTGTGCCAAGAATTAATACAGAATCATCCTGGATGAAATATCCATGTTTTTTCTTAATACCATCTCTTAGCAATTGTCTGATTAAATATAATATGTCCAATCTCCAAAGCCAATCTATTTTCCCTAAAAGTCTAGATGAAATTATTTCTTTTCCCTGTTAAATGTGATAAATCCATTCCCCAATCTTCTTCAATCCACTTGAAGAAGATAAATTTATCACTTACCCAATCAGTCAGTTTTCTGTGGTTGTATAAGAATGCAAGCTTGAACTTCATCAGGGAGATTTCTGGAGTTGACTCAGTTAGTTGTAAATCTTTCAGGCAGGGATGGGTTTCAAAAATTTTAGCAAAGGGTTCTCTGCCTGGTTGCTGGGTGAGTATGGCCTTGGTGGGCGTGGCCTAATCTATCTCCTGCACCACGGTAAGGGGGGGCAATTTTGCCATTCCCGGGTTCTGGAAGCTTTTCTCAAGCCTCCGGGAGGGTGAAAATGGCCTCCCGGGCTGTCTGGAAGCCAGAAACAGGCCCATTTCCAGCCTTCCCAAACTTCCAGTAGGCCCATTTTTTGCCCTCGGGAGGGGCGGGCCTGGAGTGGGATTTGGGGGTTCTCTTAACTGCACAGAATCTTAGCTAGGGGCTCTCCCGAATTCCCTGCAAACCTCCAGCAGCCTACCCCTACTTTAAGGTCCATCAAATCTACTGTTTTCAAATCACATTCCTTTTATGGGTTTAATTTATCTACAGTTACTTGCCTCTGAATGTTTTACTGCATTATTTATTAATTTATCAAACTTTAAAAAAAAAAAAAGCTTTCAACTTGGAATTATCTGTTACCAAATGGGTCTTTTTTCAAGCCGTAGTTTCATTCCCTTCTCTGTAATCGGATACATGGTTATTGCTCTATGTAGTACAGTTCTTCAAAGCAGAATAAGAAAATACACAAGGAAGAGGAAAGATATTTTCTGGATATTTCAATCCAAAATTAAAAGATTGAAAAAAAAAATGAGCTCCAAATTTTTTGCAAATAGTTAATATACAAATTGCCTATAGTGAATGTCCAATAAAAATGTAAATCGAGAGAAAGAACTTTTACTATCCAGAAACACAGCTGTGATTTTCCTTATGGAAAAGCAGGAATTAATGAAAACAGCTAAATAATTCAAAAGCAAAAAGGAACAGATAAAATCCAGCAGGGGGGTGAAATAAATCATCATTCAACTAGCCAGTTAACTTTTAAAGATAAAAACAAAACAAAGACTTCAAGAAGTGAAGAAGCCAGGCTCACATGACAATAGTCTGCTAAGAGGAAAAGATGGCTGAAAGACCAGTTAATTTTCAGCTGCTCCCACAGGGAACTGCAATCTTTAAGATTCCCACTCACTATGAGTCCATGGCTGTCCAAAAGTCACCTTAGATCAGTCCTAAGCACTCCCATTCAAATCTAGGGACCAAAGAACCAGCCTTGGCAGCAAAATCAACAGATCATCGTCAGAAGATAAAAATCTTTCTAACAGTCAGCAGCCATCTTGGGTCATTGGCCCATACATTAATATGGATGCTTGTTGCAAGTATAAATTCTACTAGTCAAAAGAGACCCCAGCTAGTTCTAAAACAGTAATATACAGTACCGTTTATAGGAGAGCTCATTTTTCAGAATATATAAAATAAATACAAGATTTCTGAGAGACAGAAGTTGACAGGGTATATAGAATAAATGCAAGATTAATGCATTTGTGAAAATTAGAAATTCTTCAAGGGATGTTTTGGTGCACTTTGACAAGAATAACACAAGTGGCACTGGCATTTTAATGCAAGATTGATATTACAGTTGCAATTCTTATGCAAGATTCTATGCAAGATGCAATTCTTTCTTATGCAAGATTCCATTAGAATCTTGCATAAGAAAAAAAGAGTATTCTTTTTTGACTGATAGATTAAAAGATTTGATTTTAGTGGAACAAATTAAATGTTATTATTTTTACTTTTAAACAGCAAATGTTTCAATTTAATTCTGTTCAGATGGGCAGGGAATTTGGATGAAGAATTTATTTCACCAGAAAGTAAAAAAAAAATGGAGTTGTTTTGTATATAAATTGCCTACTAAAACCAGAACTTACATTGACTTATGAGCATGGTAGCTTTGTTGGTGGAAGTTAATTTGGATGAGATTAAGAGTTTGATATTAGGGATTTATGCCCAAATGAGGATAAATTCTATAAACATCTTATGGAGAGATTTATAGTTTCTCCTATGAAAATTGATATTGGATGGGAAATTGGAGTTGAGTTATTTGCCCACAACTGGACCGAACTTTTGAGAAAAGTATTAAAATCACTCAAGGCAAATTAGCAAAACTTTTCTTTGATTTGATGAACAATTTGGGGCTTTTGAACACATGGAAACAGAAAAATGGCAATTCAAAAGAATACGGCTACTTCTTTGAAAAACTAGACCCTTTCTGAGAATTGATATTATTACTAATGAGAAAACTAAAAGAATTTGGTGTATTAGCAAGCTTTAAGATCAATAAACAGAAGACAGTGTTAGCAAAAAAACATGAAAATAGAAGATCAAACAGATTCCCAGACTATTGAGTGCTACGCACTGGAAGTGCCCTCAGCTACAACTTATAGAGGAAGTTATAGTTCCATTAGATCTGGAGAGCACCAGGTTGGTGAAGATTGATATAAATGAAATGTTGATGTGGTATTATTTTATCAATCTTTAGCTGAACAGATACATTTAAAGAAGTGTGCCCTTGTTTATAACAAGAGATCAGCTTATTGGGAAATATGCTCCAATGAATACACTGAATTTATTTCTGAGCATCCATGTATGGAATCACACTATTTAAAAAAATAAAGTGTTCTTTTTTCCATACAAAATTAAGTAATACCAAATGAACCACAAGAAATATGTATTTGAAAATGTGAAGATTAAAAAAAAAGTAAGTTGCAGGTGGCATGTAGCGTGTACCTCAGATAAAAATTTAGAGCACGTACAATCCATAACAGCTGACATAAAATACACAGACACGCATACATGATGGGCAATTTCCCACTGGCTGTTTATCTTTTGCCATTGTTTTACTCTGGTCTTAACCTGCCATATCAAGGAGAATCCATGGGCACAATATTGTATAGAGCTTGCTTTTACTCTACCACACCCCTTTCCCCTCACCCTATTCATTTTGGTGATAAAATTTGAAAGCTAATAAAGTCAGACATATTACGGCTACATTGATGAATAGCCCTGTCTGGATTTTCTGTCTGGATACCAAAGTAGACAGTGTCTAGAGGAGGAGAAAGAAAACAGAAAAATGGGGGTGGGGGAGTGAAAGAGAGAGTAAGAGAAAGAAAGAAAGAAAGAAAGAAAGAAAGAAAGAAAGAAAGAAAGAAAGAAAGAAAGAAAGAAAGAAAGAAAGAAAGAAAGAAAGAAAGAAAGGCATTGAGTAAATTGATATCTCTCATTGTTGATACTGATTTGTATAAGGAAATGCTAAAACTATTTAGGATTTCTCTCTTTACATTGCAATCACCTGTCTCAACCTGTTTAAGATTTAAATACTCTTGTTCCTATTATTGATAGAAATTATCATAATGATCAAGACAAGGTTCTATATAAAATATAGTAGATATAATATCAGAATATTGGACAAAAACATTGTGCTGTTTAAATTAGAAGACTATGTTAACTCAGATACTATGTGTTTTGTTAACCAAGGAAGCCTAAAAATTAATATGCCTTGTATTTTTAGAACAAGCTTTCATTTTATTTAAATGGTTTTTACACTGGAATGGAAAAAAATAGAAAGACAAATCTATGTAGGTATACAGATGTAAAGGAAAGCAGGATGGTAAACTTCATTAGTTACATTGACTTTAATCAATATTTTAATCCTCCATTTTTATATGTCCATCTATATGTTTTAATCGTTCCCAGATTGGTGAAAAAGTGCTGTTAATACAATATCTATTGTATCTAGGAGGCACAAGATAGTGAAGATTAGGAAAATATGTCTTCTGTGTTTGGCTGAGAGCCAATAGAGCGAAGATTTATGCAGAAATCAAAATGAAAATAGGAGTGGAAAAATAAAGCAATGAAGTTAACACCTAGAATTATTATTAAAGAACAAGTATTTTGTAAACACACATATACACAACCTATTTCGCTTTGAGTAACTGTGATGGACAAATATTCTACTATAACAGATCATTTATTTTGAACACCCAAGACCCCATTCAAGACTTTTTATTCATTCTGTTTAGCAACTTTTAATTCCATGAAATGATTATCAACCTTAATATGAATTAGTTTAATTTGACATATTTTGAGGTGAAACAAAGATGAGATGACATTTCTGTACTTTACTGAGTTTTGTGTTTGATAACATTGCATCTAAAACATGTACACTGAAGAAAATGACCTGCAGCAGTTTTGTACTAAAGAAAATTGCTTGCAAAATAATATGCATGCATTAGAAAAAAACAGCATGCAACACAGAAATGCTGATATGCACATTTTATCCATTGATTTTCCTAATATATTATCTTTGCCCCCAGTACAAATATTTAGCAAGAGAGTAAAAATATGGTGCAATAAATGTGCTTCAGACCTTTATAAAGAAGGATTTATCCATCCTTCTGTCTACTGAATGACCTTTTTGTCCTATGAACTTTTCAGAAAGTCTTGTTAAGATGGTCTAAGTGCTGATAGGATGATCTACATTTGGGTATCTAGGTTCCAAGCATAATTTGAAAAGAAAACCCCCTCACTTCATTTAAAGACATGACAGAATGAGTTCTGTAACATTTATATTGCAAATTGTGTTGGAATTATGACTCAAGAATCTCAGCTCTGGTGTATAAGTCATATAAAAATGTGTCCACACAACTAATAAATATAAAAACACACAACTTGGTCTATGCCTGGTTCATGCTTTTATCTATAGCAGCAGCAGAACAGCCTTTTTGAGAAGGGAGTGGGTTTACTTTTTCTTTTTATCAAGGTCCCAAGAGTTTCTGATGTAATGATATGCTGGGATTTTCTAGCCTTTTCTTTTCTATAAGTGCATTCAGTCTATTGGACGTAACACACCTTCATAGAAATGAATAGAAAATATATAGTGGGAAAAAAGTGGGAAAATCTGTGGGTTCAATTTCTGGTAGAAGGTTTGAACCTCATAGAAAAACATCTGGCTACCCAATAAGAATGATTCTGGTCACATGGGGTCTTTTAAATGTAATAAAAAGTCATGGCACTATTAATTGCTTTTTGTAATATATTTCCAGCCTAAAATTTTGATGGGCATGGGGAGCAAGGCAAAGTAGCCTGTAGAACTGAGTTTCCTATACAGAATAGATGGCATCACAAACAGAATTACTCCCCAATTTTCTGAGATTCCTTTAGTAGGTTATACTGTTCTTTTCCAATCTTATTTTTAAAATATTCCTGTTGATAATTTAACTTCCATTTTTATTTTTTATTTTAAAGCAAAACATTCCATTTAAGATTATCTAATTAATCCCATTCAAGGAAAGCTTAAAAAATTACATTTTTTGCATTTCTAAACAAATATTAAACAACTTCAAAATTAACCCTTAATCAATTGACTGTCTTCAAGAAAGCCAAGCTGTTTGAATTTTGTGGTGAACTTTTAATGGGAATGGGAGAAAAAAATCAAACCTGAAAAAAAAATATGAGTTTCTTCTCTTTCTCATTCCATTTTCTCCACCCTCAACACATATAATGTTACTCTTAAACTTTTATTATGCCATAATCTGATTGCTCTACACTGATGATAAATCACTCTATCCTTATTGCATTTCATCTCATTCTGCTTTCATTTTATTCAGTGCAACAAATTCAGCGTTTTTTCTCTACCAAATTCAAGTATGGGTGTGCAGGAATAATTAGAAAAAGACAACTGGGGTTATAAAACATAGAAGTTGACATGAGTATTTTGGAATAGCTTTAGTGATGTGAATGGAATTTATTTTAATAACCTTGAAATGCCCAACAATATATTAATGTTGTCAAAGGGTATGACATTTTTTCTTCAACTTTGATGCAATTAACTTCCAGGAACTTCCTTTTTTGGATCTTCATTTCTCTCTTTATATAATGAGGCTCTCAAAAAAATTTTCAGAAACACTGATTCCTGTTTCTCTATCCATTCCTCATTAAGCATTAACTACAATTCCAGATGCACAAATATAGATTTGTTAAGAGTTTTCTCTTGGTAGTTAGCATAGTTCTAGCAGACATTGATGTGATTTTATTAAAACTGTAGAACATGATTTTTTCCGAGGTCCTATTGTCATAATACATTTGAGTTAAAATCTATTGGCCTTCTAAATATACAGTGTGCTCAAAGGAGGGGAAGGGAGAATCCCTGAAAAATAAATTAATCTAAGATCTTATTACTGAGAAATGTTTCAAGCATACTGAAGGCTGAGCTGAATTTGTTGCATTTTCCTATTTCAGTTTTTGCTGAAATATTTTTTTGATCATTTTCCAGCAGCCCCTTCAAATACATGCTACCTAAGGCATGCAAAATGACTTTGTCACAGATCTGACTGACAGTAAATGTTTTCATTTTCAGTAGTCCCCTGGTGGTATGAATGCTGGCTGTAATGAAGTCTGTCAAGCACATATCTTGGATAATCCCAATTTAAAAATAGCAGACATGTGTGTTTGTATACAGATGCGTGCTTAAGTATTTTAGCAGGAAAAAATGTATTAACACTCTAGACCAGTTTATTACTAAAGATTTCTTCAAAACATTTTATACTGCAAAAAGAATTTGGATGGCCTAAAATTTCAAAATGGCAATACATTGGATTTAAAAAGTCTTCTGGTTTCTCAATTTCAACATGAGCAGCTTTTAAAACTCCAAAATTATTTATTCTGTTGGGAAGTGCTTTGGAAGATCACCAGCCTGCCATTTATTTCTATAGGATGCTCAAAATATTATTAACACTTGCAAGAATGTGGAATATAGAATTAGAATATACTATGGCAAATCAATGATCTTATATTTTAATGAATGTTATATATGTTTCTTATGATCTTAACAAAAGATTCAAGAGATTCTTTTTCATAAATTGGTGGATTTTTATGAAAGGATGACTGTCAACTTTCTCAAAGCTGAGTTGGATTGTCAAAGACTCGTTTTAATACACTTAATGAAATCTGCTATATTGTATTGATTATGTTTTTTTTTTCTTTTTGTGAATTGTCATGACTTCGGACACTGTATAAATGCTTCAATACAATAAAGAAATATACTATGTTGGAATTGTCATTTATTTGAAAGAACAGTTACCCCAGTGATTTTGACTTTCCCAATGATACCATTTTGTCTAATATTCACATTATATACTTTATTTGGGGAAGAATAGTAAAGCTAAAAGATACTAATGTTAGGTTTCATCTATGTGCTGAAAATGTGGAATGTATTGAATTGTGAAAAATTCTAGACTTTCTGAGCTTGAATGTAGCTCAGACAATAATTCTGCATGGATTAAACAAAATACCAATCTGATTTAAAAGAAGATGTTAATTTAACTATTTGAAATTAATTATTTATTGATGAAATTGGAAGAATGTTTAATGTGCCTTGACATGAGAAATATTTAATTTCTTGTTTAACATCTGATTTGCTTTTACATTGTAATTTTAATTTTTTAATTATTATTGTGCATAATTTATTTGGAGGCAACTTTATTTTATTTTTATCCTTTTTAAATATTTTGTTGATGTTTCTGCTTGCCTTTTTCTTTTCTTCTTGCATAATATCACATTAAAAAACAAAAGTATTGTGGAATATCATTGGATTACTGCCTCCAAGCTCAACCCACTGAATCATGTTGTTCTGTAGGTAAAAAAAAGAGATGGTTGTACATAGAAGAGCAACAAATGAGGGGCTTAGAGGCAAAATCCTATGAATAGTAAAAAGAAGTGATATTGAGTTGGCCATACCCAGCCAATAACATGACCACCAAGCCATGTCCACCCAGTCATATGACCACCAAGCCACGCCCACCAACTAAGCCATACCCATAGAACCAGTTGTTAAAAAATTTTAATCCCACCCCTGCTGCTAGGGCAAGTTACTATTTATAAACATGGAGCAAATCCCACACTTACTAGCACTGATAATGTGACCTAACCAGACAATGAAATGTCTCCTAACAAACTATCAAGCTCAAAGAGCGAGCACCAAGGACTCAGGAGTTCAATTCTGAGTTAAATATGTTCTGTTCCATTGAATCTACATAGTCATTTCATTATCATACCATCCAGTCCAGAAAAGCTGGATGGTAATCATACCCCCAAATGCTTACTGATCAGAAAGTCAGAAAATAGAGCAACTTATATTTGTGGAGTCTCCTTGCCTCATCACTTAGAAATTGTTTTTGTTCATTCCAGTTGAACAGGTGTGTGACTAATTGCAATGTATTTTGAACTGTACTGAAAATACCTTTTGCTTCCTATAAGCAATAGATATAGAGATGAATAGATGACAGATGATAGATAGATAGATAGATAGATAGATAGATAGATAGATAGATAGATAGAGACAGACAGACAGTTATAGATATATAAAGTGATAGAGTGATAGATATGTTACTATTTATTCTTTAATGAAGCTGAAATAGCCAGTTCATTGTCCCCCAGGATATCTACTAGATTTATGAAATCAATATACATTAGGATTTCTAATCCTCCTAAAAACTGTCTTGAAAGTACTATCAGTTTTAGGAGGTTTCAGGAAAGGGTCAGTGACAAACCAGTCAATAAGATGAATCCAACCTTCTAAGTTTGCGCATTTGCTCCTGTATAAATAACTGGAGGACACAATGCAAAACCAGCGTTTCACCCCTCTTTCCCATTGCATGCCATCTCTTTTTATCTTCAAAAGAACCACCAATGGATTATTTATAGATTGGAAGAAAGCCCTTTGAGTAATAGTACAAAGGCCAGAGATCACAAAAGATTGATTTCCACAACTCGTTACAGTCATAAACCCACAAGTTCAGAGAGAAGAATTCCCTTCTCAGGGTCAACTGCTTATTTCTGGCACATGCTTCCAATATTCCCCCAGGGAGCCCTTAAAAAGGGCATTGATGTAGCACAAGTTGAAAGAGCCAGTTAAATAATAGTTTGGAGCCTCCCTTTTCTCTCTCTCTCCCTCTTGTTTCATCCTCAGTTCCATGAATTGTAATAGATCATTTAGAGGAAAGGCTATTTCTCTGCCCCATTGTTGTAGGCAACAACTTCATAATATCCTCCATAAATAATGGGTAAATAATATTTGCATTTAGATGCATCTTGTTGTGCAAAATTGTCCTGTCTCTTTCCTTTTTTTCAATCTTTACCTACAGAAGAACTGTTGTATTTCTTTGTATCTTAGTTCTTCATTTGCTACTAGGTGAGACACACCCCACTCTCTCGATATATGTATATATAAATACATCATTGTGTGAATAGTGTGGTTCCAGGGTGTTTTACATTTTAAAACAAACGTGACAAGAATTCCACTTTGCTGTTATTAATGAAATAGATTATTTCTAGCATATATGGAGAAGGTAGGTATATGGTAGGCATAATGTCAGCATCATGTTGAGACTCTTGAAACAAACAATAAGTAAACTCCTTATATTCCATTTCATACCATATTCAGACATTTCAACATGCAGACACACATTAGTTTAATAGACTGGAAAGGGGAGAGGTTGCAAAAGGTAACCAGCAAGGAAATCTCCGTCTCCATGACAATGACCATCCCATATTTCTTGGAGAAAGAATTATACTGGCTAAATGTTTAAGTCAATTCTTAAAATGTTTACAACATTGATTAGCAGTAATTCAGTAGAGCCAAAGAAGGGGAGATGGCAGAGCAAATGTAGGAATGACCATCCAGAATTTCAAACTTGGATTTGAGGCTATAAATTCTTAAGACAGGCTGAGGAATCCCACAGGACTGGATTCTGAACCAGCAGCTGTACCCATGACTCCTACAGGCATGATCAACTATTCCCACCCTCAGTTCTTCCAGTTTTGCAGTCCAGTTTTGTGCTAAATAACTGTGGAAAATCAATATTTACCAGGCTTAAACTAGAGGTCTGCATCATTTAGGGTTTCTTCTTTTCAGGATAGGAGTGGAACACGAGAGAGGATTTTAGCTGACTAGATATTAAAGAATTCTGTTAAGACAGAATTTTATTTTTGTTCCAGTCTTTTGTTTTCCTGCCCAGTTGCCTGGAGCAGGACAATAAGGAGATAAACAATAGTTCTGCATCAGTCCAGCTATCTCAAGCAAAATATACCAGAAATTCGGATGATTAATGAGGGGGAAATCAGGGGTGGGATTCTACTAGTTCGCACCTATTTGCTAGAACCGGTTGTTAATATTTTAAGCAGTTCGGAGAATCGGTTGTTAGAAGAAATTACTGGCCTAATCCTGTAAGGAACGCAGGAAGGAAACATTCTGGTGTTGCTTACAGAAACTGCCTCTCCGTTAACCCTTATTACATTCTTGGCAGGACTAGACTTCCTGTCTCAGGAACGTCTCTGGAGATCTTTTCCCTTCCTTTGCTGGTACTTTCCTTGTGTGGAGTGACCATTCAAAGTTACAATGGCACTGAAAAAAGTGACTTATGACCCTTTTTCACACTGACGACTGTTGCAGCACCCCCACAGTCCTGAGAGGCCAGGTGAGGAGATGTGTGCCTCGATGTGAGTGATGTTGAGTTGGCCATGCCAAGCCAGTAATATGACCACCAAGCCATGTCCACCCAGTCACATGCCCACCAAGCCATGCCCACCAACTAAGCCACACCCACAGAACCGGTTGTTAAAAAATTTGAATCCCACCCCTGGGGGAAATGGCCACTTTCCTTTATCCTTTACTAACATAGAAATAATATGTAGTAATCTCTGCCTATAATGAAAATCTATATAAAATGTTTTATAGTTGACATTTACCACCAGCAAGAATGGCAAAGATGTTTGAAAACATGTCCACCAAATGTTGGAAATATAATCAGATACTGGGTTTGTACTATCATATGTGGTGGACATGTCCAAAGGCAAAAAAATGTTTGACAAAAATACACACATGTTTAGAAAAAAATGGTAAAGCAACATCTTGATTTAAAACCAGAAATATTCTTGTTGGGTATTTTACCAGAACCGTACAATAAAGGGAATACATATTTAATTTTACATGTGTTAAAAACAGCGAAAATTGTTTTTGCACAACAGTGGAAAAAATGAAGAGATCCCTATAGATGAAAGTGTAATTTAAAAAATATTAGAATGTGCAGAGGTGGTTAGATTAAAACTCAAAATAAAGGAGATGGAGGAAACAGAATACTTTTTAACATGGGATGTTTTACCAATGGTTAGGTAATAGAAACAGAAGTTAGAAACTTAAAAGCTTAAGAAAATTATTAACTATATAATGAAGGTTTGCTAGTATGGATAAGCTAATATTATTACTATGTGATTATTATCAACGATATGTATATTATTGTTATTATTACTATTATTTTTTTCAAAACTAACTGTACCCAGGCAACACACTGTTCATGTAGATATTGAGTTTTTATGTTTACTAAAGAAAAAATGTATAAATAATATATATATAAAAAAGAAATAATATGTAATAATCTCAATTTTAATGTATCTGTGAAAGCATAATAGTAGGCATCATTTGTATTTTGTATTTATTTGATTTGTCAATCACTTACAAGATACAGGTATAAGAATAAATATAGTTTTGAATACATGAGATAGATATTTATAAGAAAAATAAAAAGAAACAATAGGACAGGGACGGTAGGCATGATTGGTGCGCTTATGCATGCCCCCTACAGGCCTCTTAGGAAGGGGATAAGGTCAATAGTAGACAGTCTAAGGTTAAAGTTTTTGGGGAAGAAACCAGAGTCAGGTAGAGTATTCCAAACATTGACCACTCTGTTGCTGAAGTCGTATTTTCTGCAGTCAAGTTTGGTGCGGTTAACCTTGAATTTGTATCTATTGTGTCCTCTTGTATTGTTATGATTGAAGCTGAAGTATTCATTTGCAGATAGGACATTGCAATGTATGATTTTATATACTATATTTAGATCGGACCGGAGGCGGCATAGTTCTACGTTTTCTAGGTCTAGAGTTTCAAGTCTGGTGGCATAAGGTATTCTGCAATGAGTAGAGGAGCAGAGAACTCTTCTTGTGAAATATTTCTGGACTTTTTCAATTGTGTTAATCATCAATGAGACAACCTTGAAATATGAATTGATTACAAAAACTGTAAATCCTAACAACACACAAAAGTGTACTATTGTGGCCCACAATACTTTTGATTGTCTAAGGACAAATTTAGATTTCCTGCTTTACTTTAGTTGTAAGGCTGAGGCAAGTGGTGTATCAATTGTGCCCAAAGTTCAAGTGTCACAACCTCAATAAACAGTTCCTGCCACACTTTACAGGAGGATGTGATTACAACTCTAAAGTGACCAAACCACAGACTACAAGAATGAAAGTTCACAGAATGAATTGCTGCTAAAGGGAATCTGAATTTAATCCAGGAATATACTGTGATAGAAATCCTGCTTTCTAAAACAATCCAAACAACAATAATCTACACACCAGTGCTTTTCAATCAATCTCAGCAACTTTTTCTGCTGGCTAGGGAATCCTGGGAATTTAAATCCACATATTTTAACGTCACAGAGTTTGAGAAACACTGATCCACCAACATCCAAGAACTGACATCACCAATTATCTGAGTTCATCTATTCATTCTAAATTTTTAAAAAGGCACACAAAATAATATACTTCACCTATTTTGTCTCACTTATCATACCAGTGTAGAAAGTTAGCACATACCCCTCCTAGAAGAATGAAATATTTTGAGAAATTATTAAAAAGACAGAATATTATAGTCCCCTAAAGGGGAAACATATTTTTAAAGACAGAAAACAGCCCCAAGTCTTTCTTAATAGCCCCAGCAGGACTGGGCCAGCCTATCTCCAAGAAAACTTGAGGGATTAAGACTTGACCCTCCAGGACATAATAGGATTAACCCACTAGCAAGAGAGCTCACTACATTGCATAATCTCCTAAGAACATTTCATCAGCCAAATTTTTCAACCAAGTTTAGCTCAGACAAACTCATAGGATTTGTACATAGCACCATGGAAGTCTGACAACAGCCAATAGAATATATCAATGGTGGATTCAAAAAATTTTACTACCAGTTCTGTGGCTTGGTGACCATGGCATGGCTTGGTGGCCATGGCAGGGGAAGGATACTGCAAAATCTCCATTCCTATCCCATCCCAGTAATCTGCTTTCCGGCTCTGTTCTTCTGTGTGGGGCAACCAAAGAAGACCCAGCCAATTAGCTGGGACTCAGGAGGCAGAGAATAGATGGGGGCAGGGCCAGTCAGAGGTGGTATTGGCCGGTTCTCCAAACTACTCAAAATTTCCATTACCGGTTCTCCAGTTAGGAGTGCCCCACGGGCAGCCACACCTCGCCATAAAGCTGCTTCTATTGGCTGATTAAGCGGCTGGTGATTCTGCCCTTGGGGAGCTTCTATCGGCCAATAGAAGCAGCCTCATGGTGAGGTGAGTGCGCATGGGGCGCTCTAGGTGGGAGTATGCATGGAGGGTAGAAATTAAATCACCCCCGAAAAAGCAGCCTAGCCAGTTTTTCGGGGCTCAAAAAATAAATAAATCCCACAGTACAAGAATTAGACCACCACTTAATATCAGCTAGCAGTGTGCTGCAGCTGCCAAAAATGCTAATGCAGTTCTAGGTTGCATCAATAGAAAGATAGTATCCAGATGATGTGAAATCATAATACCACTTTATACTACACTAGTGGGACCACACTTGGAATAGTGCATCTAGTTCTGGTCATCACAATACAAAAAGATGTTGAGACTCTAGAAAGAGTGCAGAGAAGAGCAACAAAGATGATAAGTGATCTGGAAGCTAAATGTGTGGTGAATAATTGAGGGAACCAGGTATGGCTAGTGTAACAAAAAGGACTAGGGATGATATGACAGCAGTCTTCCAGTGTTAAGGGGCTATCACAGAGAAGAGAGAGTCAACTTTTTCTCCAAACCACCTGAGGCCAGGACAAGAAGTAATGGGTGAAAGATCACTAAATAAAGGTTCAATCTAGAACTAAGCAGAAATGTCCTAACAGTGAATACATTAGACCACCAATGGAATGGCTTACCTCCAGAAATTGTAGGTGTTCCATCACTGGAGGTTTTCAAGAAGAGATTGAACATCCATTTGTCCAGAAGGATATAGAGCAGGGGTGTCAAACTCACGTCCTGACAGCAGCATCTTGTGACGTATCTTGACTTTTTTACCCTTCGCTAAACCAGGCATGGGCATGGGCATGGGCAGCACCTGATGCATCCTGCCCACAGGCCGCGAGTTTGACAGCCCTGATATAAGGTCTTCTTTCTTGGGCAGGGATTCAACTAGAAGACCTCCAAGGTCCATTCCAACCCTATTATTCTATAGTCTATATTTTAAAATAAAGTTATCACAACTATAATCCTCCTGAGGGGAAAAAATGAATACAAACTTAAAATTCATAGCCAATGGTTGAAAAGAGACATTAATCTTGTTTCCATATCAAGGCCAATTGAGATGGGTAATGACAAAAAAGGCTGTGCAAAGAATAATATATAATAGTGAAAGCACTTATGCTCCATCTTTCCGTGAATTGTTTCTTTGGATCAGGGTTTTTCAAACTTTGCCATTTTAAGATGTATGGACTTCAACACCAGAATTCTGCAGTCCACATATCTTAATGTCACCAAGATTACAAAACACTGCTTTAATGTTTTGAAATTCTAATATTTTGTTCACCACTTCCTGGAAACTAGTCTTCAAGACCAAGAAATACTGATTAGTGAATTCTGAGAGTTGAAATATATACATCATAATGGTGGCAAATTTAAGAAAACGCTGGTTTAGATATATTTGTGCATCCTGGATATCACTTTCACTGACATTCAAAGTTAGACCATGTAAAATAAATGCCAAAACTGTTTCAGATCATTTTCTAAGAAATTAACAACTCCATTTGGTAATAATTTGCATACATTTTTCAAAAGGTCTTTGAAGATATCTTTGTTGAATGATAACCATTTTATTAATCAAATGGAATAGGATATGATACTGGTGTATTTTTAATTAATGGGCATCCAATTTTGTCACTGTCTTTTGCTTGAAATATTCTAAAATCTTCTGGCTTTTAAACTTAAATGAAATAATGCAATTGCATTCCTCTTTTCAAGAAATATAGAGATTTATGTTTAATTAATCAGCAGATTTTTTTTTTTAAAAAAAGAAAACCCAAATTGCTTAGTTTAATCTCTCATCAAGAAATTATCTTTTTAAAAAAGAAATTGAAACCATTATAAAGGATTATGTTATTAACCTCACTTTTATCTCTTTCTCTTCAAGAAATTAAATTTATGAAAATGGAAAAAACTTACCCTTGATAGTTTCCCAGTTGATTGTTACAAAAAGCATATTGTATTTTTATCTCTTATTCTTCTGGACAAATAGAATGAGCCTTTTTTTAAATAGATCCCTGCCCCTTAATTTCAGTGAGATGACCATTATAATCCAATGTAAAACAGGATAATCTGTTCCAGTTGTATCCATTTATTTGATAAAATCTTAGGAATCACATTTAACAACTCCCTTGCTCTCTAGCATGCCCTTCCAATTGCTGTATATTTCTCAGACTAGAAATAAACAGAATGTAAAAGTTTTGATATTAGATTCTTAGTTGATATAACTTAAATCAGGCAAATCCAGAAGTTATTATTTTATTTCGACTTGGACATTTCAGAAGTGGATGCTGAGGTATAGCATAATCTGGATAGACACGACTTTGTTTAAACATGTAGGGAAAAAAAATCCAGTCTGGTTTCAAGCCAGGAGGAAAAAAAACATTGGAAATAAAATGGAGGCTGGCTACAAGCAAAGAAGGCCTTGGTTTATTTGGTTTACCAAAAACTTCAGTGACAGCAGCATGTTTCTGGGGTGGCTGACCAATTGAATGGGTGAGTGGGTGGTTCTTTATAGGGTTCTGGGGTTTTATGATTGAGACGCTTCAGGGCAGAGGTGTCAAACTCAAGGCCCATGGGCCGGATCTGGCCTGCAGGTGCTTAGATCTGGCCTGCAGGGCTATCTTGGAAATAGTGAAGGATCGGTTCGCGGTGCCTCTGTCAGCAAAAATGGAGCTCTGTTTCGCTGGCAGAGGGCCGCAAGAGGCCATTGTGGCAAAAAGGATTCCTGGGGGGTTGAATGTGGCCTCTGGGGCTCTGCTTTTGCCAGCGGAGGACTGCAGGAGGCCGTTGTGGTCAAAAATAGAGACAGGGAGGCAGCACATAGCCCCCACAGCTCCGTTAGCACTAGCAAACGGCTAGCAAAGCAAACTACAAGCAAAACCACCATGCCAGCCAAACAAGCAAAACCACACCCCCAACCACACACATTCTGCCCCCCCCCCCCCAAGGTCAAACACAACCCTGATGCGGCCCTCAATGAAATTGAGTTTGACACTCCTTGCTCCAGGGGATTGTGAAATGTAATGAGCCTTGTGTCCTTTGCTATTTTACTGGTGGTGAGTAAAAACCTATTATGTCCTAAAGGTCATGTCCTGTCCTTAGAATTTGGATGGGGGAAAGTAAATTCTTAATCCTAATAGCTCCAGCTGTTGTGTATTGACTGCAGTCTCCACTCAGGTCCGTGCTTTAAGCGGGAAACACGGACCTCTCCCATTGGTTGATGCCGTTTGACAGCCGGCTATAAAAGGAGCTGTCAAACGGCATCAGCTGTTGCCGCTCCAGCGGGCTGCCGTGTTAGAGCGGCATTAGCGGTAACCCTTTATTTGTTAAATAAAGTAAGAGCTGAACCTTTTGCCTTGGTTGTCTGCCTCAAGTGATTACCGCCGCTCCACAACACCAGCCTTCTGTGGGAGATATGGCTGAAGGCATCTTGTTTATGAATAGATTGGCCCAGTCTTTCTGAACGGATACAAAATCTCTAAAGGCCAGCCTCTTCAAGCTTCTTGGTTTGAAGCTGTTTTCCTATGGCAGGAAGACTGGAAATGCTTTCTGCTTTTGTTAAGATTTTTTTTCCATTTCTCCTTTGGGGGAAATATAATATTCTGCCTCTTTTTAATATTAAGAATAAAGAATATTTTAATCTGAGGAGGAGGAGGCTTCCTACAAACCTTATATCATTTGCGATTATTAAAAAAAAATATTTTTTTATTTGGGTTTAAAATGTCTTCCTTCTGCAACTAGAAATTCTAAAAGTATTAAAAGGTGATCAAACCATGAGATACTGATATACAAAGATAATAGGGTTTGGTAAACAAATAAGCAAACTTTGTGTCTTCTTGCATTACAATGCAAATTAGATTTGATGCTACTGGATAATAAATTTAGCAGACATGCAGCAAATATTGGGAGATTAAGCTTTGTTTCAGCCTTGATGTAAGGAATTTTAGCAAGTTTTCTCAACTTGATACATTTGAATGTAATACTCAATTTGACATAAATGAAAGACCTACACAGATGGTCTTGTATTCCTTGAAATTCTTAGGCTAAAATAAATGTGATTAAGATGAATTGCTGCAAGATTGATTTACATTTCAAGAGGATTTCTCATTTTTAAAAATCTCTTTATGCTATTTCAAGATAATTTATAGGATATTAAATAACTGTCTCTGCTAAATGCATTCCTCAAGGTTTTCATTATTTAAATTTCAGTTAGCTGGTAAGAAATGAGGGTTTAATTTTTGTCATTTTCAAGTTATTATTATTCCACATCATTATTTGGGACTTGGGTAATGAAGTTTGTTTGCTTGTTTGTTCTATTTGTACCAGCAAATGATATGGGTGGCAAACAGTCTTAAAATAAATCAAAGACAACATCTCATAAAAAATACCCACAAAAAGTTAAAAGACACAGCTGCTGAAGAAGAAATCATTATTGTTTTTAAAAGTTCTAAAGAATTTAAAATAGAGTTTGCATTACAGAGCCTTATGGTGATTTATTTAATTTAAGCACTTCTTATTTGGGATATTTGAGCCAGAAACTACTGCTATCTCTAGAGTTCCACAGTCTGAAGTAGTGATGGTAAAACTTTTGGGCAAAAATAGGAAAATGTCTAACTTGACTCTTGTCAAAGCGAAAAAATTCAGCTTCATAAATTAGAGGAAATGAATCGTGTTTTTCTGTTGCCAGCATACTTTATTTACACATAACTAGGGAGAATAAAAGAAAAGCAGTACATTCTAAGAAGCAAAAAAAAGTAAAGAGAAGTGAAGTAAAACTCCTCCCCTGCACACATGCGCAGTAAATCATACATCACAAGACACTCATATCTTTGGTTACTATGGTAACGTGATAACCATTCTGGTAAGCTCAGCAGACAAACCAAAATTAACGCAGTGACAACTCTGCTGGTATGTAGCACACACACACACCTACCCACATGCATAACACACAGAGAGAGAGCCCTCTGAACAAAAGAGAAATAATTCTTTAGATATTCATTTATTTTAAATGGATTTGGATGGAGGGATAGATGGGGAACTCATCAAATTTGCAGATAACACCAAATTGGAAGGAATAGCCAACACTCCAGAAGATAGGCTTAAAATACAGAAGGATCTTGACCAGAGGGATAGAATCAAGATCACATGAAGTGTTAATACCACTTTATAATACCTTGGTAAGACCACACTTGGAATACTGCACCCAGTTTTGGTTGCCATGATGTAAAAAAGATGTGAGCCTCTCGAAAGAGTGCAGAGAAGAGCAACAAAAATGATTAGGGGACTGGAGGCTAAAACATATGAAGAACGGTTGCAGGAACTGGGTATGTCAGGTTTGATGAAAAGAAGGACTAGGGGCAGTGGTGGGATTCATTTTTTTTTTTACTACCGGTTCCGTGGGCATAGCTTGGTGGGTGTGGCAAGGGAAGGATACTAAAAAATCTTCAGTCAGAGATGATATTTGCCGGTTCTCCGAACTACTCAAAATTTCCGCTACCGGTTCTCCAGAACTGGTCAGAACTTGCTGAGTACCACCTCTGACTAGGGGTGACATGATAGCAGCGTTCCAATATCTCCAGGGGCTGCCGCAAAGAAGAGGGAGTCAAGCTATTCTCCAAAGCACCTGAGGGCAGGACAAGAAGCAACAGATGGAAACTAACCCAGGAGAGAAGCAACTTAGAACTAAGGAGAAATGACAGTGAGAACAATTAATTAGTGGAACAATTTGCCTCCAGAAGTTGTGAATGTTCCAACACTGAAAGGTTTTAAGAGGAGATTGGATAACCATTTGTCTTAAATGGTATAAGCTTTCCTGCCTGGCAGGAGTTGGACTAGAAGACCTCCAAGAACCCTCCCAACTCTGTTATTCTATTCTATTCTTAAAAAATAGAGAGAGAAGTTAAGGCAGCTCCGGGTCAACACGAGATTTTTAAATGCTCTTCCATGGCCTCTGAAGCCTCTGAAAACCCATTTGTCTGTTTTGGAGGGTCTAGAGGCTACGTGAGAGAACACCCTATTCTAGTGCAATCTTATCACAGGAGAGCAGGATATGGTTTTGAAAATATTTATTTTTATTTATTTATTTTTGTCAATTGCTTACAAGATAATAGGAATAAGTAAAAACATAGTTATGAATACATGAATACATATAAGAAAAATAAAAAAAATAAAAGAAATAATAGGACAGGGACAGTAGGCATGTTGGTGTGCTTATGCACACTTCCTACAGACGTCTTAGGAAAGGGGTGAGATCAATAGTAGACAGTCTAAGGTTAAAGTTTTTGGGGTTTGGGGAAGAAACCACAGAGTCAGGTACAGTATTCCAGACATTGACCACTCTGTTGCTGAAGTCATATTTCCTGCAATCAAGTTTGGTACGATTAACCTGGAGTTTGTATCTATTGTGTGCTCTTGTGTTGTTATGGTTGAAGCTGAAGTATTCATTGACAGGTAGGACATTGTAATGTATGATTTTATATACTATATTTAGATCGGACTGTAAGTGGCGTAGTTCTAGGTTTTCTAGCTCTAGAATTTTGAATCTGGTGATATAAGGTATTCTATATTATATATAATATAATATATATTATAAAATATAATATATATATAAATATATATTATATAAAATATATATTATATAAAATAGTTGCTGTCTGATCAGTGCTGGTATTCAAATTTTTTTACTACAGGTTCTGTGGGCATGACTTGGTGGGCATGGTGTGGATTGGTGAGCGTGGCTTGACACTCCAAAGGAAGGATACTGCAAAATCCCATTCCCTCCCCACCCCACTAACCTGCTTTCCAGCTCCTTTCTCCTGTGCTGGGCAACAAAAGAAGACCCAGCCAATCAGCTGTGAGTCCGATCAGCTGGAATTCTGGAGGCAGTGAATAGATGGGGGCAAGGCCAACCAGAGGTGGTATTTTACCTACTCAAAATTTCCACTACCGGTTCTCCAGAACCTATCAGAAGTGGCTGAATATCACCTCTGAATCTGATGTTGGCGATTGCTATTGTGTGAGTCAAAACATTGTGTCATGTCACCTTTGGCACATATGTCGTAGGATTGCCATCACTGTTTTAGAGGAAGATTGTGAATTTAATATTAATTATTTATTTAAACTTTAGAACAAAAACTGTGAGCTACTTCTTCCCTGTATTTTTTTTTTTTTTTTGCAAAGTAAGGGAAATGACTGACAAGCCACTTTTTGAAAGCTAACGTGCATTGAAAGATATTAACGTTTAAGACTTTCCAGAGTCTAGGCATGCATTAAAAATACCAAGGTGTATCAATCCAGCAAATTTATTTTATGCTACGCTAAATAGCTTTTCTTGCAGGAGCCCTTGGACAAAGATGTAATGAATTTTAATTGCAGGTAGAAGATGCACTGAATTCTAAGTACAAATGTCGCAAGCTGTGCCAGCTACTTCCACAATGCTTACTTAGACCTTACATTTCATTTTGATCACTTTTTAAAGGAAAGCTCATATGCACAGAGGGAATCATTTTTCTTTTAAATTATTAATTAAAAGATTAATGCACACCTTCCAATCTCCCTTAAGAGCCATGTGCAAGAAAATGAAGCGGCTTTTAATGAGGTGTTCAAGAGAAATAAAACACAATGGTAGTTTGGAGCTGTATTTCTTTTGTTATTAAGAAATCCTATTCATTTTCTCTGCTGAAGCTCAGAGCTAGTATGCTTGCTCTCCCACAGAAAATCCAGATTTTTGACTTGGTCTGAGTTAAAAAACCAAATCCATGCTGTAAATTGCCAGCAGTTCAATCCGCCATTTTGTTGGTGCGACTCCCATAGAACTGAACATTTTGTTAATAAGGATCCAACCAATCAATAATTTGGTTATCCAAGTTTTTCCATTAGAAAATGAAAGTTCTATGAAAATTCAAGTGTGTCGTAATTAATCTATATGATGAAGTAGGTAAGTGTAGGTAAAGCTTTTAAAAGGTTTACACAGAAAGATTAGGAGAGACTGGCAAAGCTGCTTTTGTAGAAGGTCTTGACTAGAAAGACTGTACAACAGCTATATGATTACACAAACACACACCACATACACACACACACAGGGTAGTTTTGTTTCATCTAATCCAGCATGAGGCCAGCTACATGTTTCTGAAGAAAAGAAGTGCCATATATTTTGGATCTATTCATTTTTCTCTGGATTTTAAATTATTTTCTTCTGACCCCATGTCACATGGTATGTTTCTTTTTAAAAGTAATTATACCCTCACAAACATGCTTTGAAATAGGCTCAGATTGACCTGAGGTTGCCTCATTTGCTTCATCCCAGCTGAGAAACATACAGCCAGGCAGAGAGAAGCCTCAGATCTGTTGGAAGGAAAATCCAGCTCAGTTCCAAGCCGGGAGAAAGGTGCAGGAAATAAAATGGAAGCTGATTGAAAAGAAGGACTCTTGTTTATTGATAAGCAGAACCTACAACAGCATGTAGTTCTGGGACAGCTGACAAGTTGGTTTGATGAGTACATGGATTTTTATAGGGTTCTGGGATGCTGTTGGGGGTTGTGTGATGTCTGGAATGCTCCTCGGGGGTTGTGCAATGTGGTGAGCCTTGTGTCTTTTGTTATTCTAACGGTGAAGGGTTAATCCTATTATGTCCTAGCAGTCATGTTCTGTTCTTAGAATTTGGATGGGGCAGGGATGGAATGCTATTGGTTGTGCCCAGCTCTCTGAAGAGCAGCAGACACAGAACCGGTTCTGTGTCTGCTGCTGTTTGGTTCACCCGCCCACCTGGGCTCTTACCTGACCTTTATTTTATTTTTTTTATTACACTTTTATACCGCCCCCTCTCCCAAAAAAGGGACTCAGGGCAGTGTACAGCCAACATAAAAACGACATACATAGTAAAAATTTAAAAGAGATTTAAAAGAAATTAAATGAGTGGCTGGAATGATATTATAAAAGCAGAGTAAAAAAGGTAAAAAAGTTAAAAATTCCAAAATTTAAAACCCTAGTAATTAGTACTAGGCCTTTCAACCTCAGCTGTACCATGCAAAGCAGCTGAGGTTGAAAAAGTAGTAAAAACGTAAGTACCAAACCGGTAGTAACACCAGTTGAATCCCACCCCTGGGGTGGGGAAATATAAATTCTTAATCCTATCATCTGGAGCAGAAGGTATTTAGTTTATTAATAGATTGGCCTAGATATCCCTCTCTAAAGACTTCAGGCATCTGCTGGAGGCTACTTCTTACAGCAGGAAGACTGGGGCTGCTTTCTGCCTTTAAGAGCATGTTTCTCCATTTCTTCTTTGGGGAAACATAATATTCTGCATCTTTTAATATTCCTCAAAATATTTTGTTCTCAGGGGGGAATTGTGGTGATTACTTCTTACAGGTCCTTGCACAGATACAAAAGATCCAGAAGTTACCCCATCCCTTCTCAAGCTCCATAGAGCCTTATCTATCTATTCCCAGACTGAGGTGGCAGTCTGGAGAGATTCCTGTAGAAAAATCAGAATATAATGATGTAGCAATTTTGAAATCACTGGAATATAAAAACAGAGCACAAAACCACTCCCTTCTAGCACTGATGATGTTACCTAGTTTGGTAATGAATCATCTGCAAGAAAACAATCAAGCTTGAATTCTACACATTGTGGTCTGGCTGCTGGTGTTTTGACAATCTCAAAGGAATGATTTCAACCTCTGCAGACTAGAAGACACTGTTTACCCACTAGTTGTCAAATTTGTTATTATTTATAAGAACTCCTACCAAAAAGATATACATTTTATTTTTATTCCTCACCCAGGGTCCACTGTCAGCTTTGGAAATCATTTTGAGAGTCGATGCTTCCATGCTGCCACAGGCCTGGGAGAAGGGGTGGGTGGGTTTCAATTGAGTAGCTGTAAGGAGACAAAATAAAATTCTTTTGTTAGTTCAAGGTCATTGAGTATGGTGCAGAATGAAATAATAATCTGACTTTAGGACAGATCGTGATTGGGTCATGTGATGTGATGATGGCCAAGGAGGGGATGAATTTGTAGTTTGAATATTGAAGGAAGCCTGAAAACTTTCAGATTCGGGATTTCACAGATGTGCCAGTTTAACTATCCAAATAAAGGTACCTTTGAGATCTGTCTGTCTTGGGGTTATTGATTGGAATGAAGGTTTGCGGGAACTCTGACGTTATCCCGAATCCGAAAGTTTTTTTTTAGATCCCTGAGTATTGATCCATTGGTGTGACAGAAATTGACTGACTGGCTTGTCACCTAAACTTGATGTCACGGGCTGGGAGAGAATGACTGCCCCAAAATCACTACGCAGACTGTTATGTCCAAAGCTGTCACAAAGACATACATTGTATATTGTCATGAGGTATGATCAAAATTGAGCCCACAAGCAAGGCAGTTGCTGAGTGAGTTTTGCCCCGTTTTATGGCGCATTTTGCTACGGCTGTCAAGCAAATCATTACAACTGTCAAGGGAATTATGCAGTCATTAAGCAAATCTGGCTTCCCAATGTGACTCTGCTTGCCAGATGCTGGCTGGCAAAGTTTCAAATGGCGATCACATAACCATGGGACAGTGCATCTATCAGAAGTGCATTTCAGTTGCCATGTGCCTGAATTTTGATCACGTGACCATGTTACAACAGTTGTAACTGTGAAAACTGTTGATAAGTCATTTTTTGCAGTCCTGTTGTAACTTCAAATGGTCACTAAATGAATATTTTAAGTTAAGGACTGTCTATATAATTTTTTTTCCCATTTTATTCTTGGACTAACTTTCAACAAATCAAAATCCCATACAGCAAACTATGTGTGGAATTTCAGCTACACAGGATAGATTAAAGGCCACAAAGAAGGCACTATCAAGATAGCTGAGCTGGGAATAGTAAACAAACAACCATTTTATACAACATAATATGTACCAGGCATTACTCCTTTGAGCAATTTTTGGCTTCAACCTTTATTCTGCTTATTGCAAAGCAACCTTATAAAACAGCTATCTAGTTCTTTGCCAGCACCGATTTGCAATGAAAAGGAAATTACAATTAGCTCACCACTAAGATGACATAAAGGTACCATAAGATAATTTGAAAGCACTCTTGATTTCAATCTACCCCTTGCAACTATTTTATTAGAATAAGCTACCAGAGGAAAGGAAATTGTACAAAGATTTTTATGATGCTAAGTCCTTGCAATTATTCTGTCTCCCATTCTTCTTTTTTGGCTTAGATGTCTAAAAATGGCTAAGACCTGACCTTTATTGTCATTGCATTTCACAAATACAATGAAATTTGAAAGCTACTCCAGCACAATGCCCCAAACACCACATCACAATCACACTACAGAGTATTTAAAAATTAAAATAATTAAAATCATAATAATAATTAAAAACCTAGTCTAAAACCTATCTAAAACATTAAGTAAGTTAAATAGTTTAAAAATGCCCCACAAACTGTTGAGGACAAAATGGTTTTTAATTGTTTTCCAAATTTTTCTTTTCCACTTTTCTTTCTTTCTTATTTCGCTTTCACATTTATGTATGTGTTGTTTGTCTGTTTTAACTGTAAAATTAATAAAGTTTATTTTTTAAAAAAATGCCACTCTATACATAGGACTAAATCACAAATGCACTGTTTGATTCAAGACAATTATTGCCTTGGAAAAGAAACTATTTCTCAGTCTATTAATCCTCATTTTAAGACACCTATAACGTCTCCCTAATCGTAACAGTTCGAAATATGAATGTCCAGGATGAGAACGGTCTGTGGAGATTTTTAGTGTTCTAGAGAGAAGTCTGGTCTTCGCAATCTCTTCCAAAGAAGAAAGAGAGCAACCGATGATTTTTGTGCTGTGATCAGCTTTGGGAGGAACTGAGAGAAGTTAATGATAGGAATCGTAAATGAATGTCTCTATCTCCCACTCCTTTTCACCTTTAAATTTTTTTTAAAAAAATCTGGATACAGCAAACCTCAAACAAAATGCATCTGTGAAGTTACACACAATTTGTGGATTGTACCATGTCCATTCCTATAGATTATAAATAATCAGTGGTGGGATTCAATTTTTTTTTACTACCAACTCTATGGGCATGGCTTGGTAGGCATGGCAGGGGAAGGATACAGCAAAAATCTCCATTCCCTCCCCACTCCTGGGGGAAGGTTACTTCTTCCCCACCCCACTAACCTGCTTTCCAGCTACGTTCTCCTGTGCAGGGCAACAAAAAAAGACCCAGCCGATCAGCTGGGACTCAGTGGGAGGCAGAGAATAGATGGGGGCGGGGCCAGTCAGAGGTGGTATTTGCCGGTTCTCCGAACTACTCAAAATTTCTGCTACCGGTTCTCTAGAACTGGTCAGAACCTGCTGAATATCACCTCTGTAAATAATACTGAGCAGCCCAGACCAATTATGAGATTAGCATATTACAGTTCCTATATAATTGGGATGAAAACTATGCAGAAACTTAAAATTATGAAACCTATGAACTACTATATAAAAACAGGGGTCCATATATTCAAAGAATTGATGTGCAGGTAAGATTTATCTGAGTTAGCAGCCAGGGGTTCTGCGTTCCTGATCAAGAAAAAAACTTGCATATTGCTTTTTTCCATATATGTAAAGTAAGTCAGAGTCTTCCATGTCTTTTTATATTCCTCTTTGTTAGTCATGGCTCTGCTTGAGTGATTAATAATATACAGAAATATCTACATTTTATTTAAGGAGACAGAAATCATATTTGTCAGCTTGATCTTCTTCCCCAATTGTTTTTTATGTTCTTATGCCACTGACATTTTACTGCAATTCTTCATAAACCCTGGAGAATTTATTTGATACTTTCCTTCTGGAACAGAATGAAATATATGCAGTCTGTCAGCAGGTCATGTGTCTCTTGCCAAGGTAGATTTTTCACTTTTTATCAGTGGATTTCAAGAAAGAGAGATGACTTGCAGATTGACTAAAAGCTTGCTTTATTAACATAATATTAAAGTGATCGTTTCACTAAAGGGAAACTTAAGACGCTGGCTACCAAAAGACTACTAATACATCCACAATGGCATTATTATTCATTCTATGAGTATATAGAGTATATTTTAGGGAAACATTTAATCCAAATATGTTGAATTCTCCTTATAACAAAATAGAGAGAATATACAGCAATTGCTTTCCACATGTATTGGGACTGGAAATTCAAGAAAGCCCATCTTTCAATGTAAATTCAATGTAAGAAATAAAACCTTTAAAGCAAAAGCCAGCAGTTCCCCAGCTGAGAAATATCATGATGTCAGATATCTTTTAAGACCATCAAGAACAGAGGTCTTAGAACTTGACAGCTTTAGGACTTGTGGGCTTCAATTCTCAGAATTCCTCCTCCAGTCATGTTAGCTCAGGAATTCTGGGAGTTGAAGTCCACAAGTCTTAAACTTGCCAAGTTTGAAGACCCTTGATCAAGAAAGTGGTTGTGTGTTTGTTGACTCAAAAAGGTATGAGGAAAGTGTCTTAAATTGTGAGGTGTAAACCTATGTAAAGTTATGTGTCATGCAGTGGGAAAGTGTTCAGTATATTTAAAGCTTTGTTGTTGTCTACAATAGACACTACTCTTGTCTACTCAAGTTCGTGAACTTTCATACCCTGACAAAAGGGTTAATCCAGAAAACCTGATATTAAGAAAATTCTGGCTCATACTTAAGTGATAGTCCATTAAGACACTAAGATCTTTTTCACAATTACTACTGTTGAGCAAGGTACCTCCTTCCTAAGGGCAGGACCTTACTATTCTCTCCTCTGAACTTTGTGCTTTGGAGAAGTACAAAACAAGAATTCAAGTACAATTAAACTACTCCAGCACTAATAGATTATTGGGGCACCTCAATATGCATCTCAATATGTGCTGCACCTCACAAAGCAGAATCTTCTTACATTCTGGCCCTGGGGGCAGTACCAAATTTTTAATTCTTGTCTAAAGGCCACCAGGGTTATGAGAACTATATTTATTATCAATCTATTTTATTTATGTTCCACCTTTATTTTTTTTATAAACAATTCAAGGCAGTGAACATATCTAATACTCCTGCCTCCTCTTATTTTCCTACAACCACCTTGTGAGAAAGTTTTGGTTGAGAACGAATAACTGACCTAAAGTCACCCAGCTGGCTTTCATGGTACTAGAATTCACAGTCTCCTGGTTTCTATTTGTTGCCTTAACTACTAAATCAAACTGGCTCTAATAGACTAAACTATTCCAGGGAGGCGGGGGGGGGGGGGGAATCACTCCAGGGGGAGCTACAACAGAAAATTCATGTACTTTAGGTCTCTTCTAATGAGATTACTTCAAGGAAGCAACTTGAAACAGGCCTATCCAATTACAGCCTGTGGCACGGACATAAACAATTGGAAAATATTCTATCGGTGGCACTTACCTTTTTTTTAGATCTCTGAGTATTGATCCATTGGTGTGACAGAAATTGACTGACTGGCTTGTCACCTTCGAGATTAGCGAAAATGTACCCTAAAATGAGTTCCATATGTTGTAAATGTAAAAAAAAAGAGGGAACATATTATCATATGTGGTGGTCTTGCCCAGAAGCTCAAAAATACTGGCTCAAAATTCAAAATTGGCTACAGGAAATCATCAATGAACAACTAGACCTAGAACCAGAACTCTTCCTATTGGGGATCTAAAAAAAATACGTAAAGAGTACAAAATACTTATTATTACACATACTGACTGCTGCCAGGATTACTTTTGCCCAGTGTTGGAAACAGCCATATATACCTGTAGAGGAACTGGTTATACAAAAAGTTATGAATTGTGCTGAAATGGATAAATTAACGCTGAAATTCCTTAAAAGATAAGGAATCTTCAATATTTTATAAGGTATGGGAACAATGGTACAATTGGATAGATTGGAGACAGACTAAGGATAGATGATTATTAAATATAGAACATAGATAGAATAAGAATATAATTACGTATAAATTATTACTATCGCACAAATGATTGTTATGTGATAATGCAGCACAAACTGCTGTTATTGAATTATATATTTTTTAATGTGTTCATGTAATAAAATTCAATAAAGTTTTCTAAAAAAAAAAACAATTGGAAAATATGAGTCCTACAGATAATCTAGCCCACTTATCATTTAGGGCTTTATAAGCAGGGGTGGGATTCTACCATTTCGCACCTATTTGCTAGAACCGGTTATAAACATTCTAAGCAGTTAACATTCTAAACAGTTCAGAGAACCAGTTGTTAGAGGAAATTACTGGCCTAATCCTGTAAGGAAGGCAGGAAGGAAACATTCTGGTATTGCTTACAGAAACTGCCTCTCCTTTAACCCTTATTACATTCTTGGCAGGACTAGACTTCCTATCTCAGGAACTTCTCTGGAGTTTTTTTCCCCTCCTTTGCTGGTACTTTGCTTGTGTGGAGTGACCATTCAAAGTTACAATGGCACTGAAAAAAGTGACTTATGATCGTTTTTCACACTTACGACTGCTGCAGCATCCCCACAGTCATGAGGGGCCAGGCAAGGAGATGCGTGCCTCAATGTGAGTGATATTGAATTGGCCACACCCAGCCAATAACATGACCACCAAGCCATAACCACCCAGTCACATGACCACTAAGCCACGCCCACCACCTAAACCACGCTCACAGAACCGGTTGTTAAAAATTTGGAATTTTTATATGTGTTTATAAGTGATGACTCAATTGCACAAACAGGGCTTTCTGAGTGCAAAACAGGCGCAGTTGAGTTGGTGTACAACTTGAGGAACCCCCACGTTGCATACCAATTCTGACAAGAAGAGGACACAATACCTGCTTCCCACTCCAAATCCCCTGAGATGGTACAGAAGGTTCCCCTGGTCAAGTCAAAATCCACTGAGATCAAGAAGGGCTAGGAAAAATTTAGTCCCATCCCCCCCACATCCTTAGACTATCAAAGGTCCTCAGAAACCATAATCTATAATGGCTCCGTACTATGCCTCTCAATCCAGGCTGAAATGGCTTCAGATAATCTCTTTCCTCCAGAGTCCTTGGAGCTGCAGGTGAATTTTGTTCTCAACTAACTTCACTAAAAAGGAAGAATGGAGACAGGATATAAATTATGTAATTCTATTGCATGGGTCCAACTCATACACCCCACCACTTCTACAAAAACACATATTTCAGAAGCCTTGCCCAACCAGAAGACAGGGATGGGATTCAACCGGTGTTACTACTGGTTCGGTGACTACGTTTTGCACGTGCATGCATTTCGCGCGCACACACGCCTGACATGTGCTGTGCGCATGTGTAAAAAACCTTAAGCTGTGCTGCCCAGACAGCTGAAAAGTGCTGCATGCTGAAAAGTGCTGCATGCACATTTTCCTGCTTTTTCAACCTCAGCTGTGTTGCGCAAAGCAGCCGAGGTTGAAAAAGCAGGAAATAAAGGACAGGTAAGAGCCTGGGAGGGCAAGTGGGCCAAACAGCAGCAAACATCAAACTGGTTTGGTGTCTGATGCTCTTCAGAGCTACCGGTTCTATAGAGTCAGGACGAACCGGTAGCATCTCACCCCTGCCAGGAGGGTATGAATCTACCACACAGATAGTTGCACTAACAGCACCTGTCCATTAATAGGATCAGACCTGTGTCAGATAAATGAACAAGACCATGCTTCAATTATTTCCATAGGATCTGGATAACCAATAGCAAATCTGAGCTATTTTATTCATCAAGTGCCAAGAACAATCCACACAATAATCTCCCCAGTATTGGTTCATCCCAGCAGTCAGATGATTCACCAAAGTTCTTGCCTCTCCAATGATGGCAATGGAGTCCAGTAGAATAATGACTTCCAGGAAAATATTGCTTCTGGTAGTAACTGCACAATTGATAGATAGCATCATACATCATGTAGCAACATAAGCAACTGATTCTGCCTCTTCTTAATAGCAGTATTTATGTGGAAATTTATGTGGGTTTTTGCTTTCCTCAGTGCCAACTAGTTACAGCCAACTTCATGCCATTGACTTTGTGCAATGTAGCCTTTTGTTATAACCAGCAGAAAAATGATTTGTTTTTCAGCAGCTTAGTCAATGTGCCCAAAAATTATCGTTTTTCCTGAAAACATTTGAAATTGCCCCCAATAGGGTGTGCACTGATCAAAAGATGAAAGCACTTCTAAGTAATATTACAGCAGCTTCACACTTCAAAATACTGTAAGTAACTTGGGTAGAAAGCAAATTTCTTCTATCTTATCTCCATCGTTAACACCAGGGACTGTAGTTAAATGCTCCACCAGGCCATGAAATCAGAATAAATGCTGAGTTTTATATAGACAGCAAGGGGTTTTGCTGTGTCTTTATTGTTAGTCAGAGTTCTTCAATTTTGGATAATATCTCTAATTGTTCGTCTTTAGCCTTTTGCCTTATGAGAGTTAGTCAATTTACTTTCATGTGAGGAATGTGTACATAATAATTTAAACCTTTAAGAAATTGTACAGTCCAGATTCCTAATAAGGCTGTTTGGGATATCTTGCTGCATATGAATTTTGAATTTAGAAACTATGATGATCCACCTGAAATCTAGACTTCAGATAAGCCAGCTGTGGTTCAAGCTTCACTTTCCAGTAACTCCCTGGCTGTCACAATCCTTTTTGATGTTTTTTTCCCCTTGTTTTTGGAAAGCCAGAATTCAGAAATATTTATGCCTGTGCATAAACATTTCAAATAAAAATGCAGGGAGACAAAATCCAACAACCAATGTTTGACCTAGGTCTCCAAATAGGGCCAGGTGAATTGTACAATCAGTACCGCAGGACATAAGGGAAACCCTTCACACAGGCAAATTATCTATTGTATTATCTGACAAAGGGATATGGTGGTTCAGTGGCTAAGACACTGAGCTTGTTGATCAAAAAGGTCAGTAGTTCGGCGGTTCGAATCCCTAGCGCCGCTTAATGGAGTGACCTCCCATTACTTGCCCCAGATTCTGCCAACCTAGCAATTCAAAAGCATGTAAACATACAAGTAGAAAAATAGGGATCACTTTGGAAGGTAACAGTGCTCCTTGCGCCTTCGGCATTTAGTCCTGCCAGCCACAGGACCACAGAGATGTCTACAGATAGCGCTGGCTCTTTAGCTTTGAAACGGAGATCAGCACCGCCCCCTAGAGCCGGAAATGACTAGCACGTATGTTCGAGGGGAACCTTTAACTTTACCTTATTATTTGACAAAGGCACTATAAAGTATTTTCTTTAGCCATTTTCATGTCTTGATCTCTGAGATATTGGAAAGGAGGGGTGGCAATAGCTTATTTTACTGAGCAAGCCTGCCCCATTGATCAAGAGGAACCTAAGACTCTATACCACCTTCCTTTAATTTCATTTCTACTACAACTTATGCCCTACCTGCATACCTCAGCTTGCTAATAAATGTTCCATCTTACCTGATGTTGATCTCCTTTGCTTTTGACTGACATACATTCCCAGAGTGTGCCAAAGTCTGTTTTTGCTACCTTTGTATACCTCATAACCAGGGGTGGGATTCTACCAGTTCGCACCTATTCGCTAGAACTGGTTGTTAACATTCTAAGCAGTTCGGAGAACCGGTTTTTAGAAGAAATTACTGGTCTAATCCTGTAAGGAAGGCAGGAAGGAAGCATTCTGGTGTTGCTTACAGAAACTGCCTCTCCGTTAACCTTTATTACATTCTTGGCAGGACTAGACTTCCTGTCTCAGGAACTTCTCTGGAGTTTTTTTTCCCTCCTTTGCTGGCACTTTGCTTGTGTGGAGTGACCATTTAAAGTTACAATGGCACTGAAAAAAGTGACTTTTGACCATTTTTCACATTTACGACTGTTGTAGCATCCGCACAGTCATGAGAGGCCAGGCAAGGAGATGCGTGCCTCGATGTGAGTGATATTGAATTGGCCACACCCAGCCAATAACATGACCACCAAGCCATGTTGACCCAGTCACATGACCACTAAGCCACGCCCACCACCTAAGTCATGCCCTCAGAACCAGTTGTTAAAAATGTTGAATCCCACCCCTGCTCATAACTATATAAGTAAATGTTTCCCATGTTCTTTATGTCTTCTGTCTCAATGTTACAATATATATGAGATATGTATGGCATAGTGGTAGTGGTGGGATTCAAACATTTTTACTACCAGTTCTGTGGGCATGGCTTGGTAGGCATGGCAGGGGAAGGATCCTGTAAAATCTCCAACCAGAGGTGGTATTTGTCGGTTCTCTGAACTACTCAAAAGTTCTGCTACAAAAGTTCTGTATCCAGAACTGAATACCACTTCTGCATAGTGGTTAAGGTGCTGGAGGAGAGAGATCCCTTTGGCTTGTTACTCTTTCTCCGCCTGAGAATAGGAAGTGGAAAACATCCATCTACCAACCTCTGGCAGATTGCAATCCATACTCTTCAATGAACAGTTCCTTGTCCTGTAGTAAACTGATTTCCACTGATAATAATGACCATACACCCATGTACCACAACATATATTCACTTAGTAGTCTTGTAACTCAGTATATTAGCTTCTCAGTATTTTATTCACTAAGTAGTTTTATAACTTAGTCAATGAGTTCTAATAGAAGAGAATATCAATGAGATCTAAATCTTCAGATTTTTTTTTCCTCTTTTTTCCTCTTGAGTTTATAGTGTTTGGTCGTATAAACTATTTTATTGATTTCTATTAATCTTTCAGAAAATGTTTATGTATTTTAATCTAAGCCTTGTAACCTTTAAAAAAATCTATAAAATGTTAGTCAGTGATAACAAAAGAGTTACTATTAGAATATGGAATAACAAGATTGGAAGGGATCTTGGAGATCTTCTAGACCAACACCTGCCGAATGCAGGAGTTCCTATACCATTGCTGATATCCAGTCTCTTTTTGACAGAGTGAAGGAGCATCTTTCTGGAGGCAAGCCTGATTAATTGTTCTCACTTTTAAAAAAATTCTCCTTAATTCTAGGTTGGGTCTGTCTTTAATAATTTTTCATCCATTATTTGTTATTCTGTCCTCCGGTGCTTTGGAAAACAGGTTGACCCCCTTTTTCATGTGACCCCCAAAGTATTGGAAGACTGTTGTCATATCACTTTAGTTTTCCTCTGATTTCAGTAAATGAGATGTACCCAGTTCCTGCAATTGTTCATTGTATGGTTTAGCCTCCAGACCCATTACCATCTTTGCTGCTCTTCTGTACACTCTTTCTAGAGTCTCAGCCTCTTTTTGTACTGTGGTGATCAGAACTGGACAGTTTATTTTTATTTATTTTATTTATTTGTCAAGTTGTCAATTGCTTACAAGATAATAGGTATAAGTAAAAACATAGTTATGAATACATGGATACATATAAGAAAAATAAAAAAATAAAAGAAACAATAGAACAGGGACGGTAGGCACATGTTGGTGCGCTTATGTACGCCCCCTACAGGAAAGGGATGAGGTCAATAGTAGACAGTCTACGGTTAAAGTTTTTGTGGTTTGGGGAAGAAACCACAGAGTCAGGTAGAGTATTCCAGACATTGACCACTCTGTTGCTGAAGTCGTATTTCCTGCAATCACGTTGGGTGCGATTAACCTTGAGTTTGTATTTATTGTTTGCTCTTGTGTTGTTATGCTTGAAGCTGAAGAATTCATTGAGAGGTAGGACATTGCAATGTATGATTTTATATACTATACTTAGATCGGACCGAAGGCAGCATAGTTCTGGGTTTTCTAGGTCTAGAATTTTGAGTTGATGGCATAAGGTATTCAGCAACAAGTAGAAAAGTAGAGAATTCTTCTTGTGAAATATTTCTGGACTTTCTCAACTGTGTTAATATCAGATACGTGATATGGGTTACAAACTGATGAACTGTATTCGAGTATTGGTCTAGCAAATGTTTTGCATTCCAAGTGTGATTTTACCAGTGGAGCCTAAGCTCTATTGATACAGCTTAGGTCTGTAGCTACCACAACTGCTGCCTTAAACTTAAATGCTAATATACTGGAATACCTGAATCACTTTCACAGTTGTTATTCTTGAGCCAGGAACCATCTATTCTGTACCTATGCATTTGGTTTTTCCAGTCTAAGTATAAGACCATATTTTTCTTCCCACTGAATTGCATTTTGTTAGATAAGGCATAGTATTCAGATATGTGAAGATCTTTCTCTATCTTCATTTTATCTACACCCCCAAGCTTGGTGACATCTGCAAATTTGATGAGTTCCCCTTCTATCACCTCATGTAGATCATTTATGAAGATGCTGAAGACTACTGAGCCTAAGAAAGACCTTGAAGTACCTAACTGCATGCTTTTCTCCATGTTGTGAATCCATCTGTCTGTGATATTATCTATATACCACATTGTTCTATCTTACCAACAAATAGGCTATGGTCTACTTTGTCAAATGCTTTACTGACATCTCAGCAAACTATGTCCACAGCATTTTGCTGGTCCAGTTTTTCAAAGAAGACAATATATTTATCTGGTATGATCTCTTTTTAACAAACTCACAATGGCTTCTAGTAATAACCTTGTTCATTTCTATGTGTTCACAAATCCACAACTTAACTTTTCCAAGATTTTCTCAGGTATTGATGTCAATCTGACTTCCTGGATCCATTTTTGAAGCATGGACATTATACATCAACTATTTTCCAGTCTTCCGGTTGCTCCTTGGTGGTCCAGGATATTTGAAATATTTTGTTCATTAATTCTGAAATCACATCAACCAGCTTCTTCAGCACTCTGGGATGTTACCCATCTGGTTCTGGTGAATTGAATTCATCTAGACTGGATAGAAGTTCTTTTATCATTTGATTGTCTATTTTGACTTGTGTTCCTATTCTGTCTTCTATGGTATTGCTTTTTATAGGTTGTATTATTATTTTTTCCTTTTATATAAGGATGGGTGCAAAGAATGAATTAAGCAGTTCTACTTTTTTCCTGCTTCCTGTCATCTCCTTGCCATCTGCTCCCATTATTGGACCAATCATTTCCTTGACTTTTTTCTTGTTTATGTTGAAAGAAACTTTTTAAAAATAATTTTTGACATTTGTTGAAAGTCTTAGTTCATCCTGAGTCTTAGCTTTCCTGACTTTGTCCTTACAGATTCGACCTATTTGCTGGTATTTTGTTTTAGTTATGTGTCCCCTTTCCATTTTTTTCTTCTTATTCTTTTTATCTCTCAGTTTATCAGAAAGTTATGCAATCATGTTAGTTTCATGGGCTTTTATAATCTGACTTGTCAGAGTTTCCCAAGCATCTTCCCCTTAAATCTTAAGATTTCCATCCATGGAATCCTTCCTAAGGTCTCTCTAAGTTTGTCAAGAGTCAATACTCTTGAGGTCTAAGATACTAGTTTGACTTATTCAATCACTTGTGCCTGCATTACTCTGACCCCACTATGGAAGAACTGAAACTTAAATAACAGGGATGTACACACACCATGAATTGGGTTTCACAATTATGCAATGAAGGCTGCATTTGTGTTCTGTCAGAAATGGCTTCCAAGTGGCTTGAATTAATTTATGCTACTATGTCAAATATCTACATTTTTGGCTTTCCATTCTCAGTCATTTCGCCCTTTTCTTCAAGTGCTTTTCCCAAAAAGCTAAGAATTTAAGAGTGATTTCCTGCATTACCTTTTTCTCCCTGCAAAGAGAATTTGCTGTTGCATGTGCATGTATGGGGAGACAGCTGAGAGCAGCTTAACAAGCAGCTGTGCAAGCTAAAAAGCACGTTAATGATGAATAAAGATGCTTCGTAGCTGTTCCTTGTGTTAAGAACCATCTCTTTTAAAGGATGTTCCAAGTTCTAATGCTTTGTCTACTAGCCAAGAAAGCAAAAAATATATATTTTGGTCGAGATATAAGGAAAGTACCTGCCCTGTCTTCTGGGTCAATTTGTTCTATAGCAACTCATAGATTCAACATAGAAACAATTTCTCATTCATGTCTAACATATAACTGAGCCTGCATATTCCTTGCATAGCAAGCTAACCAGTCATAAAACTTAAAATCCTTAAAAGTAAAACTATTTTGTTGAAAACCAGACTTGAATTTATACCCTGTTGAAATCTAACAGGATGGAATAGGACTGTCCAGTCTGGTATGCAACATACCAAGCTTTGTTTCTCTACAGGAGGGAAGTTTTCAGATTTTACAATGGAAAAAAATACCCCCATTTTGATTGGTTTTTTTTTTCTATTCTCTCCACAACAAATTATCGCTTCACATGCACTTCCAAAATGTTGACTAGAATCCATCTTTCATAACAACCTGACAAGTTGCAAACTTCAAGTCGAGGATAGGCAATGTTTCCTCTATGACAGGACATGTGTTCACAGAACTCAGTGCTTGACATCTGTCCTTTAAGGCAGTCCTGGATGACAAGCTGGAAAATTGAATTCCAGTATTGACTAGCATTCTAATAGACAGGAACCACATGCCTTTGATTTTTGTGTTTCTTTTTTAAGTTTATAATAAAATCTTGAGATAAAACCTCAGTGCCCTTTTCTTTTGGAAAATAAAAGCCCTTCAACTACTCATGTGAAATGTCACCGCATTATTTGACAACAACAAATATCTCTTAGCATAGGTGAACATGGTGTCTCTTTACATAATGCAATATACTTTATGTACCTCTTTTAGAATGTCATTAACCTATACAGAAATTGATTTAAATCAGATCAATCTTCATTGTGGTCATTAACCATCACATTATAAATATACAGAAAAATATATTTAGATACGTGTATTTTTAGCTAAAGATAAACTGAAAGGATTAAAATAAGTGACAAAGGGTAAGTAAGGAATTTTTACTGAAAGAAATGCTAAAGATCAGTTAACACTAGGCCTAAGGATAAAAGATTTTTGGAATGTATTTATCCATGTAATTTTTATTCTTTTTAATTGATTTATTTGATTTGTCAATCGCTTACAAGATAAAGGTATAAGAATAAACATAGTTTTGAATACATGAGATAGATATAAGAAAAATAAAAAAAACAATAGGACAGAGACGGTAGGCACAATTGGTGTACTTATGCATGCCCCCTACAGGCCTCTTAGGAAAGGGGTGAGGTCAATAGAAGACAGTCTAATGTTAAAGTTTTGGGGGTTTGGGGAAGAAACCACAGAGTCAGGTAGAGTATTCCAGTCATTGACCACTCTGTTGCTGAAGTCATATTTCCTGAAATCAAGTTTGGTGCGGTTAACCTTGAGTTTGTATCTATTGTTTGCTCTTGTATTGTTATGGTCGAAGCTGAAGTATTTATTGATAGGTAAGTCATTGCAATGTATGATTTTATATACTATATTTAGATCGGACCGAAGGCGGCGTAGTTCTAGGTTTTCTATGTCTAGAGTTTCAAGTCTGGTGGCAAAAGGTATTCTGCAATGAGCAAAGGAGCGGAGAACTCTTTTTGTGAAATATTTCTGGAGTTTTTCAATTGTGTTAATATCAGATACATGATATGGGTTCCAGACTGATGAGCTGTATTCAAGTATAGGTCTAGCAAATGTTTTGTATGCTTTAGTTAGTAGTGTGATATTACCAGAGAAGAAGCTACGTAGGATTAGATTAACAACTCTTAATGCCTTTTTGGCTATATAGTTATAGTGGACTCTAGCATTTAGATCATTAGAGATGAGTACTCCAAGGTCCTTGACAGAGTTTGGATCCTCAACAAGGTCTTGACTATTTAGCTTGTATTTTATTTTCTGATTTTGTTTGCCAATATGTAAGACAGAGCATATATTTGTTGAGATTTGAAGTTGCCATTTGATTGACCATTCTGATACATAGTCAAGGCCTTTTTGGAGGGTATTGTCTGTGGTGTTGAATAGTTTTACAAGAGAATGCAGTTGCTTTTAATATGATCACAGAGGTCATTTATGTAGAGTATGAAGAGAGTTGGTACTAAAACACTCCCTTGGGGACACCACTGTTGACAGGTACAGAATTTGATAGGACACTCCCAATTTTGACCATTTGTTGCCTGTTTGATAGGAATGCTTCTATCCAGTTCTGTAGGTGTCCAGAGATACCATAAGATTTTACTTTTAGTAGTAGTTTGTCGTGTACCACTGAATCAAAGGCTTTACAGAAGTCTATGTAGATTGTGTCTATTGCTTTGCCCTGATCGAATTGTGTAGTCCATATATTTTTGCAGTGTAAGAGTTGCAGATTACAGGATAGTTTTTTTCTGAAACCAAATTGTTTATTAGAGAGTAGGTTGTTTGTCTCTAAGTGGAGGATAATGGATTGGTTAATAATTGATTCCATGACTTTACAGGTGACACAGTATAAGGCGATTGGTCTGTAATTTTCAGCTAGACTGGGGTCTCTCTTTTTGAAGATGGGGATGACCGTGGCTTGTGACTATAGTTTTGGCAAGGAGCTGGTCTTGAAAGATTTTTCAAAGATTATGTTTAGAGGTTCTGCTATGGAGAGGATAGTTTTTTTAAGAAGTAGGCACATATCCCGTCCGGTCCAATAGATAGGGATAGTTTTAGATTGCACAATGCTTTTTCAACAATGTCTTCTTAAAATCGATATGTATTAGATCATTGTAGTTTTCTGTGCTTCGACTAGGAAGTACTGGGCTTGATCCATTGCTGTTTACAAATACTGAGCCAAAGAATGTGGTAAAGTGGTTTGCTTTGATGGTGTCGTCATTGCAGTCTTTGCCATTAGGTCCTCTCAGGGTCTTTTAGCTTGTTGTTTACAAAATTGTAGAAAGCGTGGGTGGAATTGATGCATAGAAGGTTTTCCTCTTGTTTAATGTGATAATTAGTGCATTCAGTTTTTATCTGGTCGCATAGATTTTTGTATTGGCTTTTGAAGTTGGCCAGATTTGTTTTTTCGCCAAAGTGATCTCTTTTTGGATTGAAGCTTCCTTATTGTTATGGGTAATATGTTTTTCCTGGTTTTGGGAGTTGTTATTGGTACATATAGTTTGATGGCTCTTTTGATTTCTAGTAAGAATATGTTGTAATGGTCTTCAACAGTATTGCATCCAGTGAATAGAAATTGCCAACCAAGGGAAGAGAGATCGTTGATTATAAGATCATAGTTGCCTTTTTTGAAGTTATAATTGGGGATTTTGTCGTTGTGATTTTTGTGTGGACGAATATTGAGACAAAAGTCAATCATGTTGTGGTCACTGTTGGAAAAGGGCTCTTTAATTTGTATTCCGTAAATTGAATTCAAACTATTGCAGAAGATGAGATCGAGGCAGTTGTTAAGCTTAGTATTGTTGGTTACTAGTTGTTCCAGTCCCAGATTTGTTACAGCATTGTAGAAGGTTGCATGCATGGGTTCAGTTGTACATTCATTTAGGGTCCTGTTAATATGAGGTAGATTGAAATCATCAAGAAAAAAAGATAAAAGCATGTGGGCAGGATGCTGCCCATGTTAGTAGTGTATTTAGCTTGTTTGCATGTTCAATGTCATAATCAGGGGCTCTGTAACATAGTAAGAACCGAAATGTGATATTTAAGGACAGTTCACAGATAATGGTCTCAGGAAGAGAAAGGTCTTGGGTAACTTGGATGTTTTTTAGATGTAAGGACTTTTTATAGAAGATAGCAACACCGCCTCCTCTACGGATTTCACGATCAGATTGGTAAACATGATAGTCTCTTACTGTGGTAATGGAGTCAGGGAGAGATGCATTGAGCCACGTTTCACATAGAAATATGATGTCGAATTTGGCCGTATTTAGTAAGAGGAGAAATTCAGGTATTTTATTTACAAGGCTTCTTGCATTGAGTAGCTTGCATTTAAGGCCAGTTGTAGTTTGAATTGAGGTAGTTGGGATCATGCATGCCTAGTCTTGGGTGATGGTGGATTGGTTGAGGTAGGGTTGGATGCTGAGTTGTGGGTTATGTGACTTTCCTTTGATACAGTCTGCATTGTAATCAATGTACAGGTCCTTCTCTCCATTGTCTAGATGATTTTTGAGTTCTGTGCGGAGTATACGGGAGCGGGCATCTTGCTGTAAGGTTAGGTCAGGACGAGATTGAAGGTTTTTATGGTTGGTGTTGTTTTTGGCGAGTGAATTTATAGTATAAATTCATTTTTGCAAATGATCCTGCAGAAGTGTGGGGCCACAGATGCCATCCAATTCTACAAGTTACTGGGCAACTTACATAACGGGAATAAAGAAAACAGCAATTTTTACAAAGAAATTTAAATATAAAAAACAGAAGTTTTTGACTAAGGAAAAGGTAACTCAGTCTTAAACCAGATCAAAATTAAGCAGATTCAGCTTCTTTTCATTGCTACATGTAATTTATATGCAGCTGCATCATAACTGATAATGAATTCTTTGTTTCAGAGTTGATGTCAGATAGCAGAAACTGTACACATTGTTGGTTGGTAATGTCCATATTTTTAGAAGCAGCATAATTGGAGTTCTGTGGGGCTTCTATTCCCCATAGAGAAGCACAGGGTCCAATAGAACTTCCTGCTCAAATTGTAATGGACATCCAAACATTAGCATTGCATTGGGTCAAAAATCTATTCGTAATCTGACAACAACAAAAATTCTATTTCCAATAAAACATAATTATTTTGCTTCTGTGAAAGGGATGTATGCATATTTATTTGGGAGAGTTGATAAAATTAGGATCTGGTTGTATATTTATTTATTTTTAAAAAAATTATAAAGCCACCCAACTCAGTCACATTGACTCTGGATAGCTTAAAATGTACAAAAGCTGTAATAAATCAATAAACTCCCACCCCTCTGCTGGTAACAATCAGGCCAATCACTTCATGAGCTCTACACCACTTTAGAAACCCAAGCCGATTGGGTGAACTATGTCTTCAGGTACTTGAGAAAGAATATAAAAAGGAGGGGTGTCAACCTTATCTCTGCAGGAATGATTTTACACAGAGAGGGAGACACAACAAAGAAGACCCCCCCACCCCTTCTTGGTCTCACTACATAGATCTCTTTAAGAGAGGGGACATTTAACCTTCTCTTTTTCAACATTCTTATGGGCTGGGTAGGTATGACTGGGAAAAGATGACCCTTCAGAAAACCTCCCAAACCATGTAAGATTTTGAAAGTGACAACTAGCACTTTCAATTAGATCTGGAAGCAAATTGGCAGCCAATGTAGCTTCCACGGGAGAAGTGATACGTGTGCAAATCTAGGCTCGCACAAAACTATATGGGCCTCCACATTTTGAACCAATTGAAGCTTCTGGATATTGTTCAAGGGCAGCCTCGTGTAATAGAATGCATTGCAATAGGCAAGACTAGGGTCTGAGTAACTGTGAGTAGGGGTTGTAATGCATAATTCTTCAAATATGGAAAGGGGTTAAAGAAAGAATGCAAGTGATTAGGCTGTATGAATCTTTGATTCCAGTTTTGGGCACCACATTATAAAAAAGATGTTGAGACTCTAGAAAAAGTTCAGAGAAGAGCAACCAGGATGATTAGGGAGTGGAGGTTAAAACATACAACGAATGGTTGCAGGAACTGGGCTTGGCTAATCTAGTGAAGAGAAGGACCAGAGGAGACATGATGGTGGTCTTCCAATATTTGAGGGCCTGCCACAGGGAGGAAGGGGTCAAGCTCTAAAGCGCCTGTAGGTCAGACAAGGAATAATGGATGGAAACTGAACAAGGAGAGATTTAACCTGGAAATAAGGAGAAACTTTCTGACAGTGAGAACAATCAACCCATGGAACAGAAGTTGCCCTCGGAAGTTGTGGGAGCACCATCACTTGAGACTTTCAAGAAGAGATTGGACTGCCATTTGTCAGAAATGGCGTAGGGTCTCCCGCTTGGGTGGTGGGGTTGGATTAGATGACCTACAAGGTCCCTTCCAACTCTGATTATCTTTCTGTTTATTATCTGTTTATTTGATTCAGAGATGGCATTCAAAGGCAATTTAGTAAAATCTCTGAATTAGATCAACAGCTTTGACAGTCTCAAAATGCATCTCAATTTGAAAGGGCTTTTATCAGGGGTAGGATTCAAAATTTTTAACAACCAGTTCTGTGGGCATGGCTTAAGTGGTGGGCGTGGCTTGGTGGTCATGTGACTAGATGGACATGGCTTGGTGGTCATGTTATTGGCTGGATGTGGCCAACTCAATATCACTCACATCAAAGGCACGCATCTCCTTGCCTGGCCTCATGACTGTGGGAATGCTGCGACAGTCGTAAGTGTGAAACATGGTCACTTTTTTCAGTGCCATTATAACTTTGAATGGTCACTCCACACAAGCAAAGTACCATCAAAGGAGGGGAAAAAAACTCCAGAGGAGTTCCTGAGACAGGAAGTCTAGTCCTGCCAAGAATGTAATAAGGGTTAATGGAGAGGCAGTTTCTGTAAGCAACCCCAGAATGTTTCCTTCCTGCCTTCTTTACAGGATTAGGCCAGTAATTTCTTCTAACAACTGGTTCTCCGAACTGCTTAGAATGTTAACAACCGGTTCTAGCGACTAGGTGCGAACTGGTAGAATCCCACCCCTGGCTTTTATGCATATAAAACGGTGTCTTGCCTAAAAATTGGAGGGTCCTGAACAATCTTTCAGAAAGCTATGAATATCTGGCTTTTCTCCCCTAGGCCTGGAGTTAGAAAATTCCAATAGACATTTATTGACAGTTTTATATAGTATTTGGTTTCTTTTTGTGCTGAATCATTTTTAATTATATTTTTGTTTTGTTGTAGGAAATATGTCTCTACCCATACTCAAATAAAATATACTTTATATATCATGAACATAAAAATCATAATTCAGTATAAGCACACATACACACAGGTCAGCTCCTCAAGTGAGGTATTTATAGATCATCTTTATATCAAGCATTGCATGTTGTGCCACTGATTTATCATTAAACTGAAAATAGATTCTTCATCCCAATATCTCATTCCACATTGTGTCCAGGATGTTTACCAGTTATTCACAGACATTTATTTCTCTTTGGGCCTGAGATAGTATTTATAAAGAGGCAGAGATCATATATGGATGAGCAATTTATCTGAACTTAGATGGTTTCTACATGGAAGAAAATTTATTCTTTCCTATTCTTTCGTATTTTCTTTAACCCCTTACTGATGGTAAATATTTTCCATTTCTTTCTTTTTTTGCTATAAAAATTGGTATTTCCAGCTCCTTCTGTGATTCTTAAAAAATAGAGCCACAAAGTATTTTGCTACTTCTGGATAAAACCAAAGAGGATAGAGAAAGATAGAGAATAAGTCTTGCAATGAACCTTAATTTTCAGAAGGACTAATTTATGGGAAAGATATTTAGAAAGCAAAATTCTAGAACGGGGTGTCAAACTCAAGGCCCACGGGCTGGATGCATCATGTCTTGGCCACGTCCACCCCCGGTTTAGCAAAGAGGGGGGAATTGCAATGCATCACGTGATGACAACATATTGTCGCAAATTTGACACCCATGTTCTACAAGATGAAACTTTGAATCTCCCTGCAAATAAGAAAAGATTTACAAATAAAAGAGAGAACGGTGGAGCCAGAAGATACTGTATAAGACACCCATTAAAGGAATAACTAGACAACGTAAAATTGGATCAATAATATAGTTGCTACTTAAAACATTTCTCCCTTCTATGCATTTAATATTTGAATTATCTATGACAGCTAAGAGTAATTTCTCATACCCTGATCTCTGTTCTCTTGTAATAAAAAAGGAAGCTGCTGAATCACCATTGCCATTTTCTGCAAAACCAGCACAGGGGATGCTCAATCCCAACATCACTTTAGCCTCGATCCCTATTCTCAGCTGCAAATTTGTGATTTAGGAATGCACATGGTGATGCCTTAAAATGCTAACAAAGACATTTCAAAGCATTTGTGAATGTGTACTATTCTGTGTGATATGGGCACAATTAAAAACATCTACTCAGACCTGCTCTGTTCCCTGGGTAGTTCTTCCAAGAAAATGCATACATTTATTGGGACTGTTTGACTGATGAAAGATTTTTATGACATGAAATTCTTGTTCAGTGCATTTTTATTCACTAGCAGTCCGTGAGGCAAATAATGTGTAGCCACATAAAAGGTTTCATTAGAGAAGGCAATGGGAATAGATTCCGGCATTCAGAGGGGAAAAATTTCACAAGGCATCAGGAGGAAAGAAGTAGACTTTCTTTTTTAAAAAAGAAAGGAATGCCAGCGCTATAAACAAAGATGACCTTTTGATTAGTGAAAATTCCTTCCTTTCACCCACAAAAAGACCCTATCAATACAATACCGCAAATGAGCTTTCTAAAGCAACACTGTATACAGGACAATTTTTAATGAATAAAGGATAGGCAAGACCAGATGTTTTCATTGTATGAGAATATATTAGAATACAGCTGCCTTTTAAAATATTTTTTGGAGGGGAACATATACCTTGACAAAAACCAACATCTAAAGTCAGAATATCTAAAGTCATGATCCCACAGCAGGGGCCACTATCATATTGGCACCTGATATAGCAGACTTTAAAAAGAAATCTCACCCATTCATTTATGCATTGTCCACATATGATGTTTAACAAACACATAATTTCTGTTTGGTAGCATTTATACTAAAAAATCATTTTCCTACTCCAAAACTTCAAACTCCTCAGTTAGTGTTAATGAAGGACTTCGTATCACAGTAAACAAATAGCAATAACTCGGAGAAGAATAACAACAGCTATTAGCTTTGTGAAATGCATGTTCAGTTTTAATATTTTATTATGAGGTCATTATTTGTTTCTATATTTGTTGGTTTCTATGCGTCTTATACCTCTTTGTTAGAAAACATTCTAATTACAAAAGTATTACAAAGCATACAGATTTGTGTATAATTGGATTGTGTTAGCTTAGTCAAACTGAGATGGATCCAGAATTAGAGGCTGATGCAATAAATGCATTTAAATGTGAATAGGTATATTCTGCAAACAATATGTACTTAATATACATCATATTCCATATTTGGTCACTCTTATCTCTAGATTGGTGAATCAGAGCAAGAATTCCGCACAGGATCCTTGGAGAGCAATTACCAGCAAAAATAGACAGTAATGGCCTTGAAGGATAAACTCTATGACTTCCTTTAAGACTAAGAGAATAACATTGTTTACTTCATAAATTCAAGGACTTTTCTACTGATTGCTGCAGATGAAACTCACTACTCTTCATGCATTTACTTTCTAATCTGTCAGTAAATCTGATGAACAATTGTGGTTCTGTAAAATAACCAATAGTTGTTTAGCAGAATTTAGTCAGACTGCTTTGCAAATTATTATGATTGGTTGCACAGTCAGGTGATTAGATGTCACATTTCTGTCTACCTACTGAATCATTCCCAAGGATCTGCAGTAGGTAGATAGATGTTGTTTGATGAGATTGAAGGTATGTCACTAGAACAACTCGCCACGGCCAACTCACAATGGCCATCTCACCACAGCCATTTCACCATGGCCAACCCACTGCAGCCATTTCATCACAACCATTTCACCATGGCCAACGTGCCACAGGACACCTTACTACGGCCAAGTAACTGTGGGACAACTCCATGCCAGATAACTCAATGTGATAAATGTTATCCACCACTGTTTCTTTGACATTATTTCCCTTTTTGTCAATGGAAGTAATGTCAAAGAAATAATGGCAGATAACATTTATCATGTTGAGTTATCCATTGTGGAAGTTGACCATGGCAAGTTGTCCCCCAGCAAATTGGCTGGTGCAAGTTGACAATGGTAAGTTGGCCACAGTAAATTGTTTCTTTCTGGTCACACGATGTAAACTGTTCCAAACTAAATTGCCTTTTGCAATTGATAACTGGCAATTTTGTCAATGCCCATAATGTTCAAGTGATGGTCCCAGTTTTTTTGGGATTGCACTCATGAGGCCTATTATTATTGATGCTATTTTTGTTCCACCTGCCCCCACAGTTATTCTACTTCTGCAGGTGTTTGTATTTTGTGGTTTTCTCCAGTTCTTTCTTTTCTATTCTGTTGCTTCAAGGTACTTTTATGTCTTTCTTATCAACAATTGTTAAGTCTGGAGTGTTACGTGACAGACGCTTGTCTGTTTGAATTCTCTGTTTGATGTCTCAGAGCTTCTTCATTTTCTATTACTTTGTTTTGTAGTCCTACAAAACAAAGTTCTTGCCTGTAGGCAAACGGTATTTCTTTTTATTATTATTGCCTTCCGGTCAATGTTGATTCCTGTTGACTGTCTGAATTAGGTCCTACAGTTTCTTATTGGCAAAATTTCAAAAGTGGTTTGCCTCCTTCCTAGGGCAAGAGAGAGTAACTGGCCCAAAGTACACCACAATGCCTCTCAATGTTTTATATTACTTGACATCCTATTTTGTGTCTTTTTCCTACCAGATTTCTAGTGTCTCTACAGCTAAGTCATTTAGAGCACCTCTATCTTAATGCTTTACAGCAGTTAAGAAGCAGCATGGAATTTGTCTGAACATATAACATAAGTTGTGTTACAGCTGAACGCAAATGTTGTTTTCTGACTTCTGATATGGTTGTTTGAAATTGGAACAAAGTTGGTATTTTCTTTGAAAATACAGTGTCACTATGGCATTTGTCAGTAGTCTGTTTTCCCGCTGGCACAAACTCATCTTTAGGTTTCTGCATTTTCTCTGTCCAACCTAAGCATTAAGTAACATTGTGTTTTGTTTCACCAAACCTTAGCATTGATCAACAGTAGCCCTATAACAAAGCCACTACTTCTCCCTCTGTAATTTTCTTGAAATATAGCTACTAATTCTTTGGAAAAATCCTGAAATACTGCTAATCTATCCCAGCCAATCTTCTTCTACAGCTGCAGTTTGCAGAAATAATTTGGTTGCGATGGGGCAGCTGTATTTTATTACTGTAGATTAGGAGTGTCAAACACAAGGCCCGTAGGCCAGATCTGGTCGGGATGTGGTCGGATCCAGCCCACATGACCATCCTGGAAAATGTAAGGGACTAGCCAGCATGGCTTTGGTCCAGTCTACCCAATGTGAATAGGAAACATCGGCCCAGCATAGCTTCAGTCCGGTCTACCCAATGCGAAGAGGAAACATGCCAGCAGTTTGGGGAATGGCATCAAGCTGACCACGCCCACTCAATTGGTCACGCCCCCCATGCCCCCTGAGGTCAACAACAGCCCTGATATGTCCCTCCATGAAATTTTGACACCCCTGCTATAGATTCTTGAACACTGTGAACATTGTGAGTTGATAAACAAACACTAAAGTGAATAATCCAGGACCCCTGCTTGTCAAAAAAAAATAAAAAATACAACAATATACAGTACAGTGGAAAAAATGTAACATTTGTATCTTTGTTTCTTGCATCTTTATCCCACTCTATATTCTTCCAGCCTCTTCCAATTAAAAAGATTCTTGAGATAGCCTAGCATAGAGTGACTTGTCCATGCCTGCCCAGTTTGACCCAATCAGATGTCAAGTTTCCTAATTTCAATTATCCACTAGATTGTCCTCTATAATTCTTCCCTAGGATCTGCACAGCACATTAAATTCCCTCTTATCCAACTCTGAACTGATACAGATCTTTAACTTCCACAATGCATTTCTGCTGGAGCCAAAACGCCAAATAAATGCGAGCTACAATCACATGATTTAAATCTGGATTATAAACTTATGAATAGATCATTTCAACATTTATCAACAACAGCCACACAAAAGATAGTTGGGGGGAGAGAAACTATGGATATTAATGTAATTAGCTTAAGTGACCCTGCAATTATTCATCACTGGTGTAAAGCTAACTCGGATATGTTGAATTACACCAAGGGTGAATTTTGCTTTGTGAGAGAGAACTTCCAAGAAATATGAAGCTGCTTGAAACAAGAGATCTCTGCTGACGTACAAATGGAAAAGCAGGGCCGAAACAACAAGACGAAGTCAAGGTGGAAAAAAAACCAAAGAGCAGAGTCATACCTATCAATTATCCAGGTAAAAGAAATGTACTCGGCAAACAAAATAAGCCCTAATATTGGCCCAAGAACATTATGAAAAGGAAGGTTGGCAGCAATGAATGAATTAACATGATGAAAATGAAGTAAGCTGAACAGATGGGGAGGTAACATTTTTTTAAAAATTGGAAATCGTGATTTTTATTTGATGTCCTTATTAATAAACAGAGGAATGCCACAAAATATAATCAGGTTGAAATGCTCTAAATGAATATAAACAGGGGCGGGTTCTGGTAGTTTAGGACTGCAAAAATATATCTTGGAAATGTTTTCAATCATTTGTTTCCATTTTTTGGGTGATATTTCCTGTTCTCTTCCCAAACAGGACTTGAATGTTTCCCCTTCCTCTGAATAAAATGGATTTGGAATCTCCTCATTAAAAATCTTTTTTTAAGTAAAAGACTTAGTACAAGGAAAACATTTTATTAATAAGAAAAGCATATGATGGCATATTATTTCAACATTTTTAGCCTTAAATTAGAAGAAAAATAGAAGTCTTTTCTTTGGCAAAAGTGACCCATATTATTTTGAATAATCCATGGAAATGCTTGTTCCTTGAATTCTCCTAGCACATCAAAATAGCAATTATACCATTTAGTCTTGTAGAAAGTTAGCACCCACCCCTCCTAGAAGAATGAAATATTTTAGGAAATATTAAAAAGGCAAGATATTACATTTCCCCTAAAAGAGAAATAGAAATCTTAAGGGAGACAGAAACTCAAGAGCTTCAGTTTCCTGTCCCCAGCAGATATTTGGTGCTCATTGAGCAGGACTAGGCCAGCCTATCTACAAGACAAAAGGCGTTCAGCTCCAGGGTGATGGGATTAAGACATGATCCTCTAGGACATAATAGGCATTATCTAGCAGCATGGCTCACTGCATTGCAAAATCGCCTGGGGACATTGCATCACCTTCCAGGCTTCAACCAAACTTGTCTCAGATAAACTCCTAGTATGGGAGTCTGACTACAGCCAATTGAATACTTGCACAGGAACAGGAAGCTCAAGGGCAAGGCCCAAGAGAGGGTATAAATAACCTTCACTCTTCGCTCCATGTGTTCAGCTGCCCAGGACCTTAAACCCATATGGTCCTGTTCATCAATAAACCAACTTTCCAATCAGTCTCCATGTTTCCAGTGTCTTTCTCCCTGCTTGGAATTGAACCAGATGGAAATTTCTTCCAAAAGTCATTTGGCTAAAGCTGAAAAAGTCTTCAACTCTCCTGGATCATAATTCTTAAGGATCTATTTCCTGAAGGATCCCTATTTGTTATTTTCTAGAAACAAGCATTTCTTAAACACCCCCAGTACAGAAGCTAAAAGACCTCAAAGCAGATAAAGAGTAAGCACTTGTTCTGCATCTGCTATATGATGAAAATCTGTCTGTAGTAGTTTACACAAAGGTATGTTCTCCAATGTCTCACCATCACTCCTTACCCCATTAGCATCTGCATCTGATTCTAGTCTCTTTTTATACTTCAATGGCCTGATAAGACAGTTCAACGGTTCATATAACAAATCAAATAGAAATAAAAATAAAGGATTTCTTTATCAGGTTCCATAAGGCATCATGAAAGTTGAGTAAATTATTCCATTTGTTATAACTCTAGATTAAAGTACCACAATTTAATCCAGCAGAAGAGCTGAAGATATGAATATTTCCATATTTATTTACAAATATGAAGCCTGACTAAAGGAAGAAAAGACACAACTAGCATAAAACAGAATTACTTTTGCAGAGAGACTCAATTATTGAATAGAGTGTTCAAGCATTTGTTATAGTTTTTCAAAATTTCTCCTTCCCAACCAACTGAAAAAATGGAGACTGATCCTGTATTCAAAATTGTCAAACTGTTTCTGTCAGACTCTAATCAAATGCATTTCATTGCCTGCCAACCAGTAGTTATCACCAACTGCCAAAGCAGTCAAGCAATATCTAAGAACATAAGAGGGTTTATAATATTTTTTATTGATCACAGTGCCATAGTTTTCCCTTTAATATGGAAATGGGACCAGGAACCACTTCATAAAGGAACATGGTGCCTTAAGTTGAAGTATATTCACCACGTATATATGGCGAGTGTCTGAGATAGCTGACAGTGTATAACTAATATACACATAATGTACATTTTCCTTGGTACTTTCAGAATAGGTCTCAACTTTATAGCCAACAATAGATCAAGCCTCTCCTTTCCATTTTGGCACTTTCCTTAAGAGAACTGGGGAAATGGAGTAACCTTGCAACTTTTCAATCTCCAAATGTTATTTTGTTCTTCCAAGTCTCTGTACATTGTCTTCAGAATCAATCTCTCTAAATGGCTTCTCTTTGCAAGCACATAAAAGATGGAGGTTAGTCAACATTTCCTATAATACCAACATAAATTATTTTCTTGTCGAAGCACTCAGCAGCAGGAGGCAAAAACAAAGCAAAAACAAAAACCCAAGAATATTTTGTTTCTTCTTTGAATGATCCCCATCTGTCCAGGTAAAAAAAATATATCTTTCTCTGAATTTCCCTTCTATAAAGCTATGCAGTTTGCCTTTGATCATCCGGCATGAAAGAGAAACCTCTTACTGCATCATATAAATGCCTACTGGCTTTATCTAAAGTGGTAAGTAATGTGCTGTGCTTCAGATATTGTACACACTAGACAATTGGCTCTCATTATCTGTGATTCAGTTCCCAAATCTATTTCTAGACAGACACCAGTTGACACTGTTATAAGTTGACTATAAGTTATTGGAGACATTAGCAAAAGATAAATCCTGAACTGTGTTCTTTAAATCAATTTAATGTAGGTTCAAACACAAATATTATTTCTCCTAGCATTATATTGATTGGGCTTAGGACTTGGGTTTTAAAGTTTGGTTTATCTAAGCTAGTATGGTTTGTTAAAACTCAAATCCTCCAGAGTTTTGGATGAAAGTTCCAAATCTACCCTTCATGGCCAAAGCAATGTTTCTAGAGCAATCTTAACATATTATCCCAACATTCTTGTGGGACAAGATTAGGAAAGGCTAGTTTTAATAACAGGTGGTTGCTATCCAGACAGGACTCTCAGACCAAATGTTAGGAGAAAAACATGGAAAAGGGGGAGGACTTATGAAAGGATCTGCAATGCAAGCTAGATCTGTTAACTAAAGGATATCTATAAACCAGACAATCCAGTATGGACATGAAAATGGTGATCACATATACCTCAGAAAGACAGCCTGAAAGGGAACAATACAGTGAAAACATATAAGTGAAAAATGACAATGAAGGAGGAAGTAGTAATCAATGGGGAAATAGCATTCAGTAGGGAAACCAAAAAATAGTGTTGTGGGATTAGCAATAAAATATGAAAAAAATATCCATGAAATCATTTCATGGGATAAGTGATAAGACTGGGAATCAAGGGGAAGCTAACAATCATTTAAACAATATTCAGGGAATATTGCAATGAATAATAATAATAATCATCATCATCATCATCAAAAATGCCTGGCAGTAAATGATAAAACTACACATGCAATGTAGTTTTTAGAGAAATTGGACCAATACATACTTCATAAAAGATTTTCTTCTGCCAGGGTTTTGGATGGAGAAGAGGGAGATACTTTAAGATCTGGCTTTGCTGTACACATAATACAGAAATAATTTGTGGTTACTTCTTTAACAGCTTGTGGTTGGAGAATGCATGTTTAGAATCTGTGGCAGAGTTTGTTTTGTAGATGAACTCATCACAAAGATCCAGATGTTGAAAACAGAAATAATATTTTAGTAGCTTGAAAAGAGAAATGCTTTTAACAAAGAATTTCAGGCTATATCTTTTTAATTAGTCATTTAAATTATTTTAACTATAATTGTCATTACGATTGATGCTTTATTCATATTTAGCCCCCCAAATTGTAAGTCTCAGTTTGATTCATCATCCAGAACTATGGGGAAATGTCTACTTCATTCTCAGTTCATCCTTCCCATTTCAAAGGCAATTATTGGGAAGAAAGAGTCAATCTTCCTCCCAAGTAAAAACAATCTTTTAATACTCCTTTAATTTTACTTCTTTAAAATCATTAATTCTGATATTTTACTCTGTTTTAGTAACTGTGAGGGGAGTTCATTTCAGATGGAAGAGTGGGATATAAATTCAATGAATAAATTGATGTCAATAGAAGCCATATAGACCTTGATAGAATAGATATAACTCTATTATGGCAAGAGTGCTGTCATGCCCCTGTCGAAATCTGATTCTGAGGGGGAGGTCAAGAAGCTGACAGGGAGTGGGAGTGTGGCTCCATTGGCTGTGGAAGAAACTGGGGAAGGGCACAGTCTGGCTGGGCAGAGCAGGGGAGTGGCAGAGCAAGGCAGAGGGAATTCAGAGAAAGATCCAGGCCCACCCCCTCTTCATCCTAGAGCACAAAGAGAGAAATGGAGAAGGGAGCAAAGTGAGTTGTGTGGCTTTTGGGGGAGGAAAGGGCCCTGATTCCCTTCATTAGCTACAGCTGGGAACACAGTGTTTAAAAGGGGAGTTTGCGCACAGCAATTTGTTGGAAACAAATCTGTATTATCTTGTTTTGTCAAGGCTTATCTGGGTTCCTGATGTCTTCCCAACTATATGTGTTTTGTTGGCCTTTGAAGTCTGCAATTCCTTATCCTGCCCTGTCCAGTTAATTGCTGCAGGTTGGTTTGTGTGAATTATTACTTACAGTTTATATGTACTTCGTTTTCGGACTGAATTTCTTCCACTTAAAGACTGTTCTTGGAAGAGATTTTTCTCCAGCCGAAGGTAACTGGACACTGGGGGCAAAGTTGGAGGTACTAAAGAGACTTCTCTTACTTATGTGACTGTGTTGCCTTTGTACCATGCCCTGGCTCATCACATGTGCTATTTTAGCAAAGAATGATTTGTTCTGACAATCTATTTTCAGTACTACTTTCAACAAATCTGTACCCTACATCACTTTTAAGGAAAAGGTAACAATGATGGTTGCCAATAAGTTATACCAGTTGAATGACCTTTCTCCTTGCACCTTGGGACATCTCCATAGAACTGTCCTTTCAACAGATTGATCAGTGGTAATATTTCCAAGTTATACAGAACTTGTTTTATAAGAAAATGTACATCTCATTCCTTTATGTTTTTGAATAAAAACCTTGTCCCATAGTCCCATTTATGGCTTTTATAAGTGAAAAATAAAGATTACTATCAGGTAAAAACCACAGGTCAGATAAAACCCTTATGTAAAACTCATTCCCGGCTCTAGAGAGCCATTAATGATGAGGCCATAGTGAGTTTGCTATTAAATACGAAATAAATTTCTGACACTCTATTAACTCAAAGGTGGGTGAAATCAAGTTATTAGAAACACAGTGATTGACTAGTGTAGTGCCATCCATACAATCACATCAAAACAATAAGTTTATAAAATGTAAAAAGAGCTCTCAGAGACCAACCTTTTGCCTAAGGATTCCTTGGTGGTGCAGTGGTTAGAGTGCAGTACTGCAAGCTACTCCCACTGCAATTTGGCAGATCGAATCCCACCAGGTTTAAGGTTGACTCAGCCTTCCATCCTTCCAAGGTGGGTAAAATGAGGACCCAAATTGTTGGGGGCAATATGCTAACTTTGTAAACCGCTTTGAGAGGGCTGGAAAGCACTAGGAAGAGGTATATAAGTCTAAGTGCTATTGCTATTGCTGATGCAGGGCTACTACAACAGCTTCTGTTTAAATAGGTTCAGCAAAGGAGAGTCTCCCACCTTCAGAGGCCATCTTTTCCATTCATGAACAATTCTTACAAATCAGTCTATCATGCTGGAAGAATTGCCTCTGACTTGCTTCAGTGGGGATGGAAAGATTCCCCTTGTGATTGTGACGCTGCTATGCAAACTGCTAAACATATTGTACAGGATTGCTCACAAGATGTGTTCCCTGATTCCCTAGGACAGTGAGGCCTAACCTTTTCGACACCGAGTGACCAAAGCAGGTGCATGCCATCCCCAAAATGCAATACACACACATTCCCCTGTGCATGTGCCCTGCCCCTGAGCATTCACGCACATCCCTACACAGGTTCATGCATCCCTCGCCATGCGTGTGCATCTCCCGTGCATGCGCCCCATTGCCCCAGCTCATTTCCCCCGCACATGCACCCCGCCTCCCCACACACATGTGCCCCATGCCCTCACATGTGCAGCAGAGACCTGAAGACCAGCTGGCCAGTGGGATATGCATACACAGTGGGGCGACGGCTCGCCTACCCACAGAGAGGGTTCTGCGTGCCACCCCTGGCACAGGTGCCATAGGTTCAACATCATGGCTCTAGAAGGTCTGCATGAAGCAGCACCAGAGGCTATTGCCTAGATAGCTGAATTGGGCATCCAGTTATGAGGCCATTGCCATATTACCACCACCACCCAGTTTTACATATAACTATGTGGACTGTGTATATATGGTTGCTTCTGTTCTCCCATGTTCTCCTCATAAGCTAAATAATAATTTTGTCATATCCAAATAAAATCTATTTTCATTCTAATCTGAACCCTTTCCTTTCTTCCAAAATAATTCTGTCCTGACTTCTATACCACAGCCCATCAGATACTTGAAGCCCTCTATCATAGGTAAAGGTTCCCCTCGCACATACATGCTAGTTGTTTCTGGCTCTAGGGGGCAGTGCTCATCTCCATTACAAAGCCAAAGAGCCAGCGTCCGAAGACGTCTCCATGGTCATATAGCCGGCATGACTAAATGCACGGTACGCTGTTACCTTCCCACCAAAGTGGTCCCTATTTTTCTACTTGCATTTTTACATGCTTTCGAACTGCTAGGTTGGCCGAAGCTGAGACAAGTAACGGGAGCTCACTCCATTTTGTGGTGCTAGGGATTCAAACCGCTGAACTGCCGGTCATTCTGATCAACAAGCTCAGCATCTTAGCCACTGAGCCACCTATCTATCTATCTATCTATCTATCTATCTATCTATCTATCTATCTATCTATCTATCTATCTATCTCTATAGATCTGGATCTAGATAGATGACAGATAGATAGATAGATAGATAGATAGATAGATAGATAGATAGATAGATAGATAGATAGATAGATAGATAGATAGATAGACAGATAGATATAGATAGATAAGATATATAGATATAGTATAGATATAGGTATATACCTATCATATCTCTCCAAAAAAGTATCCATCATGTCCAACTAGTCTTCAACATTGTTTTCTTCTGGTACCATATTATCTTGGTTGCTGTTCTCTAGACACATTCAACTTTGTCACCATCTTCTCCTAACATACAGATGGTACTTTGCCTGGGAGAAAAACAGAATAGTTGACACGTAGTGTTGGCATCTACCTGCAAACTCTCAGCCTTCTAAGAATATCCTGCTCCAATACAATTCTGAATATGATCTCGCTGCCTAATCAGGAGCCCAAGCTTAATAAAATTGATGTAGCTGCACTTTATTCACTGCTGTGTTACCAGGAATAACATTCCTAATCCATTCTACAGTACTATTATTATTATTATTCTTTTGCATCTTATTGACATTTTGATGGCTGATGTTTTAATTTGTTGCTCACAGCTTTTTCTGAGAAAGAAAATTGAAATTTGAAATAAATCAGTGAAGACTGATAAATGCTGCATCTGCTTATATGACTTCAAAGCTGTTCTATAGGGTGTTTTCAAGACTTCAAAGTTCTGTCTAATCACAAATGATAGCAGGGCAGTGTGTGTGTGTGTGTGTGTGTGTATCACCTGCAATAATATCTTGATCATATATATTTTAAATAGCAATTTCCATAATGCAAGGTGTCTTATGGCTGCACTGATGTAGGAACTGCCGTTGGGAAAATGTAACATTTATTGGCCAATGACCAAAATAAATTATGATGAAAAAGGAGGGAATTGCAACCTGATAATTGTAGGAAAAAGAAACAATCCTGGCACTTCACACTATCTGTCCTCAATGTCCTCTTACATCCAGGAGATTTGAATCTGTACTTTGGTTTAGTAGGAAACTTAGTACAGGACTGAACATGGAGAAATCCTTTGGCTAGATCATGCGGAACACAGAGGAGTGTCCTTTATAAAGGCTTTCTGAAATCCTATTCTGTGGCAATGACACCATGAAAAGGACTTCATTCTTTAATGCCCACTACCATCAAAGGTGTACTAGCAGGTGTTGTCATCAGTGTCTGCAATCAATCAGTTGTGCCTCAAGGTTGGACTGCAGGATTGGGGCAGGTCATTAAGAAGCAATCTTGGCAACCATTTATTTGTTCAACCACTGTGGAATTTTTTCATAGAGAGAACAGTAACAGGATGTACAGGTGAAACTCAAAAAATTAGAATATCGTGCAAAAGTTCGTTTATTTCAGTAATGCAACTTAAAAGGTGAACCTCATAGATGAGATAGACTCATTACATGCAAAGCAAGATAGTTCAAGCCATGATGTGTCATAATTGAGATGATTATGGCTTACAGCTCATGAAAACCCCAAATCCACAATCTCAGAAAATTTGAATATTGTGAAAAGGTTCAATATTCTAGGCTCAAAGTGTCCCACTCTAATCAGCTAATTAAGCCATAAAACCTGCAGAGGGTTCCTGAGCCTTTAAATGGTCTTTCGGTCTGGTTCAGTAGGAATCACAATCATGGGAAAGACTGCTGACCTGACAGTTGTGCAGAAAACCATCATTGACACCCTCCATAAGGAGGAAAAGGTATTTTTTTTTTTCCCCTCCCGACGATCAGCTGTTCCTATGATCAGTTGTGCCAGGATGTCACTGCGTTTATTTTGGTTTGTCTGAGGAGCTACTACAGAAGTTTACAGAATGAGCTGGACTGGTTATCAGGTCTCCATAGTAACAAGATATGAGTGTCTTGTGATGTTCTGTTTTACTGCGCATGTGTGCAGGGAAGGAGTTTTACTTCTACTTCATCTTTCATGATAGCTTTTCTTTCGCTTGCTTATTAGAAATGTACTGCTGTTTCTTTTGTTTCTTAGTTATTTTGTAAATAAAGTATGCTGGCAACAGAAAAACATGATTCATTTCCTCTAATTTATAAAGCTGAATGAGTTCACTTTGACACAGGATCCCCCTCGCTGTCTTACTGTTCACCCAGGAGTCTTCTCTGAGGCCCAGGAGGCAAAAGAGGGCGTGCAGGGGGGGTGTTGCCCAACCCCCACCCAGGCTCTGTTTTTTGCCTTCCTGGGCCTCAGCCAGGAGGCTTTCCTGAGGCCCATGAGGAAAAAATGGAGTGTAGGGAGGGGTGCTGCCGAGGAGGAGGAGAGGAGGGGGTGAAGGAGGGAGGAGGAGGAGGAGGAGGAGGAGAGAATGAAGAAGAAGAAGAAGAAGAAGAATAGAAGAGGATGAGGAGGAGGAGTAGGAGGAGGATGAGGGGAGGAGGAGATGAGGAGGGGAGAGAAGAACAGAAGGAAGAAGAAGAAGAAGAAGAAGAAAGAAGAAGAAGAAGAAGAAGAAGAAGAAGAAAGAAGAAGAAGAAGAAGAAGAAGAGGAGGAGAAGGAGAAGGCGGGAGGGAGGAGAAGAGAAGGAGAAAAAGAAGGAGAAGTAGAAGGAGAAAAATAGAAGAGGGAGGAGCAGGAGAATGAGGAAGGAGGGTAGGAGGAGGAAGAAAGAGAGGAGGGAAGGAGAAAGGAGGAGGAGGAAAGGAGGAAAAGGAGGAAAAAATAGAGAGGAGGAGAGAGACAGACTGACGAAGTAGAGGAGGAGGAAAGAAGAAGAGAAGAAGAAGAAGGAAGAAGAAAGAAGAAGAAGGAGGAGGAGAGAGAGGAGAGGGAGAGGAAGAAGAAGAAGAAGAAGAATAAGAGGAGGAGGAGGAGGAGGAGTAAGGATGCGGAGGAGGAGGGGAGAGAGAAAAGAAGAAGAAGAAAGAAGACAAAGAAGAGGAGGAGAGAGGAGAGAGGGGAGGGAGGAGGAGGGAGGAGGAGGAGAGGGAGGATGGAGAGAGAGAAGGAGGAGGAGGAGGAGGAGGAGGGAGGGAGGGAGGGGAGAGTAGGGAGGAGGCGGAGGAGGAGGAGGAGGAGAAGGAGAAGGAGAATGCGAAGAAAAGAAGAAGAAGAAGAGGAGGAGGAGGAGGGAGGAGGGAGGAGGAGGAGTAGGAGGAAGGAGAGGGAGGAAGAAGAAGGAGGAGGAGGATGAGGAGGAGAGAAGGGAGAGAGGAGGAGAAGAAGAGAAGAAGAAGAAAAGAGAAGAAGAAGAAGAAGAGTAGGAAGGAGGAGGATGAGGGGAGGAGGAGAGGAGGAGAAAAGAAGAAGAAACGAAGGAAGAAGAAGAGACGAGAAGAAAGACGAATCAGAAGAAGGAAGAGAAGAGGAGGAGGAGGAGGAGGGGGGATAGGAGGATGAGGAGGAGAAAAGAAATAGGTATGGAGGAGGAGGAGGAGGAGGAGTAGACGGAGGAGGCAGGAGGAGAAGGAGAAGTGAAGGAGAAGGGAAGAGGATTAGGGAGGGAGGATGAGGAGGAGGGAGAAGAGAGAAGGGAAGGAGAGATGGCGGAGGAGGAGGAGAGGAGGAGGAGGAGAAGAAGAAGAAAAGAAAGAAGAAGAGGAGGAGGGAGGAGGATGAGGATGAGGGAGGCGGGGGAGGAGGGGGGGTAAAAAGGGGAGGATGAGAGAAGAAAGAAGAAAAGAAGAAGAATAAGGAGGAGGAGGAGAGAGGAGGAGAAGAGAGGAGGTAGAGGGAGGTAGGGGAGGGAGGATAAGAATAAGAAGACAGAAATAGGAGGATGAGGAGGAGGAAGGGAGGATGGATGATGAGAGGAGAAGAAGAAGACGAGAAAAGAGAGGGAGGAGGAAAGAGGGCAGGGAGCGGAGGGATGGAGGGGGAGGCGGAAGAGGGAAGAGTAGTGACGGAGGAGGAGGAGGAGGAGAAGAGAATAAAGAAGGAATAACGAAGAAGAAGACAAAGAAGAGGAGATGGGGAAGGAAGAGAGAGGAGGAGGCGGCGGAGGAGGAGTAGAGAAGGGAGGAGGAGGAGAGGAGACAGAAGAAGAAAAAGAGAATAAACGAAGAAGAAAGAGAATCAGAAAGAGGGGAGGAGGATGAGGACGAGGGATGGGAGGAGAAGAAGAAAGAAGGAGGGGGAGGAGTAGAAAGAAGGAGGAAATAAGAACTAGAAAGAAGAAGAAGAAAGAAGAAGAAGAAGGAGGAGGAGAGGAGGAGGAGGAGGAGGCGGAGAGGAGGAGGAGGGAGAAGAATAAAGAATACGAAGATGAGGATAGAGGAGGAGGAGGAGGAGGAGGGGGATGAGAGGATGAGGAGGAGGAGGTAGGAGGAGGGGAGAAGAAGAATGAAGAAGAATAAGAGGAGGAGGAGGAAGGAGGAGGAGAGGGAGGAGGGGAGGAAGGAATGAGGAGGATGGAGGGCAGAATGAAATGAGAAGGAAGACAGGAGAAGGCAGAAAGAGAAAGGAGAAGGGAATAAGAGGAGGAGTAGAGGAGGAGAGAGGAGGAGAATAAGAATGAGGAGGAGGGGGAGGAGGAGAAGAAGAAGAATAGAAGAAGAAGCAGACGAATAAAAGATGCGGAGGAGGAAGAGCAGGAAGGAGGAGGAGGAGGAAGGAGGAGAAGAAGATAAGGAGGCAGGAGGATGATGAGGAGGAGATGAGAGAGTAAGGGAGGAAGGAGGAGGAGGAGGAGAAGAAGAAGAGTATGATGAGGAGGAGGAGGAGGTCTGAGGAGGGAGTGAATGGGAGAGGAGGAGGAGGAGAAAAGAAGAAGAATAAGACGAAGAAGAAAAGACGAAGAGAGGAGGAAGATGACAGGAGAGAGGAGGAGGAGGAAGGGAGGAGGAGGAGAGAAGAAGAATAATAATAAGAAGAAGAAGACGAAGAAGAAGAAAGAAGAAGAGAATAAGAGGAGTAGGAAGGGAGGATGGAGGAGGAGGATAGGGAGAAAGAAGAAGAGGAGGAGGGAGGAGGATGAGGAGGAGGAAGGCGGAGAGAGGAGGAAGGAGGGAGAAGAAGAAGAGAATAAGACGAAAAGAAGAAGAAGAATGGAGAGGGGAGGGTGAGGAGGGAGTATGAGGAGGAGGAGGAAAGTAGGGGGGAGTGCAGGATGAAGGAGGAAGGAGAAGAGAATAAGAAGAACAGAAAGGAAAGAATAAGAAGACGAAGAAGAAGTAAAGAGGAGGAGGAGGCAGGTAGGATGGATTGAAGGAGGAATGAGGGGAGAATCAGAATAAGAGAAAAGGTGATCGAGAGAGGGGAGACCAGA